>JAGIQG010000024.1:1245678-6045678 GCA_024679065.1 Sphyrna mokarran
CACTATCATCCAGTTAATATTATCCAGTAAATATAACCAAGCAAAATAGTCCAAATATAAATATAGTACAATCTGGTAAATATAATCCAATTAATTTTTTTTATTCTTTATTCCAATTCAATTCAATCCAATCAAATCAAATCCAATTCAGAATCCCAACAAGTTGAGACATTCCCGATCCAAGCTGACAAGACAGGGCTCTCACCTCCTGCCTCAGGCTTGATCTACAGGATCCAAGCTGATTCGAGTAGGTATATAGCTCCTCGTCCAAAGCTTGAAATCATTTGCATCTTAGCCAAAAGACTGAGATGCTGCTTTTAAAAATTGCTTCAAATGAAGCTAAAATGTAACCTAATGACTTCAACCAAGCACAGCATGTCGATACTACACTTGATATTAGCCAAAAGGCTGATATAATTCAATTAATCTAGTGCTGGAAAATGGGATTAGGATGGATGCTTTGATGCCTGGTGTGGACACAATGGGCTGAAGGGCTTCATTCTGACTTTATGACTCTAATATGACAAGTAAATATAATCCAGGAAATATAACACTATATATAAAACCCAGTTTATATCATCCAGTTAATATAATGCAATGTAACTCAGCAGAGTGTCTTTCCTCTGCTGATCTGTTGATTTGATGTATGGTTTTGTTTTGTGATTGGGGCAGTTTTTTGGGGGGAAAAGATTCACAGTCCTCCTCAATTAATGCTTTCTCTTTTCTATCAAACAAATCAACTAACTCAAATTAATTTAGGGACAAAGTAAAAGGGGCAGCTCCCCAAAAGGAGGGGGAACAGCCCGAACTGAACCAAAGTACAAAGCAAAGTTAAAAATTAAATCATAATGTGGTTTTCTGGGTTTATAATACACTCCAGTCCCTGCGGTGCCCAATGGGCTTGGAACTATATCCGTGGATACTTCATACTCCCTCCCCAGTGATTGGGGCAGTTAAGGGTTAAAGGGACCAGTGAAAGTGCTGAGTTAGTGATTGGATGTCAGAATAACAAACTGATTGTACATTAGCCCCTGGGTGATTGTAGAAATGGTGCAGAGTGAGAAGGAGTCACTGAGATCTTGTTCTGTGTATAGAGTAAGGCAGCCACTGGCTGGGGAAGGTTAAAGACACACACACACCCTCTCCCTCCCTCTCTCTCTGATGGATTCTGACACTGGATCACTTTGCAGCCGGGGTTCCTCTCCCAGAATGTCCCCTCCCCCAAACAGCAGCCACATTTGCTGAGGAGTGAATCGGGGGATCCCAACAAGGAGAGAGATCCCTAGGAAGGTTCCAGCCTGGAGTTAATCCAAGTGGGTTTTATTTGAGGGTGAAAGAGGCAGTAGCTGAGGATCTGGATGTGGCGATGGATGGGGCTCCGGGAGGTGATGTTCCTGTGAACATGGAGCATCCGGCAGAAAACTCTCCAAAATCACCCCCTTGCTGTGGGCCAGGGGCTCCACCCTGATGCTTACAGCATCTCTGGATGAGATGAAGAAGTTGCAGCCTGAGGTTTACGGGGGTTATCTGTGGGCACCCCACCCTGGCCATTCTGCCCATCGGGTTCCTGGGCATCCACAGAGTCCCCACCACCCTCCCCCCCAATACGTCCCTTCACCCCACTGCCGAACGCCCCCCCCCAACATCCCCACAGCAAAACCTCCTCCTCCTCCCCCCCCAGCCCCCCAAACCAAAATAACTTCCTCCTCCTCCTCCTCCCCAAACCCCAAACAACTTCTTCCTCCTCTCCTCCCTCCCAAACCCAAACACCTTCCTCCTCTCCTCCCTCCCAAAACCCAAACAACCTCCTCCTCTCCTCCTCCTCCCCAAACCCCAAATAACCATCCTCCTTCTACTCCCTCCCCAAACAACCTCCTCCTACCCCGCCGCAAGCCCCAGGAACCCAAATAATGCTCCTCCCCCCTCCCCCTCCTCCCCTCCCCCCACTCCCCTCCCCCCCCCTCCCCTCCCCCCCCTCCCCCTCCCCCCATCCCCCCCCTCCCCGCCCCCCTCCCCTCCCCCCCCCCCTCCCCCCCTCCCCTCCCCACCCCCCTCCCCCCTCCCCTCCCCCCCCACCTCCCCCCCTCCCCCTCCCCCTCTCCTCCCCCCCCCCTCCCTCCCCTCCCCCCCCGCCGGTCCCCCTCCCCCTCCCCCCCTCCCCCCCTCCCCCTCCCCCCTAGATTCCTCCCTCCCTCCCCCTCCCCTCTCCCCCTCCCCCCCCTCCCCCTCCCTTCTCCCCCTCCCCCACCCCTCCCCTCCCCGCCCCTTCCCCCCCCCCCTCCCCCTCCCCTCACCCCTCCCCCCCCTCCCCCTCCACTGCTTCCCCCCCCTCCCCTCCTCTCCCCCCCCCTCCCCTCCCCCTCGTCCCCCCCTCCCCCCCCTCCACCTCCCCCTCCCCCCCCCTCCCCTCCCCCCCTCCCCCTCCCACGCCCCCTCCCCCGCCCCTCCCCCCCCAACCAAATAATCTCCTCCTCCTCCTCCTCCCTCCCAAAACCCCAAATAACCTCCTCCTCCCCCCCCAAATAACCTCCTCCTGAACCCCTGAAAAATCTCCAGGAGGAGGGTGGAGGAATTTCCCGGCGGGTTTATGCAGGAAAACTTCAATTTGAAACTCATTCTCCATTATGTAATTTGAGAATCTCTGAATATAAATGCTGAATGTTACAAGAGACAGAGAGAGAAATTCCTTCCTGGATCTAATGAAATTAAGACGCTTCATCTATAAACATGAAATAACACAAAAATTTGGGGAATAATATTGGAAAACGGGTGAGTTTTGTCAGGTCCAGTTATAATCTAGATTTATTCCAGGAAGTTGAATCGGCTCTGTTTAAAAATACAACTTGCAAACTTTCCACCGCAATTTGGAATGTAATTGAAGTTTGCGAGAGGATAATTAAAGGTGTTTGTTACTGTGTAAATGTTGCTCTTTGTTGTTTAACGAGGGACTGGTGTTAAAAAAAACAAAGATTGTAGAATGTGAACGTGTAGAAAAGTTCAGCATTTTATTCTTACCGATTCGCTAGCGATGTCCACATCTCCTGAATGAATAAAATACTCAGCCGCTAGTAACCGGTTCTGTAAATCTTACACTGGGCAGAATGAATTGCTCACTTGCTGTCTGTTCACGAGGGGGTCACTGGGAAAGCAGTTGGCTGATTCCAGTCACATATCTGATTCTTTTCCCAATGGCAGTCAGTGACTAATGGCTGATCACAGGGATCAGGGCTGGGAACCTTTGTCAGCTAACTCACCTGATGAAGGAGCAGCACTGGGAAAGCTACTGGCTTTTGCTACCAAATAAACCTGTTGGACTTTAACCTGGTGATGTGAGACTTCTTAGTGTGTTTACCCCAGTCCAACGCTGGCATCTCTACATCATAACCCAGCTATTAGGCATATATAAATGATTTAAATGAGGGAATGAATGTAATATCTTCAAATTTGCAGATGATATAAAGTTGGGTGGGAGGGTGAGCTGTGAGGAGGATGCAGAGATGATTCAGTGTGATTTGGACAGGCTGAGTGAATGGGCAAATGCTTGGCAGATGCAGCATAATGTGGATAAATGTGAGGTTATTCATTTTAGTAGCAAAAACAGGAAGGCAGATGATTATCCAAATGCAATGAGAGCTGGGTGTCCTTGTGCACCAGTCGCTGGAGGTAAGCATGCAGATGCAGCAGGCAGTAAAAAAAAGGCAAATGATATGTTGGCATTCATTGCGAGAGGATCTGGGTACAGGAGTAGGGAAGACTTACTGCTGTTAAACAGGTTATTGGTGAAGCCACGCCTGGAATATTGGATGCACTTTTATATCTCCTTATCTGAGGAACATGTTCTTGCTCCAGAAGGATGTAAAGATGGTTTATCAGACTGATTTCTGTTTGCAGGAATGACATGAGAAATTGAGTGGTTAGGATTGTATTTGGAGTTTAGGAGAACAAAAAACAAAACAAAGAATGCAGGAAGAGGCCCTTCGGCCCCTCCAAGCCTGTCCTGATCATGCTGCCTGACTTAACTAAAACCCCCTACCCTTCCGGAAACCATATCCCTCTATTCCCATCCTATTCATGTACTTGTCAAGACATTCCTTAAAAGTCATTACTGTATTCGCTTCCACTAGCTCCCCTCGGCAATGAGTTCCAGGCACCCCCAATTCTCTGTGTAAAAAAATCTGCTTTGTACCTCTCCTTTAAACCTTGCCTCTCTCATCTTAAACCTTTGACTCTTCCACCCTGGGAAAGAACTTCTGATTATCCACTCTGTCCATGCCTTTCTCTCATAATCTTGTACACTTCTATCTGGTCTCTCGTCAACCCCTGTCGCTCCAGTGAGAACAAATCAAGTTTCTCCAACCTCTCCTCATAGCTAATGTCCTCCTTTCCCAGCAATGTCCTGGTAAATCTTTTCTGTACCCTCTCCAAAGCGTCCACATCCTTCTGGTACTGTGGCAACCAGAATTGAACATTATATTCCAAATGCAGCCTAACTAAGGTTCTAAAAAGCTGCAACATGACTTGCTAATTTTTAAACTCGGCCGATGAAGGTAAGCATGCCGTATGGCTTCTTGACTACCTTCTCCACCTGCATTGCCACTTCCAGTGACCTCAGTACCTGTACACCCAGATCCCTCTATCTATCAATACTCTTAAGGGTTCTGCCATTTACTGTATATTTCCTATCTGTATTAGACTTCCCAAAATGCATTACCTCATATTTGTCCATATTAAACTCCATCTGCCATCTCTCCACCAAAGTCTGCAACTGATCTTTATCCTGCTGTACCCCCTGATGGTCCTCATCGCTATCTACAAATAGTGGTGCCTATTTTCAAGAAGGAGAATAGGGATAGCCCGGGCAATTACCAACCAGTGAGTCTGACCTCAGTGGT
This sequence comes from Sphyrna mokarran, assembly GCA_024679065.1. Taxonomy (NCBI): domain Eukaryota; kingdom Metazoa; phylum Chordata; class Chondrichthyes; order Carcharhiniformes; family Carcharhinidae; genus Sphyrna; species Sphyrna mokarran. Next base: position 1,250,571 of record JAGIQG010000024.1, read on the forward strand.
CAGTAAGTTGATGGAGAGAATTCTGAGAGATAGGATTTATGAACATTTAGAGAAATTCAATATGATCAGGAATAGTCAACATGGCTTTGTTAAGGGCAGATCGTGCCTTACGAGCCTAGTTGAATTCTTCGAAAATGTGACTGAACGCGTTGATGAAGGAAGAGCAGTGGATGTGGTTTACATGGATTTCAGCAAGGTGTTTGATAAGGTCCCCCATTCAAGACTTCTTGAGAAGGTGAGAGGGCATGGGATCCAAGGGACTTTGGCCTTGTGGATCCAGAACTCTGCAGAAGGCAGAGAGTAGTTGTGGATGAGTCTTCTTCTGCATGGATGTCAGTCACCAGTGGAGTGCCCCAGGGATCTGTTCTGCGACCCCTGCTGTTTGTCATTTTCATAAATGACCTGGATGAGGAAGTGGAAGGATGGGTTAGCAAATTCACTGACGATACGAAGGTTGGTGGTGTTGTGGATAGTCTGGGGGGATGTCTGAAATTGCAGCGAGACATAGATAGAATGCAAGACTGGGCGGAGAAGTGGCAGATGGACTTCAACGCGGATAAATATGTGGTGATCCATTTTGGCAGGACCAATGGGATGAAGGAGTATAATATCAAGGGTAGGAGTTTTGGCAGTGTTGAGGAGCAGAAGGATCTTGGGGTCCAGGTCCATAGGTCTCTGAAATCTGCCCTGCAAGTGGAGGATGTGGTCAAGAAGGCGTACGGTGTACTGGCCTTCATTAATAGAGGGATTGAGTTTAGGAGTCGGGAGGCAATGCTGCAACTTTATAAGACCCTTATCAGACCCCACTTGGAGTATCGTGTGCAGTTCTGGTCACCTCACTATAGGAAGGATATGGAAGCTATTGAGAGGGTGCAGAGGAGATTTACAAGGATGTTGCCTGGATTGGGAGGCATGCCATATGAAGATAGGTTGAGAGAGCTGGGTGTCTTCTCCCTGGAGAGACGAAGGTTGAGAGGCAACCTGATAGAGGTTTATAAAATGTTGAGAGAAATAGATAGGCTGGATTCTCATAGGCTATCTCCCAGGGCTGAAATGGTCGCTACGAGAGGACACAGGTTTAAGGTGCTGGGGGGCAAGTACAGAGGAGATGTTAGAGATAAGTTTTTCACTCAGAGGGCGGTGAATGAATGGAATCAGTTGCTGTCGGTAGTGGTCGAGGCGAACTCGCTGGGGTCTTTTAAGAGACTTCTGGATGAGTACATGGGATTTAATGGGATTGGGAGTTACAGATAGTTCTATGGCCTGGTAAGTATAGATATGATAGAACACAGAACATAGAACAATACAGCACAGAACAGGCCCTTCGGCCTTCGATGTTGTGCCGACCAAAATAAAAAGCAATGCCCCTCCTAACTAAACCATTCCCTTCTCATCCATATACTTATCAACTAACCTCTTAAACGCCACCAAACTTGGCGCATCTACAACAGCTGCAGGCAGGGCATTCCACTCCCTAATCACTCTTTGAGTAAAGAACCTACCTCTGATATCCGTCCTATAACTCATACCCCTTAATTTAAAGCTGTGTCCCCTCGTGCTAGCTTTCTCCATCCTAGGAAAAAGGCTATCACTGTCCACCCTATCTAAACCTCTAATCATCTTATATGCTTCAATAAGATCCCCTCTTAGCCGCCTCCTTTCTAACGAAAACAACCTCAAATCCTTCAACCTCTCTTCATAGGACCTGCCCTCCATACCAGGCAACATCCTGGTAAACCTCCTCTGTACCCTCTCCATGCCTCCACATCTTTCTTATAATGTGGCGACCAGAACTGCACACAATACTCCAAGTGCGGCCGCACTAGAGTTTTGTACAGCTGCAACATGATGCTGCGGCTCCTAAATTCAATCCCCCTACCAATAAAAGCTAAGACTCCATAAGCCTTCTTAACAACTTTATCCACTTGACTGCCTACTTTCAGGGATCTATTGACACATACACCAAGATCCTTCTGTTCCTCAACACTATTAAGAGCCCTACCATTAGCCCTATACTCTACACATTTATTGTTCCTGCCAAAGTGCATTACCTCACACTTTTCCACATTAAACTCCATTTGCCACCTCTCGGCCCAGCTCTGCAACTTGTCCAAGTCACTCTGTAAACTAAAACACCCCTCTTCACTATCTACCACACCACCAACTTTAGTATCATCTGCAAATTTACTGATCCATCCCTCAATACCCTCATCCAGATCATTTATAAAAATTACAAACAGCAGGGGCCCCAAAACAGACCCCTGAGGCACACCACTCGTCACCGAACTCCACGATGAATATCTCCCATCAACCACCACCCTCTGTCTTCTATCTGCCAGCCAATTCCTAATCCAATTAGCTAAATCACCCTCTATTCCACACATCTGCATTTTCTGTAGAAGTCTTCCATGGGCCACCTTATCAATGTGCGCTGGTTAGGGTGCATTGACCCACACAAGTTGATTGGCACAAGTTGGATCAACCCAAGTTGATTGGCACAACTTGTGGGCCGAAGGGCCTGTTTGTGCTGTAGAGTTCTATGTTCTAAATCTGCCAACTTTTGTGTTGTCTGCAAACTTACTAATCAAACCAGTTACATTTTCCTCCAAATCGTTTATCTATATTACAAACAGCAAAGGTCCCAGCACTGATCCCAGAGGAACACCACTTCTAAACACCACTTCTCACAGCCCTCCATTTGGAAATGCACCTTTCCACTGTTACCCTCTGTCTTGTTTTGTATCCACCTTGCCAGCTCACCTCTGATCCCATGCGACTTCATCTTTTGCAACAGTCTGCCACGTGGGACCTTGTCAAAGACCTTACTGAAGTCCATGTAGATAATATCCATTGCCCTACCCTCAGCAATCATCTTCGTCACTTCCTCAAAAAACTCGATCAAGATCGTGAGACACGATTTCCCCTTTACAAAACTATGTTGCCTCTGACTTATTTCCAAGTGGGAATAAAGAATCCTCAAAGAATCCTCTCCAATAATTTCCCTACCACTGATTAATTACCTGGATTATTCTTGCTCAGTTTATCCCTAAAATCCAAACATCTCTGGAGTTTCAAAGGCAATTAGGAATCAGAACATTGGAAATGGGTAAGAAATGGCCAATGCAGGGAAATGTGAAACATTTTACAAGATTTTAACAGTTTATGTTTCTTTCCTGTGGAGAGATTTGTGTTTATGAGGAAGCTGTGTTAACAATTTTTATTGCTAAAGCTGGTTGCCAAGTTACTTACTGACTCTCTCCTGTCTTTGCAAGAAACGACTCTTCCATCCTTTCTCCCATGGTTCATACTGATACACCACTTTCACTTCTCCACCCATTTATGACGTTTTGTGTCCACCTGTGGATTGATGCTGTTTAATATACGTCTTCTTCCTTCTTTTTCATCTTGTTAAGACAGTCTTTCCTGCCTTAGCTTTCTTGCTGCACTGAGGATTCTTTTGCTGCCCTGGTCATTCGCAGATATTCTAAATAAAAAAAAGTAAAGTTTCTTTATTAGTCACCAATAAGGCTTACTCGACGGCAATGAAGTTACTGTGAAATTTCCCCAGTCGCCACACTCCAGTGCCTGTGTGGGTCAATGCACCCTAACCAGCGTGTCTTTTAGACTGTGGAAGGAAACCGGAACACCCGGAGGAAATCCACACTGACACGGGTCGAACGTGCAAACTCCACACAGACCCAAGGTCAGAATACAAAAGTAGATTCCTGGTGAGGCAGTAATGCAAACCACTGTGCCACTGAGCCAAATTATCGTGAGATCTGGAAGTTGTGTCAAAAGAGCACTCAGTCCCTTTCACTATTCTCAGGTACAAAGCCAACATAATTAATCCTTTTCATTTCAGATTTCCAGCATCCGTGTATTTTATCTTTCATTAACTTTATTTTCCTACCTTTTATTTTACAAGGTGATCAGTGAAGTATTGAATTATTTTGTGGAATTGATGTAAAATGGCTGCTCTATATAGTTTGCCTCTGTTCATTTTGGAGAGGGAAGTGAATGCTTGACCTTGTCTGTACAATATTTCAGTTGTAATACGAGCAGAACATTTTTGTTAATAATGGCTGAGTTAAAAAAAAATCATTCTGCAACTTTTTGCTCAGAGTTATCGCCCAGTGAATGAATAATGTTCACCCATCAAGCACTTTATTTATCACAAACTGCTCATAAATGGAAAGTCTGTCTTAGGCTATTTTTAATAGCAAAAACTACCAAAAAGTACACTGCCACTTATATTTCAAATTTGTCCAAATATGCGGCAACAATTATTCAAATTATTTACTCTCTTTGGAAGATAACATATGCTGGAGTTCATTATCGAAGATTTTATAGCAAATCCTTGGAAAACAGTGGTAGGATTGGGCAGAGTCAGCATGGATTTACGAAAGAGAATCATGCTTAACAAATCTATTGGAATTCTTTGAGGATGTAACTTGTAGAGTTCATTAGGGGGAGCAAGTGAATGTGATTTATTTGGACTTTCAGAAGTTTTTCGACAAGTCCCACATGGGGGATTAGCATGTAAAATTAAAGCATTTGGGATTGAGGGCAGTGCATTGAGATGGATTGAAAACTGGTTGGCAGACAGCAGGGAAAGAGTAGGAATTAACAGGTCTTCCAAATGGCAGGCAATGAATATTGGATACTGCAGGGATCAGTACTGGGACCCCAGCTATTCACTATATATATATTAATGATTTAGATAATGGAACTAAATGTAATATCTTCAGATTTGCAGATGACACAAAGTTGGGTGGGAGGGTGAGCTGTGAGGAGGATGCAGAAATCCTTCAGTGTGATTTGGACAGGCTGAGTGAGTGGGCAAATGCATGGCAAATACAGTATGATGTGGATAAATATGAAGTTATCCACTTTGGTAGCAGTGGTAGGAAGGCAGATTACTATCTGAATGGATATAAATTGAGAGAGGGAAATGTGCAGAGGGACCTGAGTGTCCTTGTGCACCAGTCACTGAAGGTAAGTATGCAGGTGCAGCAGGTGGTAAAGAAGGCAAATGGCATGTTGGCCTTCATAGCGAGAGGTTTTGAATACAGAAGCAGGGATGCCTTGCTCCAGTTATAGAGGCCTTTGTGAGATCATATCTGGAATATTGTCTGTAATTTGGTCTCCTTATTTGAGGAACGATATTCTTGCTATAGACGGAGTGCAGCAAAGGTTTGCCAGGACCAAGATGAGGAGAAATCTTTTCAGCCAGAGAGTGGTAAACCTATGGAATTCATTACCACAAAGTAATTGAAGACAAAACATTGTATGTTTTCAATAAGTGAGATAAAGTTCTTGGGGCTAAAGGGTTTAATTGTTATTGAATTGGATAATCATAATGAATATGGAGCAGACTCAAAGGGCTGAATGGCCTTCTCCTGCTCCTATTTTCAATGTTCCTCATTATTATTTTCCTGGAGTAGCTGAAGCGAGTGTTATTCACATGTGGTATGAATAAAAATCTTGCGGCTGGGGAGAAATATTTCTGACAAGTCCCAGATGTGACAAAATGATTCCTTTTCCTAAAACAGACAGAATCAGTGTCACAGTTAATTCCAGATGCAATGGCTATTACTGTGGCCCAAACCTGAAGCCAAATTGTTCAGCTAACATCATTGGTAGCTATATTTAGAAAGTGATATAAATCATTGTTATTTATGTGTTCTTAGCATTGTGTCTTTGGTTCACTCCCTCGCATATTTTCCAGCTCAAATTATTCTTCCCTCTTGTCTCTGATATTGGCAGACTCGGATACTGGGCTGGAAAAATCTCAATAGGCCTATGGTAATGGTGGGTCTTTTTGCTTCATTTCAATTAGAATTGGGAGGGACGGGTTCCATTTGGCAGGCAGCTTCTGATTCTCCCATCCTGCCATCACCTCGGCACTTTGAGGATCTGGATGCTATATTTGAAAATGCCTCTGTGCACAGCTAGTACATAGAGGAGAATGGCAGGAATTGTCGGCAGCCAGACCCAGGAAATATTCTGTGCCTGGTTTGCCTAATCCCCTTTCCCTCCTGAAACAATCCCTGTCCCACCCTCCTGAAGGTGTTTCACAAACACTACACTCGCATCCCAGCTCTCCACCAGGTGTGCACCTTTTGAAACTAATCATACATCATGAGGTGCATTTATTGAGGTTTTGTGCCCACTGTATTGCCCCCAATATTAAAAATTCCTCCCTCCAGCCCTGATGTGGCATCATGTCAGCAAGACTTGCAATTGATTTTTACAAAGAGGAACCAGGTAAAGGGAAGATGCTGGAGTGCACAGATAAATATAACTCCTGGGGGAAAAGAGACAGCCCATCACAATCCCCTGACACTCCCCTGGCACCCTGCTACTCTTCCCAGCAATCCCCCCAGAACAGTATTGGAAAGGGAGGTGATGTGTTCTCCTTATCGGATGGAGTGCGTTCTCCTTGTGCATTGTGAGTAGCTGGTTCCCTGGGTCCATGAGGGCTGTCTCCACATGGGGACTTCCTGTCTTTTCTATTGGCGATAAGGGCACCATTTCCCTCAGGATTCCCAGCTGCTGGTTTATCCCATTCCTCTTCCACCCGCTGCCAGTGCGCAATGTATGCCACACCATCAGGTTAGTTCTGTAAACGTGCTGGATTATCTGGAGAGAGAGGTCAGTAGTGAAGTGGGAGACTTTAGCCGGCACTCTGTGCAGAGAATGGAAAATTCTGTGCATTAGTTGATGTGAAATTATGGCTCTGGCATTTGGGCCTAATAATGATATGCTAACATATTACTGGGCCTGATAATGATATGCTAATGTATTATAATGAAGTTTCTGGTGTTGAAGAGCAGCAAATGGGGCCCACCACCGATGGCGGACAATCACCTCCTGCCCGCTCGTCAATGTGAAACACCCACAAAGATCACCTCATGATAGTTTCCACTCTCGCCGCCAAACCTGCCCAACACAAATGGGAGAAGTTTAAAGTTTATTTATTAGTGTCACAAAAAGGCTAACATTAACACTTCAATGAAGTTACTGTGAAAATAGGAAATCCTGGGCTTTTTCCAATGTCCCTCGTGTCCCTGATTCCTTGCATATCTTTAATGGCTTTTAGCTAATCCCATCTCAATTCCCCAGTCTCCTCCAACTGTGTATTCGGATTGTGCAATGAAGAGTCCCAAACATTCTTTTCTCATCAGGAAAATGCTCCGATTTGGAAAGTTGCTTTTGGGAGTTCAGATGTGAATGTCGAACTTGGCACAACGGGCTGGCGAAAAGTTGGACAAGTGTGCCATCTGCTGGTGGAACTTAGTGAGAGCCAATTTCCAAAAATACCTCCCTCCAACTGTACCTTCCTCCAACTGCACCTCACTCCAACTGTACCAGCAATTTCTACCCAATTTCAATTGGGTAGAATTTCCAACTGAAATTGCTGGGGCCTTGAGAAAAATCTTTGTATCCTCACTGGCTCCAGGAGAAGTAAAAACAGAAAGAAGTCTCACAACACCAGCTTGAAGATCAACAGGTTTATTTATTGCAAATGCCACAAGCTTTCAGAACAGGCTGTCCCTTTGTCAGGTGAGCGGGAGTTCTGATCACAAACAGGGCACAAAGACACAATTTACATGAAGAATGATCGGAATGTGAGTCTTCACAGCTAATCAAGTCTTAAATGTACACACACTGTGAGTGTAGAGAGCATTAAGCACAGGTTAAAAGGATGTGTATTGTTTCCAGACAGGCAAGTTAGCAAGATTTTGCAAGTCCAGGCAAGTCTGGGGTTACAGATAGTGTGACATGAACTCAAGATCCCAGTTGAGACCTTCCTCATGTGTGCGGAACTTGGCTATCAGTCTCTGCTCAGCGACTCTGTGCTGTCGTGTGTTGTGAAGGCCTCCTTGGAGAATGCTTACCCGAAGGTCAGAGGCCGAATGCCCGTGACCACTGGAGTGTTCGCCCACAGGAAAGGAACAGTCTTGCTTGGTGATTCTCGAGCTGTGTCTTCAAGATTATGAGAGGCATGGACAGAATGAATAATCAGAAGCTTTTTCCCAGGGTGGAAGAGTCAATTACTTGGGGGCACAGGTTTAAGGTGCGAGGGGCAAGGTTTAAAGGAGATGTACAAGGTAAATATTTTACACAGAGGGTGAAGGGTGCCTGGAACTCGCTGTTGAGGGAGGTAGTGGAAGCAGATACAATAGTGAGTTTTAAGGGGTGTCTTGACAAATACATTAACAGAATGGGAATAAAGGGATATTATCCCTGGAATGGCAGGAAGTTTTAGTTCAGTCGGGTACATGGTTGGTGCAGGTTTGGAGGACTGAAGGATCTGTTCCTGTGCTAAACGTTTGTTCTTTGTGAGCAAGCATGCACAGCTACAGTAATGCCAAAGTTCAGAACATTCACACCATTTGAAGAGTGAGACCTTGTGCTTGCCAGGTCCGCCTTGTCTAACGAGGGGCATACACGCAATGGGTCGTGAGAGGGCTGCTCTTGGATTTTTCGAGAGTATCCTAGTGCTTCACATTGTTAGTGTACGCTTGACCTGAACCATTTGATGGACAACACAACAGCTCAGTGACTATCGCTGTGCTGTGCAGATTCATGGATTTGGTCCTGTGTCTGTGGGAGTTTGCGCATTCTCCCCATGCTTGCGTGGGTTTTCTCCGGGTGCTCCGGTTTCCTCCCACATCCCAAAGATGTGCTCTTAGGCTAATTGGCAAAACAAATTCTCCCTAAATTGTCTCAAATTTGATACTAATGCATATTTCTATAAACATAGACAGGGATGACAGGGATCGCGGGTAGAAGTGGGAATATCGAGGTGGCGGCGCAGGTTCGTTGGGCCGAAGGGCCTGTTTCCCTTGCTGTTTTGTTCTTTGTTTTTTGTTCTTCGAAAACAATGTTTGCACTGTTGAACAAATGGGAGAAGCAGACAACCATGAAACTCCTCAAGAAATGCTGTAAATCTTCAAGTATTGATGAGTAATCAATGTTCCCTCCTTTATTCCCTGTAATGCACTCATGCCACCTCCCTTCTCTTGCAGGCAAAGCAGCCAAACAGGTTGGATCTCACTGGGGAGGACATTATAGCTGAAGGTCCACAACAGCTGGAGACAGGGATGTTCCACTGAACTGGCACTCAGAGGGATTCTTGCCAGGTGCCCAGCACTTATATAGAGTGTCAGGAAATAGATCATTTTAATCAGCTGCTGGTGGACACTGAATTTGGAGGGTGAGTGTTATTCTGGTGAGTTAGCCTCAGCTGAAGATGAATATAAATGTGATTGCAGACATTAATCAGTGGGGAATTCCAATGGCCTTTATCCCACTATTATCGATCGATTCATTCATTTATTATTGTCACCAATTGGGAGATAGTGAAAAGTAATGTTTCTTGCGTGCTATTCAGACAAAACATACTGCTCATGGAGTACACAGGGGAGAAGGAAAGGAGAGGGTGCAGAATATTGTGTTGCAGTTACAGATAGAGGAAGAGAAAGATCAGCTTAACATATGATGGATCCGATCATAGAACATAGAATATAGAACAATACAACACAAACAGGCCCTTCGGCCCACGAGTTGCGCCGATCACATCTACCAATCCACAGACCTATCTATAACCTCCTATCCTATTCTTTTCCATATACTCATCCAGAAGTCTCTTAAAAGACCCCAGTGAGTTTGCCTCAACAACCTCCGACGGCAGTCGGTTCCATTCACTCACCACCCTCTGAGTGAAAAACCTACCCCTGACATCTCCTTTGTATTTGCTTCCCTGCACCTTAAATCTGTGTCCTCTCGTAGTGACCATTTCAGCTCGGGGAAATAGTCTCTGAGAGTCCACCCTATCTATTCCTTTCAACATTTTATAAACCTCTATCAGGTCGCCTCTCAACCTACGTCTCTCCAGTGAGAAGAGTCCCAGCTCCCTCAACCTATCTTCATAAGGCCTGCCTCCCAATCCAGGCAGCATCCTTGTAAATCTCCTCTGAACCTCTCAATAGCCTCTACATCCTTCCTATAATGAGGCGACCAGAACTGCGCACAATACTCCAACTGGGGTCTGACAAGAGTCTTATAGAGCTGCATCATTACCTCCTGACTCCTAAACTCTATTCCTCGATTAATGAAGGCCAGTACACCGTACGCCTTCTTGACCACTTCCTCCACCTGCGAGGCCGATTTAAGATTCCTATGGACCCCGAGATCCTTCTGCTCTACAACACAGCTAAGATTCCTACCCCTTATATTGTACTCCTTCATCCCATTATTTCTGCCAAAATGGACCACTACACATTTATCTGCATTGAAGTCCATCTGCCACTTCTCCGCCCAGTCTTGCATCCTGTCTATGTCCCGCTGCAACTTTTGGCATCCCTCCAGACCATCCACAACACCACTGATCTTTGTATCGTCGGCGAACTTGCTAACCCATCCCTCCACTTCCTCATCCAGGTCATTTATGAAAATGACAAACAGCAGGGGTCCCAGAACAGATCCCTGGGGCACTCCACTGGTTACCGCCTCCATGCAGAGCAAGACCCATCCACAGCCACTCTCTGCCTTCTGCCGGCAAGCCAGTTCTGGATCCACGAGGCCAAAGCCCCTTGGATCCCATGCCCTCTCACCTTCTCCAGAAGCCTTGCATGTGGGACCTTATCAAACGCCTTACTAAAGTCCATGTACACTACGTCCACCGCCCTTCCTTCGTCAATGTGTTCAGTCACATTTTCAAAGAACTCAACTAGGCTCGTAAGGCATGACCTGCCCTTGACAAAACCATGCTGACTATTTCTAATCAGTCCAAGCTTCTCCAAATGTTCATATATCTTATCCCTCAGAAGCCTCTCCATCAGCTTACCAACCACTGAAGTCAAACTCACCGGTCGGTAATTTCCTGGACTATCTCTGTTCCCTTTCTTAAAGATAGGAACCACATCCGCAATCCTCCGGAACCTCTCCCGTTTCCATGGACGACGCAAAGATCATCGCCAGGGGCTCTTCAACCACTTCCCTCACCTCCCACAATAACCTGGAGTACATCCCATCCGGTCCCGCCGACTTGTCTATCTTGATAGAATTTAACAGGTCTAACACATCCTCTTTCCTAACATCCACATACTCAATCTTTTCCGTATGCCGCAAACCTGCAGTGCAATCTCCCAGTTCACTTTCCACCATGAATACCGAGGCAAAGTACTTGTTAAGCACCTCTGCCATTTCTTCTGGATTCACACAGACTTTTCCCCCTTCACCTTTATAGGCCCTATCCCTTCTCTTCTCATCCTTTTACTTTTCACATATTTGTAGAAGGCCTTGGGATTCTCCTTAATCTTCCCTGCCAAGGCCTTCTCATGACCCCTTCTGGCTCTCCTAAATGCCTTTTTAAGTTCCCTTCTACACACCTTATACTCCTCTAGATCCCTAACATCCCCTAGCTCTCTGAACCTTTTATATACCATTTTTTTCTTCCTAACTAGGTTCACCACTACCTTCGTGCACCATGGTTCTCGCGTCCTACCTGAACCTCCTTGACTCCTCGGGACGTTGTCTGGCAGTGCCCTAATCAAACATTCCTTGAAAAACTGCCACTTCCCTTCCCCAAGATCACCTCCTTCCAGTTTATGCGTCCAATTACCTGCCTAATGTTTTCATATTTCCCCTTACTCCAGACGTACCTTCCTAGCCTGCCTGATCCTATCTCTTTCCATCGCTATCGTGAAAGAGATAGAATTATGATCTCCATTCCCAAGATGCTCACCTACCATGAGATCCGACACCTGCCCTGGCTCATTAGCAAGCACCAGGTCAAGTACAGCCTCTCCTCTCGTTCTTGAATCGACTGGTACATGTACTCAGACTTTTGTATCTATCTTCCAAGAAGGTGGAAGAGAGAATGTCCAGAATGCATGAGTTCTTGATCATGTCGGCTGCTTCTCTGAGGAAGAGGGAAGTGTAGACTGAGTCAATGGATGGGAGGCTGCTTTACGTGATAGACTGAGTTTCATTCACGATCTTTTGTAATTTCTTGCAGTCTTGGACCACATCAAATCTTGGAGCCACACCACATTGTGATATATCCAGAAAGAGTTTTTGCTATTGTGCATCTGTAAAAATTGGGTGAAAGTCATAGTGGACATGCTTAATTTCCTTAGTTTCTTGAGAAAGAGGCTTTGTGGGTTTTCCTAACTATAGTGTCGGCATGGGGGGGAACAGGACAGGTTGTTTGGTGATGTGGGCACCTAAGAACTTGACGCTCTCAATCACCTCCACTTCATCAAAATCAGAAGAATAAAATTCCAATGAATTTCCCATCCTTATAGGCTTAATTTTCTAAAGTTGGCAGAGATTCTAAAGGAGATTGAAAATGACATATTTGCAATGATTTGCAGTGAGTGAGCTGATGCATAGTGATAATACTAAAACTGGACAAATGATGGTGTGTGGTGTCCTTTATTGCTGCTGAGGTGGTATAATTGATATTGTTTATTTTTAATGTGAACTAATGCAGCGTTCTGTGGTTTTAATAGTCCTTTGGGGATTGTGAATGGATCTCGACTGAGGATAATTGAAAGGGTTAAAAATCACATAAACTGTGAGCTGAACCTCAGTCACATGGGAAAAGCTATGTGCAAATGACAGATTTTGATTAAAGTAAACTTGAGATTTTGAGATTAGAAACAGGAGAGGAGAGGTCACCCTGTTGGGAGTCTTTTATAGACCTCCTAAAAGTTCTAGAGAGGTTGAGAAAAGGATTGCAAAGTCAATTCTGGTCAGGGGTGAAAGTAATAGGGTAATTGTTATGGGGGACTTTAACTTTACTAATATTGATTGGAATAGCTATAGCTCTAGCTCGTTAGAGGGGTCAGTTTTCGTACAAAGTGTGCAGGAGGGCTTTTTGACTCAGTATGTAGATAGGCCAATTAGAGGTGAGGCTACATTGGATTTGGTGCTGGGCAATGAGCCAGACCAGGTGTTAGGCTTGGAAGTTGGTGAACATTTTGGTGATAGTGACCACAATTCGGTTACGTTCACCTTAGTGATGGATAGGGATAGGCATGAAGCTGGGGGCAGTAGTTATAGCTGGGGAAAGGGTAATTATGAGGCCATCAGGAGAGAATTAGGGTGCATAGATTGGACTAGGAAACTACAGGGACTGGGAACACCTGGAATGTGGAGCTTATTCAAGGCGTAGCTGCTGCGAGTCCTTGATAAGTATGTCCCTGTCAGGCAAGGAGGAAATGGTCGAGTAAGGGAACCTTGGTGTACGAAAAAAGTTGATTCGCTGGTTAAAAGGAAAAAGTAGGCTTATATCAGGATGAGGCTTGAAGGCTCAGTAAGTGCAATGGATAGCTATAGATTAGCCAGGAGGGAGCTAAAGAGTGAATTGAGGAGAGCTAAGAGGGGACACGAGAAGACTTTGGCTGATAGGATTAAGGAGAATCCTAAAGCTTTCTCTAGATATGTTAAGAATAGAAGATTGGTTAGCACAAGAATAGGGCCAGTCACAGACAGCAGTGGGAAGTTGTGCGTGGAGCCTGAAGAGATTGGAGAGGCACTGAATAAATATTTCTCTTTGGTATTCATGCAGGGTGATGTAAATGTTGTTATGGAGAACACTGAGGTACAGGGTTGCAAACTGGAAAGTATTGAAGTAGATAGGGAGGATGTGCTAGATATTTTCGAGGGTTTGAAGTTGGATAAGTCCCCTGGGCCGGACGGGATTTACCTAGGATTCTCTGGGAGGCAAGAGAGGCGATTGCAGAGCCTCTGGCTCTGATCTTCAGGTCGTCATTGGTTACGGGTGTGGTTCCAGAGGACTGGAGGATAGCGAATGTGGTCCCATTGTTCAAGAAGGGGAAGAGAGACCTTCAAGGGAATTATAGGCCAGTGAGTCTTACTTCTGTTGTGGGCAAGGTATTGGAGAGAATTATTAGGGATAGGATTTATAGTTATTTAGAGAGAAATGAATTGATTGGGGATAGTCAGCATGGTTTTGTGAAGGGTAGGTAGTGCCTTACTAACCTCATTGAGTTTTTTGAAAAAGTGACTAAGGAGGTGGATGGGGGTAGGGCGGTTGATGTGGTATATATGGACTTTAGTAAGGCGTTTGATAAGGTGGCCCATGGAAGACTTCTGCAGGAAATGCAGATGTATGGGATAGAGGGTGATTTAGCTAATTGGGTTAGGAATTGGCTAGCAGATAGAAGACAGCGGGTGGTGGTTGATGGGAGATATTCATCTTGGCGTTCGGTGACAAGTGGTGTACCTCAGGGGTCTGTTTTGGGGCCCCTGCTGTTTGTAATTTTTATAAATGATCTGGATGAGGGTATGGAAGGATGGATTAGTAAATTTGCAGATGACACTAAAGTCGGTGGAGTGGTAGATAGTGAAGAGGGGTGTTATAGTTTGCAGAGAGACTTGGACAAGTTGCAGAGCTGGGCTGAGAGGTGGCAATGGAGTTTAATGTGGAAAAGCGTGAGGTAATGCACTTTGGCAGGAATAATAAATGTGTAGAGTATAGGGCTAATGGTAGGATTCTTATTAGTGTTGATGAACAGAGGGATCTTGGTGTATTTGTGCATAGATCCCTGAAAGTAGGCAGTCAAGTCGATAAGGTTGTTAAGAAGGCATACGGATTCTTAGCTTTTATTGGTAGGGGGATTGAATTTCGGAGCCGCAACGTCATGTTGCAACTATACAAAACTCTAGTGCGGCCGCACTTGGAGTATTGTGTGCAGTTCTGGTCCCCGCATTATAAGAAAGATGAGGAGGCATTGGAGAGGGTACAGAGGAGGTTTACCAGGATGTTGCCTGGTATGGAGGGCAGGTCTTATGAAGAGAGGCTGAGGATTTGAGGTTGTTTTCGTTAGAAAGGAGGCGGCTAAGAGGGGACCTTATCGAAACATATAAGATGATTAGAGGTGTAGATAGGGTGGACAGTGATAGCCTTTTTCCTAGGATGGAGAAAGCTAGCACGAGGGGACACAGCTTTAAATTAAGGGGTGATAGTTATAGGACGGATATCAGAGGTAGGTTCTTACCCAAAGGGTGGTTCGGGAGTGGAATGCCCTGCCTGCAGCAGTTGTAGATGCGCCAAGTTTGGTGGCGTTTAAGAGGTTAGTTGATAAGTATATGGAAGAGAAGGGAATGTTTTAGTTTGGAGGGGCATTGCTTTTTATATTGGTCGGCGCAACATCGAAGGCCGAAGGGCCTGTTCTGTGCTGTAGTGTTCTATGTTCTATGTTCTATGAAAAAGGCTCGAGGACTATTTAATTGAACAATGTGCAGCTCCAGTCCATTTCTGTCTATTAGAATAAGGAGAATTAGAATTAGAAGACGTGTACCGACAACTAAACAATGAGAAACACTACAGACAGTTACCAGCGGATCCGACCAAAGAACACACTCGTCAACTCAACACTCTGATCAAAACCTTTGATCCGGACCTTCAGAACACCCTCCGGGCAATCATTCCACGTACTCCCCGCATTGGAGATCTCTACTGCCTCCCAAAGATACACAAGGCAAACATACCCGGCCGTCCCATCGTATCGGGCAATGGGACCCTGTGTGAGAACCTCTCCGGCTATATCGAGGGCATCCTGAAACCCATCGTACAAAGAACCCCCAGCTTTTGTCTTGACACTACGGACTTCCTACAGAAACTCAGCACACATGGAGCAGTAGAACCAGGGACACTCCTTGTCACAATGGATGTCTCGGCGCTCTACACCAACATCCCCCACGACGATGGTATTGCTGCAACTGCCTCAGTACTCAATGCCAACAACTGCCAGTTTCCGGATGCAATTTTACAACTCATCTGCTTCATCTTGGACCACAATGTCTTCACCTTCAACAATCAGCTTTTCATCCAGACACACGGAACAGCCATGGGGACCAAATTCGCACCTCAGTATGCCAACATCTTCATGCACAGGTTCGAACAAGACTTCTTCACCACACGAGATCTCCAACCAAGGTTATATACTAGATACATTGATGACATCTTTTTCCTTTGGACTCATGGTGAACAATCATTGAAACAACTGTATGATGATATCAACAAGTTCCATCCCACCATCAGACTCACCATGGACTATTCTCCAGAATCAGTTGCATTCTTGGACACACGCATCTCCATCAAGGACGGTCACCTCAGCACCTCACTGTACCGCAAACCAACAGACAACCTCACAATGCTCCACTTCTCCAGCTTCCACCCTAGACACGTTAAAGAAGCCATTCCCTATGGACAAGCCCTCCGTATACACAGAATTTGCTCAGATGAGGAGGATCGTGACAGACACCTCCAGACGCTGAAGGATGCCCTCGTGAGAACAGGATATGGCGCTCGACTCATCGATCGACAGTTCCGACGTGCCACAACGATAAACCGCACTGACCTCCTCAGAAGACGAACACGGGACACGGTGGACAGAGTACCCTTTGTTGTCCAGTACTTCCCCGGAGCGGAGAAGCTACGACATCTTCTCCGGAATCTTCAACATATCATTGATGACGATGAACATCTCGCTAGGGCCATCCCCACCCCCCCACTTCTTGCTTTCAGACAACCGCACAACCTCAAACAGATCATTGTTCGCAGCAAACTACCCAACCTTCAGGAGAACAGTGACCACAATACCACACAACCCTGCCACAGCAACCTCTGCAAGACATGCCAGATCATAGACATGGACGACATCATCAAACGTGAGGATACCATTCACCAGGTACACGGTACATACTCTTGCAACTCGGCCAACGTTGTCTACCTAATACGTTGCAAGAAAGGATGTCCCGAAGCATGGTACATTGGGGAGACCATGCAGACACTACGACAGCGGATGAATGAGCATCGCTCAGCAATCACCAGGCAAAACAGTTCCCTTCCTGTGGGCGAACACTTCAGCAGTCATGGGCATTCGGCCTCCGACCTGCGGGTAAATGTTCTTCAAGGGGGCTTTCGTGATACACGACAGCGCAGAGTCGCTGAACAGAGACTGATAGCCAAGCTCCGCACACATGAGGACGGTCTTAACAGGGATCTTGGCTTCATGACACACTATCTGTAACCCCCGTAACTTGCCTGGGTTAGCAAAAAACCTCACTTACTGTGCTGTCTGGAGAAAATACACAATTCTCTAACAATGCTCAGGATTCCCTTCACACACATTGTTCGCCACTTTAACACTTGAATAGCAGGTTAGATGTAAGGATTCGCATTCTAATCAGCAATCTCTGACTGCTGTGCTGATGTGTGCTACTGCAGACCAGAACACTGCATTTGCCTGAAGAAGACACAAGAGTCGAAAGCTCGCGTTTTTACTATCAAATAAATCGGTTGGATTATAAATTGGTGTTGCTAAATTCTTACTGAGTTATTAGAATAAGGAGCAGTGGAAAGAGAGATTAAGATAGCATTGGTCAGAGATATAGCTACCATTTCTTGATGATATAACATGCACAAGTTTTAATTGGACATTACACCCTTCCGTATGCATGATGTAACCAAAACTATGATTGGATAGAGATAACTCCTATATATCTATTGGTAACAGCCCCATCAATAATTGACAGGTCAGATGAGGTATCTGACAGCTGTTTTTTTGATGTGGAGATGCCGGTGTTGAACTGGGGTAAACACAGTAAGAAGTCTCACAACACCAGGTTTAAGTCCAACCAATTTATTTGATAGTTTATTTAATATCAAATAAATCAGTTGTACTTAAACCTGGTGTTGTCAGACAGCTATTTTTTTCACAGTGCATTCCAAGGTTTCAGTTTTGTTTCTCAGTACGTACCCATAAACTGGTGGAATTTAACTTCCTCTGAATTGACTGGGACTCACTTAGTGCTTGGGGTGTGGATGGAGCGGAGTTTGTAAGGAGCATCCAGGAGGGCTTCTTGAAGCAGTATGTAGATAGTCCAATTAGGAAGGGATTGTACTGGACCTGGTATTGGGGTATGAGCCTGGCCAGATGATTGACGTTTCAGTAGGGAAGCGGTTTGGGAATAGTGACCACAATTCAGTAAGCTTTAAGATATTCATGGATAAAGATAAGCATATCCTCAAGTGAAGGTGCTAAATTCAATCTGGAGTTCAGTTTTAAGTGGTGTACCTCAGGGATCTGTTTTGAGGCCACTACTGTTTGCCATTTTTATAACTGACCTAGATAAGGGTGTAGAACAAAGAACAAAGAACAAAACAGCCCTTCGGCCCAACGAGCCCACGCTGCCACCCCGATGTTCCCACCTCTACCTGTGATCCCTGTCTATGTTTATAGATCTATGGATTAAAAACCACATTTGAGACAATTTAGGGAGAATTTGTTTTGCCGATTAGCCTAAAGCACCTTTGCTGTTCGTAACATATACATATATATAAATGATTTGGAGGAAAATATCACTGGTTTGATTAGTAAGTTTGTGGATAACACAAAGGTTTGGTGGATATGTAGATAGCGATGAGGACCGTCAGAGGATACAGCAGGATATAGATCAGTGTGAGACTTGGGTGGAGGGATGGCAGATGGAGTTTAATCCGGACAAATGTGAGGCAATGCATTTTGGAAGGTCTAATACAGATAGGAAATATACAGTAAATAGCAGAACTGTTAAGAGTATTGATAGGCAAAGGGGTCTGAGAGTACAGGTACACAGGTCACTGAAAGTGGCAATGCAGGTGGAGAAGGTAGTCAAGAAGGCATACAGCATGCTTGCCTTTAGCGGCCTGGGTAAATTGGCAAGTCATGTTGCGGCTTTATAGAACCTTAGTTAGGCCGCACTTAGAATATAGAGTTCAACTCTGGTTGCCACACACTGCCAGAAGGATATGGAAGCTTTGGAGAGGGTACAGAAAAGACTTATCAGGATGTTACCTGGTATGGAGGGCATTAGTTATGAGGAGAGGTTGAAGAAAGTTGGTTTGTTCTGATTGGAATGACAGAAGTTGAGAGGCAAGCTAATAGAAATCTACAAGCTTATGAGGGGCAGGGACAGAGTGAATAGTCAGAAGCTTTTTCCCAGGGTGGAAGAGGTTTAAGGTGCAAGGAGCAAAATTTAAAGGAGATGTATGAGGAAATCTTTCACACAGAGGGTGATGGGTGCCTGGAACTTGCTGCTGGGGAGATAGTGGAAGCAGATACAATAGTTATCTATGAAGTGAATGGGAATAGAGGGATATGGTCCCCAGAAAACCCCAGGAGGTTTGAAGTTGGACTGCATGGTCGGCACAGGTTTGGAGGGTCGAAGGGCCTGTTCCTGTGCTGTGATTTTCTTTGTTTTTTTGAATAAGGCAATGTCTCTCTGTCTCTCTTTCTTGCTCTGTATAGGTTTTGCAAGTTCTATGGCTGGGAAGACTTAGAGATTTGATCCAACATTCAAAGGACCAATTCACAGCAGCTGTTAAAAAGCTGCCAATGCAGCATCACACTGTGAGCATTCTTGTTTCTGTGCCAAGTCTGGAGAGAAGTGTGTGATTGTCAGATGGCATTTAACTTAGTAACTGTCAGATTTATACTATGATATGTTTAAATCTTGTAACTGATAAAAACTAAACCAGGTTTTTGTTATATTCCAGTTGTGTTCTTAAATAAACTTTTTTGATAAAAGCTTCCGAGTGGGTCACTGGAATCATACCTGGAGTGAAACATCTTATACTCATTCCAATCCAAAATCAAATGTAAAAACTTAGGGTCTAAGCAATCTTCACAAAATACATTGGAGTTTCTGGTCTGCGTCTTAAAAAACACAATAATAATATTCCAACTGACACAGTAATAATATTCCCATTGAAACAGTAATAATATTCCCTATTATAATCCAGGTCCAAAACTCGAAGATATTTTATGAAGTCAACCGAGACCATAAGTTTTACAATTTGAATTTGGCATGGGTAAGCATGTGATGTTTCATGATTCAAGCTCCCATTAGGGAGCTTTTATTGAACAAAGCTTATGAAAAATAACAGTTAACACGTAGAAGGAAAATTAGCAATAGCTTGTAGCAATTACAAACAAGAAAAAAAACATGATACTGTATAAACCTTAATAGCTCAACATACTGTTCCAACTAAACAAACTACTTACAAACATCCACCCATCCCAGGTTTAGCACAATAAATATGAATGCTCACATGATGCTGGATTTTCTAGCTCTGCAACAACTGCTGTGAATTAGTCCTTTGAATGAAGAATTGAAACTCTGACCTTCTAGTTGTTCCCAGCACCTCGAGGTAGAGGAAGAGTCACTGCTGACCTCTAGGTAGCAAACCACAACAGCAAAACTTTCACTCCAGAATGGTAAAAAAGATTGCTTCCAACTAGCAGAATTTCTAATATCTGGGAGAGAGACAAAACACCACATCCAGCCTGGAACCCAAACACCTTCTAACTAGCCAACAAATAAAACTGAAGTACTTTTGGGAGGAAAAAATCTGTCCCATCTGAGTGTCAATCATTCTCCCAGTCTCCCCAACAATTCCAAAAAGTCATAAAATTCAAGAGAGTGAATTAAGGCCCAGATTAAAAATAAAAACCTCAGTTAAATCATTTAAGCAGCAATAAAAGGACATCTAGTCAGACAGGTTGGAAACAAGCATACACAGTAATAATATTCCCACAAACACAGTAATAATATTCCCACAAACACAGTAATAATATTTTCCTCTGGGTGCTCAGATTTCCTCCCACAATCCAAAAGATGTACTGCTTAGGTCCATTGGCCATATTAAATTTTCCCTCAGTGTAACTGAACAGGCACAAGAGTGTGGCGACTGGGGGATTTTCACAGAACTTCATTGCAGTGTTAATGTAAGCCTATTTGTGACATTAATAAATAAACTTGATATTCCCCACCCAGTAATAATATTCCTACACACACTCAATAACAATATTCACACACACAGCAATAATATTTTCACACACACATACACACTATTAATATTCCCTAAATACAGTAATAATAGTCCCACACACTCAGTAACAATATTACCATATTACAGTGTGGGGGAATACCAAAAACAGTGAGTGGCACGGACAGTTGGGCTGAAGGGCCTGTTTCCAGGAGTGGTACGGTGGTTAGTGCTGCTGCCCCTCATCGCCAGGGACCTGGGTTCGATTCCTGATTTGGGTCACTGTCTGTGTGAAGTTTGTATGTTTTCCCATGTCTGTGTGGGTTTCTTCCGGGTGCTCTGGTTTCCTCCCACAGTCCAAAATGTGTGGATTAGGTGGACTGGCTATGCTAAATTGACCCTGGTGTCAAGGGAACTGTGGTAAGAAGTCTCACAATACCAGATTCGAGTCCAATCAGTTTATTTGAGAGTAATCCCACAGCTTTTGGAAACGGTGTCCTTTCGTCAGGTATGTGGAAGGTTCTGTGTGGAAGGGTGGATGAACCTTCCACACACCTGACAAAGGGACACCGTTTCTGAAAACTTGTGTGTTTACTACCAAATGAAGCTGTTGGAGTTTAACCTGGTATTGTGAGACATCTTACTGTGTTTACCCCAGTCCAACAGGGTAAATGCATGAGGTCACGGGGCTGGAGTCTGGATAGTATAGTGGTTGGTGCAGACTCGATGGGCTGAATGGTCTCTGTGTTCCGATCTGATTGGGACTGCCTCTCAGCCTCATTTACATATTCAGCCTGATTTGCGTACATTAGCATGACGCAACACGCACGCACGACAAACGCGGTGACGTCATCGCGCAGCGTCCCACATCCGCCGCGGCCGCAGGAACAGAGCGGCTGGAAAATAAACAGAATCCTGAATAAACAAAGCAAATAAACAAGCCGCGGAGACCGGGAATACCGAGCGGGAAAACCGGGAATACCGAGCGGAGCCCCAGCGCCCCGGGAGCCGCCAACGTCCATGACCCGGAGAAATGGCGGCCGGGTGGGTGCGGGGTGCGGGGTGCGGAGGGAGGGGGGGAGGGAGAGAGGGGAGTGGGGGGAGGAGAGGGGAGTGGGGGGAGGGAGAGGGGGAGGGAGGGGGAGGGAGAGGGGGAGGGAGGGGGAGGAGAGGGAGAGGGGGAGGGGAGGGAGGGGGGAGAGGGAGGGGGGAGGGAGAGGAGAGGGAGGGAGAGGGAGGGGGAGGAGAAGGGGGAGAGGGGAGGGGGGGGGAGAGGAGAGGGAGAGGGAGGGGGGGGAGAGAAGAGAGGGGAGGGGAGGGGGAGAGAAGAGAGGGAGGGGGGGGAGAGAAGAGAGAGGGAGGGGGGGGAGAGAAGAGAGGGGAGGGGGGGGGGGGGGGAGAGAAGAGAGGGGAGGGGGGGGGAGAGAAGGGAGGGGGGGGGAGAGAAGAGAGGGGAGGGGGGGGGGAGAGAGGGGGGGGGGGGGAGAGAAGGGAGAGGGGAGGGGGGGGGAGAGAAGAGAGAAGGGAGGGGGGGGAGAGGGAGAGGGGAGGGGGGGGAGGGGGGGGAGAGAAGGAGAGGGGAGGGGGGGGAGAGAGAAGGGGAGGGGGGGGGGAGAGAAGGGAGAGGGGAGGGGGGGGGAAGGGGAGAGGGGGGGGGAGAGAAGGGAGAGGGGGGAGGGGGGGGGGGGGAGAGAAGGGAGAGGGAGGGGGGGGAGGGGAGAGGGGAGAGGGGAGGGGGGGGAGAGAAGGGAGAGGGAGGGGGGGGAGAGAAGGGGAGAAGGGGGGGAGGGAGAGGGGGGGGGGGAGAGAGGGAGAGGGGAGAGGCGAGGAGGGGTCGAGGAGGGGAGAGGGGGGGGAGGGGAAGGGAGAGAGAGGAAGGGGGGGGAGAGGGGAAGGGTGGAAGGGAGAGGGGAGGGGGGGGAGAGAAGAGAGGGGAGGGGGGGGAGAGGGAGAGGGGGGGAGAGGGGGAGGGGGGTGGAGAGAAGGGAAGGGAGAGGGGGGGGAGAGAAGGGAGAGGGGAGGGGGGGGGAGAGAAGGGAGAGGGGAGGGGGGGAGAGAAGGGAGAGGGGAGGGGGGGGAGAGAAGGGAGAGGGAGGGGAGGAAGGGAGAGGGGAGGGGGGGGAGAGGGAGAGGGGAGGGGGGGGAGAGAAGGGAGAGGGGGGGGGAGAGAGAAGGGAGAGGGAGGGGAGGGGAGAGAAGGGAGAGGGGGGAGGGGGGGGAGAGAAGGGAGAGGGGAGGGAGAGGGAGAGGGAGAGGGAGAGGGGAGAGGGAGAGGGGAGGGAGAGGGGGGGGGAGAGAAGGGAGAGGGGAGGGGGGGGAGAGAAGGGGGAGGGGGATGGGGAGGGGGGGGGAGGGGAGGGGGGGGAGGGGAGGGGGGGAGGGGGGAGAGAAGGGAGAGGAGGGGGGGGAGGGGAGGGAGAAGGAGAAGGGGAGGGGGAGGGAGGGGGAGAAGGGAGAGGGGAGGGGGGGGAGAGAAGGGGAGGGGAGGGGGAGGGAGGGGGAGGGGAGAGAGGGGAGAGGGGAGGGAGGGGAGGAGGGAGGAGGGGGGGGGAGAGAAGGGAGGGAGGGGGGGGGGGAGGGAGAGGGGGGAGGGGGGGGAGAGGGGAGGGAGGGGGGGAGAGAAGGGAGAGGAGGGAGGGGGGAGAGGGGAGGGGAAATGGGGGAGGGGAAATGGGGGCGAGGAAGGGGGGAGGAGGGGAGGGGGACGGGGGGGGGGACGAGGGAGGAAGGGGAGGGAGGGGAGGAGAGGGGAAGGGGGAGGGAGGGGACGGGGGAGGAGAGGAGGAGAGGGACGGGGGAGGATGGGGGGGAGGGGGGGAGGGGAGGGAGGGGGAGGAGAGGGGGACGGGGGGAGGAGGAGAGGGGACGGGGGAGGAGGGAGGAGAGGGGGGGAGAGAGAGGAGGGGGGGGGGAGAGAGGGGGGAGGGGGGGAGGAGGGGGGGAGGGGAGGGGAAATGCGGGGCGGAGGGGGCATGGGTGCGGAGGGGAGGGGGGAGAGGGGGAGGAGGGGGCGGCGGAGAGGGGGGGAGGGGGGGGGGAGGGGGCGGAGAGGGGGGAGGGAGGGGCGGAGAGGGGGAGGGAGGGGGACGGGGGAGGGGGATAGTGAGGTTTGAGGGGGAGGGGTAGTGGAAGGGCAACATGTGAGTGGTAGTAGGGAAAGAGCCAGCAGTGGGAGGGGTAATTGTTTGGGGGCAGTAAAGGGGTATTTGGGTTCAGGGGCAGTAGCACAGAGCCAGGGAAGGAGATAGCTGTCCAGCCTGTGTAACAAGGTGGAGGTGACATTATACTGGATATCTGAAATTACAGAAATGCTCAGTAGGCCTGGACTGTTTAGAAAATATGTTTGCATTCTTTGTTTATATCCACAATAAAATCTTCTGTTGGGGAAAATACAAAAGTACAAGAATACCGCCTCTTACCCACCTGACAGTCAGTGTGGCGAGCTGGGAAAATCATATGCCAGTTGGTTTGTTATCTTCCCAGCCCCTTTTTAATGGTGCAGACCACTTTATACCCAGGAAGAGCTCAAATCACTTAGCGGCAATTTGACTGGATCTTATATCATGACAAGTCCAGCACACGTCGGGTGTCATGATGAGGGAGTATATTGGGGGTCAGCCAGAGACTCATTGGGAAGGTCCAGATACACTAGTGTGGGCAACCTTTGGTTGGGATGGACATGGGAGTAAATGACACTGATGAAGGGTGGGGAGTGTGTTGCAAAAATGTGGTTGAGTGTTAAAGCATGGCTTAACCCCTGTTTCTCACTGTTATGACACTAAGTTTCTTGGGAAGATGTCACTGTATATTTTCTTGCCTTTTGCTGTTTACGTTGTGCATTTGCATTCAAATATTTTTGATCGAACTCCTGATTGTTTAGACAGGAAGATTTATGGATTTGTACAAATTTTAAAAAACCACGTTAAAGTAAATAATTGCTCCTGTGCAAGTGAACAAACAATGTCATAACAAACTGAATACTGCTCTGTCTGTTAAAATCTGTTTACTTATTTCCATTAAACCTCTGCTTCATTTTCTCTTTATGGAGGACAATCCCAGGTTTTTTTCTTAGTCCAGCCACATAACTCATTCTTTGTATCATTTTTTCTTATGTAAATTCCAGACCCTCTTTTCTGC
The DNA here is from genome assembly GCA_024679065.1 of Sphyrna mokarran. Taxonomy (NCBI): domain Eukaryota; kingdom Metazoa; phylum Chordata; class Chondrichthyes; order Carcharhiniformes; family Carcharhinidae; genus Sphyrna; species Sphyrna mokarran. Next base: position 1,275,562 of record JAGIQG010000024.1, read on the forward strand.
ATCCTAGTTAAAATTCAATATCTGGCAGGTGGGTCATGACTAGTGGTGTTGCACAGAGATTTGTATTGGGATCTCTGCAATTTGAGATGTATATAAATAAATTGGGTGAAAACTTAGATGAGCGGATTAGTAAGCTTGCTGAGAACACAAAGATGGAGTTGTGGACAGTGTTGTCAAATGATGCAGAAGTTGTTCACCAAGATGCTGCCTGGGTTAGAGGGTTTGAGCTATAAGAAGAGGCTGGATAAATTAGGGTTGTTTTGTCTGATGTGGTGGAGGCTAGGGGGAGACCTGATAAGTCTATAAAATTAAGAGAACCATAGGGTAGATTGGATATAGGTAGCACAGTGGTTAGCACTGCTTCCTCACAGCAGCAGGGACTCTGGTTCAATTCTGGCCTCGGGTTGCTGTCTGTGTGGAGTTTGCACATTCTTCCTGCGTCTGCATGGTTTTCCACTTGGTTCTTCCCACACTTCAAAGATGTGCGGGTTAGATTGATTGGTCATGCTAAAATTGATCCTTAGTGTCAGAGGGATTAGCAGGGTAGATATGTGGGGTTATGGGCATGGGGCCTGGGTCAGATTGTTGTTGGTGTAGGCTCGATGGGCTGAATAGACTCCTTCTGCACTGTAGGAATTCTTTTCTAATTCTATGTATATCAGCTGTAGATATGGTGGAAAAATGGCAGATGGAGTTTAATTGGGCAAGTGTGAGGTGCTGCACTTTGGGAAAGCAAATGATAAGGATGAGTATAGAGTTAATGGCAGGAACCTGGACGTAAGAAACAGGAGCAGGAGTAGGCCATCCTGTCCCTTGAGCCTGCCCCGCCGTTCAATAATATCATGGCTGATCTGTAGTGGTTCAGTTCCACTTTCCCGCTTTCTCCCCATAACCCTTAATTCTCTTGCTTATCAAAAACCTATCCACTCTTGACTTGAACATATTCAGCGTGGAAGACTCCACTACCTCATCAGGCAGAGAATTCCAAAGATTCACCACCCTTTGCGTGAAGAAACTCCTCTGCAACTCTGATTTTAAGCCCACCCCGCCCAATCTTGAGACTGTGCCCTCTAGTTCTGCTATCTTTGCTAAGTGGGAAGAGTCTCTCAACCTCTACCCTATCCATCCCCTTCATTATCTTATACATCTCTATAAGATCCCCTCTCAGCCTTCTATACTCCAAAGGGTACAAACCTAGCCTATTCAGTCTCTCCTCATAATCCAACACCCTCATCTCGGGTATCAGCCTAGTAAACCTTCTGTGCACCCCCTCCAAGGCCAATACATCCTTCCTCGAATGCGGCGACCAAAACTGCACACAGTACTCCAACTGCAGCCTCACCAGCACCCTATACAGCTGCAACAGAACCTCCCTACTTTTACATTCTATCCCCTAGCTATAAAGGCCAACGTTGCATTCACTTTCTTTGATTAATATCATTGATGTGCAGAGGGATCTTGGCATTGAAGTCCATCGCTCCCTCAAAGTGGCCTCACTTTGATAGGGTGGTAGAGATGGCGTATAGCATGCTTGCCTTTATTGGTTGGGGCATTGAGAAGAAGAGTCAGGATGTCAGCTTTGGTGCAGCCAGACTTTGGTTAGACCGCATTTAGAATATTACATTCAGTTCTGGTTTACACATTACAGGAAGGATGTAGAGATTTTGGAGAGGATGTGGAAGAGATTTACTAGGATGCTGTGTGGATTAGTGGGTATGAGCAACAAGGAGAGGCTGGACAAACTGGGGCTGTTTTCTCCAGCGTGGTGGAGGCTAGGGGAGACCTGATAGAAGTTTATAAAATTATGAGAGGCACAGAAAGGGTTGACAGTCGGTTTTTTTCAAGGTATTGAATTGTCTAATATTAAGGATTTTTTTAAACATTTAATTGGGAAGGTATCTGGAATGCACTGAGTGGGGGTGTTTAAAGGTCTTTTAGTTAAGTACATGAAATGCCAGGAATAGAGGGATATAGACCAAGGGCAGACAGAAGGGATTAGTTTATTTGGCGTCATGTTCGGCACAACATTGTGGAGCAAAGAGCCTGTTCCTGTTGGATGTTCTATCATTGTGAATCGCATCACTTCACGGCATGAAATTTCACCCATTGTGTCTGCCCATTTCACTAATCAAACTGTTCTGAAGTTTGCTGTTTTCATTGAGCTGTGATGTGTTTTTGTAAAATTTTCTCTAATTTCCATGGAACCATAGAAAACTTCTAGTGCCAAAGAGGCTATTTAGCTCATTGTGTCTGCACTGGCTGTTGGTGTGTATAGATCATTTCAGGGAGTAGCTTTGTTTAATTTCAAAATGCAATGCTTAAACTCGAGTCCATGAAACATAGAAATAGAAGTAGGCCATTCAGCCCATCAAATATGCTCCACCATTCAACGGGATCACAACTGATCTGATATAATCCTCAACTCTACTTTCCCGCCTTATTCTCATAAACATTGATTCCCTTACTGATGACAAATTAGTGTATCTCAGCTTTCTCATTTTTTTTTTGAAATTTCAAAAATGACTCTATTTCTTGGTTGGGTGTAATCATAAACTAAACTGAGGACCTGTTTCAGCAAATGTAAAATATTTTATGACACTGTTTTGTATTTGAGCAGGGAAATGTGCTAGTACCTTGGTCAGCATTCCTGCTTCACCAGCTACATCAGAAATGTAGTTTCTGGTTGGTTACTCACTGGCTATTTAAGACATTGTGTAGCTTGGCTGCCATATTGTAGCTGCCTCATGAATGATGCCAACACTTCTAAAGTACATTTATTGGTGGCAAACAATTTGGGACATTGCGAAAATGTGACAGTGTTTCTTTTAAATGAGCATATTATTACTGGGGTTGAATTGCTATATTGTATAATGGGCAGCGTTAGTACGTTGGACTTCAGTTGGGAAAAAAAATTGTGTCAGGTAACAAGTGAAAGTTTTTAGCCTTTGATAGGAGTGAATGGGTCTTTTTAAATTTTGATAAATGAAATAGTACAATATCTGTTTTGTTTCTAATGGCTCTATGATCCTGATTTTCTTTTTCTGCTCCTGTGCACTGTGAACTCTTTTGTCTCCTGTTTTCTTTTGTGTTTTTATTTACCTATTATTAGTCTTGCTCCATGGGTTGAAAGAATGGGTGGGGGTTGAAGAGGTCTGTTCAGAGGCACAGACTGACTTTGGGCTGAATGTTTGGAGACTGACAATGAACAAAACAGGGGAAGATTCCAATGCATGATTCCAGTTGCTCCTCTATCTTTCTCCTTCACATAGATCTGTCTTTTCCTCTCTCCATTTGTTGAAGTTTAATGATTTTGTTTCTGCCCAACTGTAACTCACATTCACCCCCAAATTCCCTGACCCCTCATTCTCCTTTGATTTGTACTTCAACAATCTTTACCTTCTGTTTCCCCATCCGCTCTGTTACTCTTCTCCAATCCTCACTTAGTAAAAACAAATCCTTCTTTCATCTCCACTGCCAGTACTTTATCTTCAATTTTATTCTCTTCTCTTTCATCCGTCCCAGTTTTACTTTGCCCCATTTGGCTTGACACCACATACTCAGTAGCCTTAGGCCATTTACCATTTTCCTGTGCCCACTTCCACTGGCTCAAACCTGATTCAGTAAGAAGTCTCACAACATCAGGTTAAAGTCCAACAAGATAATTTGTTAAGAAACGTCATAGCTTTTGGAGCGCTGCTCCTTTGTCAGATGAGTGGGGAGTTCTGATCACAAACAGGGCTTATAAAGGCACATACTCAGTTTACGGAATACTGATTAGAATGCAAATCTTTACAGCTAATCAAGCCTTAAGGTGCAGACAATGTGAGTGGAGATAGCATAGGTTAAAAGATGTTTATTGTCTCCAGACAGGACAGTAAGTGAGATGTTGCAAGCCCAGTCCAGTCATGACTTAAAGTCTTGCCCAGCATCTTTAAAGTCTCACTTGCGTTGTCTGCACCTTTAAGACTTGATTAGCTGTAAAGATGTCATTCTAATCAGTGTTCTGTAAACTGAGTGTGTGCCTTTATATGCCCTGTTTGTGATCAGAACTCCCTGCTCACCTGACAAAAGAGCAGCGCTCTGAAAGCTATGGCGTTTCCTACCAAATAAACCTGGTGGACTTTAATGTGGCATTCTGAGACTTCTTACTGTGTTTGCCCCAGTCCAATGCTGGCATCTCCACATCATGATGTAGAGATGCCGGCGTTGGACTGGGGTAGTAAGAATCTAGCAACACCAATTTTAAATCCAACCGATTTATTTGATAGTAAATTTGCGAGCTTTCGACACTCTGTGTCTTCATAGAACATAGAACATTACAGCGCAGTACAGGCCCTTCGGCCCTCGATGTTGCGCCGGCCAGTGGACCCTCTAACCTAAACTATTCCAATATCATCCATATACCTATCCACTGAACATTTGAATGCCCCCAAAGTAGGCGAGTGCACAACTGCTGCAGGCAGGGCATTCCACGCCCCCACCATCCTCTGTGTGAAGAACCTGCCTCTGACATCCATCCTATAACTACCACCTCTTAATTTAAAGTTATGTCCCATCGTGTTGGTCATCACCATCCGAGGAAAAAGGCTCTCACTATCCACCCTATCCAATCCCTTGATCATCTTATACGCCTCAATTAGATCACCGCGTAACCTTCTCTCTAATGAAAATAACCTCAGGTCCCTCAGCCTTTCCTCATAAGGCCTTCCCACCATACCAGGAAACATCCTGGTAAACCTCCTCTGCACCCTTTCCAATGCTTCCACATCTTTCTTATAATGCGGCGACCAGAACTGTACACAATACTCCAAGTGCGGCCGCACCAGAGTTTTGTACAGTTGTAACATAACCTCACAGCTCCTAAATTCAATCCCTCTACCAATAAAAGCTAACACACCGTACGCCTTCTTAACAACCTTATCAACCTGGGTGCCAACTTTCAAAGAGCTATGTACTTGTACCCCAAGATCCCTCTGCTCGACAACACTATTAAGGATCCTTCCATTAGCCCTATATTTGTTATTCCTACCAAAGTGAATCACCTCACACTTATCCGTATTGAATTCCATTTGCCACCTCACGGCCCAGCTCTGCAACCTATCTATGTCAGGCAAATGCAGTGTTCTGGTCCACATCGTGCCAGACATCATCCCAGACCTGATTGCCAGTAAACTAGTCATCTAATGTTTAAAGTACAAAGAACAAACAAAGAACAACACAGCACGGGAAACAGGCCCTTCGGCCCAACGAGCCCGCGCTGCCGTCCTAACGTCTTAATGACATATAGAGACCAATATAGGGACAATTTGTTACCCAATCAGCCTAAGAGCACATTTTTGGGATGTGGGAGGAAACCGGAGCACCCGGAGAAAACCCACGCAACCACGGAGAGAACGCGCAAACTCCCGCAGGACACAGACCAAAAATCCATGTGTCTGCCAAACAGCAACAGCGATAGTCTCTGAGCTGTCATGTGCCCATCTGATGGGTCAAGTTTAAGCATACACTAACGCACATGAAGCACGAGGCCATTCCTGAAGCAACATCCAAGAGCAGCCCTCGCACGACCTGCGGCATGCATGCACCTTTTGGTCAACTAAGTGGACCGACTAGCCTGTGGAAACAAATAAAGTATTTAAACAGTCCTCCTATATCCCTCTATCTGCAGACCACTCACGTGGCTGTCCAAGAGACCCTTAAACAACCCTAGCGTGCCTGCTCCCACCACCCCACTCGGTAGCGCATTCCACACTCCCACTATCCTTTGTGTGAAAAAATGCCCTCTAATATTAGTCTTATACATAGCCCCCCTCACCCTAAGGCCCTGACCCCTCGTTCTATCCGATTCTAATGGTGGAAAAAGCTTATCACCATTTACTCTATCTATACCCCTCATAATCTTATATACCTCTAATAGATCCCCTCTCAGCCGACGTCTTTCAAGGGAAAACAACCCCAGTGTGTTCAATCCTTCCTCGTAAGACAGCCCTTCCATACAGGAAGCATCCTGGTAAATCTCCTCTGCACATCTCTCCAGGGCATCCACCATCTTCTGTGTACGGCGACCAGAAACTGGACGCATTACTCCAAGTGAGGCCTAACCAACATTCTATACAATTGCAACATCAAACTCTACTCTTGTATTCTATACCCTTTTCTATGAAAGCTAACATACTATACGCTTTCTTTATCACCTTCTCCACCTGTAAAGACACCTTCAGAGACTTGTGAACCTGCACCCCAAGTCTCTCTGCATCTCTATACTCCGAATAGTTTTACCTTTTATCCTATAACTCTCTTCTACATTTTTCCAGCCAAAATGCATCACCTCGCATTTATACGGATTAAATTCCATTTGCCATCTATCTGCCCAGTCTACCAACCTATCTATGTCCTGTTGTATTGCCTGGCACTGCTCCTCTGTAACCGCCAATCCAAGCATCTTAGTGTCATCAGCAAATTTGCTGATCACACCACCTACCCCCTCTCCAAGTCATTATATAAATCACAAATAGAGAGGTCCTGGATACTGAGCCCTGTGGCACACCACTAGTGACTGACCTCCAGTTGGAAAAAGAGCCTTCCACTACTACCCGCTGTCTCCTCCTCCCAAGCCAGTTCTCAACCCATCTACGTACCTGGCCCTGTATCCCATGTGCCTTTACCTTTTTTATCAGCCTACCATGGGGAACCTTGTCAAACGCCTTACTGAAATCCAAGTAGACGACATCAACGGCTTGTTCTTCATCAACCGTTTTTGTCACCTCTTCAAAAAATTCCAATAGATTCGTAAGACACGACCTCCCTTAACGAAGCCATGCTGCGTATCCCTGATCTGATCGCAGCGCTCCAGATGCTCATACATCTTATCCCTGAGGATTCTCCCCATTAGCTTACCTATAACTGAAGTCAAGCTCACCGGCCTATAGTTCCCTGGGTTATCCCTCTGACCCTTTTTAAACAACGGTACTACATTTGCAATCCTCCAGTCCTCTGGTGTACTTTACACTTGAAAAATAATTCAATATTTGAGAATTGTCCTAGGGTGTTTTCCCTCTGATAAGTTGCTGTTGACTCTATGGGATTATCTCTGTTTAACATTGTGGTTTACACTGGTGTTTTGAAGTTGTGTGCTTCTTTAGATAAACAACATGTCAACTGATTTGAGACAGATCCGAAAGAAATTTGCATCAAAATACCATCATTTAATTTAACTAATAACTGTATCCTCGTGTTAGCACGAGGGGACACAGCTTTAAATTAAGGGGTATGAGTTATAGGAGGGATATCAGAGGTAGGTTCTTTACTCAGAGTGATTAGGGAGTGGAATGCCCTGCCTGCAGCTGTTGTAGATGCGCCAAGTTTGGTGGCGTTTAAGAGGTTAATTGATAAGTATATGGAAGAGAAGGGAATGGTTTAGTTTGGGAGGGGCATTGCTTTTTATTTTGGTCGGCACAACATCGAAGGCCGAAGGGCCTGTTCTGTGCTGTAATGTTCTATGTTCTATAATTGGTGATTGTGAATTGAAATTCCTATGTAACCAATTATATATTATTGTATATTGTCACAAAGTGTAACATTTATCATGACAACAGGCGTTATAGATTGCAGACAGGCAAGGTACATTTTTGTGTGGAATATTTCTATTGTGAATATTGATTTACTGGATTCATAAGCTTTTTTTAGGATATAGAATCTGAGCTGGACTTGGCATATAAGGACTGTGGCCTCGAGCAAATTAGAGGCTGGGAATCCTGTGGTGAATAACTCACCCAACTGACCCCCCCCAAAGTGCACAACTACAAGGCACTAGTCAAGAATATGGTGAGATAGAATCATAAAGCGCTACAACACAGAAGTAGGTTTTTTGGCCCTTCTTGGCCTTGTCAAACCATTTTTCTGCCTCGTCCCACTGACCCGCACCTGGACTATATCCCTCCATACCCCTGTTGTTCAAGTTTTTCTTAAATGTTGAAAGTGAGCCTGCATTTACCACTTCATCTGGCAGCTCATTCCACACTCTCACAACTCTTTTTGTGTGAAGAAGCCCAACACCCCCAATATTCCCTTTAAACTTTTCCCCCTTCACCTTTAACCCATATCCTCTAGTCTTTTTCTCCCTTAGCCTCAGTGGCAAAAGCGTGCTTGAATTCACTCTATCTATACCCAACGTAATTTTATATACCTCTATCAAATCTTCTCTCATTCTTCTACACTCCAAGAATAAAGTTCTAATCTATTCAACCATTTTCTGTAACTCAGTTTCTCAAGACATCCTTGTTAACTTTCTCTTTCAACCTTATTAATATCTTTCCTTAATTAGGTGACCAAAACTGCACACACTGTTCCAAATTTGGCCTCACCAATGTCTTACACAACCTCACCATAATGTTCCAACTCTTACATTGAATACTTTGGTTTATAAGGCCAATGTTCTAAAAGCACTCTTTATGACCCTAATACTCTCAACTTGCCTGGATGAGTATATCTCCAACAACACTCAAGTTCAGCACTATCCAGACAAAGCAGACTGTAGATTACTAACTGTTTTACAAACATTCAGTCCTGCTATTATTGACATACAGTGACAGCCTTGTATACCATCTGCACTGTAGGAGCTCAGTAAGAAGTCTCATAACACCAGATTAAAGTCCAACAGGTTTATTTAATAGCAAAATTTATTTGGACTTTAACCTGGTGTTATGAGTCTTCTTACTTTGTTCACTCCAGTCCAACGCCAGCATCTCCATTGCAGGAGCTCGGCAGGGCTGCTAAGGTAGCACCTTCCAAAACCATGACTGCGATTATCTGGAATGATGTGAGTAGCAGATATCTGGGAACACCACGACTTAGAAGTTCCCCTTCATTCTAACTTGAAAACATATTGCCATTCCTTCTTTGTTGCTGGGCCAAAATCCGGGAACTTCCTGTTAACAGCACTGTGGGTGTACCTACGCCACGTGCATCACAGCTCAGTAGCACCTTCTCAAGGACAAGTAAGAATGTACAATAAATGCTAGCCTCATCAGTGACATCTACATTCCCTAATTGAATAAAAAAATTAATTACTTGATCTGTATCTACAAAGTGATGAAACACATTCAATCCAATGAGAGCATTGTGAATTTCTGAATGATGTTTTTCAATACTTCTTAAAAACTCCACACAGACAGTGACCCAAGCCAGGAATTGAATCTGGGTCCCTAGAACTGTGCCACTGTGTTAGGACGTGAGACCTGGACGTGAGACCTGGACCCCAGCAATTTCCCTTTTTGACATAGATGTGAGGAAAGGATTCTTCCTTCCAGGAATAATTCCATTGACAAAATAGGGTTTCTTTTTCTAGTAAAACAAACTTTATTCTATACCACATTTAAGTCTAACTCTCACAAATGAAGTAACTTAACAGTTGAACAATACTTAAAAATTAAAAGGAAACTACTTTAATTTTAACTTATCATATTTTCAGTTCCATTCCTCTTACAAACTTAAAGGCCACTTTAAATACAGTTAGCAATCATAAATATACTCGCTGTTTTGAGTATAGGAAGTCTTGAAGCTTTCCAAGAGAAAAATGAATTTCAAAAGCCTGCAAAATACTTTGAATTTCAACCAGGCTTCAGCTACAAACTAAGCTGCTTTCTGTGAAAAGCTTTTTTTCTGTACAGATACTGATGGCTTGGGCATACATGTTGAGTCGAGGGCAGCGGCCTTCCAGAGGAGTCCAGTTCGACTCTTTCCTTTTCGGTTGCTGCACCACAGATCTGTCTGTTGGCTGTTCCGATTCATTGGTTGTCTCATTGCTTTCGCTGTTGGCCTCTTGGGATTTGTGGAAGAATTCCCACAACCTCATTTGCCTGTTGAATTCCTCTGTCCGCTGCGAGACTGATAGGGTCCGTTTTGGTGGTGGGGCCGAAATTGAGCCCTTGGCCAAGTACTTCAATTTATCTGGTTGAAATGTGTATTCCAACAATGGAGTTCGCTGCAGCGGTACTGTTTTCTACTGTGATTCTCGGGGAAGCTTGGTTGATGCTGGTGTTGATGCCAAGTTTCCTGGTCTTGGTATGCATGTAAATTACATAGTTCCGTTGTCTCGTCTGCTGTTCTGTGTCCTGATTGCATGTTGAGAATGTGGACTCTATCTTGGTTTCTAGGTTGCAGTGTTTGCAGTAGAGCTGGTGTGTGAGATGGTTGAGGAGTGTGAGAGAGGTGCGACGGCAAAGTCTCTCAGCGTTATAAGTGTTGTAGGTTGACCTGAGTGGATTTGTGATCTTTTGTGGTTCCTTTTGGTATCTTGTCTGCTTTCTTGCATCTTTGTAGACACTTGATGTCTGTGTCGACGTGTGCGATCTTCTTGGAGATCCTCTCCACTCGGAGCCAGCAGTTTGTGGTGTTGGTGGTAGCCGTGATATGGAGGTGCTGGCGTTGGACTGGGGAAAGCACAATAAGAAGTCTCACAGGACCAGGTTGAAGTTTTTTTGGCAGCATAAGTTTTCGAAGTCTCGCTCCTTCATTAGATGAGTGAGGACTTGTGTTCACCAACAGGGCATATACAAACACAAACTCAATTTACAAGATAATGGTTGGAATGCAAGTCTTTACAGGTAATCAAGTCTTAAAGGTACAGACAGTGTAAGTGGAATGAGGATCACGTACAAGTTAGCAGGGTGTGTACAGTCTCCATCCAGGAAAGTTAGTGAAATTTTGCAAGCCCAGGCAAGTCGTGAAAGTTACAGATAGTGTGACATGACCCAGGATCCCAGTTGAGGCCGTCCTAATGTATGCGGAACTTGGCTGTCAGTTTCTGCTCAGCCACAAGTTGTGTGTTGTGAAGACCGCCTTGTAGAACACTGACCCGAAGATCAGACCAAATGCCCGTGACTGCTGGAGTGTTCCCGACTGGAAGAGAACATTCCTGCCTGGTGATTGTTGAGCGATGTTTATTCATTTGTTGTTGTAGCGTCTGCACGATCTCCCCAATGTACCATGCCTCAGGACATCCGTTCCTGCAATGTGTCAGGTAGACAACATTAGAACATAGAACATAGAACAATACAGCACAGAACAGGCCCTTCGGCCTTCGATGTTGTGCCGACCAAAATAAAAAGCAATGCCCTCCAAACTAAACCATTCCCTTCTCTTCCATATACTTATCAATTAACCTCTTAAACGCCACCAAACTTGGCGCATCTACAACAGCTGCAGGCAGGGCATTCCACTCCCTAATCACTCTTTGAGAAAAGAACCTACCTCTGATATACGTCCTATAACTCATACCCCTTAATTTAAAGCTGTGTCCCCTCGTGCTAGCTTTCTCCATCCTAGGAAAAAGGCTAACACTGTACACCCTATCTAAACCTCTAATCATCTTATATGCTTCAATAAGATCCCCTCTTAGCCGCCTCCTTTCTAACGAAAACAACCTCAAATCCTTCAACCTCTCTTCATAGGACCTGCCCTCCATACCAGGCAACATCCTAGTAAACCTCCTCTGTCCCTCTCCAATGCCTCCACATCTTTCTTATAATGTGGCGACCAGAACTGCACACAATACTCCAAGTGCGGCCGCACTAGAGTTTTGTACAGTTGCAACCTGATGCTGCGGCTCCTAAATTCAATCCCCCTACCAATAAAAGCTAAGACTCCATATGCCTTTTTAACAACTTTATCCACTTGACTGCCTACTTTCCGGGATCTATTGACACATACACCAAGATCCTTCTGTTCCTCAACACTATTAAGAGCCCTACCATTAGCCCTATACTCTACACATTTATTGTTCCTGCCAAAGTGCATACCCTCACACTTTTCCACATTAAACTCCATTTGCCACCTCTCGGCCCAGCTCTGCAACTTGTCCAAGTCACTCTGTAAACTATAACACCCCTCTTCACTATCTACCACTCCACCAACTTTAGTATCATCTGCAAATTTACTGATTGGCAGAGTTGCAAGAGTACATAGAACATAGAACACTACAGCGCAGTACAGGCCATTCGGCCCTCGATGTTGCGCCGGCCAGTGGACCCTCTAACCTAAACTATTCCAATATCATCCATATGCCTATCCACCGAACATTTGAATGCCCTCAAAGTATGCGAGTCCACAACTGCTGCAGGCAGGGCATTCCACGCTCTCACCACCCTCTGTGTAAAGAACCTGCCTCTGACATCCGTCCTATAACTACCACCTCTTAATTTAAAGTTATGTCCCCTCGTGTTGGTCATCACCATCCGAGGAAAAAGGCTCTCACTCTCCACCCTATCCAGTCCTTTGATCATCTTATACGCCTCAATTAGGTCACCGCGTAACCTTCTTCTCTCTAATGAAAATAACCTCAGGTCCCTCAGCCTTTCCTCATAAGCCTTCCCACCATACCAGGCAACATCCTGGTAAACCTCCTCTGCACCCTTTTCAATGTTTCCACATCTTTCTTATAATGCGGCGACCAGAACTGTACGCAATACTCCAAGTGCGGCCGCACCAGAGTTTTCTACAGTTGTAACATAACCTCACAGCTCCTAAATTCAATCCCTCTACCAATAAAAGCTAACACACCGTACGCCTTCTTAACAACTTTATCAACCTGGGTGCCAACTTTCAAAGAGCTGTGTACTTGTACCCCAAGATCCCTCTGCTCGACAACACTATTAAGGGTCCTTCCATTAGCCCTATATTTCATATGCCTGTTATTCCTACCCAAGTGAATCACCTCACACTTAGAACATAGAACATAGAACAATACAGCACAGAACAGGCCCTTCGGCCTTCGATGTTGTGCCGACCAAAATAAAAAGCAATGCCCCTCCAAACTAAACCATTCCCTTCTCTTCCATATACTTATCAATAAACCTCTTAAACGCCACCAAACTTGGCGCATCTACAACAGCTGCAGGCAGGGCATTCCACTCCCTAATCACTCTTTGAGTAAAGAACCTACTCTGATATCCGTCCTATAACTCATACCCCTTAATTTAAAGCTGTGTCCCCTCGTGCTAGCTTTCTCCATCCTAGGAAAAAGGCTATCACTGTCCACCCTATCCAAACCTCTAATTATCTTATATGCTTCAATAAGAGCCCCCCTTAGCCGCCTCCTTTCTAACGAAAACAACCTCAAATCCTTCAACCTCTCTTCATAGGACCTGCCCTCCATACCAGGCAACATCCTGTAAACCTCCTCTGTACTCTCTCCAATGCCTCCACATCTTTCTTATAATGTGGCGACCAGAACTGCACACAATACTCCAAGTGCGGCCGAACTAGAGTTTTGTACAGCTGCAACATGATGCTGCGGCTCCTAAATTCAATCCCCCTTCCAATAAAAGCTAAGACTCCATAAGCCTTCTTAACAACTTTATCCACTTGACTGCCTACTTTCAGGGATCTATTGACACATACACCAAGATCCTTCTGTTACTCAACACTATTAAGAGCCCTACCATTAGCCCTATACTCTACACATTTATTGTGCCTGCCAAAGTGCATTACCTCACACTTCCTTTTTTTTTTGTACACATTAAACTCCATGTGCATCTCGGCCCAGGCTCGCAACTGTCCGTATTCAATATTATCCGTATTGAATTCCATTTGCCACCTCACGGCCCAGCTCTGCAACCTATCTATGTCCCTCTGCGAACTGTAACATCCATCCTCGCTGTCTACAACTCCCCCCACTTTGGTATCGTCAGCAAATTTACTAATCCAACCCTCTACACCCTCATCTAGGTCATTTATAAAAATGACAAACAGCAGTGGCTCTAAAACAGATCCTTGAGGTACACCACTTGTAACTGCACTCCAGGTTGAATATTTCCCATCAACCACCACATGCCGTGTACCTGGTGGATGGTCTTCTCATGTGAGATTATGGCAGCTGTGTTGATGATGTAACGTGTATATCAGAGGTTGCTGTGACAGAGTTGTGTGGGGTTATGGTCACTGTTTTCTTGGAGGCTGGATAGTGTGATGTGGACAATGGTCTGTTTGAGGTTGTGCAGTTGTTTGAAGGCAGGAAATGGGGGTGTGGTAATGGCCTTGGCGAAATCTTCGTCTTCATTGACATACTGAAGGCTCCAGAGAAGATGTCATAGCTTCTCTGCGTCGGGAAAGTATTGGACAGCGAAGAGTACTCTCCACTGTGTCCCGTGTTTGTCTTCAGGGGAGGTCCCAGAGGAGAATAGCCAGTGTTGTTTCTTGTTTAAGAAGGATTGCAAGAATAATCCAGTTATTAACAGGCTAGTGAGCCTTATGTCAATGATAGGGAAATTATTGGAGAGGATTCTTTGAGACAAGATTTAGCCCTACTTGGATGGAAATAGACATATTAGCTTGAGGCAACATTTTTCTGTGAAGGGGATGTTTTGCCTCGCTAACTGGATTGAGTTTTCCAAGGAAGTGACGAAAATGATTGATGAGGGTAGGGCAGTGGATGTTGTCTACGTGGACTTCAGTAGGGTCTTTGACAAGGTCCCTCATGGCAGACTGATGCAGAAGGTGAAGTCGTATAGGATCAGAGATGAGCTGGCAAGGTGGATACAGAATGGGCTCAGTCATAGAAGACAGAGGGCAGTAAGGAGCCAATCCACCTAACCTGCACAACTTTGAACTGTGGGAGAGATGGGGAAAATGGGTAAACTCCAAACAGACGGTCACCCAGGGCTGGAATTGAATCTGGGTCCCTGGTGCCGTGAAGCAGCAATGCTAGCCATTGTGCTGCCCACCCTGACCTTGCTAACAATCAACTGGTTGTTTCAGCAGTGCATTAAAACAGAAAATGAACAAGATGCAAATTAAAAACTGTAGATAAGTGAAAATACGTTTTAGTAAATTTGTTTGAATTCAGATTAATGGAATATTTTGCCTTGCAGGGAATCTGGTGGAAGTTGGTGGGGGAGCTGGATACAAGAAGGTTTCCAATCAATGAAAGAAAAGGTAAGAACAGAGCTTGCCTTTGGAAAATTTGTATACTTTGGTCTCGACTCTAACAATTTACAAACATTATTTTGCTCAATAACATTGCAAGATTGAGAATTCTACTAAAATTTACTGAACTAGAGTGTACTGCTCCTACTTTATAATATTACAACATTAACTTCAAGCCTTGATCTGAAACTACTGACTTATGGAATGTTAGAACGTAGAAAAGTACAGCTCAAGAACAGGCCTTTTGGCCCTTCTTGTCTGTGCCGAACCATTTTTTGTCGAGTCCTATTGACCTGCTCTTGAACTTTCACACCACCTCATCCATGAACCTGTCCAAATTTTTCTTATATGTTAAGAATAACCTGCATTTACTGCTTTATCTGGCAGCTCATTCCACACTGTCACCACTCTCTGCGTGAAGAAGCCCCTCCCAATATTCCCTTTAAACTTTTCTCCTTTCACCCATAAGAGCGTAAGAAATAGGAGCAGGAGTAGGCCATCTAGCCTTTTGAGCCTGTCCCACCATTCAGTAAGATCATGGCTGATCTGAAGAGAACAGTTCTACTTTTCCACTTTCTCCCCATAATCCTTCATTCCCTTAACCCATGCCCTCTGGTTTTTTTCTCCCTTAGCCTCAGTGGAAAAAGTCTGCTTGCATTCACTCTATACCCAACATAATCAAATACATCTCTATCAAATCTCCCCTCATTCTTCCATGCTCCAGGGAATAAAGTCCTAACCTATTCAATCTCTCTCTGTAACTCAGCTTCTGAAGTTGGTGTATTACCACATTGTGTCCTAAATCATTGCAGTGGAATCTAACTAAAACGTCCTGAGAATGATTGTTAGATTGTTTAAAGATGGAGCAAATGGAGCAAATTGCTGCTTTACTGCAAATAAAGTCACATTGACCAACCAGTTGACTTGGATTCCATTTTTAATTTTTTCTAACACTCAGCGTGTCATTATCAAATAAAAAATAGATGCATGCCAACGGCTTGTCTAAAAATTAATTCATAAGATATAGAAACAGAATTAATGCCAATCGGCCCATTGAGTTCTCTCTGCCATTTGACCATGGCTAATATCTCCTCATTCCCATTTTCCTGCCTTCAACCCATTACCAATTAAAAACCTGTCTCACTCCTTAAATGTACTCACTATTCCAGCATTCACCACATTTTGGGGTAGCAAATTCCAGATTCGCAAACTCTTGAGAGAAATAGTTTCTCTTCAACTCCGTTTTACCCTTTATCCTAAGACTATGACCTCTTGTCCTAGAATGCCCCACAAGAGGAAACATCTCCTCCACGTCTATTTTATCCATATCTTTTATCATCCTGAACACCTCAATTTGATCTCCTCTCATTCTTCTAAAATTCCAGAGAGTATTGGCCCAACCTGTTCAATCTCTCTTCATACGACAAACCCCTCATCTCTGGAATCAATCTAGTGAACCTCTTCTGAACTGCCTCCAATGCCATTATGCATTTTCTCAGATAAGGGGACCAAAACTGTGCACAATATTCCAGGTGGGGTCTCATCAATACTTTCTACAGTTGCAACAATACTTCCTTATCTTTATATTCTATTCTTTTAGCTATAAATACCAACATTCCAGTTGCTTTATTATGTATTGTACCTAAATACTAATTTTCTGTGATTTATGAATGAAGACACGCAGATCCCTTTGTATCTGAGCACCCTGAAGTCTCTCCCTATTCAGATAATAAGTTGCCTCCCCATTTTTCTGACTAAAACGCGTGAATGTAGAGGTGTTTAAAAGAGGGATAAACTTTTTTTCCCAAACTTCACAATATAATATTTTGACATCTTCTTGACCCCATTAACAGTCTACTGAAGCATTGGAGTTTATGAAACGGGATCTTGCAGAGTTTTCACATGTGGTGCAACATGATACAGCATGTACAATTGCTGCCACTGCAAATGCAGTGAAAGACAAACTGAGTGTGAGTATATGTCTGCGTTACTTCATCATGTAGGTGAGTCCAGTTAAAAACATAAACTTAACATAGTATGAGTGCTGACACAGCATTCCAACGTACAATATCTCCTCACCTGATTTAACAGTGTTCCTGATGAGGACTTCCTTGAGCTCGCATTGCTGATGCTTGGCAATTTTAGATATATTGTCCACGGGTTGAGGGTTACAGCGCATAACTCACTGAATAGCCTGGTTCATTTCGCCTGATGATGATAGCAGACCAAATATGAGTGTAACCAGCCTTCCTTTGTTTCAGTCATGCAGCGTAGTTGAAGATTGTTACAGTGTGAAGAAAATGTACAGACGTGGAGGGGGGAAGTGGGTAAACTTGTTTTCTTTGTTTCCTGTATTAACCCTTGTATTTAACATGCTCTTGTTTGGGATGGGTCAACCTGAGACATCTCCAGAAATACTATTAACCTGGCTTCATCAGGAGGTAGTCCTCCTCACCATGATACGATGCTTCCTTTAGAGATGCCACCAAGAAAGGCAAGCTAAAGGCAGTCGTGATTTTGGATGCTAGTTAATTGAGCTTCAGATCCCATTCCAATGGCAGATGTTCCAGTCATCTGTCGGGATTTCTTCCTGTACCGTTCACAAGTGTGTCTTCTGTTTTAAGATTTAGTTTCTTTATTGTCTTTTCTGATGATGGTTATGCATTTTTCATAACTTTATCACAGAACCCTGTACTCAAAACAGTTGCAGTGGTTGGTTTCAGGCAAGATTTTATTCATAGTAATTGTGGGCATTTGTATAACTTTCAGTTAATAGTATTTGAGTTGCATGTGCATTTGAAAGATAATTCTGACTAAGAGAAAAATCCATGACTAACTTAAGTCTTTTAATTTGTTTTGCAAAATACGGGTCAGAATGTAATTCCTTTATTTATTTTGAATAATATTTTTCATTCCCCCAATATTATCTTTGTGTTCAATAAGTGCTTCTCCAGCAACACTTTGAACCTCCATTGGCATTGTATTCACACTAATGCTAAGAGTATATATTACCCAAAAAGTGAACACTAAACAGCAATCTCTCTCATAATCTGAAAATAAAGTTTAGGAAGTTTTGCAATAATCAATATAAGATATGACTGTCAATATGAAACAAAAGCTGTAAATTAAACAAAGTGTAGAATCCTACTGCAGAAGTTGCCATGTGCAGAGATAGAGTATGCATTGTCAAATTATATTAACTGAAAAAAAACAATAAAATCTAAATGCACTTGTTCTGATATTTTGTTTGTAGGCAGAAACTTCTACAGGAGCAGGACAGCAAGTCAAAAAAGGATTATCAAACATTCTAGGAGTTCTCTCAGACACGTTTGCTCCCCCTCCAGACAAAACTATTGATTGTGATGTTATAACACTGGTTGCAACGCCATCTGGTACTACAGAACTTTATGATAGCACTAAGGTATTTGGAGTAATTTGCAACTCACTTCGTGTTTAAGAAGCTACTTATTTAAACAGTTTGAGTCCCTTTGGGTGTTACAGTGGAGGTGGTGGGATGGCCAGCCACATGATGAATGTTTATAATTGATTATTTCTAAAGCCATTTTGGTACAGCCTGTGTTTAAATCTCTCCTGAAATTTTTAAAGAAAGTTACATTGCTCCAACGCTGAGTGAATTTCATGTTGCAAATAATTTTGTTGCATTGTGAATTTTGATTTACTCCATTTCCACCATTTATGGCGATGTATTTGATTTTGGATGGAATGGGAAATAGAGAGTGGAAACATGTTTATATTGTGCAATTGTAATAACTGGATTGTTTGAAAGTCACTGGAATAAATTTGTGACAAAAATGTGGAAGACATTTACAAAATAATTAAATTAGCTGAAAAGACTGAATACTTTGTCCTTTACCTTGGGCTAAATGCTTTGTCTTGTATTAGCATGTTATTTCTATCCTGGTTCCTGGTGCCAAGAAAATCCTAGCACAGCAGTACAGAGGATCCAGATATAAATGGCATATTTCTGTTTTAAAGCGTAGAATGTTATTAATAATGAAAGTTATAAAATATCACTGATTTAATTGTGTTCACATCATGGATTAATATTACTACATCACATTTCCATCTATACGTATGCAGCAACCACATTTTTAAGCTGTGTTTACCTGTCCAATTTTTCAAATTTATAACATTTACGTAAAGTGATTATTCCCACCTTTATTTCTGAGCTAATGAGTTAACTGGAAATGATGCCACTGTGCTGACGTGTCGTATTTCCTGCATTACACAATTTTTACATTTCAAAAAGTACTTCATTGATTATAAATGTTTTAAGATTTCTGCATGAAAAACACCGTTTGATCACAAGTCCTTGTTTCAGGAGTTGCTCAAAATAACTTTTGTCAGACATGTTAAGTTTAGCAATTTCAGAACTTTGACAATTTATATCAGGGTAAAACTTGATGAATCTAAACAGAAAGTAGGAGTAGGTCATTTGGCATTTTGATCTTCTCTGCTGTTCAGTATGATCATGACTGATCCTCTATCTCAACACTGTATTCATGTGCTCTCATTGTGCCTTTCAAGTCCAGTAAACTTCCCGTTTCTTCCTTAATATATTCAGTGACTTGACTTCTACAGCCTTCTAAGGTAGAGAAGTCTCAAGTTCGGTACCTACTGAGTGAAAATGTTTCTCTTGTCTTGGTTCTAAACAGCTAACCAGTATCCTGAGACTATGACGCCCCTTGTTCTAGACTAGAAGTGGACAACCTGTGGTCTGAGGGCTTCATGAGGCTCATTTGGGTTCTAAGTGCAGCCCATGAGATACTTTGTCGACTGTTGCCAATGCTCAGGGTTGCTACATTCCACTGACTTCAATTTGTGTAGTTTTTTTTTCCAAAATGACTGAAGTGATTCACATGTAAAGAAAGAGCAGGCGAAGCAAGATAGTTGTGATTGCTCACAGCATTGACTGTGAGAGTCGTGCACTCCCTCTGTGTCCAAAATGTCAATATTTCTTTTATTTTTACCATTTGAAGTTGATAGTTCAAAACTCGTTATGAATACTCAGTGTATATTAAATGTATTTAATCTTATTTATGGGGTCATGGTTAGTGAACAAGCCCAATTTTAATCTTAAAATCACTGAGCTGAAAGAGGGCCACTCTTATGGCCCAATCATTGACCTAGATTGCCCATCACTGTTCTGGACCCTACAGCCAGAGGAAGCATCATCCCTGCACCCAATCTGTGCACAGCCCTCTCAGAGTTCTATATGTTTCAATGTGATCCTGCTTCATTCTTCTAAATGCTAGTGATTTTTTGTTTTATTCATTTGTGGGACATGGGTATCACTAGCTGACCAGCATTTATTGCCCATCCCTAGTTACCCTTGAGAAAGTTGTGGTGAGCTGCCTAAATTGCTATATATGGGCTTAGTTGTACAACAATCCTGCCATCCCAGGAACCAGCCTGGTGAACCTTCAGTAAGGTGATCCAACATCTCGTTACCATTGACCAGAAACTGAGCTGGACTAGCCATATAAATACAGTGGCTACCAGAGTGGGTCAGAGGCTGGGAATCCTGTAGAGAATAACTCGCGTACTGACCCTCCAGAGCCTGTCCACCATCTACAAGACACAAGTCAGGAGTGTGATGGAATACTTCCCACTTGACTGGATGTTCTAACAACATTCAAGAAGCTTGACACCATCCAGGACAAAGCTGCCTGCTTGATTGCCACTCCTTGTATGAACATTCAATTCTTCTAGTACTGACAAACAGTGGCAGCTGTGTGTACCAAGATATACTGGAACTCACCAAGGCACCTTCCAAATCCTGGCCACTATCATCTAGAAGGACAACAGCAACAGATACGTGAGGATTCCATGGAAATTCCCCAGCATTCTGACTTGGAAAAATATCACCATTCCCTCATCATTTCTCTTCGATATTCACGCAGGGTGATGTAAATGTAGTTGTGGAGAACACTGAGGTACAGGGTTGCAAACTGGAAAGTATTGAAGTAGATAGGGAGGATGTGCTAGATATTCTTGAGGGTTTGAAGTTAGATAATTCCCCTGGGCCGGACGGGATTTACCCTAGGATTCTCTGGGAGGCAAGAGAGGCGATTGCAGAGCCTCTGGCTGTGATCTTCAGGTCGTCGTTGGTTACGGGTATAGTTCCGGAAGACTGGAGGATAGCGAATGTGGTCCCATTGTTCAAGAAGGGGAAGAGAGACCTTCCAGGGAATTATAGGCCAGTGAGTCTTACTTCTGTTGTGGGCAAAGTATTGGAGAGAATTATTAGGGATAGGATTTATAGTTATTTAGAGAGAAATGAATTGATTGGGGATAGTCAGCATGGTTTTGTGAAGGGTAGGTCGTGCCTTACTAACCTTATTGAGTTTTTTGAAAAAATGACCAAAGAGGTGGATGGGGGTAAGGCGGTTGATGTGGTATATATGGACTTTAGTAAGGCGTTCGATAAGGTGTCCCATGGAAGGCTTCTGCAGAAAATGCAGATGTATGGGATAGAGGGTGATTTAGCTTATTGGATTAGGAATTGGCTAGCAGATAGAAGACAGAGGGTGGTGGTTGATGGGAGATATTCATCGTGGAGTTCGGTTACAAGTGGTGTACCTCAGGGATCTGTTTTGGGGCCCCTGCTGTTTGTAATTTTTATAAATGATCTGGATGAGGGTATTGAAGGATGGATTAGTAAATTTGCGGATGACACCAAAGTCGGAGGAGTGGTAGATAGTGAAGAGGGGTGTTATAGTTTGCAGAGACTTGGACAAGTTGCAGAGCTGGGCCGAGAGGTGGCAAATGGAGTTTAATGTGGAAAAGTGTGAGGTAATGCACTTTGGCAGGAATAATAAATGTGTAGAGTATAGGGCTGATGGTAGGATTCTTAATAG
Source organism: Sphyrna mokarran (assembly GCA_024679065.1). Classification (NCBI taxonomy): domain Eukaryota; kingdom Metazoa; phylum Chordata; class Chondrichthyes; order Carcharhiniformes; family Carcharhinidae; genus Sphyrna; species Sphyrna mokarran. The sequence continues at coordinate 1,297,365 of JAGIQG010000024.1, forward strand.
TGTTGATGAACAGAGGGATCTTGGTGTATATGTGCATAGATCCCTGAAAGTAGGCAGTCAAGTCGATAAGGTTGTTAAGAAGGCATATGGAGTCTTAGCTTTTATTGGTAGGGGGATTGAATTTCGGAGCCGCAACGTCATGTTGCAACTGTACAAAACTCTAGTGCGGCCGCACTTGGAGTATTGTGTGCAGTTCTGGTCCCCACATTATAAGAAAGATGTGGAGGCATTGGAGAGGGTACAGAGGAGGTTTACCAGGATGTTGCCTGGTATGGAGGGCAGGTCTTATGAAGAGAGGCTGAGGGATTTGAGGTTGTTTTCGTTAGAAAGGAGGCGGCTAAGAGGAGACCTTATTGAAACATATAAGATGATTAGAGGTTTAGATAGGGTGGACAGTGATAGCCTTTTTCCTAGGATGGAGAAAGCTAGCACGAGGGGACACAGCTTTAAATTAAGGGGTGATAGTTATAGGATGGATATCAGAGGTACGTTCTTTACCCAGAGGGTGGTTGGGGAGTGGAATGCCCTGCCTGCGGCAGTTGTAGATGCGCCAAGTTTGGTGGCGTTTAAGAGGTTAGTTGATGAGTTTATGGAAGAGAAGGGAATGGTTTAGTTTGGAGGGTCATTGCTTTTTTCATAATTGGTCGGCGCAACATCGAAGGCCGAAGGGCCTCTTCTGCGCTGTAATGTTCTATCGCTGGGACACAATTCTGGAAATCCCTCCCTAACAGCACTGTTGGGTGCACCTGCATCTCATGAACCGCAGCGATTCAAGAAGGCAGCTCACCAGTGCTTATTCGAGGGCAATCAGGAATGAGCAATAAATGATGGTTAGGTGCATTGGCCGTGCTAAATTCTCCCTCACTGTACCCAACCAGGCATCGGAGTATGGCGATTAGGAAATTTTCACAATAACTTCATTGCTGTATTAATGTAAGCAGACTTGTGACTCTAATAATAAACTTTAAACTTTGTTCTGTTTTTCAGGCTCGTCTTTACAGCCTACAGGCTGATCCAGCAACGTACTGCAATGAGCCAGATGGTAAGAAACTTCAGGGAATCTAGCCTTTTTGACAAATGTTCATCATTTACAAATTATATGGTAGTGAATTTTGGTCTACGCTTGAATCTTCTGGATTGATGTCTCTTGAGTTTGCTCTAATAATTGATAGGTTTCAAAGAGACTTTAAATTGGGAGGATTAATTGAGATATGTAGGAGTGTATAGGAGAGGAAAAGACTGTGTGCAGTTGGCCATTCCCAAAGGTTGATGCCAATAAATTCCCCTCTTTTTTTAAAAGCCCATTTAGATATCAGATTTTTTTCATACCATCTGTTTCTAAAGGCACAGACTGTTCCATCTATTCACCATGCTCTTTGTAAAGTAATGAAGTCTAGGTAACTTTAAGTTCATTTTATTAGGAACAATTCATCATCTATTCTGTTGGCAATGTCAATTTATTACCCTAATTTTTTGACATTGTTAATCTATTTGTATGTAAGCAATATATCTTAAATTAATGCATGGATTTCAAGAAAATGTGATATACTAATAAGATATAGAACATAGAACATAGAACAATACAGCACAGAACAGGCCCTTCGGCCTTCGATGTTGTTCCGACCAAAATAAAAAGCAATGCCCCTCCTAACTAAACCATTCCCTTCTCATCCATATACTTATCAACTAACCTCTTAAACGCCAACAAACTTGGCGCATCTACAACAGCTGCAGGCAGGGCATTCCACTCCCTAATCACTCTTTGAGTAAAGAACCTACCTCTGATATCCGTCCTATAACTCATACCCCTTAATTTAAAGTTGTGTCCCCTCGTGCTAGCTTTCTCCATCCTAGGAAAAAGGCTATCACTGTCCATATGAATGTCATTGAATCATACAAAACAGAAGAGGCCCATTGAGTCCGCGCTGACACATAAGGAACACCCATCTCCAGCACTTGAATGTTATGATGTGCCAAGTGCTCATTCTGTTATTTTTTTGATTTTATTTATTATTGTCACATGTATAACTTATTAAAGGATGTGAGGCAACCTGCCTCTGCCACCCTCCCCAAGCTGTTGCCTATGCCCAGGGAGCACCACTGCCCAACTTGGGGCCCCTGATTTCCCCCTGTCCCTTTCATTCCAGCGGGGTCATAAGAGACCATATGGCTATGGTCTTTTTGATTTGATTTATTGTCATGTGTACTAACAGACAGTGAAAAGTGTGGCTTCTTGTGCATCACAGACAAAGCATACTATTTATAGAGAAGGAAACGAGAGTGCAGAATGTAGTGTTACAGTCATAGCTAGGGTGTAAAGAAAGATCAACTTAATGAATAGGTCCATTCAAAAGTCTGACAGCAACAGGAAGAAGCTGTTCTTGAGTTGGCTTGGTACATAACTTACAGACTTTTGCATCTTTTTCCTGATGGAAGAAGGTAGAAGAGAGAATGTCCAGGATGCGTGGTGTCCTTAATTATGCTGGCTGCTTTTCCGGGGCAACGCAAAGTATACACAGAGTCAATGGATGGGAAGCTGGTTTGCGAAATGGATTGGGCTACGTTCATGACCTTTTGTAGTTCCTTGCGGTCTTGGGCAGAGCAGGAGCCCATACCAAGCTATGACACAACCAGAAAGAGTGCTTTCTATGGGGCATCTGTAAAAGTTAGTGAGAGTCATACCTGACATGCCAAATTTCCTTAGTCTTCTGAGAAAGCGGTGGGTTTTCTTAATTATAGTGTCGGCATGGGGGGGGGGAACCAGGGCAGTTTGTTGATGATCTGGACACCTAAAAACTTGAAGCTCTCGACCCTTTCTAATTCATCCCTGTTGATGTAGACAGAATGTAGAGATGCTGGCTTTGGACTGGGGTAGTAAGAACTCAGTAAGAATCTAGCAACACCAATTTTAAATCCAACCGATAAAATTGGTGTTGCTAGATTCTTACCGAGATGTAGACAGAGGCATGTTCTCCTCTATGCTTCCTGAAGTCGATAGATCGTCCCAATAGTTCCCTAAAAATAGGGATCTACTGTAAATCCCATGAGAATGGGACACTCTGGCAGGATGGGAGAGGCTAGTGGGTCCAGAGAATTCAGTCCCAGGCCCAATAATTACATTTAAATTATATTAAAAACAGATTAAAATCCCTGACCTGGTCTTCCTGCTGGTTTTCAGCACAGGTCCGATGGCGCCAGAAATCTGGCACTGCACGAATCCCACGTGTGCCGGCTATGAGATTCTCCCACTGCTCTGTGCTAGAAAACAATTTTTTCAAAGGATTTGTTTACACTGGGGGATAGATTGCAGTGAGGTTTCAGATCAGGCTGTTTCATGTGAATTGACTGAAGTCTCCTTAGTGAAATGGAAAGTCTTAATAAATCAAAATATTTTTTCAGCTTTACATTTGCGAAGCATCAACCATTAGGGAAAAACTGAATAAGAGCGCATAATTGTAATCATGTTGGGCTAAGCACTGTACTAAATGCCCCTGTTGTCTTGTTGAACAGTGTTTCCCTGAGCCATTTTATCATAATTGTAACTGCAGGTTAGTACCCTCTCCTATAGCTATGTGTCAATTCTGTTCTTCTTTGTACTGCCTGTATGCTGGATACCTTTGCTGTCATGTGGTGAATAAAGGAGTGTGTATTCCCTGGTGTGGCAGATTCACTTGTATTTCTGGTTTTGTGCTGCCTGGCTTTGTGTTCTAGGCCTAAGTTATGAAAATGAAAACCTGTAGTTATCCTGCAGCTGCCATTTAATGATGTCTGGTATTCTACTTAAGCAAAATTTAAAAATAGAGACCTTCACAGAATTTACGGTTAAAAGAGAGGACAAATTTCTTTCATCATATCTCTCCAGGCAAGATTCCAACCCAGACATTGATGCTAATCCATTAATTATTTGGCAAAATCCCTGTGTTGGGGTTTTTCCAAGTGAAATTAATTTGGAAACTTCAAACCAATTTAGTTTAAATATTAGTTTACAGCACAAAACCCTTCCATCACAATAATTGAAGTTAATTTCACAGACCAATTAAGAAAAACAGTAAGAATAATCAATGTATAAAATGTAAATGTATTGTTATTATAATAATTAATCATTGAAATTTATCATTTGGAATGCAGCAGTTTTTTTTGTAATGCACTCTTTGTTTGTCTTCAGGTCCTTTGGAGCTCTATGAAGAGTGGGTTGCAGCTTTTAATCTTGAAGACCAAAAAGGGGAAATCTCAGGCTTATTGGTTAACAGTCCTTCAGTACGTGCACTATACACAAAAATGGTACGTACTGTATAAACCATTCTGTTTGTTCTTGCTGATTCTCTGTCTAAATGGAATTGCTAGATCAATCCCAACTGTATGAAGTGAGGGGCCAATTTTGCTTTGTGGAATAATTTCAGTATTTGGTGTTTCCAAACTCACTTCATTTGAACAGTCGTGAATTGGGGATTAACAATGTCTCCCATTACAAACTTTTTTATTATTAGCCTATTAATAAAGATATGCCATTATAATGTGACATGGAATAATATTGTTTGGTAGATTTTCCCTGAACTCTTGCACAGTAAATTCCCGGTTGTCAGTTTGATCGATGGGAGTGCCAAATACTTTATCATGGTTTTAAAAAATAAGACAGGATACCTTGATGTACTTGGCATTAATCGTAGCAGGTAGCTTAAAAAACCTTGATCGAGTTCTGAGACTGCGATTCCATGCTGGCTAGCAATAAAGGATTTGAATGGGGCTCTTACCAAAATATTTGCTGGTTTATTAATTTACTTCATCAATTTAAACTTTACATATGAGTTGACAACTAGAACTTGTGTTCTGTGAGGCAAAGCTTGTGTTTACATTTGAGTTGTGAAGTAGAACTGATGTTTTATTCCCTTTAAACAGGTGCCGGCAGCAGTTTCACATTCAGAATTTTGGCATCGATATTTTTATAAACTTTATCAATTGGAACAGGTGAGAATCGAATAATAATGGCAGTACACTCACTGCTGATATTTAGTGCTTGAATCTTTGGCCAATCATTAGATCTGTTGACCAGGTGTAGATATTTACATAGGAATGGGAATTTTTGCTGCACTCTTTCCCTGTCCATTCCTCCAACTCCCAGATTTTTATGCTATTGTTGGTGGCTGTGCTTTTGATTATCTGTGTTTAAGGCCGCAGAACTCCCTCTTTAAACTCCTATGCTCTTTCCCCCTCCATCAAATTAAATGCATCTCTTTCACCAAAGTTTTAGTCTGTCTTCATCCCCACTTTCAACTTCACTTTCTTGGTCTTGGTTTCCGTTTTCTGACTAAGTCTCTGTGAAATACATTAGGACATTTTTCTTCAGTAAATAGGATCTGTAGGTGCAAGTTGCTGGTTCCTTTGGTATTTACAGAGAAAGGGTTGAAATTCCCAATGGCTAGAGTGTTTGGGAGAGGATGTAGACTGAAAGTGACAGAGCTGGATGAAGCAAGGCCTGAACGGATTTAAAGGTATCAAGAATTTTGAATTAAAAATGTTGAAGGCTAGGGAATCAGCTTTATCTTGTTCAATGAAAACTAATAGTTACTTGATAAGGATGCAGTAGTAGGTGACCAGGAGTTAATGTGGAGCAGAACATTGTGGTAGTTTGCTCAAAAACAAGAGTATTACAAAACCTAGGGGATAACACCAACTCTAAGTAAGCAGAATTTATGCTGTTGGTTAAGAAATCTTTCAGCTTGTACCATCTAGAAGGACAAGGGCAGCAAATGTATGGGAACTTCACCTGCAAATCCCCCTCCAAGCTACTCACCATCCTAACTTTTTAATGTTTTAAAAGTTTTTTAAAAGTTTGTTTATTAATGTCACATAAGAACACAAGAAGTAGGAGCAGGAGTAGACCATCTAGCCCCTTGAGCCTGCCCCGCCATTCAATAAGATCATGGCTGATGTGAAGTGAATCATTTCCACTTTCCCGCTTTCTCCCCATAACCCTTAATTCCCTTGTCTATCAGAAATCTACCTATGGCTTAAATATATTCGGTGAGCCTCCACCACTTCAGTGGGCAGAGAATTCCAGATACCACCCTTTGAGTGAAGAAGTTCCTCCTCAACTCCGTTCTAAACTGCACCCCTTCCCTCCCCCTCCTTATTTTGAGGCTGTACCCTCTAATTCTGCTATCCTTTCTAAGCAGGAAGAATCTCTCTATCCTTTCTATCCCTTTTGTTATCTTGTATGTTTCTATAAGATCCTCCCTCAGCCTTCTATACTCCAACGAGTACAGACCCAGTCTATTCAATCTCTCCTCATAGGCTAACCCTCTCATTTCCGGTGTCAGCCCAGTGAACCTTCTCTGCACTCCCTTCAAGGCCAATATATCCTTCCGCAAATGCAGCGACCAAAACTGCACACAATATTCCAGCTGCAGCCTCACCAGTGCCCTGTACAGTTGCAGCAAGACCTTCCTGCTTTTGTATTCTATCCCTCTCGCTATAAAGGCCAACATTCCATTCGCCTTCTTGATCACCTGCTGCACCTGTAGACTGGGTTTACCCAGTCACAAGTAGGCTTACATTAACACTGCAATAAAGTTACTGTGAAAACTTGAAAATATTTTGGAAATGGGAAATATTTAACTGTTCCTTCACTGTTGTAGAGTAAAAAAATCCTGAAGTTCTCTTTAGAACAGCAGTGTGTGTGTGTACTTACACCATACAGGTTACAAGAATACAGTTCACTGTTGCCTTCAGTAGAGCAACTAAGGATGAGTGATAAATGCTGGCCTGACCACGACACCTACATTCTGTGAAAATTAGAAACTGCAATTTGGAATGTGAGAACAACAGGGTAGAGACTCTGCTTCATTGGGAGAAAGTGAGAAGATTCAGGCGAGGAGGTGCTTTTATTGGTTAACATATTGTGATAGCTGAAAGTGAAAATTGAGGAATTTGCATTGAGAGGACACACTGTTAATTATGTTGGACATTAATTCTTATTTTTCTATATCTGTAATTGCATCAACTTGCGGTTAGTTGGAAATGCTGTACACCTGAACTGGGCACAATATTATTTCATCATGAATATAAAGCTTGTTGCTAAAATATATTTATTCATTTAAACTTTATAAATCTGTTTTTTTTTTAAATTTTGCATCTTACTGTAGTTTCTGATCTAAAAACAATTAAATAAACTCATCAAATTATTATTAAACCATCTGGTTTAGTAACATGTCCTGTTACTTTTTCTATATTGTGTGATTTCTAGTAGTTCCTTTTAGCATGTGCTGACTCTCAATGTGTTCCTACAGGAAGAAAATAGGAGAATAGCATTGAAACAGAGAGCGGAACAGACTACCCATTCAGAGGAGCTTCAGTGGGAAGAAGAAGAAGGCAAGAACATTTTAATAAATTAGTGTGTAACCAGATAAGTGAATAACTATTGTTGAAACCTTTGTTGCAGCGGTACCTTGAATTGTAAGAAATGTTTTGAAGATATTTGGACTATTCATTGAAATATCAGAGTTTTGGAGTTGTTTGTTACAACACAATCGTATTTTGGTCTTTTCTAAAAATGGCAATCATTGCAGGAATCTTTTCCAAGATTCTCTTTGCCATCAAATGTGTACAGCTGTATTTTGATAGCTTATATAAAATGTAAGAGATTAAATGTTAAGATGTTGAATGGATTGATAATACTGAGTTGGAAAAAGTGATTTTGTATAATGTAAATTGAACTTGAAATATTCATTTAAAACGAACACAGGAAGAACTAGCAATGCATGTGTTGAGTACTTGACTCTGTGTACGATACTTTATAAATTTAGCTTGAGTTATTTTGAAGCTGTAATATACACTGGAATTCTACCACCCCGCCAGCCACGGAATTGGAGTGGGTGAGGGGCAGCCAATAGAAACGTCCATTGACCTTGGATGGGAATTTCTGATCTGGCTTGAGTGAGGCTGTAAAATCCTGCCCATAGAGTTAAAAGCAAAGCGCACTGAATTACTAGGGGACAGCATTGATTTCATAGTTAAACAGGCCTAGAAAATAGAACAATCAGGCTAGAAACCCACAAAGCGTGAAATGAGAAGAGATTATTTAATCTATAAACTGTTTCCCTCTTGTGAACACTGCCCTCTTGTGGATACTGTTTAAACTCCAGGACAGGTGAAAAATCCACATAAATAAATACTCAGATCAGCACTATTCGCCCTGGCTAGAGCTAGGGATATGTAGCATTGTAGCAAAATTACTACACAGTAATTCAGAGGCCTGGAATAATGATATAGAAAAAGAAGTTCAGATTCCGTCACTGCAGCTGGGGAATTTAAATCCCATTGATTAATCAAAAGCTAGTTTCAGTAATGCTGATCACAAAACTACTGGGTTGTCATAACCCAATGGCTCACCAGTGTCCTTTAGGGGAGGAGATCTGCTGTTCTTTTTCAGTCTGTGCGGTATGGATGTCACTGGCAAGGCCAGCATTTATTATCCATCCCTAAATGCCATTGAGAAGTGGGTGGTTGGCTTTCTGTTGAACTGCTGCAGTTTAACTGGTGTAGGTACACCTGTAATGCTGTCAGGAAGGGCATTTCAGGAGTTTGACCGAGCGACTGTAAAGGAACAGTGAACTTGTTGGGGTACTTACAGGTGGTGATGCTTCTACCTGAGGGCTGCCTGAGTTTTTCCAGTTTGTAGAAGTTGTGGGTTGGGAAACTGCCTTCAAAGGAGCCTTGGTGAGTTGTTGCGGTAAATGATGTCAATACTGCAATCTCAACACACCAGGAATGAGAGAGTGAATATTTACAGTGTGGATGGGTTGACTGTTGCTGGAGCTGTGCTCATCCAAGCAAGTGGAGACTGTTTCATCACATTCCAAACTTGTAAATGATGGGCAGGCTTTGGGAAGTTGGGTGGTGAGCCTCCAACCTGTCCTTGTAACTGGAGTATTTATATGGTTGGCCCAGTTCCATTTCTAGTCAATAGTGACCCTCAGGATGTTGATATGAGAGATTTAGCAATGATAATGCTGTTAGTTGCCAAAGGGAGATGGTAATTGGCTGGCAATTGTGTGGCGTAACTATTAGGAGATTTTCATAATAACTTCATTGCAGTGTTAATGTAAGCCTAATTATGACTAATAAATAAACTTTACTTATCTACCTAAGCCTGAATGTTATTTAGGCCTTGCTGCATATGGGCACTGAATGCTTCACATCTGAGTAGTCTGAATGGTGCTGAACACTGCAATCACCAATGAACACTTTTAATCTTAGATTAGCGGAAAGATTTTTGAAGCAGCTGAAGATGGTTGAACTGAGCTCACAGCCCTGAGTAACTCCTTCAATAATGTTCTGGAGCTGAGAATATTGGCTACAGCTTGTTTTTTTGTACTAGGTATGATTCAACCAATGGAATGTTTTCCCCCAATTCCAGGTGACTCAGTTTAGTTCAGCTCCGTGATGCAGCTGTCTTGGTATTTAGAGTACATGAGCTCCAGCTCTGATATTCTGCTCATTTAGAAATGTAGAAACTAGGAACAGGAATAGGTCATTCGACTCTTTGAGCCTACTTCATTCATTATGATCGTGGCTGGTAATCAGTTGATATGTAAGCAAAGGCTACAATCAGGTCTGGGGTTGAGTGGTTATGGAAGAAGCCAGATTGAGGATCGGTGACCAGCTTGTCAAGTGCTGTTTGATGGTGCTGTGACTGACATACTCTTTGACTTTGCTGAAGATGAAGATTAGATCGATGGGGTGATATTGGTGATTGGATTTGTCTTTGTGGACAGGACATAACTGGGCAATCTTCCACATCGTCAGGTAGATACAGTGTAATTGTACTGGAACTGTTTGGCTAGGAGTTTCAGCAATTCTGGTGTACGAGTCTTTATCATAGAATTGAATCCCTTCAGTACAGAAAGAGGCCATTTGGCCCATCAAGTCTGTACCGATCACAATCCCACCCATGCCCTACTCCCGTATCCCTATATATTTTACCCACTAATCCATGCATCTCGGGATATTAATGGGCAATTTTTTTAGCATAGCCAATCAACTTAACCCACACATCTTTGGACTGTAGGAGGAAACTGGAGTGCCCGGAGGAAACCAACGCAGACATGAGGAGAATGTGCAAACTCTACACAGACAGTGACCCAAGCCAGGAATCAAACCCAGGTCCCTGGAGCTGTGAAGCAGCAGTGTTAACCACTGAGCCACTGTACCGTCCCTTTAGTTTCACAACTAGAATGTTGTCAGGGCCCATAGCCTAAGCTGTATATATTAACTCTAATGCCACCTTCTAAAGGGTAATTAGGGATGGGCACCACCCATGTCTTTCTCAACCCCAGCAATATAGACATTGTAATTGTAAATTCAGACCCATTCCGATATTTTTTCAGTTTATTTCTGAAGGAATTATTAACTAATCAGATTGAAAACCAGTTTAGCATTACAAAAACAGAGATAGTTGAAAAGCCTTGGCTCGGAGACAGTGACAGTGGAATTTCACCCAACTCTATTAAAAATCCCTGATGATGGGAGATAATTCAGAAATCGGAAGTGCAAAGGCACTTGGGAGTCATAGTTTATAAAGTTTGTTATTTATTAGCACAAGTAGGCTTGCATTAACACTGCAATGAAGTTACTGTGAAAATCACCTAGTTGCTACATGCCAGCCCTGTAGTGCAGGATTCTCTTAAGGCTGACTTGGTAGTTAGGAAGGCAAATACAATTCACTTCAATAGAACTAGAATACAAAAATAGGAATGTACTGCTGAGGCTATATAAGGCCTTGTTCAGACCACATTTGGAATATTGTAAGCAGTTTTGGGCTCCTTATCTGAGGAAGGATGTGCTGGTGTTAGGGTCTAGAGGAGGTTCACAAGAATGAAAATTTGACATATGAAGAGCATTTGAGGATTCTGGGTCTGTATTTGATGGAGTTTAGAAGGATGAAGGAGATTCTCAATGAAACTTCTACAGAATGCTAAAAGGGCTGGATAAGGTATCTCCATTAGTAGGAGAGATAAGCCTTTAGAACCGAGATGGAGAGGAATTTCTTCAGCCAGAGGCTGATGAATCTGTGGAATTTATTGTTACAGAAGGCTGTAGAGGCCGGGTCATTGAGTGTATTTAAAGTTCAAAGGTCATGGGGAAAAGATAGGGCTGAGGAACGTATCAGCCATGATCGAAAGGGAGAGCAGATTCAGTGGGTAGAATGGCCTGTGTCTGCTTCTATATCTTATGGTTTTATGCTCTCATGCAGAAATAATTTGTAAGATATTATTTTTTGTAAAATTACACATCATTATAATTATTTTTCTTGGTCTTTTTATTCTTTCATGGAGTGTGGTTGACATGGCCAGCATTTGTTGTCCATTGGTAATTGCCCTTAAACTGAGTGGTTTGCTAGACCGTTTCAGAGCACAATTAAGAGTCAACCACATTGCTGTAGGACTGGAGTCACATGTAGACCAGACAAGGTAATGAGTGCAGATTTCCTTCCCTAAGGGATAATGATGAACCAGATAAGTTTTGATAACAAGCAATAGTAGTTTCATGGCATTGTTAACTGAAGCTAGGTATATATTCCAGATTTATTAATTGAAGTTAAATTCTACTAGCTGTCATGATGAGATTTGAAACAGTGCCACCCAGATCATTAGCCCAGTAACATGGGTGAAAAATACAAAAGCTAAACAGCATTTTAAAAAGAAGTAAACCAACTGAATCAAGAAACCATGGAGGTACAAAGGAATTGTACTGGTGATCAATCTTAATAAAATCCATAGTGGAACATAGAAACTAGAAGCAAGATTAGGCATTCGGCCCTTCGAGTCTGCTCTACCATTCATTTTGATCATGGCTAATCATAGAATTCAATATCTTGATTTCCCCCCTTCTCATATCCCCCGAAATCTTTAGTCTCAAGAGTGATATTTAATTCCTTTTTGAAATCACACAACTTTTTGGCCTCAACTACTTTTTGTGGTAATGAATTCCATGCAATCACCACCTTCTGGGTGAAGAAATTTCTCCTAATCTCAATTCTAAAAGGTTTATCCTTATCCTCAAACTATAACCCCTAGTTCTGGACTCCCCCACCATTGGGAATATTTTTTCTAAATCTATCCTGTCTAACCCTGTTAGAATTTTATAAATTTTTATGAGATCCCCTTTCACTTTTCTAAACTCTATTGAATATAATCCTAACTGTTTTAGTTTCTCCTCATATGTCAGACCTGCTATCCCAGGAATCAGCCTGGTAAACCTTTGTTGTATTCTCTCTATAGCAAGGACATCCTTCCTCAGTTAAGATGATAATTGCACACAATTCTCCAGGTGTGGCCTCATCAATATCCTATACAATTGCAGCAAAATATCTTTATCCCTACACTTAAACCCTCTCGCTATGAAGCCAACATTGTTTTCTTTACTGCCTGTTGTACCTGCGTATTTCAGAGATTGATGCACAAGAACCCCTAGGTCCTATTGAGTATCCACCTCTCTAACAAGGAATGTAAAAGATGTGCACAGGAAAGCAGTATCACATTGACTGAAATTTTCCAGCAAGTGATCAATAATTCCATCGATCTCCTGTTCTGGCTTTGTTGACATCCAATTTGAAATTTGGCAAAACCAGAACATTAGAATATGTCTCTTATTTAATGATCAAAAATTATTCAGCATTTCTGAAATGCTCTGGAATAGCCTAGTCAAACATGAAATTAGAAGAAAATGCTGGAGATACTGAACAGATCAGGCAGTATCTGTTGAGAGAAACAGTTCACACTTAAGGTTGCTAAACACCCTTCTGATGAAAGATCATTGACCTGTATTGGTGACTCTGTTTCTCTCTCCACTGACGCTGCTAAATATTCCCATCATTTTCTATTTTCAGGTTTCCAGCATCCGTAGTATTTTGCTTTTATATCAGTAAACATTTCAAATTTAAGGCAAATTGTTTGCAAAAGTGTGTAAACAAGAAATTCCTTAAACAGGAAGCTTTATAATGATTTTAAATGTTTTTCAAAACACACAAAGTGGCATTTTCTTGATTACCCTTGATTTCTTCCTCTGATCACAGCAGTGTAGCTATATGATTCTAGAGTATTGAGATCTTTAGAATTTTTAACATGAAGAATTAACTGCATACAGTGCAAAAAAAAATCAATGCAATGTTTGTCCTCTTGCAGATGAATTTGTCGGGGCTTCACCTGTCAACCCAGACTTCTGCCATTTGTCACAAAGTCCATCATTACCAGTGCAATCTCCAGTCGCATGCTCCAGGCTGGAGCATTCAATTGAACTTCAGAACCAGAATATTGATGACATTACACACATGCCAGTGGAATGCCAATCTATAAACACTGTCAGCACCCCTACAGAACTCCAATTGAGAAATCAGATCTCCACTTCCAGTGAGACATCTAGATCTGAGGAAACTGTGAAAGAAATTGCAGGGAATATAGTAGAAACCAATCTGGAGCTGGTGGTAGAACAGGAATTGAAGCCCAAGTCTAAGGACAGGCTTTCAACCCCAGATAAAGAAGCAAATGGATCGCCAAAAGATCAAAAAACGAAGGAGTTGACTGCAGTACCCACTGGCGTAATGATTGAGGCAAAGAACACGGGCAAATTGGAGACTGCAAAAGATGATGGACCAGTCGATTTGAGAGTTTATGAACTCAACTCAGACAGTGGGAAATCTACACCCTCCAATAACGGAAAGAAAGGTGATTATTGCTACAATAGAGGATATGTTTAAAGGGGGAATAATGGAAACCTAACCCATGCTAGTCTTAAAATGGTAACCTAAAGAATGTATAGGCATGTTTTAAAAATGAAATTTGTCAATGTGATTTTTAACTAAAGCATCCGAGCGATTATCTGAGGGATATTTCGAATGGAAATCAACAGGAATTGCTTTTGAGGCTTTAAATAATCATAACACAATTGACCAAGAGCAGGGTGATTTTTGGATAGTTTATTAATGGATTACTCTCTCACTGAAATTGAGGAAAGATTCAGTGCAACAAAAGTAGCCCCTTTCTAATTTTGTTGAATTGTGTTAACTTGTTTCCAACGACAGTAAATGTCTCTGACTCTCTGGATCAGCAATTCATTTAATGCCATCCTACCCCTGTCACCCCAGACATTGTTCTTTTCAGATAATTGTCTATAATCCTTTGGAATGCTTTGTGTCAACCTGTCTCCATCATAGAACATAGAACATTCTGGAGGATAGAGAATGTGGTCCCATTGTTTAAGAAGGGGAAGAGAGACCTTCCAGGGAATTATAGGCCAGTGAGTCTTACTTCTGTTGTGGGCAAGGTATTGGAGAGAGTTATTAGGGATAGGATTTATAGTTATTTAGAGAGAAATGAATTGATTGGGGACAGTCAGCATGGTTTCGTGAAGGGTAGGTCATGCCTTACTAACCTCATTGAGTTTTTTGAGAAAGTGACCAGAGAGGTGGATGGGGGTAAGGCGGTTGATGTAGTATATATGGACTTTAGTAAGGCGTTTGATAAGGTGGCCCATGGAAGACTTCTACAGAAAATGCAGATGTGTGGAATAGAGGGTGATTTAGCTAATTGGATTAGGAATTGGCTGGCAGATAGAAGACAGAGGGTGGTGGTTGATGGGAGATATTCATCGTGGAGTTCGGTGACAAGTGGTGTGCCTCAGGGGTCTGTTTTGGGGCCCCTGCTGTTTGTAATTTTTATAAATGATCTGGATGAGGGTATTGAGGGATGGATCAGTAAATTTGCAGATGACACTAAAGTCGGTGGAGTGGTAGATAGTGAAGAGGGGTGTTCTAGTTTGCAGAGTGACTTGGACAAGTTGCAGAGCTGGGCCGAGAGGTGGCAAATGGAGTTTAATGTGGAAAAGTGTGAGGTAATGCACTTTGGCAGGAACAATAAATGTGTAGAGTATAGGGCTAATGGGTAGGGCTCTTAATAGTGTTGAGGAACAGAAGGATCTTGGTGTATGTGTCAATAGATCCCTGAAAGCAGGCAGTCAAGTGGATAAAGTTGTTAAGAAGGCATATGGAGTCTTAGCTTTTATTGGTAGGGGGATTGAATTTAGGAGCCGCAGCATCATGTTGCAACTGTACAAAACTCTAGTGCGGCCGCACTTGGAGTATTGTGTGCAGTTCTGGTCCCCACATTATAAGAAAGATGTGGAGGCATTGGAGAGGGTACAGAGGAGGTTTACCAGGATGTTGCCTGGCATGGAGGGCAGGTCCTATGAAGAGAGGTTGAAGGATTTGAGGTTGTTTTCGTTAGAAAGGAGGCGGCTAAGAGGGGATCTTATTGAAGCATATAAGATGATTATAGGTTTAGATAGGGTGGACAGTGATAGCCTTTTTCCTAGGATGAAGAAAGCTAGCACGAGGGGACACAGCTTTAAATTAAGGGGTATGAGTTATAGGACGGATATCAGAGGTAGGTTCTTTACTCAAAGAGTGATTAGGGGTGGAATGCCCTGCCTGCAGCTGTTGTAGATGCGCCAAGTTTGGTGGCGTTTAAGAGGTTAGTTGATAAGTATATGGAGGAGAAGGGAATGGTTTAGTTTGGAGGGGCATTGCTTTTTATTTTGGTCGGCACAACATCGAAGGCCGAAGGGCCTGTTCTGTGCTGTATTGTTCTATGTTCTATAACATAGAACATTATCTACTATCTACTACAATACTTCCCAATTTGCAACCCTGTACCTCAGTGTTCTCCATAGCTACATTTCCAGCACTCTGCGTGAATACCGAAGAGAAATATTTATTCAGTGCCTCACCAATCTCTTCAGGCTCCACGCACAACTTCCCACTGCTGTCTATGACTGGCCCTAATCTTGCCCTAACCAATCTTCTATTCTTAACATATCGAAAGAAAGCTTTAGGATTCTCCTTAATCCTATCAGCCAACATCTTCTCGTGTCCCCTCTTAGCTCTCCTCAATTCACTTTTTACCTCCTTCCTGGCTAATCTATAGCTATCCATTGCACTAACTGAGCCTTCAAGCCTCATCCTGACATAAGCCTCCTTTTTCCTTTTAACCAGCAAATCAACTTTTTTCGTACACCAAGGCTCTCTTACTCGACCATTTCCTCCCTGCCTGACAGGGACATACTTATCAAGGACTCGCAGCAGCTGCTCCTTGAATAAGCACCACATTCCAGATGTTCCCAGTCCCTGTAGTTTCCTAGTCCAATCTATGCACCCTAATTCTCTCCTGATGGCCTCATAATTACCCTTCCCCCACCTATAACTACTGCCCCCAGCTTCATGCCTATCCCTGTCCATCCCTAAGGTGAACGTAACCGAATTGTGGTCACTATCACCAAAATGTTCACTAACTTCCAAGCCTAACACCTGGTCTGGCTCATTGCCCAGCACCAAATCCAATGTAGCCTCACCTCTAGTTGGCCTATCTACATACTGAGTCAAAAAACCTTCCTGCACACTCTGTACGAAAACTGACCCCTCTAACGAGCTAGAGCTATAGCTATTCCAATCAATATTAGCAAAGTTAAAGTCCCCCATCACAATTACCCTACTACTTTCACTCCTAATCAGAATTGACTTTGCAATCCTTTCCTCAACCTCTCTAGAACTATTAGGAGGTCTGTAAAAGACTCCCAACAGGGTGACCTCTCCTCTCCTGTTTCTAATCTCAGCCCATACTACCTCAACAGACAAGTCCTCATCAAACTTCTTTTCTATCACCGTGATACAGTCTTTGACCAATAATGCCACTCCTCCCCCCCTTCTACCTCCTTCTCTACTCCGACTAAAGCATTTGTACCCCGGAACCTGCAACATCCATTCCTGTCCCTGCTCTACCCAAGTCTCTGAAATGGCCACAACATCGAAGTTCCAGGTACTGGTCCAAGCTGCAAGTTCCTCCCCCTTATTGCGAATACTCCTTGCATTAAAGTATACGCATTTCAAACCATGCCCCACCCCACCCGTACGCCGCTGTGTTTTACAACTCTCTTCTATAACCCCCTTACTCTCATCCCTCTCAGCACCCCAACTACTTAGGATCCCACCCCCCCCCCGAATCAGTTTAAAGCCCCCATCATAGCCTTAGCAAATTTTCCCCCCAAGATATTAGTCCCCCTCTGGTTCAGGTGTAGACCATCTCTCTTGAAGAGGTCCCACCTATCCCAGAATGAGTCCCAATTGTTAAGGAACCTGAACCCCTCCCTCCTGCACCATCCACGCAGCCATGAGTTCAAACTTTCCCTTTCTCTGTTCTTCTCTAAACTATCCCTTGGCACAGGCAAGAGTCCAGAGATAACCACTCTGCCTGTTATGGACCTAAGCTTCCACCCTAACTCCATAAATTTCTGTTTATCACTCTCTCAGGCATTGAATTCCAGGCCTTAATCACTCACTGCATGAAAAAGTTATTGTTCATGTCGCTTTTGCTTCTTTTGTCAATTACTTTAAACCTGTGCCTTCTTGCTCTCGATCCTTTCACGAGTGGAGATAGTTTCTCCCTGACTGCCCTTCCAGAATCCTCATGATTTTGAATAATTCTATCAAATCATAAGAACAGGAGTAGACCATTAAGCTCATTGAGCCTGCTCCACCAGTCACTTGGATCATGGCTGATCTTCTACTGCAACGCTATTTTCACATGCTACCTCCATATCCCTTGATGTTATTAGTACCTGTCAATCTCTATCTTGAACATGCTGAATGCGTTTGCACACTCCTTTGGGGCAGAGAATTCCAAAGATTTACCACACTGAGTGAAGAAATTCCTCCTCATGTCACTCTTAAATGGCTGACCTCTTATTCTGAGAATGTGTCCCCTTGTTCAAGAGTCAACAACCAAGGGGGACATTCTGTCTACATCTACAATGTCACACCCTATAAAAAGATTTTTAATTTCAATGAGCGGGACTGGATGGTTTGAGTTATAAGGAGAGGCTGGATAAACTGGAACTTTTTTCTTTGGAGTGTAGGACGCTTAGGGGTGATCTTATTAGAGGTGTACAAAATAATGAGAGTCTTGGATCAGCTAGATACAAAAGTCCGAGGTCATATACCAACCATCTCAGGAACAGTTTCTTCCCTGCTTCTGTTAGACTTTTGAATGGAGTTGCCTATCATTAAGTTGATCTTCCTCTACATCCTAGCTATGACTGTAACACTACATTTTGCACCCTCTCCTTTCCTTCTCTGTAAAGTACGCTTTGTCTATAGTGCGCAAGAAACAATAATTTTCACTATGTTAATACATGTGACAATAAATCAAATAGAAGATTGTCAATACCTTTTCCCCAAAGGTATATCTAAAACTAGAGGGCATAGGATTAATGTGAGAGGAGAGAGATACAAAAGGATCCAGAGGGGCAATTTTATCAGAAACAGGGTGATGAATGTCTGGAGCAAGCTGCCAAAGGTAGTAGTAGACGGGGATACAATTTTGTCTTTTAAAAACGTTTAGCCAGTTACTCGGGTAAGATGGGTATAGAGGGATATGGGCCAAATATGGGCAATTGTGACTAGGCTGATGGCTTAAATAAAAGGTGTGGACAAGTTGGGTCAGAGCCTGTTTCCTTGCTGTAAACCTTTATGACTCTATGAATCACCTCTCATTCAATGGAAATCTGGAAAATACAGGCCCAGGTTTCTGAATCTCTCCTCACAATCCCAATATCCCATGGATGAGTTTGGTGAACCTCTGCTGCACTCCCTCTCTGGCAAGGATATCTTTCCTCAGATAAGGAGACTATGCAGCAGTACACTAGGTGAGGCCTCATCAAGGCTTTGTGCAATTGCAACAAGACATATTTACTCCTGTACTCAAATTCCCTTGTAATGAAGAGGAATATACCATTTGCCTTTCTAATTGCTTGCTTCATCTTCATGTTTACTTTCAATGACTCAGGTCCTTTCATCACTTCTAACCATTCATCATTTAAGAAATTCTCTACATCTCTGCTTTTTCTATCAAAGTGAATAACTTCACACTTATTCAAATTATACGCCATTTACCATGCTGTTGCCCATTTACATAATCTGTTCAAGTTGTCTTGAATACTTCTTTCATCCCCATAAATTTATTTTTCCACCTAGTTCTGTGCCATCAAATTTTTAAATATTTTATTTGCTCCCCACATTCTGATCATTTATGTCAATTGTGAGCAGATGTGGCCCCCAGCACCTTCAATCTTTTGTTTTGAGTACTAAGTTTTTATTAATACAAATTTCTTCCAATTCTTCATTTTCTTAAGTCCTTGCCTAGCCTACAAAAATCATAGTACCTTCCTCCCTGAAGACAGGCACAAAGTAATTGTTAGGTTTCTCCACCATTTCCCTATTGTCCATTATAAATTCTCCTATTTCTGTTTGTAATGGACCCACATTTGTCTTTACATTTTGTTTTTAGGTACCTAAAGAAGATTTTACAATTTGCCTTTATGTTTCTTACTAGTTTGCATTCATAATCTCTCTTCCCTTTCTATATTACTTATTGGTTCTCCTTTGCAGGATTCTAAATTGCTTCCAATTTTCAGACCATGTGATACTTATTTAAATACCAGCCATTGCCTATTTGCTGTTAAGTTCTTCCGTGTATTTTTCCCAATCAACTTCAGCCATATCTAACTCGATTTAAGATGCTAGTTTCAGAGTCAACTATTGTCATTTCCCAACTTAATGTATGGTCACTATTTCCAAAAGGCTCCTTTATAGCAAGGTCATTAATTATCCTTTTTCAAACTAAATCTAAAGTAGGCCGATCTCCAGTTGGTTCTTCAACATACTGTTCCAGAGACCCATCTCGTATGCAGTCCAGGAATTCATCCTCAGCAGTCTATATTTAAATTGAAGGGATCCATTATTGCTGCATTATCCATGTTACATGAAGCTCTAATTTCGTAATTTGTGTTGTGCCCAACGTCACCAGTAGTGTGGTGGCTTATAAACAACTCCCAGCGATGTTTTAAATCTCCTCTCAACTTCTATTTTCTGCATCCTTTCCAACATTATTACATCTTTCCTAAAATGTGATGCCCAGAACGCGATACCATGCTTCAACTGAGGCCAAACCTGGGTGTGCTTGTACCAGAAACACAAAATTAGTTTGCAAATGCAGCAGGCAATTAGTAAGGCCTTTATTGCAAGTAGATTGGAATACAAGAACAAAGAAATCTTGCTATAATTCTATAATTTTAGAGTTTTGGTGCGTTCACATCTGGGATATGGTGTGAAGTCTAGATCTTCACATTTCAGGCTATTCTTGCATTAGAGGCAGTACAGCGAAGGTTCATTAAATTAACCCTGGAATAAGGGGATTGACCTATAATGAGAGGGAGAGTAAATTGGACTCAGATTCCCGGCAGTTTAGAAGAAGGAAAAGGTTATTTCATTGAAACCTACAAAATTCTGAAGGTTGATAGCATGGATATTGAGAGATTGTTTCCTCTGGTTAAGGAATGTAAAACACTGGGACATCGGCTCAGGATAAGAGGCTGTTTGTTTGTTTCAGATTGATTTGAAGAGAAGTTACTTCATTGGGTTGTGAATCTTTAGAATTCTCTACCTAGGCTTCTCATTAGTCTGTTTTCAATTTTCACACTTCCAGAGGGAAATTGGCTTGTGTTACCAAAATAGATAATCGCTTTTCCCCTTTGGGGGAGTGTATATTTGAGGAGAACTGGTCAGACTCAGTCCCAAGTTGACCTGTGTCAGAGTGTATGTTGCACTCTCTGTCCAAGTGGTACCGTGTGAATATTGAAATGTTGCTGATGCCTGTGGAAAAACAGCCCAGCCAGGAATCTGCAAGCTCAGGAGAAAAGGGATGCAATTTGGTACAGAGAATAGCAATTCTAAGCATAAAGATTGTTCAACTGATAACCAAGCACTAATATGTCACTCAGAAAATAATCTGGAAAAGAGTTGAGGTTCATGGAACTTCCCGAATTGCCATTTAAAAGCAATTTGAGTTTCATGTTTTTGACCACTTTCATTCTAATTAGTTTCATTTTAATAAGTTGTCCCTTATTTCAGGGTCTAGCACGGACATCAGTGAGGACTGGGAAAAAGATTTTGATCTGGATATGACCGAAGAAGAGGTCCAGTTAGCATTGTCTCGGGTGGACATATCGGAACAGGTACAGTACTCTGGTTACTGGCTTGAACACACTGGGAGTTGTTTAACGTTACTGGCATCTGCTGTTTCCCTACTTTCGACAAGTCTAAGGAATTGGGTCCGTATTGGCATTGTCAGTGTCATAATGTGGAAACTGTAATTTAATTTCAGAGAAATTTTCTCTGTCTGCTGTTGAAGAAAGACTTAAGGATAGCCATTTAAAACTGGTCACTTTTTCATACATTTTGGGCTTTTTCCTGATACTTGAGTTCCTGGCTAAATTAATTTCCTAAACAGATTAATCATATTGGCCCAAAATGAATAACTTTATTCATTATTTGGTTGCGTTTCTACAGCTCCTGTTTAATGAATTACCTCATCAGATGGGATATCTGCCACATTCCCTCATGATATAAGGGAACAATAATGTGATGCAGTGAATACAGACTAAACTACTGTTTGTTGATCTAAATAATAGAGAAGTGAAAAGGCAAATGTCGTCAATTCTTAACCCTTTGGGGACTGATTGGAATCATAGCACTATTTTTTTTGCCATCACCAAGTAACAATTTTGTTGGATTGAACAGTTATTTTTTGTCCTTGTGCAATCTTTTTGGGATAAAAGATTGCAGGTGGATGAAATAAGTTGCACTGCTGAAACTAAAGATTACAAGAGAATTTCTCAGTCTTGGATACTTTTAATGGCCTTTGAATGTACTGCTGTCAATTGCATGATCAAAAATGTTCCATTAAAGATGGTAATATCTAATAGTAATGAATGATTAACATCACAATATCTGGGTGTCTAATATGATTGAATTATGAACATTGTTATGATCCTTGGCCACATCCCGGGTCTTTGTTTTTATTCCAATTCAATCAAATCAAGTCCAATTCAGAGTCTCAACAGGTTGAGACATTCCTGATCCAAGCTGACAAGACAGGGCTCTCACTTCCTGCCTCAGGCTTGATCTACAAGATTCAAGCTGATTGCAATAGGCATACTCCTCCAAGGCTTGATCTCATTTGTATCTTAGCCAAAAGGCCGAGATGCTGCTTTGAAAAATTGCTTCAAATGAAACTAAAGTGTAACCTAATTACTTCAAGCAAGCACAGCATGTCGATACTACACTTAATCTTAGCCAAAAGGCCGAGAGCATCATTGGGATGGGTGAGATCTGGTTCGAAATAATATTTTCTTTAAAGTAGATAAAGTTTTTGATTCAAGACTCTTATTAAGTGAATGAAGCCACAAGATTTCATGATTTGAAACAAACAAAAATAAACTTTACTATACAAACTCAAAGATGAAACAGTTTACAATATTTATCATATATAAGTCTGAGATACGTGTGAATCAATAGGCAAGGTGTGGTCGAAAACACATTACACTGCACAATAAATGACAGATGTGACTAAACTAAATTCTATGGATTTCTCAACAGCCCTCTCAGGCATTTGTCACATTGTGAGCCTATCAATCTCACTGAAATTTCCTCTTTTTCACAAGGGCTTCCAATCTCCACCTTTGAAGGATTTCTTCTTGGAATTCACTCCAAATGTTGCTCTCACAAGAATGACTTCACAAATCTTGCCTTCCAAGATTCATTTCCCCTGGATCTCTGAGCACATTCAAGCACCATTTCAGATCTCTGGCCATATCAGGCAGAACACTGCTGATCTGAAGGGGCACCTTTACTCCAACAGCCCACAGCATGGACTCACCGATCTTTGGCTGCAGCCTTGGATCTTCAAGGCTCCTCTTGTGCTTGAAGTTTGCTCCCTGAAGCTCTTTTTTTTAATTTGGAACCTATGTCTCTGCTCCTTTCTTTTAACTAAACGGAAGTTATTTCTGTTCCCAATCTTTATCCTTTGCTCTTTATTCCTTACCTGGGAATTTCCTTTAGGGATCTCTCCCTGTCTGCCTCCATGTCCTGCTCTCTGGGACTCTCACTGTACAATGGTGTTTCCTTTCAGGCTTCCGTACCTGCCTGCGTTTTCGCACTATTTCTTCTTTCTTTCATGCAGAGCCAGTCCTCGGCCTGCAGAACATTAAAAAGATAATCTGAGCTACACGTGTGGCCGATTCTTGGCTGTACATGCATGGGAGACCCAAGGTTTACCAGGAACTGGAGTTCCCAAATTTAAGACTAAGGTAATTTTAGGTTACATTACAATGTATACAGTATAACTTTCAGTGGAAGTAAAGTCTCCTCCTTTTAATTTCCTGATCAATCAACTTTGGCCAATCTGCAAATGGAATGTCTCTTGTCCTTGACAGTGAAAGGAAAATTGCCTCTAAATTAAATAGCACATTAAAATCTTTTGTGTGGCTAATATTGCCCCATCTTCTGTAGATTGAAATCGGTGAGTATCTTTTTTATTGATGCTTGGTATTGCTCTAATCTCTGTCAGCAACAACAAATATTACTGAACTTTCATTTTTGCCTGTGTGGCTTGACTAACTGTGATCCAACCTGACTAATTCTTGCTCCATTTGTTTTCTTCTGACTAACACTGAGTAAAGTCACAAGAAAATTCACTAATTTTAAAAAAAACACAGGTATTTCCCTATTGGGCAACCCGGTGGCACAATGATTTGCACTGCTGCCTCCCAGCGCTAAGGCCACAGGTTCAATTCCTGGCTTGGACCACTGTGTGCGTGTGGAGTCTGCACATTCTCCATGTGTGGGTTTTCTCCAGGTGCTCTGGTTTTCTTCCACAGTCCAAAAGATGTCTGGTTAGGGTGCATTGGCCATATTAAATTCTCCCTCAGTGTACCCAAACAGGTGCTGGAGTGTGGCAACTAGGGGATTTTTACAGTAACTTCATTGCAGTGTTAATGTAAGTCTACTTGTGATAATAATAAATAAAAACTTCTTTATTTGTGACATATTATATGAGGGAAAGTTTTTTTTGTGTTTTTTTTTTATTGGACATTCTAATGTGCTCTGTTTAAATATGCAGATTTGTGATCTACTTTCCCCTCCTTGATAAATTGCCATTGTACTTTTAAAAATAATTGATAATATCGAATTTGAAGAAGTACTTAAGAAAGTTTGAAGTAATGTTCCATGCATATAAATATGAATATCTGTGAATTTCATTATTTCTGAATGATCTTGGTGCTATAATGCTCACGGAATGAATATTAATAGCTAATAGCATATTATATAGCCAATATTAGTCAGAACAAAATGAATAGAAATTCATATTTTATGAAATTGATTATTGAGCTAACATTGTTTTTATGAAAGAACATTTTTAGAAATGATCTTAGATTCATTTATTGAATTACAGTCAAAACAAAGTAGGATTGAAAGTGAAAGCTTTGAGGGAAACAGGGCCATTCTTAATTTGAAAACAAGCCTTCATCTTGGCTAATATTCCTTTTGCTAAGTAGTTGTGTGCACTCCCTTTAAATTATTTTGCAGAGTTGTGCACACCTGTGCAGCTTAGCAGGATCTTCACTTATGACTATGTTTAAGTTATTGTATAGAGAGAGAGAGAGAGTTTTCTTACTGTGACATTGGAAGTTGTCCTACACACTGCTCCACTGTGCTGCTCCTCCTCCGAGTCCTTGAATGTTTTTAAGGTAGCAGTAGTTAGATTTTTGATAAGCAAGGAGGTGAAGGATTATTGGGGTAGGCGAGAACAAGGAGTTGAGTTACATTTGGCTCAGCTGTTATATTGAATGGTGGAGCAGGTCGAAGGGTCCTGTCAAGAGCAATACTCCTATTGCTCATTAGTATGTTCAGTGAGGGACTGCATTGTGGTATCATTTGACCTGTCCGCCAGACAGATAACCATGTAGCTTGTGGAAGGAATTGCTAAATTTCTTGTGATGGGTCTGGAAAGAGAGATAACGGTAATATCTTGATTATATCAAGTAGTCTATTACATTCATACAAAGCCATGCCATGTTAAAAAGTGTTGACGTTGAAGATGGACCTTTAGAAAGCAAAATGTCGATAGTTTTATCCATTTTTGGAAGCTTTACTTTTGGTTCCATTGAAGGCTTTACTGCGGTTCCTGTTCCTAACTGTTCACTCAGGATAAAGCCCAAACAACTCAAAACTCCTGTTCAACTGGGTGTTAAACTTCAAACCCCAACAGCTATTTGTTGCTATGCCAACATACTCTCTTCTCTGAAACATCACCAGCCTTTGCGACTATTTAATTCCTTTCTACATCCTTCCATTGCCTCATGGTGACTTCTCCAACTCTTGAACTTACACAAACTTAAATTTGTCTGAAGTGCTGCTTCCCATATGTATCTCACCCAACATCCCTTTCTTTGCTGAGCTGCACTGCGTCTGTGCTTCCACTATCCTGTACCCATGATTCTGGGCTCTTGTGTATCTCCTCAATACATTTCTTACCACTTGGCAAAAGTTCTCAACCATTTTCAAACTTCCTCCATCATCCCATTCATTGTGTTGTATCTATTCTCTCGTCTCAAAACCTTACTGAAAACCTACTTCTGTCACTGTGCCTTCAGCTAATCCTACTAAATCGTCTGTCTGATAGGAAGAGCTTTGAGATGTTTTAATGTATTATTTATTGCATGCTGATTGGGAGGGGGGAGAAGAGGACAAATATAATGTATGTAATTTAAAATACTTTGTTTTCTGACTCAAACGATAAGGCCCATTTTATTCCAGTACTCTATCCTGAAGTATTAACTATTAGTCACTTGTTTATTATGATGTTTTTGGATTAGATCTTCATGATATGAGTTTTACGTTTCAATTGAATAATTTTTTTTCTGGCCAATTCTGCTGATGTTTCTGTATTTTGTGATAATAGTGAACATTTAAAGTGATCAGAAGAGGGGGAAAGAACATCACTTTACCTGGCAGCCTGTTGCCAAGGTGTAGGTGCAGGTTATTAAAATTTCAGTATGTGAACAAGACTGTGACTGTGCTAGTATGACTGGTGCTTTTGAATATCTTAGCTTTTTCGAGACTAGTAGAATATATCCTTGCTGCTTAATTAAATAATCTGTTAAATATTATTGTCTGACTAATTTAAAATCCTGCTTTTTTTCAGCTGGAAGAAGAAGACTGGGAAGATTGGGAATAAAATGGAATTGGATGTTGCTGCTTCAGTTGATTTCTTGAATTATTTCATCCTAATGTAATGAGCGTTGTGTTTATATTCCTAGCCTGTAGTGTACATACAGGTTTCCTGTGCCATTGCTTCAATAAGCTAGGGTAACATGTTTTATACTGCATGCTATTGTATCATATAGCAGGCTTTTTAGCATGTAACTACAAAGGACTAAGAAGCATGGGTTATATTTCATTGTTTAGATTAAAGTTATATTCAGTGGGAGACATTGCTATTACTGTTTCTAATGGTGTTTTGGTTTTGCGTATTAACAGCTGATTGGTTGTGCAATATATATTTTAAATATGCATTTTCTAGCTTTCAGATATGGGAAACCATTAGTTTTGTAATTCAAATTCCCTTAGATCTTTTACAGATTTGCACTTACATCTATTAAACTTAAATTATACAAAGTTAATTGACTAATGCTTTCAGTGTTTAAGCACTTTTTAAAGGAAACAAAATGTCAGCTAAACATGCTAATTGGAAATTGAATTCCACCATTTTACTGAGGAATGATGAAGGAAATCTTTTGAAACTGGAGGATTCCCAAAAATAGGGATATAATTTTGATGCCTGAGCTATCTGGCATTTTAAATCTTTGGAGTACTGGATTTATTTTAAACTTTCAAATTGCTTGTAACCAATCATACATTTCTACAGATTTGTTTCTCTGTAAATTGTGAATGGTGATTATTGAAGCCCTAACGCAACCTATAAAGGGGACCATTGACTTTGTCATATTTTGGTGAAAAGGGTAGCAGAAGCATCAGAAACCTATCAACCCAGTTAAAGTTTATAGTTTTTCCAGCTAAAATGCTCACTACTTAATGTTTAGGGGAAGAGGCATTGATGAGAAATTGTGTTGTTGAATTGAGCCCCCGGATGGATTAGGAAGCAAGTGTGACAGTAATTCAGAAGTCTGTTGACTCATTGACCAAATCTGCTTGTTAAACATTAAGGACTTGTTCTGTAAAGCAAGCCGGAAAATGAAGCAGTCCACAATGCTTTGGGGAAGCTGTAACATTTGAGTAAATTGAAAGCACCAATAACACTAATGATGATCTGTGCTGTACACAGCTTTCTGCCTTCAGTACTGAAGTGAATCAGTATCGTTGTTTCTATACATATGATTAAATTGTCCATTGGCTATCAATGTGCTTCCAATCTAAAAAGGTAAATGTAAAACAGAACAACATATTCTGAAATCAAAATATGCATTCTGGAAATTTAAAATAAAAACCAAAAACACTAGAGATGCTCAATAGGTCAGGCAGCGTCTGTCACAAGAAGCTGGCTGTTATTTCAGGTACAGGATACTTCCTCAATATTTAACCAAAATGTCAACTGACTTATGCTATTTTGACAAATGGCCTAACCTACTGAGTATTTGCTGTTTATTTTTATTTCTTTAATAAACTTTTAGTCGTATTAATACTGCAGATGCAGATATTTCAGTGGAAGTATGTGAGACACCACAATATATGGGTTGAAACTCAGTGCTTCTCAGGTTATGTAACAATGGGTTGAAGCACTAAAGTGTGATCTCTCCTTTCTGGCCACAACTGGAAGTGACAAATTGAATATTGCTTAACTCTAAAGATGACTTATTGGGGTGTGATCTCTCCTCACCTCCCCCCACCCCTTTCTATCATGTATTGAATTTAATATCCTAAATAAACCCAGACTAAACTGATGCAGATGGAAATGATGGTACCTGCACTTTTTGTTGAAGAGGCTTGCCTGTAAACAAGATTTAATTTTTTTTGTTTTAAATGAAATAAAAATTTATTGTTTACTGTTTTCACATTGGTGCAGAGTATTGAAAACTTATGGTAAGTAATTTTCTATGGACAGATCTTTTGATTCTTTTAAAATGCCTGAGAGAACAGTTTAGGCACTGTCGATATTAGCATATAAGTGGGCCTTAAACCATGAGAAATCTCTCCAAAAATGGGGATCACCTCATCAACTGAATAATTAAATGAGCCGCCGGCACAGGTGTGAGTGATCAGCATTTTTAAATGTCATTGGTGTCCAATACAAAGTGTGGGTATGCCTTAAACTCGCATATGTATTTGCAGCAGAGACTTGCCGTTGCCTGCTTCATCCCTTGTGCCTAGTTATAAATTATCAGTCAATAAAACATGCGTTTGTGGAGTGAAAAGATCGAGGATGAATGGAACTATGATTATAGAGAGAAGTTGACATTTATACATAGTGTATACAAAAATATGATAATTGGGCCTAGAAAAATGGAGTCAACCTATACGCTGTGGGTATTCACAATACAATTCTTGCTTTACCTTTATAGACTCTAAGGAAAACCTCAAACTAAAAATATAATTTGAAATTCAATGTTTGGCAATAGATATTTGGTGACCTGGAAAGAAAGTTGTTGTCACTGTCTGAGAGATTATGACTGACACATGCATTAACTAAATCCCTTGTAGCACCGTGGCTCTGCAGTGTTTCAAAGAGGATCTCATAGAAACATATAAAATTCTGATGAGACGGACAGGGAAGGATATGGGAAGAATGTTCCCGATGTTGGGAAAGTCCAGAACGAGGAGTCACAATCTAAGAATAAGGGGTAAGCCAATCAGAAAGAAGTCTGACCAGGTTTAAGTCCAACTGATTTATTTGATAGTAAACTCACAAGCTTTCAAGGTTATCCTCTTTGTCAGGTGACTTAAACCTGGTGTTGTTAGACTTCTTACTGTGTTTACCCCAGTCCAACGCCGGCATCTCTACATCATAAGCCAATCAGGATAGAGATGAGAAAGAACTTCTTCACTCAGAGTTGTGAACCTGTGGAATTCTCTCCCACAGAAAGCTTTTGGGGCCATTAGATATGTTCAAGAGGGAGCTGGAGGTGGCCCTTGTTGCTAAAGGGATCAAGGGATATGGAGAGAAAGTGGGAGTGGAATACTGAAAGTGCATGATCAATCATTGTCATATTAAATGGTGTTGCAGGCTTGAAGGGCTGAATGGCCTACACCTACATCTGTTTTCTATGTTTCAAAATTCTAGTACAGAGTGAAGCATGTTATTCATGTGCTATATTGTCTTAGTTTTGTCATTCAAATATTGCTTTAAATTATGTTCCTTTATCCCAATGCTTCTCATATGCAATTATATATTTTAAGTATAAAGCAGCAATTTACACTTGTATTATTTTTAATTTTTGTTTTCTAAGAAGAAAGCATTTTCATCAGACTTGTTATACAAAGAAAAGTACCACGCAGGAACAGGCCCTTCGACCCTCCAAGCCTGTATCTTGTATTTATATTGAAAGTGAAAGCTTTGAGCCCTTTGTGTCTAAATGCATTTTTCTTGTCAGGCTAATTTAAGAGCTCTCCGGGGTAGTGCTCTAAACCCAAACTGTTTAGTTGCTTCATCAATCATCTTCCCTCCATCGTAATGTTAAAAATGTAGATGTTCGCTGATTACTGCATAACGTTTTATATTATTCGAGACTCCTCAGATACTGAAATAATCCATGTCCGTGTGCAGAAAGACTCTGTCAACGTTTAGGCTTGACTAAGTGGCAAGTAACATTTACACCATACAAGTTCCAGGCATTGATTCTTTCCAAAAGGTTTAATCTAACCATCACCCCATGACATTCAGCAGCTTTACCATCACTAAATCCCCATTATCAATATGAGGATTACCATTGACCAAAAACTTAATGGGAGCAACCAAATAAATACTATGGCTACTAGAGAAAGTCATATGCTGGGAATTCTGTGGTAAGTATCTCACCTGACTTCCTGAACCCTAACCCCTTCCTACAACCGGATTAGGAAGGAGTTGGGGGCGGCTGTTTGGGGCTAAATCCACATCTGGCATGTTGGAACCTTGTAAGGAGCAGTTGATTGGAGTGCAGGACAAGCGTGTGCCTGTGAAAAGGAAGGGCAAGACAGGGAAGATTCGGGAACTGTGGATAACCAGGGAAATTGTAAGTCTTATCAAGAAGAAAATAGATGCGTACACAAGGTCCAGGCAACTAAAAACAGATGAAGCACTTGAGAAATACAGGGAAAATAGAAAAGAACTCAAAAAGGAGTTAGGAGGGCAAAAAGGAGTCACAAAATGACCTTGGCAGACAGGATTAAGAATCCCAAAGCATTTTATACATATGTTAGGAACCAGAGGGTAGCTAGAGATAAAATTGGTCCACTTAAGGACAAAAGAGGAAAATTATGTGTAGAATCAATGGAAGTGAGTGAAATCCTTAATGCATACTTTGCATCAGTATTTACAAAGGAGACGGATATGTTGATTAGTAGTTTCTGAGAGGGGTGTATAAACCCTTTAAAACAAGTCATTATGAGGGATAAAATGTTAGTTATGTTAGAAAACATTAAGGTAGACAAATCCCCAAAGCCAGATGGAGACGGGAAATTGCTGGGCTCTAACAGAAATCTTTGTTTTAACAATGTCACTGGTGAGATCCCAGAAGATTGGAGGATAGCCAATGTTGTCCTGTTATTTAAGAAGGGTAGCAAGGATAATCAGGGTAATTATAGGCCGGTGAGCTTGATTACTGAAACTGCTGAGAAGATTCTTAGGGATAGGATCTCTACAGATTTGGAATGGAATGATCTTATTAGTGACAGCATGATTTTGTACGAGGGAGATCATGTCTCTCAGTTTTTTGAGGTGACAAAATGATTGACAAGGGAAGGGGTGTGGATGTCTACATGGACTTCAATAAAGCATTTGACAAAGTGCCTCATGGTAAGTTGGTACAAAAGGTTGAATCACGTGGGATCGGGTGAACTAGCTAGGTGAATCCAGACTGGCTTGGCCATAGAAAGAAGTCTCACAACACCAGGTTAAAGTCCAACAAGTTTATCTGATAGTAAACCCACAAGCTTTCAGAATGCTGTTCCTTCGTCAGGTGAGTGGAAAGTTTTGATCAGAAACAGAAACTTTCCACTTATCTGACAAAAGGGCAAACCCCGAAAGCTTGTGGGTTTATTATTAAATAAACTTGTTGGACTTTAACCTGGTGTTGTGAGACTTCTTTCTGTGTTTACCCCAGTCCAATGCTAGCATCTCCACATCTTAGCCATGGAAAACAGGGTAGCAGTGAAGGGTATCTTTCTGAGTGGAGGTTTGTAACTAGTGGTGTTCCACAGGGATCAGTACTGGAACCCCTGCTGTTTGTAATGTATATAAGTGTATTTGAAGAAGACATAGCTGGTTTGATTAGCAAGTTTGTAGATGATACTAAGATTGCTGGACTTGTGGATAGTGATGAAGATGGTCAGAGAATACAGCAGGATGTAGATAGACTGGAAAATTGGGCAGAGAAATGCCAGATGGAATTTAATCCAGATAAATTTGAAGTGATGCATTTTGGTAGGTCCAATTCAGGTAGGAGCTATAAAATAAATTGCAGAACTATCAGGAACATAGACACATAGAGAGATCTGGGCATGCAGGTCCACAGACCCTTAAAAGTGGCAGCATAGGTGGAAAAGGTGGTGAAGGAAGCATATGGCATGCTTGCCTTCATTGGATGAGGCATTGAGTATAGAAGTTGGCAAATTGTTAGTATATAAAACATTGGTTAGGTCACATTGGAATATTATGTCCAATTCTAGTCACCACGCTACCAGAAGAATGTGGAGACTTGGAGAGAGTACAAAAAAGTTCTACCAGGATGTTGCCTGGTGCAGCTCCAGCAACTCTTGGGACTTGACACTATCCTGGACAAAGCAGCCCACTTGATTGCCACCTCATCCACCAGCTTGAATGTTTACTCACCTCACCATTGACACATGATGACAGCAACTTACCTTCAGCAGCATCTTCCAAGCTGGTACTCATCATCCTGACTTGGAAACACATTGGATCAAAATCTGGCAACTTTCTTTCTAGCATGTGTGTGCATCTACGTCACAAGGACTGTGGCAGTTCAAGATGTGTGCTCACCACTGCTTTGTCAAGGGCAATTATGGATAGGCAATAAATACTTGTGGCCATTTCAGAGAAATGGATAGAGCAGGAACAGAAATGGTTGTT
This sequence comes from Sphyrna mokarran, assembly GCA_024679065.1. Classification (NCBI taxonomy): domain Eukaryota; kingdom Metazoa; phylum Chordata; class Chondrichthyes; order Carcharhiniformes; family Carcharhinidae; genus Sphyrna; species Sphyrna mokarran. The sequence continues at coordinate 1,329,611 of JAGIQG010000024.1, forward strand.
GCAGGTTTCAGGGTTTAGATGTTTCAGTAAGATCAGGGAAGATGGTAAAAGGGGAAAGTGTGGCATTGTTAATCAAGGACAGGACAGTATTATGGTGGCAGAAAGAATGTTTGATGAGGACTCGTTTACTGAGGTAGTATGAGCTGAGATTAACATGGAACATAGAACATTACAGCGCAGTAAAGGCCATTCGGCCCTCGATGTTGCGCCGGCCAGTGGACCCTCTAACCTAAACTATTCCAATATCATCCATATGCCTATCCACCGACCATTTGAATGCCCCCAAAGTAGGCGAGTCCACAACTGCTGCAGGCAGGGCATTCCATGCCCTCACCACCCTCTGTGTAAAGAACCTGCCTCTGACATCCGTCCTATAACTACCACCTCTTAATTTAAAGTTATGTCCCCTCGTGTTGGTCATCACCATCCGAGGAAAAAGGCTCTCACTATCCACCCTATCCAATCCCTTGATCATCTTATACGCCTCAATTAGGTCACCGCGTAACCTTCTTCTCTCTAATGAAAATAACCTCAGGTCCCTCAGCCTTTCCTCATAAGGCCTTCCCACCATACCAGGCAACATCCTGGTAAACCTCCTCTGCACCCTTTCCAATGCTTCCACATCTTTCTTATAATGCGGTGACCAGAACTGTACGCAATACTCCAAGTGCGGCCGCACCAGAGTTTTGTACAGTTGTAACATAACCTCACAGCTCCTAAATTCAATCCCTCTACCAATAAAAGCTAACACACCGTACGCCTTCTTAACAACTTTATCAACCTGGGTGCCAACTTTCAAAGAGCTATGTACTTGTACCCCAAGATCCCTCTGCTCGACAACACTATTAAGGGTCCTTCCATTAGCCCTATATTTCATATGCCTGTTATTCCTACCAAAGTGAATCACCTCACACTTATCCATATTGAATTCCATTTGCCACCTCACGGCCCAGCTCTGCAACCTATCTATGTCCCTCTGCAAACTGTAACATCCATCCTCGCTGTCTACAACTCCCCCCACTTTGGTATCGTCAGCAAATTTACTAATCCAACCCTCTACACCCTCATCTAGGTCATTTATAAAAATGACAAACAGCAGTGGCCCCAAAACAGATCCTTGAGGTACACCACTTGTAACTGCACTCCAGGTTGAATATTTCCCATCAACCACCACCCTCTGTCTTCTATCAGCTAGCCAATTCCTATCCAAACTGCTAAATCACCTTCAATCCCATGCATCTGCACTTTCTGCAGTAGCCTACCATGGGGAACCTTATCAAACGCTTTGCTAAAATCCATATACACTACATCAACTGCCTTACCCTTATCTACCTCTTTGGTCACCTCCTCAAAAAACTCAATAAGGTTTGTGAGGCACGACCTACCCTTCACAAAACCGTGCTGACTATCCCTAATCAATTTATTTCTCTCTAGATGCTTATAAATCCTATCCCTTATAATTCTTTCCAAGACCTTGCCCACAACAGAAGTCAGGTTCACCGGTCTATAATTTCCAGGATGGTCCCTACTCCCCTTTTTGAACAAAGGGACAACATTTGCCATCCTCCAGTCTTCCGGCACTATACCTGTAGCTAACGACGACATGAAGATCAAAGCCAAAGGCTCTGCAATCTCCTCTCTAGCCTCCCAGAGAATCCTGGGGTAAATCCCATCTGGCCCAGGGGACTTATCAATTTTCATACCCTCAAGATTCGCTAACACCTCCTCCTTATGAACCTCAATCCTGCCCAGTCTACAACCTAGTATCGCAGTATTCTCCCCGACAACATTGTCTTTCTCCTGTGGGGAGGTGGGATAGGATGGGGGGACGGTTGGGTGGTGGGATAGGGAGGTGGGGGAGGTGGGTGGTGAGGATAGGGAGGGAGGGTGGAGGTGGGGTGGTGGGATAGGGAGGGAGGGGGGTGAGGTGGGGTAGTGGGATAGGGAGGGAGGTGGGTCTGGGTAAGATGCTCTGTCGAACAGTCGGTGCAGATTTGATGGGCTGAATAGCCTCCTGCATTCAGTGTGGGGATTCTGTAATGACCCAGAATGGAGCAGAAATGTGACCACACCCGACATCTGGAGGCTTAATATAATCATTGGTTTGTAAATCCTCTCCTCTCTCTCAATTCCTCCCCATTACAGTTGAAGGATTCTTGTGAATGTTTAGAAGCTAAATGATCTGTAGGTTATAGACATTCCCTGCGCTCAACTTTGACAGAGTATTTTTTTAAATAAAGAAGCGAGAGTTTTTACTGAACAAGTTTTCTTGCTGCTTTTCCCGGATCTTTTTCCCTGTCCTGAATCTGTAACTTGTATAAATGATCAGCCAATCTGTGGTGATCTTTAATGGTAAATAATATCTAATAAAAAATATTCGCTGAAGCTGATTGCAGCGGTGTGAGGGTGTTTAGCTTGGTAATAGTGACTGATTTAGCTGTTTTATTGAAGCTGCCTCTTGCAGCGAATACTCGCCCCTGAACCCTCTCACCCAGAAACTGGCTCAAAAATGTCAAAGCAGTAAGTTGATTCTCACGTTTATTGGCTGTCTGTTAACCATGGATGGAAGCTAACCTCCTGGATGGGAGGTCTCAGACCACAATCGGGTTCCAGCAGTCTCCCGACAAGATCTCGACATTGGCGACTCAGTTCCAAGTTCTGGGGAAAGACCACCCCGTTCTGCTGTAGCCAAAGCATCTTTGGGATGTTCGAGTCATCGAAAGGCAAGTGTCCGCAGAGCATTGTATACAGCACGATACCCATGCTCCAAATGTCACTCTTGATGCTTTGGTGGGGCACTCCCTGGAGAACCTCGGGGGCGGCGTAAGCGGTACTGCCACAGAATGTCTTGCTTAACTCGGCGGTGCCGCTCCGAAAGTCCTTGGCGAAGCCAAAATCTGCTAACTTGACGTTGAAGCTTTTATCCAGCAATGTGTTCTCACACTTGAGGTCCCTGTGCGCGATGCCGCAGTCATGGCAATATCTGATTGCTGCTACCAGCTGGCGGAATAAACTCTTTGCCAGTTGTTCAGGTAAAGCTCCTTCCTTCTTGATGTGTTCCAGAACATCCCCGCCTTCCGCCAGCTCCATAATGATACAGATCTTCCCATCGTCACTCTCCCAGATCTCGTGAACCTTGATGATGTTTTTGTGATCCAAGTTCTGTACAATTTGCAGCTCTCGTGGGAGAAACTTGTGGATGAAATCTAGAATTGGAAAGTGAATATTTACAGGTTGAAGCTGGCTCTTTTCCTCCGCGGTTAATATTAATAAAGCGCTGGTTTTATTTGGAACAGAATAAAGCGTGCTTCCAATTCCTGGACAAGAGTTACTGAGTTTAATGGCAAATACTGATCTGTGTGTTTGTCTGTGTCTGTTTCTGAATGTCTGTGTCTCTGTGTGTGTCGCTGTCTGTATCCGCGACTATGTGTGTGTCTGTCTCTCTGTTACCGTGTGGTGTGCGTGTGTCTGCCTGTGTTGTATCTATGTCTGTGTGTGTGTGTCTGTCTGTTTGTGTTATGTCTCTGTGTGTCTGCGTTGTTCTGTGTGCAAAGGTAGCATCACCATAAAATGGAAATGCTTCAGTTATTGATACCGCTTCATCGATTAAAACTTAAATGCCATTTTCATCTTCGAGGTTTAGATACAACTGGAGCTTCCATTACATTCACTGCCTCTGTGTCTGTCTGGCTGCCGGACTGGAATAACGCAGATGCCATTCTACATCGCCCCTAGTATCAAGATGTACAGGTTAGAGGCACTGGGCAGGGTCACAGGGATAGTTTGGGGGGGTGAGTCTGGGACAGATACTGTCAGGGAGTCAGTGCAGACTCGATGGGCTGAATGGTCTTTCCAAGACTGTCGAGAATCTATCATCTCACCTTCTGAATGGAGTTTGGAGGTTTAAATATTGAAAATTGAGGTAGTTTCAGTTTGTCTGCAGTGGAGGGGGAGGGGGACAGGTATCAACCCTTTCCACACTGCTCTCAATTTATTGTTTCAATTGAATATTTTCTCTCCCCTCTCCCCGGGTTGTTTTCAGTTTTCCCCGTTTCCCTCTGTTTTTAATTCAGAACTCTCCAGCTATTCACACTTTTACTTCAGACCAATCAAGTTCCTTAAATATTTTCCTGTTATCATCATTGGTTCTTTCACTATCTGATTTTTTTCTCTCTCTATAACCACTTGGCTACTGTTATTCTCTCTAATTTGCTCGGATCAATGTTTCCAATCCTCCTCCTTTATTTTTCCATTTTTAAGGATTTTCAGCAGGAACTGGTCTTTGCAGCATTCCTGGTTTGGGGGTAGGTTTATTACCCCAATCTTAACCCTCCTGATCTTTACAACACAAAACCCGAAACACGTACTGTGTAAATCAAATTGCAATTCAATTCAAATGTGTTTGTTTACTGTGACCTATCCGATTATGGAGTAACTAATGATGCTGATTTAAGGGAAATATTAGATCTCTTTTATTCAATAATTCTCATTAAATCTACAGACTGAGTAAAGATCATTTTTCTGTAAAATTCCCCAATCAGCTGTTTTCTGCATTAAAAGATAACCCCGGTTTTATGACTTGTATTTTACAGCCATCAGCCCCCGGTGAACCAGACACAAGCGCATGTTTGTAGTGAAGCGAATGTAATATTTTTCCGGAGTGAATGTGGGAACAACTCACCTGAACACAATAAATTCGAGAAACCTACGGATAGATGTATTAAATATTGACTCTAGTTAAACCAGGAGGTCCTTTTAGAACCGGATTCGGAATAAATAAACTCACCTTATTCTGCCGAAATATAAATCCTTCATTTAGCTTTTTTTTCTGGAGGTTTCCAAGTGCTGGAGGAAACGATTTAGAATTTATCTGGTGCTTTTTGAGGATAAGTATATTCCAGGTAAAATGTGATATCATTCACTTCCAATTCATCTAATTCTGCATTCAATTTGTAAACCCTGCTAACTATTTTCAACTTCCGAAATAACAAACAATCCAACCATTAAAAATTTCAGCCGTGTCACAGACTCAGCTGTGGATGAAATGTGGAATCGGAAAATGGCTCCACATCATCAGCTGGGAAACTCATTCTGTCAATCCTGGAGAAATAATGTGTTAGAGATTGTATTGGGTCGGAAGTGGTTTATTGCTCCTGGCTGTGTGGGGGGAGTGTGTTAATGAAATCTTACCCTTTGGTGCTGTCTGTCGGTTGATGATTTTAATGGCTACTTTCCTCTGCTGGTTTCGGCTGTAAGCTTCCTTCACTTTGGAATAAGTCCCCTCCCCGATTGTGTTTCCAAGTTGATATCCTTTGGACAGCAGCAGTTTTTCCATCGCTTCTCATCCACTTTCTTTACCAGTTTCAGCGATCACATTCCTCAATTTATCCAGTTCCACGCAATCTAAACAGTGTTTCTCTGCTTCCTATCTTATTCCTAAAATCGGACATTATATAAAAAAATAGCAATCCTGGGTGTGTTGCACCCAGGCAAAATAAACTCAGCAGGGATAAATGTGACTCCTTTATGATGCCATAATTTCCCTGTTACTAAGGAGACTTTGTGCTGTTTGCTGAAACAGATATTGCCAATATTTATAAATTGAAAAGTTTTAATAACCAAAATCCTTTACTTTTGTAGATCAGAATCAAAATAATTGCAATAATTCCATTCCTATCTGATTCTGAGTTAGTCTGGAAGTTTCCCTCTCACTATCCCCTCAGCTTTCTCCTTGAACTGAAGTAAAAGCAGCTTCCAAACGGTGGGCCTGAGTCACTGTTCAAACAATCCCAGAATGTTACTCTGAAAATCCAAAACCCAACTGGATGTGTCTACTCACAATGAGATTTTTTTGCTGGTTAATGGGATGTGGGGTATTGCTAGCCCAGTATTTACTGCCAATCTCTGATTGTCCTTCAGAAAGTGGTGGTGAGATGTTTGCTTGAAACACTGCAGTCCATGAGATGTGGGAGTAAAAAATAGGGAGGGAGTTCTGAGATTTTCAAGTCAGGATGGTGAGTGGTTTGGAGGGGAGCCTCCAAGCGGGGGTGTTCCCAGCTATCTGCCATTCTTTTCCTTTTAGATGGTAGTTTTCATGGGTTTGGAAGGTGCTGTCTAAGGATCTTTGGTGAGTTGCTGCAGTGCAACTTGTAGATGGTGCACACGTCTGCTGTGCATCGGAGGTGGAGAGGGTGAATCTTTTTTGGATGGGGTGCCAATCAAGCAATCTTTGTCCTGGATGGTGTCAAGCTTCTGGAGTGTTGTAGGAGCTGCACCCATCCAGACAAGTGAGGAGTATTGCATCACACTCCTGACTTGTGCTTTTTAGGCTTTGGGGTGGGGGTGTGGGAGAGAGTGCTGTGGGGGTTAGGAGGTGAGTGACTCACTGCAGGATCCCCAGCTCCTGACCTGCTCTGGTAGCCACAATATTTATATGGCTGGGTCCAGTTCAGTTTACGGTCAATGGTAACCCCCATTATTTTCTGGGGATTCAGCGATGGTAATGCCATTGACTGGCAAAGCGCAGCGGCTCGATTCTGTCTTGTTGGAGATTCATAGCCTGGCACATGTGTGGCATGGATGTTACTTGTCACCTGTCCAGGTCTTGCTGCATTTGGACAAAAACTGCTTCAGTATTTGAAGAGTCACGAATAGTGCTGAGTATTGTTCAAACATCCCCATTTCTGACATTATGATGGGGGAAAGTTATTAATGAAGCAGTTTGAAGATGGTTGGTCCCAGGACGCTCCCTGAGGAACTCAGTAGAACAAATATATTCTGCTTGAAGAACAAGTTCAGGAATGGCTCTGGCATTGTCTCAACTGACAGCTTCGGGCAAACGTGACATTTGTCTGTTATACTCACTCAGAGACCGACTCAAGAGAATTGTCAGTTTCTGATAACCTTAACCTCGACAAGACAAATCTCTGCAAATGTGAACGTGCATTTTAATTCTGAAAACAAAATGTTATTTCTTCTAACCTCAGTCTAGCCCAGAAAACTGCATTTTCTGCTAAATTTGGTCTCAATTTTAGTTTTTAGCCTTGATAAAACTTAACATCCACACCACAATACTCATTTCTTTTACAGAATTACAATCATAAATGTTTATCTAAATATTTCTCCATTTCATAAAAAATAATTTTATTTGGAATGAGATTTATAATTGATGCTTTTTTTTAAGGTTTGTACTATTTCATTCTATTCAGCAAGTTTCCTTTATATTGGAGCTGAAAATGCACATTTATAAACAGTAGCAGAAAGTAAATGCTGCAATAATTTAACAAATTGTTGTATTGTGTGTAACAATCTTGTGATCCAAAATATTTCCAACAATCCAATATAGATTAAACACTTTCTATTCTGATCTAGGAATCCTAAAGGAATTGAACTAAAGTTAACATTTTTAATAATTAAAAAAACTCAACAGTTTTAATAGTTTACAAAAATTTAATGAAAATGATTTACATATTTCAATGTAAATGTGATGGGAACAATCGTTACTGAACCAATCATTCAGAAATGAGTTTAAATTTAGTTAATTAATTAAATCAGGAACAAAACATAATCTAGTCTCCGTAATGATGACCATGAAATTGTTGACTTGTTTAGATAGTGAAGAGGGGTGTTATGGTTTACAGGGTGACTTGGACAAGTTGCAGAGCTGGGCCGAGAGGTGGCAAATGGAGTTTAATGTGGAAAAGTGTGAGGTAATGCACTTTGGCAGGAACAATAAATGTGTAGAGTATAGGGCTAATGGTAGGGCTCTTAATAGTGTTGAGGAACAGAAGGATCTTGGTGTATGTGTCAATAGATCCCTGAAAGTAGGCAGTCAAGTGGATAAAGTTGTTAAGAAGGCATATGGAGTCTTAGCTTTTATTGGTAGGGGGATTGAATTTAGGATCCGCAGCGTCATGTTGCAACTGTACAAAACTCTAGTGCGGCCGCACTTGGAGTATTGTGTGCAGTTCTGGTCCCCACATTATAAGAAAGATGTGGAGGCATTGGAGAGGGTACAGAGGAGGTTTACCAGGATGTTGCCTGGTATGGAGGGCAGGTCCTATGAAGAGAGGTTGAAGGATTTGAGGTTGTTTTCGTTAGAAAGGAGGCGGCTAAGAGGGGATCTTATTGAAGCATATAAGATGATTAGAGGTTTAGATAGGGTGGACAGTGATAGCCTTTTTCCTAGGATGGAGAAAGCTAGCACGAGGGGACACAGCTTTAAATTAAGGGGTATGAGTTATAGGACGGATATCAGAGGTAGGTTCTTTACTCAAAGAGTGATTAGGGAGTGGAATGCCCTGCCTGCAGCTGTTGTAGATGCGCCAAGTTTGGTGGCGTTTAAGAGGTTAATTGATAAGTATATGGAAGAGAAGGGAATGGTTTAGTTTGGAGGGGCATTGCTTTTTATTTTGGTCGGCACAACATCGAAGGCCGAAGGGCCTGTTCTGTGCTGTAATGTTCTATGTTCTATGTTTACTAATGTTCTTTAAGGGAAGGAAATCTACTTTCCTTACCCTGTCTGGCTTATAAGTAACAAATTTGCTTGACCCCTCATTGCCCTCTGAACTGACCTAGCAAACCACTCAGTTATATCATACTGGAAAAGTTGAATAAGAAGAGAATGGATAGACCACTCAGTTTCGTATTGAGGCATGACAAAGGAATACCCACCCAGCTGACCCTGTAGCTGGAGACCGATGCCAAAGTTGGGAGAGTTGTCTTACAGACTAGTCAAGTAATAGTCTGCTGTAATCAATCGTACTCACAGAATTGTATCTTACAGCCAATGTCCCAGACTCCATCATGGGACATTCTCTGGGTGTATCCTGTCACACCCCACATGACAGATGAAGCAGAGGTGGGAACATAATCATTGACAGAGTTGTCTAAGGAGTCCTCAACATTGACTCTGGACCTCATGAAGTCTCATGACATCAGATTGAATTGGGCATGGAAATCACCTGCTTGTTACAATATGGTACCCTCCCTCAGCTGATGAAACAATACTCCTCCAGATGGAACACCACTTACACGAAATATTGAGGTCAACTAGAACAAAGAACATGCTATGGTTGGGGGATTTCAGTGGTGGCACCAGTATTAAGTGAACTGACCGTGTTGAAGGATATGATTTCCCAACTGGGTTTGTGACAAATTGTGAAAGAACCGACAACAGGGGGAGCCTCATCCTCATCAACATACCTTCCACAGCAATATCAACTATGGCTATATTTAGAACATAGAACACTACAGCACAAACTGGCCCTTCGGCCCACAAGTTGCACCGATCATACCCATACCTACTAGGCCATAGAACTATCTGTAACTCCCAATCCCATTTAATCCCATGTACTCATCCAGAAGTCTCTTAAAAGAGCCCAGCGAGTTCGCCTCTACCACCACTGATGGCAGCCGATTCCCATTCACTCACCACCCTCTGCATGAAAAACTTACCTCTAACATCTCCTCTGTACTTGCCCCCAGCACCTTAAACCTGTGTCCTCTTAGAACATAGAACATAGAACACTGCAGCACAAACAGGCCCTTCGGCCCACAAGTTGTGCCGAACACATCAAAACCTACCCAGCCATAGACCTATCTATAACCCCCAATCCCATTGGATCCCATATACTCATCCAGAAGTCTTTTAAAAGACCCCAGCGAGTTTGCCTCGACCACCACCGACGGCAGCCGATTCCATTCACTCACCACCCTCTGAGTGAAAAACTTTCCCCTAGCATCCCCTCTGTACTTGCTTCCCTGCACCTTAAATCTGTGCCCTCTCGTCGCGACCATCATCTATCAGGTCGCCCCTCTCAACCTTCGTCTCTCCAGGGAGAACAGTCCCAGCTTCCTCAACCTGTCTTCATAAGGCATGCCTCCCAATCCAGGCAACATGCTTGTAAATCTCCTCTGCACCCTTTCAATAGCTTCCACGTCCTTCCTATAGTGAGGCGACCAGAACTGCGCACAGTACTCCAAGTGTGGTCTGACAAGGGTCCTATAAAGCTGCAGCATTACCTCCTGACTCCTGAACTCAATCCCTCGATGAATGAAGGCCAGTACACCGTAAGCTTTCTTAACCACATCCTCCACCTGGGAGGCCGATTTGAGAGTCTTATGGACCCGGACCCCAAGATCCCTCTGCTCTTCCACACAGCTAAGACTCCTACCTTTGATAGTGTACTCATTCATCCCGTTGGATCTGCCAAAATGGACCACAACACATTTATCCGCGTTGAAGTCCATCTGCCACTTCTCCGCCCAGTCTTGCATCCTGTCGATGTCATGCTGCAACTTCTGACATCCCTCCAGACCATCCACAACACCACCGACCTTCGTGTCATCGGCGAACTTACTCACCCATCCCTCCACTTCCTCATCCAGGTCATTTATGAAAATGACAAACAGCAAGGGTCCTAGAACAGATCCCTGGGGCACTCCACTGGTGACCGACCTCCATGCAGAAAAAGAGCCATCCACAACCACCCTCTGCCTGGGCAAGCCAGTTCTGGATCCACAAGGCCAAAGCCCCTTGGATCCCATGGCCTCTCACCTTCTCAAGAAGTCTTGCATGTGGGACCTTGTCAAATGCCTTGCTGAAGTCCATGTACACCACGTCCACTGCTCTTCCTTCGTCAATGTGTTCAGTCACATTTTCGAAGAACTCAATTAAGCTCGTAAGGCACGACCTGCCTTTTACAAAACCATGCTGACTATTTCTAATCAACTTAAACTCCTCAAATGCTCGTAAATCTTGTCCCTCAGAAGCCTCTCCATCAGCTTACCAACCACTGAGGTCAGACTCACCGGTCGGTAATTTCCAGGACTATCCCTGTTCCCTTTCTTGAAAATAGGGACCACATCCGCAATCCTCCAATCCTCCGGAACCTCTCCCGTCTCCATCGACGATGCAAAGATCATCGCCAGGGGCTCTGCAATGACATCTCTCACCTCCCACAATAACCTGGGGTACATCCCATCTGGTCCCGGAGACTTGTCTATCTTGATAGCATTTAAAAGTTCTAACACATCCGCTTCCTTAATACCTACATACTCAATCTTTTCAGTCTGACCATTTCAGCCCTGGGAAATAGCCTCTGAGAATCCTCCCTATCTATTCCTCTCAGCATCTTACACACCACTATCAGATCACCTCTCAACCTTCGTCTCTCCAGGGAGAAGAAAACTAGCTCCCTCAACCTCTCTTCATAAGACATGCCTCCCAATCCAGGCAATATCCTTGTAAATCTCCTCTGTGGAGCAATAGCTTCCACGTCCTTCCTGTAGTGAGGTGACCAGAATTGCACACAGTACTCCAAGTGGGATCTGACAAGGATCTTATAAAGTTGCAGCATTACCTCCTGACTCCTCAACTCAATCCCTCGAGTAATGAAGGCTAGGACACCATTTGCCTTCCTGACTACATTTTCCACCTGCGAGGCCAATTTAAGAGTCCTATGGACCCAGACTCCAATGTTCTTCTGCTCCTCAACACTGCTAAGAGTCCTACCCTTGATAGTATACTCCTTCATCCCATTGGACCTGCCAAAATGGATCACTACATATTTATCCGTATTGAAGTCCATCTGCCACTTCTCCACCCAGTCTTGCATCCTATCTATGTCTTGCTGCAACTTCTGACATCCCTCCAGACTATCCACAACACCACCAACTTTCATGTCATTGGCAAACTTACCAACTCATCCCTCCACTTCCTCATCCAGGTCATTTGTAAAAATCACAAAGAGTAAGGGCCCCAGAACAAATCCCTGGGCCACTCCATTGGTGACTGACCTCCATGCAGAAAAAGACCCATCTTTGTTTGTTGATGAGTCACCACAAATCCTGGTGCAGACAAAGTCCCATCTTCACATTGAGGACATGATCCTTTCCAGAAGAAACTGCGCTAAATGAGATAGATTCAGAACTGATCTCGTCGCTCAGAACTGGACATTCATGAGTCCTTGTAGACACCAGCAGCAAGCAGTAGAGTTGGTTTCAATCACAATCTGTAACTTACAGCTCCCCATATCACTCATTCTACCAATACCATCAGGCTAGACATTGCTTTAATCGAAAGTGTGTATTCTATGCAGGCAGCAACACCAGGTATATTTTAAAATGAAATACCAACCACCCGTTAATGGCAAGATGGGATACAACCAACAGAAAAAGCTACACAATCCTGCGACCAAAGGATAAGATCAAAGCTACAGTTGGTCATAAATGCTGATAGACAATTAAACAACTTCACTGGAGGAGGAGGTTCCACACAATTCCTGCCTGTGATGATGGTGAAGATCTTAGTCCAAAAGAAAAGGCTGAAGTATTTGCACAACATCATCAGCTAGAAATGTAACTCCTCCTGAGGTCCTTCTCATCACAGAGTGCAGACTGCAGCCAATGTGATTCACTCTGATGTCTCGAGGTGATTGAATACATTGGATGCAGTAAAGGCTGTGGACCTCAATACTGCTCTGGCTGCAATGCTGAAACCAAGTTAAAGCATTGATATTAACATAACAATGTAAACATTGCCCAAGTATGTCCTGTCCACAAAAAGAGTGAGAAGTCTTACAACACCAAGTTAAAGTCCAACAGGTTTATTTGGTGGTAAACGCCTGTTGGAATTTAACCTGATGTTGTGAGACTTCTTACTGTGTTTGCCCCAGTCCAATGCCGGCATCTCCACATCCTGTCCACAAAACCCAGGACAAACACATTTAATCTGGACAAATATCACACCATTAGTCTATTTTCAATCAAAAGCAAAATGATGAAAGATTGACAGTGCGATAAAGCAACATTTACTCACCTGCTCACTAATACTTGGTTTATATAACATAGAACATTACAGTGCAGTACAGGCCCTTCGGCCCTCGATGTTGCGCCGGCCAGTGGACCCTCTAACCTAAACTATTCCAATATCATTCATATACCTATCCACTGACCACTTGAATGCCGCCAAAGTAGGCGAGTTCACAACTGCTGCAGGCAGGGCATTCCACGCCCTCACCACCCTCTGTGTGAAGAACCTGCCTCTGACATCCGTCCTATAACTACCACCTCTTAATTTAAAGTAATGTCCCCTCGTGTTGGTCAACACCATCCGAGGAAAAAGGCTCTCACTATCCACCCTATCCAATCCCTTGATCATCTTATACGCCTCAATTAGGTCACCGCATAACTTCTTCTCTCTAATGAAAATAACCTCAGGCCCCTCAGCCTTTCCTCATAAGGCCTTCCCACCATACCAGGCAACATCCTGGTAAACCTCCTCTGCACCCTTTCCAATGCTTCCACATTTTTCTTATAATGCGGCGACCAGAACTGTACGCAATACTCCAAGTGCGGCCGCACCAGAGTTTGTACAGTTGTAACATAACCTCACGGCTCCTAAATTCAATCCCTCTACCAATAAAAGCTAACACACCGTACGCCTTCTTAACAACTTTATCAACCTGGGTGCCAACTTTCAAAAAGCTATGTACTTGTACCCCAAGATCCCTCTGCTCGACAACACTGTTAAGGGTCCTTCCATTAGCCCTATATTTCATATGCCTGTTATTCCTACCAAGTGAATCACCTCACACTTATCCGTATTGAATTCCATTTGCCACCTCACGGCCCAGCTCTGCAACTTATCTATGTCCCCCTGCAAACTGTAACATCCATCCTCGCTGTCTACAACTCCCCCCACTTTGGGTTCCATTAGGGTCATTCAGTTTCAGACCTCATTACAACATTGATCCAAATGTGGGATCAATTTCATAAAAATGACGATAAGATTGAAATGAACTGGCATCAAAGAACTCTGGCAAAATTGAAGTCAGTGTGATTTGGAAAATCTCTCCACTCGCTGGCATGTTTTCTATTACGAAGGAAGATGATGTGACCATTGAAGGTCAATCACCTTAACCCCAAGGCATTGTGGCAGAAGTTCATCAGAGCAGAACATTTTCAGCAATGAACTCTCCACCATAAAACCAGAAGTATAGAAGGGTGTTTGCTGGTGATTGCACAGTGGTCAGTTCCAATCACAATCCTCAAATAATGATCTCTGCCCACATGCAGCAAGACCTGGCTGATATCGTGCTTCAGACTGGGAAACAACAAATAATAATAATCCATCAATCTTAGTTTTATAATCAGTAATTGTTCTGACATTAATTGCCATTTGCTGTAGAGAGTCCTAGACATCTATAACTCCTTACATGAAGAAATGTTTTCTAATTGCAGCCCTGAAAGATGGGGCAATAAATTTTAGACTTTGCTTTTTGTCTCTATCCACCTTATCTGTTTTTATTATCTTGAAAACTTTGTTCATATAATCCCACAAACCCAGAAATTCCAGGGAATATAACTATAGTTTGTCTAAATGCTCCTTGTATTTAACTCTTGAAGGCCAGGAATGCATTCTCTCCAAGACCAATATATTCTTCCCAAGATATGGTGCACAAACTGCTCACAATATTCCAGGTTGGTGTAACCAGGGCTTTATATTACTGAGACTTGGTTGCTACCTTCCTGTATTCCAGTACCTGTGATATAAAAGCCAGCATTCCATTAACATAAAGACAAAATACTGTGGATGCTGGAATCTGAAACAAAAACAGAAAATGCTGGAGAAACCCAGCAGGTCTGATAGTCTCTGTAGTGAACTCTGCCAAAGGGTTATGCAGACTTGAAACATTGGCTCTATTCTCTCTCCATGGATGCTGCCAGATCTGCTGAGATTTTCCAGCATTTTCTGTTTCTGTCCCAGAATTCCATTAGCTTTTTGGATTATTTCTGCACTTATCCTTGATATTTTTAAACCTGTGAACCTGAATTCCAGGTTTTTTGGATCTCCACTACTTCCACCATTTAGAAAGTCCCCAGTCCCATCTTTAAAAGTCAAATTGCATGAACCACATTTGCCTACACTGAAATCCACAGTTTTGCCCATTCACTTACTCTATCAATACTGTTTTACAATTGTAAATTTCGACTGACAGTGCTTACAACGCTGGCTATATTCGTACCATTGGTAAGTAACATTGGTCATGTGATCTCTATTTCACCACTTCAGCTGTAGGTGAAATCCCAGTACAGATTACACCATAACCAAATTCTGCTGGTGTACTTATCCATTGCCTCACTCTCTGTCTTCTACCTGTCTCAGCTAATTTGCTAACCAGGACAATAATTTATCTTTAATTTGATAAACTTTAAATCCAGACAAGACACTTTCACAAGGAATTTAATTAAATGAATCTTCCATCATCTATTTCCTACAGGATCAGCAATGATCAGAAGTTGAATCTGACCAGTCCCATAAACACTAGGGTTGAGACAGAAGCATTTTCCAAGGCGGCCTTTACAACACAGAGTCACTGAGCAGAGACTGATAGCCAAACTCCATACACATGAGGACAGCCTGAACCGGGATCTTGGGTTCATGTCACACTATCTGTAACCAGCACAACTTGCCTGAGCTTGCAAAATCTCACTAACTGTCCTGTCTGGAAACAATACACATCTCTTTAATCTTTACTTAACACTCTCTCCACTCATATTGTCTGTACCTTTAAGATTTGATTACCTGTAAAGACTCACATTCCAACCATTATTTTGTAAATTAAGTTTGTGTTTTTATATGCTCTGTTTGAACAGAACTCCCACTTACCTGACAAAGGAGCAGTGCTCTGAAAGCTAGTGGCTTTTATACCAAATAAACCTGTTGGACTTTAATCTGGTGTTGTGAGACTATTGACTGTGGAACAAAAGGTCAGAGGCTGTGGTGAGCAACTTACTTCCTGAGTCCCCCAAAGCCTGGCCACCATCTACAAGTAGGTTTGCGATGGAATTCTCTCAACTTGCTTGGATGAGTGTAATTCCAGCAATGATGAAAAACTCGATACGGTCTGGACAAAGCAGCTTTACTAGAATAACATCCCACCCTGAACACTCTTCCCTTCACTACCTACACTGTACCATTCACTTCGCAAAGCTGCTTTGACAGCCCTTAACACTCACTGAGCCAGCCAGAGACACTCACATTCCCTGAATACACCAGGGGGACCGTTACAACCACATCATCAGTTTGTTCCATTAATAATCGACCAAATCGGGCCAAACAGCTTCAGAATCCTTGCAATCAGAGTGGTGTAGGAGCAGTTCTGCAGAGAGAGGTAGCGTTTACATTGGAGGTTGAATTTCTGTGCATGTTGCCAGGGGGGTAACATTACCTGCTTATTGTGACGTTTCCATTGCTGTATCTGTAACCAGCTCCAGTCTGTAAAACATTCCGATCAATCTGAAACCCTCGCGGGAGTTATTCTTTACTACCCTCCATCTCCTTTACCAGTAAGTAGAAGTTCTGCTTTTCCAGCCGCTTTGTTTTGCAAACCTTGTTGTAACGTCAGCCTCAGGTGGCTGACCATTAATCCTTGTCTCGTTCTCTTTCCAATGAGAAATGAGCTCCCCCACAGACCCACAAACCCGGAGGTTCCCCATCGAGGCAGGCGATTCCAAAGGTTCGGTGACGAGGCCAATAAACCCGGATCCGGAGGTCCCAAACCAGCGATCTACAAGGTAAGCTCCTTCCTCAGAGAGTGGGGCTGAGTACCCCATCCATCCGCACAGCATCCAGCAACCTCCAACAGCAGAACTTTGTGAGGAGTTCCTGGCTACAGCTGGGGAAACAGCACTCAGTATAGTTTAACCCCAGTGGAGAGTGAGTTGCTTTAAAGTTCTGACCCAGAGAATCGATTTTTGTTCAGTCAAATTAGACAATTTGTAGCCAAGTTACAAAGAGTTTTTAAACTTCTCAGTAACAACCATTCACCTTCTGTGCAATTTAGAACATAGAACATTACAGCGCAGAACAGGCCCTTCGGCCCTCGATGTTGCGCCGACCAATTAGGAACAAGCAGTGACTCTCTAACCTAAACCATTCCCTTTTCATCCATAAACTTATCTACTAACCTCTTAAACGCCACCAAACTTGGCGCATCTACAACTGACACAGGCAAGGCATTCCATACCCTTACCACCCTCTGGGTAAAGAACTTACCTCTGACATCTGTCCTAAAACCACCACCCCTTAATTTAAAGCTATGTCCCCTCGTGCTAGCTTTCTCCATTCCTAGGAAAAAGGCTATCACTGTCCACCCTATCTAAACCTCTAATCATCTTATATGTTTCAATAAGGTCTCCTCTTAGCCGCCTTCTTTCTAACGAAAACAACCTCAAATCCTCAGCCTCTCTTCATAAGACCTGCCCTCCATACCAGGCAACATCCTGGTAAACCTCCTCTGTACCCTCTCCAATGCCTCACATCTTTCTTATAATGTGGGGACCAGAACTGCACACAATACTCCAAGTGCGGCCGCACTAGAGTTTGTACAGTTGCAACATGACGTTGCGGCTCCAAAATTCAATCCCCCTACCAATAAAAGCTAAGACTCCATATGCCTTCTTAACAACCTTATCGACTTGATTGCCATCTTTCAGGGATCTATGCACATATACACCAAGATCCCTCTGTTCATCAACACTATTAAGAGTCCTACCATTTGCCCTATACTCTACACATTTGTTATTTCTGCCAAAGTGAATTACCTCATACTTTTCCACATTAAACTCCATTTGCCACCTCTCGGCCCAGCTCTGCAACTTGTCCAAGTCTCTCTGCAAACTAGAACACCCCTCTTCACTATCTACCACTCCACCGACTTTGGTGTCATCCGCAAATTTACTAATCCATGCTTCAATACCCTCATCCAGATCATTTATAAAAATTTAGAAATACTAAAAGCATTTGAACTTCCCTATCACCTCATAAGGGAGCTTTTAGCAATTTAATGAAGACTTTATGACATCATATATCACTGCCTATCTCAGTGGAGTATATAAGTGGAAGCAGGAATATGTCAGTGTTTTCAGGAGAAAATAGTTTCATTTATATAACATTAAACACATTTAAGGATTGTTTGTAGTTTACAATATTGTGGACTCTCTCACACCAACCTTAAACAAAATCAAAGCTTCAGAAGCTTCAGACTGTGTCTGCTTTGCAGGTTGAGTAATAATTAATGAAAAGCAATGGATGTTGAAAAATACAGTGAAATTCACAAAGTTCCTTTCCTCCAGCCCTGGTTGTTATTTCCAGCATTTATTTGTAAATGAGATGGAGCTGTTGTGTGTTATCTTCTAATCTGTTCTTCCCACTGCCCTTCCTTAATTGATGAAAATATATACCTCTGTATTGAAGATTACGTGGAGGAAGCATTGACAATCTCAATGACATATAATATACTTAAGAGTGGAGAACTTCAACTAAGCGGAGGAGGAGTGCTGACTGTCCAAGGCATAACTGAATGCCCTAGTTGAAGTTAGAACTCTGGGCTCTGACAACACCCCAGCTGTCGTACTGAAGACTGATACTCCCGAATTAACTGTGTTACTAACCAGACTGTCCAAAACAACCACACAACTGCCATCCACTCCTTCTCACTTGTGTCCT
Organism: Sphyrna mokarran; assembly: GCA_024679065.1. Taxonomy (NCBI): domain Eukaryota; kingdom Metazoa; phylum Chordata; class Chondrichthyes; order Carcharhiniformes; family Carcharhinidae; genus Sphyrna; species Sphyrna mokarran. The sequence goes on from JAGIQG010000024.1 coordinate 1,348,125, forward strand.
ATTCACCAACAAAAACAGCAGAATTCTGACCAATCAGCTCTATCATCTGACCATTAACAAACTGATATGATGTTGTAAATGCTGCTATCAAGTGCTTATGAATGCTGAGTTTGGGTTTCTCTAAGATCATTTTGGTGCCGTAATGAAAACAACAAGTGCTAGAAAAACTCAACAACTCCAGCAGCATCTGTGAAGAGAGAATCAAAGTTGACACTTCCAGTCTGTGTGACTTTGGAACTTTTGTTCTGGATCTAATTCCAGGGCACAGCTAAACTCTGCGCTAATATCAGGATGGTGTTTAATCTCGTGTGGAACCAAATAGTCTTAGTATAAAACCAAAACCAAATTCAATGGAGATTGGTAGCTGGGGCTGTAATCTCTTATGGAGATTATCTTTTCAGGTGTGGGAGTATGACTCATACCTGATAAAAAGGAAGATCTTTGTGGAGAATCGTGAAAGTTGGCAAAACAGAAGATAGTGAGGGTAATTTTCAGCAATGCCAGCTGCAAACAATGGGATAAAAAGTGGGTGTTTTGACAATGGATGGATGATTTGTCCAGTTACTGTCATGGCAAATGTTGTTCGTCCATCGTCATCGATGAGGACCTTAACACTATTAGTCACTTTGAGGCTGGTTGCGGTGAGTCTGAAGATGACTGATCAGGCCGATTCGGGCATGGAATGTCCTGGCACACATTGGACAGACTTGTGTAGACACTGTCGTTGTTGTGCTGGTGGCTGTGGACTTGTGCAGCTCGCACTTAAGTTGTGCTTCAGCAAAACACTTTGCTTCGTGAGCTTGACAGCCTTTGTGGATGAGGCAGTGCCAAGTAGAGGGGTTTTGTACCAGCGTTTCCCAGGTGGTCGTGTCAATGTCAAGCGACTTCAGGGAGGCCTTGAGTGTGTTTTTGAAACATTTCTTCTGCCCTCCATGTGAGCATCTTCCAGCAGAGAGTCCCTCAAAAAGGAGCTGCTTGGGTATGCACTCGTCTGACATACAGATGACATGACCTGCCCACTGGGTCTGCGCTCTCATCAGCAGTGTGTGGACTGATGGTAGGCTTAGTCTAGAAAGAACTTCAGTGTCTGGTACTTTGTCTTGCCATCTGATGTGTAATATTCTGCAAAGACAAGTCATGTGGAAATGATTGAGCTGTCTTATATGCCTTCGATACACAGTCCACGTTTCACAGGCATACAGGAGGGTAGTGAGTACCGTGGCACTGCAAACCTTCAGCTTTGTCATGGCAAATGCAATTGAAATTTAAAGGGAAAACACTGCAAAATCTCAGCAGGTCTGGCAGCATTCTAAGGAGAGAAAGAGCTGACGTTTCAAATCCAAGTGATCCTTTGTCAAAGCTGACAATCACAGAAAGTGGGAGATATTTATACTGCAGGGTGAGGGAATGAATAATCAGAAACCAGGGGAAAGGCTGCTAATGGCAGCCTAGAGAGAGAATAAATTGTGTGAATAGCCAAACGGCAGAGAAGCTGTAATATATGGCGATGTTGGGGGGGTGAGGAGGAAGGGGGAATATAACAGAAGTAGAATGTAGAAAAAGGGGAAGTGGAGGGAGAAAAGATAAGGAAAGGGAGATGACATAAAGGGAAAGAGTGGGGGGGGGGGAAGAAAAATGAAGAAAGACAATAAAGAAATAAAAAGTAGAGAACAGTTAAAAAAATGAGAACAAAGGAACAGCAGTAGGGTAGAGCAAATCATCTGAATTGTTGAACTCGATGTTGAGACTGGAAGGCTGTGAAGTGCTGAGCCGGAAGATGAGATGCTGTTCCGCCAGTTTGCGTTGAGCTTCACTGGAACATTGCAGCAGGCCAAGGACCTGTAATTAAAATTTGTCTTCAAAATCTCAGAATATGCAGAAATGTATTGGCAACAGGTAAAAAGTGAGTTTATAATGAATTTTATTTACTTAAAAAATATCAGTGTATTTAGTTCACTGTCACTCAAAAGGATATTTATCGTCTGTGTGGAGATTGTAGAACACAAGACCAAAGTTAAACAACAACAACTGTTTTATGATGAAATATTCATCAAAGATTTTCAAATTACAAACAAAAAATGCAGGAAATTGACTCAATGTGGAATGTTAATTTGCCAAATCTGGCAACATCTGCACAGTAAGAAGTCTCACAACAGGACGTTAAAGTCCAACAGGTTTATTTGGTATCAAAAGTCACTAGCTTTCAGAGCGCTGTTCCTTCATCTTGTAAGTGGGAGTTCTATCATAGATAAAACTGCAGAGACAGAAAGTCAGTATTTCCAACACTTTCTGCTTTTGTTGCATTTTGAACATCCGCAGTTTTGTTTCTGTGCCGAGTATTGAAGAGTTTAAAGTTTTCACAGCTTTCTTACAGAACAGCGTGAGTTGATTATGATTGAGTTTCCACAGTATCAGTGAGTGAAATAGACTGAACTGGAATAAAGGCTGAGGGAATTTATTGTAAGTGAATTACATTTAACACCACTTTGCTTTGTGTTTTCTACAAATCTTTTATTCTGGTTTAGGATTCACTTTGGCAGATCAGAGTCACAAACTGACTCTGAGCAAAGACTGATACCTCTGGTTCAAGAAGGATTTGACAAAGAGTCATCCAGACTCGAAATGTTGGCTCAATTTTCTCTCCACAGAAGCTGTCAGACCCGCTGAGATTTTCCAGCATTTCCAGTTTTTGTGAAGGGTTTTACTCCATTTGTTTATATGGATGATCTTCACTGGAAACTTGAACTTAGCCTGTTTTGATCAGTGCAATTTCACCAGCATTTTGGGTACAATTTCCTGATTCAGAATGGTGTCCCCCCCTCCATTATTTTCATTATAATTTATATTTTATTCCAGTGCGGTTGGATCACCAAGATTAATATGAATCAAATGCTTCCATTGGATGAGGTGAATTCAGGATATGTTATACAGGAGAAAAAGGCTTAACTTCCTCCTGAAATAACTCTTGCATTTTATAGTTTTCCATTGGATCACCTGTTTATAAACAAGATGATAAATCATGACATTGAGTTTTGAATATGAAACAATAAATGACCTTCCTGTTACAGGAAGTTTTAATAGCCGTATGAAGATTATGTTCGGGGATTATTGTGGATGAGAGGTCACTAACTATATCTCCACTTTCTTTTGTACTTAACCTTTTAACCAGGTTTTATTTTTCATTATGTAGGCAGCTGAGAAGATGTCCAGGTAGTCACTGCTTGACTATTCCTCACGTTTCCATCGATGTTTATATTGCAATGGACAGGAATCCTCCAACACGTGCAACATAATCAGCCACTAAAGTATTAGTATAAATGTGAGAATATGGGAGCAGGTAGTGGAAGACTAGGGGATTGTGGTGGCTGCCTAAGAAAATGTCTCTGTACAATGCAATAAAAATAGTCTTCAAATACCACTCACGCGCTGGAGACTATCTCTTAAATTTTATCAACTTCATTTTGCTTTATTCCACTATCCCAAATATCTCTCACATTTGCATCTTAAAATCAGAGCTTATCCCTGATTTTGACTTTGATTCACCTGACATGTCTAAATAAAATTTCTCAAAATGAGTCTTTTAAAATATTCGTGAGAAAGGTTTTCTGGAAATAATCATTTCAGTTTTTAATTGGAATTGTAATGATTTGGATAAATCAGAGATCTTCAAGTACATAATAACAGTAATATCCATCGACACATGACCAGACAAACTTTAAGCAGGAATAGGTCATTCAGCCTCAAATCACTCAATAAGATCCTAACTGATCTGATAGTAAACTCTACTTTCCTCTCTATCCCCTACACCTTTTGACTCCCTTTTAGTAAAAATCTATCTAACTCAGCAGTAAATATATTCAACAACCCCTATCAGTCTCTAAAGAAGACAATTCCACACGCTAATAAACCTCTGATTGAAAATATTCCTCCTTATCACTGTCTGAAATGGGAATGCCATATTTTTAAACCGTTCTCATCTCTCCCACAGAAGAAACTTCCTCCCAATATCCATCCTGACAAATTGCCTTAATGTTTCACAATCTGGTTATTAGTTCTGTCTGTTTACTTTAATTAACTTCAGCCTTTCCATTTGTTCAGTGTCCATTAAAAACTCCTCTAAGCTCTAACTATTTTTTCCTCTCAGACACTCCTCGAGAAGTTTTGTTAGCTAAAGTTACAGCTATCCTGTCTCTTTTGGAATTGAAATAGCGTTGACCTCTGACACCCAAAACATCATCTTTCCCTCACTTTTTACTAGCAAGAAAGTTGATGACTTGCAATCTAAACATCCTTGACTGTTCCTTGTGTCAGTGATATTCAGAAATATCATCTTAACATCCTGATGTGTTCAGTGTTATTCAATACTCCTGTTGTGATGATGCAGACTATTCTGGAGAAATGTGTAAATGGAATGGGGAGGTTTGTGGCATACTTTACACCAATTCCTCTGCCTGAAATTTTTCTGCATGTTATTTGCTCAGCTAAATGTTTGTGGCAGATGTTAGTTAGGGTAAGGATTATGGTTAGAGTTTTATAAGAATACATGTACAACTATTTAAATAAGTAGCTGGTAGTTTCCTGCTTTGGACCTTTCTGCACCTATCCAAAATGTCTTTACATATGCCTTCTTCCACTGCCCGTGGGCTGTTGGGTGGCCTATAATACACTCCTAGCATAATAATCGCCCCCTTTCTATTCCTCAACTCCACCCACAGCGACTCAATTCCTAACTCCTCTATAATTTCCTCCCTCTACACTGTTGTGATGCTCTCCCTAACCAACAACGCCACTCCCCCTCCTCTTCTTGACCCTCCTCCATCACACTTGAAACATTTATACCCAGCATTTAACTGCCAGTGCTCCCCTTCCTTTAACCACGTCTCCGTCACTGCAACCACATCTAATTTCCTTGCAAACTTTAAGGCCCTAAGTTCATCCATTTTTCCTGTTATGCTCCTTGCATTAAAACAGACATAGAACATAGAACATCGGACATAGAACATTACAGCGCAGTACAGGCCCTTCGGCCCTCGATGTTGCGCCGGCCAGTGGACCCTCTAACCTAAACTATTCCAATATCATCCATATGCCTCCAAATCTCCAAGTCCACTTGGAACCTCCTTCTCCCTGATGAATTTCTTCTCGTCCAAACTTACTCTATCACCCATCTTGCTCCCAATCCCACTACCTCATGAGCTATTGATCTCATCCCCTCCCCACCTTCCATATTAGTTTAAATCCTGCTGAAACACTCCAGCTAACCTCCCAGCTAAGATAGTCACGCTCTTCCCATTTAAGTGTTCCCCGTCCCTTCTATACAGGTGCCCTTCTTTCACAAATAATTCCCAATTATCCACAAACATAAAACCCTCTGCCCTACACCAATCCTTCAGCCACACATTCAGCTGTAGGATCTCATTTTTCCTGTTGCCACTGTTTCTTGGCCCTGGTAGCAGCCCTGAGATTGCCACCCTAGAGACCCTGCTCTTCAGCCTACCCCAAACTCCCTAAACTGCCTTTGTATATCCTCCCTACTTTTCCATTCTATGTCCTTCTCCCTTCTATGTATAATTAAATCAGCCTAGGTCTCTTCATCCTTCAAAATTCCCTCTACCCTCTCAAAAACATCTTGCACGCCTGCTCCAGGGAGGCAAACTACCATCCTGGAGTCCCGCCTTTGACCACAGAACTGCCTGTCTATTCCTTTAACCCTCCCATTTCTCACCACTATCTCTCTTCTAGCCTCCTTCCTTTTCCCTGGGGTACTCTGGTCCTTCTGCCTTACCTTTTTTACATGGGAGAATTGGTATAGAGGGATATGGGCCAAATGCAGGCAATTGGGACGAGCTTAATGGTTAAAAACTGAGTAATATGGACAAGTTAGGTTGAAGGGCCTGTTTCCTTGCTGTAAACCTCTATGACTTTCCAAAGCTTTCACACCCTTTGGTAGTGTGGTGACCAGAACTGCACACAATACTCCAAATATATCCTAACCAACATATTATACAACGGTAACATAATTTGCCAACTTTTATACTTGATGCTCCATCCTATGAAAGAAAGTGCTTTCTTCCCCACCTTTTCCACCTTTTCCACTTTTAAGGATCTGTGGACTTGCACTGCCAGATCTCTCTGTGTCTATGTTCCTGATGGTTCTGCTATTTATTTTATAGCTCCCACCTGAATTGGATTGACCAAAATGCATCACCTTGTATATGTCCGGATTAAATTCCATCTGCCATTTCTCCGCCCAATTTTCCAGTCTATCTATATCCTGCTGTGTTCTCTGACAATCTTCATCACTATCTGCAACTCCTCCAATCTTAGTATCATTTCAAACTTGCTAATCAGACCAGTTACATTTTCTTCCAAGGTATTTATATATATTACAAACAACAGAAGTCCCAGCACTGATCCTTGTGGAACATCACTAGCTTCAGACTTTTCAGAAAAATACCCTTCCACCATTACTCCCTGTCTTCTGTAGCCTGACGAAGGCCATAGTGTCGAAAGCTCGCGAATTTACTATCAAATAAATTGGTTGGATTTAAAATTGGTGCTGTGAAACTTTACTGAGTTTACCCCAGTCCAACGCCGGCATCTCTACATTCTGTAGCCAAGCCAGTTCTGAATCCATCTTGCTACTTCATCCCTGATCCCGAGATTTAATCTTTTGCACCAACCTGCCATAAGGGACATTGTCAAATGCTTTACTAAAATCCATTAGACAACATTCACAGCCTTTCCCTCGTCAATCATTTTTGCCACCTCCTCAAAAAACTCAATCAAATTAGTGAGACAAGACCTCCTACATACAAAACCATGCTGTCTGTCACTAACAAGACTCTCCAGTTGCAAATGTGTATAATCCTATCTCTAAGAATCTTCTCCAACAATTTCATTGTCGCTGACATCAATCTCATTGCTCCCTTCTTAAATAACAGCACAACACTGGCTCCAATTCTCTGGGACTCACCAGTGGTCAACGAGGAAACAAAGATTTCTGTTAGAAGTCCAACAATTTCCTTTCTTGTCTCCCTCAATAATCTGGAATAGCTATCACCTGGTCCTGGGGATTTGTCTAAATGTTTTTTTAATACACCTAACACTTCCTCCCTCGTAATATGACTTGATCTAAAAGGTTTACACATCCCTCCGAGACACCATCAATCAACATGTCCCTCTCCTTTGTGAAATCCCATGACCACTATTCAAGGAAGGGTTTGACAGCTTTCAGTTCAGCATTTATTTCATGATCACAATTATAAACATGTTATCCAATCATATAGCAATTTGCTGTATGTGGGATCTTGCTGTGCAAGAATTGGTTGCCATACTTCCAGAAGATGATGACATTCTTGACTTGTGACGAGCAGTAAATAATTACAAGCTCTGTTTTCTGAAGAATGAGATCTAGGGAGGATTATTGGCTAGGATGTGAATCATGATGTGGAGATGCCGGCGTTGGACTGGGGTAAACACAGTAAGAAGCCTCACAACACCAGGTTAAAATCCAACAGGTTTATTTGGTAGCACAAGCCACTAGCTCTCAGAGCGCTGTTCTTTCATCAAGTGAGTGGGAGTTCTGTTCAAAAACAGGGCACATAAAGACACAAAGTCAATTTACAAAATAATGGTTGGAATACGAGTCTTTACAGGTAATCAAGTCTTAAACAGACAGTGTGAGTGGAGAGATGGTTAAACACTGGTTAAAGAGATATGTATTGTCTCCAGCCAGGACAGTTAGTGAGATTTTGCAAGTCCAGGCAAGTTGTATGTGTAACAGATAGTGTGACATGAACCCAAGATCTTGGTTGAGGCCGTTCTCATGTGTGCAGAACTTGGCTATCAGTCTCTGCGCTGTCATGTGTCGTGAAGGCCGCCTTGGAGAATGCTTACATGAAAAACAGATACCGAATGCCTGTGACAACTGAAGCATTCACCAAAAGGAAGAAAACACTCTTGCCTGGTGATTGTCGAGCGATGTTCATTCATCCACTGTCGTAGTGTCTGCATGGTCTTCCCAATGGACCATGCCTCGGGACATCCTTTCCTGCAGCGTATCAGGTAGACAACATTGGCCGAGTTACAAGACTATGTACCATGTACCTGGTGAATGGTGTTCTCATGTGAGATGATGGCATCCATTTTGATGATCCAGCATGTCTTGCAGAGGTTGCTTGGCAGGGTTGTGTGGTATTGTGGTCACTGTTCTCCTGAAAGTTGAGTAGTTTGCTGTGCACATTGATCTGTTTGAGATTGTGCGGTTGTTTGAAGAATTGGGTGTGTGGGGATGGCCCTGGTGAGTTGGACGGCCACCTCAACACTTTGCTGTACCATGAGCCCAGAGATAATCTCACGATGCTCCACTCCTCCAGTTTCCATTCCAAATTCATTAAAGAAGCCAACCCCTTCGGACAAGCCCTCCATATATATACGAACTGCTTAGATGAGGCGGATTATAACAGACACTCTAGATGCTGTAAGATACCCTCATAAGAACAGAATATGGTGCTTGACTCATCGATCAATAGTTCCGACACGCCACAAGAAAAAACCTCCTCAGAAGACAAACACGGGACGCGGCAGACAGAGTGCTCTTCATTGTTCAGTACTTCCCTGGAGCGGAGAAGCTACTACATCTTCTCCGGAGCCTTCAACATGTCATTGATGAACATGGACATTTCGGCAAGGCCGTTCCCACACTCCCACTTCTTGCCTTCAAATAACCGCACAATCTCAAACAGACCATTGTCTGCAGCAAACTACCCAACCTTCAGGAGAACAGTGACCACGACACCACGAACACCATCCACCAGATAAACGGCACATACTCCTGCAACTCAGCCAATGTTGTCTACCTGATACACTGCAGGAAAGGATGTCCCGAAGCATGGTACACTGGGGAGACCATGCAGACTGTATGGCAACAGATGAATGAACACCGCTTGACAATCACCAGCAAAAGTGTTCCCTTCCTGTTCAGGGACATTTCAGTTGTCATGGGCATTCGGCCTCTGATCTTTGGGTAAGCGTTCTCCAAGGCAGCCTTCACAACACACGACAGTGCAGAGTCACTGAGCAGAGACTGATAGCCAAGTTCCACACACATGAGGATGGCCTTAACCGGGATCTTGAGTTCATGTTACACTATCTGTAATCCCCATGACTTGCCTGGCTTGCAAAATCTTGCTAACTGTGCTGGCTGGAGACAATACACATCTCTTTAACCTGTGCTTAACTCTCTCTCCACTCACATTGTCCACACCTGTAAAGACTTGATTACCTGTAAAGACTCGCATTCCAACCATTATTTTGTAAATTGAGTTTGTGTCTTTATATGCCCTGCTTGTGAACAGAAATCCCATTCATCTGATGAAGGGGAAGTGCTCTGAAATCTTATGGTTTGTGCTACCAAATAAACCTGTTGGACTTTAACCTGGTGTTGTGAGACTTCTCACTAGGATGTGAATTGCAAACTGGCTTCAGTAGATGGCAGTCCCGAGTTTGCAGATTGAAGAGATTTCTCCATCATTCAAACCACAGCAACAACCTTCCTGCAATGTATTTCATCAGGAGTTTTACAAAAATCCTGAATTGAAGATGAGAGATTTGTGCTAAACAATGTGCTTTGTTTCTCTGTCTTTCCAACTTATTTATTTTCTTTGACTCTTGAGTTATTCCAATAAATGCCAATACTGTCAAGTTAACTTCTGACACAATTCACCTTGCACTCTGACCTCTGACACAACCCATTCTGCACTCTGACCTCTGACACAACTCACTCTGCTGTCAGGCGGACCACAGAACTGTTACAGTGTAGAAGGAGGCCATTTTGACCCATTGCGTCCACACGCAGTTTGGATTTTGCCAGTTTCACGCCACTCCTGACCTGATTTGACCCTTGATCCAATAATTGAGGGGCTGGACACCATCCAAGATAAAGCTTGACTGGCACTCATTCATCACCTTCCAATTTACTGTCTCCACCACCAGTTCAATGTCACTGCCGTGTGTACCTATGCACTGTAGCAATTTTCCAAGTATAATTTGACAGCACCTATCAAACTCATGGCCTCTATCACCTAAAAGGACAAGGGCAGCAAATCCATGGGAACATGATTACCTCCAGGTTCTCCTCAAATCAGTCACCATCCTGACTTGGAAATATATTGCCATTCCTTCGCTGTTGCTGGATCAAAATTTTGGAATTTTCTCCCTCACAGCACTGTCGATGTACCCACACCACATGGACTGCCACATTCAGCAAAGCAGTTCATCACAATCTTCTCACGGGCAATTAGGGATGGGCAATATAATACTGGCCTAGCCACATCCATGAACCAATAAAAAAAGGCAATAGTGATCTCTGTGCTCTCTGATCTCAGGTGGAACCCTCCCCTTGCTCTGCTAGGAATGATATGCAGCTTGAAATTTAATTTGTACTTCTGTGTTAAAAAAGGTGAAACTGGTTTTAACTTAGAGGTTTTTATGAGCTGGATACCAGGAAGTTTGGGTCCTATTTGTATACATGCATTTTTACTGAGATCTTTCAACTCTTAATGTGAAGAGATGGGTTAGAAGTTTAGTGGATTTAAAGGAAAACATAAAATAGAAAAACCTGTGCTGTTCCCAAGTGATTGTGGTGCAGAGATGCAAAGACAGACAGAGAAACACAAAAGGAAATTCAGTTAGTGTTTATATATCAGAAAGTGATTTGATTTGATTTATTATTGTCACATGTATTAAATACAGTGAGAAGTATTGTTTCTTGCAAGCTACACAGACAAAGCATACATGGATTTGGGCCTGCGTCTGTGGGAGTTTGTGCATTCTCCCCATGCTTGCGTGGGTTTTCTCTGGGTGCTCCGGTTTCGTCCCACTTCCCAAAAATGTGCTCTTAGGCTAATTGGCAAAACAAATTCTCCCTAAATTGTCTCAAATTTGGTTTTTAATCTATAGATCTGTAAACATAGACAGGGATCACGGGCTGAAGTGGGAACATTGGGATGGTGGCGCGGGTTCGTTTGGCTGAAGGGCCTGTTTCCTGTGCTGTTTTGTTCTTTGTTCTTTGTTTTTTGTAATAAACAGAGAGAAACCTGTCTAAAACTGAGCTAACCCAAGTAAGAATCTTGATGTTGAGATGGCGGTTTTCACTGCGGTTTTTCTGTAAAGGTATAGCTGGGATTAAAGCGATAGCATGAGGTTGAATCATTTTCTGGTGTCTGTATTTAAAACTTTCCTTTTCTGTCTATGGGGAGCCAGTGATAGTGGGATTGTTGCTGGATTAATCATCCCTGGGAATCCTGGTTCAAATCCCACCATGTCAGATGTTGAAATTTGCTTTTGGGGACAAAAGCAATATTTTATGTTGGTTTGATGTTCCTTTAAGTGCTAAATTGTTCTTGCAGATGATTTGTGGTAAAGTACTTGATCATTTGACCAAGTTAACATTGAGGCTGTATTGTGGCACAGGTTTGATTTCCAGCTTTCACACAGATAGAGATCTGGGTTTGATTTCCAGCTTTCACACAGATAGAGATCTGGGTTTGATTTCTAGCTTGAGTTATTCTCTATGTTGAGTTTGTACATGTCCCCCTTGCCTGTGTGGGTTTCCTCCAGGTGCTCTGGTTTCTTCCCACAGTCCAAAGATGTGTGGATCTGGTGGATTGTCCATGTTAAATTGCCCCTTAGTGCCAAGTTAAGGTAAATGCATGGGGTTATGGGGATAGGGTCTGGGTGGGACTGTGATTGGTGTAGACTTGATAGGCTGAATGGCCTCGTTCTGCACTGCAGGATTCTGTGATTCTATGAAGTTGCGTCAGAGATAAACAATAGGGAAGCAACAGGTCAACAACAAATTACTTACACAGTTGATTAGATTGTTAGTGTGATCTCAATCAGAATTTTGATTTTTAGTATAGAACAAGCTTTTTGCTGGGAACATTCCTTACAAGTAGGATTCTGTTGATTTTCAGTATGCTGATAAAAGAATTTAACATTCTTGTTAACTGCTATGGCAGATGCTAAGTGCCGAGTGACCCAAAGGGAAATGTGAAACAGCTGCCAGAACAATTTTGAAATTTGTGTATTGTGAGGAGGTTTTCTGAAATCAGGAAATGTGTTCGCAGACCAATTGTAATAATTTTAGATTAAGGTGAAACATTTATTAGAATAAAGAAATGAGAAAAAACAAACACAAGAACACCTTGGCACAATTAACAATAATTTTAGAGCATTTCTAAAACAAAATCTTAGCTTAAAATCAGTTCAGAACTAACCCCTCCCTCCGAGGCCAACAGATTTTCTGATTTATAAAATTCCAATAACTTTTCTACGTGATGCTCTGCTACTTTAAGGATTTTCTCTGAAGGCAACAGGAAACTGGTTCTCCAGTCTGGTCTTGTCCACATTTGTCTTCTTTTGAGATCTTGCCAACTGTGCCATGCAGACGGTCATTGGTGTTTCTGAAATCTGTTTTTCCCTTTTGATTTTACTCTCTATTGTTCCAACAATCCTTTAGAAATTCTCTTTTCTAGAATCGATCAATTTCTTTTCTTGCTTTATAATTATTATATTTCAAATGTACACTTACCCTATGTTCCTCACCTAGCTCCAATCTTCCAATTTGTGTATCTTCCCCTTTTGAAATACAACAGCTAATTTCAAACCACTTTTCTCTTTCCCTTTGTAACAGGCTCCTGGTTTCCTCAGTTCATCCCTGTTTCAAACCTTTAAACCCTCTGCTCAATATTTGACCTTTACCAGCTTCTGCCCCCATTCCAGTTAAACCAATCACAGCTCATAAGCTGCTTTGCTAGCATGTAAAACTATGACAGCGATATTACAAAAGTCAAAATATTAAAACACTAATTTTACTCACATAACAGTGAGTAGAACTTTTAGGGATAACCAAATAGACAGGAGAGAGAGAGAGAGAAAGAGAGTGAGAGTTTTAGATGTCTGATTCGAGAGTTAGAGGATTTTAACACTTAGGGAATTCTAAACTGAGAGCTTTACTTAAGATGCCAATGACAGCTATGTTGAGTCTCACTCTGTGGGACTGTTGGAGGAGACCTTTTCAGACATTAGTTAATCGTCAATCACATTGTTATGAGTCTGGAGTCACGTGCAGGCCAGACTGGGTGAGAAACCGCAGATTTCCTTCCCTAAAGGACAAAGAACAAAGAACAAAGAACAAAACAGCATGGGAAACAGGCCCTTCGGCACAATGAGCTCACGCCGCCACCTCAATATTCCCACTTCTACCCATGATCCCTGTCTATGTTTATAGATCTATGGATTGAAACCAAATCTGAGACAATTTAGGGAGAAATTATTCTCCCTAAATCAGCCGAGGAGCACATCTTTGGGATGTGGGAGGAAACCGGAGCACCCGGAGAAAACCCACGCAAGCACGGGGAGAATGCGCAAACTCCAACAGACACAGGTCCAAATCCATGTATCTGCACAGCACAGCGATAGTCACTGAGCTGTCGTGTTGCCCATCAAATGGTCCAGGTCAAGCATACACTAACAACGTGAAGCACTAGGATACTCTTGAAAAAAAATCCAAGAGCAGCCCTCTCACAACCCATTGCATGTATGCCCCTCATTAGACAACAAGGCAGATCAAAGTACCTGTAGGATAAAAACAAATACATCTTTATCATCATCTATTTACACACTTCCCAGGGACTCCCAAGGCTCATGATCCCTATTTTAAATCAGTTTTCTATACCCCTCCATTCCCATTCTATTAATGTGCCCATCTAAGTATTTCTTAAATAACTCCAGAGTACCTGCCTCCACCACTTTACTTGGCAGTGCATTCCATACCCCCACCACCCTCTGTGTGAAAAAACTCCCTCTAGCATCAAAGTTATACCTTACCCCCCTCACATAATGAATCTGATGGGTCTTTATTACAGTTGAATATTTTCATGATGATCGTGACTGAGACAAGGAAAATTTTTAAATTCCAGATTTATTGAACTAACTGGGTTTAAATTGCCATGCTGTGTTAGTAGAATCTCAAATAGAGTCTGTGGATCATTAGCGCTGGTGTATAACTACAATGTTAACATGTCCTCAAGTATTGTTATCATTGCTTTCATTGGATGATTAAATGATTGTTGGATAATAAACAAACTTTCAGAATGTTTTTGTGAAAAGATGCAAATATCGCTTCATTTCTCCTTTAAAGCAATTTTTATCTAGTCCTGCTCACCCTGAGAGTCTGTTCCAGCAGAATTTGGAGTGAAGAATCATGAATAAGACAATAATGTGAACGATTCTTGACCTCTAACTAGAAAAAATCTTGCACAAATGATCTTTTTTAACAAATATTTAGAAGAAAAGGAGACACATGCAATAATGACCCTTTCCTTTGACAATAAACTTCTAATCGTGGGCTGTTCCCAATTAAAATTCCATTGGAACTAGGAATTTATCCGTCTGTTTTACAATCTCTCACTTTTATTGTCTCGTGGCCTTGCTGGTGTTCTGCTTCTCCCAGCTGTCGGTTCAGACTGTAAGGTCAGACAGCCTCAGGGGCCAGTGGCAGACAGGAGTAAAATCTGTTCACCGCCCCATCTATTTCTCAATGGGATCGCAAGGGTCACCCTGATGTTATTGAGAAAAGTAACAAGTTTCTTCATCTTTCTGAAGTAAATGGATATTTTCCCCATGTTTTCAGTGTTTCATTGCAAATCTGAGCAAATTTCTACAGCAGAATCTTCCAGAATGTCACAGCAGATCCACACAAGCCCAATAAAGTTCACCTTTGTTCCATTCTACAAAATAATCAACCCACTCTGGAAATAAAATGAGTATTTTGAATTTTATTGTGTTATTTTTTTGAATGGCTGTTGTTCCCATGGAACCATTATTTTAAAAATTATTTTGTAGAACAGACCAATCAAAAGTGAGAGAGACAGCAAAACTGAATTATAATGGGAACATGCACCCAATCCGAGGATGATGTGGAGATGCCTTGCTTTGCCTGGATTGGGACACAGTAAGAAGTCTCACAACACCAGATTAAAGTCCAACAGATTTATTTAGAATCTTCTGGAACGCAAGAGAATTTAACTGGAATCCTGGGTTCATGTCACACGATCTGTAACCCTCACCTTACTGCCTTGCTTGGCAAAATCTCACTAACAATCCTGGCTGGAGACAATACGCACCTCTCTAGCCTGCAATCCAGGGATTTTCCTTGGTCTCTGGATGTCTGCCAAAGATTAAGATCCTAGAATCAGCTCTGGAGATAAACCTGTCCCTTTACTCAAATTGAAATCCCATCCACAGGAATGGAGAGGTTTTATTTCCTTTATTCATCCATCATTTACATAGAACATAGAACAATACAGCACAGAACAGGCCCTTCGGCCTTCGATGTTGTGCCGACCAAAATAAAAAGCAATGCCGCTCCTAACTAAACCATTCCCTTCTCATCCATATACTTATCAACTAACCTCTTAAACGCCACCGAACTTGGCGCATCTACAACAGCTGCAGGCAGGGCATTCCACTCCCTAATCACTCTTTGAGTAAAGAACCTACCTCTGATATCCGTCCTATAACTCATACCCCTTAATTTAAAGTTGTGTCCCCTCGTGCTAGCTTTCTCCATCCTAGGAAAAAGGCTATCACTGTCCACCCTATCCAACCTCTAATTATCTTATATGCTTCAATAAGATCCCCCCTTAGCCGCCTCCTTTCTAACGAAAACAACCTCAAATCCTTCAACCTCTCTTCATAGGACCTGCCCTCCATACAGGCAACATCCTAGTAAACCTCCTCTGTACCCTCTCCAATGCCTCCACATCTTTCTTATAATGTGGCGACCAGAACTGCACACAATACTCCAAGTGCGGCCGCACTAGAGTTTGTTACAGCTGCAACATGATGCTGCGGCTCCTAAATTCAATCCCCCTACCAATAAAAGCTAAGACTCCATAAGCCTTCTTAACAACTTTATCCACTTGACTGCCTACTTTCAGGGATCTATTGACACCTACACCAAGATCCTTCTGTTCCTCAACACTATTAAGAGCCCTACCATTAGCCCTATACTCTACACAATTATTGTTCCTGCCAAAGTGCATTACCTCACACTTTTCCACATTAAACTCCATTTGCCACCTCTCGGCCCAGCTCTGCAACTTGTCCAAGTCACTCTGTAAACTATAACACCCCTCTTCACTATCTACCACTCCACCGACTTTAGTGTCATCTGCAAATTTACGGATCCATCCCTCAATACCCTCATCCAGATCATTTATAAAAATTACAAACAGCAGGGGCCCCAAAACATACCCCTGAGGCACACCACTCGTCACCGAACTCCACGATGAATATCTCCCATCAACCACCACCCTCTGTCTTCTATCTGCCAGCCAATTCCTAATCCAATTAGCTAACTCACCCTCTATTCCACACATCTGCATTTTCTGTAGAAGTCTTCCATGGTCCACCTTATCAAAAGCCTTACTAAAGTCCATATATACTACATCAACCGCCTTACCCCCATCCACCTCTCTGGTCACTTTCTCAAAAAACTCAATGAGGTTAGTAAGGCATGACCTACCCTTCACGAAACCATGCTGACTATCCCCCATCAATTCATTTCTCTCCAAATAACTATAAATCCTATCCCTAATAATTCTCTCCAATACCTTGCCCACCACAGACGTAAGACTCACTGGCCTATAATTCCCAGGAAGGTCTCTCTTCCCCTTCTTAAACAATGGGACCACATTCGCTATCCTCCAGTCCTCCGGAACCACACCCGGAACCAACGAGGACCTGAAGATCAGAGCCAGAGGCTCTGCAATCTCCTCTCTTGCCTCCCAGAGAATCCTAGGGTAAATCCCTAGGATTTGGAGCAGAGGAACTGACAAAACATTCTCAATAAATTGGTGAAATCAGCGAGGTCGGAATCCTGTGGCCTTACAAAAAACTAATGGGCTCAGAAACATCCAGACTAACGGCATGGAAAGGAAGGGGAAAATTGTAACAAAAGAAATGATTTGACTTTTGGGATTTGATATCCACTCCAGGAAAGGGCTCTGATTTCGGAGCAGTTTTATGGTGGGTAGTGCATCTTAAAAAGCAAAGAGGAATCATAATTCACTAATGTTGTTAGGCAAAATGGTAAAATATAAATGTGCAAAATAATTACTCTCTAAATAATTCAGGTACAAGAAAGCTGGTTCTATTTAGCAAAACACCGTGTCATTTCTAGTCTGATTTCTGCATTAGCATATTTTCAAAAAGCCAAATATGCTGGATACGTTCCTGGAAGAATATTGTTTACATCAAGGAAATAAACAGATCTCGAAAATCAAATGTAGGCCGGAATTCTCCCAAAACAATTCCCAAGTCCGCAGTTTGTGTGAAAACAGGAGTAACTCCCACTGATTTTTTTAGTGAGGTTTCCAGATTCCCACACTCCAGAGCAAGAATTGTGATATAAATCCGGGGAGGGGCTGATTCCCACTGGAGAGGCCGGCAGCATAGCGCTGAGTGCGCCACTGTGCATGTGCTGATCTGTTAGCATTGAGATCGGTGCATGTGCAGTAGTCCCACACTCCTGATTCCCGATCACTAGTCAGGCCTGCAATCCCTCTTCACTGGGCATCTTGACTCTCCAACCTCCCCCCAAATCGCTGGCCTTGCGGACCATGCCAGGTAGCCTCAATGTTCCCCCCTCCATCCCCCCACACCCCCCACCACCACATACAGCCCCAACCTTCCCCTGGCAACACTGACCCTCCTTACTCCCAGCCCCGATCACCATTCCCCTCCCTCTGTCTGCAATCCCTGGGTAGAATGGCACTCCCACTCTGCACAAGGTAGTGGAACTCCCATCACCATTGATCAACCCCTCCCAATATACCCCACACCCACACACACACACACACACCCACTCACACCTCTGACAGACATTCACTCTTTCATACATGCACACACACATACTCATACACACACACACACACACACACACACAACACAAGGTGAGGTCCCAGAGGACTGGAGAATAGCTAATGTTGTACCGTTGTTTAAAAAGGGTGGTAGGGATAACCCTGGAAATTATAGGCTGGTGAGTTTGACGTCAGTGGTAGGGAAGCTGTTGGAGGGGATTCTTAGAGATAGGATGTGTAGGCACTTAGAGCATTGCAATCTGATTAGGGAAACGCAGCACGAATTTGTTAAAGGGGAGGTCGTGTCTTACATAGAACATAGAACAATACAGCACAGAACAGGCCCTTCGGCCTTCGATGTTGTGCCGACCAAAATAAAAAGCAATGCCCCTCCTAACTAAACCATTCCCTTCTCTTCCATATACTTATCAATTAACCTCTTAAACGCCACCAAACTTGGCGCATCTACAACAGCTGCAGGCAGGGCATTCCACTCCCTAATCACTCTTTGAGTAAAGAACCTACCTCTGATATCCGTCCTATAACTCATACCCCTTAATTTAAAGCTGTGTCCCCTCGTGCTAGCTTTCTCCATCCTAGGAAAAAGGCTATCACTGTCCACCCTATCTAAACCTCTAATCATCTTATATGCTTCAATAAGATCCCCTCTTAGCCGCCTCCTTTCTAACGAAAACAACCTCAAATCCTTCAACCTCTCTTCATAGGACCTGCCCTCCATACCAGGCAACATCCTGGTAAACCTCCTCTGTACCCTCTCCAATGCCTCCACATCTTTCTTATAATGTGGGACCAGAACTGCACACAATACTCCAAGTGCGGCCGCACTAGAGTTTTGTACAGTTGCAACATGATGCTGCGGCTCCTAAATTCAATCCCCCTACCAATAAAAGCTAAGACTCCATATGCCTTCTTACAACTTTATCCACTTGACTGCCTACTTTCAGGGATCTATTGACACATACACCAAGATCCTTCTGTTCCTCAACACTATTAAGAGCCCTACCATTAGCCCTATACTCTACACATTTATTGTTCCTGCCAAAGTGCATTACCTCACACTTTTCCACATTAAACTCCATTTGCCACCTCTCGGCCCAGCTCTGCAACTTGTCCAAGTCACTCTGTAAACTAAAACACCCCTCTTCACTATCTACCACACCACCAACTTTAGTATCATCTGCAAATTTACTGATCCATCCCTCAATACCCTCATCCAGATCATTTATAAAAATTACAAACAGCAGGGGCCCCAAAACAGACCCCTGAGGCACACCACTCGTCACCGAACTCCACGATGAATATCTCCCATCAACCACACCCTCTGTCTTCTATCTGCCAGTCAATTCCTAATCCAATTAGCTAAATCACCCTGTATTCCACACATCTGCATTTACGAATCTGGTAGAATTTTTTGAGGTGACGAAAATGGTCGACGAAGGGCGAGCCGTTGATGTCGTCTATATGGATTTTCAGTAAGGCGTTTGACAAAGTCCTTCATGGGAGGTTAGTTGAAAAGGTCAAGGCTAATGGGATACAAGGACAGGTAGCTAGATGGATAAGTAACTGGCTTGGTAATAGGAGACAGAGAGTAATAGTGGAAGGGTGTTTTTCTAGCTGGAGGTCGGTCACTAGTGGTGTGCCGCAGGACTCGGTACTGGGACCTCTTCTATTTGTAATATATAAATGACTTGGAAGAGGGAGTAAGTGGAGTGATCAGCAAGTTTGCAGACGATACAAAGATGGCTGGACTTGCGATAGTGAGGAGCATTGTCAGGCAATGCAGCAGGACATAGATAGGCTGGTAGCTTGGGCAGATAGATGACAGATGGAATTCAATCCTGATAAATGTGAGGTGATGCATTTCGGGAGAAAAAATGTAGGGGGAGGTATATGATAAAGGGTTAGAACATAGAACATAGAACATTACAGCGCAGTACAGACCCTTCGGCCCTCGATGTTGCGCCGGCCAGTGGACCCTCTAACCTAAACTATTCCAATATCATCCATATGCCTATCCACCAAACATTTGAATGCCCCCAAAGTAGGCGAGTCCACAACTGCTGCAGGCAGGGCATTCCACGCCCTCACCACCCTCTGTGTAAAGAACCTGCCTCTGACATCCGTCCTATAACTACCACCTCTTAATTTAAAGTTATGTCCCCTCGTGTTGGTCATCACCATCCGAGGAAAAAGGCTCTCACTATCCACCCTATCCAGTCCTTTGATCATCTTATACACCTCAATTAGGTCACCGCGTAACCTTCTTCTCTCTAATGAAAATAACCTCAGGTCCCTCAGCCTTTCCTCATAAGGCCTTCCCACCATACCAGGCAACATCCTGGTAAACCTCCTCTGCACCCTTTCCAATGCTTCCACATCTTTCTTATAATGCGGCGACCAGAACTGTACGCAATACTCCAAGTGCGGCCGCACCAGAGTTTTGTACAGTTGTAACATAACCTCACGGCTCCTAAATTCAATCCCTCTACCAATAAAAGCTAACACACCGTACGCCTTCTTAACAACTTTATCAACCTGGGTGCCAACTTTCAAAGAGCTATGTACTTGTACCCCAAGATCCCTCTGCTCGACAACACTATTAAGGGTCCTTCCATTAGCCCTATATTTCATATGCCTGTTATTCCTACCAAAGTGAATCACCTCACACTTATCCGTATTGAATTCCATTTGCCACCTCACGGCTCAGCTCTGCAACCTATCTATGTCCCTTTGCAAACTGTAACATCCATCCTCGCTGTCTACAACTCCCCCCACTTTGGTATCGTCAGCAAATTTACTAATCCAACCCTCTACACCCTCATCTAGGTCATTTATAAAAATGACAAACAGCAGTGGCCCTAAAACAGATCCTTGAGGTACACCACTTGTAACTGCACTCCAGGTTGAATATTTCCCATCAACCACCACCCTCTGTCTTCTATCAGCTAGCCAATTCCTAATCCAAATTGCTAAATCACCTTCAATCCCATGCATCTGCACTTTCTGCAGTAGCCTACCATGGGGAACCTTATCAAACGCTTTGCTAAAATCCATATACACTACATCAACTGCCTTACCCTTATCTACCTCTTTGGTCACCTCCTCAAAAAACTCAATAAGGTTTGTGAGGCACGACCTACCCTTCACAAAACCGTGCTGACTATCCCTAATCAATTTATTTCTCTCTAGATGCTTATAAATCCTATCCCTTATAATTCTTTCCAAGACTTTGCCCACAACAGAAGTCAGGCTCACCGGTCTATAATTTCCAGGATGGTCCCTACTCCCCTTTTTGAACAAAGGGACAACATTTGCCATCCTCCAGTCTTCCGGCACTATACCTGTAGCTAACGACGACATGAAGATCAAAGCCAAAGGCTCTGCAATCTCCTCTCTAGCCTCCCAGAGAATCCTGGGGTAAATCCCATCTGGCCCAGGGGACTTATCAATTTTCATACCCTCAAGATTCGCTAACACTCCTCCTTATGAACCTCAATCCTGCCCAGTCTACAACCTAGTATCGCAGTATTCTCCCCAACAACATTGTCTTTCTCCTGTGTGAATACTGACGAAAAATACTCATTCAGTGTCTTCCTATCTCCTCAGGCTCCACGCACAACTTCCCACTGCTATCTCTGACTGGCCCTAATCTTGCCCTAACTAATCTTTTATTATTTATATACCTGTAAAAAGCTTTAGGATTCTCCTTAATCCTATCCGCCAAAGTCTTCTTGTATCCTCTTCTAGCTCTTCTCAACTCCCTCTTTAGCTCCTTCCTGGCTAATTTATAGCTCTCCGGTGCCCTAACTGAGCCTTCACGTCTCAACATTATATAAGCCTCCTTCTTCCTCTTCACCAGAGATTCAACTTCCCTAGTACACCATGGTTCCCTCACTCAACCACTTCCTCCCTGCCTGGCAGGGACATATTCATTAAGGAAATGCAGAAGCTGTTCCTTAAATATGCTCCACATTTCAGATGTCCCCAGCCCCTGCAATTTCCTGCTCCACCCTATGCATCCTAAATCTCTCCTAATAGCCTCATAATTACCTTTCCCCTAGCTATAACTACTGTTATTCGGTATGTGCCCATCCCTTTTCATCACTAAGGTAAACGTAACCGAATTGTGGTCACTATCACCAAAGTGCTCACCCACCTCCAAGTCTAACACCTGGTCTGGTAGACGTATTAAGATCTACCAGACCTTAATAGGTAGACCTATTAAGAGTATAGAAACGCAGAGGGACCTGTGGGTGCAGGTCCACAAGTCTCTGAAGGTGGCAGAGCAAGTAGAGAAGGTTGTGAAGAAAGCATATAGTATGTTAGCCTTTATAGGAAGGGGTATAGAGTACAAGAGCTGGCCTTTAATGTTGCAATTGTATAAAACGCTGGTTAGACCTCATTTGGAATACTGCGTCCAGTTCTGGTCGCCTTACTACCGGAAGGATGTGGAGACTCTGGAGAGAGTGCAGAGGAGGTTTACAGGATGCTGCCTGGTATGGAAGGTCTGAGTTACGAGGAGAGGTTAGGCAAATTGGGACTGTTTTCCTTAGAAAGACGTAGACTTAGAGGAGATCTAGTAGAGGTGTACAAGATTTTGAAGGGGATAGATAGAGTAAACAGGGTTAAGCTTTTTCCTAGGATGGACTCAAATAGCACGAGGGGTCTCGGGCTTAGGGTGAGGGGGGTAAGGTATAATTTGGATGCTAGAGGGAGTTTTTTCACACAGAGGGTGGTGGGGGTATGGAATGCGCTGCCAAGTAAAGTGGTGGAGGCAGGCACTTGGAGTTATTTAAGAAATACTTAGATGGGCACATGAACGGAATGGGAATGGAGGGGTATAGAAAACTGATTTAAAATAGGGATCATGAGCCTTGGGAGTCCCTGGGGAGTGTGTAAATAGATGATGATATTGATATACTTGTTTTTATCCTACAGGTGCTTTGGTCCACCTTGTTGTCTAACGAGGGGCATACACGCGATGGATCGTGAGAGGGGTGCTCTTGGATTTTTTTTCAAGAGTATCCTACTGCTTCATGTCGTTAATGTATGCTTGACCTGGATCATTTGATGGGCAACACGACAGCTCAGTGACTATCGCTGTGCTGTGCAGATACATGGATTTGGGCCTGTGTCTGTGGGAGTTTGCGCATTCTCCCTGTGCTTGTGTGGGTTTTCTCTGGGTGCTCTAGTTTTTTCCCACATCCCAAAGATGTGCTCTTAGGCTAATTGGCATAACAAATTCTCCCTAAATTGTCTCAAATGTGGTTTTTAATCCATAGATCTATAAACATGGACAGGGATCGCGGGTGGGCACATCGGGGTGGCGCGGGCTCAATGGGCCGAAGGGCCTGTTTCCCGTGCTGTTTTGTTCTTTGATCTTTGTAGGACAGACAGATAGGGTCTCTCTGCAAAGATGCATTTCAATGCTTTTCTTTGAAAGATAAAATTTTCAGGGTTTTGTTGTAGTTATTCTGCTGCTTCCTCATGTGAAGATGAGCCACTGAACCCAGTCAGTGCCTCGAGGTGCTCACCAATGAAGCTTCAGCGTGACAGCTATATTGCTGTCATCTGATTACAGTGAATCTCAGGTCTTCGCCTGTTCTTCCCTCATCAGTGAAAGCGATTGACATTCAAAACAAACTGACAGAACTTCCTCAACCACCATGCTGGTCAGGTGACATCTTGTGGAAATGTTTTGTGGACAGCTCCAAGGTGAATTTATGACCTTATACAAAAACCCAGCTCAGCATTCAAATGTCCAGATAGAACATAGAACATAGAACACTACATCACAAACAGGCCCTTCGGCCCACGAGTTGCGCCGATCACATCTATATCTACCAATCCACAGACCTATCTATAACCCCCAATCCCATTCGTTCCCATATACTCATCCAGAAGTCTTTTAAAAGACCCCAGCGCGTTCACCTCGACCACCACTGACAGGAGCCGATTCCATTCACTCACCACCCTCTGAGTGAAAAACTTACCCCTAACATCCCCTCTGTATTTGCTTTCCTGCACCTTAAATCTGTGTCCTCTCGTAGTGACCACTTCCGCTCGGGGAAATAGTCTCTGAGAGTCCACCCTATCTATTCCTCTCAACATTTTATAAACCTCTATCAGGTCACCTCTTAACCTACGTCTCTCCAGTGAGAACAGTCCCAGCTCCCTCAACCTATCTTCATATGGCCTGCCTCCCAATCCAAATAACGCAATGTCTGTCTATATTTTAAAGATTGTCAAGATTTTACTTTCCCGATCGCAGAAAGGTCATAAAAACATAAGAACTAGGAGCAGGAGAAGGGCATCTGACCCCTCGAGTCTGCTCCACCATTCAGAAGATCATGGCTGATCTTTTTGTGGACTCAGCTCCACTTACCCACCATAACCCTTAATTCCTTTAGTGTTCAAAAATGTATCTATCCTTGCCTTAAAAACATTCAATGAGGCAGCTTCAACTGCTTCACTGGGCAGGGGATTCCACAGATTCACAACTCTTTATGTGAAGAAGTTCCTCCTCAACTCAGTCCTAAATCTGCTTCCCCTTATTTTGAGGCCATGCCCCCTAGTTCTAGTTTCACCTGCCAATGGAAACAACTTCCCTGCTTCTATCTTATCTATTCTTTTCATAATCTTTTATGTTTCTATAAGAACTCCCCTCATTCTTCTGAATTCCAATGAGTATAGCCCCAGTCTACACAGTTTCTCCTTGTAAGCCAATCCTCTCAACTCCGGAATCAGCCTAGTGAATCTCCTCTGCACCCCCTCCAGTGCCAGTATATCCTTGCTCAAGTAAGGAGACCAAAACTGTACACAGTAACTCCAGGTGTGGCCTCACCAGCACCTTATACAGCTGCAATATAATCTCACTGTTTTTAAATTCAACCCTCTAACAATAAAAGACAAAATTCCATTTGCTTTCTTAATTACCTGCTGTATCTGCAAACCAACTCCTTGAGATTCCTGCACAAGGACGCCCAGCTCCCTCTGCACAGCAGCATGTTGCAATATTTTACTGTTTAAATAATTGTCCATTTTGCTGTTATTCCTACCAAAATGGATGGTCTCACAATTATCAACATTGTACTCCATCTGCCAGACCCTCATCCACTCACTTAGACTATCTATATCCCTTTGCAGACTTTCAGCGCCTTCTGCACACTTTGCTCTTCCACCCATCTTAGCATCATCTGTGAATTTTGACACACTACACTTGGTCCCCAACGCCAGATTATCTGTGTAAATTGTAAACAATTGCAGTCCCAACACTGATACATGAGGCACACCACTAGTCATTGATCACCAACCAGAAAAACACCTATTTACCTCCACACTTTGCTTTCTGTCAGTTAACTAATCCCCTATCCATGCTAATACATTACCCATAACACTGTGCATCTTTATCTTATGTAGCAGTCTTTGGTGCGGCACCTTGTCAAATGCCTTCTGGAAATCCAGATACCCCACATCTACAGGTTCCCCATTGTCCACTGCTCATATATAATGTTCTAAAAGTCTCGGAATTCAGGTGAAGATTTTATTGTACATTTGCTGTGGGTAAATGGTATAGCTTTAAATCCGCAGGAAACAAATTTGGGATTTGTTTCCATGGAGCCAACAATCTGTAGAGGGCTTCTCACAAGTTGTCTTTGAGGTTTGAACACTGCATGATTCATAACAAGTGTCAGATTGTGGCAGGATCTGTCTGGAGTAACCGGTTCTGGAAAGGTAAACTGAGGGAGAGCTGCTGCTACCAGCAGCTTGGACTTTACAATCAGCAGGTCACTTTTCACTTCATTTTCGAGCTTCGGAGCTGACTCAATGTCTCCCTCAGTGGACTTGAGGTGTCTGCAAACAGGATAAACAGTAATATGGTGCTTCAATCAATCAGATTGAAAAATCCTCACTAAGATGCACAGGGCCTTATTTTACCATTTTGACTCCACTGGAGGTATTTGAAAGTGGGAGTGTTTCAGATCTGACTTTTAGACCTGTTGTCAGGTGCCTCCATACTCACTCTGTCTGAGAAAATATCAGCAATTCTGATTCACGCTGCAGAAGCCTGTGGGTGTGACTTAACATGCCTGAAATCCTACAGATCCAACTGATGCCTCCAAATGCACATGTGCAAAAAGAAAAATTAATAGAATGCTGCTTCCCTGCCACATTGCTCCCAGGTCGAATAATGCCTTCCCCTGACCCCCTCAGAGACATTGCCCCACCCCCAAAACATTACTGACCCCCTTATCCCCCCACCCCTCCATCACCCAGACAGATTGTGGGTCCCCACCTGCCCACTGATCTAAGGAAGAATGACAGCAAACCTCTCCCATTGATGTCAAACAGTGTATTCCCCTCAGGTCCCCTCACAATCTCAAGCAGAAAGCCATTGGACGCTCAGCACTTACCCCCTTACTAGCTGGAGCACCCGAATCAGACTTATATGGAACGTGACTGTTTCGCTCCAATTCTGTATTGGCAAATGCGGTGGTAAAATGTGGGGGGGGGGGCGTTGCTGGTAAGGTTGGGCGTGCAGTCCATTAAGTTAGTTTAAATCATGTAAATATGTTTAAATGGCTGTCACACTAGTTTTGGGCGCAGTCCTGATCGCAGCTATTTTTGGGCCTTGGTAAAAGGGAAACCAGCATGGGGGTGGGTGCAAATGGGGCTATTTGCCTCACACATGACTTTATCAAGTTTTAGCATCTGAAAATGGGCACAACTTGATGGTGAAATCGGGCCCACAGAGTCTAAACCAGGGATTACAAGTTAAATTTTAAACTTAATACATAGAGTGAAAATACATTAGAAAAAACAACATTTGGAAAGAAACAAAAAAGTTTCTTTTATTATTTTAAGAAATTCCTACAATAATGAAGTCCTGCAGGAAGGAAATTCCACTGAATTGAATTACATTTTCAAGGCCAGAGAGATTGATTCTCAGTAATAATCACTCACCATGCCATTAAAGAAATCACATGATTACAATGGTTATTTTTGGAATGTTTATTGTTGAGGAATTGGCAAAGATCAGAGTTTGGTGGGTGGGATTCTATGAATCACATGATCAGTAATTTGCCATGGAATTCAATTTTTACAGACGTAAGAAAATATTTAGCCTCGTTCTGTCAGGGGTAACTGAGTTTTCAACTGTCTTCTAATTGATAATCATTATTGAATAGCCAATAAAACTCCATGATCCTATGGGAAAAACCTCCCTGACCCTGAGTAAACTCCAATTGGGGTCTCATTCCCTCAGAAAATCCTTCAGCGT
This sequence comes from Sphyrna mokarran, assembly GCA_024679065.1. Lineage (NCBI taxonomy): Eukaryota > Metazoa > Chordata > Chondrichthyes > Carcharhiniformes > Carcharhinidae > Sphyrna > Sphyrna mokarran. The sequence continues at coordinate 1,375,356 of JAGIQG010000024.1, forward strand.
CACTGGGTCAAAATTCTGAAACTCCCTTTCTAACAGCACTGTGGGTGTACCTACACTATATGGACTGCAGCTGCTCATCACTACCAAGGTCAGTTAGGGGCAATAAGTGCTGATCAGTGACACCCACATCCTGAGAAGGGGTAAGATTAAATAAACCACATTTCAATTTTTAATTTAATTCCATGCATATGTTTCAATTTCTTTTGTTTTCAGCGCAATGAATAAAAAAAGGAACAAAAATCCCTGATTCTTATTTCCTGTTCTGCGGTCTATTAAAATTCTTGAATCTGATTGGCTGATCAACTACTTGATTACTTCACTGATGCTTGACACCACAAATGTCACAAAATTCAAACTCATGTCCGAGTGGAAGAAGTTGATACTTTCAAGCCTGATGGAACTTTCAGAGCACCTTTGATGTCAGTTTTCATAAAAATCTAATGACTATTGACTGCCCCATCCAAGCCAACGCAAGTTCCAAAATTAGGCAGGTTCATGTTAATTTCTTATCATCCTTCAAGATTTAGATCATATAACAGTTTGCATTTATATAGAACCTTTGACGTTGCTAAATGTCCAGAGTTGCTTCACAAGATTAATGAGATTGAACACGAACGTTGTGTATTCCACATTTTGGCAAAATCAAAAAATACAGCCAAAAGCTTGGCTAAAATTGTAGATTTTAAAGAGCATTTCACAAGATGGAGATAGGTGGAAATGGAGAGAAGTTTAGGGAGAATACTTCAGACTGTCAGGTCAGGGAGCTGAAGGATGGCTGACAGTACAGTACAGCAAAAAGGCCATTTGGTCCATCTTGTTGTGCCAGTACGATGAAGGATTTAGTTATTTATCTCCAGCTCCTGCTCCTTCCCCTCAGCTCAGGCAATATAGGAGTATTCTACTGAGTTGAACATTGTTAGGAATGGTTTAGTGAGAAGCTCTCCAAGGTCCTGACGGAATCTAATCAGCTTCTATTAGTCACAGTGTTGTACATCATTCCATGCCAATAATATAAAAATTATAGTCTGTGTTAGTTTTAAAGATTTACTGTTGGTTACTATTAACTCCCAGGGAGTTATTCATCCATTATTCCAGTAACTACATTGAATACTTTAATGATGCTTCAAGACTTTCAGTAATTTGAATATGCATCAGATTGTCTGACATTTAATTGAGAACAGTTACAACTGCTCACAACATATCATTACCAATTATTCAAGGAATGAAATGAGGACTTGGTAACAATTTGCTCAGATTTGGAGAACACAGAAAATTCTATTTAAATTTAATTATACTTGTGATGTATTTGCTACAATAATTTGTGGGGTTGGAATTCTGGCTGATTAACAGGTTTGGAACACAGAGAGACTCCACACAGACAGTGATCCAACCCGGGAATGGAACCCTGCTCTATGGCACTGTGAGGTAGCAGCGCTAACCATTGCGTCACCATGCCATCCATGCACCACTATGCTGCCCATGGATAAAGGGGAACCTGTGGATATGCTGGCCTTAGATTTCTAGAAATAAGAGTCCATTGTAACGTATTGACACAGATGAAGGATTGTAGGTAAAAGGAAGCAGAGAGTAGGAAAAAAATGGGTCTTTTTCAGGTTGGCATGGCATCTCGAGTGGAATTTCACAGGGATCAGGGTCGGAACCTCAACTATTTATAATTTGCATTAATAACTTGGATGGAGGGACCAGGTGTATGGTTGTTAAATTTTCTGATGATAAATCGGAGGATATATTGTGAGGAGGATGTTAGGAATCTGCAGAGGGTCATCGATAGGTTAGGTAAATGGGAAAGAATTGGCAGATGGAATATAGGTGTTCATTCTCCAGCCTTGCAGTGGTGTGTTTCTCCTGCTGGGAGGTGGTATGCTGTTTGTTCGCTGTTGGATCATCTGGTCCTGCTGCTGTCAGTGGGATTTTCCACTGACTGCTCAGCACCCCAGCAGGACACCCGCAGTGAGCATTTGTGGGGTCAGAAGATCCTGCCGACGTGAAAAGCTGGAGAATTCTGACCATAATATGTGAACTTGTCCACTTTGGCAGAAAGAATAGAAAAGCAGCAAATTAATTAAGTGGAGAAAGATTGCAGAATTCTGGGTTACAGAGGGATCTGGGTGTCTGGCACATGAATCAGGAAAAAATCATATTGCAGCTACAGCATGTGATTGACAAGACAAATAGAATGTTTAGTGTTTATTGTAAGGAGAATGGAATATAAAAATAGGATATTCTGCTACAGTCATACAGTGCGTTTGTGAGACCACATCTGCACACAGTTTTGGTCTCCTTTCTTAAGAAAGGATATAAATGCATTGGAAGTGGTTTGGAGAAGGTTAACTTGACTGACTCCTGGGATGGAGATGTTTATCTTACAGGGAAAGTTTGGACTGTTGGGCCTATATCCACTGGGATTTAGAAGATTGAGAGGTGATCTTATTGAAACACATCAGATCTGAGGGAACTCGACAGGGTGGATGCTGAGGTGATGTTTCCTCCTGAGGGAGTGGGGAGGGAGATGGAGCTAGGAGATACAGCTTAAAAATAAGGAGTCTCCCATTTAAGGCAGAGATGAGAAGAATTGTTATCTCTTAGAAGGTTGTAAATCTTTGGAATTTTCTCTTCCCTGGAGAATGATGGAAGTAGGATTATTGTATATTGTTAAGACGAGGTAGCTAGATTCTTGACTAACAAGGTTTAGGGTGTAGGTGGAGTGTAAAGGCGAGCTTACAATCAGCTCAGGGATGACCTTATTGAATTGTGGAACAGGCTCGAGGGACTGAATGGCGTCCTGCTCTTAATTTGCATGTTCTTACGTGTTGCTCTGGGAGAAATGGGTTTTGATTCATGGGGCACTGATAGGAATTCAGGAAGTGGGAGCTATACCATTGGGACCAACCTTCACCTGAATTGTGCTGGAACAGTTTTTTGGCAAATGGTGTGAGTAGGTTTGTAGTGAGAGCTTTGAACTGAATAGTGAGGGTGTGTGTTCATGTGAAGGGAGGATTGGAAAGTTAAAGAGAAAGGAGAAGGCAATAGTGATACAGGAAGTGACAGGCAGGGTATTATCAGAAGGGACAGGATGTACAAATGTGAGATGCACTTTGAGCAAACTAAAATAAATCTCGGCCCATAGACCCTCTTTTTTGTGGTTGTTGATGACGATGCAGCCTTGCTATTGGAAGACCATGATCAATAAACTTCCCATCTTCCCAGAAGTTATCGCAAGAAGCAGCAATGGAGTGAATGAGACAAGTACGTTGCTTGGATTCTACTGATGTTCTGCTGAAAGTGCACATCACCACCCTTCCTGATTGGGGAAACAGTGTGTAGCCACAGCAGAGATCAGCTGTATTTTACATGTAGACAGGTACTACACCTCCTGGAGAAATAATCACACTCCAGGGACTCAGTAAGTGTCTCCTTGTGAAAAGGGAATGGTTGAAGTTTTGGATGATTTTGTTGATGGCTGGAATGATGATGTGGTTTAGAACAAGCTACCGCCAATATTCATTTATAAACAGAACAGCTGTGGAAATCGACTATTATCACCAAGCAACCCCATTGCAGCATTTCTGCAGATCAGCTTCTCCAAGCAGACATAAACCACTGCACAGATAACAGTAGAAACATCTCCCCCACTGTGTCCAGAGCAGACCACAAACTAAACCGGCAGATTTTAAAATAACCAATATGATGTTCAAGTAGAAAATAGAAAGGATGTGAAAGATCTTCAAACTGGAGGAATGATGCAGCCGTATAAACCACTGACCCCCTCAGTTATGATGTACAGATGCCGGCGTTGGATTGGGGTGGTAAGAACTCAGTAAGAATTTAGCAACACCAATTTATAATCCAACCGATTTATTTGATAGTAAAAAAGCGAGCTTTCGACTCCTGCGTCTTCTTCAGGCAAATGCAGTGTTCCAGACCAGAACACTGCATTTGCCTGAAGAAGACACAGGAGTCGAAAGCTCGCTTTTTTACTATCAAATAAATCGGTTGGATTATAAATTGGTGTTGCTAAATTCTTACTGACCCCTCAGTTATGACATCTCCTGGGAAAATAGAAATCACAGGAAAATGAATTCAAAGCAAGAATTGGGAAATTCCTCCCTAATTCCCTCAATCAAACAAAGATCTGGAAGGCAACGTTAGTACATTGATGGCCCAGCAGATGTTTGGGTAGTAATGGTTAGCTTTGTCCTTTATCAGTGACTGTGTGGTCAATATGGAAAAGATCAATACATCAGCAGTAATGTTCTGTTGGAATTGATGATTGACAGTGTGAATTCCAGCATGGTAATTTTGTTAAGCATTCTGATAAAACGTCTTTGAAGTGAATTGGTAATTCTACCTTCACACATGCCAGACCTGCTCAACACTTCCAGCATTGCTTCAAAATAAAGAACTGGGTCGAAGCTGTTTCAGGAGCTCTTGGATTGGGAAAGGTGAGTGCATTTTATGTGTGTGTCCATCTTCACTGTGCTATTGATGTGAAACTCTTTAATCATCTGGGACATGCCGGTGCGTAAAGAAAGAAAATGGTTTCATTCACCGCTCCTCTCTGCTGGTGTCAATACACAAGTTGATGGTGAGATTTAATTACAGCTAATTGAGATATGGGTCAAAGTGTAACATGTTTGCTGAACATATGCAGTCTAATGGTGACTGATGGATTGTTTGTTGGGGGAAAGATTACCAGCTGCCTGCACTGGAGAGGTGGAATTTGAAATATTTTCCCACAGAGTGATGTCTTGCTGTTTCAGGGGAAAGAGGAGAGGGGAGGTGGGTGAATGGGTCTGCAAAGAGCTGTGTGCTACTGGAAAATGGATTACTCCAGAGGATCAAACAGCTAAATAATGAGACTGTGACTGTGGACTTCAGCCAATGTTTTACAACAAATGTAAAACTAGGACTTGAAATCAAACTTAAAATAACAAAATTTATCTCAAGCACACATTTAAAAAGACTTGTAAAAATAAGCCGTTTAACACATGTTTTAACTCAATACTGAAATTCCCAAACATCCCCAGAGAGAATCAAAGGTCATGTTTTCTCAATTTAAAATACGGTTTTGTTCTGTCTTTTCTTTTAAGCTTCATGTTTTCTTGCTGTAACATTCTTAATCCAAAGATACTTATGAAGCTTGACATTATCCAAGACAAAACAACCCATTTGATTAATATCCCTTTCCCAAATATTTGCTCCTTCCAGCTCTGACGCACAGTGACAGCCATGAGGAACATCTATGCACTGCAGAAACTCGCTAAGGTTCCTTAGGCAGCATCTTTCAAAGCCACGGCCATTACCAAGTAAAATGACATGAGCGGTGGACACAAGGGAACTCCACCACCTGGAGATTCTCCTCCAACTCACTCACTATCCTGACTGAAATATATCACCATTTCTTCACTGGGGCAAAATCCTGCAACTTCCCCCCAACAGCACTTTGGGTGTACCTACCCCAAATGGATCACAGTAGTTGAAGATGGCAGTTCACCAACACCTCGTCAAGGGTACTTAGGGATGGGCAACAGGTTGAAGGTGCTGGCGAGCAGTTACAGAGGAGATGTCAGGGGTAAGTTTTTCACTCAGAGGGTGATGGGTGGGTGGAATTGGCTGGAATTGTCAGTGGTGGTAGAGGCAACTCGCTGGTGTCTTTTAAGAGACTTTTGGATGAATACATGGGATTTAATGGGATTGAGAGTTATAGATAGGCCTGATAGGTATGAATATGTGGGCCGAAGGGCCTGTTTGTGCTGTAGTGTTCTATGTTCTATTTTCTATAAATGTCCATAAATTAATAAGAAAAATTCTGAAAGTAGAATCTAGAATCCTCGACCATCCTGGATGGCTTCTTCTTGCTGCAGTTCCTCAATCCAATCAACTGTTTGAGATCTCTCCCACATGACTGTATGTCTTACACAGCTTTTCAAAGTGAGACACATCTTTACCCAGAGAGTGGTGCGTCTGTGGAATCCACACAATCTAGCTGAGGACAAAACATTATATGTTTTCAAGAAGCATTTAGAAAAAAGCTTTTGGAGACTTTCACAGCAACTTTATTGACGTGTTAATGTAAGCCGACTTGTAACATTAATAAATAAACTATCAACTGTGATGAAAGGGATCAAAGCGTGTGGGGAGAAAGAAAAACACTGTAACATCCCAGTGTTTGCAGATGATTCCAAGTTGGGTGGGAAGGTTAACTGTTGTGAGAGATGCTTCAGCATTATCTGGACAGGTTGGGCAAATGAGCAAATCCATGCAGTATAATTTGAAATGTGAGATTATTCACTTTGAAAGCAAAATCAAGATGGCAGATTACTATCTGAATGGTTGTAAATTGGGAGAGGGGAGTGTGCAGAGGGACCTGGGTGTCCTTGTGCACTTGTCACTGAGGGTAAGCATGCAGGTGCAGCAGACAGTAAAGAAGGTAAATGGTATGTTGGACTTCATTGTGAGAGGTTTGGAGTACAGGAGCAGGGATGTGTTATTGCAATTATACAGGGGCCTTAGTGAGGCCACACTTAGAGTATTGTGTGGAGTTTTGGTCTCCTTTTCTAAGGAAGGATGTTTTTGCTCTCGAGGGAGTGCAGCGAAGGTTTACCAGGCTGATTCCGGGGATGGCAGGACTGATGTATGAGAAGAGATTGACTAGGCTAGGATTGTTTTCGCTGGAGTTCAGATGAATGAGCGGGGATCTCCTAGAGACTTATAAAATTCTAACAAGTCTAGACAGTGTAGATGCAGGGAGGATATTCCTGATGGTGGGGGAGTCCAGAACCAGGGGTCACAGTCTGAGGATATGGGGTCAATCATTTAGGATGGAGGTGAGGAGACATTTCTTCACCCAAGGAGTGGTGAGCCTGTGGGATTCATCACTACAAGGAATAGTTGATGCCAAAACATTGAATACATTCAAGAGGCAGCTGGATATAACACTTGGAGCAAATGGGATCAAAGGTTATGGGAAAAAGCAGGATTAGGCTATTGAGTTGGACGTTCAGCCATGATCGAATGGTGGAACAGTTTCGAAGGGCCGAATGGCCTACTCCTACTTTCTACGTTTCTATGTCCCAGCTGGTTGCCACTGAAACATTGTGCAGGGATTGTTGGACCTTGCTGTCATCTGTGAGGTCTTTCGACTCCATTAGACTAACATGGCATCCTTGACCTGGAGTTCCTCTGCTCTTATGTTACTCTATAATGGAGTTCCGAGGATGTTGTTGGGACTTGATGGATTGAGTTATAAGGAAAGGCTGGATGGACTGAGGCTTTTGTCTCTGAAGTGTGGGTAACTGAGGGGTGATCTTAAAGAGGCCTATAAAATAATAAGGGGCACAGATCAACTAGATAGTCAATATCTTTTTCCAATGATAGCGGAGTCTAAAATAGGGAGCATAGCTTTAAGGTGAGGGGGGATAGAGTTACAAAAAGGTCCAGAGGGGCAATTTTTTCACACAAAGAACAGTGTCTGGAACAAGATGCCAGAGGCAGTAGGAGAGACAGATACAATTTTATCTTCTAAAAAACATTTAGATAGTTATATGGGTAAGATGGGCATTGAGGGAGGTGCACCAAATGGAAGCAATTGGGATTAATTTAGTGACTTAAAGAAACATGTACATAGAACATAGAACATAGAACATAGAACATAGAACATTACAGCGCAGTACAGGCCCTTCGGCCCTCGATGTTGCGCCTGCCAGTGGACCCTCTAACCTAAACTATTCCAATATCATCCATATGCCTATCCACCGACCATTTGAATGCCCCCAAAGTAGGCGAGTCCACAACTGCTACAGGCAGGGCATTCCACGCCCTCACCACCCTCTGTGTGAAGAACCTGCATCTGACATCCGTCCTATAACTACCACCTCTTAATTTAAAGTTATGTCCCCTCGTGTTGGTCATCACCATCCGAGGAAAAAGGCTCTCACTATCCACCCTATCCAATCCCTTGATCATCTTATACGCCTCAATTAGGTCCCCGCGTAACCTTCTCTCTAATGAAAATAACCTCAGGTCCCTCAGCCTTTCCTCATAAGGCCTTCCCACCATACCAGGCAACATCCTGGTAAACCTCCTCTGCACCCTTTCCAATGCTTCCACATCTTTTTTATAATGCGGCGACCAGAACTGTACGCAATACTCCAAGTGCGGCCGCACCAGAGTTTTGTACAGTTGTAACATAACCTCACGGCTCCTAAATTCAATCCCTCTACCAATAAAAGCTAACACACCGTACGCCTTCTTAACAACTTTTATCAACCTGGGTGCCAACTTTCAAAGAGCTATGTACTTGTACCCCAAGATCCCTCTGCTCGACAACACTATTAAGGGTCCTTTCATTAGCCCTATATTTCATATGCCTGTTATTCCTACCAAAGTGAATCACCTCACACTTATCTGTATTGAATTCCATTTGCCCCCTCACGGCCCAGCTCTGCAACCTATCTATGTCCCTCTGCAAACTGTAACATCCATCCTCGCTGTCTACAACTCCCCCCACTTTGGTATCGTCAGCAAATTTACTAATCCAACTCTCTACACCCTCATCTAGGTCATTTATAAAAAATGACAAACAGCAGTGGCCCTAAAACAGATCCTTGAGGTACACCACTTGTAACTGCACTCCAGGTTGAATATTTCCCATCAACCACCACCCTCTGTCTTCTATCAGCTAGCCCATTCCTAATCCAAACTGCTAAATCACCTTCAATCCCATGCATCTGCACTTTCTGCAGTAGCCTACCATGGGAACCTTATCAAACGCTTTGCTAAAATCCATATACACTACATCAACTGCCTTACCCTTATCTTCCTCTTTGGTCACCTCCTCAAAAAACTCAATAAGGTTTGTGAGGCACGACCTACCCTTCACAAGACCGTGCTGACTATCCCTAATCAATTTTGGATAAGTTGAGATTTCCATGTTGTAAATCTCTATGACTCTATTCCTCCTAATTATGACCTAGCCTCATCATGTGAAATGGGCTAGTGTTGTTGGAGGATTTCAGACTGTCAGATTATTTGGATTGACTTTCACATCTTCTTTTATGTGTAATATGTTTGAAAGGGAATCATTAGCCAATCAGAATACTTGTGGTCACCATGGTCACAGCCTTCAGCCAATCTGAATAATCCATTTAAGATTCAACAACGTCTCTGAGCTGCTGGAGTCGCCTGTTGAATTTTAATTCAAAATGTGACTGTCTTTAAATTAAAGTAGGAATCGAAAGATTTCAGAATATATTCAGATTTACCTGAAGGTTCATTTATTCCCTGCCTCACAATGATGTCATTGGCTATTGGACTGACAGGGTAGAGTAACATATTCATTTGTTGAATCTTTATCTTATGTAATCCTGAAGCTATCTCCTGTTTGTAAAATCTTGTTGTTCCACAGTTCCCAATTCTGTTTTATTTCAGATTTCCTGCATCAGAAGCATTTTACTTTTATTTTACGCCATTCTGTGCTGGGTCTGGTCCTTGTGTTAACCCCATGTGAAGTGGGAGAATTGATTGATTATCCACAACTGTTTTTTAGCAGAGGGGAGACCAACTTTAAATGTTGTGTCTCTTTCAGAAGTGTTGTAACCATTCTTTCTCTCTATGTGTGTTGGATTCCTGTGGACTCCCATTGCAATTGTGGACCTGATTTCAGAGCATCATTGCTGGACCTCTTGGAACATTCTCAGAATATTTGAGGCTGATTAAACCAAATTCCCAGCTCAGGCTGAAATTTAAAAATTTATTTTTGTTTGAATGGAGATCAGGTACAACATGATGTGATTGACTGTGAGGTTCAAGAACAGGATTGTTCTGCCTGCTCACTGTCCTGAGGTCAGTTCAACCATTGCCTGAATTTTCATCTTGCGATCAGTCTAGGTCCTTTGACTCTGCAATCAATGAGGATCTCCAGTGCTTTAATGGAGTCCTTGAACTTCATTCCACATCTGTAATAAAGCTGCTTTGAGGATGATCTCCAGCTGTGTGGTTGAGCATAAGCTCTTTATTGTCAGCACACAATTCCATACACATCCCTGAGGTATCTCACTGTGATATCGTTTTACAAGTTTCACTCAGACCCTCTCTCCACACAGTTTCACTCAGACCCTCTCTCCACACAGTTTACCATCATATTCACATCAATCTACATCACATGTTCATTCGTTCATGGATGTGGGTGTCACCAGTAAAGGCAGCATTTATTGCCCATTGCTAACTGCCACTGAACTGAATATTTCAGAGGGCAGTTAAGAGTTATCCACATTGTTGTAAGTTTGGACTCACATGTAGACCAGTCTGGATAAGGACATTAATGAACCAGATAATTCTTCATGACAATTGATGATGGTTTCATGGTCCTCATTCCTGTGACTAGTTTTATATTCCTGATTTATTAATTGATCCATTTTGGATTTGAACCCATGTCCCAGTGCCTGGTTGCTGGATCACTAGCCTGGTGGAGTTACCACTGTGTCATTTTTGTTCCCCATTCCCATGTTAATCCTTGTGACGCCAAACAGCCTAATACATAAATTGAGACATTCTGCAAGGAACCATTTTCTGCTTCCTTAACTCCTGAGAATAGGCTGAGATCGTTTTGACCCCAAGGCCCCCAGTCATTTGCTTTACTGGGTAAAACTGCAAGTGCCATTCATTGAAAGAACTGTAAATATTTGTCACACACTTGCTCATAAAATAATACTTTTGGTGATATTTCTCTGTAAATGAACTCATTAATGGCCATAGTATTCTCTACGAGACACCAGTGATAAAGGAAAGTGAGCAACTTCCTTTCAGCTTTCATTGAACTATTTACTCCTTTCTAACAATTAAGGCATTGTTGAGGAATTGGAACCTGGTGGTCGGAATTCTATGTCTATGTCTGTTACATGTCTATGTCTGTGTAACAGCGAGTAACGGACCAATGCTGAATGTTAATTCGGAATTAGTTTAAGTAAATTGCAGTGAGAGACAAATGCTCCCATTGAAAAGACTCTGACCGCTAGTCTCCTATTAGCTAACGGCAGCTCTAAGTGATCACCATCTTCTCTGAATCTGCACTAAACTAAATTAGAGACCCTGTTGTAGGATTAAATATTGAAATTTAGGGCATTGGCTACATTGGAATTACATTAGTCATGGCTGCGGTAGATGCATTTTCATGGTAATATCCAGCATTCTCTTTAATTCCATGATCATTAATATTGGCTCTTAATGCCCTGAGCAATACATTATATCAGTACACCATACTCTTGTCTAATGTGAAAGCAATTGATTCATTTAATTTAGATTCCAGAGATGGACTGAACGAGAAACTACTGTTTCATGCGTCTGTCTTATTTCATTTGTTTTTCTGCACAGTAGATGAGAATAGCCTCTCGTTTCTTACTCCCTTATTTGGGAATAAGGCATCTTTGTCTTTGTAAATTACTGAAATTATGGTTTTCTCCCCTGCAAACTGGATTGAGAATGTTGAGAGTAATTTCATTCATTGTCATGCTCACTGCTATTGGCAGAAAGCCTTTATCTACATTCTCGGAACAATATTAAAGTTATCTTTACAACTTTTCTTTTTGAAAACAGAGACAGAGAGAGAGAGAGGAATTTACAATGAAACAAACATTCCTGATAGGGACCATTCTGACAAAGCAAAAGTGATTGTGTGGGAGAAGACAGCTGAGACTTTTATGTGAAGGTGAATACAAATCCAACCCCAGTATCTCCACATCATTACAAATACAAGAAACAGCAGTGGGCCATTTGGCTCATCCAGAATAAACTGCTACACCAACTCTGCTTTCCTGCTCTATGCACACTTGCTTCTCTGTTTATTATGCAGGGGCTGGAATAGTGAACAAGTCACAACTACACATTTCTCTCTTTCACTTTATCGTTGTTAGATTTTCATTTTCCAATTGTGGACTATCACCGTGGTATTTACTGTAAATTAAATCTGAATTTTTACCTGTTCAGGATCTGCTAACAGACACAATGAAGAACAACCAATAATGCTAACAGGTCAATATGATGTCACCTTTGAAGCTCTGAATTATTGATAATCCGTTTGCTCAAATTAGCCCAAAGAAATCAAACTGAAACCCTCTCCCTCCTCCAACTTAAATTGCCATTGATTTTAGGCCTTGCATGATATCACCCCAAATAGTCCGCACTACAGCAAATTTCCCAATTCAGAGTGGAGTACAAGCCAGGCTGTACTTTTCAGCTGCTGATGTTGATACATCTGCCTTGTTAGATCAGTAAAATTGCTGGGTTAGTACTGAGTGAAAGTCCAAAGAGGAAGGGCAAGTTCTCTCTCCAAAGTTTTCACAGAATTCCCAAACCGTGCCATAGTTGACTGAGGACAGGAAATTAGCCAACTCCTCCAAGAAAAGCTAGAAAGACTCAGCAGGTTTGGCCTCATCTGCGGCCAGAAAAACAGAATAAATATTTTGAATCTGTGTAACTCTCATTCAGAACCAATTCTTACTGACCAATACTGTGCTTACACAACTTTTCCAGTTGCCATGGGGGAATTTGAGTGGAGCAAAGTTTTTCTGTGGATTCTGAAAGAAAAACTCCTCCAGGACCTACGAAAATAAACCCCCAACAACTCTCCAAATTTCCTGTTGTTTTAAAGAATACAACCTGGATATTTGATGACTAAACAGGCAATGTTTCGCACACTCTCCATCCTTGTTTTTGCCTGTAAGTAATAATGAGGATGCTCTAAGCAACAACGGACCCTGAAGCACACATTTCAGCAGATTTAGAAATAACTGGGCAGATGAGATACTCCACCTCTTTCTTTATTTGAATAATTTAATTACTGGACAAAGTCACTCAGCCATTGGGGGAATATCTATATTTGTGTAATTTATGAGTTAGTTTGAATGCAATCCATCTGAATGTGACAGGACACAGATTAGCTTCTGATTTCCTACAGAGAGAGCTTTGATTCCTCTTGGTGCTGCTGAATATCACTCGCACTCTTGTTTTTGCATCTTCATGTATCTCATTCATTGATAGTAAGTGCAGAGGCTGAGCACTGGCCTGTTGCAGTAAGATGGAGGGACATCAAAGGATGGCAAAGATTCAAGGAGAAAATGTCGACCAAAAACTGAAGGAAAGAGTGGGGAAATCAACTTGTTTGAAAATAACTGCCTCATCAATAGTATAAGCTGTGTACACTGGCACAGTGGTTAGCACTGCTACCTCACAATGTCAGAGATCTAGATTCAATTCTGGCCTTGGGTCACTGTCTGTGCGGAGTTTGCAATTTCTCCGCCTGTCTGCTTGGGTTTCCTCTGGGAGCTCCGATTTTCTCCCATAGTCCAACGATATATAGATTAGATGGATTGGCCATGCAAAATTGCCTCTTCATGTCCAAAGATGTGCAGGTTAGGGGAATTATCAGAGTAAATCCATGGAGTTACGGGGATAGGTAGACCTGGGTGAAATTCTCTCTTGGAGAGTTGGTGCAGACTCGATGGGTTGAATGACCTCCTTCTGCATTGTAGGGATCCAATTAAACCTGTCTTGATGGAGAATTGAACATTTCTGGAAAATTCCTTACCCCGAGAGTCTGCATTACCCTTCATTTGCCCTAGTTTAACAAGAAAGAAACATTTAAACATAGCTGATCCATTCAAACATAATGCTGCACTCAGCTTTATGGAATGTGAATTGATTTTTGGAAGAATTAAACTCCATAGACTCCATAAACTCCATTGTTCCCTTGGAGCAGCACGGAGAGGCAGCGATTTGGGAAAGCGTGAAGTTCGTGCGTTAAGTACTTTTTTAACTTTTCTCTTTGTTTAAAATAGCGAGCGGGGGTAGTTTTTGCCGTTTTTATTTAAACTAACTAGAAACCGGAAGTCGTCACTAGGAGGCTGCCGGTAGTTGTAGTTTTCTCTGTCTCTATAAATTGGTAAGAATTTAGCAACACCAATTTATAATCCAACCGATTTATTTGATAGTAAAAACGCGAGCTTTCAACACTCTGTGTCTTCCTCAGGCAAATGCAGTGTTCACTGCATTTGCCTGAGGAAGACACAGAGTGTTGAAAGCTTGCGTTTTTACTATCAAATAAATCAGTTGGATTATAAATTGGTGTTGCTAAATTCTTACTGAGTTCTTACCACCCCAATCCAACGCCGGCATCTGTATATCATGTCTATAAATTGGTCCAGAGAGGAAACCCGATACTCTACACAGGTAGAGTATCCCACCCTCCCCCCTCCTCTAACCTAATAATAAGTGTGTGGGAAGTTTTTTTTTCTCTCTCTCCTTAAAGTAAATTAAAGTATCAGGGATGGCAGTGCAGGCAGTCCGTTGCAACTCCTGTAGTATGTATGAGGTGAGGGACGCTAGTAGTGTTCCTGCTGATTATACCTGCGGGAAGTGTGCCCATTTGCAGCTCCTTGAGGATCGTGTTAAGGAGCTGGAGCTGGAATTAGAGGAACTCAGGATAATTCGAGAGGTTGAGGAGGATATTGGCAGGAGTGACAAAGAGATAGTCACTCCTAAAAGTGATTCTTGGGTAACTATTCGGAGGAGGGGTAAGAAGCAAGCGGGTAGACAATCCCCTGGGGCTGTTCCCCTCCAAAACAAATTTTCTGTCTTGGAGGCTACAGTTGAGGAAGAATCAACTGGAGAGGACCAAAGGGAGCAGGTCTCTGGGGGTGAGCCTGCTGAGAATGCTCAGGTGGGTAGGGAGAATAAGAGATTGGGCCTAGTAATTGGAGACTCCATAGTTAGAGGGACAGATAGGAGAGAAAGTAGTAATAAAAGTGACTCAGGGCTGGTGTGTTGCCTCCCAGGGGCTGGAGTCCAGGATGTCGCAGATAGGGTTTTTAAGATTCTTAAGGGAGAGGGGAGTCAACCCCAAGTCATAGTTCATGTAGGGACACATGATATAGGAAGGATGAGGGAAGGGGATATTAAACAGAAATTTATGGAGTTGGGTTGGAAGCTTAGGGCCAAAACTGGCAGAGTGGTTATCTCTGGACTCTTGCCTGTGCCAAGGGATAGTTTGGAGAAGAATAGAGAGAGGGAGTGTTTGAACTCGTGGCTGCGGGGATGGTGCAGGAGGGAGGGGTTCAGGTTCCTGAACAATTGGGACTCATTCTGGGATAGTGGGACCTCTACAAGAGAGATGGTCTACACCTGAACCAGAGGGGAACTAATATCTTGGGGGGAAAATTTGCTAAGGCTATGCAGGGGGCTTTAAACTGATTCGGGAAGGGGGGGGGGTGGGATCCTAAGTAGTTGGGGTGCTAAGAGGGATGAGAGTAAGGGGGTCATAGAGGAAAGCTGTAAAACACAGTAGCGTATGGGTGGTGTAGGGCATGGTTTGAAATGCGTATACTTTAATGCAAGGAGTATTCGCAATAAGGTGGAGGAACGTGCAGCTTGGACCAGTACCTGGAACTTCGATGTTGTGGCCATTTCAGGGACTTGGGTAGAGCAGGGACAAGAATGGATGTTGCAGGTTCCGGGGTTCAAATACTTCAGTCGGAGTAGAGAAGGAGGTAGAAGTGGGGGAGGAGTGGCATTATTAGTCAAAGACTGTATCACAGTGACAGAAAAGAAGTTTGATGAGGACTTGTCTGTTGAGGTAGTACGGGCTGAGATTAGAAACAGGAAAGGAGAGGTCACCCTGTTGGGAGTCTTTTATAGACCTCCTAAAAGTTCTAGAGAGGTAGAGGAAAGGATTGCAAAGTCAATTCTGGTCAGGAGTGGAAGTAATAGGGTAATTGTTATGGGGGACTTTAACTTTACTAATATTGATTAGAATAGCTATAGCTCTAGCTCGTTAGAGGGGTCAGTTTTCGTACAAAGTGTGCAGGAAGGTTTTTTGACTCAGTATGTAGATAGGCCAACTAGAGGTGAGGCTACAGTGGATTTGGTGCTGGGCAATGAGCCAGACCAGGTGTTAGGCTTGGAAGTTGGTGAACATTTTGGTGATAGTGACCACAATTCGGTTACGTTCACCTTAGTGAGGGATAGGGATAGGCATGAAGCTGGGGGCAGTAGTTATAGCTGGGGGAAGGGTAATTATGAGGCCATCAGGAGAGAATTAGGGTGCATAGATTGGACTAGGAAGCTACAGGGACTGGGAACATATGGAATGTGGAGCTTATTCAAGGAGCAGCTGCTGCGGGTCCTTGATAAGTATGTCCCTGTCAGGCAAGGAGGAAATGGTCGAGTAAGAGAACCTTGGTGTACGAAAAAAGTTGATGTGCTGGTTAAAAGGAAAAAGGAGGCTTATGTCAGGATGAGGCTTGATGGCTCGGTTAGTGCAATGGATAGCTATAGATTAGCAAGGAGGGAGCTAAAGAATGAATTGAGGAGAGATAAGAGAGGACACGAGAAGACTTTGGCTGATAGGATTAAGGAGAATCCTAAAGCTTTCTTTAGATATGTTAAGAATAGAAGATGGGGTAGGACAAGATTAGGGCCAGTCATAGACAGCAGTGGGAAGTTGTGCGTGGAGCCTGAAGAGATTGGAGAGCTACTGAATAAATATTTCTCTTCGGTATTCACGCAGGGTGATGTAAATGTAGTTATGGAGAACACTGAGGTACAGGGTAGCAAGCTGGAAGGTATTGAAGTAGATAGGGAGGGTGTGCTAGATATTCTCGAGAGTTTGAAGTTGGATAAATCCCCTGGGCCGGACGGGATTTACCCTAGGATTCTCTGGGAGGCAAGAGAGGAGATTGCAGAGCCTCTGGCTCTGATCTTCAGGTCGTCGTTGGTTACGGGTGTGGTTCCGGAGGACTGGAGGATAGCGAATGTGGTCCCGTTGTTCAAGAAGGGGGAGAGAGACCTTCCAGGGAATTATAGGCCAGTGAGTCTTACTTCTGTTGTGGGCAAAGTATTGGAGAGAATTATTAGGGATAGGATTTATAGTTATTTAGAGAGAAATGAATTGATTGGGGATAGTCAGAATGGTTTTGTGAAGGGTAGGTCGTGCCTTACTAACCTTATTGAGTTTTTGAAAAAGTGACCAAAGAGGTGGATGGGGGTAAGGCGGTTGATGTGGTATATATGGACTTTAGTAAGGCGTTTGATAAGGTGGCCCATGGAAGGCTTCTGCAGAAAATGCAGATTTATGGGATAGAGGGTGATTTAGCTAATTGGGTTAGGAATTGGCTAGCAGATAGAAGACAGAGGGTGGTGGTTGATGGGAGATATTCATCTTGGAGGTCGGTGACAAGTGGCGTACCTCAGGGGTCTGTTTTGGGGCCCCTGCTGTTTGTAATTTTTATAAATGATCTGGATGAGGGTATTTAAGGATGGATTAGTAAATTTGCAGATGACACTAAAGTCGGTGGAGTGGTAGATAGTGAAGAGGGGTGTTATAGTTTGCAGAGGGACTTGGACAAGTTGCAGAGCTGGGGCGAGAGGTGGCAAATGGAGTTTAATGTGGAAAAGTGTGAGGTAATGCACTATGGCAGAAATAATAAATGTGTAGAGTATAGGGCAAATGGTAGGATTCTTAGTAGTCTAGATGAACAGAGGGATCTTGGTGTGTATGTGCACAGATCCCTGAAAGTAGGCAGTCAGGTCGAGAAGGTTGTTAGGAAGGCATATGGAGTCTTGGCCTTTATTGGTAGAGGGATTGAATTTCGGAGCCGCAACGTCATGTTGCAACTGTACAAAACTCTAGTGCGGCCGCACTTGGAGTATTGTGTGCAGTTCTGGTCCCCAGATTATAAGAAAGATGTGGAGGCATTGGAGAGGGTACAGAGGAGGTTTACCAGGATGTTGCGTGGTATGGAGGGCAGGTCTTATGAAGAGAGGCTGAGGGATTTGAGGTTGTTTTCGTTAGAAAGGAGGAGGCTAAGAGGAGACCTGATCGAAACATATAAGATGATTAGAGGTTTAGATAGGGTGGGCAGTGATAGCCTTTTTCCTAGGATGGAAAAAGCTAGCACGAGGGGACACAGCTTTAAATTAAGGGGTGATAGTTATAGGATGGATATCAGAGGTAGGTTCTTTACCCAGAAGGTGGTTCGGGAGTGGAATGCCCTGCCTGCAGCAGTTGTAGATGCACCAAGTTTGGTGGCGTTTAAGAGCTTAGTTGATAAGTATATGGAAGAGAAGGGAATGGTTTAGTTTGGAGGGGCATTGCTTTTTTTATTGGTCGGCGCAACATCGAAGGCCGAAGGGCCTGTTCTGTGCTGTAATGTTCTATGTTCTATGTTCTATGTTCTATGTTCTAGACAGAGCTGTCATTGTAATGTATTGAAGGGAAAGCTTTCTGCTATGGTGCTCTTTGTGCAGAAAGGTATCTCTCTTGTACAATAAATCTGAACCTCTCCCTTTCTGTCCCATATTCCCAAGCTTCTCACCATGCTGTTGAGGTCAAGATTCACACGTTGTCTCTGAGCAATTTTGCTGGTCTGAATGGAACTCTGACTCAGTCCAGCATCTAAAATGTTAATGTTTAGATGTTGGATGAAAATATCTACAACATCAAACTACTCCAGCCTTCATTGGATTGAACTGAGACAAGCAGCATGATCAGGGTCAGGTCCTGTTACAAATTCATAGATTTAAGGTAGAAATTGTTCAGTACCTGCCCTAGCAAACCCCGTGAGCGATAGCAAACCCTTAAAGAATTGTAAAAGGCACCAATCGTTGGAAGAGCCAATCAGCACCTAACCAGAAAGCAATTTTAATCCTGATTGGTTGTCCATTCTGTTGCTGCATTGTGATTGCTTAAGATACATTTCAGCTAAAATATCGAGCTCCAAATCAGCAGCATTGATATCAAATCAGCATTACAGGCTGATTGACTTCATGTTCTGCACATGCCCGAGGGTGCTCACTGCACACGTACTGACACTCAGTGTACACATACTAACAGTGTACATGTATTGACGCTCAGTGTACACATACCGACAGTGTACACGTACTGACACTCAGTGTACACATACTGACAGTGTACACGTACTGATACTCAGTGTACACATACTAACAGTGTACACGTACTGACACTCAGTGTACACATACTGACAGTGTACACGTACTGACACTCAGTGTACACATACTAACAGTGTACACGTACCGACACTCAGTGTACACATACTGACAGTGTACGCGTACTGACACTCAGTGTACACATACTAACAGTGTACACGTACTGACATTCAATGTACACATACTGACAGTGTACACGTACTGATACTCAGTGTACACATACTAACAGTGTACACATACTGACACTCAGTGTACACATACTAACAGTGTACACGTACTGACACTCAGTGTACACATACTGACAGTGTACGCGTACTGACACTCAGTGTACACATACTAACAGTGTACACGTACTGACATTCAATGTACACATACTGACAGTGTACACGTACTGACACTCAGTGTACACACACTAACAGTGTACACATACTGACACTCAGTGTACACATACTAACAGTGTACACGTACCGACACTCAGTGTACACATACTGACAGTGTACGCGTACTGACACTCAGTGTACGCATACTAACAGTGTATACGTACTGACACTCAATGTACACATACTGACAGTGTACACGTACTGACACTCAGTGTACACATACTGACAGTGTACGTGTACTGACACTCAGTGTACACATACTAACAGTGTACACGTACTGACACTCAGTGTACACATACTGACAGTGTACACGTACTGACACTCAGTGTACACATACTAACAGTGTACACGTACTGACACTCAGTGTACACATACTGACAGTGTACACGTACTGACACTCAGTGTACACATACTGACAGTGTACGCGTACTGACACTCAGTGTACACATACTAACAGTGTACACGTACTGACACTCAGTGTACACATACTGACAGTGTACACGTACTGACACTCAGTGTACACATACTAACAGTGTACACGTACTGACACTCAGTGTACACATACTAACAGTGTACACGTACCGACACTCAGTGTACACATACTGACAGTGTACGCGTACTGACACTCAGTGTACGCATACTAACAGTGTATACGTACTGACATTCAATGTACACATACTGACAGTGTACACGTACTGACACTCAGTGTACACATACTGACAGTGTACGTGTACTGACACTCAGTGTACACATACTAACAGTGTACACGTACTGACACTCAGTGTACACATACTGACAGTGTACACGTACTGACACTCAGTGTACACATACTAACATTGTACACGTGCTGACACTCAGTGTACACATACTGACAGTGTACACGTACTGACACTCAGTGTACACATACTAACAGTGTACACGTACTGACACTCAGTGTACACATACTGACAGTGTACACGTACTGACACTCAGTGTACACATACTAACAGTGTACACGTACTGACACTCAGTGTACACATACTAACAGTGTACACGTACTGACACTCAGTGTACACATACTGACAGTGTACACGTACTGACACTCAGTGTACACATACTAACAGTGTACACGTACCGACACTCAGTGTACACATACTGACAGTGTACGTGCTGACATCAGTGTACACATACTAACAGTGTACACGTACTGACACTCAGTGTACACATACTGACAGTGTACACGTACTGACACTCAGTGTACACATACTAACATTGTACACGTGCTGACACTCAGTGTACACATACTGACAGTGTACACGTACTGACACTCAGTGTACACATACTAACAGTGTACACGTACTGACACTCAGTGTACACATACTGACAGTGTACACGTACTGACACTCGTGTACACATACTGACAGTGTACACGTACTACACTCATGTACACATCTAACAGTGTACACTCTGACACTCAATGTACACATACTGACAGTGTACACTACTGACACTCAGTGTACACATACTAACAGTGTACACGTACCGACACTCAGTGTACACATACTGACAGTGTACGCGTACTGACACTCAGTGTACGCATACTAACAGTGTATACGTACTGACATTCAATGTACACATACTGATAGTGTACACGTACTGACACTCAGTGTACACATACTGACAGTGTACGTGTACTGACACTCAGTGTACACATACTAACAGTGTACACGTACTGACATTCAGTGTACACATACTAACAGTGTACACATACTGACACTCAGTGTACACATACTAACATTGTACACGTGCTGACACTCAGTGTACACATACTGACAGTGTACACGTACTGACACTCAGTGTACACATACTAACAGTGTACATGTACTGACACTCAGTGTACACATACTGACAGTGTACACGTACTGATACTCAGTGTACACATACTAACAGTGTACACGTACTGACACTCAGTGTACACGTACTGACAGTGTACGCGTACTGACACTCAGTGTACACATACTAACAGTGTACACGTACTGACATTCAGTGTACACATACTGACAGTGTACACGTACTGACACTCAGTGTACACATACTAACAGTGTACACGTACTGACATTCAGTGTACACATACTGACAGTGTACACATACTGACAGTGTACACGTACTGACACTCAGTGCACACATACTAACAGTGTACACATACTGACACTCAGTGTACACATACGAACAGTGTACACGTACTGACACTCTCTCCAATACTGTGTTGCTTTGACTCACTGCAGGAATGTCTGTGCCATTTGTTCCCAGGGAGTGTCCTTTTTTTAAAAGGTGCGATTTATGATTTTTCCTTAAAAAAACACTTTGAAAGACAAACTGTCCAGATGGTGACAATGCAGACAGATTAGGTGGTGACAATATACAGTTTGCATTCCAGCAATGGGATGAAAAGAGGTGGAATCTCCGGGGGAGTGAACAGCCCATCTCCTGTCAGTTTTGTACTGTCCTGAAACTTCCAAATGGTTTCAGATGAGATATCAAAATTGAATAAAAAGCAAAATATTAAAGATGATAGAAATCTGATTTAAAACAGGAAGTGCTGGATAAGTGCAGCAGGTCTGACAGCGTCTGTGGAGAGAGAAACAGAGTTTACAGCTGGTATTTTACAACCTTGCTCAGGTGAGACTTGTAAAATCCAGTGCGAGGCTGATGGAGGATTCCATTCCTGAGCCATGCCCGCCCCCATTCTGATATAGGCGTGGCAGTAAAATTCCAGCATACCTTTCTAGTGGGTAGAACTTTCCTTTATGTGCTGGAAAAAGGATTGGGTTTGGCCTATCCATCAACATTAGGATTGGAGCTATTTCAGCAGGAGATTCAGGTCAATTATTGCAGAGAAGAGTGAACTGCTCAAAATAACTTCCCAACTTAAAGAAATCTGCTTGTTGAAAGGAACAAGAAACTCGAGTCAATTTCTCTAAGGATTGTTCTATTCTCCAAATAAGATGAAACCATCTTTGCGAAGATTGTAGGGAGTGATTGATTTTACAGGCTGATGTCAATCTCCTGGATAAGCCCAGATGAAAGAGGTAGAGCTCTTTCACTGATCGATCAGACTCTGTATTCTAACTGAAGTAGCATGATAAACCGTCTTGAAATGTTTCTCTCACAAACATGGGTCACAGGAGATAGTACTCTTTATGTCACTGGGATGTGTTCTGGGGAAGATGGGACCTTTACAAGAAGGACTGATTGCACCTGAAAGGAGAGGTACCAATATCCTGGGCAAGACTGGATGGAGAAGTGGCAGACAGACTTCAACGCAGATAATGTGTTGTGGTCCATTTTGGCAGGACCAATGGGATGAAGGAGTACAATATCAAGGGTAGGAGTCTTGGCAGTGTTGAGGAGCAGAAGGATCTTGGGTTCTGGGTCCATAGGACTCTTAAATTGGCCCCGCAAGTGGAGGATGTGGTCAAGAAGGCATATGGTGCACTGGCCTTCATTAATCGAGGGATTGAGTTTAGAAGTCGGGAGGTAATGCTGCAACTTTATAAGACCCTTGTCAGACCCCACTTGGAGTACTGTCTGCAGTTCTGGTCGCCTCACTACAGGAACGATGTGGAAGCTATTGAGAGGATGCAGAGGAGATTTACAAGGATGTTGCCTGGATTGGGAGGCATGCCTTATGAAGATAGGTTGAGGGAGCTAGGTTTCTTCTCCCTGGAGAGACGAAGGTTGAGAGCCGACCTGATAGAGTTTATAAAATGTTGCGAGGAATAGATAGGCTGGATTCTCGGAGGCTATTTCCCAGGCCTGAAATGGTTGCTACAAGAGGACAGAGATTTAAGGTGCTGGGGGACAAATACAGAGGAGATGTTAGGGGTAAGTTTTTCACTCAGAGGGTGGTGAGTGATTGGAATTGACTGCCATCGGTAGTGGTAGAGGTGAACTCGCTGGGGTCTTTTAAGAAACTTCTGGATGAGTCCATGGGATTAAATGGGATTGGGAGTTACAGATAGTTGTGTGGCCTAATAGGTATGGGTATGATTGGAGCAACTTGTGGACCGAAGGGCCTGTTTGTGCTGTAGAGTTCTATGTTCTATGTTCTAAGAGGTTTGCTAATGCTTTTTGAGAGGGTTTAAACTCATGTATTGGGAAGTGGGAACTGGAACAACAGGCCAGAAGATGTAGGGACAACAAAAAATGAAACTGAAATAAACATAGTGCAGAGTAAGAGCAGGCAGAGAGAAGCTATGGGGCTCGGTGGAACCGGAGGTCTGGAGCGTATTTATTTCAATGCATAAAGTATAACAGGAAAACGGATGAACTGTGTGGAATTCTGATGTTATTGCAACTACAGAGACATGGTTAAAGAGGGATGTGACTGGCAGCTTAACATTCCGGGATATCATTGTTTTAGATGGGAGAGAAAGGGAAATAAAAGGGACGGGGAAGTTGCTTTGCTGATCAGAGAGCACAACACAGCAGTGTTGAGGGAGGAATCATTGGATGGATGTTGTAGTGAGGCATTATGAGTGGAGCTCAGGAATTCAGCCTGCTGGAGACAGAGGAACAGTTGTGTAATCAGTAACTGAAAAGATGTGAAAAAGCAGGGTAGTTGTGATAGGTGAGTTTAACTTCCCCCTTATTGATTGGAACTCCCTTACATCTAGGGGCTCAGTGCAGAGCAATTTGTTAATGTGTCCAGGAGGGTTTTTAGAGACAGTATGTTGACAATCCAACCAGGGAGGGAGTGATGGTAGACTTGGTATTGGGGAATGAGCCAGGCCAGGTGATCGATGTTTCAGTGGAGGAGCATTTTGGACTTAGTGACCATAACTCCATAAGATTTGTGGTAATGATGCATAAGGACAAGTGTGGCCCTTGGGTGAAGGTGTGTAATTGGGTGAGAGCCAATTACACCCAAATTTGATCGGAACTGGGAAATATGGATTGGGACCAGCTATTTGAGGGCAAATCCACATCTGGCATGTGGGAGGATTTTAAAGGCCATTTGACTGAAGTGAGGACAGGCATATCACCACAAAAAAGGATAAAATGGAAGGATTCAGGTAGCATGGAAGACAAGGGAAACTATAAGCTTAGTTAAAAGGATAAAGGAAGCGTATGATAGGGTTAGGCATCTAAAAAATGATGAAACCCTTGAGGAATAATAGTGAAAGTAGGAAGGAACTTAAATATAGGGGCTAAAATGGCTATTAAATGTCTTTAGCAAACAGGGTCAACAAGAACACCAAGGCTTTTTGTGCATATGTTAGGAGCAAGAGGGTAACAAGAGAAAGAGTAGGTCCACTCAAGGACAACAGACAGAAGTTATATGTGGAGCCATAGGAACTGGATGAAATCCTTAATTTGTATCAGTATTCACCAAGGAGAAGGATATAACAGATGTTGAGGTCAGGTATAGATGTGTGAATGTTCTAGAGAATGTCACTATATCGCAGATGGAAGTTTTGGGTATTCTAAATTACATTAAAGTAGTCAAGTCCCCAGGACTGGATGGGATCTATCCCAGATTAATGCAGGGATCAAGGGGAAAATTAGTTGGGGCCTTAGCAGATATTTCACATCCTCTTTGGTCACAGATGAGGTTCCAGAAAGTACAGAAGAGGTTTACCAATGTGTTGCCTGATCTGGAGGGTATTAATTATGAGGAGAGGTTGGATAAACTCAGTTTCTTCTCAATGGAATGACACAGATTGAGAGGTGGCCTGGTAGAGGTCAGATGTTCTTTCCGAGGTAGAAAAGTTAAGGTCATTGATTTAAGGTGTGTGTTATGTGAGGCAAGTTTTTTTAGGCAGAGAGTGGTGAGTGTCTGCAGTGCACCTCCCGGGGAGGCAGTGGGAGCAGGTATGACAGCAGCATTTAAGGGGTAACTAGACAAATATATGATAGGATGGGAATGGAAGGATACGGTCTCGGTAAGACATCATGATTAGCACAGGCTTGGAGGGCTGAAGGGCCTGTGCTGAATTCTTTATTCTTTGCTCTTTGTTCTTTATTAGACCATAAGACAAAGGAGCAGAATGAGGCCATTTGACCTATCAAATCCGCTCCGCCACTCAATCATGGCTAATATTTTTCTCATCCCAATTCTTCTGCCTTTTCCCCATAACCCCTGATCCCTATATTAATCAAGAATCTATCTATCTCTGTCTTAAAGACACTCAGCGACCGACCTCCACAGTCTTCTCTGGCAAAGACTTCCACAGATTCACCACTCTGTGGCTGAAAAAATTCCTCCTCATCTCTGTTTTGAAGGAGTGCCCCTTTTGCCTGACGTTGTGCCCTCTGGTTCTAGCTTTTCCCACCGGTGGAAATATCCTCTCCATGTCCACTCCATCCAGGGCCTCACAGTATCCTATAAGTTTCAATAAGATCCCCCTCATTCTTCTAAACAAGTAGAGAGCCAGAATCCTCAGCCATTCCTCATACAACGAGCTCTTCATTCCAGGGATCATTCTTGTGAACCTCCTCTGGACCCTTTCCAAGGTCAGCACATCCTTCCTTAGATATGGGGCCCAAAACTGCTCACAATACTCCAAATGGGGTCTAATCCCATTTGGCCTTATACGACCTCAGAAATATATCCCTCCTCTTGTATTCTAGCTCTCTGAACATGAATGCTAACATTGTATTTGCCTTCCTAACTGCCGACCAAACCTACATGTTAACCTTAAGAAAATCTTGAACAATGACTCCAAAGTCCATTTGTGTTTCTGATTTCCTAAGCATTTCCCCATTTAGAAAATAGTTTGTGTCTCCATTCCTCCTTCCAAAGTGCATAACCTCACACTTTTCCACATTGTATTCCATCTGCCACTTCCTTGCCCACTCTCCTAACTTGTCCAAGTCCTTCTGCAGCCCCCTGCTTCCTTAATACCGTCTATCCCTCCACATATCTTAGTATCATCTGCAACTTAGCAACAGTGCCTTCAGTTCCTTCCTCCAAACTGTTAATGTATATTGTGAAAAATTCTTTGTTCTTTGACTGGAGAATAGTCCATTTTGTTCCATTGTTTAAGAAGGAAGCAGGAATAATCCAGCAAATTATAGGCCAATAAACTTGATGTCAGTGATGGGGAAGCTTTTGGTGAAGATACTGAGGGACAGGATACATACACATTTGGAGGGAAATGGACTAGCTAGTGACAGGCAGCATGGTTTTGTCCGGGGAAGGTTATGTCTCACCAACCTGATTGAGTTTTTTGAAGTGATGACAAAGATAATTGATGAGGGAAGGTCTGTGGATGTAGTTCATATGGACTTTACTAAGACATTGACAAGAACCCACATGGCAGACTGGTACAAAAACTAAAATTACATGGGATTTGGAATGGGCTGGCTAGATGGATACAGAACTGATTTGGTTATAGAAAATGTGTGACTCATCTGACGAAAGGGCAGAGTCCTGAAAGCTAGTGGCGTTTGCTACCAAAAATAAACCTGTTGGACTTTAGCCTTGTGTTATGAGACTTCTTCCTGTTGGTTATAGAAGGCAGAGAGTAGTGGTAGAAGGGTATTTTTCAGAATGGAAATCCGTAGCTAATGGCATTCTGCAGGGATCAGTGCTGGGACCTCTGCTTTTTGTAATTCAAATAAATAATCTGGAGGAAAATATGGGAGGGGGGGTTCATGGTTAATAAGTTTGTAGATAGCACCAAAATTTGTGGAGTTGCTGATACTACCTAGGATTGTCAGAGGATACAGCAGGAAATAGATAGATTGGAGACTTGGGCACAGAAGTGGTAAATGGAACTTAATCTAGACAAATGCGAGGTGATGTATTTTGGAGGGTCAGGTTTATGTGTGAATCACACTGTAAATGGCAGCACTGTAAATGGTATGACATTAACATACAGAGGGATCTGGGTGTGCAGGTCCATAGTTCCCTAAAGTGGCAACACAGGAGGCCAAGGTGATTAAGAAGCCGTACGACATACTTGCCTTCATCAGCCGGGGCACCGAGTACAGGTGTTAGGAAATCATGTTGCAACTGTATAAAACTTAATTGGACTGCATTTCAAATATTGCCAGAAAGACGTGGAAACTTTGAAGAGAGTGCAAAGAATGTTCACCAGGATGTTGCCTGGTCTCAAGGTCATTGGCTATGAGGAAAACTTGAATAAACTAGGATTGTTTTCACTGGAAGGATGGAGGCTGAGGGGAAACCTGATAGAGATCTACAAAATGTTGAAAGGCATAAACAAGATGGATAGTCAGAGTCTTTTTCCCAAGGTGGAAGTGTCAATTACAAGAAGGCACAGGTTCAAGGTGAGAGGGGTAAAGGTTTTTTAGGCAGAGAGTGGTGGGTGCCTGGAACACACTGCAGAGGAGATGGTGGAAGCAGGCACATTAGTAATATTTAAGAAGCATTTGGATGGGTCCGTGAATAGGGAGGGAATAGAGGGATAGGGACTGAGTAAGGGCAGAAGTTCTTTTAGTTTAATTCGAGCATCATAATAGGAACAGTTTAAAGGGCTGAAGGGCCTGTTCCTGTGCTGTACTTTTCTTTATTCTTTGTTCCATTCAATTTTTAATCCCAGATTTATATTAATTGAATTCAAATTCCACCGTCGCCATGGTGGGTGGGATTTGAATCTGGGTCCCCAGAGATTTATGTTTGGTCTCAATGTCACTGGTCCAGTGACAATAATACTGTCACCACTTGCCCATTTCACAATGGAACCTGCAATAAGAGCTGAATGATGAAGCTTATTGGAGTATTGTCCTCTATTACAAATGAAACTGAGCTCACATGGATACCTCAGGCACTGGTCTAAAAGCTGGAAATTCCCATTTAACCATCAATGGCATTTCACATTCTCCGCAACCCAGCCATTACAATTCCAGTCACGGGAGAATAGGATAATTCCAGCTCTCTTCTCCAATAGAGAATAATTATAAATGGCAAAGTGTTGTTACATTCCAATCTCAGTGGCATCAGAAGTAGATCTTTCTCTGTCTATTAGACAATTCTTGTGAAATCTTTTACTTTTGATAAGAACTATTACTGTTTGGATTCAAGCTGCTGCTCCATTTTCTGACAGGTATCAGATTTTCAGAGCAGAGTAGCAGGGTACAAGGGTCTCTGTGAGCACACGGTGAAATTGGGACAATTGGACCACGACAGAGATGTTTGAACTGAGAAATTGGAAGATGATGCAAGACAAGGAGGCATTAACAACTGAGCGGAATGTGTTAGTGTTCTTAAACAATGTACATTTTCTTCAGTAACAGAATCTGATGATGTTTGTCTTTACAGCTACGTGAATACTGCTTGGGAATTTTCTTTCTCTCCATGGCTTGCAACAGCGGGAGGTGGTGCACTGCAGACTATCTGTGGGAAATGGTGCGCTGCAGACTATCCATGGGAAGCAGTGCGCTGCAAACTATCCGTGGAAAACGGTGCACTGCAGGCTATCCATGGAGGCGGTGCACTGCAGACTATCCGTGGGAGATGGTGCATTACAGGCTAGCTGTGGGAAATGGTGCGCTGCAGACTATCCATGGAGGCGGTGCGGTGTAGACTATTCATGGGAGGCAGTGCACTGCAGGCTATCCGTGGGAAACGGTGCACTACAGGCTATCTGTGGGAAGCAGTGCATTACAGGCTAGTTGTGGGAGGCAGTGCATTACAGGCTAGTTGTGGGAGGCAGTGCATTACAGGCTAGTTGTGGGAGGCAGTGCATTACAGGCTAGTTGTGGGAGGCAGTGCATTACAGGCTAGTTGTGGGAGGCAGTGTGCTGCAAGTTAGTCTAGTGCCACAGTTGCTATTGGGGTTTCCCATTGAAAGCTCCCCTCACTGCCTCCCACAGATAGCTATTGGTGGGACTGTAAGATTTCAATGGCATAAACATCAGTAAGGTTTCAGCGAGTATTCTTCATCCTTTGCCATTCATACAAGGACACCCTCCCAGAATATATCACTGCATTACAAACCACACACTGCTGATTGTATCTCAACACTGATTGCATTCCATTTCACAAGCTCAGCTTTTCAGTAGCACAACGTGAGCTTGCTGTCTATCTGTGATTGAATATCAAATCTATCACTTTCTGTGATTTAAATCCATTCTCCTCAAGTTTAGTGGCAGCAGGTGATGAGGTGGAGGGACTCCATTACAAATAGAGTTTTTCACCTGATTTCTCCCCAGCTGTAGAGTAACATTTACTTTTTTTTTAACCTTTTGAGGTCTTTTCATCTCTTATTCTAAAACTGAATTCATTTTATTGTGAGTGGATCGGAGTGGGAATTGGAATGATTTTTATGCACAAAATTATTGGAACATGAGTAGATAATTGAAATTCAGAACAAGGGGCTGTAATTTCCAATTTGATGAAGGAAGAGGAGAAGTATTTAATTTTGATAAAACGTGACCTTCTGATAACATCATAGAAATGTCCAATCTGGATTCGTATGATCCCAATCAGTCTCTTCACCCTGACTATTACCAGGTAACTTGTCCAACTGATGTGTTGTAAAGTCTGTCTCCTGATGCTGAAATTCACATAAAGGAATATTTGCCACTGGGTAACGAGATTATTTAGATCTGAGAGGCAGGGAAGAAAATTGATGCAAATGTCAGGAGGAATTGTACAAATGAGAATTAAATACCAATTAATCATCCACAGGTGATATCCATTGACAAACACTCTCGTTTTATGAATTAATATTTGCTGTGTTTAAAAGGAACATTTGGAGATGGTGTCTGCTTGGACTTGTTGCAGCAGTAGGCAAACTGTAGTGGCTCCAGGCAGTACAGCAGTAGGCAAACTGTAGTGGCTCCAGGCAGTACAGCAGTAGGCAAACTGTAGTGGCTCCAGGCAGTACAGCAGTAGGCAAACTGTAGTGGCTCCAGGCAGTACAGGGGACTGGAATTGATTCGTGCCATGACTAACCTTTCAAAGCACTCAGTTCATAGTTCATAGAACCCTACAGGTGCAGAAAGAGGCCCTTGGGCCCATTGAGTTTGCACTGAATACAATCCCACTCAGGCCCTACCCCCTTATCCTCATATATTATACATACCAGCCCCTCTAACCTACACATCCCTGGACACTAAGGGGCAATTTCTTAACATAGCTAATCAAACTAACCTGCACATCTTTGGAATTTGGGAAGAAACAGGAGTACCTGGAGAAAACCCACACAGACAAAAGAAGAACGTGCAAACTCCACACAGACAGTGACCCAGGAGCTGGGCATTGAGCCCAGGACCTGGAGCTGTGAAGCAGCAGTGCTAACCACTGTGCCACCGTGCCACCCATAATGATGGATGTCAGAGCCATCGGCCAATAGTCATTAAGGAGCGGTATGATTGTTATCTTCTTGAAGCAGATAGGGACCTCATATTGTTGTAATACCAGCTGATCCATGCAAGATCTGAGTGTTTGTCTGGGTACTCTATCTGGGCCAGTTGCTTTCTGTGAGTTGACTTTTGAGAAAGCTGCTCTGACATCTGCAATGGTGACTCCAGATATCGCTCCCATCCAGGGCTTCCAGAGTGGAAAGCTCGCTCTCACTGACCTCTTGCTCAGAACAGACAGAGAATACATTGAGCTCAGCAGAAAGGGGTACTTTGGAGCTGGCAATTTTGTGGAATATTGCCAGTTCTGTGCCAGTATTTAGTGGGTTCTGTGACTCGATCCCTTCTGCGTATTCTTAAAAAAGCAACCTGCAGCTCCTGACTTGTTGTTTAAATGATGATTTTGAATTGCTTCAAGTTCACCTGCTGGCCATGTAAGAAGCAGAAATTTTGCACGATATTTCGAGGAATGGGGAAACAGCCTGACGAAAATAATTGGCTCTCTTCCCCAGAGTTGCTAAAATGAAATCCTGATTGTTATGCTGTTAAATATATTAGCAGCACCAACAGAATAGAATTATGACCTACAAGATGATAAATATTAACTTTCCAAATTGAATTTTCAATCCATCATGAAATGTGGACTTTTATCTAATTATATATTTTGCAGGTCCTGTAATTTTTAATTTTGAACACAAATAAACACAGCTATAAATCTGGACAGGAATTTTATTAGATGTAAGTGACTTCAAAGGACTGAAACAGTGTGAGGGATATACTGTAAAGTTTGGACAAGATCCACAAAGTATTTTATGATTTAGTTATGGACACAGTGTAATAAAATTGAATTACTGAATTTCTTCTTTCATCTCATTGATTTATTCCCTCCCATAGTTTCCAACAATAAAATACAACTGACAAGATGCAATGTCTGATTTCATCTTCAGAAATAAAAAAAATTAAAATTTTATTGTATTTTAATTTAGCTGCTGTGTTCATCATTTATTTATATTGTTAGTTTCTTATGTGTTTGCTTCAGTGAGCACACACACATTGTAATACAATAATTTTCATATCTTGTACTTAGATGTATAAAGATAATGGTCAAAATTTTTACCATTTTGTTTTTAAGTGCCAAGTGGGCGTGGAACTGGGAAAGTTTCAGATCTGTTTTTTTGGGCACATTTTCTCAGCCCCTACCACCCCTACCCCCCCTCCCCTACCATTCCCTCCCCCTACACTCTGGCTGCAAAATTTGGAGTGAGTCTGTTGCTCACTGCAGAAGCCTATGGGCAGGGCTTAACACGCTTGAAAGCCTTCAGAGGGAGATAGTGCGCATGTGCAGACCTCTGACAAAAAGATTGAGCTGTCAGGCCTCTGCCGCTGCAGGCTGCTGAAGCAGCTCCCTCCCACTGCAATCACGGAGGCTCACAGCCCGAGATAAAGTTCCAGCCAAACCTCCTGCCACTCAGACCGATTGTGGGCTCCCCTCCTCCACTGACCTTGGTCTCACTGCCTTCCCTCACAGATTGCTGCAGAGTGGCAGTGAGCCTGCTCTCCCCATTAGTCCGACCTTCACTGGCTTCACTCTATTGACCCCTGGTGCTGTCCAGTGGGCATTGGCCCAGGTGTCAGTCTGGCACTGCCCAAGGGGCACCCTCTTGCCCTCAGCCTCCCTGGAGGATCTCAATGGCCTCGGGTTCCTCTGGTAAGGCCAAGTCGACTGCTCCCCATTCAAGGGGAAAATGTCTATTCCTTGTTGGCGAGAACATTTCCCGCTAATGTTATAAAAGGAAACAGGCACAGATATTGAGCACCCGGTTTACCAAACACACTCAAAAGGTGATTGTATTTAAATAAGTTAGTCAGCTTCCCACCCATTTCCAGCAAGAAGCTGAACGCAAGGAGATCCTGTGCTTATAAAATGGTGTCAGTCGTGAAAACCAGCGCCAATCACACTATTTGTTTTATGCCCAACTTTATCACTGTGTCACACCCAAAGATGGGCACAACGCAGTCTTAAAATACTATCCAATATTCCTTCATTGATTAAACCTGGGAAAGCTTTTCTGATGTGGTGAAGATTGGGTATTTTAAAGGCAGATTCATTACAAATAGTGCCTGACATTTAGACTTGATTGTAACCTCACAGGGTCATGTCCTGCAATGCCTTTGCCTAATTGAAAGAGATAAGAACCTGCGAAATAGCAAATAGAGTAGACCATTCGGCCCCTCGAGCCAGCTCTGCCTTTCAGTACGATCCTGGACTTTAACTCAATTTTCCTGCCCATTCCCCACATATCTTAATTCACTGAGAGACCAAAAATAGGCTGATCCTAACCTTAAATATATTCAATGATGCAGCACCCACAACCCCCTGGGGTAGAGAATTTCAAGGATTCACAACCCTTTGGATGAAGAAATTTCTCCTCATTTCAGTTGTAAAAGATGAGCCTCTCATCCTGAAACTGTGCCTTGTGTTCCAGATTCCTGAGCAGCAGAAACTCTCTCTCAGTGTCCACCCAGTCAAGCCTCTGGAGAATCTTGTAGGTTTCATTGAGGTTGCCTTGTATTATTCTAAACTCCAGAGAATATAGATCAATTCACTAAGGGTCTGATATGAGGACAACCCCTTATCCCAGGGGACCAATCTAATGAACATTCACTGCTTTGCCTCCAAGATTGGTATGGTTATTCCTTAAATGTGGAGACTTCAGCTTCATACAGTATTCCAGATCTGGTTTCGCCAAGACCCTGTCTAACTGCAGCAAGATTTCTTTATTCTTATGCTCCAATCCCCTTTAAATAAAAACCAACATGCTGTTTGCCTCCCTAATTGCTTGCTGCACCTGGGTGTTGGTTTTCTGTGTTCATTATCTGATCATAGATATCAGCATTCATCATTTTTACACAGAATTGTAACATCACACTCCCCCACATTAATATATGATCTGATACCTCACTGCATACTCACAGAACTTGTCCCTGTCTCTCTGCAACCTACTTGTGATCTCAAGGCAGCTCACATTCTCACTTTGCTTTGTATCATCGGCAAGTTTGGATATATTATCCTCAGTCTCTTTGTCCAAGTCATTAGTCTGGATGGTAAATAACAGAGGCCCTAGCACTGATCCTTGCAGCACCAGTCACATCCTGCCAACCTGAAAATATCACTGAAACATAGAAGATAGAAGCAGGAGGAGACCATTCGGCCCTTTGAGCCTTCCCCTATCCATTACGATCATGGCTGAATCATCCAATTCAATAGCCTAATCCTGCTTTCTCTCCATAACCTTTATCCCTAACCTTTGCTTCCTGTCTGTTCATCCATTCTCTGTCCATGCTGAAATATCACCTCTAACTCCAGCAGCCCTGGTGCAGTAACATTTTCAGTGGCACTTTATCAAGTGACTTTTGGAAATCCAAGCATGCCCCTGAGGGTTGATCCAGGCAACCAATCCTGTTACTTACCTGGTCTCAGTGAGTGAAAGATAAAAAAACTTCATTTCAGAAGTTCCTTCCATCACCTCAGGACATTTCAAAACATGAAGCACTTCCGAAAAGTAGTCACTGTTATAATGTTGGAAACATCTAACCATGTTTATTTATTAATGTCACAGATAGGCTTATATTAACACTGCAATGAAGTTACTATGAAAATCCCCCAGTTGCCCCACTCTGCCACTGTTCAGGTTACACTGAAGGAGAGTTTAGCATGGACAATGCACCTAACTTGCATGTCTTTCAGACTGTGGGAGGAAACCAGGGCATCCGGAGAAACCCATGCAGACACAGGGAGAATGTGCAGTCCCTACAGAGACAGTGACCCAAGCAAGGAATTGAACTGGAAAGTGTCTTTCAGGAGTATAATTTATGTCCCTCCCCTAATGCCCAGTTCTCCGCCAGGGGACAGGCAAGACATTGATTTGCAGGATTTAGGTGAGTTTTTATGAGTTTAAAT
Source organism: Sphyrna mokarran (assembly GCA_024679065.1). Classification (NCBI taxonomy): domain Eukaryota; kingdom Metazoa; phylum Chordata; class Chondrichthyes; order Carcharhiniformes; family Carcharhinidae; genus Sphyrna; species Sphyrna mokarran. The sequence continues at coordinate 1,410,027 of JAGIQG010000024.1, forward strand.
ATCCAGATCCTATTATTTTTGGAGAAGCGAGTGAATAGTGAAGTCTCCTGTTCTTCTGCAATTATATTCATATATTGTGGTGATTCTCCTGGCCCATGGTGGGCTGAGCACTGAGAATATGTCCAGAGAAGAAATTTATATGACTGCCTTGTTAGAAAGAGACATGAGAGAGCGAGAAAGAGAGAGAGAGAGAGGGAGTGGAACCCCCAATCTCCTCTTCTCTCTGTCCAGTATCAGCATTGTTTCATTTTGAGAAGTTGTGTGTGCTCCCAAACTCCCTGTTGGTGTTGGTCAATTTGAAAGAGACTTGAATTTAATAAGGGTGATTATTTATTCACTATCTTATCCTGCAAAGTCTACATTCAGGTAATCACACAGAATACACATAAGGGAAACACAATTAAAGATCAAAAACCAAACAGAAAAGTTCCCCACATGACTTGAAGAATCAAATGAAGGAGGGAGTTTTTCCCACTTTGATCTTGAAGTTTAGTTAAATTCAGATTGTTTGGGTCAAACTGGGTTTGACTGCAGGGTTCCTGCAGAGTGGAATCAGTTCAGTCGATCATGTAGATATGCATGGCTGTTACAGCTGGACTTCTAATTTCTTACAGGTGAAAAAAAAACACAAATTATTGCGGATTCTGGAATCTGGAACCAAAGAGAAAACACTGGAAAATCTCAGCAGGTCTGGCAGTATCTGTAAGAAGAGAAAAAAAGCTGACATTTCGAGCCAAAGCTTTGACAAAGGATCATCTGGATCAGATGCTGCCAGATTTGCTGAGATTTTCCAGCATCTTCTCTTTCCATTTCTTACAGGTGAACTTGGGGCCACACGAAACAGATTGGAGGAGGATTTTAAAAGACTTTAAAAGTTTATTTCTTAGTGTGACAAGTAAGCTTACATTAATGGTGCAATAAAGTTACTGTGAAAAAAGCTTTGAAGAGTAAAGGTGACATAGCTGTTCTTTTTGGCACGTTGTCATTGCTGGTATTCTGCCGAGTCTGTCTCTCAGCTTCTGGATGAAAGGATTTCAAAGCCTGAGGGCATTTTGATCACATGATGAATATCCATTGATCACATGATGAATATCCATTGATCACATGATGAATGGTCATTGATCACATGATGAATGGTCATTGATACTCAGGGAAGACATATAATGGCCTTTCCCAGTGAAGAAGTTTCAGTTACATGGTCAGAAGGTAAATAGCACTTTTTACCTTCATCTTTTGGATACTTTCTAACTCTAAATTAAAAATCCAGCCCCAGAACTGTGCCCCCTCCTCTCATCATGGTCAAATCAAGGCTCTTTACAGGGTTAGCATAACTGTTCATTTACACATCCTGAACTTGATACAAATTCTTGTCGCCCTAATTGAGTTGGTGGCAAGATTAGTGTCCAGCTGATGGCACGGAACGTGAACGAGAGGTGGGAGCTGCCTGCAGAGTGAAAGCAGCATGGACAATTAGCAGTCTCAATGGGATCTGTTGCTGCCCTGGAGCTCCAGTGTGTATGACATGGCCCAACATCTAAAATGAAAAGTAATACATCTAATCCAGAGCAAGATTCCCAAGTTCAAAAAACTTTTCCATATAAAAAGAAGATTTAATTTCTGCTGATGTTGAAGGTGCTGGCATTGCACTGACACTCTTGACTGACTTGCTTCACTGATTTACAAATCCACAATCTCATTCTGCCCTGATGTACCAGAACTGGGAGTGAGATTTATCAGAAAGGGTTAAACAGGCTGAGGCTCTTTTCTCTAGAGAATAGAAAGAGTTAATGAAAGGATTTGATTGGAATGTTTGGAAAAGGTTGCACACTCAGCAGTGATGTCGTTGTGAGTGATGTTGACCAAGTATTTCCTTTCATTTTATCATCTTTCTAGAGTTTCTTGTGGTAGGAACGGGTAGTGGGGAGGTTTGGAGGTTAAGACATTCATGTTTGAATGTGATGAGAAACAAAATGATTTGAAATGAGAAAAGCATCAAAAATAAAAGATATGTTTTTTGAACATTTGCACCAGGCAGTGACATGATTACTCAGCAAGGTAACTGAGCTGGGAAAAGAAACAAAATGGTATGAACCTGGAGATCTTGAGATAGAATAATTTGCAGGATCGCAAATTATTTTCAGAGAGAACAACTTTTGAAAAAAGTGGACATGACGCAGAGAGATGAAAGAAGATGATAGGCTGCATGCAATCGTGCAGTTAGATTTAGTTAAGCTGAAACAACACCAGACAAAAACAAATAGACAGCCTGAAGGTAAATAAAACTAAACTGCTGTTAAAGTGTGCTTGATAGGGAAGTGAGCAATTACTGTGCAGTTATCAAGCCAAGGGAAAGCAGTACAGGAACTGTGATAGGCCAGGTAACTTCACTAAGATGTGGAAATTAAAGAATGGGCACATGATTGCAAATAATAATGCCGACATTAATTGAACTTTTCATTGTGATATTGACAACTTTAAAAGAAAGCAAATGGAAAGTTTGTTTAAAAATTGCCAACATGCTGGCAAATTTCAAGCAAATGATATTTCCTAAGCCTGTGTCAGAATGCTTCAGATACCTTGCAGTTGTATGGTTGTAATATCGAAATGTGCTATTGATAAAATTCAAGTCAGCAGCAATAGTATTGGGTGTTACGCATCATAAAAGAAAGACATGCATGTCATAACTTAGAGGATTTCTGTAAACAAACCAGGAAGAACCACTAAACAACAGTTTAATGAGGGGTTTAATGAACATGGATTGATGTTGAGATGTTAAGGAGATTGTCAGATTATGGATGCAACATCAATTACTGTCAAACAGGGGGACGGACATTATTCTGTAAAGCTGCCATTCTGAAACTGACAAATAAATAAGTAAACTGCAGAACAACATGTTTCAAACCTTAAGAAATTCAACAGGGAAAAGTGCTCTCATTGAGGCTATCAAGATTTCACCAAAGACATTTTTGACAGAGATTGTACACAGGAAGATCTTCAGGAACAATTAAACCGTGATGACGGAGAATGTGGTGCATGATGAAGAAGAGAGAGGATATCATAGAAGATAAGGGACAGCATGGTGGTTAGCACTGCTGCCTCACAGCACCAGGGACCTGGGTTCAATTCTGGCCTTGGGTGAATGTCTGTGTGGAGGCTGCACATTCTCCCCGTATTTATGTGGGCTTCCTCCGTGTGCTCCAGTTTCTTCCCACAGTCCAAAGATGTGGGTGTTAGGTTGATTGGCCATGCTAAATTGGCCCTTAGTGTCAGGGGATTAGGAGGGTAGATATGTGGTGTCACGGGGATAGGGTCCAGATGGGATTGTGGTCAGTGCAGACTTGAGGAGCTGAATGGCCTCCTTCTGTACAGTAAGATTTAATGATAAGGAGACCAGTATTGTATTTGACTATACTGCTGTGTATAGGGGATTTCTTTGACTGACAAACTCCTACAAAGTCCAGACTTAATTAACAGTCTTCTTGACAAGGTTGCGCCAGGAGCAAACATTGAGATAATATTCCATCACTGAAGTACAGCAGAAGACTCTGATTTTCCTCTGGTGGTTACACAGAGATGCAGAAAAAGAGTTGGTAGAATACACATGGGATCATATGTCTGTTTGGACCTGTATCACCACTGAACTGTGTGAGCTTTGCACTTAGAAAGGCACTAACACTCACACACTCACACACATATACACACACTCACTCACACACTCACACACATATACACACACTCACTCACACACTCACACACATATACACACACTCACACACACACTCACACACACACTCACACATGTATACACACACTCACTCACACACTCACACACATATACACACACTCACTCACACACTCAACACATATACACACATTCACACACACACTCACACACACACTCACACAGTATACACACACTCACTCACACACTCACTCACACACATATACACACACTCACTCACACACACACATATACACACACACACACACACACACTCACACGTATACACACACTCACTCACACACATATACACACACTCACTCACACACTCACACACACAAACAACTATACACACACTCACTACACCACACACACACACACACACACACACACACTCACACACACACTCACACACGTATACACACACTCACTCACACGCTCACACACATATACACACACTCACTCACACGCTCACACACATATACACACACACACACACACACGTATACACACACTCACTCACTCACACACATATACACACACACACATATACACACTCACACACACACTCACACACATATACACACACTCACACACACACTCACACACATATACACACACTCACACACTCACACATGGCTAGTTACTCACTCACACTTATACAAACATTCACCATTTAACATTAAATCACAAAGCCATATGCATGCAGCTATACCAAGTAAATATCACAGAATAAATTGATGTTTGAACTCAAAGAGTTTCTGCCCTGTATTTGCTGTGGTCGCAGAGTGAATCAATCTCCTGTTTTTCTCAATGTTCAAGTAGCCTACACACCTGGGGTCACTTTCCACAGGACCAAAAAATCCCACTGGTGGGAATGGCTGGAAAATCCCAGCCATAAACCGGAGGAGCTGAGGATCGGTTTAATTGTTTGGTTTTACTCTGAAACCCGTACAGACACTAACACATTGAACAGAATCTATTACCCAGAGAATGGGGAGAATGAGAAACTCACCAGCACACAAAAGCTGCTGAGAGGAAGCTGGATAAATGCAAGGGGGAGGAAGGGATAGAAGGAGATGCTGATAGGGTGAGATACATAGGAGTGGGAGGAGACTCTTGTGGAATATAATACCAGTACAGGCTAGTTGGACTGAATGGCCTTTTTTCTGGGCTCTGCGTTCTATGTAATATTGGCCTTTATTTCAGCGAGTCCTTCTGTGAGCCACTTGGTGGAGCCGTGTACCTGTTGCGGAGTTAGGGTGGTGTAATTTGGGATTTGATGTGGTGTTGAGGCAATGACGATATTTGGAGGTTGGTTCGTCCTATTTCACTGCACTGAGATTAACTTGGGGAAAAAAATGTAAGGTAAAAGGACAAAGCATTTAAATAATGGAACAATTCAGACAATTGGAATTTACAAAGAGCGGGGGAATCCGCTTTCAATCAGACCTCTCCCCGATAATCGCATTTCGATTTGATGTTTTAAGAGCCCTTTGCATTTTGTTTCTATTCAGACTCTTCCCCCTCCTTTTCGGGAGCTGCCCTGAACACTTTGTCTCTCAGTTCATTTGAGTTGGTTTATTTGGTTTGCCCTAAAAAATTCAGAGTCTCAGCCAGCTCCCAATGTGGACAGAATGTACAACCAGACAATAGAAATCTGCATGCAAAGCAGCTGGCTGTGCTGTAATAGGGTGATTGTAGATCTAACAGCCCTATAGAAACACCACACTAAACTATTCTTTCATTTCACTGTGGCCATTAACACTGGCTGTGAAGGTCCTTTTTAAATTAGGACCAGGTTTTAAGAAATAGTTAACATGTTTGTCTGATTACATCTTTCAAGAGGAAAGGCTCAGTGAGAAAGGCTGCAATGCGAACTGCCTCACTCAGCCTTTGTCTGGAAGGAATAAAGTAAGCATCATTCCAGCTAAATATGGACCACAAATCTCCACTCATAATTACTGAAGAATCGGAGATTCTTCCTTCGAACAGAAAGAGCTTTGAATTTAACAGATAGTTCACCCCGCTACTATGGTAACAGAACTTCCATTCACGCTGTGTTCCATTTCAATATTGCTGAACACAAAGAATCCGGAGGAAGATTCACGATCTGCTTCATAACGAGCTGTCGGTTAATGAGATTATTTACTCAAACGCTGATTTGATTTCCTATTTATTGTTTCAGAGGAATTGTAAAAAAAGCATTAGCTCCCCATTTACTTAAACTGGAATAACTTTCAATTTATTACATGGCTTTACAGCCCAACCCAACCAGTCTCTGAACAGAAAAAAAATGTAACATCTTGGGTTTGATTCTTCATCATAATTTATCCTCGATCTTCAGTAATGAGTAAACTTACGTAGTGAGTGCTGATTGTAAGTATGGAGTAATTTGATGGTTAATGAATTTACCTCCCAACATGCTCTTGCCTTGGCAATAAACATTTGTTGTGATGGCAGTAATGCTATTAATAGCGGTAGATGATGATGTGACCAAGTGCACGGGCTGGTTCAATGTATAGTGATGAGACTCGGTGTCATTCACAGCCCCCTTACTGTCCAGCTCCAAGTTGGCAACAGAACAGAAATCTGTTTGATCAGCATCCTCGGTACTGTTACCATGTCAACAGGAAACAGGACTGTGAAGTGTTCTCTCTGTACACAGTTATGTGTCATTAACCTCCAGAAGATTTGCCATTCTGTTTGTTATAACATACAGGCCTGTCTGTACTTTACCGAATGAGCTGGGGGTTAACAGCTGCCAGTGCTGTGTGGCAGAGAAGGGGTTCAGTGTATGGCATTTGTCCACTCAGCCAGCCTGGTTCATGCCACCCTGCAGCCTCTTAGCGTCCCCCCTCACAGCACACACTGCCACCCAGCTCAGTGTCACCCGTAAATCATCTTCAGGCCCTAAAAGGAGCAGTCAGTCCAGGAAGCATGGGAAATGTCAGGCCTGCAGGTAACACGGTCCCAGGACCCAGCCTACTCCTGGCAAATGTCCAATTTCCGGAAACCAAGCTAGATGAACTTAAAGCCGGGTGCAGTTTTCAAAGGGAACTGAGAAGCTGCTCTGTTTCACGGAGATGTGGCTCAGTCCTGCCACTTCTGGACAGTGCTCTACAACCAGAGGGCTTCTCAATCTACTGAACGGGTCACACAGCAGCCTCAGATATAGCACAGAGAAGTGGGGTCTGCCTCCTCATCAACATCCCTTGGTGCTCAAATGTAGCACCGCTGTCGGTTAGGATATCTGACACAAACATGTTGTCCCTACTATTTACTGTGGAGTTCACCTCCATTATCCTGATGGCAGTTTACATCCCACTCCATGTGGATGTGAGGACAGTGCTGGATGAAATATACACCACCACGAATAGCCTTGAAATGAAACATCCCAAGGCTTTGTTCATCATGGCCAGGGATTTCAATCAGGCCAAGCTCAAGAGCATAATACCAAGTTACATAGAACATTACTGCGCAGTACAGGCCCTTCAGCCCTCGATGTTGTGCTGACCAATGGAACCAATTTTATGATCCTCTATCCTAACCTATTCTAATGTTATCCATATGCCTATCAACTGACCATTTGAACACCCTTAAACTTGACAAGTCCACAACTGCTACAGGCAGGGCATTCCACGCCCTTACTACCCTCTAAGTAAAGAACCCACCTCTAGCATCTGTCCTATAACTACCACCCCTTAATTTAAAGCTATGTCCCCTCGTGCTATCCATCTCCATCCGAGGAAAAAGGCTCTCACTATCCACCCTATCTAACACTCTGATCATCTTATATGTCTCAATTAAGTCACCTCTTAGCTGCCTTCTCTCTAATGAAAATAGCTTCAAGTCCCTTAGCCTTTCCTCATAAGACCTACCCATCATACCAGGCAACATCCTGGTAAACCTCCTCTGTACCCTTTCTAATGCCTCCACATCTTTCTTATAATGTGGTGACCAAAACTGTACACAATACTCCAAGTGCAGCTGCACCAGAGTTTTGTACAGTTGCAACATGACATCTCGGCTCCGAAATTCAATCCCTCTACCAATAAATTCAAACACACCATATGCTTTCTTAAGTGCCTTATCAAATTGAGTACCAGCTTTTAGAGATCTATGCACCTATACACCGAGATCGCTCTGCTCATCTACACTATTAAGAGTCCTACCATTAGCCCTATATTCTGCACACATATTACTCTTACTAAAGTGAATCACCTCACACTTTTCCACATTAAACTCCATTTGCCACTTCTCGGCCCAGCCCTGAAACTTATCTATGTCCCTCTGCAAACTGTAGTGTAGGTTGTGCCTCACAAACCTTATTGAGTTTTTTGAGGAGGTGACCAAAGAGGTAGATAAGGGTAAGGCAGTTGATGTAGTGTATATGGATTTTAGCAAAGCGTTTGATAAGGATCCCCATGGTAGGCTACTGCAGAAAGTGCAGATGCATGGGATTGAAGGTGATTTAGCAGTTTGGATTAGGAATTCGCTAGCTGATAGAAGACAGAGGGTGGTGGTTGATGGGAAATATTCAACCTGGAGTGCAGTTACAAGTGGTGTACCTCAAGGATCTGTTTTAGGGCCACTGCTGTTTGTCATTTTTATAAATGACCTAGATAAGGGTGTAGAGGGTTGGATTAGTAAATTTGCTGACGATACCAAAGTGGGGGGAGTTGTAGATAGCAAGGATGGATGTTACAGTTTGCAGAGGGACATAGATAGGTTGCAGAGTTGAGCCATGAGGTGGCAAATGGAATTCAATACAGATAAGTGTGAGGTGATTCACTTTGGTAGGAATAACAGGCATATGAAATATAGGGCTAATGGAAGGACCCTTAATAGTGTTGTCGAGCAGAGGGATCTTGGGGTACAAGTACATAGCTCTTTGAAAGTTGGCACCCAGGTTGATAAAGCTGTTAAGAAGGCGTACGGTGTGTTAGCTTTTATTGGTAGAGGGATTGAATTTAGGAGCCGTGAGGTTATGTTACAACTGTACAAAACTCTGGTGCGGCCGCACTTGGAGTATTGCGTACAGTTCTGGTCGCCGCATTATAAGAAAGATGTGGAAGCATTGAAAAGGGTGCAGAGGAGGTTTACCAGGATGTTGCCTGGTATGGTGGGAAGGCTTATGAGGAAAGGCTGAGGGACCTGAGGTTATTTTCATTAGAGAGAAGAAGGTTACGCGGTGACCTAATTGAGGCGTATAAGATGATCAAAGGACTGGATAGGGTGGATAGTGAGAGCCTTTTTCCTCGGATGGTGATGACCAACACGAGGGGACATAACTTTAAATTAAGAGATGGTAGTTATAGGACGGATGTCAGAGGCAGGTTCTTTACACAGAGGGTGGTGAGAGCGTGGAATGCCCTGCCTGCAGCAGTTGTGGACTCGCCTACTTTTGGGGGCATTCAAATGGTCGGTGGATAGGCATATGGATGATATTGGAATAGTTTAGGTTAGAGGGTCCACTGGCCAGCGCAACATCGAGGGCCGAAGGGCCTGTACTGCGCTGTAATGTTCTATGTTCTATGTAACATTCAAACGGTAACATACCAAGTTACCACCAACACATCTCCTGTTCCACCAGAGGCACAAATTCCTAGAGCATTGCTACACAAATATCAGACATGTCTAACACTCTATCGCCCGCCCACACTTTGACAAATCAGACCACAAGACTGTGTTCCTGTTCCTGGCTTACAAGTGAAAACTGAAGCAGGAGAATCCATCAAAAGTCATGTAATGTTGGTCTCCTACAGGGCTGCTTAGGATCAATGGACTGGTCAGTATTTAAGAACTCTGCAACCAGCCTGAATGAGTACGCCACCACAGTAACTGACTGCATCAGTAAGTGTGTAGAAGACTGTGTGCCAATGAAACAAATCCACATGATTCCCACCTGGAAACCATGGGATATCCGCTACCTGCTGAAGTCCAGATCTGAGGCATTCAAGTCAGGCGAACATAGAACGTAGAACAGTACAGCACAATGAAGGCCCTTCGGCCCTCAATGTTGTGCTGAGCTTTGTCCAAAACCAAGATCAAGCCATCCCATTCCCTATCATTCTGGTGTGCTCTACGTGCCTATCTAATAACTGCTTGAAAGTTCCTAAAGTGTCCGACTCCACTATCACGGCAGGCAGTGCATTCCACACCCCAACCACTCTCCGAGTGAAGAATCTACCTCAGGCATCCTTCCTATATCTCCCACCATGAACTTTATAGTTTTGCCCCCAAGTAACAGCTACATCCACCCGAGAAAATAATCTTTGCACATCCACTCTGTCTATCCCCCTCATCATCTTATAAACCTCTATTAAGTCACCTCTCATCCTCCCCTACTCTAAAGGTTGAGCTCACTCAACCTTTCCTCATAAGACCTACCCACCAAACCAGGCAGCGTCTTGGTAAATCTCCTCTGCACTCTCTCCAATGCTTCCACATCCTTCTTATAGGTGAGGTGACCAGAACTGAACACAATATTCCAGACTCTCAGACTACCTGGATCCACCACAGTTTGCCTATCATGGCAACAGGTCCACAACAGATGCCATCTCCCCAGTTCTGCACTCAACCGTGGAACCGTTAGCTTATGAGGAGAGATTGAGTAGATTGGGCCTGTACTTGTTGGAGTTTAGAAGGCTGAGGTGTGATCTTATAGAGACATGTAAGATAATGAAGAGGCTGGATAGCGTAGAAGTAGAGAGATTCTTTCCACTTAGAAAGGAAACCAGAACTATGGGGCACAGCCTCAAAATAAGAGGGAGGATAGTTTAGAACAGAGTTGAGGAGGAACTTCTTCTCTCAGATGGTAGTGAATCTCTGGAAATCTCTGCCCATTGAAGTGATGGAGGCTACCTCGTTGAATATGTTTAAGTCATGGGTGGCTAAATTTCTGATAGACAAGGGAATTCAGGGTTATGGGAAGAAAGCGGAAAAGTGGAACTGATCCACTTCAGATTAGCCATGATCTTATTGAATAAGGGCAGGCTCGAGGGGCTGGATAGTCTACTCCTGCTCCTATTTCTTATGTTCTTATGTTATTAGCACCTAGATAACAAGGACGTCTATGTTAGACTCCTATTTATTGACTACAGCTTAGCCTTCAATACCATTATCCCCAAGAAACTCATCTTCAAACTCCTTGGCCTACGCCTCGGCTCCTCCCTCTGTGGCTGGATCCTGAACTTCCGAACCCACAGACCACAGTCAGAAAGGATAGGCAACAACACCTCCTCCACCGTCACCCTCAACACCGGTGTCCCACAAGACAGTATTCTCAGCCCCCTACTATACTCCTTATACACCTATGACTGTGTGGCAAAGTTCTCCTCCCATTTGAATTTCCAAGTTTGCTGATAACACTGAAGTAGTGGGTTGGATTTTGAACAATGATGAGATGAAGTATAGGAAAGATATAGAAATGTCAGAAAAATCTCCTTCAGCAATGGCCATGTCATCAGTAAACATCTGCAACTGTGAACAAATACTTCTGGAATCAAAGCAACAAGCAATTGAAGACAATTGGCAGCTAATATATAAATAATTGATGACTATTTTAAATAGAATTAGTGGGTAGATCACTCTTGCTGCTGACTGTACCCTGCTGTGTGTGCTGTAACAAGAGTGTTAACTGGTTTACTGAGCACCCAGCAGTGATGTTCAAATCAGAATTAAACACCAATTGGCACCATGGTTAGTCCATTCTGCAGAATTCCAGCAGCCATTCACTCAGCACACATCCACACTCGCAAATTCCCATCAACTCTATTTTCAAGTTTGCTGATGACACCACTGTAGTGGGTCAGATCTCAAACAATGGCAAGACAGAGTACAGGAATGAGATTGAGAATCTGGTGAACTGGTGCAGCGACAATAATCTCTCCCTCAATGTCAACAAAATGAAGGAGATGGTCATTGACTTCAGGAAGCGTAAAGAAGAACATGCCCCTGTCTACATCAACAGAAATGAAGTAGAAGTGGTCAAGAGCTTTAGGTTTTAGGTGTCCAGATCACCAACAACCTGTCTTGGTCCCCCCTATGCTGACACTATAGTTAAGAAAGCCCCACCAACGCTTCTAATTTCTCAGGAGGCTAAGGAAATTTGGCATGTCAACTACAACTCGCACCAACTTTTATAGATGTACCGGAGAAAGCATTCTTTCTGGTTGTATCATAGATTGGTATGGGCTCCTGCTCTGCCCAAGGAACTACAAAAGGTCATGAATGTAGCCCAATCCATCACGCAAACCAGCCTCCCATCCATTGACTCTGTCTACACTGCCTGCTGCCTCAGCAAAGCAGCCAATGTAATTAAGGACCCCACACACCGTGGACGTTCTCTCTTCCACTCTCTTCCATTATAAAAAAGATACAAAAGTCTGAGGACACGTACCAACTGATCAAGAACAGCTTCTTCCCTGCTGCTGTCAGACTTTTGAATGGACCCACGTCTCATTAAGTTGATCCTTCTCTACACCCCTCGCTATGACTGTAACACTACATTCTGCACTCTCTCCTTTCTTTCCCAATTACTAGTGGCCATAGGTTTAAGGTACGAGTGACAAGGTTGAAAGGAGTTGTATGAGGCAAATCTTTTACACAGAGCCTGGTAGGTGCCTGGAAATCACTGTCGGACCAGGTAGTGGAAGTTGATATGATGGTGACTTTTAAGGGGCATCTTGCCAAATACATGAATTGGATGGGAATAGAGGGATATGGTCCCTGGAAGGGCAGGGGGCTTTAACTAAGTCGGGCAGTTTGGTCGGTGCAGGTGGGAAGGGCTGAAGGGCCTGTTCCTGTGCTGTAATTTTCTTTGTTCTTCAAATCAAAATCAGTGGTGAAAGGACACTCACAGCATTTAAAAAACATCAATAATTCACTTCAAATTGTACATCATTAAACAAAGGGATAATTTTGATGTGAATATTCTGGCCATTCACTCAAATCCATTCAGTAATATAATTTGATAATTCAGATGTAATTTTAAAATCAGTTCGAGAATGAAGTGTTGGCAAATTTACAAACTATACAATAAATCCAATGGTATGTCTCTGGTTGACAACAGATGGGCTTTCTACATCTTTGATGGCCCATGTTCCTCTCGTCACCTCTATGATTTAATCATGAAATATCATCTGAAATCTAATAATTGTGTTGATGGATGTGACAATGCCCAGCTGCAAACTGTTATCACATTGAGATAAGGAATTTGAGTTGGTTTTTACTGATCGCTTCTCACTATTAAGATCTGTGAAATGATCAGCTGTGATCTTCAAAATGAAGTAATATCCAGAAAGATTAATCAGAATCTTTGTCCTACATCCACAAATGAAATGAAAATAAGGGTTTTTTTTATTTTGCAGAAAGTGAATAAGAAACATAAAAGGCATTTGTAATATTTCTGGGAAACTAAAGTATAAACCTGCAGGAAGTCATTCAGACAGAAACCAAAAACTCATGAGAAAAATGTACACAATGGCATATCCATCTGGGAATAATCATCAGTAGAACAGACACATTACAACTCCCTCACATTGGCAATCGACCTCGGATTACCTGCATGATTTTTCTTGTGTTACAATCCCAGTTGGTGTTATAACTGAACAGGAAGATTCCAAAATGGAACCTTAGCTCAAACAACTATAACTTTTCCTTTTTTATACATAAGATGGAGGAACAAAAATACAGGATCTCTAATTATTGTAACAACAAGAAAAACATTTCACAATTACACATAAGATTTCAGAATAACATGGATTGCAAAGCACATTGTAAAATACAATGGTATTATTAATACACAAAGCCCCTTTTAAACACACAGGATAACAGTGGTCAAATACATTTTCTGCTCTGAACCCAAGTTAATGTCTTTGGATCTCTCCTCAAAATTTCTTCCAATGATTGTTACAGGGAATTTCCAAATTCTACTCTCAAAAATACACACTATAACAGTTTTCCATGCAATAATGCTTTCCCTTATGGTTTGCATTCTGAAATCTAGGCCAGGTTTTCCAAATGACCCATTTTAAATCTAGTTATTGCAATTGTCTCTTTAATATAGAAAACATTATTTATTCATCCTTGAATTTGTCAGAACATTACCTGAGTCTGTGTTCTCTTAAGTTTGGTTATCTAAAACATTATTTGTGTCCCAATTCCCTGATTATCTGGACTGTATCTTGTTCCTCTGGAAGATTGCGTCTTTGAATATAAGAACACAAGAAATAGGAGCAGGAGTAGGCCATCTAGCTCTTCAAGCCTGTCCCGCCATTCAATAAGATCATGGCTGATCTGAAGTGGATCAGTTCCACTTATCCGCCTGCTCCCCATAACCCTTAATTCCCTTATTGATCAGAAATCTATCTATCGGTGACTTAAACATATTCTACGAAGTAGCCTTCACCTCTTCAATGGGCAGAGAATTCCAGAAATTCATTACCCTCTTTCTCCTCTTACTATTCCTTATCTCCACCCACAACGATCCCATATTTTGCTCCTTGGAGTATATATCGTCTCTCACTACTACCCTGATATTATCAATTATTAACTTTGCAATTTCCTGGTCCTGTACATCTTCACCTGGCAGAGTTGAGAGATGTTCACTCCCCAGTGTCCTGTCTACAACTGCAATATATCCAGATAAAACTATAACTTAAAAGATTTTATCCTCATATGGGCTCCCTGTTGCTAAGCAACCCTTGCTCCTGCAATTAATTTTTCATGCTATAGCTCTTGCTTAGCACAACAGAAACACATTTGAAACTTAACCAATACCTATACATGCAAACTCTTTATCCATCATGAATTTAACAATAAATTTTTACCTTTCCAGGCACATTTCTAGTGCTTATCAAGAGAAATAGTAGTCCCTTAAAATGACCTTTTCTTTCCTACGCTTGCAATCCTGCCTTACCTTGACCTTCTGACTGAGGCTGGGTGAGATTTTGGCAGTTTAGTACATCCCCCAGTGTCCAGTGTCAAAACTCAGTTCTATCAAAGTGAAGAAGGACACACCCCTATTTTACTGTGCTTACTGCTGTAAAGTGGGTAAGTTAAAGATCTCACTGAAATTGACAGGCCAGGGCGACAGAATTGTTACAGTGCAAAAAGAGGCCATTCTGCCCATAATGTCGTCACCAGTTCACCAAATGAACATTTCACCCAGTGCCATTCTGCCCATAACTTTACAGTTTGTTTTTTTCCAAATAATCCCCTAATTACCACTTAGCTGTCTCGATTAAACTTGTCTCCAGCCTCTCAACACATGCGTGTAAAAGATTCCCCTCATTATCACTTTTGCTACTTTTGTCATTTACTTTAATGGGTGCCCTCTCGTTCTCAATCTTTCATGAAAATGAAAAGCTTCTTTCTAGCTACTTATCCAGGGCCCTTGTGATTTTGAATACTTTGATCAAATCTCCTCTTAGCTGTCTTTCCTCCACGGAAAATAGTCCCAAATTCTCCAAACTTCCTATCTGCAGTTCCTTATCCTTGGAACCATTTTTGTGAGTGTTTGTTGCACACTCTCCAATGCCTCCCCATCCCTCCTAAAATTCAGCACTAGAACTGTATGGAACACTCCAATAAGGTCTATCTAGTAACATACACAAGTTTACCAGTAAGTGTCTAACGTGACTGGATAGAATTTAAAAGGGTTGGGGGGAGTGTGTTGGAATCGAAGGTCAGTCGGTGGATTGGAGAGTCTATGGGAGAGAAGCACTTGGGATTGGCTTGACCCTTCGTGGGCGGGAGGTGGGATTGGTCAGGGCTGGAGTCCAGTCTGACAGGGTCATTGGTGGGCAGGAATGGGTGTTGCTTGAGAAGGGTCCCTTGTGGGTGGGGGAGTGTGGGGAATCCCAGAGGAGTGGGTTATTCAGGGATGTGGGGGAAGACATGTGAGGATTCCATCTTGGTCCATATAGCAGTTACCCAGAAGTCAGAGAGATTTTAATTCATCTAACATTTTCAGAGTAGCAAAATGCTGCTGGAACTATTTGGAGTTTGTCATTTAAATCTAATTTTTGGATGGCTCCCAGGACAGGGCAATTTCCCAGAAGAAGTTTGTATTTCTGGGTAATAACTCTGCAAACACCTACCCGTGAATTTCCGAGAGGGGATCCTCTATGCATCTCTGGGGCAACCTCCAAATACAATGCTGGGGAACTTGGAAATTACTGTTCATATTTCCCCAAAGCACCAATATAGAACATCAACTAATCATTAAATAAAATTACATTTATATTATTACAGTAAACCTTCAGAATCTAAAATCTAAAATTAATATGTACCAAATTAATCCAATGGCAGAATTTATAATGGATCAGTACATTATTCAACATAATAACAGGGATGTTAAACCAAGAGCTTTATTCCCAGTGTGTGCTCTGTTCACGGATTGTAGCCTAATTGGAAGCAGGAATGTTCTAATTAGTGCAGTATCCCAGGATTAGGGAGTGGAATCCAGCAGTGGTTTTAACTGCTGTTCAGTCGCAGATTCCATTGGCAGATTTCAGTTGCACATCTGGAGTGATCAGCTTATTCAAAGTCAACACATTCAACGTGGACAAAAATTGTCTTTTATTTGAAAAGAAAGATATATTTCTGAAACCTTATAATTCACCAATGTGCTCAGAATCATTGTGATTTATCTTCTTTGTCAAACCTGTCGTAAAGACGTTGAGTTAATTGTGGCATTGACTCATACACAATTTGTGGCTCATTATATAATTAAGTACCAAATGAAAGGTGAGGGTTTGATTAATTAATAATCCACTCCATGAATTGTTAATTAAAATATTCCATTAATTGACTTATTTTTGCAGTATTTTCTCGTTTCAGGGGGCTTTGTTGCTGCCAGTGGGGATTTCATTTGAGACACATTTAGCTTCAGAAATGTTACCTGAGGGAAAAATATCTTTCAGAGTTTTTATTAATGAGTCTATTACAGTGGACTTGCGGATGTGCCATGGTGGGAGATTTTCTCTGTGATCTTTTGGTAAGGTCATAAATTCGTTTAAAGTAAATGAGTTTTGATATTGTGATGTTGCTCACATACTCTTGTTCCCCTGGGCCCTGATTCTTTCATAAAAACAGCTCTGGTAAATCTACAACATTGGCAACAGCATGAGAATTTTAAATCCATTTCCAGGCGATTAGTTGGAAAGTGAAAATAGGTTTTGGGTGTAAAATGCAAGAAAGAATTTGTAAGATTTGAAATGTCTCTAATTTGAATTTTATACAGTATAAATTGACATTTGCTGCATTTTAGCGAGAGATTCTAATTCTGATTCTTTTGACTAGAATTTGAAAACCTATCAGGGATTGAGAAGTAGAAAAAATCAGACATTGAAAGCAATTAGAATGGATACTACAGGGATCTGATTCTCGCTCTTCCTGGCTCCCTGAATTAATAGGCTAAGAGAATAAATTTATAATGCTTTCAAGGGGTAATTTATTTCAACGTAGTGCACTTGAAGCTCACTGCTCTGTACTAAGATTATAGAGAAAAGCGAAACACTTTTATAAAACAGCGTGAATGAGAGGCTACACTTTCAAAATGAACGACATTCTCTTGTAGCTGAATCAGGCTCTTGTTTTGTCATGAGTGAGTTTTGTTACACTGACAGTTGCTGGAGTGTGTAAGTTATACAGGCATCTACCCTCTGGGAGTTGGTAACAGCTTCTCATAAGATCTAAATCATTATTAATTGGTCAGGAGTGGCACAGTGATTAACATATACTGGAGACTTTAGCTATAAACTCATTGGATCCACCATCAAAGGTAACAATCAAAATGGGTGCAAGTGTGCATAAGTGTTTTTTTGAAGTGCTTTTGAAAGAATATGTACAGTTCCGTTGGACCCACTCCAGAGTGTAAGGCCATTTATCCACTTGTCATGTCAACAACTATACAGAGAGTGAAAAGACCGTGTGAGAAAAGAATTACATAATTTGTGCCGCATTCAAATATTTGATGATTCCCAAATCAGAAAGTTCAGTGACCTAAACGAGTGGCTGGAAGATTCAGCGATGCACTTTCCTCTCCTTCTGCTTCAGAATGAACAAATTGGCCATTACTAATCAATGTGGCCATTATTCTTTCTCAGTGTGTGAAAGAATTCCCTTCATTGTTCAATTCTGCACAAGTGTTAATCAGTCAGGATACACACTTTAATTCCTCAGCTGTCTGGACTCCATGCCATTTTGTCAGAGCCATGAAGTGATTTAAACATCAATTGCTGCAAAAACAAACTGGGGGACTTGCCAGGCTGCTTCGGCCTGTTGAATGCACAATAAGCCTCAGCCTCGCTATTCCCACCATCCACAATCAAAGCCTATTGTACCCTTTTAATATGAAGGTCACAAGTTCAGACGCCGATGGAAAGGAAGGCCTTGCTAAAGAAGGACTATTCACTCAGTTCTGCCAGTCACACAGCTTTCTCCTTCACTTCAGGAGCTGGAAGGAGTTGGGCCCAGTTTATTGGGCATAAAAACAGTTGCAAAACAATGTTGCTGTGGCAACAATGTCCAGTAACAAGCTGCATCGACATTGGTTCCATTTCTAATGGTAGAAATGGTTTAAAATGTGGACATGTTTGAATTGGACAGATGGTTCATCTCAGTCAGATACAGTCACAGAGTCACCGAGTCATAGAGGTTTACAGCATAGAAATGTGGAAGAGAAGGGAATGGTTTAGTTTGGAGGGGCATTGCTTTTTATTTTGGTCGGCACAACATCGAAGGCCGAAGGGCCTGTTCTGTGCTGTATTGTTCTATGTTCTATGTAAACAGGCCCTTCGGCCCAACTTGTGTATGCTGCCCTTTTTTTAAACCCTAAGCTAATCCCAACTGCGCACATTTCACCCATATCCCTTTATACTCATCTTACCTTAGCTTTTATTGGTAGGGGGATTGAATTTCGGAGCCGCAACGTCATGTTGCAACTGTACAAAACTCTAGTGCGGCCGCACTTGGAGTATTGTGTGCAGTTCTGGTCCCCACATTATAAGAAAGATGTGGAGGCATTGGAGAGGGTACAGAGGAGGTTTACCAGGATGTTGCCTGGTATGGAGGGCAGGTCTTATGAAGAGAGGCTGAGGGATTTGAGGTTGTTTTCGTTAGAAAGGAGGCGGCTAAGAGGGGACCTTATTGAAACATATAAGATGATTAGAGGTTTAGATAGGGTGGACAGTGATAGCCTTTTTCCTAGGATGGAGAAAGCTAGCACGAGGGGACATAGCTTTAAATTAAGGGGTGGTAGTTATAGGACGGATGTCAGAGGTAGGTTCTTTACCCAGAGGGTGGTAAGGGTATGGAATGCCCTGCCTGCTGCAGTTGTAGATGCGCCAAGTTTGGTGGCATTTAAGAGGTTAGTAGATAAGTTTATGGACAAAAAGGGAATGGTTTAGGTTAGAGGGTGATTGCTTTTTCATAATTGGTCGGCGCAACATCGAAGGCCGAAGGGCCTGTTCTGCGCTGTAATGTTCTATGTTCCATGTACCCATGGAACTATCTAAATACTTTTTAAAACACAAAATTGTATGGCTTCTACTACTACCTCTGGCAGCTCATTCCAGACACTCACCACCCTCTGTGTGAAAAAATTGCCCCACTGGATCCTTCTGTATCTCTCCTGTCTCACCTTGTCAGTCTTATCAGCTTTCCTTATAATTCTCCATTGCATTCTGTAGGCCTGAAGGGTTAAACATTACAGACTATGAAACTAAAAGATAAAATTTTAAAGATCCACATTGGACTCCAGAATTACATATGTTGTTGTTGAGGATGAGTATTCCCTTCACTTTGTGAGGAATGGAACCCAAGAGGAGAATTTTGTGAAGGGTAAACAGAGGTTAGTTCTGGATTGCTGGTAACTTTCTTGCCTCTCAGGCAGAATATTGTGGGTTCAGGTCCAGTTCAGCTAACAGCATTTTTGAAATGCTTGGCATTTCATCGCCTGAAGAGCTTCCATCCCTCCCGCCCTCCCACTAGCCCCCATGCCCCCCATACCCTGACTTCTCTGAAAACTTCCCTGACTAACAATGCTATCCCACCTTCTTTCCCCTTTGGTCTGTTCTTTTGGAATATCGTACACCTTGGAATGTTGAGCACCTAGTCTGGTCACCCAGCAACCAGCACTCCCAGAAGTGCTGAATTGGTGGGAAACTGTTCTAGATCACCACAGTTCTGTCAGTTCAGTTCTCTCTCGAATTTCCGCTCTCTGTGCACTGCAGAGGTCCCGGTTGCGAATCTCATTAAAAACCCAGGGGGCGGGGCCTATTTGACAGTTCTGGAACTCTCCGCGTGTGCAGTGGTCCCAAACTCCAACGCGGGACCTCACAGTGCTGCCCCTCCAGCCCCTTCATAGCCCGATCGCTTCCCCCACAACAATTCCTAGACCAACCCTGACTCCCCTGCTCCGGAGCGTCCAGAATGTACATCCCCCGCGCTCAGCAGTGCCGATGTCCCTACCCTCTCACCCTGGAGAATCTCCTCCGCTGACCCCCTCACAGTCAGACCCTTCCCCAGGAGGCAGACCTCCCCCTAGTAGACAACCCCACCCCCACCCAGCCTGCCCCCATCACTGACCTCCCCCCTGCCCAGACCGACTTTCATGCAGAGTGCCAGCAGGATAGCCCACCCTTAGGCTCTGTCCACAGTAGGCCCTTTCCCCTTGGCACAGGCCGATGCCTTGTGGGCAGAACCAAAGTGCCCCTGACATGGGCACTTTGCCGCTTGGGCAGTGCTGGGGACACAGATTGGCACTGCCAGGTGCCCATGCCCAAGGGACACTGCTCCCCCACTGCCTGACCTGCCGGGGGGCTCTGATTATCCCCCCCACCCTTCATTCTGGTGAGGTCTCCCGCTAGTTCCCATGGACAACTAGTCTGAACCCTGCTGGAATGACACAGAAGATTCAATTGGGATTGGACAGTTTCCAATAATGACCTGCTAAACATATTTGAGATACATTTATAGAACATAGAACATAGAACACTGCAGCACAAACAGACCCTTCGGCCCACAAGTTATGCTGTTCATATCAGTACCTACCAGGCCATAGAACTATCTGTAACTCTCAATCCCATTCAATCCCATGTACTCATCCAGAAGTCTCTTAAAAGACCCCAGCAAGTTTGCCTCTACCACCACTGACGGCAGCCGATTCCCATTCACTCACCACCCTCCGAGTGAAAAACTTACAACTAACATCTCCTCTGAACTTGCCCCCTAGCACCTTAAACCTGTGTTCTCTCGTAGCGACCATTTCAGCCCTGGGAAATATCTTCCGAGAATCCACCCTATCTGTTCCTCTCAACATCTTATAAACCTCTATCAGGTCGCCTCTCAACCTTTGTCTCTCCAGGGAGAAGACCTAGCTCCCTCAACCTATCTTCATAAGGCATGCCCCCCAATCCAGGCAACATCCTTGTAAATCTTCTCTGCACCCTCTCAATAGCTTCCACATCCTTCCTGTAGTGAGGCGACCAGAACTGCACACAGTACTCCACGTGGGGTCTGATAAGAGTCTTATAAAGTTGCAGCATTGCCTCCCCACTCCTAAACTCAATCCCTCTATTTATGAAGGCCAGTACATCATATGCCTTCTTGACCACATCCTCCACTTGCGGGGCAGATTTAAGAGTCCTACGGACCCGGACCCCAAGATCCTTCTGCTCCTCAACACTGCCAAAACTCCTACCCTTGATATTATACTCCTTCATCCCATTGGTCCTGCCAAAATAGATTTAAATTATTTACATGGCTTCCTGCTGGCTTCCATGTGGTCTGGTCTCCAACTGTTCTCCGTTCTGGGAGATACAGTCCTGGTGCATGCACAAATCCCAGAACAAGGTTAGTAACGTGCATTTCCCATCACGACCCACCAGAAAAGTTGTGGGTTGTGATGGGAGAATTGCCCCCATATTTTTGTAATAACTAATTCATCAGGACATATGATAACACAGTGGGTTGGCACTGCTGCTTCACAGCTCCAGGGACCCAGGTTTGATTCCCGGCTCGGGTCATTGTCCGTGTGGAGTCTGCACGTTCTTCTCATGTCTGCATGGATTTCTTCCGGGAGCTCTGGTATCCTCCCACAGTCTGAAGACATATTTAACATGGGTTAAATAGATTGGACATGCTAAATTGACCCTCGTTTCGGGGAGGATTAGTAGGGTATATATGTGGGATTATGGGATAAGGTTTGATTGCTGTCGGTGCAGGCTTAGTGACTGAATGGGTTTCTACTGTATTGTAGGTTCTATCATTCTTATATGTTACAATCAGTTTCCTCTTCCTGGACCCTCCTTCTGAAGTCTTTCATTGTCCCCTTGCCAGGGTCTTCTTTTACATCTGTTCTGGTTCTTCCATTACCTCCCCCGAGATCTTCCATTGCATCTTCTCTGAGATGTCATTACATCTTCCTTGAGGTCTTTATTGCCAATTTTTTGAGAGTTTCCCTCTATCTGGGGTCTTCTCCAAAATTCCTGCACATCACTCTTTGTTTCATCTTGTGTTTGTTGCTGTAAATGCATTGTAACATCAAATAAATTACCTCTGGAAACGCAGACTCTCAATATTTTTTAGCTGTCAGTTCCTGATGGTTCTGTGCTTTTCTGTGCGGTTAAAACCTTGCTGCAAATCCTGGCTGCTCCTTTTTGAATAATTTTTTTAACTTTTAAAACTTTTCTTTTGCGGGTAGAAAGCTCTTCTAATGATTTCTGCAGCTTTTATTCATTTTGGCCACCTGGCGATAGGGCGTGGTACGGTGGTACAGTGGGTTAGCGATGCTGCCTCACAGTGCCAGGGGCCTGGGTTTGATACCCGGGGGCATGGTGGCACAGGGGTTAACACTGTTGCCTCATAGCGCCAGGGACCGGATTCAATTCCCTGAGGCACTGTGGCACTGTGGGTTAGTGCTGCTGCCTCACAGTGCCACAGACCAGAGTTCAATCCCAGCCTTGGGTCACTGTCTATGTGGAGTTTGACATTCTCCCCGTGTCTGCGTGAGTTTCCTCCAGGGCTCCAATTTCCTTCCACAGTCCAAAGGTGTGTGGCTTAGGCGGATTGACCTGAACAGGTACTGAGTATGGTGAGTAGGAGATTTCCACAGTAACTTCATTGCAATGTTAATGTAAGTCTTACTTGTGATGATAATAAATAAACACTGTTCTGTTTTTCAGACATGTTTTTACAGTCTTATAAACCTGATCAATAAATTAAATGAGAATCACTCTTTGCTCTACTTTTGCTGTGCTCATTTCTTCTGTTAATTTCTTTGCAAGATCGCGTGCTGTCTATCTGAGACTGTTGATTTTTTTAAAACTCTAAATTCTTCCTTTTGAGCAGGTTGGAAAATTCTCTTCACTCCCAAACCTCAGAAGTTCACTGTTGGCAGGACCTGGGGTCACAGAGTCTCTGCAAACTTCACTCGAACAAGGAGCTGGACAATCACAGCCTCTTCATTTTCCATCTTTGCGGAAATCACACTTAGGGTCATGGGAGCATTTCTTTTCCACCTGAAACACTCTCTGTGCTCTTGGTGCTCTCTCTGTGCTCTCTACACTTTCTCTGTGCTCTCTCTGTTCCCTCTGTGCTCTCTCTGTGCTCTCTGCACTCTCTCTGCTCTGTTTTCTCTCTCTTCATAAAATATTCTGCAACAAACCTTCATTTAAGAACAATATTTTTGAATCTCAGTCCTAGCTCTTGTTTCTGAGGGTTATTTAGATGTTTGATTGATTTGGCCAATCCGGGCTTGCTCTGTGTGACCCTCAGCAATATCTCCGCATATCACTGGGTCTCTTCTCAAAGACAGGCATTCAGAGCGAATCTTTTTCCTTCTGTCTTTGATTAATCCAGGATAGGCACAGGGGTCGGTCGACAGGCAGGGCCCTCACTAATTCCTCCTGTCCTCATTACCACAGTAACGATGCAGAGTTCCAGACTTTATCAGGCACACAGAGGGTATTTAATAACAATGAAAATCTGTACAGTGTTGGCAGCCCCTGTACTGCTCCAGCCTCTACATGCCCACTGCGAGCTTTCTACATGTCTTTGACTTGACAAAGAACAAAGAAAACTACAGCACAGGGACAGGCCTTTGGCCCTCCAAGCCTGTGTTGATTACGATGTCCTAACTAAACTAAAAACAACCTTCTGCCTTTACTCGATCCATATCTCTTTATTTCCTCCGTAATCATGTACCCATCCAGATGCCTCTTAAGTAAGAAAATAAGAACTAGGAGCAGGAGGAGACTATCTGACCCCTCGAGCCCACTCCACCATTCTATAAGATCAAGGCTGATTTTTGTGTGAACTCAGCTCCATTTACCCACCCACTCACCATAACCCTTAATTCCTTTACTGTTCAAAAATTTATCTATCCTTGTCTTAAAAACATTCAATGAGATGGCTTCAACTGGGCAGGGAATTTCACAGATTCACAACTCTTTGTGTGAAGAAGTTCCTCCTCAACTCAGTGCTAAATCTGCTCCCCCTTATTTTGAGGCTATGCCCCCAGGTTCTAGTTTCACCCACCAATGGAAACAACTTTCTTGCTTCTATCTTATCTATTCCCTTCATAATCTCATGTATTTCTGTAAGATCATTCTTCTGAATTCCAATGAGTATAGCCCCAATCTACTCAGTGTCTCCTCATAAGCCGATCCTCTCAACTCCAGAATCAACCTAATGAATCTCCTCTGCACTCTCTCCAGTGCCAGTATATACTTTCTCAAGTAAGGAGACTAAAACATAGAACATAGAACTGTACACAATAACTCCAGGTGTGGCCTCACTAGCACCTTATAAAGCTGCAACAGAATCTCGCTGTTTTTAAACTCCATCCCTGCAGCAATGAACGTCAAAATTCCTTTTACCTTCTTAATTACCTGCTGCACCTGCAAACCAACTCCTTGAGATTCCTGCACAAGGACACCCAGGTCCCTCTGCACAGCAGCACGCTGCAATTTTTTTACCATTTAAATAATAGTCTGTTTTGCTGTTATTCCTATCAAAATGGATGACCTCACATTTACCAACATTGTACTTCATCTGCCAGACCCTCATCCACTCACGTAGACTATCTATATCCCTTTGCAGACTTTCAGCGTCCTCTGCAAACTTTGCTCTTCCACCCATCTTAGTGTCATCTGTGAATTTTAACAACTTAGTCCCCAACTCCAAATAATTTATGTAAATCGTAAACAATTGCAATCCCAACGCTGATCCCTGAGGTACACCACTAGTCATTAAATGTTGCTAATGTGCCTGCTTCCATCACTTCCCCTGGCAGCGTGTTCCAGGCACCCACCACTCTCTGGGTGAAAAATGTCCTCCTCACATCTCCTTTAAACTTGCCCTCTCTCAGCTTGAACATGTGCCTTCCTTATAATTAACAATTCCACTCTGGTGAAAAGCCTCTGATTATCCACTGTGTCTGTGCCTCTCCTAATTTTATAGACCTCTCTCAGGTCTCTGTTCTGCCTCCAGTGAACGCAGGATTCCAGCCCCTGGGTAATCACCCAGTCTGAGTCTAAATTTGGGTCAGGTGACCCTCTTCTGCTGGTTGTTCTTAAAGGGACAATCACCATGGTAACCATCAAGACTATGCAGGGCAAATCTGCAATATTTATTAACAGGAAGGAATTCCAGTCAGTAAAAGTTCAGCTGGTCTGTGACCACAAATGACGGACATGAGGATGTAGTTCCTGTATTCAGTTAGCAGCCATGATGCCTATGGTCAAGGAGAATCCTAAAGCTTTCTTTAGATATGTTAAGAATAGAAGATTGGTTAGGGCAAGATTAGGGCCAGTCATAGACAGCAGGGGGAAGTTGTGCGTGGAGCCTGAAGAGATTGGAGAGGCACTGAACAAATATTTCTCTTCGGTATTCACGCAGGGAGATGTAAATGTAGTTGTGGAGAACCCTGGGATACAGGGTTGCAAACTGGAAATTATTGAAGTAGATAAGGAGGATGTGCTAGATATTCTTGAGGCTTTGAAGTTAGATAAGTCCCCTGGGCTGGAAGGGATTTACCGTAGGATTCTCTGGGAGGCAAGAGAGGTGATTGCAGAGCCTCTGGCTCTGATCTTCAGGTCGTCGTTGGTTACAGGTATAGTGCCGGAAGACTGGAGGAAAGCGAATGTGGTCCCATTGTTCAAGAAGGGGAAGAGAGACTTTCTGGGGAATTATAGGCTGGTGAGTCTTACTTCTGCTGTGGGCAAATTATTGGAGAGAATAATTAGGGATAGGATTTATAGTTATTTAGAGAGAAATGAATTGATTGGGGATAGTCAGCATGGTTTTGTGAAAGGTAGGTCGTGCCTTACTAACCTCATTGAGTTTTTTGAAAAAGTGACCAAAGAGGTGGATGGGGGTAAGGCAGTTGATGTGGTATATATGGACTTTAGTAAGGCGTTCGATAAGGTGGCCCATGGAAGGCTTCTGCAGAAAATGCAGATGTATGGGATTGAGGTGATTTAGCTAATTGGATTAGGAATTGGCTAGCAGATAGAAGACAGAGGGTGGTGGTTGATGGAAGATATTCATCGTGAAGTTCGGTTACTAGTGGAGTACCTCAGGGATCTGTTTTGGGGCCCCTGCTGTTTATAATTTTTATAAATGATCTGGATGAGAGTATTGAAGGATGGATTAGTAAATTTGCGGATGACACCAAAGTCGGAGGAGTGGTAGATAGTGAAGAGGGGTGTTCTAATTTGCAGAGAGACTTGGACAAGTTGCAGAGCTGGGCTGAGAGGTGGCAAATGGAGTTTAATGTGGAAAAGTATGAGGTAATTCACTTTGGCAGGAATAACAAATGTGTAGAGTATAGGGCTAATGGTAGGACTCTTAATAGTGTTGATGATCAGAGGGATCTTGGTGTATATGTGCATAGATCCCTGAAAGTTGGCAATCAAGTCGATAAGGTTGTTAAGAAGGCATACGGAGGCTTAGCTTTTATTGGTAGGGGGATTGAATTTCGGAGCCGCAACGTCATGTTGCAACTGTACAAAACTCTAGTGCGGCCGCACTTGGAGTATTGTGTGCAGTTCTGGTCCCACATTATAAGAAAGATATGGAGGCATTGGAGAGGGTACAGAGGAGGTTTACCAGGATGTTGCCTGGTATGGAGGGCAGGTCTTATGAAGAGAGGCTGAGGGAATTGAGGTTGTTTTCGTTAGAAAGGAGGCGGCTAAGAGGGGACCTAATCGAAACATATAAGATGATTAGAGTTTAGATAGGGTGGACAGTGATAGCCTTTTTCCTAGGATGGAGAAAGCTAGCACGAGGGGACATAGCTTTAAATTAAGGGGTGGTAGTTATAGGACGGATGTCAGAGGTAGGTTCTTTACCCAGAGGGTGGTAAGGGTATGGAATGCCCTGCCTGTGTCAGTTGTAGATGTGCCAAGTTTGGTGGCGTTTAAGAGGTTAGTAGATAAGTTTATGGACGAAAAGGGAATGGTTTAGGTTAGAGGGTCATTGCTTTTTCCTAATTGGTCGGCGCAACATTGAAGGCCGAAGGGCCTGTTCTGTGCTGTAATGTTCTATGTTCTATATTCTCAGCAATTCTTAAATTCGGAACTTTTCCATTGGCTTGGACGGATTGGAGGATTGATTTTTAGAAAATAAGGACCATCCTCTAAGGAGATGGTTTCCGACACTTATCATGGTCCCAGAATTCGAGGAAGAGAAGAGAAATAGTGAGAATCAACCAACATCATGGCCAAAGGGAGCAGATAGCTGGATGCTTCAAGATGCCCCTCCAATGCTGGGCTGTTCCAGAGGTGCATTGTGGTGTCCCACTCACAGCTGTCCTTCATGGTCATTGTAAGTTGTGTCTTTCACAACATCGCAACACAAAGAGGAAGGTGCCCAGAAGGAAATGGGAAAGCTGGTGTCTGCCCTGCCTGTACTCAGGGATGGTGATGATGGTGTCTGGGACATTATTTCTAAGGTTTAAGACCATAAGCTTCAGGAGCAGAATTAGGCCATTCAACCTGTCGAGACTGTTCAGCCATTCAGTCGGGGCTGAGTGATTGAGCTTGTCTGGATCAGGCTGTTTGACTAATCTGCCAGACACTGTGATAGTTTTGGCATAAGCCCCCAGATGTTAGAGAGGAGGATTTTGCAGGGTTGACAGGGCCAGGTTCACTGTTTCCAGTGCCTGGGTCAGTGCTGGGCTCATTCCTTTCTCAGGAGCTTATGTGGTTTGACACAACAAAGGCCATTTAAGATTCTGTTGCATGTAACCAGAGCAGTATGTCCTTCCATAAAGGGGAATTAATGAACCAAGTGGGTATTTATGTTAATTGACAATAGTTTCAATTTCATCTTTAAACTTTTCATTCCAGATTTTTATTGAATTCAAATTTCACCATCTGTCATGGTGGGATTTAAACCCGGGTCCTCAGAACTTTACCCCGGGACTTTGGATTCCAGTCCACTGATAATACTGCTGTGCCGTGTAATAGTGTCCAAGGAGTGTGTTGGTGTTGGGAACAGCAGAAAATGCTGGAACAAGTCAGCCAGTCTATTAGTTTCTGTGGGAGAGAAACATGTTTCAATTCGAAAGACATTTTTATTTATTTGTGGGACCTGGGTGTTGCTGGCTGGCCAGAATTTATTGTCCATTCCTCATTCCTGAGGGCCATTGAGATTCAACCACATTGCTGTGGATCTGGAGTCACGTGTAGACCAGACAGGGTAAGGATGGCAGATTTCCTTCAATAAAGAGCATTAGTGAACCAGATGGGTTTTATCCCACAATCATTACCATGTAAATGGCTCACCAATGAAACAGCTTCTCCTAGAAAAATACTCAGTAATCAGAAACTTGTGTGAAATGTAGCCCAATAAATTCATGAAATTTGGCTTTCATGAGGCCATGATGAGGTATCTGAACAGGCATGGGGGTGATGGGCTGAACGGCCTTGTTTTGTGTTTTAACCAGTCTATGAGTTCTAAGAACAGGAGCGGCTACAATAAAAGTTGTTGTTGGAATTTTACCGCCTCATCCGCCCGAGGCTATTCTGTGAGCCATGAACGCCTCAATTCTGATACGTGTCTCTGAGAATATTGTTATTGTTAAGTTTATCTACTGGCAATGATACAGTTTTAGTTCCTATAGTAACAACTTTCTAATGGAATACTAATTTAAGAAGTTTGCCTGGTAAATAGGTATGAAATTAAGGAGCTAGATCAGAATTAAGAACTTGTCATTTTCATGTGGCTATTTGGTTAAGTATTTCCTTTAAAAAGTCCAGGGATCTCACCACAAGTTGTTTCTTCTGGAACATTATTAGCTTTTCAAATGTCACAAGACTTATATTTCTATTGGCATCAATGTCATGAAATACTTTGAAATCATTTGGCTGACTAATTGTAGATATTTCAAAATATCTCATGGTGTCAAAACATTTCCCTCTGAATGACTGCCTTTCAAATATGTTGAACTCAATGTGAAAAGACTTGTTTAAAAATATAATCAGAACCATCACAGATTTGCAAAGCTGTGGATAAACCTGTTGAAGAATGATTGAGGTTTACCGGTTCTGTGTGTGTGTGGGATGAATAAAGCATTACTCCACTGAAATTTCTCCAACTTTCAGATCCTCAGCAGCATAAGGTGTTTGAGTTTGATAAATATTTTTTATTCTGATTTAAATTTCTAACTATGAAAGTGAAGTGTGTTTTTGGCATGATCAGGTGATCAAGCAACAACTTGGATATTTTAAAGTTTAACCATGTTTTTCAACAGCTAGTTTTCTGATTTAGCCTGTATTTTTCACAATTAAAATTGAGTCAGAAATAGTTTTTTTTGCAGGAACGTCTTTTAATAATTGGAAAATGGGAACCTGTAACTCACTGAGTTAGATGATGAAGGCAGACTGATGTAATGATAAACTTTGGAATGACATATTGCAGCCAGTAACAAGTGAACAACACCCCTTAACATTTTGCACATGGTGCATCTTGTACATATTATTATGAAAACAACAAATCAATGGAACTGAAAACTGAACTTTATAAATTGTTTAAATCGAAGCTGAAATGTTCAAAATCTGAAACTACTCCCAGTGTTATAGTTGATTAAAGCATCTGTAAAACTGCAATAACAACATTCATCAAACGGTCACCGGAATTTTACTGCCTTGTTTGCCGCGGGAATCGGAGCAGGCGACGGGTGGACCAGGGAAGGTCCATTAACCAGGGGCGGGGTTTTGCAATGAGTGAGGTCATAAAATCCCATCCATTATCTTTCACAATGCACGTGCATAAAGAACCTTTTAGTAAAAAGTAAGATTGGCTTTTTTGGCAGGGTATATTCCTTCCCTGCTGCTATGAAATGTATCTTGTGTGTGGAGCAAGAGAAAAGAACCAACGACCTGTACAAAAATCAAAGAGATAATTCCAGTTAATCAGAAACTTCCTTCATTGTCAAAGTTCCAATTTATGGGCAGTTACTTCTTCATGTTCCAGCAAATGCAAAATCAAAGTTTACAGAGAACATTTAATAGATGGAGAAAACCATTGTTCATGAAACAATAAGCTTTAGGCAAAGACTCCAAAGAAAGAGGAAGCTGAAAATAGCCAATGTTTTCACTCATTGCTACTTTGGCAGATTTTCATATGAATTGGTCAGAAGTGAGATTTTCAGCTTTCTGCAAGAACACAAGTCATGGACAAAATCATTTTTGAAGTGGGATGTGGGTGCAGAATGTCTGAGGAACTTTTTGCTGGAACTCTGTATGATAAGAGAGATAATTAACATAGAACGTAGGACACTACAGCACAAACAGGCCCTTCGGCCCACAAGTTGCGCCGATCATATCCATACCTGCCAGGCCTATCTGTAACCCTCAATCCCATTAAATCTCTTAAAAGACCCCAGCGAGTTCGCCTCTACCACCACTGACAGCAACCGATTCCATTCACTCACCACCCTCTGAGTGAAAAACTTACCCCTAACATCTCCTCTGTACTTGCCCCCCAGCACCTTAAACCTGTGTCCTCTCATAGCAACCATTTCAGCCCTGGGAAATAGTCTCTGAGAATCCACCCTATCTGTTCCTCTCAACATTTTATAAACCTCTATCAGGTCGCCTCTCAACCTTTGTCTCTCCAGGGAGAAGAGTCCCAGCTCCCTCAACCTATCTTCATAAGGCCTGCCTCCCAATCCAGGCAACATCCTTGTAAATCTCCTCTGCATCCTCTCAATGGTTTCCACATCCGTCTCGTAGTGAGGCGACCAGAACTGCGCACAGTACTCCAAGTGGGGTCTGACAAGGGTCTTATAAAGTTGCAGCATTACCTCCCGACTCCTAAACTCAATCCCTTGATTAATGAAGGCCAGTACACCATATGCCTTCTTGACCACATCCTCTATCTGCGGGGCCAATTTAAGAGTCCTATGGATCCGGACCCCAAGATCCTTCTGCTCCTCTACACTGCCAGGACTCCTACCCTTGATATTATACTCCTTCATCCCATTGGACCTGCCAAAATGGACCAATACACACTTATCCACATTGAAGTCCATCTGCCACTTCTCTGCCCAGTCTTGCATCCTAACTATGTCTCGCTGCAGTTTCTGGCATCCCTCCAAACTACCCACAACACCACCAACCTTCATGTCATTGGTAACCTTACTAACCCATCCCTCCACTTCCTCATCCAGGTCATTGATGAAAATGACAAACAGCAAGGGTCCCAGAACCGATCCCTGGGGCACTCCACTGGTGACTGACCTCCATGCAGAAATAGTTGTTCTTAATCTCAGAATAAATGAGGTAAGGAAGTCAATATCTCTTGTTTTATCCAATATTTAGAAAATTGCACATAAGGGTTCTCATTGCAAGCCATTAGAACTGTGGACACCAGACTTTGAAGTTCTCCTGCTCTGAGTGCTGCTGTTGTTCCACTGCAACGTGCATCTTTTTCCAGTAAAACCTTAATTTTACATTTATTTCACGCATTCCTCCAGGGAGACCAAGGACGTTCCTGAGAATTTCCAGTGAATTGGGAGAATGTAATATTCACCAGTGAGGATCTCGAGAGTCATATTGGAGACTTTGGCTGGAATTTTACTAGCACTCCTGCGCTGATTCCGGAGCAGGCTTGGTTTGGAGAATGACATTCTCTATTGGTCTCGGGCAGGATTGTAGGAAACTCGGGCAGACGTGCCGGTACAATTCTGCCCTCTGCTTCAGGAAGTATCATAGAGTACCAGATTGGAGAGGGAGGCCACTCGGTCCATCGAGTCTGCACCAACTCTTATCCAGGCCCTGTCACCATAACACCGTACATTTATCTTAGAGAGTCCCCCTGACACTAAGAGACAATTTAGCATGCTCAACCCGCTAACTTGTATATCTTTGGACTGTGGGAGGAAACTGGGGCACCCGGAGGAAACACATATAGACATGGGGAGAATGTGCAGATTCCAAACAGATAGTGACCCAAGCCGGGAATCAAACCTGGATCCCTGGCATTGTGAGGCAGCAGTGCTAAGCACAGTGCCACCGTCTCATACTGACACAGTTACCCAGGAGAGAAAGAAGATGTGATGTATAGGGTCAGTGTAAACTCAATGGGTCAGATGGCCTCTCTCTGCACTACAGAGATCGTATGGTTCTATTTAATGTGGGATTAGAGAACAGTCCTGGTCTCGAGTGATATAAGGAGTCACGTGAAAAAGAACCTTGGGTCAGTCTAAGGGTAAGTGAGACTTGATTAGGAGTCATGTGGAGTTAGCTCCTAGTTTGTAATATCTTACTTACATATGTCTATGATTGTGTGTTACCAATAAACATGACTCAATCTTAAAAGATTCAGAACCTCTTGGTGAGACCAACCAAACAAACAACATGGTGGTAGCGAAGGAACAAACCCAGACTGAAATCTGAAAGGAACAACATCCTGACTTCTCTGACGTACACCTGAATTAAAGAGGCAGCTGGAAATCCCCCCAGAAAGGAGCTCCATTATTTCCATAGGGAAAATCCGCTCTGCAGCGTGGCGATTCCACCAGAACACATGGAATGTCATTGTGAATCCCGACCAATTGCAGAGCCAAAGTACCCAGCAAAGGTGAGAAAAATTCAACTCTAAATCAGAACGAGACTTTAAAAGTTTTCTGCCATTATTCATCAACAGTCCATTGCACCAATCACAGTGTCCTGTCTGGGTTCACCATATGATACACCTACCAAATTCCACAAAATAACACCATTAATTCTCAGCCAAAGCTGATAATTTTAATCATCCTAACATTCTTCCAAAACGTTCTCCAAGGTCCAGTTCTTGGAATTAAAAAAAATAATGCAAGCAATCAGTGCTTTTGAGCTTAGGTCTGTGGTCAGCAAAGCTCACTGCCTAAACCTGGAGAGAGAAGAAATATTGAAAAATTAATTTCTGCAGCTGAAGGGTAATTATAAATAATAATAAAAAATCAATTCCACCAGATCAGCTTTGGCTGTTGCAAGGGTCAGAGCAGCACAGAACTGGGGCTTTTGGCAACAGTGATTTCATGATACTTTACTCCAGCATTAGATACAAAGACAGTGGCTGAATTACTAACTGTGCTGTTATACTCAGTCGGTCCAATCGCTGATAACAAAGAACAAAGTTCAAAGAAAATTTCAGCACAGGGACAGGCCCTTCGGCCCTCCAAGCCTGCACCGATCATGCTCCCTGATGTAACTAAAACTCCTTCCTTCTGGGGATCATCTCTCTCTATTCCCATCCTATTCATGTATTTGTCAAAACACCCCTTAAAAGTCACTACTGTATCTGCTTCCACTACCTCCCCCGGCAATGAGTTCCAGGCACCCACCACCCTCTGTGTAAAAAAACTTGCCTCATACGATTCCTTTAAACATTATCCCTCTCACCTTAAACCTGTGCCCCCTAGTAACTGACTCTTCCACCCTGGGAAAAAGCTTCTGACTATCCACTCTGTCCATGCCTCTCATTATCTTGTAAACTTCTATCAGGTCTTCCCTCAACCTCCATCGCTCCAGTGCGAACAAATCAAGTTTCTCTGACCTCTCCTCATAGCTAATGCCCTCCATTCCAGGCAACATCCTGGTAAATCTTTTCTGTGCCCTCTCCAAAGCCTCCACATCCTTCTGGTGACCAGAATTGAACACTTTATTCTAAGTGCGGCCTAACTAAGGTTCTATAAAGCTGCAGCATGACTTGCTAATTTTTAAACTCAATGCCCCCTGGCCGATGAAGGTAAGCTTGCCTTGTGTCTTCTTGACTACCTTCTCCACCTGCATTGTCACTTTCAGTGACCTGAGTACCCATAGACCCAGATCCCTCTGCTGATCAAAACTCCTAAGGGTTCTACCATTTACTGTATATTTCCTATCTGGTTAGACTTTCCAAAATGCATTAGCTCACATTTGGCAGAATTAAACTCCACCTGTCATCTCTCTGCCCAAGTCTCCAACTGGTCGATATCCTGCTGTATTCTCTGATGGTCCTCATTGCTTTCCGCAAATCTACCAACCTTTGTGCTGTCCACAAACTTTCTAATCAATCCAGTTACATTTTCCTCCAAATCATTTATACATATTACAAACCGCAAAGATCCCAGCGCTGATCCCTGAGAGACACTACTTGTCTTAAAGCTACAGACAATGCAAGTGAAGAGAGGGTTAAGCAGAGGTTAAAAAGAAGTGTATTGTCTCCAGACAGGACAGTTAGTGAGATTTTGCAAGCCCAGACAAGTCATGGGGGTTACAGATAGTGTGACATGAAGCCCAGATCCTGTCCTCGTGTGTATGGAATTAGTATCGTGAGGTTACCTATGGCTTCCAGTACTCCGGAGTCTTCAACATGTCATTGATGAAGATGAACATCTTGCTAGGGTCCTTCCCCACACTCCCACTTCTTGCTTTCAAACAACTGCACAACCTCAAACAGACCATTGTTCACAGCAAACTACCCAGCCTCCTGGAGAACAATGACCACAATGCCACACAAACCTGCCACAGCAACCTCTGGAAGACATGCCGGATCATCGACAAAGGTGCCATCATCTCACATGAGAACACCATCCACCAGATACACAGTACACACTCTTGCAACTTGGCCAATGTTATCTACCTGATACGCTGCAGGAAAGGATGTCCTGAGGCATGGTACATTGGGAAGACCATGCAGACGCTACGACAACAGATGAATGAACACTGCTCGACAATCACCAGGGAAGACTGTTCCCTTCCTGTTGGTGAACACTTCAGTGGTCATAGGCATTCGGCCTTTGATCTTCGGGTAAACATTCTCCAAGGCAGCCTTCACGACACACAACAGCGCAGAGTCACTGAGCAGAGACTGATAGCCAAGTTCCGCACATAAGGACGGCCTCAACAGGGATCTTGCATTCATGTCACACTATCTATAACCCCCACAACTTGCCTGTAATTGCAACATCTCACTTAATGTCCTGTCTGGGGACAATACATATCTTTTTAACCTGTGCTTAACCCTCTCGCCACTCACATTGTCGGTACCTTTAAGACTTGATTACCTGTAAAGACTCACATCCCAACCATTATTTTGTAAATTGAGTTTGTGTCTTTATATGCCCTGTTTGTGAACAGAAATCCCACTCACCTGATGAAGGAGCAGTTCTCTGAAAGCTAGTGGCTTGTGCTATAAATAAACCTGTTGGACTTTGTGAGACTTCTTACTGTGTTTACCCCAGTCTAACAGCAGCATCTCCACATCATGAACACCATTTGTCACAGCCCTCCTGTGTTAATGATGTCAGTGATGACATCATTGCAAAGCAAGGAATAAATGAATCTTTAGAAAAATTTGAAGATATTCTGAAATCTTTCCACATCTACTTTACTTGGAGAATTACTAAAAGTGTGAAGTGAGTAAAATTCAACAAGTGAGTCCAGCAGCCCAGAGACTTTGCTGATTTTTCATAGATGGGTTATTCAGATTGGCTGTGACCATAGCGGCCACAAGTCAGACTCAGAATAGATTTCTGATTGGCTGATGGTGCCCTTTCACTATACGTAAAAGAAGATCTGAAAAGCCTATTCAAATTGTCATACATCTCCAACAACACTGGCCCATTTTATACAGCAATAGCCAATCATGGTATACAGGAACTGCAACTGCCCAGCTGAACCAGTAACAAACGGTTAGAGAGACCTCAGGTCAAGGAAAGCAATAGACAAACAGACCACGTGATGGTGGGAGACCAGATCAGATTTATGGAGCCAAGAGATCCCATGGCTGAGAGTAATTCCCAGTAATCTCTCTGCAGTGTTTCAACCCAGCAAACACTTTGGAAAACTGTGCAAGTTGAAGATATTAAGGTCATGTGGAGAATCTCAAAACAGTCTATGAGATTGAGATATCACATCAGAAATAATTCTACCGTGCTTCTTTGGTGAAGTCAAAGATTCCAAATTTTCCTTTTGGGATCTCTCTAAATGGGAACTCGCCAACGTCCAATTAGACTTAGGAGCCAGCGTCTAATAAAAATAAAGAACCATAACTGCAAGAACTTTGACTACAATTAACCAACACAACACTTTATGACCTCAGAGGAACTCAGCTTCTGGTTGTAGGCATTATTGTACAATATGGGGGCAAGCTGGCAGGTGATGGCCTCATATCATCGCTAGACCAATAATCCAGAAACTCAGCTAATGTTCTGGGGATTCAGGTTCAAATCTCACCCACGACAGCAGATAGAATTTGAATTCAATAAAAAAATCTGAAATTAAGAATCTACTGATGACCATGAAATCATTGTCAATGCCCTGTGCCATGAATGAATAAAAATAATGTACACACACACACACACACACACACACTCTCACAGAAAGAGGGGAAGAGTAGCAAGTAAAGAAAGATTGCTCTGTGTTAAGCTCCCCGAGCAGAAACTCCCAGCTATGTTATGAAGCCAGACTAGACCCTAACATTATTCTATTTTGGTGTTAATGTGGGTGCTTTGCCTCAGGAGCGATTCCACCAACTGCCAACAGGGATGGGATGAACCTTATGGGTTTTTGTTGACACTAGTGAGGGAAGGCCCCTCATGGGCTTTTGTGCCTCAATTAATCAGGGTGAAAACAGGAAGATGATGGAGTTCCAAACTGCTCACCTCCAGCCTCATTAAATGCCCCCACCACCAAACTCACCACAGGTGAGGGCATTAAATTCTGCCCCATGATAAACTGCTCCCAACTCACATATTCATTGAGATGTCGTCAGTCACCTATCACAACCTTATTGGTTCAGTTCAGAGAACCCCATTTCCTGGAGCATCTGAAGACATTAGCCAGGATCTGGGACTGATTGACAAGGATAGATTAGGGAAGAGGAATATCGGTTATGTTGATAGATTGGAGAAGTTGGAACTAATTTCCTTAGAGAAGTGGAGTTGGAAAGGAGATTTAACTAAAGTGTTCAAAATCACGAAGGGTCTGGACAGGGCATATAGGAAGAAACTGTTCCCATTGATGAGGGAGCCTCAAAAGTGGGAGGGCCACATATTGAAGGTGATTTGCAAAAGAAATAACAATGAAATGAGGAAGTTAGGATCTGAGATTTACTGACTGAGCATGTGATGGAGACACATCCAATCCTGGCTTTGCAAAGAGAATGGAATTGTTGTCTGAATAGAAGATTTTAAAAGTGACAGAAAGTGACACAAGGTGAGTTCCTCATGCAAGGAGCTAGTACTGACAAATGAGGCTGAATGGCCTTTTTCTATTCTGTAACTATTCCATTATTCTGATTCTATGACAGTCAAAATTCTATGTCTATCCTTCTTCGCATGTTTATAGCATGTGCACATGTAATTGGAACCACTTTGTACATGACCACACTGCAAGTATATTGTTACTGGTCAAACATCTGTGGGAGTCTTTATTTTTTCACATGTTTCTCCTTGGTGCATTTTTCCAATCCTAACCCCTGAATTCCCTGGCACTATCAGTGTGAGTTGGTTGGATTCTTTGTTATTCCAGCATCATCTCAGAGTAGTGGGAACCCTTGGAGTGACCTTCTGTAAGCTTATATCTTATATCCTGCTCCAAAAATGACTCATGCAAGTGTCTGAGAATCCCTCCTGCAGGCCACGTGTGTGGCTGTGGAACATGTCTGTGTCAGCTTCACTTTTGAAGATGAAAAGAAGAGGAAGTCTTGCCAATCCCAGCTCTCTCACTGCCACATCACTTTCAATTCTGGCTGATCAAAGCAAATTCCAGTTATAGGGTTATTATCACTCCTGGAGATGAAGACAGAAACATTCTTAATCATCTTGGTAAGTTCCAGGGGGGAGTTCAGAACAGTAGTAGGTTATGATGTTGACATCCCTCTGAGGAAAGCTGCGTTGATGAGAGTGTCCCTGTGGTTAAAATGATTAATCCACTAACTGCGATGGACACATTGAGCTAACAAGCGTTATCTCAACATCAATTGATAGTCATCTTGGAAATGTTCTTGTAACCTTTACAATACAGAACACTCACAAGGAACAGTAAGAGCCTTGACAATATTGCTTAATAATTAACACTCCTCTGTAGATCTTGATAAAACGGACCTGTGTCCTTACAGATTTCTTTCAAACTAATGTACAATATTTCCAATTGTCATAAAAAGGAAAATCCTGGATTTCAGTCTCTTGTAATTAAATTAGAATCTCCCTGTCACTGAAGGTTGGGAGACCCGGTTATGTTGGTGATAGGGATTAGGCTTCTTCTAATGGGTGTTCTATAATTCTCATCTCTGTGAATTCCTCAACCAATTGTGTGCTACCAGGAATTCTGAGAAATGCACGACCATTGATAAATCAGATAAAATCCAGATTACAAATGTTGTCTTCACTAAACTGGAGAATGATCGAGACTCATCTCCCTTTCATCCACTAGATGTCAGTGATCACAATCCTTTCTCTGCCCTGTTCAATAACTGGAATAAATCCCGTTTTCCTCAATATTTGATTCCTCTCTTCTTCAGATCACCACTTCACACCTCATTACATCAAACTCCAGATGTAAACTTCCCATTCCTGCACTGTTTAACATTCTAAATAAGCTGAATTATGAATGAACTTACAAAACCTTCTCAATAAGAAGAACTATTGTGTTTGTCCCCCTCAGTTTTTAATAACCAGTGGGTGTTATAGATGCATCAGCTTCCAGCCGCTGCCCGTATCTGGAACCTAATGTAACTAAAGAATAAAAATGCACAAATGTAGAATGAGATTTTGGCCAAATATACCACACTTCTCCAATTGTTTAAGAGAAAATGGATAGAAACATAGAAATAGAAGTAGAAGGAGGCCATTCAGCCCTTCGAGTCCGCTCTGCCATTCATTTTGATCATGGCTGCTTGTCAAATTCAATATCCTGATTTCCTCCCCTTTCCTCCATATCCCTTGATCCCTTTAGCCCCTAGAGCTATATCTAATTTCTTCTTGAAATTAGACAACCTTTTGGCCTCAACTACATTTGGTGGGAGTGAATTCCACACATTCACCACCCTCTGGATGAAGAAATTTCTCCTCACTTCAGTTCTAAAAGTTTATCCCTTATCCTCAAACTATAACCCCTAGTTCTGGATTCCTCAACCATCAGGGACATTCTTTCTGAATCTACCCTCTCTAACCCTGTTAGAATTGTATAAGTTTCTACGAGATTCTCTCTCACTCTACTAAATTCCAGTGAATATAATCCTAACTGACTCTCTTCATATGACAGACCTGCCATCCCAGGAATCAGCTTGATGAACATTGGTTGCACTCCCTCAAAGACAAGGACATCAGATAAGAATGTCAAAACTCCACACAATACTTCAGATGTGGCCTCCCCAACACCCTATACAATTGCAGCAAAATACCCCTATCCTTATACTCCAATCCTCTCGCTATGAAGGCCAACATGCCACTTGCCTTCTTTACTGCCTGCTGTACTTGTGCGCTTAATTTCAGTGACTGATGCAGGAGGACACCAAGGTCTTGCTGAGTATCCGCCTCTCTCAATTTACATGAATTCAAATAATAATCTGTCTTCCTATGATTTCCCTTTTGTAAATCCATGCTGACTTTGTCTGCTTATCCCACTGCCCTCCAGATGCTGAGCTATGAATCCTTGATAATGAACTCTAGCACTTCCCCAGTACCGATGTTAGGCTCACTGCTCTATAATTCCCTGTTTTCTCTCAACCTTCCTTTTTGAATAGCGGGCTTACATTAACTAATCTGTAAGAGCTATGCCAGAGTCCAAAGAATTTTGGAAATAACCACCAATAGATGAGCTGCTGGATAAAGTGGTAAATGCAGGGTCACTTTTAACATTTAAGAAAAACTTGGACGGGTTCATGGATGAGACGGTGTGGAGGGATATGGTCCAAGTGCAGGTCAGTGGGACTAGGCAAAAAATGGTTCAGCACAGACAAGAAGGGCCAAAAGGCCTGTTTCTGAGCTGTAATTTTCTATGGTTCTACGGTTCCAAAATCTACTATTTCCAGAGTCACTTCCTTAAATACTCTGGGATGAAGATGATGAGGACCTGGAGATTTATCCACTTTCATTCCCATCAATTTCCTCAAAACTATTTCTCTAATAATGCTGATTTCCTTCAGCTCCTCACTAAAAGTTCCCTCGGAACATCTGTTACATTATTTGTGAAGATTGAAGCAAGATACAAATTTAATAATTTGGCCATTTCTTTATCCCCTGTTCTGAATGTGGTCCTGTGCTCTGAGACTGAGGCAGTGAAGTCCATGTTTGCTGTCAGATGCCTCACACTGCTGCTATCAACACTGTGGATCTCAGTCCTCAAAGAGAGCTGCGGATTCAGCAACCACATCATTTCATAAGTGCCCCAAATTCAGATGGTGTCGGGAAATTGGGACAATGATTCTGTTTACATGCCATGGGAAATGATGTTCTCTGGATTGTCTCCACATTTATTTTAAAACCATTAGTTTAGAATTTCAATCCTTTGTGTTTATTTGCAGGAGATTGATAAATCTCACTAATGATGTCATTTTAATGTAATAACGATTTAATTTTGCTAAATGTTGGCTCATTGTTGCTGTTCGTATTCAGTCATCTCCCTGCCACACTTCATCTTTCTATCATTCTATTTTGATCAGTTAAGTACTTGGAGGCACAAAGAGCTTATTCCAGCTTCACAATCTCCAACTTATAGAGCTACAAATCCACAAAGGCGACAGTTTTATCCCTCCCAGGCTCCATCAATATCAAGACTGCTGGTCACTCTTTATCAGTGTCCTGGGCACTGCGGACAGTGATGAACTATAATAACATCCTGCCACAGAGCATCAACTCAAATCCAATCTCCCATTGCCATCTGCGTCATCTTGAAGTGACAACCCTAAAGAGATCTAACTCTTCCCTACTCCCAAAGTCAAGACTTGATCAAAACTTTTCAGAAGTGTTTTGCTACAATGGATTTTCACCCCAATAGCCCGAATGGTAACAAATTGCACCTTGAATCTCAGGTTAAAATGGAAAGTGCTGGAAATCTTCAGCCGGTCTGGAAGCATCTGTGGGCCTCTCCATTGTGGTGAAAATGGCAGACAAGTCTGGAAATCCAGTCCCGCCCTCAAACATGAGCCTTCCTACACTTTCAGGCTGGGGTGGGGTTGGAGTTCACGTGTGAGACTTTATAGAGCAGTCTATCCACGGAACTCAACAGCTGCCTTCATTGAAGTGACATTAGGTTCGACTTGGCAGATTAGATCAGAGCTGTTCCGAACACAAAGGATTCATGTGGATAACCAGGGTAGCTCTTTGGAGAGGTGAGGTATCCCTATAGGGAAATCTATGGCCTAGTGGTATTATCACTAGACTTTTAATCCAGAAACTCAGCTAATGTTCTGGCGACCTGGGTTTGAATCCCGCCACGGCTGATGGTGGAATTTGAATTCAATAAAAATATCTGGAATTAAGAATCTACTGATGACCATGAAACTATTGTTGATTGTCAGAAAAATCCTTCTGGTTCACTAATGTCCTTTAGGGAAGGAAGTTTATCATTCTTACCTGGCCTACATGTGACTCCAGAGCCACAGGAATGTGGTTGATTCTCAACTGCCGTCTGAGGCCAACTAGAGATGGGGAATAAATGCTGGCCAGCCAGCAACACCCACATCCCAAGAATTAATAAAAAAAGAATGTTGTCCCATCACACCATTGGACATGGCAGGGCAGATATTAGAATAGGTGAGGCTCCATCTGAATTGTCAAAAGTCAATATGATTGTGTTTAAGAAATGGATAAATTCACTGAAACTGTCCCAGAATGAGAAAGGTGAAATGTTGTGTTGACAAAGCTAAGGACTCTCCTCTCTTTCCGCATTTAGCCCCGGGGCAAAAAGCCTGCTGGAGAGAATATTACCCTCTTACTGCTCTTTCACCAGAACTCCTCGAATATCAACTCCAACTCTCATTTATTCCACATCTTCAAACCGGAACCAATTCTTGCTAATTCTTGTTTAGATTATTCATTGGAGCATTGTGAATGAATGCAGTCTGTCAATGTTGATGCAGGAGACTGGATAAACTCATGGCTGTATTACAGAAATATATCTTGTATTGGATGATCACAAATTATTACTGACAGTTCAGAACTCAATGAACCAGATCGTTGTCCTCCTGCTGATGGTAAAGTGCAACAAGGGGCTTAACCGTGTCTGAGAGAGACAGAGGGTGAGGCAGTGGGTGAGAGAGACAGAGGGTGCGGCAGTGGGTGAGAGAGACAGAGGGTGAGGCAGTGGGTGAGAGAGACAGAGGGTGCGGCAGTGGGTGAGGGAGAGAGAGGGTGAGGCAGTGAGTGAGAGAGACAGAGGGTGAGGCAGTGAGTGAGAGAGACAGAGGGTGAGGCAGTGGGTGAGAGAGACAGAGGGTGAGGCAGTGGGTGAGAGAGACAGAGGGTGAGGCAGTGGGTGAGAGAGACAGAGGGTGAGGCAGTGAGTGAGAGAGACAGAGGGTGAGGCAGTGGGTGAGAGAGACAGGGTGAGAGAGACGAGGGTGAGGCAGTGAGTGAGAGAGACAGAGGGTGAGGCAGTGGGTGAGAGAGACAGGTTTTCAAATCTATAAAATAATAAGGAATATAAAAGATGTCCCCTCTGCATTATGCTTGTTACTGTGAGGCTTTATTTATTTATTCAGCCCTGGAGTGGTGATTCTTCCTGTCAGTTCAATTCATCCGTTTTGAAAAATTTTATCCAGGAATATTGTTTGTAAAATTCAATCCAATTCTCTGAGTGTCACACTGACCTCTCCAATGGAGAACAGGAAAGGTTTAATCAGTGTCAGAAAACCTCGCCAGCTGCTGGGTGGTGTCGGGGGATGGGGGAGTGGAGGTGGAGGTAGAGGATTTGGGGTGTGGGAGCAGAGGTGGGGTGGTGGGGTGTAGGGCAGGAGTGGAAGGCGGTGGGGCTGGGGTGGGTGTGGTGGGAGGACTGGAGATTGTGATGAGGGTGAGGGGGTGGTGGTGATAGGGGGGAGAGAGGCGGGGGTGGAGGGTGGATGGGGGGAGGTGAGGGCAGAGAGGGACGGGGTTGTACACGGAGGTGTTTGTCTCCTCGTCACCTTAGCCCAGAGAGCCAGTGACAGTGTGCTGTATTACTGACATCAGCCAATGCCTGCTTGATGGAAGGCCGCAGATACAGGAAGTTTCTGTTCATGGAAGGGTCATTGTTCGTAGAGTGAACGACAAGAACAATAATCACAAACCTCTCCTTAATTCTCAATATCCCCTGGACAAAACAGAGAACAAAGAAGAACTTTGTCTTTGATTTCAGTTCAAACACTAATTTTTGCAGGTTGTGTTAAATATGATGCACCCTTTGTTTGAATATTGCTCTCTCGCTCTTTGTCAGAGGGATCTGGTTGGTAATTTTGAACTGGATGCACTATTTTGTAATTTACATAAATTAATATTATTATCCCTCTATCCATCCCCAGCGCACTGTTGGAACAATATTTTCATTTAATCAATGTAATATTTGCTTCGCTTAGGCAGCTTAGTGCGTGCACTGGCTTTCTGGCTCCAGTGAATAGTATCCTTGACAACCTAGCGAAAGATTTAAGTATCCCATGGCAACTGATGATGCCAGTAACTGGGTTCACCATATATGGGATAAGCAGAGGGGAGTCGCTGGGGGGATTGGAAGAAATGTGCAGAACCATTCCTGCTTCCAGCAGCTGTTCCAATCTGGGCTACTTCTACTTTTTTGGGGTGGGGATTTGATTGGACAAATTGAGATTGATGCTTCAACACTGAACCTTGCAGTTTGTGGAGTTAATCCTGGCAGCTGGTAAGAATGGGAGACAGGATGACAATCTTCACCAATACTTACCTATTGCAAGGCAGAGTGAAATCAGTGTTTTCATTTATATTAATCTGTCCTTGACACTTCAGCAGGAGAAACCTAATATTTACTGAGATTGATAAATGATATTTAGGCTAAGTAATTTCTGACATTTGAGGGAAACAATGATCCTTATTTGTTTTATATTAAAGAGTGCTTTGTGACTCTGTGCATTACTCAAGTAGAGACCATTTCAGTTAAATTTGATATGTTTTATTTATCATTTTCCTTGTTTGAGTCGAGTGCTTCGCTGCTGATGAGAATCTCCAGCTGTGAAGAAAATGTTTCTCAGACATTGGGAGCAGCTTAATGAGATTTGCAAATGTGAAGACTAAGCTGAAGTCACATGACCTCAATCCTCCCGGGAT
Organism: Sphyrna mokarran; assembly: GCA_024679065.1. NCBI lineage: Eukaryota > Metazoa > Chordata > Chondrichthyes > Carcharhiniformes > Carcharhinidae > Sphyrna > Sphyrna mokarran. The sequence continues at coordinate 1,454,513 of JAGIQG010000024.1, forward strand.
CACTTGTTAATCAGCGTTAGAAAGCCTTATTCCAGAGGGTTGGTTCATTTTGGGGTTTTATTTTAAATGTAGTCGGATCCTGAAGGAAACATTTAATTGGGAAACAGCAGAATTGGGATCTTGATGAGATGGAATTTCTTCCACAGATGTCGGAGACTTTAATGTGTCCTCTGCTGGTTTAGTCTTCTGCTGCGTGTCCTGTTCCAGATTCATAATTCATCTGTGATGAAAACGGACCTGCAGCAGATGGGAGAAAGCAGCAATTGACTCTGAGGAATGTTCCTGAGGAATCAGGGGAATAAATCCATCTTTATCCTCATGCCCCTCTCCAGTGAGGCAACTATTTATCGAGATATGTTTGTACACTGACAAAAGGGATGGGGGGGAGCTGATGGAAAGAGCAAATTCCTTTTGTACAGATCAGTAAATCTGAGAATGACTTTCATCAGGAACATTGTGAAATCCATCTCTGATAATGTACAAACAGGCCTGAGGGATAAGTGAGGGGATAGTGACTGTGAGAGGATTGGCCTGTGCTTGGGAATTGATATCAGTGAAAAGAGACATTTTCTAAAATTCATTCACAGGACGTGGGTGTCACTGGTTAGACCAGCTTTTATTGTCCATCCCTGATTGGCCCAGGAAGGCAGCGGTGAGCCTCCTTCTTGAACCTTCTTCTATTGCTGAAGGTTTTCATTTTGCTCTAATCAGCACAAAGACAGGATACCGCAATTCTCCCAAAAGTGCAGAGTTGGTTCTAGATCATGTTAGTTCAGCTTCTCATCTCCACTCTCTGTGCATTGCAGAGGTCCCTCATTATAAACCCAGGGGACGGGGCCTGTTTGCACCGGGGTTTGACAGTTCTGGAACTCTCTGCATGTGCAGTGGCCCCAAACTATCAACCTCCCATTTGCTGGCCAGCCTGGGACCCCCACAGGGCTGGTCAGCCTGGGACCCCCACAGGGCTGCCCCTCCAGCCTCCCCCGCAGCCCGATCGCTGCCCCCACAACAATTCCCGAGACAGCCCTGACCCCTCCCACTGCCCCAAATGCCCAAGACCCACACCACATCAGTGCTCCATTCCTTCCACTGACCCTGCCCCCCTGGCTGGTGTCAGACACCGCGCTCCCCCCAGAGACAGCACCCAACCCCCCGCCCCCGGCGCCCGACAGACCCCCCCCCCCCTCCCAGGCTGCCTCAATCGCTGCCCTCCCTCCATCTGAGACTGCTGCAGATTGACAGCTGAACACCCCACCCCCACCGATTGCCCCTAGGCCCCACCTACAGTGGGGATCCAGAATTAAACATATCACAAGAAGAAATATATTTTCATGACTCATGAGAAAATCATGTTCTTGAAGCGGTAACAAAAGACTTGCATTTATATAGTGCTTTTCACTACCTCAGGATGTCCAAAGTGCTTTAAGGACAATCAAGTATATCAGAAACACTTACTGCCATTTATAGTATCTGTTTTCATTATTGCTGGCACTGATTGACATTACATTTTAGGATTTATTCACATGCAAGTTTGGAATCTGTACTTGGCATGCCTGATGCCTTCTGGATAATGCCATGCCCCCTTGGGTATGGGCAGTTTGCACCTTGGGCAGTGCAGGAGGCAGTCTAGTACTTTGAGTGCCCATGTCCAGCGAGCACCAGCAGCCCCCCACCCGCGCACTGCCTGACCCCGTGGGGGTGTGCCCCCAATTACTCCCTTCTTTATTCTGGCGGGGTCTCTCGCTAGTTCTGCAAATGTGGGGAGCTAGTCTGAACCCCACCGGAATGAAGTACTCCCGGTGGGATGGGAGATTGCATTAGGACCTGAAGGGTTCCAATAATTAACTAATTTACATATTTAAAATAGATTAAAAATGATTTAAATGACTTATCTGCCCTTCTGCCGGTTTCCGGTGTGGTCTGGTGGGAGACTGTTCACCGGCTCTGGAAGGTGCACATACGTTCCCTGCACATCCGCAAACTCCTGTTCAAATCCGCACACGCACGTGTCTCCCAGCCGGACCCCCCAGGAAAGTGGGTGTGTGCGGGAAAATCATCACAACAATTTTTAACCACAGGAATAAAGGGTGCTGATTGGTTAACAAACTGACTCTGGCTGAAAGCAGAAGATAAATAAAGACTCCTCAATTCCCCTGGTAATTAAAAATAATTGCAAAGCTTCAATACATTTCCTTTGTAGAGAATGAGTCCAATGTATGAATATATGTTGTTTTGAGCAGGTTATGCTCTCTTCTGGTTATTTTAAAGATGTTATTATTGCAGCTATTTGTGTATTTATCCATGGAACTCGCTGCCCCAGAGCGCGGTGGAGTCTGAATCATTGAATGATTTCAAGAGGGAAACAGAAATATTTCTAATAAAAAAGAGAAAAGGGGGTATGGGGAACAGGTGGGGAGGTGGATTTGAGGGAGAGATCAGCCATGATCTCATTAAATGGCAGAGCAGGCTCAAAGGGCTGAATTTACCGACTTCTGCTCCTAATTCCTATGTTCCATTCAGCATTGTTCAACAAGTGCTGCCCAATGACACAATCATATCTAATAGTGGACATTTTGTTTTGAATTTTGCAAGTGTGGATTGGTTGATCTATAATTATCTTATAATAAGCAACTGAAGGTTTATGCTGATTGGTTTGATCAATCGCTGGGATAGACAGCTGACATAGCTGGTATCACACTGGCTCTGATATTATACATGATGTCTCAGTGATTGGCTAAGTGAATCAAACAGCGTATTCTTGTTGTTCTCAATAGGCAGTGTACAAACTGTACTCAACCAGCCCATACTTGTAAAACCCACCTGAGAAACAGCAACAATCAGGAATGTGGTTAACGATTACTTTCCTCTGGCTCTGGATTGAGCGAGTGTGTGAAACACGGCACTGAGTCTCTGCTCATACCCTTTAGCAATATAGGTTCTTTAATGTCAATTTAACTGGAGAGTGTTAGTTAAGGATGATAATCTATTTTAAGTACTTTTCCACATTACTAAACCTTTGCTAAAGTCTTTTACATTGCAAATGTCCAATATTGTGTTGTTTTGTAAAGTCAACTTGAACCCTTGCTTAGAAAGAAATGTAAAACATCTCCTTCCACGAATGATGCCTACAATGAAAGTGAGATCCAATCACATCAATGCTTTCAATTTTGATTATTAATCCGAGTAATTGGACTAAGAGAGAAGGTTTACCAGCTTACTACCAGGTTCTGGTTAGTTGGCATCAAACTCAGGTTTGCAAAGCCCATGGATTAAAGCAGGAAGATTCTAAATTGGGGCAAGGCCAATTTTGATGTTATCAGGCAGGAACTTTCAAAAGTTAACTGGGGAAATCTGTGTGAAGGCAGAGGAAGGTCTGGTGAGTGGCAGATTTTCAAAAGTGTGTTAACCAGACTTCAGGGTAAACACATTCTTCTTAGAGTGAAGGGCAAGGCTGGCAGAAGTCTGGAACTCTGGATTACTCGGGATATTGAAGCCCTGGTCAAGAAGCTATTTCACTTCCTATCTTCCTGATGTGTTCCATGAGCCTATCCAATAACCGCTTGAAAGTCCCTAAAGTGTCCGACTCCACTATCACAGCAGGCAGTGCATTCCACACCCCAACCACTCTCTGAGTGAAGAATCTACCTCAGACTTCCCTCCTATATCTCCCACCATGAACCTTATAGTTATGCCCCCTAGTAACAGCTACTTCCACCCGAGGAAATAGTCTTTGCACATCCACTCTATCAATCCCCCTCATCATCTTATAAACCTCTCTTAAGTCGCCTCTCATCCTCCCCCGTTCCAAAGAGAAAAGCCTCAGTTCCCTCAACCTTTCCTCATAAGACCTACCCTCCAAACGAGGCAGCATCCTGGTAAATCTCCTCTGCACTCTCTCCAATGCTTCCATATCCTTCTTATAGTGAGGTGACCAGAACTGAACATAATATTCCAAATATGGTCTTACCAAGGTCCTGTACAGTTGCAGCATAACCCCATGGCTCTTAAACTCAAACCCCCTGTTAATAAATGCAAACATATTCTAATCCTTCTTCACGACTCTATCTGCTTGAGTGGCAACCTTCAGAGATCTATGGATATGAATCCCATGATTTCTCTGTTCCTCCACATTCTTCCGAACCTCGCCGTTGACACTGTAATCTGCATTCAAGTTTGTCCTCCCAAAATGAATTACCTCGCATATATCAGTATTGAACTCCATCTGCCCAGTTCTGCATCCTATCAATGTCTCTTTGCAGCCTGCAAGAGCCCTCACCTCATCCACTACTCCATCAATCTTGGTGTCATCAGCAAATTTATTAACCCATCCTTCAGTCCCCTCTTCTAAGTCATTGAGAAAAATCACAAGTAGCAGAGGACGCAGCACTGACCCCTGTGATACACCGCTGGTAACTGGTTTCCAGTCTGAAAAGTTTCCCTCTGCCACCACTCTCTGTCTTCTGTGAGGCAGCCAGTAACTTATCCAATCGGCCAAATTTCCTTCTATCCCACATCTCCTTACTTTCTTCATGAGCCTATCATGGGGAACCTTATCAAACACCTTACTAAAATCCATGTATATGACATCAACTGCTCTACTTTCGTCTATACACTTAGTTACCTCCTCAAAGAATTCAATCAAATTTGAGAGGCAGGAATTAACCTTCACAAATCCATGCTGACTATCTTGGATTAAGCTGCATTTTTCCAAATGTTCATAAATCCTATCTCTCGGGACCCTTTCCATTAACTCACTGGCCGTCGAAGTAAGACTAATTGGTCTATAATTACTAGGGTCATTCCTATTTCCTTTCTTGAAGAGATGAACAACATTTGCCACTCTCCAGTCCTCTCGTGGACAGTGAGGACCCAAAGATCAAAGCTAAAGGCTCCGCAATCTCATCCATTGCTTCCCAAAGTATCCTAGGATGTATCCCATCAGGCCCAGGGAATTATCGTCTCTCAAAATTGCTAATACATCTTCCCTCAGAACATTCACCTCCTCCAGTCTATCAGCCTGTATCACACACTCATCTTAAAAACATGGTCCCTCTCCTTAGTGAACATTGAAGAAAAGTATTCATTCATCGCCTCTCCTATCTCTTCTGACTCTATGCACAAGTTCCCACTACTATCCTTGACTGGCTCTAACCTCACCCTGGTTATTCTTTTATTTCTCACATAAGAGTAAAAAGCCTTGGGGTTTTCTTTTATCCGACCCGCCATGGACTTCGCATGCCCCCCTCCTAACCCTCCTAACCCCTTTCTTGAACTCATTCCTCGCTATCTTGTAACCCTCAAGCAACCCAGCTGAACCTTGTCACTTTCATCCTTACATACACTTCCTTTTTCCTGTTGACAAGACATTCAACCTCCTTTGTGAACCATGGTTCCCTCACTTAGCCATTTCTTCCCTGCCTGACAGGGACAGACCTATCAAGGACAAGCAGTATTTATTCCTTGTAAAGCTCCACTTTTTGTTTGTGCCCATACCTCGCAGTTTCTGCTCCCATCTTATCCTCCCTAATTCTTGCCTAATCACGTCATAATTACCCCTGCCCAAATTATAAACCTTGCCTTGCCATGTGACCTTATCCCTCTTCATTGCAATAATGAAGGACATAGAATTGTGGTCACTATCTCCAAAGTGCTCTCCCACAAACAAATCTAACACTTGGCCCGGTTCATTACCCAGTACCAAGTCTAATGTGGCTCCACTGCTTGTCGGCCTGTCCACGTATTATGTCAGGAAATTCTCCTGCACACATTGTACAAAAAAGTGTCCCATCCGAACTATTCGAAAGTCACCCATGATAACTACCCTGTGACCTCCACACCTATCCATAATCTGCTTTGCCATTTTGTCCTCCACATCTCTTATTACTATAGAACATAGAACAATACAGCACAGAACAGGCCCTTCGGCCCTCGATGTTGTGCCGACCAAAATAAAAAGCAATGCCCCTCCTAACTAACCATTCCCTTCTCTCCATATACTTTCAACTAACCTCTTAAACGCACCAAACTTGGCGCATCCACAACAGCTGCAGGCAGGGCATTCCACTCCCTAATCACTCTTTGAGTAAGAACCACCTCTGATTCCGTCCTATAACTCATACCCCTTAATTTAAAGTTGTGTCCCCTCGTGCTAGCTTTTTCCATCCTAGGAAAAAGGCTATTTGGAGGCCTATAGAAAACTCCTAACAATGTGACCGATCCATTCCTATTTCTAACTTCAGCCCATATTACCTCAGTAGGGAGATCCCCCTCGAAATGCCTTTCAGCAGCCATTAAACTATCCTTGATTAACAATGCTACTCCTCCACCTCTTTTACCGCCTTCCCTACACTTACTGAAACATCTATCCCCCGGAACTGCCAACAACCATTCCTGTCCCTGTTCTAATCATGTCTCTGTAATGACCACAACATCATAGTTCCAATCCATGCTCCAAGTTCACCAACCTTATTCCTGATGCTCCTTGCATTGAAGTAGATACACTTCAACCCACCATCCTGTCTGCCTGTACGCTCCTGCAACCATAGCTCATTTTCCCAACCCTCTAACAAATTAGTTTAAACCGCGCCCCCCCTTGAAGAGCCGTAGCAAATTTCCCTTCCAGGATATTACTGTCCGTCTGGTTCAGGTTGCAAACTGTCCTATTTGTACAGGTCCCACCTTCGCCAGAATGTGCTCCAATTATCCATGTAAATGAAACACTTTCTCCTACACCATCCCTGCAGCCACATGTTAATCTGCACTCTCTCCCTTTTCCTCTCCTCACATGGCACTGGTAACAAACCAGAGATGATAATGTGCTTTGTCCTGGTTCTCAGCTTCATCCTAGCTTTTAAATTCCTGTTTTAAATCCTCATCCCTTCCCCTACCTACATCATTATTTAAGGGCAGTCAGCATGGCGTTGTGAGTGGAAAATCATGTCTCACAAATTTGATTGAGTTTTTGGAAGGGGAAACCAGGAAGGTAGGTGAGGGCAGTGCAATTGATGTTGTCTACATGGACTTTAGCAAGGCCTTTGACAATGTACTGCATGGTAGGTGTTACATAAAGTTAAATCTCATGGGATCCAGGGTGAGGTGTCTAAATGGATACAAAATTGGCTTCTTGACAGAAGCCTGAGAGTGATTGTAGAGGGTTGTTTTGGAGGCCTGTGACCAGCGGTGTGCCTCAGGGATCAGTACTGGGTCCACTATTATTTGTCATTAATGAAATGGATGAGAATATAGGGGGCATGGTTAGTCAGTTTGCAGATGACACTAAGATTGGTGGCATGGTGAACAGTGAAGAAAGTTATATTCAATTACAACGGGATCTTGATCAATTGGGCCAGTGGGCTGATGAATGGCAGATGGAGTTTAATTTAGACAAATGCAAGATGATGCATTTTAGTAAATTGAACCAGAGCAGGACTTACTCAGTTACTGGTACGACATCTTGTTGAAGTTGTACAAGACATTGGTAAGGCCACACTTGGAATACTGTGTACAGTTATGGTCAGCCTATTATAGAAAGGATATTATTAAACTAGAAAGAATGTCGAAAAGATTTACTAGGATGCTACTGGGACTTGAAGGATTGAGTTATAAGGAGAGGCTGAATAGACTGGGACTTTTTTCCCTGGAGTGTAGGAGGCTGAGGGGTGAACTTATAGACGTCTATAAAATAATGAGGGGCACAGATCAGCGAGATAGTCAATATCTTTTCCCAAAGGTAGGGGAGTCTAAAACTAGAGGGTATAGGTTTAAGGTGAGAGGGGAGAGATACAAAAGGGTCCAGAGGGGTTTTTTTACACAAAGAGTGGTGAGTATCTGGAACAATCTGCCAGAGGTAGTAGTAGAGACGGGTACAATTTTGTCTTTTAAAAAGCATTTAGACAGTTACATGAGTATGAGGGGTATGGAGAGATATAGGCCAAATATGGGCAATTGGGATTAGTTTAGAGGTTTTACAAAAAAAGGGTGGCATGGATAAGTTGGCCCGAAGAGCCTGTTTCCATGTTGTAAACCTCTACGACTGTAAGATGCACACTGCCAGATAGGAGAGGCCCACAGCACAAACTATCGCTGTTGGACTGTGTGAGTTCCTGTTTTATCATTTCATTGGGAAGGTTTTCTTTCAATTTGACATCTGACTTTAAATGATAATTTAGAACTTTTATATCAATCCTATAGCTGAGAACAAACAAAAGTGACAAAACAATAAGGTGTGTTGTCGAAAATTATATTAATAAAATTATGAAATAATAACGATGTATTTTATTACCATTTCAGTGCTTCACAAAACAAACTCGTAGATGGGATTGGGTTGAAGATTAGATTATAGAAACCTCTGTTAACAACAGAAATGTTTTGTTAGCTAATTATTCCATTCTGTTTCTTTGGGTGGAATTTCCCAATATTTTCCAAAGTGTCAGTTCCTGCTGGAAAACTGGAGGGAAAAATCAACAACAAGATTAAAGGCTGATGTGAAAATGTAGAAAGATCAAGAGAGGAGAAAAGGAAAAATAAGTATTCGGTTTCTTACTGAAAGAAAATCAGGTAGAGGTTAAGCTGCAGGGGCGGTGCACATGTTGCAGTGTTCAGCAGCAGAGTGAGAGATTCAATTCACAGCTGGAAAGGGTGGGCACTCTCTGTGGCTTTAAAAGGGAGGTTCAGAGAAAGGTGAGATTCCAGGCAGCATCTGACAGGTTTGAAAAGAGTGGATGCTTTGCTGTAGAGCCAGTGCTGATTGAAAAAAGACAATGGTCTCCAGGGTAAGAGGGGAGTACTGGGTAGATAGTGGGCAGGATTTTTCCCCTTTCCTGCTTGTGTTATGCAACCTCACCATGGGATTCCTGGCGGAGTTGTGTGGATTCAATGAATCCCACTTCACAAGAGTTTATCAAAAAGTCAATAGTATTTCACATATAAACTCTGCACCTTATTATCCATTAATTAGTGGATTAGCTGAAAGATTCACACAACCATTGAAACATTCGTTAAAAGTTTCATGAGAACAAGGTTCACTATCACATCGTGTGAATGTCTTCTTGGTTAGGGTACATTGGCCGTGCTAAATTCTCTCTGTGTAGAATTGAGAGAATTGGGCAGGTGCCCAAGTGTGGCAACTAGAGGATCTTTCACAGTATTTCTACTTCATTGCAGTTTTAACACAAGCCTTACTTATGAAACTAATGAATAAATAAATAATAAATTGACATCTTATAGAAACTGTTCAAAATTCACCTGCACCACTGCTCTGAAAGGCAGAAGAAAGTTGAGAACTATGTTTGATTTGTTACCTCCAGAAACTTCAGAGATAGCAGAGTGACAACAATCTCAAGTTATTAGATGGGAAATGAAGACAAAACAAAGCTTATATCAACACAGAAATTGAGTGTTGCAATTCTGCCCACGAATGGGAAATGGGGACCATAGTTTGAGGAAAAACAGCTCTGATTTCTTACGCGGCTGAAACTGAAGATAAACAAGTTTGGCGACACAGTGCTGACCAATTATTGTCATCTCAAAATCTCAAAATTATTTCTCAGAATCATTTCCAGAAGAACAAACTTCCTTTATCCCAAGTGTTGTAAATATTACTACAGGAGAATCAGGTGAACCTGATGATTGTGTCTTTGTTACGATACTATGTGAAAATGATACTGAACCAGTTCCAGAAGTGCCTACTGAAATTTCCAAATTATATTTCCAGGATTGAGACCAGCCAAATTGCAGAATGTGGTGAATGACCAAAGAGGAACAGACATCTTCCTGATTGATTTTCTTATTGCTGGTATATAATGATAGGACTCCATCGAGAGTGTTATTGATCCTGTCAATAACATCATAGTTTTTTTTGCCATGGCCACAGAAGTAAAGGAGGGAACACTGGGAGCAGTTTTGGTCCCTTTGGTATTTAAAGAAAGACATTATTTCATTGGAGGTGGCTCAGGGAAGGTTCACTGGGATGATCCCAGTATGGAGGATTGTTTTATGAGGAAAGGTTAGACAGGCTGGGATTCTATTCATAGGAATTTAGAAGAATGAAAGGTAATCTCATTGATACAAACCAGATTCTTAAAGGGCTTTGACAGGGTAAACACAGAGGATATTCCCCTTCATGGGAGAGCCTGGGACCAGAGGGCAGAATAAAGGGGCAGCAATTTAACACTGGGATGAGGAAGAATTTCTTCTCTCTGAGGGTTGTGAGTGTTTGGAACTCCTTACCACAGGGAGCTGTGCGGTTAGGGTCTGTATATATATTTAAGGCTGGAAGAGATTTTTGATCAATGAGGGAATTGAATATTACACAGAAACAGCAGGGAAGCGGGTTTGAGGAATGTTGGATCAACCCTAATCTATTGAATGGCGGAGCAGGCTCGAGGGGCCAAATGGACTATTCCTGCTGTTATTTCTTCTGGTCTTATGAATGTTATAAATTTAAATGGCTGCATGATTGTTGGAAGAGTTGGTCACATGATTTAATGGTGATGTCATTGGCGTGTTTCACAAGCTCCTGTTTAATTTAATTTTCCAGTCTCCAGCCAGCAGCTGCTAATAAACCTAGTTGTTATTGCAAATGTACACGTGCAAAACATGTTGTCTTTTTCTTGTTTAAAACCCACAACCCCCAGTGTAGTTAGGACATTACAGGTACTGACTCCAAATCACCTGGCATGGCTGGTTCATCATCCCCCCAGGACAGACACAGCATTCGCTGACATTTGCAGGTAGGAAATTCTCCAGCTGCTGCTAGTGTCTTCTCTGAGTCTGTACAATCTGTGAGCTGGTAAACCAGGGACTCAGCCTCCCCCTCCTCTGCAGGGCTTTGGTCCTGACACATTGTCAATCTTGCTGCTACTGCGCAACAGCAAAAAGAATTACAGCTCCACAATCCTCCTGGATCAGAAACTGAGAGGAATGTGAGCGATGAGGAATCTGGACATTGCCCTCCTTCCCAGGCACATCTCCATATGTAAGAGCCTTTCCAATTAGCCTCACTCCCTCCCCTCTCACACACTGGCCAATCATCCACAGTTCCCCCTCTCAATTCCATCTGACAGACAACACCTCAATCTTTGAGAGCCTCAGCAGGACACTGGTCCCTTACACACTCCCGATCTCCCCTCCCTCATCATCTCACACACATTCACACACACACACACACACACACACAAAACATGAATCAGGACAAGGACAGTTGATTGTGTTCAGTTGACCTGTGTCCCACTCTCACAGGTGAGTGATATGATGATACCTGTCTTGTTCTGAATGCTGATGAATACTCACCTTGCCCTATGGGCTGTATCTGTGACACTCTGTCATGGAGAAGTGGGAGTAAACCTTGATGTCCAATGCTTAGGAATTCAACTCCCAAAGGGTTAATCATTGGTCACCAATTAGCAGCAAAATCGCACATTGCAGGACTGACTAAATTGGCACAGTTGCCTTATGAAGGAAGACAGTAAGAAGTCCTTAAAGGGCTTTAAACTGGTGTTGTGAGATTTCTTACTGTGTTTACCCCAGTCCAACGCTGGCATTTCCACATCATGAAGGAAGAGTCAGGGAGCTGCTGAAACAACTATCATGATGGGCCAAATGACCTCTACAACAACTACCACCTGCACAGCTTGATTGGAGAGCACACTTGTCACTGTCTGGCAATAAAGATTCTCAGTTAAAGAAAATGGAAGCAGATTCAAACTAAATTCAACCCACACCCACTATGCCCTGAACTATCTGATTTGGTTTAATATATCTGAACCCACAATGTGCCAATCAACTACAGGTGCATTCCTATGCCAAGGGTACATTTTATTCAGAGGCTCCCAGGGTCAGTGTTAAGATTCAGAGGTTATTCCCCTTCAAGATGTAATGTTGAATTCGCCAAAGAGGATCGTGATTGAACCAAAATTCCTCATGCCCACTTCTCCGCTGTTTCTGTGTAACTCTCAGCCCCCCTATAGATCAGAAATCTCTCTCAACTTTAAATATATACACACGGACGCTAATCCTACAACTCTCTGTTGCAAGAAGTTCCAAACATTCACAACCCTCAGAGAGAAGAAATTCCTCCTCATCTCAGTGTTAAATTGGTGTTCCTTTATTCTGAGGCAATGCCCTCTGTCCCAGACATGGGATATTCCCATGAAGGGGAATATCCTCTCAGTGTTTACCCTGTCAAAGCTCTTTAAAAATCTGGTTTGTACCAAGGAGATTACCTCTGATTCTTCTAAACTCCAATGAATAGATTCCCAGCCTGTTTAACCTTTCCTCATAAAACAATCCCCCCCCGTACCAGAGACCATCCCAGTGAACCTTCTCTGAGCTGCCTTCGATGAAATAATATCTTTCTTTAACAAATGTGTAGAGTAACAAATGTGTAGAGTATAGGGCTAATGGTAGGACTGTTAATAGTGTTGAAGAACAGAGGGATCTTGGTGTACATGTGCATAGATCCCTGAAACTTAGCAATCAAGTCGATAAGGTTGTTAAGAAGGCATATGGAGTCTTAGCTTTTATTGGTAGGGGGATTGAATTTCGGAGCCGCAACGTCATGTTGCAACTGTACAAAACTCTAGTGCGGCCGCACTTGGAGTATTGTGTGCAGTTCTGGTCCCCACATTATAAGAAAGATGTGGAGGCATTGGAGAGGGTACAGAGGAGGTTTACCAGGATGTTGCCTGGTATGGAGGGCAGGTCTTATGAAGAGAGGCTGAGGGATTTGAGGTTGTTTTCGTTAGAAAGGAGGCGGCTAAGAGGGGACCTTATCGAAACATATAAGATGATTAGAGGTTTAGATAGGGTGGACAGTGATAGCCTTTTTCCTAGGATGGAGAAAGCTAGCACGAGGGGACACAGCTTTAAATTAAGGGGTGATAGTTATAGGACGGATGTCAGAGGTAGGTTCTTTACCCAGAGGGTGGTTCGGGAGTGGAATGCCCTGCCTGCTGCAGTTGTAGATGCTCCAAGTTTGGTGGCGTTTAAGAGGTTAGTAGATAAGTTTATGGACGAAAAGGGAATGGTTTAGCTTAGAGGGTCATTGCTTTTTCCTAATCGGTCGGTGCAACATCGAAGGCCGAAGGGCCTGTTCTGCGCTGTAGTGTTCTATGTTCTATGTTCTTTAAATACCAAAGGGACCAAAACTGCTCCCAGTTTGATGGTCTTGTGATCTGTTAACAGTGAGTGGGATGGTATGAACTGTCCTGCAGTAAAGTTTAGTGAGTAACTAACAGAAATACCCCACACTCACTTTAAAATGAACACAATTTATTTATTTACCTAACCAGGAGCTTTAACTAAACAAGTAACTGTCTGAGTACTGCTGGGGGGATAGCTCACCTGGGGGAGACAGCGGTGGCTGGGTCTCTGGAGCTGAGCCCAACCCAGTACTTCAAAAAAATAAGGAAAAGAGGAGAAAGTCCATTTAATAGGGGACTCCATAGTGAGAGGGTCAGACAGGTGTTTTTGTGGGAGCAGACGGGAGTCGCAGATGGTGGTTTGCCTCCCTGGAGCTGGGATCCGGAATGTTTCTGGAAGCATCTGACATCCTGAAAGGGGAGGGTGAGGAGCTGAAGGTTTTAGGTACCGCTGACATAGGCAGGAAGGGAGAAAGGGTCATGAAAAGGGATTATAGGGAACTAGGTAGACAGCTGAGAAAGAGGAATGCGGAGGTAGTAATCTCAGGATTGCTGCCTGAACTGCAGGAGAGTGAGAGCAGGAATAGAACGAGGTGGAGGGTGAATGCTTGGCTGAGAGGCTGGGGAAGGGGGCAGGGATTCCAGTTCCTGGATCATTGGGACCTCTTTAGGGGCAGGTGTGACCTGTACAATAAAGACGGGTGGCACTTAAATCCCAGGGGGACCAATATCTTAGCGGGAAGACTGGCTAGGGCTTCTGAAGGGACTTTAAATTAGAAAGGTTGGGGGGAGGGAATCGAGATGAGGTGACTGGGAGCGAGCAGGTTAGCTCCCAAGTAGAGCAGGATTATAGACAGTATGAGAGGGAGGTTAGACAGGTGATGGAGAAGGGAAGTGCCCAGACTGAGGGTTTGAGGTGTGTCTATTTTAATGCCAGGAGTGTAGTGAATAAAGTTGATGAGCTCAGGGCCTGGATTGCTGCTTGGGAATGTGATGTGGTGGCCATTACAGAGACTTGGATGTCTCAGGGACAGGACTGGGTACTTCAGGTGCCAGGATTTAGATGCTTCAGGAAGGACAGGGAGGAGGCGAAAGAGGTGGGGGAGTGGCACTGTTGATCAGGGACAGTGTCACAGCTGTAGAGAAGGAGGATGCCGTGGAGGGACTGTCTACGGAGTCTCTGTGGGTGGAAGTTAGGAACAGCAAGGGGTTGATAACTTTGCTGGGTGTTTTTATAGGCCGCCCAGTAGTGACAGGGATGTTGAGATGCAGATAGGGAAACAGATCCTAGAGAGATGTAGAAATAACAAAATTGTCGTGATGGGAGACTTTAATTTCCCAAACATTGACTGGAATATCCTTAGGGTAAGGGGTTTGGATAGGGAGGTGTTTGTTAGGTGTGTTCAGGAGGGTTTCCTGACACAGCATGTGGATAAGCCTACAAGAGGAGAGGCTGTACTTGACCTGGTGCTGGCCAATGAACCAGGACAAGTGTTGGATCTCTCGGTAGGAGAGCATCTCGGGGATGGAGATCATAATTCTGTCTCCTTCACAATAGCATTGGAAAGAGATAGGATCAGGCAGGATAGGAAGGTGTTTATCTGGAGTAAGGGGAAATATGAAATCATTAGGCAGAAAATTGGAAGAGTAAACTGGAAGGAGGTGTTCTTGGAGAAAAGTACTGGAGTTTCAAGGAATGGATTTTCAAGGAATGTTTGTCTGGAGCTCTGCATGACAATGTTCCGGTGAGACAAGGAGGTTTTGGTAGGTCGCAGGAACCGTGGTGAATCTGGTCGGGAAGAAAAGAAAGGTATATAAAAGGTTCAGGGAGCTAGAGGATGTTAAGGATCTAGAGGAGTATAAGGCTTGTAGAAAGGAGCTTAAAAAGGAGAGCCAAACGGGGTCATGAGAAGGCCTTGGAAGGTAGGATTAAGGAGAATCCCAAGGCATACTAAAATATGTGAAAAGTAAAAGGATGAGAAGTGAAGGGATTGGACCTTTAAAAGGTGAAGGGGGAAAAGTTTATGAATCCGGAAGAAATGGCAAAGGCGCTTAACGAGTACTTTGCCTCGGTATTCATGGTGGAAAATGATCTGGGAGATTGTACTGCAGGTTTGCAGCAGACTGAAAGGATTGAGTATGTGGATGTTAAGAAAGAGGATGTGTTGGAACTTTTAGATTCTGTCAAGATAGATAAGTTGCCGGGACCGGATGGGATGTACACCAGGTTACTGTGGGAGGTGAAGGAAGTGATTGCAGAGCCCCTGGCGATGATCTTTGTGTTGTCAATGGAGACGGCAGAGGTTCTGGAGGACTGAAGGATTGCAGAAGTAGTTCCCATTTTCAAGAAAGGGAACAGGGATAGCCCAGGAAATTACCAACCGGTGAGTCTGACCTCAGTTGATGGAAAGGATCCTGAGGGACAGGATTTATGAGCTTTTAGAGAAGTTTAGCTTGATCAGAAATAGTCAGCATGGCTTTGTCAAGGCAGGTCGTGCCTTACGAGCCTAGTGGAGTTCTTTGAAAATGTGACTGAACACATTGACGAAGGAAGAGCATTGGATGTGGTTTACATGGATTTTAGCAAGACGTTTGATAAGGTCCCCCATGAGAAGGTGAGGGGGCTTGGGATCCAAGGGGCATTGGTCTTGTGGATGCAGAACTGGCTTGTCTGCAGAAGGCAGAGAGTAGTTGTGGATGGGTCTTCTTCTGCATGCAGATTGGTTACCAGTGGCGTGCCCCAGGGATCTGTTCTAGCATCCTTGCTGTTTGTCATTTTCATAAATGACTTGGATGAGGAAGTGGAGGGATGGGTTAGTAAGTTTGCTGATGATGTGAAGTTGGTGGTGTTATGGATAGTCAGGAGGGATGTCTGAAGTTTCAGTGAGACATAGATAGGATGCAAGAACGGGCAGAGAAGTGGCAGATGGACTTCAATGCAGATAAATGTGTGGTGGTCCTTTTTGGCAGGACCAATGGGGTGAAAGATATAATATCAAGAGTGGGAGTCTTGGCAGTGTTGAGGAGCAGAAGGATCTTGGGGTCCAGGTCCATAGGACTCTTAAATCGGCCTTGCAAGTGGAGGATGTGGTCAAGAAGGTGTGTGGTGTACTGACCTTCATTAATAGAGGGATTGAGTTTAGGAGTTGGGAAGTAATGCTGCAACTTTATAAGACTCTTGTCAAACTCCACTTGGAGTACTGTGTGCAGTTCTGGTCGCCTCACTATAGGAAGGATGTGGAAGCTATTGAGAGGGTGCAGAGGAGATTTACAAGGATGTTGCCTGGATTGGATGGCATGTCTTATGAGGATAGGTTGAGGGAGCTAGGTCTCTTCTCCCTGGAGAGATGAAGATTGAGAGGCGACCTGATAGAGGTTTATAAGATGTTGAGAGGAATAGATAGGGTGGATTCTCAGAGGCTATTTCCCAGGGTTGTAATGGTTGCTATGAGAGGACACAGGTTTAAGGTGCTGGGGAGCAAGTACAGAGGAGTTGTTAGGGGTAAGTTTTTCACTCAGAGGTTGGTGAGTGAATGTAATCAGTTGCCGTTAGTGGTGGTAGAGGCGAACTCGCTGGGGTCTTTTAAAAGACTTCTGGATGAGTACATGTGATTTAATGGGATTGGGAGTTGGTCTAGTAGGTATGCGTATGATCAGAGCAACTCGTGTGCCGAAGGGCCTGTTTGTGCTGTAGCGTTCTATGTTCTTATGTTCTTTAACATCCAGAATAAAATAAGATTCAACTGAAATGCTGTTCAAGTAAATACAATGCCCATGCTTTAACAAAAAAAAAAAATTGTTGCTGTCAAAAAATATACATCAGGTTTTGTGTATTTCAGAACCTCTGGAGTTGCTTGGTTAAATTCTCTGTTGTGAGTCCTTTTTGATTTTTGGTACCCCTTGGTGGTTAGGTGATGCATTTTCTTAAGAGATATATAAAACTGGCAGGCTGGACAGTTGCTCCTCCCTCTCCAAATGTGAGAGGTGGCAAGTGCTGACTCCCACTTTTCCCTCTTTCACTCTCTTTTATACCTGTGATGACCTATCAATTTTCCTACAATAGGATTGTTCTGCTGTTGTCAATAACAACAAATTCAAATCTTAAAGGTTCTTGGTAGCTGAGTGCCTGCTTTAAATTGATTGGGTGAAATTCCAACACAAACAGGTTGTTTTGTCCAGACTGCAACTTGACTTTTTGATGCAAATGTTTCAGTCTGGGACTCTGTGTATTTTGCATTTTAAACCTCTACACCCTGAAACAAAACCAACTTTTAAAGGAACACTACAATGTTTTTGTCTTTCTAGCGTTTACATTCTTTATATTTTTATACACTCAACTTTGCACTGCCTGACACTCATGAATGAGGTTATAACTTACAATAACACTGAGCTTCTGAGTCAGCATCACTGTGTTGGATTCCTATTGCACAATTTTATTCATTTCTTGAACATTCTTCATCTGGATGGTTAGATTGCTATTGCCTGTGTGATGGTGAGTCCAGTAAAATAGCAGCTATTACAATGACCATGCTGGAAGTGACCAGAAGTGACAGATCAGAATGCTGAGGGGGGAACATGTGAAGATTCCAGAATATTCTCAACAGCTGTAGTCACATTCCAAACCTTAGTTTGCTATTAATGAATGGTTGATAAAATTGGTAGGTTTGGTACCTGAACCATTGCCACTCAACAAAGTTTTTTAAAGTAAAAATGAAGAAATGCTGATTCTCCATATAGAGAACTAGGTTTTGTGACAAAATGCAGATAGCTGATATCTAAGAAATGTATTGAGTTACTTGGCATTGCAGTCAGTGTTTGACCCACATCTTCTGTATTTTAAACAACTCATTTGGCAGATAACTGGCCAGTCCTTTGTAAGATCTTTGTACATCTTGTAAGATTTTTTGCAAATAATTGAATAATTGGTGATTTTAACTCACAGAGATCTTGCTCGGCAGAGAATGTACCATTTAACGTGTGTCATCAGCTCATCTGTACTAAAAGCAAATATTTTCTTTAAATAAACTTTTGTGGAGAATATTTTTTGATACCATCTTCTGAACACATCGGTGTTTATGAACAGTTCACGTATTATAAACAGGGCAACAAATCCCTGTTTACAAGGAGTTTACAAATGATACAGAAGAGGTTTTTGCGTGGGAATATATACTGCATGCACAATGTGTACAGAATGGAAAAGTCGGAACTTAACTAGAGCTCTTAAAGCCACAGAAATGACTTCAGATTCATATTGTTAACTGGCTACATCCAACTTGATTTAAATGCACCATGTGAATATTTTAAATATATAATACTGTTTCTAATACTTGAACTGTTCATAAACACCAATGTGTTCAGAAGATGGTATCATCATTTTTATTGCAAAATGCAGAGAAATTGTATTCCTACTTCTGACAGCCAAAACTCAGCAAAGTATGAAAATACAACAGCAAACCCACACCTCGAAATCTAAGGTGCGTGAACATTGCCTTGGCAAAGTCTGCCAGTCTCCAACTCAGAACTAAAATGGAGTAGCAAAGTGGCACAATGGTTAGCACTGCTGCCTCACAGCGCCATGGACTTGGGTTCAATTCCTGGCTTGGGTCACTGTCTGTGTGGAGTTTGCATATTCTCCCCATGTCTGCATGCGTTTCTCCAGGAGCTCCAGTTTCCCCCCACAGTCCAAAGATATATGGGTTAGGTTGATTGACCATGTTAAATTGACTCTAGTTCCAGGGCAATTAGGAGAGTAAATATGTGGGGTTACGGTCGTAGAACGTTAGTGGAATTGGGGTTGGTGCAACTTCGATGGGCCAAATGGCCTCCTTCTGCAGTGTAGAGATTCTATGAAAACATTTCAAACATTTCCTATTTGGAAACTCCACGGCCTCATTTGATGTTTTGTCTGCAGTGAGTAATCTGCTTTGAGACTCAGTCACTGGAATAGATTTGAGTCTCCCTCCCTCAGTCTGAGGCTGTCCTGTTCTTCACCGCTCCCACCTTATCATCTATTTTACAGCCTGAAGTTCCAGCTCTGTGAGAACCTCAATTAAATTTAGATGTTGCAACCTAATGATCACAGCAGTGCTACAGTGTGATTTTGAGGGATTACGGGGAAATCTGCCCAGTGTCAAACCCACCAGAGAAAGCTGGCGGGACACAGGGATAGGGTGGGTGAGCAACTTACTGATGAGATTGCATTCTCTGGATGAGCAGGAAAAGATCCTCAGAGCTTTCTGACTGTTACCCTCTCTCCCTCCATCACTGGGTTTTCTTCCACCCTCATCTCTCTCATCACTCTCCCATTTTTTTCTCCCTCTGCCTCCCCACTCCATCACTCCCTCCACACTCTCACTTCACCCTGGCATCTGGCTGGGGTCACACCAGCCTCAGTACCCACCCTGTACCCACCTGCTGGCCCATAAACCTCATAATTCCCATTCTGGCCCAGTGACTGTGACATCAATCCCACATCAAATGTGTCCCTTCAGTTAAAATCAGCCAGGGTCTCCACTGCAGTAAACATTCACAGTGCGTTTTAGCGTGTTTTTAATTTAGAAATGAAGTTAATATCTTTACATAAACAACAGGGGGCTGAGATCTGATGCAGCCTGAATAGATAATGTCTTTTTGCTGCTTTTATGCAATGTGATTGGTGACCTGCTTTTTGCTCACTTTCCTGAGATCTTAGATATCATCACAACTCCTCAGCCAATCTCTAAATCTCCATCCCAGATGGAAACCATCACCTCTGTGAGACTCAGATACTGAACAGATGATTAATGTTTCATTTTATACAACATTTGCATAAAAATGATCATTCAACATCTGTATTGTTTACAAATTGAAATCTTGACAAGGTGGATGAGTCACAGAGGTTTACAGAATGCAAACAGGACCTTTGGCCCAACTTATCCATGCTGCCTTTTTTTAAAATTCCTAAATTAATCCCAATAATCTGCATTTGGCCCATATTCCTCTATATCCATCTTACTCATATAACTGTCTAATTGCTTTTTAAAAGACAAAATCCTATCTGCCTCTGCTACTAACTCTGGCAGCTTGTTCCAGATACTCACCACCCCCTGAGTGAAAAAATTGCCCCCTGAACACTTTTGTATCTCTCCTCTTTCACCTTAAACCTATACTTTCTAGTTATAGACTCCCTTACCTTTGGGAAAAGATATTGACTATCTCGCTGATCTGTACCCCTCATTATTTTACAGACCTCTATAAGATCACCCCTCAGCCTCCTACACTCCAGAGAAAAAAATTCCAGTCTATCCTATGTCTCCTTATGACTCAACCAATCAAGTCCCAGTAGTATCCTAGTAAATCTTTTCTGTACTCTTTCTAGTTTAATAATATCCTTTCTATAATAGGGTAACCAGAATTACACACGGTATTCCAAGTGAGGCCTAACCAATGTCTTATGCAATTTCAAAAAGGTTCCTGCATTCAATCTTCTGACCAATGAAACCAAGCATGCCGAATGCCTTCTCCACCACTCTGTCCACCTGTGACTCCACTTTCAACGAGCTATGAACCCTTACACCTCTTTTTTCTGTAACTCTCCCCAATGCCTAATTAACTGGATAAATCCTGCCCTAATTCAATCTAACAAGATGCATCATCTCATTTATTTAAATTAAACTCCATCTGCCATTTGTTAGCCCGTTTGCCTAATTAGACAAGACCCTGTTGCAATTCGAGATAACCCTCTTCACTGTCCACTATGCCACCAATCTTGGTGTCATCTTCAAACGTAAGCAATGTTCCCTTTTGTGGGAGGATCTATAACTAGTGAATGTGATATAAAATTAATTTAATTTGGAGATGAAGATCCTTTTCTTTTAGAGGGTTGTTAGCCTTTGGAATTGAATCCTGAAATATATTCAATTTGATCAGCAAGGGACTGGAGGATTATGGGCCAGGCAGGAAAACGGAATTAGGGACTCAGTTAGATTGTCCATGATCCTATTGAATGGGTGAGCAGGTTCAGTGGGTTGAACAGCCTACTTCAGTTCCTAATCCTTATGATCTGTCTTCTAAAGTTTATTTATAAGTCACAAGTAGGCTTGCATTAACACTGCAATGAAGTTACTGTGAAAATCCCCAAGTTGCCACACTTGGCACTTGTTCGGTACACTGAGGGAGAATTTAGTATGACCAATGCATCTAACCAGCGCATCTTTCAGACTGTGGGAGGAAACCTCAGCATCTGGAGAAAACCCACACAGACATAGGGAGAATGTGCAGGCTCCACACAGACAGTGGTCCAAGCCGGGAATCAAACCCCGGTCCCTGGCCATGCCTTGGCTAAAGCAGTTAGTAATTGCTGCAAAATGAGAAAATTGTGGGCAGTCTGCCATGTGCAAAAGTCAGAATATTGACTTCTTCGGACTGCTCCAGGGAATAAAAGTTTGGAGCAGCCCACAAAATAAGTAAATAATACGAATCAGTCTGATGGATGAGTCAATAATATAAAGCTGCAACTCTTTACCATCGCAACAAATCTCACTCCAACTTCAACTAAACTGCATTCCCCGCAGTTGCGAAGGACAGGCTGCACTAAATGTCACATCAGATCAGCAGCAACACAGTTACGATGGCACACACTGTCTAACCAGACTGGCTGGGTAATGGTGCATGTTCTATTCCTGGCATCATCTGTGAATAACCTCAATAAAAAGGGACAGGGCTTGGAAACACACTGAACATTTTATAAGAATCCTAAATTATTCATCTTCTGAATCTGGGAGGAGATGCTGTTGGTTTGTAACAGCAGCATTCAATCTGCAGAAAGAGCTCAGGAACTTTGGGTTAACCTCAAATAAACTTCAAATTAACAGATTCCTCATTTTAAACCTTTGCATCTTTCTTCCCTGATTTCAACAGGACACTTTAGTGAATTAATTCATAATAGTCACCCTGATCAAAAAAAAACTTGTGTCATGCAGATAACAGGTTTTAATTTTAATTACAAGGATCTCATTGGGATCTGCTGATGTGTGCTGCCTCAGGAACACAGGTAAAGGTTAGTGAGGATGGGGCAGTGGAGAGGGGCAGGGTGGGAGGGGGGAATGTATTCAAGAACAATAGAAGCTATACTGAGGATACCTTCATCATCTTATTGTGATGTTCAAATGAGTTCAGTCGGTTCGGAATACTGAAAGCAGCCCATTATTTGATTTAGGAATTGAGATGGAATGATTGTGAACTCAGGATAATTGCTCCACAATCAAACTGCAGAGGGAAATGGGGAAAACTGGAGAGCGAATCCGTTGGTCAGATCCCCATTCTGAATTTTGCTCCTTTGTCCAGCTCCAAATTGAAACGCCATTGGCTGTTCATTCTGCTAAGAACAGCGAGGGTGTGAGTGTGGGCGGTTACTGTGCCAGCTCAGAGTAAATGGGTGAAAAGTGATTGGTGAAGACAGGCTTGGAGAAGGAATATTGCATCTCATAAAAGTAAAAATATGTGGATTCTGGAGCGATCTAATGTAATTTGTGAAAGGTTTACAGCTGTTAGTTAATAATATTAACCTGTTATTAATAACATCTCCCAATATCTTGTCCTTTGGAAAAGAGGTGTGTATATCTCCACCTTCACAGCCCAGCTTTCTCTTCAGTTTCTCTTGATTCTGTGTGCAGAGGATCTGGGGGCACGGTTTCCATCGTTACTCTGACAGGGCAAGGCCTGAGAAAACTCAGCAGTGGCAGCTCCACAGAGATCAGAACACCATTGGGGCACCCTTATATCCCATACAAGCAATGGAGCAATTACTCCCCTACACCTAACATCCCCCCCTTCCCCTCCACCACTCTCACCAGAGGGACTCCCAGCACAGTGTCAGGCACAGCTCAATGTCAAGTTAGCAATGTCAGGATGCTAGGGGGCAGTATGAGTGCATGCCCACCCCTCCTCCCCCTGGGGTACATGCTGACCTTTGCACCCCCAGCAGGGTTCCCCCTGTCAGCTTCCTGTTTTGCAACAGCTGTTTGTAAACCTTGCCAACATGATTTCACAAGGCGGAGCTTCCTACCTGGGGAATGTAAGGCAGGGAAACCCTTTCAATATAATTAAATGTATTTCAATAAATTTCCTGGTCTTTCCATGTGGGATCCTTGTTGCACCACCAGCATTGGGCAGGGAAAATTACTTTGTTGCTGAGATTTTTGTTCCTGCAACCTCACTGGATTTTTTTGCTGGTGTTGCGATTTTTAACCATGGCAAACACCAGCTGAAATTAGTTATAACAGCCATAACTTAAGGAACAAAGGTCATAGAATCTGACCATTTATTGTATGGGAATTGAATACAAAAGTAAGGAGATAATGTATGGGTTGGACAGGGCATTGGTGCGAGTCCATCTGGAATACTGTGTACATCTTTTATTTAAAGCATGTAAATGTATTAGAAATAGCTCAGAGAAGGTTGACCAGACTGATGTCAGGAATGGGCAGGTTGTGAGACTAAGTCAGTTAGGATTATATTCACTGGAGTTTAGAAAAGTGAAAGGAGATCTCATAGAAACTTACAAAATTCTAACAAGGTTAGGCAGGCTAGATTCAGAAAGAATGTTCCTGATGGTGAGGGAGTCCAGGGTTACAGTTTGAGGATAAAGCATAAACCTATTAGAACTGAGGTGAGGAGAAATTTCTTTACCTAGAGAATGGCGAATGTGTGGAATTCACACCCACAGAATGTAGTTGAGGCCAAAATATGGTTGATTTCAAGAAGAAATTAGATATAACTCTTGAGTCTAACGGGATCAAGGGATATGGGGGGAAGGGGGATCAGGATATTGAATTTGATGATCAGCCATGATCAGAATGAATGGCAGAACAGGCTCGAAGGGTTCAATGGCCTCCTCCTGCTTCTAGTTTCTATGTTATATGTCCTATGAGGAAAGATTGGACAGACTGGACTTGTATCTGCTGGAGTTTAGAAGATTAGACTATAAGATGTAGAACAGGAGTAGGTCATTCAGCCCATCAAGTCTGCTCTGCCATTAATGAGATCATTGCTGAGCCAATATAGAGTCATAGAGGTTTATAGCATGGAAACAAACCCTTCGGCTCATCTTGTCCATGCTACCTTTTTTTTAAAAATTCCTAAACTCATCCCAATTGCCTGCATTTCGCCCATATCCTTCTATACCCATCGTACCCACATAACTTATCTAAATGCTTTTTAAAAGATAAAATTGTACCTGTCTCTATTAACACCACTGTTCCAGGCACTCACCACCCTCTGTGTGAAAAAATTGCCCCTCTGGATACTTTTGTATCTCTCCCCTCTCACCTTATGCCTTCTAGTTTTAGACTCCCCTACTTTTGTAAAAGATATTGACTATCTAGCTGATTTGTACCCCTCATTATTTTATAGACCTCTGTAAGGTCACTCCTCAGCCTTCTACGCTCCAGAGAAAAAAGTCCCAGTCTATTCAGCCTGTCCTTATAACTCAAACCATCAAGTCCTGGTAGCATCCTAGCAAATCTTTTCTGAACTCTTTCTAGTTTAATAATATCCGGTCTATAATAGGCTGACCAGAACTGTACACAGTATTCCAAGTGTGGCCTTACGAATGTCTTGTACAATTTCAATAAGGCGTCCTGGATTCGATGTTCTGACCGATGAAACCAAAACATGCCAAAAGCCTTCTTCACCACTCTGTCCACCTGTGACTCCACTTTCAAGGAGCTATGAACACGTATTGCTAGATCTCTTTGTTCTGTAACTCTCCCCAACATCCTACCATTAACTGAGTAAGTCTTGCCCTGATTCAATCTACTAAAATGCATTACCTTGCATTTATCTAAATTAAACCCCATCTACCATTCATCAGCCCAATGGCCCAATTGATCAAGATCCTGTCACAATTGGAGATAACCTTCCTCATTGTCCACCATACCACCAATCTTGATTCGTAAACTTACTAACTATGCCCCCTATATTCTCATCCAAATCATTAATATAAATGACAAATAACAGTGGACCCAGCACTGATCCCTGAGGCACACCGCTGGTCACAGACCTCCAGTTTGAAAAACAATCCTTTACAATCACCTCTGGCTTCTGTCAGGAAGCCAATGTTGTATCTATTTAGATACCTCACCATGGATCCAGTGAGATTTAACTTTATGCAAGGATCTACCATGCAGATCTTGTCAAAGACCTTCCTAAAACCTCAACTCCCCTTTCCTGCCTTGTCCCCCTAACCTCCTGATTCCCTTACTGATTACAAACCTGTCTGTCTCATCCTGCAACATACTTAACAACCCAGCCTCTACAGCCACTCCACTCTAAGACAAGAAATTCTTTCTCATCTCTGTCTTAAATCGATAATCTCCTTACTGAGATTATTCCCTCTGGTCCCAGACTCTCCCACTGGGGAAATCACCTTTCAGCATCCACCCTGTCAAAGTTTGAATAAAACATACGAGATTCTGAGGGGCCTTGAGGAATGGGTGTGGACAGGATGTTTCTTCCTGTGGAAGAATCTGGAACTAGGGGCATTGCTTAAAAAGAAAGGGCCAACTGTTTAACATGGACATGGGGTGCAACTCTTTCTCTTGGAGAGTTGTGAGACTTTGAAATTCTCTTCCTAAACAGGCGGTGGAAACAATGTTTGAATATTTTTAAGACAGGGGCAGATAGATTCCAGTGCTTCAATCGTGTTAAACAGGAAATCTACAGAGTCCTAGAAACAAGCCTCAGCATCCACTTTAAACCATTGTTGTAAATTTCTGTAGTGTGTGTGACATAAACCAATCCCTTTAAAATGTACTCTTACTGCTGATAAAATTTGTCAGGAGAACTAATTAATCAGGTGAACTTTGGCATCTTCCTGTTAAACTGCATCATATTGCCATATGGATATCTGAAAATAGAAAATAGACATCATCACAGTTATCCTGGCAGTGACACTGGATAGAATGTTGTTTAAAGAAATATCCCAATTTCTGTGTGGAAACATGCAGTTCTTTTTCATTTTGTCCTGATCCTTATTCTTTCTGTTCAGCTTTCCCTACAGAGAGCTATACCTGTTTCTAACCAACTGCAAACTCAGCAGCTCCTGTCATGTTCCACCATGATTGGTTCAATCTGGCAACCTTCTCAATATTTAGAACATAGAACACTACAGCACAAACAGGCCCTTCGGCCCAGAAGTTGTGCCAATCATATCAGTACCTACCAGGCCATAGACCTATCTATAACCCCCAATCCCATTAAATCCCATGTACTCATCCAGAAGTCTTTTAAAAGACCCCAGCGAGTTTGCCTCTACCACCACTGACGGCAGCCGATTCCATTCACTCACCACCCTCTGAGTGAAAAACTTACCTCTAACATCTCCTCTGTACTTGCCCCCCAGCACCTTAAACCTGTGTCCTCTCGTAGCAACCATTTCAGACCTGGAAAATAGCCTCCGAGAATCCACTCTATCTCAACATCTTATAAACCTCTATCAGGTCGCCTCTCAACCTTTGTCTCTCCAGGGAGAAGAGACCTAGCTCCCTCAACCTATCTTCATAAGGCATGCCCCTCAATCCAGGCAACATCACTGTAAATCTCCTCTGCACCCTCTCAATAGCTTCCACATCCTTCCTGTAGTGAGGCGATCAGAACTGCACACGATACTCCAAGCGGGGTCTGACAAGGGTCTTATAAAGTTGCAGCATTACCTCCCGACTCCTAAACTCAATCCCTCGATTAATGAAGGCCAGTACACCATACGTCTTCTTGACCACATCCTCCACTTGCGGGGCCGAATTAAGAGTCCTATGGACCTGGACCCCAAGATCCTTCTGCTCCTCAACACTGCCAAGACACCTACCCTTGATATTATACTGCTTCATCCCATTGATCCTGCCAAAATGGACCACCAAACATTTATCTGCGTTGAAGCCCATCTGCCACTTCTCCGCCCAGTCTTGCATCCTATCTGTGTCTCGCTGCAACTTCTGACATCCCTCCAGACTATCCACAACACCACCAACCTTCGTATCATCGGCGAACTTACTAACCCATCCCTCCACTTCCTCATCCAGGTCATTTATTTCTTACTCTTTACCTTTCCAACTTGCATTGTTTCATTTCTCTAATGTGCCTCTGCTTGTATCGCAGCCCTGACCTTCTAATCACAATGTCATTGCAGTTTCTCTGAAGTTATGAGTTACAGTGTCATAGAAATTTACAGCATGGAAACAGGCCCTTTTTTAAAACCCTTAAACTAGTCCCAATTGTCTGCATTTTGCCGATATCCCTCTGCACCCGTCTTACCCATGTAACTGTCTAACTGGTTTTTAAAAGACAATATTGTACCCATCTCTACTACTACCTCTGGCAGCTTGTTCAGACACTCACCACCCTGTGTGTGAAAATTTGCCCCTCTGCACCCATCTCTCCCTCTCAATTTCTTCCCTCTCAATCTATGTCCTCCAGTTTTAGACTCCCCAACCTTTAGGAAAAGATATTGACTATCTAGCTGATCAATGCCCTTCATTATTTTACAGACCTCTATAAGATCATCCCTCAGCCTTCTACGCTCCAGAGGAAAAGTCCCAGTCTATCCAGCCTCTCCTTATAACTCAAGCCATCAAGTCCCAGTAGCAACCTAGTAAATCTGTCTGCACTCTTTCTAGTTTAATAATATCCTTTCTATAATAGGGTGACCAGAATTGCACACAGTATTCCAAGTGTAGCCTTATCAATGTCTTACAATTTCAAAAAGGTTCCTGCATTCAATCTTCTGACCAATGAAAGCAAGCATGCCAAATGCCTTCTCCACCACTCTGTCCACCTGTGACTCCACTTTCAAGGAGCTGTGAACCTGTACCCCTAGACCTCCTTTTTCTGTAACTCTCCTTAATACCCTATTAACTGGGTAAATCCTGCCCTAATTCAATCTAACAAGATGCATCATCTCACATTTATTTAAATTAAACTCCATCTGCCATTTGTCAGGCTACTTGCCCAATTAGTCAAGATCCCGTTGCAATTCGAGATAGCCTTCTTCACTGTCCACTATGCCACCAATCTTGGTGTCATCTGCAAACTTACTAACCATGCCCCCTATATTCTCATCTGAATCATTAATATTAATGACAAATAACAGTGGACCCAGCACTGATCCCTGATGCTCACCGTTGATCATAGGCCTCCAGTTTGAAAAACAAACATTCTCTGGCTTCTGTCAAGAAGCCAATTTTGAATCCATTTAGACACCTCACCTGGATCCTGTGAGATTTTACCTTATGCAACAACCTACAATGTGGAACCTTGTCAAAGACCTTGCTAAAGTCCACGTAGACAACATCTAAGTTCTTGGTTACCCTTTCAAAAAGCTCAATCAAATTTGTGAGACATAAGTTTCTACTCGCAAATCCATGCTGACTGTCCCTAATCAGTCCTTGCATCTCTAAATGCCTGTAGATCCTGTCTCTCAGAATACCTTCCAACAATTTACCCACCATAGATGTGAGGTTCACTGGCCTGTAGTTCCCAGGCTTTTCCTTGCAGCCCTTTTTAAACAAAGGCACAACATTTGCCATCCTCCAATCTTCAGGCACCTCACCTGTGACTATCAAAGATTCAAATATCTCTGCTAGGGTACCTGCAATTTCTTCCCTAGTCTCCCATGAGATACACTTCAAGTCCCAGGGATTTATCTAGCTTGATGTGCTTTAAGACTTCCAGCACTCTTTCTTTGTAATATGTCTACTTCTCAAGACATCACTATTTATTTCCCTAAGTTCCCTAACATCCATGCTTTTCTCTATAGCAAATACTGATGAGAAATTTTCTTTCAGGATCACACCTATCTCTTGTAGATCTGCACATAGATGATCTTGTTGATCTTAAGAGGCCCTAATCCCTCTCTAGTTACTCTTTTGACCTTTATGTATTTGTAGAAGCTCTTTGGATTTTCCTTTGCCTTATCTGCCAAAGCAATTTCATGGCCCCTGTTTGCTCTCCTGATTTCTCTCTTAACCTTACTCCTACATCTCCTACACTCTTCAAGAGATTCACTTGATCCCAGCTGCCTACGCATGTCATGTGCCTCCATCATTGCCTTGCTCAAGGCCTCAATAACTCGAGTTATCCAGGGTTAAAGAGCCACTATTGTTATGGCTAGTGTTAGATTAGCCCTTAGCAAATGGATAGTTTTAATCATAAAAATCAGAGAATGGCTTTGTGATTCATTCTATTAAAGTGTAAAGAGAGCCCAGAGAAATCACCCCAATGTTGTTCAGTAACCACAGCTATTGTCATTTCCAATGTTATTATTCTTTTCAATTCCAGTTTTATATTAGTGCATTATTTACAATTATTAATGATTAAAATGAAGCTGTTGAGATTTAATTTATTTGATGGGAACTGAATTGATCCAACTGATTATTCCTTGTAGCAGAGAATGAACTCAGTAAATGAGAGCTGGTGAACATGGTAGTTGAGGGAAATGGTTGAATTACGGAGACTATTTGCTGTGGTGCGTGCAGTCCAGGATGCTTCTTGATGTTGAGCAATGAACCAGCTCCCTGCAGGGACCTCTCACCATAAAGGCAGTGTTCAGTCTGCTTCCATTTCACACATCAATGCATTTGGTGTGAAAGTGAACCTGTTCTCAATCTGGTGCAGAGATGGTTTTCCTGAGTTTGCTACAGACAGTCCATCACTCTCTGCTGGCTGAATGTGCTCAGAGATGCAGGAAAGAAACTGCCTATGACTTGTTGTGGTCACAGCCTGATACGGCAGCCATTTTGGATAGTAGGCTGAGAGGTCAGGGAGAATTTAACCTCAATCTCATACGCTCTAAGATCAGCCCAGAGTGTTGCAGGTATAAGGACAGCAATCGTTATTAACGTGTTTCTGTGAGAGGCTTTTTATTGAACTGGCCTTAAGTTGACCATGGTCACATGACCAAAGGAAGCCTGAACTGTCAAACAATTTATTAGCAACAATAAATGTGCTGGATCACACACGGACTGTCTGTCAGTTCGGCTGAGGGATGTTTAGACTCTGTGGAAACAAAGGGAACCCAATCAGTCTGTTCCACTGCCTCTCAGCTAATAGACATGATTCCTGGCCACTCCCCCAGTCCAACCAGACCCAGGAACTCTGGACAAAACGTGTTGCCTTTGCCTCCTTGCAGTAACATTCCACACCCACCCCCCCCCACCGCCCCGCCCTGCCCCATGCCCCCATGTGACGATAGTTTCCTCTCACAGACATAATGTGGTCGAATTGCACAGCGATTCCGTGGGAACAGCCTCTCTGATAAAGTGAATGATTGTACGTTTGAATCTGCAATGACTTCATAAAATAAAAACGTGAAAATTATCTATATCACACCACGGCTTCATTAACCTTAAGTAAATTGAACTTGTTTGTGTAATAACTTCCTAAATTATCTGCAAATGGGCACCAGGTTCTTTAATATTTTCATAAAGACACTCTGTTGATGACCAAACAAAAAAAAAATTTACATTTCCTGAATTTTGTAACCCTGCTGTGAACTTGTAGAAACGTCAAATAAATTCAGTTCAGAATCGGTGGCTGCCTTTGGAATAACTCATGTAAATACGAACAAGGCCCAAACTTTACAGGACAGGTCAACCGATGATAAGAATCTAACCGACTGGAAGAAAACACTCCGAGTTCCTGCCTGTTTTCTCTACATTTTCCTGGAGAGAAAACAAAAGTATTCAGTAAGAACGTGATAGCACAGGGAGATTATAATCTCCACTCTGATCCCTCGACTTGTCAGCACCTTTCGCTGCTCTTAGGCTGCTATACAAGCACATGAGGATTATACAACTGCGGTGAAGGATGGAAAGGTCAGCAGATCGGAACTAGACCTGAACATAGCATCACAGAATTGTTACAGCCCAGAAAGAGGCCATTCAGCCCATCCTGTCTGCACTGGCTCTCCAAATGAGCATTGTGGCTAGCCACCATTTCTCTGCCTTTTCTCCATGTCCCTTGCACATTGTTTCTATTCAAACAACATTTAACACCCTCTTCAATGCCTCGATTGAACCTGCCTCCACCACATTGCCAGGTAGAGCATTCCAGGCTTCAACCACTGGTTGTGTGAAAAAGCGTTTTCCTTGCATCACATTTGCATTTTTTTTGCAAATCAGTTTAAATCTGTTCCTCCTTGTTCTTGATCTTTTTTTACAAGGTGGACAGTTTCTCTCTATCTGCTCTGTCCTTGATTTTGGACACCTCTATCAAATCTCTTCTCAGTTTTCTTCCCTCCAAGGAGAATAATCCCAACCTCACCAATCTATCTAGTGCAGATGACACTAAAGTCGGTGGAGTGGTAGATAGTGAAGAGGGGTGTTATAGTTTGCAGAGAGACTTGGACAAGTTGCAGAGCTGGGCCGAGAGGTGGCAAATGGAGTTTAATGTGGAAAAGTGTGAGGTAATGCACTATGGCAGAAATAATAAATGTGTAGAGTATAGGGCAAATGGTAGGATTCTTAGTAGTCTAGATGAACAGAGGGATCTTGGTGTGTATGTGCATAGATCCCTGAAAGTAGGCAGTCAGGTCGAGAAGGTTGTTAGGAAGGCATATGGAGTCTTGGCTTTTATTGGTAGAGGGATTGAATTTCGGAGCCGCAACGTCATGTTGCAACTGTACAAAACTCTAGTGCGGCCGCACTTGGAGTATTGTGTGCAGTTCTGGTCCCCACATTATAAGAAAGATGTGGAGGCATTGGAGAGGGTACAGAGGAGGTTTACCAGGATGTTGCCTGGTATGGAGGGCAGGTCTTATGAGGAGAGGCTGAGGGATTTGAGGTTGTTTTCGTTAGAAAGGAAGAGGCTAAGAGGGGACCTGATCGAAACATATAAGATGATTAGAGGTTTAGATAGGGTGGACAGTGATAGCCTTTTCCTAGGATGGAGAAAGCTAGCACGAGGGGACACAGCTTTAAATTAAGGGGTGATAGTTATAGGACGGATATCAGAGGCAGGTTCTTTACCCAAAGGGTGGTTCGGGAGTGGAATGCCCTGCCTGCAGCAGTTGTAGATGCGCCAGGTTTGGTGGCGTTTAAGAGCTTAGTTGATAGTATATGGAAGAGAAGGGAATGGTTTAGTTAGGAGGGGCATTGCTTTTTATATTGGTCGGCGCAACATCGAAGGCCGAAGGGCCTGTTCTGTGCTGTAATGTTCTATGTTCTATGTTCTATCCTCATAAGGTGTATAAAAGGTTCAGAGAGCTAGGGGATGTTAGGGATCTAGAGGAGTATAAGGTGTGTAGAAGGGAACTTAAAAAGGAAATTAGGAGAGCCAGAAGGGGTCATGAGAAGCCCTTGGCAGGTAAGATTAAGGAGAATCCCAAGGCCTTCTACAAATATGTGAAAAGTGAAAGGATGAGAAGAGAAGGGATAGGGCCTATAAAAGGTGAAGGGGGAAAAGTCTGTGTGAATCCGGAAGAAATGGCAGAGGTGCTTAACGAGTACTTTGCCTCGGTATTCACGGTGGAAAGTGAACTGGGAGATTGCACTGCAGGTTTGCGGCATACGGAAAAGATTGAGTATGTGGATGTTAGGAAAGAGGATGTGTTAGACCTGTTAAATTCTATCAAGATAGACAAGTCGCCGGGACCAGATGGGATGTACCCCAGGTTATTGTGGGAAGTGTGGGAAGTGGTTGCAGAGCCCCAGGCGATGATATTTGTGTCGTCCATGGAAACAGGAGAGGTTCCGGAGGATTGGGGGATTGCGGATGTGGTTCCTATCTTTAAGAAAGGGAATAAGGATAGTCCAGGAAATTACCGACCAGTGAGTTTGACTTCAGTGGTTGGTAAGCTGATGGAGAGGCTTCTGAGGGATAAGATATATGAACATTTGGAGAAGTTTGGACTGATTAGAAATAGTCAGCATGGTTTTGTCAAGGGCAGGTCATGCCTTACGAGCCTAGTTGAGTTCTTCGAAAATGTGACTGAACATATTGACGAAGGAAGGGCGGTGGACATAGTGTACATGGATTTTAGTAAGGCATTTGATAAGGTCCCACATGCAAGGCTTCTGGAGAAGGTGAGAGGTATGGGATCCAAGGGGCTTTGGCCTCGTGGATCCAGAACTGGCTTGCCGGCAGAAGGCAGAGAGTAGTTGTGGATGGGTCTTTTTCTGCATGGAGGTCGGTCACCAGTGGAGTGCCCCAGGGATCTGTTCTGGGACCCCTGCTGTTTGTCATTTTCATAAATGACCTGGATGAGGAAGTGGAGGGATGGGTTAGTAAGTTCACCGATGATACAAAGGTCGGTGGTGTTGTGGATGGTCTGGAGGGATGCCAAAAGTTGCAGCAGGACATAGACAGGATGCAAGACTGGGCGGAGAAGTGGCAGATGGACTTCAACGCGGATAAATGTGTAGTGGTCCATTTTGGCAGGAATAATGGGATGAAGGAGTACAATATAAGGGGTAGGAGTCTTAGCTGTGTTGTAGAGCAGAAGGATCTCGGGGTCCGGGTCCATAGGACTCTTAAATCGGCCTCGCAGGTGGAGGAAGTGGTCAAGAAGGCGTACGGTGTACTGGCCTTCATTAATCGAGGAATAGAGTTTAGGAGTCAGGAGGTAATGATGCAGCTCTATAAGACTCTTGTCAGACCCCAGTTGGAGTATTGTGTGCAGTTCTGGTCGCCTCATTATAGGAAGGATGTAGAGGGTATTGAGAGAGTTGAGAGGAAATTTACAAGGATGCTGCCTGGATTGGGAGGCAGGCCTTATGAAGATAGGTTGAGGGAGCTGGGACTCTTCTCACTGGAGAGACGTAGGTTGAGAGGCGACCTGATAGAGGTTTATAAAATGTTGAGAGGAATAGATAGGGTGGACTCTCAGAGACTATTTCCCCGAGCTGAAATGGTCACTACGAGAGGACACAGATTTAAGGTGCAGGGAAGCGAATACAAAGGAGATGTCGGGGTAGGTTTTTCACTCAGAGGGTGGTGAGTGAATGGAACTGACTGCCATCGGAGGTTGTTGAGGCAAACTCACTGGGGTCTTTTAAAAGACTTCTGGATGAGTATATGGAAAAGAATAGGATAGGGGGTAATAGATAGGTCTGTGGATTGGTAGATGTGATCAGCACAACTCGTGGGCCGAATGGCCTGTTGTGCTGTATTGTTCTATGTTCTATAACTGAAGTTTCTCACCCTGGAATCATTCCTGTAAACCTCTCCTGTGCTCTTTCCACGGTGTTTATGTCCTTCCGATAGTATAGTACTATAACATAGATCATAGAACATTACAGCGCAGAACAGGCCCTTCGGCCCTCGATGTTGCGCTGACCAATTAAGAAAATTGGTCCCTCTAACCTAAACCATTCCCTTTTCATCCATAAACCTATCCACGGACCTCTTAAACGCCACCAAACTTGGCGCAACTGCAGCAGGCAGGGCATTCCATACCCTTACCACCCTCTGGGTAAAGAACCTACCTCTGACATCTGTCCTATAACTACCACCCCTTAATTTAAAGCTGTGTCCCTTCGTGCTAGCTTTCTCCATCCTAGGAAAAGGCTATCACTGTCCACCCTATCTAAACCTCTAATAGAACAGAACATAGAAACATTACAGCACAGAACAGGCCCTTCGGCCTTCGATGTTGTGCCGACCAAAATAAAAAGCAATGGCCCCTCAAACTAAACCATTCCCTTCTCTTCCATATACTTATCAATTAACCTCTTAAACGCCACCAAACTTGGCGCATCTACAACAGCTGCAGGCAGGGCATTCCACTCCCTAACCACTCTTTGAGTAAAGAACCTACCTCTGATATCCGTCCTATAACTCATACCCCTTAATTTAAAGCTGTGTCCCCTCATGCTAGCTTTTCTCCATCCTAGGAAAAAGGCTATCACTGTCCACCCTATCTAAACCTCTAATCATCTTATATGTTTCAATAAGGTCTCCTCTTAGCTGCCTTCTTTCTAATGAAAACACCTCAAATCCCTCAGCCTCTCCTCATAAGACCTGCCCTCCATACCAGGCAACATCCTGGTAAACCTCCTCTGCATCCTCTCCAATGCCTCCACACCTTTCTTATAATGTGGGGACCAGAACTGCACACAATACTCCAAGTGCGGCCGCACCAGAATTTTGTACAGTTGGAAAATGACGTTGCGGCTCCAAAAATCAATCCCCCTACCAATAAAAGCTAAGACTCCGTATGCCTTCTTAACAACCTTATCGACTTGATTGCCAACTTTCAGGGATCTATTAACATATACACCAAGATCCCTCTGTTCATCAACACTGTTAAGAGTTCTACCATTAGCCCTATACTCTACACATTTGTTATTCCTGCCAAAGTGAATTACCTCACACTTTTCTGCATTAAACTTCATTTGCCACCTCTCGGCCCAGCTCTGCAACTTGTCCAAGTCACTCTGCAAACTATAACACCCCTCTTCACTATCTACCACTCCTCCGACTTTGGTGTCATCCGCAAATTTACTAATCCATCCTTCAATACCCTCATCCAGATCATTTATAAAAATTACAAACAGCAGGGACCCCAAAACAGATCCCTGAGGTACACTACTTGTAACCGAACTCCATAATGAATAATTTCCATCAACCACAACCCTGTCTTCTATCAGCTAGCCAATTCCTGATCCAATTAGCTAAATCACCCTCAATCCCATATATCTGCAATCAATTCATTTCTCTCTAAATAACTATAAATCTGATCCCTAATAATTCTTTCCAATACTTTGCCCACAACAGAAGTAAGACTCACCGGTCTATAATTCCCAGGAAAGTCTCTATTCCCCTTCTTGAACAATGGGACATCATTCGCTATCCTCCAGTCTTCCGGCACTATACCTGTAACCAACGACGACCTAAAGATCAGAGCCAGAGGCTCTGCAATCGCCTCTCTCGCCTCCCAGAGAATCCTAGGGTAAGTCCCGTCCAGCCCAGGGGACTTATCTATTTTCAAACCCTCAAGAATATCTAGCACCTCTTCCTTATCTACTTCAATACTTTCCAGTTTACAACCCTGTATCCCAGTGTTCTCCACAACTACATTTATGTCTCCCTGCATGAATACCGAAGAGGAATATTTGTTCAGTGCCTCTCCAATCTCTTCAGGCTCCACGCATAACTTCCCACTGCTGTCTCTGACTGGCCCTAATCTTGCCCTAACCAATCTTCTATTCTTAACATATCTAAAGAAAGCTTGAGGATTCTCCTTTATCCTATCAGCCAAAGTCTTCTTGTGTCGTGTTTGGGGACACATGATGTAGGTAGGACAAGGGAAGGGGATATTAAACAGAAATTTATGGAGTTAGGGTGGAAGCTTAGGTCCATAACAGGCAGAGTGGTTATCTCTGGACTCTTGCCCGTGCCAAGAGATAGTTTAGAGATGAACAGAGAAAGGGATAGTTTGAACTCATGGCTGTGTGGATGGTGCAGGAGGGAGGGGTTCAGGTTCCTTAACAATTGGGACTCATTCTGGGATAGGTGGGACCTCTTCAAGAGAGATTGTCTACACCTGAACCAGAGGGGGACTAATATCTTGGGGGGAAAATTTGCTAAGGCTATGATGGGGGCTTTAAACTGATTCGGGGGGGGTGGTGGGATCCTAAGTAGTTGGGGTGCTGAGAGTGATGAGAGTAAGGGGGTTATAGAAGAGAGTTGTAAAACACAGCGGCGTACGGGTGGGGTGGGGCATGGTTTGAAATGCGTATACTTTAATGCAAGGAGTATTCGCAATAAGGGGGAGGAACTTGCAGCTTGGACCAGTACCTGGAACTTCGATGTTGTGGCCATTTCAGAGACTTGGGTAGAGCAGGGACATGAATGGATGTTGCAGGTTCCGGGGTACAAATGCTTTAGTCGGAGTAGAGAAGGAGGTAGAAGGGGGGGAGGAGTGGCGTTATTGGTCAAAGACTGTATCACGGTGATAGAAAAGAAGTTTGATGAGGACTTGTCTCTTGAGGTAGTATGGGCAGAGATTAGAAACAGGAGAGGAGAGGTCACCCTGTTGGGAGTCTTTTATAGACCTCCTAATAGTTCTAGAGAGGTGGAGGAAAGGATTGCGAAGTCAATTCTGATTAGGAGTGAAAGTAGTAGGGTAATTGTGATGGGGGACTTTAACTTTGCTAATAGTGATTGGAATAGCTATAGCTCTAGCTCGTTGGAGGGGTCAGTTTTCGTACAGAGTGTGCAGGAAGGTTTTTTGACTCAGTATGTAGAGAGGCCAACTAGAGGTGATGCTACATTGGATTTGGTGCTGGGCAATGAGCCAGACCAGGTGTTAGGCTTGGAAGTTGGTGAACATTTTGGTGATAGTGACCACAATTCGGTTACGTTCACCTTAGTGATGGATAGCGATAGGCATGAAGCTGGGGGCAGTAGTTATAGGTGGGGGAAGGGTAATTATGAGGCCATCAGGAGAGAATTAGGGTGCATAGATTGGACTAGGAAACTACAGGGACTGGGAACATCTGGAATGTGGTGCTTATTCAAGGAGCAGCTGCTACGAGTCCTTGATAAGTATGTCCCTGTCAGGCAGGGAGGAAATGGTCGAGTAAGAGAGCCTTGGTGTACGAAAAAGTTGATTTGCTGGTTAAGAAGAAAAAGGAGGCTTATGTCAGGATGAGGCTTGAAGGCTCAGATAGTGCAATGGATAGCTATAGATTAGCCAGGAAGGAGCTAAAAAGTGAATTGAGGAGAGCTAAGAGTGGACACGAGAAGATGTTGGCTGATAGGATTAAGGAGAATCCTAAAGCTTTCTTTCGATATGTTAAGAATAGAAGATTGGTTAGGGCAATATTAGGGCCAGTCATAGACAGCAGTGGGAAGTTGTGCGTGGAGCCTGAAGAGATTGGTGAGGCACTGAATAAATATTTCTCTTCGGTATTCACGCAGAGTGCTGGAAATGTAGCTGTGGAGAGCACTGAGGTACAGGGTTGCAAATTGGGGAGTATTGTAGTAGATAGGGAGGATTTGTTAGAAATTCTCGAGGGTTTGAAGTTGGATAAGTCCCCTGGGCCGGACGGGATTTACCCTAGGATTCTCTGGGAGGCAAGAGAGGAGATTGCAGAGCCTCTGGCTCTGATCTTCAGGTCCTCGTTGGTTATGGGTGTGGTTCCGGAGGACAGCGAATGTGGTCCCATTGTTTAAGAAGGGGAAGAGAGACCTTCCAGGGAATTATAGGCCAGTGAGTCTTACTTCTGTTGTGGGCAAAGTATTGGAGAGAATTATTAGGGATAGGATTTATAGTTATTAGAGAGAAATGAATTGATTGGGGATAGTCAGCATGGTTTCGTGAAGGGTAGGTCATGCCTTACTAACCTCATTGAGTTTTTTGAGAAAGTGACCAAAGAGGTGGATGGGGGTAAGGCGGTTGATGTAGTATATATGGACTTTAGTAAGGCGTTTGATAATGTGGCCCATGGAAGACTTCTACAGAAAATGCAGATGTGTGGAATAGAGGGTGATTTAGCTAATTGGATTAGGAATTGGCTGGCAGATAGAAGACAGAGGGTGGTGGTTGATGGGAGATATTCATCGTGGATTTCGGTGACGAGTGGTGTGCCTCAGGGGTCTGTTTTGGGGCCCCTGCTGTTTGTAATTTTTATAAATGATCTGGAGGAGGGTATGGAGGGATGGATCAGTAAATTTGCAGATGACACTAAAGTTGGTGGAGTGGTAGATAGTGAAGAGGGGTGTTATAGTTTACAGAGTGACTTGGACAAGTTGCAGAGCTGGGCCGAGAGTGGCAAATGGAGTTTAATGTGGAAAAGTGTGAGGTAATGCACTTTGGCAGGAACAATAAATGTGTAGAGTATAGGGCTAATGGTAGGGCTCTTAATAATGTTGAGGAACAGAAGGATCTTGGTGTATGTGTCAATAGATCCCTGAAAGTAGGCAGTCAAGTGGATAAAGTTGTTAAGAAGGCATATGGAGTCTTAGCTTTTATTGGTAGGGGGATTGAATTTCGGAGCCGCAGCAGCATGTTGCAACTGTACAAAACTCTAGTGCGGCCGCACTTGGAGTATTGTGTGCAGTTCTGGTCCCCGCATTATAAGAAAGATGTGGAGGCTTTGGAGAGGATACAGAGGAGGTTTACCAGGATGTTGCCTGGTATGGAGGGCAGGTCCGATGAAGAGAGGTTGAAGGATTTGAGGTTGTTTTCGTTAGAAAGGAGGCGGCTAAGAGGGGATCTTATTGAAGCATATAAGATAATTAGAGGTTTAGATAGGGTGGACAGTGATAGCCTTTTTCCTAGGATGGAGAAAGCTAGCACGAGGGGACACAGCTTTAAATTAAGGGGTATGAGTTATAGGACGTATATCAGAGGTAGGTTCTTTACTCAAAGAGTGATTAGGGAGTGGAATGCCCTGCCTGCAGCTGTTGTAGATGTGCCAAGTTTGGTGGCGTTTAAGAGGTTAATTGATAAATATATGGAAGAGAAGGGAATGGTTTAGTTTGGAGGGGCATTGCTTTTTATTTTGGTCGGCACAACATCGAAGGCCGAAGGGCCTGTTCTGTGCTGTAATGTTCTATGTTCTATGTTCTATGTGTCCTCTTTTAGCTCTTCTTAACTCACTCTTTAGCTCCCTCCTGGCTAATAACTGCACACAATATTCCAGCTGAGGGTTAACTAGTGCTTTGTGTAAGTTCAGCATAACTTCTTTGTTCTTGTATTTTATTCCCCTATTAATGAAGTCCAGAATACTACCAAAAGTTTGCTATCTCACCTGCCCCAGAATTGGTGAGGGCGAGACTCACCGAATGGTATTCTCCGTTGGCCTCAGGTGGGATCTTATGAGCCTTGGGTGGACGAGGTGGTAAAATTCTTGCATCTGTTCTCCTGCACTTCTTTAAGAATTTAACCGCTTATTTTGTACTGTCCCTTCATACTCTTTCTGCCAAAATGTATCACCTCACACCTCTCTGTGTTGAACTTTATCTGTCACTTATTGGTCACTCCAAAAGGTCTATGTCCTTTTGAAGTTTGTCACTCTTCTTTATAATTTAAAATATTTACACATTTTGCATCATCTCCAAACTTTAAAATTGCTCCCAATACTGACCCCTTTTGAACACTAGTACAAATCTTCCTCCAGCTCAAAAATCATCCTTTAACTCTCTGCTTTCTATTATTCAAACAATTCTGAATCCTCTTCCTTTTATCCCACGAGCTATAAATTTTCTCAGTGTTGTGTGGCGCTGTATCAAATGTCTTTTGAAATTCTATGTACATCACATCATCAACCCTTTCTGCTTCCTTATCAAAAAACTCCAGCCAGTTAGTTAAACCTGATTTGCCCTTTAGCAATCCATGCTGGGCAAATCTTCTCAACACCCTTTTTTCCCCATAGACTGCTGATTCTGTCCTGAATAATTCTTTCTAGAAACTTCCCCACCAAACTGAAGTTAAACTGACAGCAAATTTCCGACAGCAATGAGATTATACAGAAAGTTCCCTTCAGATGGTGGATTTCACCAGGATTAACCAGAGTATCATCACTTCTTGCAGCTCACTAAATTGCATTTAAATTTGTTGTTGGAAGGTGTTTATCCCACAGATTGAAAAGAATAGTGAAATAGAGAGAAGTGGTTATTCAGGTTAAAACAGTAAACTTTTTCACTAAGGAGATATAATTAACA
This sequence comes from Sphyrna mokarran, assembly GCA_024679065.1. Lineage (NCBI taxonomy): Eukaryota > Metazoa > Chordata > Chondrichthyes > Carcharhiniformes > Carcharhinidae > Sphyrna > Sphyrna mokarran. The sequence goes on from JAGIQG010000024.1 coordinate 1,495,294, forward strand.
ATACTCGAAACAATGAGGCCAGACAGTTTCAAAACCTCAGCATCAGTAAAACCTGGCAGCTGAATGATTCAGTACGCAACTTACTGAACCAGGACCAGGACAGTCTTGGTGCTTACACAGAATATTTAGAACTTAGAACATAGAACATAACAATACAAACAGGCCCATTGGCCCACAAGTTGTGCTGATCATATCCCTATCTACCAGGTCTATCTATAACTCTCTCTCCCATTAAATCCTATGTACTCATCCAGAAGTCTCTTAAAAGACCCCAGTGAGTTCGCCTCTACCACCATCGATGGCAGCCGATTCCACTCACTCACTACCCTATGAGTGAAAAAGTTACCCCCGAAATAGAGTGTGTTATGATTAATAAAACATGAACTTTATTGGAGCTTCTCTGGTAGTGCCTACGTCCTAATTACCAGGTTGTACAGGACACCCTTCAGAGCATCAAGACTTCATGAAGGACAGACCGATACGTGTTCTGGATGGGCAAACCGAACAGATACACTTGTCAGGATCAACCCTGATCTCTGCCTCACACCCTGGCTCACTGTTCAGGAGCCTGAGCCATGGAGAGAGGGGAATTGGGGACACAGGCTCACCAGCTGGCAGGGGAGGATCAGCTGGCCCTATTGGTGAGTTCTCAGAAGCAGTTGTCTCCATCTGTGAGTCTCTCTCATGACTAGCTGATGACATCTTCTCAAAAGGTAAAGGTAAGCATGGTAATGCATCAGCATTAGTATGGCATTCTGACTGACAATAGCAGGACTGTGCAGAAATGACCATCTTTACAACAGGCAAATTCTAATGATGGTTTGCCTTTATTCAGCCCAAAGGTAACAGTTAAGGGTCAATAACCTCAAATAAAGTGAATTAGAACATAGAACATAGAACATGGAACATTACAGCACAGAACAGGCCCTTCGGCCTTCGATGTTGTGCCGACCAATATAAAAAGCAATGCCCCTCCAAACTAAACCATTCCCTTCTCTTCCATATACTTATCAACTAACCTCTTAAACGCCACCAAACTTGTCGCATCTACAACTGCTGCAGGCAGGGCATTCCACTCCCGAACCACCCTTTGGGTAAAGAACCTACCTCTGATATCCGTCCTATAACTATCACCCCTTAATTTAAAGCTTTGTCCCCTCGTGCTAGCTTTTTCCATCCTAGGAAAAAGGCTATCACTGTCCACCTATCTAAACCTCTAATCATCTTATATGTTTCGATCAGGTCCCCTCTTAGCCTCCTCCTTTCTAACGAAAACAACCTCAAATCCCTCAGCCTCTCCTCATAAGACCTGCCCTCATACCAGGCAACATCCTGGTAAACCTCCTCTGTACCCTCTCCAATGCCTCCACATCTTCTTATAATGTGGGGACCAGAACTGTACACAATACTCCAAGTGCGGCCGCACTAGAGTTTTGTACAGTTGCAACATGACGTTGCGGCTCCGAAATTCAATCCCTCTACCAATAAAAGCCAAGACTCCATATGCCTTCCTAATAACCTTCTCGACCTGACTGCCTACTTTCAGGGATCTATGCACATACACACCAAGATCCCTCTGTTCATCTAGACTACTAAGAATCCTACCATTTGCCCTATACTCTACACACTTATTATTTCTGCCATAGTGCATTACCTCACACTTTTTCCACATTAAATTCCATTTGCCACCTCTCGGCCCAGCTCTGCAACTTGTCCAAGTCCCTCTGCAAACTATAACACCCCTCTTCACTATCTACCACTCCACCGACTTTAGTGGCATCTGCAAATTTACTAATCCATCCTTCAATACCCTCATCCAGATCATTTATAAAAATTAAAAACAGCAGGGGCCCCAAAACAGACCCCTGAGGTACACCACTTGTCACCGAACTCCAAGATGAATATCTCCCATCAACCACCACCCTCTGTCTTCTATCTGCCAGCCAATTCCTAATCCAATTAGCTAAATCCCCCTCTATTCCACACATCTGCATTTTCTGTAGAAGTCTTCCATGGGCCACCTTATCAAACGCCTTACTAAAGTCCATATATACTACATCAACCGCCTTACCCCCATCCACCTCCTTAGTCACTTTTTCAAAAAAAAATTGATGATCATATAAATAATGATGAAATCTTCATACACCAAAAATTATACTCAGTGCTTTTTTTTCAGCCGAGCATCGCAAGCAAGCAGTAATGTTAGCTTTGAATTAAAATGAATCAATATTTCAAACTTCTGCAAAGAATCTTTGACATTCTTCTATGCTTTCTCACATTATGTTGCAACTGTTATACACGTAGTAAATTATGGAATGGTTTCAATGATGAAGCTATGTTCAGAACAAAGGTGTCACAATCATTTACATTTGTGCTGTTTTTAAAATAGTTTCCATCTTTTCAGTACTGTATATAAGCCTTTACTATCAATAATGTGACCCAAATACTGGACTGACATCTGGGAAAAATCACACTTTTCTCTCTCGATACGCTTGAAGATGTTCCAACGTTGGTTCTAAATTAATCAAGATTTCTTGTATACTGGACCTTGTAATTAGAATATCATCCAGATAACATTGTGCACTAGAGAGACCACTTAAAATCTGATGTGCAAATCTCTGTGGTTGCATATATTCAATTCTAATAGCAGAGGCCTGACAGAGAGAGTGTGAAGGAGAGCTGTCAGGCCTCTGCTGTTGCAGCCAGTCTCAAACTGGGCCCTGCCCCTGCAACTGTGGAGGCCCGCAGCCAATTATAAGCCCCAACCAACCGAAGATATCTCCCACACTCGCTGCCCAAAATGATCATGTTCCCCCCCCTATCAATTACATACAGAGTGCGTAGCAAGCTCCCACCCTCCTTTCATGCCCACCCTCCCCCCCACCCACTTTGAGCCACTCTGGCTAAACACACTAGAAATCCAGTGCTAGTATAGAATCATAGAATTCCTCAGCAGAAGGAGGCCATTTCTGCACTAAATTCATTCATTCCTGCACCAAATTGTGAAGCCTCTTAAGCAGCCAATCATGTCTGCATTGACCACAATTCCACCCAACTCCTATCCCTATAACCCCATAGGTTTATAGCTAATTCCCCTGACAATGCAGGGTAATTTAACATGATCACTCCACCTAAGCCACACACTTGACTTTGGGAGGAAACCGGAGCAACAAAGGGAAACCCACGCAGATACAGGGAGAATGTGCAAGCACCACACAGACAGTGACCCAAGCTGGGAATTGAACCTGGCGCTGTGAGGCAGTAGCGTTAACCGCTGGAAATTTACCCACAGTAAAACACGAGAAATCTGGCGTGATCCTGATTTTGCAGTCATCATATGATTTTACCAGCTCACTCTGCCCATCGGTGAACTGGGCAAACCAGTAAAATCATGACTGAATTTCCTTTGACCTTAGGAAAAATTACATAATGCATTGCTCTTGCTTTGAGACTTTTTGTTGACTATTAAACTTTATCTTGAGTTTCATTTGTACTCCCTTCAAATGACTCCTTGGACATGCTCTTGTAATTATCCAGAAGTTGCTGTGGGCCTATTTTAGCATCAACCAATCTGTTGACTACTCTCCAAACAAGCTTTTTTCTCTCCAACCACAACCCAGATAGAACTGGAAAATTACCATGGATCACATGCAGAAGAAACCCTGCCACCTGCCCAATCAACTCTACATTGATCATGATGTAACTTTTTAACAGCACAATCTCTCCCATCTCTGTCCTTAAAATCTCATCAACTGGTTTAAAAAGGAAGATGCTTCAGCTTTTGTTGGTCTGTGGTCTCAGGATTGGTGGCATGGTGGCACAGTTGTTAGCACTGCTGCTGCACAGTGCCAGGGACCCAGGTTCAATTACCAGCTTGAGTCACTATCTGTGTGGCATTTGCACATTCTCTCCGTGTCTGTGTGGGTTTCCTCTGGGTGCTCTGGTTTCCACCCATAGTGCAAAAATGTGCAAATTAGGTTGGTTGGACATGCTCAATTAACCCTTAGTGTCCTTGGATATGATATGTTAGAGGGATAAGCAGAGATAGGGTCTGGGTGAGATTGTTGTCAGTGTAGGCTCGATGGTCTGATTGGCCTCCTTGTGCACTACATGATTTCTGTGTATCTACGTATCTTTCTAATTAAAAATAAGCAGCATCAACATCAACCTCCATCCTAACAGACTGTCCACTTAACTTTAGAATCATCTAAAATCCATGTGATTCATGCTGTATGGATATGACACTCAGTTGGAATTCTTTATCATCTTTCTGGACATTCTCTTTATCGCAGTTATAATTCTTCATATTGTAAATCCTTTGTAGTGTAACTTTTTTTCATGGAGATATTCAGATTCTTCTTGAGAATATTCTTCTCAGGGGAAGCTGGTGTCCCCCAGCCAGCAATGTGATGTGACCCATTTTGCCACAATTCTCACATTGCCTATCCTTATTCCAACATTCACACACCAAATGGCCCATTTTGGCAAATCTGTGACATGCTTATGATGCTTTGACTTATTATGGGCAGTTCCCAATTTGTGCATCTTCATTCCTGCACCAAATTGTGAAGCCTCTTTAGCAGCCTGTTCCATCGACCCTGTAATTTCTACTACTATCTTTAATGTCAAAGCATATCCAGTTCGCAGTCTGCTTTGGATAGCCTTATTTTGATTACAAACTAGATGATCTCGAGAGTATCTTCTAACAACTCACTGTTATGTCAACTTTTTTACCACAAACTGAGCAACACTTTTGCATTCCACTTGCTTCCCTCAGTTGGAGAAGTTTAAAGGCACTTTTGGATGTCAGTGAATAGGAAAATAGGCGATTGGGTGAGTGGGAGAATGGGTTATCTGGTAAGTTAGAGTTTCTGATGGGCAATTTTTTTGCTCGCCAGGTACTCAGCGAAGACCTCCAATTCTGAGTTCATGCTGACTTTGGATAGCTCTGTGCCTTGTTACACACATTGATGTGACTTGTGTCTGAGCGATATCAATCTTCAATTTCACTGGCAGATCAAACATCTGCCATTCTGTTTAAAAAGGACATTTTAAAAAGAAGTAAAGACCTGACTTACAATGGCTGCCACAAGTCATCTGACATCTGATGTTGCAGGGTTAGCCTGTTTTCTAGAAAATTTGAACACAAATTATTGCCGAAATTTTACTGTCCAGCTTGCCACAGGAATTGGAATGAACGAGGGGTGGACAATGGAAAGTCTATTGACTTGAGGCAGGATTTTACAGTTTCAGGATGAATGAGGCTGTAAAATTCCACCTTCTGTTTAAGCTTGCCACAACAGTCTTTCCTTGAATTTCACACCTGCCCGTGTCAAGAACTACTTCAAAAAGATTTACTGAAAGTGTACTGAATCTCACATTTGCACTTAGAATGCTCTAGTGCAGAAAGAAGCCATTCAGCCCATTGATTCTCCAAAAGAACATTTTACCCAGGCTTAGTCCCCTGCCCTATCCACATAACCCTTGACATTTACCATGGTTAGTCCACCTAAACTCCTGCCAAATGTGTTTCTACACAATCACCAAATACACTGAGTGAATACTTAATCCTCCCAAATCCACAAAAACCCTGTTACGGTTAGACTTGGAATGATATAAGAGGATCATTTTCTACGCCTCCTGAACCAACTAACTCTCTGACCTCCAAACTACCTTCTTGGCTCACGTACTAACACCCCAACTGATCTAAGATTACTCCCAATGCAACTGTCATCTTACCTACCTGTTACCTCACTCAGCCAACCCAACTACTTACACACCGAAGGGCCTGTTCTGTGCTGTAATGTTCTATGTTCTATGTTCTACCTACCTCATCCACCCACCCACTCCATCAGCCAATCCATTCTCTCATTCACCCACTCACCCAGTTGCTCTTTCACTAACATTCAAAAGTGCCTTTTAACTTATCCAATAGCAGGTAGTGGTGTAAAAAGGGGTGTGTCCTGTTTTACCCAGACCTGACTGTGATATGTTGGAGTTCTGTGATGATCTTTGTACTCTGCATTCCCAGTAAGAGAGTGGAGTATCACTGAGAGCTGAGAAAGTTCGAGTGGAGATGCCATCTCCCATTGATTGCTGCTTCCAAGATGTGCGGCTCCTAGCTTCGCTGTGATGCAGCAGAAACGCCTCTCACTCAGACCAATCAACAGCCTCAATAACAGCTGCCACGGGAGACTAAAAGATTCCCACACTTCACCCGACCCAGATTCCTGTCACATTGTCTAAAATGAACCTGAAGCCCATTTCCATATCTCCAGTGAGAATCTGAACTTTCATCAGCTTCACATTGTAATTCGGATCAGATCCAGCTCCCGATTCCCAACCCCTGTGGCAAAAATTTACCTCACAGTGTGAGAGAGACTCAGTGAAGCATAAGACATATGGGAGCTGATAAATTTACTGGCCAAAGATTGGAAGAATTACTTGACTCTTGGGTCAAAAAACTGCTCTCAAGGAATGAAAGAAGGAAATATATTTTGCTTTGGTTGGTTGAGTTTCCAGCACTATAAAAACTGGAATGGTATCTGGAGAACAGCAACAATAGCCCAGCTGGAGAGGTAAATCAGGAACTTGGTAATCAGAAGTTGGCCAAACATTTTTTATAGGAAAAATGTATGAGTAAACATGGGAAGGTATTAAAACGTTCATTCAACAGGATTTTCGAATGGATACATCATGCCTCACAAACCAGCTGGAATTCTTTCTGAAGGTGGATGAGGGCTCATTAGCAGATAGAGTTCACAGAACTCGGATTTTCAAACTATGTTGAATGAAGTTCCTGGAATGAAACTAATAGAAAAGCCCAAGGTGTATGGAATACATGATTACGTGGCATTTAGTCCACTCGCAGGAGAAGAGTGCTTTCCCAGTGATAAAGGGAAGGGAAAAGAAGCAGCTGTTCCACATTGTCCAGGGAATTATTATTACACTCAGGAGAAACCTCCATAAAATATCTGAAAACAAATGGGCATTTTCCTGGCATGTTGTGTAGGGGAACACAATGCTTGCAGCTACACTTAGTGTAATCATCAAGAGCTGATCAGAGAGGGACGAATGTCCCAATGGGAGAACATTTACTCCTGAAATTCCCAGGTAGGATCAAAAATGTAGGTCAAGCAGAAGAAGCTGGAATCGGGCCCTGAATGTGACCCACTGTCCCCTTCCCAGAGCCTGGAGAAGTTGAGGGAGCAAAAAGAAAAGTGAAAAGTAACTGGCACCTTTCAGGAGTCATTATGCACCTGAACCCCAAATCTCTTTGGAAATCCATTAGATTTAACTCCATACCTTGAAGAAAGTACTCAATCTGTCCCTTTTTAGATCTAAAATGAATAACCTTACACACTCTCATATTGAAATCCACCTGCCAGAATTTTATCCATTTACCGAGTCTATTAATATTCCTTTGTGATGTTATGCTGTCATTTACACTGTTCACAATGCTGTCTAACTTTGTGTCATTGGCAGATTTGGATATCTGATTCTCTGTGCTGTTATCCACGTTGTTAATAAATAATGTGAATAACTGAGGCCCCAACACAGATTCTTGTGGGATGGCACTAATCACATCATGCCAATGTGAGTACCTACCCACAGACTCTACTTACTGTTACTTGCCAATTCCCCATTCAGTCAGTAATTTGTCCTCAGTCCTGTGAGGTTCTAGCTTAGTTAACAGCCTTTTATGTGGCACTTTATCAAATGGCAACATCCACAGACATTCCCCTGTCCATTTCCTTAGTCACCTCTTCAAAAATTCAGTGAGGTTTATTAGGCGTGAGCTCTGTGTCGTGAATCCAGGCTGCTGATTAACGGAGTGTTCAGTTATCCTTGAATGTCCCCTCCAACAATTTCTCCACCACAGATGTGAGGCTAACTGGCCTATAATTCCCTGGATTCCTCTTCACCTTTCTTAAACAGCCGAGTAACAGAAAACAATGTGTTAAATTCTGCCTCACGTGTGACCTCCCCATTGGCATTTAAAGGCTATTCCACCTTGAGTTATAAAAAAAACACGAGGAATTCTTCCTGAAAATCTGCCCAAACCACAACCTGTTAATGGAAAAAAAATTGCTGACCCACCATTGGTTGCACCAGTGAAAATGTCCATTTTAAAAAATGTATTAGTCACAAGTAAGGCCTACATTAACACTGCAATGAAGTTACTGTGAAATTCACACTCTGGTCCCTTTTGGATCAATGCACCTAACGATTGGAACAATAACAACAACAACTTACATTTATATAGTATCTTGAGCATAAAACATTCCACAACCCATCTCATAATAAGACAAATTGTGACAACAGATCACATTAGGTTAGATATTAGATCAAAAACAAAGAGGTAGTTTGAAGGGACATGTTAATGAAAGGGGGAGAAGTAGAGAGATTTAGGGAAGGAATTCCAGAACTCAAGACCCAGGCAGCTGAAGACACCAATACCAGTGATGCAGTGATTAAAATCTGTGATGTGAACGAGGTATGAACTTAGACACAAAGAGATCTCAAAGCATTGTAGTGATGGAGAATGAACGGGAAGGGAGTGAGACTGTGGGGGGAGGGGCGCGAGGGGGCGGAAGAGATTTGAACACAAGCGTAAAAATTGTAAAATTGAGGCACTGCTGGACTGGGGGTAGAATCTGATTGGGTAGACTGTTGTAAATGAAAGAAGCAAACTCTGGCAGGTAATGATGGCCTGATGAAGGCTTCAGCAGCAGATAAGCTGATACAGGGTGGTGACAGGTGATGTTACCCTTTGACTGGATTGGATGAACCCATTCCATGACAAGAAACTGGAAAGAACACAAATTTATTCATTGTACCCCGTCAATAAGATAAATCAGATACTGGACCGAGGGATCAGACTGCTAATCAGAATAAATTGAACCAACGTTGTAAGTGGCCAGAGGATTGCAATTCTGAAGAATGTTGTGAGAATCTGATTTCAGAAAAGAATATAATCACAGGACGAGCAGTTCCGAGAGAGCAGTTCTGAGGATTGTTGGGACTTTGACGAATATCTTTGTGAAAGATTTTAAGGAAAGGCTGAAGGAACTGAACCAGAAGAAGAGTGTTGAGATTGAATACCCAATCAGGTTCTACCCAATCAGATCCTATATTGTAATGCATAGCTAAAGCTGAATAAACAAACATTATTTCACTCATACTGTGAGCTGAATAACTGGGGACTCAAATACAACATTTATAACCATTGAGCAAATGGACCCGGTAAAATAAACATTTCTCATAGAATAGTAAATATATGCAGCAGATATATTCATTGATTTGAGGGTAAATTCACTCTCTTAAAATCAGCTGGATCCATTTGCCACTCAACCTGTTTCCAGATGTTTGTAATACACAAACTGGGATCATTTTAACTTGCTACAATAAGGCCATCCCCTGGCCCTGAATCAGTCTTTATCTTGTTTGCTCTCTCTGGTCATGTGTGATGTGTGATGCATTGCTATCCCCCAGAAGTTGCATGAAACATGCATGTACGTGTTACAGAGAAACAAAGCTAATCAGGGAGACTCCCACACCAGTGCACGGAGTCACAGACATTCAATATTATCAGTAAGCACGTACAAGAAAAAACACAGACAGCATTGGAAAAATAGGTGAGTAGCAATACATAGATATTTTAAAAGCAATTCCTCATCACCATTGGGCAAGAAATCTAATTCTGCCTCAGAGCAGCAATGGTAATGACTGAGGCTAATCCTCATTTAAATTCCACTTCTGCCTGGAAGATTTTAATTCAAGGATTAAAGATTTATATTTTCAGTTTTCTCCTGAAATCTGAATCAGAGTTTTCACTTATCAAAAGAGAAAATGCTGGAAAATCTCAGCAGGTTTGGCAGCGTCTGTAAGGAGAGAAAAGAGCAGACATTTCGTGTGCAGATGACCCTTGGTCAAATCTGTTTGAATCTGGAGTTTTTATCTGGAGTTTTCAATTCTTGTTTTGGTAACACTGTTTTTGTGTATACATTTTCATTCTTCAGACAGCTTTATTTTGTCAAATGTTTAATGTGACACTAGGATTCTTTTTAAAAGTTGCATAGTTCCAGGATTCCAACTGTTCCAGGATACAGGTGGCCATTCAGGCCCTCAACTCTGCCACCATTCAACTAAATCATGGCTAATCTTCTACCTCAATACCATCTCCCTGCACTGTCCTGTATTCTTCATGTCTTTAATATCTAAAGATCTAACAATCTCTGTATTAAACATACTAATGACTGTGTCTCCACAGTCCTCGAGAATCAGGAATTCTAAAGATTCATCACTCTCTGAGTGAAGGAATTCCTTCTCAGCTCAGTCCTAATTGGCTACACCTTAAACTACCACTCCGTCCCCTGGTTCTGGGTTAGTCCAACCAGGGAAAACATTCTTACCCTCTTAAATTCTATTTGAACTCTGTAGGTTTCAATGAGATCACCCCTCATTCAGTTAAAGTTAAAGTTTATTTATTAGTCACAAGTAAGGTTTACTTGCAATGAAGTTACTGTGAAATTCTCCTAGTTTCCACACACTGGCGCCTGTTCGGTTCAATGCACCTAACCAGTACGCTTTTCGGAGTGTAGGAGAAAACTGGAGAGTGCAGAGGAAATCCACGCACACACAGGGAGAACGTACAGACTCCATGTAGACAGTGACCCAAGTCTGGAATCGAACCCAGGTACCCGGCACTGTGAGACAGCAGCACTAACCACTATGTCACCATACTGCCCACATTCTTCAAAAGCCTAGAGAATATTGGCCTAGTTTTCTAAATCTCTCTTCATGAGATAATTGCACCAGCCCAGAGATTAGTGAAGCTTTGCTGTACTCTGAGTGAAGGTAGTATACGTGGGTTTGGAATTAGGGCTATAACGGTAGGCAGGTCACCTACACTGATCACAGGCCTCCAGTTTGAAAATTTAGTGAATGAAGAACCAGCTACACCTGAAGAACCACACCTATTTTGTATCAAAGAGAAACTGTGCCATTACTACAGGAAATAATTTTCATTTGTACCAGAAACATTACGTTGGTAAGAGAGTGAATAATCAGAATGCAAAAATATGATTATTTGAGGAACACCTTGTGAATGTTCCCTCCCTGAGGCGTCTGGGATTCCAGTTAAAATGATTATAAAATATTAACTTGTTCCTAATCATTGCCATTTTTCAATGTATCTGTAATGAAATTTGGCTGAATTGCATGCTTGTCATTTCTTGATATCAGAAGCAGAGAATTTTATTCTAATTATTTGATAGAAAATGAAACATTGATTTTGGGTAGTGTGACTGTCAAACTACATTTATGTTCCCTGAATTTCCCATCTTGGAGACTCTATGGTTGCTAGATCTCGTAACCTATAATAGAAGGGTGAAGTATTTAAATGGAATCAAAATTGGTTACTTGACAGAAGCCAGAGGGTGGTTGTAGAGAGTTGTTTTTCAAACTGGAGGTCTGTGACCAGCGGTGTGCCCCAGGTATCAGTGCTGGGCCCACTGTTGTCATTTATATTAATGATTTGGATTTGAATTTGGAGGCATGGTTAGTAAGTTTGTAGACAACACCAAGATCGGTGGCATAGTTGGCAGTGAAGAAAGTTAGCTCCAATTGCAACGGGATCTTGATCAATTGGGCCAGTGGGCTGACAAATGGCAGATGAAGTTTAATTTACAGAAATGCGAGGTGATGCATTTTGATAGATTGAACCAGGACAGGACTTACTCAGTTAATGGTAGGGTGTTGGGGAGAGTTACAGAACAAAGAGATCTAGCGATACATGTTCATAGCTCCTTGAAAGTGACGTCACAGGTGGACAGAGTGGTGAAGAAGGCATTCGGCATGCTTGGTTTCATCGGTTAGAACATTGAATATGGAAGTTGGGACATCTTATTGAAGTTGTACAAGACATTAGTAAGGCCAAACTTGGAATACTTGTACAGTTCTGGTCATCTTATTATAGAAAGGATATTATTAAAGTAGAAAGAGTGCAGAAAAAATTTACTAGGATGTTACTGGGACTTGATGAATCATATAAGTAGAAGCTGAATAGATTGGGACTTTTTTCTCTGGAGTGTAGGAAGCTGAGGAATGACTTTATAGAGGTCTATAAAATAATGATGGGCCTAGACAAGGTAGATAGTCAATATCTTTTCCCAAAGGTAGGGGAATCTAAAACTAGAGGGCATAGGTTTAAGTTGAGAGGGGAGAGATACAAAAGTGTCCCTGGGGGGCAATGTTTTCATACAGAGGGTTGCGAGTGTCTGGAATAAGCTGTCAGAGGCAGTAGTAGAGGTGGGTAAAATTTTACCTTTTAAGAAGCATTTAGGTAGTTACATGGGTACGGTGGGTATGGAGGGATATGGGCCAAATGCGGGCAATTAGGATTAGCTTAGGCATTTAAGAAAAAATAAGGGCGGTGTGGACAATTTGGGCCAAAGGGCCTGTTTCCATGCTGTAAATCTCTATGACTTTATGAATATTATCATTACTGTATTATTCCTCTATGAAGAAAATCCTACTTTTTTTTCCTGGCTGTAAATTATTCCAAGGATATTTCATAATTATTTAATTATTACTGAAAAGAGGCATTTAGTCAAAGCTTTTTGTCTTGCACTCATCAGGATAATCACAAAAATAACAATGTCAGGGGAACAAACAGTTTATACATATGAGAAGAGAGTGCTGATTGATTGACAAATGGACTCTGATTGGAAGAGTCATTGCCATGGAGAATGTATCAGTCAATGGTGATTCACTATTCACTGTAAAGTTTATTTATTAGTCATGACTAAGGCCCACATTAACACTGCAATGAAGTGTGAGGTAATGCACTATGGCAGAAATAATAAATGTGTAGAGTATAGGGCTAATGGTAGGATTCTTAGTAGTCTTGATGAACAGAGGGATCTTGGTGTGTATGTGCATAGATCCCTGAAAGTAGGCAGTCAAGTCGAGAAGGTTGTTAAGAAGGCATATGGAGTCTTAGCTTTTATTGGTAGGGGATTGAATTTCGGAGCCGCAACGTCATGTTGCAACTGTACAAAACTCTAGTGCGGCAGCACTTGGAGTATTGTGTGCAGTTCTGGTCCCCACATTATAAGAAAGATGTGGAGGCATTGGAGAGTGTACAGAGGAGGTTTACCAGGATGTTGCCTGGTATGGAGGGCAGGTCTTATGAGGAGAGGCTGAGGGATTTGAGGTTGTTTTCGTTAGAAAGGAGGAGGCTAAGAGGGGACCTGATCGAAACATATAAGATGATTAGAGGTTTAGATAGGGTGGACAGTGATAGCCTTTTTCCTAGGATGGAGAAAGCTAGCACGAGGGACACAGCTTTAAATTAAGGGGTGATAGTTATAGGACGGATATCAGAGGCAGGTTCTTTACCCAAAGGGTGGTTAGGGAGTGGAATGCCCTGCCTGCAGCAGTTGTAGATGCGCCAAGTTTGGTGGCGTTTAAGAGGTTAGTTGATAAGTATATGGAAGAGAAGGGAATGGTTTAGTTTGGAGGGGCATTGCTTTTTATATTGGTCGGCGCAACATCGAAGGCCGAAGGGCCTGTTCTGTGCTGTAATGTTCTATGTTCTATGTTACTGTGAAATTCCCCTAGTCATCACACTCCAGTACCTGTTTGGGTCAATGCACCTAATCAGCATTGTTTGAAATTTAAACAAAAGATAGCTTGACCCTGATTGGTCAAGGCATTGTCCTGTGAAATGGTTGTCAATTATTTTGCTTAGCTGAAATAGGCGCAATGTGTGTATGTGTTCTTTCTGATTGCAATGAACAGGGCCTCATGTATTGACATCTGTAGCTTCTAGTACACGCAAATAAATAAACTGTTGGCACAATCTATAATACACCAAGGAGTAATTGCAAGTGTATCACATCTAATGTTGGACATTGTTGAGTTTTGCAAGCCCGTTTTGATTGAGTACAGTCTGTATCTTATGTGTTGTGAACAGCAGCTGGGACAAGTTGTTTGATAGAATCCATCAGTCTATGAGTTGTAGGACCTGCACACCAGCACTGAAATTCATCTAAGTTACTCATTTATTTACTCACTGCTCAAAACAGTGACAACTTCAGGCATGTGATTGGATAATAGCTGATAAAATAATCTTCACTTTTTACCAATGAATATTTCGAGAAATGACATTGGGAAGTTTGAATAAAATGAAAATTCTGGGAAGTATGTTTGGGATCCTTCAGATGTGAGTTATCCAGTGTGTGTAAGCTCCCAGATATTGCTCAAGCTGTGTCTTACAGGTATCTGATCAGCAAAAAGACATAATCTCCTTTAGAAAAACAAAACTTTAATATAGAACATAGAACACCACAGCACAAACAGGCCCTTCGGCCCACAAGTTGTGCCGAACACATCAAAACCTACCCAGCCATAGACCTATCTATAACCCCCAATCCCATTGGATCCCATATACTCATCCAGAAGTCTTTTAAAAGACCCCAGCGAGTTCGCCTCGACCACCACCGACGGCAGCCGATTCCATTCACTCACCACCCTCTGAGTGAAAAACTTTCCCCTAGCATCCCCTCTGTACTTGCTTCCCTGCACCTTAAATCTGTGCCCTCTCGTCGCGACCATTTCAGCCCTGGGAAATAGTTTCTGAGAGTCCACCCTATCTATTCCTCTCAACATCTTGTAAACCTCTATCAGGTCGCCTCTCAACCTTCGTCTCTCCAGGGAGAACAGTCCCAGCTCCCTCAACCTGTCTTCATAAGGCATGCCTCCCAATCCAGGCAACATCCTTGTAAATCTCCTCTGCACCCTTTCAATAGCTTCCACGTCCTTCCTATAGTGAGGCGACCAGAACTGCGCACAGTACTCCAAGTGTGGTCTAACAAGGGTCCTATAAAGCTGCAGCATTACCTCCTGACTCCTGAACTCAATCCCTTGATGAATGAAGGCCAGTACACTGTAAGCTTTCTTAACCACATCCTCCACCTGGGAGGCCGATTTGAGAGTCTTATGGACCCGGACCCCAAGATCCCTCTGCTCTTCCACACAGCTAAGACTCCTACCTTTGATATTGTACTCATTCATCCCGTTGGATCTGCCAAAATGGACCACAACACATTTATCCGCGTTGAAGTCCATCTGCCACTTCTCTGCCCAGTCTTGCATCCTGTCGATGTCATGCTGCAACTTCTGACATCCCTCCAGACCATCCACAACACCACCGACCTTCGTGTCATCGGTGAACTTACTCACCCATCTCTCCACTTCCTCATTCAGGTCATTTATGAAAATGACAAACAGCAAGGATCCTAGAACAGATCCCTGGGGCACTCCACTGGTGACCGACCTCCATGCAGAAAAAGAGCCATCCACAACCATATAATGTGGGATGATCTGTCAAGGATTTGTAAGGAGGAATAAGTGGTTTTGACTACCTAGGTTTCTATCCATTATTTCACACCTTGGAGAAGGTTTTTTTAATGTTCAAAGCTGCTGATAAGCTGCCCCTTGTTACCGGCAACACATAAATATATGGGTAAGATGTGAGAGAATGAGGATGAATGGGGAGTGACAGTCAGAGAGGCACTGACCATCTGAATTTGATTTCCATCGATTTAAATGGACAGAGAGAGAATCACAGGCTGGTTACCCAATCAGCTCCCTCCTCATTGGGAGCAGATGATTAGGGACTCAGCCAATAAGCGAACAGCTTTTTGAAAGTGGGTGCAGACAGGAATTGGCCAAATGTTCTCCCTCTGCACAGTCACAGCCGTGCCTTCAGAATACCTTTGTCATTGATGCCCCTTGAGAAACAAAGACTTTTATGACCAGTCACTGCAGTTGTTTGCAGAACCTGCCACCTGCTCCAGATGTTTGGGTAGAAAACCTACACTCAGCATGGGTTCCCTGTGGAAAAAAAACACACCCAAATGTTCCTGCCAACGTGGAGATAAACTCGGATTCCATTCACTGTCAATGAATCAGGTCTGTAAAATAGAGGGGCATAGATAAAATAGATAATCAATATCTTTTTCCAAAGTTAGGGAACTCTAAAACTAGAGGGCATTGGTTTAAGATAAACGGGGAGAGATACAAATGTCCAGAGGGACAATGTTTTCACATAGAAGGTGGTGAGTGTCTGGAACGAGCTGCCAGAGGTAGTAGTAAAGGCAGCTACAATTTTGTCCTTTAAAAAGCATTTAGTTAGTTATGTGGGTATGATGGGTATAGCAGGATATGGGCCAAATGTGGGCAATTGAGATTAGCTTAGGGGTTTAAAAGAAAAAGATGGCATGGACAAATTGGGCTGAAGGTCCTGTTTCCATGCTGTAAACCTCTATGACTCTGTGACTCTATGATTCCACTCGGTGTGTGCAACAGTCCCTTGACTGAGTTCTCCACAATGACCCGTACAATTCACTGGAGGTCGTGGTTTGATTTGAGAAAGGCTTCTCTCTTCTCTCCAAAGAGAACACCAGTTTGGGTAATAAATTGAAATCTATCCTGGTGCTTGTCGGACCATCACTAACATTGTTCTGCACAGCCCTTTAACAAGCTCTTAACAATTGGACATTACATAAAATTGTGCTGTGGGAGAGCTAAGCACAGCACTTAAAATAGTATCACTGGCAGAGTGGCACAGTGATTAGCGCTGCTGCTTCACAGCGTCAGGGACCCGAGTTCGATTCTCAGCTTGGGCCACCATCTGTGTGGAGTCTGCACATTCTCCTCATGTCTGCGTGGGTTTCCTCTGATAGATTGACTGTCTCGTCCTGCACTGTAGGATTCTATGATTCTAATCTATGGCTCTTCAATTTTCTGGCAGTTTATGTCACTTCTAATTGGAACTTCTGCCCCTCTGTTTTTAATTACTTATAGAGATAATAGAGAACTGATAAATAGATACTTATCAATGTATAGATTTGGTAATGAACAGGATAGCTAGCGGTATTTAGTATGTGTAATGTAATCAGCATGCAGAATGGCAGAAGAGTGAAAGTCCCAACTGCACAGAGAATTTAATCGTTCCTCAATAAACTGATGTTATTTCTAATCCAGTTGTGCACAGGACTGTGTGTCAAAAGAATTGGAAGGCAGAGTGGAGGGGAAATGTGCTAAAAGTCAGGTTAATCTCTGTTGTATCCTGTTACATCCTGTTAACTCCTTGTGTCAACACTAACCTCAATCTGTCTGAATTCCCCAGGCAGATGTTGTGCTGAAAGAATTATTCAGTTGGATTGGATTGGCAGCCTTTTGTCTTGTGGGATAGTGGTTTGTGATTGACTAACTTTGTGCTAAGCATTTTCTGGTCTGGCTCAATCTCACTCCAGCTTCTGCTGTATTTAGAATCTGGAAGGGCCAAGGCAGCTGATCCCTGGGAACACTATCATGTACAAGTTCCCTAGCAGATCCTAATGACAACATGGGTCAACCCACAGAACATGGACTCAGCGAATCAAGAAGACAGCTCACCACCACCTTCTCGACAGCAACTAGGGATGGGCAATTAAAGGTGGCTAGCCAGCAACGCCCATGTCCCATGAATGAATAAAAAAATTTATTGCAAAGGAAGGCAGTGGGGTGAGGTGGTGTGTGATTCACTGTCCCCTCTCTCTCGCTTCTCAGGCAGCTGAGATTTCCATTTCTTCTTGCCTCCTCCAATGAATTTCTAAACAGTCAGGCTGCAGAGGTCAAGTCCATTGTCAACTGTCTTCCAATTGTCAGTGTCAAAGTTTGCCATTTTTATATACCATTTGTATGTGTCCAGGTAGTGGAGGTGTTGATATCCAGGAGGCTCTCACCCAATGGTTGGTTCATTGCACTGGTTTGAGTTTATGGCTGTCATTCAACCAATGAACCTGGCTGAGTCAATGTAGATATCATTAGTTTAGCAATGAGTTTACACTGATGGAATTATCCTGTTCCAGGACCTCGGGTTGGGTGACCTTGTCCTGCTGAGAGGTTCAAAAGATAAACCTGAGACAGAGAAGGTTTTTCTCCTGCCCAGTGCTTGTTGTCCGAATTTCCCCACTATCGAGGAATACCCTGAGGACAGAGGCTTGGTAGACTTAGAATTTGCTGTTCTCAGTCAGGTTGCTGTTGTTCCAAACTCTCTCACTGAGCTTTTACAATGTGTTGTTGATTTCAGCATAAATGACAGCTTGTTGGTGATTGTGGAGCTGAGATATGTGAAGCTAGTGACAACCACCAGCGTCACGTTGTCAATGATGATAGATGGCAATCTGATAACATTCTGAACCATGACATTTGCCTTCCTGATGCTGATGGTCAAACCAAACTCTTTGCAGGTGTGAGAGAATCTATCTATTTGCTGCTGAAGATATTCCCCAATGTGGAATGTTAGTGCAGAGTCATCAGCGTAGAGCAACTCTCTGATGAGGTCTTTACACTTTTGTCTTGGCTCACAGGGAAGCGAGACTGAACAGCTTTCTATCAATTGCAATTGTAAATAGATAACCTCTGTAGGTGCCCTGAAGACATATGACAGCAACAAGGAGAAGAACATGTCAAAGAGTATCAGTTTCAAAACACAATGCTGTCTGACTCCAGTGTAGATAGTGAAGGGTTTTGATGTTGCCCTGTCACATCTGACCCTACCTATTATTCAATAAGGGACATTAATGTTGCAATTGATACTCTCCTGACATCTCCATGCTGCTATGCATATTCAGTCTCGAAAGAGAAAATCATCTTTATGGTGGTCAGGACAAAACAATGTTAATAAACTGTTGTTAACACAGGCCAGGAAATCCACAAAGCCACTCCTGTACTCCCGATATTATTTCACTGGAAATACAGTCAATGATCTTTGAACTGCTCTGAGGATTTCCCAATTAATATTGATGAAATTGATTGACATTTCTGTTTTAAGGGCTGAAGGTCAGAACACATTGGGGGGCGGAGTGGTTACATTACATCATCACCGCTTCCTTAATGAACAATTGATCTGAAAGCTGGCAACACCTTGGGGATTCATGCAGAAAAAGAGACAAGGAGATTCTCTAACATGTATATATACCGAGGCTACCGATAACATCTCTAAATTGCTCTAGGACTGGATTGGTTCAAGACCAATACTTTTTTCATATCCAAAATACAGGTTCGCTATTTAAACATGCCTTCAAGCAGAATCTGAGAAGTGGAATCAGAATTCATCCATTTAACGGCGCTGAATAATGTCAGAATATGTACATTAGTTACAAGCCAAACAATTAGCATCTCTCACTTGAGGTGTCCTGGGCCTACAATCTTCAGCTGCTTCATCAATAACCTTCCTTACAGCAGGAGTGAGATATTCACTGATAGTTGGACAATGTTCAGTATCATTCATGGTGACTCAGATACTCAAACAGTCCGTGTCCAAATGCAGCAAGACCTGGACAATATCCAGCTTTGGCTGACAACTAGTAAGTAAAATTCACGCCACACAGGTGCTAGGCAATGACCATTTCCTAGGGGACATGAGAAGACTTTGGCTGATAGGATCAAGGAGAATCCTCAAGCTTTCTTTCGATATGTTAAGAATAGAAGATTGGTTAGGGCCAGTTATGGACAGCAGTGGGAAGTTGTGCGTGGAGCCTGAAGAGATTGGAGAGGCACTGAACAAATATTTCTCTTCGGTATTCATGCAGGGAGATGTAAATGTAGTTATGGAGAACACTGGGATACAGGGTTGCAAACTGGAAAGTATTGAAGTAGATAAGGAGGATGTGCTAGATATTCTTGAAGGTTTGAAGTTAGATAAGTCCCCTGGGCCGGACGGGATTTACCCTAGGATTCTCTGGGAGGCAAGAGAGGAGATTGCAGAGCCTTTGGCTCTGATCTTCAGGTCCTCGTTGGTTACGGGTGTGGTTCCGGAGGACTGGAGGATGGCGAATGTGGTCCCATTGATTAAGAAGGGGAAGAGAGACCTTCCTGGGAATTATAGGCCAGTGAGTCTTACTTCTGTTGTGGGCAAGGTATTGGAGAGAATTATTAGGGATAGGATTTATAGTTATTTAGAGAGAAATGAATTGATTGGGGATAGTCCGCATGGTTTTGTGAAGGGTAGGTCGTGCCTTACTAACCTTATTGAGTTTTTTGAAAAAGTGACCAAAGAGTTGGATGGGGGTAAGGCGGTTGATGTGGTATATATGGACTTTAGTAAGGCGTTCGATAAGGTGGCACATGGAAGGCTTCTGCAGAAAATGCAGATGTATGGGATTGAGGGTGGTTTAGCTAATTGGATTAGGAATTGGCTAGCAGATAGAAGACAGAGGGTGGTGGTTGATGGGAGATATTCATCGTGGAGTTCGGTTACTAGTGGTGTACCTCAGGGATCTGTTTTTGGGGCCCCTGCTGTTTGTAATTTTTATAAATGATCTGGATGAGGGTATTGAAGGATGGATTAGTAAATTTTCGGATGACACCAAAGTCGGAGGAGTGGTAGATAGTGAAGAGGGGTGTTATAGTTTGCAGAGAGACTTGGACAAGTTGCAGAGCTGGTCCGAGAGGTGGCAAATGGAGTTTAATGTGGAAAAGTGTGAGGTAATGCACTATGGCAGGAATAATAAATGTGTAGAGTATAGGACTAATGGTAGGACTCTTAATAGTGTTGAAGAACAGAGGGATCTTGGTGTATATGTGCATAGATCCCTGAAAGTTAGCAATCAAGTTGATAAGGTTGTTAAGAAGGCATACGGAGTCTTAGCTTTTATTGGTAGGAGGATTGAATTTCGGAGCCGCAACGTCATGTTGCAACTGTACAAAACTCTAGTGCGGCTGCACTTGGAGTATTGTGTACAGTTCTGGTCCCTGCATTATAAGAACGATGTGGGGGCATTGGAGAGGGTACAGAGGAGGTTTACCAGGATGTTGCCTGGTATGGAGGGCAGGTCTTATGAAGAGAGGCTGAGGGATTTGAGGTTGTTTTCGTTAGAAAGGAGGCGGCTAAGAGGGGACCTAATCGAAACATATAGATGATTAGAGGTTTAGATAGGGTGGACAGTGATAGCCTTTTTCCTAGGATGGAGAAAGCTAGCACGAGGGGACATAGCTTTAAATTAAGGGGTGGTGGTTTTAGGACAGATGTCAGAGGTAGGTTCCTTATCCAGAGGGTGGTAAGGGTATGGAATGCCTGGCCTGCATCAGTTGTAGATGTGCCAAGTTTGGTGGCGTTTAAGAGGTTAGTAGATAAGTTTATGGATGAAAGGGGAATGGTTTAGGTTAGAGGGTCATTGCTTTTTCCTAATTGGTCGGTGCAACATCGAAGGCCGAAGGGCCTGTTCTGCGCTGTAATGTTCTATGTTCTATGTTCTATTTCCAAAAGTAACAATCTAACAATTGCTCCTGACAACCAATGCTAAATGTACCACTATCATCCTGGGCGTTCCCATTGACCTGAAACTCAACTGGACAAACAAAAGAGCAGGTCAGAGACTGGGAAATCTGCAGTGAGTAACTCATCTCCTGATTCCCAAGGTTTATCCACATCTACAAGGCACAAGTCAGGAGTGTGATGGAATACTTCCCACTTGCCTGGATGGGTGCAGTTCCAACAACACTCAAGAAGCTCAACATCATCCAGGTCAAAGCAGCCTGCTTGATTGGTACCGCTTCCACAAATATCAATCCCTCTAGTACTGACGAACAGTGGCAGCCGTGTGTAACATCTGAAAGATAGACTGCAGGAACTCACCAGGACTCCTTCAACTGCACTTTCCAAATCCCGACTACTGTCAACTAGAAGGATAAGAGCAGCAGGTACCTGGTAAAAACACCACCTGGAGATTCCCCTCTAAACTATTTTCCATCCTGATTTGGAAATGTATCACTGTTCCTTCAGCATCGCTGGGTCAAAATCCTGGAATTCCCTCCCTACCAGGACTGGGTGTACCTACATTGATTGCAATGTTAAAGACGGCCACTCACAACTACCTTATGAAGGGCAAGAAATGCTAGTCTAGCTAGTCTAGCCAACAACACCGACATCCTGTAAATTAATAACAAAAAGCACCAATACTTTTGCCATTATTTTGACATCAAATAATCTGTAGTATTTTATTGATCGCACGTTGTCAGTAATAGTTAATAACTGTAGTAATTTATTCCATCACTTGGTGGCATTGTGGGAACTCCATAATTAAAAACAACGGCATTTCCTTTAAACTATCCGAGATCAGAAATTTATTCAAGATTGGAAATTTTTAGACAAATGAGTTGAAAGGTATGATATGGTGTTGGGGACATGCAGTAGTAACCTGGAAATCATTCTAAATCTTCCAGGATCAATCTGCTGTCTCTCTCTCTCTCTCTCCATCCTGTTCCAGTGCACAGTGAAGGACCCGCAATATCTATAATCTCGCAGTGAAATTTGCCAAATCTTTCAAAGTTTGCATCAGGCAGCATAGAGTGAGGCATTTAATGTGACATTCATTGATACAGGCTTGGAAGGCCGAAGGGCCTGTTCCTGTGCTATACTGTTCTTTGTTCTTTGTTCATAAAGGCCATCGTTTCAACCAACATTTCCATTCTCACACAATATCCATTCTTCCACATAACCAACTTCTTTTCACTCTCATTTTCTTTAGAATGCTTTGGGATTTTTTTGATGTCAATGTCACTATCATAAAGTTTAGTTGTTTTATTGTTGATTAGGGCCATTTAAGTTCTTTATGCTGTTAAGATAACTCTCAGGACTAAATCTATATTCCCATCTACCCCTACATCTGACACAGAAAAGAAAAATCAGGATAAAGGAATAATTTAGAAGTTGTTAAAGAAGTGATTAGATAAGTTCTCATCCTTAGAGTGACACTATCTTTTGTACTGTTGACTGTTCTCAGCTGGAATGGCTGGGACCTCAGCACCCTAGACTACACAGGGTCCAATCTAGACTGTTGTTAAGGGGGAAGAGAGAGGAGGCCAGAAGTGAGGAGAACATTTCTCTCACATCCCTGACTGTGTGAGCTGTTATCTGGGGGGTTTGCCAGTATCTGCTTAACTGCAAACAAGCAAGAAAGTAGAATCTTCCTGAGTGGAAATAGAAAACAAACTACAATCCTTCAAACTCAGAATGTGTACTCTTAAAATATTTCAACTTGCATCTAAAAATGTCCATTTAAAACCAAATGATGCCACCTTACTAATTTAGTGTCTTTAACAGTTAGTGAAGAGGAATTGGCCTACCAATTGATTAGAATGTTCACTTACTCTGAACTGCCTCATTAAATCCAAAATGTTCCAATGACTCTACGCCATGTTTGATGATTGTATATTTCGGTTTGGGGTTCAGCTATTCAGTGCTTTATGATGTGCTGAAAAATGTTTCATCTTATTCTGGTTTTCAAACTCAATCATTATAACTATAAAGTTTGCAGCTATCCCACAATCATGCAGGGTTCTGGATAGCCCTCTATTTGTTGGATGTCCTGATCATTGTGAAATATTCTGGATCGCAAGCAGATTATTCCCAATTTACGGTAACCATGCCAGAAAATATCCAAAAGTTATGCAGCAACACCCCACCCACCTCATTCCAGCTCCAGCTTAACTTTGAAGACAGATCATTTATGGAAACTTTTAAAGCAGTTTAGCTTTGTGAGTGAAAAACTCATCTCTCACAGATTTGACTGAATTTTTTGAAGGGGTGACCAAGAAAATAGATGAGGGCAGTGTAGTTGATGTTATCTACATCAAGGCCTTTGACAAGGTACCGCATGGTAGATTGTTGTATAAGGTTAAATCACACGGGATCCAGGGTGAAGTATCTAAATGGGTACAAAATTGGCTTCTTGACAGAAGCCAGAGGGTGATTGTAGAGGGTTTTTTTCCAAACTGCAGACCTGTGATCCGCGGTGTGCCTCAGGAATCAGTGTTGGATCCACTGTTACCTGTCATTTATATTAATGATTTGGATGAGAATATAGGGGGCATGGTTAGTAAGTCTGCAGATGACACCAAGATTACAGGCATGGTGGACAGTGAAGAAAGTTATCTCTGATTGCAACAGAATCTTGGTCAATTGGGCCAGTGGCTGATAATGGCAGATGGAATTTAATTTAGATAAATGTGAGGTAATGCATTTTGGTAGATTGAACCAGAGCAGGACTTACTTAATTAATGATAGAGCGTTGGGAAGAGTTACAGAACAAAGAGATCTGGGATACGGGTTCATAGCTCCTTGAAAGTGGAGTCACAGGTGAACAGAGTGGTGAAGAAGGCATTCAGTGGGCTTTGGTTTCATTGGTCAGAATCTTGAATACAGGAGTTGGGATGTCTTGTTGAAGTTGTACAAGATATTGGTAAGTTCACACTTGGAATACTGTGTACAGTTCTGGTCACCCTATTATAGAAAGGATATTATTAAACTAGAAAGAGTGCAGAAGAGATTTACCAGGATGCTGCTGGGATTTGATGGTTTGAGTTATAAAGAGAGGCTGAATAGACTGGGACATTTTTCTGCAGAGCATAGAAGGCTGAAGGGTGATCTTATAGAGGTCTATAAAATAACGAGGGGCACAGATCAGATATATAGTCAATATCTTTTCCCAAAGGTAAGAGGGTATAAAACTAGACAACATAGGTTTAAGGTGAGAGGGGAGAGATACAAATGGGTCCAGAGGGGCAACTTTTTCACACAGAAAATGGTGAGTGTCTGGAACAAGCTGCCAGAGATAGTAGTAGAGGCGAGTACAATACATCCTTTTAAAAAGCATTTAGACATTTATGTGGGTATTGAGGGATATTGGCCAAATACAGGCAATTGGGACTAGTTTAGGGCTTTAACAAAAAGGGCGGCATGGACAAGGTGGGTTGAAGGGCCTGGTTCCATGCTGTAAAACTATGACTTTAGATTAAATATATCAGAAGTTTTTCATATTTTTATCCATTTATGGTGTGGGTGTCACTGGCCAGGCTGGCATTTTTTGCCCACTACAAAGAAGGGCTGAGAAGGGCTAACATTTTGAGCTACAGTATCTGTGGTCACTGAATTTTATTCTTAGTCTTTCATGGGATGAGAGTGTGATTGGCTATGCTCGCTTCTCATTGTCCATTTGAGAGTCTATCCTGCCATTTCAGAGATTAGTTAAGAGTCAATCACATTGCTGTGAGTCTGGAATCACATGTAGGCCAGACTGGGTAAAGACAGCAGATTTCTCTCCCCAGTGAGTATCAGTGAAACAGATGGGTTTTAATAACAGAAAATGATAGCTTGATGGCATCATTAACTCAGACTAGCTTTATATTTCAGGTTGATGAATTGTATTTAAATTCCACCAGTTGGTGGGATTGATTCTGTGTCCACAGAGCATTAGTCTGGGTCTCTGGATTACCAGCTTAGTGACATTATCACCATGCCACTATCTCCCCTGCTGGAGGTATTAATGATTGCTCATTGATAAGAATTATTATTATAATAAAACAGATTTTCCTCCAGACTTATTCTCCAAATTGGCTGCAGCGGTAGTGGGAGAAAATGGAGCAAAATTTGGTGGCAATACCAATTCTCATATTCCCACTCTGAGTTGAAGTTTCCTGGTGCCCGTTTTGTCATGACAACCAGCACACTCCCTTCAGTACCCCCTGCCTGGAAATATAGGGATGGCTTCAATAAGTTGCTCCTTTTCTTGTTTAACACCAGTTAAAAGCTGCCTCGAACCTTTCAATCCAGGCTCACAGTGGGACTGTTTTAGGTTTCAGATCACCCCCCCCCCACCAATCTAGCTTGAAATCCACCAGAGTGGGGTTTCCTTTCTCACTAATTACCCAATCAGTTTATTTAATTAGCGGCTCAATCATATATATTTCTGAATTGTCCTAAATTACTTGGCCTTAGGGTACTCATTCAAAGATTCATTGGTATCAATATATTTGGTTCTAGTTAAACTGCAATCCTTCTTTAAATAAAGAATGAACATTCTGACCTTACAAAGGCATCAAAATTTTAAACTATCAGCTTCTTGGCTGGATTTCAGGTTAAAGTTTTAGTTCAACAATATTAGCACCTGGTCCAGGTACATTAAAAATCTCTTCTCTGAAACTTGATCTTGAACATTCTTTAGTCCCAGGGGATAATAACTTAATCTCTCTAATAAGAAATCTCCACAGAATGAGTAACCCTGTTATGGGTTAAACAGCCTGTGCTTGTGACCAGATTAGTAAACACAAATCCTTGTACATTAAATCTTGCAATGTAGTTTTTCTTTCATATATATCAATTTCTAGAAGCACAGATACACGATCAGTGAGGATAACGATCTGAGGGCTGGAGGCATTTCAACAATGAGAACTGAATTAGGCCGCCACATTTAGTTTCATTGCAAATTCCAGCTAACATCTTTGATACTGCCTTAAAGGCTTGACATTGTCCTCAGCAATTTCCTACACAAGCTTCTTTGTAGCTCCATCCTGGAGAATATTGATGGTATTATGTGTCCAAGTGGCTGCTGGTGTCATTCTCCTGCAAAGTCCAACTATATCAGTCTTTGACAATTCTCAGTCTGTTTAAATCTATAGCTATCCAACCAAAAAAAATTCGGATTATTTACACCAATAACTAGTCCCATGGAATAACAGATAGACTTAGATCCCATCTGATACCAGAAGAGATAAGTAAAGAGTGTGCATCTTTTGGTTCAATTTCAAACTTACTGTTCTGATGACAATGTTACCTATTCTCTATGTGAGACATTACAGCGACAAATCAGAATGCAAAGATTTCTTGCTCTCTGTATTATGGCATCAATGAGCAAAAGTTGCAAGTTTTTGTGATGTAAACATCCTGATCATGTTTCACATCGAAGGTTACTACAGGGTTACCTTAGGATTCTTTCAAGTGTCGCTCTGCACTTTCACTGTTTATGGAATACAGCCCAGACCTGGATTATTCTCACCCATCGCAATATTCATTCATTTTTGGGTTTGAACTCTGACTGAAACATTCCACATTCTAAAGTGAGTGAAGTATAAAACTCTGCTCCCTTTCGGTTTCACAGAGAATCCCACACATTAACCTCGAGATACTGAACTGAGTTTATCTGTGGTGGTGAAGATCGTATCCAGTATTTGTAAACCCACCGCTGCCATTTCCTGGTGACCCAACAGGATTAAATAACAACGAGGTGATTTTCAAATCTCTCCATGATTTCACTATCTCTATAATCTCTTCCAACCTTACAACCCTCAGAGATAGCTGCAGCCTCTTGGAAATCCCAGATTTTAATTGTCCACCATTGATGGAGTTCCTTCAGCCACTTGGGCCTATGTTCTGGAATTTGCTCCCTAAATCTCCTTTAAGACAATCCTTAATGGCTGCCACTTTGACAAAGGTCTTGACTAATTCTTCATGTTACTTAAGTAATATTTCAGTGCTCCTGTCAGTGTCCTGGACATTTCATTGTGTTAATGGTGTTATATGAATGTAAATTGCTATTATTATTCTCACTTAAACTCTCCAAGTAAAGTCTCCAATCCTACTCAAGGTCATTATCTTGACCTTGCCATCTCATTGTACTCCCATTGTATCAACAACAGATAAGACCATCTCCAATCACTTCCCAATCAGACCTCACTGCTCTTTCCAATCTTCTCCCAAAAAAAAACAAATTCTGAATGTATTCTCTCACAGGATTTGGGTCTTACTGGCAAGGACAACTTTTGATACCCATCTCTAATTGTGAGGTTATCCACTTTGGTAGCAATAATAGGAAGACAGACTATTATTTGAATGAGTCTAAAGTGAGAGAGGTGGATATTCAGCGAGTCCTTGAAGTCCCTGTGTATCAGTCGCTAAAAGTAACATGCAGGTACAGCAGGCTGTAAAGAAAGCAAATGGTAGGTTGTTGTACGTTCTTAATAAGAAGACTTTAATATAAGGATAGGGATGTTTTGCTGCAATTATATGAGGCATTGGTGAGGCCATATCTAGAGTATTATGCGCAGTTTTGGTGTCCTTATCTGAGGGAATATGGTGAAGGTTTGTCAGGCTAATTCCTGGAATGGCAGGTCTGTCATATGGGGAAAGATTAAGTTGAATAGGATTATATTCACTGGAGTTTGGAAGAGTGAGAGGGATCGCATAGAAACTTATAAAATTCTAACAGAGTTAGACAGGGTAGATCCAGAAAGAATGTTCCCAATGGTAAGGGGGGAGGGGTGTGGAACTAGGGTTCATAGTTTGAGGATAATGAGTAAACCTTTTAGAACTGAGGTGAGGAGATATTTCTTCATCCAGAAGATGGTGAATCTGTGGAATTCACTCCCACAAAATGTAATTGAGGTCAAAACATTGTCAGATTTAGGGGAAGGAGATGACCTAGAGGTTCTATTGCTAGGCTATTAATCCTGAACCTCAGCTAATGTTCTGGGGACCTGGGTTCAAATCCCATTGCAGCAGATGGTGGAATTTGAATGCAATTTTTAAGAATCTACCTATGACCATGAAATTAAGTTGTTGATTGGTAAACCAGATGGGTTTTTCTGACAATGTCCTTTAGGTAGGGAAATCTGCTGTCCTTACCCGGTCTGGCCTTCATGTGAATTCAGAGCCACAGCCATGTGGTTGACTCTCAACTGCCCTCTAAGGGCATCTAGAGATGGGTAATAAATGTTGGCCAGCCAGCGACACCCATGTCCCAGGAATGAATAAACAAAAAAGTTGATAGCAGAATCTGGATTCAAGAAAAATCTAGAATTAGATGACTGAAGATGACCATAAAACTAAGTTTAAATTTAAGTTTGCTTTTTCGTGTCACACATAGGCTTATATTAACACTACAATGAAATCACTATGAAAATCCTCCAGTCGAGAATTTAGCATGGTCAATGCATCTAATCAGCACATCTTTCAGACTATGGGAGGAAACCCACACAGACATGGGGAGGGAGTGCAGAATCTGCGCAAATAGTAGCCCAAGCTAAGCATTGAACCTGGGTCCCTGGAACTGTGAGGTAGCTATGCTAACCACTGTGCCACTCATTGTCAAACCATTATCAATTGTCGGAAAACCCCTACCGTCCATTAGGAAAGAAAATCTGCTGTCCTTACCTGATCTAGCCTACATGTGACTCCACAGGAATGTGGTTGACTATTAAATAGCCCAGCAAAGCCATTCAGTCTGAAGGAAATTAGGGATAAATAAATGTTGTCCAACCAGTGACATCCAAATTTCATGAATGAATTTTAAAAACTGCCATTATTTCCTCTGAAAAAATCCATGCCCCAATTCACTCACAAATCCCGAGTCCAGTCTTTGACCCTCTGTTCATCACAATGTTTCTGAGGAGCAGTCACTAATTCCCAATAAAAACTTTTCCCTGTCTATGACTCTCATCTGTAAGTGAGAGTAGATCCATGTTACAGGAATTCTCTGCCCATTGAAGTGGTGGAGGCTACCTCGCTGCATATCGTTAATATATTGTTTCTTGCACTTTATACAGACAAAGCATACCATTTATAAGAAGAAAAGGAGAGTGCAGAATGTGTTACAATCATAGCTCAGGATGTCGAGAAAGATCAACTTAATTCAAAAGTCTGATGGCAGCAGAGAAGAAGCTGTTAAGTTGGTTGGTTTGTGACCTCAGACTTTTGTATCTTTCTCCTGACTCAGGAAGATAGAAAAGAGAATCCCTGGGGTGTGTGGGGTCCTTAATTATGCTGGCTGCATTGCTGAGGTAGCAGCAAGTGTAGACAGACTCAATGGATGGGAGGCTGGTTTGCGTAATGGACTGGGGCTATATACACGATCTTTTCTAGTTTCTTGAGGTCTTGGGCAGAGCAGGAGCCATACCAAGCTGTGACATAACCAAAAAGAATGCTTTCAATGCTTTTGCATCTGTAAAACCTTTCCCCCATGTCCTTCTTAACCGAACAAGAACATTCCAACAGTAATTATACCTGGGACAGATATTATTCTGATTGCCGTTCTGAATCAGTCTGTTTTTTACAATGTGGGCACTGTTTTTTGATGTTGGCGTCGGATCCACTGGAATTGGCAGCGTAATGAAGCTGTGTGCATTAATCTTTGTTATTGGCTTAGCAAATGGAGCTGCCACCTTTTCCCCCAAACACAGAAATGAAAAGTGATAACAGAAACCAGCCCCTCTCCAACCACACAATATTGGATATTTTTGTTAATCACTGATCCTCACCAACTGAATATTTTAGGGCTGTGCTTGTTCAAGCTCTCAGATCTCAGTCAAAATCACTGCTAACTGTCCTGACAGATAATTCGTGGATAAATTATTTTGCAAAGCTCCTGATGTAAAAGGAACCAGATTACTCCCCTGCCTCAGTGACGATGTAAGCTTGGATTTATTAGAGTTAATCCTGGTTGTGAGGCAGTTCATCAGGTCTGGGTGTAAATCAGAACATTCTGGGCAAGGCTATCTTTCTGTTCTGTTTTGCTGGTGTTTGAGCCAGCGCATTCTGGCATCAACCTGGAAATGTTATCCCATTGTGTAAATCAATCATGTATTGAGAAAGGGTCATTAATCTTATTGATTAGTGGATGATGGAAATAACAAGAACAAAAACTTGAAGGGTATAAAACTGCCAGTTCAACTCACTGATTACTATAACCTTGCTGTTGTTACAGGTCTACCTTTTCCTGTAAGTTATGATTGATAGTTTTAGTTCTGTTTTGCACCCATTCACTGTTGGTGACTGATGATAGTAACAGCTGGCAGGAATCATAATCTTCACGTGTAATGATGTTCGTACTGAATGAATGATTCGAAAATGCAGCAAAGCTGCAAGTTCACCAGAATAAAATTAGCTGATGATGATTACTGAGAAATATTAAACACAAGAACGTTATACAAAAACAGACAATTCCAGTCTCGCATTTCCAGAGAAATTGCAAATGAAATGAAAATCTTAATCTTCACAGTTAGGTCACAAGCATTGACAAGTCCACCAGCTTGAACCTTTCCAGCAAGACCCTGTTTCTCCTGTATAACCTTGAGCAGTGAAGTTAGTTAAACTCAGATTCCTGTGGCTATATCCCTGATGCCAACTACATTTCTAGCTAATGGACATAGCTGAGTTGATGATGGTGGGGGATTCGCTGATGATGATGTATTTTAATGTCATGTTGCTTTCTGACGCTAAAATGTTATAATTTTTTTTTGGTAAAGAACCAAAGCGGATAGTGAGCTGAAGAGAGAATCCACCTCAGTTTTATATTTTTATATCTGTTAATATAACTGGTCTTTGCAAATTATAATTTCAGTGGAATGTTTCAATTAGATTAATCCCTCTTGTGGCTCCCAGCAATATATCCCAGGTCTCTTATGTTAACCGATGCAAGAATTTCTCAGGATTCTCTTACCAGTTATTAACAGTAATATATATTTAAAATATGAGATGATGTATTTGGGAAAGGCTGGCAAGCTAAGAGAATTCACAGAGATGTATACAGGGACAGATGGACCTTGGAGCACATGACCACAGGTCTCTGAAGGTCGCTGGTCACTGAGTTAAAGTGGTCAAGAAGGTATACAGGATACTTGCTTTAATTGGCTGAGGTGATGGCCGTGTCATTAATCTAGAAACCCAGCTAATGTTGTGGGGATCTGTATTCGAATCGCACTATTGCAGATGGTGGAATTTGAATTCAATAAAAATATCTGGAAATAAGAATCCACTGATGACCATGAAATCACTGTCGGAAAAACTCACCCAGTTCACAATGTCCGTTAGAGAAGGAAATCTGCTGTCCTTACCTGATCTGGATAACATGTTGCTCCAGAGACACAGCAATGTGGTTCGCACTCAACTGCCCTCTGAAATGACCTAACAAGCCACTTAATCACTCAAGAAGACAGCTCTCTAGCACCTTCTCAAGGGCAACTAGGGATGGGCAATAAATGCTGGCTAGCCAGTGATGCCCAAGTCCCACAAATGTGTAAAAATTACGATGTAAGCAGGGAGGTTATGCTGGAACTGTATGAAACACTAGTTCGGTCACAGCTGGATTACTGTGCACAGTTCTGGTCACCACACTATTGGAAAAGATGCCGATGGCACTAGCGAGGATACAGAGGAGATTTATGAGGATGTTGGGCTCCAGATGAGGAAAGATTGAATAGTTTGAGGTTTTTTATGGAATGAGGAGACAGAGGGCAGCCCAAACAAAAGTGTCTGAAATCAAGGGATGGAGACTTACTGGATTGGGGAGTTCCATTCTTCTGGGTTGAAAGGTCTGTAACTTGCAGGGGAGCACAAGTTTAATGTAAAAGGTAGATTATTCAGGAAGGACTCAAGAGGAAAATATTTTTACCCAGAGGATACTGAGAATCTGGAGCTCATTGCTGAGGCAGAAACCTGAGTAACGTCTTAAAGAGTAATCGGATATTCACTGCAGGACTATATGGACCAAGAACTGCAAAGATAATGCTGGATAGCTGCTTGTTGGCCATGTCAACGTGATGGACCAAATAGCCCCCTTTTGTGGTGTATATTTCTCTGATTCTGTCATTCAGACAGGATATCAATATGTTTCATTACATCGAGTGGGATTCTCCGGCCTCCCAGCCATGTGTTTCCTGGAAGATGATACGTTGTCTGCTGGCAGTGGGATTCTCTGCTCCATCTCTACAACACGATCTCCCATCGATCCCACCCGGCACTGATGGGAAACACACGGGATAGCGTGAGCTGCCGGCGGGACTGGAGAAACTCGCTGGCATAAATGGTCAGAGAATTCCAGCTGTAAATGATATTAGTTGGCTGAGTGAGTGCACTGAAATCAGTGATGTTACACTCCTGGATTACTGAGTCCCTCTGTAAATAAAACACAGCTTAGAGATTTGTAAAAAGAGTTTCTGAGTTGTTAATTGACTTCATGCCCTCTTGGCAAAGGCTAAATTGTGGATTGATTCTGAGAACATTAAAGAAGTCTTTCTTATTTGAGAGACTGATGAAAATGCTGCACTGAATTAATTATACTCCCTTTAGCTTTCTGAATTAGTGATTTTTACAGGGAAGAATTGTCCCCTGAAAAGTTCTTCATATGTTGGTAGTTAACACCATGTAATTCCCCGGCCAGATGTCACAGTGTGGTTTCGATGAGGAACTGATGTTGTTCACTCTTCAGGAATCGGGTCAGGTGGATTCTGGTGGTTCCATGTTCATTACAAACTCTTCGGATTCTCCCTCAGTGATCAGACCAATGACAAACTCACTCAGACTAAACCAAAACATTGCTCTTCAAAGAGTTATTTACAAACAAATAGGCAGCAACCGTGACATGGCGAATCCCTGTAGAAACCTCACAGATATGTCTGGCCCTGCGTTGTTCCCCTGTTGGGGTACACACTCCCAGGTGGTCTGAAGCAGCTCCAAAACTCACCCCCAGCCACAGGCAACCCCAGAAAGTGATTGCCCACTGGCTGGCAGCCCGTGTGAAATGTGCACTGAGTGCAGCCAGGAAGGGTGGGCAGAGGGTGGGCTCTTAATAAAGAGAGGGGAGAAGCTGATGTTTCCAATCTGCCCCGTGGGGGCGGTGGGGTGGTAGCCATTCTGGATCTGTCTCAGGGAGCTGTAAAGCTGGGGAAGCTCTGCCGTGTGTGCCTGGGCAACACATCCAAATGCAGGTCTCAGTCCCCAGACACCCCGAGAGGTTATATTTCAGCCGGTCCTTTCAAACTGTCCCCCTAGAGAGAAGCTGAAACCAAAATGTCAAAAGCTGCCTGGCCAATTGGCCTACCCACTAACTGTAAATATCCACAGACTGAAATATTGCGCGAGAGCGTGATGATGTCAGAGACAGGTACCCAATATTTTTTCATCTGATTGCAAGCACTTCTGGGTCACCTGTCAAAACAGCGTAAAATTTCACCTCTGGTGTTTTCACCAATTTTCTCCATAAGTTACATTCATGGAATCATTGAACACTCACAGGGTAAAAGGAGACCATTCTGCAAGGTATAAGTCAGGAGTGTGATGGAATACTCCCCACTCGCCTGGATGGGTGTAGCCCCAACAACACTCAAGAAGCTCCATACCATCCAGGACAAAGCAGCCCACTTGATTGGCACCACATCCATTACTGTAACTGTTCACTCCCTCCTCCATTGACACGCAGTGACAGCCGTGTGTACCATCTACAAGATGAACTGCAGGAACTCACCAAGGCTCCTTCAGCAGCACCTTCCAAAATCATGACTACTGTCACCTAGGACAAGAACAGCAGATACTTGGGGATACTGCAGCCTGGAAGTCCCCCTCCAACCCTCTCATCGCCCTGATTTGGAAATATATTGGCCGTTCCTGTACTGTCGCTGGATCAAAATCTTGGAATTCCCTCACTCACAGCACTATACAAAAGCCTGAAGTCACATACCAACTAACTTGAGAATAGTTTCTTCCCTGCGGCCATCAGACTTTTGAATAGACTTACCTTGCATTAAGTTGATCTTTCTCTACACCCTAGCTATGACTGTAACTTTACACTCTGCATGTCCTATTTTTTCTCTATGAATGGTATGCTTTGTGTGTATAGTGTGCAAGAAATAATGCTTTTCACACTTGTAATAACTCCACGGAGACTGAAGTCCAGTCACCAAGTTACTTTATTTACACCATACATCTATACATAACCAGCTCTTCAGTTTCTCCTTGCTGAATGCAGCCTGAGAGACCAACATACCTGCTTTAAATAGGGAGCATGAGGCTCCCTGATTGAACTATCAGTTAGGATTCATCAGGTATCTCTTTTGGTTTTCAAACAAATAAACTAACTCAAATTAACTAAGGGAGAAATTAAAAGGGGCGGCTCCCCAAAAGAAGGGGGAACAGTCTGAACCAAAAACAACGTTGAAAGGAAACTTCAAACATGAAATCAGAAGGTGATTATCAGGGTCAATAATACACCCTTGGGGTGGTGGGAGGCAGAATTCACCAGGTAATTCATACTCTACCAAGCCAATCTCATTAGCCTGGCTGAAGTCATCACAACCTGTATACTAATACACGTGACAATAATAAATCAAATCATATCAGTGTGTGTACCTACCGAAACAGACTGCAGCGATTCAAGAAGGCAGCTCAACACCACCTTCCCGAGTGTAATTAGGGATGGGTGATCAGCCCAGCCAGCAACACCCACATCTGGTGAACAAATCCCAACAATGTGCAACCTGCTTACAATTTACTGGGAAGATCTTTGAATCTTGAATGAGAGAAATTGATTTCTAAAACGAGTGCTGCTACTATTGAATATATTGACATTCCAATCGTTTGTGTTTCTTATGTTAATGAGATTGGTGTTTGTCAAAGCAGGACAAGTCTCTTATGAAGCAAATGCTTCAACTTTAATCTCTGTGCTGTATGGATTACTAAAGATTAGGGTTAACAATGATCTCCAAATCGCCAGGTATTGTAGTATTGTTATAAATGATAGTTTCTCATTCATTGACCCGCTTTCTATAATAATCTAACTGATATTGTTACATCAAGACTATCTGTGAATAACTCAAACAAGGCAGTTACAGAGTGAAACACCCAGAGGATTGAATGTATGGAAGTTGCTGAAAACTATTTGCAGATTTTATAAATAAACATTGTAATCTATGATGTGAATAGTAAATTCTGCTCTATGCACCATCCAGAATCGAGCAGTTTGTAAATACTTAATCTGTAACAATACTGCATTCTTAAACTGTACTGGAGACTCCAATATAGACCCCATCAGCTTTAACTGAACACAAGAATTTATTATAGGAATTTAAAAGAATTTTAAATGCTTTTTAGTTGGTTTGAATCTTACTGGGTCACTGATTATGTTATCATTTGTAAATGTGTTTATTGTACAGTTAGTAAATGATGCTGAGTTTGGCCATGGAATTATTTGTGATCTGCACCCGTTCCTCTAATCCTTGGCAGAGCTGATGATAAATGATCTCTGGGCTTCCAAATCTCAGTCTGTTTGGTTTGTTGCCAGAGTTGGGTTTGGCACT
The DNA here is from genome assembly GCA_024679065.1 of Sphyrna mokarran. Taxonomy (NCBI): domain Eukaryota; kingdom Metazoa; phylum Chordata; class Chondrichthyes; order Carcharhiniformes; family Carcharhinidae; genus Sphyrna; species Sphyrna mokarran. Next base: position 1,531,252 of record JAGIQG010000024.1, read on the forward strand.
GATTAGGAGAAAGGTTACATGGTCCCGTCGAGTAAGTGAGGAACCTCCTTTAGGACAATAATGATTATAATTTCTGTAGGTGTTTTTGATTAATTCTATAACATTGATGGTGTAAAGGAAAGACTAATCAAAGATAGATTGTTATCTCTGTATAGCTGTGTTCAATGGAGATAAATAGGTGTACATGGGTGTACACATATGCATGGTTAGTATTGTCCTTGTCTCTGAGTTTGATACATGTCTATTATTTTGCTGTAACAATGTTAACAGACCTTATGTTGGAAATCTGGTTTTAGGTCTGACTTTAATCACTCTGAATTTATTTTGACTTTCCGCAGACATTTCAATCAGGTAGAAAATAAATCTGCATTTTCAATTTCACACCATGACAGGAGTGAGAAAACCAATTTGATTTTTCCAAGTCCGATTATTTTTAAACAAGCCACAGTATTTGAGACTCACTGATCTGGGTTCAATGAGTTTCTTTTACAATCTTTATTCAAAGTAATATTCACAGATCTGAGTGCTTATTGGCTTCTAACTGCTTTGATTTTGGTAAGAATGTAAAGACTATGCATTCAACATGGACTGATTGAATTTCCAGCAAGGGGGAAGTGGGTGATGGTAATTCGCAACCTTTGCTGTTTTGCCTGAGGCCTGAGTTCTAGTTCCCTGGAAACGGAGTGGAGTTTGGAATTAATAGGAAACAAAATTGGAGTTTCTTGCAGGCATGGCATCGTTACAAACTCAGACTGGAGGTATCCCTGGTGAGGCAGCTCTGCTTTAGGGTCTAAGTCACTGTAAAGACTGCTGTTCTGGGATGTTTCTTTAAGCCTGATTCATGGCAGTTACTCTGGACAGGAATGGGGAAAATTGGAGGATTTTCCTGTGAATATGTTCTCCTATCTTTTTAATCCACTTTATTTCTCTGGCCTGCTTTTCTCGACAAGGTTCTGGAAGAGGTCACCAATCACCCTCGTTCTACCCCAGTCTGTTGTTATGAAGATGTTGGTACAGTCACGTAGCTCCTCCTCCAGGAGCACAGCAGGTTAGCCGGGATTTGAAGTTGTTTTCATTAGAAAGAAGGCGGCTAAGAGAAGACCTTATTGAAACATATAAGATGATTAGAGGTTTAGATAGGGTGGAAGTGATAGCCTTTTTCCTAGGATGGAGAAAGCTAGCACGAGGGGACATAGCTTTAAATTAAGGGGTGGTAGTTATAGGACGGATGTCAGAGGTAGGTTCTTTACCCAGAGGGTGGTAAGGGTATGGAATGCCCTGCCTGCTGCAGTTGTAGATGCGCCAAGTTTGGGGGCGTTTAAGTGGTCAGTGGATAGGTTTATGGATGAAAAGGGAATGGTTTAGGTTAGAGGGTCATTGCTTTTTCTTCATTAGTCGGCGCAACATCGAGGGCCAAAGGGCCTGTTCTGCGCTGTAATGTTCTATGTTCTAAAAAAGCTGCCCACCAGTATTCCATCAGGCCTTTCAGTCTCACCTCACACCAGCAGCATCAAATCCGATTGTTAAAGGTGCTGTGCACAAAGTGATCCTCAGTTACCAAGAGACTTTGTGGTGAGAGCAACATGGCTTTCTATCACAGTGCCGCACTGCTCCTGATGCACTGAATATCACTCTGCTGAGTAGCTCAGTTCCTGCCTCCATCTCCATGCCGATGGATAGCATTGCGCTGCTGGACCCGGGGACCCTCCTGTGTCACCGAGTTGGAGTTGGGGACCATGGGAGTACTGACAAAGACAAGGGGGGAAAATGTGGAAGGAGGGCTCTGCATGGAGTTGGGGGAAGGCAAAGGGGCAAGGAGGTGAATGAAGAGGATGAATAATGGAAGACAGAGGGAAGATTGAGGAGAGGGGGCTGGACCCTGACAAAACAGCATGAAAAACTCCCAGACAAGGGGGTCAAAGAGAATCCACATTGCTTGCTGGAAGGGGATGCAGAAAGACTCTAGATATATAAATACCCAAGTGTGGCATGATCACCTCACAGGCGATACGCTCTGGGAGAGGACGGCTGAATTAAGGATTGACATCTTCTGGAGCCTGCCAGCCTTTTCCGCTTGGGTTACTGACATCCTGCACAATCTGGTGAAGACAAGGAGGCTGGAATTAGTGATATGAGAGTGCTGGATTTAATACTGTGCATCTTCCAATCTGTCAGCTAAGGTTGGGTGGACCAATCAGCAGGACAGAGTATCTTGGATATCTGTGTGCTCAATCTGGTGAAGGATCCTACCGTAGTGAGAATGGGAAAGTCTGCCCAGAGAACCCCCCCCCCCCCCCCCCCCCACAATTTCACCCAAGGAAGTATTTTTACTTCAGATGACCAAAAGCTGGGTCAATGAGGTAGGTTTAAGGAGCATTTTAAAAGAATTATGAGGTAAAGTGGTAAATATCAGGAGGGGTTTTGAGTTAGTGGCTTCTTAAAATCTCGGTGTTCCTTGTCTTCTCCACTCTTTTACAACATTGTGTCAACTATACAGTCAAACACTCGCTGATCTACTGCTAGCAGAGTCTTTGGATATCTATCTGCATTGCTGTTACTGACAATTCTCTCCAAGTTATTCTCCCACTACATCTCTTCACTTTAAAACCAAACTCAGTTATCACTGCTTAATTTTGCTCTCTTTCCAACCAGGGCTTACCCCCACCTGTGAAGGCAGTAGGAATGCAAAAGGCGCTAAATAAATACAAGTGTTGCTGTTTTTTCCATTTGGAGATGGTGAGGACCAGAATGCACTGGTCTGGCCCAGACCAGAGACACCAGGGAATGAAACAAGTTACAAATAGAACAGAACTTGTGCATCATTGGTGCAGAAATAAATCTGTCTCAGAATGCTGAAATGTTATTCCGCTGCGATTCCTTATGTCCCATTTTCTGTTTCTTGTTTATATTTTCAAAATGTCTTTGTTGATCCTCTGCTGACATAACAGCACTCTGAACCAAATAAGGCTAACTTTTAACAGTTAGCCACTCCTGCCTGCTTGCCACACCGAGTAATATAACTCAAACAGAGAAATTAGACAGAGTGCTCATTAAATAGACTCCTGTGGCAAAGACTTCACTGATCTGTAGAAATAAGGAAGCACTCACATTGACTTGTTTTCAATTCATATAACTGTTCACAATGATATACTTTTAGGTTTCCTTTCCTTGAACAACACACAAAATATTGAGTAAAGTAAGTATGGTGCTGAAATTCTATCTGCTCTGTCCCTCACACATATCTTATCCGGACACTTACCCCTTCTGGCCTGTTGTCCCTTTACCTCATAATCCCTTTAAGATATTCTTTAAACCTACCTCATCTCATCCCGATCTCTTTCTTTTTTAACTCCTCCAGCAAGTTTCAACACAACAAGCTTCCCTTCCTGAAAAAAATCCAAAAAATCCAATTCCTCTCTCCTGCAGATTCCCACTGTCTGTCTCATTTATAATCCCTCATTTAACTATTGGGCACCTTATTTCTGTTTGTGAAAAGGGCCCTGGAAATTCAGGACTGCTGTATCTGGCCTATGATAATCTGTGTGCTATTGGCTGCTCATTGAGCGTCAGGTTATTGCAACTCACTCCTCAAGGAGCTGAACAAGAGCAGAAAGGGTGATCACTCTGCAGTTATACTAAGATTAAAGATCTGTGGAAAGAGAATTGAGCCAACATTTTCAGTCTGGATGATCCTTTCTCAGAACTCAAAGTATCACGGAGCCTCGAAACATTGGTTCTATTCTCTCTCTAAAAGGCGCTGTCAGACCTGCTGAGATTTTCCAACATTTTCTGTTTGGTTGTCTGAGGTTATACTATCAGGGGAAAGTTCCGGTATCTGAGGGAGGAGGTAGATAGGATTGTAGCTGGAGGAGAAGAGCTGTAATGGGACAGGAAGAGGGGCTGTAACAGCCAGGAAGAGGGGACAGCAGTGTTCAGAGGCAAGGGACAACAAACCAGAAGGGGTAGGTGTCCAGATAGGGGCTGCAGTTCAGGGACAGAAATACTCCTGTCTCAGAGAGTGGATTTGTGTCCACTATTGGACAATGGCAGGGGGAAGAGTGGGACTTTGATCCAAATATGGCTGACATTTGTTTAGTCCAAACTCTGTGCAGAAAACTCCTGCATTCCCCAGTTCCACATTCAGATCAATCTATTCTTAAAACTTATTTTTTTGATGGCGTCTCTCCCTTTAATGATTCTCTGTTATGGATACGCACACAGACCTGGCTTTCCTCAGGGAACCTCAATCAAAGTTGCAAATCAAAATTGTCCTTTTTTCACATATGTGTATAAGCTCCAGCCCCTCTGCAGTGTGGGGTCAGCATGGGGTCAGTGTGGGTCAGCATGCAAAGGCTTTCGTCTTTAGAAATATTTTGTGGGCAATCTTCTCCTCCAGGGAAGCAGGAAATGTGTTAGTGACAGCTTTGTGAGCTGTTTAGAATGTGCTTTATGGGTAAATGTTTTTATGGTGTGTTGATGTGAGCTGTGAGGAATTTGGAGGTTGTAATACTTAGAAGATCAAGAATGAAGAGGGAGCTGGAACTTTCTGGGAAAAAGAATAAGGAGACTCCATACTCCACAGAGAGAATATGCAGCCTATTCCGAACTGTTCCAGCCACGGAACTCTTTTGATTCCTGAGGAGCACTGACGGAAACCCTGTTTATTGTGTTGAAGAGTTAAACCACAAAAATGATTGTTTTACAGGAATCTGTACAAACATATGAAAGCACATTTATCGAAGTCTTCTATTTCTTATGTATAGATTTATTATAATTAATAACCTCTCTTATTTAACAAACTGCTTAAATTTGACCTTTTTCTCACTTTTAGTAGGAGGATTTGTTGCTTCTTTTGCTCACATTTTCATTTAATATCAGGAATGTTACTGGATTCTCATATCATGCTCACCCACACACTCACCTCCACTTGCAGCTCCCTCTCTCCTTTACACACCCCACACACTCACACATTCAGCTCCCTCCCTCTCTTATTACTCATATACACTCTCATCTCCCTCTCTCACTCTCTGGTCGTACTCGCACACAGTCTCATACACTCACCTCCCTCTCTCTCTTGTGCTCACCTGCACCTTCACACACTCACTCCACTGGCCCGGACTCACAGCTCCCTTTCTCCTTCACACACACTCACATCCTCTAGGCTATGGCAGGTGAGGACCTAGAAACTATCATTATCATGAAAAAGGTAGTGTTGGGCAAGTTAATGGAGCTAAAGTTAGACAAGTCTCCTGGTCCTGATGGAATGCATCCCAGGGTACTAAAAGAAATGGTGGGGGAAATAGCAAATGCACTAGTGATAATTTACCAAATTCACTGGACTCTGGGGTGGCTCCCATAGATTGGAAAACAGCAAATGTGATGCCACTGTTTAAAAAGGGAGCTGGTCAAAAGATAAGTAACTATAGGCCGGTTAGCTTAACTTCTGTAGTCAGGAAAATGTTTGAATCTATCATCAAGGAAGAAATAGCGAGACATCTGGATATAAATTGTCCCATTGGTAAGACGCAGCTTGTGTCATGAAGGGCAGGTTATGTTTGACTAATTTGGTGGAATTCTTTGAGAACATCACATGCACAGTGGACAATGGGGAACCTATGAACGTGGTGGATTTGGATTTCCAGAAGGCATTTGACAAGGTACCACACCAAAGACTGCTACATAAGATAAAGGTGTTATGCGTAATGTATTAGCATAGATAGAGGATTGGTTAACTAACAGAAAGCAAAGAGTAGGGGTAAATGGTTGTTTTTCTAGTTTGCTCTCAGTGACTCGAGGTATGCCTCAGGTATCAGTGTTGGGATTATTTACAATTTACAGAGATGATTTGGAGTTGGGGAACAAGTGTAATGTGTCAAAATTCAGAGTTGACATCAGATGATTGGCAGAGCAATGTGTGCAGAGGACGCTGAAAGCCTGCAAAGGGATATAGATAGTCTAAATGAATGGGCAAGGGTCTGCCACATAAAGAGTACAATGTTGGCAAATGTGAGGTTCATCCAGTTTGGTAGGAATAACAGCAAATTGGACTATTATTTAAATGGTAAAATACTGTAACATTCTGCTGTGCAGAGGCACCTGGGTGTCCTTGTGCATGAATCACAAAAAGTTGGTTTTTGGATGCAACAGTAATTAAAAAGGCAAATGGAATTTTGTCCTTCATTGCTAGAGAAATGGAGTTAAAAACAGTGAGATTATGTTGCAGCTGTATAAGGTGCTAGTGAGGCCACAACTGGAGTTACTGTGTACAGTTTTGGTCTCTTTGAGAAAGGATATACTGGCACTGGAGGGGGTGCAGAGGAGATTCACTAGGTTAATTCCGGAATCGAGAGGGTTGGATTATGAGGAAAGACTGAGTAGATTGAGGCTATACTCACTGGAATGCAGAAGAATGAGGGGAGATCTTATGGAAATATATAAACTAATGAAGGGAATAGATAAGATAGAAGCAGGGAAGTTGTTTCCACTGGCAGATGAAACTGGAACTAGGGAGGCATAGACTCAAAATAAGGGGAAGCAGATTTAGGACTGAGTTGAGGAGGAACTTCTTCACACAAAGGGTTGTGAATCTGTGGAATTCCCTGTCCAGTGAAATAGTTGAGGCTCCCTCATTGAATGTGTTTAAGGTAAGTATTGATACATTTTTGAACAGTAAAGGAATTAAGGGTTATGGTGAGTGGACAGATAACTGGAGCTGAGTCCACAAAAAGATCAGTCATGATTTTATTGAATGGAGGAGTGGGCTTGAGGGGCCAGATGGTCTACTTTTGTTCCTATCTTATGTTCTTAGGTTCTCTCTGTCTCGCACTCACACACAGTAACTTCCTTCTCTCTCTTGCACTTATAAATGTTGGTAAGAATTTTACAACTTCGTTCATCCCAAAATTCTAAAATCCTGCCCGAGGTCAATGGATCTTTCCATGCCCACCTCTAATCTGCTCCAACTCTGGTGGTGGATGGGATAGTAAAATTCCAGCCATAAACTTTCACCGCTCTCTCACTTGCTCCAAAGCCATTTTTGCCTTTCGCTTCATGTCCATTGTCTGCTTGTTCTGCCACTTGCTCTATTCCTCACTTACCTGGGTTTGGGCCTTTGAGGGTTTATTCCAGATTGCAGCTTGGTCAAACACAGAATCCCTGGATGTATCTGATTGAACCCCGGTTTCCACAGAACCCAGTTTGGGAAATGCTGGAATAGAGGAACAGAGGAAACTGAGATCCAAACGTACAATTTACCAAAGATCTTTCGACAGCACCTTCCAAACTCACAAGCCCTTCCATCCAGAAGGACAAGGGCAGCAGATACATGGGAACACCCCCACCTGCAAGTTCCTGTCCAAGCCAGTTATCTTCCTGATTTGGAATTATATCGCCATCCCTTCACAGTCATTGGGTCAAAATCCTGAAATTCCCTCCCTAATGGGTTTGTGGGTCAACCCACAGGACATGGACTGCAGTGATTCAAGAAGGCAGCTCACTGCCACCTTCTCAGGGGCAACCAGAGATAGGCTTAAATGCTGGCCCAGCCAGTGACACCCATCTCCCACAAATAAAAATAAATGACTGAAAGCAACAATTTGGCTTAATGATATTGTTAAAAAACAAACCTAATATGACCAGGGTGGGGTGGAGTGAGGGGGTGGGGGGGGGTTCATTTCTACAACAATAGAATATAAAAACAGAAAATGTGATTAAACATTTATTGAATCTTGTTTAGATTTAATTTTGATATGATTTGATTTGATTTATAATTGTTACATGTCTTAACACACAGTGAAAATTATTGTTTCCTGTGCGCTATACAGACAAAGCATACCGTTCATAGAGAAGGAAAGGAAAGAGTGCAGAATGTAGTGTTACAATCATGGCTATGGTATAGAGAAAGATCAACTATATGCCAGGTAAGTCCATTCAAAAGTCTGACAGCAGCAGGAAAGAAGCTGTTCTTGAGTTGGTTGGTATGTGACCTCAGACTTTTTTATTTTTGTCCTGAAGGAAAAACATGGAACATAGAACATAGAACATAGAACATTACAGCACAGAACAGGCCCTTCGGCCTTCGATGTTGCGCCGACCAATATAAAAAGCAGTGCCCCTCCAAACTAAACCATTCCCTTCTCTTCCATATACTTATCAACTAACCTCTTAACCGCCACCAAACTTGGCGCATCTACAACCGCTGCAGGCAGGGCATTCCACTCCCGAACCACCCTTTGGGTAAAGAACCTGCCTCTGATATCCGTCTATAACTATCACCCCTTAATTTAAAGCTGTGTCCCCTCGTGCTAGCTTTCTCCATCCTAGGAAAAAGGCTATCACTGTCCACCCTATCTAAACCTCTATCATCTTATATGTTTCAATAAGGTCTCCTCTTAGCCGCCTTCTTTCCAACGAAAACAACCTCAAATCCCTCAGCCTCTCTTCATAAGACCTGCCCTCCATACCAAGCAACATCCTGGTAAACCTCCTCTGTACCCTCTCCAATGCCTCCACATCTTTCTTATAATGCGGGGACCAGAACTGCACACAATACTCCAAGTGCGGCCGCACTAGAGTTTTGTACAGTTGCAACATTACGTTGTGGCTCCGAAATTCAATCCCCCTACCAATAAAAGCCAAGACTCCATATGCCTTCTTAACAACCTTCTCGACTTGACTGCCTACTTTCAGGGATCTATGCACATACCCACCAAGATCCCTCTGTTCATCTAGACTACTAAGAATCCTACCATTTGCCCTATACTCTACACATTTATTATTTCTGCCATAGTGCATTACCTCACCCTTTTCCACATTAAACTCCATTTGCCACCTCTCGGCCCAGCTCTGCAACTTGTCCAAGTCCCTCTGCAAACTATAACACCCCTCTTCACTATCTACCACTCCACCGACTTTAGTGTCATCTGCAAATTTACTAATCCATCCTTCAATACCCTCATCCAGATCATTTATAAAAATTACAACCAGCAGGGGCCCCAAAACAGACCCCTGAGGTACACCACTTGTCACCGAACTCCAAGATGAATATCTCCCATCAACCACCACCCTCTGTCTTCTCTCTGCTAGCCAATTCCTAACCCAATTAGCTAAATCACCCTCTATCCCATACGTCTGCATTTTCTGCAGAAGTCTTCCATGGGCCACCTTATCAAACGCCTTACTAAAGTCCATATATACCACATCAACCGCCTTACCCCATCCACCTCCTTAGTCACTTTTTCAAAAAACTCAATGAGGTTAGTAAGGCACGACCTACCCTTCACAAAACCATGCTGACTATCTCCAATCAATTCATTACTCTCTAAATAACTATACATCCTATCCCTAATTATTCTCTCCAACACTTTGCCCACCACAGAAGTAAGACTCACTGGCCTATAATTCCCTGGAAGGTCTCTCTTCCCCTTCTTGAACAACGGGACCACATTCGCTATCCTCCAGTCCTCCGGAACCACAACCGTAACCAACGACGACCTGAAGATCAGAGCCAGAGGCTCTGCAATCTCCTCTCTTGCCTCCCAGAGAATCCTAGGGTAAATCCCGTCCGGCCCAGGGGACTTATCCAACTTCAAACCCTCAAGAATGTCTAGCACATCCTCCCTATCTACTTCAATACTTTCCAGTTTGCAACCCTGTACCTCAGTGTTCTCCACAACTACATTTACATCTCCCTGCGTGAATACGAAGAGAAATATTTGTTCAGTGCCTCTCCAATCTCTTCAGGCTCCACGCACAACTTCCCACTGCTGTCTATGACTGGCCCTAATCTTGCTCTAACCAATCTTCTATTCTTAACATATCTAAAGAAAGCTTTAGGATTCTCCTTAATCCTATCAGCCAAAGTCTTCTCATGTCCTCTCTTAGCTCTCCTCAATTCATTCTTTAGCTCCCTCCTGGCTAATCTATAGCTATCCACTGCATTAACCGAGCCATCAAGCCTCATCCTGACATAAGCCTCCTTTTTCATTTTAACCAGCAAATCAACATTTTTCGTACACCAAGGTTCTCTTACTCGACCATTTCCTCCTCGCCTGACAGGGACATGCTCATCAAGGACTCGCAGCAGCTGCTCCTTGAATAAAAGTTGGAAGAGAGAATGTCCGGGGTGTGTAGCGTCCTTAATGTTGCTGGCTGTTTTGTCAAGGCAGTGGGAATTGTAGATAGAACAGTGTCCATTGTATATAATAAAAAAGATATTAGAGAATGGAGAACGTGCACAAAGATTAATGTGACTGAAACCAGAACTGAGAGATACAGGGGAGGATCATCCAGCTGGTCTCACTCCGAAACTGGAAAATCCCACCCGAGATCAATGGAACTTTGCATGGTCCATGTCCTGCCCGCTACAATTCCTGTGGGCAACATGGGAAAACTCCATCCTGACCCATGGCTAGGATTCTCCAGTTCTGCTTCAGTGAACGGAGACTTGGCTGAGTGCCAAATTCTCTGTTCTCACTGGCAACGAGGGCAGGGTGTGAATGATCAGAAAATTCCAGCCTGTACCTTAGGAAAAATTGAACAGAAAGAGCTCTTTTTGCAGGAAAAGGGAAGGCAAGTGGGTGACCTGACAAGAGTTTTTAAGATTATGAATGATTTTGATAGGTTAAAGGTCGAGGAGATGTTCTTATCGATGGAGGGAGCCAGAATACGGAGCTGTCAATTTCAAAAAGTCAGCACTAAAGCCAATCAGGAATTCAGAAAAAAACCTCCTTACCCAGAGGAGAGAGTGTGAAAGTTACTGCCATAGGCTTAAGGTGAATTACAGACAGATTTAAAGGGAAGCTGGATTTAACAAATGATGGAGAAAGGAGTCACAGAATCTGTTGAGAGGGAGAGATGTGGGACAGGGCTCATTTGGAATATAGACAGAGGGCTGGACTCACTGAACCCAAGAGCTTGTTTCTGCGGCTGTAAACAAGCCATAATGTCCTTGCTCTGTGCCCCGGCATACAGACTATTGCATTAACTTTAGACACTGAATTAAACTGGAATGATTGAATAGAGCTGGAGGTTATTTATCTGATCTAAAAAGCTTTGTGCCGGTTTCCAATGTCCCTTCTGCCTGTGGGTGTTTGTACAGACGCTAAAATACAGACACATCAATGGCACTTTATAAAATCAGCAAATATCCTAGCACTGAGCCTGGGTTGAAGAGTGGAAAGCTTGATTTCCTCTCATCTCATTCTGTGTTTAGAAACTAAAGCTCTGTGAATTCTGTGATCTTTATTAGCTTTAGCATTTTTGGAATTTTGAAGCAGTCGACTCTGGAACCTCTGACATACAGACAACGGAAAACTGAGCATGTATGATTTGTAGACAGTGTGTTGAGATGATAAACTTCTTCAATCTGGTCTTTGCTTGGACTTTTTTTTGTGTATTTCATTGTTTCTTCTGCAGAAAATAGTTTCTGCTCCTTGATCCTTGGATTAGAGGAAAGTAGAATGAGACTTTGAAGGAAGAAAACTCTGATGGAAAATTTGTCTAAATGATAATTGAGGTTAAGTGAAAAGTGCTTGGAATTATTGTGGCTCAGGGAAAGCTCGGGTGGGGAGACTGCAGTCCAGTGGCAATGCGGTAGGGACTCCGCACCTGCCAACTGAAGCTTGGAGATGGAAGTGTGTAAAGTTTTTGGTAAGGGCTTTGGGCAAAAGATTGAGGTGGGGGGAGGGGGGTGCTGGCGATGAGAGGCTGAAGCATTCTTGCAGTGAATGCCTATGAACTGGAACTTGGTGTCCAAGAGGGCGGTGGAAGTGAAACCAATGAAATAGCTAGTAAACACTCATTTAACTGAAGGGTTACTCCGTGTCATAAGAACACTTTCATTCTATAATGTTTGTGTAAAATTGATGCTGGAGTGATGTTGTTAGTGAAGTTGACATTAATCCACAAAGACTTTGACAGTAGACTTCATCTCAGCTGAGTGTACACAGGGCAGATTACAGGCTGAAATCTGGGAGGACTTTCTGCGCCCATTTTCATTGGGTAGGATTGGTGATGGAAACGGAAACATTTTGTAACATTTTGCATTTCACACTGACATAAAAGTTTGAGGCAATTTTTCCCACTCCTTGTTAGGGGATTCCGGACATTGAATTTTGGGAACATCATTCTAATACAGTTATATCTCAATATCAAGTCTCTCAATTTGAATCATCTCTCCGTAAGCAAATCCATTCCCTTCAGCATGAGGGCACATGCTGTGAATGATGAGATGGTCCACACCAGGTGAGCAGATCTCCTCAAAGAGTGCAGGAGACTGTATCGTTCTGGAGCAAGAGGGTTCTGTAATAAAGGCCAACTTGCTATTCGCCTTCCTAATTGTTTGCCACATCTGCATACTAACTTTCTGCATTCCTTCTATCGGCACACACTTTTAACATGTTTTTGACATCAACGCTTACAAGTTTCTCACCTTTTAAAAAATATTCTGCTTTTCTATTCTTATGACCAAAGTGAAAATGTTTCCCTACATTATTCTCTATCTGCCATCTTGTTGCTCATTCACTTAATCTATCTCTTTGCAGTCTCTCTGTGTCCTTCCCATGGTTTACCTTTCCACCTAGTTTCGTACCTTCAACAAACCTTTGTTCCTTTATTCTCTGTCTCTTTGTCTCAGTTCTTGATTTGGATTGTGAATAGCTGAGGCCCCAGCGTTGATCTTTGCGACTGTCTGCTAATCACTAGCTGCCAACTTGAAAAAGTTCCACTTATGCCCAGTCTTTGTTTTTAATTTGTTCACCAGTCCTTGCTCTAAGCTCCAATCTTACCCCAATTCTACAAGCACTTTTTTATTAGATTTGATTTGATTAATTAATGTCATGTGTTTTGGGAAACACTGAAAAGTATTTTTTCTTATGTGCCATGCAGACAAAACTAGCTGTTCAAAGAGGATAGAGGAGAGAAGAAAAGGAGTGGGTGTAGAATATAATGTTACAGAAAGGGTGTAGAGAAATATCAACTTCATGTATGGTCTATCTTGCTTAAACATCTTTTATGTTTCACCTTTATTACAACAATATTAGGCAGGAACTGAAGAATGTAGATTTGGGGCAGATGTTTGAGGGAAAATCAATATCCGGCATGTGGGAGGCTTTCAAGTATAAGTTGATAGGGATTCAGGACCGGTACATTCCTGTAAGGATGAAGGATAAATATGGCAAGTTCTGGGAACCTTGGATAATGAGAGATATTGTGAGCCTAGTCAAAGAGAAAAAGGAAGCATTTGTCAAAGCTCGGAGACTGGGAACAATGAAGCAAGTGTGGAGTACAAGGAAGTTAGAAAGAAACTTAAGCAAGGAGAAGAAAAGCTAAAAGGTGTCATGAAAAAAGCATTGGCCAGCAGGATTAAGGAAAATACCAAGGCTTTTTATACATACGTAAAGAGCAAGAGGAATGGGTTAGCCAACTCAAGGACAAAGGAGAGAATCTATGTGTGGAGTCAGAGGAAATGAGCAAGGTATTAAATGAGTACTTCACGTTAATATTCACCAAAGAGAAAGACTTGGTGAATGACAAATAGAACAATACAGCACAGAACAGGCCCTTCGGCCCTCGATGTTGTGCCGACCAAAATAAAAAGCAATGCCCCTCCTAACTAAACCATTCCCTTCTCATCCATATACTTATCAACTAAATCTGGGAAAGGATGTGTGGATAGTTTGAGTCATATTGAAATCAAAAAGGTGGTGGTATTGGGCTTCTTGAGAAACATCCAAGGTAAACAAGTCTCCAGGCCTGATGAGAAATAATGAGAAATAGAGAGGCAAGACAGGAAATTGCTGGGCTCTTGAGAGAAATCTTTGTTTCCCATTGGCTACAGGGGAGGTCCTAGAGGATTGGATAATAGCCAATGTTTTTCCTTTGTTTAAGAAGGGTAGCAAGAATAACCCAGGTAATTACAGGCCAGTGAGCCTTACATCAGTGATAGGGAAATTATTGAAGAGGATTCTTCGAGACAGGATTTATTCCCACTTGAAATAAGTGGACTTGAAATATTAGAGGCAACATGGTTTTGTGAAGGGGAGGTTGTGTCTCACTAACTTCTTCAAGTTTTTCAAGGAAGTGACGAAGATGATTGATGAGAGGAGGGCAGGGGGTGTCGTCTACATGGACTTCAGTAAAGTCTTTGATAAGGTCCCTCATGGCAGACTGGTGCAGAAGGTGAAGTTCACATGGGATCAGAGATGAACTGGTAAGGTGGATACAAAACTGGCTTGGTCAAAAAAGACAGTGAAAGGGTGTGGTTCTGAATGAAGGGCTGTGACAAGTGGTGTTCCTCAAGGATCAGTGCTGGGACCTTTGCTGTTTGTAATATATATAAATGATTTGGAGGGAAATGTAACTGAATTCATTAGTTTGTGGATGACACAAGGATTGGTGGATTTGTGGATACTGATGAGGAGCATCAGAGGATACAACAGAGGATATAGATCAGTTGGAGACTTGGTTGGAGAGATGGCGATAGAGTTTAATTTGGACAAATTAGAAGTCTAATACAGATAGAAACTATACAGTAAATGGCAGAATCCTTAAGAATATTGATAGACAAAGGGATCTGGATGTACAGGTACACAGATCACTGAAGGTGGCAACGCAGGTGGAGAAGTCATACAACATGCTTGCCTTTGTCAGCCAGAGCATTGAGTTTAAAAATTGGCAAGTCATGTTGCAGCTTTATAGAACCTTAATTAGGCCGCACTTAGAATATAGTGTTCAATTCGCCACACTACACAAGGATGTGGAGACTTTGGAGAGGGTACAGAAAAGATTTTTTTTAGAGCAACACAGCACGGGAAACAGGCCCTTCGGCCCAACGAGCCCGCGCCGCCGTCATAACTATATAGGAATGATTTTACCAGGATGTTGCCTGGTATGGAGGGCATTAGCTATGAGGAGAGGTTGAGAAACTTGGTTTGTTCTCACGAGAGCGATGGAGATTGACCTGATAATCACAAGATTATGAGAGACATGGACAGAGTGGATAGTCAGAAGCTTTTTCCCAGGATGGAAGAGTCAATTACTGGGGGAATAGATTAAGGTGCAAGGGGCAAGGTTTATGAGGCAGGCCATACACGGAGAATAGTGGATGCCTGGAACTTGTTGCTGGGGGAGGTAGTGGAAGCGGATATGGGATTGACTTTTAAGGGGCATCTTGACAAGTAGATGAATGAGATGGGAATAGAGGGATATTGTCCCTGGAAGGGTAGGAGACCTACACCGGGCAGCATGGTCAGTGCAGACTTGGAGGGCTGAAGGACCTGTTCCTGTGTTTTAATTTTCTTTGGTCTTTGTTCTTATCAAAAAGAGAGGGAGAGAGAGGAAACATAACGAGAGAGCAAAGAGAAGGAACGAGGTTCCAGAGGGAATTGAGAACACCTGAAATGTGAACTGACAGGTTCCCTGTGTCCCTAAGGCACCGTAGCTCAGATCTGTCAATTTGATCCCCAAATTTAAATGGGAAGATGTGGAAGCTTTCTTCATTTCATTTTGGGGAGAGCAACCAGGCAAGTGAAGTGACCCTGGAACTAAAAAGTAAGCTATCGGGAAAGGCTAATGATATTTACTACCTGTTGCCTGATGAGAGTTTGGCAAACTGTGAGGTGACAAAGAAAACTATTTGAAATGTGTATCTCCTGTGCCAGAGAGATACTGTCAGAAATTCTGTTCCCTCCAAACACGATGTGGTGATGCCAGCAGGGACTGGGGTGGGCACAGTAAGAAGTCTCAAAACACCAGGTTAAAGTCCAACAGGTTTATTTGGAAGCAAAACCCGCTAGCTTTAGGAATGGAAGGAACAGCATTCCGAAAGCATGTGGTGTTTAGAACATAGAACATAGAACATAGAACATTACAGCACAGAACAGGCCCTTCGGCCTTCGATGTTGTGCCGACCAAAATAAAAAGCAATGCCCCTCCAAACTAAACCATTCCCTTCTCTTCCATATACTTATCAATTAACCTCTTAAACGCCACCAAACTTGGCGCATCTACAACAGCTGCAGGCAGGGCATTCCACTCCCTAATCACTCTTTGAGTAAAGAACCTACCTCTGATATCCGTCCTATAACTCATACCCCTTAATTTAAAGCTGTGTCCCCTCGTGCTGTCCAAACACAGCAGAGCTAGATGTACATCAGATTTAAACAGCTTAAGCAGCTTGTACTTGATCGATGGTTACAAGTATTTAAGGTCGAGACCTCAAAAGAAAACCTTTGTGAAATAATACAAGCCCTTATCCTGATCCCTAAAAGCCCTATTCACCCAGAGAGGAAAGGAATTGGAAGGGTGACAGGAAGCTGGGAACCCATGGCAGAGAAAAGACAGCTGGAAACAGTGAGGAAATCTCCCCAGGCCAGGGAGTATGGTGTTGAGTAAAGGAATGAGGTCCCGTGGCCTGTGTGTTTCTGTTGCCGAAAGCCCAGACATCTTTGTGCTGGAGGTTACAGGGAAAAGCAGTCGGATTTATTAAGGTAAACAGACCCTGTGCAGAGAGAGTGAGTCAGACAGAGAACGCAGGAGCTGTGGCTCTGAGTACAGCAGCCAATCCCTGTAAGGACATCCCTGTGTGTGAGGAGGGCCAGAAAACTCCCCAGTGGCAGCAAGGAATTTGTGGCAGGGGAAACACACGCTCATTTCCCAGAGTGAGACACACAGGCCCACAGTCAGACTCAGAGTTCCTCTGAACAGTCAAACTGTCCTCCTGGCTACTGCCATCTCCCCTCCCCCAGCAAGCACCACATGGGACAAAGTGTTGACAAAGGGTGTTAAGGAGAATACAGGCCCAATACACCCAGCACCTCATTTCAAAACCAGTGACATTGGAATTCACTCCGACTTTACCTACGGAAGGGGCTGACATGCAATGACCTGGAGATGGAAAGTGACTGCATGCCCAGTGTTTGAGTGAAGACAAGTGAGGACAGGGAGGCAGAGCAGCTGCGGAGAAAGTCCTTGGCATTTTTCCTGATTGTACGCTGTCCCAGTCTGCAGTCAAATGAAGCCAGTCTGTCTGTACAGGTGGATAACCCAGTCACCTGCTTATCCCAATCCTTTTTCAGAAGTTTAGAGCACAGTGTGTTCTAAAATGAAGGATGGCATGGACAGGTTGGGCCGAAGGGCCTGTTTACATGCTGCAAACCTCTATAATTCTATGTTAATTAAAGGAACACAAAACCTTCGCCATGTCCTTCTGTAAATCAACTGGAGGCTGTTACTGACCAGAATCCAGCAAAATGTTCCTGTCAATGGGGGATTTCTGTTCATCTGATCCATAAGTGGGCTTTTAGATTGATTCCAATTTCTCTTTTGTGTTAATACGGTTGTGAGAGCCTCCACAGGGACCTGGAGTATGCGGCAAGTCAGACTAAAAGGATGAGGTTAATTTAGATCACCTAGCGATTTCACCCTTTTAATCCCAATTTTAACATCCTTTGGGGAAACAGGCAGGTTTTATTCACAGGATAGCAATGCTTTTGTGACCCATTGTCTGTCATTCAGTCTGGCTGCAACGAGATAAAAATCCATCCAGTGAATGGAATTTGAATGTGGGTTGAAGCTTGGGGATTGTCAAAAGTCCAGTATCCTGGCTTATTTCCTGGACTAAATGTATCTCCCATTATTACTTCATCCAGCTTGGATCTCTTAGTGAAAAAAGACTTATGTTTTCTACAACAATTCTCACAAGCTCAGAATGTCTCCAAGTATTTTGCAGCCAATGAAATAATTTTTCGGTGGAATGATTCATGTAGAATTTTACTTCATTTATAAACTGATTCTGAATTATAACAAAGGTCAAAGAACAGTATAGCACAGGAACAGGCCCTTCAGCCCACTGTGCCTGTACTAGCACATAACCCCTTTCTAAACTAAAGATCTTTTGCCTCTACGTGGTCCGTATCCCTCTATTTCCAGGCTATTCATGTATCTTCTCTGTTGACGTGCCTCTTAAACGTTGATTTGTATTTACTTCTACTACCTCTTCTGACAGCACATTCCAGGAACTCACCACCCTGTGTAAAAACTTGCCTCTCACATCTCCTTTAAACTTTCTCCCTTTTATCTTAAACCTTAGTCTACCCTGTGAAAAAGACTCCAACTATCCATTCTACCTGTGCCCCTCATAATTTTGTAAACTTCTATCAGGTTCTGATGTTCAAGTGAAACAAGCCAAGTTTTTCCAACCTCTCCTTGTAGCTAATGCCCTCTGAACCAGACCACATTCTGGTAACCTTTCCTGTACTCTCTCCAAAGCCACCACATCCTTCTGGTAGTGTGGTGACCAGAACTGTATGCAGTATTGCAAATGTGGCCTAATCAAAAGTTCTATACAGCTGCAATATGACTTGCCAATTTTTATATTCTGCCCCGACTGATGAAGACGAGCATGCTGTACACATATTTAACCATCTTATTCACTTGTGTTGCCCCAGGGAATGGTGGACCTGTACGCCCAGATCCTTCTGTATGTTAAAATCAGAAATTATAGTAATTACACTCTGAAATGAAACTGGTAGCCCATCAGTCTGAAGATGTCTCTGATATAACATGCACTCTTTACCCCTAAATCTCTAATTCAGAAATCATATCAAGATCAAGTCATTCTGAAGCATTTCCTGTACAGTTAGTGGCATTTGCTACAAATAAATCTGTTGGACTCTAACCTGATGCTGTGAGACTTCTTACTGTGCGTACCCCAGTCCAACACCGGCATCTCCACATCAATTCCTCAAGAACCATGGGAAAGTTTTATGTATAACTGAGCTTTTTGTGATATCAACTGTTGCAATTAGAAACATGAAAATGCTCCTTGGGGGCATTTGATCTTAATAGTCAAAGGATAGTTTCAGGCTAAAGTTATTACATTCTTTGGGAACTGCGGCAGAGGGTCAGCACCCTGAGTAAAAGTCAAACTGAATGGAATTCAATTCAAACTGGATTTTTTTCCAAAAGATGTGTCAGGCTTCTTCTGTCCATTGTTCCCAGGTCCCATTTCATGAATAACCCATTTTGCACAACAACTATTTACACATCTTCCTCTGGGATATTCTTTGTAAAACATTTGTCAGAATGTCTTGAGATTGTTAATTCTAATGGCAGCGTTCCAAAGATGGAAGCAAATTCCAGTTACCCTAACTTTCAGCTATTAGAATTTGGCTGGAATGTAGAAAAGCTGCCCTTTATTCAGAAAGAGGCTGATGTTTGAACTGGGTTTTAAAACTTGGAAAAATATGTTTTGTGGTTTCAAACAAAGAGTAAATGTTCTTGCAGTAATATTTAGAGAAAAGATAATTTTATGTTTCAATTTCTACTCACTTCTCGGATGCTCACGAGTTGCATTGCCTGGGTTTTGATTTCATGCTTTATCACAAAATCAGTTTGCAAGAAAAATGATGATTACCCGGGGGGGGGGGGGGGGGGAACGCCAGTTTGTCAGAAACTAAAACATCCTTTTGGTCCTCAGGGAGCTGCAAGCTTTTCCAAAGAGCAGCCATAAACTGAATGGTTTACGAAACTTGACAATGAGATCTTTTACCCAGAAATAACCCTGAAATATTTAGCATTGCTTAGCTTAAAGATTCTTAGAGGATTTGAAGAATTCAAATGGCACAAATTAAAATGGAAGCTAAAATGGTTACGTTTCTCAGACAGGCCTCAGCAATTTACTGATGTTGGAAATCATTAACACAGGGCTTTACTCATAGTTATCACTCAATTTAATAATATATTCATCTGCAGGTTGTTGGGCAGCTTGTCAAATTTAGCATCAACTAAATCACTACCATCTCTCATTCATTCAGAAGTGAGTAATATTAGAACATAGAACATTACAGCGCATTACAGGCCCTTCGGCCCTCGATGTTGCGCCGGCCAGTGGACCCCTCTAACCTAAACTATTCCAATATCATCCATATGCCTATCCACCGAACATTTGAATGCCCCCAAAGTAGGCGAGTCCACAACTGCTGCAGGCAGGGCATTCCACGCTCTCACCACCCTCTGTGTAAAGAACCTGCCTCTGACATCCGTCCTATAACTACCAC
Organism: Sphyrna mokarran; assembly: GCA_024679065.1. NCBI lineage: Eukaryota > Metazoa > Chordata > Chondrichthyes > Carcharhiniformes > Carcharhinidae > Sphyrna > Sphyrna mokarran. Next base: position 1,551,309 of record JAGIQG010000024.1, read on the forward strand.
CTCTTAATTTAAAGTTATGTCCCCTCGTGTTGGTCATCACCATCCGAGGAAAAAGGCTCTCACTATCCATCCTATCCAATCCCTTGATCATCTTATACGCCTCAATTAGGTCACGTGTAACCTTCTTTTCTCTAATGAAAATAACCTCAGGTCCCTCAGCCTTTCCTCATAAGGCCTTCCCACCATACCAGGCAACATCCTGGTAAACCTCCTCTGCACCCTTTCCAATGCTTCCACCTCTTTCTTATAATGCGGCGACCAGAACTGTACGCAATACTCCAAGTGCGGCCGCACCAGAGTTTTGTACAGTTGTAACATAACCTCACAGCTCCTAAATTCAATCCCTCTACCAATAAAAGCTAACACACCGTACGTCTTCTTAACAACTTTATCAACCTGGGTGCCAACTTTCAAAGAGCTATGTACTTGTACCCCAAGATCCCTCTGCTCAACAACACTATTAAGGGTCCTTCCATAGCCCTATATTTCATATGCCTGTTATTCCTACCAAAGTGAATCACCTCACACTTATCCGTATTGAATTCCATTTGCCACCTCACGGCTCAGCTCTGCAACCTACCTATGTCCCTCTGCAAACTGTAACATCCATCCTCGCTGTCTACAACTCCCCCCACTTTGGTATCGTCAGCAAATTTACTAATCCAACCCTCTACACCCTCATCTAGGTCATTTATAAAAATGACAAAGAGCAGTGGCCCTAAAACAGATCCTTGAGGTACACCACTTGTAACTGCACTCCAAGTTGAATATTTCCCATCAACCACCACCCTCTGTCTTCTATCAGCTAGCCAATTCCTAATCCAAACTGCTAAATCACCTTCAATCCATGCATCTGCACTTTCTGCAGTAGCCTACCATGGGGAACCTTATCAAACGCTTTGCTAAAATCCATATACACTACATCAACTGCCTTACCTTTATGTACCTCTTTGGTCACCTCCTCAAAAAATTCAATAAGGTTTGTGAGACACGATCTACCCTTCACAAAACTGACTATCCCTAATCAATTTATTTCTCTCTAGATGCTTATAAATCCTATTATATTAGTGCTGACTATCCCTAATCAATTTATTTCTCTCTAGATGCTTATAAATCCTATTATATTAGGAATATATAATATTAAATATACTAAATATTAGGAATCACTCAAACAGAAACCTGACAACGTACTACAGAAAGATAATAAATATTTAATCCTTTGTTTTCTTTCATCACAACATGTCTCCTGACTTATGCCCATGATGTGTACTGGGTAAGTTGACATGGAAATTATAAGGGAAAAGTGTTGTAGGTGAATTGGCAAGAGTTAGTATGAGTTAACACTAAGTTAACATGGGGGCTAGAAGGTAATATGGGGACGGGAGGGGTGGAGAATGGGCTGGCATTGACGGGACACGGAGAGTAGATGGAGGGCTGATGGAGTGTGAGGAGTGGGTCCAGAGGGCAAAATGACACAGTGAGATGAAGTCCAAGAGAAGCAATGTGGTCTTTTTAAGGAACCTGCCTGGATAGGTCATGTGCTGCTGGTGTCCGGATTCTCACAGTATAACGAACCTGTGTCGCAATGTTCCCATGATGGCAAATACGGACACAAAATCACTCTCACAGCGTTAATACCAACAAATAAATCTAAATAAATCTAAAACAAATCTAAATAAATCTGAGCATTTCAAGATACTTTGGGAAGAAATTTCTGATTTTTTTTTCCAGAAATAGCAGAGGGTAAACAATCAACTGCTGTCAGCTTTTGTGTGAAACTTGTGGAGCTGTTGACTGTGAGTGTTTGTCCCACAGTTCCCCCTCACCTCTCACCGCTCCCCCGTCCTCCCTCACCCTACCTCCCCTCGCCCACCACCCTCTCCCCCTCCATCATCTTATTTACAGCTATATCCTCTGTTGTCACTAAGGCAGCATAGTTGATACGTTTGTTTTACTCTGAAAGAATGCAGTGTTCTGTTGTTTTAGTGTCCCCGGAATCGCAGAGCAGAGCTTGATTGGGGTAATTGACAGGTCAGGTCATATGGCTGAGGGCGGAAAGGCTTTTAGAGAGAATTGTAGTTTATTTGCTGTTTCGGATGCTGCTTGGAGGGGAGGGAGTTCAGTATCTCCTTTCCCCTTTAATGGGGTTAGAGATTCTGCTCCCAGAGTGTTGTTGCTTTGGAACCTGCAGAGATAGATGGATATCCTTCCCTGGCTCTGAACTCTGAAGGTTGGAAGCTGCAGGACAACAGATTTTCTTCTCTGTTTTCCTGTCTTGAGGGTGTTTCCTTCTCTGAAAACTGCTGTTTGGAATTCTGTCCGCAGGTGGTAAAATCTGGAAATCTAGCATAAAGTAAGCATTCTTATTCTAATGCTGATTAATTGTGAAGAAGGGTGTATCTCTGTGAGATATTGCTTTAATTTGGAACAACAGAGATATCCAGCTGTTATGGGCCATATAGTGGGACAGTGGTTAGTGCTGCTGACTCCCAGCACCAGGGAGTTGATTCAATTTCAGCACAGGGTATCTCTCTGTGTGGAGTTTGCATGGTCTCCCCATATCTGTGTGGGTTTCCTCTGGGTGCTGCGATTTCCTCCCTCACTGCAAAGTTAGGTTGATTGGCCATGCTAAATCACCCTTTAGTGTCAGGGGCATTAGTAGGGTAATTATGTGGGGTTATGAGGATAGGGCCTGATTGAGATTATTGTTGGTGCAGACTCGATGGGCTGAATGGTCCTCTTCTGTTCCATAAGGATTCTATAATTCTATCTCTCTAATTATTTCTGTGTCATGTTTGAATATTGTAATTGGTATATGTTAATCTAATTAGTTTTATTATATTTTAACTGTGTTTTTAAATAAATTTTATTTGACAAAAACTTCCTACTTGGTCACTGGAATCACAGCTGGAATGAAACACCTTGTGCTCACCATTGTCAAAATCAAATGTAAAAACTTAGGGTCTCGGTACTTTCCCAAAACCACTTGGAGTTTCCTCCCTGGGTCTTAACATTCCTTATAAAGTTAAACCATTCATTAAGCCACACTAAAGACTATTAATCCTTTAATAGCCTCTTTGAGATATCTATCAAACTGTGAACATGAGTTTCTCCAGAGACTGAGACTTCAGAGGCAATCATCTATGCGTGCTTAAACAATCTGACCATTTTAAACACCCCTCAACCTATCTTCTCACCCTGATTCTCACAGTCTCACCCTCATCCTCTCACTCCCATCAATCTCAGCAAATACTCCCTCATCACTTACTCTCACCTCCTTCACCCTCTCACCCAGGCCTCTGTTGCCCTTTTCCTTTTAGATAGTAGAGGTTGCTAGTTAGAAGGTGCTATCGAAGTGTTGATGAAGCAGATGAAGATGGTTGGACCCGGAACACTACCCTGAGGAACTCTGGTAGTGAAGTTCTGGGACTGAGTTGATTGACCTCTAAATTGTTCAGTAGGCCATGCTGCCCCTTCTCGTTTGAACAAAATCCAAATTCACACCAACATCCTGCATGGTTAGAAACACCAAACACCTGCTTTCTCTCAGCCTTCCTTTACTTATCATTGCATCTCAAGCAGCAATTGTTCTTTCTTTGGGTGACAGTGTAATAACTGTCCCCCAACTCCGCCCTTTCAATGGGCTTCCATTTGAGTTTTGCTTCCCTTGGAAATCAGGTCACATGGGCAGATCTCCAGGCTGAGGTTTTAACTGTGACTTCTCTAGACATATGGGTAGAAGGATCTGGAGATGGGGGTGTTGGGAGTGCAGACAAGGATGGTGGGGTCAGAAGTTACCAACATGGTGGGACGAGATTGGAGATTTTGGATATAGGGAGGGTCCAGACATTGGTGGGGTGGTAAGGTCAGGGGTGCCATTCAGATAGGGGATGTCATTTGGTTTGGGGAGGGACTTTTTGCGGAGAGTTGGGTTGAGGGGTCAGGTCAGGGGCATAAGATTTGGGAAGGGGGTATCATTTGGGTGGGGTGGTTGAGTCAGGGTAGATGTCAGGTTAGGAGAATTTGGACTGGGGAGGGGGATGAATCCTGCACTGCTGAGAAGGGGAGTATGGGGGAGATGAATGGGGTGAGAAATACTATGGGTTGTTTAAGACCTGGGTGGGGCAAGTGAGGTTAACTGTGCAAAGCTCAGTCTGGGTGCTTAGGTAGTTACTCTGAAGTTAGAAGAAGTGATTATTTTTCATCTAAGTCTTGCCCAAGTAACTATCCACATAAAACTGGCAGAACCATCTGAAGCTGGTGATTTAAATAATTTTGTCAGATAGTTCCCAGTGCAACTGTCCAGAGGAAGTTAGCGCTTTGGGGAAATTGCCAGGTAAATCCTTACCTAGGAACTTCCTGGAGGGATTTCCCAGTGCATCATTGGGAATTCCCCTAAATTTGAGACTGGGAGATCTGGAGGTTATGGTCCCTTGTTTAAGGTGTGGTTATAGTTTCCAATCATTGTCAACATTGCTGGACACGGGTGCAATCCCTGTTCCAGAATTCATAGAATCCCTACAGTGCAGAAGTTGGCCATTCAGTCCATTGAGTCTGCACCGACCACAATCCCAACTATGCCCTATCCCCATAACCCCATATATTTATCCTAACTAATCTTCCTGACACTAAGGGGCAATTTAATGTAACCAATTCACCTAACCTGCACATCTTTGTGGGACAAAACCACAGCACCTGAAGGAAACCCATGCAGACACGGGGAGAATGTGCAAAGTCCACATAGACAGTGACCCAAGCCAGGAATTAAACCTGGGGCTGTGAGGCAGCAGCTCTAACCACCGTGCCATTGTGCCGTGCCATTGAATGGTAAACTGTAAAGGAAAAAAAGATCACTTTTAAATCTTCCAACCTCCAGCCAATGGTTCACATTGTCATGGAGCTGGTGTAAAACCTGATGGATATGGTCTGGCTGCCTTTGTGGGAATTTTAAAAAGCAATCTGGACTGGAATCCCGATGAACTGCCGGTACCAAGGAATTCTTCATAACACCCGCTTGCCCACCACCCTCATAAGAATGGGCAAGCCTGGGAATCATGGTAGAATTTCAGCCCTACTTTAATGTCCATTTCTCCTGGTCCTGCCTCCATTCGATCTGGATTGGAATTATGAGAAATCCAGCTGTAGACCCTGACATTCCACAGCAGAAGCTGGGATGTCTACAGAGACCCACTCCTAATTACAGATTGGAAACTAGAATCTAGAGGTCATATTGTTGAAACAGGATTGAGTTAGTCAGTGTTTAAACAGCAAAATTCCATTGCTATGGAAAAACATTGGCAGAGATATGGATCCTGGCTGGAAAAACTGGAGGAAATAGCAGAATTGTTGGGGTTCAATATCCCCCCACTGATTTGTGCTAACATTACAGTCAATTCAGGAAGCTTTCTTCATAGTTCAAGATGTCACCTAAAAGAGGGATGAAGCCCATTGTATCAATTCTTCCACCTGGTTAAGGACCCCGTACAAAACACTGAAAAACACTGAACAAATTTCCAAATGGATCCACATGAGCTTTTCTGTTGGGGATGTAGAGTTTCCGAACAGATAAGCTAATTAATTTTTCACCAATAGATATGGAGTTAGAGGATCAAAATTAAGAGGGATCCTCCAGCAATGGGAGTGGGATAAGGGAGCTTATCCCCATCTCCATTGCTGTTCTCACTTGGGAACTTTGCTAAGATTTGTAGTCTGCAAGAAAGTGTCACAAAATTGATTCTGAGTTGAGATAGATGGTCAGCTGCTCATGGCACACCACTAAACCAGATCCAGCGCCAATTTCAGAGAGTCTTCAGCCTCCTGAGCTCTGTTTGTTGATCATCTATCTGAAAAGGAAAGAGAACAAATTTATACTCTATTGATTCAGCCAGATCTCACGTTCCAGGAAGGACAGGAAAAAGAAACCTGGAATCAACCTGGAGCAGTTTAATCAGCTTCTAATGACACCATCTGATCAGAGAGAGAGCTGGGTCAGCTCTGACCTGGGGAACTATTGAAATGAAAATGATCAAATTCTGATCCAAGTGAATACATCAATGCACATTTAACAGCGCACTGCTCCCTCTCCTGTGTCCAGTTTTTGAGAGATTCTCTCTTTAATCTCTTCCTCTAAGATAATTTCTCCTCTTTCTCTTCCTGCTGTTTGCCAAAAGGATCAGATGGAGAAATTTAAAGAATTATCATCATCCTAGTTTACTTAGTTGCACTTTGCCAAGTTTGAAAATTGAACTATTAGTCTGTCAGCAGCCAATTGCTGACTCTGAGACAGTTTGTAAATTACGCTGGTAAATCTGATCAGAACCGTTACACTGTCCAAGTAACTGAAATAAACACAGCATGAAATTAACTTACTATCAGAGAAGCTTTTCACAAGAAATTACTTTGTGACACAGCTTTATCTAATTAACTTCCATGGTAACAGATCTCAGTGCAGAGTTAAATCTGTTAGTTTTGTCTGACCCACTTGTGTTTAGAAAGAAAAAAATCAGTGATTTTCACTTGAACTTAATTTTATTCAATTCAAACAAATCTGGCTGCAGTGAAAATAAACAGTTTCTGGACGGAGTAAATCACTCAGTGTTTTACATGCCTGCACACACTTGATCTGTTTACCCTCTGACCTCCAAAGCTCAGTATGGGAGGTCACTCGATTATTTACAACATTCTTTTCTTCAACTAAAAAGTAATGAAGATTTTATACAAATAGAATAAATACTTAAGAATCACTTGTTTCATCAAGTGAGTGATGGCAGGACTAAACTTTGTGTTATGTAAACTTTACTATTTTAATTTTCTGTCAAACAGATTGGTAATTAAACACATTAGGGTTAATTCACTTATCCCCAAGTTTGGAGGCATGGCCATACAGTGTTATATTCCACCCGAGAATCATAGAATTCCTACAGTGTAGAAGAGGCCTTTTGACCCCTTGCGTCTGCGCTGACTCTCTGACAGAACATCTGACCCAGGCTCTATCCCCCAACCTATCCCTGTAACCCCACACATGGCTGATCCACCTAACCTGTGGATCTTTGGGGTGTGGGAGGAAACCAGTGCACTCAGAGTAAACCCATGGGGAGAACGTGCAAACTCCACTTAGACAGTCACTCAATGTCGGAATTGAATCTGGGTCCCTGGCACTGTGAGGCAGCAGTGCCAACCACTGTGCTGCTTTCCGAACTCCCTTCAGATTGGGTCACAATTGAGAACTGAGATTTGTGAATTTACCTTATAAATTTCCATTGCATTTGTTACTGCCTTGTAAAGATAATCATGCACTATAACTCACCACAGGTCAAAAGGCTGTGAGGTAGTTTAATGTTTATATCACTCAAATAACAATAACTTCAGCCATTCGTTCAAAATCCAATGTAGCAAATTGCAAAATTGAATTTGGCTGGAGAGCTGGTGAAGGGGGCAGGGATTTCGATTTTTGGATAATTGGGATCTTTTCTGGGAAAGAGCTGACCTGTTCAAGAGGGAGGGGTTACACCTGAATTGGAGAAGACCCTGGATGATTCAGGATATTGAGGCCTTGATTAAGAAGAAGAAAGAGACACATGACATGCATAGGCAGCTGGGATCAAATGAATCCCTTGAAGAGTGTAGGGGGTGTAGGAGTAGAATTAAGAGAGAAATCAGGATGGCAAAAAGGGGACACGAGGTTGTTTTTGCAAACAAGAAAGGAGAATCCAAAGAGATTCTACAAATATATAAAGGGCAAAAGAGTAATATTCTTTTCCATATGCTCATCCAGAAGTCTCTTAAAAGTCCCCAGTGAGTTTGCCTCAACAACCTCCGACGGCAGTCGGTTCCATTCACTCACCACCCTCTGAGTGAAAAACCTACCCCTGACATCTCCTCTGTATTTGCTTCCCTGCACCTTAAATCTGTGTCCTCTCGTATAAAGGGGGAGAGAGTAGGGCCTCTTAAGGATCAACAAGGTCATCTATGTGTGGATCCATAAGAGATGGGTGAGATCCTAAATGAAGATTTCTCATCAGTATTTACTGTTGAGAAAAGTATGGATCTTAGAGAACTTGGGGAAATAAATAATGATGGGAAGTATATTGATGGGGAGTGTACATATTACAGAGAATGAAGTGCTGGATGTCTTAAAGTGCATCAAGTAGATAAATCCCTGCGACCTGATGAAGTGTATCCCAGGACATTGTGGGAGGCTAGGGAGGAAATTGCGGGTCCCTTTTCTGAGGTATTTAGAACATAGAACAATACAGCACAAACAGGCCCTTCGGTGCCCGAGTTGCACCGTTCACATCTACCAATCCACAGACCTATCTATAACCCCCTATCCTATTCTTTTCCATATACTCATCCAGAAGTCTCTTAAAAGACCCCAGTGAGTTTGCCTCAACAACCTCCGACGGCAGTCGGTTCCATTCACTCACCACCCTCTGAGTGAAAAACCTACCCCTGACATCTCCTTTGTATTTGCTTCCCTGCACCTTAAATCTGTGTCCTCTCGTAGTGACCATTTCAGCTCGGGGAAATAGTCTCTGAGAGTCCACCCTATCTATTCCTCTCAACATTTTATAAACCTCTATCAGGTCGCTTCTCAACCTACGTCTCTCCAGTGAGAAGAGTCCCAGCTCCCTCAACCTATCTTCATAAGGCCTGCCTCCCAATCCAGGCAGCATCCTTGTAAATCTCCTCTGAACTCTCTCAATAGCCTCTACATCCTTCCTATAATGAGGCGACCAGAACTGCGCACAATACTCCAACTGGGGTCTGACAAGAGTCTTATAGAGCTGCATCATTACCTCCTGACTCCTAAACTCTATTCCTCGATTAATGAAGGCCAGTACACCGTATGCCTTCTTGACCACAATTTGAATCATCAATTTGAATCATCGACAGTCACATGTGAGGTGCCTGAAGATTGGAGAGTGGCAAGTGTTGTGCCTTTGTTTAAAAAGGGCTGCAGGGAAAAGCCTGGGAACTACAAACCAGTGAGCCTCACATCTGTGGTGGGTAAATTGTTGGAAGTATTTTGAAAGACAGGATCTACAGGTATTTAGAGAAGCAAGGACTGATTAGATACAGTCAGCATGGCTTTGTGAGTGGAAACTCGTCTCACAAATTTGATTGAGGTTTTTGAAGGGGTAACCAAGAAGGTAGATGAGGGCAGTTCTGTTGATGTTGTCTACATGGATTTTAGCAAGGCCTTTGACAAGGTACTGCATGGTAGGTCATTGCATAAGATTAAACCTCATGGGATCCAGGCTGAGGTATCTAATTGGATACAAAATTGGCTTCTTAACAGAAGCCAGAGGGTGGTTGCAGCGAGTTGTTTTTCAAACTGGAGGTCTGTGATCAGCGGTGTGCCTCAGGGATCAGTGCTGGGACCATCATTTGTCATTAAAATTAATGATTTGGATGAGAATATAGGAGGCATGGTTAGCAAATTTGCAGATGACACCAATATAGTGGCACAGTGGACAATGAGGAAGTTATCTTCAAATGCAATGGGATCTTGATCAATTGGGCCAGTAGACTGACATATGGCAGATGGAAATTAATCTAGATAAATGCGAGGTGATGCATTTGGTCAATTGAACCAGGGCAGGACTTACTCAGTTAATGGTAGGGCATTGGGGAGAGTTACAGAACAAAGAGATCTAGGGGTACGTGTTCATAGCTCCTTGAAAGTGAAGGCTGGCAGCACTTCTTATCCTAAAGCTGTGACCCTATTTTCCTCAACAGGGAAATGACTTCTCAGCATTGACCCTGTGAAACTTCCCCAGATCTCTGTAAGGGGAAACATTACAGAAAGCCATGGAGCAGAGCCTGTAAATTGTTAGCTTCCCTCCTCTGAACAGGAGCCATTTTCCTGTCACATTTCACAGTTACTGATTTTTTAAAATATCTATTTTAAGGTTTACTTAATATTTCTTTGTATTGCTCCCATTTTTTTCCTATGTAAGAGATTGGCAGAGGTACAAGAGACACTCACTGCACAGACTGTCTTGTTGAGGCTGTCAGTAAAATGGATCTTGAGGTGTAATATTACTGACAACCAGAGGAACAGACTCTCTAAAGAATTGGAGAATTTATTTCGACAAATAGGCACGTTGCTGGAAAGTCAGCAAGTGGACAGTCAGCTGTAATCCACCCAGGTGCTTTGACTCTCTCGGGCCATGGACATCTTCCCGCATCCTCAACTAACTGGGAAATGATTGGAGTCAGATACCTCCTCCTGCCACTTTCAAGAGGGATCAAGCTGGAAAGAGAGCGATCCAAAATCTGTTAAATTGAATGAAACATAATATTTTTTAAAAGTTGATTTAAATAGCAATATGGCAACAAAAAAATTCAAATTGTAAAAATTTGTAATGATCAGAATTACTCATCAAAAGCAAATCTGATAGTGTCTGTGAAGGGAAAAGGTGTGTCACTCACTGTATAACCCTGAAATAAAAGCAAACTCTTCAAACTGAGGGTTTGAATACATTAGTATTCTTTAATTTTTACAGACATTGACAAAGCTATTGTTACTGGTCAAAGCTGCCAGTTGTGAATCTCCGCAGAGGTTGTATTCCCTCTCTCGATGTACAAAATGGAATTGATGTTCTTTATTCTTTATTACTTTGGACCTTGCATCATATATGTTCAGATTTAAGTTTCAAAGCATTAAATACATGCTGTGTTCTGCTGTCTCAGTGGATAACTCCTCAATATGATAAGGTGCTGAGTCACATTAACGAGGAAGAAGCTACAAATTTATAATCGAAGTGTTTGGATGTCTCTGTTCTCAGTATGGGTCTAATGGGCTGAATAGCCTCTTTCTGTCTTTAAGTGAATGATTCTATCTCCGTCTCTGACCCCATCTCCCTCCACGCATGCTGATATAATGGGTGGAATTTTACTGGCTTGGTCAGGATCACGTCTAATTCCTTGTCTCTTGCAATTTTATGAGAGTGGGATTCCTGGTGAGGTCAGCCTTTCACCAGAAACAGCCAAGAGACTGAATAATTTATTTAAATGTATTTAAGTGTTAATTTCCACCTGTTTACTGAGTCTGGTACTCAATTGGCTGGATTCACTTGTCTTTATGGCCTCGCTGGCTGAGGTTTTCTCCACCAAGGAAAGCACCTTCTCCCATGGACAGGGAATAGTCATGTTGACTTTGCCAGTGAAACCAGAAACCATTGAGGGCCTTGGGGCAGACCAATGGCAAGGGGTTGCACCTTGACATTGGCCAAACCCATAGACATTGCTAAGGTGCTTTGTATTGCTGGCCTGGCACATTAGCAATGCCCAGCTGACACCTTGGTATTGCCTATCGGGCAGTTCTGGGCTCATGGGGCAGGACGTATAGATATTAGGGCATATTGGGGGGCATATGGGAGGGTGTGACATACAGGGGGGGCGCTATGGTGTGGGGCATGAAGGGGCAGCCTGACTGGGCGAGGGACAGTGACTCGCTGGACACTCTGCAATGGCGATGGAAAGGATAAATGATGGAAGTGATGTTTAGAATGCCAATCAAGTGAGTCGCTTTATCATGGGTATTGTCGAACTTCTTGAGTGTTGTTGGGGCTGCACTCATCCAGGCCAGTGGAGAGAGTGTTCCATCACACTCCCATCTTCAGCCTTGTAGAAAGTGGATAGAATTAGAGGAGTCAGGAGGTGAGTTACCTGTCCTGAATCCCCAATTTCTGATCTGCTCTTGTATTCACTGACATTGCTGACAATATGATGAGTGACAGTGGCCCTCAGTTCATGAATGAAGAATTCAAATGCATTGGAAATGCAGCATTGCACATCATTTCTGCTCTATCTCCGTCAAATGGCAAGGCTGAGGCCATGGTGAAAACTGCGAGAGATCATCAGGAAATTGAGTAGATTCAATTTATATGTTTAGAAAATTATTCTAGATTGGAAAGGCAGACCTACTGAATGTAATCCCACCCAGCGATTGATGTCACACCCAGATTCTTCCAATCGTGACAAACCTACTGAATCCAGAAATAGTAACAGCAATGAGTGACAAATTCAAGGTGAAACAGAAAGTCAAATTTCACTTTGATAATGCAGTCAAATCATTGCTGGAGCAGAGAGAGGGAGAGGCAGTCAGAGTGTGAACAGAGAGCGGGAGAGTGTGAACAGGGAGAAGGAGAGACAATGAGAATGTAAATACTCACCACTGTCAACAAAAATCAGCCACTTGACAACTTGGAATCTGAAAAAAGTCATCATCACCTTCAGCATGCATGCTGGATTCTAGAATTTTCCCAGTGACTTTTCCAGTGAATTTTCCCAGCAACACAGGTGGACAGATAGTCAAGAAGGCATATGGCATACTTGCCTTCATTGGCCGGGGCATTGAGTTACAGTTTTATAGAACCTTAGTTTGGCCACATTTGGAATAAAATGTTCAATTCTGGTCACCACACTACCAGAAGGATGTGGAGACTTTGGAGAGGGTAGAAAAAGATTTACCAGGATATTGCCTGGTATGGTGGCATCAGCTATGAGGAGAGATTGGAGAAACTTGATTTGATCTTACTGGAGCGACGGAGGTTGAGGGGTGACCTGATAGAAGTCTATAAGGTTATGAGAGGCATAGACAGAGCGGACAGTCAGAAGCTTTTCTCCAGCGGTGGGAGAATGAATTACTAGGCAGGATGGGTTTAAGGTGCGAGGGGAAAGGTTTAAAGGAGATGTACAAGTTTTTTTTTACACAGAGAGTGGTGGGTAGCCTTGAACTTGCTGCCAGGGAAGGTAGTGGAAGCAGATACGGTAGTGATTTTTAAGTGGCATCTGAACAAATACATGAATAAGATGGGAATAGAGGGAAATGGTCGCTGAAGGGTAGGGGGGTTTCAGTTCAGTCAGGCCGCATAGTCGGTGCAGGCTTGGAGGCCGAAGGGCCTGTTTTTGTCTTATAATTTTGTTTGTTTTTTGATGTTAGGCTAACTGACTCACAGTTTCCTGCTTTCTGTCACTCACTAATCTTGAATCAAAGTGGTACATTTGCAGTTTTGGAATTCACTGGAACCTTTCCAGAATCTAAAACATTTTGGAAAATTATAACCAATACATTCCCATCTCAACAACCAGGAATGAACTGAAACCAACTTTATAAAGAATAATTTATTCATGACATGAGGATACGATTGTCAGTTTCTGAAAAAATAAAGATCTTTTATAACAGATATAGTGCTCTTTGCAGCTAAAAACAAGATTCATTTTTGGAGCTTTCAAGGCTTGCAAATGGAATATTGTCAAGGTGATTAATTTGATCTGTAGTGTGACCAGGTTTGTGGGGGAGCTGAAGGTTTGCTTTTAACACAATGCTATTTAAATCAACGCAAAAGGTCACAGGAATTGAATAATGCCTTGTAGTTTGTGCTTAAAATTCATTTATCATTGATCAGAGAAACTAACTCTCAAACATTCCTGACCAAAGCTTCCACAATACAAAAATGAATTATCCTGAGAAACACTCCATGTGTTTAACCTTTTATCATATATAATCGTTAAAGAGTAAGGCAATTTCTTTTCTGAAAGTCTAGCGTGACTATGATTGAAAGTGTTCTTTGATGCATCATGTACATGTTAAAAGGTGCCTGTTTGTGACTGAACTCTTTAATCTGGAGACTGTTTTCACTTCAGTGGCTATTTGTCATGGTGGACCAGACAGTGACTTTGCAGGCTATTGATCACAGGGAGGTTGGGATTGATTGATTTCCTCGTTGCATCAATTTACACAAAAATATTTATCAGCAAAGAACTATTGGGTAGCCATTGATAGTGGAATTCTTGACTGATTCCTCTACCTTGTTTCACCATAGTAACATAAACTGTAGTTCAGAACTAATAAATTTTTAGTTCTGAAGAAGATTCATCCTGACTCAAAATGTTAATTCTGTTTCTCTCCACAGATGCTGTCAGCCCTGTAGAGATTTTCTAGCATTCTCTGTGTTTGTGTCAGATTGCAGCATCTGCAGTATTTTGTGTTTTTGAGAAGCTTTGGTGTGCCTCAACCAGCGTAACCAATGGTTGCGATGAACCTCACTGTTGTGTGTAAGGATTCTAGCAGATAATGTTTTACCACTCAGAGTTTAGAAAAAGATTTATTTTTTTAATTAAGAGTTATTTGAATTCAATCTCGGTATTCTGATGTGATATGGAATAGCTGAAAGATTGTTACTTTCCTATTTGTTCAGCTCGACTGACAGTTTCGCCTCTTTGGTCAAGGGTTTACCCATTCCTCAGACTGGGGGGTACAGTCCAAGGTGTCCTTGTTGAGTGGGATTGAAGGATTATCATCCTCTAACAGCATTGCCTTTCAGATAATACTGAAGCCTGCCTGCCAGTCCCGGTGGAAAAAAGGATCCCATGGCATCATTTGAAGTCAGGAATTCTCCAATTGTCCAGTCTTGCGTTCATTCAACAACAATTTCAAAGCAAATTAACTCTGATGAAGGGTTATCCTGGCTCAGAACATTGGCTCTATTCTCTCTCCACAGAGCCTGTCAGTCCCGCTGAGATTTTCCATCATTTTCTGTTCATGTTTCAGATTCCAGCATGGGCAGTATTTTGCCTTTATCAAAGCAGTTTAGCTGGCCATGTTATATCAGAATCCATTGTGTAGAATAGGCAGCAGGATTTTCTGATATAATAACAGTGATTGTTATTGAAAGGCACCAGTTCTGAAGACTTGAAATTTTGTACTAAATATTCAGTTTTTTTATTCACTTAACTATTTAATTTGATATTTATTCCCAGCACAAATCCAGATTATAAACTTAGAATCTAGCTGCATGTCAGTGGGAGAATGTTGACTAACTTAATCATTCCAATTATTTGCAAGTTGGATATAAATTTGAATTTATTTATTTGGATATAAATTTGCAAGTTGGATATAAATTTGAATTTTTTCCTTTACTAAAAATATTGTAGAGATTGCGTGGCTTCAGTCTGGCTATCTGTTCTCCTGAGACTGAAAGCTGGGGGACCTGCAGTCCAGCTTTGTGAAATAATGATGATCACCAGTTTGAATATGTAGCTTGTCCAGTAACCTGTAGTGAGGAAGAAATGTCCCCAGATTAACATAGAACATAGAACATAGAACATAGAACAATACAGCACAGAACAGGCCCTTCGGCCTTCGATGTTGTGCCGACCAAAATAAAAAGCAATGCCCCTCCAAACTAAACCATTCCCTTCTCTTCCATATACTTATCAACTAACCTCTTAAACGCCACCAAACTTGGCGCATCTACAACAGCTGCAGGCAGGGCATTCCACTCCCTAATCACTCTTGAGTAAAGAACCTACCTCTGATATCCGTCCTATAACTCATACCCCTTAATTTAAAGCTGTGTCCCCTCGTGCTAGCTTTCTCCATCCTAGGAAAAAGGCTATCACTGTCCACCCTATCTAAACCTCTAATCATCTTATATGTTTCGATTAGGTCCCCTCTTAGCCGCCTCCTTTCTAACGAAAACAACCTCAAATCCCTCAGCCTCTCTTCATAAGACCTGCCCTCCATACCAGGCAACATCCTGGTAAACTCCTCTGTACCCTCTCCAATGCCTCCACATCTTTCTTATAATGTGGGGACCAGAACTGCACACAATACTCCAAGTGCGGCCGCACTAGAGTTTTGTACAGTTGCAACATGATGCTGCGGCTCCTAAATTCAATCCCCCTACCAATAAAAGCTAAGACTCCATATGCCTTCTTAACAACTTTATCCACTTGACTGCCTACTTTCAGGGATCTATTCACACATACACCAAGATCCTTCTGTTCCTCAACACTATTAAGAGCCCTACCATTAGCCCTATACTCTACACATTTATTGTTCCTGCCAAAGTGCATTACCTCACACTTTTCCACATTAAACTCCATTTGCCACCTCTCGGCCCAGCTCTGCAACTTGTCCAAGTCACTCTGTAAACTATAACACCCCTCTTCACTATCTACCACTCCACCGACTTTAGTGTCATCTGCAAATTTACTGATCCATCCTCAATACCCTCATCCAGATCATTTATAAAAATTACAAACAGCAGGGGCCCCAAAACAGACCCCTGAGGCACACCACTCGTCACCGAACTCCACGATGAATATCTCCCATCAACCACCACCCTCTGTCTTCTATCTGCCAGCCAATTCCTAATCCAATTAGCTAAATCACCCTCTATTCCACACATCTGCATTTTCTGTAGAAGTCTTCCATGGGCCACCTTATCAAACGCCTTACTAAAGTCCATATATACTACATCAACCGCCTTACCCCCATCCACCTCTCTGGTCACTTTCTCAAAAAACTCAATGAGGTTAGTAAGGCATGACCTACCCTTCACGAAACCATGCTGACTATCCCCAATCAATTCATTTCTCTCTAAATAACTATAAATCCTATCCCTAATAATTCTCTCCAATACTTTGCCCACAACAGAAGTAAGACTCACTGGCCTATAATTCCCTGGAAGGTCTCTCTTCCCCTTCTTGAACAATGGGACCACATTCGCTATCCTCCAGTCCTCCGGAACCACACCGTAACCAACGACGACCTGAAGATCAGAGCCAGAGGCTCTGCAATCTCCTCTCTTGCCTCCCAGAGAATCCTAGGGTAAATCCCGTCCGGCCCAGGGGACTTATCCAACTTCAAACCCTCGAGAATTTCTAACACATCCTCCCTATCTACTACAATACTTCCCAATTTGCAACCCTGTACCTCAGTGCTCTCCATAGCTACATTTCGAGCACTCTGCGTGAATACCGAAGAGAAATATTTATTCAGTGCCTCACCAATCTCTTCAGGCTCCACGCACAACTTCCCACTGCTGTCTATGACTGGCCCAACCCTTTGAGAAAGAGTTGTCTGAACTCGGAACATCAGCTCTTTTTTCTTTCCTTACAGATGCTGTTAGACCTGCTGAGATTTTCCAGTATTTTCTCTTGTAACAAATCAGTTTAAATCATTTTGATCTGATTTGATGTATTGTCACATGTATTAACATACAGTGAAAGCTATTGTTTCTTGTGCGCTATACAGACAAAGCATACCATTCATAGAGAAGGAAACGAGAGGGTGCAGAATGTAGTGTTACAGTCTAGCTCGAGTGTAGAGAAAGATCAACTTAATGTGAGGTAAGTCCATTCAAAAGTCTGACAGCAGCAGGGAAGAAGCTGTTCTTGAGTCGGCTGATACGTGACTTTGGACTTTCATATTTTTCCTGACGGAAGAAGGTGGAAGAGAGAATGTCCAGGGTGTGTGGGGTCCTTAATTATACTGGCTGCTTTTCCGGGGCAGTGGGAAATGTAAACAGAGTCAATTAATGGGAGGCTGGTTTGCGTAATGGATTGGGTTACATTCACAACATTTTCTGGTTCCTTGCGGTCTTGGGCAGAGCAGAAGCCCATACCAAGCTGTGATACAACCAGAAAGAATGCTGTCTATGCTTTCAAATTAGTGGATGATTGCACCGTTTCCCTGAGAGCTTCACAACAACAGCTGTCTGCCCATGAACTGCATAGATTTACTGCATTTACTTATTAATTACCCAATAAACTCACTGCAGAAAGTTAGGGTTGGTGCATAACAGCAAACTAACCCTTTGAGAAAGAGTTGTCTGAACTCGGAACATCAGCTCTTTTTTCTTTCCTTACAGATGCTGTTAGACCTGCTGAGATTTTCCAGTATTTTCTCTTTGGGTTTCTTTTTTTAAGAAAATACTGCTCTGCTGCTCCCTGCCCAAGAAACCAATTGAAACTGTGGAATCTCATTTTTGCGGATAGTACATTGCTTTTAGAGAATTGAAAAAAGAATATAAATTTTAAAATTTCAAAATGTTTTTCTTACTTTTCTGTCTCTTTTCGTTCTCTCTCACTCCAATGTTTCTTCCCCACTTTTTACTTCTCCTTCTGTGTTTGATTTCTTTCTAATCTATTCCTAGCTATCTCTCCATCATTCCTGTTTCTCTCTCTAAGCGGAACCTGTTTGACTGACGCTGATAAATTAGCATTTCCATTGTTTATTGAGATTCCCGAGATCCAGGCACCTTCACCACGATGTAATCAGCTCACATTTTCAGAAACTTGCATGGTTAAAAAGTGTTTGAGATGGAGGCTGGTGGGAAATGTCGGTCTATTGGCACGGCACCATAGTGCCAAACAGCAGTGGAGAATCTCCATTGTGACAAGTCATAGTTTTACTGCAGCAGCACTCAAACAGAACATTGATTTCAATGAGTGAACACGCAAAGCAGGTGACATGCGCTTAATCACAACTATGGACAAAAAATGCAATTGGTTAAGAAGTGAGTGTGTTTATATTCAAAAAATGTCTAAATTAACCTGGAGCCCTGAGTCATTTCTATTCAGGGAGAAATGGAAAATTGCCTAATGAGGGACTTGCTTCTACATTGAAAGGTATTTTTGGCCTCTTCCTGGAGTCTGCAGAACGTACTGGCTAATTGCCTCAATGTGAAAATAATATTTTTCACCAAGTCCCACTGCGCAAGCTGAATGTTAAAATCTGTGGATTCTGAATAGAGAATTCTCCATGTTTTGTCCAATTTCATGAAATTATTCTCATTGTTTTTCTTTTACAAACTGGTGAGTTTCCTGGGATTTTTTAAATGAGGATTTCTCAGAGAAGATAGTGAGTGGAAATCAGAGTCTCTGCGAGAAGGAGGGCATATCAGAGAGCTGAGGAAGGTAGATCCTATATCCCAGTAATTGACTGCATTAACAAATCAAAAGTAGTTCATATTAAAGAATATTGAAAAGTAATTTACAATTAATGCATGTCTTGTTAATGGTTGTGGTTTGAGATTTGGAACTGCCTTCACATGCATTTGCACAAGTCCTAGGAATTAGACATTGCTAATTTGGGCTGTGTTATCAAAGGAATCATTGCTGACATTCTTTCTGAGGATAATTCATGGTTTGAAGAGGCTCATGCTGTGTCTGGTGTGTCAATAGGCCTCCTGTTTCCTGCACAGAACTATTTGGGCACAATTATTCCCATCATAAAGCATGTACAGCAACAAGTGTTCCTGCTGTTCCTCCTCCACATGGGTTTTTACATCTCCACCAGTCCCTCATCCTGTGCTCTACGTCAGATACTTATAAACAGTTCTTTGTCTGTCAGTCTTGGTGTTTTCACTCAATAATATCTGCTAAGACGCACTTACGATTGTTGTAAATCCTTCTTCTATGAACAGTCTGGGAGCTCATTAAGGGTGCGTTCAGGACAATATATCACAGAGGAATGTCAGAGAGTGGGATGTTGAGAACACTATTACCCTTTGCTCATTTTCAAATCCCAACCTTCAATAATCCAATCCCGAGAACCACAACAATCCTAATCTGGTTTTCCGATATTAAATGATAGTTCCAGAGTTCTGTGCGTCCTCAAACTTCCCAGAGATTCCACAACACATTTGTCATTTATCTGTTTCTGATTTTTTTATGTTCCGATGCCACATTTACACTGCTGTGCTTCAGGAGGATAACATTCCTACCTTGGTGTCCAATGGTTGTAGGTTCAAGCTCTGCACCTGAGATGCAAGCACATAATCAAGGCTACACTTCAGTGTAATACCAAGGAGTGCTGTACCATCAAAGGTACCATCTTTAATATGAGATGTTAGGCTCAGTATTCCCTCTCAGGCTGGTGTGAAAGATTGTGTGATCTGATCTGGAAGATGAGCAGGTGAACCCTGGGTCAATATTGATCCAGAACAAATATTTACTGATCATCATCGCACTGTTGTTTGTAGGACCTTAAACCACAGAACCTCGGAATCCCTACGATGCAGAAGGAGGCCATTTGGCCCATTGAGTCTGCACCAACTCTCCAAAGTGCATTCTGCCCAGCCACCCCTCACCGCTCCATGTCTGTAATCCCACACACATTTAGCATGGCCAATCACCCTAACCTGCACATCTTTGGACTATGAGAGGAAACTGGAGCACCCGGAAGAAATCCATGCAAACATGGGAAAACATGCAAACTCCACACAGATTTTTACATAAGGCCAGAATTGAACCCAGGTCCCTGGTGCTGTGAGGCACCAGTGCTAACCACCATGTTATATATAAATTAGCAGCTCCAATTCTTATATTGTAGCAGTGATTACACAATTATGAAGCATTTTGGGACATTTTGGGGTTATGAAATGTCCTTGTGAGGAAATAGTTGTTTTGAGTGTGCCTTATCAGGGTGATGTTGGAATTACAATGATGCATTGTAACAGAACTGATAACTGGCAACTACAATATACATAGAACATAGAACATTACAGCGCAGAACAGGCCCTTCAGCCCTCGATGTTGCGCCGACCAATTAGGAAAAAGCAATGACCCTCCAACCTAAACCATTAGTGATATACATCACTACACATCAGCGTTCTTCCCAGAGGAAAACTGGAGAGAATGAAAACATCTGAAACATCCCAAATATAAATAACTCAAATTCATATTTGTGTATTTCGAATTAAGATTCTTCTCAGACAAAATTCCAGTGTTTGAGATTTGCTGATGATGCGGATCTCTGTCAGAGATTAGAAACCAGCTCCTCTTTGATATTTCAGCCAAGTAGCCACATCCACAAGTAAGCCACAGAGACAAGCTATTCAACTGTAAAGGCATCTCAATGAAGTATAACCCTTACTGACCTACCTAACAATTACAAATAGGCCAGGAAATTCCTCACAACTTTTACGTTTATTTATCATTGTCACAAATAGGTTTACATTGACATTGCAATGAAGTTACTGTGAAGATCCCTGAGTCACTACGTTCTGGCGCCTGTTCAGGTACACTGAGGCAGAATTTAGCATGGCCAATGCACCTTAATCAGCACGTCTTTTGAAGTGTGGTGTTTACACTGAGGTTCACCCAGACTGAGTACCGTACTGTGTATTGTTTACACTGAGGTTCACCTGGATTGTGTGCCCAGACTGCGCACTGTTTACACTGAGGTTCACCCAGACTGTGTACCGTACTGTGTGCTGTTTACACTGAGGTTCACCCAGACTGTGTACCGTACTGTGTGCTGTTTACACTGAGGTTCACCTGGATTGTGTGCCCAGACTGCGCACTGTTTACACTGAGGTTCACCCAGATTATGTACCGTACTATGTGCTGTTTACACTGAGGTTCACCTGGATTGTGTGCCCAGACTGCGCACTGTTTACACTGAGGTTCACCCAGATTATGTACCGTACTATGTGCTGTTTACACTGAGGTTCACCTGGATTGTGTGCCCAGACTGCGCACTGTTTACACTGAGGTTCACCCAGACTGTGTACCGTACTGTGTGCTGTTTACACTGAGGTTCACCCAGACTGTGTACCGTACTGTGTGCTGTTTACACTGAGGTTCACCCAGACTGTGTACCATACTGTGTGCTGTTTACAGAGGTTCACCCAGACTGTGTACCGTACTGTGTACTGTTTACACTGAGGTTCACCCAGACTGTGTACCGTACTGTGTGCTGTTTACACTGAGGTTCACCCAGACTGTGTACCGTACTGTGTGCTGTTTACAGAGGTTCACCCAGATTGTGTACCGTACTGTGTGCTGTTTACACTGAGGTTCACCCAGACTGTGTACCGTACTGTGTGCTGTTTACAGAGGTTCACCCAGACTGTGTACCGTACTGTGTGCTGTTTACAGAGGTTCACCCAGACTGTGTACCGTACTGTGTGCTGTTTACACTGAGGTTCACCCAGACTGTGTACCGTACTGTGTGCTGTTTACAGAGGTTCACCCAGACTGTGTACCGTACTGTGTGCTGTTTACACTGAGGTTTTGCTGGAGTGCCATGAATTGTATTTTATTGAATGAAGCAATTTGAGCGCAGTATTAAATATCATTCATTCAGAGCAGCATTGGCTTTCCACACATGGGTAGCCAGTCCTCGAAAACACTGAAAGTTAATTGCTCGTCACCAGCTGAAAGTCACTTGTGTTAAATTCATCTAAAAACAGCAGAAACATGAAGCTGTCTGCGA
This sequence comes from Sphyrna mokarran, assembly GCA_024679065.1. NCBI lineage: Eukaryota > Metazoa > Chordata > Chondrichthyes > Carcharhiniformes > Carcharhinidae > Sphyrna > Sphyrna mokarran. The sequence continues at coordinate 1,573,330 of JAGIQG010000024.1, forward strand.
AATATAATGATGTGCTCCCTATCCAGATGGTCAGAGGCTCAAATCCCAAGACGATGGTCTAGTATTTGGATTCACCTGCCGTGTTGGAAAATTCTATTCCCAAACCACAGAACAGCCTCCTCTCCAGTTCAATCTGAATGGGAAAACAAAGCAACACGGCCAGCTTGCAGATTACATCAGTGTGTTTATCTTTCTATCTCTAATCCTGCATTGTTTTTGTGTCTGCTCTCTGGCTGTGTCAGAGTATTAACCCCTCATTACAGACCTGCTTCATCGCTCAACAAACTCCTCATCTTATACCAGTGTGTTTCATTGGGCTGTAATTCAGAAAGAGTGGCCCCCAATGGTGAGGGAGCTCAGAACTCAGGGTCATAGTTTGAGGATAAGGGGTAAACCTTTTAGAACTGAAGTAAAGAGAAATTTCTTCACCCAGAGGAGGTGAATGTGTGGAATTCACTCCCACAGAATGTAGTTGACGCCAAAACATTGATTTGAAGAAGAAATTAGATATAGCTCTTGGGGCTAAAGAGATCAAGGGATATGGGGGGGGAAGGGGGAAGGGGGATCAGGATATTGAATTTGATGATCAGCCATAATGACAATGAATGGCAGAGCTGGCTTGAAGGGCCGAATAGCCTCCTCCTGCTTCTAGTTCCTATGTTTCTGAGTGAGCTGCACTCTGCTGTGTCACTGGGATTTGTGTTTATTCTCGATGGGTTTTGGGCTTTCCTATCTCTCAGGCTGAGGATATATGAAAATTGGGATCCTGACCAGTGCTGTCACTGGCCTGTGACCTGTTCCAGTCCTTTCTGTCGGATGGCAAGAATCTTAGACAGAAAACTCATAAATCAAGAAACTGCAAAAAAAATGTAATTTTCATAAAACCTCTGAAAACACCAAGTTTCAAGCTATTCTGGAGTGTAATTTCCTTGTGCTGATGTGCTGGTCTACTCACATAGCGGGGCGGGAAATATGAACGAAAGGTGAAAAGTTGGGTTTGTGCCCGATTTCTCAGCTCTTCCAATATTGCCATCCTGGCCTGCTGGTGTAATCATGGGCACAAGGCTGATTTAAATATTTATTCACTGATTTTGATATCATTAGTGAATCCAGGGTGCAACCATCCAGACTCAGTTACCTTCCTGAGCTCACCAGCAATGTCTTCATCAGCAAGAATCTCAAGCAGTTCCCAACAGGGACAAGAGGGAATCGAAGAATCCTCGTGGTCATTGGACAGGGGCAGTGCCCAATGAAAAGTGCAGCCTGGCACCCTGACACTGCCCACAGGCACCGTACAGTGCAAAGGGGATGGGGCATGAAGGAGCAGAGCCTCATGTAAGAGGTTGGAATCTGATGGGGAAGTTGGGGGTTCAGGCTGGTCATTAGACAGTGATCAAGGGGTGTCCCTGGGAGAGGGGGGGGGTGAACAAGTCGGGTAGCGATGGAGGTTTAGTGGAGGTGCTTGAGGTGTGATGTCCATGGAGGGATGGGGGAGCGACAGATCTCCTGTATACTGTGTACATTAATACAAGGTACGCTGAGAGATCGGGGCATCTGCGCAATGGCAGCCCTGGCAGAATGCAACCAGCCTCCAGGCATGAATAGGCTCGATCCAGTCCCCTTACTGTTACTCCCCCAGCTGCCTTCTTGAATTGCTGCAGTCCTTGAGATGTAAAAACACCCACAGTGCTGTAAGGGATAGAGTTCCAGCATTTTGACCCCATGACAGTGAAGGAATGGTGATATATTTCCAAGTCAGGATGGCAAGTGACGTGGAGTGGAACCTCCAGGTAATGGTGTTTCCAGGTATCTGCAATTCTTGGTGGTAGAGGTTGTGGTTTTTGAAGGTGCTATAAACTTGCTGTGTATCTTGTAGCTGATACTAATGGCTGTATATCACTGTATGTCAGTGATGAAGGGATTGAATATTTATGGATGTAGTACCATTTGAGTGTGCTGCTTTGTCCTTAATTGTGAATATTATTGGAGCTGAACTCATCCGGGCAAGTAGAGGGTATTCCATCATATTTATTACTTGTACTTTGTAGACAGTGGACAGGCTTTGGGGAATCAGGAGGTGAGTTACTCTCTGCAGCATTCCCAGTTTTTGACCTGCTCTTGTTCTGGTTAGTGGTATGTTATTATTGGAGGATTCAACCATGGTAATGCCATTGAATGTCAAGGGACAATGGTTAGGTTCTCTCTTGTGGAAGGTGGTCATTGCCTGGCATTTTTGTGGCATAAATATTACTTGCCACTTGTCAGCCCAAGTCTGGATATTGCCCACATCTTGTTGCATTTGAACAGGGACTGCTTCAGTATCTGAGTGGCGAATGGTGCTGAAGATTGTGCAATCATTGGTGAACATCCCCACTTCTGACATTATGGTGGAAGGAGTATGATTGGATCTAGGATGATACTCTGAGGAACTCCTGCAGTGATATCCTGGAGCTGAGATATTTGACTTCCAAACACCACAACCATCTTCCTTTGTGCCAGATATGATGCAACAAGGGAGGAATTCCGCCGCCCCCATTCCTATTCCCATTGATCCCAGTTTTGCTAGAGCTGCTTAATGCCACACTTGGTCATGTATTACCTTGAACTGTTAGACTTCATGTTGGAGACATAACAAGGAAGTTAGATAAAGGAGAGCCAGTGGATGTGATTTATTTAGATTTCCAGAAGGGCTTTGAAAGGTGCCGCACAGGAGACTGTTAAATGAGTTAAGATTCTATGGTGTTAAGGATAAGATCCTGGCATGGATAGAGGATTGGCTGACGGGCAGAAGACAGAGAGTGGGGAGAAAAGGGTCTTTCTCAGGATGGCAGCCGATGATTAGTGATGTGCCTCAGGGGTTAGTGCTGGACCACAACTTTTCACAATATATATTAACAATTTGGAGGAAGGAACTGGAGGTACTGTTGCTAAGTTGCAAATGATACAAAGATATGTAGAGGGACAGGTAGTGGGAGGAAACCACAGCACCCGGACAAAACCCCAACAGGCACGGCGAGAAATACAAACCTTTCCTTGATCAAATCCAAGCTGACATTGATAATGGAAACGTAAGAACTGCTTTCGTGTGATTAAATTCCATGTGATCCCAAATGATGCTGATACTGGGGTTAAAAGGGTGAACTCAATAGCTGAGTTACATTTACCCTCATCCTTTCAGATTGACTGGGTCCACACAGCCCGAGCACCCAGGCTCCTGTGAGGCAGACACTCAGGATTGAAGATGAGTTTCTTCACAGCTTCTCTGATTGTGCAGAAGAAGCATTAGGTTTCAGCCATTCTGTCACCGGGCAGCAGCTGGGGTTGGGGGTGAGGAAGGGGCTGGGGAAGTGTTGGGTCTGTGAGTTAGCAGGCAGTGGATGTTCTCCCTGCTTCTGCAGTTTTCCAACAATGTCCTCTGATGTTTATCCTTGACTCTATAATGACATGCAAGCTGTGATTCTCACCAACCAAAACCGCCACAAACCTGGGTCAAATTAAACTGCCATTGCACCAACTCCAGGCACCAGCGGGGGTTCTGGGCAGCAGGGGCTCCTGGCAGAGGGGGCTCTGTGCTCTCTCCAGCTGACACTGTCGAGAGGCTGCCCTGTGACTTTCCCCAGGCTGTCACTGGGTGTCACTCTCAGTCCTTGCCGGTTACACAGAACAATTCCAAAATACCATCATTTCCAATTTTTCTGGAAAGTTTGAAAAGATAGAGTGCAATGTGTAAACGATATCTGACCATATAATCAGGAACAGGGACATTCTGTAATATACAGTGGTGTAGTGAAGCTGGAATCCTGTAACTGAGCCCAATACATAGTAACACGTTACGGTTGAATCTTAGATTTTTCTGAGTGTGCCGAATGGAAACTTCTTCTTTTAAAAAGTGAATTTATTGCTTTCGATGGAACATCATAAACAGATTTCAGATATTTGGGTTCTTGCTGACAGTAAATATTGAAATCGATATTTCAGTCAGGGATCCCAGAGCCTGTTGATTTTAAAATAACAGAAAAACATGCAGCAATTCAATCCAAAATTGAGATTATATATCACTGGAATGCAGGGGGGAGTGGTGGTGGAGGAGGGGTAGTTGGAAGGTGCTGGAGGAAGGTTTGAATCAGTCAGTAGGGACCCTCACGTCTCTGAGCAATTTGGTTACCACTCTCTCTAACAGCACCTGACTGCCTGGCTCTGTTTTTGGCCCACAAATGGGATTGGATAAAATAAGAGGTCCGTGAGTCTCTCAGACAAGGAGTTTAATCCCTGACATAAACAGAAAATGCTGGAAGCTCTTAGCCGGTAGCACAGAGGCTGTACAGAGAGCAGGCCAACTTTAACTGGGGATCCTGGGAGAAGGTTCAGTCATTGGAACCAAAAGGATGAAGATAAGTCTTCACGTGAAAATGTCAAATGAAACAAAGAGTGACATGGAGCAGACTGGGGAAGCTCAGAGCTGCTGCAGAGAGATAGCAGGAGGGAACAGAGAAAGAAGCACTCAGTGGAACATTGAGTATTGGAGAACTCAGTGATCAGGGTGGATTTGAAAGAGAAAAGCTGAACCTGGGATTGGGATCCAGCTGGATCTGGCAGAGTTAGTGAGGCAGTAGATTTCAAGAGATGAGGGGGTGGGAAAAGGGCAACAGGATGTAGAGTTGGATGATCAGCCATGATCAAGATGAATAGTGGAACAGGCTCAAAGGGCCGAATGGCCTCCTCCTGCTCCAATTCTATGTTTCTAAGGTGACAGATGGTGAGAAAAAGAGACGTGAAGGTAAAAGTTCATCAAAACCGAACACAGGATCCAAACAAGCGTGGAAAGTGAGGGGAATGAAACTGAACTGTGTAAAGGTCACAAGTGGAATTCAGGTTATGCTGAGGAATAGAAGCTGGTAAAGGTAGACATGCCTGATGGAAGAAGTGAATTAAATAAAACATTGCACAAGCTGTCAATTTCTAACAGAAAATGCTGCAAACACTCAGCAAGTCAGTCAGCATCTGAGGAGAGTAATCCTTCCAGGTGTGAATCTTTCATCGATCAGCCTGGACCAACCTCAACAAAAGAGGCTGCATGGATTATACTATATACACAACACAGAAACAAACCGTTCAGCCCATCTGAATACTGGGAATTGTGAATCCTGACTGGATTGCTCAGTCTTGATCTTATACCGATGATTCTTCCCTATGAGTGGGAATATCCAGTCTATCAAAACCTTAAATTGATCCAAGTGTCCTTGCACTAGAGAAGGAAAATAGTCCAGTGTCCCGTCTCCTGATTGTTGTTTGATGGTCTCCATTGAGCGTGATTACCAAGTGAGCTGGGATTTGCATCTGAGGTCTTTACAGTGAAGACTTTCACATCATGGGAGTGAGGTGCTGAGGATGCTGATTCCCACATGATTCAGGAAGGAGAGGACAAACTGATTCCAGCACTATGCCAGGACTGAATACCCATGAACTTCTAGGATTAATATTATCCTATGGACAATGAGCACTCCCTCTTTCAACTGCCTGGAAGATGTCAGATCTTAATAACCTCTGTGTCATTGGGAGTTATTGGTCAGTTTGACAGATACAGTACAAAATCCTTCACTTCTGAATGGATTGTTTTGAGCCAGTCTCAGCTTTCCACTGTGACAATTGCCAGAAAGATTTGAGCAGTTTTAAGGAGGCAATTTCAAGTGAACATATCACATGGTTTTGAACACAGCTCTATTAGAGAGTGTATCCCACTCTACACCGTCCAGATCTCACTGAAAGAGTAAAGTCAAACCAGGTGTGAAATGGATGCCGAGGTTCAATTAAAATGATTCCATTTTCTTCCTGAATTTAAGCTTCACATCCTCTGAAAACACTGTTACTGTCAGCAGAGTTAGTGGCCAGGCATTCTGCTGCTGGAAACAACAAACTGGGAGTTTGAAAACAGAACTTGATAAGATCACTCCAGAAATTCAATGTTATTATCTCACCCACATTTGTCAAATTTTAGTATACACGCTGCCAAAGTGAGCACATCAGGAAGATGCCCCTCTGTTGAAAATGGCCTGATCCATGCAGTTCAAACAGCAAATAACAGAAAACTTAAAATGAGATTTGTTTTAAGTGATTAACATTGGTAATAAGACAGTGAAATAAGAAAGATTAAATTCAGCCCTTTGACTGGAGTCTCGTTTCATAATGTTGGACATATCTGTTAATAGATCTTTAATTTCAACAATAAAGTTCAGACTGACTGTCTCAATAAAAATAACATTGGAATAAATTGACATTTATTAGTTTCAGTCTCAAACACAATTCAATTTGAATTGAACCAATGCAAATTTATTTTGAAGGATCCAAATTCCAGCCCAGTTCCAGGTTAACATGTGAATTCTGCTCCTTTTTTTTTAAAAAAAAAGCAAACAATTTTCATCTCATTACTATATCATTCTCATGTTACTGAGCAATAAAGCAGAGAATGGTCCTACAGACTCACTGCTGTTTTACTTGTGTCCTTTATTATTATAAATCACTCCTCCAGTTTCTTCTCAATGATTAAGGGTAACAATGCAATAATGGAGAATGTTTTCAAGAATGACAAATTTTTAAGGTCAGATAATGTAGGAAGAATGACAAATGTTGCTATCCTATCATGGCTTTGCTCTTCCTGGAGTCTGTAACCTCCTCCAGCCCCACAACCCTCTCTGGTAGCTCCATTCCTCTCATTCTGAGATTTTGTACATCCCACATTTAATCATTTAACCATGGCTGTACCTTCAGATGCTTGGGTCTCAGATTCTGGGATTGTCTCCCTCAATCCTTCCATCTCATCCACCTCCTCATCCTCCTTTGAAACCTTTCTTGACTCTCTGACCAAACTTTTAGTCACCCAACCTTTGCCTTACAAGGCTCAGTCTCTAACTTTCTTTTAGCTTAGGATGAAGAAGAGCAGTAAAGCCATTCAGCCCTTTGAGCTTGCTCCACCATTTAATAAGATCATGGCTGATCTGATTGTAACCTCAGATCTGCATCCCACCTTTCACTCTCTTGCTTACCAAGAATCTATCCATCCCTACCTTAAGAATATTCAAAGGCTCCAGCTTTCACCACTTTTCAGGAAGAGAGTTCCAGAAACTCATCACTATTTGAATGAAAAACAGCCTCAACTCCATGTTAAATAGGCTACCCTTTATTTGTAAACTATGACCCCTAATTTTAGGTTCTCCACAAGAGGAACAGCCTCTCCACACCTACCCTGTCAATACCCTTCAGGATTCTATATCCTGATTAATCATCTCTTACTCTTCTAAGCTCAAGAGGTATAAGCCCAACCTATCCATCTCATAGGACAGCACATCCATTCCAGGTAATAGTTTGATAAACCTTCTCTAAACTGCTTCTACCACACTCTTATGAAGCACTTTGAGATGTTTTATTATGCAGTAGGGGTTATACAAATACAAGGTAATGTTGTTATTGAAGAGTGAGCTCCTTCTTATTGGCTTAGGGAACTGATCCATTATCAGGATGAATGTTTTGAGCAATGATTGGTTGGAATGTGGGGATGTAACGATTGGAATTAGGAGATGTGTAATTAAATCTTCAGGAATGCACCTGACTAGAATTGGCAAGTTCAGTCCTGCTGGTCTTGTCAAATGTTATAAATATGAAGTTTATAAGGTTGACATGTTTGGAGACTTACCTTTAATTTAGGGTAAAATGATAGCTGGTCAAGGAGAGGTGCTGCTTAAAGAGTAAAGGAATGCCCAGATTATTTTGCTGGAAAATGTGCAAAGTCTTCACAACTGGAGTCAATGGCAGTAGCACAATGCTTACAGTTGTTAGACTGCTAGTCTCTAAACTCCCAGGAAAATGTTGAGATTGTTGGGTTGTGTGTGAACTGTCTGTTTAATTTGAGGCTAAAAGGGATTTGGGGTTTCAAGGATCATAAGCAGTATTTTTATGCCAAATCATTCACCTTACCATGAAGATAGGTTTGAGAAGGAAAGGATTTCTAAGATAACCCAGAAACTCTCAGACAAGCTAGATTGCTAGAGTTTAGGAGACAGAGAGCAGCTAGAAGGAGATGTTGCTATATTTCACTACAAAGGAATGCAGGTGGGAATTCACAATCAGGTGCAAAATACCAAAACTGTGAGGATTTGATATGAAGTTGGGAGATTTGACTAGCTTGTGCTGAAGGGAAGATACATACACATAGCTACATAGAACATTACAGCACAGTACAGGCCCTTCAGCTCTCAATGCTGTGCTGAGCTATGTTCAATCCCAAGATCAAGCTATCCTCTCAGGAGCCAGAAGAAACCCTCACTATTAAAGACAGTTCTAGAATCAAAAGTTGTAAAATTGGGGAAAGGACTGGAAGTAAACCACAAGAGCTAATAATAACTTTGGACTGATTCAGGAAAATGAATTCTGTTGTTATGTTGAAAGTAAGAGTGGAACGTTTTGTCCTGTGATCGAAAATATAAGTTGTTCACAAACATAATATTTAGGCAATAGTGTTTTTGGTCTGACTGTTACAGTAAAAGTTCTATAAGTCCCAAAAGTTTGATTTTGTTTAAATTCCCTGAGTGTATGCGGATTGTGACAAATTCATGGAGTTAAATGAAATTGCTTCATTTCAAACTATTGTACTAGTGAGGATCTACATCACTGAGTGCATCAAGATCACCTACCAAGCTGTGAGGTCTGCCTCAGCCCCTCCGATCGAGAGGGGAAGTGATTCTGGCTCTTCCTTAGTCTGCAAGATTCCCCTGTCTCCCACAGTGTAGTTAACTGATGTTATCATCAGTGTTGCAAGCCAGGTTCACTGTCTGGATCTCCAATGGGGATTCACTGACCCTGGGAAGGCACAATATTTTCCAATAAACTGTCTAAATGTTATCCACTGTTAAACCTAACTGAAATTATCCCGTTGTGGTTATTGTAACCTTTAAGTATTTTGCTACAAGTGGTTTGTTGTTAATTTCAGAGATTGAAGCCCACATTTGAAAACCACGTGATCTATTAATGATTAAAATGATGAAGTGTTTTCATGGAGACATATTTGAGGAAAGTGAGTGATATCAGGGACTTGGCCAATATGAGCAAACTCAATTCTAAAGTGGGTTGACCTTGCTGCCAAACTCTTTACTGTAAAGTTCAAATCCAAAACCTGTTTCCCAAAAAGATTTTATTTGACAACAAGAATGGATAAAGTCACAGAAAAGGCTATTCAGCCCATCATGTCTGCATCAGGCAAAAAATATCCACCTAACTGTTCCAATCCTGGTTTCTAATGTGAGGGTTGTTTCATAGAACATAGAACATTACAGCTCAGTACAGGCCCTTCGGCCCTCAATGTTGTGCTGACCAATGGAACCAATTTTATGACCCTCTATCCTAAACTATTCCAATGCTATCCATATGCCTATCCACTGACCATTTGGACGCCCTTAAACTTGACAAGTCCACAACTGCTGCAGGCAGGGCATTCCATGTCCTTTCTACTTTCTGAGTAAAGAACCCACCTCTAGCATCTGACCTATAACTACCACCCCTTAATTTAAAGCTATATCCCCTCGTGCTATCCATCTCCACCCGAGCTATAATTGTCAAATTTTCCATGTTTAAACTGAAGCAGATACGATAGTGAGTTTTAAGAGGCATCTTGACAAATATATGAATAGGATGAGAATAGAGGCACGTGATCCCCAGAAAATAGGGGGTTTTAGTTAAGTTGGACAGCGTGGTCGGTGCAGGCTTGGAGGGCCGAAGGGTCTGTTCCTGTGCTGTAATTTTCTTTGTTCTTTCAAATGTTTGATGCAATGAACTACAGAAAGCTCACAGCCAGAGCCAATTCCCCCCCACGGGGGGAAATAGCCCCAAAAATACCGTGTATACACGTGTAAGAACTGATGTAGTGTAAAAGTGAATGAACTAGGTGACTTTTTGCCTAAAAAGACAGAATTTTTCACATGCTGCTGTTTCTGGTAGCTGTTCCTAGCTGGAGATCTGTGATTACAGTATGTTACAATCACTTGTCTCACAAATCCATTAGCTCATTTCCAACTGCTCTGTAACATCCATCATCCAACTGGATCGAGAATGACCCCTCTTACTGCTGCCCCCTCTCATTCTCTGGAGAGGCTTCTGTCGATTTGCAGCTCTGATCAAGTGGACAAAATATTGACATTTTCTTTTCTAGATTGTCATTTTTCTTGTAACATGGAAAAAACTTTAAGCTGTTACCTTTTTAACCACATTCCTGTCTGAATCTGAAACTTGGACAACAGATAAAAGATCTGTGAACGAAATGAGACATATTTGAAATGTGGGCTGTAATCTCTCTGGTGTTTATACCGGCAGCATCTTATGTGGGTTTCCCGCCAGCGAGGACTGTGTTCAATGGGAAACATCGTTGACAAGGCTTTAGAACGGTGGGTGTCTGGAACTTGTTGCCAGGGGAGGTAGTGGCTTCCTTCATTCAAAAGGCACAAAACAGTCCAATGAACATTCCTCTCTCAATATTCCTTTCCATGGCATTTGTAACACCTGGCTATGGATTGGCCTTTTCTCCTTGTTGACCGTTGCCAGGCAGCGGTGCCATGTTGGATTTTTTCATTGGAGTAGCTTGCCACCAAATCTACTGACATTGTCCGTGAGCTGACCAATCACATCCAAGGCTATCTCATCAGAAAGCTGAAAGTCACATCAGATCACCCAGTGCAAGCAGAGAATGTAACAACTTGAAAATCTAATTTTGTTGGATTCTTCTGAATAATACCAAATACAGAATTGTATGATTTTTCAAACACCTTCATACTAGTGTGACGATCAGCTCCTATTTACATCTGAAATGTGGAGCATATTTAAGGAACAGCTTCTGCATGTCCTTAATGAATACGTACCTGCCAGGCAGGGAGGAAGTGGTCGAGTGAGGGAACCATGGTGTACTAGGGAAGTTGAATCTCTGGTGAAGAAGAAGAAGGAGGCTTATATAATGATGAGACGTGAAGGCTCAGTTAGGGCAATAGAGAGCTATAAATCAGCCAGGAAGGAGCTAAAGAGGGAGTTGAGAAGAGCTAGAAGAGGACACAAGAAGACTTTGGCGGATAGGATTAAGGAGAATCCTAAAGCTTTTTACAGGTATATAAATAATAAAAGATTGGTTAGGGCAAGATTAGGGCCAGTCAGAGATAGCAGTGGGAAGTTGTGCGTGGAGCCTGAGGAGATAGGAGAGACACTGAATGAGTATTTTTCGTCAGTATTCACGCAGGAGAAAGACAATGTTGTCGGGGAGAATACTGCAATACCAGGTTGTAGACTGGGTAGGATTGAGGTTCATAAGGAGGAGGTGTTAGCGAATCTTGAGGGTATGAAAATTGATAAGTCCCCTGGGCCAGATGGGATTTACCCTAGGATTCTCTGGGAGGCTAGAGAGGAGATTGCAGAGCCTTTGGCTTTGATCTTCATGTCGTCGTTGGCTACAGGTATAGTGCCGGAAGACTGGAGGATGGCAAATGTTGTCCCTTTGTTCAAAAAGGGGAGTAGGGACCATCCTGGAAATTATAGACCGGTGAGCCTGACTTCTGTTGTGGGCAAGGTCTTGGAAAGAATTATAAGGGATAGGATTTATAAGCATCTAGAGAGAAATAAATTGATTAGGGATAGTCAGCACGGTTTTGTGAAGGGTAGGTCGTGCCTCACAAACCTTATTGAGTTTTTTGAGGAGGTGACCAAAGAGGTAGATAAGGGTAAGGCAGTTGATGTAGTGTATATGGATTTTAGCAAAGCGTTTGATAAGGTTCCCCATGGTAGGCTACTGCAGAAAGTGCAGATGCATGGGATTGAAGGTGATTTAGCAGTTTGGATTAGGAATTGACTAGCTGATAGAAGACAGAGGGTGGTGGTTGATGGGAAATATTCAACCTGGAGTACAGTTACAAGTGGTGTACCTCAAGGATCTGTTTTGGGGCCACTGCTGTTTGTCATTTTTATAAATGACCTAGATGAGGGTGTAGAGGGTTGGATTAGTAAATTTGCTGACGATACCAAAGTGGGGGGAGTTGTAGATAGCGAGGATGGATGTTACAGTTTGCAGAGGGACATAGATAGGTTGCAGAGCTGGGCCGTGAGGTGGCAAATGGAATTCAATACGGATAAGTGTGAGGTGATTCACTTTGGTAGGAATAACAGGCATATGAAATATAGGGCTAATGGAAGGACCCTTAATAGTGTTGTCGAGCAGAGGGATCTTGGGGTACAAGTACATAACTCTTTGAAAGTTGGCACCCAGGTTGATAAAGTTGTTAAGAAGGCGTACGGTGTGTTAGCTTTTATTGGTAGAGGGATTGAATTTAGGAGCCGTGAGGTTATGTTACAACTGTACAAAACTCTGGTGCGGCCGCACTTGGAGTATTGCGTACAGTTCTGGTCGCCGCATTATAAGAAAGATGTGGAAGCATTGGAAAGGGTGCAGAGGAGGTTTACCAGGATGTTGCCTGGTATGGTGGGAAGGCCTTATGAGGAAAGGCTGAGGGACCTGAGGTTATTTTCATTAGAGAGAAGAAGGTTACGCGGTGACCTAATTGAGGCGTATAAGATGATCAAGGGATTGGATAGGGTGGATAGTGAGAGCCTTTTTCCTCGGATGGTGATGACCAACACGAGGGGACATAACTTTAAATTAAGAGGTGGTAGTTATAGGACGGATGTCAGAGGCAGGTTCTTTACACAGAGGGTGGTGAGGGCGTGGAATGCCCTGCCTGCAGCAGTTGTGGACTCGCCTACTTTGGGGGCATTCAAATGTTCGGTGGATAGGCATATGGATGATATTGGAATAGTTTAGGTTAGAGGGTCCACTGGCCGGCGCAACATCGAGGGCCGAAGGGCCTGTACTGCGCTGTAATGTTCTATGTTCTATGTGAACTAGAACATAGAACACTACAGCACAAACAGGCCCTTCGGCCCACAAGTTGTGCCGAACACATCAAAACCTACCCAGCCATAGACCTATCTATAACCCCCAATCCCATTGGATCCCATATACTCATCCAGAAGTCTTTTAAAAGACCCCAGCGAGTTTGCCTCGACCACCACTGACGGCAGCTGATTCCATTCACTCACCACCCTCTGAGTGAAAAACTTTCCCCTAGCATCCCCTCTGTACTTGCTTCTCTGCACCTTAAATCTGTGCACTCTCGTCGCGACCATTTCAGCCCTGGGAAATAGCCTCTGAGAGTCCACCCTATCTATTCCTCTCAACATCTTGTAAACCTCTATCACGTCGCCTCTCAACCTTCGTCTCTCCAGGGAGAACAGTCCCAGCTCCCTCAACCTGTCTTCATAAGGCATGCCTCCCAATCCAGGCATGTTCTATGTTCTATATTCAGAACAATTTACCCAATGTAGATATGTTCATTTAAATCTGAAATTTAAATCTTTTCTTTAACAATTCATCAAAGGCCTTAATCTGGCAAATCCAGCCAGTCATTTCCATTGAAAAGCTTTGAATGCTGCTTCACTTAGACGATGCATTAGCCGCTTGGCAGAATATTCAATACTGAAATCTCTCAGAAAAGGACAGCATTCAGTTTAATTCTGACTTTCAGCCTGATGTATAGTCAAAACAAGTGCAGTCATCACGGATGGTAGCAACAAGAGAGAAAATGGTCAATGGGGAGGGAATGGTCTGGTGTTATTGGCACTGGATAGTAATCCAGAAGCCCAAATTAATGCTCTGGAGACCGTGGTTCAAATCCCACCATGACAGATGGTGAAATTACAATTCAATAAAGGTCCTGAATTAAAAGTCTAATGATGCTGATGAAATCACCATCAATTGTCATAAAAAAAAACGTCTGGTTCATTAACATCCTAAGGAAATCTGCCATCCTTACCTGTCCTGGCCTACATGTGACTCCAGACCTACAGCAATGTGGTTGACTCTGAAATATCTTCTAGCAAAGCCACTCAGTCTCAAAGGCAAATAGGGATGGCTAATAAATGTTGGCCTAACCAGTGATACCCACTTTCCAAGAAAAAATTAAAGAAACATAAACCCTACAGATTCCTCTCTGCCCATTAGTTTCCAATTCTTTCCATGATCTCTGGCATGTTTTCATTTTATCAAAATTATTGCAGTCACCATTACTTTACATCTTCCTCATGTTTTTCTTGATCTCTAAAACCATTCTTTCCAGCATCCACCACTTTCCCACATCCTGTCAAAAATGAGAGGCAATGCATGACTTCTCAGAACTTCAATGCTTTGGGAGCTTTTCCGTCTCACTGCTCCTCACTCTATCCCACTCGCCAAAACCTACACTTACTAATGATCAAATTCGGCATCACCCAAACACTGCATTCATTATAACACCAAAGGACAGGCAGAAAACTGAAATGAAAATAGAATGTTGGAAACATTTGGCAGCAAGTTCTGGGGCGAGATAATTACTTTCAGTTAGTTACATTAGTGAGGTAGAACATAGAACATAGAACATAGAACATTACAGCGCAGAACAGGCCCTTCGGCCCTCGATGTTGCACCGACCAATTAGGAACAAGCAGTGACCCTCTAACCTAAACCATTCCCTTTTCATCCTTAAACTTATCTACTAACCTCTTAAACGCCACCAAACTTGGCGCATCTACAACTGCAGCAGGCAGGGCATTCCAGACCCTTACCACCCTCTGGGTAAAGAACCTACCTCTGACATCCGTCCTATAACTACCACCCCTTAATTTAAAGCTATGTCCCCTCGTGCTAGCTTTCTCCATCCTAGGCAAAAGGCTATCACTGTCCACCCTATCTAAACCTCTAATCATCTTATATGCTTCAATAAGATCCCCTCTTAGCCGCCTCCTTTCTAACGAAAACAACCTCAAATCCTTCAACCTCTCTTCATAGGACCTGCCTTCCATACCATGCAACATCCTGGTAAACCTCCTCTGTACCCTCTCCAATGCCTCCACATCTTTCTTATAATGTGGGGAACCAGAACTGCACACAATACTCCAAGTGCGGCCGCACTAGAGTTTTGTACAGTTGCAACATGACGTTGCGGCTCCGAAATTCAATCCCCCTACCAATAAAAGCTAAGACTCCGTATGCCTTCTTAACAACCTTATCGACTTGATTGCCAAAGCAATCAAGCAATCGGTACGCCGTTCAAAGCAAGTGGTTCATGTTGGAGTTAATGTTTCAGGTTTATTATCAAAACCCCAGTGGTACACCCCAAGTTTCATCATCTTGGTTTCTCATTTATCTTTTTCCAGTTGAGTGCAATCCTGCAATCCACATTTCTGCTCAAGTTTCTCAATTTGAAAAAGTCAAATTGAGGGATTTTAAAATTTGATTCTACATCCATGTTCACTGAGACCCGTGTTCACTGTGACCTATGTTCACAAATACTTAAGAAAGATTTATTCTGTTATGTTAATTGTTAGTGTGATTATTTTCTCACCTTTGATTCATCCTCATGAAATCTTCCATAACTTTGAATGAAAATGCATTATTTCTAAAAACTAATTTACAGGAAATAGGCATCATTGGCCAACATTTATTGCCCATCCTTAGTTGCCCTTCACAAGATGGTGGATGCGGTGATCATAATGCCATTGAATGTCAAGGGGCAATGGTTAGCTCATCTCTTTTAGAGAAGATCATTGCCTGGCACTTGTGTGGTATGACACTTGAATATTTTCCAGATCTTGTTCCATTTGGACATGAACTGCCTCATTGTCTAAGGAGTTGTGAATGATGCTGAACATTGTGCAACCGTTGGGAAACATCCCCACTTCTGACCTTTTGATGGAGGGAGAGTCATTGATGAAGCAGCTAAAGATGGTTGGGCCCAGGACATCACTCTGAGGGTGTCCTGCAGGAACTGAGATGATTGACCTCCACAACCACAACCATCTTCCACTGGGCCAGGTGTGATTCCAATGAGCAGAGATACCCATTGATACCCATTGATTCCAGTTTCACTCAGGCCACACTCGGTTGAATGCTGTCTTGATGTCAAGGGCTGTCACTCTCACCTCACCCTGGAGTTCAGCTGCTTTGTCCATGTTTGAATCAAGGCAGGGGTGAGTGACCCTGGCGAAACCCAAACTGGACATCACTGAGCAGATTATTGCTGAATCATTGCCACTTTGACTCTTGCATCAAAATGAATCAAAGACACCAAGGCACAAACGTACAAATGCTGAATGGTGAATATTCACCTGGTTGATCAGTGTTTTCTCTGCATTATTTCTGCAAGTTATTGCAGGATCTAGAATTATACAGCTATGAATCAACTGCGTATGCGTGATTAGCTGGACAATAATCTCATGAAGGAGTCTTTCCTTCAGCTGCGTGGGACCAAACCCTGGAAATTCCAATTTTCACCTCTCTGCCTCTCACCTTGTTTTCCACCTTTAAGATACTTTGTTTTGTGTTGCCGCCTCACAGCATCAGGAATGCAGGCTGTACTCTGGCCTCAGGTCACTTTCTATGTGGAGTTTACACGTTCCCCCAGTATCTGCGTGGGTCTCCACCAGGTGTTCTCACCTCCTCCCACAATCCAAAAATGTGCAGGTTACAAGGATTAGGAACAATGCTAAATTGCCCCTTAGTGTCCCAGGATGTGTAGATTAGGGGGATTAGCACGATAAATGTGCAGTTCACCATTCTCTTCCTCTAATTCATCAGAATCACGTTTTGGGACACATCCTCGGAGAGAGGCACCCCTCTCCAGCAGATTGTGAAGGAGATGAGAGATAGGATTGAAGAACTGGAGTGGGTACAGCCACCAGGTCAGTGAAAGCATCAGAATTTCATTTTGAACCTTATCATGCTGTGACTTCCATTGTATCAACATTCAGCATCTGCTCAGGGACCCTGAACAGCTGGCATGAAGTATCCCTTCTAAAGATACACTTTGTCACCCAGCAACTGAGTGTGAGTCTGGGTAAGTGTCTGTCAAACAGATATCACAGCTTGAACTCACAGTAAGCAGACAGTTCCTCCCAGCTGTAGGTATGTCATTCCAATCCTGTTCATAGGATTGGTCAGGTGGCAGTGGGAGCATTCCCAGGGATCTGCTATCCCTGTCTTTCTAGATGATAATAGCCATGAGTTTGGAAGGTGCTGTCTAAGGATCCTTGGTCAGATGCTGCAGTGCATTTTGTAGATTGTACACACTGCTGCTACCATGTGTCATGGTGGAAGGAGTGAATGTTTGTGGAAGGGGTTTGATTTGATTTTAATTTGATTTGATTTATTATTGTCATATGTATTAACATACAGTGAAAAGTATTGTTTCTTGTGTGTTATACAGATAAAGCATACCATTCAAAGAGAAGGAAAGAAGAGAGTGCAGAATGTAGTGTTACAGTCATAGCTAGGGTGTAGAAAAAGATTAACTTAATGCAAGGCAAGTCCATTCAGAAGTCTGATAGCAGCTGGGAAGAAGCTGTTCTTGAGTTAGTTGCTACATGACCTCAGACTTTTGTATCTTTTCCCCAAAGGAAGAAGGTGAAAGAGGGAATGTCGGGACGTGTGGGGTCCTTGATTATGCTGGCTGTTTTTCTGAGGCAGCAAGGGGCACCAATCAAATGGTTGCTTTGTCCTGAATAGTGTTGATCTTTGGGAGTATTGCTGGAGTTACACTCATTCCAGCGAGTGGAGAGTGCTCCATTAAACCCCTGGCTTGTGCCTTGTAGATTTTGGGGAGTCAGGAAGTGAGTTACTCATTGCAGGATTACCATCCTTTAACCTGCTCTGGTAGCCACAGTATTTATATAGGTTGTCTAGTTCAGCTTGTGATCAATGGTAACTTCCAAAGTGTTGATAGTGGGGGTTTCAGCAATGGCAATGCCATTGGATGTCAAGGAGGGATTGTTAGAATATCTGTTTTGGAAATGACCATTGCCTAGAACTTATGGTATGAATGTTTCTTGCCACTTGTCAGTCCAAGCCTGGATATTTTCCAGATAGAACACTACAGCACAAACACGCCCTTTGGCCCATAAGTTGCGCTGATCATATCCCTACCTACCAGGCCTATCTATGACCCTCAATCCCATTAAATCCCATGTACTCATCGAGAAGTCTCTTAAAAAACCCCAATAAGTGCGCCTTCACCACCACCAACAGCAGCCGATTTCGCTCAGTCACCACCCTCTGAGTGAAACTCTTACCCCTGACATCTCCTCTACACCTACTCCCCAGCATATTAAAACTGTGTCCTCTCGTAGCGACAATTTCAGCCCTGGGAAATAGCTTTTGAGAACCCACCCTATCTATACCTCTCAACATCTTATAAACCTCTACCAGGTCGCCTCTCATCCTTCGTCTCTCCAGGGAAAAAAGACTGAGCTCCCTCAACCTATCCTCATAAGGCATGCTACCCAATCCAGGTAATATCCTTGTAAATCTCCTCTGCAACCTTTCAACATCTTTCTTATAGTGAGGCGACCAGAACTGTGCACAGTACTCCAAGTGGGATCTGACAAGGGTCTTATAAAGTTGCAGCATTACCTCCTGACTCCTAAATTCAATCCTTTGATTAATGAAGGCCAGTACACCATATGCCTTCTTGACCACATCCTCCACCTGTGAGGCCGATTTAAGAGTCCTATGGACCCAGACCCCAAAGTCCTTCTGATCCTCAACACAGCTAAGACTCTTACCCTTGATATTGTACTCCTTCATCCCATTGGTCCTGCCAAAATGGACCACTACACATTTATACGCGTTGAAGTCCATCTGCCACTTCTCCGCCCAGTCTTGCATCCTGTCTATGTCTCACTGCAACTTTTGACATCCCTCCAGACCATCCATAACACCACCGACCTTTGTATCGTCGATGAACTTACCAACCCATCCCTCCACTTTCTCAAACAGGTCATTTATGTAAATGACAAACAGCAAGGGTCCCAGAACAGATCCCTGGAGCACTCCACTGGTGACCGACCTCCATGCAGAAAAAGACCCATCCACACCTACTCTCTGCCTTCTGCCGGCAAGCCAGTTCTGGATCCAGTTCAGATGTCGCTGCACTTGGACATGAACTGATTCAGTATCTGAGGAAAGGCGATTGGTGCTGAGCACTGTACGATCATCGGCAAACATCCTCACTTCTGACCTTGTTATAAGGAATGTCATTGATAAAGGAGCTGAAGATTGTTGGGCCCAGAACACCACCCAGAGGGACTCCTGCAGCTGAGACTAATTTAAAACACAAAATTTAAGAAGTTTTCCAAATCCCTTAAAGATGAAGACAATACCTTATATATATCTTTATATAAATTTCAAGTCTCCATCTTGTACACAAAAACCCTTTTGTAACAATAGAAGAAGCAGTTTTCAATTTTTAGCAGTTCATCTTCACACTGAATAACTATTTATTCAGTGTGTTTATTTGCCCATGTACACACTGTCCCTTGAGACTGTTTCTTAATTAAAACTGAGTATTTGATGTAATTTCAGGACATTAGGGCCAATGGATAACTTAATAGTGATTACAGCAATTCTATTAATTTTATCTAGTTATAATGCAAACAAATTAGAAATAATTAAATTTTGCGCAGGACATTTTTCACAAATTGTAGTGTTGAAAGCAGTGTTCAGCACACTGCTGTAGCAAAACTTGCTGACAATTCCATTTTCTGTTTTCTCAATAATCACAGAATGAAGGAAATATTACAGAGGGAAATATCTGTGTTCATGTGACTGCCAGGTAGATGAGTGAACAGCCAGACTGATAATTAACAGGAATATCACCAGCATTACATCCATGAGTGAAAGAAAAATGTGGGGACCACAGCATCATGTAAGTTTCTTGTAAATTCCATCCTCTGCCATTCTAGACATAACCCTGCTCTCAAATCATCAGTGGAGCCAAGACTGCAAATCATCGTGTGTGTTGCTTTCTACCCAATATTAAAACATCTGAAAGCACCAATGAGATAGAAGCAGTTTATATATCCTTGGGATCAATAAATTAACATTTATTTGGAATAATTCCACTGGAATGCTTGCTGTAATAAATCTTGAACAAGATTCAGTAAAACATTTATTAAAATGAGAATTAATGGTAATTAAATGTGACTGTATTTCATTTAGAAATGTTTATATGAATGGCAATACAGTGGGAGTGATTACAATAGTAACCCAAAGCCTGAACTCATGATCCAGAGATTTTAGTCTATCTCCCACAGCTTCTGGGGTATTTAAATTCAATCCATTAAATAAACGTAGAACATAAAGCTAATCTCAGTAATGATGACAATGAAACCATTGTCAATTGTTATAAAAACCCATCTAGTTCACTGATGTCCTGAAGGGAAGGAAATCTACTATCCTTAAATGGCTTGGCCCACGTGTAACCCTAGGCCCACAACGATGTACATAGAACATAGCACATAGAACATTACAGCACAGAACAGGCCCTTCGGCCTTCGATGTTGCGTCGACCAATATAATAAGCAATGCCCCTCCAAACTAAACCATTCCCTTCTCTTCCATATACTTATCAACTAACCTCTTAAACACCACCAAACTTGGCGCATCTACAACTGCTGCAGGCAGGGCATTCCACTCCCGCACCACCCTTTGGGTAAAGAACCTACCTCTGACATCCGTCCTATAACTATCACCCCTTAATTTAAAGCTGTGTCCCCTTGTGCTAGCTTTCTCCATCCTAGGAAAAAGGCTATCACTGTCCACCCTATCTAACCTCTAATCATCTTATATGTTTCGATCAGGTCCCCTCTTAGCCGCCTCCTTTCTAACGAAAACAACCTCAAATCCCTCAGCCTCTCCTCATAAGACCTGCCCTCCATACCACGCAACATCCTGGTAAACCTCCTCTGTACCCTCTCCAATGCCTCCACATCTTGCTTATAATGTGGGGACCAGAACTGCACACAATACTCCAAGTGCGGCCGCACTAGAGTTTTGTACAGTTGCAACATGACGTTGCGGCTCGAAATTCAATCCCCCTACCAATAAAAGCTAAGACTCCATATGCCTTCTTAACAACCTTATCGACTTGATTGCCAACTTTCAGGGATCTATGCACATATACATCAAGATCCCTCTGTTCATCAACACTATTAAGAGTCCTACCATTAGCCCTATACTCTACACATTTGTTATTCCTGCCAAAGTGAATTACCTCACACTTTTCCACATTAAAACTCCATTTGCCACCTCTCGGCCCAGCTCTGCAACTTGTCCAAGTCTCTCTGCAAACTAGAACACCCCTCTTCACTATCTACCACTCCACCGACTTTAGTGTCATCTGCAACTTTACTAATCCATCCTTCAATACCCTCATCCAGATCATTTATAAAAATTACAAACAGCAGGGGCCCCAAAACAGACCCCTGAGGTACACCACTTGTCACCAAACCCCACGATGAATATCTCCCATCAACCACCACCCTCTGTCTTCTATCTGCTAGCCAATTCCTAACCCAATTAGCTAAATCACCCTGTATCCCATACATCTGCATTTTCTGCAGAAGTCTTCCATGGGCCACCTTATCAAAGGCCTTACTAAAGTCCATATATACCACATCAACCGCCTTACCCCCATCCACCTCTTTGGTCACTTTTTCAAAAAACTCAATGAGGTTAGTAAGGCACGACCTACCCTTCACAAAACCATGCTGACTATCCCCAGTCAACTCATTTCTCTCTAAATAACTATAAATCCTATCCCTAATAATTCTCTCCAATACTTTGCCCACAACAGAAGTAAGACTCACTGGCCTATAATTCCCTGGACGGTCTCTCTTCCCCTTCTTGAACAATGGGACCACATTCGCTATCCTCCAGTCTTCCGGCACTATACCCGTAACCAACGACGACCTGAAGATCAGAGCCAGAGGCTCTGCAATCGCCTCTCTCACCTCCCAGAGAATCCTAGGGTAAATCCCGTCCGGCCCAGGGGACTTATCCAACTTCAACCCCTCGAGAATATCTAGCACATCCTCCCTATCTACTTCAATACTTTCCAGTTTGCAACCCTGTACCTCAGTGTTCTCCACAACTACATTTACATCTCCCTGCGTGAATACAGAAGAGAAATATTTGTTCAGTGCCTCTCCAATCTCTTCAGGCTCCACGCACAACTTCCCACTGCTGTCTATGACTGGCCCTAATCTTGCCCTAACCAATCTTCTATTCTTAACATATCTAAAGAAAGCTTTAGGATTCTTCTTAATCCTATCAGCCAAAGTCTTCTCGTGTCCCCTCTCTTAGCTCTCCTCAACTCACTCTTTAGCTCCCTCCTGGCTAATCTATAGCTATCCATTGCACTAACTGAGCCTTCAAGCCTCATCCTGACATAAGCCTCCTTTTTCCTTTTAACCAGCAAATCAACTTTTTTCGTACGCCAAGGTTCTCTTACTCGACCATTTCCTCCTTGTCTGACAGGGACATACTTATCAAGGACTCGCAGCAGCTGCTCCTTGAATAAGCTCCACATTTCAGATGTTCCCAGTCCCTGTAGTTTACTACTCCAACCGATGCACCCTAATTCCCTCCTTATGGCCTCATAATTACCATTCCCCCAGCTATAACTACTGCCCCCAGCTTCATGCCTATTCCTATCCATCACTAAGGTGAACGTAACCAAATTGTGGTCACTATCACCAAAATGTTCACCAACTTCCAAGTCTAACACCTGGTCTGTCTCATTGCCCAGCACCAAATCCAATGTAGCCTCACCTCTAGTTGGCCTATCTACATACTGAGTCAAAAAACCTTCCTGCACACTTTGTACGAAAACTGACCCCTCCAACGAGCTAGAGCTATAGCTATTCTAATCAATATTAGTAAAGTTAAAGTCCCCCATAACAATTACCCTATTACTTTCACTCCTGACCAGAATTGACTTGGCAATCCTTTCCTCAACCTCTCTAGAACTTTAGGGAGGTCTATAAAAGACTCCCAACAGGGTGACCTCTCCTCTCCTGTTTCTAGTCTCAGCCCGTACTACCTCAACAGACAAGTCCTCATCAAACTTCTTTTCTGTCACTGTGATACAGTCTTTGACTAATAATGCCACTCCACCCCCCCTTCTACCTCCTTCTCTACTCCGACTAAAGCATTTGAACCCCGGAACCTGCAACATCCATTCTTGTCCCAGCTCTACCCAAGTCTCTGAAATGGCTACAACATCGAAGTTCCACACAACATGTGGTTGATTCTTATTTAACTGCCCTCCAAAATGCTACTCAATCACAATGTTGTAACGATGAGATACAGGAAAAAACAAAAAAAAATTGACAGAACCCACAGCATCTAAATCAGCATCAGAAACAGCAAAGAAATACCCTGCCCAATCAGCCCTGGAAAGTCTGCCTCAGCGTGATCTGGAGGCTTGAAACAGAATGAGGGAGTTAGCCCACAGGCGAGTCAAACAGTCTGACACAGACATACTCATGTAGTCAATGTCCCAGGCTTCTCTATCCCTGAGTATGTCCTGTCGCAAAGCATTAAATCAAAATGGGCAAGGAGACCTCCTGCTGATTACCATGTACCCTTCTCCCTCAGCTGATTAAACCAGTACTCCTCCATGTTGAATACCATTTGGAGGAAGCGCTGAGGGTGATTAAGGTGCAGAATGTACTCTGGTTAGGGACTTCAATGTCCATCACTAAGAATGGAGTGGGGGCACCACAGCTGACAGAACGGCTATGTCCTAAGGGACACAGCTCTGATGAAGGGTCAATCAGGCTTGAAACATTGGTCTTGTTCTCTCGCTCAAGATGCTGCTGAGATTTTCCTTCATTTTCTGTTTTGTTCTAAAGGGCGCAACTGCTCGACGGAGACTGCAGCAGATAATAATCGAATCAAGGGGAAGAAAAACCTACTTGACCTCATCTCACCAATCTATCTGTCACATGAGAGTATCAGTGGGAGTGACCGCTGCACAGTCCAGGTGGAAACAACATTCCATTTTCACACTGAGGATAGCCTCCATCTGTTGTGTGGCACTATCACTGTGCTAAATAGGATAGATTTTGAACAGATGCAGCAACTAAAGACTAGGCATCCATGAGGCACTGTGGGCCATCAACAGCAGCAGGATTGTACTCAACCACAATATGTAATCTCATGGCCCCACTCAAACATTAACAGGAGACCAACTCTGGGTTCATTGTAGAGAGCAGGAGACCATACCAGGAGCAGCACCAAGCATCCCTGAAAATGATTCATAAAGCTAATGAAACTGAAACATGAGATTGCAGATATGCCAATGGAAATGGTAGGATGTCACCCTGATGTCCTTCAGGTTGGTGTTAACTCACCTTGGCTGCAAATCTCTCCTTTGCTAATGCTTCTCCTCATTGGAAGTCTCAAAGCCTGAGTTTTGAAACCCAGGTTTTCCAGCTTATCTCTCTGATCCTTTCTGTTCCATTCACACACCAGACTGTCCCAAGATGGCACTTTATCTCTGTGCCCCCAGTGTGCTGACAGGTTTATCCCTGTTCCTGATTGTCACTGCCACTGCCTATGCTGTGTTACCATCTCTGCTAAGACATATTAACTCTCACACCGGGTGCCAGCATTTTCTCACTCCTGAAGGCACTGTCTCCTTATAACTGGTGTGGTCAGAAGTCCCAATGTCCTGCGCACTCTGTAAAATTCAAAGCCCCTGTGATTAATTGCCTGTTAGACAAAATTCATTATCTTCCTGCAATATTTCTGGGTGAGGTTCCCTCACCAAAGCAGCCTCCCCTCAGAATACTCAGTTGTAGCTCAGCAACGCCAACCTTCCCTCCCACTCCTTTCATCCTGACATTCGGTCTCTTCCTGTTGTCTGGCCTGTCATCGCAGGACTGGTGAAATCCACCCAATATTTTGGGACCAGCCTGATGGCTTTAGGAGATCTTTATGGTTCTTTACTTGTGATGTAATCTTTGAACAATACAAATCCAAACATATACACAGTGTACGCTGAGAATCCAGTTATTACCTAATATGTAGTGAAACCGGTTTTGTGAATGAAATATAGCAAGGAGGAACATGGGCTGATTTTCTCCTGTCTGAACAAAACCTGAGTTTATTCTGTCACTTATTTAAGGCAAATGTTGGCTTTCTCAATGCATGGTAAGAATGCTTGTTACAAAATTCAATTTTTTATCATTTAAAGTTAATATTCTGAAAGATTACGGGTGTACCATCCCCCAACATGCCTTCAGAAACTTCCCCTTTAAGATTCTTTTTTACCCAAGACTGTAGAAAGATTTAAGAGAGGCCAAAGTTCTGCCATGGTTTTCAACATCAATTTAAAGGCAGAATGCAATGTAGATTTTTGATAAGTGCTGATTAGGCTGAATGTTCCTTGGCCACAGGCCCAGTCCCCCACTGTGCTCCTTTCAGACCACTAACAACTGTGCAATGGGCTTTGCTGATTGGTTCTATCAGAAAGAATCAGCCTTGATTCTCAATCTCCAGCACTTGTCTCTGAATGAATAAGAGAACAAACTAAAATCATGATCCTCCCAGTCAGTTAATTTCTCTTCGCAGAACTCATAGCCGTTGTTAAGAAACTTCCAAACTTTTCTTGTTAAAAGCTGCCTCTGTCAGATATCTTGTGCTTTACAAATTGCAGGTGCAGGTGTAATGACAACAGAACTCTGTGTTTAGCCACTGTATACCGAGAGAACCAAAATACTGAAAGGCCAAGCTTCCAACTCGTGTTACAGCGTTGCTGGCCTCTCGCCACGTCGCTGAGCATTAGAGCAAAACCCCGACTGTGACAACACAGAGAGAAAGTATCACTGCTCATCTCTCTTCTCATTCTGAGGAACCCCAAATGGATGCCTAGAACATCAGATAACTTCATTCATTTTGGCACTTTTAACATCAGTTAAAAAATTTATCTCTTTTAGTTAAAAATGAAAGGGTGTCAATAGGTTAAGGGAATGGGCAAAATGTGGCAAATGGAATATAATGGAATCGGGGCAGCACAACGGTTAACACTGCTGCCTCATAGTGCCAAAGACCTGGATTTGATTCCAGCTCTAGGTAACCATTCTCCCCGCGTCTGCATTTCCTCTGAGTGCTCCAGTTTCCTCCCAAAGATGTGTGGGTCAGATGGATTGGCCATGGAAAACTGTCCCTTAGTGTCAGAGGCACATAAATACATGGAGTTATGGGGATAGGGCCTGGCTGGGATTATTATTCTGATAATTGCTGATTTAAATGAGAAACTCCTTACTTTTAAACAATGATCCCAGGTTCTAGATTCCCTGACAAGAGGAAATATCCTCTCTGCATCTACCCTGTCCAAACCCCTCAGAATCCTAAAGGTTTTGGTCAAGTCACCTCTTACCTTTCCAAACTGGAATGGATGCAAACCTAACAAGCAAAGCATAATTATTGGATCAATAGATCGAATAGCCTCCTTCTGCACTGCAGGGATTCTGTGACAATGTGAGAAAATGTAAAATTGTCTATTTTGGCAGAAAGATTAAAAAACCATTTATTATCTAAATGGTGAGAGATTGTTGAACGCTGAGACACAGAGGGATCTGGGTGGCCTAGTGCATGAATCACAAATGATATAGATACATCAAGTAATCAGGAAAGCTAATAGAGTCATCCTTGATTGCAAGGGAGTTGAATAGAAACATCAGAAGGTTATGCTTTGCTTGTTAGGTTTGCATCCATTCCAGTTTGGAAAGGTAAGAGGTGACTTGACCAAAACCTTTAGGATACTGAGGGGTTTGGACAGGGTAGATGCAGAAAGGATATTTCCTCTTGTCAGGGAATCTAGAACCTGGGATCATTGTTTAAAAGTAAGGAGTTTCTCATTTAAATCAGCAATTATCAGAATTTGTTTGTGAGTCTCTGGAATTCTCTTCCTCAAAAGATAGTGGAAGCAGAATCTTTGAATATTTTAAGGCAAAGCGAGACAAATTCTTGTTTAACCAGGGAGTGAAAGGCTATTGGGGTTTAGGCAAGAATGTTGGGTTGAGGTTACAATCAGTTCAGCCATGATCCTATTGAAGGGTGGACCAGGCTCGAGAGGCCAAATGGTCTACATCTGCTCTTGGCTCATGTGTTCATAACTTGTACACATCCAATAAAGATAACAAAAATAAAACATCTTGATTTTGTATTTTATGAAGTAAAATTGAAGTATAAACAGTCATGCATTATTGTCCATTTTTGTCATATTAGGGAATACTTTCTCTTGAAAGAACATCTTTTTTGATACAAATCCTTTCCCCAATTTTAGCTCACATCTTTCAATCTTCAATGCATCTTCGATTGAGTTTGGCACCATTTTTTTACCCAAAGGGTGGTTCAGGAGTGGAATGCCCTGCCTGCAGCAGTTGTAGATGCGCCATGTTTGGTGGCGTTTAAGAGGTTAGTTGATAAGTATATGGAAGACAAGGGAATGGTTTAGTTTGGAGGGGCATTGCTTTTTATATTGGTCGGCACAACATTGAAGGCCGAAGGGCCTGTTCTGTGCTGTAATGTTCTATGTTCTATCTCTGATCTAATTTGACCTCCTTATGTTTCATTTTGTGATGAGAGATGTGAAAGGAGAATGTGTTAAATATTAACTATAAATGAGATAAATCAAATTGATTGGTGGAATCATCCCAGTTCCAGTAATAATTGTGTCAGATTCCTAGTTTAAATTTTATCCTCAGCCAGTTATTTTTCTAAAAACGACTTTTACCACCGCTGAATCTCATTAACCTGAGGCCCCTTAGAGAAATTGCTCAACAGTTAAGCCAATTAATAAGGAATGGAATTAACTAAATAAACAAATTCCAATAGTTTTACATTAAATTCCAATATCGCCAAATATAGCATTTGACACAAACTCCATTCTGGCTGCATCTGTCTAAAAATCAGGAGTGGAATATCAATATTCATTGACTAGAAATATTTACTTGGTTGTAACTGAACAACAGTGTGCAAATTGTCTCAAAATTAGAGAAGAGTTTGTGTCTAGCAAAGACCATCAGTTGGACGTACAGAAATTACATAAACTTTGCTTGCAGCTGGAAAGATCATTGTTCTTTCGTGGGTTGCATTTCTGGCTCCATCAATGATCCAGGGAGTGATGGTGTGAAGGTCTTTAATCCATCATGTTGAGATTCACATATGAAGTCAATACTATGCCTCTCTCGAGATTGAAGTATATAATCTAGGTTGACACTTCAGTGTGTTATTGAGGGAGTGCTGTGCTGTGAGGAGTGGATGAGATTTTAGTCTGGTTCCATCTCTCTGCTCAGCTGCATTCAAAAGATGCAGAATTCAAAGAATAGGATGTCTACCAGCCATCACATATTCCTCAGCCATTACCCATAACTAAAACAGATTATCTGCTCTTTTTTTTGCTGTTTCCGGTATTTTTCTTTGTGGAAGCTGCCTGCCACATTTCCCTTCATTACAACAGTGTCCACATTTCAAAAGTCGTTAATTGTCTGCAGGGAACTGAAACTGTGATGGAGGCGGCACCAAGACAAATTCCTCATTCCTTGCCCCTGACGATGTTGAAATTTTGAGCAACTTTCCATCAATTAGAGAACAAAGAACAACAAAAATTACAGCACAGGAACAGACCCTTCTGTCCTCCAAGTCTGCACCAACCATGCTGCCCGACTGAATTAAAACCCCTTCGCTTCCGGGGACAAGAACAAAGAAAACTAAATTATCTTAAGATCTGGGTATTAATGGAGAGGAGACAAACTTCACCCAGTTGCTGCACTAATCCCCACTCCTGGAAGTGATTATGAAGTAATTTAACAAGTTATTTATGAGATGCCATGTGTGTTTTGATGTGTGCTTTGTGAGTTTGGATCTTGTACTATCCCATTCGTTCGAGTGGGGAAGTTAAAATTCCTGTGATTTTCCTGCTTTTCCAGTCACATGACAAAGCCAAAAAGTTAAATTCTCGACATGTTTTGAACAAACAAAATATCTCACTTAGTATCACCCTCAGTCAGTAATTCCATCCATAATCACATCACAAAGGTAACTGCATTGTAACAAGTAGCGAACAGCTGGATTAAGCTTCTTGTAGTTGAAATTTGCCTGAATAATATTTTCCATGGATAAGCTCTCATTGAACAGCCCAAATAGCTGGTCCATTTGATGTGTTATGGCAACACCTTTGGAATTGCTGCCTATGATGTTACGAATGGTCTCTGCTCATGCTCAGCAAGGCTGGATGAAATAGTAAGGACTCCATTTTCTGCTTTTGTTTCCGATTCTAGCAACTGTACCAGTTTCAGGAAATGCTGTTTCAACAAAGAAAGGATTAGGAATTTGTATTCATTTCTGGTTTGTCAATGTTTCTGACCAGATACTGGTTGTCATTCTTTGTCATTTGACCTGAATACTAAGGGTTTTCTCATACTGATGCTACACCATGTCATATCTGTATGTAATCTTGCTGCCATCTGTTTCACCACTGATCAACATGTTATGTTTTTATAATATGATACCTTAAGTTTATTTACTATACAAGACGCAAAACACAAATTCCTCCGAAGTGATTGTATAAACATGTTTTGGGTTCATTTATTAAGACTAGGCACATTGAGGGCAGTTATACCCTCAATATATCTGAGGGTATATCAGCACTGTGCATGTGTGCTCTGCTGAAAACAAAAGTGAAACCAAGCCTGGATCATATAACACATATCTCTTTTGGTGATATCATGATAAGATTCAAGGCAAATTACATTAAAAAGGGATAATAATCGAGGGAAAAAGAAACTTATAGAAAAATTAACTTTCATTTTTTTGAAAGTTATAGAATTGGGACACAGGAAATGCTCTTTCACCAAAGAAAGGTTTAGAATTTGCCATCAGATTGTACAGTGCTCTTATAAGGAAACATAAAGCAGAATGAACTACAAGCTGCTACAGAGGTTAGCATTGTAAAGGTCATGTAGTCATACACTAAAAGGTGTGAGAATTCACTCTGTATCCACAGGTCATTTCCCACCACTAGCTATGGGAATAGAATGAGTTACATTCTCCATACACAGCAATAACAGAAGAGATCGTTACTTTTGAAGATTTTCTGTTTGTTGAATCATGAGGCATTTTCTCAGATTGTTTGGGGAAACTCATGCCAATACATTGAGTCCAATTGTGCATGTTTGTCTCGTGTTGCATATTTGGAATCAGGGATGCTGCCAACAGGGATTCTGTGAAAATGTTGGCTCCTAAAGATGAATAGGACAGCATCCTGGCAGAGACTGTGGGTCACTGGAAGGACACTGAACTTGCTTGTGTCTATCATGGATGCGTGTAAGCATAGGAATATGCAGGTACCCTGTGTCCTGTACCGGGAACACTGGTATCTGTTTACAGGGACAGAGACTTCTGTGTGTCCTCACAGGAGATACACACGGTCCCTGCCCTCACACGCTGGCCCGTTGCTGAGGCAACCAATTAAGAAACATTGAAATAGAAGACTTTGCATTGATGTTTGGGATTGAGCTACGCTTCTCTCATTTGGAACATCATCTTTCAGAAGTCAGTGTGTCTGGTTGCACAGACCAGGAGTTGCTATTCCCATACAAACCCTGGATGGAATGTTCTGATCCTGCCTGTCACAGGAATTGCAAATGAGGGAATATAAATAACATGGGCAGTGGGAATCTTTGGGAGAAGGGAATTGGATTTGTTGAGGAAGGGAAGCTTGCTGTGTTGAAACTTACTGGAGGAGTTAAAAAAGGAACACAGCAACATAGAAACTAGAAGCAGAAGTAGGCCATTCGGCCCTTTGAGCCTGTTTCATTATTCACTTTGATCATGGCTGATCATCATATTCAATATCCTGATCCCCCCTTCCCCCTATATCCCTCGATCCCTTTAGTCCCAAGAGCGAATATTAATTTTTTCTTGAAATCAGGCAATGTTTTGTCCTCAATTACTTTCTGTGGGAGTGAATTCCACACATTCCCCATCCTCTGGGTGAAGAAATTTCTCTCACCTCAGTTCTAAAACGTTTACCCCAGGACAGCACGGTGGCACAGTGGTTAGCACTGCTGCCTCACAGCGCCAGGGATCTGGGTTCAATTCTGGCCTCGGGTCACTGTCTGCATGAAGTTTGCACATTCTTCCCGTGTCTGTGTGGGTTTCCTCTGGGTGCTCTGGTTTCCTCCTACAATCCAAAGATGTGTTGATCAGGTGGATTGGCTGTGCTAAATTGCCTGTTAGTGTCAGTGGAATGAAAGGGTAAATATATGAAGTTATGGGGATTGGGCCTGGGGTGGATCATTGTTGATACAGGCTCGATGGACCGAATGGCTTCCTTTGCACTGTAGTGATTCTATTGACTCCTAATTCTGGACTCTTCCACTAATGGGAACATTGGGTCCGATTTTCCCAATAAAATTCTAAATGCTGAATTGAGAAGAAAGCTAGTATAAATCATGACTGTTCTTTCAGTAAGAGTTCAGACTCAGATCTCCCCACAGTGCCAGGGTGCCATGCCCTGGAGACCATCTCCATGCTGCCTGACCCTCTGGGGGGTCCCGATTGTCCCCCTTCACTCCGACGGTGTCTCCCATAAGTTCCCTGTGAATGGGGAGCTCCTCTAAACCCCACTGGAATGAAGTACTTCTAGTGAGGTGGGAGATGCGAGAGGGCCTGGAGAATTCCATACTGTGTTCGATGATGAAATTTAAAATGCATTAAAAACAGATTTAAGTGAATTACCTTGTTATTCCCATTGGGTTCCAGCACAGTCCTGCTCTCCAGCTGTAGGAGATGTGTCAGGAATGTGTGCGGGATTCTCCCATCCTGAAACTCCAGTGAACATAATCTTAATCGACTTAGTCGCTCTTCATGTGACAGACTTGCCGTCCCAGGAATCAGCCTGGTAAACTTTCACTGTACTCTCTCTATAGCAAGGACATCCTTCCTTAGATAAAGATACCAAAACTGCTCACGACAATCCAGGTGTGCCCTCACCAACACCCTATACAATTGCAGTAAAACGTCCCTATTCCTATACTCAAATCCTCTCACTATGAAGGCCAACATAACATGTGTCTTCTTTACTGCCTGCTGTACCTGCATACTTACTTTCAACAAGTGATGCAGGAGGACTCCAGTGTCTTGTTGAGTATCCGCCTCTCTCAATTTACATCCATTCAAGTAATATTCTATCTTCCTATTATTTCTTCCAAAGTGGATAACTTCACATTTATCTATATTTTGCTAAATTTGCCATGCATATACCCACACACTCAGCCTGCCCAAATCTCACTGAAAGTTCTCGTAAGAACATTAAAACATAAGAACTAGGAGCAGGAGGAGACCATCTGGCCCCTTGAGCCCACTCCACCATTCAATAAGATCAAGGCTGATCTTTTTGTGGACTCAGCTCCATTTACCCACCAGCTCACCATAACCCTTAGTTCCTTTACTGTTCAAAAATGTATCTATCCTTGCCTTAAAAACATTCAATGAGGCAGCTTCAACTGCTTCACCAGACAGGGAATTCCACAGATTCACAACTCTTTGTGTGAAGAAGTTCCTCCTCAACTCAGTCCTAAATCTGCTTCCCCTTATTTTGAGCTTATGCCCCTGAGCTCTACTTTCCTGCTTTTGTCTTATCTATTCCCTTCCTAAACTTATGTTTCTATGGTATCTCCCCTCATTCTTCTGAATTCAAATGAGTATAGCCCAGTCTACTCAGCCTCTCTTCATAAGCCAACCCTCTCAACTCCGGAATCAACCTAGTGAATCTCCTCTGCACCCCCTCCAGTGCCAGTATATCCTTTCTCAAGTAAGGAGACCAAAACTGTACACAGTAACTCCAGATGTGGCCTCACCAACACCTTATACAGCTGCAACATAATCTTGTTGTTTTTAAACTCCATCCCTCCAGAAATGATGGACAAAATTCTATTTGCTTTCTTAATTACCTGCTGCACCTGCAAACCAACTCCTTGAGATTCCTGTACAAGGACACCCAGGTCCCTCTGCACAGCAGCACGCTGCAATTTTTTACCATTTAAATAATAGTCCGTTTTGCTGTTATTCCTATCAAAATGGATGACATCACATTTACCAACATTGTACTTCATCTGCCAGACCCTCATCCACTCACAGATTATTTCTATCCCTTTGCACCTTTCAGCATCCTCGGCACACTTAGCTCTTTTACTCATCTTAATGTCAACTGTGAATTTTGACACACTACACTTGGTCCCCAAATACAAGTCATCTATGTAAATCATAAGCAATTGTAGTCCCAACACTGATACCTGAGGCACACCACCAGTCACTGATCACCAACCAGAAAAACACTCATTTACCCTCACTCTTTGCTTTCTGTTAGTTAACCAATCCTCTATCCATTACCTGTAACACCATGCACTTTACCTTATGTAGGAGCCTTTGGTGCGGTACCTTGTCAAATGCTTTCTTGAAATCCAGATACACCATATGCACAGGTTCACCGCTGTCCACTACATCTGTAATGATTTCAAAGAATTCCACCAAATTAGTCAAACGTGACCTGCCCTTCATGAACCCATGCTGCGTCTTACCAATGCGACAATTTATATCCAGATTTCTCACTATCTCTTCCTTGATAAATTTAAGCATTTTCCGGACTACAGAAGTTAAGTTAACTGGCCTATAATTACCTGCCTTTTGTCTACCTCCTTTTTTAAACAGTAGTGTCATATTTGCTGTTTTCCAATCTGCAGGAACCATCCCAGAGTCCAGTGAATTTTGGCAAATTACCATTAGTGCATTTGTTATTTCTCCCGTCATCTCTTTTAGAATCCTGTGATGCATTCCATCAGGACCAGGAGACTTGTTTACCTTTAGACCCGTTAACTTACCCCAAAACTATCTCTTTTTGTGATAACGATCATTTCTATGTCCTCACCTGCCATAGCCTTCCTGTCATCAATATTTGATATGTTATTTGTGTTTTTCACTGTGAAGACCGATACACAACACCTGTTCAATGCCTCAGCCATTTTCTCATTTCCGGTTATTACATCCCCTTTCTCATCCTCTAAAGGACTAAGGTTTATTTTTGCCACTCTTTTTTGTTTTATATATTTAGAGAAACGTTTGCTATCTGTCTTTATATTCTGAGCTTGTTTACTATCTTACCTTTTTTTATAGTTTTTTCATGGCTTTGTGCTGACCTTTAAAGACTTCCCAATCCTCTAGGTTCCCACTAATCATTGCCATTTTGTATGTATTTTCTTTCAATTTGATCTCGTCCTAGATATCCAGGGGCTGATTATCTTTTCTCCTACAGTCGTTTTCTGCATCCTCCTCACAGCTCACCCTCCCACCCAACTTTGTGTCATCTGCAAATTTGGAGATAATACATTTAGTTCCCTCTTCCAAATCATTCGTATATAATGTGAACAGCTGGGGTCCCTGAGGAACCCCACTAGTCACAGACTGCCAATCAGAAAAAGCCCCAGTAATCGCAAATTTCTGCTTTCTATTCATCTCAAGATATTACCTGCAATCCCACATGCTTTAACTTTACGTGAGACCTTATTGAAAGCCTTCTGAAAGTCTAAACAAACCAAATCCAATGGTTCCCCTTTGTCATCTCTATTGGTTACATTCTCAAAGAATTCCAATAGTTTTCCCTTTCATAAATCCATGCTGATTTTGTCAGTTTATCCCGTCTTCCAAATGCCGAGTTATGAAATCCTTGATAATGGACTCTAGCAACTTCCCCGGTACCAAAGTTAGGCTGAGTGCTCTATAATTCCCTATTTTCTCTCTTCCTGCCTTTTTGAATACTGTGCTTACATTAGCAATCCTCCAACCTATAAAGACTATTCCAGAATCCAAAGAATTTTGGAAAATACTACCAATGGATCTACTATTTCCAGGGCCACTTCCCTAAGTACCCTGGGATGAAGATTATCAGGACCTGGAGATTTATCCATCTTTCAATATCATCAACTTCCCCAAAACCATTTCTTTACTAATGCTGATTTCCTTCAGCTTCTCACTAAAACTGATTTCTCTCAGAACTTTGTTAAGAATATAGTTGATCTCATTGTATTCTCTTGCCAACCCTGATAACCTCTTAACCCCTTTGTTTACCTTGCCTAAAAATAATCATAGACTCTCCTTCCACCTTTCCAAAAACCCCAACCGTCAGAGAAAAGAATTCTCTTAATCTCTGCCTTTGGGGAGGTAGTGGCCTTATGGTATTGTCACTAGACTAGTTATTCAGAGATCTAGAATAATGCTCTGGGAACCCAGGTTCAAATCCCACCACGGCGGATGGTGAAATTTTATTTCAGTTAAAAACTGAAAGTGAAAGTTTAATGGTGACTATAAAACTCACTGGGGTCTTTTAAGAGACTTCTGGATGAATATATGGAAAAGAATAGGATAGGGGGTTATAATAGGTCTATGGATTGGTAGATGTGATCGGTGCAACTCGTGAGCCGAAGGGCCTGTTTGTGCTGTATTGTTCTATGATCTATGTTCTAAAACCATTGCCAATTGTTGTAAAAAAAAAATGATTCATCAATGTCCGTTTAGGAAAGGAAATCTATCATTCTAACCCTGTCTGGCCTACATGTGACTCCAAGCCTGCAACAATGGTTAAATGCCCTTTGAAATGAGCTGGCAAGTCACTCAATTATATCAAACCAATTGGATAGACCACCTGGCATTGAACTGGAAATTGAAAATGTCAACGGCAAACTCAGATCCTGTCGACCTTGCAAGGTCTTCTTCACTAATATCTGGGAACTTGTGCCAAAATTGGGAGAGTTGTCTCACAGTCAACCCCATCTTGGGCTTGATCTGATGCCTAGCGTCAGCAACAGCCTAACATAGTCATACTCACGGAATCATATCTTACAGATAATGTCACAGACACAACTCCATCACCATCCCTCGGTATATCCTGTCTCCCAGCAGGACAGAGCCAGCACAGTGCTACACAGTTAGGAGGGAGTTGACTCAGGATCCAATGAAGTCTCACTGGCACCAGCTCAAATATGATCATTGACTCACCTGATGAAAGAACAGCCCTCCGAAAGCTCGTTGATTCCAAATAAAGCTGTTGGATTTTAACCTGGTGTTGTCAGGTTACTGTTCCTACTCCAGTCTTACTGTTCCTACTTACTGTTCCTACTCCAGTCCAACACCAGCATCTCCACATCAAATATGGATAAGGAATGTTCCTGCTGATTACCAGGTATCGACCCCTATCAGCTGATGAATTTTAAATTGTTTCTAATTTTATTTATTATTTCCATTTCTCCCCTTGTTTCATTTTTCCATCTTCTTAAGATCACACCTCCCCCTTCCCCACCCCACCCCCAACAACAGTCTCCCCTTCCCCCCACTCCATGAACACTATTTTTTAGCTGTCTCAGGTCTTTCTTTCTCACTCTGCTTACCCTCGTTCTGCCATTAACACTTTGTGATCTCTCAATGTGCTGCTATCAGCACAGGAACAGACCCTTCAGCCCCTCCAAACCTGCACTAACTAGGATGCCCAACTGAACTAAAACCCCCTACC
The DNA here is from genome assembly GCA_024679065.1 of Sphyrna mokarran. Taxonomy (NCBI): domain Eukaryota; kingdom Metazoa; phylum Chordata; class Chondrichthyes; order Carcharhiniformes; family Carcharhinidae; genus Sphyrna; species Sphyrna mokarran. The sequence continues at coordinate 1,609,851 of JAGIQG010000024.1, forward strand.
CCTTCTGGGGACCATATCCCTCTATTCCCATCTCATTCATGTACTTGTCAAGATGAACCTGAAAAGTCCCCATCATATCCATTTCCTCTTCCTAACCATCATCACCGTCATTTACATTCCCTTTGTTTCTTTTATCAATGACATCCTTGACAATCTCACTCCTGACCCCCCCCCCATTTGGAATGTTAGCTTTATCCTCTCTCCACAGAGGCTGTCAGACTCGCTGAGATTTTCCAGTAATCTCTGTTTTTGTTTCAGATTCCAGCATCCGCAGTTTTTGCTTTAATCTTCTTCAACATTGTTCCTTCTGAGACAGTGGCCTTGTTTTAACCTCTGATAGTGCAGCATTCCCTCTCTTTTCTTTAAGTTAACAAGCCAATGTGCAGAATAGGCCGAGAAAGAACAAAGAACAAAACAGCACGGGGGGAAACAGACCCTTCGACCCAACGAGCCTGCGCCGCCACCCCGATGTTCCCACCTCCACCCGCGATCCCTGTCCATGTTTATAGATCTAAGGATTGAAAACCAAATTTGAGACAAATCAGGGAGAATTTGTTTTGCCAATTAGCCTAAGAGCACATCTTTGGGATGTGGGAGGAAACCGGAGCGCCCGGAGAAAACCCACGCAAGCACGGGGAGAATGCGCAAACTCCCACAGACACAGGCCCAAATCCATGTATCTGCACAGCACAGCGATAGTCACTGGGCTGTCGTGTTGCCCATCAAATGGTCCAGGTCAAGCGTACACTAATGACGTGAAGCATTAGGATACTCTCAAAAAATCCAAGAGCAGCCCTCTCACGACCCATCGCGTGTATGCCCCTCGTTAGACAACAAGGCAGATCAAAGCACCTGTAGGATAAAAACAAATACATCAATATCATCATCTATTTACACACTTCCCAGGGACTCCCAAGGCTCATGATCCCTATTTTAAATCAGTTTTCTATACCCCTCCATTCCCATTCTATTAATGTGCCCATCTGAGTATTTCTTAAGTAGCTCCAGAGTACCTGCCTCCACCACTTTACTTGGCAGGGCGTTCCATACCCCCACCACCCTCTGTGTGAAAAAACTCCCTCTAGCATCCAAATTATACCTTACCCCCCTCACCCTAAGCCCATGATCCCTCATGCTATTTGAGTCCATCCTATGAAAAAGCTTAATCCTGTTTACTCTATCTATACCCCTCATAATCTTGTACACTTCTATTAAATCTCCTCTAAGTCTACGTCTTTCTAAGGAAAACAGTCCCAATTTGCCTAACCTCTCCTCGTAACTCAGACCTTCCATACCAGGCGGCATCCTGGTAAACCTCTTCTGTACTCTCTCCAGAGTCTCCACGCCCTTCTGGTAGTAGGGTGACTAGAACTGGACGCAGTATTCCAAATGAGGTCTAACCAACCTCTTTTACAAGATCTTAACCCATCTCCTTGTTTACTCCTAAAACCAATTCAAATTCAAACTGAATCTCATTCAGGCTTTATTCCCACTTGGAAATAAGTGGATGTATTAGTGAGAGGCAACGTGGTTTTGTGAAGGGGAGGTTGTGTCTAATGAATTTGATCAAATTTTTCAAGGAAGTGACAAAGCTGATTGATGAGGGTAAGACAGTAGTTATTGTCTACATGGACTTCAGTAAGGCCTTTGACAAGGTCCCTCATAGCAGACTGGTGCAGAAGGTGAAGTCGGATGGGATCAGAGTTGAGCTGGCAAGGTGGATACAAAACTGGCTTGGTTAAAGAAGACAGAGGGTAGCAGTGGAAGGATGCTGTTCTGAATGGAGGGCTGTGACAAGTGGTGTTCCTCAGGGATCAGTGCTGGGACTTGCTGTTTGTAATATATATAAATGATTTGGAGGGAAATGTAATTGGATTGATTAGTAAATTTGTGGACAACACAAAGGTTGGTGGATTTGCGGATAGTGATGAGGACCGTCAAAGGATACAGCAGGGTATAGATCAGTTGGAGACTTGGGCAGAGAGATGGCAGATGAAGTTTAATCCAGATAAATGTGAGGTAATGTATTTTTGAAAGTCTAATACAGATAGGAAATATACCGTAAATGGCAGAACCCTTAAGAGTATTGATAGGCAGAGGAATCTGGGTTTCAGGTACACAGGTCACTGAAAGTCGCAACACAGGTGGAGAAGGTAGAGAAGAAAGCATATGGCATGCTGGCCTTCATCGGCCTGGGTACTGAGTTTATAAATTGGCAAGTCATGTTGCAGCTTTATAGAACCTTAGCTAGGCCGCACTTGGAATATGGCGTTCAATTCTGATTGCCACACTGCCAGAAGGATGTGGAGGCTTTGGAGAGGGTACAGGAAAAATTTACCAGGATGTTGCCCTGGTATGGAGGACATTAGCTATGAGGAGAGGTTGGAGAAACTTGGTTTGTTCTCACTGGAGCGACAGAGGTTGAGGGGAGACCTGATAGAAGTCTACAAGATAATGAGAGACATGGACAGAGTGGATAGTCAGAAGCTTTTTCTCAGGCTGGAAGAGCCAATTACTAGGGGGCACAGGTTTAAAGTGCGTGGGGTAAATTTTAAAGGAGATGTACAAGGCAGATTTTTTATACGGAGAGTGGTGGGTGTCTAGAAATCGTTGCTGGTGGAGGGAGTGGAAGCGGATATGATAGTGGCTTTTAAGGAGGTTCTTGTCAAACACATGATGAGATGGGAATAGAAGGATATGATCCCTGAAAAGAAAGGAGGTTTTAGTTAAGTCGGTCAGCATGGTCAGTGCAAGCTTGGAGGGCTGAAGGGCCTGTTCCTGTGCTGTAGTTTTCTTTTTTCTTTGTTCTTTTCTTAATTCATGGCGCCCACAAGAGAGATAAATAAAATCCAAGCTGATAAGATAAAGCATTTCACCCTATCTTGAGCTTGATCTGACGTTTGATTTTTGCCAAAAGACTGAGACTGATTAAAAATGCTAGATGTGTAGCACTGCCTGGATGCTGGAACTGAACCACTTTATCATTCAGAGCTGCAGGTTTGAGGTTTACACCCAGACAACTGAAGATCATAGAAACCAAAAGCAGGAGGAGGCCATTCAGCCCTTCGAGCCTGCTCCATCATTCATCTTGATCATGGCTGATCATCAAATTCAATATCCTGATCCCTCCCTTCCCCCCATAACTCCAGGGCTATATCTAATTTCTTCTTGAAATCACACAACATTTTGGTCTCAGCTGGGTCACTGTGCAGCACTGCTCCCTCTGTGAACTGGGGGCTTCAGCCTGGGTTTGTGTGTTCAAATTCAGAGTGGAACTTCAATGCCCAATGTACCAATCTGAGAAACAGCTGCCACAGCTGGCAAAGCAAAGCTTCATAATCAAACTGCTCTTACTCTCATTACTTGTATGCTAATTTGCGAAAAGGTTACCATGGAAATCTTGATAGTTTCAAAGGGAGACCTGAGATTAACAAAGACCAGATCCCCACATCCCCACATGGGTCTGGAGGATACATTTCTGCTCCAAGTGAGACACTGGGATACGCCTCCATGGGACCAAGCACTTTCTCAAAGCGGGAATTTCCCAGGCACATTGCACCCGTTCCGAGGCACTGTATTCGAGGCAAGGAATGAAGCTGAGCATGTGATTGAGGTGTAGATATTCTCGGTCACTGGGTGTCTCATTGGTCACTCCCCTGAATACAAGTGTGAGTGTTGGTTCTATTTTACTGACTGGTTGTGTGGGTGTTTCCTGAAAGGTTGTGGGCAGCTGTACAGTAAAACAGTTGCTCTGTTTGAATGTGATCCAGTTTACAGATAGAGACTGAGAGTACTCCTGTGACATGTGCAGCCTCAGAGAAGCTGTTTGAACCGGGTGTGAACTGCTGTGTGGTGCAAAGCGGATGATGTGACCTCCCTGCAAAGAAACTTGCAAAGAAATCTATCTGATAACACACTGAAACAGCAGCTGTGCTCTTCGTAGCAACAACATTGTCAAACTTTGGCATAAAACTCAGAATTTTTAATTTTAACAATGTCAATTACATTTCTGTAATATGAAGGAAAAACAGAAAGATTCAAGAACAATACAGCACAGGAACAGGCCCTTAGGCCCACCAAGTCTGTGCTGTCATAGGTGCCTCTCTAATTGGAATAGTTTAGGTTAGAGGGTCCACTGGCCGGCGCAACATCGAGGGCCGAAGGGCCTGTACTGCGCTGTAATGTTCTATGTTCTAATTGAATATTTTCTTGCCTTTGAATGGTCCATATCTCTCTATTTGCTGCCGATTAGTGCAGAAGCCTCTTGAACGTTGTTAAAGAATCATCTTCCGCCACCTCCTCCACAGCACGTTTTGCTTATTCACCACCCTCTGTATGAAAAACCTGCCCTTACATCTCTCTTAAACTTTCTACCTCTCACTTTCAAACTGTGTCTCCGAGTAATTGACTCTTTGACCCTGGGAAAAAGACTCTGACTATCCACTATATCCAAGCCTGTCATAAAGTTGTAAACCTCTATCAGTTCCCCCCTCATCCTCTGACACTCCAAAGAAAACAATCCAAGTTTGTTCAACATATCTTCATAGTCCATATCCTCCAAACCAGGCAACATTCTGGTAAATCTCTTCTGCATACTTTCCAATGCATCAACATCCTTCCAGAAGTGTAGCGACCAGAGTTGTTCACAATATTCCAAATGTGATCTAATCAAAATCTTATACAGCAGCAACATGATTTTCCAATTCCTATACTCAATGCCTTGATCAATGAAGGCCAATATATCACACACCTTCCTGACCACCTTGAACACTTGAGTTGCCATTTTCAGGGAGCTGTGGATCTGCATGCCCAGATCCCTCAATATGCTAATATTTCTAAGTCATTTAAGACCTCACCAACCTCATCTGGCTCCACATACAAATTCCCTCCACTGCCCTTGGGAGGACCTACCCTTTCCTTAACTACCTTCTTCCTCTTTACATACATATAAAATGCCCTGGGATTCTCATTAATCCTGTTTCATGGATTAATTCATAATTAATTCCATTAATCCAGGGAATTTCATGGCCCCTTTTTGCCTTCCTAAGTCTTTGTTTAAACTTCTCCTGCTATCTTTACATTTCTCCAGAGCCTTTTCCGTATTCAATTTCCTGAAATTTAAATATGCCTCTCTCTTTTTCACTAAGCTCATCACGATTCTGGATGACCTTTTGTCAGAGTCAACTGAGGCTCTGACAGAGGGTCATCCAGCCTGGAAACGTTGGCTCTATTCTCACTCCACAGAGGCTGCCAGACCTGCTGAGATTTTCCAGCATTTTTTTGTTTTTATTTCAGATTCCAGCTTCTGCACTTTTGTAAAATGGTTTCATTCTAAATGTTACTGGACCTGGATAATAGATAAAAATATTTATATAATTGAAGAAAAAATGCAAATCATTGGCCCAATCATTCAGGATACTTCAATGTAAAGTGAATACGTCAGTATGAACCAGAACTGTATCTCTTGATGGGTATAGATATATTTCTATTATGATGAAGATGATTGATGAGGGTAGGGCAGTGAATGTTGTCTACATGGACTTCAGTGAGGTCCTTCATGGCAGACTGGTGCAGAAGATGAAATTGCATGGGATCGGAGGTGATCTGGCAAGGTGGATACAGAACAAGCTCGGTCAAAGAAGACAGAGGGTAGCAGTGGAGGAGTGTGTTTCTGAATGGAGGGCTGTGATAAGTGGTGTTCCTCAGGGATCAGTGCTGGGACCTTTGCTGTTTGTAATATATATAAAGGATTTGGAGGAAAATGTAATTGGATTGATTAGTAAATTTGCGGATGACAAAAAGGTTGGAGGGTTTGCAGACAGGGATGAGAACCATCAAAAGATACTGCAGGATATAGATCAGTTGGAGATTTGGGCGGAGAGATGGCAGATGGAGTTTAATCTGGACAAACGTGAGGTAATGCATTTTGGAAGGTCTAATACAGTCAAGAAATATACAGTAAATGACAGAGCCCTTAAGAGTATTGATAAGCAAAGGGATCTGGGTGTATAGGACACAGCTCACTGGAAGTGGCAATGCAGGTGGAGAAGGTAGTCAAGAAGGCATATGGCATGCTTGCCTTCATCGGCCGAGTTTAAAAATTGGCAAGTCATGTTGCAGCTTTATCGAACCTTAGTTAGGCCGCATTTGGAATATAATGCCCAATTCTGGTTGCCACAGTACCAGAAGGATGTGGAGGTTTTGGAGAGGGTACAGAAAAGATTTATCAGGATGTTGCCTGGTATGGAGGGCATTAGCTATGAGGAGAGATTGGAGAAATTTTGTTTGTTCTCACTGGATTGATGGAGATTATAGGGCGACCTGATAGAGTCAACAAAATTATGAAGACAGAGTGGATAGTCAGAAAGTTTTTCCAGGGTGGAAGAGTAATTACCAGGGGGGGGGGCACAGGTTTAAGGTGTGAGGGGCAAGCTTTAAGGGAGAAGTACAAGATTTTTTACACACAGGATGGTGGGTGTCTGGAACTCACTGCCAGGAGGGAATATCCAGTGGAAGCGGATACTGTAGCAGGTCTTAAGAGGATTCTTGACAAATACATGAATAGGATGGGAACGGAGGGATATGGTCCCTGGAATGATAGGGGTTTTAATTCAGTTGGGCAGCATGGCCGGTGCAGGCTTAGAGGGCGGAAGGGACTGTTCCTGTGCTGTAATTTTCTTTGTCTTTTGTTCTTTGTTTAAGTGATGAACACATTTGAATGTAAATCATATTTGGACTGATGTAAGGGTAAGTCCACAGATCCTATTTGTACAGTACTGTACAGAGTGAATGGGAAGGAAATAGTCCCCTGCTGTTTATAGAGAAACATTGTCCTCATATCCATCTCTATAATTTCACTGCAGACAACAAACAGGAAGATACTCCATGAATGGTTGTAAATGCAAAGCTGCCTTTCCTTCAATAACCAATCAATATTTAAGCGGAGGTCCATTACTGGCTGATGGCAGGAATAAAATATGGATATTGAATTATTTGCTTCTAAACAACATGACTAGCTGATTTCAGAATGAATTCATGGTGTGACAATATGTAAATAAAAGCTGCAGCTAGGTTTATCGTATTAGACTGGCGAGTCTGCTGTGTCCTCGGTGTAACTGCTAACTGGGGCCGGTCGCATATTTATCCTGACAGATAAACCAATGTGTGTGCTACTGTTTGGAGTGAGTGGTCTCTGTTTCATTGGATTAGATTATTCAGATAAATGGAAGGATAGCGAGAAGGAATGGGAAGGTCAGAGATTTCCCTCAAAAGGATTTGCCCGCTGCACCAACTAAACTGATGTTCCTGGGCCGCTGTTAATGTAAGAATAAGGCAGACTGCACAAACAGGCGAGACTGAGTATTAAATCACTCTGATACATTACTCAGTCTGAGTTCTCAATGCCACATGTTGATGTTTAAATCGACACATCCCCCTCTGTAAAAAGTTAGATGGATTACAGAATGTGTGTGTCCCTTTGCCATTCAACTGAGAAATGGAAATATGGAAATATAAAAACCGAGACAGCTAAAAAAAATCTCCAGACAGCGTACGTGAGAGGTTTTCTCAACATGTAAATGATGTTCAGATTTAACAGTGATTAAAATTGGCCGTCTTTAGTTTAATGTGGCTGTAAAGAGATTGTGGTTCTCACCCTACAGGGAAATTCACTAATTTTATTAATCATTACCATATTCAATAAAGATCAATAAGTTATTTATGGCTGGAAGTTAAAATCACTTAATAAATACAGGAAAAAATCTCCAGGATCCTTCTTTTCCTCTTTTAGGCGTTTATCCGATTCAGAGCTTTGAGCTTCTTGCTTCACTGGGGAGCAGGTCAAGGACACAGCCATTGGTCTATTTCTCAGAGAGGTAGGTGGCTCCTGACCAACCGTAGCCAATGTTTCTAAGTTGTCACACCCTGATTCCCATCATGGAACTACTTGAGGTTACATCAAAATGGGATTGAGCTTTAGGATTGGCTCATTCCATCATCCTTCACCTGCCCCGTCACGATAAACAGCTGGACACATTCCATTCCGTGGGATGAAAGTAAGAAGATTGCCCTGGGAAAGGGAAATTGGGTTTGATAAATTTATTCCGGTTCTCTGAGGATGTAATACCAGTGTTAATAAACAGAAATGGATGGATGCAGTATGTAGTATGATTTAGGTGTCACTTAAAAGGTTATTTCTCAAGGTAACAACTCATAGTACTGGGGGTGAGGCATTGGGAGCAATGACATTGTGGTATTCTCTCTGGACTAGTAATCCCAGGGTAATGATCTGGTGATCCAGGTTCAAATCTCACCATGACATTAGTGCAATTTGAATTCTATAAAAACCTGGAATTAGGTCTAATGGTGACCGTGAAACCATTGTCAATTTTTGTAAAAGTTCATCTGGTTCACTAATGTCTTTTAAGAAGGAAATCTGTTGCCCTTACCCGGTCTGGTCTACATGTGACTCCAGACCCACAGCAATGTGGTTGGCTCCTAAATGCCCTCTGAAATGGCCCAGCTCAATTTGAGGATAAATAAGAATGGGCAATACTGGCCCAATGAGCAATGCCCATGTCTCATAAATGAATTAAAAACGTGGCTAATTAACAGATTGGGATAAATGGATCATTTTCAAAATGACAAACAGTAACGACTGGAGCATCAAAGTGCAGTCTACCCTTTCCCACCCTCCACCCCACCCCACCACAACATCCCCATCCCACCCTCAACAATCTATATTAATGATTTGGATGAAGGAGAAGATATATTGTCAGAAACTACAGCTGCAATCATAAGTGGGAGAGAGAGACCAAAATATTTATGTGAAGTTGTCCATCTTGATGGGAAGATTAGAGAAACAGACGATTATTTAAATAGAGCGGATGCAGAAAGTCGACGTACAGACGGGGATATTTTTGTATACGAATCACAAAAAATGAGCCTGCAGGTATAGCAGGTAATAGGCAAAAGGAGAGCTTGTTCTACAAAAGAGATGAAATTTAAACATGGGAACATCTCGCTCTTGCTGCAATTGTACAGGGTATTGGTGAGACCAGTTTTGGTCTTCTTACTTACATTGCAAACAGTTCACAAAAGATTCAATGGACTGATTCCTGAAAAAGGAACTTGTCTTCTGAAGAAAGTTTGTGCTGGTTGGGCTAAAATTCATTGGCGTTTAGAAGAGCAATAGATGATATGATTGAAATGTAAGATTCTGAGTGGGTGTGAGTAGATTTAGAAAGAATGTCTTCCATTGTGGAAAAAACTAGAGCTAGGAGCAGAGGTGAAAATAAGGGACCTCCCGTTTAAAATCATAAACGTATTGTAGCAGAGAAAGAGGCCATTCAGCCCATCTACACCAGTAAAATGGAGATGGGAGGATTTTTCTTTCAGAGGATCGTTACTCTTTGGAGGTGTTTCTTGTAAAAACAGTGGATGTTGGGTCACTGAATTTATTTATTTAGGGTGTTGATCGAGAAGAGAATCCAAGGTTATGGAGAGATAGTGGCAACATGGACTTAATATCACAACAAATCAGCCATGATCTTTTTGAATGGCGGAGCAGCACTGACGGGCAGAATGGCCTACACGCTATCTCTTATGTTCTTATTTTCTTGGAAAAACATATTTGACTGGACAAAAACTCAATCACAGTAAAAAATGTACATACTCTGCTTGCTGTGTGAGTCTTCAAGTTAGCGAATGCTAGACTATCACATCGCACTCGAATCTGTCCTGTTTCCAGCCATGATTCAGAAATGTACACCTTTCAGAGACAGTCACTGGATAGAATCTGCCATGGATTCTATCCCCCTATCATGTAGGAGTCCAGAGGCCAATTGACCCCTCCCCACCTCCAGTCCATACCACTCCAACCCACCCCACTCCAGCCCACCCCACCCACCAACTCTCACGATACACTGCTGCCTTAAGCAAAATCAGTAAACAATACAGGATGAATGGAAACTATCCATACTGCTTGGCTTCATGCCATTGGAGCCACAGGGTTAAACATTCCCCATTCTACCTCTTCTTCTTCTCTGGCCATTAAATGCACCGTAAACCTGTGACAGCTGAGGAAGAATTCTTGCTTTACAATGAGTTCACGTGTAAGCATTCATGTCTTGTTCTTTTTGGAACAAGTAAAAAAATACATTTTGGGAAATCAGTGCGGTTCTGATCGTAAACAAATTGCCTGTGACAAATAAAAATCTCATGAATCAGTTTTTACTTCTTGCACATGCCTCAGACATTTAAAATAATCTTCAGCCAACAAAAAGATCTTGGCAATAAATTAACGAGGACACTTTTCACACTATCTTATTCTTCCATCAGTTACAATGAAAATGCTCCCATTGAAGCAACTGGATAACACTGAAGGTCTTGAAGATAATTGAGACAAGTGTAATGCATTAGACAGAGAATGTCAGGATGAAACATGCTCTGACTAGTTTATTGATAAATTGGAAACAGGCAGCTTTATTTTGTAGCATATTTTGCAACAAATGAACAGAAGTTTCAAAGATGCTGGTCCTTAGCTCTAGGTTCCCACAGCGTCCAGAATGGATTACACAATAGCAGATTTATAGATTACAAGTGAATTCCAACACATATCCTTGGTAACTTAATGGTGATTCCAAATAAACATGTTGGACTTTAACCTAGTGTTGTGACTTCTTACTTTGCCCACCCCAGTCCAATGCCACATCTCCACATCCTTAGTCAATTAACACAGAGTTCATTATCTGTTGAATGAGCACTTTCTGTTAATGTGATACAAAGAAAATGACAGGCTTCATTGACTGGCCTGAAGAATTACAAAGGTTCAAAAATAAAGGCAGATAATTTTTTGATTCCAATCGTATTCAGTGACCCAGTTCAAGATTGTTTCATTTTAATTCTCTGAAAATTCAGATGCCTATTTAACTGCTCACTCCCATTTGCTTAATTTAAAATATGTGATTGACTGTCTGGGGAGAATTCCCTTTGAGCTTTTCCAATCCATGTCAGACTTTCCAAGGGAGATTAATAGAAACTCCAGTGAAAATAGCTTTTTTCATTGTTTCCCTGGAGTTTCAGGAGATCAGGTGAATCTCTGTAGAATGAGTGGTGCATTGCTTGGAATTGCAGTTGGCATTTTATTGTAGTATAATGTTTATTTTTAATGGAGTGACATTTCAGATCCTTTCTCACTCGATGGCTGGATTAATCCTTAATGTCAGTAATGGACACGTGTCCAATCATCGACAACAAATCATTCAAATATTCAGCCAGGATTGTGAAACCTCCTTTATTATAATTTGGTAGTTTTACTGCTGAAAGTGATGACAGTGAGGTGGTAAAATCAGTCCAACTTGAATGACTCTGTGTTCAGCCTGCTACACTGTGAAAGAGATTTGCTTGATGGAGAAAGTGCAGAGAAGAATGACCCATCAAGGCTCATTTTCTGAACTTGTGACCTCCGCCACAGAAGATTGGCAGTGCTATCTCACAGCATCAAGGACTCGGGTTTGATTCCCGGCTCGGGTCACTGTCTGTGTGGAGTTTGCACATTCTCCCCGTGTCTGTGTGGGTTTCCTCTGGGTGCTCCAGTTTCATCCAACAGTCCAAAAATGCGCAGGTTTGGCTGATTGGCCATGCTAAATTGACCCTAGTCTCAGGTGATTAACAGAGTGAATATACAGTGTTATGGGAATAGGACCTAGGTGGGATTATCAGAGGTACAGACTTGATGGGCCAAATGGCCTCCTTCCGTATTGTAGAGATTCTATGAAGACCAAGGGCGGAAGATGCAAGGAAACCCCATCACCTTCAAATTCCCCTCCAAGTCAGGCTTCATCCTCATTTGGAAATATATCATTGCCTCCTCACTACCTGGATCAAAATCTCAGCATGGAGGGTGTATCTGTACCAAATGGACTGCAGCAGTTGAGGATGGTACTTAACCCATCCTCATCTTCATCCCAACCCCATCAAGGGCAATAAGGGATATATAATAATCACTGGCCTTGCCAGCTACACCCACATCATGTGAATGAATGAGACAAAAAGGAGATTCAACAGGTAGGGAAGAATTTAAAAAACTCCCTGACTTTGGGTGAAGGTGACCCTCAACAAGATATTCAAAATACTAAATGGCTTGAATAAGATAAATCTTTAATCTGACTTTAAAATAAGTTTGGAAATAAGACTGGAGTTCATGTGTGTGAAATAATGAGAAACAAAATGAGATTAATATCCGAAGAAACATTGTCACTGACAGAGTGATGAATGCCTGGAATATTTAGCGAGGCAAATTGTGCCCACACTCAAGTTTTATTTCTCAATTTAGTCTGGAACACCATATCTCAGGCCTGAAACTTTCCTCTCATTTCTCCGAAGATCCATTTTTGAAGTGAATTCTCTATTTCCTCAAAGGATGAGGACTAGTAGGGATTTCCTCATCCTGGCATTTGACCTTGTTCTCTGAAGATTTATTTTAGTTTCTGAAGCCTTTTTTTTTATCCGCTGGTGAAGTGGGCTGTTTATTCACGATCCAATCTGCTGTCAGGGGAACTCAAGACCCCCTTTCCTTTTGGCCACATTTTACAGCCTGGGTGTTTGTCACATTATTCTAAACCTGAGCTAATTCATGAGGAATTAAACCCTTCTCACATTTTCAGAGTGCAGCACCACTTGCCTTTGCTTTCTAAACATTAAAAAACTCAAAACTCTGAATTAAACAATGCCTTTCACCTGTGAATTTGAACAATGTTATTAACATGTCATTACTAAACCCCCTTAAAACGTAGCCCAGTGGAAAATTAGCCAATAGATTTGGGCTTTGCTACCCTAAATGGCCTTTCCTTGGCCTGTTTTTTTTTAATTCTGCAATCAATTATTATCCACAGTGAGGAACCTGGGGCTAACATTACAGGGTAACCTTTAAACACTAACCATATGTCTACAGTAATACAGTAATTCTGTCTACCTATAATTCTTGGCAAAATGCCATTACTCCACTGGTAACTTAATCCAGATGGAAAAAAAGAGCTGGAAACTGATAGCAGTAATTAGAGACTACCTTTTGGCTTTACCTCAGGCTCAGTGATGTTCTTTGTTCAGTAAGAGCTTTGCATTTGGATGTTATTTCACAAACAGTGGGCAACTCATGAACGGACACCATTCAGCAAATGTTAAATAATTTAATTTGGAAATTCAGTCACAAATACGATAAATAATTTAACATTAGCCTGAAAAAATATTTTAAAGGTAACAGCAGCAGTGGAATTTGTCAGAGGAAAGTGTTGGGAAATGTTAGATTGTTCTTCAAGTTTCCGTGTTGGAGAAGAAATGAGTTCCACTTGTCCAAGGCAGAAACTGACCCATACTGATTGGCCTGATAATTACCAACTCAACACCTTCTCACTCAAACTAGTAATGAGAATTTTAGCAGGGTTTAAAGAGACAAGGAAGAGTTCTTGTTGTTCTTGCAGATTTGTGAAAATCTTACAGCTTAGAAATAATATTCTTCCAGCCCTCCCAAAGGAACATTCTGGGCGAGGACTGCATACTTCTTTGAGTGTTGATTCAACTGATTCTTGTGTTTGGGAAGGTTTTATAAAACAGCCAGTGCTGGAAACATTTATATTAACACACATGCTGCCTTTGAATAGGTCTCCCTAGATCATAGAATTGCCGTTATGGTCAAGGAATCTGAGTTTCTGTTATCACTTTGAATCTGGTGACTATCCAAGATTCTGACAACATCAAAGTTAATTTCAACGTGCATTACACATTCAGTTAATCAGACTGGCGTGTGTTCACCAAAACAACTTGTACTTATTTTCTGTCTTGAACATAGTAAAACATCTCAAGGTGTTTAACAAAAACGTCAGCAGTTTTTCCACCCAAGGAGATACTGAAACTTGTCTTCAAAGGTTGAGGAATTAGGAATGATTTTAAAGAAGTAAAGCAAGGAAAAGAAGTGGAGAGGTTTAAGGAGAGAATTCCAGAGCCTGGGCCCAGGCAGCTGAAGGCATGGCCACCAATGATGGAGCAATTAAAATTAAGATGGCACAAATGACCAGGATTCAAGGAGGTGCTGATATGTCTCTCAGAGGATTGTCAGACTGGAGGAGATTACAGAGATTGGGAGGAGTGAACACATGGTGGGACTAGAAAAAAAATTAAATGAGAAATTGCAGAATGAGGTGTTGCTGAGCCAAGAGTCACTGTGCGTCAGGAGTATGGACATAATGGGTATCGGACTCGATGAGAGTTAGGATAGAGGCAGCAGAGTTTTGGATTGGCTTAAGTTTATTAAGGAAGGAATGTCTGAACTCAGTCCAGAGAATTGTGGAACATTCATGTCTCGAGGTAACAAAGACGTGAAAGTGAATCAAACTTCCCAACCCACACCATTGAACTCAATAAATCATAAACTCTGGTCAAGTGTGTATTTGAGAAGTGGGACACATTTTGTGAGCTTGCCCCTGTTTCTGTGAGCTGTAGATTTCAGAAACTTGATGCCATTTTACTGCAGCCTGTTATCACCAGGGAAGGAAATGGTGGAAGGACGAGAGTGCACCTCCTCAACTGAGCAAGTATAGTTGGTTAAGTGAAATCAGCTTTGTTTGAGCTTGGAGAATGCTCTACTCAAAAGCTAATGAAGAAGGAAACAGTTCCATAGTTCAGGTTTTTAGGCACTAAATTCCCAGCAGAAATACTGGGATGAGGGAAGTTTTCTCCATCTCACATCCTTTACCACAAGAATCACAAAGGTGCCAATGTCTGACAGGGCATTAACAGGTTACTGCCATGTTCTATTCTCTTTCTACAATCCTACCTCCCACTATCCTGTTTCCTGCCCTATGCTGACCACTTCCACAAAGCAACCAAGTTTTGGAAGAACTTGACCAGTGAGTTACATGAGAACATCTGATTGTAGCCGACATTTTGCTGGAATCCTGGAGTTATAGAGCCAATGTATTGTTTGAGTGGACCCATTACTGATTATGTAGCAATTCCTCACAAAAGGTCATTTTCTCAACCGATATGGAAGTCAGGAAATAAATCAAAGGTGAATTTAAGGTGAGCAATGATGAAACCATTAGTTAAAAGTATATCAATTCCTCACGTCTCCCAGTGTCTATGTGGGTTTCCTCTGGGTGCTCTGGTTTCCTTCCACAGTCCAAAAATGTGTGGGTTAGGTTGATTGGCCATGCAGAGGGTTATGGGGAATAGGGCAAAGAGAGGGCTTGGGTGAGATGCTCTTTCAGAGACTCGATGCAGACTCAATGGGCCAAATGGCCTCTATCTGCAGTGTTGGGGTTCAATGGCAGCAATGCAAAAGATTCTTACCAAACTAGTTATAAATTTTAGCACAAATTATACGTGGCAAAAGCTGCAGTGGAAAGTCTACTGACTGATTTTCATTGACTGTGCCCCTTTAATGGAATTGAATCACATTTCAAATCCACCAATCTGAGCTTTGAATTCCAGGAGCTGTTTCTTGTAACTCCAGTTCCGACTCAGGTTACTTATTGATCTGTTTAGGATGCATGTTTTAATTGTTTGTTTTGCTGAAAACATCTTTAATAGCTTCTATCTAGAATGTGGTACAGAATTTTGGGAAGTTGACAGGACAGGGAAAGTCAGATGAAGGGAGCATTCAATTGTGTGAGAAGCAAAATGCCAATAGCCAATAATGGGATGAAATTTGGGCATTATTTTGCCAAGGGATTGAGGGAACATAGAGGGCCATTCAGTCCTTCAAGCCTGCTTTACCACTTGACAACATTATGGCTGATCTGGATTTGGTTTGAACTCTATTTTCCTGTCTGTCTCCCATAACCATTGATTCCTTTGTCCATCAAAAAGCTATCTAACTCTGCTTTGAGTAAGTTCAATGATCCAGCCTCTCCTGCTTTGTGGCGCAGAGACAGACTGACGTCTCCCTGGGTGAACCCTCAGTATAAGATGAAGCAGTATAATATCAGTGAATGGAATCGGCTGCCGTCTGTGGTGGTAGAGGCGAATTCGCTGGGGTCTTTTAAGAGACTTCTGGATGAGTACATGGGATTTAATGGGATTGGGAATTACAGATAGTTCTATGGCCTGGTAGGTATAGATATGATCGGCACAACATGTGGGCCGAAGGGCCTGTTTGTGCTGTAGTGTTCTATGTTCATCTCCATTTAAATCTCCGATTCAAAGACTGTGGCCTCTGGTTTTAATCTCCTCCACCAGAGGGATCACCTTCCTGATATCCTCCCCATCAAGTCCCCTCATGATCTTATATGTTTCGGTACGATCATCTCTCATTCTGCTGAACTTATTGGAAGATAAGAACTCGGAGCAGGGGAAGGCCGTTCAGCCCCTCGAGTCTGTTCCACCATTCAATATGATTGTGGCTGATATCACCTCAGCCTCAAATCCGTTTCTTGCCCATTCTCCAGAACCTTTCAACCCCCAATTACTGATTAAAAATCTCTCCAACTCCCTCTTCAATTTCCTCAATCTCCCAGCATCCAGCAGGCTCTGGGGTGGTGAATTACACACGAATACAATCCTTTCAAAGAAGTCATTTTTTGTAGATTTTTTTAAAAAAATCTACTGCCCCTTATCCTAAAGAGATGACAACTTTGATGTAATTTGATTTATTATTGTCACATGTATTGGGATACAGTGAAAATTACTGTTGCTTGCAGTATGCAGACAAAGCATACCATTCATAGAGAAGGAAACGAAAAAGGGCAGAAAGTAGTGTTACAGTCACAGCTAGAGTATAGAGAAAAATCAACTTAAGGCGAGGTAGGTCCATTCAAAAGTCTGATGGCAGCAGGGAAGATACTGTTCTTGTGTTGATTGGTACGTGACCTCAGAATATTGTACCTTTTTTCTGAAGGAAGACGGTGAAAGTGAGAATGTCCAGGGTGCATGGGGGTCCTTAATTATACTGGCTGCTTTCCGAGGCAGCAGGAAGTGTAGACAGAGTCGATGGATGGGAGGCTGGTTTGTGTGATGGATTGGGCTACATTCACACTTTTTGGAGTTTCTTGTGGTCTTGGGTAGAGCAGGAGCCACACAAAGATATGATACAACCAAAAGGAACACTTTCTCTGGTGTATCCGTAAAAGTTGCTCAGAATCTTGGCTGACGTGCCAAATTTCCTTAGTCTTCTGAGAAAGTAGAAGTGTTGATGGGCTTTCTTAACTATACTATCGGCATGCCGGGAGCGGGGTTGGGGGTGGTGGCGTAGGACAGGTTGTTGGTGATCTGGACATCTAAAAAGCTGAAGCTCTTGACCATATCTACTTCATTTCCATTGGGTGCAGACAGGGGCATGTTCTCTACTACGCTACTTGAAGTGGATGACAATCTCTTTCATTTTGTTAACATTGCGGGGGGAGATTATTGTTGCCGCACCAGTTCACCAGAATCTTTATTTCATTCCTGTACTCTGTTTCGATATTGTTTGAGATCTGACTCACTAAGATAGTGTAGTCAGCAAACTTGAAAATCGAAAACTTGAAGGAAATCTGGGACAAGATGCTGGGAACAGCTTGAAAGCCTTCAAGAGGAAACATCCTGTCCATGTTTGCTCTGTCAATCACCCTTATCACCCTTTACACCTCAATTAGATCTCCTCTTAGAACCTTGGTGTACGAAAAAAGTTGATTTGCTGGTTAAAAGGAAAAAGGAGGCTTATGTCAGGATGAGGATTGAAGGCTCGGTTAGTACAATGGATAGCTATAGATTAGCCAGGAGGGAGCTAAAGGAGGAATTGAGGAGAGCAAAGAGAGGACATGAGAAGACTTTGGCTGATAGGATTAGGGAGAATCCTAAAGCTTTCTTTAGATATGTTAAGACTAGAAGATTGGTTAGGACAAGATTAGGGCCAGTCATAGACAGCAGTGGGAAGTTGTGCGTGGAGCCTGAAGAGATTGGAGAGGTACTGAATAAATATTTCTCTTCGGTATTCACGCAGGGTGATGTAATTGTAGTTATGGAGAACACTGAGGTACAGGGTAGCAAACTGGAAGGTATCGAAGTAGATAGGGAGGATGTGCTAGATATTCTCGAGGGTTTGAAGTTGGATAAGTCCCCTGGGCCGGACGGGATTTACCCTAGGCTTCTCTGGGAGGCAAGAGAGGAGATTGTACAGCCTCTGGCTCTGATCTTCAGGTCGTCGTTGGTTACGGGTGTGGTTCCGGAGGACTGGAGGATAGCGAATGTGGTCCCGTTGTTTAAGAAGGGGAAGGGAGACCTTCCAGGGAATTATAGGCCAGTGAGTCTTACTTCTGTGGTGGGCAAAGTATTGGAGAGAATAATTAGGGATAGGGTTTATACTTATTTAGAGAGTAATGAATTGATTGGAAATAGTCAGCATGGTTTTGTGAAGGGTAGGTCGTGCCTTACTAACCTTATTGAGTTTTTTGACAAAGTGACCAAAGAGGTGGATGGGGGTAAGGCAGTTGATGTGGTATATATGGACTTTAGTAAGGCGTTCGATAAGGTGCCCCATGAAAGGCTTCTGCAGAAAATGCAGATGTATGGGATTGAGGGTGATTTAGCTAATTGGGTCAGGAATTGGCTAGCAGATAGAAGACAGAGGGTGGTGGTTGATGGGAGATATTCATCGTGGAGTTCGGTGACAAGTGGTGTACCTCAGGGGTCTGTTTTGGGGCCCCTGCTGTTTGTAATTTTTATAAATGATCTGGATGATGGTATTGAAGGATGGATTAGTAAATTTGCAGATGACACTAAAGTCGGTGGAGTGGTAGATAGTGAAGAGGGGTGTTATAGTTTGCAGAGGGACTTGGACAAGTTGCAGAGCTGGGCCGAGAGGTGGCAAATGGAGTTTAATGTGGAAAAGTGTGCGGTAATGCACTATGGCAGAAATAATAAATGTGTAGAGTACAGGGCAAATGGTAGGATTCTTAGTAGTCTAGATGAACAGAGGGATCTTGGTGTGTATGTGCATAGATCCCTGAAAGTAGGCAGTCAGGTCG
Organism: Sphyrna mokarran; assembly: GCA_024679065.1. Taxonomy (NCBI): domain Eukaryota; kingdom Metazoa; phylum Chordata; class Chondrichthyes; order Carcharhiniformes; family Carcharhinidae; genus Sphyrna; species Sphyrna mokarran. Next base: position 1,628,849 of record JAGIQG010000024.1, read on the forward strand.
AGAAGGTGGTTAGGAAGGCATATGGAGTCTTGGCTTTTATTGGTAGAGGGATTGAATTTCGGAGCCGCAGCGTCATGTTGCAATTGTACAAAACTCTAGTGCGGCCGCACTTGGAGTATTGTGTGCAGTTCTGGTCCCCACATTATAAGAAAGATGTGGAGGCATTGAGAGGGTACAGAGGAGGTTTACCAGGATGTTGCCTGGTATGGAGGGCAGGTCTTATGAGGAGAGGCTGAGGGAATTGAGGTTGTTTTCGTTAGAAAGGAGGAGGCTAAGAGGGGACCTGATCGAAACATATAAGATGATTCGAGGTTTAGATAGGGTGGACAGTGATAGCCTTTTTCCTAGGATGGAAAAAGCTAGCACGAGGGGACACAGCTTTAAATTAAGGGGTGATAGTTATAGGACGGATATCAGAGCCAGGTTCTTTACCCAAAGGGTGGTTCGGGAGTGGAATGCCCTGCTGCAGCAGTTGTAGATGCGCCAAGTTTGGTGGCGTTTAAGAGGTTAGTTGATAAGTATATGGAAGAGAAGGGAATGGTTTAGTTTGGAGGGTCATTGCTTTTTTATATTGGTCGGCGCAACATCGAAGGCCGAAGGGCCTGTTCTGTGCTGTAATGTTCTATGTTCTATCTATGTTCTATGTTCTTGTTCCTCTAAACTCCATGGAGTATCAAAATAAACTGCCCAATCTCTGTAAGACAAGCCCTCCATCTCTGAAATCAACCTAGTGAACTTCCTCTGAACGCATCTAATGCAACTACATTCCTGCTCTAGTAAGGAGACCACACTGTACACTGGTGCAGTCTCACCAATGCCTTGTATAGTAGGAGCAACACTTCCTTACACTTATTCTCTATTCCTTTAGCAATAAACGTAAAAATCCCACATGTTCCCTATTATCTGTTGCACCTGCAGACCAATTTCATGCGGTTCATGCATGAGGACACCTAGATCCCCCTGCCCCAATGCAGCGTGAAGTCTCTCTCCATTTAAATAATACACTGTTGTCCTATTTTTCTGACCAATATAGATAACCTCTCACTTATCCATGTTAAACTTCATCTGCTATTACATTTTGACCCACTCACCTGACATATCATTTGTGATTTTGTATTTCCTCATTGCATCTTACTATTCCAACTATTTTAGTGCCATTTGCAAATTTAGTTACACTACCTTTTATCCCTGTATCCAAGTCTTTAATATGGATTGTAAATAACTGGGGCCCAGGAACCGAACCCTGGGCACTCCACTAGTTACATCATGCCAATTAGAAAAAGACTCATTTATCCTGACTCTCTGGCTTCTGTGAGTTATGTCAACTCACTTGATGAAAGCTAGTGGCTTGTGCTACCAAATAAACCTGTTGGACTTTAACATGGAGTTGAGACTTCTTATTTTGTCAATTAGCCAATCTTCCATCCAAAGTAATAAATTTCCCTGAAACCCATGTGATCCTACCTTGTATATTGACCTCCTATGCGGCATCTTATCAAACACATTCTGGAAAATCCAGATATTCTACATTGATAGGATCCTCATTATCCACTTGGCTTGTTAGACCTTAGAAGAACTCGAGTAAATTAGTCATAAGAACATAAGAAACATAATAATATAAGAAATTAGGAGCAGAAGTAGGTCATCCAGCTCCTCGAGCCTGCCCCACCATTCAATAAGATCATGGCTGATCTGTAGTGGTTCAGTACCACTTTCCCGCTTTCTCCCCGAAACCCTTAATTCCCTTGTCAATCAAAAACCTATCCACTCTTGACTTGAACATATTCAGCTTGGAAGCCTCCACCAGTTCATCAGGCAGAGAATTTCAAAGATTCACCACCCTTTGTGTGAAGAAATTCCTCCTCAACTCTGATCTGAACCGGCAACCCCCTCCCCCCCACCCCAGTCTTGAGGCTGTGCTCTCTAGCCCTGCTATCTTTGTTAAGCTGGAAGAGTCAAACACGATCTGCCCTTCATAAAATCATGCTGACTCTGATGGATTGTATTTTAACTTTCCAAATGTCCTGTTATTACTTCCTCAATAATAGATTCCAACAATTTCCCAACAACTGATGTTAAATTAATTGGTCTATAATTTCCTACTTTCTCTGTTTTTGAATGAGAGTTACATTTGCATTTTCCTAATCCTTTCCCACACGCAGGGAATTTTGGAATATTGTAAACAATGGAATGACCATCTCCGCTGCCAATTCCTTTAATACCTCAGTAGGCCTGGAGAACTTGTCTGCCTTTAATCCCAGTCATTTGTTCAGTATTTTTTCCCTATTAAGATTGTTCTAAATTCCTCCCTTTTTATTTCCTCAGCAATCTGCTGGGATGGTACGAATATCCTCCATTGTGAAAACTGAGGCAAAAAATTGATTTTGCATCTCTGCCTTTTCTACATTCCTCGCTATTAACTTCCCAGCCTCATCCTCCAAGGTGCTTACATTCACTTTAGCTACTCTCTTTCTTTTTATGTTTTTATGGAAGCTTTTTCATATCTTGTGTTCATTTTCTTTCATAATTTATCTTTGCTCTTTATATCACTTTTTTTCTTAATTTTTAAAAGTTACCCTGTCTTGCAGCATTTCGTATGGTTTATATATTTCCTGGTTTATAATAGGTACTTCTTTGTTTTGCTCTTTCTTATTTGTACCCAGACTGATTCCACATCTTTATCTCCAATGCCTACATCGTTTCTCACTACACCACCTCCTCTCCCCAAAGATCAAAGAACAGTATAGCACAGGAACAGGCCCTTCGGCCCTCTAAGCCTTTTTTTTAGAGCAACACAGCACGGGAAACAGGCCCCTCGGCCCAACGAGCCCGCGCCACCGTCATAACTTTATAGTAACAATTCCATTTTCCTATTCTAATTTTAGGTTATTCCTAATATGGAAGAATCTCAATATAGGGACCATTTATTTCCCAATCAGCCTAAGAGCGAATTTTTGGGAAGTGGGAGGAAACCGGAGCACCCGGAGAAAACCCACGCAACCACGGGGAGAACGCGCAAACTCCCGCAGACACCGGCCCAATTCCAAGTGTCTGCACAGCTACAGCGATAGTCCCTGAGCTGTCATGGTGCCCTTCAGATGGTCCAGATAAAGCACTCATTTATGACATGAAGCACCAGGCAACCCATGAATCAACATCCAAGAGCTGTCCTCGCACCACCTGCCGAATGCATGCTCCTTGTTGGTCAAGTTGGACCAAATTACCTGTGGAAAAAAAAAAGCCATAGTTAAACAGTCCTACTATATCCCTTTATCTGCATACCGCTCATGTGGCTGTCCAAGAGACCCTTAAACAGCCCCAGCGTGCCTGCTCCCACCACCTTACTCGGCAGTGCATTCCACACCCCCACTACCCTTTGTGTGAGAAACTGCCCTCTAATATTCATCTTATACATAGCCCCCCTCACCCTAAGGCCATGACCCCTCGTCCTATCCATTTCTGAAGGTGGAAAAATTTTACCACCATTTACTCTATCTATACCCCTTATAATCTTATACACCTCTATGAGATCCCCTCTAAGCCGACGTCTTTCAAGGGAAAACAACCCCATCTATTCAATCGTTCCTCATAAGACAGTCCTTCCATACCAGGCAGCATCCTGGTAAACCTCCTCTGCACTCTCTCCAAGGACTCCACATCCTTCCGATAGTACTGCGACCAGAACTGGACGCAGTATTCCAAGTGAGGCCTAACCAACGTTCTATACAATTGCAACATCAAACTCCTACTCTTGTATTCTATACCCTTTTCTATGAAAGCTAACATACTATACGCTTTCTTTAGCACCTTCTCCACCTGTAAAGACACCTTCAGAGACTTGTGAACCTGCACCCCCAAGTCTCTCTGCGTCTCTATACTCCGAATAGTTTTAACTTTTATCCTATAACTCTCTTCTACATTTTTCCGGCCAAAATGCATCACCTCGCATTTATCCGGATTAAATTCCATTTGCCATCTATCTGCCCAGTCTACCAACCTGTCTATGTCCTGTTGTATTGTCTGGCACTGCTCCTCTGTACCCACCAATCCAAGCATCTTAGTGTCATCAGCAAATTTGCTGACCTCACCACCTATCCCAACTTCCAAGTCATTTATGTAAACCACAAATAGAAGAGGACCTAGTACTGAGCCTTGTGGCACTCCACTAGTGACAGGCTTCCAGCCGGAAAAAGAGCCTTCCACGACTACCCTCTGTCTCCTCCTCCCGAGCCAGTTCTCGACCCATCTACATACCCGACCCTGTATCCCATGCGCCTTCACCTTCTCTATTAGTCTACCATGAGGAACCTTGTCAAACGCCTTACTGAAATCCATGTAGACGACATCAACAGCATGTCCTTCATCAACTGTTTTTGTCACTTCTTCAAAAAATTCCACTAGATTTGTAGACAAGACTTCCCCTTGATGAAGCCATGCTGCGTATCCCTGATCAGATCGCAGCGCTCCAGATGCTCATACATCCTGTCCCTAAGGATCCTCTCCATTAGCTTACCTATAACTGAAGTCAAGCTCACCGGCCTATAGTTCCCTGGGTTATCCCTCTGACCTTTTTTAAACAACGGTACTACGTTTGCTATCCTCCAGTCCTCTGGGACCTCACCTTTGTCCAAGGAAGAGACAAAGATTTGTGTCAGAGGCCCAGCTAGGTCTTCCCTCAACTCCCTTAGCAGCCTGGGGTAAATGCCATCAGGCCCCGGAGCTTTATATGTCTTTAAGCTGCCTAACAGCCGCAACACCTCTTTCCTCGTAATCTTTATTTCCCTCAGCGGATCCTCAACTTTGTCAAAATCAGCAACAGACATCTGGCCAGTCTCCTGCGTGAATACCGACGCAAAGTATTCATTCAGGATCTCCCCCATCCCCTCAGGCTCTAAGCATAGATCCCTCCTCTGTCCCTGAGAGGTCCAATCTTGCCTCTAACCATCCTTTTGCTCCTTACATAGGAGTAAAATGCCTTAGGATTTTCCTTACTCCTACCTGCCAGAGCCACTTCGTGGCCCCTTTTTGCCTTTCTAACACCCCTTTTAAGATCCCGTCTACACTCTCTATAAGCTTCCAACGCTGTTTCAGTCCCCAGTTGCCTAGATCTAATGTAAGCCTCTCGCTTCTTCCTGATCAAGTCCTCAATATCCCTGGTAAGCCACGGTTCTCTAATCCTACCTTTCCCATCCTTCCTCCTTGCCGGCACATATCTTTCCTGCAGAGAATTTAGTTTTCCCTTGAAAGACTCCCACATGTACCTCGTCGACCTGCCCTCGAAAAGCTTATCCCAGTCAGTATCTTTAAGATCTTGCCTAATCTGGCCGTATCTAGCCCTCCCCCAGTTAAATACCTTCCCTTTTGGGCCGGTCTCGTCCTTTTCCATTAATATCCTAAAGCAGACAGATTTGTGATCACTATTTGACACCTGCTCTCCTACCTCGACGTCAACCACCTGGCCTGGCTCATTCCCCAGAACCAAATCCAGTATAGCCCCCTCTCTAGTCGGGCCATCCACATACTGCTCCAAGGACCCTTCCAAAACACAATGTACAAATTCCTCCCCGTCCACTCCTACAGCTCTGGGCACTCTCCAATCTACTCCAGGAAAATTGAAATCTCCCACTACTACTACCCTATTTTTCCTACACTTATCTAAAATGTTCCTGCATATCCCTTCTTCCACGGCTCGCGGGCTGTTGGGCGGTCTGTAGTAAACACCCAACAGAGTAACCACTCCCTTCCTATCCCTCAACTCCACCCATAGAGACTCAATTCCTAAATCATCCATACCTCCCTCCCTCTGCACTGCTATGATGTTGTCCTTAACTAATAAAGCCACTCCCCCGCCTCTCCTCACACCAACTTTGTCATGCCTAAAACACTTATACCCTGGAATATTCAATTGCCAGTCTTGCCCCTCCTTCAACCACGTCTCGGTCACCGCCACCACTGCTAAACTCCTCGTGAACATTATTGCCTTCAGTTCATCTGTTTTGCCAGTCACACTCCTCGCATTAAAACACATGCACTGAAGACCCTCAGCTCTCGGATATTCCTTTCTACCTCCTGGTGTTACCCTATCATCCCTCTCTCTCCCACTCCCAGTTCCCTCTCTCTCCCCACCCTCCGTCCCTATTAGTTTAAACACTTCTGAAACACTCCAGCTAACCTCCCAGTTAAAATATGGGTTCCCCTCCCAGACAACTGCTCCCTATCCCTCTTGAATAGATGACCTTCCCTCCTGAAGACCTCCCAATGATCAATGAATATGAAGCCTTCTGACCTACACCAATCCCTCATCCATGCATTTAGTTGTAATGTCTCATTTGTTTTTACCCTATCGGTCCCAGGCACAGGCAGCAGCCCAGAGAACGCCACCCTGGAGGCCCTACCTTTCAGCTGAGCCCCCAACTCCCTAAACTGCCTTCGTAGCAGTTCGTAGCTAAACTGCCTTGCTAGCACGAGGGGACACAGCTTTAAATTAAGGGGTATGAGTTATAGGACGGATATCAGAGGTAGGTTCTTTACTCAAAGAGTGATTAGGGAGTGGAATGCCCTGCCTGCAGCTGTTGTAGATGCGCCAAGTTTGGTGGAGTTTAAGAGGTTAATTGATAAGTATATGGAAGAGAAGGGAAGGGTTTAGTTTGGAGGGGCATTGCTTTTTATTTTGGTCGGCACAACATCGAAGGCCGAAGGGCCTGTTCTGTGCTGTATTGTTCTATGTTCTATGTTCTATGTTCTATGTATGTCCCCCCTGCGCTTTCTTCCTACATCTTTCTGTCCTACGTGAACTATTACATTTGCCTTAGACCCTTCTCCCTTCAAAATTCCTTCTACCCTCTCTGAAACATCCTGGACCCCTGCTCCAGGGAGGCAGACTACCATCCTGGAGTCTCTCTTTTGCCACAGAAACGCCTATCGATCCCTTTAACCATCCCATCCCCCACCAATATCTCACTTCCTGCTTTCCTGCTGTTCTCTGCGGCATTCTGTTCCCCTTCACTTGCCCTCTCCATCATAGCTTTTACCCCTCCATTGGTTTTCTGGGAATCCTCCTTTGAGATGGCCTTTGTGCCTTGATTTTTATTCTTGTTCCTCATATCTATAACCAGCCCGTCCCTACTACTAGATCCTGGGGTCCCCGCAGGACTACCTTCCCTATTCATTATAACCTCGTTTTCCCTCACTAGACACATGTCCTCCAAGCGCAGCTCCAGCTTCCTCACCCTAGCTCTTAAACGTTGCAATTCTAAACATTTTGCGCATATGTGGGCCTTCGGGAGACGTGTTGCCTCCAAGAAGGTCCACATATGGCAGCGTACACAGTGGACGCGTTTGGCCAAGTATCGTGGCATTTTGTACACCTCCTTTAAAGGTGATGGGAAAAGAGTGTTGGTTAGATAGGAATCAAGTTGCTCACCGCGTCCAAGCCTGCGCTCGCCCAAGCCCAGAGAGCTTAAGCCCTTGTTGCTCTCACTCTAATTCCCATCTCACTCCACTGCCCGCTCCTGACGCTGCCCGCTGTCTACCTTGGCCTTCCTAATATACTCCCGCGCTTCCTTCCCTGCAGCCCCCTGCGCCTATCTCCCGCTACGGAGCGCCGAAATAAACACTCTAAGAGCTAAAGTAAAAGACAGAAATCGCAAATCAGGAGTCTCACCAACCACTCTTCAAAAAACTCTGCTCCGGAGAACAGAACAATAATAACTGTACTGCTCATGCACCCAACTGGAATACTGAGTATCCTTGAATATTCAAACTCCAGACCTGGTCTCCTTATAACCATATATCAATAATCACCACTAACCCATATCTCTTTGACTCTATCTGCATTGTTAACTGAATTTTATTCCAAATGCTCCATGTATTCAATTACAAAGCCTTTGGGTGGAATCTTACTAAAAACTGTCAGATGTTTGTTCGAGTGAGGAAAATGGTGTGTTTCTGTCCAGACAAAATAGGTCAGTTTTCTCTCCAGATCTTCCCTAATTGTGTCACAAAAAAACTGGCTGAATTTGACTCCATCGTGTGGGGGAAGGGGCCTCAACACACCAGCAAAACCTGGCTGAATAGAGATCATGATGACAGTCTTAAAAAGTTCCCTCATCAAAGCAAAAAGTAACCTCCTTCCTCACACTCGCCCAATGAGGTCTCAGGGACTCCCTCCTCCCCCAAAGCCCATGTTGTCACATTCTGTCAATTGACCTCATCACCAACCTGCACTCCCAGCTTCTCCTTTCAAGTTTGATTTTCTTATTTTCTACCAGACTGAACCCTCTCCCCTTCTGCTGATTTCAAACCCCCAACTCAACCCCGTAGATGGATAAATGCCCAACCTGCACAGTCCTTCCTCATAAGTCATATCTTTAAATGTAGATTGGTGTTTAATTTTGCTTTACAATGTTCCCATGAAACCCTTTGTGATGTTTGATCTATTAAGATTATTCTATAAATACAGGTTGTTGTTGCATAAGGGAGTGAATGAATGAATTAGCACTGTTTAAATTGAGTCTTTGGTGATCACTCACTCACGAGTGTGATTGTCCATTTAAGAGTGTCAGTGGTCATGGGTTCTGTGGATTCTTGTGTGGCTGAGAAGCTCAATTCTTTGGCTGCATGCTTGGCAGGTGTTTCCAGGAGGCAGCTTTGGTCCTTGGACTCTAGATCACTGGGATTCCTTTCTCAGGATGCTTTCCAAGGCCTACTCTTGCTTTTGGGTGTCTTGAAAGAATTGTGACCCTTCCATCACAATGTTCTCTGAGTAGGCCTGTTCTGAGCAAGGGTCTCCTAGATGTGGACATCTATCTGGCATTTCTTGAAGTGACCACTCAGGATGTCTTTGAAAAAGTTTTTGTCTTGTTGACAAAAATTAACATTTACAGTCAGGCAGTGACAATAGCGATATACTTATCTTTATCGTCATGGAGATAGAGTATACATATTACCAATCTACAACATCAATAGGGACAAGATTGTGTCATTTTGGAGGAATGTCAATCTACAGCAGATTGGACTGGAATTTTGCTTTCAAATGACTTGTGATAACAAATATCCAAAACTATGAATCAATTACAGATCCACCACAAGAATTGGCTGCAATCTAGTGTAAAATTGAAGTCATTCTAAAAATGAAATACTGTGCTCAAAAGAGAAGGATTATTTTGTGACTGAGAAAAAAAGTCCAGGTGCAGTGTAACTTTAACTCTTCTCACTGCTGGAAGTGCCTTTTGAATTGTGAGATTTAATTGCTGCTGAATAACTGAAATTGGGACAGTTTCTGGTGAATTTGTATCATGTTGCCCACAGTTACACAGGATATGCTGCGTGAAACAGAGGTGACTGAGCTATAGGCTAAGGCTATTGCAATAAAAGCAAGCTGGATATAAAATTGGCTTCTTGACAAAAACCAGAGGGTGGTTGTAAAGAGTTGTTTTTCAAACTGGAGGCCTGTGACTGGCATTGTGTCTCAGGGATCAGTGCTGGATCCACTGTTATTTGTCATTTATATTAATGATTTGGATGAGAATACAGGAAACATAGTTAGTAAGTTTGCAGATGACACCAAGATTGGTGGTATAGTGGAAAGTTATCTCCAATTGCAACAGGATGTTGATCATTTGGATTAGTGGGCTGATGCATTGCAGGCGGAGTTTAGTTTAGACAAATGCGAAGTGATGCATTTTGGTAGATTGAACCAGGGCAGGACTTACTCAGTTAATGGTAGGGTGTTGGGGAGAGTTACAGAACAAAGCTATCTAGAGGTTCATAGCTTCTTGAAAGTGAAGTCACAGGTGGACAGAGTGGTGAAGAAGGCATTCGGCATGCTTGGTTTCATCGGTCAGAACATTGAATACAGGAGTTGGGATGTCTTCTTGAAGTTGTACAAGACATTGGTAGGCCTCACTTGGAATACTGTGTGCAGTTCTGGTCACCCGATTATAGAAAGGTTATTATTAAACTAGAAAGAGTGCAGAAAAGATTTACTAGGATGTTACTGGGACTTGATGGATTGAGTTATAAGGAGAGCCTGAATAGGCTAGGATTTTTTCTCTGGAGCGTAGAAGGCTGAGGGGTGAGAGGTCTATAAAATAATAAGGGGCACAAACGAGTAAATAATCAATATTTTTCCCAAAGGTGGGGGAGTCCAAAACCAGAGGACCTAGGGGTTTTAAAAAAAGGGTGGCATGGACAAGTTGGGTCGAAGGACCTGTTTCCATTCAGTAAACCTCTATGGCTCTATAACCGAAAAAAGTTTTTATTTTTAACAATATTGTTATATCTGGCAAATGTAAAGCCCTCCAAGCTGTTTCCTTTGGATGCACACATGTATATTTTATTTCTATATAATATATCTTTTTTTAAACATTGCAGCTTTAAAAATATCAGTCTTCATGGACCTGCTCAGCTTTGTTCATTGTTTCTAATTCAGTTCCACAATTAACATCCCACGGTCTCAGATTTATTTCCGGAAACTTTTGAAAACAATCATTACAAAATTCTGCATCATGTTCGTCTGACAGACATTTCCTTAATTGTTCATTTAATTGCAATTGGCCTGTATCAAACTGCAGAAAGAAAGCTGCACTCGGTTCCAGATAATAAGTGTTTTCACTTCAGTAATTAGGCAACAGTGAATAGCTTCTAAATACTCGATTAACTTGTTTATCTTTCAGTGTCTGGATATTTCACCAATCCATCCTCAATATGTATGTTTCTCAATCACTACAGTTAAAACAACTGATTTCTGTTTGAAAAAGGGTAAAATTGACATGGATTTGTGAGCAGAAAAAGCCTAATTTACATTGCAGATTATCTCTGATTCCCCAATCGGTTAATTCAGATTATGTGGTGTAGTTACACTGCTTGTGTCCCCAAATGCAGCATCCAACAGAATTCCATAAAAAGCAAGAAATGAATAACTACTTTAAACATTTTTTTGTAATGTGGGTAAAAAAGATTCAATTGAGAAAACGCTCAAACATCTTCTGACTGGAGTAGGTTCTCCTTTATAAATTTCAGAAGCTCAAGCTTTGTAATTCTGTGTTATCGTTTGATGCTTTCTGTCTATTTGCCAGTCAATTGTTATCTCTGAACCAGTACACAGAGGACTGCTCCAAGCTTTCTTTCTGAGGTTGAAGGACTATAGTTACTTGGCAGTGCTGCAACTTCACAAAGGAGTTCAATAGTGTCACCATTGCGAAGGGTTTTAGATCAGGTCAAACTCGAGGACCATCCTGAAAACCTGAATGGAAACATGGTCGTGTTGGTCTGTGGGGAAAAGCCCACTCACAATCGGTTCAGGCTCCTCACATCCACTGGTTTGGGAAAATTAAAGTCATTTCTTCTCAGTCAGTGTTACAATGGCATTGCCACAGTCCTAATTATCTGATGATGCAATGATTTTTCCATCAGACCAATTAACAAATGGAAATGAACACAATGTTGCTGAAATTAACTTGAAGGGAGCAGGAAAGATTGGATAATATTCGTAACACCCAACCTGGGACCTCCACACTTTCCTGTCCCTCTGATTTCATTCCTTCTGCTAACCCCCGTCCTTACCATGTTTCGCTAAATGCTCTGACATTTTCCTCTCTGATACTTAATATTCTGTACTCAGCAAAGAACTCCATCTCACTCCCTTACATTCTACCCTCAATGGATTTTGGGCTCGGCTTAATGCTGGAAGTTTCTTATGTCACTCCTGACTTGGTGCTCACTTCTTGGCGTAGGAATTCTCCCCCATGGTTCAATGGATTCTTTCAGTTTTCTCCCTCCATCTGGCCCCCTTGTTCTGGCCTCCTACCCTCCTATCAGAGGGTAGAGCTTTAATGGACTGTCTTTAAAGGAAGAAGTCGAGAGTTGTGAGATTTAAGGAGGAAATTCTCGAGCTAAGGCCCCTTGGCATGGGCATGGCTGCCACTGGTTAATGCCCAAGAGGCCAGAATTGGCCGCAATCGGAGATCTCCAAAAGTTGCAGGAGATGGTTCCTGCAGGAAAATCATTTGGTTCCAGGATATCTCCCTCTGTTACATTGTACAACAAAATACAGAATTCCTGTATCTGTATTTTGAAATACGGATTTAAAGACTCATGTCCTCTCGCAGACAACTCAAGCTCAATCAATGAACACTGATTGCAAATCTTTCACTTACAGGTGTTAACCTTAGTCCAGGCCTGCTGAATGGTATAACTCAGAGTCAATGAGAGACAAATAAAACCAATGCCCCTCAACAAAGACCACTTCTTTTCAAGACTTGATTAATCCACATGTTCAGGATTTTGGTGAACATCTGCAGCTCAGTTAGATTTGTTTGGTGACTGAGAACGAATGAAGTTTCCAGCAGCTTCCAGAAGGAGAATTGTCAATACTATCCAGCTTTACATTTCCAATTCTCTCCATGATGTGTTCAGAATGTCTGCCACAGCTTTGAGGTAGATCTGAAGTGAAACAAGGCAAGGGGGGGCTGAGGGGGTGGCGGGGGTCACGGGGTGATTACAAACCAGAGCTTTTCATTTCCACAGATATTCTCTCAATCACCTGTTGTATCTTTAATTGGTAAACGCTTATGGCAGCAGAGGTTGTCAATTCTCCAGGACTGGCTTGGATTCGATAGGGAAGGACAATAGAGAAGGATGTCAGTGAATTCCTGCAGAAAAGATTTCTAAAAATATTCTTGAAAAAAACATTTCTCTCCATCAGCTATAAAAATATTGAAAAAGGGGGAAAGTAAGGCTCTTTAGCTGACAGTCAAACATCATCCAGTTGTGTAAGAGTCACACTGCAATGGGTATTGGAAGGGAAAGTGTCAGTAGAGTGGGTGCATTAGCTGAATAGTGTCCAGAGCTTGGTGGCGAGTCATGTTCTAAAATCTCCAGGAATATATTTAATCACAGTTGGTAACGCATGGGGAAACAGGTTAAGTAACTGTTTCTAGCTGTTTAACCAGGTTCTCTGCCTGATCACCTGCTGAAGTTCTGGCAGAAGATTGAAAGATAGTTGCAGTTTCATAGAATTCCTACAGCACAGAAGGAGGCCATTCGGCCCATCAAGTTTGCACTCACTCTTTGACAGAGTGTCTTACCCATTCTCCTATCCTATCTCCATAACTCTACATAGTTAGCATAGCAAATCCCCCTAACCCACATCCTATGTGGGAAGAAACCAGAGCACTGGGAGCAAATCCACGAAGACATGAGGAGAATGTACAAACTCCACACAGACAGAACCCAAGGCTGGATTCAAACTTGGGCCCGTGGTGCTGTGAGACAGCAGTGCTAAGTATGGTGCCCTGTGCCACCTATTTGAGGCCCAGAGGATGAATAATTACAAGCAACCTCAGACGATGCTGGCTTCCATATGATAGAAATCTGGAAAAAAACTGGCTTCAATTTCCTAACTAAAAAATAACATTGCCAGCAGAGGTTTATACATCGAACGACAGAATCATTTAACGGTTCCAGCACAAAAGGAGCCATTCAGCATCTCAAGCCCAGTCCTTGTAAGAATGATTCCCCAGCTTCCGATTCCATTGGAGTTCTCCCTGGATTGGGATTTTGCTGTATTGCGATTGGAGGAAGAATGAGCAGCTTGTGATCTTGCCAGAGGATTTCCTGCCATTGAAGGAAGGGGAATGGGCCACGCCATGGATTGACGTTGGTGCAGCCTCATATCACCTCAGACATCCCTGGAAGGAAAAGACTGATAACCAGGCCTTGGACTCTGGACTGACTCCTGTCACAGCCTCCATTCTCAAAAGAATTCCAGCAGTAAATTTCCCAAAAATGTGTGAGGACTTCACAAGGCAATGATTTTAGGATAAAAACACGCTATGATTCCAGGCTTTATATTCACTGAAATTTCAAAAATATAGCAGCCAATAGATATCAGTGTTAATTGAGATACTTTCGTAGAATCATAGAATGCCTACAGTGCAGTCGGAGGCCATTCGACCCATCGAGTCTGCACTGACCACAATCACATCCAGGCCTTATTCCCATAACCCCACATTTTTACCCAGCTAGTCTCTCTGCCACTAGGATCAATTTAGCCTGGCCAATCAACCTAACCCCACATTTCATTGCAGATGCATCTATAAATATAAATGACATCAATATTACTCAGATTAGACTAAATTTATAAAAAAATCAGTAGTAGATTCTGATCTTTTTACTATTGCATTTTGACCTGGGGATGTATCTTGTATAGAATATCTACCTTAATTATAAAATTTTTCCAAGCTAAACAGACCAATGAATCCAACTCCAGCATCACGACACTCTTCGCTGATGTGACTGCTCCAAAAAATAGTGTATCCTCCTCCAGTTTCTGTCAACTGACCTATGTTGGCAGAATGAGTTTCACTCAGGGCCGCAACGTCAATGTTGTGTCTTGCAAGCTCTCTGGCAACTAAGGCTGTTCTTCTCTCTGGTCTGTCTGCTGTAGGGTTGTCCAAAAGCGTGTGCATGTTTCAAGTGTCAGTGGTGAGCGGTGTAACCTTGTGTTTTATTTTGTTTGTTCGACCGCAAGATGGGATCCCTGCTAGCCGCAGTAAACTGGCCAGGGTGTAGTGAAGCAGGCAATGTTTAGGGCACCTTTTCTAGCCTTTCCTCATTCTACGGAGGTGAGCAGTGTGTTTCTGAAGAGGATTGCTCAGTCGCCCAGATAGGTGCTGAGTTTCATTCTGCTTCAGTCAACGGAAAACGACCATTAGACCTGAGCCGCCTGTGTGCAGGTCCGTGACCACAGCTCCCAGTGTATCCACACCTGCTGCTTCATCACTCACCCATCGCCACAGGACTTCAAAAGCTGAAGAGGACACTGATGATGATGGTGTCAAAACTAGCACTTGATTTGGATTAAAGTGAGGGAGAGTTGTGCAGTGTCAGCCTCACATTCTCTTCCCAATTCCCATCAGTTTCCAGTGTCAAGACAAGAGTCAAGGCTGGAGATGTGACTAGGTGCAGTAGATGACCAGGGCGTCTTCTGTATCTTGTTCTATTCTTTGCGTTCCATGATGCTTGCAGAGACTGTCTTCTTGACTGTTGGACCTTCCATTGGTCTTGTCCACTCAATGTGCCAAAATCTGTCTTCACATGCTGGGATAGACATCTCTCTATCTCACTGAGGGTTGAGATCCATCAGCTACCCTCACCTGGTTTCGCTGGCTTGTCGAGGCCGTTGTCTGGGATGTGGCTGCTGTTGCAGGCAAACAGCTACGGGGAGATACAGTTGAGAGCTGAGTGCCAGGTGGGGACAAAGGATGGACAAACCACCCTGAAAGGACATGATATGTTCCCCCACCAGGTGTACTACCCCTCCCTGACACCGAGGGTACTCACTACCCTCCTGTATGTCTGTGAAATGTGGACTGTGTATCGAAGGCATATAAGACAGCTCAATCATTTCCACATGACTTGTCTTCAAAGAATATTACATATCAGATGGCAAGACAAAGTACCAGACGCTGAAGTTCTCTCTAGAGTAAGTCTACCATCAGTCCACACACTGCTGGTGAGAACGCAGACCCGGTGGGCAGGTCATGTCATCCATATGTCAGATGAGCGCATACCCAAGCAGCTCCTTTTTGAGGGACTCTCTGCTGGAAGATGCTCGCATGGAGGGCAGAAGAAACGTTTCAAAGACACACTCAAGGCCTCCCTGAAGTCACTTGACATTGACACAACCACCTGGGAAACGCTGGCCCAAAACCACCCTACCTGGCACTGCCTCATCCACAAAGGCTGTCAAGCTCATGAAGCAAAGTGTTTTGCTGAAACACAACTTAAGTGCGAGCTGCACAAGTCCACAGCCACCAGCACAACAACGACAGTGTCTACACAAGTCTGTCCAATATACATCAAGACTTTCCGTGCCTGAATTGGCCTGATCAGTCATCCTCGGACTCACCGCAACCAGCCTCAAAATGACTAATGGTGTCAAGATCGTCATCGATGACGATGGACAAACAACAACAGTATCTGATGTACATTTACACTCCTTGTCCCGACTCCTGATTAGAGAATTTCTGTATCGCTGCCTTTGGCAGCTGCAATGCTGAAGTTATTGCAGTTCACAGTCTCCATCAGAGAGGAACAGCCAATCAATAACTGAACGTCTACGGGTTTAGATTTCTGATTCTTAAATGAAAGCAGAATTTTTGCAATGTAGAGGCAGACAGTAACATTTTGGATAGGAGTGGGCTTTCCCCACACAGCACTGAGTGAAAATGATGAGTGAGAAAGTAAAAGATTTCCCACCTTCTGCACGTCAGCAATCTGACAGATTTCACTTCATTTGTGCGGTGTTGTTTCAGGTGATGCTTCTTTTAAGAGTCAATAGGTAACTATACCGAATTGCACTGTAGGGTAGCTGTGTGAAAATAACATGCTGTTTTATATCAACAATGAATGACTTGGAATAACTGACTTGGAATAAAACCACTAGAAATATGGAAAGAGACAGATTGCATTCAATCCCAAATGGGCTGAATAATCAACTGGGAAGGGGTGAACAACCTCAGATAAATTTGAGTGAATCTGGACTCACTAACTTTAGAAATCCTCAAAAGATAATTATAATATTATAACCAAAGTAAAATAACCAACCAGCTGATTAAACTCTTACTTAGCATTTTAATAACTACAATGTAATCACCATATCATAGTGTTCTGAAGAGTTAGACTGAGGTTCAAATAGACGGAACTGAATATAGTATCACAGATATCAATATTTTTACATCTTGATTTGATTCTCAGTGGATGGCATATCACACAGCTGGACAGTGAATTAACATAATTTTTCCTGGGTTTTCATGGCTGTTCCACCAATCCCTGACGGATGAGTTACAGATTCCTCCCTGCTCCTGATCTCACACTAATCCAACACAGTATGGAGAAGAGACCAACAAGTGTAGTCAGTATTAAAACAGTAACCCTTTTATAATTTTTGTTGAAAAATCTCTCTCCTCTCCCCTCTGGCATTGATGCTGGACTGGGTTACATTGGTCTAATGTTGGACCTTGCTTTACTACTTCTCAAGTTTCAGTTTCTTTTTAGTCCATTTATTGGGACTGGGACATTGCTAGGTCAGTATTTATTGCTCATTTCTAACTGCCTTTGAGAAGGTGATGGTGACCTGCAGACACTGAGGTAAACTTGCAGCCTTGTTAGGGAGGGACTTTGAAGATGTAACGAGTGCGGTTGACAGAGGGGAACCAGTGGATGTGGTGTTTTTAGATTTCCAGAAAGTGTTTGATAAAGTGCCTCACAAAAGCTTGCTGCAGAAGGTACACACAGTTGGGAGTGAAGTGTTAGTGTGGATTGAGGATTGGTTATCTAACAGGAAGCAGAGAGTTGGAGTAAATGGGTGCTTTTCCGGTTGGTAGTTGGTGATGAGTGGAGTGCCGCAGGGATCGGTGCTGGGGCCTCAACTGTTTACCATTTACATAGACGATCTGGAGGAGGAGACCGAGTGTACGGTAACAAAGTTTGCCGATGACACAAAGATGAGCGGGAAAACGAATTGTGTGGAGGACGCGGAAAGTTTGCAGAAAGATCTAGACAGGCTGAGTGAATGGGCAAGGATCTGGCAGATGGCGTATAACATTGGCAAATGTGAGGTTATCCACTTTGGAAGGAATAATAGTAAAATGGATTATTATGTAAATGGTGAAAAATTCCTTTATTGGAATGAAATTGTATCTGATTACAAACTCTGCCCTTAGGGCCCAGTTCCTGAAATCAGTATTCACAGTGTGTTGTGGAGGTCTGTGATTTCGTCAAGAACCACTTTAGAAAAGGCTCATACTGAAATATTCTTCCATTCATTCTCTTTTCACAACAATACATGGATTGTGAGCAACATTCCTACGTAACATGTCACAACGTATTGTGTAACACAGTGTGTACATACAGAAAGAGCGTGCTGTGTAACACAGTGTGTACACACGGAGACAGCACGCTGTGTAATATGTACACATAAAGGTGGTGTACTGATAATCTACATCCCAGAGTACTTAAGGAAGTGGCTGTAAAAATAGTGGATACATTGGTGATCATATTCCAGGATTCGATAGATTTTGGAACAGCCCCTGCATATGGAAGGACGGCAAATGTCACTCCAATATTCAAAAAGAGATGTAGAGAGAAAACAGGGAATTATAGACCAGTAAGCTTAACATCAGTAGTGGGGAAAATTCTCGAATCCATTGTCAAGAACTTTATCGCAGAGTATTTAGAAAGCAGTGGCAGGATCAGACAGAGTCAGCATGGATTTATGAAGGGGAAAACGTGCTTGACAGATAGGTTGGAATTCTTTGAAGATGTAACTAGTACAGCTGACAAGGGGGGACCTTAGAAAGCATTTGACGAAGTCTGTCACGAGATTATTGTGCAAGATTAAAGTGCATGGGATTGGGGGAAGTGTATTGAGACCAATAGAAAAAATAAATTGGCAGAGAGGAAACGAGTAGAAATTTTCAAACTTGTAGACGGTAACTAGTGAGGTGCCACAAGGATCGGTGTTGGGACCCCAGCTATTCACAATATATATTAATAATCTGAATGAGGGAACAAAATATAACATCACAAAATTTGCAGATAATACCAAGTGGATGGGAGGGTGAACTGTGATGAGGATGCTGAGATCCTTCACAATGATCTGGACAGGTTGGGTGAGTGGACTCATCAACGACAGATGCAGTATAATTTGGATAAGTGTGAGATTATTCTCTTTGGAAACAAAAATAAGAAGGCAGATTACTATCTGAGGTGGCTGTAAATTGAAAGAGAGGAATGTGCAGCAGGACTGGGTGTCCTTGTGCACCAGTCACTGAAGATAAGCATACAGGTGCAGCAGACAGTAAAAAGGTAAATGGTATGTTGGACTTCATTGTGAGAGGTTTGGAGTACAGGAGCAGGGATGTGTTATTGCAATTATACAGGGGCCTTGGTGAAGCCACACCTAGAGTATTGTGTGTCTTGTTTTGGTCTCCTTTTCTGTGGAAGGATATCCTTGCTCTCAAGGGGGTGCAGCGAAGGTTTACCAGACTGATTCCGAGATGGTGGGACTGATGTATGAGGAGAGATTGACCAGATTAGGATTGTTTTCACTCGAATTCAGATGAATGATGGGGGGATCTCCTAGAGATGTATAAAATTCTAACAGAACAAGACAGGGTAGATGCAGGGTGGATGTTCCCAATGGCCTTCATTCATCAAGGGGATTGAGTTCAGGAGTCAGGAGGTAATGCTGCAGCTTTATAGGACCCTTGTCAGACCACACTTGGAGTACTGTGTGCAGTTCTGGTCGCCTCACTTTAGGAAGGACGTGGAAGCTATTGAAAGGGTGCAGAGGAGATTTAGAAGGATGTTGCCTGGATTGGGAGGCATGCCTTATGAAGACAGGTTAAGGGAGCTGGGACTGTTCTCCCTGGAGAGACGAAGGTTGAGAGGCGACCTGATAGAGGTTTACAAGATGTTGAGAGGAATAGATAGGGTGGACTCTCAGAGACTATTTCCCAGGGCTGAAATGGTCGCAATGAGAGGGCACAGATTTAAGGTGCAGGGAAGCAAGTACAGAGGAGATGCTAGGGGAACGTTTTTCACTCAGAGGGTGGTGAGTGAATGGAATCGGCTGCCGTCGGTGGTGGTCGAGGCGAACTCGCTGGGGTCTTTTAAAAGACTTCTGGATGAGTATATGGGATCCAATGGGATTGGGGGTTATAGATAGGTCTATGGCTGGGGAGGTTTTGATGTGTTCGGCACAACTTGTGGGCCGAAGGGCCTGTTTGTGCTGTAGTGTTCTATGTTCTATGTTCTAATGGTGGGAGGGAATCCAGAACCGGAGGTCACAGTCTGAGGATTCAGGACGGAGGTGAGGAGACATTTCTTCACCCAGAGAGTGGTGAGTCTGTGGAATCATTACCACAGGAAGTAGTTGATGTCAAAATATTGAATGCATTCAAAAGGCTGCTGGATATAGCACTTGGGGTGAATGGGATCAGAGGTTATGAGAAGGAAGCAGGATTAGGCTACTGAGTTGGATGATCAACCATGATCGTAATGAATGGTGGAGCAGGCTTGAAGGGCCGAATGGCCTCTTCCTGCTCCTATCTTCTATGTTTCTATGTTTCTATGTAATACAGTGTGTGCACACAAAGAAAGCATGCTGTGTAATATAGTGACTCACCTGAGAAAGGCACATCACCGCTGAGCTGAACGAAAGCGATGACTCTGGATGTGAATCTTTACAGTCTTGTTACATTTTACTCCGTATTCAAAATTGGAAATGAGTTATTCACTCCTTCTCAATGATGTGTAGAAAACAGGAGCAGGGAAAGGCATTCGGTCCGAATTCTGTAGGGAGTTAAATACTATTTGCTGAGATACCGCGCTGGCTCCTTTTTGTTTCTGACTTTCCCCTCACCCCAATCCTTGCCTCTTCCCCTCTGTCCTGATGTGCCTCACACCACACCCTCATAACCAAAAGAAATGAATCAAGCAGCCAGTAGGAGAGGTGCCAATTACCCGACCATAACGTGCTCTCGGACTGTTAACCCTTCACCTCACTGTCTGCACTGTTGAAACCATGAATTGGAAATTTGGGAAAACTAAAACTGTGTCCAACTATCCGGCCATCCTGGGTGGCAGAGCCTGCAGCTGCCCAGTTCCTGACCTCTGGCATTCCGTTCTTGTACATCTTCACCACTCCGTTTTGCATGAAGTTGGAGTTTGAGCAAACTTTTCAACATCTGTCTGACTTTCATTCGCTGTGGCTTGGTGTCCAATATCGTTACTCATTGTATTGGAATTGTTGTATTCTGATGCTATACAAATGGAAGAGAAGGGAATGGTTTAGTTTGGAGGGGCATTGCTTTTTATATTGGTCGGCGCAACATTGAAGGCCAAAGGGCCTGTTCTGTGCTGTAATGTTCTATGTTCTATGTTCTAAATGCAGGTTTTTGTATAAACCTCCTCCATACTAACCAAAAAAAAACTGCACACAGATTGAGCACCCTGGGAAGTAAATCCACACTACACACTGAGAACATGCTACACATTAACTGAACACACTACAACATGTCAGAGCCAGGCCGAACACACTACCACACACAACACACTGACTGAACATGCTCAGAATTAAGTCTACACTTTCACTTATTGACATTTATTTTCTGTAGAATCCTTCCATGTAGAACAATAACTTTACAGAAAGTAAAAGCTGATTATATTAACAAGAAATATTATCTCTTTAATTAGTTCTGGTATGTGAGCATCGCTGGAAAGGTCAGCACTGATTTTCCATCTTTTCTTACCCCCTGAGGGTTGATGGTGAGTTGCCCCCTTGAGCCACTGATGACCATGTGATGCAGGGGCTGGTGGGACAGGAGCTGCAAGGTTTTGACCCAGGGACATTGGAATGCCAATGGAATTGTGCCTTTCTTGTCATTCTGCTTACTAGTGGATAAATTTCAAGGGAATGCCCACACAAAAGCTTAGCATAATAATTTCTTGGTTTATTTATTAAGGTTTTAAAAAGTTAAGAACATTATTATAAAGATGGAGAATGTATACACATGTCTGAATTGGCAGCTTCTTAAGAACAAAGCTTAAGACTATCCGAACCATGAGATACATTTCTTCATTTCTCAGTTAATAATGCATAGAGAAAGGATAACCACACCCACTATATGTACCACAACAGGTATAACAGCAAGTCAGAATTGCTAGGAGAGGAACTTGAAGGTGCTCTGTTTCCCGTATATCTGCTGTCCTCGTCTCTCCAGATGATAGAAGTTGAAAGCTCGGAAGTTCATATAGAATCAATCTTGGCGAATTCCTGCAGTGTATCTTGTACATGGTACACCTCGCTGCTACTGTGTGCCACTGGTTGAAGGACTGACTGAATATCTAAGATGGTGTTGAATTAAGACTGTTGTTTTGCCCTGGATGGTGTTGAGTATCTTGAGTGTTGTTGGAGTTGCACTCTTCCAGGCAAGTGAATATTCCATCACACTCCTGATTTGTGCCTTATAAATTGTGGAAAGACTTTGGGGAGTCAGGAGGTGAGTTACTCTCTGCACTATTTCTAACCTCTAACCTGCTCTTGTAGCCATTGTGTTTATATGGCTGAGTCCAGTACAGTTTCTGGTCAATGACACTCCCAGGATGTCGGTGGTGGGGGATTTAGAGATGGTGATGTCACTGAATGTGAAGGGGCAAAGATTGGATTCTCACTTTTGGAGGTGGTTGGTTGCCATTTATCAGTTGGGTATTAGAATTATAGAATCATAGAACCCTACAGTGCAGAAAGAAGCCCTTCGCCCCATCGAGTCTGCACCAAATCTGGGGGAATTCCCCAGGTCTTACTGCATATGGACGTAACTTCACTGAAATCATGTTAATTTTGACAACTCTTCCATGCTGCCCTATTTTTAAGCCCCTAAGCTAGTCCTAGTTGCCTATGTTTGGCCCATATCCCTCTATACCTATCTTACTCATGTAACTGTCTAAACACTTCTTAAAAGACAAAATTGTACTTGCCTCTACTACGACATCTGGCACCTTGTTCCAGACACTCACACCCTCTGTGTGGAAAAAATTGCCCCTCTGGACACATTTGTATCTCTCTCCTCAACTTAAACCAATGTTCTCCAATTTTAGACTCCTCTACCTTTGGGAAAAGATCTTCACTTATTATTTTAGAGACCTCTATAAGATCACCCCTCAGCCTCTTACGCTATTTATAAATTTGACTTTATTGAATTCAAATGGCGCCATCTGCTCTGGTGGGATTTGAACTCAGATTCCCAGGATATTAGCTGAGTTTCTGGGTTAATAATCTAGCAATAATAAGACTTTATCTTCCCTTATAGTCTATTGAAACTCACATTCTGTTGAATTAATTTCTCAGACCTCTGGATTACTAATCCAGTTACCTCACCATCACCATCACCATTTGTTTGGGGATGCATAAGTTTCTTTTTTAATTCTTCTGTTTATTCAAGTTAATGATCCTGGTACATTGTTATTTTCACATTTACATCATCTAGGTGATCGAAAAATATCTGAAACAGATGGAGGTTTATGGCCAGTCAGTTTATATCTGAATAAATGTTGGACTCTGTCATTTTGCCTGTTTCTGTTTCAGAATTCCAGCGTTTATAAAATTCCTCTTTTAATTGATAGCATTGTCTGGAGGGTATCTGCTGAGCTGTATCCCAGAAACAGCCTTCAAAAATGATGGAATATGGGCAGAAGAAATAATAACCCAATCATGTGAAAATCATTTGGAAGTTTAAGAGCAAACAGAATAAAAATTAACAAGCTTCTGTGTGAAATGTCAGAAATGTCACACTGACTTTGCTACGATTAATGTTTTTTACTTTGTATCAAGAAATGATTGAACATCTGACTTCAGAAAAAAACATTGCACTAAAAAAAAATCTATCCTGGCTTCAAGCTTCTACAACAGATTCCTCCTCAAAGCATCCTTTGTCAATGTTATCTCAGAATTATCCGCAAGGTCCTATTTTGAATCAGTTCTAATTTTCTGTTGACCTTGACTGATAAACTGGAATTCCAGACACGGCAAGTTTATTCCAAGC
The DNA here is from genome assembly GCA_024679065.1 of Sphyrna mokarran. Taxonomy (NCBI): domain Eukaryota; kingdom Metazoa; phylum Chordata; class Chondrichthyes; order Carcharhiniformes; family Carcharhinidae; genus Sphyrna; species Sphyrna mokarran. The sequence goes on from JAGIQG010000024.1 coordinate 1,652,461, forward strand.
ACGGCCAAGAAATGGATTAGTAAAAATATAACAACTGTGTTACTTTAGATCCAATTCTATTTGAGCTATGGAGATAAGCAAATCTATTATTTACCTTTCTGTGCAATGAATTGATACACAAGTTTCAGTTTAAATTATTAAATGCCAAGATGTCTAATGCGTTCTAATAATGAAGAAGAAATAGAATTTTTTGAAATATTTGGAAAATAAATTTTCAAAGCAAATGCACCAACAATTAAGGAGCATATCTTAGTGTGTACATATTTCCTATAATATCCATGTATATATAGTGTTCTGGGGGATCTCCAGTGACTTTAAGTTGCTTTACTTCTAAACTAGGCAGAACTTCCTTGAATAATTTCAATGCAAAATTTGATCCTTGACCTGATCGGATTTCTAAGGGGAGTTTAAATCTGGTAAAAAAAATGTAAGTAACTCCTCGATGATTCTTTGGCTGTAATATTACATAATGCAATGGACTCTGGGAATCTAGCAGACACATCCATTATAGTCAACAAACATTGATTCTGATGCCTTATGTTAGGGAGGGGTCCCACACTAGAACCCCAGTGAAAGGTTCCCCAATGCTGCAATGGTTATTAAGGCTGCTGGTTTTATCACTGGCTGAGGTTTCCCTATGATCTGACATGTGTAACACGTAGAGCAAAATTCTACTGCATTTTTATACATTCCAGGCCAATAAAAATGTTTTTGTGTTTTTGCTCGAGTTCTCTTTACTCCTAAATGATTTCCTATTGGTACCTCATACGTTACCCACAACACTTTCTTTCTGTAACCTAACCCAGTAATACAACTTGATGAACTTTTGCCCATTTCTCATCTGTCTGAATATATAAAGGTCTCCACTTTGTCATTAAGTTATAATTTTTAATCTAATAACACTCCAGGCTACACTCCGATTGCTCTGTTTATGCTTTCTGATACAACTCCTTTAACATTACTTCCTTCTGTCATAATTTAACCAACTAAAAATATCTGCTTGCTTCTCCACCAGTTCTGGGGCTTTATCAACCATCTGGTCAAAGATTTTTCCTGATAACTGAACATAAGCCTCCTTATCTTTATTATTTAATTTCTCCTTTTGCCTTAACGTCTGTGACCTTGTTATAATCAGGAAAAATCCCAATAGATGTGTCCTTTAACAACTCAGTTGACTTTCCAATGGCTTGTCAACCACACTAGGCATCACTCCCACCTGTGATCCAGCTGTATTGTTACTCAGAATAACCTGTATTCCTGGACAAGGTAATTCCTCTATTAGCTCCACTACCCATTCATCACTCCTCACTGGACTCTCTCACCTCACCTTATATAATGGTATCTCTTCTCACTCTGAAATCTGCATATTACCACCTTTACTGGCAATACTCCTCCCAAACCACACAACTCCTCATCTCTTACCGTTAAAGATTGACTTCCTTCAGTATCTCTTAAAATTTTAATTTCTTTACCTATTCCTGAGTGAACTTAATGCACACATGAATTCTTTGAAGAGATTTGGCACTGCCTTAGCAACCAACCCCTGAACAGGCTATACATTATTTTGTACCTCTAACATCAGCCATGGTTTCCTTTACTATTTTAACAAACACCACTGGCTTATCCTATTTTACCACATCTGACTTCCCAGTGCTTTTGTTAAGCCACCAACACCCTGACTTCATTGGTCTGACTTTATTACAATTAAAACATCCAAGGTTTTTATTTCTCTTTCACCTTCACATGACCCCTTTTTAACCTAATGTAAACTATCCTTATTGTCTCCAACATGGCCACCTTTACCTTTACCACCCAAGAATTTCTCCTTTTCCCAGTTTCTATCTGTCACAGATTGAAATGAAGTCCACTCCCAAACTTTAATTTATGAATTAACTCAAAATCATCTGCCATTTCTGCTGTTATGATGTGGAGATGCAGCATTGTACAGGGTGGGTAGTGGGGTGGTTTCTTTCACCAGGTTAAAGTCCAACAGGTTTATTTGGAATCATGAGCTTTCGGAGCACTGCCCCTTCATCAGGTGGGTGGAGAGGTAGATTCACAAACATGGCATGTATAGATAGAGACAGAATCATAAGATAATGTTTGGAATCTGAGTCCTTACAAGTAATCAAGTCTTTACAAGTACATAAAATGTGCAGAGAGAGGGATAATCACAGGTTAAAGAGGTGTGAAGTGTCTCAAGCCAGGACAGTTAGTAAGATTTTGCAAACACAGGAAAGTAGTGGGAGTTACAGGTAGTGTGACATGAACGCAAGATCCCAGTTGAGGCCATCCTCATGTGTGCAGAACTTGGCTATCAGTCTCTGCTCAGCGACTCTGTGTTGTTGTGTCTTGAAGGCTTGGAGAATGCTTACATGAAGATCAGAAGCTGAATGTTCTTGCCTGCAGGGGAACACTGTACATTTATCCATTGTTATAGGATCTGCTATGTAGCATTTCTGCTGTTAACCTCACAGTTTTAACCTTCTGCTCTTCCACATGAGTTCTCACTACTTTGGGAAGTAACCTTTAAATTCCTCCAATAATCATTTCTCTAAGAGCTTTTCAATTTTCAATGCTCTTACCTGCCGTCAAAATTACTTTCTTTGTTTCTTTCTAATTCTGTGTACGTTTGACCAGGTTTCTCCCTCAGATTTCTAAACCATTGTGTGTGGGCTCCTGGAACCAGTTCATATGCACTTAAGATGGCTTTTTTCACCATCATCCCCAGAAACTTCCTCTGATAATGTTGTAAACACCTCACTAGCTCTACCTACCAACTCTGTTTGAACCTATTATCCCCACATGATCTGTGGCCATTTTACTTGTTTAGCACTTTCTCAAATGAAATGAAAAAGGTTTCTACATCTTTCTCATCAAACCTTGGCAGCACTTGAACATATTTAAACAAATCCCCGGTAGGCCTTAGACTATGACAGGTTGATTCTTTCTTTCTCACTGTCCTCATCACTACTCATAAACTTTACCTACACCTCCACCAGCTGGGGACAGCACGGTGGCACAGTGGTTATCACTGCTGCCTCACAGCACCAGAGACCTGGGTTCGATTCCCACTCGAGCCATTGCCTCTATGGAGTTTGCACATTCTCCAAACTGCTTAAAAAGCACTAGCTGAAGATAATCATATATTGTAGTTGTGGCAGGGATTATCTCCAGCTAGTGCTTTTTAAGCAGTTTGGAAGATCACTGATACTCGCTGTCTAAACTTACAGAACAATTGAACAATTGGCACTGTCAATACATTCTCTGCCTGCCTAACCTTTTTCAATCTTGATTTTCCATCCTTATCTCTAACTTTGCTGGCGAAGGTAGCACTGGATGAGTGAATGTCACCAACAATTTGTGACTGATAATGGGAAAGCTATTTAACTACAAGAAGCTTCATCTTCTGAGGTCCTACACCCACTAAAACCTTTCCTTCAGTATAAAGTATTCTAGTTGATATTATTCCATTTCACACTCAGGCATGTTGAAATAAATTGTATTATCCCATACACTGACACTTTACCTGGCAATGCTTTGCATAGAATAAAGAATCAGAATGGGGTAGCATGGTGGCACAGCTCCCTCACAGCGCCAGGGACCCAGGATCAATTCCAGTCTTGGTGACTGTCTGTGTGGTTTATGCACATTCACCCAGTGTCTGTGTGAGTTTCCTCCAGGTGCTCCAGTTTCTTCCCATGATCCAAAAATGTGCAAGTTAAGTCGATTGGCCATGCTAAATTTCCCCTTAGTATTCAAAGATGTGTAAATTAGGAGGTTTAGTGGGGTGAATGCGGAGGCTTACAGGGATGAGGTGGGGAGGACCTGGGTATGATGGTGTGTAAGAAGTCTCACAATACCAGATTAAAATCCAACAGGTTTACTTGGTAGCACAAGCTTTTGGTGTGACTCACCTGAAGAAGGAGCGAGACTCGGAAAGCTCATGCTACCAAATAAATCTGTTGGACTTTAACCTGGTGTGATGAGATTTCTTACTGTGCTTCCCCGAATGTGACAGTGGCATCTCCACTTTATGATGATCAGTACAGAGTTAGTGTACACTAGATGGGCCTAATGGCCTAATTCTTCACTGCAGGGATTTGATGAAGGAAGTGTGTGTATGCAGCCCTGGAAACATCAAAACCACAAAAAGTGGAGCAAGGGAGAGGTAAAAGAATTATAGTGAAAATGTGATTTGAAAGAGTGAGGATGGTAAGAAGGAGGATGTGTTTTGGAACTAGGAAGAGTTCAATGGGTGATGAAAATGTTAGCGAGAGAAAAAAACGGAACACTTTCAGAACATCTGATTACAGTAGAGTGAACCGACAACATAGAAACCATGTTATAAAAACTGCAAAGATTGGAAGTCAGAAATACAAACAGCAAACGATGCAATTAAACAATTAACAAATTAGCAACTTGGATTTATATCACACCGGTCACCACCACAGATATTTCAATTTGTTTCACAAACAGAATTTTAGAGGCATGATTTGTAAGTTTGCAGATGGCACCAAGATTGTGGCCAGTGAAGAAGGTTATCTCGGATTGCAGTGGGATCTTGATCAATTGGGCCAGTGGGTTGACAAATGGCAGATGGAGTTTAATTCAGATAAATGCGAGGTAATGCATTTTGGTAGATTGAACCAGGGCAGGACTTACTCAGTTAATGGTAGGATGTAGTGGAGAGTTACAGAACAAAGAGATCTCGGGGTACAGGTTCATAGCTCTTTGAAAGTGGAGTCCCAGGTGGACAAAGTGGTGAAGAAGGAATTCAGCATGCTTGGTTTCATTGCTCAGAACATTGAATACAGGAGTTGGGAAGTCCTGTTGAAGTTGTACAAGACTTTGGTAAGGCCACACTTGGAATACTGTGAGCAATTCTGGTCACCCTACTAATAATAGAAAGCATTTTATTAAACTACAAAAAGAGCAGAAAAGGTTTACTAGGATAGTATCAAGACTTGATGGTTTGAATTATAAGAAGAGGTTGGACAAATTGGGAATTTCTTCTCCAGAGCATAGGAGGCTGAGGGGTGATCTTTTAGAGATCTATAAAATAATGAGGGGCACAGATCGGTTAGATAGTCAATATCTTTTCCCAAAGGTAGGGGAGTCTAAAACTAGAGAGCCATAGCTTCAAGGTGAGAGGGAAGAGCTACAAAAAGATTCAAGGGATAATTTTTTTCATGCAGAGGGTGGTGAGTGTCTGGAACAAGCTGCCAGAGGTAGTAGTAGATACGGTACAATATTGTCTCAGGCCGAGCAAGACCGTAACTCCCACACAGAAACTCAATAAAATATCTAGAACTAACGATGACCATGAAACCATTATTGGTTGTTATGTAAGCGTATGGCACAGAAAAGACCCCTAGGTCCATTGAATCCGTGCCAGTCCAGAACAACAACAAAACTAGCAGCAGTGTGGACTATCTACAAGATGCACTGCAGCAATTCCCCAAAGATCCTTAGACAACACCTTCCAAAGCCACAACTACTTCTATCTGAAAGGACAGGGCAGCAGATACATGGGAACATCACCACCTTCAATTCCCCTCCAAGCCACTCACCATCCTGACTTGGAAATATATCACCATTCCTTTGCAGTTACTGGATCAAAGCCCTAGAATTCCCTTCCTAATGGCATTGTGGGTCAACCCACAGGACATGGACTGCAGTAATTCGAGAAGGCAGCTCACCACCACCTTCTCAAGGGCAACTAGGGATGGGCAATAAACGCTGGCCAGCCAGTGACACCCATGTCCTACAAATGAATGAAAAAATGTTGTTGGACATCAGTCACCTCAGCTCCAGGACATCACAGCGGGAGTCTCTCGGGGTAGTGTCGTAGATTCAACCATCTAAAGCTGCTACATCAGTGACCTTTCTTACATCATCAGCTACCAAGAATTAATGCTTTTAGCAATTATTGAGCAGTCAATTAGCATTGAGAAACTCCCACAAACACCAGTGTGATAATAAATGATAAATATCGGTCAGGGGGTCGAGCTTACAACTCCAAGGGGTGTTTAGCTCGAGCTGAAGGACAGCATTACTGGCAGTGCAGCACTCCCTCGGCATCTCTCTGGGATGTCAGCCTTAAATAAATGGCAGTGAAATGATCATGAACCTACAGCCCTCCTGGGAGGGTTACCCACTAACACTCAATATTGCTAAAAGCATTAATTCTTGGTAGCTGATGTCACCACATAGTCATCCAAAATACATTTCTGAAAATAATTGATTGCCGCAGGACTTACTTTGATCCAACAACCCAAACACACCAGAAAGTTTATTCTGGTTCTGAATCATTTTGATAATGAATAAACTGTCTTGTGTAATGAGTAAAGCTTCTTGAGTTGCTCCCTCACCAACAGGATTGTTACAGGACACTCCCCCAGTCAAAATGACAAGGCAGTCGTGTTTTTGTTAAACTGGAAGTGAAACATCATGTTTGGGAGAGCCACAGCTCTGAACCCACAGTTCTCAGCAAGCAGCAGCCTGAGGAATGTGAATTATTCAATCCCAGGGTTTATAACCACAAGGAAAAGTGGAGGTTGTTCCGAGAATGCTTAACCTTCCTGCCATTCTGCCTCTGGATTCAGAGCTGATAGATTCCAGCCTTGGTGAAATCTCTTTGTTGGTCTCTATGGTGTGAATATTAAACCTGTACGTTACACTGAGCACGGCACTACAGCTTCTGCCTGCCTCTGTGCATGTCCATATAATCCTGTCACTATGGAGACACGGAGGATGTCAGAAATGACATATCAGCTTGATATCCGAGATGGAGCCAGAATTCCTCCTGAATTCTAACTGGCAAAATAACTTTTCCCAGCAAAAAGGCAGTTCACTTCCTGATATAGATGTCAGGTATGAATTCCCAATCCAACACAGCCAATGACATTTACAACACTGGGGTAAATGTGGCTGTTCTAACCAACAAGACATTTCTGCTGGCCCAGTTGCTAAGGCAACACATCTGAGTATTGTAATCAGCCAGCCCCAGGTTTAACACTGCTCAAGGAAAGAGTGAAGGCAGAGACTGATTGGCCTCGATATTTATGTTCGATGGAAGGGATTAAATTCTACACTGGGAGTCAGTCCAATGACTGTCCCGTGAAGGCCACACTGGAAGATGCCAATTTGAATTGGGAACAGTTCTGGATCAAGATGCTCTTGGTATTTAATAATCTGAAAATATTATCACATTCGGATAATCTCCTTCACTCCGTAACGTGTGACACGTGGTATCAAAGAGCATCAGACAGAACACCACCACCTTGAGGTTTTCCTCTAAACCACTCAGCATCCTGGTACGGAAATATTTGACCGGTCATCACAGTTAGACTCCTGGAAATGATTAGCTGAAGCTCTTGGAGTTGAAAGCAGGGTTTGGAAACTGGCTGAGTGGAGGGAGAAGGAGCCGGGATAATGAAATTCTAACTGGCAAGTTTTGACCATTGTTCTGGATATGATACCTGGGCTCCAAGGTGGGATTTTCCGTGCATCCCTCGCCGTGTTTCACATGGCAGAGGTAGCCCGTTATTGGCTGGTGCCAGCACTGTCTGGTCCTGCCATTGTCAATGGGGTGTCCTGTTAAAAACACCCCTCCCCACCAGGATACCCGGATCTCCGGGAGTTAAACCAAGAAACACTTTTACACACAGGGTAAAATTTTCCATTTGTGAGGCAAAGTGTTGGGTATCGCCACTCTCCCTCCACATCCCACCCCGATGATGAAGTGAGCGCTTGGGGGCAGAAACTCCCTGTACTCTGGGTCCCTGTATTGGTCAGTTCTGAAAGTATTTGTGTTGATTTCAGAGAAACAGCATTCAACAACGTATAATAATATACACATGATGTCACTGATCGCTAGTGCAAGCAACTGCAGGGTGAAATGACAGCCTGTACTGAACACACCTCGATAATAAACTCCTTTTATCTGGTAATCTCTATCCCTCCTCACATCTATTCTGGGGACACACCAGAAAGTGGAGGTTACAAAGTCCATCACTATGATGTTGTCCTTCCAGACAATCTTGGCAAAGAGCAGGAGCAGAGCAACCCTACAACCCGAACTATGTGAGGTTCATCACAACAAGAAACATAGCAACTAGAAATAGGAGTAGGCCATTCGGCCCGTTGAGCCCGCTCCACCATTTATTTTGATCACTACAGATCATTGAATTCAATATCTTGAAGCCCTTCACTCCAAATTCTCTTCATCCCTTTAACCCCAAGAGCCATGTCTAATTTCTTCCTAAAATCAGACAACGTTTTGACTTCAACTACATTCGGTGATAGTGAATTCTTCAGATTCACTACTCTCTGGGTGTAAAAATTTCTCCTCACCTCAGTTCTTATCCTCAAACTATGACCCTTAGTTCTGGGGACACCCACTATTGGGAACATTCTTTCTGAATCTACCCTGTCTCACCCTGTGAGAATTTTCTAAGTTTCTATGAGATCGCCTCTCACTCATCTAAACTCCAGTAAATATAATCCTAATCAACTTAGTGTCTTCTCATATGACAGATCTGCCATCCCAGAGATCAGCTTGGTATATCTTCACTGTGCTCCTTCCACAGCAAGGATATCCTTCCTCAGATAAGGACACCAAAACTGCTCACAATATTTTAGGTGTGGCCTCACCAACGCCCCATAGAAAGAGTGTCACAGCGATATGGCGGGGGTCTGTGTATACTACACTCATCTCAAAGTCTCAAACAAAGACTGGATGGTGTGAGGAGATTCCAGCGATTTAATCAGCATTCATGAGACGTTAATGAATGAAAATGGTGTTCATGTCACAAGCAGTAGGATAACCAAATCACCATTAACCTGCTGCTGGGGTATTGCAAACACTCCTTACACTGAGGCCTGGATAGAGTGTGCATGGAGAGGATATTTCCACTAGTAGGAAAAACTAGAACCAGAGGGTACAACTTCAGGCTAAAGGGACGATCCTTTAAAACAAGGATGAGGAAGAATTTCTTCAGCCAGAGAGCGGTGAATCTGTGGAACTCTTTGCTGCAGAAGGCTGCGGAAGCCAGGTCATTGAGTGTCTTTAAGAGAGAGAAAGATAGGTTCTTAATTAATAAGAGGATCAGAGATTATGGAGAAAAGGCAGGAGAATGGGAATGAGAAAAATATCAGTCATGATTGAATGGCGCAGCAGAATCGATGGGCTGAGAGGTTTAATTCTGCTCCTATGTCCTGTGGTCTTATGCTCTTCTGCAAATGGCAATTAACATTTATGCTTTGATATTTTTGTTAAGATGCAGGTTATTTGGCGACAGTCATGATCTCACTCAATGTTGGAACAGGTTAGACATTAAATAACCTCTGCTTGTTCCTATGTTCCTGTGGAATCTTTTCCCTAAAAGCACATTGGGCAATAAATACTGGCCTGCAAATGTTTCCCTGAAAATTGGCACCCAGTTAATAAGATTGTTAAGAAGACATACAGTGTGTTAGTTTTTATTTGTAGAAGGATTGAATTTTGGAGACATGAGGTCATGTTGCAACTGTACAAAACTCTGGTGCAGCCGCACTTGGAGTATTGTGTACAGTTTTGGTCGCTGCATTATAAGAAGCTTGTGGAAGCATTGGAAAGGGTGCAGAGGAGATTTACCAAGATGTTGCCTGACATGGTGGGAAGTTCTTTTGAGGAAAGGCTGAAGGACTGGAGGCTGTTTTCATCAGAAAGAAGAAAGTTAAGAGGTGACTTAATAGAGGCATATAAGATGATCAGAGGATTAGGAGGATTAGATAGGGTGGAGTGTGAGAACTTTTTCCTCAGATGGAGATGGCTAGCATAAGGGGATATAACTTTAAATTGAGGAGTGATTGATATATGACAGATGTCAGAGGTAGGTTCTTTACTTAGAGAGTAGTAAGGGTGTGGAATGCCCTGCAACAGTATTGGACTTGCCAACATTAAGAGCATTTAAATGGTCATTGGATAAACATATGGATGATATTGGAATAGTGTGGATTAGAGGGGCTTTAGATTGGTTTCACAGGTCAGTGCAACATTGAGAGCCAAAGGATCTACACTGCGCTATAATGTTCTATGTTCTATGACTAACTTTAAAAACAGACTGCAGTGATTCAAGAAAACAGCTGACCACCACCTTCTGAAAAGTAAATAAAGATGGAAATAAATGCTGGTCTGGTCAATGATGCTCACACGGATGAATGAGAAAAGTTCTTAGCCAGAGCCTGCTGGTGTTCATTCTCCTGACACCAGTAAAGGTCGTGTTCTTCAGAGAATGGGAAAAGAATGAGGGGAAGGATATGCACAATTTGCACTTCCACATTGATACAAAATTATCACACCTTTCTTATTTTCATATCCTCCGTACACCACCTCTTTATTTTATCAATGACGTGATTGAAAGGATTTGCTATGCCGCATTGTCGATTTTATATTTAGTATAATACACCCAGATGATGAATTGTACAACCCAGTTTCTATAACTCCAGCACTCCCAGCAGATTGTTCATTCCAATAGTGTGAATTGACATGCTATATTCATATTGCATCGGATAAACCCATTGTACCTGCCGTCTTAACTAATCACTCTGATCAACCTTCCCTAGTTGAATTAGAGCAGCCGTTAACTTGTGCAGTAATAAACACCAGTCAAAGTCACCATTTTTCTTTCAATCTGATAGATTATTGTGTTGGAGAATAGATTATTCTTTGTTATGTTCAAACTGTGGAAATGAAGATAATTTCCTCCGTTCTAACCACATTTGTGGAAATGGCGTAAAAAGGTCCCAGCTGAGTGGATATAATGGAAAACTTCTGATTCAATAATTCATGCATTTACTCTTCATCAATTGGACATCCTGCTAACATTAATTAACATTCCCAACCCATGGAATCAATTGTTAATGCTTTTAAAATATCTCTTCTCAGAGAGGAAACACATTTTAATCCAAGTGGAAAAAAAACTCTTAAAAATATTGGTTTATCAACAAAATCTGATTTTGTTTTTGAGAATTCATCTTTTGCTCCAGAGTGGGGAAAAGCCATCAAAGTCCCAGAATTATTCCACTCTGTCCTAATGGGGTCACAGCTTCAGGCAATTTCAGATTAATTTGGAGTGAATTGATGTTGAATATTCTTTCTACAAGTGAAGTATTGTATCACATTTCACTGATAGAAATTATCTGAAGCTTCTTCTTTCTGATTCCTAGAGTTTGCCCTTTGACTGGAAGTTGCTGTTTATGTCCAGCTGCTGTGTATGATCTTGCGTGTTATACCCCAGGGGGTAAAATCCTGCTGACTCCCACTGCATTGACATGAAGAATGACACCTGGACAAGAAACTAGAAAGCTGTTAGTGATCCCTTTCCCAATATTGGCCATCAGGGACTGAATGTGTGAGCAGCTGACTGGGTGTGAGTGTGGCAGATCAGAGTGTCAGTGTGCACAAAGATCAGGGAAAGCCCGAAGAACAATCCATTCATCATCTATTTTCAGCAGAGTGAACAACAGAAGGCAGCAGCCAGGGATGGTGTTCAAAACCCCATATCCGAAAATGACAATTGATACTATGAGGTCCAATTGTGGCAAACCAGTTCACCAATCTTGGTTCAAAAACAGAAAATGCTGGAAAACCTCAGCAGATCTGATAGCGTCTGTGGAGGGAGAATAGAGCCAACATTTCAATTCTAGATCATCTAGGCTGATCATTAGTGCATGAATTTCCTCTGAATATTAAATGAGGTTTGTGTACTGAAAAAGTTAATTGTGTACTAAAAAAGTTAATTTGCTGGTTAAAAGGAAAAAGGAGGCTTATGTCAGGATGAGGCTTGAAGGCTCAATTAGTGCAATGGATAGCTATAGATTAGCCAGGAGGGAGCTAAAGAATGAGTTGAGGAGAGCTAAAAGGGGACACGAGAAGACTTTGGCTGATAGGATCAAGGAGAATCCTAAAGCTTTCTTTAGATATATTAAGAATAGAAGATTGGTTAGGGCAAGATTAGGGCCAGTCAGAGACAGCAGTGGGAAGTTGTGCGTGGAGCCTGAAGAGATTGGAGAGGCACTGAACAAATATTTCTCTTCGGTATTCACGCAGGGAGATGTAAATGTAGTTGTGGAGAACACTGGGATACAGGGTTGCAAACTGGAAAGTATTGAAGTAGATAAGGAGGATGTGCTAGATATTCTTGAGGGTTTGAAGTTAGTTAAGTCCCCTGGGCCGGACGGGATTTACCCTAGGATTCTCTGGGAGGCGAGAGAGGCGATTGCAGAGCCTCTGGCTCTGATCTTCAGGTCGTCGTTGGTTACGGGTATAGTGCCGGAAGACTGGAGGATAGCGAATGTGGTCCCATTGTTCAAGAAGGGGAAGAGAGACTTTCCGAGGAATTATAGGCTGGTGAGTCTTACTTCTGTTGTGGGCAAAGTATTGGAGAGAATTATTAGGGATAGGATTTATAGTTATTTAGAGAGAAATGAATTGATTGGGGATAGTCAGCATGGTTTTGTGAAGGGTAGGTCGTGCCTTACTAACCTTATTGAGTTTTTTGAATAAGTGACCAAAGAGGTGGATGGGGATAAGGCAATTGATGTGGTATATTTAGACTTTAGTAAGGCGTTCGATAAGGTGTCCCATGGAAGGCTTCTGCAGAAAATGCAGATGTATGGGATTGAGGGTGATTTAGCTAATTGGATTAGGAATTGGCTAGCAGATAGAAGACAGAGGGTGGTGGTTGATGGGAGATATTCATCGTGGGGTTCGGTTACTAGTGGTGTACCTCAGGGATCTGTTTTGGGGCCCCTGCTGTTTGTAATTTTTATAAATGATCTGGATGAGGGTATTGAAGGATGGATTAGTAAATTTGCGGATGACACCAAAGTCGGAGGAATGGTAGATAGTGAAGAGGGGTGTTATAGTTTGCAGAGAGATTGGACAAGTTGCAGAGCTGGGCCGAGAGGTGGCAAATGGAGTTTAATGTGGAAAAGTGTGAGGTAATTCACTTTGGCAGCAATAACAAATGTGTAGAGTATAGGGCTAATGGTAGGACTCTCAATAGTGTTGATGATCAGAGGGATCTTGGTGTATATGTTAATAGATCCCTGAAAGTTGGCAATCAAGTCGATAAGGTTGTTAAGAAGGCATATGGAGTCTTAGATTTTATTGGTAGGGGGATTGAATTTCGGAGCTGCAACATCATGTTGCAACTGTACAAAACTCTAGTGCGGCCGCACTTGGAGTATTGTGTGCAGTTCTGGTCCCCACATTATAAGAAAGATGTGGAGGCATTGGAGAAGGTACAGAGGAGGTTTACCAGGATGTTGCCTGGTATGGAGGGCAGGTCTTATGAGGAGAGGCTGAGTGATTTGAGGTTGTTTTCGTTAGAAAGAAGGCGGCTAAGAGGAGACCTTATTGAAACATATAAGATGATTAGAGGTTTAGATAGGGTGGACAGTGATAGCCTTTTCCCTAGTATGGAGAAAGCTAGCACGAGGGGACATAGCTTTAAATTAAGGGGTGGTAGTTATAGGACGGATGTCAGAGGTAGGTTCTTTACCAGAGGGTGGTAAGGGTATGGAATGCCCTGCCTGCTGCAGTTGTAGATGCGCCAAGTTTGGTGGCGTTTAAGAGGTTAGTAGATAAGTTTATGGACGAAAAGGGAATGGTTTAGGTTAGAGGGTCACTGCTTGTTTCTAATTGGTCGGCGCAACATCGAAGGCCGAAGGGCCTGTTCTGCGCTGTAATGTTCTATGTAAATATTTAGTAATCATGATTAATTCCATAGTGGTCCATGTACCATTGGATATGAACCTCTGAGCTGCGATATTAACTGTGACTGGAATTTATTTAAGCTCAGGCTGATTGCAAAAATGTTAAATTAAATTGTTGTAAAATTCACAACACTGTATTAAGACCAGAATGGATACAGAGGAAAGGACAGAAAGAAAATAGAACAAAATGATCTCCCTGTTTCCATTAAAGAGAATCTAATTTTGAAAGTTTACTTCAGATGTTTTGTCCCAAGTTCTAAGGACTGGGTTATATGGGGTGATGCCTCCTCTGCCCCACAGTCAGGAGTCTGTCCATGAGTCAGTTTTCCTGAAGGCATTTCACACTCGACTGGGGGTCGGGAGCGTTAGGGGAGGTGACAATGTTTAGTCTTGTGCCAAATTATGTCTTACTAAAACTTCCTTTTAACCCCTTGGGTGAGAAAATGTTTTGAATGCCCCTACCCACCCCATCACCCCCTGCCACCCCCCCCCCCCCCAACCATCCCCCCCCCCCCCCCCCCCCCCCCCCCCTCCACACCTGACCACGCAGAATGGATGGACAAACCTGGAGGACAGCAACAGAATCTGGATCAGGTGAATCACCAGAGATGTTTGGGAGGAGGGGGAGGTTTTGTGGGAGGGCAGGGGGAGGGATTGGATGGATATCAGCTCCCCAGAGGATGTGGTTCCACTCAGGTTCTGCTATAGACTGAGATGAGGATTTCAATGGGGTTATGGGCAGATAAAGGTTGATGGGTAATGTGCACAAACGTAGTTGGCCTGTTGGAAAGTTTGTGTAACCGTGAAGGGATATGGATTAATCCGGCTTCAATTTGGCACTGGGTTCATTCAGAGCTTTGAGCCAATGGTGGTGAACTCTTTGAGCGTACTTTGGGAGTCGGCCATGATGCAGCAGCTGATGGTCAAGATCTCAGTGTCCGCTGCGTTGCTGACCATCCTGGCTGGGAATCTGAAATGCACAGGCAGCTCCTCACAGAGTCCCGCCGCCTTTCCTCCAGGTTCATCGCGATCCTATCCTTGGCAAGTGGCAATGACTGCAATGGGAACATGGACCTGCTCCCCTCTGTGACAGCATTTGTGTTCTTGCCTCTGCCATTCTGTCAATGCCCTTACTGTTGCCAGTCAGCCAACCCAAACTGTTGACACTCAGCCTGAGATGGCACAGCCTGAGACTGTTTTAGTTTATTTATTAGTGTCACAAGATAAGACTTACATTAACACTGACCCAAACAGGTGCTAGAATGTGATGACTAGGGGAATTCCACAGTAACTTCATTGCAATGTACCTAACCGGCACGTCTTTCGGACTGTGAGAGAAAACCAGAGCACCTGGAGAAAACCCAGGCAGATAAGGGGAGAATGTGCGAACACAGACAGTGACCCAAACTGGGAATTGAACTGGGTCCCTGGCACCGTGTGGCATGCTAATCACTGTACCACCCATAAGGCCTCAAGGTGCAGACTGTCACGTTGCGATGATAAGATGTGGAATCACTGAGATTTGGGATGGTATTCGGGAAATCAGAGTTAAATGATGCTCTCGCAGTTGGCCTGTCTGAGGTAGAGATATCTCCACTACTTCAACCTTGTCTTCCACCTGAACTACTTGCTGAGCTGTGCTGTTAAGGATCAGACCTCGAGGCTGCAGCGTAACATGGTGAATTTGGAAGTCTGTTCTGGAGAGTGCTGTAGGCTTTCTCCACAACGGTCAAAGTAATTAAACCATTGTTTCAATCAATGCTCCTTGTGACAACATGGCTCCGGTTATCTGAATGCTAACCACATCTGTTTGGGTTCTGGAGGTATATTATTTGGCAGATTTAAAGAATTAAGCCCTGGTTGATGGGATCACCCTCTGCTTTTTCAGGGTGGTTGGAACCGTGGACAGGATAGACACATCATAGAACATAGAACATAGAACACTACAGCACAAACAGGCCCTTTGGCCCACAAGTTGTGCCAATCATATCTATACTTACCAGGCCATAGAACTATCTGTAACTCCCAATCCCATTAAATCCCATGTACTCATCCAGAAGTCTCTTAAAACACCCCAGTGAGTTCGCCTCCACCACCACCGACTCCATTCACTCGCCACCCTCTGAGTGAAAACCATCATGAATGTGGTATTTCCCAAAATGCTGAGCTGTGCGTCATCAAACACCAACTGAGCATGTGGCATGGACTTTAGTAAGGCGTTTGATAAGGTGGCCCATGGAAGACTTCTGCAGAAAATGCAGATGTATGGGATAGAGGGTGATTTAGCTAATTGGGTTAGGAATTGGCTAGCAGATAGAAGACTGAGGGTGGTGGTTGATGGGAGATATTCATCTTGGAGTTCGGTGACAAGTGGTGTACCTCAGGGGTCTGTTTTGGGGCCCCTGCTGTTTGTAATTTTTTATAAATGATCTGGATGAGGGTATTGAAGGATGGATTAGTAAATTTGCGGATGACACCAAAGTCGGAGGAGTGGTAGATAGTGAAGAGGGGTGTTACAGTTTGCAGAGAGACTTGGACAAGTTGCAGAGCTGGGCGAGAGGTGGCAAATGGAGTTTAATGTGGAAAAGTGTGAGGTAATGCACTTTGGCAGGAACAATAAATGTGTAGAGTATAGTGCTAATGGTAGGGCTCTTAATAGTGTTGAGGAACAGAAGGATCTTGGTGTATGTGTCAATAGATCCCTGAAAGTAGGCAGTCAAGTGGATAAAGTTGTTAAGAAGGCATATGGAGTCTTAGCTTTTATTTGTAGGGGGATTGAATTTAGGAGCCGCAGCATCATGTTGCAACTGTACAAAACTCTAGTGCGGCCGCACTTGGAGTATTGTGTGCAGTTCTGGTCCCCGCATTATAAGAAAGATGTAGAGGCATTGGAGAGGGTACAGAGGAGGTTTACCAGGATGTTGCCTGGTATGGAGGGCAGGTCTTATGAAGAGAGGCTGAGGGATTTGATGTTGTTTTCGTTAGAAAGGAGGCGGCTAAGAGGGGACCTAATCGAAACATATAAGATGATTAGAGGTTTAGATAGGGTGGACAGTGGATAGCCTTTTTCCTAGGATGGAGAAAGCTAGCACGAGGGGACACAGCTTTAAATTAAGGGGTGATAGTTATAGGACGGATATCAGAGGTAGGTTCGTTACCCAAAGGGTGGTTCGGGAGGGGAATGCCCTGCCTGCAGCAGTTGTAGATGCGCCAAGTTTGGTGGCGTTTAAGAGGTTAGTTGATAAGCATATGGAAGAGAAGGGGATGGTTTAGTTTGGAGGGGCATTGCTTTTTATATTGGTCGGCGCAACATCGAAGGCCGAAGGGCCTGTTCTGTGCTGTAATGTTCTATGTTCTATGTTAACTGAACATTCAGCGAACAGCCAACAGTTTCAATGCAATATAGCATCAGGTTGTGGTATTTATGTATGTGTGATGATAGTTCCTGGCAATATGGAGTCAGCTACTCCCCTCTCCTGATTCTCACAGATTAGAGAGAAGACATTTGGTCTCGAGTCATTCAGAGCAAGTCTTGCTGATGTAGCAATGGATGAACCATGCAATGTTTATCGCGTCTGATGAATGCTCATCCAGTCTGGAAATAGCCATTGCTTCAAAAATTTAGGGTTCCATCACCTTTGTGGCCACTGGCAGTTCCAACCTCACCCTGTTCTGAGGCTACAATTCTGCTTCCGAGAGCTGACACAGCCCGGTTTGCCTCCACGAGGACAATGCCTCCCATTCAGAGTCACCCTCTTCCTCTTCCCTCTGCAGGTAGCTTGTTCCTGTTTGCTGTGTCTGCTCCATCTCTCTCTAATACTGCTGCTCAAGAGAAAGTGTAACTATAATGCCAAAACCGGGGGAAAGTGATGTTCTCAGAACCTTTACAGCAGCAATCAATGCCTCACAACCAAACTCTAGCATCACTCTGCAGACTTTGTCAACTGTTTTGAACTCTTCCAAATGCCAATATTTCCACTAGCTTAACAGGAAACATTGAAAGGTGTTAAGCAAGTACCTTATAAATTGTCAATTTTAGATATCCGCAGTAGGGGCTGCTTGGTGCTGCTTAGAATTAATAATGGCAAAACTTTTGTAAAATCTGACTTAGATACAGATTGATGTCACTCTGAATCTTTGTATGTGTAGCACCATTCTAACAGCCTCACCAAGATGTTAAGGTTCAAATCAGAAACTCCATAATGTTTTCTGGAGCCCGTCTGGATTATCAGTTTTACCTCTTGAATTTGACTAGGATAAGCATGAAACTTCAGGCATGATTCAAGTGAGCCACTAGGGAGCTTTTATCAAATACAGTTTATTTAAGAATATAGTTAACATGTATGGAAAGTTAACTAATAATAACTTTTATCAATTACAGACAAAAACAAAACAATCACCATAATGTATAAACCTTAACAAATATATCTAAAATGTTCCAACCAAACAAAACTCCTCATGAACAAAAAATCCTTTCCACAGGTTTAACACAGCAAAGACTAATGCTCATACCATACTGGAACTGAGTCCTTTGGTTGCAGAATTGAAAGTCTGATCTCTCAATCTTGTCACTTCTAGCAGCCCTCTGAATACATTCAGAATAGTTTGAAGTCAGAACAGTTTTCCATAGCATTGGGGAGAGATTCTGATCAAGACACCCACGATATGGAGATGTTGACATTGGACTGGAGTAAGCACAGTAAGAAGTTTCACAAACCAGGTTAAATTCACAGCAGATTCTCTACTCCAGGAGGGCAAGAAGCCTTGCTTTCAGCTAACCAGCAAAAGTTTCAAAATCAGGAAGAGAGAGAAACACTAATTTCAGTCTGATGGCCACTCCATTCTAAACTCCAACTACAGCCCAACAGAAAATGAAACTTAAATTCACTGGGAAGAAAAGAAAAACTGTCCAGAAAGCATAATCTTCCTCCAAACAATGCAGGGCATAAAACTCCCAGTGTAAAAAGAAACAAACCCCATTTAAACCTTTGAAGGAGCAATAAAAGGACTTCTACAGACAGCTCAGCAATACTGAGAGCTGCAGAGAACATGATTCAAATAAAACACATCTCTTCAATGTACACCAGTGTCACAAAGATCACATTTGGCATGGGTAGTGATGGGAAAGGCAGGATCTGCACAGAATCCATTTTTCTGCTAAATTGGCAAGTGTAGCAGTGGAAATACCATCACTCTGGAGATTAATTTTTCAGCCTAATAGTTTGTAGCTATATTCCACTAGCCCCACGAGACAACTGTTCAACCCTAGCACAGGAATAGGAAATTGGCTGTTTATATTTCCCTAAAATCCAATTTGTTCATTACCATTATACTTCAGTCTAAAAATATACAGAGAATTTACTGTCTGACACTCAATGATCTTCAAATACTAAACACTCTGCCAACATTCATTAGGACACAACTGGAGGATCCATACATTTTACACAAACTCAACTGGGATTTTTTGGCTTCTATTTTCTTTTTTTAATAACCCCCACCCCTCTGCCCCACCTCCTTATTATGCACCTATCTCAGTCACAATGTTCATTTGAACAGCCCAAGTAAGTACAATGGCCCAAATGGCCGCCTTCTGCATTACATGCAATCTGACATTCCATGGTGCTAACTCAGAACATTAGAATTTATTGCTGCCATTCTGATGCTGGACAGGGAAATCTTTCCCCTTTCCTGAAGGAAACATCACCAATTTCCAGCAGTGATTGACCTGAAATCCAATCAGACCCAATGGATAGGCTACTTTTAACTAGCAAGCGTGGTTGCACCAACCCAGTTGTTCACCGTTTTAAGAGATGGAGATTAATAAATCTGTATTGTCAAAAATGTACCACAATTTTCCTGCAACATTTTGAATTTCAACTTCAGTTGGGAATGAATTTGAATTTCTAAATACTTTTGGTGATGAACTCATTTATCAGTTATGAAGCCATTCAGAACCAAGGATTCCTCTGTAGACATTGGAACAAATCTTAGCAAACACCAGGTGGAAAGATTGTACCAAAAACCTTACATCACTCAGAGTGAGTATTGTCACTGCCCAAAGGGGCTCACTCTGATGGAAAACATACAGAGGCTGTGGTAAATTACATCTTAGATTTTAATATAATCACTTAATCTGTGCAAAGCCTGACAGCTGTACAATCATAAACAGTCATCACCTGGACTATTTTGAAGAGTTCAAAATAATTTGATTTGACAGTGATGATGCCGAGATATGAAGTCTCAGTGAAATGACCAGGCTGCAGATTGTGGGGACATTTCTCCCTGGTCAGCACTGGGATATACTGGAGGAAAACTGAAATCTCACTCTGCAGAGTCTTTCAATTCAGGCTGAACTGGATAAAGGAACATGAGTGATTTAACAACAGGATTAACTGCAGGACACCAGACTAGATACTCTGAGACAGAAAATGATGCAATGCATTTCCTATTCTGATTGGATCGTTGTGATCAACAGACATAAAGCTGACCTCAGAGTACAGAGCTTGTCTTAATTCTATAAAAGGCAGATTAGGAGTAATTAATCTCTGATCGACTGTTGCTACATTTCTTTTGGGATTAACTATTTCTGTTTGACTTCTTTTCATTTGGATAAACCTCAGTGCTTTGGTGACACAATCCTCTGAACACTTGTAAATGAATTTGCAGTTGAACAGAGTTAGGTTCATATCCACTCCTGCTATTGGCTTTCCCAGTTTTAGCTGACATTCTGAGACTGTTGGAAATTGCAATTTTCAGCAATCCCAGATGATTTGACAAGGATATCCTCCTCATCATTGCTGCTGATTGTCCATGGTCTGGATGTCCAGCTAGGAATGGGCTAGCAGACACCGTCTGTGACAGTTAACTACTATCAGGTTCTGCCCCTCCATCCCAAAAAAAATTCAGAACCTGAGTTTTAGAACACTTGTATACAGTTGACAAAAGTGCCATTATTCTTCAAGGTTAACACTGCTGCCTCACAGCGCTGGGGACTCAGGTTCAATTCCAGCCTCCGGTCACTGTCTGTGTAGAGTTTACACGGCCTCCTCATGTCTGCGTGGGTT
Organism: Sphyrna mokarran; assembly: GCA_024679065.1. Classification (NCBI taxonomy): domain Eukaryota; kingdom Metazoa; phylum Chordata; class Chondrichthyes; order Carcharhiniformes; family Carcharhinidae; genus Sphyrna; species Sphyrna mokarran. The sequence goes on from JAGIQG010000024.1 coordinate 1,673,292, forward strand.
TCCTCCAGATGATCCAGTTTCCTTCCACATTTACAAAGATAGGAATGTTAGGTGGATTGGCCATGCTACATTGTCCCAAAATGTACAGATTCGGGGATTAGCCATGAAAATGTTGATTTGACAGATGTAACAGCAGTCACATTTCAAATTTGCCATGCTGTCCAACCTGCTTCTGCCTTCCTTCCACAGAGGGCAAGGTGGAAAGGTCTCAGTGAGTCTAACTGGCATCTTACCCCAGCCCCGCTCCGCAATACAGGATAAGCTCCTGACTGGTCAGTTGGCTATCTGCTTTATCTTACATCCCCTCCCCAGCTGTAAAATCCACGATTGGGAGACGCATAAAATTTACCCCATAATTATCCATTCTCGCCATTGTAGAGATTAAATTGGACCCGGTGTTTGGAATTTTACCGTCCTGCCGGCCACCGGAATTGGAGCAGGCGAGGGGTGGATCATGGGAAGGTGTGTTGACCTCAGTGGGATTTTACAGTCTTGAGATGAATGTGACCATAAAACCTGGCCAACTCGTCTCTTCAAATAATGTCAAAAAAATCCCACAAATAATATTCAATTTGAAGCTTTAGGTTACGGTTTTGGGTATAATTGCATCCGGACAAAATATACCTTTGAAGAATTTTAATTGTTCACCGAAGCAGGTTGCTTAGCAACTCTCTGCCATAAGGCTAGCTGCATATTGATTGGTGCTGGTTAATTGCTGTTACTCTGTGGAAGACAGGGGTAGATAAATATTCCAGCTTTAATTCAGTGCACATAATCAATTCAAATATACCAAAAACCGTTAATATCTGACAACTGATACAAATGAAAAGTAAAAGGGCGATGCATCCTCACTCGAGCAAAATTGTCGGGTACATTTCAATGATGTTTTAATGAGATTTTTGTTCACTCCGGGTCTTTCACACTGTATTTGAATTAGACACGGGTCTTGCTATTTCCCAACTGTGTTCACCAAACCAAAGAATAGACTGGTCTAAACCAGATACAGTTCCAGGGGAAGTCAAAACTCAAAAAACGAATTCCCTATTCTCGTCTATATTCTAGGCAGGCACCAACAGAGCTACAGAAATTACTCAAATTCAGTGTGGTAAGCATCACTGTTTATAACTTTTCCCAGAAAGATTAACCTTTTAAGAACTGCTACACAAATTCAATTGTGATAAAAGGTCATTGACCTGAAACCTTGCTGCCTTTCCTGTTGCATATTTCCAGCATTTTCCCCATTTTCAGTTCAGATTTCCTGCATTTTCTGCTTCTTTCACAATTGTACCTTGTCTATTTGGCAACACAAATAAATAAATAAATGTTTTGGAGTTGATGCGGGGAGTATCTTGCAAAGCCCTTCCATTCCAGAAGATCATAAAAGTTCGAATCGCAGCCACAATGTGTCACTGAAATATCTCAGATGGATGAAGCTCTCTCAGTTCTCAATTCAGCGGCTAGTTGGAACAAGTGCGCAGTCACACACGTGCGGTTATTAACTCACAGAACAGGAGGAAAACAATTAGAGTGGAAAGTATAATGGCAGGAACTAAGGAACTGAGAAAAATGATCCTAGTTTGAATGGACAGGAGGGCCTTAAAATAAAACACACATCATTGCATGTTCACCTTCACAAATCGACACAAAAATCAGTTTTACAAATGAAAACCACAATTTCCTTCATCAGCAGTTTGATTTGATATTAATAGATCCTGCAGTTTCATCCTGTGATCTCCAAACCATTAAAATCCAGAGTCTGCCCACAATTATTTATCACATAAATAACGGATGTTTAGAGGGTTGCGAGGATTTGATGCCTGTTTCAAACTTAGTGCATTCCTGTTGGATGTGGCTTTCTGTTGAAACATTAACTTCACAATGACATTGGGCCAATGGATGGTTTGTGAGGAAGGGCCAGACTTGGGGAAATGGTGGCAGAGAGAGTGAGACTATGTGTAAATGCTGCACGGCTCGGAACAGGACATCACTATTTCGAAACTGTCAGGGGACAGGAGAACAGTAAGAACAATCTAAACATGACCATGAGTCTGTCAGGGGGTCAAAAGTCTCGCTGTCCAATGCAGTTTGGCAATATGTTACACTTTGCATATTAATCGTCATTCGGATATCAAGTTCTGCAATGTGATTGATTTTGAGCTTTGGGTACTAGATAAAGGCCTGTTTCACAGACTGAAATTTCAGACAGTTCCATAAACTGTGTTTTTACTAAGGTTTAGCCAACTGTAACTGGATTAGTAATAGACTGTGGCAGATAATGGGGACATTAGAAAAGGGACTTACTGACTGAGAAACCATTCTAGAACAAAATTCCTCGTGTTAATAATTTTAGGACAATCATAAACAAAAATGAAATCAATTGATTTCTGGAATTTCACCCCAGATTGGACACGTCAATAGGATTTAGGAAGTAAGTGGTTAGTACTGTTGCCTCAGAGACCCAGGTTTGATTCACTGCCTGGGTCATTGCCTGCGTGAGTTTCCTCCAAGTGCTCTGTTTTCCTCCCACAGTCCAAAGATACATAGGTTAGCTGGATTGGCCATGTTAAAATTGCCCCTTAGTGTCAGCCGGGTTTAGCTGAGGTAAATGCGTGGAGCTATGGGGATAAGGTCTGAGTGAAATTGTGGTTGATGGAGACTCAATGGGCCAAATGGCCTCCTTCTGCATTGTAGGGATTCTTTGAAACTATAATATCAAGGCTTCCAATTTGCAATTTCCACATTCAGACAGAATCGTAAAATATAATATTCATAACAATCATAAAAATGTGGGAGAACCCTGGAATGGCATGTAATAAAAATGGAATGTCACTGATTTGATCACTGTAAAAAGTGACCCTGAAATTATTAACTTTGAGTAAACCAATACGTACAACAGTTAAACATTGCCCAGGAGATAGCAGTTTTATAGAAAAGGATGTGTGTGAGCTTGTATTGCTGATGTACTGGAATGTGTAGAATGTGGAGATGCATTTCTAGTTTCTCTTGTGTATTCAGTATAAACACAAAGATTTCACTTTGTTTTGATTTTGGAGAATTTATTGCATTAGCTATTGTGTTTTCTGAATGTTTCGATGTTAGGGCAATGCAAAAACAAATGCTGATTTCAGATATGTTGACCAAACTCAATTCAATCTCCTGATGTAAAGAGACAAACAGAGAAATTACCAACTGTAACTCGGTGATAGAATTATTAAAATATCCTCGGACTGGCTGCAGCTTTGGCTAACAATGCTCGAGTCAATTCCGTTGTTTTTGGAGATCATAAAATCACAGAATTCCCACAGTGCAGGAGGAGGTCATTTGGTCCATTGAAGCTGCACCAATAACAATTCCACTCAGGCTTTATCCCTCTAGCCCCATGTATAATCCCCCTGATATTAATGGACAATTTATCCTGGTCAATCAACCTAACACGCACATCTTTGGACTGTGGGAGGAAACCAGACCCCCCAGAGGAAACCCACGCAGACAGGAGGAAGTGCAAACTTCACATAGACAGTGACCCAAGTTGGGAATTGAACCCGGGTCCCTGGCACTGTGAGGCAATAGCGCTAATCACTGCGTCACCAGGTTGCCCAGATGGGTCTGATGTAGAGGATGGTGGGACTATTCTCTCTGTGGATGCTGCGAAATGATCTGAATATTTCAGTTTTACTTTTTGAAAGATATTGGAGCTCTGAGCTTTATAAACTAATCCTGAGCAAAGTCTGGGCGAAGTGATATCACAGTCAGAGTGACACTTTACTTCTTTCCCCTTTTTACCCAGCTCGTGAACTGGATCTGGTGAAGCTCAGCAGCCCGGACACCTTCCAGGGCAGGGCAGGGTCAGGAAAGTAGGGTGGGGGGGCAGGGAGGGCAGTTGTGGCAGGATAGAGCAGCAGGGATTGGGCAAGGTTAGGGAGGGACGGGAAGGGTCAAATCAGCGAGGGCAGCAGAGTCAGGGAGGGTCAGGGAAGGTAGAGTAGGATTGGGCTGGGAAGGGCAGCAGGGTCGGGGGAGGTGAATCCATTCTCTCTGTTCTGCAAAGCGGTAAGTTTAAGAATCCAGGCACTTTGAGAAGCCAGGATGAGAGTCAGGATGTGAAGTCTGGGAACTCCTTCGCTAACAGCACTGTGGGTGTACCTATACAGCATGGCTGCGGACACTCACCACTAACTTTGCAAGGGCAATTAGGGATGGGCAATAAATACCCTCTTGAATGCCTCAATTGAAGCTGCCTTCACCACACTCCCAGGCAGAACATTCCAGACCCCACCCAATGATGAGTACATGGGATTGATGAGCAAGTACGTGGGATTTAACGGGATTGAGGGTTAAAGACAGGCCTGCTAGGTATGGGTATGAACAATGCAACTTGTGGGCCGAAGGGCCTGTTTGTGCTGTAATGTTCTATGTTCTATGTTAACCACTCGCATCACATTTGCTTCTTTTGCAAATAATTTTAAATCTGTGCCTTCTCGCTCTCTCTCCCTTTGCCAGGGGAACAGTTTCTTCCGAAGCATTCTGTCCAGCACCCTGATGATATTGAACATTTCTAATGAAAGGGAATTAAATTTCCAAAAGTGAGGAAGGAAATATCAGTCTTAAGATGAAAAAAATGTTAATGAGATGTGTTGTTACTTTGGAATACAGAGAATATAATCGGTCCAATTCTAGTGTAAAACTATAATGCAGAAGTGTTGATGATGCATGTTGGAGTTGAGAATACAATTGTACGATCCACTATGTCAAACTGCATTTATTGATGAACTGTAATGTGGATTTATATCCTTTAATATTTTTTCCTACTCACTTCTAAGCAGCCTGCTAACAGCGAATTTTAAGCTGCCCAATTAAATGTTGTTTTATGGTTTATAAGTGCATTCTACTATCTTCTTATTGTTGATCTGTTTGCTATTATTAAGTCAAAATAAATAGCAGACAATTATGATGGGTGGCACAATGGTTAGCAATGCTCCCTCACAGCACCAGGGACCCAGGTTCAATTACAGCCTTGGGTTACTGTCTGTGTCTGTGTGGGTTTCCTTTGGGTGCTCTGGTTTCTTCCCACACTTCCAAAGATGTGTAGATTAGATGGATTGGCCACACTAAATTGCCCCTTAATGTCTAAAGATATGCAGGTTGGAGCATTAGCAGGGTAAATTTGTGGAGTTACAGGGATAGGCCTGGGTGGGATGCTCCATGGGAAATTTAGTCCCAGTTTGATGGGCCAATTGGCCTTTTTCTGCACTGTTGGGATTCTGTGATTCTGCTCAAAAGTCTGAGTAATTTTAATTTCATACAATGTATCTTTATATAAAATGGCCTTAAATGGATAAACAACCAAACAGGTCTTACATAATTGCCAAAGCACCATGCAACAATATTGGCAAAGTAACTTTCTACCATCCTCTACTGCACTCAGCCTGTTAGCAACTTCACAGCATTGTTAACAGCTCTTTAGTTTGCACATCTGCCTCAACTTTAACAATGTTTTATTTTAATATTTTATTTGTAAGCAAAGTGCAGAGGTTGATAAAGATCGCTGAGTTCAAACTCTGCAACTGCTTCTCCGGCTGTGAATTCACTAAAGCTGAACTTGAATGAATGAAATTCTCCCCGTGCTGACAGCTGTTAGGAATATGAGGTAAACAAGGTTAATTGATTTAATCCAGAGTCAACAACATAGAATATGACGTAATGTTATTAACTCTCTCGGGGAAACCATAAGGATTGTTAGTTTGTCACCATGAAGCATCAGAAGCTTTAGAGGATGGAATTGTTATTGTTGAGATTGAGAGAGTAACGTAGATTCCAACTTCCTGTCTATCTGACCTCTTTCCACATTCTCATTCAGTACAAAGAGAAGCAAGACTCGAAAACCAAACAACAATTGCATCATTACTTTACAGGGATATTTGCTCCCTCTCTCCGCTCCTCCCTCTCTCCGCTCCTCCCTCTCTCCGCTCCTCCCTCTCTCCGCTCCTCCCTCTCTCCACTGCTCCCACTAAATGGTGATTTTTTTTTTTCCCTTTTTCCTTCTTTAACATGCTCCTTAAAGTCTGTCTCTGACATTTTGGTCAGTGTCATGTTTTGTTGTATAAAATTTCTGTAAATTGCCTTGAGAATCATAAAAAGTGCTATTTAAAAGCAAGTTGCTGTTCTTCTTTCCAATTTCCTCGTTCCTTCTCACCAGAACTAGCACCAACTTCTGTCGAGGAAATTAACCTTCATCACCTTGTGGCTCCGCTGTGAGCTCAGAAGACAGTGGCTCCACCAGTTGAGTATCTAACCACATTGCTAAGTGTCAGAAAATAATATCTATTGCCAATGTAAAATTCAAACTCTCTCCCGTGATACATGTACATTTTCTCTGATGTGAGGTGGAGGTATTTCACATAAATTGGCTTCTCTAAGAGCCGATCAGAATGGGTTTTCATTTAATATAAGAAGAATGTTTCAGAAATCCTTTGAGTCTATCAATGCTCATTATCTCCCAGTGTGGGGAGAGATCTGCCAGTTATGTTTAAGGGAATGGGTCATATGACCTGAGCTAGCTGGAGGATGCCTGGAGCGTTCAGCCAATGTTTGGAGTGTGGAGCAAGTCGGCTGAATAAAGATCTGAATCCCCCGATGCCTGGCTGTGGCGCAGTTCCTGAGGAGACATCTCGGAACTCAGAGATTCAACAATCTGGTGTTTGATGTGAACCTGCTTCCTTTCAGAGGTCAATGCTTAGGTTGACCTTTTCTGTGCCTCTACTTACTGAAGACTAAGTTCAATAGATTCTTAAAAGTTAAGCACAACATTTACAAAGTAGCCTGGTGCAACATGCTTACTGCAATGTGTAATTACCAAATGTTAATGGCACTGGCTGGAATCACTTCTCCCATCTACATTAACGCAGTAGTCAAGGTGCTGCTTCCAGGAAAACCTGGTACCGACTCCAACGGGAAGATTGACTTTCAGCATAAACATGTGGGACATTTTCTCAAAGTCCCTGTGAGATTTCCTCATATTGTCATCAATAAAATGTCTAACCTCAAATCAAAACAACTATCAGAGGAACAAATGCAAAGGGAACTTTATGCAATGAATTCCCCTTCACTGCTTAAAAAATGTCTTCTCAAACTGATATTTCACATGAATACTGAGTAAAGTAACCTTTCTTTCAGTGAATGGAATCATATGTTCTTTATATGTCATTGAACACAGAACAAACATTCTGTACACATCCCGCACACATGAGAACGGTCTTAATAGGGATCTTGGCTTCATGTCACACTATCTGTAACCCCCGTAACTTGCCTGGGTTAGCAAAAAACCTCACTTACTGTGCTGTCTGGAGAAAATACACAATTCTCTAACCAATGCTCAGGATTCCCTTCACACACATTGTTAGCCACTTTAACACTTGAATAGCAGGTTAGATGTAAGGATTCGCATTCTAATCAGCAATCTGTAACTGTCTGTGTTGATATGTGTGCTATTGCAGACCAGAACACTGCATTTGCCTGACAAAGACACAGAGTGTCGAAAGCTCACAAATTTACTATCAAATAAATCGGTTGTATCTAAAATTGGTGTTGCTAAATTCTTACTGAGTTCTTGAAAAGTGGTAGCAGTGTCTCACTGAGCTGGAACTAAGAGGTTGGACAGCAGGAGGTTTCATATCAAATACAATCAAAAATTCCAATAGTGTCATCCTATCCAATTGAGGATTTTTTTTTAACATGGTGAATATTTTAAATTCTTCATTATTAAATTGGCAATAAAGGAATTCGGGAGACCATAAAATCCTGGCAGTTTAACTGCTTCTTATAACGTAAAGGAACTTAAATTCTACCATTGGAAACGAGTTCCGTCAGTTCACTCAGCTGGGTGCGGAAAGAAAAACAATCAAATCTCCGTAACCTTGCAAGGAAAATAAATGTGAAAACACTCACGTGGCAGAACGTGGAGTTGGTGCAGGAAGAGTTTAAAAATGGATTGGTCCCTGTGTGTGGATTTGTTGATTGTAGATAGTGGACCTGGAGCATAAACAGAAAGAACAAGATAGTCATTGTCCCCTTTATTATTCTCACATATTAAAGTGTTCGAGGAATTACTCAGAGCACAGCTGCTGGCTACAAGGAATAACAAAGATCAGCAAAGCTTCAAAAGTTGCCTGCAGTCGCTGCTGTGAGAATTATTTGACCTTTCAGCGTGCTACAATCATTCATTTTCCTCTGAGCCTTCCTGCCAGATCCACTTTGGTTACTGTTTTCAGCTACAAACTGCAGAGTGAAGCTGCTTTTGATCTGAAATTACAATTTAGTATCAATATCCTGCCATTGCTCAATGCACCCTATCCCTGCCTGCACACACTGTACTATATATCAAGTGCTTTCACTCTTGGCCTTCATTTTACCATCAAACTGTGTCCATTTCTGGGTGCGTAAAGTCAGGCATGAGGCGAGTAGTGGGACCTGTACCTGTCACCACGCCGATTCTCCCTTTACAAAGCACTCAAAATGGCCGCCATCTGCACAGGCCCCAAATGGGGCATGACGGCAGTTTAGAAACGTTTGCATGAATTTAAATTGATTTAATGGGCTAGACGCCCTAATTTACTGCCATTTCCCCCTTTACCATTGTGTTTACCCATCCAGATTTGGTGGAAAAGTTCCGATTCAAGAGCTCCACCTTCTGAGAGGTAGGTTCAGAGATTCCAGCAGCTCTCTAACTCTGATCGCTGAGGGGTCAGATGGCTCTCTGGAAGGAGGGAGGGGGTGGGTTCTGCTGCCACTCTGCGTGCGCTTGGTGGTGGGTGGGGTGGAGGGGAGGGGAGGTGCGGGGGAAGAGGGTCAGGAGCCCACAATTTGTCTGGGTAGCTGGGTATTGGGGGATATGGGGGATAGTAATGTTGTAGGGATGGGCCAATGTCTGTAGAGTCAATCACTAGGGGGCACAGGTTTAAGGTGCGAGGGCAAGTTTTAAAAGAGATGTACGAGGCAGATTTTTTTACACAGAGGGTGGTGGGTGCCTGGAATTCGCTGCCGGGGGAGGGAGTGAAAGCAGATACAGTAGTGACTTTTAAGGGGTGTCTTGATAAATACATGAATAGGATGTGAATAGAGGGATATGGTCCCTGGAAGGGTAGAGGGTTTTAGTTCTGTCCAGCAGCATGGTCAGTGCAGGCTTGGAGGGGCTGAAGGGCCTGGGCTGTAATTTTCTTTCTTCTCTGTTTGTTGTTGATTCAGACTCGCTGATAGGTTTTCAGGCAGAGAGCATGCGGGGGTGCCCTGAGAATAGGTCTAAAAGTCAGACCTGAAACACTCCCAGATTCAGCACTTAAAATTAAAATGGTAAAATCGGACCCAACATCCCCACCTTTGGATTTAAAGGATTCCATAACGCTGGTCAGAGGAGGAAACTTGCTGTGTTCAGGCCAGCACTGAACCAACCAACACTATTGAACACAGAGTCTCTGGCTGTTTGCTTGTTGCTGTGATCTGCTGTGTACAAATGGACTGGGTGCATTCACAGGACAGCAGCAAGTGCACTCCAGATATAACTTGTGTCCGGACATTGTAAGAATATTGTGCTGTGTATAGATACATTCATCTGTTTCTTACTTTGTTTTCATATGCAGGAGATGAGATGAGAAATATCGTAGAAACAGGGCAAATAGAAGCATGAGGAGGCCATTTAGCCCTTCAAGCCTGGTCCACCATTTTATAAGATCATGGCTGATCATCCAACTCAATAGCCTGATCCCACCTTCCTCTTATTTCCTTTCATCCCCTTCTTCCCAAGAGCTATATCTAATTCCTTCTTGAAAATATTCAACGTTTTGGCTTCAGCTACTTCCTGTGGGAGTCAATTCCACACACTGACCATTCATTGGGTGAAGAAATTTCTTCTCATCCCTGTCCTAAACTGTCTACCCAATATCCTCAGCCTCTGACCCCTGGTTCTGAACTCCCACACTATCAGAAACATCCTTCCTGCAGCCACTCTGTGTAGTCCTGTTAGGATTTTATGAGTTTCTATGAGATCCCTCTCACTCTTCTAAACTCCAGTGAATATAATCCTTACGACTTTGTCTCTCCTCATATGACAGACTTTCCATCTCAGGAATCAGCCTGGCAAGAATGTTCTTCCTCAGATAAGGAGACCAAAACTGCTCACAATATTCCACATGTGGCCTCAGCAAGGCCCTATATCGGTGTAGCAGGACATCCCTCCTCCTGAACTTAAATCCCCTCACTATGAAAACCAACATACCATTGGTCACTTTTACTGCCTGCTGCATTTGCATGGTTACCTTCAGCGACTGGTGTACAACAACAACCAGGTCTCTTCACACATTCCTTTCTCTCAATTTATAGCCACTCACATAAAATCTGTCTTCCTTCCTGTTTTTGCTACCAAAATGAATAACCTCACATTTATCCACATTGTACTGCATCTGCCAAGAATGTGTCACTCATTCAGTCTGTCCAAATCACACTGATGGATTTATAATTTAATCTGTTTGGAAAAATAAAGTTTTCCTGTTTATTTTATTTCAAATTCCTATTTAATCAACAAAGCCGATTGTGCCTCCTAAATTAATGTCATTTGTAAGTTTGGACACGGAACTCTCTATTAACCCAAAAGCCATGAACATACAGAATGAAAAGTTGAGGCCCCAGCCCAGATCCCTGTGGGACATGGCTGGATTCTTCCCAGCAATCCAAGAGCATTTCCTTCATCCCATCTCCTCATCAATAATGAAGCTGAGTGTTAGACTGCATGGCCTTCCAATATCAGCAGCTTATTTAAAGACAGTATCCTGACAGATACTTCTCCCAGTCGCAATTTCATGTTTTATTTGTCTTTTCTCTTTTTGTTTTGAGTTTAAATATTTTCCAATTAGCATACATTTGAATTTTTACCCCTGTTGTGTTTAACTTTTATCCAAGTCTTCAAAAGAATCTAATTATCTGGACTTCTCCTATCTGATATAACCTTGAACTTCTCAATATGTAGAAACAGATACTAACTGTTAAACTATGTTGATTGAAATTCCGACAATAATTTACAGAAGTTATATCCTTCATTTGATTCCAGTGGAACAGATCCACATTTCTTTCCTCTACACACATGCTCATTCACATTGGAAATACATTTTGCAAAATAAACAAGGAAAGTGAATTGAGTTGACCATTACTTTCTTTTACTTTGTAACAATAATTCTCACTCTGAACAGAGGTCGAGACGAGCTTTATGCTTAATTTCATCCTTGTATATAAGTACACACAGCAAGGACTCAAATTAGTCTGACTGAGTCACAGAGATTTACAGTATGGGAACAAGCTCTTTGGCCTAATTTGTCCATGCCGCCCAGTTTTTAACCACTAAACTGGTCCCAATTGCCCATATTTAGCCCATATTCCTCTATACCCATCTTATCCATGTAACTGTCTAAATGCCTTTTAAAAGATAAAATTGTATCCGCCTCTACTACCACCTCTGGCAGCTCGTTCCAGACACTCACCCTTTTGTAACTCCCCCCTCTTAACTTAAACCTATGCCATTTAATTTTAGACTCCCTACCATTGGGAAAAGATGTTGACCATCTATCTTATCTGTGCTTCTCATTATTTTATAGACTTCAATTAGAATACCCCTAAGTTTCCTATGCTTTAGGGAAAAGAGTCCCAGTCTATTCAACCTCTCCTTATAACTCAAATCATCAAGTCCCAGTAAATCTTTTCTGCACTCTTTCTAGTTTAATAATATCCTTTTAATAATAGTGACCAGAACTGTACACAGTATTCCAAGTATATTGTAAACTTCAACAGGACGTCCCACCTCCTGTATTCATGTTCTCACCAATGAAACCAAGCATGCCAAATGCCTTCTTCACCACTCTGTCCACCTGTGACTCCACTTTCAAGGATCTATGAACATGTACCTCTCGAACTCTCTGTTCTGTAACTCTCTCCAATGCCCTACGAACTGCATAAGTCCTGCCCTGGTTCGATCTACCAAAATATATTACTTCGTATTTGTCTAAATTAAACTCTATCTGCCATTCATCAGCCCACTGACCAATTGATTAAGATCCCACTGCAATTGGAGATAATCTTCTTCACTGTTCACTATGCCATCAACCTTGGTGGCATTTGCCAACTTACTAACCATGTCTCCGAAATTCTCACCCAAATCATTAATACAAATGATAAATAACGGTGGACCCAGCACTGATCCCTAAGGCACACCGCTGGTCACAGGCCTCCTGTTTGAAAAACCCTCTACAATCACCCTCTGTCTTCTGTCGTCAAGCCAATTTTGTATCCAATTGGCTGCCTCACTCTGGATCCATGAGATTTAACTTATGCAACAACTCACCATGTGGTACCTCGTCAAAGGCCTTGCTGAAGTCCACACAGACAATGTCGACTGCACTACTCTCATCTATCTTCTTGGTTACCCCTTCAAAAAACTCAATCTTTTAATTTCTTCATAAAGAAATAAATGCTGCTATTCTCCTCGCACCATTCAGCAAATGTAACACTAATGGTAATACTAAAAAAAGGCCATATTACCTGGTTCCAGGTAAAACATGGCCCAGTATTATCTACGACAAAGAGATTGATAGTTGAAAGATAGCAGTCACTTTTTACAACTGCTGTGACAGCTGCGACGTTTCTGACTATGTGACAGGGACCATTAGTTCGATGGCTATTTGCCCATATTTGTTCAGTTATTGTACATAGTACAAGTTGGTGGTTTGTCCATTTCACCTGAAAGATTGTCAAATATCACATTGCAGCAAATATTTAACAAATTGAGACCTGTTGGCCTTCTAGTTCATTTGAAAAATGATGAATGAAGACATGCAGATCGAGGAGGACCCAGCTCAATTTGCTGCTACAGTCTGAATGATATGAGGTAATATTAGAGAACCTATCGTCAGAAACCTCAGCCTGGATGTGCTGTTACCTCCCAGGAAGAGTGGGTGGATGTCAGTTAGGACAAGTTTGGACTTGACTGTGTTTCTTCCCACTGTCTAATTATCAATACGTCAGGCAATGGGCACTTGGGGCAGTGGTGGTCGAATGGTCTTATCGCTAAACTATCAATCCAGAAACTCAGCGAATGTTCTGGGGACCCAGGTTCAAATCATACCACTGCAGATGTTGGAACTTGAATTCAATAAAATCTACTGATGACCGTGAAACCTGTGTTGATTGTCAGAAAAACCCATCTGGTTCACTAATGTCCTTTAGAGAAGGAAGCCTGCCGTCCTTACCTGGTCCAGGGTCACAGCAATGTGGTTGATTCTCAGTTGCCCTCTGAACAAAAAGCAAGTAGGAATGGGCAATAAATGCCAGTGATGTCATTGTCCCACAAATGGATAAAAAATAAATAATGGATGGTTCCAAAGGGCTTTCATTGGTCCTGATATTGAGCACAAGTGTCAGCACCTGAAGGTGAGGAAATGGGGAGAAAACTGGAGACTCTAAAGCCACAAAACATCCGTCAAAATACAAATCAAAACAGCAAAAGCTGCAAATACTCAGGTATTCGGGCAGCATCTGTGGAGAGAGAAACACAGTTAATGGGCTGGATTTTATTGTATCTGGCTAGTGAGAGATGAAACAGAAAGTGTGTGGTCAATTCGCTTCTGACCTGCTGTCTCAACACAGCAAGAAGCAATTGGCCACTTAGTGGCTGCCCAGTAGGAAGCTGGCTCATTGGCTATTTGAATGAGTCCAGTCAGGAGTGTTGACAGATGGGAGAGAGGTTGTACCCATGACTCTGGATTCACACATACCTGTCCTCACAATCTGTCTTTATTTCCTATGGCATTCTCAGATCAATATCCAGACAGACACTTCACCAACACAATCTGTCTGCACTTCCCATGGCATCTGCAAAGCAGCCAGCATAATTAAAGATCCCACGCATCCCAGACATTCTCCCTTCCACTTTCTTCTCTTGGGAAAAAGATACAAAGAGGCCGAGTACCAACTGACTCAAGAACAGCTTCTCTCCTGCCACCATCAGATTTTTGAATGGACCTCCCTCACATTAAGTTGATCTTTCTCTACACCCTCGCTATGACTGTAACCTTTTCTATGAACAGTATGCTTTGTCTGTATGGTGCGCAAGAACAAAGAAAATTCCAGCACAGGAACAGGTCCTTTGGCCCTCCAAGCCTGCACCGGCCATGCTGCCCGACTGAACTAAAATCCTTCTGGGGACCGTATCCCTCTAAAGAACAAAAAAACAATACTTTTCACTGTATACAAATACACGTGACAATAATAAATCAAATAAAATCAGAAAGGCAAATCTTTATACCATCCTTATACTTAGACTCTCGATATCCCTTTACAGACTTTCAGTGTCCTCTGCACACTTTGCTCTGCCACTCATCTTAGTGTCATCTGCAAACTTTGAAACATTACACTTTATCTCGAACTCCAAATCATCTGTATAAATCTTAAACAATTGCAGTCCCAACACTGACCCCTGAGCCACACCACTAGTTACAGATCGCCAATCAGAAAAACACCCAATTATCCTCACTCTCTTTCTGTTAGTTAAGCAACCTTCTATCCATGTTGCTATGCAGAGAGACCTGGGTAACCTTGTGCATGAATCACATGCTGGAGGGATGGAGTTTAAAAACTAGACTCGCTATCCCCAACTTGACTTCTAATAAAAGTAAATTGTGGAAACTGGTTAATCACAAAGGGGTGTGAATGGTCATTGTCTATCTCTCATTGTATAGCAGTGCCTTCAGGCATTTAAACTATTCGAGGTGGACAATGGCAGTTGATCATGTGACTAAAAGTAACTCTGATCACAAATTCCTTTATCCCAAGAACCAGAGAAAATCTGGTCAGTGTACGTTGAACAACAGAATCAAACATCAGAAATAGGTAAAAGGAGAAGACCCCTCCCCATTCCGATCTCCAATACTACTCCTTCCCCACCCCCTCCCTTCCTCCCCCACATCACCCAATCCTATTCCCCCATCCCCATCCCTTCCCTACCCCCTCCCCCATCACTGGCTTCACTTCTTGAGAGAGAATTACAGTAACGTGTGCTGTCCCCCTCTTGGCCCTCCAACACCCCAGATCCATTGGAATAAGATTCAAGACCCAAACGGGATGTATCCAAAGCTTCAATATCCAGGCCTGAACCTTCCACCTTCTTCATTTCTACCCAGAAGTGTGCATCTCCAACTCACTCTGTTCTTTCATTCTTGTGTTGAGATCTTACACGTCCCGTGACACTGATATTCTTTTTTATTAATCATGGTTTTTTTTGAATTTTTAGACTGGCTCCCCATGAGAAGGGGATGTCTAAGTCACTGATTGTTTTTGACATTTTAACCACAGCTGTGATTACCTTGAGGTTGAAATGTCTGTCATCTCCTTCATGTTGTTTGCTGCGTCTCTATCCAGCTGGAAACATTGCCAGTTCCAATGCAGCAGTCCCTCTCTCGGAACTCTGGAACAAATGAACACTGGAGTCAGCCGTTAGCAAACAACAAAACCTCTCTTTCTTACATTAAGCTTCTTTCATCAACTTGCTTTGGTGTTTCCTCAATCATAGGTGGCGCATGAGGATTTTTTTTAACAGTACAGTACTGTACAGGCCTTTCGGCCCTTGATATTGTGCTGAGCTATGTCCGAATCCAAGATCAAGCTATCCCACTCCCTATCATTCTGGAGTGCTCCATGTGCCTATCTGATAACTACTTGAAAGTTCCTGAAATGTCCGACTCCACTATCACAGCAGGCAGTCTATCCCATACCCCAACCGCTCTCTGAGTAAAGAATCTACCTTGGACATCTCTCCTATATCTCCCACCATGAACCTTATAGTTATGTCCCCCAGTTACAACTACATTCATCCAAAGAAATAGTCTCTGAATGTCCACTCTATCTATCCCCCTCATCATCTTATAAACCTCTATTACGTCACCTCTCATCCTCCTCTGCTCCAAAGAGAAAAGCCCCAGCTCCCTCAACCATTCCTCGTAAGACCTACCTTCCAAACCAGGCAGCATCCTGGTAAATCTCCTCTGCACTCTCTCCAATGCTTCCACATCCTTCTTATAGTGAGGTGACCAGAACTGAACACAAAATTCTAAATGTTGTCTCCCCAAAACCCTGTACAGTTGCAGCATAATCCCACAACTCTTAAACTCAAACCGTTATTAACAAAAGCTAACACACTATAGACCTTCTTCACGCTCTATCCACTTGAGTGGCCACCTTCAGAGATCTGTAGATATGAACCATAAGATTTCTCACTTCCTCCACATTCCTCAGAATGCTGCCTTTGACCCTGTAATCCACATTCAAGTTTGTCCTACTAAAATGAATCACCTCTCATTTATCAGGGTTAAACTCCATCTGCCACTTTTCTGTCCAGCTCTGCATCCTATCAATGTCTCTTTGCAGCCTACAAGAGCCCTCCACCTCATCCACTACTCCACCAATCTTGGTGTCATCCAAGTCATTGATAAAAATCACAAATAACAGAGGACCCAGCACTGCCCCCTGTGATACACCCGCTGGTAACTGGCCTCCAATCTGAAAACTTTCCCTCCACCATCACTCTCTGTCTTCTATGAGACAGCCAGTTACTTATCCAATTGGCTAAATTTCCTTCTACCCCATACCTCCTTACTTTCTTCATGAGCCTATCATGGGGAACCTTATCAAACACCTTACTAAAACCCATGTATACAGCATCAACTGCTCTACCTTCATCTACACACTTAGTTACTTCCTCAAAGAATTCAATCAAATTTGTGAGGCAAGGCTTACCCTTCATGAATCCGTGCTGACTATCCCGGATAAAGCTGCATCTTTTCACATGGTCATAAATCCTGTCCCTCAGGACCTTTTCCATTACCGATCACTGAAGTAAGACTAACCGGCCTATGGTTCCTTTGGAGTTTCTTTTCCAAGGGACTGGGGTGGAATGTTACCCCTAAGCTGGTGGCTGTTGATTCAGTATTTGGAGATGTGGATGGCTCTGCGATGAGCTCTCCTTTTTAATACAGATTTTGTGATCACAGAGCATATAATTAGAAAACCTGCTTAGCAGATAGTAAACTGAGATAGGAGAGTCAGCTTTTCCATCATTACGTTCACAGCTGTTTTAGTTAATCCTTGTCCCTTAGCCTCTTCCCTTCTCAGATACCAATTACTCCTGCACTGAACACAAGCTCTCTCTATGGCAGGTGCTTTGACCACAGACAGTTTTGGTTGCTATGACTCCAGCTGAAGGTTGTATCAATAAGATAAACCTGCCTTTCTGAAGTTGTATCTGTTTTCCCAGGATGTCCTGAAGCATTTCACACACACTAATGTACCCTCCTGCTGCAATGTATGGTGACATGCCAGCCAGTTTGTGCTCAGTAAGATAGGGGCAGCACAGTGGTTAGCACTGCTGCCTCACAGCACCAGGGACCTGGGTTCGATTCCTGCCTCTGTTTGGAGTTTGCACATTCTCTCTATGTCTGAGTGGCAGATGGAAGATTGTTTCCTCCGGGTGCTCTGATTTTCTCCCACATTTTGAAAGATTTGTTGGTCCGATGCATTGACCCCAACGTGTGCTGGACTCTGGCGACGAGGGGAATTTCACAGTAACTTCATTGCAGTGTCGATGTAAACCTTACTTGTGACTAATAAATAAACTTTTATTTTTAAGTTTCCACAAATGGCAGTCTGATGAAATAACAGCTGCGATGTTTCACTGCTGATGTTTAAAATGTTTATCTGCCTTTCATCACCATCTTTTTGACTATTCATGTCTCAGTCAGCTGGGATTGTGGATATCCTGATATATCCTTGGTTACGGTTATGGGAAAAAAGCAGGATTAGGTTATTGAGTTGGACGATCAGCCATGATGGTGGTGAATGGTGGAACAGGCTCAAAGGGCCGAATGGCCTCCTCCTGCTCCAGTCTTCCATGTCTCGATCCTGCTCTCTCACTTTATCTTCTCCATCAGTCCAATTACCTGTGCAAAATCTTCCATCCGTCACCTGTTCTTCTAGCTTAATGCAGGAAATATCCAAACCTTCCTCTTACAATGTACCCAGTCCTAGTTACCAGCTCTGTCTCACTGAACTCTGTCTCACTAGCTTGGTGTTTGATTCTAATCAGATTTGAAGAGATCACTGAAATTGGGATGAGGAAATTCAGATTTGGAGTTCAATAATTCACTCAGTGGGTGCTCTGACACCAGGGACCCCATTTTATCATTTTCATTTTAAATTCTGGGCAGACTTGAAACTGGGAGTGTTTCAGATCTGATTTTTAGAACCATTCTCGGGTGCCCCCAAGCAAACTCTGACTGAAAAAACTATCCGTGATTCCGAATCGCACTGCACAAGTCTGTGGGCGGAGCTTAACGTGTCCAAATTCCTGCAGCTCCAATCGGATCCTCCAACTGCGCATGCACAAAAAACAGAATAGAAAAACTGCTTCCCTGCCATGGTCTGGTCACCCTGGTCCCCACAGACATTGTCCCACCTCCACAACATTACTGTTCCCCTTCTCTCCCCCCACTCCTTACTATCCAGACTAATCAGAGCCCCTGTCCCCCTCCCCTCCACCAATCACATATAGAGTGGCAGTGGACCTCCCCCTGCACCCCCCCAACCCCCCATCAGAGATCCATCTGACCACTGAGCTGAGTCAGAGAGCAGCTGGAAGTTCTGAACCTGCCTCCTCAGAAGAAGGGGTGCCCAAATTGGATCATTGTCGAGCACGTCTGTTTCGTGCCAAATCTGAATGGGAGAACACAGGGGTAAAGGGGAGGGGGACGGCCAGTAAGATTGGACGTGTAGCCCATTAAATCAATTTAAATACATGCAAATACATTTAAATGGCCGTTGTACCAGTTTCGAGCACTGGGTAAAGGGGGAACGGGCATGGAGGCAGTTACAGATCACACTAGTTGCCTCATGCCAAGTTTATCAAGTTTTCAAACCTGAAAACAGCCACACCTTGATGGTAAAATTGGGTCACAGGTGTTAATCTGGTGTCAAAACTCAAATGTAAACGACACTATTCCGATAATTCAGACAGAGGTAAATGTTTGTGATGGGATTATCATTTCAGAATCATTCCCAGTCACACACTCCAAACTGAATGTGAATAAAGTACATTTGGTGTCTCACAGTCACCCTCTCTCAGTAAAGTCACCAAACTATAGTAATCTGCACTGGCATCCTGGTCTCTGGCTGCAGCTAACAAATTAGATTAAGAGAAAATACCACCTTCACCTGATATTGATGGGGCTGTCAGCCTTTTGTGTGTGAACAATGGAAGATAATCCCAGCAGGAGGAGAATGGCTGTGAAGACAGTTAGCAGCAAGATGTGTGACACATCCCGAGCACTTTCCCAAGGAAACTGACTTGCGACAGTCACCGTGGAAAAGATTGAGACTTTACAGAGCAAGTTTCCAATGAAATCCAGCCACACAAATACTGTATTTCCAGGAGAACACCTGGTGCATCACTGACTGTGGACAATGGCAAGGGAACTGTCGAAGAAATTAGAAAGAATTAGGTGCAAAGATGAACCTATTCCTTTCTTCTCAATCATTTTGTAACGAGTTAATGGCAATGAATAGAGTCATTGAGGTTTACAGCATGGAAACAGGACCTTCAACCCAACTTGACCATGCAGCTTTTTTTTTTAAACCCCTACATTAGTTCCAGTTGCCCGCTTTTGGCCCATATCCCTCAATACCTATCGTACCCATGTAACTGTCAAAACACTTTTTAAAAGACAAAATTGTACTCGCCTTTACGATTACCTCTGGCAGGTTGTTCCAGATACTCACTATCCTCTGAGTGAAAAAATTGCCCCTCTGGACCCTTGTGTACCTCTCCCCTCTCACCTTCAACCTATGCCTTCTAGTTTTAGACTCCTCTACCTTTGGGAAAAGATATTGACAATATTAAACTCTATCTGCCATTCACAGCCCGCTGGCCCAATTGACCAAGATCCCATTGCAATTCTGGATAACCTTCTTCGCTATCCACCATGCCACCAATCTTGGTATCATCTGCAAACTTACTAACTACTAAATTCCTACTGCCTACTAAATTCTCATCCAAATCATTAATATAAATGACAAATAACAATGGATCCAGCACCGATCCCTGAGGCACACCGCTGGTCACAGGCCTCCAGTTTGAAATGAATCGTCTACAAACACACTCTGCCTTCTGTTGTCAAGCTAATTTTATTTCCAATTGGCTACCTCACCCTCGATCTTGTGAGATTTAATCTTATGCAACAACCTACCATCCAGTATCTTGTCAAAGACATTGCTAAAATCCATGTAGATAACATCAACTGCACTATAGCCATTTAGAATATTTCCCATTTCCCTGTGACTTGCTTGAACCCATTCCACTGTTGGGAATAAAAATGAAGAATGAATGAGTTTCCACAGTAAATGTTGACTATAACACTGCAATGATTAGTATCTTTCACTCAACAAGGGCCTTAAATAAACTCGTGTGGAAATTAGAAATTGTATACACTACGATAGTTTAATAGATAGAGGTTGAGGTTAGGATGAGCTACTGAGGCTCCACCTGTCCTGAGAGTGCTTGACATTGACCCAAGGATTCCATTTCCTAACATTCAATGCCCCTCATCTAATAAACAAAAACTCAAAAGGAAAAATTAAATCATAATTCAGATCCATTCATTTAAAGAGAAGTTGCGGTTTTGAATATTTTCACAATGTGTCACATAACCCAAACTAGATTGATGATTACTGTCAGAAGCTGCAAACTAAAGTCAATACTTCTGCCTTATTTTATCCTATTTTCCAACCCATCGCTTCCCCCGCTCTCCACAGTCTCCCTGCAGTCTGTGTGGCTTTTCTGTTAATCTGTGAATCATTCTGAATCATCCTCCCAATTGCCAATCCCTCCTTTCTAGCAGTGATTACCCTTCAAAATGCCTTCACTCATTGCAAAGCCCTTTGGAAGGTACTGCGATTGTAAAAGGTGCTACATAAATGCAAATTTTGGAATCCATTGCTTGTCTTTCTTTCATCTTTAACCTATTATTCGTTTGTTTTAAGAAGTTTATCATTCGATATTGGAACAGGCGCACAGTGGTCTGGCTCATCTTTGTGTTGACAGTTTAAACTAATTCCTACACTCCCTGGCTGGAGGATTCAACAGACAGTGGTTATTTTGCTTTATTTTTCCTGACACTGTACTGGGAGTGGGGTTGGGTTGGGTGCCGGGAGGGGTTGAGGCGGGGGATGTGATTCAGTAGCGATGGTCATTTTGAAGCTGAAATCAGCCAATCTTTGTTGAAGTTATACATTCTTGTTTAGCTGCTCTGGTCCCTACATTTGGAAGAGGGAAAATCTCGAATTAAAGACACATTTTATCATGCATTATGCCAACTTGGAGATAATAAAGAAAGTTCAATAACAGGGTTAATAGTCCTGCTCTCTAACTTCCTGTCTTGCTTCGCTGTTCACATCAGGAGCTGCTGGAATTCTTGGACCCAGTTCTCTGACTGCAAACTCATGTTCAAATTGCACTGATGAGATTTGTTAAGATTTTATAAGTTCTGTTGTTTTGGAACAATGTGAAGTTGGTTTCCACACCCGATCTTATCTGTTAATTCATTCTGGCTTCTATATAATTTGTTGTTTTAAGGATATGAATTATGGATTCTTTCCTGAACGTTATGACCATTTGGTTGCAATGGGGAGAGTGGGAGGAACAGAGTATTCTTGCAGCGCATTCCTGATAATAGAAAGATTATTTATTTATTTATCATTATTTAAATTCATCAGAGATCATTGGCAGAAACTGATGCAAAGACCAAGTATAAAGTGCATTGGGAATGTCAGCCAAATTGTAGAGTTGAAGGTACCTCACTATTACTCATAACCTAGTAACAACATTCAAGTTGGTACAGACTAGGCATTGCAGTGTTGTGTTGTACAGAACATCCATACAAAAAGAAAAGCATTTTGGACATGATTATTTCCATTTTTAAACATCCACTATGAACACAATTGTATCTGCAAATTAAACTCGGAAGTAGGTCCAGGAAAAAAGAACTCATCAATAATGAATTGCAATCATGTGGTATTGTCACTGGACTAATAACCCAGAAACCCACAGTAATGCTCTGGAATCTGGGTTCAAATCCCACCATAACAGATGGTGAAATCTGAATTCAATAAAATTCTGAGAATTAAGAAGTCTAACGAAGAAAGTTTGCCTCAGCAGTGCCTGCCTTTCCAGCTGGGCTGCAGCTCCTGAGCTGTGAACCCTCAGTTATGGACCATGGAATTGTACCAGCAGAGGGTGAACTATCATCCTGAACAGCGTGGTGACTCTCACTGAAATCAATTAACGAGCTACTGCCTGTGGAGTGAGGTTTCTGTCCCTCTGCTCCGTGTCTGTTCTAGTGATCCACCTTCCCAGCCCACTTCAACCAATCAGCAAAATTCAGTCTCGTATCTTCTCCCTCGTTAATCGCTGGGTCACTTCCTGTCAGAGTCAACACTAACAGATAAACGGTGGAATTCCTGCCTATCTCTGTACAGCATGCAACCATTTTGCATCTGTCCTGCCTCGGGGCAACTTTCCCAGAGCTGTCCAGCATCCGAATGCTGTTCCTGGCTAGTTCCCTGGTAAACTCCCAGAATATCTCGGTGGGATTGGTAAAATCCCCAGCTTATTGTCCACGCTGACCATTTTCCCTGATTCTCTAACATTGCCCAACACATAGCCACTCACAAATGAAAGAAGATATTTCTTTAGTTTATTATTTCTTGGGATCACCAGTAAGCCCAGCATTTGTTCTCCATCCCTTTTCACCCTTGAAGAGAGTGTCTCACTCAGCCATTTCAGAGTCAACCACATGGTTTAGATTTGGAGTTACATGTATGCCAGATCAGGTACACACAGTAAGAAGTCTCATAATATCAGGTTAAAGTCCAACAGGTTATTTGGAATCTCAAGCTTTTGGAGCACTGCTCCTTCATCAGGTGAGTGGAGAGTAGGTTACACAAACATGGCATATATGGAGAATTGCAAGATAGTGTTGGAATGTGAACCTTTTAGATATAAACTGTACAAATTTAAACTGTACAAATTTAAATTTAAATTTAATTTACAAATTTGTGAGATTTCTTACCTGCCCACCCAGTCCAACGCTGGTATCTCCACAGGATTTGTAAGGACAGCAGACTTCTTTCCCTAAAGAGGCATGGGTGAACCAGATGTATTTTATGGTCATTAGTGATAGATTTGAGGCCACGATTAGCAATTCCAGATTTATTCACTGAATTTAACTTTGACCAGCAGCAACAGTGCAATTTGATCCATCTCCCCAGGCCATCAGCCTGGGCCTGTAAGTTACTAGCCCTGTGACATTACCAACATGCTAACAACACCTCCCCCCACTCCCGATTTCGACTTAACATCAAAATGTACTTCTATCAAACCCAATATATTTAGGCTTCTCATTTGAAATACTTCAAATAATCAAAAAACTGCTTCACTGAAGAATTACAGGTTTTTAAATTTCTACAATGCTCATGGAACGGGAAGAGAGGTGGGTTCCAATGGCCTTTAGTGAGTCCCGGGGTAATTATTTTATCAGTTCCATTGCACAGATTTCATTTAACATTAATCTATTCCAGAAGCAAAGGTTTCTTTGGAAAATACCAAATCTTTGAGGATAACAACATCCCATGAGAGATTCCTTAACATCCTGGACAGAATTCTAAAAATCTTAAACACTTTCTTTTTCTTTCTCATTTGAGCAAATTGAAAGCATTCACCTTTCAGCTGCTCCAACTTTCTAGATTACTGGGGAACTTTTAGCCCCCAAACATGTATAACAGAATTTAAAATACTAGATTTTGAGAGTGGGAACGCTCAGCTCCAACCTGGTTATTACTGGGTTTAAGGGAAGTATATTTGATGCCAGCGAGGAATCTATTTTCCAAATGTGGGGACTGGCTGGCTGTGGGTGGTCCATCATTCTCAGGCTGGTGTTAATCAGGATTCCAATTGTTTCAATGAACTACAGTAAACTGGGGCTCAGAGATTGTGGAAGTCAAGCAAAGAAACAGAGGTGAGTTTGAGTAGCAAGTTCAGGTGGATATTTAAACCCATTGCTGACCCATCTAAAACCTCGATTACTATAGCTGCTGCTTCAGTTTCCTTAGATAAACCTTTGGGAAAAAGTGTTCATGTGGATAGTATTTTTAAGGATCCAAGCAGGAAGTACATGGAATGACTTGGAAGCAAATCTGATGTGGAGAATTACTGCTATCCATGGAGGAGGGAGATAGAGGAAAGGGGCAAAGGTTGCTGGAGGAACCACCCCTCCTCCCAGGATAAACAAGCTGACCCTCAGCTCCCTTGGACACTTGGACTGACTGCACAATCTGTGATTGTCATGTCAGAATGCTGAAGATGTCTGTCACCTCCGACAGGAAGCCTTCCTCCAGCCAGGGTTCCTGTAGATGGCCATGATCTTTCTGAGGTTCTAAACGTAGCTATCATCCTCAATTTTTCACTGAGATTCCATCAGGCACATATCTGCGCTCCTCCCATTCACTGTACATGAACACGTAAGGCACATCACTAATGGTTTGCTTGGCAGGGCTGATATTAAAGTAATGTCACTCTGCTGTGATGAAAATAAAAAGAATAATTGCACTCCAGGGAGATGGTGGCATGTTGGAATGTCATGAGATGTGTAATGGAGAAGCCCAGGCTAATGGCTTGGTGACAGGAGTTCAAATCCCACCAAGGCAGCTTGTGGAATTTTAATTCAATTTGTTGTTCTGGTTATGAATGATTGTCATTAAAAATCTGCCTGCTGTGGCTGACGTGTGACCTGGATCGAACAAAATAGCTTCCCTGTTCTCTAAAGTGTCCACCAGTCACTGAAGGAAAATTTGGGATGGGGACACATGCTGGCCTTGGGTGGGGCTTGAACCAACCTGGATAAACAGATGGAGCCGCCAGAACCTTCTGCTCCGGTCTAGCTCTGTAAATACCAGTGAACTGTTCTTAGCTCACTTACAGGAGGCTGTTGTGATGTACACATTGGCCATTTCCTGTTCTTTAAAACTGTCTGCATTGCTGTCAATAAATAATCCAAATTGTCTCGAGACTTCATTGAGGTGAATAACATTGAATAGAGTTCACTGGATTTGATCTCCACGCTGCTATTTATTTCTGGGAGTCAAGATTTTCTTGTTGTATTTTTCAAAAACCCAAGAGCAATGATTCCAACAACCCATGGAATTAGATGGCACATCCTTCCTGCAAAGCCAATGAACTCCAGAGAACATTCCAAAGAAAGAATCAGAACAGAAAGAGAGAGAAAGTGTGGAAACGGGAGTGCTTCTCATTACAAATGCCACAAGACCTTCTATGATCTGATCAGCTAACCGGCCAGAAGTAAGCACGATGGGCATGCTGCTCCTGCCCCATCCAGCACAGGAATCGTAATGGACAGGGAATGGGCTGTGTAGAGGTCTGTTGACCTCGGGTGGGATTTTCTGGATTTGGGGTGAGTGCAGCTGAAAAATTCCACTTGGTGTCTCCGATGGAGAATGTAAAAGAGAGCGACCACTAGTCCAATCAGCCTGAACTCTGGTTCTGCTCAATGATGTCCACCATGTCAACACTGCAACACCCAGCATCCTCTGCAATCACCCAGAATCCCCTGCAACTTCCAGACAACCTGCCAAAGTCACGAAGAATGCTGGAATCTGGTAGGAAACGTCCATTGCTGACATCACCACAACCTGCACGTTGACCGGAGCAGTGAAGGAAGACAAGGAGATGAATGCAATGTCCACCCCACAACAAAACCAGTTAAAACAGAAATCACTGACCAGCAGAACACTTAAACTCACCAAGTGCAACTCAATAAGAAACAATGGAAGAAAATGATAAAACCAAACTGCAGAACAACCTCTGCAACAGTGACAAAGCCTGCCACGCCCCCGCCACACGCCACGCCCCCTGCCACGCCCCCGCCACGCCCCTGCCACTCCCCCGCCACGCCCCTGCACGCCCCCGCCACGCCCCCTGCCACGCCCCCGCCACGCCCCGCCACGCCCCCTGCCACGCCCCTGCCACGCCACGCCCGCCACGCCCCTGCCACGCCCCCACGCCCCCGCCACGACCCCCCGCCACGCCCCCACGCCCCGCCACGCCCCGCCACGCCCCGCCACGCCCCTGCCACGCCCCCGCCACGCCCCCTGCCACGCCCCCGCCACGCTCCCGCCACGCCCCCGCCACGCCCCTGCCACGCCCCTGCCACGCCCCTGCCACGCCCCGCCACGCCCCTGCCACGCCCCGCCACGCCCCGCCACGCCCCTGCCACGCCCCTGCCCACCACGCCCTGCCACGCCCCCCCACGCCCCCGCCACGCCCCGCCACCAGCCTGCCACACCCCACCACGCCCCCTGCCACACCCCACCCACACCCCACCACGCCCCTGCCACGCCCACCACACCCCACCACCCCCACGCCCCCCACACCC
Source organism: Sphyrna mokarran (assembly GCA_024679065.1). Lineage (NCBI taxonomy): Eukaryota > Metazoa > Chordata > Chondrichthyes > Carcharhiniformes > Carcharhinidae > Sphyrna > Sphyrna mokarran. The sequence continues at coordinate 1,699,874 of JAGIQG010000024.1, forward strand.
CACCACACCCCACCACGCCCCACCACACCCCACCACACCCCACCACACCCTGCCCACACCCCACACCCCACCACGCCCCTGCCACACCCCACCACACCCCACCACGCCCCTGCCACACCCCGTCACACCTCTGACCGTTACGTGAATATGAACAAAGGAATATGAGAATTGCAGACAGCAGAACCCAAAATTTCAATGGCTTGAAGAGGGATGATGAGGCATTGAGAATAGGATAATAACAATAAGGTAAGGCATAAACTATAATCATTCAAAATTCTTTGGATAGAGACTTGGGGAGAAGGTGTAATATCAGGGTGGCATACATAGGTTTAATCACAGAATTCCTATGGTGCAGAAGGAGGTCATTTGACCCATCGAGTTTGCACTGACCACAATCCCACCAAGGCCCTATCCTCAGAACTGCATGCACTTACCCTAGCTAGTCCTCCTGACACTAAAGGGCAATTTAGCTTGGTCAATCAACCTAACTCGTACATCTTTGGACTGTGGGAGGAAACCGGAGCACCCAGAGGAAACCCACACAGACATAAGGAGAATGTGCAGACTCCACACAGACAGTGATCTGAAGCTGGAATTGAAGCCATGTTCCTGGTGCAGTTCTAACCTTTGTGTCACCCACAATATGGCACTGAGTGTTGTACTACCCTCAACCTAGTGTTGGACAGAACTGTGTGTTCCAGTAAGTATGAAGCTTGAAACCATTCCTGTATATTTGTATATAGTTCTAGTAGTTAATGGAGACTCACTGTTACTGGGTGTCAGTGAGTCTCAGCCCTCCTTGTAACAAAGGTTGTAACAAAAGTGTTTCTAAATTTACATTCCCCATAAATGCCTTTTCAATCTAATCCTATCTGCAATGGAATGAGTTTTCTTGAGTCAAAGAATGACTAAATGTATTAGTTATCAATGGATTCAAGAAAAAGATAGTTAATTATTTCATCAAATGTGGGATAAAGGATTACGGGGAAAAGCAGGGAAATGGGTGTAGGATGAGATGGAAATCAGCCATGATCATATGGAATGGCAAAGTGGGCTTGAAGGGCTGAATGGCCATTCTCAATTCTAATTCTGATGTTTCTATATTTCACAACTCAAGAAAAAGACAATACAAGATACAATGACAAAGACAACACAGATCTCAGGAGTAAGAGATGTGAGAGTCAAATAAAAGTCAAAAAACGATATGGTCAAGTCCTGTTCTTATCCTTGGGGGTGTAGATTATTAAACATTGCAGTCATTAGTGTTCATGGGTTCCCTTTCAAATCGTGAGGCTGATTTGAAATCCAGGTAACGGCACTTTTCTGGAGGCAATATTAACTTCTGAAGGAGAGAGAGAGAAATAGAGAGATACCTCGCTAACTCAGCACAGTGATATGTTGGATAAATGTAAGGATTTATTCAACATTAGAACTGTGCACAGATAAACACTGAAGGATTCAAGTCAAAGAAATCTCCATACTTGCTGGCACACAATTCTGTCCAACGCACAGCTAACCCTGGGTGCGGGTGTTGTGCCTTTCACATCACTATGTGGGTAGTACGATACTCAGTCCCACATTAACCCCATATCAGAATTCTTCAAATATACATACCCTCATCAGGGATTTGGATTTTATATCCTTTTTTTCTCAAGAATTTGCACAATTTATTTGAAAATAGGAAACTCTGTGGTATTTGCTTTGAATGATTTTGTTCTTGATGATTTTTTTTGGAAAGTACAGATCTTGGAATGTCTGGAAACATAAACATTGAAATGGGACACCTCAAGACCATGTGAACCTGGTCAATGTGTGAAATGTTATATCTGTAAAAATCACGAGTTTCATTTTATCCTGGATATAAACACGAATGTTGCTCTGAAAATATGCTGGGCTGGCAAAGTAAGGAAAGCCAAGAATGGCTCCGCTATCACTGGCTCCGAATCCATCCTTTCATGTGAAGAGAAGAAAAATATTTGATAATTGTATAGTTATAGTATTTTAATAAAAGGACGATTGTCACATGAGTGTATTAATGACAGGATTGAGTGAACACCATAATGTTCATCATATCAGGTTGTTTAATCTGACTCCAAAATGAATAAAATAAATCAAAGATATTTGTCTTTACAGCAAGTTTACATTTGGCAATACCTTTTATCATCTTTTTTCACTTAATATCACGTTAATTTCTGAAGAGGGCAGCAGATGAGAGGGTTGTCAAATATGGCACTGAACTAGCGTGGCTGGGATTGGATATCACACTGTTCATTGGCCAGAACAAATTGTATACATGCTGAGTTTAGGACTTCTTTGCAACAGGAATCACTGCAACAATCCACAATGTGGAAACAGTTCCACATTCCCAATTCCCCATTTCCTCTCTCTTTTCCACACAGCTGTTCTCCAGAAACGGTTCAACCTCACTCTCCTCTGCCCAAACCTATCATTACTCTCTTCATATTGTAGATTTGTACAATCTGCCTGGTGGTTCCTTATGGACAGCATAGTGGTTAGCTCTACTGCCTCACAGCGCCAGGGATCCATGCTCAATCCTGGCTTGGGTCAGTTGGGTGGCTTGGGTCTGTGTGGAGTTTGCATGTTCTCCCCATATCTGTGTCATTTTCCTCTGGGTGCTCCAGTTTCTTCCCACAGTCCAAAGATGTGTGGGTTAGGTGGATTGGCCATGCTAAATTGACCCTAAGTGCTCATACGTTAAAGAGATTCATGGTGCAAATATTGTGGGGTTACAAGGATAGGACCTGGGTGGGATTGTTGTCAGTGTAGATGCAATGGGCCAAATGGGCTCCTTCTGCATTGTAAAGATCCTTTGATTCTACGATCTTTCTTGACATGTTTTCTGAGGCATGAAACAGACCCTTCTCAATCCAAGCAATAGAATCTTTCTCCCATCTGCTGCTGCAGTAATCCTGCTTGAGGGGGTGATCTGTTTTAGCACCCTTATATTCAGCCCTCTCCCCTACATTACTGCCATTCACTTTCTTCTAATTCAATTAATATATCTGCTAATGTTTTATTGAGGGGATGACCATGTCGTTAATGTGTGGGGATGTGAGCTGACCTGTTGAGTGTTCTGTAAATTCACTGTCTGATGTATTTTGTTTTTTTTAATTTTCCTTGTGTGTATTCCCATTCAGCTGCTCTTCTGAGGTCTTCCAGGGGAAATTCAGCGAGAGTGAAGATTGTGAATCCTGAGTAACCAGTTACCCAGTTTTGCATTGCGACCAAGATGGATAAAGGAGATGTGGGAAAATTAGGCTTTTGTGAGGTTTTTTTTTGCCTAATCCTTTGCCTTTAGGATTAGGGAGTGTCTCTGCCTCATAAGCTCACCCTGATCCGTTCAGGATGCTGACTCTGGGTTAAAATCCTGTTTAGAATGTTGGGAGATCCCCTACTGATTACCAGACAGAATCTAGGGTCATTAACAAAGCGGAAGAATGGAAGGTAACTCAAAGACAAAGAATTCTAAAGGCTTCTTAAATGTGAAGCCTTCATTTTCAACATATTTTCATTATAAGGTCCTCATTTCTAATGGAACTGACTTGTGTAAATTTGTTGGACTGTAATTACAATCCCTACACCGACTGCAGAATTTCTCCCAGTCCCTTATCCTGAACTATAAATAAATCCTTTTGCCTGAATCAACTGCTTTCCTGCTGCTGAATTTATTTCTTTGTAAATAGTAACAATATTAAATTGTATAAAAATAAACACAATCTGTGTGGCCAGAAATTTCACTTGTGGTCACTCATGTTTTTTCAATCTAAAACTACATAAACACAGCTCTTTGAATTCTGTCGCAGCAGAGTGTGGCATCGATCATATTGACATTATAGTGACATGGATACTCATTGGGAACAGGCACTGAATGTGGGCAATCGGGAACAGGCGCTGAATGCGGGTAATCGGGAACAGGCGCTGAATGCAGGCAATCAGGAACAGGCGCTGAGTGAGGGCAATTGGGAACAGGCGCTGAATGCGGGTAATCGGGAACAGGCGCTGAATGCAGTGGGGGGGGTGAATTGGGCATCTGGAAAGGCCTGAATGCGGGTAATCGGGAACAGGCGCTGAATGCAGGCAATCGGGAACAGGCGCTGAGTGAGGGCAATTGGGAACAGGCGCTGAATGAGGGTAATCGGGAACAGGCGGTGAATGTGGGCAATCAGGAACAGGCGCTGAATGAGGGTAATCGGGGAACAGGCGCTGAATGTGGGCAATCAGGAACAGGCGCTGAATGTGGGCAATCAGGAACAGGCGCTGAATGAGGGTAATCGGGGAACAGGCGCTGAATGTGGGCAATCAGGAACAGGCGCTGAATGAGGGCAATCGGGAACAGGCGCTGAATGCTGGCAATCGGGAACAGCCAAAAGAATGACAAGGGAGAGAGTACGGCCTCTTAAGGATTAACAAGCTCATCTATGTGTGGACCCACAAGAGATGAGTAGGATCCTAAATGAATATTTCTCATCAGTATTCACTGTTGAGAAGCATGAATGTTAGGGAACTTAGGGAATTAAATAGTGATGTCTTGAGGAGTGCACATATTACAGAGAAGGAGGCGCTGGAAGTCTTAAAGTGCATCAAGGTAGATAAATCCCCGGGACCTGATGAAGTGTATCCCAAGATATTGTGGGAGGGTAGGGAGGAAGTTGCGGGTCCCCTAGCCGAGATATTTGAATCATCGATAGTCATGGGTGAGGTGCCTGAAGATTGGAGAGTGGCAAATGTTTGCCTTTGTTTAAAAAGAGCTGCAGGGAAAAGCCTGGGAACTACAGGCCAGTGAACCTCATATCTATGGGCAAGTTGTTGGAAGGTACTTTGAGAGACAGGATTTACAGACATTTAGAGACGCAAGGACAGATTGAACCCAGGTCCCTAGCACTGTGAGGCAGCAGTGCTAACTATTGTGCCATCACGTCATTTCACCCTTTAATTACATTAGATGGGTGAACAGGCACATACAGGGAGTGTATCTGTAGGTTCTCATCCAATCCTGGATGGAAGAGGCTCCTGATTTCAATGTTCATCATCTCAGGAGACCATTGAGTGGATGACCAAACTGGACATTGCATTATAAGATGCTTCTGTCCTCTGAAAACAATGGCAAATCTGAATCCTGATTCTGGGACCGTGTTCATGAATGAGTCGAGTGTTACACAATCTCCTCTCAGATGTACAAAGTATTTAACCTGAGATCTTTAAAGGTGGAGGCTACTCAAAACAAAACCCAGGAAATTTACAGGGTTTTTGTGCCCTTCCTCTGCTGCCAGCCATTCAAAGCCTTGCTCCAGGAGGGATCTCTCCTCTCCTACACGATACTATTCCCCAACAGCCAGAGTTGGCAGTCAGCTCAATATTGGAACCAGCCTATTCCTCACTCCCTTCAACTGGCAGGTTGCCAATTGGGGTCATGTGAGACACCCAGAGCTTGGCAAAGACAGTCAACTGAGAATGAATCATAGAAACATTAAGTTCAGAAGGAGGCAATTTGGCCCATCGAATCTGCATCGATCACAATCCCACCTTGGCCCTATTCCTATAACGCCATGCATTTACCCTAGCTAGTTCCCCTGACACTAAACAGCAATTTAGCATGGCCAATCTACCTAACCTGCACATCTTTGCACTCTGGGAGAAAACCGGAGCACCCGGAGGAAACCCACCCAGACACGGGGGGAATGTGCAAACTCCATATAGACAGTGACCCAGACTAGGAATCAAACCTGGTATCCCTGGTGCCATGAGGCAGCAGTGCTAACCACTGTGCCACTGTGAAGCTGAATTTGATTCAGAAGTCAGGTTGGCACAGACTGGCACACTTCACTATCACCTCACTGATTCAGACTTTGAAACAAGGACTGCACAGTCGATTATCTCCTTTTGAAGAATGTGCTTTGTTCTGACTCCCCGGCCGGAATTTCACCGCCTTGCCACGGGAATCAGAGTGGGCGAGGGATGGACTATAGGGAGGTCCTTTGACCTTGGGCAGGATTTTATGGTTTCCGGATGAGCAAGGCTGTAAAATCCACAGCCCACTTTCAAAGCAAAACAAAACATTTTACCTTCCTTGCTGGACTTGTACACATATTGTATATCCAGCTCAAAGTGAAAATTTTACATAACAGGTTGTATTTTTGCCAAATGATCATCAATGTGACTCGAAATAAAAACAATGAGGCAGTTTCTGTAAAAACAAAGGTGTGTAAAGCTGCCAATCACTAACTGAATTGGTTAAATGTTTCAGCTAATAGTGAATCAGTCTGAACCTATCCCTGAGCAAATGAGCTTATCATTCTATCAGAGTTAATAATCCACTAACTCCCCACATCTACAAAGCTGCTGAGTGCTCGATCACTCCATATAACAGACAAACATTCTCCCAAATGTTCCACAAGAGGTAAGCACAAGACAAACACAATCATGAGGGTTTTTAACTCTGTTGGGATGTGATTTTTCTCCCCCCGGAATGGATCACAGCTCAGTTCAACCTGAGGCAACAAAAGACTCAACCATAAAACTTGGCAAATTCTCACTTCAATATGGTGTGAGAATCAGAGGGTCAGTGCTGAGGGAATGCCGCACTGTCAGAGAGTCAGTGCTGAGGGAATGCCGCACTGTCAGAGAGTCAGTGCTGAGGGAGTGCCGCACTGTCAGAAGGTCAGTACTGAGGGAATGCCGCACTGTCAGAGGGTCAGAGCTGAGGGAGTGCTGCACTGTCAGAGGGTCAGTGCTGAGGGAGTGCCGCACTGTCAGAGGGTCAGAGCTGAGGGGATGCCACACTGTCAGAGGGTCAGTACTGAGGGAGTGCCACACTGTCAGAAGCTGATGGTGTTATTTGAGTGTATTAGCTGAGACGTAGAATGTAAGCGCAGGGAGATTACGATGAAACTATATAAAACACTTATTAGTAAACAACTGGAGTACTGTGTGCAGTTCTGGTCACCACATCATTGGAAGGATGTCATTGAGCTGGAAAGGGTGTGGAGGTGATTCACCAGCATGCTGCCTGGACTGGAATTTTTCAGCTATGAAAAAAAGGCAGGTTAGGCTGGTTATTCTCCTGTTAACTCCCTTTTGTACACTGGGATGTAGTTCAGTCCTGGGGATTTACTGGCTTCAATCTCATCAATTTCCTCAGAGCAGAGAAGGCTGAGGGTGGGGCCTGGTTGAGGCGTCTAGAATAATGGGGGACATAGATAGGAAGGAACTTTCCCTCTGTGGAGAGGTCCATAACCATGGGCCATGGATTTAAGGTAAGGGGCAAGAGATTTAGAGGGGATTTGAGGAAAACCTTTTCTACCTAGAGAGTGGTGGGAATCTGGAACTCACTGCCTGAAAGGATGAGAGAGACGGAAACCCTCACAATATTTAAGAAGCATTTAGATAATGACTTAAAATGCCTCAGCACGCAAGGCTCGGAACCAAGTCCTGGAAAATGGGATTAGAATAGATAGGTGTGTAATGGTTGGTGCAGACAGAATGGGTCTCTTTCTGTGCTGTAACACTCTATGATTCCAGGGAACAAAACAAAAGCAATTTGTTCAAATAAGAGGGAGATACAAAGTTAGTGATAGATAAACACAAGTACCGTGTCTCAAACTCTGATAAGATGAGTCCTATGTGTACTTCTGCTCACTCAGTTCCCTGTGAATCTCATGAAAATCTTTGATGTGTACTGCGACCTGTATTTCCAATAGTAACATAGGAACATCAGAAATGGGAGCGAGAGTCTGCAATTCAGCCCTTCAGCCCATTTCATCCTGCCCCCGCTGTTAAGATAGCTTTTTCCCTGCCTTTTCTCCACAGCCCTTCATCCTGCTTTTGATCAATATTTATCTGTCTCTTGAATCCATTGATTGATTGATTCTGTATCCACTCACTCTGGGGCAGTGAGTTTCATTGATGAACTTATTCTCTGAAAGAAGTAGCTTCTCCTGCTCTCTGTCTTGAACCTTCCGCACCCCTTGCCTTACTCTACAACTATGACCTCTTGTCCTAGACTGTTCTAGAAGGGGGAACATTAGGCTAACGTTTACTTTATCAATCCCATCGAGTATTTTATATGCCTCAGTCAAATCCATATAAACCACATTAATTACTGGAAGTAATCACTTAAGCAAAATGAGCAGAGATTGACAAGACCATGAATCTGTCCGTGCTGTGAACGAGTTTCTGACGGGGACTGTATTCAATTCAGTTTCAATAAATTCTGATTATCCAGCCGGGAACAGCCTCACACTGATTCCTGTAATGACCCCTTACATTTCCATAGAAATTAAAGATGGAGCTAATAAACTCAAAAATGATTCTGTAATGTTACAGTGACAGACAGCTGGCTGTGTGGACAGGCTACAGGTTACTGTCAAAATATTCTACAACTACACAACACAAGGGTATGTGAATGCTGAAACAAAGGATCAGCATGTTAGACAGAGCTAAACAATCTCACGATTAATGGATAAAATCAAAGCTCTACAATTCTACCACAGAATCGATGGCAGACAATTAAACAACTAAAGCACAAGATCAGACTGAAATATTTGCAGCAATCTTCAGCCAGAAGTGCTAAGTGGATGATCCATCTCGATCTCTTCTAGAAGTCCCCAGCATCACAGGTGTCAACTTTCAGCCAATTTCATTACTCTGGATATGAGGAAATGGCTGAAGACACTGGATCCTGCAAATGACAATATTCCAGCAATTCCCCAGAATAGCCATGCTCTGATCCAAGCTCCAACACTGATATCGACCCAGCAATGTGGAAAATTGCCCAGGTATGTCCTGTCCACAGAAACAGAGCAAATCCAACCAGGCCACTTACTGTCCAGTCTACTCTCGATCATCAGTAAAGTGATGGAAGGGGTCATCGAAGTGCTATCCAGCAGCACCTGCTCAGCAATATCCTGCTCAGCAATATCCCATTCAGTAACAACTCTCTCAGTAATATCCCACTCAGCAATAACTCACGCAGTAATGACCCACTCAATAATAACCCCCTCAGCAATAACTCGTGCAGCAATAACCCACGCTTAATAACCTGATCAGCAATAACCTGCTCAGTAACAACTCTCTCAGTAATAATCCACTCAGCAATAACCGGCTCAGCAATAACTGCTCAGTAATAATCCACTCAGCAATAAGCCACTCAGCAATAACCCACGTAGCAATAACCCCCTCAGTAATAACCCGCTCAGCAATAACCCAACACAGCAATAACCCACGTAGCAATAACCCCCTCAGTAATAACCCGCTCAGCGATAACCCAACACAGCAATAACCCACGTAGCAATAACCTCCTCAGTAATAACCCGCTCAGCAATAACCCAACACAGCAATAACCCACTCAGCAATAACCTCCTCAGTAATAACCCACTCAGTGATAATCCACTCAGCAATAATCCGCTCAGCAATAACCTGTTCAGCAATAACCCACTCAGTGACACTCAGGGGATATTTTCCCATCTCACTCAGCACGGGAATCGTAACTGACAGTGTGGGAGTAGGGGGTGTGGTGGGGTGTGTGAGTGACAGCTCTTGACATCAAAACTGCATTAAACTGAGTGCAACATCAAGGAGCCTGAGTAAAACTGGACTCAGTGGGAATCAGGAGGAAATCTCTCCCCTGATTGGAGCCATACCTGGCACAAAGAAGAAGCTTGTGGTGGTTGGAGGTCAATCATCTCAGTCCCAGAACACAGAAATATACAAAATAGGAGCAGAAGGAGGCCTTTCAGCCCTTTAAGAATGCTCTGCTGTTTGGTATGATTGTGGCTGATTGTCCAATTCAATAGGCTGATCCTGTCTTCCTCCATATCCTTTGATCCCTTCGGCCCCCAGAGCTTTATCTAACTCTTCTTAAAAGTACAATGTTTTGGCCTCAACCTATTTCTTTGGTAGTGAATTCCACAGGCTCATCACTCTCTAGATAAAAAAAAAATCTTCTCATCTCTTTCTATTTACCCTGCATCCTCAGACTGTGACTCCCGGCTCTGGACTCCCCATCATTAAGAACATCCTTCCTGCATCCACCCTACGTAGGCCTTTTGGAATTTTATAGGTTTCTATGAGATCTCATTCTTCTGGACTCCAGCAAATATAATACTAACAACTCAATCTCTCCTCTTATGTCAGTCCCTCTGTGCCAGGAATCAGCCTGAAACCTTCGCTGCACTCCCTCAATAACAAGAACATCCTTCCTCAGATAAGGAAATCAAATTCCACATAATTCTCTAGGTGTGACTTCATCAAGGCCTTGCATAATTATAGAAGACCATCAACGCATCCATTATTTCCTGGGCCACTTCCTTAGGACCCTGGGATGTAGATTATCAGAATCTGGAGAATTATCCATCTTCAATCTTATCAATTTCCCCAACACCGTTTCCCTACTAATACTGATTTCCTTCAATAAAGAAATGCAAATTACTGAGGAAGCTGGAATCTGAAACTAAAAGAGAAAATGCTAGAAAATCTTAGCATCAAAACTTGCGAATGATGATGTTCCCCTGTAACTGCTGCTTTGTCCTTCTGAGTTATGGAGCTTGCAGCTTTGGAAGGTGCTGTTGAAGAAGGCTTGATAATTCCTGCAGTGCATTTTGTAAATAGTACACATTTCGGCCATTGTGTGCTAGAGAGAATTTATGGATGGGCTGCTTTGTTGGATGATGTTGATCTTCTCGAGTGTTGTTGAAGCTGCACTCATGCAGATAAGTAGAGAATATTCCATCACACACCGGACTTGAGCTGGACATTGTGCAGTCAGGAGGTGAGTTTTGTTTTCTGCTGAGACCTTCCCAGCTTTTGACCTGCTCTTGTAGCCACAGGATTTATATGGCTAGTCCAGTTCAGTTTCTGGTCAATGGTAACCCCCAGCATGTTGATAGTGGGGGGATTCAGGATGGTAATGCTATTGAACATCAAGGGAAGTTGGTTAGATTCTGTCTTGTTAGAGATGGTCATTGCCTGGCTGTTGTGTGGTATAAATGTTGCCATTTGTCAGCCAAGCTTGGATATTGTGCAGATCTTGCCGCATTTGAACATGGACTGCCTCAGTATCTGAGGACTCGTGAACAGTGCTGAACATTGTGCAATCATCAGGAAATATCCCACTTCATAGAATCTCTACAGTATATAAGGAGGCCAGTCAGCCGATAGAGACTGCAGCAGCTGTCCAACAAAACATCATACCCAGGTCTATCCTCATAACTCCACACATTAGCCTCCCCTAACCTACACAGCTTCGAACACTCAGGCAATTTAGCATTTCCAATCCATCTAACCCATGCACCTTTGGACTGTGGGAGGAAACTGGAGCACTCGGAGGAAACCTGTGCAGACATGGGGAGAACGTGCAAACATTGCACAGATAATGACCCAAGGCCAGAATTGAACCTGGGTACCTGGCACTGTGTAGTAGCAGTGCTAACCACTGACCCATCGTATCAAAATGATGACCTACAAATGTCGGTCCCTTACAGTCAGTAACAGAGGAATTTATGATGGGAAACTAAGAAATGGCTGATTAACTAAATACATTGGCTCTGTTTTCACAATGGAAGACACAAATTAGAAACCAGAAAATTTTCCAGGTCACAAACTAGACCGCATTGGAAATATATCACTATTCCTTCACAGTCGCTGGGTCAAAATCCTGGAATTATCTCCCTAACAGCAGTATGGGTGCACCTACACCACATGGATGTTGATGGTTCAAGAAATCAGCTCACCACCACCTTCTCAAGGCACCTAGGAATGGGCAATAACAGAGACCTTGCCAACAATGCCCCGTGAAAGAATAACTGAAACCTTAACTCTGGTGCATTTTTTTAAAACCTGTGCCATGTGTTTGAGGGTGAGAGGAAAATACGCTGAACATCATGGAATGAAATGGAAAAGATTCCACTTGGAAACAGATTGGCTAAAAAGCAGGAGATGGACATTTTTGGCCCCTTTATCCCAAAATGAAATTCATTCTGAGCATTACAGGAAAAGCACCAACTGGAATCATTGATGGAGGTGTAACTCTGGACTAGAAACATGGGCAAGGCTTTTGATCTGTGAGATTACTGCATTGACCATGACCATAACCCATGATTTACTCAACAGCCAGAAGCGTAACACTGATATCATTACCTACTATTACCTATTATTAGGGATCGGATTTATAGTTATTTAGAGAGAAATGAATTGATTGGGGATAGTCAGCATGGTTTTGTGAAGGGTAGGTCGTGCCTTACTAACCTCATTGAGTTTTTTGAAAAAGTGACCAAAGAGGTGGATGGGGGTAAGGCAGTTGATGTGGTATATATGGACTTTAGTAAGGCGTTCGATAAGGTGGCCCATGGAAGGCTTCTGCAGAAAATGCAGATGTATGGGATAGAGGGTGATTTAGCTAATTGGATTAGGAATTGGCTAGCTGATAGAAGACAGAGGGTGGTGGTTGATGGAAGTTATTCATCGTGGAGTTCGGTTACAAGTGGTGTACCTCAGGGATCTGTTTTGGGGCCCCTGCTGTTTGTAATTTTTATAAATGATCTGGATGAGGGTATTGAAGGATGGATTAGTAAATTTGCGGATGACACCAAAGTCGGAGGAATGGTAGATAGTGAAGAGGGGTGTTATAGTTTGCAGAGAGACTTGGACAAGTTGCAGAGCTGGGCCGAGAGGTGGCAAATGGAGTTTAATGTGGAAAAGTGTGAGGTAATTCACTTTGGCAGGAATAACAAATGTGTAGAGTATAGGGCTAATGGTAGGACTCTTAATAGTGTTGATGAACAGAGGGATCTTGGTGTATATGTGCATAGATCCCTGAAAGTAGGCAATCAAGTCGATAAGGTTGTTAAGAAGGCATATGGAGTCTTAGCTTTTATTGGTAGGGGGATTGAATTTCGGAGCCGCAACATCATGTTGCAACTGTACAAAATTTTAGTGTGGCCGCACTTGGACTATTCTGTACAGTTCCAGTCCCCGCATTATAAGAAAGATGTGGAGGCATTGGAGAGGGTACAGAGGAGGTTTACCAGGATGTTGCCTGGTATGGAGGGCAGGTCTTATGAGGAGAGGCTGAGGGATTGAGGTTGTTTTCGTTAGAAAGAAGGCGGCTAAGAGGAGACCTTATTGAAACATATAAGATGATTAGAGATTTAGAACATAGAACATAGAACATAGAACATTACAGCACAGAACAGGCCCTTCGGCCTTCGATGTTGCGCCGACCAATATAAAAAGCAATGCCCCTCCAAACTAAACCATTCCCTTCTCTTCCATATACTTATCAACTAACCTCTTAAACGCCACCAAACTTGGCGCATCTACAACTGCTGCAGGCAGGGCATTCCACTCCCGAACCACCCTTTGGGTAAAGAACCTACCTCTGATATCCGTCCTATAACTATCACCCCTTAATTTAAAGCTGTGTCCCCTCGTGCTAGCTTTTTCCATCCTAGGAAAAAGGCTATCACTGTCCACCCTATCTAAACCTCTAATCATCTTATATGTTTAATAAGGTCCCCTCTTAGCCGCCTCCTTTCTAACGAAAACAACCTCAAATCCCTCAGCCTCCTTCATAAGACCTGCCCTCCATACCAGGCAACATCCTGGTAAACCTCCTCTGTACCCTCTCCAATGCCTCCACATCTTTCTTATAATGTGGGGACCAGAACTGCACACAATACTCCAAGTGCGGCCGCACTAGAGTTTTGTACAGTTGCAACATGACGTTGCGGCTCCGAAATTCAATCCCCTACCAATAAAAGCCAAGACTCCATATGCCTTCCTAACAACCTTCTCGACTTGACTGCCTACTTTCAGGGATCTATGCACATACACACCAAGATCCCTCTGTTCATCTAGACTACTAAGAATCCTACCATTTGCCCTATACTCTACACATTTATTATTTCTGCCATAGTGCATTACCTCACACTTTTCCACATTAAACTCCATTTGCCACCTCTCGGCCCAGCTCTGCAACTTGTCCAAGTCCCTCTGCAAACTATAACACCCCTCTTCACTATCTACCACTCCACCGACTTTAGTGTCATCTGCAAATTTACTAATCCATCCCTCAATACCCTCATCCAGATCATTTATAAAAATTACAAACAGCAGGGGCCCCAAAACAGACCCCTGAGGTAGCCACTTGTCACCGAACTCCAAGATGAATATCTCCCATCAACCACCACCCTCTGTCTTCTATCTGCTAGCCAATTCCTAACCCAATTAGCTAAATCACCCTCTATCCCATACATCTGCATTTTCTGCAGAAGTCTTCCATGGGCCACCTTATCAAACGCCTTACTAAAGTCCATATATACCACATCAACCGCCTTACCCCCATCCACCTCTTTAGTCACTTTTTCAAAAAACTCAATGAGGTTAGTAAGGCACGACCTACCCTTCACAAAACCATGCTGACTATCCCCAATCAATTCATTTCTCTCTAAATAACTATAAATCCTATCCCTAATTATTCTCTCCAATACTTTGCCCACAACAGAAGTAAGACTCACTGGCCTATAATTCCCTGGAAGGTCTCTCTTCCCCTTCTTGAACAACGGGACCACATTCGCTATCCTCCAGTCCTCCGGAACCACACCCGTAGCCAACAACGACCTGAAGATCAGAGCCAGAGGCTCTGCAATCTCCTCTCTTGCCTCCCAGAGAATCCTAGGGTAAATCCCATCCGGCCCAGGGGACTTATCCAACTTGAAACCCTCGAGATAGGGTGGACAGTGATAGCCTTTTTCCTAGGATGGAGAAAGCTAGCACGAGGGGACATAGCTTTAAATTAAGGGGTGGTAGTTATAGGACGGATGTCAGAGGTAGGTTCTTTACCCAGAGGGTGGTAAGGATATGGAATGCCCTGCCTGCTGCAGTTGTAGATGCGCTAAGTTTGGTGGCATTTAAGAGGTTAGTAGATAAGTTTATGGATGAAAAGGGAATGGTTTAGGTTAGAGGGTCATTGCTTTTTCCTAATTGGTCGGCGCAACATCGAAGGCCGAAGGGCCTGTTCTGTGCTGTAATGTTCTATGTTCTATGTTCTATGTACTGGTAAAATGCTGCATAAATCTGAATAAAACATGACAGGTTATCATTTAGACCATGTTCTTTTAGTGGGTTTTTTTAATGGGGCTTGTGGTCAACATAAACAGTCAATAAAATCGTTGGGATCTGTAATTTCCTTGCGTGTCTCAGTGTAATGATGATGTAGAGATGCCGGCTTGGACTGGGGTAAACTCAGTAAGAATCTGGCAACACCAATTTTAAATCCAACCGATTTATTTGATAATAAATCTGCGAGCTTTTGACTTTCGTCTTTGTCAGGCAAATGCAGTGTTCTGGTCTGCACAAACACTGCATTTGCCTGACAACGATGAAAGTCAAAAGCTCGCAGATTTACTATCAAATAAATCGGTTGGATTTAAAATTGGTGTTGCCAGATTCTTACTCAGTGCAATGATGGCAGGTAAGTTGCCTTGCTTTTTGGACAAAATTCCCAGGCTGGAGGTACAGTTGAAAGAAGTTTGCTATTTGTGAATTTCCATCATCATTTGCATTCATTCTGAGTTACATCAACCATGACCCAATGTCAATTTCCACAAAGCAGAGAAGGTGAACTTCCTGCATAGACCTTTGTTCTGAATGGGTGGAAAAGTTTGACAAAAGAGAACACAAACATGGTCAGAAGTTTCCATCGGTCCTGCACTCAGCAATCCTGGAGATAGATGCAAAATACGCTTCCGGCTGCCATGCACCCGGAACATGGGTTCCCGCTAGCTGGTCAGTTAACGGGTACCTTGTGTGCATGGTGGTACTGTGGGTAGGACTGCGGTCTCACAGTGCCAGGGACCCGGATTCTATTCCCAGCTTGGGTTACTGTCTGTATGGAGTTTGCATGTTCTCCCCATGTCTGCATGGGTTTCCTCCAGGTGCTCTGCTTTTCTCCCACATGTCCAAAGATGTGCAGGTTAGATGGTTTGGCCATGCTAAATTGGCCATTAGTGTCAGGGGGATTAGGAGGATACATGAGGGCTGAGGGAATAAGTACTGGGTGAGATTGTAGTTAGTGTAGACCCGACGAGTTGAATGGCCTCCTTCAGCACTGTAGGGATTCTATGGAACACGCACTGAGATAGGCTGAGTGTCACCAGGGAGGGTGGGCAGAGGGTGGGTTCTGAATAAAGGGCGGGTTCAGGCTGGCATTTCCAATGTGTCCCCTCTGGGGTGGGGTGGTAGCCGTTCTGGATCTGTCTCAGGAACTGTAAAGCTGGGGAAGCTCTGCAGTGTGTCCTGGACAACACATCCAAACACAGGCCTCAGTCCCCAGACACATCGAGAGGTTATATTTCAGCCGGTCCTTTCAGACTGTCCCCCTGGAGACAAGCTGAAACCAAAATGTCAAAAGCTGCCTGGCCAATCGGCCTGCCCACTAACTGTAAATGCAGACGGGCCTCGGCAAATCATGTTCAATCAGCCCTCAATGGGTTAAATCGCTGCTTAATTGATGGTGAACGCACTTCCAAACCTCACCCACGCCCACTGGCTGAAATATTGCTGGAGTGCGTGATGACCTCACTCTGGGTCAGGTGCATTTCCCGACTGAGCAACTTAAAATCTGCTCGCTATTTATGGTGTTTTGTAGCAATTATTTTGCAATTTTTAAAATGTTTCCTTATTGATATCTGTACTGAATCTCTACATTATAAAATCCTACAGTGCAGAAGGAGGACATTCAGCCCATCAAGTCTATACCGACTACAATCCTACCCTGGCCGTATTCCCATTGCCTCGTGCATTTACCCTAGCTAGTCCCCCTGACACCAAGGAGCAATTTAGCATGGCCAATCCACCCAACCCCCAGATGTTGGACATCTGGGAGGAAACCAGAGCACATGGAGGAAGCCCACGCAGACAGTGACCCCCCAAGCCAGGAAACAAACCCAGGTTCATGGTGCTGTGAGGCAGCTGTACCACCTGCATCACCTGCCTTTTTATGACGCCAGAATCTGTTACATAAAAGGAGTCCATGTCAGACTTATATATATAAAGTTTACATTTATATAGTGCCTTTCCCCACCTCTCATCAGATTTCTTAAAGCGGTTGAATGATTGTAAAGTGTGGTTACACAATGATTGTGAGATTGCTTTGATATTCAGAACTTCAGGCAGATAAAGAGGGACTAAGCAAGGAACAGAGTTTCTGTTTCACAATGTACTTGCTTTCTGTTTGAATTCAGCCCTTGTTTTGGTGGATAGGAGTGAGATTCTCGGGGTACTGAGCTGTCATTGCCAAGGGCAGGAAGAAAGGACATTGAGGAAACCTTAGCCCAAAATGTCAGATGAAATGAAATATCGGGAAAGGAGAAACCAATTGAACCAAAATTAGCTTTCAGTTCGTGTATGAACTGAACTCTGTTATTCTGGAGCATTAGCACGAGGGCGAAGCTGTTACCATAGGAACAGGGTCTCAATGCTGAGTAACACAGGAGAAAGGAGCCATTTCTCAAAGTCTTTCGCTGCAGCTCAGGGTTTGTGATGTGGAGCTTCCAGCAACTTCATCCAATCACACATCACCCACTTTACAGGTGGGACTTCTTGCCTCGTTCTGCAAAGCAGCAATGATCTGTCCTCAGCTGAGCCGGTTTTAAACCTTCATTCTCAACCTAATTTGATTTCAGTGTCCAATCAACACCTGGAAAAGGGTAAAAACAAGAGCTCAATTCTTTTATATTTTATTAACACTGGAACATGAACATTAAACCTTCATCTTGCATCCTCTTCAACTTGCTCAATGTCACAAAGACCAGAATGTCACGTCCTTGTTGCCTCAGTGACACTCGATGAAGCGTGCCAAAAAGAATTCAGATCTGTTTGAGCTGTGATATTTCTATAGGTCATATGGAATTCAGAGAACATTATTCAGAGCGAAACAGCCATTATTTCTGCTGTTTTAATACCAAGGATTATAATTCTCTAGATAACTAATTTAGCAAATGTGAGATGGTTCAAATATAAACTAGTTTGCATTCTGATTGAGTCTGGGGGCAGTTAACAATGAAAGAACCAAACATTTTGTACAGACTGGCTGTTTCTATTTTTTTCAAGCTTACTTTTAATTAAGGTGTACATGCATTTAATAAACGCCAGGAAGCAGCAAACAAGATGGTTCCACCTTTAAAATGGTGCAAAGGGACGTGTCGGCTTCATGAGTGTTGCAAATTTATGCAAACACACATTTAAAGGCCTTATCCTGGCCTCACCAAGGCAACAAGGGGTTGCTATGCAAACTTAGCAGTTATGGCACTTTGCCAGCTCACACACACTAGCAGTTGTTCTTCGGTGTAATGGCAGAATAACATGGGGTTCTCATTTACAGAATCAGGCCATTCTGTGCCTCTGACAATGGATTGAATGACCTGTGCAGCCTTGCATTTTGTTTGTTATATTACATCATGCAGAATGTCGCTATCCTGCTGCTACAACAGTAGATAATCATTGGGCAAAAGTAGCAGCGGCAAACAGATGACATCATGTAGATCCTGGAGATGTGTCTTCAATAGGATGCTGCCTTTCACCTCCAGCTTTGACCTATTTCCTCACCATTCCTCTCAGCTGCAACAAAACATATTGCTCTCGTTCCCCATTGTTCAAAGGGAGGAGTGAACGAGTGAAGAATAAGCTGAGAAAAGCCACTGAGCTGCAACGTTTGGGGGATGTTTGACTCGACCACCCCCCCACCCCAGCCGATTGGGCAGAATGCTGGCCCACAGCTCACCCTGTTAGTAAAACCCTGTTTACTCCTTCACTACTGGTGCAGTCCCACCGGCTGAGAGATTGCCAGCACTTTCTGTTTTTATTACTCAGTGACATATTAACCAGGTTCTGTTTGAATAAACAGCAAGCAAATAAACTCCCTCTTTAAAAATCATCCTGGTGTTAACTCCCATACTAAATTGCCCCTTAGTGTCAGGGAGGTTAACCCCAAATACATGAGGTTATGTGGGTTGGGTCTGGATGGGATTGTTATCAGTAGAAGTCTGATGGGTCAAATGGATTCTGTGAACTCTTCATTACTCAGTTAAACTTCTTTGATCTGAGGGGGTGCCAGGAACACCCATTAATGACTTCTGGGTTCACTGCAGACCGTCCCTCATTGTCCCCAATCCCAAGCTGTTGGGCCAAGAGCTGAGAACAGTTTGTCCAGCTGCTGCTCTGACCAGCAAAGCTGGCATCTTTTAATCTGGGTTTCCTGCAGCTGTGGGAACGACATGTAAACGGGTGTTGTTAATGGTGCTGATCTTTACACAGTGCAGACTCAGCCTTGTTCATCCTGTAAGCAGCATTTTAGGAACTCTCATGTTTTACCTTTCCTGATTAACTTCACCTCGTATTGTCCGTCTGATTCTACACGATGGGATTTTTCCTGATGTTGGCATTATTTTGAACGGTGTCAGATCAATGCAATGCTGAAAGTGGCCACAAACCCCATCACCACTCCACACCCCTCCCACCCCTGCCCCCCAAAATAACAGTGGGTGTTTCCATGGGTGCAATGCATTCAGAGCATAAATCAAGTTTTGCCAAAATCACAGGATCATTTCAGCAGAGAAGGAGCCATTCGGCCCATCCAGTCTGCATTGACTCTGCAAATGAGCATCATTACTCAGCATCACTTCCTGCGTATTTGGAGTTGTGAAAGGGTTCAAATGTGTTATCTATTTCCCATCTCATAACATCACTTCCCTTTGCATATATTACTCCACAATAAGCCAATAGGAACAAAGACACAGCACTTCCTCCCACCTGAATTGAAACAGCCCCAGGAACTATACCAGAATAAGTGGGGGTCAGTTGACTGGATAGCAATGCCAACAACATGGCTTCAATTCCCATAATGGCTGAGGATATTCATGAAGGCCCCACCTTCTCAACCTTGCCCCCCAGCTGAGATATGGTGACCATCAGGTTAAATCAACACCTCCTGAGAAGAGCAGCCTATGGTCATCTGGACTATGGCAACTTTCCCTTATTAATGAGCCAGATGGTCTGGAAGTCATTGGAATGGTTGGAATTGAACCCCTCACTCTTCATCTTTGCATTGACATCATCAGTGGTTGATTTAATCGGCATTGACGTAGGAAACACAGATTATTTTGATGTCTAAACAGGGTGTGAGGTAAGTGACTTCCTCCATAATGTTTGGTATTGTCAAGGTTGTAGGAAAGTCCTGATTGGTAAGTCTAAATCTGAAGTTCCAACAGGCTCCACTCCAATCACATCTGTTTTCCAGCCAGTGATTGGTCTCTGTGTCTGCTCGAGATAATGTTGGGTGGGATTCTCTGGCTGCACACACACCAAGACCAGAAATTCATGTTCCAACTCACTGGTCTGCTGAACTTTCTGTCCCGTCACTATGGTTTAGGTTAGAAATTCCAAAGTGTTTTCTGGAGCCCGCCTGAATCATAACTTTTGCATTTTGTATTTGGCTAGGATAAGCATGATAGGTTTCACTTCAGGGATGATTGAAATGAGTCACTAGGGAGCTTTTATCAACTAAGTTTATTTAAGAATATAGTTAGCTTTTATAGTAATAAAATTAACAAGAACTTTTATCAATTGCACACAAAAAACAAAACAGCCATTATACTATATAACCTTTAACAAAGAATCTAATGTGTTCCAACCAAACCAATTCCAATCAACAGAAAACCCTTTTCTCAGGTTTAACACAGCATAGACTAATGTTCACATGATAGTGGACTCGAGTCCGATGGATGAAGTCTGCTGTTCTCTGTATAAACTCAGAGCACTTTGAAGTCAGAACAGTTTCCTAAAACTCTAGGAATTCCAAGCAAGCCACCAACAGTTTATTCCTCCCTTCAGAAAGACAATATCTTGCTTTCAGAAGACCAGCAGAATTTCCAAAACCAGGAAGAGTCAACGAGAAACTTATTTTCAGCTGATGTCTCTTCGAAGACTCTAACGCTAATTGTAGCCAAAGACGAAATGAAACCTTAATCCACTGGAAAAGAAAATAAACTGCAAAAGCTCAGCTCCGTCTTCTAACAACGCAAAGTCATAAACACCCTAGTACAAATAGACAAACTCTGTTTAAGTTGCAATAAAAGGACATTCCAGACAAGTCGACAATGATGACATCAGCTAAAGCTGTGAGCTGCAGAAAACATGATTTTTAAAAAATCTCTTAAAGGTACAATAATGTCACACCTGCCTACTACAATTCCTAAAAGCAGGACAAAATGGGAAATTTTCAGTCATTATGTCTGGTCTGGACTGTGTAAGAGACAGGTCTAATCAGTGCAAGGACAGTGACAGGAACCCATTTCTCCCCTGTGGAGTCATTCTAACCCCAAACTCTTTGCACTTGGTTGAAAATTCTGAGTTTCAACTTTGCCTTCCAGATGTTCCACTTGTTCTCGTTGTTGCTATTGCAATTTTACTTAGTTTTTGGAGTTTTAAATGATCAAATCCACGACACAACTGTCTTTTTATCATGAGTAAGGCAGGAGAGATTTTGGTCATGGAATGTGTGCTTTTCCGGGTAGTCCAGTAGAAATTTGTTAAGGTGTTTGAGAAATGATCCTTGTTTCTTGATCACTTTCAGAATGATTTCATGATTTAGATGCAACATTCTGCTGGTTCATGAGTAACAGGTGATACAGTGCGGAAGTAATGTGTCGAATGCTGTTTTCTTGTAGGAAGTTCTCAATTTCCTGTGAGACAAAATGAGATCTGCTGTGGCTTACCAGCTGTTCAGGAAATTCAAAGTATTAAATATTTCTCCCAGCCTCAATAATCTCCTCAACTGAGGTAGATGTCATCACAGCAATCTTTGGCCATGTTCCGTGAGTATCGATTGTTACTAAAAACATGTGTCCTTTGAAAAGTTTTGCAAAATCCATATCTAGATGTTGGCAAGTGTCTTCAGGCCATTCCCATGGAATCAACGGTGCTAAATGTTCCTGCTTTCACCACCTCATCTGGCAGCGCCTTCCCGGCACACATCACCCTGTGTGAAAAACTTCCCCTGCACATCTCCCTTAAACTTTCTCTCTCTCACCTTAAACCTGTGCCTTCTTATAATTGAGACTTCCACCTTGGGAAAAAGCCTCTGAGTATCCACCCTGTCTCTGCCTCTCATAATTTTGTAAACCTCTATCAGGTCTCCCCTCAGCCTCCATCCTTCCAGTGAAAACATTCCTCGTTTATTGATGCTCATGGCCAACACCCTTGAGACCAGGCAACATCCTGGTGAACCTTCTCTGCACTCTCTCCACAGCTTCTACGTCCTTCTGGTAATGTGGTGACCAGAACTGCACGGAATACTCCGGATGCAGCCTAACCAAGGTTCTATAAAGCTGCAACATGATTTCCCAACTCCTATATCAGTGTCCCGGCTGATGAAGGTTAGCATGCATTTGGTCATCTGTGTTACCACTTTTAGGGAACTGTGGACCTACACGCCCAGATCCCTCTGTATGTTAATGTTCCTAAGGGTTCTGCCGTTTACAGTATAATTCACACTTAAACTTGACCCTCCAAAATACATTACTTTGCATTTGTCTGGATTAAACTCCATCTACCATTTCTGTGCCTACGTCTCCAATCTATATCCTATTGAATCTTCTGACAATCTCCAGCTCTATCAGTAACTCCACCAATCATTGCATCGTCTGCAAACACATTAATCAGATCACCCACATTTTTCTCCAGATCATTGATATATACTACAAACAGCAGAGGTCCCAGCACTGATCCTGAGGAACATCGCGAGCTACAGATCTCCATTTGAAAAACATCCTCCCACTGCGCTTTCTGTCTTCTATAACCAAGCTTGTTCTGTATCCATCTAGCCAGCCCACTCTGAATCCTTTGTGATTTTATGTTTTGTACCAGTCTGCTGTGTGGGACTTAACAAATGCCTTACTAAAGTCCAGATAAACTACATCCACAGCCCTTCCCTCATCAATTATCATTGTTGCTTCTTCAAAAAGCTCAATCAAGTTGGTGAGACGTGACCTTCCTCATAAAAAAACTTGCTGCCTGTCACTAACTAGTCCATTTTCTTCCAAATTGCATATATCCTGTCCCTCAGTATCTTCTCCAAAAGCTTCCCCATCACTGATGTCAGGCTCATGGCCTATAATTTCCTGGATTATCCCTGCTTCCTTTCTTAAACAAGGGAACAACTTTGGCTATTCTCCATCCCTCCTGAACCTCACCTGCCCCAGCTATTTCTCCCCTTGCCTCCCATAGTAATGTAAGACAGATCCCATCTGGACTCGGGGACTTGACTGCATTAATGCAATTTAGGATACTCAACACTTCCCTACTTCGATATATTGATATCCGTAGAGCATTCAAGCACCTATCCCTCACCTCAACATCCGTCATGTTCTTCTCCTTGGTGAATACCGATACAAAGTCTTTTCTTATAGGAGCACATCCATCACTTCAAAAGGCACAGGATCGCTCCAGGTGTGTTTTTCCACTTGTCCAGGTGTGACAGATGTGTTGTCTACTTGTTCAAAGTAGAAGATATTGCCCTTTGAGCAGTCTGAAGAGTTGCCAGATAGTGGCAGTCCTGAAAGTTCATTGCAGATTTGACTGTGGATATTTAACGGTATAAGTGTGTACAGACAGGAGCAATGTCCTCCTCTGCATTCGACTTGCTACAAGTGACAGGATTCCCATGTGTGGTCCAAAGCTGGCAATGAGTGGATGATGGTCCATCTTATAGAAACATATAAGATTATGAAGGGGATAGATAAGATAGAAGCAGGGAAGTTGTTTCCACTGGTGGGTGAAATTAGAACTAGGGGGTATGGCCTCAAAATAAGGGGAAGCAGGTTTAGGACTGAGTTGAGGAGGAATTTCTTCACACAAAGGGTTGTGAATCTGTGGAATTCCCTGCTCAATGAAGCAGTTGAGGCTATGCCATTGAATGTTTTTAAGGCAAGGATAGATAGATTTTTGAACAGTAAAGGAATTAAAGATTATAGTGAGCAGGTGGGTAAATGGAGCTGAGCCCATCATCCATGATCTTATTGAATGGCACAGCAGGCTCGAGGGGCCAAATAGCCTACTCTGCTCCTAGTTCTTATGTTCTTATGTCTGTTATCTAACCTGTCTCCCTGAAAAAAACTCCCTGACTCTGAAAAATGATTGTCAATTTTGGCTGTTCTATCAAAAATTGGCAAATGAAGGATAATGTGGGAAAATGTGAAGTTGTTCATTTTGGGAGAGGGAACAAAAGAACACAGTATTATTTAAATGGAGAAAAACTGCAGAAAACTGCAACACAGAGGGGACTTGGGGGAACGTGTGCACTGAACACAGAAAGCTAGCACGCAGAATCAGCAGGTTATCAGGAATGTTGGCCCTTATTTCAAGGGGTTTGGAGTATGACAGTCAGGAAGTTTTGCTACAAATGTACAAGGTGCTGATGAGACCACATCCGGAGCATTGGAAACAGTTTTGGTTCCTTATTTAAGGAAAAATATTATTTCATTGGAGGCGGCTCAGAGAAGGTTCACTGGGATGGTCCACGGTATGGAGGGATTGTTTTATGAGGAAAACAGGCCTGAACTCTCTTCATTGGAGTTTAGAAGAATGAGAGATGATCTCATTGATACAAACCAGATTTGTAAAGGATTTGACAGGGTAAACGCTGAGAGGATGTTTCCATTCATGGGAACATCTCGGACCAGAGGGCATTGCCTCAGAATAAAGGGGCACCAATTTAACACTGAGATGAGGAGGAATTTCTTCTCTTAGAGGATTGCGAGTCTTTGGAACAGAGAGCTCTGGGGGGCAGAGTCCTTGTATATGTTAAGGGCCAGGAGATTTTTGATCAGTAAGGGAATCGAGGGTTACAGGGAAATGGCAGGAAAGTGGACATGAGGAATTTTGGATTGAATGATGAAGCAGTCTTGAGATGTCAAAAGGCTTACTCCTGTTCCTATTTCTGATGGACTTATGAGGCACAGTTACTTTCAGCTTTGCTCCAAGTTTGAGAAGCAAAAGCAATGGGTCTTTCTTTAACTGATAGCATGGTATGAGAGGCCACTGCGCCTACACCATAGAGAGACATATCACAAGCTAACTGTGGGGTTGGAGTAGAATCTGATTATGTGAGAGCTTCAGAATTAAGTAATGCTTTTTTGCCTTGCATGAAGATGGTAGTGCGCTGATCTGATCACCATTTCCACTTCTTCTTCTGGCACAAGAGGTTATGTAACAGTTTCAGAAATGTTGCCAAATTTGGACAAATCTTCCATAATAATTCAACAACCCCCAGGAAGGAATGTAACTAATTCTGAGGCACAAATACCTCTGTGATGGCCTTAACCTGAGAAGGAGATTTGTGAAGGGCACTGACATCAATCACATGTCCAAATACTCAGCGGACAATTGGAAAAGCTCACGTTTGTTCCAGTGAACTCTCAGACCAGTCTTCCAATCTCTGAAAAGTGGCTTCCATGTTTGGAAGATGTTTCTGGAGTCTGTTTAGTCCATTATCCCGATGGCTGTAAGGGGAAGGTGTTGGAGTTTCTCATTGTAAATAATTTCTGGCACCAGTGAAACTGCTGCCTCAGTGTCAACTTGCATTCTGACTGGCTGTCCATTTGTGGAGTGACCTAGTATCTGTGTGTAGTACTGGTGATGACTAGCACATTGAGTGATAGTTCCTTCTCTGACTGTAGGTCCTTCCTCTGCTTTCGATCCTGTTGTACAGTGTGGATATTTCTCCGTTCATTTTGTTCAGATGCTGTGTTGGTTTCTTCATGCTTCTTAATTTTATTCATACTTTGCTTCTTCTTCATACAGCTTTGCTCAATCTGTCCCTTTTGCCCACAACTTCAACATTCCATGTCTAAACACCAGCATTCCACTATGGAATGCCCTGACTTTGTAACATGTCCAGGCCCTGACAATGTTGAGTGTCGGCTTAATGGATATTCTGTGCATTCAATAATACAAACTCAATTACTGGTCTTTCTTTTCAGCCGTCTCCATGGAAATGGTGATTATAATGGCTTTCTGCAGAGTGAAATTATTCTTAAGATGTTTCTGTGTTGACATTATTGTGTTGAATGCAAACAAATCTGTCACAAATGTTATCATCAAGCATGCCTCCAAACTCATGATATTCTGCATGTCTTTTAAGCACTGCCACAAATTGTGTGATTATCTCCTCCTAAGGGTGGTAAGGGTATGGAATGCCCTGCCTGCTGCAGTTGTAGATGCGCCAAGTTTGGTGACGTTTAAGAGGTTAGTAGATAAGTTTATGGACGAAAAGGGAATGGTTTAGTTTGGAGGGTCATTGCTTTTTCCTAATTGGTCGGCGCAACATCGAAGGCCGAAGGGCCTGTTCTGTGCTGTAATGTTCTATGTTCTA
The DNA here is from genome assembly GCA_024679065.1 of Sphyrna mokarran. NCBI lineage: Eukaryota > Metazoa > Chordata > Chondrichthyes > Carcharhiniformes > Carcharhinidae > Sphyrna > Sphyrna mokarran. Next base: position 1,726,317 of record JAGIQG010000024.1, read on the forward strand.
TGTTCCTCTTTTTTATTTTATGAAATCTAAAGCACTCTGAAATCATCAGGGATTTTGGTGAAAAGTTTGTATGACTTAGTGACAGATTTATCAGGTTGGAGCAAACTTCCGAGCAGTAATATCTCCAGCTATTTTATCCACTGATGCAAAATAGTCAAAATGCTCAGTACCTATAGCCCCGTCACTCCACATATGCATCAAAAGCTCCCTCCAATTCTCTACAAATGCTAGTTTTCCATCTGCCCATTTCACAACCACATTCCCACCAGTTACCTTGCTTTTCTTTACCTATTCAAGGTACTTCATCAAACTTTAGCCTGCCTTTGCAGAAAACTTGTAGAACTGGCTGTAACCAAAGTATCTTTTACTGACATCCACATTAGCCTGGTAATTTCCTTTTCTCAATTCTTCGTTGCTAAAATTTCTCCTTCAAATTGCTCAGTATGCACATGCCCATAATCCACGTTGCCAGTTTTTGTTGTGTGTTTGGAGACACAACATTTAGAAGCACTGGGTTAAAAGTGAGTTTTTATTTGTGATCTCTTCCATTGTTGCTGCCTTCTCTTTTTGTTTCCCGCTGTACATTTTGTGACATTGCTTCAATTTGCATGTATTACTACTGCAGGGTTCCAAAATGAACCAACAGGAACAGACATATAACTTTTCCTCTCATCTTAATTTAAATGTACTCAAAACAAGTTTAATATGAACAATAATTAAACAGAAATAACTCTTGGAACAAGGGATACTAACACAAATTAAGCCTTTTGTTTGCATATGCAAAGGACAAAAGCCTGTTCCATGCACGGTTAGTTTGTTTAATCGTTATCCTGTATGATATGAGCACTGAGCTTTGAGCCAGGAAGGTGTCATTTCAGAGCCTCTCTGAGTAACTGCCCAAAATACAGGTTTTGTGCAGATCAATCTTCATTCCAGATCAGGTCAGTTTGAGCACAAAAGGAATAAATAAAAATTACCATGACCGAATCCAGCTCACTTCAGGCTGTGTTTTCATTGGTTCCTGTTGCAAAACAATTAGACTAATAAACACATTCATTTCTCCACTTCTCAAACTTCGTTTTTTGCAGGAACATCCTCTCCAACGCCCCCATCCCTCTTTCCCCACCATCTCCCCATCACTCCCTCCCCACTGCCCCCACTCCCCTTCCCATTACCCCCAATCTTCTCTTCCCACTGCTCCCCCATCCCCCTCCCCACCACCCTCCATTACCTCTCCCCACCAACCCCCTCCCCTCTTCCTGCTACCCATCCTCCCTACTCATCACATCCAATTCCACTCTCCCCACCATACTCACATTCCCACCCTTCACCACCAACCCAACACCCACTTTCCACCGCACCCCTGATCCCCCTCCCCACAGCACCACTGCTACCAGCCCCCCACCCTGTCTCCCCACCCCAGGAAAACAAGCAACAGATGGGCATAGTTTGTATCTCTGCTCAGTACTGTTAACTAATCCAATCAGATTTGATTTGATTTATTATCACAAGTGCTGGTAAACAGTGAAAAGTATTAAGTGCTATGCAGACAAAACATACCATTCATAGAACAAAGAACAACAAGCACGGAAATATATCCTTCGGCCCAACGAGCCCGCGCCGCCATTTTAACAGCATGAGTTCCCACTTCCATCCATGACCCTTGTCTATGTTTATGGAAATCCACATTTGAAACCAGATTGAGGAGACAATTTAGAGACAATTTGTTTCACCAATCAACTTTGGGGTGTGGGAGGAAACCGGAGCACCTGGAGAAAACCCACACAAACATGGGGAGAATGCGCAAACTCCCATAGATATACGCCCAAATCCATGTATCTGCTCAGCAAACAGTGATAGTCACTGAGCTGTCATGTTACCCAAAAACTGGTCCAGTTTAAGCGTACACTAATGTCGTGAAGCAATAGGCTACTCTCAAAAAATCCAAGAGCAGCCCTCTCACGACCCATCGCCTGTATGCCTCTTGTTAGACAACAAGGCAGACCGAAGCACCTGTAGAATAAAAGAGAAAAACATCAATAACATGTACATCTTATGCAATTCCCAGGAATATCTCAAGTCTCTTGATCCCTATTTAAAACAGTCTTCTCTATCCCTCCATCTCTATTCCACTCATACGCCCATCTAAGTATCCTTTAAATAACTCCAGCATGCCTGCCTCCACCACCTTACTTGGCAGTGCATTCCATACCCCTCCAGCTCTCTGTGTGAAAAACCTCCCTCTAATATCCAAATTATACTTTGCCGCCCTCACCCTAAGCCCATGGCCCCTTGTAATATTTGATTCCAACCTAGGAGAAAGCTTAACACTGTTTACTCTATCTGTACCCTTCATAATCTTGTACACCTCAATTAGATCTTCTCATAGTCCATGTCTTCTAAAGAAAACGACCCCGATTTGCCTAATTTTTCCTCGTAACCCAGATCTTCCATACCAGGCAGCATCCTGGTAAACTTCCTCTGAACTCTCTTCAGAGTCTCCACGTCCTTCCGGTAGTAAGGCAGCCAGAACTGGACGCAGTATTCCAAATGAGGTTTAACCAACATTCTATACAACTGCAACATTAAAGGCCAGCTCTTGTACTCTATACCCCTTCTTATAAAGGCTAGCATACATATGCTTTCTTCACAACCTCCTCCACTTGCTCTGCCACCTTCAGAGACTTGTGCATTTGCATCCCTAGGTCCCTCTGTGTTTCTATACTCTCAATAGGTCTACCCTTCATCAAATACCTTCCCCTACATTATTTCTCCCAAAATGCATCACCTCGCATTTATCAGGATTAAATTCCATCTGCCATTTATCTGCCCAATCTACCAGCCTATCTATGTCCTGCTGTATTGCCTGGCAATGCTCCTCACAATCCGCAAGTCCAGTCATCTTTGTATCGTCTGCAAACTCGTTGATCACACCACTTACTTCCTCTTCCAAGAAATTTATATATATTACAAATAGAAGAGGTCCCAGTACCAAGCCCTGCGGCACACCACTAGTGACCGACCTCCAGCTAGAAAAACACCCTTCCACTACCAAGCCAGTTACTTATCTATCTAGCTACCTGTCCTTGTATTCCATTAGCTTGAACTTTTTTATTAACCTGTCATGAGGGACTTTGTCAAACGCCTTACTGAAATCCATATAGACGACATCAATGGCTCGCCCTTCGTCCACCGTTTTCGTCACCTCCTCAAAAAATTCTAGCAGATTCATAAGGCATGACCTCCCCTTAACGAAGCCATGCTGCGTATCCCTAATCAGATCATAACGCTCTAAGTGCCTATACATCCTATCTCTAAGAATCCCCTCCAACAGCTTCCCTACCACTGACATCAAACTCACTGGCCTATAATTTCCAGGGTTATCCATACTATCCTTTTTAAACAACAGTACAACATTAGCTATTCTCCTGTCCTCTGGGACCTCTCCTGTGTCCAAAGAAGAGACAAAGATTTGCGTCAGAGGCCCAGCAATTTCACCTCGCGGCTCCCTAAGCAGCCTGGGATAAATGCCATCAGGCCCCGGAGATTATCAGTTTTAATGCTACCTAGAAACTGTAACACTTCCTCCCCCGTAATGGATATTTCCCTCAGCTGGTCCACAGCTCCCGCCAAGATAGGACCTGTCAACAAGCCCCTCTCTTTTTGTGAATACTGACGCAAAGTATTCATTCAGGATCTCCCCCATTCTCTCGGATTCTAAGCACAGTTCTCCTCCTCTGTCCCTAAGAGGACCGATTTTTCCTCTAACCATCCTTTTGTTCCTAACATAGGAGTAAAAAGCCTTTGGATTTTCCTTAATCCTTAGAGAAGAAAATGGGAGAGTGCAGAATGTAGTGTTACACTCATAGCTAGAGTGTAGAGAAAGATCAGCTTAATGCAAGATATGTCCATTCAAAATGAACCATTTGACAGTGGCAGTTGGTTGGTACGTGTCCTCAGATTATTGTACCTTTTACCCAACGGAAGAATGTGGAAGAAAGAATATCTGGGGTGCGTGGGATCCTTAGTTATGCTGGCTGCTTTGCCGAGGCAGTGGGACAGAGTCAATGCATCGGAAGCTGGTTTGCATGATGGATTGGGCTACATTCACAACCTTTTTTTAGTTCCTTGCAGTCTTGGGCAGAGCAGGGACCATACCAAGCTGTGATACAACCAGAAAGAATGCTTTAGAACATAGAAGAGTACAACACAGTACAGGCCCTTCAGCCCTCAATGTTGAGCCGAACTATGTCCGAACCCAAGATCAAACTATCCCACTCCCTGTCATTCTGGAGTACTCCATGTGTCTATCCAATAATTGCTTCAAAGTTCCTAAAGTATCCAACTCCACCATCACAGTAGGCAGTCCATTCCACACCCCAACCATTCTCTATGTAAAGTAAGTATCTCCCATCATGAACCTTATAGTTATGCCCTCTAATAACTGCTACATCCATCTGAGGAAATAGTTTTTGTGCATCCACTCTATCTATCCCCCTCATCATCTTATAAACCTCTATTAAGTCACCTCTCATCCTCCTCTGCCCTAAAGAGAAAAGCCCCAGCTTCCTCAACCTTTCCTCATAACATCTACCCTCCAAACCAGGCAGCATCCTGGTAAATCTCCTCTAAGTCTCTCTCTCTCTCATGCTTCCACATCCTCCTTATAGTGAGGTGACCAGAACTGCACACAATATTCCAAATGTGGTCTTACCAAGGTGCTGTGCAGTTGCAGCATAACCCCACAACTCTTAAACTCAAAACCTCTGTTAGTAAACGCTAACACACTATAAGCCTTCTTCATGGTTCTATCCACTTAGGTGGCAACCTTCAGGGATCTGTGAACATGAAACCCAAGGTCTCTCTGTTCCTCCACATTCCTCAGAACCTTGCCATTGACCCTGCATTCCACGTTCAAGTTTGTTGATGATCTGAACACGTAAAAACGCGAACCTCTCAACCCGTTCTACTTTGTACCCATTGATGTAGACAGGGGCATGTTCTCCTTTACGCTTCCTGAAGTCGATGACAATCTCTTTCATTTGTTGACATTGAGGGAGAGATTATTGTCATTGCAGCAATTCACCAGATTCTCGCTCTCTTTCTTGTACCCTGTCCCATTGTTTGAGACGATGGTGTCATCAGCAAACTTGAAAATCAAATTGGAGGGAATCTGGCCACATAGTCAGAGATGTATATAGAGTATAGTAGAAGATTGAGAGCACAGCCTTGTGGGGCACGGGTGTTGAGGATAATCGTGGAGGAAGTGTTGTTGCTTATCCTTACTGATTGTGGTCTGTGAGTTAGGAAGTTTAGAATCCAGTCACAGAGGGAGGAGCTGAGGCCAGGTCACAGAATTTGGAGATGAATTTTGTGGGAACAATGATGACAGCTCCACTGTCATCATGTTTTAGTCAGAGACGGTTCCTGGCTGTGGATGACACCCAAAAACACAAGCAAGATCTGAATGGCAAACACTGAGCAGAGCATCTGATAAAACCTTCTATTGGACACATGGGAATGATTTTGGAGCTTTCATTTGACTTGGGGCTATGACGATGATTGCAAATTGTTCCATGTTTGCTTGTGTGGTTTATGATCTCATTGGATTATCTTAAGACTGAAAACTCTCCCAAGTTTCCAATCTCCTTGGTTATTCTAATAGAAGAAAGATGAGATGTTAAAAATGAATGTTTTAATTCTGCTGCATATATTAATCATCTACAGATTTTCTGAAATAAAAACAGCTACCAACATGATGAAATTGCGTTCAGCCTTTTAACACATTTGAAACTTTTCCCTAACTCCGTTATACTCAGTACAATTCTATATATAGCTGGATTTACAGGAGAAACATCATCTGTAATGTACAAAGTGATCTCAATCTCTTACTCTCTTGCGCAAACATTTGTTTCCTTGCTCACATGTCCTCAGTAATTCCACACATCCCTTTATCAATCAATTATTGTAGTATACACACAGTGTTGTGAGTTATTATCCAACACTTGCTTTGTTAAACACTCACCTTTCTTGTTCAGTGTGTGCATGGCATTCCGAATCATTTCTCTTATCAACAAACAGTGACTTCAGGAATTTACCCAATGTTTTTAGCCATCCGCTCATAAAAACATCGGGTGAAAGTCCCCCATCCTGGGACCAAGTCCCATAGTGAGATGGGAATGTGGAGTGTTTCCCGTCAAAAAGGCCAGGGGTAAACATGTCCAACATTCTAACCCTGACCTCATTAATTCTGCAATATGGTGGGGCAGTCAGGATATAACCCTTGGGACGTCATCAGCAAAACTCAGCTGAAACTCCAGTATCAATCCCACCTGCCCAAGATAATCCTGGAGGAATATATAAAGTACAGGAATCAAGTAAATAAACAAATAAGAAAATTAAAGAGATGGCATAAAAATATTTGTAAACAAGATTAAGGAAAAATCAAAGGTGCCTTACCAGTATATAAAGAGCAAAGAGATAATTAAGGATAAGATAAAGAATGGAATTTGTGGGTAGATGCCGAGAATGAGGAAAGAGACTTAAGTTTTTTTGTCTCCATATTCACAAAGGAAAGAAATGATTGGATATAGTAATCCAAGAGGAACAGTGTGAAATATTGGATAAAATAATCATAATGAGAGGAAGTGTTAGAGAAGTTGGAGAAGTGGCCAGGGCTGGATAGAAGCTTCACTCGGATGTTGAAGGAGGACAGGGAGGAAATAGCAGATGCTCTGAGAATTATTTTCGAATTTTCACTCAATGCAGGGGAGGTGTTGGGGGGAATGGAGAATGCAAAGGTTGTCCTGTTGTTTAAAAAGATACAAAGGAATTACCAAACAACTACAAGCCAATTAGTCTCACCTCAGTGGTGGACAAATTATCAGATTCAATCCTGAGAGAGTGGATAAGCTGTCATTTAGAAAGGCATGGTCAGGATGGCCAGCATGACTTTGTTAGCGGAAGGTCACACCTTTCAAATTTGATTGAAATCTTTGAAGAATTCACTTTGGGAGGAATAATAGTAAAATGGACTATTATTTAAATGGTGAAAAATTACAACATGCTACTGGGCAGAGGGACCTGGGGGTCCTTGTGCATGAATCACAAAAACCCAGTCTGCAGGTGCAGCAGGTGATCAAGAAAGTGAATGGAATGTTGGCCTTTATCGCGAGAGGGATAGAATATAAAAGCAGGGGGGTCTTACTGCAACTGTACAGGGCACTGGTAAGACCACAACTGGAGTACTGTGTGCAGTTTTGGTCCCCTTATCTGCGAAAGGATATATTGGCCTTGGAGGGAGTACAGAGAAAGGTTCACCAGGCTGGTATGAGAAGGTTAGCTTATGAGGAGAGATTGAATAGATTGGGTCTGTAGTTTAGAAGGCTGAGGGATGATCTTGTAGAGACATATAAGATAATGAATGGGCTAGATAGAATAGAGGCAGAGAGATTCTTTCCACTTAGAAAGGAAACAAGAACTAGAGGGAACTTCTTCTCTAAGAAGGTAGTGAATTTTTGGAATTCTCTGCCCATTGAAGTGGTGGAGGCTACCTCGTTGAATAGATTTCTGATTGATAAGGGAATTAAGGGTTATGGGAAGCAGGCGGTAAGTAGAACTGATTCACTTCAGATCAGTCATGATCTTGTTGAATGGCGGGGCAGGCTCGAGGGGCTAGATGGCCCACTCCTGCTCCTATTTCTTATGTTCTTATGTTCTTAAGAATTGACAAGGAGGATTGATGAGGGTAGTGCATTGGAGGTTGTCTACATGGATTTTAGCAGGGCATTTGACAAGGTCTCACAAAGCAGACTGGTCAGGAAAATAGAAGCCCATACGATACAGGGTAATGTGTTGAATTGTATCCAAAGTTGCCTTAGTAACAGGAAACAAAGGGTGATGGGTGTTGGTTGTCTTTGCGAATAGAAAGCTGTTTCTGCAGGACTCGGTGTTGGCACTCTTGCTCTTTGTTTATACATTAATAATCTGGACTTGAATTGGGAAACTTGCAGATGACACAAAAATCAGCCATGGAATGGATAGTGTAATGGATAGCTATAAGTCCCAAAATAATTAGGTGGATTGTTGGAGTGAGCAGGAAAGTGACAGGTAGAAATTAATTCTGAAAAGCGTGAGGTAATGCATTTAGGAAGGTTAAATTGTGAAAGAGAATATGCAATAAATGGGAATATACCAATAGGGGTGGATGAAGTGTACAGGTCCCTAAAGATAGCAGTGCAGATAAATAAGGTTGTAAAGAAGACATATGGAATTGTTTCTTCATTCGCAGAGAGTTAGAATACAAAAGCAGGGACATATGATGAAACTATATAAAACAGTCACATTTGGAATATTGTCTGCAGTTCTGGTCACCACATTACAGGAAGGATGTAATTGATATGGAGGGAGTTCAGAGAAGATTTACTAGGATATTGCCAGGGCTGGAGAATTGTAGCTACGAGGAGAGATTGGAGACAGTGGGGTTATCTTCCTTGGAACAGAGAAGGCTGAGGGATGACATGATTGAGGTGCAAAATATTGAGGGGGCAGTGAGAGGGTAGACAGGAGAAACCTGTTTCCCTTGGCAGAGAATTCAAAAACTGGGGGTCATAGATTCAAAATAAATGGCAGAAGAATTAGAGGGACCATGAGGAAAAATGCTTTTAGACAGAGACAAGTGGGTGTCTGGAATTCATTGCCTGAGTTGACAGTGAATGCGAAGACCCTAAACTCTTTTAAAAGTACCTGGATCTACACTTTAAGTGCTGTAAGTGACAGGGCTATGGGCCAGTGTATTTGGGTCAGTATGGATAAAATGGGCTGAATGGCCCCTCTTCTGCTCTTTCTCATTTCTTGTGTTAAATATCAGGAAGGGGAGGTTAAAGTCAAGCTGGAGGTTTAATGATATCTCTCTGGATGTCCTTGTTTATCATGTCCAGGCCATAGAACATAGAACATAGAACATTACAGCACAGAACAGGCCCTTCGGCCTTCGATGTTGCGCCGACCAATATAAAAAGCAATGCCCCTCCAAACTAAACCATTCCCTTCTCTTCCATATACTTATCAACTAACCTCTTAAACGCCACCAAACTTGGCGCATCTACAACTGCTGCAGGCAGGGCATTCCACTCCCGAACCACCCTTTGGGTAAAGAGCCTACCTCTGATATCCTGACCTCCTGAGGTCAGGAGGCATATTTGCTACAATGCAGGTGGGGGGAGATGGTCCAGCAGAGATATAAAGCCAGTGTGTTCACAAGAGAGCATGCTGTCAGTGCCCATGGGTTACAGAGATGGTGACAGGATGAATGAGCTGAGTCATTCCATCAGGATAAATCCCAGCCATGATCACTGCATCCCCACAGACTCTGAAATGTCAGGGTCTAAGTTTGTCTCAGAGACCCCACACTGCCAGAAGTGAACACTCCTTCCACAGACATGGGGCATGACATTGTGGAGCATTAGTTTAGTGGCCTATACCGCAAGTGGAATACTATATTCAGGGGGACTGTACTGTGGGGGTTGTTGAGGATGGGGGGAGGAGGCGATGGTGATGGCTGGTGGGGGAGTCAGCGGGGGGTGAAGGCTGAGGGAAGGGTGGTGGAATGAAGGCCCACGGAGGAGAAGGAGGGGTGATGATTGGGGGAACAGGGTTGGGGGTTGAGGGCTGGGGAAGGGGGAGTGAAGGCCCGGGGAATGGGGGGACAGTGTTGGTACTGAGGAAATGAGCAGCCCCCTCACCCCTAATCAGACATGCGGCTGAACCTATCTCTAGCGTGTGGATGTACGCAATGATCTGGAGGGAGCTGGTCCATAACTTCTACTCAGTTTTCTCCATTGATGATGAGTGACACACAAATGGACATCCCTCCAGTTGCCCCTTCCCCTCGCAGAGTGACGCTGCTTCAACCACAAGATACAGGCTGGATTTTCCAGCCCCACCAGTGGCTGGGATTCTCCAGTCCCGCTGCAGTGATTGGTGAGCTGGTAGCGCTGGAGGGATGGATGATACTGGAGAGTTCATCTCAATGTGCTGCTTGTGTCAGGTTTAGCGATGATGAAAAATGTTAGATTGCAGAAAATTCCTATTTTGCCCTCATAATAACTTTCCTAAACCTTTAATCCACACAGTACATTCTGCACAGAACTTTAAAAACCACATGAACCTTTCGAATTACAGCCAAACTATTTTAAACTGGAACAATTTCAGCAAGTGTGGTTGGATTGTGTGGTTCTGTGCTCGGGGTCCAGACAATTGCAAAGTGTGTCCAGTCCTCAGCAGAACATTCCACACAAACCTTTCATGGTTTGTTCTTTCATCCACTAGCATTTCAATTATTTTGACAAAGCTTTGACAAAAGGGTCATCTGAACTCGAAATGTCAGCTCTTTCTTCTCCTCACAGATGCTCCCAGACTTACCAGATTTTCCAGCATTTTCTCTTTCGGTTTCAGATTCCAGCACCCACAGTAATTTGCTTTCATCCATATTTCAGTTATTCTGTTGTTTCTGCAATGCCACACGCAGTTCCTGGCTCCAGAAGCTCTCAATTCTGTAAGTGCTGGATCATCTGTTTGAACATGTGTGAGAGTTGGCTGGATAACTTTGGTAGCATGGCTGAAATGTGGTGGGAATCGCACGCACTGGTTCCACCTCCTGCTGATTGGCAGTGTGCTGTCTGGCCGCTTAATCCAGAACTTTTTCTCTGGTTGAGAGAGGAATGTTGGTCAGGACACAGGAGATCTCCCAACACATTGTTCAATGCAGCTGTGGGAACCGTCTTCCACAGGATCATTTTCCTTAAAAGGAACAGAAAGTCTTCAGCGAGTACTTTTAAGGAGCTTTATTAAAACCCGTAACTAAATTAAGGCAGATTGTACGCTGTCAGAGTTGCTTCATCTCACAGAGGAAATGCAGGAACAGTCTCAATGTTAATGGTCCCTTTCAACTTTATTCAAAAAGCACTGCTTAATTTAAAAGTGATTGTAATGACCTGAAATTGATAGGAATGTTGTTATAACAGAGACTTCAATTATCTGTAACAATTAGGAATCAATTATACACTTTACAGTAATCCATTTTAGATAAAAATTAGTATAAATCTAAATTCCCCTTGTTGTTTTAAAAACCCAAACTGAAAACATCACCAGTCAACCCTCACAATATAAGATTGCAGAGACAGGAGGAGGCCATTCAGCCCCTCATTCTGTTGCAATTCAATGTATCCATAGAATTCCTATAGTGCAGAAGGAGGCCAATCAGCCCATCGTGCCTGCACCAACTATGTGAAAGAACATCCTCCCCGCCCATTTAGCATGGCTAATCCACATAATCTACCCACCTTGGGGCAATTTAACACAGTTTATCATCTAACTTGCACATTTTTGGAGTGTGGAAGGAAGCTGAAGCACCCAGAGGAAAGCAACACAGACACAGGGAGAATGTACAGACTTCACACAGATAGTCACCCAAGGCTGGAATTGAACCTGAGTCCCTGGTGCTGTGAGACAACAGTGCTAACCATGTCACCCATCTAAAAATTCCACATTGAATTTCATAGCTGATTTGTGACCTAACTCCACAGGCAGGATTTTGCTTTGTGGGTAGGACCCCACCCTCTAGCATGGTGCTTCCAACATCATGGTCACAGGCTCAATCCCCATTCTAACCTGTCTTCAAACAAACATGGCACCTGCTGACATAGTCAGTTACAATCACTTTGTCATTTTCCTCCTGTGGCCTAGATGATATAGGTCACTGAAATGGTAATCACAATGTGGAGATGCTGGCGTTGGACTGGGGTGCACACAGTAAGAAGTCTCATAACAGCAGGTTAAAGTCCTACAGGTTTATTTGCAATCACTCACCTGATGAAAGAGCAGCGTTCTGAAAGCTCGTGATTCCAAATAAACCTATTGGACTTTAACCTGGTAATCCACAAGCCAAGGGCAATGCCCTAGGGTTCCAGGTTCGAATCCCACTATGGTAAACTGTCCCATGGCAGACATGGGTGAGCTGCAAAATTTCCAAGGTGAGCAGACCCCCATAGCGCTCAAGGTGAATCAGAGCCAAAATCAAGATCCCACCCGCCACATGTAAATAAATATTTGACTTGATTTATTATTGTCACTTGTATTAGGATAAAGTATTGTTTCTTGCACGCTATACAGACAAAAGATACAGTTCATAGAGAGAGACATAAGAAGTGCAGAATATAATGTTACAGTCATAGCTAGGGTGTAGAGAAAGATCAACTTAATGTAAGATAGGTCCATTCAAAAGTCTGACGGTAGCAGGGAGTTGGTTGGTACATGACATCAGACTTTTTTATCTTTTTCCCAACAGATGAACATGGAAGAGAGAATGTCCAGGGTGAGTGGGGTCCTTAATAATGCTGACTGCTTTGCCAGGGCAGCAGGAAGTGTAGACAGAGTCAATAGATGAGAGGCTGGTTTGCGTGATGGATTGAGTTACATTCACATCCTTTTGTAGTTTCTTGCGGTCTTGGGCAGAGCAGAAGTTATACCTGTGATACAACTTCTTAACAAGCCTATTAACCAGGACAATAATTGAGGAGTGTAGTGGTCACCACAGTTAAAAGGTGCTCTCCATGCAGGAGGATTCCCTCAGCCAGGAGCACAAAGGTCCAATCCTGCCCCTCCCCAGATACCTCTACAGTCACTTTCTCAATGGTGGAAAGCTCTAATATCCAGAGTTCCATCCCCAGTCATGGAGCACTCACATTGTTCGTCTCCTGAAGAAAGACAGATAGGTCAATTGTCATCCCAAAAAGTACATGATCCTATGTCATGTATGTACATGACCCTATGAGGGGTTCAGGCACCCACCTGAACCCTCCCCAATTAAGTAACAAAGAGACAGAAATTCAACTCTGTGACTGATGTGAGATTGAGAGTACAAAGTGACTAGAACACATTGAGTGACAATAGAGTCATACAGTAAATACTATGAGAAATATTCATTTAGAATCTCACCCATCTCTTGTGAATCTGCACATAGATCACCTTGTTGATCCGTAAGAGGCCCTACTCTCTCCCTTGTTATTCTTTTGCCCTTACTGAATTTTAGAAGCTCTGTGGATTCTCCTTTGCCTTATCTACCAAAACAACTTCATGTCCCCTTTTTGACTTCCTGATTTCCCTTATAATCTCATAAGTTTCTATAAGATTTCCCCTCACTCTTATGAATTCCAATGAGTATAGCCCCAGTCTACTCAATCTGTCCTCATAAGCAAACTTTCTCAACTCTGGAATCAACCTAGTGAATCTCCTTGGCACCCCATCCAGTGCCAGTATATCCTTTTTCAAGTATGGAGACCATAACTGTACACAGTACTTCAGTTGTGGCCTGGCCCATTTCAGTTTCTGTCAATGGTAACTCCAAGATGTTGATAATGCCATTGAATGCCATGGGGTGACAGCTAAATTCCCTTTGTCTGGCACTTGTGGTGTATGAATATTGCAAAGCCTTGATATTGTCAAGGTCTTACTGCATTTGGACTCAGACTAATTCAGCATCTAAGAGGTCGAGAATGGTGCTGAACACTTTTGACCTTATGATAGAAGGAAGGCCATTGGTGAAGCAGCTGAAGATTGTTAGATCTAGGACACTATCCTGAAAGACTCCTGCAGTGATGTCCTGGAGCTGAGATGATTGGGCTGCATCAACCACAACCATCTTTTTTTGTGCCAGGTATGATTCCAACCAATGAAATTTCCTTCTGATACCCATTGATTCGAGTTTCACTAGTGCTCCTTAATGCCTCACTCGGTCAAATGCCGTCTTGATGTCAAGGGCAGTCACTCTCACCTCACCTCTGGCATTCAGCTCTTTTATCCATGTTTGAACCAAGGCTGTAATGAGGTCAGGAGCTGAGTGACTCTGGGAGAAACCCAAACTGGGCGTCACTGAGCAGGTTATTGCTGAGCAGGTGCTGTTGGATAGCACTATCGATGACCCCTTCCATCACTTTACTGATGATCGAGAGTAGACTGATGGGGCAGTAATTGGCCAGATTGGATTTTTTAAGTAGGGAACATACCCATTTTCCATATTGCCGGGTAGATGCTGTAACGGAAGGGCTTAGCTAGGGACAAGGCCAGTTCTGGAGCACAAGTCTTCAGCACTATAAATATTAATTAGAATTAATATTTTTTTGAATGAATATTAAGAATTTACCCTTTGAAAGTAAATACATACCTATATTAAAACATTGTAGTTTATACTGGATTACCTCATTTATTGACTGACCATCAATAGTAATTTGTTGATATGCAGAAATCTTCCTAATGTCTCAGTCATGGTCCAGTTTTTGCTTCACATTTTAAAACCATTCTAAGAAGAATGTCAGTTAATCCATACTGACCTGAAGACTGGCCAAAGAGCAGTTAGCCTCTAACTGACTTCAGCAGGCTAAGCACCAAGACACTGTGTTCTTAAAATTACATACAGTTCTACAATAATAATGGAACTGGACGCTGTGAATGGAATTGTAGAGTGCTCGTAACCTGAGAAAACAATTTGTGCTGTGATTTACTGTGCACTTTGGATAATCCATTGGCTTTCATTGAAATATGCTAATTGTACTTGGCTTATTGTTGATTGTATGAAACTGTAACTAATGTATTTAAATAAATGAGGAGTAATGTGTAGACATTAAGCTTTTTAATAATGTATTTAAGTCTTTGAAATTATGTAGCAAACCTGACGCTTACAATTTATCCACAGATTTCAATATTAGCAAAACTCAGCCAAGTTATCAGTGGGTCGACAGCATCTATGGGGAGAGAATAGAGCCAAAGTTTCCAGTCTGGATGCTCCTTGAGCAGGTTCTGATGAAGGGTCATCCAGACTCAAAATGCTAGCTCGATTCTCTCTCCACAGAGGCTGTCAGACCTGCTGAGATTTTCCAGCATTTTTCTGTTTTTGTTTCAGATTCCAGCATCAGCAGTATTTTGCTTTTAGATTAGTCACATTGTCCTTGTGTTAAAGTGTCAATCAAAGTAATTGTGAGATTTATTGAATGAAGTCAACTATTTACTTGTGGACTATTGTCTCCCATCTAGAATCATTGCATTTCTTCAACATACTGCAGCCTTTAATGTAATATTTTGACAAACACTAGAGATACATTAAACTGTTGATGAATTCTTCTCCTTAGGGGTTTGGGGAGTGAGGGGGGAGAAGGGATTGTTTTCTCACAAGTATGAATTTATCAATTGGCAACTTTATCTTAAAGTATAAAGAGAGCTCTGATGTAATTGGAATATTGTTCACCTCAGAAAGGGATACTTATAATAAATCATCTTCTGACCAATGCATGACATTCATCCCAGCAATCCTGGAACTATTCCTGCCACTCCACAGATTGATTGAAATATTCTGATCCTACACAGATGGACCCCACACAATTAGATCCACTGAAAAGTGGTCTCTAAAAGTATCACAAGTGAAGTTAATCCGACTATTTCACAAACTGTTCCAAGTGTTTTATTAAAACTACTTATTCACAAGATTACATTGATGGAAGAAATGTTTGCAAAAATTTTACAAAATGTCTTTATATTTCAAAGGCCACTCAGTGCTTTCAGAATTCTTTAGAATCAGTTGTTAAGTGAGATTCCGCCTGAATTGATTTAATTTATTCAAAATCATTAGACTCTTTCCAAGTTACCTTCTACACCTTCAGGGTTCTGTAGCCCGGAGTCACAGCGTACAAAACTTTGCACAGCCATTAGCTAAATGCTATTCATCAATCCTCAATGACATCATCCTCGGAGACAATGTTGGCCTGACAACCATTTCCAAATCACTTTTACCAACAAACAATCAAGCAGATCATTTGCTTTTTGTTGGGAATGTGTAATAATGCCTTTGCCAAACAGTTTTTGACCTATCGTTCCCTTTGTTAGTTGCTGTTTCACCCAATCAAAGTTGTACAACCTTCTCTTCCCGATCAGTCTTATTTTCAGCCTTTCTGGTTATTTGATTAGAAAGGCAACAAGTTGGCAAACATTGGAAAGTTTATTTAACATCGGGCATTTTTTCACTTCAACATTTCATTCCTCTCGCTTAAACTAGTAGAAGGTCCTCCCACAAACCCCTGCCCCAAAACCCCACCCCAAACCCCTGCTCTTTGCCACCTTCCCAATCCCGAACACACCCAATCCCAAACTCCTCCCACGTCCCAAAGATATAAGAGTTAGGTGGCCATGCTAAATTGCCCCTTAATGTCAGGGGATTAGGAGGGTAAATATGTGGGGTTAGGGGGTTAGGCCCTGGGTGGAATTTTGTCAATACAGATAGATGGGCTGAATGGCCTCCTTCTGCATTGTAGGGATTCTTTGATTCTAATTTGATTGGACAGCAATGAACTGGATGTGATGTCACTGCCTGATGTCATATAGAACTGATGTCAGTTCTATGTTCTATGTTCTATGTTCTATGTTCTATGTTACTGCCTTGTGATGATGGGAATTATCATGTCTTTCCTCTGCCTAGTGGCCAATCATGGGACTCACTTGTTTAAAACATTATTTTGAAATCTCCGTCAGTGCTTTGTATGGCCACTTGGGATTGGTGTCGATCTCGGTGGGATTCTGGCAACATCTCAGTTCCTATTCTTTGAAAAAGCTGGCATTTCTTTGCTGTTCCTCCAGACCTTGCTATCCTAGGCCACTGCCTCATCCACCTCCTGGTTTTTGCCGGCTCACCAAACAGGTGTGACAATCTGAATAAAATCCACCAGATTCACTCGGGCGCAGTGTAACCCCCAGAAACAGAATTATCTTTGCTGCTGCCCTTGTAGCGAGCTGGTGGATTTAAACTGAGGCATTATCAACTTAATTAAACAGATTGTTTTCATGGCCTTCAGTGAGCGCTGTCCCAGAACAGAGGTTTAAAATGTAACTTTACTGAAGAAGCAATTTCCTGATTGGTGGGTTTTTAGCTTTGTTTCAGACGTTGCATTTGCACTCAAAAAAACTCTAAGAAAAGATTTGACATCTTCTGAATGCAGTGAAATGTGACAGGAGTCAGGCTTCAGACCAACTCCTGAAAACATAATCTGGCGGCAATAAAACCGATTCCACAAAGGTTCATCAGGAATGGTTGCTGAAGCAAACACTGCGACATTACTGAATAGGAAACTCGTAAACATTTAAAAAAGGATAAAGAAAAGATACAGGAAAATGAGATACAGAATTGGAGTGAGATACTGTGAGCTTGCAATAAATATGCTGTCAGCTTTGGCCACCTGGAATAAGTATATGGCTGTAATATTGTTATAGCCACATACTGCAAAGTCCATATTCTATCAGTAAATTGTAAAAATGAACATGAAATATTATTATGATGAGAAAATATGGCACCAACTGAAACTTTGTGAATGTGCAGAAAGATGGGGCTACTTTATGTCAGGGCTTATGGTCAGGTACAAATAAAACTGTAGCTCCGGTTCCGAATGGAATGTAAACAATGTGTAGTTATTTAGTTAAATGCAGTGTTCATTTATTGGAGTAGAGGCAGTGTACAGTTATTTTTTATTAAGGAGCAGCACATTGCCACAGTGGTTTGCACTGCTGCTCCACAGTGCCAGACACTTGGGTTGAATTCCAGCCTCGGGTCACTGTCTGCATGGAGGTTGCACATTCTCCCCATGTCTGTGTCGGTTTCCTCTGGGTGCTCCAGTTTCCCCCACAGCCCAAAGACTGAAGGTGCTTTAGGTGGGCTATCCATGCTAAATTGCTCCTCAGTGTTAGGGGGACCAGCAGTGTAAATAGAGGGATAGGAGCTGGGTGAGATTGTTGTTGCAGGCTCGATGGGCCAAATGCCCTGCTTCTGCACTGTAAGGATTCTATTATCACAAGTAGGCTTACATTAACACTGCAATGAAATTAATGTGAATATCCCCTACTCGCCACAGTCCAGCGTGTCTTCTGGCACACTGAGGGAGAATTTAGCACAGCCATTGCACCTAACCAGCACGTTGTTTAGACTGTGGGAAGAAATTGGAACACCCAGAGGAAACTCACACAGACTTGGGGAGAACGTGCAAACTCCACACAGACAGTGACCCAAATCAGGAATCAAACAAAGGCTGCTGGTGCTGTGAGGCGGCACTGCTAACCATTGTACCACCGTGCTGCCCTATTGGTTATTAGTATATATGCAGTGTACAGATATTGCGGTATAGGCAGTTTATAGTTATTGGAGTATACTCAATATAGTCATTTGTATATAAGTAATGAATAGTTACTGAAGTTATTACAAGTTAAGAAAGCCTACCAATGCTTTTACTTTCTCAGAAGACTAAGGAAATTTAGCACGTCCGCTACGATTCTTGCCAACTTTCACAGATGCCCCACAGAAAGTGTTCTTCCTGGTTGTTTCACAGCTTGGTATCGCTCCTGCTGTGTCCAAGACCAAAGAAACTACAAAGGGTTGTGCATGAAGCCCAGTCCAGCACTCAAACCAGCCTCCCATCCATTGACTCTATCTACACTTCCCATTGCCTCAGCAAAGCAGCCAACATAATTAAGGACCCCACGCACCCCAGACATTCTCTCTTCCACCTCGTTCTGTCAGGAAAACGATAAAAAAGTCTGAGGACACATGCCAACTGATTCAAGAATAGCATCTTCTCTGCTGCTGTCAGACTTTTGAATGGACCTACCTTGAAAAGTTGATCTTTCTTTATACCCGAGCTATGACTGTAACAGCACGTTCTGCACTCTCTTGTTTCCTTCTCTATAAACAGTGTGCTTTGTCTGTATAACGTGCAAGAAACAATACTTTTCATTGCATACAAATACATATGGCAATAATAAATCAAATCAAATCAAATCAATATTGAGATCTATGTTATGTTGACATCAACACCGCCACAAAATGCCAGTAACTGAAGCAGGAATTTATTCTCTGTGTCCTGTGTTTCTGATTTCTGTAGCTCGCCCTTGATGGTTGGGTTGTGATAGTAAGACTCGAGAAGGGAAGCGGCTTGTTGATCACCCTCTGCTGCGGTTATATGCTGCTTTTATCCAGTTACTAAATCGCAGAAGCACTGTCAGCACATTGTGAAGGGCTACTGGTAATGACACCATTTATCATGGAAGCATTGCTCATGAGCTTCATGTGGTATTAATAGGACATTTCACCAGCGCTGTGTGTTGTGGGACATCCTTCATGTCTGTAGAAGAAGGGATCTTGTGCCACTGATGACTTATAATAGTCTTTCGCTCAACTGAAGGAATCTCTAACACACACTAAGGCGAGATGTCCTCGTTAGAATAAACTCCCTCTGTAAATCCCAGAAATGCAGCACACAAACTGGAAGTCAAAACATTACTAGAATAATCTTAGAATCGTAGAATCCCTACAGTGCTGAAAGGGGCCATTCAGTCCATCGAGCTTGTGCCCAGGCTCTGCCCTGGTAACCTTGTGTATTTAATCTGCTAACCTCCCTGGCACTAAGAGGAAATTTAGTACAGCCAATTCACCTAATCCGCACACAGGAGCACCCGGTTTTAATAGTCAGAGCAATTATTATGGTTATTAATCTCTTGGGAGAATAAGTTTAGCTACCAAGACACCGTCAACTAGGAAAGGAGCTTGATGCCGGTCCTGGTGAACTGAAGGAGATGGAGAGACTTCCGATCAAAGGGCAAAATAAACTCACAGCTGATTGGAAACCGCATGGAGCTGCTCCAGTGAGAAACCAGCATACACATCTGGTAAACAGATTCCAACTTTCATCCCTTACTGACCATGGGCTGGATTCTCCAACCTTGACCGTAGCTCAGGTTCTCCAGGCTTGCTGCTGTACATCGAAATTTAAGTTTAACTTTATTTATTAGTGTCACAAGTTGGCTTCCATTTGGGGAATTTCACAGTAACTTCATTGCAGAGTTAATGTAAGCCTTACTTGTGACTAATAAATAAACTATGCTATATTATAGATCAAGGATGTCTCTGAGTGATTGAAGGAATATTCTTAAGGGGGAGGGGGGGCAGCCAGAGCTTGTTATACATATTAGTACCAATGACATAGTAGGAAAAGGGATGAGGTCTGAAATGTGAATATAGAGTTAGGCAGAAAGCTGAAGTGCAGGACCTTGAAGATAGTAATTTCAGGCTTACTACTGCTGCTACATGCTAGTGAGAGTCAGAATAGGAAAGTTAGGCTGATGAATGTGTGGTTCAAGAGCTAACGCAAGGGGCAGAAATTTAGATTTTTGGATCATTGGGATCTTTTCTGGGGAAGGGCTGACCTGTTCAAGAGGGCCGGGTTACACCTAAACTAGAGGGGGACTGACATCCTGGCGAGGAGATTTTCTCGAGCCACTCGGGAAGGGTTTAAACTAGTTTGGCAGAGGGTGTGGGATCCAAAGCAGTAGGGAGACAGAGGAACAGTTTGAGGACAGCGCAGAAGTTAAAGAGAACACATTAAATAAAAAAGGCAGTGTCGGTAATCCTAGTATCAGACAGATCAGGCAAAAGCAAGACAGAGAGCAAGGGAGGGCCAACTTGGGGAAATAAATAGTGATGTCTTGAGGAGTGTAAATATTATAGAGAATGAGGTGCTGGAAGTCTTAAAGTGCATCAAGTAGATAAATCCCTGCGACCTGATGAAGTGTATCCCAGGACATTATGGGAGGCTAGGGAGAAAATTGCGGGTCCCTTTGTAGAAATATTTGAATCATTGACAGTGACGGGTGAGGTATCTGAAGATTGGAGAGGGGCAAATGCTGTGCCTTTATTTAAAAAGGGCTACAGGGAAAAGCCTGGAAACTACAGGCTAGTGAGCCTCACATCTGTGATGGATAATCTGTTGGAAGGTATTTTAAGAAACAGGATCAAAAGGCATTTAGAGACGCAAGGACTGATTAGAGACAGTCAGCATGGCTTTGTGAGTGGAAAATCACGTCTCTCAAATTTGATTGAGTTTTTTGAAGGGGTAATCAAGAAGGTAGATAAGAGAGTGCAGTTGATGTTGTCTACATGGACTTTAGCAAGGCCTTTGACAAAGCACCGCATGATCCACACAGGATCCAAGGTGAGGTATCTAAATGGATACAAAATTGGCTCCTTGACAGAAGGTGGTTGTAGAGGGTTGTTTTTCAAACTGGAGGCCTGTGACCAGCGATGTGCCTCAGGGATCAGTGCTGGGTCCACTGTAATTTGCCATTTATATTAATGATTTGGATGAGAATGTAGAAAGCGTAGTTAGTAAATTTGCAGATGACACCAAGATTTGTGGCATGGTGGACAGTGAGGAAAGTTATCTCCAATCACAATGGGATCTTGATCAATTTGGCCAGTGGACTGATGAATGACAGATAGAGTTTAATTTAGATAAATGCATTTTATCTAAATGCAAGGTGATGCATTTTGGTAGATTGAACCAAGGCAGGACAGACTTAATTAATGGTAGAGTGTTGGGAAGAGTTACAGAACAAAGAGATCTAGGTTCGTAGCTCCTTGAAAGTGGAGTCAACAGGTGGACAGAATAGTGAAGAAAGCATTCGGCATGCTTGGTTTCATTGGTCAGAACATTGAATACAGGAGTTGGGACGTCTTGTTGAAGTTGTACAAGACATTGGTAAGGCCACATTTGGAATACTGTGTACAGTTCTGGTCAGCCTATTATAGAAGTGATATTATTAAGCTAGAAAGAATGCAGAAAAGATTTACTAGGATGCTACTAGGACTTGATGGATTGTGTCATAAGAAGAGGCTGGATAGACTGGGACTTTTTTCTCTGGACCATTATTTTATAGTGGTCTATAAAATAATGAGGGGCATAGGTCAGTTAGATAGTCAATATCGTTTCTCAGAAGTAGGGCAGTCTAAAACTAGAGGCCATAGGTTTAAGGTGAGAGGGAAGAAATAAAGAAGTGCCCAGAGGGGCAATTTTTTCACACAGAGGGTAGTGAACAAGCTACTGGAGGTAGTAATAGAGGTGGGTACAATTTTTATCTTTTAAAAAGTATTTAGATAGTTATATTGGTATGATGGCTATAAAGGGATATGGGCCAAATGCGGCAATTAGGATTAGCTTAGGGGTTTTTGAAAAGAAAGGATGGCGTGTACATGTTGGGCTGAAGGGCCTGTTTCCGTGTTGTAAACCTTTATGACTCTATACATTAGCTGAGTGCCAATTTCCCCATTCTCACAGGCACTGATAGCCAGGTGTGAATGACTGGAGAATACCACTTCACGGAGCTCAGAAGGTTTTGAAGGTTATATTTATAGGAATGGCTGGGACAATAGTGGTGTCCTTTCAGAGTATAAACCACTCTCCTCAGTTTATGGGGAGCAGGTGGCCCTATGTATCCATCCACAAGAAAAAAGTGTCTTCCTCACTGTGATCATCCTCAAACATGCCCATGGCAGTTTGAAGAGCTGTTTCTGAATAACTTTACAATAGCACTGGATAAGGCAAGTTTCATTTTTATTACCAGGGATTTGAATGCTGAAAGATCACTAAATTATGACATGAGATTTCAGAATTGAATTCCATAATTTTATTCCTCCTTCCACTGAAACTGAGTTTGTGTTTGAATCGATCAATGAAGCAAAAAGGATGACACGAAATCCAAACTGGAAGGTTCTAGAAAACGGTGGATTGTAGATGCGATCCTGAGCCATCTAATCTCAGCCTGGGTCAAAAACTCACCTCAGCTACAAACACACTTCATTTAAAATTCAAACAATTTCTCCAGATCAGACAGACCTCTCAGCCGAGGCTTAGAGTCGATGTCACGTTTACCGTTTGTAGCTCTTTTTCAGATATTTCCATTTACACAGAGTGAGAAACTCACTTCCAAACATTCTGTAAATTTCACACAAGACCCTTATCTGCTTCATAGGAGAGACAGAAGAAACAGCCTGCTGTTTCCAAGTGTTTCACAGCACCAGGGACCCAGATTCAATTCCGGCCTCGCATCACTGCCTATGTGGAGTCTGCATGTTCTCCCCATGTCTGCATGGGCTTCCTCCAGGTGCTCCGGTTTCCTCCCACAGTCTAAAGATGTGCAGGTTAGGTTGATTGGCCATGCTAAATTGCCCGTTACTGTCAGGAGGACTAATTAGGGTAAATGAATGGGGATAGGGCCTGGGTGGAATTGTGGTTGGTGAAGACTCGATGGGCTGAATGGCCTCCTTCTGCATTGTAGGGTTTTTATGATTGGGACAGGATAGGGGAACGCGGGGAGATGTTCATATTTCTACAAATAAAATCAATCCCTCTGTTCTTTTAAGTGTAAGTACAAGTTGATTTGCTTTACAGTATTCCAAAATCAGCAGCAGATGATTCATTAACCCTGCTGTCTTTGTGTTTTCTGAAAGGTCTGATGTCTCTACTTCAACTTCTTAAATAAATTAAATATTAAAAATTGTTCTACCCAATGGCCTTGTTTTTTCACTTTAGTTTCACCTCCAGAATGATCAGAATGACAGTGTGAGCTACTGACCTCACTGACTGTCAGATATTCCGTATTCTTTATCAAAAATAATCACCCAGAAAAGCTCAAAGAAAGCATTTGGACAGACAGTGATGTAACTCAAGGAGACAGTGATTAGAACGTGGCAGCATAATGTATTGTATTTACAATCCGAGTAGATCCCTACAACATGAACCTTGTCCCTTCATCCTGTACCCTTCACCCTTCATTCTGCACCCTCCACCCTGGACCCTCCACCCTGGACCCTCCACCCTGGACCCTTCACCAATATTTCTCAACAAAATATTTTAAAAACCAGCAGAACAGATTACTCATCAAAATAAAGTCAGGTTGCAGTGTACATTGTGATCGAGCTGGCAGTTTTAAAAATCAATCCAGCCTCTGCCCTCAGCCCGTAACAGTTAATGAGAAAAGAAATGTTTACAGTAAGACTAATAAAGATTAATTGCCTGGCAATGAATTTCAAACAACCTTATTTCCCAATATCAATTATTCAACTGAATTACTCACTGGTAACTGATTATAGTCAGCCTTTCTCCACCATGAGTTACCCTAGGGCGGCACGGTGACACAGTGGTTAGCACTGCTGCCTCACAGCACCAGGGACCTAGGTTCGATTCCTGGCTTGCGTCACTGTGTGCAGAGTCTGCACATTTTCCCTGTGTTTGTGTGGGTTTCCTCCCACAGTCTAAAAGATGTGCAGGTTAGGTGCATTGACCATGCTGAATTCTCCCTCAGTCTACCCAAACAGGCACTGGTGTGTGGCAGGTAGGGGATTTTCACAGTAACTTCATTGCAGTGTTAATGTAAGCATTAAGAGAAAATGCTGGAAAATGTCAGCAGGTCTGGCAGCATCTATAAGGAGAGAAAAGAAATGACTCTTTTGTCAAAGAGTCATCTCTTTCCCCTTTTCAATATGCTCCAGGTGCAAGTCAGTGGGACTAGGCAGAAAAATGGTTCGGCACAGCCAAGTAGGGCCAAAAGGCCTGTTTCTGTGCTGTAATGTTCTATGGTTCAAAGCTCCATCCACCAGCTTTAATAAAGGGTCACATGGACTTGAAACACCAGCTCTCCTTACAGATGCTGCCACATCTGCTGAGATTTTCCAGCACTTTCTCTTATGGTTTCAGATTCCAGCATCTGCAATAATTTGCTTTTATTAATGTAAGCCTACTTATGACATCATAAATAAACTTTTGCATATCACTCCTGTTATTGACATGTTGAGTGGTAAATTATTAGTGTTGGTTCCTTCTTGCCCTATTGCTGGGTTTATAGTTCATGTACACCTTGGGAGGGCATTGTTGTTCTGTGTAGTGTTAATGTGTGAATGCAATGGAAAGTACCTGGATGTGTCTTGCATCATGTTCCTGGCACAGTCACAATGCTGCATAGAGAATCTCCAAAGGCAGCTGTGTCATTACAACCTGAACAACCAAATAGAACAAAACATTGAAAACATCAACATTGGCAGGACTTCCCCTCTCTCAAACTCCAATTAACTACCTTTGTACGTGTCTGGGGAAATCCTACTGCCTCCTCCCTGAGTGACACCACCTGATATTCTTGATTTGCTAAAAAATGACATGTTGTTTGCTGTAACTTCCAATTTGTATTGTTTGTCTATCATTTGGCCTGATCCTCAGATCAGAAAACTGGCAGCTCAATCGATTTCACCTCTTAGAAAGTGAAATGTGGATCCATTTGGAAAGAATGTTGGAGTTTCAAATGAATAATCTAAAGCAGATTAGTAGTTGTAAGTAGAAATTGTGCTGCATATTAGTGAGTGTTTGACGTGTTTTTATAAAATAACTTTTGCTGCTTTAGCGGATACATTAATCCTTCATGATATTGGGGAAAGGAATTTTACACACACATTATGATCATTCAGATGTTAATACCACACAGCAGACTGAAATAAATTCATCAAGCTATATTGTCTGATTGATATAAAAGCAAATTACTGCAGATGCTCGAATCTGAAATCAAAATAGAAAACGCTGGAAGATCTCAGCAGGTCTGTAAGGAGAGAAAATAGAAAAGGATCACATTCAGTGTTGGCTAGTCAGCTGTGACTGTTCACACCCCAACTGCCATCCTTATCTTAAATCAAGCAGCACAGTGGCACAGTGGTTAGCACTGCTGCCACAAAATGCCAGGGACCTGCGTTCAATTCTGGCCTGAGGTCACTGTTCGCATGTTCTCCCCGTGCCTGCGTGGGTTTCCTCCAGGTGCTCCGGTTTCCTCCCACAGTCCAAAAATGTGAGGGTTAGGTGGATTGGCCATGCTAAATTGACCCTAGTGTCAGTACTACACTAGGGTAAAAATGGAGGGTTATGGGAGGAGGGCCTGGGTGGGATTGTGCTAGTGCAGACATGATGGGCTGAATGGCCTCCTTGTACTGCTGGTTTCTGTGATTCTTCTAAGATGGAGACTGTCTGATTCCTTCTAGAATTTTCCTCTGCCTATCATGTAGAAAAGAATGTGTTATTTCACACTAAATCTGTGAAAAGATTTATTTTTAATTGTGAACCCTGAACAAGATTACAGTAAAACAAAGAGGCAGAGTTTGACTGCTCCTAACGGGGAGGGGGAGGGATGGGGGAGTTTCCGCTGGTGTTGCCCATTTTAAAATCCCCAGCCTAAACAATAGAATTCAAAGGAAATCCCCAAAAATATTCTGAACTTTCCTGCCGTGTAATCAAACTATTCCAAATATTTCACTTTCTCTGCCAGTTAAAGGTCATTATTTTGATGATAACAAACGTGGGCAAATGATTCTCTAACCATTGTGTGCTGTTCACTGAGTCACACAGGCGTTCATTACAGAAAGAGAAATGTTGCCAGTTCCACCCAGCCCTTCAAACAAAATCTTTTTCCCCCAACTCTCCAAAAGGCATTGGCAAACACGGAATCATTGACAGCCTTTCAGTTTCTTGTTTAAGTCACCATCTGTAGATGTAAACAGTGTTTCACCTGTGTAGCTATTATAAACCATTCCAATCCCATTGCCCATTCATTTCCCACACAGAAACTATTTGCTAATTATTAAGATGGAATAATCTTACCGAGGTCCATCTTCTGTCACAATCTTCCTTTATTTAACATAGAATCCCTACAGTACAGTAATGCAGAAATGCTGCAACTTTATAAGACCCTTGTCAGACCCCACTTTGGAGTACTGTGTGCAGTTCTGGTCGCCTCACTACATGAAGGATATGGAAGCTATTGCGAGGATGCAGAGGAGATTTATAAGGATGTTGCCTGGATTGGAGGGCATGCCTTATGAAGATAGGTTGAGGGAGCTGGGACTGTTCTCCCTGGAGAGACAAAGGTTGAGAGGCGACCTGATAGAGGTTTATAAAATGTTGAGAGGAATAGATAGGGTGGATTCTGGGAGGCTATTTCCCCGAGCTGAAATGGTTACTACGAGAAGACACAGGTTTAAGATGCTGGGGAACAAGTACAGAGGAGATGTTAGGGGTAAGTTTTTCACTCAGAGGGTGGTGAGTGAATGGAATCGGCTGCTGTCGGTGGTGGTAGAGGCGAACTCGCTGGGGTCTTTTAAGAGACTACTGGGATTTAATAGGATTGGGAGTTACAGATAGTTCTATGGCCTGGTAGGTACTGATATGATCAGCACAACTTGTGGCCGATGGGCTTGTTTGTGCTGCAATGTTCTATGTTCTATAGAAAGAAGCCATTCGGCCCAACGCATCTCTACCAACCGCAATCCCATCCAGACCCTACCCTCATATCCTTACACATTATACCCACTAATCCCTCTAACCTACACATCCTAGTACACTAAGGGGCAATTTCTTAGCATGGTCAATCCATCTAACCCACACATCTTTGGATTGGGAGGGGGAAACCAGAGCATATGGAGGAAACCCAAGCAGACACGAGGAAAATGTACAAATTCCACACAGACAATGACCCAAGCCGAGAATCGAACCCAGGTCCCTGGAGCTGTGAAGCAGCAGTGCTAATCACTGTGCTACCATCACACCCTGCTCAAAGTGCCATATGGTGGCTGCAGAGTGCAGGTCAGTCCCAGAGCCCTTCAACCACTGGCCTGAGTGGTTTTAAACCCCCTCTGACTCTTCCCTACTGAGCGAGCCTCCATTTGCCTAATAGGGGAACTTGTATTCTACAGTGCCTATGGGAAGATTTATTGATGATTCCCCCAATGCATCATCATACCCTCCCCCCTCAAGCCCATTTCATCCCTGGCACCACCAACATGAGTCTTTTCTACTGCTTGCCAACTGGTCTGGGGTCGTTGGGAGGCAGGACTAGATCAGGGAGTGTGTGAAACAGATTGGAGACCTTCACTTCCAAAGAGAATGTCATAAAGCCATTGACTCTAGCTCTTTCTCAGGTCTTGTTTGCTTCCGCTGGTCCTTCCACATTCACCTTGGAATCCATGTCTTCATCACCCAGAGGGGCGGATGTAGGATTGACCTGGCTGTCACTCACTGCTGGCTGTGGTCATTCCCATGGTTGGTAATGAGGCTAAACTGACACCAGTTCCATACTCCTGAGATAATCCAGCTGCCTGCTAATAATTTTACCCTGCACTTGGAACTAAGACAGGCCCCGCTCTTTCCATTGTGATTCTGGTGATCCATCAGAGGCCATCCCTGGTTAAATTCCATAAGTATCAAACGTGGCCCTTGGGTGAGGGACAATTATATGGGAACCCCAGAGGATGATTCCATCCTCAGCCCGGAGTTCATCTTTTATTGTTCGGTCTGTTTCATGTTATCTGAGTGCCGTTCTCTGAATTCCTTGTATATGTGTTTTCATTTTAATCGGACTGGCTCCTTTTGCATCTAGGTCCTGATATGCCTTACAAAAAACGGCAAGATGTTCAAAATATTGAGGGTCATCACAACCACTTCCACAGCTGATGGTGAAGCCGGGTTTCTGGGCAATGGTAGACAGCTCAGTGCCGCTGTGTTAGGTGTTCAGGTCCTGGGACGGGTGCTCCATTAACCCACCAGTAACAAGGCCCAATGCTGTAACTGGGGGTTATTCCCTGTCTTCTCTAAAACTGCCAGCAACAGTTTATAAACAGTTACTATGAAAAAGGGTCTGGTATAGATGGATCGATGTAATTTTATAATGCTGATGACAGCTGTCAGTCCCTCTTTCCTGATCCGGGGAAAGCTCTGCCCAGCGTCTGAGAAGGCTCTAGATGCATCCACAATGTCTTCCCTAGTCCATCTCTCCAGTGATGTGCCAGGACCACACTAACTCCATAAGAGAGGCATTGCATGTCAAAATAAGATCCTTTTTAGGGGGTTAAAATGGGCCAATAAATTAGAGGACAAAGCTTTCTGTTTAATGTTGTTGAAAGCTTCCAGCTATAGCATTCCGCCCCCTCCAGCCACCATTGATAATTCTGTAACTGGATATGCAAGGCAGCAGTAAAGCAGTTAAATTTGGAATAAACTTCCCGTAATATTTCACTAATCTGGAGAAGGATTTCAGTTCCATGGGGTTCCTTAGAACTGGCTCCTCCTTAATGGCCATCACCTTGTCTTCCACCAGATAAAGAGCCTTGCCATTTGCCCAATAGCTCAAATAGGTCACAGCACTTGTTGGAAGAAACATTTTTCCCTTTTCAGGGGTACCCTGACCTCTGAGGATCGCTGGGAGTGCAAATCCAGGTTCGTTAGATGTTGGCATTCCAATCTTCCTGTGACCAGGACGTGACCCATTCTCCGTGACCCATTGAAAAATGGCACCTGTAAATGAGACCCTGGAGGGCAGGTGCAGTAGGTGCGTATACTGGCATCGGCCTGTGTGCATATTAATTGATGTCCACTTTCAGGATGGCTCGCCTAATTCAAGTTCGAGATATGATGGCTCGTGTCTGTAAGACCATTAGAAATAGGAGCAGAGTTAGGCCACTCGACCTATCGAGTTAGCTCCATCATTCAACTGTGGCTGATTTTTTTTCTCATCTATATTTCCCTGCCTTTTCCCCATAACTTCTGATCCCTTTATTAATCAAGAACCTATCTATCTCTGTCTGAAAGATACTCAATGACCTGGGCCCCACAGCCTTCTGCGGCAAAAGGTTCCACAGATTCACCATTCCCTGGCTGAAGAAATACCCCCTCATCTCTGTTTTAAAGGATTGCTCCTTTAGCCTGAGGTTGTGCCCTCTGTTCTAGATTTTCCTATGAGTGGAAACATCCTCTCCACGTCCACTGAATCCAAGCCACTCAGTATCCGGTACGTTTCAATAAGATCCCCCCTCACCTTTCTAAACTCTAATGAGTACAAACCCAGAATCCTCAAATATTCCTCATACGACAAGCCCATGTCCAACTTGGAAAGTATTTGACCCCAGTTAGCCTGGCAAATAGATCTTCAATCCAGGATATCGACTCTCTGTCAATTTAGAAACCTTATTGACAGTAAACTTAGAGTCTACACAAAGTCCGACCAACTTATCCAACTTAGGGACAGGAACAGCGAATTGTACAGGATTTATCGTGCCCAGCTTTCCCAGACATTCTAGTTCCAACCTTTTTTTTTCAATAGGGAGAATGGAACCAATCTCCCTCTAAAATCTTAGCTTTGGCTCCCCTTATTTTCCCAAGGCTTATTTTCCTAAGTCCTTCCTGGGAATTCCGGGTTGTTTACGATGACTTTGTACACTTTCCATGTGCCCAACCTACAGATCCCCAGCTAGTTCTGTCTGATGTGTTGGAGCTAATCTCTTCCACAAAGATTGGCCTCTGTCTCTGCAAAATGATGAATGGATGTCAATCTGACTGCTGCCTGTAATTAACTGGGTTGCCATGGTACCCTTTACCTGCAAATGCTTTCCCTCTGTAGCCTGGCCTTTCTCAGTTTAGGAGATGAATACCAGGCTGGAGATGATCATAGGGCTGCTCCCCAATAGGTCATCAGGGCTTTAACCCTGTTCCAAGCTGTGGGGATACCTGCAAGTTACAGTCCTGAACTGGCCTTGACCTCTTTTTGAAATAGCAAAATCTTCACTTCAGTTGTGGTCTTCTGCAGCACTTGCAATCATCTGCCATCTAGCACCTATAATCTTCTGGAACGTGCTGTCTAAGCATCTGAAGACTGTCCTTGCCCTCCCCTGATAACCTGGTGATGCAAATCAGGCTCCACCGCTGTGAGGGATTTTAGGATATTTTACTGATCTCATTGCTCTTGGCTGAGGGATAGATGTTGTATGAGGCCCCTTTTCCCAATCAGAATACTTTGCCTTCTGACTTCCCCTGTAGTTCTTGAGCTCCATTCTCTGCATTTTCCAATAATGGAGTTTCCCAATAATCTGCTTGGATCCAAATTGGGTTCTGCCAATGGGCTGTCATATAGTTAATGCCACAGACCAGTCTATCTCACAACATGTCATTCAGGGATGGCCCAAATTCACAGTTCTCTGCTAGTTTTTGCAGCCTGGCTAGACATTTGGTGACAGATTCCCCAGGAATTTGTCCTGTTCACCAGAACTAGAGGGCATAGCCTCAAAATAAAGGGGGTGGGGGGGTGCAGTTTAGAGCAGAGTTGAGGAGGAGCTTCTTCACTCAGAGGGTGGTGAATCTCTGGAATTCTCTGCCCATTGAAGTGGTGAAGGCTACCTTGTTGAATATGTTTAAATCAGGGGTAGATAAATTTCTGATAGACAAGGGAATTAGGGTTGTGGGGAGCAGGTGGGAAAGTGGAACTGATCCATTTCAGATTAGCCATGATCTTATTGAATGGCGGGGAAGGCTCAAGGGGCTGGATGACCTACTCCTGCTCCTATTTCCTGTGTTCTTATGTTCTTATGTGTTAAAGCAGTATCACTGGAATATTATAGAAGGTTCAGGATTAGAATAGCTTTAACCAAGTCCAGCAATTCATTAAAGGTTTTGAGTCAGGGGCATGCAGGTAGGTTAAACTTTTTGTTACACTGAAGGTCACTTGCTGTCTACAGGATCACTTTCTGATTCTTGTTCCCTTCAATATTGTTGGTCTGAAAGAAGGTTACACAATATTCTGTGTACGGAGCCCAGGCTTGCATTCGAAGGTTTCAACTTTAGCAAAAAGAGGCATTTTCTTATCAAAGGATTATTTGTTTTGACAGAAAAGATGGTCCAGAGGAAAAAAAAACTACTTTATCCTTGTTGCTAATGTAATAATCTTAACGGGGCCGGTCTTCCATTACCAACACTCTTTATTTACAACATGTGTAAGGTATTATTCCTGTGGCTGCAGAGTGCAAGTCAGCCTCCAGCCTATCGACTGCCGGCCTGAGTGAAGCCAGCTGGTTTTAAACACCACCCCCCACCACCACTCCTTCCCTACTGGAGGGGGGCTTGTATTCTCCGAGACCCATGGGGAGGTTTATTGACAAATCCACACAGCCATCATTACACAAGGGTATCAATTCTACCAAAGATGTGCTTGGTTTGATGTTTATACAGTCTCAACTAAGGGGCAACATAGTGTAGTGGGGTGGGCGGCACGATGGCACACTGGTTGGCACTGCTGCCTCACAGCACCAGGGACCTGATTCATTTCCTGGTTTGGGTCACTTGTCTGTGTGGAGTTTGCATGTTCTTCTCACGCCTGTGTTTGTTTCCTCCAGGTGCTCCTGTTTCCTTCCACAATCTGAAAGACGTGTAGGTTTGGTGGATTGGCCATGCTAAATTCTCTCTCAGTTTATTTGAACAGGAACTGGAGTGTGGCGACTAGAGGATTTTCACAGTAATGTCATTGCAATAATAATGTAAGACTACTTGTGACTTACAAATAAATAAACTTTATTAATAAATAAACTAAACAGTGAACTCAGCATGAATTAGGGATTGAATTACAACCTTCTTGTCCATGTGCAATTGGCCATCGAGAGGGATCTGCCACTCTCTACTTTCAGCAAATTATTTTACAAGTGATAGTTATAAATAAAACACTCCAAATTGCTTTCTGCATCTTTTTGCTTCTCACATTAAGATATCAATTCGGGAGTGACTGAATTTGCCGCTGCCTCACGTTTAAAACAGAGCGGTGGGCAAAAAAACTAACCCAAACAGATGTTACTCAGCACCCAGTGTTAGTTAGCTTCTGGCTCAATAACACATCTCCATCTGTTAATCAATGCTGGAAAGTTAAATATTAAATCATCAAAGAATTGCAGGCTGTGTAACCTTTATCCACAATGCCTGTCCCTTAAAGCTCTAAATAATCATGTTTACTCAAAACAGGAATCTAGAGAAAAGATTTCACCCAAATCAGCAGAGCATCTGGTACGAGTGAGGAGAAAGACAGAAAAATCCATCAGAGTTAATAATTGTTTTTGACATTTATGAAGCAGTGATTCAAGTACAGGTCATTTTGAAAGTCAACACTTGCTAGAACTGTGCCCAGCTTTAGGCAGAATCTATATGGATCTCAGCCACACACCATTTCACTCAGCAGTGTCTCTGAAGAGACTGTGGGTTCTGCCGTTCGGACGCTCTGCAGAGTCCCAGGATATCGGGTTAGGCAGGAATGAGGGAGTGAGGCAATCAAATCGGTCATGATCTTATTGAATATAGAGCAAGGATGAAGAGAGTTTTATGCTCCATTCTCTTTGGAATGAAGGCCAATGTTCTATTTTCCTCCCTATTATCTGCTGAGCTTGCATGCTAGCTTTTTGTGATTTATATACGAGGACTCCCGAATCCCTCTATCCTGCAGTTTTCTGCAGTCTTTCTCCAGTTAAATAATATTCAGCTCCTTTATCCTTCCTACCAAAGTGCAAAACTTCATATTTTCCGACATTATATTCTATCTGCCAGGTTTCACTCGCTCACCCAACCTGTTTATATCCCTCTGTAGATTCTGTGTGCCATCCTATCAATTACATTCCCCACCTATTCTTCTGTTACCTGCAAACTTGGCAATAATGCACTCACTTCCCTCATCCAAGTCATTAATATATATTGTAAATAATTATAGCCCCAGCATTGATCCCTGTGCTATTCCACCTGTTACAGGTTGCCACCGTAAAAATGTCTCCCTTATCTCAACTCTCTGTCTATTATTTGAGATCAAACTCTCTATCTATGCTAATATACAACTACCCCCTGCTCCTGTTTATAGGCCCCACATTTATAGAAAAGAACACAGGAAATAGAACCGGGGGAAGCTATTCAGCCTTTTGACCTCGCTCTGTCATTCATTGTGACCATTGTTGATCATCCAATTCAGTAGCCTGACCCTGCCTTCTCCCTCATATCCTTTGACCCTCTTTGCCTCCAGTACTATAGCCAACTGCTTCTTGAGAACATACAAGCTGGAATTTTCCAGTCGCACTTGCCCTGAGTCCACAAAATCCCAATCAAGGTTAACGGATCCCTACATGGTCCTATCCCGCCCACTGCAATTCCCACAGTGGGCAGGACAGGAAAATTCTGCCTGTAATGTTTTGGTTTCAATTGCTTTCTGTAGGAGCAAATTCTACAGGCTGACTGCTCTTGTGAAGAAATTTCTCTTCTCACACTCCTTATGTGGGGAAGGAGGCCATTTGATCCATTGAATCTTCATCAACTCTCTGGAAGAGCAACGGCAGGGCGTGGCTCTCTGGGTCCCCCTTTCTGATGTCCAGTCACTTGACCGGATATTTATTGCCTTTGGTTGAGAGATACCCTCCCACACCAGTGTGACAAATCACCCACACATGCTGCCCTCTTACGCAGGCCTCATTGTGATAGGCCACCCACTGCCGGGATAATCCTGGGATCAGGTTTTACGATGCTCATTAATTGGCCAACTTTAGGGCCTCAGTTGGCTGGGGGGGAGGGAAGGGAGGTATACACCAACTGTAGGTCTTGCTGCCCAAAACTTAATTGTGGCAGAGAGCCAAGGAAACTCAAATCCCACCACAGCAGATGGTGAAATTTGAATTCAATAAAAACCTGGAATCAAAACTCTACCAATAACTGTGAAACCATTGTCAGAAAAACCCATCTGGTTCACCAGGTCTGGCCTACATGTGCCTCTAGATCCACGGCAATATGGTTGACATTTAAATGCCATCAGGGATGGGCAATGAATGCAAGTCCAACCAGCAACACCCACATCTCATGGATGAATAAAAAATAAACAAAGATATTATATAAATGCAATTTGTTGTTGAGTGAGTGTTTGTATCCAGCATTCCAAGCCAGTAGTAAACTGGATTGCAATGGAGTTCTGCTCCCCTCTCTACACTTCAACAAACACCCATGAAGCTTGTCTGCTGTTTCAATGAAACTGATAGATTGGAATACATTCCCAATGAGTCCAGTGCCTTGTTCTGTGCTTGGATCTTTCTATGATCCTCAGACCTGCCATCATGATACACTGGCAATTTCTGCCTATCACCAGTATCCTGAAAAGATGTTATTTATCTGTTGCAGTTCCAAAATGCTGTCACACTGAATTTGGGGAGAGGGGGAAGGTTCAGGATTGTCACCCAGGGATGAAGGAAAGGAGATTAATTTCTAAGTCAGGACAGTGTGTAATCTGAGCCCCCATTTATCGAGCTCAGCGTTCTAATGTTGAAAATGTGCATTTATGCAAATCCCAGATTCTGTATAAACTAAAATGTTTCTGGAAAAACTGGAATTCCACTCATCTCTATCCAATTCTGAGTTGTGTATGAGTTGGTGAAAGGACCAACAGTGTTGTGAAGGCCTGGTGGCGATTTTCTGAGGATTGGTGGATCTCTGTGGAGATCTGGTGAGATCTGGTGGTGACTTTTTGAGATCTGGAGGAAAACTTGAGGTTGGACTTGAAGTTGGGTAAGATGGATATGGAGTGATATGGGCCAAATGTGGGCAATTGGGATCCACTTAGGAGTTTAAAAAAAAGGGCAGCATTGACAAGTTGGGGCAAAGGGTCTGTTTCCATGCTGTAAACCTCTCTAAATGGAAATGAGGACAAATGGAATGGATGGAAATGCCCCTCCTACCATCAGGTGGAAATGGTGATGAGAAGCTGAATAGTTGTAAAAGCAAATGAGGATAGCAGGTGCCAGATCCCAGATTGCCATCATGTTCCCGTCAAATCTCTCCAGATTCTCACCAGATCCTCATCAGATCCCCATCTGATCCTCACCACAATTTCCATCAACTCAAACATCACCCAGAATTGGACACAGATTAATCCACACTTTGGAATTCCAGTTTTGCCAGGAATATTCTAGTTTATACAGAATCTGGAATTTGTATAACATTAGAACGCTGAGCTTGATAAACGGGGTAGGTGAACGTTAAACGATACAGGATTAAAAACTGGATGGAGCTGAGCAGAGAGCACGTGCTGCACACAGCGACATTGTTGTACAATTCAACATGTTGTCTCTGGTTCTGAGTCAGTTTACCACATAATACAAATAAATAGATGTTTACAAATTGCCTCGAGTGAATTCAAGTTACACGTGATTGACCATGGAGCAATAAAAGCACAATGCTAATGAGAATTACATTTACTGGTACAAATCACACCACTGCTTGCTTTCTAAGACAAGATGACAAAATGATAAAAACGTGGATTTGTTGTAATTAACTACACAAAGTTCAGTTGTATCTAAAGTGGAACAGTCCCAAGGATAGCCTTGCAATGAAGTAAAGTCTTGGATAAAATCAGCATTAAAACTGCTGATTACATGGTAATTGGATGATAAAGATATTAAACTCTCAATCACAGCCGAAGACAGTTTTAAAATGTGACTCTCTCTGAAATATATTTGAAAATGGCAGTTAAATTCCAGCTGACAGAACTCGATGTGGAACATTATGACGGATTCTTAAACAGATAAGATATTATTATTAACGAGACAGGCAGCTAACAGATGGCCATTGCTCTAATGCCAATTCCTCAATTAATGAAATCGAAGCAGATCTTATTTCAAATTCCCTTTGGGATAAACACAGCATTCGCAGGGAGGCAGAGGGAGGGAAATGCTCACTGAGGCTTCCATACAGAACCATCCTTCCCTCATCTCCCTCCCCCCACCCCCTCCTTCTTACCCCCTCTGCTTCCTCACCTTCTCCTCCACTCCCACCATCTTCACCCCCACCTCCTCCACCCCCTGCCTCTGCCCCTCTTTGTCCACCAAACCTCCTCCTCCTTCTCCACTCCTCATCCTCCTCCAACCCTTTCCTCTCACCATCTCCTTCTCCTCTTCCTCCTCCTCCCTCTTCCCCTCTTTATCTCCTCATCCTCCTACTCCTTGAGTCTATCGTGCTCCTCCCCTTTCACTGAAGGTGCTCTTTCCTCAGCTTCTGTTCCCTTGTCCGGTGCATTACAGACACTGGAGGAATTATACCTCCAGCCTCGAACCAGTTTAAGCAAAGTTCACAAACACCCCTCCCCCCATCCCCAGCTTCCTAAGTGGAGCAGCCCTATCTGTAGGATTCACCCTGCCACCAAACCCCTCCAAGACCCCTCCACACAGCATGCCCACAAATATCACCAGAGTGACACTGGCACATGATGCTGTCTCTCCCCCAAGGTGGAGGGGGGCATTTATTCAGATGGCAGTGGGATATTGTACATTGCCAACTGTGCCTTTAGCAGGAAGACCCACAGTTAATGCTCCATTAATGATTTCATCTTACTGTCACTGGTAATAAGTGTGTGCCAACCCGGGGTCTCTGTGTGCAGATCTCCTTACGGCCTCCTGTAGGGGATTGTGTTCAAAGACATTCAGTGTCTGATCAAGGGACCCGGGAAGGAGGTGACGTCATTTACTCTCCCTTACTCTTCCTGGTCTCTCTCATAACCTTTGCCCCCTGAACCCCCAGGTGCACCACCCTCGAGCCAACACTCACCTGTGACCTGGGGTCCAGCAACAATACAAAGTCTTGGGTGTTTGTGTTAATGACGATCTTGACCACCCCCCCCAATGGCTCTCAATGGAACTGATAGCTTCTGATTGGTTGGCAAATATCACCTCAGCTACAAGGAGATGATTGGTTCTTTAACTGGGCCAGGTGCGAGAGTCTCCCATGAATACTTGTTCAAACAGAGTCTTCATAGGGACTGAGGTACTGTTTGACGTCAGGATCCCATTGGTGAATGATTCAGTCACACACACTCTGACATGTTTTCTAGCAGGGGATGGGACACTGACAATGACTGAATTGAGTGGAACCACTGCCCACACCGAGCCCAGGGCTTCGGGCAGCTGCAGAGGAGGTGAAATTCGATGTCTGAATGAGGTGCTATTCTGGTTGAGTGAAAAGTTTGATAATATTTCCAGCAGGAATTAGCATCCAATGTCATTTCCATATTCATATTCAGAAAGTGTCCGTATCTTGTTTATTTGTGAACGAATTATCCTAAACTAAACATAATCAGAATAATTTATTTACTGTTGGAGTTGTATCAAATCAAGCTTTAGCTCCAGGTTATAGTGGGTAAAATTTACCATTGTTTTTGCAGAGTTTATTTTTCTGATGCACTATTTTTAGTCTATTAGTTAAGAACTTTACAATAAATTCATTTTGGCCATTTTATTAAATGGATCATGGTTAAAATAGCACAAACAGAAATGTAACACAGATACATTATGGGTAGCACTGTGGTTAGCCCGAATGCCTCAAAGTGCCCAGAGCTGGGTTTGATTCCCGGCTTGGGTCACTGTCTGCATGGAGTCTGTACATTCTCTCCATGTCTGCATGGGTTTCCTCTGGGGGTTCCAGTTTTCTCCCACAATCTGAAAGATGTGCTGATTAGGATTGGCCATGGGAAAAGCACAGGATTGTGGAGATGGAACAGGAGCGGGTGCATAAATAACACTCACGCCTTACGGAAAGGTGACAATTCCACTGGACTTTTTCTTATCCCAAAGACCTTCCACAGGGAAAGAATCATATTCAAATTTAACACCTAATATCTGGTGGCAAAGTAATTACTCTGAACATGTTAGAACAGGAAATATTAAAAACAGTAGCAAGGTAATACCTTCAGAATTTGGCTAGAACTAGTTCTCACAGCATTTGCCACATGTTTTGTTGTGGGTTTTGGTAGCTAGGAGCCCTCCCTCAGTATTATTTTCACCAGCAAGTCTAGTTAGTGTTTCTGTTGGATATGTTGTTTCAGAAAACCCTGCGGATTACAGGTGTCACATTCCTCAATTAAACTGAATGTAATCTGACCCCACCCTGTTTATTATTAATAGCAATACATTGAGAGTTCCATTAGTGTTAGATGGATTTCTGTTTGAGGTGGAATCTCACACATTTTAACCTAAATCCTCAGGTATTAGCACCAGCATTAACTCCCACCTACAGCTAACTGAGTCCATTGAGTTGGAACACACTGTGTGGCTCAGTTAAATTTATGTGCTGAAATTTTTAAATCAAAAATGGAGTAATTAATCTATAGAGAGATAAAGTCTGGTAAAAGGGTTTCAGTGTCAGACTTTAGCGTGTGAAGACTTATGCACTATATTGAGGAGAAGGGGGATTGGCTACTGGACACAGGGATTACCTGATTAACACATGTTCACTGACAGCAGAGGGATTGCTTAGAGCAAGCAGCAGCGATATCTGTGCTAGTCATTGGTTTCATGCATTGTCCAGGGATGGGGTCCAAATATTGTCAGTGGGTTGGCTCTAATGAAAGGCACCTCATGAAGAGGAAGAGGTGTATCAGGCTGGAAGAAGTGATTGGGTTCCTCTGACAGTGGAACATACATTCTGAAATTTTGGGCAATATCTGAATGTGCGAAAGACCATGCACCATGTTTCAGACATTGGACTGGAGATTTTGACGCAAGAGGTGGACAGGAGGAGAGAGACCCTGGGTCCAAGGGAGGCCGAACCTCCAGTCAGCTGCTCAGGGAGCAGTACAAAGAAATGGGATGGTCAGTGCCAGGGAGTGTTACACAAGGATGTAGATTCAATGGAGGACATTTGTTTTGATCTTGGCTCTGATATTACGATTCAAAGAGGTTTCCAAGCCATCAAGCTGAGGGACTGTCCAGGGGAGTGGCAGTGACTCCCGTCCAAACCTGCTCTCCTCTCCAACTTCATATCATTCCTACTCCCTCCCTGCTCATTTAACCTGTGGCTTCACTGGTGTTCTTTCAGCAAAGCATGCAGGCTGGTGCAGCCTGGAGCTAGTTCTTCTCGGCTCAGATCTGGTCCCCTTCGGTGGTCAGTTGCTGTTTCCTCAAATACAGATGATTGGCATTCCACCAGCCACTAGGTCAGCGCCTCATCGGAATATCAGAAGAGATAAAGAATTATAAGGCAGACACTGAGGGACTGTATCATTCAATTGTTGTATTTATGAAATGAGTGAATTTATAAATTTGATTTTTTGGTGGTTTGCCTGTTTGAGTTTGATGACACTGTGATAATCTATCAAGGAAGAACATCTATCTCAGGTGTCTGTTTCAAGCATTAGAGATTGTGTTGTGATGTGGGATTGACACGACAGCATGGATGTTCTGCAGAAGAATCACATTTGACCAGAAACATTGGGCGGGATTTTCCGGCCCTTTCCAGCAGTATGATTTTTCAGTCCTGCCGAAGATGATCTCCACTCTGGGTTCTCTGAATCACACAAAATGCTGTAAATTTTAGCATGAGTGGAAAATCCAACAGCAGCCAATGATGAGATGCCTCGTCTGTGGGCAAACCTGCTGGTTAACTCTCTCCACCATTGCTGCCAGACCTGCCCAATATTTTCACAATTTCCTGTTTTTATTGCAGACCTGAACTGTTTTACTTTTAACTAACCTTTAGATTGAGAATGTGTGAATTGACGAAGGGGATTAGCTATGAGAAATATCCAGACAGGGACATCAGGTTGTGTTAGGAGTTGCTTTTGTGAAATGAAGACTTCAGAATGTAGAAAGAGAGGAAAGAAAATTGGCAGAAGGATTTGACAAGAAAATAAAAGGGATATTTTATCAATATCCTCATATTACTTCAATGTTATGTGTCACGTCTTGAGTTAAAGTCCTATCTGTTCTCTCACAATGTTTGCTGATGATATTGGAGGACAAATGCTTAATATACCCAAATAACACATCCCTGTCTGACATTCAAATGTGGCAGCCAGAAAATGTCTCCATTAAAATAGCAGAGGGAGAAAAGTCACAAAGACATGACAAGATGTCCATGGTGATCTGTATACTGGTATCTCTCACTCAATAAAACCTCGACAAATACAGAGTGACTGGCTGGGGCAGATTGATCTGGGTTTTTTTGGTTGTCCTTATAGGGCAGAATATCTTTGATGAATGGAGTGAGCTCAGTCAATAAACCAATGCCGTCCCAAAGAAACATCTGATTGTTACTGTTTGGTAACATGTGTAAGCTGAGGGGTGCTACATTATTTGGGAAGGGCGGTGACAGGTGGGGGAGTAAATAACGCTGGCAATCTCTGCTGCTTTTCAGTGTGACCTTCTGGCCGCTGACTGTTTCTGAATTTCCATCTCTCAAACATTCCTGAGAATTAGGCTGACATTGCAGCTTTGTTCTGTTAACACAAAAGGAAAAAGACACTAATGTTAAGAGACTTTTGTTGCTAACATATCTCACAATTATACAATGATTAAGGTGGGGCTGTCCTTGAAAATAACTTAAAATTCATCCCCACGGCTCCAATGTACTCAAGTGTTCAAAGGAGTCTTTGAACCTTTTCAGTGTCACATTGCATTCATGTAAAAGCTCTTACTTATAGAATTCAATTGACCATAAAAAGACAAAAGGAAGGATTCACACAAAGTCTGCCTGTGACCTGGGAATATATCACAATTGGAGTTGGGGCCCTTCATAAATGTTGGGTGGGATTTTTAAAATCTGACCACAATACACCAGCACCCAAAAAACTTTTTGAAGAGAATATTTGGCAGTCAAACAGTGCCCAGCACCAAGGTTTCTCAGTTTAGCCCATTAAACCATGACTCCCTCCAATCAATCAACCATGTCCAATTTTGGTTTGGTCAATTGGAGGCAAATGCATAAGATACAGGATCACTTGATCCTCCAGGATTCTGTGAGATCTGCTTCCATTTACTATCCTGGGAAGGATTGGATATGGATCATGTCTTGAGCTGAGATTTGGAGTTTTATAAAATAAAACTCTAATAACTAATTCTCTGCCTCATAAGATATAGAAATAAATAGAACATTAACTCTTCTTAACTCAGGCAATATCCAATCAACTGATCAGAGAAATCCAGGGAGATTCTAAGTTGCTTTAATCACCAGCCTGAGGAATGTCAGATGCTCCATCAAAGAAGCTCATCACCAGACTGAGTCTAGGACACCCTGCTCCAGGATTTTCCCTTCTTGGTATCCAACTACACAAATCCAACAGTATGTTTTCACTGTGACCTTTGTGCTATTTCAGTTCAGAAATCTTTCCTGATATCTTTCAGATTTATTTTTCACTTTGTCAAGGATTTTTTGTAGGAGGTCAGCCGAAGACAGAAGGCCAGCAAGACACATGGAAACCTCCTCCCCCCTCCCTCCAAAAATCTGGAAACATGAGGTGAAAGCCCCAAGAATCGGCTTTCACAGTTGGGAGACACTCGCTGGTGAAGAGAAATAGTGACATTGTCATGTCGGTTGGTGTGAAGGTCAGAGGGTGCAGTAGCTTATCCATAGGCACCAGCATCGGAAACAGCAGACAACGCACTCGATGACCACTGCATGTGGCACCAATGGAAAAATCAATCTTGCATTGACCGGCTTCTTCATCCATCAGTGAAGAGGCACAATCTAAAGTGAGCTCATCCTCAGTGGATTTGATTTTCTGCATCCCCATTATCTCACTTAGATGGAAAGATGTCAACTATCATTTCCATTGTACACTTACCCCCTCCCCCTGTCTCACTTTGATTAAACTGTGAATTAATAATCTCCAGATCATTCCTATTCAAGCACTTCAGTGAGATCGTTGCTTTACCAGCTGTTTCCTGGGCTTTATAATCTTTCCTCATTATAGTTAACAATAAACAACACTGCAGGGATTACATAATACCACACTAGGTGCAGCTTAATACAATATTTCACAGTAACTTAAATAAATAAAAGCAATGTCAATCTTTTCTGATTTTTTTTTGCTCTTAGCTCTGACGAGGGGTTATCCAGACTCGAAACATTGACTCGATTCTCTCTCACTTTCAGATCTGCTGAGATTTTCCAGCATTTTTTGCTTTTGTTTAGCAGTAATTAACTGAATGATCTCAAATCCACACTGATAACAGCTAAACTGAGAAGTCATTGGTTTCCATCTGAGAATTGATCTGTTCATTGCAGGTTTGGAAAGAATTGAAGAAAGGAACTGTAGCCTACTTTGTAGCATTTTTGTTTAATAAACCTGATTTTGAACACAAAATACTCCCGAGTCATCTTAAACTTTGTAATAGTGGTAATTGGGAATTTATAAGACTGAATATAGTTATCTTGAACATGTAGTCCAAAATTAGGGTAGGTCATGCCTCACAAACCTTATTGAGTTTTTTGAGGAGGTGGCCAAAGAGGTAGATAAGGGTAAGACAGTTGATGTAGTGTATATGGATTTTAGCAAAGCGTTTGATAAGGTTCCCCATGGTAGGCT
The DNA here is from genome assembly GCA_024679065.1 of Sphyrna mokarran. Taxonomy (NCBI): domain Eukaryota; kingdom Metazoa; phylum Chordata; class Chondrichthyes; order Carcharhiniformes; family Carcharhinidae; genus Sphyrna; species Sphyrna mokarran. Next base: position 1,769,388 of record JAGIQG010000024.1, read on the forward strand.
ACTGCAGAAAGTGCAGATGCATGGGATTGAAGGTGATTTAGATTTTGGATTAGGAATTGGCTAGCTGATAGAAGACAGAGGGTGATGGTTGATGGGAAATATTCAACCTGGAGTGCAGTTACAAGTGGTGTACCTCAAGGATCTGTTTTAGGGCCACTGCTGTTTGTCATTTTTATAAATGACCTAGATGAGGGTGTAGAGCGTTGGATTAGTAAATTTGCTGACGATACCAAAGTGGGGGGAGTTGTAGATAGCGAGGATGGATGTTACAATTTGCAGAGGGACATAGATAGGTTACAGAGCTGGGCCGTGAGTTGGCAAATGGAATTCAATATGGATAAGTGTGAGGTGATTCACTTTGGTAGGAATAACAGGCATATGAAATATAGGGCTAATGGAAGGACCCTTAATAGTGTTGTCGAGCAGAGGGATCTTGGGGTACAAGTACATAGCTCTTTGAAAGTTGGCACCTAGGTTGATAAAGTTGTTAAGAAGGCGTACGGTGTGTTAGCTTTTATTGGTAGAGGGATTGAATTTAGGAGCCGTGAGGTTATGTTACAACTGTACAAAACTCTGGTGCGGCCGCACTTGGAGTATTGAGTACAGTTCTGGTCGCCGCATTATAAGAAAGATGTGGAAGCATTGGAAAGGGTGCAGAGGAGGTTTACCAGGATGTTGCCTGGTATGGTGGGAAGGCCTTATGAGGAAAGGCTGAGGGACCTGAGGTTATTTTCATTAGAGAGAAGAAGGTTACGCGGTGACCTAATTGAGGCGTATAAGATGATCAAGGGATTGGATAGGGTGGATAGTGAGAGCCTTTTTCCTCGGATGGTGATGACCAACACGAGGGGACATAACTTTAAATTAAGAGGTGGTAGTTATAGGACGGATGTCAGAGGCAGGTTCTTTACACAGAGGATGGTGAGAACGTGGAATGCCCTGCCTGCAGCAGTTGTGGACTCGCCTACTTTGGGGCCATTCAAATGTTCGGTGGATAGGTATATGGATGATATTGGAATAGTTTAGGTTAGAGGGTCCACTGGCAGGCGCAACATCGAGGGCCGAAGGGCCTGTACTGTGCTGTAATGTTCTATGTTCTATGTTCTATGTTTAGATGGTGGAAACTGCATATCATCAATTTTGTTAACAATTTACTCAATTGTAACAAGAGTTCTGTGTTAAATCTGAGCAGCACATCACCCTAGCTTCCACTCTTTGATTCTGATGGGATGCTTAAGATCCAGGTAATCAGTCTTAAAAAAGATGTCTGTTCTTTTTTTTAGATATTGACAGAGTGTGGTCAGTATCAATGGGCGCGCACATCGCTTCATAGTTTCCAAATAAGAATGCCAGACAGTGTTATTCTAGACTCTTTGGTATTTGTGGAGTGCTAAGGGAATATATTCTTTCAGACTTATCACTTGCTTTCAGCTCCTGGCCAGTTGTTGTGCAACTTGTGCAATTGTGTATTTTGGGAGATGAAGCTGCCTCGGAGGGAGCAGATGAAATTCTCATTGCTCCTCGTTGGGTCTGGAGGACAAACGTGTTACCAACAACGTTTAGATCAAGGAATATCTGAGAGGTAAGATTTACCTATGTCTTGCACGGTGATGCTTCTTCCAGTTTTGAGCTCTTTCAGAAGTATATTGCAGTTTTATGCAGCATTAAATGTGATTTTTAAAAAATCCACATATTGACTAATTCTTAAATGGCTCCAAGATAAGTTTTCTTTCTCTGAAGCACATAGGTAACTCATAGGGAAACTGCATTGTGTCAGCTGGTCTCAGCCAGAACTGCTGGTTAGATACAACTTCACCAGGTTGGAAAAGGAGAAAAAAATAAGCAAGCTTAATTATGGCACAGTGGCACAGTGGTTAACACTGCGGTCTCAAAGCACCAGGACCCAGGTTCAATTCCAGCCTTAGGTGCCTGTCTGTGTGGAATCTGTATGTTCTCCCCATGTCTGTATGGTTTTCTCTGGGTGCTATGGTTTCCTCTCAGAATCCAAAGATGTAAAGGATAGGAGGATTGGCCATGGTAAATTGAACCTTAGTGTTCAAAGGATGCAGGTTGGGTGGATTATTGGGTTAAATAAGTGGTGTTACAGAAAAGGATCTCTATTGGAGGGTCAGTGCTGACCCAATGGGCTGAATGGCCCCCTTCTGCACTGTGGGGATTCAATGCTGCTCCTGTTGATTGCTTTACATCTAGCCCAGCTGGGAGTACAAGTACATGAACTCTATCAAATCTCATTAGTCTACTCTTTTAATAAAAGAAGCTGCAATTTTTCTTTCTCTGGCATTTGCATTTCCCCTTTCCAGAAAAGGTCCCAGTAAATCTGCACTGTGTTCTTCTGCGTGTAAATGTAAATCTGAAGCCAAAAACAGTAACAACAGAATTTTGAATTTTTTGAACCAAAGCGAAGCCACAAAAATAATGAAATGAACTAGTGTGTTGTGAAGGGTTTTAGTTTAATTTTATATTTTCTCACATTGAACATTTGCTTTGCGCATTAAAACATGTGACCACAAACTACCTTCATAAATTCAATCATGATTATTACACGAAGGTTTAAACAAAAGTCAGTTTTCAATCATAGAAGAGAATCTTGTTTTAGGATGCATTAAGATACAATTTATAAATTGGCTGCGTTCTCTCTTCAATCACTGTCATTATTGACAGCCTATAAGGACCATAAGAAGGAATCTGAGCTGACCACTGTGTGCCTGTTCCCAGTTATTCAACTCAATGTCAAGTTAAAATATGAGTCATGAGGATTAGAAGTGTGCGTGTAAGCTGACACTAACACTCTTACTGGATATTTGACTCATTATTAAAGATGTGGGCTAAGTAAAGTTAGTTGCAGTTGCCAAATGATAATTTCAAAGGAGTTGTTCATTGCACTGTCCCACCTGTCAGTGGAACCAGGTACGAAACAGGCCCAAATACTGTTGCTGATTTTTGTGTCTGTAATGAACTCCGATACTCACTTTAGTTTTGAATTGAAATCTCAGATCTGGAATGACAGTTCCCAGCAGGACTTTATTTGTCCTGTAGGGAGATAACTGGGATGAAGGATTCCTGACATTTTAAATTATTTTCTTGTATCTGTATTGACATCTTTCCATCCTTTCGCCTGGTGTAATAGAATTCATGGTTTTTGTTTAATAAATGTTTTATTTTTTGTGTTAAAAGTCCTTAATTCCTGTGAATTTATTGAGTAATTTTCCTCCAGTTTAAAAAAAATGAAATTAGGAGCTATCAAAATAAAAATAAATTACTGTGGATCCTGGAATCTGAAACCAAAAGAGAAAATGCTGGAAAATCTCAGCACTTGTAAGGAGAGAAAAGAGCTGACATTACAATTCCAGATGACCCTTTGACAAAGGGTCAAATCAAGCCAGCTTTCTCTCTTTAATTTGACTTACTCAGTGTTAACATCATCTGCGATCAGAACAACAACATCTCAGACATTGCATCAACTGGCCATACAGGTCAAATCATTCGACCAGAGTTATACTGCCATTTCAACATCCTAATCAAATCTTAAATAAACTTCCTGTGAGAGCATCAATTAATGAAGTATCAATTATTTTATAATGGCATTTACCACATTGTAATATCAGGAGAAAACTCACTTTTTGAAACAAATTTGCAGTTTTGACATGGGGAAAACATCAGGAGATTGTTGATAATGGAAATCGAAGAGTGGACGGTGAAACAGACATAAAGCAAAGTCTCTGAAAGATTGGTCAAAATGGATTCATTTCCTTCAGGATGACTGAAGAGCAGAAAAGAGCAGCAATTTAGAGATTACAAGGCATTGGTAATATGGTTGAAATGTTTATCACCAATCAGGAGGCAAATGGAGGAGGTGAAACAATAAAGGATCATAAAGTCACGGAATGTATGGTTAATAAAGGATAGAGAAGGTGATGTAAGGCTGAAAGAGGTTGCAGATAGTATAGCTGCAAGGCCCCAGGGGATTTTATCATTTTCAATCCTTGTTCATAGACTCATTGAACCTGTACAGTTCAGAAGGAGGTCACTCAGCTCCTCAGGTCTGTAGTGACACTCTGATAGAGCATTTCACCTGGATCTACACCCCACCCCATCCCCATAACCCTTATTTACCCCACCAATCCCCCAATCTACACATTTTGGACACTAAGGGGCAATTTAGCACAGCCAATCCATCTAACCTGCACATCTTTGGACTGTGGAGGGAAACCGGAGCACCTGGAGGAAACCCACACAGACATGGGGAGAACATGCAAACTCTACACTAGCTGGGATTTTATGGCCTCCCTCATCCCAAAACTGTAAAATCCCACCTGAGCACAATTGCCTCCTCTGCGTGCCCCAGTTCCTGTGATGAGCAGGACAGTAAATTTTTGGTCAGAGAGGCAGTCATCTGTGACTGGAATTTAAACCCGTGTTGCTAGCACTGTGATGGAGTGAGGCTAATTGCTGTGCCACTGTACCATCCCTCCCCGGGTCCCTGGTGCTGTGAGGGAACAGTGCTAGTCACTGTGCCACTGTACTGTCCCTCCCCAGGTCGCTAGCACTGTGAGGGAGCAATGCTAACCATTGTGATCAATAAAACTAACAGAGCAGGATTAGACATTTGCTGTTGACAAACCACCACTAGCAGTTTCAGTGTCCTGTTCTTCCAACTCATAATCTTTTCACTTGAATTCCAGACAGATGATTTTTCTAATGGCCATACTGAGTTTGGCAGTCTTACTACTATTATTAAAGAATAAACAAATCAGAAATTTACAAGCCCTTGTTGACATTAATCACAATTTCAATTTCTGAAAAATCTCAAATATCAGATTCCAGTTTGGAGGAGGGTTGATGATGCAGTCAATTTCTATTTGCCTTTGCATTAGTGAATTGCTTGAAATCTTCCATTGACCCCTGTGACCCTTGGGGCTTAGCTTGTGAACCTGATTTAATCGTGGAATTTCCATTTGAATGTCAAGAAGTGTCAGCCTGGAAGATTAAACATACAGTCCAGAAACAAGCCATTCCACTCAATTAATCCACAGTTTTTCTCAATATAAAAAATAATCCAAATCCCATTTGCCCAAGATCACTACTTTTTGCTCCTCACTTCAGCCATCAATCTGATTTTCTTTCTAATATTGGCACGGGCCAACACAGGGCTAATTGCCTGCCAAACAGCATAAACAGGAAGTGATAGACAGGGCTAATTGATTCCACAACAAACGGGTCAGATCTAAGTTCTGCAGTCCTGCCACATCCAATCATGAATAGTAATGGATAATTAAACAAGGTGGCACAATGGTTAGCATTGCTGCCCCACAGTGTCGGGGACCCGGGTTCGATTCCCAGTTTGAGTCACTGACTATGCAGACTCTGCATGTTCTTCTCTTGTTTGTCTGGATTTTCTCTGGGTCTAGTTTCCTCCCACAATCCAGAAGATGTGCTGGTTAGGTGCATTGGCTGTGCTAAATTTTCTCTTAGTGTACACAAACAGGCACCAGAGTATGGTGAATAGGGAGTTTTTACAATAACTTCATTGCAATGCTAATGTAAAGTTACCAGTGACACTAATAAATAAATTCAAACTCAACTCCACCATGTGGAGGTTCCCCTCCAAGTCACTTACCCATTCTGACTTGGAAATATATCACCATTTCTCCATTGCTGTGGGGTCAAAATTCTGGAAATCCCTCCCTAACAGCACTGTGGATGTATATACATCACATGGACTTTAGTGATTCAAGAAAACTGCTCGCCACCTTCTCAAGGGCAACTAGTGATGGGAATGAATGTAGAACAAGTCAGCAACATGAATAAGTAAAACAATATTATTCACATAAGTGTTATCAGAATTGAGATACTCGATCTAGTCGCAAAACTACCCACACTCTAGATGGAATGAATATTGTATTTAAATCAGCCCTGTTACAGGTAGTGGAGTAAAAGCTACAATCAAAAGTCTTTATTGTTGCTGATAAACTCAGCTGTCACAAATTGACATTATTAAATACATCAATGAACATTTAAAACAATTTAAATAATTCTGTTCTATACCAGTTTAATTGAATCCCTGCAGAAGGAGACCATTTAGACCATCAAGTTTACATCAACTCTCTGACAGAACATCTAATTCAAGTATTTATTCGTTAATCCATCTAACTCGCACATCTTTGGAGTGTGGGAGGAAAATGGAGCACCCGGAGGAAACCCACGCAGAGACAGGGAGGATGTGCAAACTCCATACAGATGGTGACCCGAGGCCGGAATTGAACTGGTGTCTCTGGTGCTGTAGGGCGGTAGTGCTAATTTCTCTGTCATCTGATATTTTATATCAATACGCAAATGAAATTGAGTGGACTCTTGACAATATATTGCTCACAACTGGTAACATTGTGGGTATAATTTTCAAGTGAATTACTGATCTTCCAGCAGAAGCCTGAATCCTCAATGTTTAGGTGCAGTACCAGCTTCACCTGCAGGTGGCACTTGTGTAGGCAGTCCCAAAGTCAACATCAGCATGATTCCTGTGATCTATAGAGAGGCATTTCCCACACTGGAAAACAAATCATTCATTTACACACCACCATCCCCCACCTCCCCCAGCAGATGTTGGGTTAAGCAGATTTAACCTCCTGTTCAGAAGTCTCACTACATTCTGTAACTCTGTCTACAGCTCCTACACTGAGGTAACCTGCAGCTCGCTATTGGGTTACAGCCCCATCAAACCCATTGACCTCCTGCCCCTAGCCCTGCCATTCTGTAACCATCCTATCCTTATCTCCCAACACATTACCAGGTCCATCTCTACCTGCCAATCATACTGCAACCCCACCAACCTTCCCATCTCTACAGATCTATTGATTCAAACCTGAACAATCATCCACCCCATTGCCAATCCAATCATTCAGTCAATTTTACATTCTTTACTCCAGATATGCAAATCATGCTTGGTTTCATTGGTCAGAACATTGAATACAATCGTTGAGACATCTTGTTGAAGTTGTACAAGGCATTGCTAAGGCCACACTTGGTATACTGTGTACAGTTCTGGTCACCCCATTATAGAAAGGATATTATTAAACTAGAAAGTTTAAAATAAAGAAAAGAGTTACTAGGATGTTACTGAGACTTGATGCTTTGAGTCCTAAGGAGAGGCTGAATAGAACATAGAACATAGAACATAGAACAATACAGCACAGAACAGGCCCTTCGGCCTTCGATGTTGTGCCGACCAAAATAAAAAGCAATGCCCCTCCTAACTAAACCATTCCCTTCTCATCCATATACTTATCAACTAACCTCTTAAACGCCACCAAACTTGGCGCATCTACAACAGCTGCAGGCAGGGCATTCCACTCCCTAATCACTCTTTGAGTAAAGAACCTACCTCTGATATCCGTCCTATAACTCATACCCCTTAATTTAAAGTTGTGTCCCCTCGTGCTAGCTTTCTCCATCCTAGGAAAAAGGCTATCACTGTCCACCCTATCCAAACCTCTAATCATCTTATATGCTTCAATAAGATCCCCCTTAGCCGCCTCCTTTCTAACGAAAACAACCTCAAATCCTTCAACCTCTCTTCATAGGACCTGCCCTCCATACCAGGCAACATCCTAGTAAACCTCCTCTGTACCCTCTCCAATGCCTCCACATCTTTCTTATAATGTGGCGACCAGAAATGCACACAATACTCCAAGTGCGGCCGCACTAGAGTTTTGTACAGCTGCAACATGATGCTGCGGCTCCTAAATTCAATCCCCCTACCAATAAAAGCTAAGACTCCATAAGCCTTCTTAACAACTTTATCCACTTGACTGCCTACTTTCAGGGATCTATTGACACATACACCAAGATCCTTCTGTTCCTCAACACTATTAAGAGCCCTACCATTAGCCCTATACTCTACACATTTATTGTTCCTGCCAAAGTGCATTACCTCACATAGACTCACATTACCTCCCAGAATAGACTGGGATTTTCCTTGGAGTGTAGGAAGCTTAGGGGTGATCTTATAGAGATCTATAAAATAATGAGGTGCATTGATCAGCTAGATAGTCAATATCTTTTGCCAAAGTTGGGGAGCCTAAAACTAGAGGGCATAGGTTTAAGGTGAGAAGGCAGAAATACTAAAGTGTCAAGAGGGGCAATTTTTTCACATAGGGGGTGGTGAGTGTCTGGAACAAGCTGCCAGAAGTAATAGCAGAGGTAGGTACAATTTTATCTTTTAAAAAGCGTTTAGACAGTTACATGGGTAAGATGGGCATAGAGAGATAGGGACAACTGCTGGCAATTGGGATTAGCTTAGGGGTTTAAAAAAAGGGCAGCATGCACAATTTGGGCCGAAGGTCCTGTTTCCATGCTGTAAACCTCTATGACTCTACATATAATGCCTTTGAATAGTGAAGTGTTTCTCCCTGCATGGGCTGCATCCCAAGCCCTTAGAAACAGCCCATTGAATAATAACCATATCCCTCAGCCTCTCCCAACTCCTTTCTGCATCAATTGCCTCCTCTCCACTCCGCTCTAATACTTTTCATCTTTCTCATAGAAACATCTAAAATCCTGATGGGACTGAGCAGGCTAGATGCAAGGAGAATGTTCCTGATGTTGGGGAAGTCAAGAACGAGGGGCCACAGTCTCAGAGTAAGGGATAAACCAATCAGGACTGAGATAAGGAAGAACTTCTTCACTCAGAGAGTTGTGAACCTGTGGAATTCTCTCCCACAGAAAGCTGTTAGGATCAGTTTTTTGAATATGTAAGAGGAAACCGGACATGGCCCTGTGGCTAAAGGATTAAAGAATATGGAGAGAAAGCGGGAGTGGAACATAAAACATAGAACATTACAGCACAGTACAGGCCCTTTGGCCCTCGATGTTGTGCTGACCAGTGGTACCAATCTAATGACCCTCTAATCTAAACTATTCCAATGTTATCCATATGCCTATCCACTGACCATTTGAATGCCCTCAAAGTTGGCGAGTCCACAACTACTGCAGGCAGGACATTCCACACCCTTTCTACCCTCTAAGTGAAGAACCTACCTCTGACATCCATCCTGCAATTATCACCCTTCATAGAACATAGAACATAGAACATAGAACAATATAGCACAAACAGGCCCTTCGGCCCACGAGTTGCGCCGACCACATCTACCAATCCACAGACCTACCTATAACCCCCTATCCTATTCTTTTCCATATACTCATCCAGAAGGCTCTTAAAAGACCCCAGTGAGTTTGCCTCAACAACCTCCGATGGCAGTCGGTTCCATTCACTCACCACCCCCTGAGTGAAAAACCTACCCCTGACATCTCCTTTGTATTTGCTTCCCTGCACCTTAAATCTGTGTCCCCTCGTAGTGACCATTTCAGCTCGGGGAAATAGTCTCTGAGAGTCCACCCTATCTATTCCTCTCAACATTTCATAAACCTCTATCAGGTCGCCTCTCAACCTACGTCTCTCCAGTGAGAAGAGTCCCAGCTCCCTCAACCTATCTTCATAAGGCCTGCCTCCCAATCCAGGCAGCATCCTTGTAAATCTCCTCTGAATCCTCTCAATAGCCTCTACATCCTTCCTATAGTGAGGTGACCAGAACTGCGCACAATACTCCAACTGGGGATACTTGAAAGTACTGCCAAGTGGAAGTAAGTGGGAATACTCCAATACTTCAATTTAAAGCTATGTCCCCTCGTGTTAGCTATCACCATCTGAGGAAAAAAGCTCTCATTGTCCACGCTATCTAATCCTCTAATCATATTGTATGCCTCAATTAGGTCACCTCTTAATCTTCTTCTCTCTAATGAAAATAACCTCAGGTCCCTCAGCCTTTCCTCATAAGGCCTTCCCACCATACCAGGCAACATCCTGGTAAACCTCCTCTGCACCCTTTCCAATGCTTCCACATCTTTTTTATAATGTGGTGACCAGAACTGTACACAATACTCCAAGTGCGGCCGCACCAGAGTTTTGCACAGTTGCAACGTGACCTCATGACTCCCAAATTCAATCCTTCTACCATTAAAAGTTAACACACCGCCTTCTTAACAACCTCATCAACCTGAGTGCCAACTTTCAGGGAGCTATGCACATGTACACCAAGATCTCTCTGCTTGCCGACACTGCTAAGAGTCCTTCCATTAGCCCTATATTCTGTACTCCTGTTACTCTTACCAAAGTGAATCACCTTTTCCACATTAAACTCCATTTGCCATCACACAGCCCAGCTCTGCAGCTTATCAATGTCCCTCTGCAAACTATAACATCTATCCTCACTGTCTACAACTCCTCCGACTTTGGTGTCATCAGCAAATTTACTAACCCATCCTTCTACACCCTCATCTAGGTCATTTATAAAAATGACAAACAGCAATGGCCCCAAAACAGATCCCTGAGGTACACCACTAGTAACTAAACTCCAGGTTGAATATTTCCCATCAATCACCACCCTCTGTCTTCTATCAGCTAGCCAATTCCTAATCCAAACTGCTAAATCACCCTCAATACTGAAAGTGCATGATCAGTCATATGGGAGCCGAGGTGGGCTGGTAAGATGGATACAAAACTGGCTGGTGCATAAAAAGCAGAGAGTAACAGTAGAAGAGAACTTTTCTAACTGGAGATCTGTGACAAGCTTGTTCCACAAGGATCAGTGCTGGGACCTCTGTTGTTTGTAATTTATATAAATGATTTGGAGGAAAATGTAGATGGTCTGATTAGTAAATTTGCAGATGATATAAAAATTGGAGAGGTAGCAGATAGTGAAGAGAATTGTCAGAGGATGCAGCAGGATATGAATCCTGGAGACCTGGGCTGAAAGATAGCAGATGGAATTTAACTCAGATAAATTTGAGGTGATACAATTTGAAAGGTTTACTGCAAAGGAAAGTGTACAATAAATGAGTGAATCCTTAGAAATATTGGCATACAGAGGGATCCAGATGTGTCAATCTACAGTTTCCTAAAGGCAGCAATTCAGGTGGACAAGGTTGTCAAGAAGGTGTATGGCATCATCAGCTAGGCGTTGAGTATAGGAATTGCAAAATCATGTTACAGCTGGATAAGACTTTGGTTCGACCAGATTTGCAGTATTGTGTACAATTCTGGTTGCCACATTAACAGAAGGAAGTTGACACATTGGAAAAGGTGCAGAAGAGATTTACCAGGATGTTGCCTGATTTGGAGGATATGAACTATGAAGAAATATTGAATAAACTTGGATTGTTGTCATTGGAGCATCGGAGGATGAGGGGGGGCCTGATAGAGGTTTATAACATTATGACAGGGTTGGATAGAGTGGATAGTCAGAGCCTTTTCCCAGGGTCGAAGGGTCAATTACTCAGGGGCAAAGTAAAAGGGGGAAAGTTTAAAAGAGATGCAAGGGGCAGGTTTTTCACACAAAGGCTGTGAATGCCTGGAATGCACTGCCCAGGGAGGTGATGGAAGCAGATTCTGTAACAATATTCAAGAGGCATCAGGAAAAGTATATGAATCGGCAGAAAATAGAGGAATACAGACCACGTAGAGGCAAGAAAATATTAGAGAGACATCTGTGTCAGCACAGACTTGGTGGGCTGAAGGATCTGTTTATGTGCTGTACTGTCCTTTGTTCTTTGGATGATCGCTATGGGATATGGGGCTCCTTCAGGGAGGCTCACTCACTTGTTAAAAGTTTTAAAGCTTATTTATTAGTGTCACAAGTAGATTACATTAACACCACAATGAAGTTACTGTGAAAATCCCCTGATTGCCACACTCCAGCATCTGTTTGGGTACACTAAGGGAGAATTTACCATGGCCAATGCACCTACGTAGCACATCTTGGATTCAATCAGGGGATATGGACATTGTTGGCTAGGTCCAAAAGTATTGCCTATCCCTAATTGTCCCTTGAGAAGGTCACCTTCTTGAATTACCATGTGGTGCAGGTACATCCACTGTGCTGTTTTTGGGAGGGAATTCAGGATTTTGACCCAGTGGCCCATAGTCTGAAAGATGTGCAGGCTAGGTGGATTGGCCATGTTAAACTGCCCCTCAGTGTCAGGGGGACTAGCTAGAATAAATGCATGGGGTTAGGGCCTGAGTGGGATTGTGATTGGTGCAGACTCAATGGGCCAAATGGCCTACTCCTGCACCTAGTTTCTATGTTTATCTCTGCAGCTCTCCTTCTTGCCCCAATTATCTCCTGCTCCCCAACACTGTTTGACATCAATATATTCAGGGTCCTTTTCCTGCTTTCCTCTGAACAATGTCACCAAGATGTTAAGTCCACGTTGAGGAAAGAATATGGGCTTATACTTCACTTAGTAAAGCACTAACTGCGGAGGAACAAGGCGAACTTGAACTATTTGAATAACCTCGGTGACTGTTTCATCTGGGGCCAATAACAAAAGCATTATTTGAGAGGAGAGATTCTTATCGGTTAACAGCTCTCTCTCTCTCACACAGGTGTTTTCTCCAGCGTGGATGAATGCACCTTTGTTTAAATACAATGAACACACCCAGAACGCTGCTTAGAAACTCCAGCCTGACAAGGATTTTTGCAGTGCCTTGATAACTAGCTTCTGACAGCGAACAGAAGCAAAACATAAGTTCAAAAACCAGAAGAATAAAATGAATTCACCATTCATTTTATATTTGCCCTGAAGTTTATTGCTAACCATCCTTTTAGTATCCAAAACCACCTTGCTTCACCACTGAGCACTCAATACTATCTGGCCCAGTCTGAGTTTGTGTGTTTTAGTGACGTGTTGCAACATTTAGTTCCTGTGTGTATGCTGCTATTCTGGCTGGTGAGATTTATTCTCAGGCCTCCCACGGTTAATTCTAGAGTCTCAGAATCTGCCTCTCCCAGTAATTGCTGTAATCCCAGTGTACCTTGAAACCGGGTATTATCCTGTCCAGTGATCCATCACTCATTCCTGGAAATCTTCCTTTCAAGAAAGAAAGTTTTTAACCCATTCCTGTCCAAACAGTCAGCCAAGAATAACAAAATATGAACATTGCAGATAACTGTCAGCTGCAGGAACCTCTCTGCATGCACCCACAGTGAGAAAGGAAATAGTGACTCTCACATCTACCAATCCTCTCAGAGCTTCCCTGGGAGGGAGAAAGGTTCTAGTCATGGTGCAGTGGTTAAAGTGAGTATAACCAAGGCAATTTGGTCAGAAAACCTTAATTTCAGTTACCAACCCCAGCTGTGTTTAGATATGGGACTTAGGAGCTTGCAGCGTTAAAGCCTGGCATCAGGTTTCCATCTATTGCCTCCTGCTGGAAGTGGCTGGGTGGGGGTTGAGTGAGGATCAGGCTGTGTGCGGCTGTGACAGTCTAGTTATTTGGATGATCTGTCTGATGTTTAGTGTTCAGGGGGAGCTAGCAGTGACTTGTGACCCTAAGGGAATCATCGCCTTCAGGAACAGAACCTACAGATGCAAATTAAATCGCTGAAAAAAACTCTTGATGCAATGTAAGAAATACAAAGCATAAACTTTATAAGAAGTGTGACAGATCAGTGATACATTTGCATAATTTTATGATTCAACCAATAGAAGTAGCTGCTTGTGAACTGTTTCACTCTTTTCCTCCCCCTCTATGAAGCTTTGCCAGGATGAATATTATTTCTAGGCTGATGGGAAAGGCAGCCTGTTCCCCAGCTTGTGCCAGTGCTGCCTGAGTGGGGAAGTGTGAAAGAATATTTCCACTCTTCCCTCTGTGCACCTGGCCTCTCTGCTTTCTAACCACACGTCAGAGAACACACATTCTGTGCTCTGTGAAAGTATCTCTCCTCCCCCAGCACTGTTATTCCAATCCCTCAGCATCTTGCATTATATTGTTCAAGTTAACTGGGTATCTATTGCATATGAATGCCCATTTCCATGGTCATTGGTTCTTGACAGCTGACACTGGGATTGTTTTCTCTGGTTGGGGAGTCTGGAACATGGGGAGGCTCAGTGTCAGGGTAAAGTGTTGTGACAGGAGCAGAAAGGTTTTCAGACAAAGGGTTGAAAATCTTTGGAGCTCTCTATCCCAAAGACTTATGGATGCTCCATCACTGAGGCCAAGACATGAACTGATTTTGGATCATTCAGAGAATTGAGATTTGGGAAGTGGGTGAGAAAGTGGATTTGAAAGAGAAGATCAGTTATGATCAAATTGAATGATAGGTCAGGCTCGAGGGGCCATTTGGCCTCCTCGTGTTGATATGGTGAAAGTCTGTAAAGGAAATTGCACAAGTTGAGATTGGAGTGAATGTTTTCTCCTGTAATATATCACCTTTATCTTATTCACTCACAAGATATTGACATCTCTGCAAAGCCAGCTTTTATTACCCATCCCAAATTGCCCTTGAGATGGGCAAATTTACTTCAGTCCTGTGTGCATTGACACTGGTTGATAAGAGCCAAGGTTTATGGACACAAAGTGTGTGAGGTGTCACTCCTGGAATTTAACTCTAGCCGTGTCCAGTAGGATAACCCCCACAGGCCTGGTGTTTTACATGGAGAGAATTCCAGTTCCTATTGACTGGTCCACTCTTTTAGGTTCTACAACTGAACAGGTTTCAGTAATTAATCAGTCACAATGTTCTTGGACATTGCAAATGCGTCTGCAGGTTTGGGATTATCTAGTCTGCACATTGCTGTGCGTAGTAGCTGAGTGGTTACTAAGCCAGTTGTCACAGCCTGTTAGCAAATAATTCAAAGTCACAGGCTTAAATCCCACAACAAAAACTGGGGAGATTAAATAAAACTGGATCAAAAAGCTAACGAAACTTCAAGATTGTCAATAAACTCTATCTGGTTTACCAATGCCCTTAGAGAAAAAGCTGTGCTGTCTTTGCCTGCTCTGACCTACATGTGACTCCAGATCCACAGAATTGTGGGTTAACTCTGACAAGCCACTCAGTTATATTCAATTAGATGGCTCACCTCAACCTTCCCAGGAACATCTAATGATGGACAGTGATGCTTACGTTCTGTGAAAGAATAAAAAACATTCTTGAATATCTTGTTCAATCCACCTTAATACCAAAAAAAACCTACTTTTATCCTAAGTGAATACAATCCCGCATTCATTAGTAACTGACAGTAAAAGTTGAGCCTTTGACAGGTTAGAGCAAGTATCAGAATTTTTCATAAGTGCATGGTAATGTGACAGTGAATTACCAATATCTGTCTAACTAAGCAAAACCCCATCACTTGAAACTTAGAACATCATCAAGCTTTTATATCAACTCACCCAAACTTACAGGCTCAGCTTAGATCAAAGCAAAATGTGCAACGTATCTGTCATTGATCTGTTCCTAACTCAGGAGGATTTAATATAGATCAAGGCCCATTGCCGGAAACTATAACACCATCTGATGCTGATGTAAGTGTGTTGCAATGATATATGAGTGAATTACAGAGATCCAGGGAGAGGAAAATCCAATCTCACATACAGTTACTAAGATGTCTATAAAGGTGTAAAGAAATAACAATGGTTTTAACAAACTAGGGTTTTGAGCACCTTTTTAGGGAAAACAGACAAACCCTGAAAAAGTCCAACAAGATCCCAAACACAAAGTGAAGCATCTCTCATTTTCTAACCTGGCTGAATAACAACAACTTATATTTATGTAGTGCCTTAAATGTAACGAAATAAGGCATAGAGCATCATAAATCCAGTACTCCACTGAGCTACCTGATGGGATATTAGGTCAAGTAAAGGTAGGTTTTAAGGAGTGTCATAAAGCAGGAAGTGAGAGAGAAATGTGGAGAGATTTGGTAAGGGAATTCCAGAGCTTGGGGCCCAAGTGCCTGGAGGTGTAGTCACCAATGGAGGCCAACATTAGAGTAGCATAAAGATCTCAGTGTGTGTAGAGTTGGGGGAGATTACAGATACCTAAAGCAGTTAAGCCATTGAGGGATTTGAAAACAAAGGTGAGAATGTTGTTTGGCCAAGAGCCAGTGTGGGACAGTCAGCAGAACAGGGAAACAGCACTTGGTATAAATCAATACACAGGCAGGAGAGTTTTGAATGACTTTGAGTTTACAGACAATAGAATACGATGGAACAGTCATGCCCAGGATAATAAAGTTGTGAATGAGGGTTTTAGCAACAGAGGAAGTGTGAAAAGACAGAGTGACGATGTTGAGGAGGTGGAAATGAGCCTTACTCATATTGGCATGAATTTGAGGCTGGAAACTTATCTCAGCATCAGATGAGGCACTAATGTTATGAACAGACTGATTTAACTCAGAATATTGCCAGAGAGGAATGGAGTCAGTAGAGAGGGGACAAAGTTCAGAGAGAACCAAAAATAATGGCTTCAGTCTTCCCAAACTGTCATTGGAAGAGATTTTGGTTCAGTGTTGGATATCAGAACAGACTGATTATCACCCATTCTAACTACTTCTGAGGAAACACCAGCAGCTTTTCAGCGACATTGCAGCATCGCTGGTGGCAATGTTATTTATTGTCCACTCAGATATTCTCCTCACAAATCATTCAGACAAGTGTTGTATGCTCAGATTCAGTTACTACAATGTTGGTTGACTCATTCTCAGTTCATGTTCACTTCTACCCAATCACATGTTAAATTCTATTTGACAATTCTGCCTATCTTTGTCAATCCGTTTTTGGCTTCTAAACCCCCAACATCTCAAATTTAAAACATCTATCCTTGTGTTTAGATTTCTCCGTGCTTTGTCTCTCTGTTTTGCTGGATCTTCCTGCAACAGTAAAATCCCAATGACTTTCCATTCCTCCTGTGTGTTCCCCTCCCTTCATCACTGGTATCTGTGCTCCCAGTTAGGCTGGTAGCACCCCCCAACATCTCCCACTCAATTCTCCTCCTCTTCAAGGACCATCCTTTAGAACATAGATCATAGAACATTACAGCACAGAACAGGCCCTTCGGCCTTCGATGTTGCGCCGACCAATATAAAAAGCAATGCCGCTCCAAACTAAACCATTCCCTTCTCTTCCATATACTTATCAACTAACCTCTTAAACGCCACAAAACTTGGCGCATCTACAACTGCTGCAGGCAGGGCATTCCACTCCCGAACCACCCTTTGGGTAAAGAACCTAACTCTGATATCCGTCCTATAACTATCACCCCTTAATTTAAAGCTGTGTCCCCTCGTGCTAGCTTTCCCCATCCTAGGAAAAAGGCTATCACTGTCCACCCTATCTAAACCTCTAATCATCTTATATGTTTCGATTAGGTCCCCTCTTAGCCGCCTTCTTTCTAACGAAAACAACCTCAAATCCCTCAGCCTCTCTTCCTAAGACCTGCCCTCCATACCAGGGTGAAGGTTGACGCTGCCTTTTCCTATTTTCCCTTTGAATTAAAATCTGTTTCTTCCACTCCTGTCTGACATTCTTTTGGATGTTTTTTCTGTAGTAACCCTCGCTGCAGTAATGAATTTGTGCTGATTTGGTCTTTCTATAGATGACAGGGAGAATAGAGAGAAATCTTTCAGGCATTTCATTGCAAAAATGCAGCAAATAAAATATTTTCTCTTTTACAAATGAACAGAAACACATCCAGTCAGGGATGACGTACTCTTACGTCCCAAGACACAAGATTGTTCTGGACAACATCCGCAGAAGAGATCCACTGATGAAGGATTACTGGGTCAGTCCATACAAAGTATATGCAGCAGATCAAGCTGATAGATCGTCCTGGAGCCATTATCTGAGATTACCCACATATCGCCGTCACCTGGAATTTGAGTCTTTTGCATACCCCAGTTACTTTGACTATAAACAGAGAATGCTGTGAGTATTCATTTCTAATCAAAATAGTAATAAAACTGAGAAATCAATGGGCCTCTGTCTCTGTTTCTGAGCTCAGAGAGACTTGAACAATGATAATTTGCTGCTTATCTCTCAGCTGTTGTGGATGTTAACAACATGGAGAGACAGGAACAAGTGACAGCAGAAATCAATTCATCTAACAAATGAAACATTTATATAATATCTGATACTCTGTGTGCCGCAGCGTTGCATCATCAACCTGTGGGGCTTTTGTTACCTCCATCTTTTCAATCACATTATTAATTTCCCCAGTTCACCTCCAAAGGGATGACTTTTACCCTTGACATTATTACTTTATTTTACCAGAGTGATAATCTTGGTTTGGGAATAATTGTTCTGATCATGGGTTTTTCACTTCCACTAATATATTTCCTCTGTTTTTCCTCACTTCTCTCTCTCACTCTGATCTCAGAATGCTACTTTTCATCAATATATCTGTTTTCCAGGATGAAAGTGACACTGAATGTATTGGCATCTCAAGGGTGCTGAGACTTAGCATGTAATGTTAGACTGTAGATCAAACCAGGTAAAGGTGGTAGGTTACCCTCCCCTGAGGATATTAGTGAAACAACCTCCATCAACCCAATGATAATATTTGTAAAACTGCCTTATTAATCTCTATTACTACTTATCCAAAAGCAGCCAGTGTATTTCCATTTGTAGTTCATCTCCTCTCATTTTCAGTGTCATGCTGAGAGTCCCTCAGATCTTACTATGGACTCCTCTTTCTCATCCCTCTTGACAAACCTCTCTTCAATGAGATTAACTCTTGATATCAGATCAGCCTCAATGTAGGTATGTTGATGTTAATCAGTTGTACCTCTCCACCACTTCCCTAATAGCCCTCTTATTCTCCCTACGTCTCTGCCCCCTCCCCCATAGAGGTGAGAGCAGGAGAGCTGGTGAAAAATCCCACAGCACTGGGACAGACCATTTAACCAGGCCACCTGGCACACAAACCATTTCCACACTTTCTTCTGGGTTGATTGACCTGAGCCCAATCCATTCCCCAATCCCAGCAACAAAGGTCCCACCCTTGCAGACACTTTCACCCAATGTGGGTGGGATGAGCCAGTAATTTTCCCAAATCCTTCTACCCGTTTCAAGGCTGAAAGTCCTTCTTTTGTAACTCAGTGTCAAACTTTGCTTCATAACAGACCCATGAAGTCATGATAGGATATCTTATTATGTGAAAGGCATGATATAAAAACTGTTGTTATTGTTCTATTGATGTGGAAATGCTGGGATGGGCACAGTAACAAGTCTCACAATACAAGGTTAAAGTCCAACAGGTTTATTTGGTAGGAAAATCACTAGCTTTTGGAGCTTTGTCAGGTGAGTGGGAGTTCTATTCACAAACTGGGCATATGAAGACACAAAGTAAATTTACACAATAATGGTTGGAATGTGAGTCTTTACAGATAATCAAATCTTAAAGGTACAGACAATGTGAGTGGAGAGAACGTTAAGCACAAGTTAAAGAGATGTGTATTGTCTCCAGACAGGATAATAATTTTGCAAACTCAGGCAAGTTGAGGAAGTTACAGATAGTGTGACGTGTTCCCAAGATCCCGGTTGAGACTGTCCTCATGCATGCGGAACTTGGCTATCAGTCTCTCTGCTCAGCGACTCTGACCATCATCCTTTGTGCCAGGTGTGACTCTAACCAATGGAGAGTTTTCCCCCTGATTCCCATTGACTCCAGTTTCGCGAGGGTTCCTTGATGCCACACTTGGTCAAATGCTACCTTGATGTCAAGGGCTGTCACTCTTACCTCACCTCAGGGGTTCAGCTCCTCTGTCCATGTTTGAACTAAGACTGTAATTAGTGATCCTGGCAGAACCCAAACTGAGTGTTTGTGTATAGGTTATTGCTGAGCAGGTGCTGCTTGATAGCGCTGTCATTGACCCCTTCCATCACTTTACTGATGATCAAGAATAGACTGATTGGGCAGTAATTGGCTGGGTTGGATTTGTGCTGCTTTTTGTGTAGAGGACACACCTGGGCAATTTTCCACATTGTTGGATAGATGCCAGTGTTATAGCTGTACTGGAAGATCTTGGCAAGGGGAGCGACAAGTTCTGGAGCACAAGTCTTTAGTACATTGCTGGTATATTGTCAAGGCTAATAACTTTTACATGTTGACTCTGCCTGATTTCTAGAATGTTTCTAAGTGTCCTGCCACGACATTTTTAAGAATAGTTTCCAATATTTTTCTCATGATAGATTGTTAGGCTTACTGGCCAATAGTTTCCTATTTTTTGTCTCTCTAGTCTTTTAAATAAAGGAGTTACATTTGTTATCTTCCAATCGAATAGAACTTTCCACAAACCAAAGGAATTTTGAAAATTAAAACCAATGCATCAGTTATCACATTGGCCATTTTTTTCAAGACGTTAGGGTGAAGTCCAGCTGGTCTAGCCAGTTATCAGCTTGCAGACCTGGCAATTTGCTGATATTCACTATTGAAACTATTCACACCGGGAAGCTGGCTGCGAACTGCATTAGCGTACTATTGCACATGCGCCCCAATCTCCCAGTGCATGGTGCACAAGTGTACAGAGTACACTGGGAATCTATCGCTCTCTGCCCATTCTGCCCATTGTTCCTGATCTGTAATCCCCATTGTTAAACACTCTCAATAATAAACCTTAAAGTTTACTTGTTAGTCACAAGTATGGCTTACATTAATACTGCAATGAAATTACTATAAAATTCTCCAAGTCACTACAGTCCAGTGCTTGTTCAGGCCAATGCACCAAACCAGCATATCTTTCAGAATGTGGAAGGAAACCCAGAGGAATCCCATGCAGATATGGAGAGAATGTGCAAATTCCACACAGACAGTGACCCAAGCTGGGAATTGAACGCAGGTGAAACACTGCTGTGAAACAGTCGTGCTAGCCACTGTGCCATTGTGCTGCCCCACTTTTGTCACAATTCCAATGCACAGTATGGGGAAAAAGTCTATTTCTTCATATTCTGTCCCACATATATTACCCCATTTCAGATACATTACTATTGGTTAACAAGCAGTTTTCTAAACCAATCTATTAATTTTCCCCTTTTCTGAATGTATTATTATCTGCTAGTCTACTGTTAGAGCAATCTCTCACCCAATGACCTTAAATGATTGAGAATAACCTATTCTATAATGAGTGGTGTTAGTTTTGGATTTTAGAATCTCAGAGTCCCTAAATGCAGAAGAGGCCATTTGGTCCATCAAGTCTTCTCCTACCTTTTTGCAACAGAAGCAGGGAAATCCTCTAGTGGTTGACAATCCATCACAGTGACATCAGGAATCCCAGTCAACCAGTACACATAACAAATGTGTAGAGTATAGGGCTAATGGTAGGACTCTTAATAGTGTTGATGAACAGAGGGATCTTGGTGTATTTGTGCATAGATCTCTGAAAGTTGGCAATCAAGTCGATAAGGTTGTTAAGAAGGCATACGGAGTCTTAGCTTTTATTGGTAGGGGGATTGAAGTTCGGAGCCGCAACATCATGTTGCAACTGTACAAAACTCTAGTGCGGCCGCACTTGGAGTATTGTGTGCAGTTCTGGTCCCCGCATTATAAGAAAGATGTGGAGGCATTGGAGAGGGTATAGAGGAGGTTTACCAGGATGTTGCCTGATATGGAGGGCAGGTCTTATGAAGAGAGGCTGAGGGATTTGAGGTTGTTTTCGTTAGAAAGAAGGCGGCTAAGAGGAGACCTCATTGAAACATATAAGATGATTAGAGGTTTAGATAGGGTGGACAGTGATAGCCTTTTTCCTCGGATGGAGAAAGCTAGCACGAGGGGACATAGCTTTAAATTAAGGGGTGGTGGTTTTAGGATGGATGTCAGAGGTAGGTTCTTTACCCAGAGGGTGGTAAGGGTATGGAATGCCTTGCCTGCATCAGTTGTAGATGCGCCAAGTTTGGTGGCGTTTAAGAGGTTAGTAGATAAGTTCATGGATGAAAAGGGAATGGTTTAGGTTAGAGGGTCACTGCTTGTTCCTAATTGGTCGGCGCAACATCGAGGGCCGAAGGGCCTGTTCTGCGTTGTAATGTTCTATGTTCTATGTTCCCTTCCTAACTCATGAGGAATGTCAGCCTGATCCACTAACTCAGGAAGAACAGGACTGGAGTCCAATTCTGTCAGCCTGTACAAGCTGAAGGGCAAGTAAATAAAATACTTGATAAGCATCTTTGCTCCTGTTAGTACTGATTAGTTCATTTCTGTGTTCATGCTTTTGCATTGACAATCCTGATAAAATACAAAAAAACTCCAAGGGATTAAATATTTATTTGAACATTTCCTGGACAATCCAAAGAACATTTCCAACAAATGATCAGGTTTCTAATATCTTTCTAAATCAACAATGCCAGTGTTTATTAGGGAGAGCCTTGAGATCAGGATTATTGAACCTGTGACTATCTCTACCGATCCCATTGTGTATTTCAGAACTCAATATCCCACACTGAGAAAGACATGGCGCGCTAATCTGGGATCCATTATTCTGGATACTTTCCGTCGAAGTCGCTTTGGGCTGCAGGATTACTGGTCCAACCCCCAGAGAGGCTATCGTATCGGATCTGTCTCCCGGGGCTCGAGGAGGCACCTCCTTGTTTTACCAGGAAATACTGGAATTTCTGATGTGGATTCCACAATAAAACCAGGCTATTTCCATTACAAACACAAACTGATGTAAGTATTGAAATAAAACTACTTGGCAAATCTGAAGAAAAGAGATGATGTTTGTATACTGTATACACTGATTGAGGAATAAAGCAATATACTTTATTGGGGCATAGATCAGTTACTTAGTCAATACTTTTTCCCAATGATAGTTGAGTCTAAAACTAGAGGGCATAGGTTTAAGGTGAGAAGGGAGAGATACTCGAGAGAGGGGCAATTTGTTTCACTCAGAGGGTGGTGAGTGTCCGGAATAAGCTGCAGGGTAATAGTAGAGGCAGGTAAAATTTTGTCTTTTAAAAAGCATTTAGACAGTTACATGAGTAAGATGGGTATAGAGAGATATGGGCCAAATGCAGGCAATTGGGATTAGCTTCAGCATTTGAAAAAAGGGGCAGCATGGACAATTTGGGCCAAAGGGCCTGTTCCTATGCTGTAAACCTCTATAACTCTAAGTTTTATTTCACATTCCCAGAGTTGTAGATTGTGAATGCTCACTTAAATCTTATTAGCTGAATTTGACTTTACACATCACCTTAACACAAACTGATCAAAAATCCATTCTCAGATAGTTAGAAAGTGAGTCTGCCTCTAATTTGATTTTATTGATGAAACATCTGTGGCCATCATGAATTTGGAACTAATTTTCATCTCACCGCCTTCCAGTTGTTGGTAAACTTTGTCTGAATCTGAATCCTGAGGTCTCCAGTTACTCACACCCAGACCAGGCAGGGACCACACTGATAGAATGAAGCAAGAACTAAATGATATTGTGAGGTGGAGAAGCAGTGTTACTGATCCTTCCACAATCAGCCAGTAAACTGTGATAGCACACCTGAGAGACAGCCTATTGTAACGCCATTTATATGAAATCATAAGAAACTAGACAAACTGGGGAAATAAATCTGGCAGCAGTTTACTTTCATACTGGGGAAGAGGAGTGGGATTTGAAGTATTTGAAGTTAATATGTCATTGCTTTTTGCCCTTGCTGCCAACTCAATCTGCTGCTTAACTGACTGTACACCTCCCCATCCCCGTACTGACAGCACTGCCCCAATTGCTTAACCCTTTATTTCAAAGCACAGCTGGGCATCCAAATCAACCTGGGGTCTATCACAAATTCCATCCTCCCAAATGGTAAGTGGTTAACAAACTGTAAAACTGGCGCTGGGAAGGTGGGTATTATTTTTAAATATAACCTGGGCACAGAAGTTCACTGGGTCTCCCACCAGACATGACTTGTGGGCAAAGAGCTCACACTCCACATAAACAATTAATCTATTGATACTTCGCGATCCCAGCCTCCAGCTGTGTGAATATTTCTTTTCCCTTTTGTTCTCCAATATCACTCTCTCTTCCTGCCCTGAAGGTGTTGATTTCTTGCTGGTGCACATGCCTCCAACGAGAAAACTCACCCTTCCACCCAGATACTCAAACTGAGGAAAATAGATGTTCACCTGGGGTCATTACAGAGATAAACAGACAAAGGTCACAAAATACAAACTGATTCCAATTGGATCTCAGCACTGTGAAAGCTGCAAAAACTGACATAGGGGATAAATACACAATAAAGAAAAATAATTCTGGTCTAAACCAAATAAAGTTTAAAATAGCCTGGTAATAAACTCCAGCTTTCAGACAAACTCACAGTTCTTACCAAACCAGCAACAGCTAGAGACATCCAGGAGTGTTAAAGCATTTTGCTGATGGGCTTTTCTCTGCCTTGTTTCTCGTGTTATAATAACAGGTTTATAACCTTTCATAGAATCATACAACCATGGATTGCCTGCAATCCCGAGGGAGGTTATTCAGCCCATTGTGTCCACACCGACTCTCTGATAGAGCATCTTTCTCAGGAGACCCCCACCCTATCACCATAACCCCCACACATTTCCCATGCTCAATCCAAGTAACTTGCACATCTTTGGATTGTAGGAAGAAACCAGAGCACCCAGAGGAAACACACGCAGGCAGTCACCCAAGGCTAAAATCAAACCTGGCTCTCTTAGACAAACCACATGTAATTCTTTTTCAGTGTTGCACTTTTTAATTCTGATTCCTACTGTTCTGCATTCTTCCAACTCTGACACCTACAACATTCCCCATTTCCATCATCTCAGTGTTGGTAGCAATGATCTCAACAACCCAAAAAATCCAGGCTGATCCAGAATGATCCTGGGACCTGCACTCAGACTCTTTAATAATATTTTCATTGGGCTTCTGGAATCTTACAAACAGCGGCTGGAATTTTATTGGCTGGCAGAACAGCATTCTGCATTAGCCTCGGGGTGGGCGAAGTGGTAAAATTCTGGTATGTCCTCTGAAACTAGGCTGAGAGGTTCAGCCTCTGCAGATTTTTTATCAGTTTAACATTTTTTGATGTTGTCGATTCCAGCCAATCACTGGGCAGCCAGCTCCTGCTATCATTTGCTGAACAGACTAAGTGACAGATTTTGATTTTTCATGTTTTTAGTGTGAATCTAAACTGATTTTGGGACAATGGTATACTCCAGTTCTCTATCCTCATAGTGTTAACTTTACCTCCATTTTCACTTAAAGGATATTCCGAAAACAACAAAAAACATTTTGTTTGATTGGTGGAGCAGACTCGATGGGCTGAATGGCCTGTTTCTGTTGCTGCATCTTATGGTCTAACCAGATAGCGTGAGTTCTCTCTTTAGTAATCACCAGCTTTGGTTCATCCTTTTCCTGCAACATTTACATTGTTGAATTCAGATTCGCTCAGGCTGGGAAAGCAGCCTTTAGTGAAATTGTAGGTTCAACATAAATCGAATCACATAGAGTCATAGAGGTTTACAGCATGGAAACAGGCCCTTCAGCCCAACTTGTCCATGCTGCCTTTTTTTTAAGTCCCTAAACTAATCCCAATTGTCTACATTTGGCCAGATCCTCTATACCCATCGTACCCGTGTAATTATTTAAATGCTTTTTAAAAAACAAAATTGTATCCACCTCTACTATTGCCTCTGGCAGCTTGCTCCAGACACTCACCATCCTTTGTGTTAAAAAATTGCCCCTCTGGACACTTTTGTATCTCTCCCCTCTCACCTTAAACCTATGCCCTCTAGTTTTAGATTCCCCTATCTTTGGGAAAAGATATTGACTATCTAACTGATCTATGCCCCTCATTATTTTATAGACCTCTATAAGATCACCCCTCAGCCTTCTATGTTCCAGAGGAAAAAAAGTCCCAGTCTATCCAGCCTCTCCTTATAACTCAATGCATCAAGTCCCGGTAGCATCCTAGTAAATCTTTTCTGCACTCTTTGTAGTTTAATAATACAACTCCTGCTTGTTACTTGTGTGAAAGGAAGATGGGAGAATTGTATACAGTGGATCGATATAAATAATAAAACAGAGTTTACTGGTTACATTTCTGAGAAGGACAGTTGACAGCAATGCCAAAGAACCAAGACAAGGCTTCGGGGGGAAAGCTGTTTTCTGGTTCCAGCAGCAGATCCGTAAATCCCAATCCCACGGAAATGCAGGAAAGACAAAGCGGCCTCTGTTCTTAAAAACATGGATTGGATCAGATTATGTTGTCACGTGACCCACACAACCTTCTCGAGTCTGTGTCACAGAAACTCCATTAGGCTGCATCCAGTGCTAATAATCAGCTTATCATACTTCCTCCAGAATCCTGGAATATCAGATTCTTGGACACACAGAGTTGTGTGATTAATGTGTAACTTTCTCAGGAATCTGGCACTCAATGTGGAAAGCAGCTGTTTCCCCACAGCATGCTGCATTACAACACAGCAACTGTTTACATTCGGCTAACTGGCAGAAAGAATCAGCTTTCGTTACAACCAGAGGCAATCAGCCTACTTCTCTCAACTGGCTACAGGTGCTGAAATCTATTACAAGACTTTGTACTGAAAGAGCATTCTTAATGTAGCAAAAAACATCCCAGAACAATGGAGTTAGCCATCAGACTGAGGAAGAGCTGGAATAAAGGCACAGAGCTGGGTTTCAAAGAGACTTTGGAAGATGGGAAGAAATGAGAGGATTGATAGGGAGTTGTGTAGGGCTGAGAGAAGAATCTCTAATTGGTCTGTTATAGAAAATAAGAGGAAAGAGGAAATATTTCGTGTGGGACCTATGCAGAATGTGAACTGGAATACGGAGCGAGAGGCCATTCAGCCCCTCCAGTCTGCTCTGTCATTCAATACAATCAGAACATAAAAACTGAAGAACTAGGAGCAGGAATCGACCATCTGGCCCCTCAAGGCTGCTCCACATTCAATAAGATCACAACTGATCTTTTTGTGGACTCAGCTCCACTTCACCGCCCATTCGCCATAACCCTTAATTCTTTACTGTTCAAAAGTATATCTCTCCTTGCCTTAAAAACATTCAGTGAGGTAGTCTCAACTGCTTCACTAAGCAGGGAATTCCATAGAATCACAACCCTTTGTGTAAAGAAGTTCCTCCTCAACTCGATCCTAAATGTTTTTAAACTCTATCCCTCTAGCAATGAAGGACAAAATTCCATTTATCTTCTTAATTATCTGCTGCACCTGCGAACCAATTCCTTGAGACTCCTGCACAAGGACACCCAGGTCCCTCTGCACAGCAGTACGCTGTAAATTTTTATCATTTAAATAATAGTCCATTTTGTTGTTATTCCTACTAAAATGGATGACCTCACATTTACCAACATTGTACTCCATCTGCCAGACCCTCGTCCACTCACTTATATTATCTATATCCCTTTGCATTCTTTCAGTGTTGTCTGCAAACTTTGATCTTCCACCCATCTTTGTGTCATCTGTGAATTTTGACAAACTACATTTCGTCCCCAACTCCAAATCATCTATGTAAATTGTAAAAATTGCAGTGTCAACACTGATCCCTGAGGCACATCACTGGTCACTGATCACCCCCAGAAAAAAAAGCACTATTTACCTTACTCTTTGCTTTCTGTTAGTTAACCAATCCTCTATCCATGCTAATACGTTACCCGTAACACCATGTACTTTTATGTAGCATTCTTTGGTACGGCACCTTATGAAATGCTTTCTGGAAATCTAGTTACACCATATCCACAAGTTCCCCACTGTCCACTGTGCATGTATAATGTTTTCAAAGAATTCCACAAATTAGTTAAACATGACTTGCCCTTCATGAATCTGTGCTGCATCTTACCAATGGGACAATTTATATCCAGATGTCTCGCTATTTCTTCCTTGATGATAAATTCAAGCATCTTCCTGACTACAGAAGTTAAGCTAACCAGCCTTTTGTCTACCTCCTTTTTTAAACAGTGGCATCACATTTATTGTTTTCAATCTACCAGAACCATCCCAGAGTCCAGCAAATTTTGGTAAATTACCACTAGTGCATTTGCTATTTCCTTCACCATCTCTTTTAGTATCTTGGGATGCATTCCATCAGGACCAGGAGACTTGTCTAACTTTACCCAGCATTACCTCTTTCGTGATAATGTTAGTGTGTAGGTTCTCAGCTGTCATGGCTGATTTGATCTTCCTATCTTTCCCACCCGAATCAGAGCCAGCACCCACCTCTCTCAGCAGCCATCATTGGCAAACCCCACTTCTCAATCCACTCCTGGCCACCACCACATCTAAATGAATTCCTCCCCCTTCCTCCTCACCTATAATGGTCCATTGGGGCCTATCACTTTGCACAGTTTGGCATTGTCAGTTTGGCATAGACATGGTGCCAACCTGGCATTACCAATCTGTACCAAGGGGCAATGCCAGGGGGCATTGCAAGGCCACAGTCCCTCAGCCCCAGGGACTATACATACCTTTACACCCTCGGGGAGACCTCCATTGTGAGTTCAGATCTGAGTGAATGGTGCTGGCATGACATTATGTTGGCGCTCATTGAATATCTGGTGAGGAGGTGGTGGGGGGGGAGGGGGGGGTCATCCTGGAGGTAGAGTGATCTCTAAAGACACGCTAATATCAGCTTTCTGAGATTCCGTGGTGTGTTTCACATCACTCCACCAATGAGGGGGCTGGAAGATCAGAACTCAAAAACTCACCAATGTGAATATTGTTCTCTGGATTCTGAGCCTCTGAGTTCTCTGGACTCTGGATTGTGTTGCCAATTCCACAGACAGAGAAAATGGGTTCAGAGTCATCCCCATGTCTCTCTCACCGTCTCCCACTTTGTCTCTCTGATCCACTCTCTCTCTCTCTTTGCAGATACGACAGTGAGTTTTAAGGGGTGTCATGACAAGTATATGATTTTGATGGGGATAGAGGGATATGGTCCCTGGAAGGGTAGGGGGTTTTAGTTCAGTCGGGCAGCACAGTCAGTGCAGGCTTGGAGGGGCCGAAGGGCCTGTTCCTGTGCTGGAATTTTCTTTGCTCTTTGTTCTCCCCTTCTCTCTTCCAATTGGAATCAGTGAAGGTCCAAATAGTGCTTTCATTAATTTCAGATAATAAGATGCCTGTATCAATATCGTCCGATAACTTTCTCAATACTTACCCACTAAACATTAAACACTTACACCCATAACTGCATTGTGTTCAACTTGACTCTGATTGGCTTTCTAATAAGACAATAAACCTCTATGCACTGACAAGTTCAGAACTGGGTATAGTCTGATGCATAAATCTTTCCACTTATATTGCATTGTAAATAAGTCTGTTATTTACAGTTTATGTAAGAAGCTGAAAGCCTTGCGGTTTTGTGATGGTTTGAGTTATAATTCAGCAGGTTTGGATATTTTCCCTCCAGCTGATCCACTCACAGGCTCAGATTCTCACTCTCAGTATGGGAGATTCCCTGTCTCTATGATCCTCACCTTTACACACTGTCCACAGGTTGGATTTATGTTCCAAGGTGTGGGGGGCTGGATTGAGAGTCAGACCTTCCGCCTCAGATTGAATGTGGAGGCTGTCTCTGAGTTCTGCCATCACCATGAAGTAAATTTTTGGAAACATTCCTCTCCCTCACCCCTCAGACCCTTCCTTCACCCAGCACACCCCCCACGTGCCTCATCCACGTCAACACAAACCTTCCCCCGCCCAGCCCCCACTGCTGCACATACCCAACATGACACACTTCCCACTCTATGCACCCCCATGGCTCCCCATATCCCCATAGCCCATTATACACCTGATGCCAACTCAGTGCCAAACTATGCCCTATCCACTGTCCATTCCCCTTCCACCTAGATGATGCAGTGTCTCTCCAAGAGGACAGTCTGGGCCAGAATCCTTGACAATGCATCAGTGAAGCTGCCATGGCCTCACAGTCATGATGTAGAGATGCAGACGTTGGACTGGGGTAAACACAGTAAGAAGTCTGTCAACACCAGGTTTAAGTCCAACCTATTTATTTGATAGTAAACTCACAAGTTTTCGAGGCTGTGCTCTTCATTCTGTGAACATTGCGAGGTTCTGTGAACACCTCATTCACCTGACGAAGGGGACAGCTTCGAAAGCTTGTGTGAGTTTACTATCAAATAAATCGGTTGGACTTAAACCTGGCATTGTCAGACTTCTTACATGGCCTACAGTAACAGAAGAAAGAATGCTCTTTATTTTGAAAGGGGTTGGGGAGACCAGGAGATCATTATCAAAATTAATAAAATAATATGTTAACAGAATAATTGTAGTGAATTTGTATTGTGCCAGCATCTGTATATCAGCAGCAGTTATACTTGAAAGCGATTGGGCTAAATCCTCTGGGATCATTCACATCGATATATGTTGCTCGTTAATTAATTTGTTTTTGAGCTAAAGGCCATTAATCATGGCTAATGGTTCCAATACAGCTGTAGGCAGCTTCCAAACCTGACTGGTGAAAGGCATTTCAAATCCTGCAGAGGGGATTGGCCAGTGGAGGGGACCTTTACACTGATTTGTCTTTAACTCCAGGTTTTGGATAAAAAAACCTTCAGCAAAACACAATCTCAACAGTTCATTATCTCCAATCTTCCAAGCTCAAATCCTGAAGCTGGTTTTCTGGGTTGTTTTTTGATTTGACATTTCTTTGAGTTAATTGCCACCAATTTTAACCAAGTCTCACAAGCTCCTAGGACATTGCTGATGATTTTGTGTGTAGTTAATTGTTGAAGTGATGTGTTGCGATTCTGATTGAGACATTTCTGCTCTCCACAATCTTCAATCATCTCAGACCTTCAACTTGCACTCTTTACTCCCCTGGTATCTCCCTTCGTGTTGAACAGGTTTTGATTGTGTTGTGGGTATAGTTTTGCTGGTATCACAGCTCAATGGCTGTTCTTGATCTGTCAAAAGGGCATCCTGCTAGACCGGTCTGCAGCAGGTAGTGAGAGAACCAACAAGAAGGAAAAACATTCCTCACTTCATTTTACGAACCTGCCGGCCGCAGATCCATCTGTTTATGACAGGATTTGTTTTGGGATCTGTTTTGGGACCACTGCTGTTTGTTGTTTTTATAAATGACCTGGATGACAGTGTAGAGGGATGGGTTAGTAAATTTGCTGACGACACCAAAGTCGGAGGAGTTGTAAACAGTGAGGATAGACGTTACAGTTTGCAGAGGGACATAGGTAAGTTGCTGAGCTGGGCCGAGAAGTGGCAAATGGAGTTTAATGTGGAGAAGTGTGAGGTGATTCACTTTGGTAAGAGTAATATGTGCACAGAATATAGGGATAATGGTAGGACTCTTAATAGTGTAGATGAGCAGAGAGATCTCGGTGTACAGGTACATAGATCTCTGAAAGTTGGTATTCAAAGGTTGGTCCTCAACCTTAACAACTCTTAATAAGGTTGTTAAGAAGGCATATAGTGAGTTAGCATTTATTGGTAGAGGAATTGAATTTTAGAGCCGAGATGTCATGTTGCAACTGTACAAAACTCTGGTGCAGCTGCACTTGGAGTATTGTGTACAGTTTTGGTTGCCACATTATAAGAAAGATGTGGAGGCATTGGAAAGGGTGCAGAGGAGGTTTATCAGGATGTTGCCTGGTATGATGGGTAGGTCTTATGAGGAAAGGCTAAGGGACTTGAAGTTATTTTCTTTAGAGAGAAGAAGGCTAAGAGGTGACTTAATTGAGACATATAAGATGATTAGAGGGTTAGATAGGGTGGATAGTGAGAGTCTTTTTCCTCAGATGCAGATGGATAACACGAGGGGACATAGCTTTAAATTAAGGGGTAGTAGTTATAGGACAGATGCTAGAGGTGGGTTCTTTACTCAGAGGGTAGTAAGGGCGTGGAATGCCCTGCCTGCAGCAGTTGTGGACTCGTCAAGTTTAAGGACGTTCAAATGGTCAGTGGATAGGCATATGGATAACATTGGAATAGTTTAGGATAGAGGGTCATAAAATTGGTTCCATTGGTTGGCGCAACATTGAGGGCCGAAGGGCCTGTACTGCGCTGTAATGTTCTATGTTTTATGGATTGGTAGAATTGCACAGCACATAGTCCCAGTGGAGACTTCATATTGAGGACATTCTCCATAATGTTGTGTGTCATTACTAACGTGTTAAATGGAACAGACTTCGAACTGATTGCGTAACTCCAGACTGGGTATCCATGAGGCGCTGTGGGCCATCAGCAGCAGTGGGACTGTACTCCAGCACAATCTGTAACCGCACGGTCCGGCACATCCCCCACTCAACCATTACCATCAAACCAGGGCATCAACCCTGGTTCAATGGGGTCTGCAGGAGGGTAGGCCAGGAGCAGCACCAGGCATATCTAAAAATGAGGTGTCAATCTGGCGAAGCTAAAACACAGGACTACCTGCATGCCAAATAGCATAAGCAATAAGCAATAGACAGAACTAAGTGATTCCATAACCAATGGATCAGATCTAAGCTCTGCAGTCCTGCCATATCTAGTTGAGAATGATGGTGAACAATTAAACAACCTTTTGGAGGAGGTTCCACAAATATCCCCATCCTCAGTGATGAAGGAGCCCAGCACATCAGTGCAAAAGATAAGGCTGAAACATTCACAGCAATCTTCAACTAAAAATGCCAAGTGGGCGATCCATCTCGGCCTCCTCCTGAGGTCCCCAGTATCTCAGATATCAGTTTCCAGCCAATTCAATTCACTCCACCTGAAATCAAGAAACAGCTGAGGACACTGGATACTGCGAAGGCAATGTGCCCGGATAACATTCCAGCAATAGTGCTGAAAACTTCCTTCAGAACTTGCCGCTCCCCTAGCCAATCTCTTCCAGTACATTTACAACACTGACATTGACCCAGCAATGTGGAAAATTGCCCAGGTATCTCCGTCCTGTACACAAAAAGCAAGACAAATCTAACCGGACCAATTACTACCCAATAAATCTACTCGCAATGATCATTAAAAGAAGGAAGATGTTGCAATGCTACCACGCAGCACTTACTCTGCAATAACCTCCTTACAGATACTCAGTTTGGGATCTGCCAGGGTGACTCAGCCTCCATTCAAACATGGACAGAGGAGCTGAAGGTGAAGTGTCAGTGATGGCCCTTCACATCAAGGCAGCATTTGACTGAATCTGGAATCAAGGGTTAAATGGGAATCAGGATGAAAACTCTGTGCTGGTTGCAATCACACCCGGCACGAAAGACAATGGTTGTGGTGATTGAAGGCCAATCATCTCAGCTACAGGACATCATTAGAGTAATGTCTGAGGCCCAGCTATCTTCAGCTGCTTCACCAATTTCTTTCCTTCCATCATAAGGTCAGCAGTGGGGATGTCTGCCAATGATTGCACAATACGCAGCATCATTTGTACTTCCTCAGATACTGAAACAGTCCATGCCAAATGCAGGAAGATCTGGACAATCTCCAGGCTTGGACTGACAAGTGACAATTAACATTCGCAACACATAAGTACCAGGCAATGATGTCTCCAACAGAAGAGAATTTAACCATTTCCCCTTGGCATTCAGTTATATTATCATCACTATCGACATCCTAGGGGTTACCATTTACCAGAAACTGCACAGGACTAGCCACAAAAATACTGTGGCTACCAGAACAGGTCAAAGGTGAGGAATCCTGAGCTGAGAATTCACCTCCTGACTCCCCAAAATCTGTTCACCATCTTCATGCGCAAGTCAAGAGTTTGATGGAATGCTCTTCACTTGCCTGGGTAAGTGTAGTGCCAACAACTCTCAAGAAGCTCAACACCGTTCTGGACAAAGCAGCTCCACTTGAGTGGTATCACATCCACCATCTTCAACATTCCCTCCCTCTACCACTGATGAACAGAGCTGGCCGTGTGTACCATCAATAAGATGCACAAAAGCAAGAACTCACCAAGGCTCTTTGACAGCATCTTCCAAACCTGTAGCTTCAAGAAGGAGAAGGGCAACAAATATACAGAATCCTCATGTTCCATTTCAAATCACACAGTAACCTGATTTGGAAACTTTTCCACAGTTTTTTCACTGTCGCTGGGTCAAAGATCTGGAACTCCCTTCCCATGATTTGATTTGATTTGATTTATTATTGTCACTTGTCTTGGTCGACAATGAAAAATATTGCTTCTTGTGCACAATGCAGACAAAGCATGCCATTCATAGAGAACGAAAGGAGAGAGTGCAGAATGTAATGTTACAGCCATAGCTAGGATGTAGAGAAAGATAATTTAATGTGAGGTTGGTCCATTCAAGAGTCTGATGGCAGCAGGGAAGAAGATTTCCTTGAGTCCAGCACATTGGCAACCAATGTGTGCAGAGGAAGATCCACAAACAGCAAAGTGATAATAACTGGATAATCTCAGTGTTAATGCTCCTGGCCAAAATACAAATATTGGTCAGGACAACAGGAGATCTCCCTTGTTCTGTTTTAAAACCATATTAGTGTTCAGCCCAGAAATCACATGTATTTCTGATGAGTTATGCTTTAAACTCTACACGCTCCCAATGCAGGAGTCATTAATGGAAAATGAGAGTATATTATAAATATATATATGATAGTAATCATTTTAATTGTCTAGGTCAGTCTGGAATGATTATTGTCTCAGACTCTCACTGTGTGGTTATCGATGATTGTTCCAATCAAACGGAATCAATGACTCCAGTTCCTTAAAAGATTTAAAAATCACATTAAGGCTTTTTATTCCGTGCTCTCCAAAATTTTCCAAAGAATACGGTGTTCTGATCAGACTGAGATAAGGATGGCGGCAACAATAAATATATTTTGTGTTTCCACTTGAAAAGTTTAATACTTAATATAAAAATTTGATGGAAGATGTTCGACAATACTCATCTGTTGTTTGAAAACAAAATTCTAAAGCAAAATGCTAAAGACTGTGATGGAAATGAATGTTTCTTCACATTATCTAATTGTCTACAATTGCAACAAGTCTAATTTTTCCTTCCATTAAATATCTTACTGCTTCTCTCCTCTACCAGCCCACAACGGAATTAAATGGAGATTAAACTGGAAGAGAAAGCAAAATCTCATTTGTAACAGCAGAGGGGAAGCAAATTCCCTCTCCTGTTTCTCAATCTCTTCTGGGAGGTTATTGAGGGTTTGGGGAACTGGTGTAGCTTCAGACTGCCCTTTGCAACTTAAACAATGTTAGAAGTCAGTGGTGCTCTGTACTAGAGCTGTCTCCAACCTTTTAACTCCAATCCTCCCACCCAACTTTGTATCATCTCCAGATTTAGAGATAATATTTAGTTCCCTCTTCCAAATCATTAATATATAATGTGATTAGTTGGGGTCCGAGCACAGATCCCAGTAGAACCCCGCTAGTCACTGACTACCAATCAGAAAAAGACCCATTTGCAACTCTTTGCTTTCTATCTGCTAACCAGCTTTCTATCCATTTCAAAATATTACCTGCAAACCCATGTACTTTAAATGTGTATCATGGTCTGTTATTGAGAGCTTGTCAAAAGTGTTCTAAATGTCTAAAAAAAAAGCACATCCTCTAGTTCTCCTTGGTCAACTCTATTGGTTACATCCTCAGAGAATTCCAATAGATTCATCAAGCATGATTTTCCTTTTGTAAATCCATACTGTGTCTGATTATCCCACTACCTTCCAAATGCCGAGTTATGAAATCCTTGATAATGGACTCTAGCAGCTTCCCCAGTACCGATGTTAGGCTCTCAGGTCTACAGTTCCCTGTTTTCTCGCTACCTCCATTTTTGAATAATGGTCTTACATTAATTACCGGCCAATCTGTAGGAACCAGTCCTGAGTCTAAATAATTTTGGAAAATAACCACCAATGGATCTACTATTTCCAGGGCCATTTCTTTAAGCACTCTGGGATGAAGATTATCAGGAACTAAAGATTTATCTACCTTCCATCTCATCAATTTCCCAAAAACCATTTCTCTGCCAGTGCTGATTCCCTTCAGCTCTTCATTAAAACATCTTTCTGCAGAACTTTTGGTACATTATTCATGTCTTCCTTTGTGAAGACTAAAGCAAAGTATGAATTTAATTCCTTGGCCATTTCTTTATTCCCTGTTATGAATTCTCCCATTTCTGACTGTAAGGGACACACATTCATTTTTGTCAATCTTTTTCTCTTTACATACCTATGTAAACTTTTACACTCAGTTTCTATATTCCCCACTAGCTTACTTTCATGCTCTACTTTTCCCTTCTCAATCAATCTTTTGGTTCTCCTTTGCTGAATTTTAAACTGCTCCCAATCATCAGGCCTATTGCTTTTTCTTGCCAGTTTGTATGTTTCTTTCTTGAATCTGAATGAGATACAGTTTAAAATTCAGCAAAGGAGAACCAAAAGATTGATTAAGAAGTGAAAAATAGAGTATGAAAGGAAGCTCATAGGGAACGTAAAATCTAATTTCCCTTGGCATTCTTTGGCCTCAATTCCCTCACCATTCTCGCGCCAAACAGGGGTAAACAACTTCTGGAGATCAGCTATTTGTTTTTTAAATGCCTGTCACTGGCTGTCCACTGTCTTTCTTTTCAATAATGTTTCCCAGGCCAATTCATGCCTCATCATCAGAGTTCCCTGTTTTGAGATTCAGGACTGTGGTCTCAGAAACAAGTATATCACTATCTATTTTGACAAAGAATTCTATCCTGTTCTGGTGACTCGTCCCCAAGGATTCTTTCACAACTAGATAGCCAACTAATCCTCTCTCATTGCACAACACCAATTCCAAAATGGCCTATCACTTGCTGTTTCCTCAATATATTCTTCCAGAAAACCATCCCATACACACTCCAGAAATTCCTCCTCTATTTGTACTGTGAGTAATTTCACTCCCCCAGTCGTTATGCAGATTAAATTCACTCATAATCACAGATGTTCCTTTATCACATATGACTCTGATTTCCTCTCTAACGCTTTTCCCAATGTTACCACTGCAGTTTGATATTCTTATAACACCATCACAAATTCTTTTTGCCCTTTGTTTCTTAGCTCGACCCATACAGATTCCACATCATCTATGCCAATATTTTTCCTCAATATCCTATCAATGTCGTCTTTAACAATGTAACTCCACCATCTTTTCCTTTCTGTCTGTCCTTTTCTAAACACTGAATAGCCCTCAACATTTATTTCCCATCCTTGTTCACCTTGGAGCCACATCTTCATAATGCCAGCTATATTATACACCTTTATATCTATCTCTGCAACTAATTCATCCATTTCGTTTCAAATCTCTGAACATTCAGGTACAAAACCTTAAGGTGGCACTTTTAATTTTTCTTTTCCCTTTCCTACTATTTTTTGCTGGGTCCTAATCTGACTCTGGCCTTTGAATTCTCTGCCTATTTCCTTATTCTCCACACTCTCTTTTCCTATCGTTCTTGCTCTGAATCCTTGCAAAGATTCTCATCCCACTGTCATATTAGTTTAAATCATTCCCAACCAACCACTCTAGCAAGTACCCACACCCTACCCAGAAGGACATCAGTCCTGACCCTGCCCATGTGTAACCCAAGCAGTTTGTACAGGTTCATGTATTCATCCTATGTATCTTGCTGTTTCTACTCTGACTAACACGTGGCACAGGCAGTAATCCAGAGATCATTACCATTGAAGTCCTACTTTTCAGCTTGCTTCCTAGTTTCCTATATTCTGCTTTGAGGACCCCATTCCTTTTTTCACATATATCATTTGTACAACATATATTACGACCATTGGCTGTTCACTCTTTCCCTTCAGAATGTCCTGCAGCCCTCCAAAGCATCCTTGGCCCTATCACAGAGAGGCAACATACCATCCTGGAGTGTTATTTGCAGCCACGGGAACACCTGTCCATTCCCCTTACAATTGAATCCTCCAAAACTATTGCACTGGCACACTTTTTACCCCCTCCCTTCTGCAGCAAAATCAACTGGGGTGCAACAAGTTTGAATGCTGCTGCTTTCCCTAGAGAGATCATTCCCCTCAAGTATCCAAAGTGATATATCTGTTTTGCAGGGGAATAGCCACAGGAGATTCCTGCAGTACCTGCCTATCTCACTTGCTGTGTCTGGTGATCACCCATTCTCTTTCTGCCTGCAGAGTCTGAGCCTGCGGTGTGATCACCTGTTTATGTATGCTATCCACAATAATCTCTGACTCACAGGTGCTGCACAGTGTCTCCAGCACTGCTCCAGCTCTGAAACTCGAGCTTC
This sequence comes from Sphyrna mokarran, assembly GCA_024679065.1. Classification (NCBI taxonomy): domain Eukaryota; kingdom Metazoa; phylum Chordata; class Chondrichthyes; order Carcharhiniformes; family Carcharhinidae; genus Sphyrna; species Sphyrna mokarran. Next base: position 1,807,435 of record JAGIQG010000024.1, read on the forward strand.
CAGGAGCTGCAGCTGGAGGTGCTTCCTGCACACATGCTGACCCAGGATACAGGAAACATTCCCGCATTCCCACATGGAGCATGAAGAGCAGACCACGGCTTGGAACTCTCCCATCATGTCTTACCCCTTTAGTTAAACTCTTGAAAGATGTTTTGTTTCAGATTATATCCAATTCTCTAGGGTCTTCTTTCCTGCTCCTTGTTACTACCAAATATAACCTTTACAAACTGTAAACCACAGAAATTATCTCTGATAAAATGATTAAATATTTACCTGACATTACTACTTACTAATCAGTACTTTCCTTGTGTCCTCTACTACTATAGCAGAGCAAGACCACTTGGCTTTCTCACAGTGCCTTTTCTTTCAGTTAAAGGAGGAAGGAGGGAGAGGAACACCAATGTAGTGTCTCATCTTAACCACTTCTTGTACTAATTCTTCCACTCCCCATTGATCAGTTGAGGTGACTGTGCCTACTTCTCTCAGAATGCTCCTCTGCCACCTCTGTTTAGTTATATCTATTCAACAAGTTTTACAATTTTTAAGGTTTTTATTTAGAGCCATTGATTTATAGAGGTTTACAGCATGAAAACAGGCTCTTTGGCCCAACTTGTCCATGCTGCCCTTTTTGTTTTAAACCCTTAAACTAATCCCAATTGCCTGCATTTGGCCCATATCTCTCAGTACCCGGTTTACCCATTTTACTGGCTAAGTGCTTTTTAAAAGACAAAAATGTACCTGGCTTTACTACTGCCTCTGGCAGCTTGTTCCAGACACTCATTATGTGTAGAAATTGCCCCTCTCGACATTTTGTATCTCTTCCCTCTCATCTTAAACCTATGCCCTTTAGTTTTATACTCCCCTACCTTTGAGGAAAAGATATTGACTATCTAGCTGATTTATGCCCCTCATTATTTTATAGACCTCCAATGCCAAAAAGAAAAAAGTTCAGTCTATCCAGTCTCTCCTTATAAATCAAACCATCAAGTCCCAGTAGCATCAAAGAACAAAGAACAAAGAACAAAACAGCACAGGAAACAGGCCCTTCCGCCCAACGAGCCCACGCACCACCCCAATGTTCCCACTTCTACTCATGATCCCTGTTATCCCTGTCATGTTTATAGATCTATGCATTAGAACCAAATTTGAGACAATTTAGGGAGAATTTATTCTGCCAATCAGCCTAAGAGCACATCTTTGGGATGTGGGAGGAAACCGGAGCACCCAGAGAAAACCAAGCAAGCACCAGGTGCACTCTCTGTAGTTTAATAAGATTCTTTCTATAATAGGGTGACAAGAATCGTGTACAGTATTCCAAGTGTGGCCTTACTAATGTCTTCTACAACTTCAACAAGACATCCCAACCTCTGTATTCAATGTTCTGACCGCTGAAATGCCTTCTTCACCACTCTGTCCACCTGTGACTCCACTTACATTTACAATGAGAATAGTGCATAAAAGTTGGAGATTTACATCAAATCACTGATTCTGTAGTAATTGCACCTGTGATGATATTGTGCTATTTTAATATATTTTGTATTTAAGGTGCGGTTACTTTAAAAGAGACTGTTTTGTTATGAGTTGATTTGTCAGAGAAAACATACAGCTCAAATATTGCGAATGCAGGATAATTGATTTTAGCTCAGAGTGTACTATTTTGTTGAGTTAATGGACTTTTTTGTTTATTTAAACCCTCCTGGGATTTCAGATTAGGTATACTGTTCATGTGAATTTTGATTATACTGATTGACAGAGACAGAGTCATGTGATTAATGAGAGAAGCTAAGCTCGCACAAAAAACAGTTACATTTTCATTTTAAATCAAGAGTATTTGCTGCCTGAAGCTGGTGGAAAAAAGATTAAGGTTGCCCATGATCAGGATGATACAATTCCTGTTACAGGCAAGGTGGGAGAATTTCAACCAGTGCTTCCTCTTGTGGGTGAGTTCCAAAATTGGGGGGCACTGTTTTAAAATTAGGGGTCACCCTTTAAGACCGAGATGAAAAAAAGCTTTTTTCTCTCAGAGGGTTTCCAACTTTGGAACTCTCTGCCTCAGAAGTGGTGTACTGAATATTTTTAAGGCAGAGGTAGACCTGTTCTTATTGGACAAAGGAATCAAAGTTTATCAGGCACTTGATGGGAATGGAACTCAACACAGACAGGTCAGCCATAATCTTATTAGATGGTGGAGCAGGCTTGAAGGGCTGAATGACCAACTTCTGCTTCTAATTCTTTTGTTCATATTTATTAAAAATCTCTAGCTCACTGTCAGAACATATAGATTTTTTGAAATTGGCTTTTTCAATCTGAAGATGCGTGCAGTGAAATTCAATGCTACCTTGGCACTAAAGAAAGTGCCATAATTTATTTTCAATAATCTTTTAAAGAAAGAAATCTATTTGTATAATGGCTATTCTCTATTAATATTACAATTTAGTGTTGGGATTAATACTTACCTTGAGACAGGTATTTAAAATAAGCAGAAATCTAAAGGGAAAACTAATCTTATCCATTGCAAAGATTATTAATTCCTGATGTGTTAATGTTTCGGATTTCAATTTCAATATTTAGAAAAAAAATGTTAAAGTGTCTGGAATTGTTAATTTGATGGGTTTAGAGCACATTGTAAAACTGAAAACCATCCATTCAGATCCCTTGTGATATATTTTAGTTAGTGATCTATCCCAGTCACACACCCAGGGCTGGGCAGGAGTTTGAGTTAACCCCCTGTTTGGTGGCCTATCCAGTTCCATCCCCTCTCCAGAGGTGGAATCGAGGTTGGCAGGGCTGCCTACCATCGATGCGAGTGGCCAATCAGAATAAGACCTTAAATGTGACCAATCAAAGGGTGCTGTTTGGGTTCTCCCCATCCCACAGAAAGTAGGTCACAGAATCACAAAATCATACAGTGTAGAAGAGGCCCTTCAGCCCATCTAATCTGCACTGATGCATGAAAGACCCTGACTTGCCCACCTAAGCCCACTTACCAGCACTTGGCCCATAGCCCTGAATGTTATGATGTTCCAAGTGCTCATCCAGGTACTTTTTAAAGGATGTGAGACATCCCACCTCCACCATCCTCCCAGGCAGAGCATTCCAGACCCTCACCACCCTCTGGATAAAAATATTTTTCCTCAAATCCCCCCTAAACCTCCCACCCTTCACTTTTAACTTATATCCCTTCATAACCGACCTTTCAACTAAAGGGAACAACTGTTCTCTACCACCCTGTCCATCTCCCTCATAATCTTGTACATCTCAATTAGATTGCTTCCCAGTCTTCTCTGTCCAGTGAAAACAATCCAAGCCTAGCCAATGTCTCTTCATAACTTAAACACTCCATCCCAGGGTAGCATCCTGGTAAATCTCCTCTGCACCCCTCCAGCGCAATTGCATTCTTTTTATAATATGGCAATCAGAACTCATTCGCCTGACGAAGGCTATAAAGGCCGAAAGCTAGCAAGTTTACTATCAAATAAATCGGTTGGATTTAAAATTGATGTTGTCAGACCTCTTACTGAGTTTAACCCAGTCCAACGCCAGCATCTCTACATCTCGATCAGAACTGCACACAGTACTCGATGCTTCACGTCGTTAGTGTACGCTACACCTGGACCATTTGATGGGCAACACGACAGCTCAGTGACTATCGCTATGCTGTGCAGATACATGGATTTGGGCCTGTGTCTGTGGGAGTTTGCACATTCTCCCCGTGCTTATGTGGGTTTTCTCCGGGTGCTCCGGTTTTCTCCCACATCCCAAAAATGAGCTGTTAGGCTAATTGGCAAAACAAATTCTCCTTAAATTGTCTCCAATTTGGTTCCAATGCATAGATCTATAACATGGACAGGGATCATGGGTAGAAGTGGGAACATTGAGGTGGCGGCGCAGGCTCGTTGGGCCGAAGTGCCTGTTTCCCATGCTGTTTTGTCCTTTGTTCTCTTCTTTGTTCTACTCCAGCTGTGGCCTCACCAATGTTCTACAGAACTCTAACATGACCTTTCTGCTTTGTAATCTATAACCCGATTGATAAAGGTGAGTGTGTGCTGTGTGCCTCTTTCACCACCCTATTTAAGTGTCTGAGAAGAGCCTCCCAGCAGCAGTAAGGAGATGGTGGGATTTGCAAGGGGCACAGTTTGGACAGGGTACAGTGGGCATGGGGGAGGGTGATGACAAGGCTTTGGATTCCTCCCCAGACCAACCCACCCCACCCCACCTTGCCCCTCCCCACCCCAACCACAGAGCTGCCTTGCTGCAAGCACCATTTTTTAATGAAAGATTCTAAAATGTTGGTAGGAGTCTGCTTCCATTTTGAAGCAATCTTTTTTTTCCTTCCCTCCTTCAAAACCACTGTTCCCATTAAGCTGGAAATCTTCTGACTGACCCTTCAACTCTGAGAATCTGCCCATGTAAAGATGCCTTTATAGCCAGTCTGGATCCAAGGGGATGCCCCAGAGAAGATCGCAATGTATACCGTTCCGCCTCAGTGGAGGTTTAGCTCCTGGAAACATTCCTGGCTCCAGAGGGAAATACATTCCCTGGTTTTTAACATCTGGAAAGTTCCAGAGCGAAGCCTGTCAGTGTTGTTTGGAAGAATTTGGGAATGATGTAACAAGTGGTTTAAGGAGGTAAATTCTAAAGTAAATTCCCTTCACACATAATTTAGAAATGATTGTTATCCTCAGTTTAAGATGCTGTGTGTCACTGTGACTATACTGTCCAGTACGCTTTGCATGGACAGAATATTCAGATGTGGAAAATCATACTTTTGATTCATAAATAAAAGTGAGTAATTGATGCTGTTACTGGCCATGTGACCTCGAAGCTCATTGACACGGAATGTGTATAATTGTGCTTTAAATTTCTACCCACTTTTGGTAAAATGACAAAAGCAGATAAAGTGTTTTGGTTCCCCTTTGTGAGTTATTTGTTAAAATATTGTGTAATACGGATAAAAACAGCTCAGCATAGCTTAGTTGTCAGCAATTCCTATTAGACCACAGTGCACTGAGACACTGTTCATGTGGATATTCGATGCTGAAGTGATAAATGGTCTTTCTGCGTCTCTGTTTGTGAGGTTGTGTTCTGATTAAACTCGCCAGTGCTTTACAATTACCCAGACCAGGAAATAGTGGGAAATGGTGTACAAATCCTTCATTCTCACTGGCAGCAAGGAGGGTACAGTGAGATTGGAGAATCTGCCTCTTACCCACCCCCGTCTGCTCTGCTAGGAGGTGTGAAAGATTCCCCCTCCCCCATCCCCGCATAAATAAATGTGAAATGTTGCATTGTGGAGGGAAGATGAAGAGATCGCTGCTCTTTGGGGTACACACTCAAATTATTAAAACTTGCTGCATCGGTTAACCTGACTATAAAAACACAAAGCGCCATGGTTCCTTTCTCCAAGGGGTGAACTGAAAAACATTGATGTTGGGTTGGATTCTCCAACCTCGCCCACAGCTGCGATTTTCCAATCCCGCTGCAGTGAATGGAGCTTTGGCTGATTTCCCTGTTCTTGCTGGGGATGGTGGTGGGGTTTGAATGGCTGTTCTAATCTCTGCGTTTTATTCAGTTATGGGATGTGGGCGTTGCTGGTTAGACCAGCATTTATCACCCATCCCTAATTGCCCTTGAGAAGGGGGTGCACGCACATTGCTTCTTTTCTTTTTATTAAAGGATTTAAGCACCTTAAAGAAAAAGACAAAGGTATGGGAGGGTGAGAGGGGGGAGGGGGAAGCTTTAGTGAGGGAATTCCAGAGCTTTGAGTCTTGGAATCTAAATGCAGTGCCACCAGGAATGGAAGTGCTGAAAATTGGGGATCATTGAAAAAAACAAAACGGAAAGAACAAAGAAACATTTCTTTCTCCGTGGGAGGGTGAGAATTATGGAGTGCACTCTACAGACATTTGAAACATAAGCAGCTATATCTTGTATCTCAGAAGAGATTTCAGCTTTCCTTTGTAGCTGTGCAAGGTATACTTGTAGATCAATTATTGGAGCCCTTGTGGAATATCTTGACTAACGAAAGATGCCACTGGCAGTGATGACTTTCTGAAATTGCCAGAGTTAGTTATTTGTATTCATAATACTGGAGATGAGAGGGACCTTGGTTTTCACCTCACTGTTTCGGGAGAACTGCCCATAACCCATCCAAAAGCCTTGCTTCAATATTTTAATAATTAATTAGATGATAATTTAGCCTCGGAAAGAGTTGAAGAGGAATAGTTTTATGGATAATACAATTGAGCACATTTTCCTTTTTGCATCAATCAGTTTTTGATGACGATTTGGAAACTGCTCATTCTTACAGAAAATGAAATAAAACCCTCACAAAGCTTTCAACAGCCCCCAGTCATGTTTGATTTGATAGCTTTACCATACTCTCTCATTTTGTAACCGGAGACATTTTCCTGTGCTAATGTTTTTGATCCCTGCTGGGACCTTGCATAGAGCAACTCCAGCTGTCGCAGCCTTATCTGTAAAATGTCATGCATTGTGAAAAGCCGCAGGCAACACAGACCCGTCTGAGGGGAGGGGCACATAGTTATGTACATTGTCGATGTAACGCTGGGACTGGAAGGTATCATCAGCGCGAAATTCACCCCTATCCATAGCCCAGGAACATTTGACAAAGTTAGTCCAGCTTCCAAGGCAGATGGGACTTCCATAATTAAATTAAAAACTGAAACTGTTGTATGGACCAGCTGGAGTTCTCTAATGGCCAATGAATGAAAAAGGAAAATGAAATGTCAGCTGAGCATTTCATGCAAAGCAGTGAAGACTGACACAAGGTTAAAGCCTGCCTCGCTGATTAACCTTCTGTGTTCTGAACGTTTTTACACTCACTCAGCTCAAAATTCTGAAATCATTTTTTTCAAAGATTTACTGTCATTTTTCAGATTTTCATTTACGCAGAAGAATTTTGAAAATCTAGGGAACATTTTTTTTTACATATAACTCTTTGCTTAGAAAGTCTTCCCATTCTCTCTGTGGCCGGATGTAACTTTGGACAACACAACATCTCAATGAACTCCTTAAAAAATCAGCTTCTCAGGACAGAAGGGAGAAATCAAGAGAGGAAGAGGCTGGAGGTGTGGACGGGTTGTATAGGTTGGGAAGGGGTGTTGTATGGGGTGGGGGGGTATTGTGTGGGGTCTGGGGAGGTTATATGCGATGCAGAGGAGGGTTTTGTGGGGTGGGAGAGGGGGTGTATAGGATGTGGGAGGAGTTGTGTAGCTTGGGGGCAGGGATTGTATAGGGTGGAAGTGGGGATTATTTGGGGTGGGAGGAGGGTTGTGTGCAATGTAGGGGGGATTGTATGGGGTGTGGGGGGGTTGTATGGGATGTGAGGGGGGGGGGGGTTGTGTGGGGTGGGAGGGAGTTTGTATGGCGTGGGAAGGGAGTTGTGTGGGGTGTGGGGGGATTTGGGTGTGGTGCAGGTGTGTGTGGGGTGCAGTGGAGTGTTGTGTGGGATGGGGAGTTGTGTGAGGTGTGGGGGGGTATATGGGGTCTGGTGGGAATTGTGTGGGATGTGAGAGGGGGGTTGTGTAGGGATGGAAGGGGGTGATGATGCAATGGGGGTGAGGGCAAAATCCACCTGATGTGTCATGTTGTCAACTCCACTTGGACAAATTCCTGGGGATTTCTTTTGATGACCTCCCACCCAGAACAATATTGAACCCCCTAAATTGTCCTGGACTGCCCCCCACCACCCCACCCTGTTGAAAGTCATTAAAGCATCGTGTTCCCACACTCAGGTTATTCCTCCATTCTCCAGCCATACTATCTTCTCAACTCAAAACTAGAAGCAAGCAGCCTTTTGCATTAATCTGATAATGGAACAGCTTTCACCACCAATAATTTTAGAACTAAAGAAAGGAAAGTTTTCAGAGAAAACGACAAATGCATAATTTTGTTTATTGACCTTGTGATTTTACTCTTGATTTTCTTGGACTTTGACCTTCAGCTCATGGAAGCTTGAGATTAGTGCTAGAGCGTTGGCAATTGAACTGGTTGCTGAATTATGATGTCAGAATAACAGGAGATCATTACAAAACTGATTGAACATAGAACTCAGAGAGTTAGAGCTAAAACTAACAGAGTGGTTATCTCTGGTTTGTTACCTGTGCCGCGGGATAGCATAGAAAAGAATAGGGAGAGAGAACATTTGAACTCGTGACTAAAGGGATGGTGCAGGAGGGAAGGGTTCAGGTATTTGGACAATTGGGGCTCATTCTGGGGAAGGTGGGACCTCTACAAGAGGGATGGTCTGCACCTGAACCGGAGAGGTACCAATATCTTGGGGGGTAAATTTACCAGTGCTATTCGGGGGGGTTTAAACTGATTCGGGGGGGGGATGGGAACCTGAATTGTTGTGCCAGTATACAGGAGGATGTGAATAGGGAGGTCATGGATAAGGTTTCTAGGTCGCAGCAGTATAGTGGCAAACGGGAGGGTGGTTTGAAGTGTGTATACTTTAATGCGAGGAGCATACGCAATAAGGTGGATGAACTTGCAGCCTGGATTGGTGCTTGGGACTTCGATGTTGTGGCCATTTCAGAGACGTGGATAGAGCAGGGGCAGGAATGGTTGTTGCAGGTTCCGGGGTTCAGATGTTTCAGTCAGAGCAGAGGTGGTGGTAGAAGAGGGAGAGGAGTGGCATTGTTAGTTAAGGACAGCATCACAGTGGCAGAAAAGACGTTTGATGTGGACTTGTCTGCTGGGTAGTGTGGGCTGAGATTAGAAACAAGAAAGGAGAGGTCACACTGTTGGGAGTTTTTTATAGGCCTCCAAAAAGTTCCAGAGAAGTAGAGGAAGGGATTGCAAAGTTGATCCTGGATAGGTGTGAAAGTAACAGGGTAGTTGTAATGGGGGACTTTAACTTTTCTAATATCGATTGGAAAAGCTATAGTTCAAGTACGTTAGAGGGGTCAGTTTTTGTTCAATGTGTGCAGGAAGGTTTCATGACTCAGTATGTAGATAGGCCAACAAGAGGTGAGGCTATATTGGATTTGGTACTGGGTAATGAACCAGACCAGGTGTTAGACTTGGAGGTGGGTGAGCACTTTGGTGATAGTGACCACAATTCGGTTACGTTTACCTTAGTGATGGAAAGGGATGGGCACATACCGAATAACAGTAGTTATAGCTGGGGGAAAGGTAATTATGAGGCTATTAGGAGAGATTTAGGATGCATAGGGTGGAGCAGGAAATTGCAGGGGCTGGGGACATCTGAAATGTGGAGCATATTTAAGGAACAGCTTCTGCATGTCCTTAATGAATATATACCTGCCAGGCAGGGAGGAAGTGGTCGAGTGAGGGAACCATGGTGTACTAGGGAAGTTCAATTTCTGGTGAAGAGGGCAAAGGAGGCTTATATAATGATGAGACGTGAAGGCTCAGTTAGGGCACTGGAGAGCTATAAATTAGCTAGGAAGGAGCTAAAGAGGGAGTTGAGAAGAGCTAGAAGAGGACACGAGAAGACTTTGGCGGATAGGATTAAGGAGAATCCTAAAGCTTTTTACAGGTATATAAATAATAAAAGATTGGTTAGGGCAAGATTAGGGCCAGTCAGAGATAGCAGTGGGAAGTTGTGCGTGGAGCCTGAGGAGATAGGAGAGACACTGAATGAGTATTTTTTGTCAGTATTCACGCAGGAGAAAGACAATGTTGTCGGGGAGAATACTGCGATACTAGGTTGTAGACTGGGCAGGATTGAGGTTCATAAGGAGGAGTGTTAGCGAATCTTGAGGGTATGAAAATTGATAAGTCCCCTGGGCCAGATGGGATTTACCCTAGGATTCTCTGGGAGGCTAGAGAGGAGATTGCAGAGCCTTTGGCTTTGATCTTCATGTCGTCGTTAGCTACAGGTATAGTGCCGGAAGACTGGAGGATGGCAAATGTCGTCCCTTTGTTCAAAAAGGGGAGTAGGGACCATCCTGGAAATTATAGACCGGTGAGCCTGACTTCTGTTGTGGGCAAAATCTTGGAAAGAATTATAAGGGATAGGATTTATAAGCATCTAGAGAGAAATAAATTGATTAGGGATAGTCAGCACGGTTTTGTGAAGGGTAGGTCGTGCCTCACAAACCTTATTGAGTTTTTTGAGGAGGTGACCAAAGAGGTAGATAAGGGTAAGGCAGTTGATGTAGTGTATATGGATTTTAGCAAAGCGTTTGATAAGGTTCCCCATGGTAGGCTACTGCAGAAAGTGCAGATGCATGGGATTGAAGGTGATTTAGCAGTTTGGATTAGGAATTGGCTAGCTGATAGAAGACAGAGGGTGGTGGTTGATGGGAAATATTCAACCTGGAGTGCAGTTACAAGTGGTGTACTTCAAGGATCTGTTTTGGGGCCACTGCTGTTTGTCATTTTTATAAATGACCTAGATGAGGGTGTAGAGGGTTGGATTAGTAAATTTGCTGACGATACCAAAGTGGGGGGAGTTGTAGACAGCGAGGATGGATGTTACAGTTTGCAGAGGGACATAGATAGGTTGCAGAGCTGGGCCGTGAGGTGGCAAATGGAATTCAATACGGATAAGTGTGAGGTGATTCACTTTGGTAGGAATAACAGGCATATGAAATATAGGGCTAATGGAAGGACCTTTAATAGTGTTGTCGAGCAGAGGGATCTTGGGGTACAAGTACATAGCTCTTTGAAAGTTGGCACCCAGGTTGATAAAGTTGTTAAGAAGGCGTACGGTGTGTTAGCTTTTATTGGTAGAGGGATTGAATTTAGGAGCCGTGAGGTTATGTTACAACTGTACAAAACTCTGGTGCGGCCGCACTTGGAGTATTGCGTACAGTTCTGGTCGCCGCATTATAAGAAAGATGTGGAAGCATTGGAAAGGGTGCAGAGGAGGTTTACCAGGATGTTGCCTGGTATGGTGGGAAGGCCTTATGAGGAAAGGCTGAGGGACCTGAGGTTATTTTCATTAGAGAGAAGAAGGTTACGCTGTGACCTAATTGAGGCGTATAAGATGATCAAGGGATTGGATAGGGTGGATAGTGAGAGCCTTTTTCCTCGGATGGTGATGACCAACACGAGGGGACATAACTTTAAATTAAGAGGTGGTAGTTATAGGACGGATGTCAGAGGCAGGTTCTTCACACAGAGGGTGGTGAGGGCGTGGAATGCCCTGCCTGCAGCAGTTGTGGACTCGCCTACTTTGGGGGCATTCAAATGTTCGGTGGATAGGCATATGGATGATATTGGAATAGTTTAGGTTAGAGGGTCCACTGGCCAGCGCAACATCGAGGGCCGAAGGGCCTGTACTGCGCTGTAATGTTCTATGTTCTATGAACAGTACAGCACACAATAGGCCCTTTGGCCCTCAATATTGTGCTGAGCTATGTCCGAACCCAAGATCAGTTATCCCACTCCCTATCATTCTGGTGTGCTCCATGTGCCTAATCAATAACTGCTTGAAATTTCCTAAAGTGTCTGACTCCATTATCACAGCAGGCAGTCCATTCCACACACCACCCAGTCTCTGAGTAAAGAATCTACCTCAGACATCCGTCCTATATTTCCCACTATAAACTTTATAGTTATGCCTCCTAGTAACAGCTACATCCACCTGAGGAAATATTCTCTGCATGCCCATTCTATCAATCACCCTCATCATCTTATAAATCTCTATTAAGTCACCTCTCATCCTTCTCTGCTCTAAAGACAAAAGCTCCAGCTCCCTCAACCTTTCCTCATAAGACCCACCCTCCAAACCAGGCAGCATCCTGGTAAATTTCCTCTGCACTCTCTCCAATGCTTCCACATCCTTATTATAGTAAGGTGACCAGAATTGAACATAATATTCCAAGTGTGGTCTTACCAAGGTCCTGTATGGTTGCAGCATAACCCCACGGCTCTTAAACTCAAACCCCCTGTTAATAAACACTTTTCCAGATTCCTGATACAAATGGAAGAAATGTAAAAAGTAATTTTCCCAGCTAAAATTTCTGTCTGTCCGTATGAAAGCCACTAAAAGCAGTTGGACTCAGATCCTCTTTCCACTGGAAGCCCCCATAGTGGTCATTCCTGCTCAATGAGCATTGATTATTGTTGGCCGTTCACCCATACGAGTGCAAGAAGGAAAGGTTCAAGTTTGGAAGCAGCAATTAGAGAAGATCCTTTGGGGATTTGCTGAGCAGTTGTTGAGTTATGGACATGGTCAAACATACACTTAAAGCTGAACCAAACCAGCTATTTCCCTAGCAATGTGCTGTTTACTGATCTGCCTCCACAGTCTGCTAAAGCCAGGAACTGCAGGTGGAATCCATGTTAAAATGCAAACAAACTGGAAAATCTCTCCAATTCCATCAGTGAAAGTCTGTGCATTAAATCCACACCAATATGTGAATAATGACATGTGCAGAATAATATAACAATATATGCAGAATGTAGCTGAGGACAAAACTTGTGTGATTTGAAGAAGAAACTAGATATAGCTCTAGAGTTTAAAGGTGTCAAGGAATACAGGGTGAAGGGGATCAGGATATTAAATTCAATGATCAGCCATCATCAAAATCAATGGTGGAGCAGGTTGAAAGGATCGAATGGCCTACTCCTGCTTCTAGTTTCTATGTTTCTATAATCCCAACGAGGCCCATGCTGTTGGCTTCTTGGAGTTTGAACTCCCTAATTGAGATAATGATTGGCTGCCCAATCAGGAAGGCTCACCTGTGTATATATTGAGGGGTGTCAGGGCTACTAATGTTCCAGATTTTGATAGTGTACTTCTTAGGAGTGGAATTGAGTTTGTAAATAAAAAGAATCTGGTGAAGGGACACTGGTGTCTGAAGAGTTATTTCAATGTAAGAACGCAAGGCTTGAATATTAAAGGAGTTACTGGCTCCTGAAAAGAGAGACTTTTTTTTAGATTTGTTCCTGGGATGTGGGTATCACTGGCTGGGATAGTATTTATTGTGCATCCTTAATTACTCTTGAAGGGGCAGTTAAGAGCTAACCACATTGCTGTAGCTTTGGAGTCACAAGAAAGGACAGCAAATTTCCCTCTCTGAAGGACATTAGTGAATGAGATGAGATTTTCTGACAATCGATAATGGTTTCATGGTCATTATTAGACTTCAAATTCTAGATTTTTATTGAATTAAAGTTTCTCCATCTGCTGTGATGAGATTCAAACCCAGGTCCCCAGAGCATTGCCCAGGGTCTCTGGGTTACTGCCCAGTGACAATACTCTCTGCCATCACCTACCAAGACATAGAGACATGGAAGGATTAGTATGAGCCAATGACCTGTAAAATAACAGATTATCATTTGTAAAGATTGGACTGAAGCCGTGATGCTACTTTTAAAATGTGTGCTGTGTGTGAGGAATATGTAACATTGCATGAAAAATTAAAAAGCCATTAAAATGTATTTTTTTAAGCAGGCATCCATTTAACTCAACTGGGGAAAACTAAAATCAGGTAGTATAAATTTCACAAACAGACCAATTCAGCCCAAGAAGTTTATGTTCCATTCTTATCTCAACTTTGCTGATCTTCTTGTCCCACTCTCTATTCCCAATTCTATCAAAACTTTTCACCGCTCAAAAGACCTCTCACTTTTTTTAAAAAGAAAATAGACCCAGCTTGTTAAATCCTTTCCAGATATGTGTACTGTCATATTTCTGCTATCATCCTAATGTCCTCTCCAGTTTCTCTAATTCCTTTCTATAATACAGTGACCATACACTACACCCTAGGTGTGGTCCATCCAAAGTTCAATAAATACTTAACATAACTTCCCCATTTATCAATTCTATCCCTCAGAAATAAAGTCTAGCTCTTGATTTGCTTTTCTTTATGACCTTGTTAACTTATGGCACAACTTTTAGCGAATGACATTTCTGTATTCCAAGATCGATTGATTGAAACTGTGCACAACTATTTTTCCTTTACCCCACCTTCACTCAAATCTTCAAAAAATGTGCTCTCTCTATTTTTCTCAACAAAATAGATTACCTCACATTTATCTGCGTTAAATTTCATTTGCCATTATTTGCTCATTCAGTGAGTTTATTAATGTTTTCAGTAATTTATTGCAGACCACTTGTTGACAATTTGTGTTATCTGAAAATTTAGAAATTATGTTTTTGTTTCCAAGTCAAATGGTTGATATATAACAGTGTGATCCCAGCACTGTTCCTTGTGGAATATTATTGAACTATAGAAATGTTATGATGCAGAAAGAGGTCCTTCAGCCCATTGTATCTGTGCTGAAAGAAACTAGCCATCCATTCTACTGCCACTTTCCAACACCAGGTCTGCAGCCTTGCAGGTTCCAGAACTCCAGCTGCAGATCCAGGCAACACCAATCTGGGCAGTGAATTCCAGACACCCTTCATTCCTTCTGAAAATTACATTAAATCTGTTTCCCTAGTAACACACCTATCCACTGCAGGAATCAAATCTTTCCTGTGCACCTCAATCAAGCCATCCCTTAACTTCCTCTGCTCTAAGGAAAATAACACTTGTCTATCCAATCTGTCCTCATAGCGGCGTCTTCCAGCCCTGGCAACATTCCTGTAAATCTTCTCTGAACTCTCTCCACAGTAATTCTGTCCTTCTTTAATGTGGTGACCAGAACGTTACACAAAGTTCCAGCTAACCATTGTTTAATATAGTTCCAGCATTACATCCCTGCTTTTGTATTCAATACAAGCCAATAAAGGGAAAAGTTCTAACTCAGCGTCTGTCTCACTCCTTTGTGCTCCCTGCTTTTCCCACCTTCCATCTCTCTCTCTCTGAATAACTACCCTTCATTCCCAATCTTTATTTTCTGTCTTCAAGCCAGTTAGCAATCCATTCTGAAATTCCATTTCACAACCAAGTTTGAGAGCCAGAATCTCCAGTATTGTCCGTGTGTGATTTACCCATGGCATTATAAAATACAATGCGGAGATGCCGGAGTTGGACTGGGGTAAACACAGTAAGAAGTCTCACATCGTTAGGTTAAAGTCCAACAAGTTTATTTGATAGTAAACCCACTGGCTTTCGGGTTTGCCTCACCTTACTGTTTTTATAAAATATATCAGGCATGGTCTGAGTCTTAAGAATTCATTTGGAAAATAATGAGGATGTTAAACTTCAACTTTAAACTTTAAATGAATATGCTCATTAATGGAGTGGTACTCTGAACCAATCAGGTTAACATTGAAGTTAGAACATAGAACATTACAGCGCAGTACAGGCCCTTCGGCCCTCGATGTTGCGCCGGCCAGTGGACCCTCTAACCTAAACTATTCCAATATCATCCATATGCCTATCCACCGAACATTTGAATGCCCCCAAAGTAGGCGAGTCCACAACTGCTGCAGGCAGGGCATTCCACGCTCTCACCACCCTCTGTGTGAAGAACCTGCCTCTGACATCCGTCCTATAACTACCACCTCTTAATTTAAAGTTATGTCCCCTCGTGTTGGTCATCACCATCCGAGGAAAAAGGCTCTCACTATCCACCCTATCCAATCCCTTGATCATCTTATACGCCTCAATTAGGTCACCGCGTAACCTTCTTCTCTCTAATGAAAATAACCTCAGGTCCCTCAGCCTTTCCTCATAAGGCCTTCCCACTATACCAGGCAACATCCTGGTAAACCTCCTCTGCACCCTTTCCAATGCTTCCACATCTTTCTTATAATGCGGTGACCAGAACTGTACGCAATACTCCAAGTGCGGCCGCACCAGAGTTTTGTACAGTTGTAACATAATCTCACGGCTCCTAAATTCAATCCCTCTACCAATAAAAGCTAACACACCGTACGCCTTCTTAACAACTTTATCAACCTGGGTGCCAACTTTCAAAGAGCTATGTACTTGTACCCCAAGATCCCTCTGCTCGACAACACTATTAAGGGTCCTTCCATTAGCCCTATATTTCATATGCCTGTTATTCCTACCAAAGTGAATCACCTCACACTTATCCGTATTGAATTCCATTTGCCACCTCACGGCCCAGCTCTGCAACCTATCTATGTCCCTCTGCAAACTGTAACATCCATCCTCGCTGTCTACAACTCCCCCCACTTTGGTATCGTCAGCAAATTTACTAATCCAACCCTCTACACCCTCATCTAGGTCATTTATAAAAATGACAAACAGCAGTGGCCCTAAAACAGATCCTTGAGGTACACCACTTGTAACTAAACTCCAGGTTGAATATTTCCCATCAACCACCACCCTCTGTCTTCTATCAGCTAGCCAATTCCTAATGCAAACTGCTAAATCACCTTCAAAGAAGTTACATTCAGCTTCAGTGTTTGTGAAGGAGGTGGGGATGAGGGGGGGGGGGGAATGGGGACGGGGGCAATGAGGAAGGAAGTGGGGGAGTGGGAGTGGATGGTCCATCAATCTAAGGAATAAGGTATTTATATGTATAAAACATGCTAGTCTGGAGGGAGCGAGCCTCAATCATATTGCAATGATGATTTTTGTTCATATTAATTCAAGGAATGTGAATGTCACTGGGCCAGCATTTATTACCCCCTAATTGAAGGTGGTACGGTGGCATAGTGGTTAGCACTGCTGCCTCATAGTGTCAAACACTCGGTTTCGATTCCAGACTCGGGTTACTCTCTGTGGACATTGCATGTTCTCCCCATGTCTGCATGGGTTTCTTCCAGGTGCTGCAGTTTCCTCCCACAGTCCTAAGCTGTGCAGGTTGGGTGGATTGGCAATACTCAATTGCCCCTTTTCATCCAAATATGTGTAGGTTAGGGGGATTAACAGAGTAAATATGTAGGGTTGCGGGGATAGGGCCTGGGTAAGGTGACCTATCAGAGAGTCGGTGCAGACTCGATGGGCTGAATGGCCTCCTTCTGCACTATAGGGATTCTATGATTCTGTGGTTCTAACATGGTGATGAGCTGCCTTTTTGAACTTCTGTGGTCTACGTGGTGTAGGCATATCCACAGTGTTGTTAGGGAGTTCCAGGATCAGCAACAGTGAAGAAATGGTGATATGTTTCCGAGTTAGAAGCCTCACAACACCAGCTAAATGTCCAACCAGTTTATTTGATAGTAATTTGATAGTGGAACCTTCCACACAGCTGATGACAGAAAACCATTTCTGAAAGCTTGTGGAATTATTATCAAATAAACTGGTTGGGCTTTAACCTGGTGTTGTGAGACTTCTTACTGTGTTTACCCCAGTCCAACACCGGCATCTCTATATCATGATATGTTTCCAAGTCAGGATGATAAGTGGGTGAGAGAGGAACTTGCAAGTGGTGGTGTTTCCAAGCACCTAATGGTTTGTCCTTCTAGCTGGCCAGAGTAAGTTGTTGTGATGCATCTTGTATAAGCTGAGTGTTGCTGCCGCTGTGTGTCTGTGACGGAACGAGTAAATGTTAAAGGTAAAGACAAATGTCATCTACTTTCTAAATGGTGATTGGTGAGAAAGAATGGAGATAAACAGGCACCTGAGAGCACAGGTGCACAGATCATTAAAATGTCATCAACTGCGACAGAAGATAATCACAAATGCTAATGGAATGCTGGTTTTATATCCAGAAGACCAGAATACAAGGATTAGGCATCTTGTACAGCTGTGCAGAATCCTGCTTAGCCCAATGTCTGAAACACTGTGAGGGGTTCTGAGCAACATTCCTTTAAATTAATATTCTGGAATTGGAGGCAGCACAGCATAAATTTACCAGAATAATGCCAAGAATTAGCCAATGAAGGAAGGTTATACAAATTAGAATTGATAGTGTTCTGTTCAGTAAAGATATGAAGGGATATGGAGCAAGCAGGAAAGGGGGGTGTGTAAGTTTATATGGAGTTGGATTGCAGATAAATCCTGATTTTTATTGAACGGCAGAACAGAGTGGAGAGGGATAGCGGCATCCTTTCATTCCTGTATTTGGATGTCTCTGGTGAATGAACAAAGCACACCAGGATCAAATTCAGTTAGAAGTAAACCCCAGGAGTGTGTGAAATGGCAGGTACTCAACAGCAGTCGATTGCAAAGTAAACATAATTCTTAGATGCTGTGAGTAGCAATGACAGAGATGAGGAGTTAATCTGTTTTTAATGTTCTTTGCTGAAGGATAATTTTGGCCAAGATGTCAGGCCAGCTCCTTGTCTCCTCTGAATGCAGCACTTCTTATTTCAATGAGAAAAAAAGAGGCAAGAGCTGATCGGATCTGTTTGAAAATTTATAAAGATTTCACTATCATTATGGGGCTGGTTTTTGATTTTCCGAGAAAAATATTTCATCAGCCAGAGTTTAAAACAAAGCATTCTACAAGATAATCTATTAATTTAGCTGAACTAAACTAAAGGCATACAGAAATACCTGACAATTATCATAGGAAAATTATTTCTCATCACCATTGCTAATCAGTGCAGAAACAGAGGTTTGAGTGATTCTCTTTCGTAAAGATTTTAAGAAGAATATGCTTCATCGGTGATAACTTCCATTTATATTTGCCAAATAAGAAAAGATCATCATAATTCTTCACTTAGAATGTAGTCACACAGTAGTGGATATAGAGCAAAAGAAAGAATTATATTGAGGGACAGTCAAAACCTAGTTTTTAGAAGGAACTGTAATCATAGGATAATAGAATAATTACATCTCAGGAAAGATTCGAGATCCTAACCACTCACTGTGTGAATCTGTCTCCATCACACTCTCAGACAGTTCATTCCAGATCCTAACCACTCACTGTGTGAAATAGAACATAGAACATAGAACATTACAGCGCAGAACAGGCCCTTCGGCCTTCGATGTTGCACCGACTAATTAGGAAAAAAGCAATGACCCTCCAAACTAAACCATTCCCTTCTCTTCCATAAACTTATCAACTAACCTCTTAAACGCCACCAAACTTGGCGCATCTATAACTGCCGCACGCAGGGCATTCCACTCCCTAACCACCCTCTGGGTAAAGAACCTACCTCTGATATCCGTCCTATAACTATCACCCCTTAATTTAAAGCTGTGTCCCCTCGTGCTAGCTTTCTCCATCCTAGGAAAAAGGCTATCACTGTCCACCCTATCTAAACCTCTAATCATCTTATATGTTTCGATCAGGTCCCCTCTTAGCCTCCTCCTTTCTAACGAAAACAACCTCAAATCCCTCAGCCTCTCCTCATAAGACCTGCCCTCCATACCAGGCAACATCCTGGTAAACCTCCTCTGTACCCTCTCCAATGCCTCCACATCTTTCTTATAATGTGGGGACCAGAACTGCACACAATACTCCAAGTGCGGCCGCACTAGAGTTTTGTACAGTTAAATAGCTTTGCCTCACATTGCTTTTGGTACTTTTGCTGTTAAATGGATATCCTTTAGTTCTCGACCCTTTTGAAATGGGAAGAAGAAGAATGGAGCGTAGAACCTGTGGGATTCACAGCCACTGGTTTGTGTGACAGACTGAGCTGGAGAATCAGGGGTGAGTTCTGGCAGTTTGTGAGTTGAAGGAGATTAGAGAGAGAGAGAGGGTGAAGAATGAGACCATGAAGGAAATTGTTGGTTAAAATGAAAATATTAAACTGGAGGTGTGAAAGGACTGATAGATATTGCAACTCAGCAAGATTGGGAAGTGGGAAGTTTTGCAATCATATCTTGAGATTATAGTGGCCAATGGGCTGAAGGTGCTTTTTTATTCAAAAGATCAGGCAGACTAATTTCCCTCAAAGATCCAGGTAGCAGAACTTTGTCTTTCTCATTCAGACATGTGACCACAATCTTCCTTTAGATACTTGTTTGTATAAGATCAGAATTCTGGGCTGAAATTTGCAGGAATAATAAATGTGTAGAGTATAGGGCTAATGGTAGGATTCTTAATAGTGTTGATGAACAGAGGGATCTTGGTGTATTTGTGCATAGATCCCTGAAAGTAGGCAGTCAAGTCGATAAGGTTGTTAAGAAGGCATATGGAGTCTTAGCTTTTATTGGTAGGGGGATTGAATTTCGGAGCCGCAACGTCATGTTGCAACTGTACAAAACTCTAGTGCGGCCGCACTTGGAGTATTGTGTGCAGTTCTGGTCCCCACATTATAAGAAAGATGTGGAGGCATTGGAGAGGGTACAGAGGAGGTTTACCAGGATGTTGCCTGGTATGGAGGGCAGGTCTTATGAAGAGAGGCTGAGGGATTTGAGGTTGTTTTCGTTAGAAAGGAGGCGGCTAAGAGGGACCTTATCGAAACATATAAGATGATTAGAGGTTTAGATAGGGTGGACAGTGATAGCCTTTTTCCTAGGATGGAGAAAGCTAGCACGAGGGGACACAGCTTTAAATTAAGGGGTGATAGTTATAGGACGATATCAGAGGTAGGTTCTTTACCCAAAGGGTGGTTCGGGAGTGGAATGCCCTGCCTGCAGCAGTTGTGGATGCGCCAAGTTTGGTGGCGTTTAAGAGGTTAGTTGATAAGTATATGGAAGAGAAGGGAATGGTTTAGTTTGGAGGGGCATTGCTTTTTATATTGGTCGGCACAACATCGAAGGCCGAAGGGCCTGTTCTGTGCTGTAATGTTCTATGTTCTATGTTCTATAAGAGCTGTTTCCCAGAGTTGCTATGTAAACTTCCCTGTGCACTATCCATCTTCCAGCTGGAAGCACCATTGGCAGAAGTTGAAGGAAGATTACCTGGTGAAGAAAGTCCTGCGTGCTTAATACACCTCCTCCTGGGAAAACAAGAGGAGACATTGCAGAAAGTAAGTGATCATTCTGTGGGTCAAAAGAAGTTTGAGTGTGTAGGGTTGTGATTTAGGAGTTGCAATAAGTATCAAAATTTATATTCAGGGATAACACATTTTGAAATATTGTTTTTTGAAATATTCAGCAGGAGCATTGGTGTAGTGGATAACAGGTGGTGAGTGACAAGGAGCAGAACAATGTATGAGTAAAGGGTTGAAAGAAACTGAGTACATTTTTATTGAATACAATTAAAGGTCATTTGCTTCTTAAAGGGGCATTATTTTGAGCAATTTCTGTCTGCAAAAAGGGAACTTTGATGGAGAAATTATATTTCCCCCTGCTAATGAGAGTAAACCAAACAGCTGCATTGTTTTCAGTAACACTAATTCTGATGACGTTCTGACGCAAGTGTTGACAACTGGCGTATTTGACAAGACAGAACTCTACAGCCCAATCTAATGCTTATCTAACAGGAGATATACACATGCATGTTTTATAGCAAGTGTCAATGGACTGTGAGCATGAGAGGTCTGATCTTTCCCTCCCAGTGCCATCTCACTGCTCCTCCTGGCTGTAAACTGCTCATTCAGCTCTGAGCAGATACGGGATTCTGGCTGTCTGCAAGGTTCAGTAACCCAGAAGCTGCCAGATTCTGTCGTCCCATTTTGGGGTCCCGCAGATTCGGCCACTGAGTAGTGAAGACAAAAGCCGCACCCCCATTTTTTCCCTGGTTATTTTCAGTGGAGCGGGGAAACAAATGGATCAGGAACCATGCACACTGGGGGCTTGAAGTTGCTAGACTCATTCTGGAAGTGGGTATTTCAGAAGTTCTACAATTTTTTGCGGAGCAAATCTTTGTTTTCCTAAATCTCAGTTGTAGAACAAAGACAAGAAGCCTAGATTGGAGGAGGGGAGAGCATATCTGGTGTTGTCTCCTTTATAGTTCATCATTTTTTGATTTGAATTGATCTATAAATATCTCATGTGTTAATATACAGTGAAAAATATTGTTTTTGAGTGCCCTACAGACAAAGCATGCTGTTCATACAGAAGGAAATGAGAGAGTGCAGAATGTAGTGTTACAGTCATAGCTAGGGTGCAGAGAAAGATCAACTTAATGTGAGGTAGGTCCATTCAAAAGTCTGACAGCAGCAGGGAAGAAGCTGTTCTTGAATCGGTTGGTTCGTGACCTCAGACTTACATATCTTTTTCCTGAAGGAAGAAGGTGGAAGAGAGAATGTCCAGGGTGCATGGAGTTCTTAATTATGCTGGCTGCTTTGCTGAGGCAGCGGGAAGTGTAGATAGACAATGAATGGGAGACTGGTTTGTGTGATGGATTGCATTAAATGCTGTAGACAGCATTTTATTAATGTCCATTAAATGATTATAAGGCTGCAATTAGTAAAAGCTAAGTGACCATTGTTACTATTGATGACTGTCAAGATGCCAAGTGAAAGAACCGTTTATTCCAATGTAGAGACATCTTCACATACATTAGAATACTCTATCCACTGGATAAAATGTTAGGCTGCATTGTACAATATTAAAATGCTAGCCTAAAGTGAAATCCAGAGCAAATTGTATAAACTATCCCCATTGTCTTATTCCCTATTTGTTGAACAACTCAGTCACCTTTTTGGCTGTTTGAAATCTATGATAGATATATCCTATCAAATACACAAGCTGATGCTGTACTGCAGAATTTACTCACACCATTGTCCTGGCAATTTGTGAGTTTATTTATTTTGACAGATTTATGAATTTCTGAAGCAAATAATTTTTCAAATGCCTTTCAAGTGTGGTTGTTTATTTTGACAGATTTGTGAGCTTTTCAACAACTTCCAAATGTTATTAGGGAGCTTGTGAGGTCTATTTATAAAATGGATACTGAGTGACCAAATGCTATCCAAATGAGAATATATGTAAGAACATGGCAGACAGAATATGATAAGAATAAATATGAAATTACCCACCTTTATAGCAAAAACAGAAAGGCAGAATATTTCTTAAATGGTGATAGGTTGAGAAGTGCTGATGTCCAAAAGGACCTGCATGTCCTTGTTCACGAGTCACTGAAAGCAAACATGTAGATGCAGCAAGCAATTAGAAAGGCAAAAGGTATGTTCCCCTTCATTGTAAGAGAATTTGAGTACAAGGCTAAATATGTCTTGTTGCAATTACACAGAGCCATGGTGAGGCCTCACCTGCAGTACTGTGCACAGTTATAGTCTCCTTAACTGAGGAAAGATATCCTTACCACAGAGGGAGTGCAGCGGAAGTTCACCAGACTCACCCCAGGGATAAGGAGTGATGGAGGAAACTGGACCTTTACTCTCTAGATTTTAGAAGAACGAGAAGTGATCTCATTGGAACTTACAATGTTCTTCTGGTATGGAAGGGATGTGTCCATCGGCTGTGAGTCTAGAACCAGGATAGAGCCTCAAGTTAAGGAGACAGACATTTAAGAGTGAAATGCGGAGGAATTTCTTCACTGAGAGGGGAGTAAATCTGTGAAATTTTCTATCTCAGAGGCTGTGGAGACTCATGGAGCATGTTCAAGATAGAGATTGATACATTTCTAGATACTACTGATAGAGAGATATGAGGATAGTGGGGAAATGGCACTGAGAGAAATGATCGCTTGTGATTTCTTTGGGTGGAAGAGTGAGGTTAGCTTGCTGACTCTTTCTTCTAAATTCCAACCAGAGACCCTTCCTAAGAGTCACCAGGAGGCAGAGACTTGGGCTGAAATTTCTGCTGCACACAAGGCAGGATTTTCCAATCCCGCTGCAGTAAATGGAGATTTAGCTGATCTATCTTTGCATGAAGAGCTTGAGTAACTGGAAAATCCTGGCTTTGGACTGACCTTGGCTTTTAAGCCTGAGGAAATGTTCAGAGTTTCTTGACATAGAGTTTGAATTTCTCACCTTCACTGGAGTGAAACAAAAGGCGACTACAAACATTCAACAATCAAACAATCTATCTTCCTCTCTTTTCTTCAAGGAAGCAAAAGGATAAGAGGTTTCACCCTGGAGAGAAGCAAGTGTAACAAAAAAATCTCAAACTCTTAAGACCTAAATGCATGGTGCCTTCTGTAATCACACAAATTTCTCGAGTGTGTGTCTGTGTGAGTGTGCGAGTGTGTGCGTGTGTGTGAGTGAGTCAACAGGTCTTTCTCAATCCCTCTGATTTAATCTTAATTTACAAATATTTGGAAATACATATGACTCCTTTACTGCTCTGATTTCGGAGGTAAAAGGTTACCCAGTGTCCTGGTTCTGGGCAGCTTGACTGTCGGAGTGTTGTTTGCTAGATACAGAATGAGGGCGGAGTCTGTGGGTGGAATTTTATTGGCTCACTTGCACATCGATGGGTGGAGCAAGCCAATAAAATTGTGCGAGAGCTGAAAAATCAGTCAGGGTCAGTTTCTCACTGGAAATGGGTGAAGGCTGAACAACTTATTTAAATTTATTTAATGATAATTTGCCAATGATTAGAATAAAGAATAAAGAAGATTCCAGCATAGGAACAGGCCCTTCAGCCCTCCAAGCCTGCACTGACCATACTGCCTAACTGAACTAAAACCTTCCGGGGAACATATCCCTTTATTCCCGTCCCTATTCATGGATTTATCCAGACGCTGCTTCGTGAAGCTGACAGTGAATCCTCCAGGCTGGCTTGCCTTAATGGCCTCACTGGGAGAGGTTCTCTCCAGCAAAGAAAGCACCAGCTCCCCATGAATGTGGAGCAGTCTGTTGGCCCTGTCAGTCAAACTGGAAACCATTAAAACCCTCAGGGGCAGGACCTATGGGGGTGGGGCATGAAAGAATAGCCCGATCGGGGTGGGGTGGGAGGGGGGACTGCCTCAATAGTACCATCTGCACTCTGCAGTTGTGGTTGCATTGGGGAAAAGGGTCCGACCTGAGCCGTTGAGCACGGTGGTCGGTGGGGCTAGGTGCTCATATGTTATGGGGCTCGCAATTGGCCATAGGCCCCATGATTGTGGGGCGGGGTCAGGGGGGTGGTTGGAGGGGGCAGAGGGTTGGTGGAGAACTGCCTGCAGTTGCAGGGGCCTGACAACTCTGTCTGTCTGTCAGATTCTGCTGTTGCTATGGAGCATGTGCATAACCAGGCTGCCTGGTGAAGGAAGCTCAGCCCACTGCCTGCAGCAGATAGAAACAGTCTAGCCCATTTTTTCAATGACTGAACACATAAGATTAGATGTGAAAACTCACCCAAAGGATGGATCCATTTTCATACTAGCTGGATACTTAGAATCAATCTCATAAAATTCCATCCATGTTTGTGATACCCTCCCTCCCTCCCACCTCTCTCCTTTCCTCCCTCCCTCCATTCCTCCCTCTCTCCCTCCCTCCTACCCTCCTTCCCTCCTTCTCTCACTCCCTTCCTCCCTCCTTCCCTCCTCTAATTTCGGATAGTCTGTGGTTATTCACTGTCAAGTTCACACATGGATAATGCACATTTGAATAAGCATCAGACAATAATGCCCAATGAGTTGAATATTTGGTGAGGAGCCAATAGGGGGCAAAAACTGGAGTGAAGTATTGTTCAAAATAGCATCTTAGAACAAAGGGAAACTCTTTAATGTATCCGTTAAAAGAATAATTCATGCAGCAGTTTCCATCTTTGTCTCAAAGAATCAAAAAGCTATGAAAATAAATGTCAAAGTCGTGAATATTGCTACATGCCAGGTTGACATGTAGTGATGAGTCAACAGGTCTTTCTCAATCCCTCTGATTTAATCTTAGTTTACAAATATTTGCGTAGATGAGAGTTTATGTCAGAAATGGAATTTGCATTCTCTGGAGCCTGTTCAGGTGTTCAGAAAATGGACACCGGATGGATGAAAGAATGTGAAAGACATTTGAAATATCTACAGAGTTAAAAACAAAAAATAGAAAAGGTTATAAAGCAGGTCCATCGTGGTTTGAAGAAAACTGATGGTGATGTGAAACAGAGACTCCCTCCCCCTCCCAGCACCGTCTGCCCAATGTCCGTTCAGCTCTGAGCGACAGAATCCGGAGAATGTTTGTAGGTTTGAACCAATACAAAATCATTATGATTTATTTTCCATAAATCAAGTCAATAATGAATGTATGTAATCATTCTTTAAATTTTAATATTGTTGCAAATTAAAATTTTACTATTCCAAGTGGCTGTGTAAGCCATCGTACAGTTCTCAGAACAAGGTCACAGATGGAACTTCAGCAAACTGGGTGATTCAAGTTCTAATTTGTAACCAATAATGTCACTTTTACAGTTTTATATTATCGTAAAGTCCAGATTTATTACTGGCTGCCACAATAGCACCGTCTGAGAGACTGATTTTCCACTGTTGGGAAGCATGTTAAGCTTCAATTAATTCTAGAGTTGTGTGTTTTGGAAAATCAGGCAGGAATATTTTATTGTAAATCTCAGAGTGTGTTAGATTGCTGCACAATCAAACCATAGATCCAAACTCCACAGCTAATTACAGGTGCTTAGAGCTTATAATGTATAAAATACAAACCTAATCAGGACTCAGATGGAATGCACATTCTGAATAGAAACACTTTAAAGAGTACTAATATTCCGGTCCTTGAGTCTATATTTTCAAATTCTTTCTTGGAATATGAGAGTCACTGGTGGATCAACCCTTGTTGCTCATCCCTGATTGTCCATGGGAAGGTGGTGGTGAATTGTAGCAATCCATATGCTGTTAGAGAGGGAGTTCCAGGATTTAGACCAAGCGACAGTGAAAAGATGGTGAAATACTTCCAAGTCAGAATGATGAGTGACGGGTGTGTGTGTGTGTGTGTGTGTGTGTGTGTTTTGGGGATGGATGGGGGGTAGTGGCAGTATTTCCATGTGATGCTATCTGTCCTACGTCATAGAAGTTGTGAGTTTGGAAAGTGCTATCAAAGGACTCTTGGTGAATTGTTGCAGTGCATCTTATAGATGGTGCACACAGTTGCCGCTGTGCGTCAGTGGAGGAGGGAATGAATGTTAAAGGCAATAGATGGAATGCCAATCAACTGGACTACCTTGCCCTGAGCTTCTTGTATGTAATTGGAGCTGCATTCATGCAGGCGAGTAGAGGGTATTCATACTCCTTACTAATCCTTGTAAATGGTGGATAGTCTTTGGGAGTCAGGAGGTGAGTTAGTCACTGCAGAATTCCCAATCTCTGATCTGCTCTTGTAGCCACAGTACCGATATGTCCGGTTCAGTTCAGTCTCTGGTCAATGCTAATCCCCAGAATTTTGATAAAGTCATAAGGTCATAGAGGTTTCCAGCATAGAGACAGGCCCTTTGGCCCAACTTGTCCATGTCGCCACTTTCTTTAAAACCCCTAAGATAATCCCTTTTGCCTGCGTTTGGCCCATATCCCTCTATACCCATCGTACCCAAGTAACTATCTAAACATCTTTCAAAAGACAAAATTGTACCCGTCTCTACTACTACATCTGGGAGCTTGTTCCAGACACATTCTGTGTGAAAAAATTGCCCCTCTGGACACTTTTATATCTCTCCCTTCTCACCTTAAACCTATGACCTCTAGTTTTAGACTCCCCTACCATTGGGAAAAGACTTTCTAGCAGATCTGTGCCCCTCATTATTTTATAAACCCCTATAAGATCACCCTTCAACCTTTTACATTCCAGAGAAAAAAGTCCCAGAAAAGTGGCCATTACAGAGACTTGGTTGTCTCAGGGACAGGACTGGGTACTTCAGGTGCCGGGATTCAGGTGCTTCAGGAGGGACAGGGTTGGGGGCAAAAGAGGAGGTGGCGTGGCACTGTTGATCAGGGACAGTGTCATGGCTGTAGAGAAGGTGGAAGACGGGGAGGGATTGTCTACGGAGTCTCTGTGGGTGGAAGTTAGGAACAGCAAAGGCTCGATAACTTTGCTGGGTGTATTCTATAGGCCGCCCAATAGTGACAGGGAACTTGAGGGGCAGATAGGGAAACAGATCCTAGATAGATGTAGAAATAACAGGGTTGTTGTGATGGGAGATTTCAATTTCCCAAACATCGACTGGAATATCCCAAGGGTAAGGGGTTTGGATGGTGTGGAGTTTGTAAGGTGTGTTCAGGAAGGTTTCCTGACACAGTACATGGAAAAGCCTACGAGATGAGAGGCTGAAATTGACCTGGTGCTTGCTAATGAGCCAGGGCAGGTGTCAGATCTCACAGTAGGTGAGCATCTTGGGAATGGAGATCATAATTCTATCTCTTTCACAATAGCGATGGGAAGAGATAGGATCAGGCAGGCTAGGAAAGTATGTCTGGAGTAAGGGGAAATATG
Source organism: Sphyrna mokarran (assembly GCA_024679065.1). Taxonomy (NCBI): domain Eukaryota; kingdom Metazoa; phylum Chordata; class Chondrichthyes; order Carcharhiniformes; family Carcharhinidae; genus Sphyrna; species Sphyrna mokarran. Next base: position 1,835,396 of record JAGIQG010000024.1, read on the forward strand.
AAAACATTAGGCAGGTAATTGGATGCATAAACTGGAAGGAGGTGTTCTTGGGGAAGAGTACAGAAGGAAAGTGGCGGTTTTTCAAGGAATGTTTGACTGGGGCACTGCAAGACAACGTTCTGAGGAGTCAAGGAGGTTCTGGTAGGACGCGAGAACCATGGTGCACGAAGGTAGTGGTGAACCTAGTTAGGAAGAAAAAAAGGTATATAAAAGGTTCAGAGAGCTAGGGGATGTTAGGGATCTAGAGGATTATAAGGTGTGTAGAAGGGAACTTAAAAAGGAAATTAGGAGAGCCAGAAGGGGTCATGAGAAGGCCTTGGCAGGTAAAATTAAGGAGAATCCCAAGGCCTTCTACAAATATGTGAAAAGTAAAAGGATGAGAAGAGAAGGGATAGGGCCTATAAAAGGTGAAGGGGGAAAAGTCTGTGTGAAGCCAGAAGAAATGGCAGAGGTGCTTAACGAGTACTTTGCCTCGGTATTCACAGTGGAAAGTGAACTGGGAGATTGCACTGCAGGTTTGAGGCATACGGAAAAGATTGAGTATGTGGATGTTAGGAAAGAGGATGTGTTAGACCTGTTAAATTCTATCAAGATAGACAAGTTGCCGGGACCGGATGGGATGTACCCCAGGTTATTGTGGGAGGTGAGGGAAGTGGTTGCAGAGCCCCTGGCGATGATCTTTGCATCGTCCATGGAAACGGGAGAGGTTCCGGAGGATTGGAGGATTGTGGATGTGGTTCCTATCTTTAAGAAAGGGAACAGGGATAGTCCAGGAAATTACCGACCGGTGAGTTTGACTTCAGTGGTTGGTAAGCTGATGGAGAGGCTTCTGAGGGATAAGATTTATGAACATTTGGAGAAGTTTGGACTGATTAGAAATATTCAGCATGGTTTTGTCAAGGGCAGGTCATGCCTTGCGAGCCTAGTTGAGTTCTTCGAAAATGTGACTGAACACATTGGCGAAGGAAGGGCGGTGGACGTCGTGTACATGGACTTTAGTAAGGCGTTTGATAAGGTCCCACATGCAAGGCTTCTGGAGAAGGTGAGAGGGCATGGGATCCAAGGGGCTTTGACCTTGTGGATCCAGAACTGGCTTGCTGGTAGAAGGCAGAAAGTGGTTGTAGATGGGTCTTGTTCTGCATGGAAGTCGGTAACTAGTGGAGTGCCCCAGGGATCTGTTCTGGGACCCCTGCTGTTTGTCACTTTCATAAATGACCTGGATGAGGAAGTGGAGGGATCGGTTAGCAAGTTCGCCGATGATACAAAGATCGGTGGTGTTGTGGATGGTCTGGAGGGATGCCAAAAGTTGCAGCGGGACATAGACAGGATGCAAGACTTTCACCAGGATTGAATTATCTCATTGTTCTCACAGAGGCTCATTGACCGGAAACACAAACTCTAACAGTTGTTGCCAGACCTGCTGAGCTTTTGCTTTTATTATAATCACCCTGTCTTCTTCCTCATCGGAAGAATCTGGAGTGAAGGAAGTCTGTGTTCTGCGCTGGTTTTAAATCATCTTCCGATGTAATTATCATTGGCATGGCCTCCTTTTTCATTCTTCTTCCTTGGGGTGTTGCAAGATCAGTTCCCTCCCTCTGCCACTGGCCATCCTGAGAAAGTGACAATGGATCTTCTTGTTAAACTAGAATGGTTTGACAGTACTGAGCTGCTGGCTTGGCCAATTTCAGTAACAACCAGTTTGGTTGAGTTTGAGTAACACATGGAACAGACCAAGCAAAGACAAGAAGTTTCCTTTCCTCATGGTGAATTGTGAACCATTGGAATTTTATCAACTATTTACCAGCTTCAAGGTAATAGTTTTAGACACAACAAAGCATCATTCTGACCCAGGCCACAGTGAAAAAGATCACAGAGTATTTTGGACTTTTTGCTTATTTGATTGACGAGTATTAGTGTTTCAAAGTCAAATATTTCTGGACATACAAACATAGAAAGTAAAAGCAGGCCATTCAGCCCTTTGAGCCTATCCCACAGTTCAATGTGATCATGGTAGATCCTTGGTCTCAATATCATATTCCCACGTTCTCCCATATCCCTCGATGCCTTTACAACACACAAATCTTTCTATTTCCTTCTTAAATCCACTCAGTGATGAGGCCTCCACAGCTTTCTGTGATAAAGAATTCCACAGGTTCACCACCCTCTGAGTGAAGACATTTCTCTTCATTTCTCAGTCCTGAATGACCAATCCTGCACCTTGAGACTGTGACCCCTTGTTCAAGAGTCCCCCAACCAGGGGAGACAACATTCCTGAATCTAGTCTGTCCAGCCCCGTCAGAATTTCATATCTTTCAATGAGTTTCCCCTTCATTCTTTTAAATTCCAGTGAATACAGATCCAGTCAACATACCCTGTCCTCACACAACAATCCTGCCATCCCAAGACGAATTTGGTCATCCTTTGTTGCACTCCCTCTTTGGCAAAGATATCCTTTTTTTAGATAATGAGACCAAAACTGCACACAATACCCTGGATGTGCTTTCACCAAGGCCCTGAACAGCTGCAATAAGACATCCCTACTCCTGTGGCTAAGCGCACCATTTACCGATGTTTTCAGTGACTGGTGTACAAGCCCATCCAGGTCCTTTGCACATTTCCCAATCTATCACTACTTAAATAACACCCTACTGGTCAGTGTCTCCATCTGAAGTGGATAACGCCAAGTTTCTCCACACTTTATTGCATCTTCCATGTGTTTTCCCACTCACTTAAACTTGTCCAGTTGGATGGAGGAGGAATGCTGCAGAGAAAGACAAAATGGGTTGGACAGAGAATTATTACCTTTAAAACATGTGCTGTATTATAATAACAGAAGCAAAATTCCATTCCTTCAGAAATTGTAGATTGAAGGGAAGAACTTTCTTGTTCACTATTTGATAGTGGGCAGAATACAATCGTGAATGACACCATTCGCTCCAAAAGCATTTTCCTGCTGCCATGTCAATAGCTACAAGCTCCAGCATCTGTCATTCCATAGTCCCCACGTTAACTGGACACAGTCCAAGCTTGCCAGCTGCTCTGCTCCTCAATCTGTCCAAGTCCCTGTCAACGGCACCAATTCTTTATCCTTGATCACTTTCTTTGACCTGTCTGAGCTTTTTAACTCTCCTTCTCCCTGGCCCCTTTTTATTTCCCTGTGCTGTGTAACAAGGTCTACACACTCTCACGGGCACCTCCCTCATCAATTACCATTCAGAACATTTTGTCATGAAAATGTTGTTTTGGCAAAGCATAAGAATAGCTACCCAGCTGCTCTCTATAACTCAGTGCCTCTCTCTGTCTCTACTTTTCAACAATATTAATGTGACAGAACATCACATCAAATATTAAAAAATTAAAGGTTTGCAATATTCATTTATATCAAGAGCTTATATTTATATTATGGAATATTCCAAAATATTTAACTGGGTGAACAAGATGTTTTTGCTGTTTTCTATTCGTAAGTAAGCATTTTTTACAAAACAACTTTTTTAAGCAAAATAGGAACAAAATAAAGTTAGTAAGAATCATTCTTGGTAAAAATAAATTGAAGATATAAATAGGAATAAAATTCTCATCTCTGGGTTTATCAATACAATGGCAAATACACAGGGTGCAGGGTAATGCTGCATCTCAGAAACTCTTCCATTCTGCTGGGCAGATGGACTGAATTGGTCAAACCAGCTGAAAGTATCATCGCAGCCTCTGTGAGGCTGGCCAATGGTCAGTTCAGCCTCTGTGAGGCTGGCCAATGGTCAGTTCAGCCTCTGTGAAGCTGGCCAATGGTCAGTTCAACCTCTGTGAGGCTGGCCAATGGTCAGTTCAGCCTCTGTGAAGCTGGCCAATGGTCAGTTCAGCCTCTGTGAGGCTGGCCAATGGTCAGTTCAGCCTCTGTGAGGCTGGCCAATGGTCAGTTCAGCCTCTGTAGAGACTGGCCAGCTTTCCAGTCAGATTGGCATAAAAAACATTGAACAGAAAGGTCACTTGGCCTGATCTGTAAGCATTATCTGACCTGTGTTGTATTTCCAGTATTTTTTGTTCCTATTTCAGATTTCCAGCATCTTCAATGTTTTGCTTTTATAATCTCAGAATCATCAGGGGTTAGGATTTGGAATTCATTGCCTGATAGTGAATAAAGGATCTGTGGGGACTTTGAAAGCAAAGAAGTAAAATGGCAGCAATATGGGGAAGCTCAGCGGAGCTGGACTAATGAGACTACTCCTCAAAATAACCAACACAGACTCAATGGGCTGAATAGTCTCTCTCTGTGTTATACTGTTTGATTCTATAAAAGCTACTGTCTGTGTTGCAGGAGATCAATAATAAATACTTCTTAGCTGTTGTGATTGTCAGGGAAGATTATTGGAGGAATACTTACAGTATTTTATAACAAATTTCTTCCCAATATCCCAAAATACCAGCACAATTCATTTAATAATGTGCACACAATAGCTGGCCTTCATCAAGTGTCTCCCATGGCTATTTGACTGTGAATTTATCACCAAAGAGAAGATTTTGCCCCATCTTTAGTTGGGGCAAAAGTGTAGGCATTTCACTCAACATACTGAAGAGAGTGGAACTTTCCTCAGTCTCATTTGAAAAACTATCTCTGATTGTAGGTGACAGGGAGAGTACTTTCTAGAATGCTGTTGAAAGATTATATGTGAGACTGTGAGATAAGGTTAAGTGGGTGACTCAGTCATTCAGTGCCTGAATTTTGACAGGTCAATGATAATCTCAAAGCAGAGACTCAATCAGAACACTTGTACCATCAGCCAATGTAAATGAAGCATCACTACCCTACAAACTCTGGCACTGTAACAGCATACTGTTTACATCGGATGAACGCAATGCTCCTGATTTAATCTACTCTTAACTATTTAAATAAAAGGTGGTTACTGTTTACACAACAACTCTGACATATAATCCCTGGCCACTGTTATATTATAAATGTTATTCTGTTAGACTCAACTAAAGACAGAAACACAAAGACTGAAACTTTAGATTATTTTATTCATTCACGGGACATGGATATCACTGGAAATATCAGCGTTTATTGTTTATTCCTCATTGCCCTGGAGAAGGTGATGCTGATCTGCTGCATTGAATAGAAGTGATGTCTTGTTTGAGATTGAGTCTTTATCTTGGACTCTAAGGGAGTTGGTTCTGTAGTTTCCCATATCTGAACAGGTTACAGAGTAGGCATGGTTCTGTTAGGCATAATTACAACCTTCTTCAAGAGAATTAATGAATGGCTGACTGAGGTCAATGGTACATCACCAACTATGTCATATCCTGTTTGTCAAGCTGTTATATTACACTTCTCCCAAGTATAATAACTTACTCATTAACAACAACATTGAATTGTCTTTAACGGGACAGTAGCACAGTGATTAGTACTGTTGCTTCACAGCATCAGGGACATGGGTTTGATTTCGGCCTCCGGTCACTGTTTGTGTGGAGTTTGCATGTTCTCCCCAAGTCTGCATGGGTTTCCTCTGGATACTCCGGATTCCTCCTACAGTCCAAAGATGTGCAGGTTAGATGGATTGGCTATTATAAATTGACACTAGCAAGGTATCTTTGTGGGGTGATGAGGATAGGTTCTGGGTGGGATTGGGGTTGATGCAGACTCGATGGGCTGAATGTCTCCTTCTCCACTGTCAGGATTCTATTAACACTACATTTCTGTAACTCCCTTTTTAACAACTATTGATTCCATCCAATTTAATTTCCTCCTTCTCTCCTCAAGACATAACAATATCTTAGCAAAAAATTGCAGCGGGTGGTTTCTGGAGGGAAAACTGGTGTGTTTCTCTCCTAGACGCACTAACACACCTCCCCTTACACCTGGCCTCCCGGGGGGGTGGGCATCTGTACCCTTGATACCACAGCTTGCTAGGTCAGTTCCAAGTCGATTTAAAAGTCAACTACATTGCTGTGGATCTTGGGGGACCAGGCGGATTAATGACAACAAATTTCATTCCCTAAAGGACATTAGTGAACAAAGTAGCTTATCATGATAATCCAGTAATTTCATGTTCACCATTTCTGATACCAACTTTTCATTCCAGCTTTATTTAATTCATTCTTGGGACATTGTAGGATTTGAGCTGATATCATATCAGTCCAGGATTCTGGGTTATTCATTCTGTGTGCACAATGCTAGTGGACCCTTCCATTTCCCTGCACGCAGAGCGGACATACGGCTAATATCATTTATCGTTGTGTTCCACTGAAGAAAATGGAGCAAGTTGTCACTGTTACATCTCTAAACCTTTCGACTCCATTGCAATCCAATTCAATGTATCAAAGATGATTTTATAAGGAACATTCTTTGGAGCAGATATTGTGCTGAGCACTATTTTGTGACTTTATTGACTAGTATAGGGTCATTCTAACTGACCCTTACATCTCAAGGTTAGGGGAAGGAAAATGAGTTATTCCTATTGTTTTACTGGTACCTGTGTGAGTGAAGGGCTGGATCACACTGGGCAACAATGTTCTCTACAATCAGGCAGCCTGCTCTCACTCACTTAGCCTTCACATTCAAATTCTAACCACTTGGCTCTGTACCAGACATCAGCAAATAAAAAACAGAAAATGCTGGAAATACTCAATAGGTCAAAGAGCATTGGTGGAAACCGGAAGTCAGCTACTGCCTGTCCTGTGTCACGTCCCAGAATCTTCCAAACTTCAAACTAATTTTTATATTTTAAACTGACTACAAATAGCTGCAAAACCATGGACACTCAGACGCACCAGCCCACTCTCATAGAATCATAGAATCTGTACAGTACAGTAGGAGGCCATTCAGCCCATCAAGTCTGTACCAATCACGATCCAGTCCCTGTTCCCACAAATGCACACATTTACCCTGCTAATCCCCCTGACATTAGGGTTAAGTTAGCATGGCCAACGAACCTAACCTGCACATCTTTGAACCATGGGAGGAAATGGGAGCACCTGGAGGAAACCCACACAGACATGGGGAGAACATGCAAACTCCACACAGACAGTTACCCAAAGCTAGAATTGAACGTGGGTTCCTGGCGCTGTGAGGCAGCAGTGCTAACCATTGTGCCACTGTGCCATGGACCCAGATACTTCTGTCTCTCAAGAGGGAACAAATCTAACCTTCCAGATGGATGTTTGACTCAATGCCTTTTCCTGAAATTAATTTTTGGAAAAGATGGTTTCAAATGGAATGTGTCATTAGGGGTTGCAGTGCATGTGAACCATGGGAAACACCATTGGCAGCAGCGGGTCAGGAGAATTCTGCTACTGGTCAATGATGAGCTGCCTGTTCCGGCACAAAAACACAGAGATGGAATCCTCTTCATCTAAGAATCTACAGACCTGCCACAAGAGAGACTGAAGGTGGCTTTTTCTGATTTTTGTTCAGTGTTGTCTCTGACGGGAAAAGCAGATGGAGCCTAACAGCTGGCTAGCTGGGTTTTCCTGTTGTATTTTGCACTTTGATAGAAAAGTTAAAAGGTGGATCCCATGACATCGTGCTGCGAGGGGATGGAGATTCTGAGTTAGCTCTCCCTATCAGTAAACTCAGCTGCTGATAAGGACACCCCAATCTAAAAAACAAGAATCCCCTCTGCCCATGTACACTGTAGCACTCTCCACATCCCCCTCCCCCATCCTGGGAACCAACTCTGAACATTACCAACAGAATTCCTCTAGCATTGCTCCTTAGCAGTGCCCCTGCAGTGCCAGGGCAAGTGCTGGAGGCAATATCAGGGGGCACTGCCAATCCTGGAGTCAAGGCTTCAAATCTTATTGATAAGTCTTGCCCGACAGACTTGTTCTGAGTTTCTCAGTCTTTAGCAGATTTATTATTTGGGACAATCTATTTTGTTGAAAGCAGATTGCCCCACCATGACCATGTGTCCCAAGGAGCTGTATTTACCTGTGCACCTCTAGCAGGTTTTGTTCACCAGTTTCTTGGTGTGGTGTCATGCTGGCAGAGTGGGAGGGGAGAGAATTTCCTATGTGGGGCACAGCGGGGACACCCTCCAGGTATATGTTCATGTATTATAATGGAGTTCCCGTCACTGCATGACCAAAGCCCCATTACACCACTGACAGGGAGGGTGATCACAGTAAGAAGTCTCACAACATCAGGTTAAAGCCCAACAGGTTTATTTGGTAGTAAATGCCACTAGCTTTCAGAGCACTGCTCCTTCATAAGGTGAGTGGGGAGTTCTGATCACAAACAGGGCATTTAAAGGCGCACTCAGTTTACAGAATTCTGATTTGAATGGAATACTGATTAGGGTGGAGACAGTCAAGTGGGGAAATCCTACTGGCATGAAAGCTGTTTTTGAACTCCCTCCATTGCCCCATCCCTGCCTCTGCTATTTCCATCCACTGAAAACAGGAGTTGAAAGTTCCTTTCAAGACAATCGTTAATTGCAATTGCATTTTTTATTTATCAGTAATCTTTGTGCATATGTAAGTGAGTGAAATATTACAGCTTAAATCTCTGGGGCTAGTATAAACTTCTTTGCTTTAAAACTCACAAAGAACTTGCTGCTGGGATATTTTACACAAGGGCAGTCACTCTGAGTGAGCACTCATTGTGCAGATAACCACACCAATCCCAGGCAGTCAGAAAACACAATGATTCTTCCCATAACATGTTTAATAAGTGGATCAGGGATTACAGGGAAAAGGCATGAGAATGGGGATGAGAAAAAAATCAGCCATGATTGAATGGCAGAGCAGATTCAATGGGCTGAGTGGCCTAATTCTGATCCTGTGTTTTAGGGTCTTATAAAGAGACAACAAATTCCAAAGTGGAGCGAAGAAATCTGGAGAAGGACAATGGAAAATTGTTTTTATTGCTCATCCTTTCCAGTGCTTTTCTGGTTAAAGACAATCTGCTTTCGACAAAATAGATTGTCCCAAATAATAAATCTGCTAAAGACTGAGGGACCCAGAACAAGTCTGTCAGGCGTCACTTATCAATGAGATTTGAACCCTTGACTCCAGGATTGGGGAGTATCTTTCTTAATGAAAGGAAGTGCCTTTAAGAATGAAAGATTGTGAGGATATTGGTGCTTCCAGGGGAAGCTGTCCAGACCCTGACACAGGACAGAATCACTGTACATATGGCCACGAAGATAAAGAACAATATGTGGATTTGACAGGTCTAGCTTCCTGTTGGTTTGTTCTCAATGTCACAGTGAAATGCGTCATTCCCATTTCATGCAGGAACAATCAACTGACACGTTTTACAAACTTCCTGTCCACTCTCCAGTTTGTCTGCTCACTTCCTCCCTCAACAATTCCACATCCATCTATTTCCACACTCTGTGTCCCTTTGGGAAATCCTGCTGTGTTGGTCAAATCACAACCTCACTTCCACTCTTTGCTGATCCCTGGTCAGCCTGAACATCTTGGGTCATTAGTGCCGTGGATATAATCACTCCAGTGGTGAATAGCCTACTGAGGTGAAATTATACTTCTGTCAAGATACACATAACTGGAATTAGCATATCAATACCAGAATGTATATCCTGTAATAAAATCTGTTTATTCTTATCTGCATTTATGTGAGAGAGAAATTGAGATAGAATTCAATTATTTGTGGTGACAGTTTGGTGGAGAGATACATGGTCAGAGATACTATATTTCATAAAGATGTTAATCTGGTTTATTAAGTGACAAGTAACATTCACACGTTGTAAGCTTCACACATCAACTGTCTCCAACAAGACTAAATCCAACCTTTTCAACTTAGTGTTCATTGAATTTGCCATCATCAATATCCTGGGGACTACCATTGAACAGAAAACCACCTGGGCTTTGCATAGCCTTGCAGATCTCACTTTCAAACAAGCACTGCTCTGGATTGTTTGTTAGGGACCTGTGACTGACTGGAGTGGGTCAATTTAAATAGGGTGCATGTTTCATCTTTATGGGTATCTGGTAGGAAGAATATTATCATATAAAAGACCATAAACTGTGAAGTCTTAAACTTATCTGACATTTTTGCTTACCTACCCTTTTGCCAGGGCAATGCAGTGACACAGTGGTTAGCGCTGCTGTCTCACAGTGCCAGGGACCTGGCTTTGATTCCCGGCTTGGGTCACCATCTGTGTGGAGTTTGCATGTTCTCTCCATTGCTGCGTGGATTCCCTCCAGGTGCACCAGTTTCTTCCCACAGTCTGAAAAATGGGTGGGTTAGTTTGGTTGGCCATGCTAAATTGCCCTTAGTGTCCCAGGATTGGTATGTTAGAGGGATTAACCAGGTAATGATATGCAGTTTGGGGGATAGGGTCTGGGTGGGATTGTTGTTGGTGCACACTCAATGGGCCGAATGGCCTCCTTCTGCACTGTAGGAATTCTATGATTCTTACTTAAAAAGTGGACTTTTTTGAAGCAAAAAATGGTTGCTACAGATCACATGGTTCATAAGTTGGCTACAGTTTCTGGGAATTTTGAACAGCAGTTACAGAACAAAATCTCATCCTGCGTCCTTATGGAATGTCACACCTCATTCTGAGAACATATTGAATTAACAAAACCAGGGGCCAGCAGATGATGCATTTCCCCAGCCTGGTCCACAATAAAAGAACACCATTACAACTCATTCTGCCTGCTGAGGCAAAGTGGGGAAGTGAGTTTCTGATCTGAAGTTGTTGAGTCATAGAGTCATAGAGATGTACAGCATGGAAACAGGCCCTTTGGCCCAAATTGTCCATATAATAGGGTGACCAGAATTGCACATAGTATTCCAAGCGCAGCCTTATCTTGTGCAACTTTAACAAAATGTCCCAATTCCTGTATTCAATGTTCTGACGTATGAAACCAAGCATGCCGAATGCCTTCTTCACCACTCTGTCCATCTGTGACTTCACTTTCAAGGAGCTATGAACATGTACCCCGAGATCTCTTTGTTCTGTAACTCTCCCCAACTCCCTACCATTAACTGAGTAAGTCCTGTCCTGGTTCAATCGACCAAAATGCATCATCTCACATTTGTCTAAATTAAACTCCATCTGCTATTCATCAGTCCACTGGCCCAATTGATCAAGATCCAGTTGCAATTAGAGATAACTTTCTTCACTGAAAAGTGAACCAATGTTATGACCAAAAGGCTGTAAAGTACCTCATCAGAAGATAAGGTGCTGTTTCTCCAGTTTGTGTTTTGCATCAGTGGGTTATTGCAGAGGCTGATGGTTCGATCTCAGTCCATTAGCAATGTCCTTGATGTGGGACTGACTCAGTGGGAGGGATTTTCCTGCTGTGTTCACCCCAAAATTAGAAAATCCTACCCAAGGTCAACAGACCTCTGCATGGTTTTCCTCTTTCCTCCCCTCCACCCCCCCACCCCACCCCCCACCCCACCAACCATGATTTTTGTGAGACAGGAAAATTTCCCTCAATTATCTAACTGGGAAACCAAATTTGAATTCAAATCTTCCTTTACAAAATGAGTGCTGATTTTGGTCAGATTCTCTGAGAGAGTTCCCATATGCAGACAAGGCACTGGCCAACACTTGTGAGGTGCTGTGACCATATAGTTCATTAAAGCCATTGAGAGAAGGGAATCTACCATTGCTACTGGGTTTGACCCATGTGTAGCCAATCCACACACAGGCTGACACTTGGAAGTAGTCTCTGACATGGACAAATAAACTGTCCAGTTTGTGCATTCTGCTATCTGATTTCCACAAAACACAATGTAAAACAATGGAGATAAAAGTAGACTTGACATTCAGAAAAAAAATTTAAAACACTCTGATACAATTAAAAAACGGAACAGGAACTTTAAAAGACAAACCAATAAAAGTTGTTATGAAGGAATATTTTGATCCGGGCGAGATCCTTCGATTTGTCACCGTCTGGCTGGGGCACTCCCAAATAATTACAAACCCAGGTGAGAAGTGTTACTGGTTCCACACTTTTATTCAACCTACTTTCTCTGGGACCAACAAGATTTAATCCAACAAGATTCATTTGGAAACCATTTCTAGACCCAATAATTATTTAAAAAGGAGACAATTGAAATAGGTTACCTTGAGTTAAGATAGAACAAGTTCATTAACTACTAAAATGGTAAATCACGCATATCTTACATTCCTAAGGGTAAATATATGAGGTTATAGGGATAGGGCCTACATGGATTTATAGTTGGTACAGACTCGATGGGCTGAATGGCCTCCTCCTGCTCTGTAGGGATTCTATGATATGAGTTAAAAGTAAAAACTGAGTTCAACAGTAACTAAATATATATAAAAGGTTTAATAGGATAGCCCTTGAGTTGATAGGAGTAGATGATAAAGTGTTGTAGCCATTACGAATTGAAGTATTCCCAGACTGTGAATTAAGATCGGTCTAAGAATAAGGGGGAAGCTATTTAGAACTGACATGAGAAAGAACTTCTTCACTTGGAGAGTTGTAAACCTTTGGAATTCTCTCCCACAGAAAGCTGTTGGAGCCGGTTCATTAGATATGTTGAAGACAGAGCTAGAGGTGGCCCTTAGAACATAGAACATAGAACATAGAACAATACAGCACAGAACAGGCCCTTCGGCCTTCGATGTTGTGCCGACCAAAATAAAAAGCAATGCCCCTCATAACTAAACCATTCCCTTCTCTTCCATATACTTATCAACTAACCTCTTAAACGCCACCAAACTTGGCGCATCTACAACAGCTGCAGGCAGGGCATTCCACTCCTAATCACTCTTTGAGTAAAGAACCTACCTCTGATATCCGTACTATAACTCATACCCCTTAATTTAAAGCTGTGTCCCCTCGTGCTAGCTTTCTCCATCCTAGGAAAAAGGCTATCACTGTCCACCCTATCCAAACATCTAATCATCTTATATGTTTCGATAAGGTCCCCTCTTAGCCGCCTCCTTTCTAACGAAAACAACCTCAAATCCCTCAGCCTTTCTTCATAAGACCTGCCCTCCGTACCAGGCAACATCCTGGTAAACCTCCTCTGTACCCTCTACAATGCCTCCACATCTTTCTTATAATGCGGGGACCAGAATTGTACACAATACTCCAAGTGTGGCCGCACTAGAGTTTTGTACAGTTGCAACATGACGTTGCAGCTCCGAAATTCAATCCCCCTACCACTAAAAGCTAAGACTCCGTATGCCTTCTTAACAACCTTATTGACTTGATTGCCAACTTTCAGGGATCTATGCACATATACACCAAGATCCCTCTGTTCATCAACACTATTAAGAATCCTACCATTAGCCCTATACTCTACACATTTATTATTCCTGCCAAAGTGCATTACCTCACACTTTCCACATTAAACTCCATTTGCCACCTCTCGGCCCAGCTCTGCAACTTGTCCAAGTCACTCTGTAAACTAAAACACCCCTCTTCACTATCTACCACACCACCAACTTTATTATCATCTGCAAATTTACTGATCCATCCCTCAATACCCTCATCCAGATCATTTATAAAAATTACAAACAGCAGGGGCCCCAAAACAGACCCCTGAGGCACACCACTCGTCACCTTGTGGCTAAAGGAATCATGGGGTATGAAGAGAAAGTGGGAGTGGGGTACTGAGAGTGCGTGATCAGCCATGATCATATTGAATGGTGCATTCAGGGGACCAAAAGCTAGACAAGTAATAACTAAATTTAAATCTAAGGTTCGCTGGTCATCTAACAGTGACTATTTCAATTTACACTTTAACAATGGCCCAAACTTTATTACAAAGATGCACAAGGAACTTCACAGGAAAGAGAATGAAATTCCTTCAAAGAGAAAGAGAGTGAAAAATCATTAAGTTGCATTAACCTGCCTCAGGTTATCCTTAAATTTTCCACAGCCAATGAGCGACTGTTGAAGAGTAGTTATTGTTAGGCAGGAAGATTCCACATCTGGTGGTGATGGTTGGTAAAATAAATGTTGATAGGACACTGATAGAACTTCACTTCTTCAGATTGTGTAATGGGATCCTTTATAAAGGTGAACGGGACCTTCATTACCTCCAACCAGCTGAGCTTTACTTCCTCTAACACTGAGAAGGCAATCAAAATGGAAATTTCAGGCCCTGAAGTGAAGTTTAAACCCAGACTATCTGCTGACTGATCCAAGCATACACTGCGCATGATGGATATATTACATTGAATTTGTAGTGTAGGACCTTCTCAAATCCCTCCTTCTATGGCACTGCTGCAGAATCTTCGACAAAGGTTTGGTCTGAAGCTGCAGGTTGTATTCTTCTGAAAGGGTATTTTCCATTATTCATTCTTTATGTTCATTAAGCAGGAATGGAAAGTACACTAAATCCATATAGGACAAAGGAGGGAATGGAACAAGAAAGCATGAGAGGGGAAGAGAGTTACCTTGAAAATAAATCTTTACTCACACACACACACACACACACACACACACATACACACTTTCACACATACACTCACACACACACACTCTCACTCACACACACACAGATACATACACTCTCTCGCACACACACAAACACTCACATACATACACACACACACACACTCTCTCGCACACACACAAACACTCTCACACACACACACACACACACTACTCTCTCGCACACACACAAACACTCTCACACACTCTCTCGCACACACACAAACACTCACATACACTCACACACACACACACACACACTCTCTCGCACACACACAAACACTCTCACACACACACACATCACACTCTCTCGCACACACACAAACACTCTCACACACTCTCTCGCACACACACAAACACTCACATACACTCACACACACACACACACACACTCTCTCGCACACACACAAACACTCTCACACACACACACACTCACACTCTCTCGCACACACACAAACACTCTCACACACTCTCTCGCACACACACACACACACACACACACACACCAAACAAAGGAAATATATTGTATTGATAATCATTATACCAGCAATACTGTGGAAAAACAATCCTTCAGCAACTTCAAATTGTTTAATTATTAATTAGGGGAGGTCGCATAATGGTATTTACACTGGACTGGTATGCCAAAGATCCAAGTTAATGCTCTTGGGCCACAGGTTCAAATCCCACCACAGCAGCTGGTGGAATTTAAATTCTGTTATTCAATCTGGAATGTGAAGCTAGTCTCAGCAATGGTGATTGTAAACCTATTGTCAGTCGTCATAAAAACTAATACCCTTTAGGGAAGGAAATTTGCTGCCTTACCTATCTGTTCTGCTGTGACTCCACACTCACAACAATGTGTTTGACTCTTAACCATCCATGGAAAGGGCTGAGCAAAACATTTAGTGAGAAGTCTCACAACACCAAGATAAAATCCAACAGGTTTAAGCCACTAGCTTTCGGAGCACTGCCCCTTCATCAGGTGAATGGGAGTTCAGTTCACAAACAGGGCATATAAAAACACAAACTCAATTTACAAAATAATGGTTGGAATGTGAGTCTTTACAGGTAATCAAGTCTTAAAGGTACCGACAATGTGAGTGGCGAGAGGGTTAAGCACAAGTTAAAGAGATAATGTATGCTCAACCCGATGATCAGTGACTGAATGCCCGTGACCACTGAAGTGATTATTGAGCAGTGTTCATTTATCCGTTGTTGAAGTGTCTGCATGGTCTCCCCAATGGACCATGCCTTGGGACATCCTTTTCTGCAGTGTATCAGGTAGACAATGTTGGCCGAGTTGCAAGAGTGTGTACCATGTACCTGGTGGATGGTATTCTCACATGAGATGATGGCATCCGTGTTGATGATCCGGCATATCTTGCAGAGGTTGCTGTGGCAGGGTTGTGTGATGTTGTGGTCACTGTTCTCCTGAAGGTTGGGTAGTTTGCTGTGAACAATGGTCTATTTGAAATTATGCAGTCGTTTGAAG
The DNA here is from genome assembly GCA_024679065.1 of Sphyrna mokarran. Lineage (NCBI taxonomy): Eukaryota > Metazoa > Chordata > Chondrichthyes > Carcharhiniformes > Carcharhinidae > Sphyrna > Sphyrna mokarran. The sequence continues at coordinate 1,851,273 of JAGIQG010000024.1, forward strand.
TCAAGAAGTGGGAGTGTGGGGATGGCCTTGGCGAGATGTTCGTCTTCATCAATGACATGTTGAAGGCTCTGGAAAAGATGTCGTAGCTTCTCCGCTCTGGGAAAGTACTGGAAGTACGCTGTCCCCCGTGTCCCGTTTAGTTCAAGGGAATTTAGGGATGGGCTACAAATGCTGGCCTTGCTAGTGACGCCCATAGCCCAGTGAAGAATAAAGTAAAAATCCGTATGGAGATGATTGTTTGGTTAAGCGAAGCTCTATAACTTAATCATGTCATTGTGTTATTGATTGGAAACTAATTACAAACTAAGCTTATGAATGAGTGTTTACGTTGACAATAGCTTCCAGTAAAGTTAGTAATAAACATCTAACCTGTATAATCATGCCCAGGAGGTGCTCTGTCAGAAAATATTACTCATGCATGATTCAGATCCCCAGACCTGGGAAAATGGGAGATGTACAGATAAGCCTTATACCTGTTGCAATAAATTTCATTGTAGTTGTTGGTGTTGGGAGTTTTGTTGCTGACTCACTGGCTGCATTGCCTTCCTGTTGACTTTCTTCAGTGTTTGGTCAGCAGATTCTTTCCTGCTGCTGAAGACACTGGTTGGAATTCTCTGGTTATCCACACCAGTGGGATCTTCCAGTCTGACCTACACCGTACCCCATTGTGGTTTCCCCAGGGGCGAGGGGTGGAGTCAGTGCAAAATCCCAGTCACAGCAGCGGAACCAGAAGATCCCCCTTCTGGTCAATGGCATGTTGCCTCCCATCACGAGTAACACGCTATAGGGAGGCCACCCGTTACTTCCCTCAGACTAACTACTATCACCTCCCTCCAGTCGCTACCTTTCCCTCCCCCCCTCCCCACACACACACACCAGCTCATTCACAGTAGCAATGGTTCAAAGAGCAGCAGCCATCTCCTCTAACTCATCCATCTTCTCATTCTGAATCCAGGAACAATCCAATCCTCAGCTGGACGAAGATTCAGAATCTGGGCAAATTTCCTTTCCTCTCCACCATTAGGTGAGGCATCAGATGTCTTGGGCCGAGTGTTGTTCTGGTTCAGATCAATTTACTCAGCACAGTTTGAGATTGAAGATGGAATGTATATTCAGCTAATCAGGCACAACCAGTCCATTCATTGTAAAATCATTTTAAATTAACCCCATCGTAAATGGTTCCAATTTAATGTTGCAGATGGTGGCACAGTTCAGTCACATTTTCGAAGAACTCAACTAGGCTCGTAAGGCATGACCTGCCCTTGACAAAACCATGCTGACTATTTCTAATCAGTCCAAACTTCTCCAAATGTTCATATATCTTATCCCTTAGAAGCCTCTCCATCAGCTTACCAACCACTGAATTCAAACTCACCGGTCGGTAATTTCCTGGACTATCTCTGTTCCCTTTCTTAAAGATAGGAACCACTATCAAAGATTGAGCGTTTGACCTCGGTGTTCAATGCTGCTGTTTACTCTTCACACCAGCTTCTAGCAATTACATTCTTCCAACACACATCACTCTGACTGGTACAGTTACAGTTACATCTCCACACAAGCTCACCTGAACATCAGCCTGAGATTTAATCTAATGTGAAGATTCTGCATTTACCATTGGTCTTTCATGTATGTGCAAATCTGTGAGCCTCACATGGGCAAACATGCATGTTCTGTGTCTGATCTTGTGTTTTCTATGTTTGCTGCTTCAGTTCGAGAAAGGGCTGAAGAGGGAACTTTGAAAGGGAACAAGTTTCATGAGAGCTGAGAGAAGGGTTTAAGGATTGAGGAAGAATTCAGAAGAAAGGAGAAATTGATTTTTTCTCCAAGATGTTTGCATTTAAAAGTTGATTCCATGATCCACTTCTTCCCACATAAGATTTTAATTTGAGGGGAAAATGATCAGAGACAGAAGGCCTGATTTTACCATTACGTTGCGCCTGTTTTTGGGAGTGAAAACTTGGTAAAGTTGGGCGTGAGATGAGTAATCCGATCCGTGTCTCCCTCTGTGCCAGTTCCCCTTTTACCAAGGCCCAAAAATGGCTGCGATCAGGACCAGGCCCAAAACAGGAACGATGGCCAATTAAATGCTTTTGCATACGTTTAAATTAATGGGCTGCACGCCCAATCTTATCGGCACTTCCCCCTTTACCACCGCGTTCGCCAATCCAGAATCAACACAAGACAGACACACTCCGTAAAAGTCTGATTCGGGTGCTCTGGTTAGTGAGGAGGCAAATTTTGAGTGTCAAAAGGCTCTCTGATTGAGATCAGTAGGGGGAGGGGGGGACAGGTCCGCTCTCGGTTTGGGTGTTGAAGGGGATGGGAGTATAAGGGGGTCAATAATGATGTCAGGATGGAGTAATGTCTGTGGGAGTCAGGGGGAGGCATTATCTGGCCCAGGAACGATGTGGCAGGGGACCCACATTCGATCATTTTTTTCTGCACATGTGCAGTTAGAGGCACCAATCGGAGCTGCAGGATTTCAGGCGTGTTAAACCTCACCCACAGACTTTACATCAAAAATAATCAGAATCATCAATCTTTCTTCAGGTCATGTGTGTAGGGGGGCGCCTGAGAACGGGTATAAAAGTCAGATCTAAAACACTCCCAGTTTCAAATTAGCCCAGAGAATCAAAATGGTAAAATAGGATCCAGAATTACTTTCATTTAGTATTGAGGCAGCTCTGCACTGAGGGAGTGCCACACTGTTAGAGGGTCAGTGCTGAGGGAGTACCGCACTGTCAAAGGGTCAGTGCTGAGGGAGTGCCACACTGTCAGAGGGTCAGTGCTGAGGGAGTACCGCACTGTCAAAGGGTCAGTGCTGAGGGAGTGCCACACTGTCAGAGGGTCAGTATTGAGGGAGTGCTACACGGTCAGAGGGTCAGTATTGAGGGAGTGCTGCGCTGTCAGAGGGTCAGTGCTGAGGGAGTACCGCGCTGTCAGAGAGTCAATGCTGAGGGAGTGCCACACTGTCAGAGGGTCAGTGCTGAGGGAGTGCTGCACTGTCAGAGGGTCAGTGCTGAGGGAGTGCTGCACTGTCAGAGGGTCAGTGCTGAGGGAGTGCTGCACTGTCAGAAAACCATCTCTTTTCATACCTGCATTTTATATTACATCCCTTGTTCTGAACAATATCAGACTAACAGAGTCACGGACAGTCAGTGAAACACACCATAAAAGAAGCAAAAAACTCACATTTAAATCACACATTTCACAGCTTCACAATGTTATAACATGATTTACAGACAATAAAGTACTTTTTATTTGAAGTTTCCTAAATTACGCTTGTAATTTAGGAAACGTGACAGCCAATTTATACACAGCAAGATCCCACAAACAGCAAGGTAATAATGAGAAAGGACAGATAAAGGTTTGAAGTTACTTTCAGGTCGCGTGAACTTTGTACAGCTCGATTCAGAATCAAACAACTGACATACATCAGTCAGGTTTGAACGAGATTTTTCAGACAATTATAAACACTGAGGTCGTGGTCAGGTTGTGTTTACTCAGTGACACAGTGAATGAGTCAGCCTCAGATCACCAGAGACTTACCAAAACCAGGCTGCATATAATCACCTTGATCTAAAACTGAGAAATGTACAACTATAGTCACCCCCAGGGAACAAGACTCACTCCCTGCCCCAGAGTAGAACGAGGTCCCATTAAATCCAGACCAGTGGTTTAATAAAGAAAGAAGCTTCATTTATGTCATGCCATTCCACTTCTCAAAGCACGTCACAGCCAATGAAGTGTAATGCAGAGAAAAATCAGCTGCCAACTCTCTCACAGCAAGATCCCACATAAAGAACAAAGAACAATACAGCACAGGAAACAGGCCCTTCGGCCCTCCAAGCCAGCACTGCTCATGATCCCGACTAGTCCATTCCTTTGTATCCCTCCATTCTCAGTCTGTTCGTGTGACTACCCAGGTAATTCTTAAACAATCCCAGTGTGTCCGCCTCCACCACCCTGCTTGGCAGTGCATTCCAGGTCCCCACCACCCTCTGTATAAAATACGTCCCTCTGATATCTGTGTTAAACCTTGCCTCCTCACCTTGAAGTGGGAGAAATTATAACTTTTGGGCTATTCAACAGGATCACAGGGTTAGGGTCACAGGGTGTGTGTGGGTCACAGGGTTAGGGTCATACAGAGTGGGTCTTAGAATGTGAGTCATAGGGTGTGGGTTACAGGATTTAGAATATTAGAACATGATAGTGATATGGAAGATGCAATGAAAGGGTGTGGGGAATGGAGACCAGTGCAGTAGAACCTTGAATCCTCTTGTTGCAGTTAGGTAGAATTGCTGCAGCTTTTCCTGGCCTGACTGAAACAATTTAAAACTTCCCTTTCTAAGATGACCACGGCTGTACTGGCAGTGAGAGCAGGGGAAAAACCACTCAGCTGTAGAAAGGCATCCGATGATGTAGAAAGGCAGACGTTTCGACCAACCACTGGTGATCTCATTCCTTACCGAGGTGAATGGAGCATTAGTGTTAAAAGATTTTAGCAGAATGCGGGAATAACTCAGATCCATTCCTTACTGTATATGTCCTGAGAGAGCAGATAATCCAACATCTTGTTGTCGAACCGAGGTCCCTGTACGTGGTCAATCAATAAATTCAAACAAATACAACAAACACTCGATGAGATATTGCCAGGGCAACAAGGACAGTCAGCACTGTGATCTCAGTAACATGTCTGCTGGTATTTTGTGGACACGACCATATCTCAGCTTTGTGATATTTTGGTGTCCAGTGGATTTGGACAAGTCTGTCAAATCCTAATGACAAAGCTTGTCGACTGCTCCTTCTCCCTTCCCAATGGATCAACACTGGCAGATTCATCAAATCACCTTCATTCAGTGTGAAGGAAATCGACTGGCTCCCAGATACCGTCAGAACTGAAATCAAAAACAGAAATTGCTGCAGCAACAATAACTACATTCATATCGCATATTTAAAGTAATATTAGGTTCCAGAAGCATCATGAAACAAGATTTGGCAGTGAACAATATTAGATATTCTCACAACCAAATGCTTGGTCAGAAAGGTGGGTTTTAAGCAGTGTCCAAAAGGATTTTGGATTGACTTGCTTTGATATATTGTTGTCTTATGTATTAGTATACAGTGAAAAGTATTGTTTTTTACATGCCATACTGACAAAGCATACCATTCATAGAACACACAGGGGAGAAGGAAAGGAGATAATACAAAATGTAGTGTTACAGTCACAATTAGGGTGCAGAGAAAGATCAGCTTAATGTGAGGTAGAGTCATTCAAAAGCCTGATGGCTGCAGGGAAGAAGCTGTTCTTGAGTCGATTGTCATGTAATCTCAGACTTTTGTATCTTTCTGCTGACAGAGGGAGGTGGAAGAGAGAATGTCCAGAGTACATGTGGTCCTTGATTATGCTGGCTGCTTTTCCGAGGCAGTGGGAAGTGTGGGCAAAGTCAATGGATGAGAGGTTGGTTTGTGTGATGGATTGGGCTATGTTCACAATCCACCGGAGAGGAGAGAGGTAGATAGGTAAAGGTTCAGAGAGGGATTTCCAAAGTTAGGGACCAGGCAGCTGAAGGTACGGCTGTCAGGAGCCTGGAATTAGAATAGTGTAGAGATCCCAGAGGGTGTCAGGCTAAAGAAGATTTACGTAGATAGGGAGGAGTGAGGCAATAGAGGTTTTGAAAATAGCCATGTACCAGGCTGAAGTTAGTGTAGCCAGCGAGCACCAGGACAATGTGTTGACAGAACTTGGTGCAAATTAGGGCCAATCAACATTTGCTTTTCAGTATCAGGAAACCCACCAGGTAATTTTTATCCCCATTTCAGTTTGGAAAGGGTATCGAAAACCACTCAGTCTCCAACCGATCTACATCCTGCTGGACCCTCTGATGGTCCTCATCGCTATCCGCAAATCCACCAACCTTTGTGACTAGATTTAGATCATTAACAAAGATCAAGAAAAACAAGAGTCCCAATACTGACTGCTGAGAAACACCACAACAAAGCATTCTTCAGCCTAAAAAATATCCATTCACTATTTCTCTCTGCTTCCTGTTATTCAACCAATCCTGTATCCATTTTGCAACTGTCCCTTTTATTTGACAAGTTATAATTTTGATCACAAATCTGTTGCACAGCACTGTACCGAATCAACAAAGAACAGGAACAGGCCCTTCAGCCTTCCAAGCCTGCACTGACAATACTGCCCAACTGAACTAAAATCCCTATCCTTCCGGGGAACATATCCCTGTATTCCCATCCTATTCATGTATTTGTCAAGATCCCCTTAAACTCACAATCATATCCACTTCCACTGCTTTCCCCAGCAACGAGTTCCAGGCACCCACTATTCTCTGTGTAAAAAATCTGCCTCATATATCTCCTTTAAACATTGTCCCTCATACCTTAAACCTGTGCCCCCTAGTAATTGACTCCTCTGCCCTGAGAAAAACTTCTGACTATCCAATCTGTCCATGCCTCTCATAATCTTGTAGACTTCTATCAGATCGTCCCTCAACCTCCATCATTCCAGTGAGGACAAACAAAGTTTCTCCAACCTCTCCTCATAACTAATGCTCTCCACACCAGGCAACATTCTGGTAAATCTTTTCTGTACCCTCTCCAAAACCTCCACATCTTTCTAGTAGTGTGGCGACCAGAATTGAACACTATATTCCAAGTGCAGCCGAATTAAGGTTCTATAAAGCTGCAACATAACTTGCCAATTTTTAAACTCAATGGCCTGGCCAATAAAGGCAAGCATGCCGTATGCCTCCTTGACTACCTTCTCCACTTGCGTTGCCACTTATACTGATCTATGTACCTGTACACTCAGATTCCTTTGACTATTAATACTCTCAAGGGTTCTGCCATTTACTATATATTTCCTACCTGGATTAGACCTTTCAAAATGCATTATCTCACATTTGTCCAGATTAAACTCCATCTACCATCTCTCCGCCCAAGTCTCCAACTGATCTATATCCTGCTGTATCCTCTGATGGTCTTCATCGCTATCTGCAAATCCACCAACATTTGTGTCATCTGCAAACTTAATAATCCTTGTTACCGTTCTGAAAAAAGAAACAACATTGGCTATTCTCCAATCATATGGGACCTCCCCTGTAGCCATGGAGGATACAAAGATTTCTCTGAAGGCTCCAGCTAATTTCCTCTCTCAGTACTCTGGGGTAAATCCCAGCACACTCTGGGGTGCTTTCAAAAAGTCCATGTACTCCAAATCAACAGCGTTATCCTCATCAACTCTTTCTGTTACCTCCTCAAAAAACTCCAACAAGTTAGTTAACCACGATTTAGAAATCCATGTTGGCTTTTCCTAATCAACCACACTGCCCATGTGATTGCTAATTCAACCCTGAATAATTGTCTCTAGAAGCTTCTCCACCACCGGAGTGAAACTTGCTACTCAGTAATTCTTACAACCTTTTCAAACAGAAGCATAATATTTGCAATTCTCTGGTACTCTGACATCTCCCCAGAGTCTGAAGGAAACTGGAATATTGTAGGCAGCGCCCCTGCAATTTCCATACTCACTTGCTGCAATATCTTTGGATACATCTCATCCAGCCTCAGTGCTTTGTCAGCTTCCAGCACCAACAATCTGTCCTAAAATTCCAATTATCAATTTTGAACCTTCATAGGGACAGAGATTCCTATGTCCACCATGTTTTGGGTAAAACCTACTTCCTTGGTAAAGACTGATGCAAAATATTTATGTAATGCGCCAGCCTTCATGCATGAATTTATTTTGGGCATCTAATTGGCTTGAACCATCTTTTTACTATCCTTTTGCTATTTATACACCTTTAGAAGACTTTGAGATTCCCTTTTATGTTGGCTGTTAATCTTTTCACATAATTCCTCTTTGCTCCTCTAATGTGTTTTTTTCACCTCCCCTCTGAACCTTGTGTAACTCCCTCTCTTTAGCCAGTTGAGTTCAACTCTTACTTCAAGACTTGGTGGCCTTGGAAGATGTGTTATAAAGTGGCCAAAAAGGTTGATTATCAACCTGTGAACATGTGCAGTCCACCAATGGCCTGTTACAGTGTAACAGGATATATTCTGTACTAAACATCTTCCTCACTTTGAGAGACAGTCAGAGCAGGAAGGGGGTTTGAAATTACATTCAAATTGGTTAATATTTTGTAATGTTAAAGATCCAATGATGAATATGAATGAGAAAATTATCTCTGCAGCTTATGCATTCTAAAAGAGGGTACAGTTGTCCCATTAACTCACATTTTTCACTTCACAATCTAACTCACAAACCTGTTCCACATGTTGTTGGCTTTTCATGTAATTAAATCATTATAACATCTAAACTATTGAACCTGCTTCCCTTTGACTAATTGCTGTAGGTTAATGCCCAGTAATTATCCAATTGTTCGTTCCTGTACAATTTACAATCTCATTCACCTCCAGGTTGAATATCTGAGGGTTGCATTTTTTCCATTACTGAAAAGGTCTCATCACCAACACCACCCCCTCTGCTGGCTGCCAGGGTCCTGTGGGGGAGGGGGGGGCACTGTTCTAAAAGTGCCAGCCAATCGACAAAATTGGTTTCAGGTGGTTAGTGCTTGGGTGACAAAATGAAGGAGAGGACATTCTGATGCCAAGGAAACCTTCAAGAGAAGCAGAGTGTTTTTTTATCAGGCTGGGAGGCTCCAGGAACCGGTGAGCTGGAGGGTGGAGATTTGTGTTCCGGTAGCAGTGCCATAGCTGATGGTAGCCACTGTGCTCAGAGATCCCCATGTGGACCATGGAGCAGCCATTAAAGTGGATTTCCATTTCACCCCTTTTGGCCCCTGAGAAGCCTGACACAGGCTAAATGTGAAATGGGAAGTGACCCTGGATTAGGCACTTAACGAGCTCCACTGACCACGCAAGGGCTGACCACACCACAGAGGTCCTTGTTGCCATGGTAATATTCCTTGCTCCATTATCACACTACCCTTTGATCTCTCAGCTCATCACTATTTGGTAAAAGTCAGCCCTAGCATCCTCCTATGGAACCCATTCTGTCCATCAAACCTCCTTGATTCTGTCTGTGTGGAAATTGCATCTACTTGTTGGGCACAGGTGAACAGCATGAGGTTTTGACTCTCTTTGTAACGACTGTGGGCCTGTGATTTTTACAAACATGATTAATGGATTCTCTCAGTAATGTACAATCCCTGATTGAACTCGAGTCTGGGACTATTTGCAGAATTGTCTTATCTTGATGACTTATAACAGGAGGGGGCTGAAAAGCAAGATCTAAAAGTCTGCCAATATCTCACAACATCTCACAAATGACAAAAATATATCCTCTTACAAACTGCAAGCTCACATCGTAACAGCATACAAACCGTTCGCTTCCTGAATTTATATCAATAACTCAATTCCTTAATATGCAAATCATTGTAGGTCTACTTAACAGTTTATTGAAAGCTATATTGCATTTTGACTCTGGGTTGGAAAGTCATTGTATAGTATTAGTGAAGTGATTTTACTGAATGCATTTAGAGATCTCTAGCTGCAGAGATGATACAACTGCATCTGGCCTCAAATCGAGATAAAATCTCACACAGGTGTTTCCTGATTTACAGCAGCGACTCATGAAACTTCAAAATGATTTCTACAAGTGTCCCATTTTCTTCTTAACATCTGTATCTTCTCTTTCATTAGTGCCACTGGTTCTGCCACATTTAAATTGTTAACAAAAATTATTTGAAAGTGAACTGGAGAATGACTCAGAAGAAAACAGAGCAAATTAAGGTAATATTGTATGGGGTTTTATGGTCTTATTTGTCTCGAATCTGTAAAATCCCACGCAAGGGCAACAAACCTTCCCACGGTCTGCCTCTCACACTCTCTGATTCCCGTAGCAGGCTGGATAGCAAAATTTTGGCCAATGATGTTCGGATGAGCCATAAAGACTGGAAACATTCTAGGTTGGATCTCTCGACAGTGACAGGTTAGCTGACCTCGAGCTATCAGAGGTTCAAATCTGAATATCACAGCTTGAGAAAGAAAAGCCAGAAGAACTACCAGCCTGAGGGTTCTCAGAATTGTGTAGAAATTGGTGGAGAATTGGATCACCTGTGGTTATCAGACTAACTCCCAACATTCAGACAAGGAAAACCCAGGAAGAAAATTCACTTTAACCAGAGAAGATTGGAAATTGATAGTGTAGCGCTTCGCGTACACAATGAGGACATGTGACAGAATGTTATGTTTTGGGTTTGACCACGCACCCAACCCACCCCTAATGTCATCACGCCCTCGTGACATATTCCAGTTGGTGAACAGGCACATGAATTGGAAGTGCGTCTGCCAACAATTATGAAGCCAATTGTAATTAGTTAACCAGCAATTGACCAGGACTTGACATTCTACCTTTATAATTATGGTCAAATGCTGCCTTGATGTCATGGGCCATCAGTCTCACCTCATCTCTGGAGTTCAACTCTTTTATCCGTGTTTGAACGAGGGTTGTACTGAGGTCAGGAGTTTAATAGCCCTGGCAAAACCCAAGCTGAATGTGAGCAGGTAATTGCAGGGTAGATGCTGCTGGATAGTACTGTCACTGACTTCTCCATCATTTTACTGATGATCGAGAGTAGACTGATGTGTTTGCCTGCATGAGTATTTGCCTATGTGTTTGTGTATGTGTTTTTGTCTCTGTGTGTCTGTCAGTCTGTATGTGCGTGTCCAGGAGAGGAGAGGTCACCCTGTTGGGAGTCTTTTACAGACCTCCTAATAGTTCTAGAGAGGTTGAGGAAAGGATTGCGAAGTCAATTCTGATTAGGAGTGAAAGTAGGAGGGTAATTGGGATGGGGGACTTTAACTTTGCTAATATTGATTGGAATAGCTATAGCTCTAGCTCGTTAGAGGGGTCAGTTTTCGTACAGAGTGTGCAGGAAGGTTTTTTTGACTCAGTATGTAGATAGGCCAACTAGAGGTGAGGCTACATTGGATTTGGTGCTGGGCAATGAGCCAGACCAGGTGTTAGGCTTGGAAGTTAGTGAACTTTTTGGTGATAGTGACCACAATTCGGTTACGTTCACCTTAGTGATGGACAGGGATAGGCATGAAGCTGGGGGCTGTAGTTATAGCTGGGGGAAGGGTAATTATGAGGCCATCAGGAGAGAATTAGGGTGCGTAGATTGGACTAGGGAACTACAGGGACTGGGAAAATCTGGAATGTGGTGCTTATTCAAGGAGCAGCTGCTGAGAGTCCTTGATAAGTATGTCCCTGTCAGGCAGGGAGGAAATGGCCGAGTAAGAGAGCCTTGGTGTACGAAAAGAGTTGATTTGCTGGTTAAGAAGAAAAAGGAGGCTTATGTCAGGATGAGGCTTGAAGGCTCAGTTAGTGCAATGGATAGCTATAGATTAGCCAGGAAGGAGCTAAAAGTGAATTGAGGAGAGCTAAGAGGGGACACAAGAAGATGTTGGCTGATAGGATTAAGGAGAATCCTAAAGCTTTCTTTCGATATGTTAAGAATAGAAGATTGGTTAGGGCAAGATTAGGGCAAGTCATAGATAGCAGTGGGAAGTTGTGCGTGGAGCCTGAAGAGATTGGCGAGGCACTGAATAAATATTTCTCTTCGGTATTCACGCAGAGTGCTGGAAATGTAGCTGTGGAGAGCCCTGAGGTACAGGGTTGCAAATTGGGGAGTATTGTAGTAGATAGGGAGGATGTGTTAGAAATTCTCGAGGGTTTGAAGTTGGATAAGTCCCCTGGGACTTATCCCCTGGGACTTACCCTAGGATTCTCTGGGAGGCAAGAGAGGAGATTGCAGAGCCTCTGGCTCTGATCTTCAGGTCCTCGTTGGTTACGGGTGTGGTTCCGGAGGACTGGAGGATGGCGAATGTGGTCCCATTGTTTAAGAAGGGGAAGAGAGACCTTCCTGGGAATTATAGGCCAGTGAGTCTTACTTCTGTGGTGGGCAAGGTATTGGAGAAAATTATTAGGGATAGGATTTATAGTTATTTAGAGAGAAATGAATTGATTGGGGATAGTCAGCATGTTTTTGTGAAGGGTAGGTCGTGCCTTACTAACCTTATTGAGTTTTTTGAAAAAGTGACCAAAGAGGTGGATGGGGGTAAGGCAGTTGATGTGGTATATATGGACTTTAGTAAGGCATTCGATAAGGTGGCCCATGGAAGGCTTCTGCAGAAAATGCAGATGTTTGGGATAGAGGGTGATTTAGCTAATTGGATTAGGAATTGGCTAGCAGATAGAAGACAGAGGGTGGTGGTTGATGGGAGATATTCATCGTGGAGTTCGGTGACGAGTGGTGTGCCTCAGGGTCTGTTTTGGGGCCCCTGCTGTTTGTAATTTTTATAAATGATCTGGATGAGGGTATTGCGGGATGGATCAGTAAATTTGCAGATGATACTAAAGTTGGTGGTGTGGTAGATAGTGAAGAGGGGTGTTTTAGTTTACAGAGTGACTTGGACAAGTTGCAGAGCTGGGCCGAGAGGTGGCAAATGGAGTTTAATGTGGAAAAGTGTGAGGTAATGCACTGTGGCAGGAACAATAAATGTGTAGAGTATAGGGCTAATGGTAGGGCTCTTAATAGTGTTGGGAAACAGAAGGATCTTGGTGTATGTGTCAATAGATCCCTGAAAGTAGGCAGTCAAGTGGATAAAGTTGTTAAGAAGGCATATGAGTCTTAGCTTTTATTGGTAGGGGATTGAATTTAGGAGCCGCAGCATCATGTTGCAACTGTACAAAACTCTAGTGCGGCCGCACTTGGAGTATTGTGTGCAGTTCTGGTCCCCACATTATAAGAAAGATTGGAGGCATTGGAGAGGGTACAGAGGAGGTTTACCAGGATGTTGCCTGGTATGGAGGGCAGGTCCTATGAAGAGAGGTTGAAGGATTTGAGGTTGTTTCGTTAGAAAGGAGGCGGCTAAGAGGGGATCTTATTGAAGCATATAAGATGATTAGAGGTTTAGATAGGGTGGACAGTGATAGCCTTTTTCCTAGGATGGAGAAAGCTAGCACGAGGGGACACAGCTTTAAATTAAGGGGTATGAGTTATAGGACGGATATCAGAGGTAGGTTCTTTACTCCAAGAGTGATTAGGGAGTGGAATGCCCTGCCTGCAGCTGTTGTAGATGCGCCAAGTTTGGTGGCGTTTAAGAGGTGAGTTGATAAGTATATGGATGAGAAGGGAATGGTTTAGTTAGGAGGGGCATTGCTTTTTATTTTGGTCGGCACAACATCGAAGGCCGAAGGGCCTGTTCTGTGCTGTATTGTTCTATGTTCTATGTTCTATGTGTAGCATGTCTGTGACTGTGTCTATGTGTGTGCCTGTGTTTGTGTGACTGTGTGTGTGTGTATCTGCATTTATATTTGTGTGTTTATCTGTGAGTATCTGTTTGTATCCATGTATATGTGTGTGTGTGTATCTATATTTATCTCTGTGTGTTTGTGTACATATGTATGTTTGTGTGTGTATATCTGTTTATTTGTATGTCTCTGTGTATCTGTGCGTGTTATAGTTATACACAAGGGAATTCTGGTCACCTCACTATAAGAAGGATATGGGAGAACTGGAGAGAATGCAAAGGAGATTTACCAGGATGCTGCCAGAATTGGAGGGTAGGTCTTACGAGGGAAGGTTGAGGGAGCTGGGGCTTTTCTCTTTAGAGTGGAGGAGGATGGAAGTTTATAAGATGACGAAGAAGATAGATAGAGTGGACATTCAGAGACTATTTCCTCGGGTGGATGTAGCTGTTACCAGGGGGCATAACTATAAGGTTCTTGGTGGAAGATATAGGAGGGATGTCCGAGGTAGGTTCTTTACTCAGAACGTGGTGGGGTGTGGAATAGACTGCCTGCTGTGATAGTGGAATCGGACACTTTAAAAACTTTCAAGCAGTTATTGGATAGACACATGGAGCACTCCAGAATGATAAGGAGTGGAATAGCATGATCTTGGGTTCAGACATAGCTCAGCACAACATTGAGGGCTGAAGGGCCTACACTGTGCTGTACTGTTTTATGTTCTATATTAAGGTCAGGATTTAATGGGCTTTATTAGTCTAGAGTCAAGTGATCAGAAATTCAATGTGTAGCTGACAGAGGAAGAGTATGAGAAGGTAGCAGGAAGTTCTGGAACCCAGAGGTTACCTCAGAGTATAACAACTAATTGCACCTGTTTACAAAAACTATAAACGCATGTTGCATCATCATTTAAAGCTCACACAAACTCACGCTCTCTCTCACACACTTTCTCTTAGATTCGCACACACACACTCAAACATGCTCTCTCACATTCTCACACTGACATTCATGCTGTCTCTCTCACACACAATCACACATTCACTCTCTCTCAGTCTCAAACACTCTCTTACACACTGACACGTATACACACTCTAACATTCACACACACATTCACATTCTCACATACACCCAAACATACTCTCTCTCACACATTCTCATACTCTCACAATCGTGCACTCCCTCTCACTCTCATTCTCTTACACACTGACACAAAGACACACTTAAACCTCACACTCACACTCTCTCTCACACACTCTTAATATACGTTCTCTCTCACACACTCACTCTCTCATACACTCACTCTCTCTCACACACTCACTCACACACTCACTCCCTCATACACTCACTCCCTCATACACTCACTCTCTCATACACTCACTCTCTCTCACACACTCACTCACACATTCACTCACACACTCATTCTCTCACACACTCATTCTCTCACACACTCTCTCTCACACACTCATTCTCTCACACACTCACTCTCTCACACACTCACTCTCTCACCACTCACTCTCTACACTCATTCTCTCACACACTCACTATCTCATACACTCACTCTCTCTCACACACTCGTTCTCTCACACACTCACTCTCTCACACACTCTTCTCTCACACACTCATTCCTCACACACTCACTCTCTCACACACCCACTCTCTCACAACACTCATTCTCTCACACACTCATTCTCTCACACACTCATTCTCCACACACTCTCTCACACCATTCTCTCACACACTCACTCTCTCATACACTCACTCTCTCTCACACACTCACTCTCTCACACACTCACTCTCTCACACACTCACTCTCTCACACACTCACTCTCTCACACACTCACTCTCTCACACACTCACTCTCTCACACACTCACTCTCTCACACACTCACTCTCTCACACACTCACTATCTCTCACACACTCACTATCTCTCACACACTCACTCTCTCTCACACTCACTCTCTCACACACTCACTCTCTCACACACTCACTCTCTCTCACACTCACTCTCTCACACACTCACTGTCTCTCACACTCACTGTCTCTCACACACTCTCTCTCACACACTCACTATCTCTCACACACTCACTATCTCTCACACACTCACTCTCTCTCACACTCACTCTCTCTCACACTCACTCTCTCTCACACTCACTCTCTCTCACACTCACTCTCTCTCACACACACTCTCTCTCACACACACTCTCTCTCACACACACTCTCTCTCTCTCACACTCACTGTCTCTCACACACTCACCTGTCTCTCACACACTCACTCTCTCACACACTCACTCTCTCACACACTCACTCTCTCTCACATCACTCTCTCACACACTCACTCTCTCACCACTAATTCTCTCACACCTCACTCTCTCACACTCACTCTCTCAACACTCACTACTCTCACACACACTATCTCTCAACACTCACCTCTCTCACCTCACTCTCTTCCACACTCACTCTCTCTCACACTCACTCTCTCACACGCTCACTCTCTCACCACACTCTCTCTCACACACTCTCTCTCACACTCTCTCTCACACACTCACTCTCTCACACTACACTCTCTCACACACTCACTCTCTCATACACTCACTCTCTCTCACACTCACTCTCACACACTCTCTCTCTCACACACTCACTCTCTCACACACTCTCTCTCTCACACACTCACTCTCTCACACGCTCATACTCTCTTACACTCACTCTCTCACACACTCTCTCTCTCACACACTCACTCTCTCTCACACTCTCTCTCACACACTCACTCTCTCACACACTCACTCTCTCACACACTCTTCTCTCACACACTCACTCTCTCACACACTCACTCTCTCACACACTCACTCTCTCACACACTCACTCTCTCACACACTCATTCTCTCACACACTCACTCTCTCACACACTCACTCTCTCACACACTCATTCTCTCACACACTCACTCTCTCACACACTCACTCTCTCACACACTCATCTCTCACACACTCACTCTCTCACACACTCACTCTCTCACACACTCACTCTCTCACACACTCACTCTCTCACACACTCACTCTCTCTCACACACTCACTCTCTCACACACTCATTCTCACACACTCACTCTCTCACACACTCACTCTCTCTCACACACTCACTCTCTCACACACTCACTCTCTCACACACTCATTCTCTCACACACTCACTCTCTCACACACTCACTCTCTCACACACTCATTCTCTCACACACTCACTCTCTCTCACACTCACTCTCTCACACACTCACTCTCTCACACACTCACTCTCTCACACACTCACTCTCTCTCACACACTCACTCTCTCACACACTCATTCTCACACACTCACTCTCTCACACACTCACTCTCTCACACACTCACTCTCTCTCACGCGCTCACTCTCTCACACACTCATTCTCTGGGCAGTGTCAGGGTGACAGTGTCAAGGTGACAGTGTCAGGGTGACAGTGCGAGGGTGACAGTGTCAGGATGACAGTGCATGGGTGACAGTATCAGGGTGACAGTGTCAGGGTGACAGTGTCAAGGTGACAGTGTCAGAGTGACAGTGCGAGGGCAGTGTCAGGGGGCAGTGTCAGGGTGACAGTGTCAGGGTGACAGTGCGAGGGTGACAGTGTGAGGGCAGTGTCAGGGTGACAGTGTCAGGGTGACAGTGCAAGGGTGACAGTGCAGGGGACAGTGTCAGGGTGACAGTGCAGGGGACAGTGTCAGGGTGACAGTGTCAGGGTGACAGTGCAAGGGTGACAGTGCAGGGGACAGTGTCAGGGTGACAGTGCAAGGGCAGTGCCAGGGTGACAGTGCGAGGCCAGTGTCAGGTGACAGTGTCAGGGTGACAGTGCGAGGCCAGTGTCAGGGTGACAGTCTCAGGTGAACAGTGCGAGGGCAGTGTCAGGGTGACAGTGCGAGGCCAGTGTCAGGGTGACAGTGCGAGGGCAGTGCCAGGGTGACAGTGCGTGGCCAGTGCCAGGGTGACAGTGCGAGGCCAGTGTCAGGGTGACGTGTGAGGCCAGTCTCAGGTGACAGTGCGAGGGCAGTGTCAGGGTGACAGTGTGAGGCCAGTGTCAGGGTGACAGTGTCAGGGTGACAGTGCGAGGCCAGTGTCAGGGTTACAGTCTCAGGGTGAACAGTGCGAGGGCAGTGTCGGTGACAGTGCGAGGCCAGTGCCAGAGTGACAGTGCGAGGGCAGTGTCAGGGTGACAGTGCGAGGGCAGTGTCAGGGTGACAGTGCGAGCCGTGTCAGGGTGACAGTGCGAGGCCAGTCTCAGGGTGACAGTGCGAGGGCAGTGTCAGGGTGACAGTGCGAGGGCAGTGTCAGGGTGACAGTGCGAGGGCAGTGCCAGGGTGACAGTGTGAGGCCAGTGTCAGGGTGACAGTGTCAGGGTGACAGTGCGAGGCCAGTGTCAGGGTGACAGTCTCAGGGTGAACAGTGCGAGGGCAGTGTCAGGGTGACAGTGTCAGGGTGACAGTGTCAAGGTGACAGTGCGAGGCCAGTGCCAGGGTGACAGTGCGAGGCCAGTGTCAGGGTGACAGTGCTAGGCCAGTCTCAGGGTGCAGTGCAGCAGTGTCAGGGTGACAGTGCGAGGGCAGTGGTCGGTGACAGTGCGAGGGCAGTGTCAGGGTGACAGTGCGAGGCAAGTGCCAGGGTGACAGTGTGAGGCCAGTGTCAGGGTGACAGTGTCAGGGTGACAGTGCGAGGCCAGTGTCAGGGTGACAGTCTCAGGGTGAACAGTGCGAGGGCAGTGTCAGGGTGACAGTGCGAGGCCAGTGTCAGGGTGACAGTGTCAGGGTGACAGTGTCAAGGTGACAGTGCGAGGCCAGTGCCAGGGTGACAGTGCGAGGCTAGTGCCAGGGTGACAGTGTCAGGGTGACAGTGTCAGGGTGACAGTGCGAGGCCAGTGCCAGGGTGACAGCGCGAGGGCAGTGTCAGGGTGACAGTGCGAGGCCAGTGTCAGGGTGACAGTGCGAGGCCAGTGTCAGGGTGACAGTGCGAGGCCAGTGTCAGGGTGACAGTGTCAGGGTGACAGTGCCGGGGGGCAGCCGAACAAAATCTGAAACCAAAAGAGAAAATGCTGGAAAACCTGAGCAGGTCTGGCAGCATCTGTGAGGAGAGAAAAGAGCTGACGTTTTGCATCCAGATGACCCTCTGTCAAAGCTGAAAGGCATTGAAAGTGGTAGATATTTATACTGCAGGGGGAGAGAATGAAAGATGATCTGATGCATGTGGAGGTGGTCACCCCAATGCTTGTAGGGGGAATTCCTCTGTGTCTGGGGTGCTGAGTGAGGGTGGCGGGGTGGGGAGGTGTTGTTTTCAATGCAGATTGCAGTGAATTATCCCTATGGTGCCAACCTTGCCAGCTCTATCCAGCTCCACTCAGCCAGTGATGGCACAAAACACAGATCCAGATTCTCTGTGCACCAGGAACCAGAGAACCTGGTCTGCAAACTCAGTTGTGTGTCTGGACAGAAGGACGTTGCTTTTCAGTCTGAAACTGAAACTCTGACAAATGTTGGTGCAATTCCACCCAGTGACTGGGTTCTGTCTAGGATAAAGAGCAACCAACGTAACACAAGAGGAACTTTCACATCTTTGTTCAGATGTAACAACAGTGACAAACCAACCAGTCCATTTTAATTTGCTTCATCGTTACTCCACATCAGTTAGGTTTACTTTTATATTTAGGATTTTATTTTAGGATTTTTTTATAATCTAAAATTGTGTCCAACCTTTCTGCAAAGTTTCAACAAGGGGTGTGAGAGAACCAGATTAAACAAACACTCGTTAAGATCATTACCTGTTAATTTTTTCCAGTGTCTGTCTTTACAACATTCTGATGATTGGTTCGTGCTAAGGGAATGATGAAAGGGTCAGAGGGTCATGCTTTCACATTGTGGTTGGTTCCCCAGTATTAGTGTAAAATGAGAGGCTCTCGTGCCCAGGTTTCCTTTAACATTTTATAATGACCATGAAGCAATTATGGTGGCAAACATCAGGTGAGGATCATGGGTTTTGAATACGGATATAAAATTACAGCATAGGATCACAATGTACCAGCGTTACAAAGCCAACAAACCTGAATTCACTTCAGCATGATTCACATCGAGTGCCATTGGATGGTTTCCAGATTCAGCAAACAGAATCTAGAAAGATAATCTGGTGCCAAAACTGTGGAAGCTGTAAGAAGCATCGAGACCAGGTTGGGACTTGATTCAATTAGTCAGGGCAGTGGAAGAAGTTTTAAAATCTCCTGAAGAGAGAGTTTCTTCAAATTATTTTTTATGGGACAGGGGCATAAATCACTGGATCAGCATATATTGCCCATCTTTAATTGCCCTTCAGACAGCAGTTAAGAATCACATTTGGACCAGACTGGGTAAAGACAGCAGGTTTCCTTCCCTAAAAGACATTCGTGAACCAGAGAAGTTTTTACAACAATCAACAATGGTTTCATGGTCATCATTAGACTTTTAATTCAGATTTCTGTAAAGTTCCAATTTTACCATCTGCTATGGTGGGATTTGAATCCAGGCCATCAGAGTGTGACCTGGGTCTCTGGTCTAGTGACAACCCACTATAATAACTTAAAAACATAAGAAATAGGAGCAGGAGTAGGCCATCTAGCCCTTCGAGCCACTGCTCAATGTTGATCGATGCCCAGAAAGCTGAAGTGGATGTTTGTGGGTGTGGTTGAAAACACAATCAGGCCTTGTCACTCTCAGCCCTTGGCACACACTGAAGAGCTGTCACCCAGGTGAGGGGGTGGAAGGAAGGTGAGAGAGACGAGGAGGGGAGGGATGAGCAGATGAGGTGAGAAAACTGAAGCCTTTGACGAGAAACCGCATGGCAGGTTGTTGCATGAGGTTAAATCTCATAGAATCCAGGGTAAGGTAGCCAAATGGATGCAAAATTAGCTTGATGACAGAAGCCAGAGAATGATTATAGAGGGTTGTTTTTCAAACTGGAGGCCTGTGACCAACGGTGTTGGTCCACTATTATTTGTCATTTATATTAATGATTTGGATGACAACTTAGAAGGCGTGGTTAAAGAGTGCAGAAAATATTTACAAGGATGCTACTGGGACTTGATGGTTTGAGTTATAAGGAGAAGCTGGATAGACTGGGACTTTTTATCCTGAAGCATAGGAGGCTGAGGGGTGATCTTATGGAGATCTATAAAATAATGAGGGACACAGATCAACTAGATAGTCAATATCTTTTCCCAAAGGTAGGGGAGTCTAAAACTAGATGGCTTAGATTTAAGGTGAGAGAAGAGAGGTATAAAAAAGTCCAGAGGAGCAATTTTTTCACCCAGAGGGTGGTGAGTGTCTGGAACAAGCTGCCAGAGGTAGTAGTAGAGGCGGGTATAATTTTATCTTTTAAAAAGTGTTTAGACAGTTACATGGGTAAGATGAGTATAGAGGGATATGGGCCAAATGCGGGCAATTGGGATTAGCTTAATGGTTAAAAAAAGGATGGCATCAACAAGTTGGACCAAGGAGCTTGTTTCCGTGCTGTAAACTTCTGTGACTGTATGAGAAGAAATTGATCCATGAAGTTCATATGTGATATGAGCTTTCCATCTTTAAATAAGCACATGGACTAATGGCTTTGAACTCCACTCAATAATTCATAATATTTACAATGCTGCATTCCTTGGACTTCTGAAATGCATTAAATTTACATGTTTTACTTTTAGTTTTCCAAATCAAGAGCTTGTTTTGTGACAGATTACATGAGTTTGGTTTTCATATACCCCAGCCTGACCATCAATCTCAGTCTAAATGCAAACTTTATAAGGTAGACAGAGTTGTGTGCACGTACCGACAATGATTTGGAGACTTCTGTGGCTTTCATCTATCAAATAATAATAATAAGGCAGCTCAGCATTCTGCTGGTCCGTTCCTGGTATCATTGGACCTGTCAAATTTATCTTACTGGTGAATGCCACTCATTGCTGGACTGATTATCAGTAAACACACATTTACAGCGAGTGCAACGTGGCCTTGACACACATTCATAGAGTGTTCAATCAACCTTCTTGACCAAGGTTCCCTTCAGCTCTCTGAGTGTCCCCTGCTTGCACTTGGTGCCATCTTTCTGTCTGATTCCATCTTTGTGAGGCAGAAATCTTTTCTTTCTCTAAGGGAACTATTATTAAGTAGCAGCAGTTAGTGAGGGTGGCAACAGTCTAGGGTATAGTATTGAGAGTATTACAGTATTAAACTGCTTCCAGCAAGAGCTTTAATCATGGAAAATGATTGGAATAGCTATAGCTCTAGCTCGTTAGAGGGGTCAGTTTTCGTACAGAGTGTGCAGGAAGGTTTTTTGACTCAGTATGTAGATAGGCCAACTAGAGGTGAGGCTACATTGGATTTGGTGCTGGGCAATGAGCCAGACCAGGTGTTAGGCTTGGAAGTTAGTGAACATTTTGGTGATAGTGACCACAATTCGGTTACGTTCACCTTAGTGATGGACAGGGATAGGCATGAAGCTGGGGGCTGTAGTTATAGCTGGGGGAAGGGTAATTATGAGGCCATCAGGAGAGAATTAGGGTGCGTAGATTGGACTAGGGAACTACAGGGACTGGGTACATCTGGAATGTGGTGCTTATTCAAGGCGCAGCTGCTGAGAGTCCTTGATAAGTATGTCCCTGTCAGGCAGGGAGGAAATGGTCGAGTAAGAGAGCCTTGGTGTACGAAAAAAGTTGATTTGCTGGTTAAGAAGAAAAAGGAGGCTTACCTCAGGATGAGGCTTGAAGGCTCAGTTAGTGCAAGGCATATGGAGTCTTAGCTTTTATTGGCAGGGGGATTGAATTTAGGAGCCGCAGCATCATGTTGCAACTGTACAAAACTCTAGTGCGGCCGCACTTGGAGTATTGTGTGCAGTTCTGGTCCCCACATTATAAGAAAGATGTGGAGGCGTTGGAGAGGGTGCAGAGGAGGTTTACCAGGATGTTGCCTGGTATGGAGGGCAGGTCCTATGAAGAGAGGTTGAAGGATTTGAGGTTGTTTTCGTTAGAAAGGAGGCAGCTAAGGGGGGATCTTATTGAAGCATATAAGATGATTAGAGGTTTAGATAGGGTGGACAGTGATAGCCTTTTTCCTAGGATGGAGAAAGCTAGCACGAGGGGACACAGCTTTAAATTAAGGGGTATGAGTTATAGGACGGATATCAGAGGTAGGTTCTTTACTCAAAGAGTGATTAGGGAGTGGAATGCCCTGCCTGCAGCTGTTGTAGATGCGCCAAGTTTGGTGGCGTTTAAGAGGTTAATTGATAAGTATATGGAAGAGAAGGGAATGGTTTAGTTTGGAGGGGCATTGCTTTTTATTTTGGTCGGCACAACATCGAAGGCCGAGGGGCCTGTTCTGTGCTGTAGTGTTCTATGTTCTATGTTCTATAAAATGCAGGTTAGGTTTAATGTCATCTTTTGCCACAGTGAAGGGCTTAAGATCCATTGGGATGAAGAGCTGGAAGTTTTCTTGGAAGAGTGTTTTGCCAAATCAAGAAATATTCTGTGGTTTCAGACATTTCTTTTGTTCTCGGTAGCATTTATCTCCAGCACAATATCATTTCTTGTAGATGCCACAATTTAAATCAGAGCTGAAAACTGTCTGTCGGAGTTTAAATCTGATAAACTTGGATTTTATTTTATATCATCACTTCACAGCAGCTTCTTTGATTGTTGAGGTTTTGTGACACAGCGTTGAAACATTTTCAAATCACAGCATCTCAACTCTTGTGTTGTAGTCCAAAAAAGTGTGGGTTAGGTTGATTGGCCATGCTAAATTGACCCTAATGTCTGAGGAATTCTCAGGGTAAATGTGTGGGGTTATGGGAATAGGCCCAGGTTGGGAATGTTATCGGTACAGACTCAATGGACCAAATAGCCTCCTTCTGTACTGTCAGGATTCTGTGATTCTAATACACATGATGTAAAGATGCCGGCGTTGGATTGGGGTGGTAAGAACTCAGTAAGAATTTAGCAACACCAATTATTAATCCAACCGATTTATTTGATAGTAAAAAAGCGAGCTTTCAACACTCCCGTGTCTTCATCAGGCAAGTGCAGTGTTCTGGTCTGCAATAGCACACATCAGCACAGACAGTCAGAGATTGCTGATTAGAATGCGAATCCTTACATCTAACCTGCTATTCAAGTGTTAAAGTGGCTAACAATGTGTGTGAAGGGAATCCTGAGCATTGTGGAGAATTGTGTATTTTCTCCAGACAGCACAGTAAGTGAGGTTTTTTGCTAACCCAGGCAAGTTACGGGGGTTACAGATAGTGTGTCATGAAGCCAAGATCCCTGTTAAGACCTCCTCATGTGTGCGGAGCTTGGCTATCAGTCTCTGCTCAGCGACTCTGCGCTGTCGTGTATCACGAAAGCCCCCTTGAAGAACATTTACCCGCAGGTCGGAGGCCGAATGCCCATGACTGCTGAAGTGTTCGCCCACAGGAAGGGAACTGTTTTGCCTGGTGATTGTTGAGCGATGCTCATTCATCCGCTGTCGTAGTGTCTGCATGGTCTCCCCAATGTACCATGCTTCGGGACATCCTTTCTTGCAACGTATTAGGTAGACAACGTTGGCCGAGTTGCAAGAGTATGTACCGTGTACCTGGTGAATGGTATCCTCACGTTTGATGATGTCGTCCATGTCTATGATCTGGCATGTCTTGCAGAGGTTGCTGTGGCAGGGTTGTGTGGTATTGTGGTCACTGTTCTCCTGAAGGTTGGGTAGTTTGCTACGAACAATGCTCAGGATCCCCTTCACACACATTGTTAGCCACTTTAACACTTGAATAGCAGGTTAGATGTAAGGATTCGCATTCTAATCAGCAATCTCTGACTGTCTGTGCTGATGTGTGCTATTGCAGACCAGAACACTGCACTTGCCTGAGGAAGACACGGGAGTGTTGAAAGCTCGCTTTTTTACTATCAAATAAATTGGTTGGATTAATAATTGGTGTTGCTAAATTCTTACTGAATTCTAATACACAGCAAGGAGACATCCTACATGAAAGCTTCCACTCACTCACTGTCAGCCTCATTCCTGGTTGGATAGGGAATAAGGTGGGCGTATCCAGACATGAGAGAGAGGAAGAAGAAATCAAAGTTTTCACCAGTATTTAGTCAGTTATATTACAGACTGAGTGAATGTCAGTTTTGATGCAATTGCCTTTGCCTTGTTCCGGGTTTCTGTAAAACAAATAAAAAAGATGAAATTGAACTCTGATCGACATCTTATCAAATTGCCGAAACATCTCAAAATCCCCAGCATTTTCCTCATTCCATGTTCACAATGCACACCTTCACTAGAGCTAGCAGGAAAGTTAAGGGGCTCTGGTTTAGGGTTGAGTCAGGGAGTTGGCAGTGGGGGTGGGGAGGCTGCTGCGTGAGGGTAGACGTAGAACCTGGTTTGTATTGTGTCAGCTTTCCAGAATAAAACAGAAAACTGTTACGGCTTTACACAATTCCCACAAACATCAGTCTCACTGCTAAATGTGTAAAGCTGTTTAACTATCTTGAGTGATCTGACAATGCAGCTGTTTCCCTTAAATAAGTAAATTGGGGCTGAATGCCAGCTAAAGAAATTGATCTTTTTCAGAATTTCAGGGCAAATTCCCCAACGGATTGTTCAGCAACCTTGGGGTTGTTTCCATCACCAGTGTGTAAAGTGAGAAGGTAGTCATGATGTAGAGATGCAGGTGTTGGACTGGATTAAACACAGTAAGAAGTCTCACAACACCAGATAAAAATCCAGCAGGTTTATTTGGGAGTAAATACCACTAGCTTTTGGAATGCTGTTCCTTTGTCAGGTGAGTGGAGAGTTCTGATCACAGACAACTACAACTAACCATAGAACCAAACCAAGAAACCAAAATTTGAGCCATGTTGTCGGATCAGATAGAGGAAGATTTATTTCTCACTGAACTGCCTCATTCTGATGTTTCATTTTGATATCAAAGCAAAACAGTGTGGAATTGAAATCTAAAATGAAAGGAGATGTGAGTAGATCAGTGCTTGGAGAGAAAATAGAGTTAAGATGAAGGTGAAACATTCATTCTTTTTACAATTCCTCACTATTAACATCCTTTTACAAATTCACCAAAAAAGCCCACAGAATATTTCATTGTATTTGTTGTGAGGACTTTATTCATTCATGGAATGTGAGAATCACTGGCTAGGCCAGCAGTTATTGCCAATCCTGAGTTGCCTTTGAGAGACGGTGGTGAGCTGCCTTCTCAAGCTGCTGCAGCCCAAGTGATGTAGGTACACCCACAGTGCTGTTAGGAAGGGGGTTCCAGGAGGTATCTCCCTGAATCCAAGGACAGCACGGTGGCACTGCTGCCTCACAGCATCAGGGATGCGTGTTCAATTCCGGCCTTGGCTTGCTGTTTATGTGGAGTTTGTACATTCTCCTCGTGTCTCTTTAGGTTTCTACCTGGTGTTCCAGTTTCCTCCCATAAGCCAAAGGATTAGGTTGATTGGCCATGTCAAATTGCCCCTTAGTGTCAGGGGGATCAGCAGGATTATGGGGATAGGGCCTGGGTGGAGTTGCTGTCAGTGCAGGCTTGATGGGCCAAATGGCCTCCTTCTGCACTGTAGGAATTCTATGAAACTTCTTTGATTCCATATTGGTCAAATGCTGACATGATGTCAAGGGCAGTCACTCTCAACTCACATTGCTGAATAAATGCCAGTGTTGTTGCTGTACTGGAACAGTTTGGCCAGGGGAATAGCAAGTTCATAAATGATTACAAAGACAGGCTTCAAAATATGCTTTCCAATGAGACAGGAATCCAACAAAAGTGTTGAAAACAATGAACAGTTTCAATTGTGTACAGAATGTATACAGACTGAAAGACAATTTCCAATGCTTGATGAAATGTTAACGAGAAATATAAATTCAGAATTGTCCCTGGAATTATGAAGGGGAAAAGCTGAAAGAATATTTTTACTGTTATTGGAGCTTTACTTTTTTGTAAATGCCCTTCATAGCAGGTTATTCCACTTACTGGAGGGGAAACAAGATGAAACTGAGCAGTATAATGAAATGTGAGAAAAGACAGAAAAATGTGACTTGAGCAGGTAACTCCTGTTCAAAAGCTCAAGGCCAGCAGACAGAATGGCCGTTTGATTTGTGCTGTCACTTTCCTGATTGTGTCATTTGCTTGCATTGTTGTGCTGTATTCTTCCATTGTTACCTCCGACCAAGATGATCCTATCGGAATAGACTTCTCTAACAGAGATTCCCTTTCCCAAACACATCTTGCATTTCACTAGACACAGTAAAGTTTTACAACACCAATTTTAAATCCAACCAATTTATTTGATAGTAAATCCGCGAGCTTTCGACCCTATGTTGTGCCTTCGTCAGGCAAATGCAGTGTCCTGGTCTTCAATAGCACTCACATCCACACTGACAGTCACAGATTGCTGATTAGAATGTGAATCCTTACATCTAACCTGCTATTCAAGTGTTAAAGTGGCTAACAATGTGTGTGAAGGGAATCCTGAGCATTGGTTAGAGAATTGTGTATTTTCTCCAGACAGCACAGTAAGTGAGGTTTTTTGCTAACCCAGGCAAGTTACGGGGGTTACAGATAGTGTGTCATGAAGCCAAGATCCCTGTTAAGACCGTCCTCATGTGTGCGGAGCTTGGCTATCAGTCTCTGCTCAGCGACTCTGCGCTGTCGTGTGTCACGAAGGCCCCCTTGAAGAACATTTACCCACAGGTCGGAGGCCGAATGCCCATGACTGCTGAAGTGTTCGCCCACAGGAAGGGAACTGTTTTGCCTGGTGATTGTTGAGCGATGCTCATTCATCCGCTGTCGTAGTGTCTGCATGGTCTCCCCAATGTACCATGCTTCGGGACATCCTTTCTTGCAACGTATTAGGTAGACAACGTTGGCCGAGTTGCAAGAGTATGTACCGTGTACCTGGTGAATGGTATCCTCACGTTTGATGATGTCGTCCATGTCTATGATCTGGCATGTCTTGCAGAGGTTGCTGTGGCAGGGTTGTGTGGTATTGTGATCACTGTTCTCCTGAAGGTTGGGTAGTTTGCTGCGAACAATGATCTGTTTGAGGTTGTGCGGTTGTCTGAAAGCAAGAAGTGGGGGGGGTGAGGATAGCCCTAGCGAGATGTTCATTGTCATCAATGACATGTTAAAGACTCCGGAGAAGATGTCGTAGCTTCTCCGCTCCAGGGAAGTACTGGGCAACAAAGGGTACTCTGTCCACCGTGTCCCGTGTTCGTCTTCTGAGGAGGTCAGTGCGGTTTATCGCTGTGGCATGTCGGAACTGTCGATTGATGAGTCGAGTGCCATATCCTGTTCTCACGAGGGCATCCTTCAGCGTCAGGAGGTATCTGTCACGATCCTCCTCATCTGAGCAAATTCTGTATATACGGAGGGCTTGTCCATAGGGAATGGCTTCTTTAACGTGTCTAGGGTGGAAGCTGGAGAAGTGGAGCATTGTGAGGTTGTCTGTCGGTTCACCAGACAGCCAGTGGTGAGGTTTCTCGAGCAGAGCTTTTAAAATCATCGCACTGACCCAGATAGACAGGAAGGTATACAGTCCAACCTCCCCTCAGTGCTGCATTAATAACTGCAGTGAGGTGAGAATATTGGACAAAGAGAGAGAGAGACAGAGAGACATGGAATATTGTGGAAAAGCCGAGAGGAAAACAATCACTGTGTTTCCTAGTGCTGATTGGTTTGAAATTTTAGCTGTTAAAACTAGTCATGTGAACCTAGAACCTACCAGCCTCCCAATATTCTGCTTAAGTTAAAGAGCACTTGTGATGGTGGAACTGGACCCCAATAAGAACTCACACAGAATCACAGCATTGTTATCATGCAGAAGGAGTCTATTTAGCCTATCATGTCTGCACCAGCTCTCCAATACCATTCTCCTGCTGTGTCAGATACCAGTCCTGTGGAAAATTCCTACCCAATGTCTATAGATCTTTGGCTAGTTGTTCAAACTTTCTGTCCCATCCACAATGATTCCCGCCATAGGTGGGAGCTGGAAATCCCAGTTTAATTCACTAATAGCTGATAGCCAATCTGAGCTGGAAATAATTCAACCATTATTCCCGAGAGCAGAAAGAAAACACATTCTTTATATACAAGGGATTTGTTTTTCATTTGAGAAAGCTGGGGATGGGCTACAACTGGAATTAACAGAAGAGGCATAAATAATAAATTCAGGATAACAAATAGACAGTAAAATAGGAAAGTGAGAGCTTGCTGGTTGATTCAATATAGTATGTTTTCCTGCAACTTCCCAGTAGAAATATGCCCCTTTCTCCTTTGTGACAGACAGTGAGATGAATATTTGAATTTTATGTCACAGGATTTGAATGTGACAGGCCAGTAATCAATTATTAATGAAATGGAAAATGTAGCCCAGTTAACCCAGCCCTTTCAGGTTGACCAGGTTAGTGAATTCACTAGTTATGATGTGGAGATGCAGCATTGGACTGGGGTGGGCACAGTAAGAAATCTCACAACACCAGGGTAAAGGCCAACAGGTTTATCTGGTATCACGAGCTTTCAGAGCGCTGTTCCTTCATCAGATGAGTGGAGAGTTGGGTTCACAAATACAGCACAAAGACATAGACAATATGAGTGGAGAAAGGGTTAAGCACAGGTTAAAGAGGCATGAATTGTCACGAGCAGAATAGTTAGTAGGATTTTGTAAACCCAGACTGTCTCTGCGCTCGCATTGTCTGTACCTGTAAAGACTTGATTATCTGTTAAGACTCGCATTCCAATCATTATCTTGTAATTGAGTCTGTATTTATATATGCCGTGTTTGTGAAAGCAACTGTCCACTCATCTGATAAAGGAGCAGCTCTCCAAAAGCTTGTGCTACCAAATAAACCTGTTAGACTTTAACCTGATGTTGTGAGACTTCTTACTGTGTTCACCCCAGTCCAATGCTGCATCTCCACATCATAACTAGTTATCTCAGTGGTATTTTAATATTTCAGTTACATTTCTCCTGACTGCATTGACTGAAGTTACTCAAACTTCTTTATTGGAAGCATATTCACACGGCATTTTCTCTGAAGTTGTCATACAAGCTTTATTTCTCTAATAAACCAGCGTTATTTTCTATTTATTTTGTTTCAACAATGCATTGACTTTATACCTCAGATATTTGAATACTGCCTCTGTATTTTGACTTGGGATCAGGGCCAAAGATTCACATTATGGGAAAGAACATGGGGGAAAAGCTTGGACTAGATTCTCACACACAAACCTTAGCCTCAGGTGTATGGGTTAAGGGTATGTTCTCTACCACATGCTTTATTGTCCAGTCCAGTCCAGCCCAGTCTATTTGGTCCAGTGTTCTCGAGTGCAGTGCAGTCCCATCTGGTCCAATCTAATCCAGTCTAATCCAGTTCTCCACAATAAACTATTATGTAATGATCAGACCAAAGACAGAATCACTTCATCAGAATTAGAGAATTCTCTGAAGAGGAGCCAAATCGAAACATTAACTCTGGAAGAATTTTCCAAGTATCCCACGGATGCTTCGTGGTGACAGCCTGTCATTGGTGGGATCTTCTGGTCTCACTGTTGTCATTGGGATTTCCCATTGAATGCACCCCTTGGCACAGGGATAGCTGCGGTAGGAGCACGCCACTGGTGGACTGGAAAATCCCTCTTACTGGAAAGTTCTGGCCTTTATTTGTGGATTGGCAGACGCCACCAGACCTGTTGAGATTTCACATCATTTTCTGTTTTTATTTCTTTTTCCAGCATCTGCAGTATTTTGCTTTTGTTTTGATAATTCGGTGGATATGGGATTGCCAAGGTGATTTCTTCCTCTATAATAATAGTGTTTATACTTCAGAAGTAATTCAACTGTGAAATGCTTTGAGAAGTGTGAGATGGTGAAAGATAATCTATTCGATGTATGGCAGTCCTCGTGCACAGATATTTATATCTTCCCAAATTTCTCTTGAAGATGATAACTTGTGCTCGCTTGGTGAAGTTATGTTGATATTAGAGAACGTGGCTGACTATGTACAGTAAACAAGCTGAACGAGGGCCAGACACAAGGAACAGTGAAACAGCCCTGAGAAAATCACAGAGTGTTCCCAACTCCAATCACTGTTCAGGAGTTCCCGAGACAGTCCTTGTGTGTAGATTCTAGCTGGAGTATTGATGTGGAATGGATGGGGGTGTGAAAGGTTGGGGTATCAAATGGGCTGGGGTGTGGAAAAGGTGGGGATGTGGAGTGGGCAGGTGTT
This sequence comes from Sphyrna mokarran, assembly GCA_024679065.1. Classification (NCBI taxonomy): domain Eukaryota; kingdom Metazoa; phylum Chordata; class Chondrichthyes; order Carcharhiniformes; family Carcharhinidae; genus Sphyrna; species Sphyrna mokarran. Next base: position 1,881,849 of record JAGIQG010000024.1, read on the forward strand.
CACTTACGGTTTAAGAGAAAACATTCAAACTTCAAATGTGAATATTGGCCAATCAGGTAAGGTAGCCTTGTCTAGAATGCAATGTCAGAATTAGTCTAAGAGTGAGGGTAAAATGAAAATCTACAATAATAAAAGTCTATGTCCCTTATTCTAAAGGTGGGCACTGGGTGATGCGTGGAGAAGGATGAGTTTACAGTAGGGGATGTGGCATTCCACATGAAGCAGGTGGAATACTTGGGAATAAGGAAAGATCTCACCCAATCTAGCCTGATCCATCAATTGCCCAGTAGGAGACAGCATAGAACATAGAACATAGAACATTACAGCACAGAACAGGCCCTTCGGCCTTCGATGTTGTGCCGACCAAAATAAAAAGCAATGCCCCTCCAAACTAAACCATTCCCTTCTCTTCCATATACTTATCAACTAACCTCTTAAACGCCACCAAACTTGGCGCATCTACAACAGCAGGAGATAGCTGAGGGACTGGGGTCCTGGAGATGAATGAGGGGGCATAAAAGGGTAGCTTGAGGCAAGGAAATTAAAAGAAAAAATGCTGGAAAATCTCAGCAGGTCTGGCAACATCTGTAAGAAGAAAAAAGAGCTAATGTTCCAAGTCCAGATGACCTTTGTCAAAGCTAAAAGACATAGAAAGTGGGAAATATTTATACTGCAAGGGGAAGGAATGAAAGATGAGTCATAATCACAGAAACAAGGGGAAAGGCTGCCAATGGCAGCCCATAGAGAGAATAGAAGGCATGAAGGGCCAAACGGCAGAGAAGCTGAAATCAGAGGATAAACTCTGACAGATGAAGATGTGGGGGGAGGGGGAATGGGTGGGAGAGAGGTAAAATTGAGAAAAGGGAGGAAAGGGGGAGAAAAAGTAAAGAAAGTTGAGTTCCATTTCCCATTCCTTTCCCCTGGTTTCTGTGGCTATGACTCATCTTTCATTCCCTCACCCTGCAATATAAATATCTCCCACTTTCTGTGCTTTTCAGCTTTGACAAAGGGTCATTTGACTCAAAGCGTCAGCTCTTTTCTCTCTTTACAGATGCTGCCAGACCTGCTGAGATTTTCCAGCATTTTCTCTTTTGGTTTCAGATTCCAGCATCTGCAGTAATTTACTTTTATTGAGAGAAGGGAATTCTGGTGGAGTTCTCCACTACTTTTCAACCCCTCCTAGGGTACAATCCCAGTCCCACCAAGTCTAATATAAAGTCCAATCCTGGTCGAGATATTTTTAAAAATACCTCTCTTAGGTATTGTTCACCTGTTCAAAGAGCAAATTAATACTGAGGCAGTGCAGAAAATAACAGGATCAGAGGCAACTCAAGATTAGTCTCATTTTCAGTGTGTTTTGCTCAGTTTCCACCTGTTTTCTCCTTGTTTCAATAAACAGCACAAAAATATTATTAAGGTCGAATTGGAAGTTCTGCTTCAGTGTATTGGCAGCTGTAACAGTGACCATAATCCAGGTGTACACTGACAATGTCATTAATGTGGAGCTTGCTGACACTAGCAGGTTTGTTATGTGAATGATGGATTTAAGGCCAAACACTCCTCACTGCCCTCTCTGCAAATATGCTTGTTGTAGATTCAGCTGCCAGCTTCAAAACTAGCAAAAATATATTTAAAACACTAACAAGACAGCTTGCTATGGCTCCTGCTCTGCCCAAGACTACAAGAAACCACAAAAGGTTGTGAATGTAGCCCAATCGACCGTGCAAACTAACTTTTCATCCACTGACTCTGTCTATACTTCCCACTACCTTGGAAAAACAGCCAATTAATTAAGGAGCCCTCGTACCCCAGACTTTCTTTTTTCCACCTTCTGTCGGGAAAAAGATACAAAAGTCTGAGGTCACGTACCAACCGACTCAAGAATAGCTTCTTCCCTGCTGCCATCAGGCTTTTGAATGGACCTACCTCGCACTAAGTTAATCTTTCTCTACACCCTAGCTATGACTGTAACACTACATTCCGCACTCGCTCATTTCCTTCTCTATGAATGGTATGCTTTGTCTGTGTAGCACAAGAAACAATATTTTTCATGGTATACTGATACATGTGACAATAATAAATCATATCAAATTATATTAGAGGAAAATGTGTATAAATTGGGAAGATATTATACTGAGACAAAGCTTCAATTGTCATGTTCCACAACTTAATTCACAAGCTCCTCACCCACAGAAGTGAAGCAGCTGACACTGGAATGAAATGTATTACTGTAACAGAACAGTTTAATATTCTGAAACGTAGTCCTTTAATCTCTGAGACTCGAGCTCAACTTGAGCCAAAACAAATTGGATATAGGAATAGCTTTCACTGTAGAAGGTTTTAAGTCCCAATTTTATTGGTAATGAACTTGCATCCCAGACATAAAATACCCTCCAGATCCATTATAAATAATAAATCTGAATACGGGATGCTCCAACATAATCGCCCAAGTCCTTGTCCAATCGAGCGACTTCAAGCTGTTAATCAGATTTTGTAGTTACTGGCAGAGTGACAGTGTTGAGCTCACCCCAAAGGAAAATGCAACTATCTACTGATGTCCACACTTTGAATTTCTCTTTTCCTAATGCATGTCTGAATCTGATACCAACTAAAAGGGGTCTCTAGTGCTAAGGAAAATTGGCACCATCAAACAAGCTAATCAGCCAATGACATTGAAGAATTCTCAAAGACAGGAAAGCAGGAGATAAAAGTCTGTGTAATCCTTCTCCTTCATCATCTGACAGTGACCAAAATTAAGATTGGAATATATGCATTGGATTAAGATAGAAAATGAAACATCAATAGAATGCTTCAATTTTCTTCATTATTTTACACGTATGGAATTTTAGACGCAATTGAGACATTAATTGGAAAGGGTCTTGAGAGATAAGATTTATGACCATTTGGAAAGATTCAGTTTAATCAAGGATAGTCAGCATGGTTTTGTGAGGGGTAGATCCTGCCTCACAAATTTGATTGAATTCTTTGTGGAGATAAGTAAGTGTGTGGATGAAGATAGAGCAGTTAATGTTGTATACATGGATTTTAGCAAGGCTTTTGATAAGGTTCCCCATGATAGACTCATGAAGAAGATAAGGAGGTATGGGATAGAAGGAAATTTAGCCAATTGGATAAGTAACTGGCTGTCTCATAGAAGAGGGTGGTGGTGGAAGGAAAGTTTTCAGACTGGAGGCCAGTTATCAGCGGGTGTATCACAGACATCAGTGCTGGGTCCTCTACTATTTGTGATTTTTATCGATGGCTTAGAAGAAGGGGCCAAAAGGTGGATTAGTAAATTTGCTGATGACACCAAGATCGGTGGAGTAGTGGATGAGGTGGAGGGCTCATGCAGGCTGCAAAGAGACATTGATAGGATACAGAGCTGGGTCAAAAAGTGGCAGATGGAGTTTAACCCTGATAAGTGCGAGGTGATTCATTTTGGTAAGACAAACTTGGATACAGACTATAGGGTTAACGGCAGGGTTTTAAGGAATGTGGAGGAACAGAGAGATCTTGGGATTCATATCCACAGATGTCTGAAGGTTGCCACTCAAGTGGATAGAGCTGTGAAGAAGGCTTATAATGTGTTAGCGTTTATTAACAGGGGGTTTGAATTTAAGAGCTGTGGGGTTGTACTGCAACTATACCAGACGTTGGTGAGACCATATTTGGAATATTGTGTTCAGTTCTGGTCACCTTACTATAAGAAGGATGTGGAAGCATTGGAGAGAGTGCAGAGGAGATTTAGCAGGATGCTGCCTGGTTTGGAGGGTAGGTCTTATGAGGAAAGATTGAGGTCTTTTCTCTTTAGAGTGGAGGAGGATGAAAGGTATCTTAATAGAACATAGAACACAGAACAATACAGCACAAACAGGCCCTTCGGCCCACGAGTTGCGCCAATCACATCTACCAATCCACAGACCTATCTATAACTCCCTATCCTATTCTTTTCCATATACTCATCCAGAAGTCTCTTAAAAGACCCCAGTGAGTTTGCCTCAACAACCTCCGACGGCAGTCGGTTCCATTCACTCACCACCCTCTGAGTGAAAAACCTACCCCTGACATCTCCTTTGTATTTGCTTCCCTGCACCTTAAATCTGTGTCCTCTCGTAGTGACCATTTCAGCTCGGGGAAATAGTCTCTGAGAGTCCACCCTATCTATTCCTCTCAACATTTTATAAACCTCTATCAGGTCGCCTCTCAACCTACGTCTCTCCAGTGAGAAGAGTCCCAGCTCCCTCGACCTATCTTCATAAGGCCTGCCTCCCAATCCAGGCAGCATCCTTGTAAATCTCCTCTGAACCCTCTCAATAGCCTCTACATCCTTCCTATAATGAGGCGACCAGAGGTGAATAGAGGTTATTAAGATGATGAGAGGGACTGATAGAGTGGATGTGCAGAGATTATTTCTTCGGGTGGATGTAGCTGTTACTAGGGGGCATAACTATAAGGTTCATGGTGGGAAATATAGGAGGGATGTCCGGGGTAGATTCTTTACTCAGAGAGTGGTTGGGGTGTGGAATGCACTGCCTGCCGTGATAGTGGAGTCGGACTTTAGGAACTTTCAAATGGTTATTGCATAAACTCATGGAGCACACCAGAATGATAGGGAGTGGGATAGCTTGATCTTGGATTCAGACATAGCTTGGCACAACATTGTGGGCCGAAGGGCCTGTACTGTACTGTACAGTTCTATGTTCTATTCTATGTTCTATTTGGCATTCCACAAATATCCACTGAGCTGGATTTAATGCAACATGTTATAGTGGGGAGCGTGATAGTCAGATCTATTTAATCACAGGATAAACTGGCTCTTTGCCACTCTCCCAGTGTTGCATATTGGAGAATGATGCTGGGAGCATGGAGGGTTTAAAACACGTAGCTTTATTTACTGGAATGTGCTGTCTTACACGACTGCTGTTTCTCTGTTTCCCACGCTGGGGACTTCTGATGTCACTCCCAGTGAATACATAAATGCATTAATACAATAGAGCTTCACTAAGACAATAAGAATGAATACAAATAGACAATATTGCTTCCCCCCTTATACTGAATACCCCCAAAAAATGCAAAATAATAGTAAGTCAGAGAGCCTGGAGGTCGTCACTCTTGGGGTGGGTGATAGTGACTCACTGATGTCTTTTCACACTAATGATAACTTCTGAAATCTTTGCGTGGAATTGGTGTTTGGTTTCATGAATTTTGACTGAGATGCTGGAGGTTGTCTCAGTGTCTGATCTGTAGATGAGGCATTGTTTACATCAGCAGTGTCTACTAGTGTCGGGATTGTAGGAAGGTTCAGGTCAGGACTTGGTTGAATCTGGATTCGCAGCAGGTTCTGATTCTGGTGAACACGTCCTCCCAGCTGAGAGCTGGTTCGCATGTCTCCTCCAGATAATGTCACCTCTGTCTGGACAGTATGATAGACTGATCCAGTCTGTGCAAGGAATGTGGCTGAACACATTTCTCTCCTGTGAGTCATTCCTGGCCAGAGCCCTCTGTCCTTGGTGGAATACTCGATACTTTTATTTGCTTTTCTGCCATTCCTTTTTCCCTGGTTGTTGCACGATTTCTTTAATTTGTGCACATTTCTACAGATTGAATACTGATAGATGTTGTCTCTCCATCATTAGTAAAGCAGGAGAGGTCTTAGGAGAGGAGAACGTGTGATATTTCTATACACCGTAGAAGTGTTTGAGCAGCAGACTTTGTTCCCTCATCGCACTAAAGGTGTGCTTCATGGTTTGAATGTAACATCCTGCGAGTCAGTTGGTCGCAGATGATACATTGCTGATGTAACATGTTGAATAACATTCTCTTGTAGGTAACTTTGAATTCTTGTGACACAAATTGAGGACCATTGTCACTTACCAGTTGTTCAGGGAGCACAAACCTACTAAATATTATTCCGCACATAATATTAGGTTAACAGTGATTTGTGGATTTGAGTACACAAACTCAATTGCTGAGTTTCCTCTGCTGTTCATTCCAGAGGAATAGTCATTTCCATGGCCTGTTTTTAGAGTACAATTATTCTTGTTTATCAAACTTTTTTGTATTGCTCTCCTGAGCAGTCCATAGACAAATCTTTTCTGAATTATGTCATTCAGCACCTCACCAACCTGACAATATTCCACAGGTATAGTGTAGGTATAGCAAACTATGACTCGTACAATTAACACCTCATCTGGTTTCTTTTATCTTTGATGGAAAATATATTTGGAAAATATCATCTGCTGATGCGTTTTAGTACCTGGCTTCTCAGCTTGCACTATACTTATGAAGAGATTAAACAATTTCCGCTCCTCCCTACCACACTTAGGAAAGTGGGCACTTTAATATCATCTGCTATTTTGTTTTAGGTTCAGAAAGAATGTTCCCAATGGTGAGAGATTCTAGAATTAATGGTCATAATTTGAGGGTAAACCTTTTAGAACTGAGATGGAAAGAAGTTTCTTCACCCAGAAGGTGATGAATGTGTGGAATTCCCTATCTCAAAAAGTAACTGAGGGCAAAAAGTTGTCTGATTTCAAGAATTATTAGATATAGGTCTTGGGACTAAAGGGATCAAAGGGATCTAGGGGGAGAGGGGATCAAGACATTGAATCTGATGATCAGCCATGATCAAAATGAATGGCAGAGCGGGCTCGAAGGGCCGAATGGCCTACTCCTACTTCTAGTTTCTATGTTTCTAAGTTTCAATGTTTCTTGCGCAAAATGGCCAAAGCAGTATAAGAGCTCCATCACTCCACATTTTCATTAAAGGGTCCCATGATGTCAAAAATATCCACCATTTTCTCCTATGTAATAGCAGTTTCCCGAATGTAGTCTTTACAAAGAGTTTCCAACAACTGTCATGTCTTATGAACTTGATTGAGTTTTTTGAGGATGTGACGAAGATGATTGATGAGGGTAGGGCAGTGGATGTTGTCTGCGTGGACTTCATAAAAGCCTTTGACAAGGTCCCTTATGGTAGAGTGGTGCAGAAGGTGAGGACTCATGGGATCAGAGGTGAGCTGGCAAGATGGATACAAAACTGGCTCGGTCAAAAAAGACAGAGGGTAGCAGTGGAAGGGTGCATTTCTGAATGGAGGGCTGTGACAATTGGTGTTCCTCAGGGATCAGTGCTGGGATGTTTGCTATTTGTTATATAAATGATTTGGAGGAAAATGTAACTGGATTGGTCAGTAAGTTTTCAGACAACAGAAGGGTTGGTGGATTTGTGGATAGCAATGAGGACACACGACAATGAGAATCGCTGAGCAGAGACTGATAGCCAAGTTCTGCACACATGAGGACGGCATCAACCGGGATCTTGGGTTCATGTCACACTATCTGTAACCCCCATGACTTGCCTGGGCTTGCAAAATCTCACTAACTGTCCTGATTTGAGACAATTCACACCTCTTTCACGTGGGTTAATCCTCTCTCCACTCGCATTGTCTGAATCTGTAAAGATTTGATTACCTGTTAAGACTTACCTTCCAACCATTATTTGTAATTGACTTTGTGTTGTCTATATATGCCCTGTTTGTGAATCAAATCCCGTACTCACCTGATGAAGGGATGGTGCTCTGAAAGCTTGTACCACCAAATAAATCTGTTGGACTTTAACCTGATGTTGTGAGAGTTCTCACCATGCTCACCCCTGTTCAACATCAGCATCTCCACATTCTTGAATTATGTCAATGGGGAAATTTGGAAAGGGTTACTTAGCATTCTGTCTCATTGATGAATATGTCTAAGTGTGAGAACAATTTCTGGTAGTTTTGTTGGTAGTTTCAGTAAAGCGAAAGCTTTGACATTCCTCACGAGAGAACATGTGAAATGATCTAAATGATGCTGTATGACATGGCAAAGATGTCCACCATTTAGGACAGATTTGAATCTTATGGTGGTAATTGAATGGGTGATTGGTTAATTACTCAGAATCACCTGCCCTCAATACACATTTAACTCCCAGTGAAGACTTGTTGGCATTTTAGCTGGACACAGTATAAGCTTTGGCATGTTTCCAGTAGGTCAAACCTTGGAGAATGTGATAGTTTTTGCTTCACAGTTACCCATTCATCCGAAACCCATTTATAATTAAAAACTGAGTTCTGAGAAGAACAAAGTTAGTCCACCATGTTAAGAGGATGGTAAAACTGGTCTTTTGGAAGATTGGTGTTAGCTTCTTATCGTATCACACATGTATTACTGTTGTGTGGGTGGACATCAACAGAGTGGTGAAGTGATCTCTGCTGTGTTTATCTCCTCATTCTGTAGGCATCACATACACTCGACTGATCTCTGCCAGTGTAATGACTTCAACCGGATCCATAAGGTGCGCCTTTTAGTCATAGTTGTCTGTTCAATCAGGAAATGTCACCTGTGCATAAATATGGATGTGTTGGGTTTACTCACACTCTGAATTCCCACTCTGTACTTGAAGGATTCTTTAGAATGGAGTTAACTTTGTAAATAAAGGGAACCTGGAGAAGAGGCATTGGTCTCAGGAATTATTTCACAAAGCTTTAGAAAGAAATCAATCACTTTAGCATTGGAAGGCAGGAATTTAAAAAATCATAAGATTTATAGAATGATTGCAGCTCAGAATGAGGCTATCTGGCCCATTGTCGCAACAAAGTGATGAGGTAAGGTCAGAAGAATGCAGTTGTCCCTGTTTCAAGATCTCTAATTATACAGCACCAATTGGTTTATTTACAGCTGGAAGCCAAACCACAAGCAAAGCTTCATTATCAACAGCAGGTCAGGGATGGAAGATAGATGTTGACCGTGCCAATGGCATTCCCATGAATGGATAAGGGAATTCATAACATGGCATTGCTTCAATTCTCCCAAATATTTGAGAGATTTCTCATGCAACGTCAGAAGAAATTCCTACAGGAAGTGAAGAGAGTGTGATTAAGATGGAATGTATCCGGGCTGCCAGTTACTGCTGACTATTCCCTGGCAGCTGGCCATGTGTTTGGGATGAAGGAAACAAAGAGAGAATATTAACAGTGAACAGCCAAAGAAATGAATGAACTGTATCAACAATTCACTACTCATGATATCTCACTGCACTGAGCCACACTCCACAAGAAGCAACTGAAAGAATTCTCTGTTTTCTTCCATTTTATTAGTAAATAACAATCCTGACCAAGTATTAAAATGGAATATTAGCAGCAGCTGGAGATAGCAACAGTTTTATTTTGGAAGTGACAATGTCCTGCGAATTCACTGTATATATATCCTGAGACCTGCGTAAATATCAGTTGTGATATTTATGCTTGTTTGTTGTTAAACTCCATTCTGATTTTGTACAATAAGCACAAACTAAAACCATTTCCCCAAATCCCCTTTTATCCAACCCATCTTCCTGAAGTCAGTAAGGTGAGAATATGGTTGTCTGTACTGTCCCTTTGATTTGATTTGATTTGATTTATTATTGTCACATGTATTAACAAACAGTGAAAAGTATTGTTTCTTGCGCACTATCCAGACAAAGCATACCGTTCATAGAGAAGGAAACAACAAGGTGTAGAATGTGGTGTTACAGTCATAGCTAGGGTGTGGAGAAAGATCAATTTAATGCAAGATAGGTCCATGGTGGCAATAGGGAAGAAGCTGTTCTTGGCCAGTACATGACCTCAGACTTTTGTATCTTTTTCCCAACAGAAGAAGGTGGGAGAGAGAACGTCTGGGGTATGTGGGGCCCTTAATTATACTGGCTGCTTTTCCTGAGGCAATGGGAATGTAGACAGAATCAATGGATGGGAGGCTGGTTTGCGTGATGGATTAGGCTACATTCATGACCTTTTGTAGTTCCTTGCAGTCTTGGGCAGAGCAGGAGCCCATACCAAGCTGTGATACAATCAAAAAGACTGTTTTCTATGGGGCATCTGTATAAGTTGGTGAGTCATAGCTGACATGCCAAATTTCCATACTTTTCTGAGTAGAGGCATCGGTGATCTTTCTTAACTATAGTGTCAGCATGGGGGAACCACAACAGCTTGCTAGTGATCTGGACACATAAAAACTTGAAGCTCTCAACTCTTTGTATTTTATCCTTTTTGATGTAGACAGGGGCATGTTCTCTTTTACGCTTCCCAAAATTGAGGACTATCTCCTTCGTTATCTGATTCCAATGATATTCTTTTGGTCTGAACCCTGAATATGATTATCAGCTAAAGAGAATTCCAGCTGGATCTGGACTCATGAAAACTGATAAAGAATTGGGTAATTCACTGATTTCTAATTGTTTGTGAGAAAGAGATCTTTACAGTCCACTGCATAATCGCTCAAACCAAGCCATTGTCAGAGGTTTACCACATGCATGGTAGCGTCTGGAGCCAGAGGCTGTTTAGAATCATTGAATCATACAGCACAGAATAGACCCTTTGGCCTGTCAAGTCTGCACCAACACATGAGAAACACCTGACATCCCCACCTAATTTACCAGCACTTGGCCTAAAGCCCTGAATGTTATGGATATGCCAAAGTGCTCATCCAGGTACTTTTTAAAGAGTATGAGGTAACCCTTCTCTACCACCACAATCCAGACCCTCACCATCCTCTGGGTATCCTCACACCCCCCACTAAACCTCCTGCCTCTCACCTTGAAACTATGGTATGTTTCCCTTATGACTGACCCTTAAGCTAAGGGCAACAGCTGCTCCTTATCCATTCTGTCCATGCTCTTCATAATCTTGAACACCTCGATCAGGTCACCCCTCAGTTTTCTCTGCTCCGGAGAAAACAACCCAAGCCTAATCCAACCTCTCTTTAAATTTAAATGTTCCATCCCTGGCAGCATCTAGGTGAATCTCCTCTGCACCTCCTCCAGAGCAATCACATCCTTCCTATAATGTGATAACAAGAACTGCACACAGTGCCCCAGCTGTGGCCTCAAAGTTCTACACATGATTTCGATACATAACTCCAACATGATTTCTCTGCTTTTGTAGTTTTTGCCTTAATTGATAAAGGCAAGTGTCCCATATATCTTTTTCACCAGTTAACACGCCCTGCTACTTTCAGGGATCTATGGACAAACAAGCCAAGTTCCTTTATTCCACAGAACTTCCTAATGATCTGCCATTCATTAAATACTTTCTTGTCAAATTACTCCTTCCAAAGTGTATTACCTCACCCTTTTCAGGGTTAAATTCTATCTGCCACTTATCTGCTCATTTGAACATTCCGTCGATATCTTCTTGTAGCCCAAGACATCCTGCCTCACTGTTAACCACCTGCCCAATCGTAAATAGCTGACATGGTTATTTACTTACAGAGATTGCAGATCAGAAATCAGGCTATAAGGTGGCACAGTGGTTGGCACTTCTGCCTCACAGTGTCAGAGATCCGGGTTCAATTCTAGTCACTGGTGTGTAGAGTTTACACATTCTCTCGGAGTCTGCATGGGTTTCTTCCGGGTGCTCCGGTTTCCTCCCACAATCCAAAGATGTGCAGGTTAGTTGATTCACCATACTAAATTGCCCCTTCGTGTGTCAGGATATGTAGGTTAGAGAGATTAGAGTGTTAAATACATAGGGTTGCAGGAATAGGGCCTGGGTAGAATGTTCTGTCAGAGGTCGGTGCAGACTTGATGGGCTGAATGGCTTCCTTCTGAACTGTCGAGGTTCTGTGATACTAAGTGAGAAATTACTCAAGAAGAGTAAGGATAGAGAATTAGGGGGAAGGATAGCAAATGGAATTAAAATATATTTAAAGGGAGAAAAAGATGAGAATAAGAGTTTAGGACAGATTTTCTGAGTTTAAAGGAAGTTGTGGTGTTGTGCAGGATTCTGTCCTGTGGCACTTGTGTTGACTGGGTTATATCGATGATTTGAATCAAGCGCTTTCAACAAGGTGATACAAAGATAGAAGATGGAGATAATTCTTAGAAGACATAAGGAAGTTGCAAAGTGATATTAATAAGATGGGTCAGAGCTAAACATTGACGGATGGAATTCACTGTAAATGTGAACGTATGTGTCTGAATAAACAAGTGGCCGAAGCACATTCAGTTCCATGCAAGAGCAGAGGGAGTACGAGATATCAGGGTGGGGGCAGGGCTGGAAAATGCAGTAAACCATTCAAAACTCCATGGACTGTGGCTGGACTGGAAGATCCTGCCAGTGGGAGGGGTCATGAAATTCCCACCTATAAGTTTACAGGGCAGTAAAGGAAACACTCAGGTTGATAAGGTCATAGAAATGGAATAGAATTGTAAGTTCTTATCATACAAATTAGAGATAGAAATCAGTAAATTCAGCCCTTTGAGCCTGCTCTGCCATTCAACCAGATCATGGCTGATCTCTCCCTGTTCTCAAATCCACCACCTGTTCCCCTTATCCTTTTTTATTAGGAATATTTCTATCTCCCTCTTGAAACCATTCAATGATTCAGACTCCACAGTGCTATGGGGCAGTGAGATCCTGAAATTGACCATCCTCTGTGAGAAGTAGTTCCTTCTCATCTCAGTTTTAAATCTACCACCTGTCAACTTATATCTGGGACCCCTTGTTCAAGATTGTCCCAGAAGAGGAAACTTCTGGTTTACATTTATTTTATCAATCCCTTTTAAAATGTTATATACTTTGATCAGGTCCTGAACTGCTTCCTTCTGAACTCTAGTAAGTGCAAATCCAAACTGTTTAATCTCACCTCGTACATCAACCCTTTCATCCCCAGAATCAATCTGGGTGAAGTTTCTCTGAACTGCCTCCAGTGCCACCATATCTTTCCTCAAATAAGGGGACCAAAATATAGAAACTAGAAGCAGAAGGCCATTCTGCCCTTCAAGCCTGTTCTGCCATTCATTTTGATCATGGCTGATCATTGAATTCAATATTCTTATCCCTTCCTTCACCCCATAATCCTCAACCCTTTTAGCCCCTCGAGCTATATCTAATTTCTTCTTGAAATCAGACACTGTTTTGGCCTCAATTACATTCTGTAGCAGTGAATTCCACACACCCATGTACCTCTGGAAGAAGAAATTTCCCCTCATTCAGTTCTAAAAGGTTTACCGCTTGTCCTCAAATCATGACTTCTAGTTCAGGACTCCCCTCACCCTTGGGAACATCCTTTCTGAATCTACCCTGTCAAATTTTGTTAGAATTTTGTAAATTTCTATAAGATCCCCTCTCACTTTTCTAAACTCCAGTGAATATAATCCTAACAGACCTGTCATCCTAGGAATCAGCCTGGTAAACCTTTGCTGTACTTCCTCTACAGCAAGGACATCCTTCCTCAGATAAGGACACCAAAACGCCACACAATACTCCAAGTGTGGCCTCCCCAACACCCTATACAATTGCAGCAAAACACCCCTATCCTTATACTCAAATTCTCTTGCTGTGAAGGCCAACATGCCATTTGCCTTCTTTACTGCCTGCTGTACTTACTTTCAGTGACTGATGCACAAAGACACCAAGTCTCACTGAGTATCCGTCTCTCTCAGTTTACATCCATTCAAGTAATAATCTGTCTTCCTATTATTGCCATGATGTAGAGATGATGGCGTTGGACTGGGATAAACTCAGTAAGAGATCTGACAACACCAATTTTAAATCCAACCAATTTATTTGATAGTAAACCTGCTAGCTTTCAGCGTTTGTGCCTTCATCAGGCGGAGGCACAAAGGCCGAAAGCTAGCAGGTTTACTATCGAATAAATTGGTTGGATTTAAAATTGGTGTTGTCAGATCTCTTACTGATTTCCTATTATTGCTCCAAAGTGGATAGCTTCACATTTATCCACATTATACTGCATTTGCATGGCAGATGCCCACACACTCAGCCTGTTAAAATCAAACTGAAACATTTCTGCATTCTCCTCACAACTCATCTTCCCATCCAACTTTGTATCATCTGCATATTTGAAGATAATATATTCAATTTCCTCTTCCAAATCATTAATATATAATGTGAACAGTTGGGGTCCTAGCACAGATCCCTGCAGATCTCCTCGAGCCACTGACTATTAATTGGAAAAAGACCCATTTATGCCAACTCTTTGTTTTGTATTTGCTAACAAGCTTTCTATCCATCTCAAGATGTTATCTGTAATTCCATGTTCTTTAAGTTGACACAGTTCTGTGAGACCTTGTGAGGCTTATATTCACTATCCTCCAATCTGTAGGAACTATTCCAGAGTCTAAAGAATTTTGGAAAATAACCATTAATGGATCTACTATTTCCAGAGCCATTTCCTTAAGTACTCTGAGATGAAGATTATCAGAACCTGGAGATTTATCCATCTTCAATCCCATCAATTTCACCAAGACCATTTCTCTACTAATGTTGTTTTCCTTTAGCTTCTCACTAAAACATGTTTCTCTCAGAACGTCTGGTACATTGTTCATGTCTTCCCTTGCGAAGATTGAAGTAAAGTATGAATTTAGTTCTTCAGCCTTTTTTATTCCCCGTTATGAATTCTCCCATTTCTGAGTGCAGGGGGCTCTTTATTTGTTTTTGTCAATCTTTTTCTCTACATACCTAGAGAAACTTTTACATCAGTTTTCATGTTCCCTGCTTATTTATTTCTATTTTTCCCTTCTTATTCAATCTCTTGATCCTCCTTTGCTGAATTTTAAACTGCTCCCAATTCTCAGGCTGATTGCTTTTTCTTGCCAGTTTCTATGCTTCTTCCTTGAATCTGATACTATCTCTAATTTCCCTTGTAAGGCACAGTATAGCCAAAATTTCCTTACCATTCTTGCGCCAAACAGCAATAAACAACTTCTGGAGTTCACTTATTCATTCTTTAAAGCCTGGGCCCTGGTTCAATTCCTGCTTCGGATGACTGTTGTATGCACAGTCTGCATGCTCTCCCCATGTCTGTGTGGGTTTCCTCTGGGTGCTCCAATTTCCTCCCACAGTCCAAAGGAAAAAATAAAAAATATACTTTAAAAATGGGGGTGGCACAGTGGCTAGCACTGCTGCCTCACACCGCCAGGGGCCTGGGTTCAGATCTGGCCTTGAGTGAATGTCTGAGTGGAGTTTACACATACCTCCAGATGCTCTGGTTTCCTCCCACAATCCAAAGGTGTGCGGGTTAGGTGGATTGACCGTGCTAAATTGTCTCCTGTGCCTGGATAAGATGCTCTGTCTGAGAGTTGGTGTAGGCCAAATGGCCCCCTTCTGCACTGTTGGTAATCTATTATAATTCTGCAGGAGCAGGAAACCTGACAGAATCTAACTTTCAAAATCTTACCATTTCTTTGATTAAGGTCAACATACAACAGAGCTGGAACACAGAAATGTAACCGGCCCCAAATCACAATGTTCAATCGCTGCTGAATATATGTGTCTGTAAAATACACTTAAATAGATCTATCACCGTGTCGGAAAACCCAGTAAGAAGCTTAAATGTTGCGCAATGCTGGAAGGAAATGATGACAAGACAGTGATGAAGGAGTTTGTGATCTGGGGAATGAAGCTTAGCTATCAGCCTCCAAACCACATACAATTCTTTGCATCGTTTTAGGATTTCACTGTGAAGGCTTTTGAGTTGGAAGGTTATTTCTTGAAACCCCAATTTCAGGATTAAAGAATAGAAACTAGGCCGACATTTCATTGCAGAGCTAAGAAAGTGCTTCTTTATTCTTGTTGTTGAATGTTATTTTTATCTCTATTATACCCAGAAATAATAGTCACAGTTTTGGCTGCGAATCAATTCCATGAAACTGTTGCCTTTCAGGGAATTTGTTAAGAATGGAACTCTTGGATGAGAGCAATTTGAACAGCAAAGAATGATAAAGCATCCCTATTTCAGACCAGACGGAATTGGATTGTTATCTGAAAAGAAAAAATCTGCAGGGTTACAGACAGAAGGCAGGGGAGAGGTACTGGGTTAATTGTTCTTAATGCGAGATAGCACAGACACAGTGGGCTGAATGGACTTCTGCACTGTAACAGTTCTGTGATTTTGTTCTATGGATGGGATTCCTCCATGCCCTCCCTCCCTTTCCATGGTCTGATTTGTGGATGCAACCCAACATTTACCAATGGAAGGATCTTCCAGTCCTGATGTTAATGGGATTTCCTGTGGGGTTTTTTTATTACAGCGCATTACAGGCCCTTCGGCCCTCGATGTTGTGCCGGCCAGTGGACCCTCTAACCTAAATTATTCCAATATCATCCATATGCCTATCCACCGAACATTTGAATGCCCCCAAAGTAGGCGAGTCCACAACTGCTGCAGGCAGGGCATTCCACGCCCTCACCACCCTCTGTGTAAAGAACCTGCCTCTGACATCCGTCCTATAACTACCACCTCTTAATTTAAAGTTATGTCCCCTCGTGTTGGTCATCACCATCCGAGGAAAAAGGCTCTCACTATCCACCCTATCCAATCCCTTGATCATCTTATACGCCTCAATTAGGTCACCGCGTAACCTTCTTCTCTCTAATGAAAATAACCTCAGGTCCCTCAGCCTTTCCTCATAAGGCCTTCCCACCATACCAGGCAACATCCTGGTAAACCTCCTCTGCACCCTTTCCAATGCTTCCACATCTTTCTTATAATGCGGCGACCAGAACTGTACGCAATACTCCAAGTGCGGCCGCACCAGAGTTTTGTACAGTTGTAACATAACCTCACGGCTCCTAAATTCAATCCCTCTACCAATAAAAGCTAACACACCGTACGCCTTCTTAACAACTTTATCAACCTGGGTGCCAACTTTCAAAGAGCTATGTACTTGTACCCCAAGATCCCTCTGCTCGACAACACTATTAAGGGTCCTTCCATTAGCCCTATATTTCATATGCCTGTTATTCCTACCAAAGTGAATCACCTCACACTTATCCGTATTGAATTCCATTTGCCACCTCACGGCCCAGCTCTGCAACCTATCTATGTCCCTCTGCAAACTGTAACATCCATCCTCGCTGTCTACAACTCCCCCCACTTTGGTATCGTCAGCAAATTTACTAATCCAACCCTCTACACCCTCATCTAGGTCATTTATAAAAATGACAAACAGCAGTGGCCCCAAAACAGATCCTTGAGGTACACCACTTGTAACTGCACTCCAGGTTGAATATTTCCCATCAACCACCACCCTCTGTCTTCTATCAGCTAGTCAATTCCTAATCCAAACTGCTAAATCACCTTCAATCTCATGCATCTGCACTTTCTGCAGTAGCCTACCATGGGGAACCTTATCAAACGCTTTGCTAAAATCCATATACACTACATCAACTGCCTTACCCTTATCTACCTCTTTGGTCACCTCCTCAAAAAACTCAATAAGGTTTTATTGACACGAGCTAGCACGAGGGGACACAGCTTTATTAAGGGGTATGAGTTATAGGACGGATATCAGAGGTAGGTTCTTTACTCAAAGAGTGATTAGGGAGTGGAATGCCCTGCCTGCAGCTGTTGTAGATGCGCCAAGTTTGGTGGCGTTTAAGAGGTTAATTGATAAGTATATGAGGAGAAGGGAATGGTTTAGTTTGGAGGGGCATTGCTTTTTATTTTGGTCGGCACAACATCGAAGGCCGAAGGGCCTGTTCTGTGCTGTAATGTTCTATGTTCTATGTATGTTCTATGTTTGTGAGGCACGACCTACCCTTCACAAAACCGTGCTGACTATCCCTAATCAATTTATTTCTCTCTAGATGCTTATAAATCCTATCCCTTATAATTCTTTCCAAGACTTTGCCCACAACAGAAGTCAGGCTCACCGGTCTATAATTTCCAGGATGGTCCCTACTCCCCTTTTTGAGCAAAGGGGATTGGCACTCTCTGCTGCGGGGATCCTGTGGTGAGGGTTCACCATCAACAGGACTGGAAGATTCCACGGCGTCAGTGGATGGAAAATCCTGCCCTGTGATTGTGCTTTTGTTTTTATATCTCTCCCAATATTACTTAGGCTTTTGTTAACATTTGTACCAGTTATCTCAAATTTGTCTTGGCAGATATTCGCCACCATGTGCTATATCCAGCCACCTCTTGAACACATTCAACGTTTTGGCATCAACTATTTTCTGTGGTAATGATTCCACGGGCTCACCATTCTTCGGATAAAGAAATATCTCCTCACCTCCGCCCTAAATAGTCTACCCTGAACGCTCAGACTGTGACCCCTGGTTCTGGACTCCCCCCACAATTGGGAACATCCTCCCTGATCTACTTGTCTGGTCCTGTTAGTATTTTATAAGTCTTTCTGAGATCCCCCTTCATTCATCTGAACTCCGGTAAAAACAATCCTAACCTGGTCAATCTTACCTCATGCATCAGTCCTGCCATCCCCGGAATCAGCCTGGTGAGCCTTCGCTGCACTCCCTCGAGAGCAAGAACATCCTTCCTCAGAAAAGGAGACTAAAACTGTACACAATACTCTAGGTGTGGCCTCACCAAGGCCCCTGTATAATTGCAACAACACATCCCAGCTCCTGTACTCCAAACCTCTCGCTATGAAGGTCAACATACCATTTGCCTTCTTTACCGCCTGCTGCACCTGCATGCTTCAGTGACTGGTACACAAGGACACCCAGATCCCTCTGCGCACTCTCCTCTCCTAATTTACACCCATTCAGGTAGTAATCTGCCTTCTGTGACTTGGACAAGTTGCAGAGCTGGGCCGAGAGGTGGCAAATGGAGTTTAATGTGGAAAAGTGTGAGGTAATGCACTTTGGCAGGAACAATAAATGTGTAGAGTATAGGGCTAATGGTAGGCTTTAATAGTGTTGAGGAACAGAGGATCTTGGTGTATGTGTCAATAGATCCCTGAAAGTAGGCAGTCAAGTGGATAAAGTTGTTAAGAAGGCTATGGAGTCTTACTTTATTGGTAGGGGGATTGAATTTAGGAGCCGCAGCATCATGTTGCAACTGTACAAAACTCTAGTGCGGCCGCACTTGGAGTATTGTGTGCAGTTCTGGTCCCCATTATAAGAAAGATGTGGGGCATTGGAGAGGGTACAGAGGAGGTTTACAGGATGTTGCCTGGTATGGAGGGCAGGTCTATGAGAGAGGTGAGGATTTGAGGTTGTTTTCGTTAGAAAGGAGGCGGCTAGGGGGACTATGAACATATAAGATGATTAGAGGTTTGATAGGGTGGCAGTATAGCCTTTTTCCTAGGATGGAGAAAGCTAGCACGAGGGGACACAGCTTTAAATTAAGGGGTATAGTTATAGGAGGATATCAGAGGTAGGTTCTTTACCAAAGGTGTTGGGAGTGGAATGCCCTGCCTGCAGCGTTTAGATGCGCCAAGTTTGGTGGCGTTTAAGAGGTTGTTGATAAGTATATGGATGAGAAGGGATGGTTAGTTAGGAGGGCATTGCTTTTTATTTTGGTCGGCACAACATCGAAGGCCGAAGGGCCTGTTCTGTGCTGTATTGTTCTATGTTCTATGTTCTATGTTCTTGTTTTTGATTTCAAAGTGCTACAGAACTCCCATTTGTTGCAATAAATAAGAATCTCACTGAAATGTTAAAGATCAGAATGGGATGTAATAGAACAGTTTTCCCTTGTGTTGGTATTATCAGATAGGGTTATTTCATGAGAATTAGAGTTCAGCTGATTCAGTGATGTAATATTATCCTTGGTGTCTGGTACAACACTGCTTCAAACCTCCTCCCAATAAAGCAAATGACTGTTCTTTCACTGCAGTCTTTGGGATCTGTCTCTGTGACTGTAACAATGTTTGTATACATTACAGTGACTATGCTTCAAAACCATTTGTTCTATGTAAAGTGCTTGGAGAGATTTCAGAGAGACAAAGAAGCATTATGTTAATGAAAATCTTCAGGCAGAACACTTAAGAGTATTGCCAGGTAGAGGGATCTGGGTGTACAGGTACACAGGCCACTGAAAGTGGTAACCCAGGTGGAGAAGGTAGTCAAGAAAATAATTGACATGTTTGCCTTCATTGCTCAAGGCATTGAATTTAAATATTGACAGCTTATGTTGCAACTTTATAGAACCTTAGTTAGGCCGCACTTGGAATATAGGTATTCAATTCTGGTGGCCACACTATCAGGAGGATGTGGAGACTTTGGAGAGTGTACAGAAAAGATTTACCAGGATGTTGCCTGGCATGGAGAATATTAGCTATGAGGAGAGGTTGGAGAAACTTAGTTTGTTCTCACTTGAATGCCGGAGGTTCAGGGGTGACCTGATAGAAGTTTACAAGATTATGAGGGTCGTGGACAGAATGAATAGTCAGAAGCTTTTTCCCAGGGTGGAAGAGTCAATGACTAGTGGGTATAGGTTTAAAAGGGGTGTATGAGGCAAATCTTTCTCACAGAGAGTGGTAAGTGCCTGGAACTTGCTGCCAGGGAAGGTAGTGGAAGTGGATACAGCAGTAACTTTTAAGATATATCTTGACAAATACATGATTAAGATGGGAACGGAAAAATGTGTTCCCCGGAAGAGTAGGGGGTCTTTAGTTCAGTCAGGCAGCATGGTTGGTGCAGGCTTGGAGGGCCGAAGGGCTATTCCTGTGCTGTAATTTTCTTTGATCTTTGTTCATTTCTGTACATGGATTCGGTGCTCGTCTTCAACAAATGTAACGATTAGAGATGAACATCAAACTGCAAATGGCACCCAATGTCTAAATAAACTCTTCTGTCTCAGCAAGCAGAGTTCACCTTTCACCTCAGTGAGACCAACATTCCAATTCTCATCACTTTCTCCAGCAAGATAAATCACATGTGATGAGTTTTGTGAATTTTTCACATTTTTTTCTTTCAAAACGGAAAAATGTTCCCGGTCTGCAGGCTCCTTATATCTCGATAAAATAGCCATTTTTTTAAAGTGTAGCTCTCTGGCTATTCTGCTAAAATTGGTATCACAACTGGCCTGACACTTACTTAACGTCTGAATACACGCACCTTCCATCAGTGATTGTAGGGCAATGAATGGGAACCTTGGGGAAATTTCTCACCATCCCAGTGCATGGACACTGATACCACTTGTAGAATCTCCATGTTCACTCTGGTTAATCTTATTCAGAATTGACCGGGATTCATAGCTACAATCTCGCTGATCTATATTCAATGCACTCATTACTGAGCCAAGTAGAATTTTGGGGGATTTTTTTACACTAACCAGAGGTGTTGTGCGCAGTAACTAGCTTCTCTGCCTCTGAGTTCAGATCCCACCCCGCGTTGTGATGGCCAAAATAGTGCGTTCATAACGTAGTCAAACAGGTCGAATGTCAATCTGCAAATCCTTCCAAACATACCAATGGCTGACAGATGTGGAGTGGTGCCTCTCAAGATGTAAGTTCCAAGACTAGTGATCTGTTCAGGGAATTACTAGCTATGGAAACGGATGCAGGTCTGACTGAGTGAGGCAGTAGGTGTGGGAAGAGAATTGGAATTGGGATTTTACACTAACATTTATTTGGATGTGGTGGAGAAGGCTCAAAGTAATTTCATGTTGGATCCTTTAAGAATTTAAATGAAGGAACAGAAGATTTAGAGGGGATTTGAGGCAAGGCTTTTTCACCCAGAGATGATGGGAATGTGAAACTGACTGTCTGAAAGAGCGATAGAGGCAGGAAACCTCACAACATTTAAGAAGCATTTAGATGAGCATTCGAATATCATTGCAAACAAGGCCAAGGACCAAGTGCTGGAAAAGAGGATTAGAATGGATAGATGTTTGATGGCCAGCACAGACATGATGGGCCAAAGGGCCTCTTGCTGTGCTGTAAAACAAATGATCTTATGGCTGGAATTTTCCGCCTCCCCTGCCCCGGAATTGGGGCAGGCATGGCTCGCAGAACAGAATTCTCAACTGGCCTCAAGCGGAATTTTAAATATTTCCCCCGAGGAGGTCATAAAATCCTATCTTATGACTCTATTAACAAATAGTCTACTGCATCAGCCAATTAGCAATAACATGAATTTAGATAGCATCTTTAACATATTAAAAATATCCCAAAGTACTTCACAAGCACATTTGAAAACAATGTTTGACACTGAACCACATGAAAAGATATTAGACACTATTTGGAAGGGGAGGTGATCTTTCTGGTCCCCTGGGCAATATTTATCCCTCAATCATCATTGCTAAACAGATTGTCTCAGTATCGTCACGCTGCTGAGTGTGAGAACTTGCTCTGTGCAAATTGGCTGCCGTGGTTTCTATATTACGACAGTCACTACACTTCAAATGTATTTCATTGGTTGTGAAATGCTTTCAGATAGAGCATTCAGATAAGGCTGTGATAGAAATGACAGCCTTTCAATCCAGAGAAAACCACCCACAATAAAATATCTTCAGCTAGATTTACATTCCAATATACTCATCCTGATATCACTATTTCCTTTGTTGTCCTGCCTCCCATGTACTGGAACATTGAATGGGACTGGGTGCCTATATTATCCACATTATTATCCACAATAACAAGCTGCAAGTGTTTAAAGTTTATACTCCATTGCCAATAAATTCAGCCATTAGGTGTGCATTGATTTTACTGGGTCAATTGGTTTATATTTGCAGCTGTACTTCACTTGGTCACAGCATCCCTCAGATGGGATAGATATCATTCTGTTCATTGACTAAAAGGAATGAAAAACTTTCTGTTTGCGTCTATTTAATAGTCTATTTTGTTTATTTTGCTTTAATCCAATACAGAAACAAAAGATATTATCTACACCCTGCCAATATATACGTCCCAGAGTCAAATTGTTACAGCCTCTTAGCTCACTCTGCTGCTCTTAGCTTCAGGCTCTGGACAGTGTAAAGGTTCCAGAGACACTGTAGAAATCCACCCCAGCCTGCCTTATCATTGCTTCCAAACACAGTTACCCCTTGGATGGCATCAGCAGCATGGGTAGTCTTTGTGCCTTAGACATTCTCAGAGGGTATGTCCCTCCCATTGCCTGTAATGGAAGGTGTCTCCAAGGTGAGTTATATAACAAAGGCAATAGCAAAATCATTAACTGTTGTGCTTTAGCAGATACTGGTATGTGCTGGGTTTGATTAACCCTTTCAGAATTTCAGTGCATTCATAAAGGAGAGGTTCCAGTCGGTGAGCTTGCTGAGGAAATCTCCCAAAACTGCACTCATTCATTCAATTAAAACACGTTGTGCTGGGTTCAAGGTGACGGGCAGGAGGTTTAGGGAATGTGAGGAAAAACTGTTTTTATTCAGATGGTGGTAAGCATCTGGAATGTGCTGCCTGGGAGGGTGGTGGAGATGGGATACCTCACATCCTTTAAACAGTACCTGGATGAGTGCTTGGCACATCATAACATTCAGGGCTATGGGCCTATTGCTGGCAGGTTGGATTAGGTGGGAGTTCAGGTGCTTCTCTTGTATCAGCGCAGACTTAATGGGCCAAAGGGCCTCTTCTACACTGTATGATTCTATTATTCCTATCACAAAAAGCAGTCCCAATATTAAAGCACTTGCATAGACTGCAGATACAATGGTGATTGTCCCTTGCTTTAGTCTAGAAACAAGGAAGATGAGATTTTGATTCATTTGATTAAAACCCTTTGCAGCTGGAAACATAAGGGATAATATTCTGAGTGTGGATAGATATTGGGGAGCCCTACCCACTGCCTGGAAAGTTGGTTCCACTGCCCATCAAACTGCCAAGTTCCCACATGTTTTTTGGTGTAATTGTTCTCCCTGCTCCTCCCTGTAAAGATGCTGATTTAATGATGCTAGGCATGTCCGCCTGCCTAGAGCTCGGGTTACTGATCAACCCCATTGACATCGGCTGATTTTCCCCTCCCTGACCTAGGGGCACAGAACTGGATTGTACTCTACAGCTGTCCTGTTCAAATCAGCAAACTCCGCACAAACCGAGAATTGAACTGTGGACCTTTTGGACTGTGTGTAACACATTGACTTCATCAACTGGGAAGCTGTCCCTTCTTTCAACTGAGTTTTGCAGGATTTCCTTTCCAAACATCTTTAAATTTAAAAAAAACTTGCATTTTGCAATCAGTTAAAGGATGTGCATTCCTCAGAGATTTGCTATCAGTGCTTTTAAATCCATAACAGCCATTTCAACAAAACCTCAAGCTTTTGTCAGGATTTTTGTGCTTGGAAACAGGAAATTCCTATTTACAAACAATTGTTATGAACAGATAAACTGCAGGAAAATTGATGTATTCAGCAGCAAGGATAGACATGGATTTGCTGTGCTTTGCCTTTCCTTAACATTTACTACTTAACAATATTGGTAAATGCTATTGGAAATCCTGACTTTGCACTAATTCAAGGTTTTGCCAAGGTCACACTTAACGTAGGAACCACCATGCGTCGAGCAGAAACAACAACTTGGATTTATATAGCATCCTCAACATAATGAAGAGTCCCAAGTGTCAAACAAAGGCAGCACGGTAGTTCAGTGGTTAGCACTGCAGCTTCACAGCCCAAGGGATCTGGGTTGATTCACTGTCTGTGTGGAGTTTGTCTGCATGGGTTTCCTCCGGGTGCTGTGGTTTCCTCCCACAGTCCAAAGATGTACAGATTAGGTTGATTGGCCATGCTTAAATTGCTCCTCAATGTTCTGAGATGTGTAGGTTAGAGGAGTTAATGGGTAAATATGTTGGGATGTGGGGATAGACCTTGGGTGGGATTGTGGTTGGGTGCAGATTCAATGGGCCGAATGGCCTCTTTCTATACTGTGGGGGTTCTATGACTCTGTGAAGGTATCAAACCACATAAGGAGATATTGGAGGCGATTCTCCTAGCCTGCTGCTCTCTGTGAGTCTCCGAGTCTAAGGTTTCTGTGCTCTATGGTCAGAATGAATCCCGTTGTGACATTCTGTGATGTACAAATTGCCGGATATTCATTCTGGAAATCACACTAAAAAAACTGGCAGAATTTACTCCCATTTTCCCACATGTTAGAATGTTTTGGGGAAAATCTCAGCCAATAATTTCAAGTATTCAGAGAGAGTAACAATTTACTTGAAAACCTTAGAAGTGTCCACAGAATGAAACTGTCTTCACCTGATGTTGCCGCTGACTCTTGGTCCAATAAGCTGAGAACACAGTGAGCTGGTATTCCTGCTTATGGTCAGAACCAATGGTCCCTAATGGAAATGAGCTTCAGGTGATGACAAGAAAGGAATGGGCTGTACTGTGATGTCCTTCATGAATCAATAGCCATCAGAAATCAGGGCTAAAAGACAATGATGTCAGAACAAGACTTGTGTTTTCATTATCTATGGAAATACACTTCCACCTTCAGTCAGCAGTATGTGAACAATTCCAGAATGAAGATTAGAAAAAATAAATATCACACAGGTATTATAAAGAAAATAGCATCTTATTTAGCTAACACTATGGAGATGCATTGGTCCTTTGTGGGATTTGTTACCTGGTCTCAATTTAGCTCAAGTTGTTGTGAGTCCCAATATTTTTATATTTTGCACATAAA
The DNA here is from genome assembly GCA_024679065.1 of Sphyrna mokarran. Lineage (NCBI taxonomy): Eukaryota > Metazoa > Chordata > Chondrichthyes > Carcharhiniformes > Carcharhinidae > Sphyrna > Sphyrna mokarran. The sequence continues at coordinate 1,907,206 of JAGIQG010000024.1, forward strand.
TTTTTCAGCCACCCCAGGAATGTTTATATTTGGGATGAATTTCTCTCCCCGCACTCGGGTCAATGAAAATTAGTCACTTGTTTATACTTGGTCTAATGAACCATTCGATCAGCGTGGCACTGAGGTTCTAAAGACGTCACAAAGCTTCAGTCCTATTCTCACATGAGCACCCCCCAGTTGAGATGGTCAGGCTGGATTCAGGGAGAGATTCTGGCTGGTTTAGCTCTCCCTTGGTCCAGGGTGTTTACCCAATGCCATATTTCTGCCTCAATTTCTGTCAGCCATTCGGTCAAAGTTGGCATTTTCAGTGGTCATAGAACTTTCCAGCATGGAAACAGGCCCTTCAGCCCAACTTGTCCATGTTGCCGTTTGTTTTTAAATCCTTAAGCTAATCCCAATTGCCCGCATGTGGCCCATATCCCTCTATACCCATCGTACCCATATAACCGTCTAAATGCTTTTTAAAAGACAAAATTGTACCCCCCTCTACTACTACCTCTGGCAGTTTATTCCAGACACTCACCTCTGTCTGGAAAAATTGCCCCTCTGAACACTTTTGTACCCCTCCCCTCTCACCTTAAATCTCTGCCCTCTGGTTTTAAACTCCCCCTATCTTTGGGAGAAGATATTGAGCTGATCTATGGTCTTTGTGGATCAAGTTACCCATTGGCTGAGATTTACCCCCTGATTGTGTCATTCTACGCAACCGAAATCAAAGTAACCAGTACAAAGGACCATGGAGATTTTAAACACTATTTACATTCAGGGAAACTCAAATGTTTGTCGTGGTTTGCATTTATTTTATTAACACTGCGCAGGGGGCAGCCCCTATAGGCCTGGTTCCACCCTCCGGATGAATTCATCACCATTGGGAATCTCGGCTAATTTTGCCCATTGCTGGGTCATTCAGGAGGCTCCAAAAATTAAATAAGAACACGTGGATGCAAGGATCTGGATAGAAATGTTTCCAAACTTTTTAAATGTGGTTGTTGTTTTAAAGGAACTGCTGTTCCCCAGAAGAACTGCCAAATAGTTTTTTTAAAACTATTTTTAAATGGATAGAATGGGACACAACTTTAAATTAAGGGGTATGAGTTATAGGACGGATATCAGAGGTAGGTTCTTTACTCAAAGAGTGATTAGGGAGTGGAATGCCCTGCCTGCAGCTGTTGTAGATGCGCCAAGTTTGGTGGCGTTTAAGAGGTTAGTTGATAAGTATATGGATGAGAAGGGAATGGTTTAGTTTGGAGGGGCATTGCTTTTTATTTTGGTCGGCACAACATCGAAGGCCGAAGGGCCTGTTCTGTGCTGTATTGTTCTATGTTCTATGTTCTATGTTCTAAAAATGAACTTGAAGTCATTTTAATGGGATTAATCAGAGATGACATTCTGATTAAATTTCTGTAATAAAAACCTTCTCGGTTTTTCTAATGAAACTTCAACAAGTTACTGATCTTTAATATAAAAAGAAATTTTTTAAGCATTTTTTTTAAAAATGGCATTCTAAAACACTGGCCAATTGGATGATTTACAGCAGAAGTTGTATTTACTGATATGCAAATAAGTTTGAGAGAAATTGGGAGAAAACTCTCTTTGAAACAGTGATAATTCCGAATGCAATTTACATTGGATTCAGTATTTTCTATAAAAGCAGAAACTCAATCCCACTCTGCTGCCACTCAGCTAAACTGCTGCAATTTTGTATTTTTTTTGTCTTATCTGGCTGTTCTTAATTCTGGACCATGAAGAATGAGACCTTGAATTGAAGAAAGCCTCTTGATTAGTGGTAACACATTCAATGAGTCTCAAACAGCACTGCCTTCTCGTGCTTTTTTTGATTTTTTTTCCATCATTCACTAATCGATGAACTTTTAACAGAAAGATTTTCACCAAAAAAAATCCAGTGAAGGAAAATAAAAATATGTTGATCTTTTTAAGTGAAACTAGTGTTAATGTCCAAAGAGACAAGATTGAAGCAAGACACAATTCCAGCAGAAATTTACCCATGTAACTGTCTAAAAGATAAAATTGTACCTGCCTCTATTACTACTATTAGCAGCTTGTTCCAAACACTCAGCACCTGCTGTATGAAAAAAATTAACCCTCTGGGCACTTTTGTATCTCTCCCCTCTTGGCTCACACTGATGTCCTCTAGTTTTAGACTCCTCTACCTTTGGGAAAAGATATTGACTATCTACTGATCTGTACCCTCATTATTTTATAGACCTCTATAAGATCACCCCTCAGCTTCCTACACTCCAGAAAAAAAGTGCCAGTCTATTCAGCCTCACCTTATAACTCAAGCCATCAATTCCTGGTAGCATTCCAGTAAATCTTTTCTGCACTCTTTCTATTTTAATAATATCTTTTCTATAATAGAGCAACCAGAGCTGTACATAGTATTCCAAGGGTGGCCTTACCAATGTCTTGTACAACTTCAACAAGATGTCCCAACCTCTGTACTCAATGTTCTGACTGATGAAACCAAGCATGCTGAATACCTTTTGCACCATTCTATCCACCTGTGTCTCCACTTTCAAGGAGCTATGAACATGTAACCTTAAATCTCTTTGTTCTGTAACTCTCCTCAGTGCCCGACCATTAACTGAGTAATCCTGCCCTGGTTCAATCTACCAAAATAAGTCCCATGGGCCAGATGGGATTTATCTCAGGTTACTCTGGGAGGCTAGAGAGGAGATTGCAGAGCCTTTGGCTTTGATCTTCATGTCGTTGGCTACAGGTGTAGTGCCGGAAGACTGGAGGATGGCAAATGTTGTCCCCTTGTCTAAGAAGGGGAGCAGAGACCATCCTGCAAATTATAGACCAGTGAGCCTTACATCTGTTGTGGGGAAAGTTTTGAAAAGAATTATAAGGGATAGGATTTATAGTCATTTAGAAAGAAATGAATTGATTAGGAATAGTCAACATGGATTTGTGAAGGGAAGGTCATGCCTCACAAATCTTATTGAGTTTTTTAAAAAGGTGACTAAAGAGGTGGATAAGGGTAAGGCAGTTGATGTGGTGTATACGGATTTTACAAAGCGTTTGACAAGGTTCCACATGGAAGACTACTGCAGAAAGTGCAGATGCATGGGATTGAGGATGATTTAGCAATTTGGATTGGGAATTGGCTAGCTGATAGAAGACAGAGGGTGGTGGTTGATGGGATATATTCAACCTGGAGTTTAGTTACTAGTGGTGTACCTCAGGGATCTGTTTTGGGGCCACTGCTGTTTGTTATTTTTATAAATGACCTGGATGAGGGTGTAGAGGGATGGGTTAGTAAATTTGGAAATTTGGAGGAGTTGCAGACAGTGAGGATGGATGTTACAGTTTGCAGAGGGACATAGATAAGTTGCAGAGTTGGGCCGAGAAGTGGGAAATGGAGTTTAATGTGGAAAAGTGTGATGTGATTCACTTTGGTAAGAGTAATATGTGTGCAGAATATAGGGCTAATGGTAGGACTCTTAGTAGCGTAGGTGAGCAGAGAGATCTCAGTGTACAGGTGCATAGATCCCTGAAAGTTGGTACTCAAGTTGATAAGGTTGTTAAGAAGGCGTATAGTATGTTAGCATTTATTGGTGGAGGAATTGAATTTCAGAGCCGAGATGTCATGTTACAACTGTACAAAACTCTGGTGCAGCTGTACTTGGAGTATTGTGTACAGTTTTGGTCACCACATTATAAGAAAGATGTGGAGGCATTGGAAAGGGTGCAGAGGAGGTTTACCAGGATGTTGCCTGGTATTATGGACAGGTCTTATGAGGAAAGGCTAAGGAACTTGAAGTTATTTTCATTAGAGAGAAAAAGGCTAAGAGATGACTTAATTGAGACATATAAGATGATCAGAGGGTTAGATAGGGTGGATAGTGAGAGCCTTTTTCCTCGGATGGTGCTGGATAACACGAGGGGACATAGTTTTAAATTAAGGGGTGGTAGTTTAGGGCAGATATCAGAGGTGGGTTCTTTACTCAGAGGGTAGTAAGGGCGTGGAATGCCCTGCCTGTAGCAGTTGTGGACTCATCAAGTTTAAGGGCGTTCAAATAGGCAGTGGATAGGCATATGGATAGCATTGGAATAGTTTAGGATAGAGGGTCATAGAATTGATTACATTGGTCAGCACAACATCGAGGGCCGAAGGGCCTGTAGTGCGCTGTAATGTTCTATATTCTAAAATGCATCACCTCGCATTTATCTAAATTAAACTCCATCTGCCATTTGTCAGCCCACTGGCCCAATTGATCAAGATCTCACTGCAATCAGGGATAACTTTCTTCACTGCCCACTATGCCACAAGTCTTGGTGTCATCTGCAAACTTACTAACCATGCCTCCTATATTCTCATCCAAATGATTAATATAAATGACAAATAACAGTGGACCCAGCACTGATCCCTGAGGCACACCGCTGGTCACAGGCCTCCAGTTTGAAAAACAAACTCTCTACAACCACCCTCTGGTTCTGTCGAGAAGTGGAGATGCCGATGTTGGACTGGGGTAAACACAGTAAGAAGTCTCACAATACCAGCCTTTACAGCTAATCTGCTATTATTAGACTCACATTCTAATCAGCATTCTGTAAACCGCGTGTGCCTTCGTATACCCTGTTTTTGAACAGAACTCTCCACTCACCTGATGAAGGAATATTGTGTTCCGAAAGCTTCTATCAAAAAAAATTTGATAGGTTTACTATCAAATAAACCTGCTGAACTTTAACCTGGTGTTGTGAAACTTCTTACTCTATCAAGAAGCCAATTTTGTATCCTTTAGATACCTCACCCTAGATTCCGTGAGATTTAACCTTATGCAGCAACCTACTATTCAGTACCTTGTCAAAGGCCTTGCTAAAGTCTATGCACACCACATCAACTGCCCTGCCCTCATCTACTTTCTTGGTTACCCCTTTAAAAAACTCAATCAAATTTGTGAGACATGATTGAGACAGGATTGCACTTCTAATCCTGTCTCTCAAAATACTTACCCACCACAGATGTGAGACTCACTGGTCTGTAGTTCCCAGACTTTTCCCTGCAGCCCTTTTTAAACAAAGGCACATTTGCCACTCTCCAATCTTCAGGTACCTCACCCGTGACTATCAATGATTCAAATATCTCTGCTGGAGGACCCGTCATATTTTCCCTAGCCTCCCACAATGTCCTGAGATAGACTTCATCAAGTCCTGAGGATTTACATACCTTGATGCGCCTTAAGATTCCCAGCACCTTCTTCTCTGTAATATGTACACTCCTGAAGACATCATTATTTATTTTCCCAAGTTCCCAAACGTCCATGTTTTTCTCAACAGTAAATACTGATGAGAAATATTCATTTAGGATCTCACCCATCCCTTGTCTTAATCATAAAAATCTTGATTAATCTTGACTTAATCATAAAAAAAAACACAACTTCCCCTTCCTGACCAGGACAGTTTTTAGACAATTGATATTGAGCGCAGCAGAACATCAACTTACTTTTCAACCATATTTTTAATGCAATGAATCATCTCAAGATACATCAGTTACAAAACAATATTTGTCACAGAGACACATAAAGAGATATTACAGATAAAAACAGAAAATGTTGGAAAAACTCAGCAGATCCACAGGGAATTTTTGGACATCTCATCCCAAAGCTCAGTCACAGGGAGAGGTTTCCAGGAGCTGGAAGCGGGAGTAAGAGAAGCAGAGATATTTGTAGAGAGGATATCAGAATCACAAGATACTGCAAATCTGACACGTCTCCACTGCAGAGGGGAGGTGATGACCCAGTGGTATTAGTGACATACTCATGGTAATTTGTTCTCACTGGAATGATAGAAATTGAGGAGTAATCCTGTGCTTTACCAGGATGTTGCCTGGTATGGAAGGCAGGTCTTATGAAGAGAGGCTGAGAGATTTGAGGTTGTTTTCGTTAGAAAGAAGGCGGCTAAGAGAAGACCTTATTGAAACATATAAGATGATTAGAGGTTTAGATAAGGTGGACAGTGATAGCCTTTTTCCTAGGATGGAGAAAGCTAGCACGAGGGGACACAGCTTTAAATTAAGGGGTGGTGGTTTTAGGACAGATGTCAGAGGTATGTTCTTTACCCAGAGGGTGGTAAGGGTATGGAATGCCTTGCCAGCGTCAGTTGTAAATGCGCCAAGTTTGGTGGCGTTTAAGAGGTTAGTAGATAAGTTTATGGATGAAAAGGGAATGGTTTAGGTTAGAGGGTCATTGCTTTTTCCTAATTGGTCAGCACAACATCGAAGGCCGAAGGACCTGTTCTGTGCTGTAATGTTCTATGTTCTAATCTGATAGAAGTCTACAAGATTATGAGAGGCATGGACAGAGTGGATAATCAGAAGTTTTTTCCCCAGGGTGGAAGAGTCAATTACTAGGGGGCACAGGTTTAAGGTGCGAGAGGCAAGGTTTAAAGGAGATGTACGAGACAGACTTTTTTACACAGAGGCTAGTGGGTGCCTGGAACTCGCTGCCAGGGGAAATAGTGGAAGTGGATACGATAGTGAGTTTTAACATGAATGGGATGAACATAGAGGGATATGGTCCCCGGAAGGGTAGGGGGTTTTAGTTCAGTTGGGCAGCATGGCGAGTGCAGGATTGGAGGGCCGAAGGGCCTCTTCCTGTGCTGTAATTTTCTTTATTTTTTTTCTTTGTTCTTTGTTCTAATTATTGAAAATTCCTCCTTCATTCCTCTCACAGGCTGCGTTTTTTCATTTCTTCACCTTGGAATTTCCATAGTAATTTCATTGCAGTGTTAATATAAACCTGCTTGGAACACTAATAAATAAACTTTCAAACAGGGGACCAGTATGATCTAAGGGAGATTTTCATGATTATTGCCCATGATGAGATGGTTAGAGGTTCCATGAGACTTCAAAAGAGGAAGAGGGGAGAAAATAAATTTCCATGTGGTATTTCTTTCAATAACCAAGCCACAAAATGATTTTAAAAATTCCCCACCCCACTGAGATATGAAAATACTAAATAACATAAGATGCAAACTCTCAACTCTTGAAAACCAAAGGTTCTTTGATTTAGCAAATCGCCAACATTTTACTTCAAGCTTCTCCAGGAGTAGGTCTGGATATTGAATAATTTTCTGTAAACTCCAATCCTGACCATTCCCATAACTCCCATAATGATCAAGGACAGAGATCGAGGAACAGAATCATAACAACAGCCAGTTGAATGTAAGAACGATTTCACATTTTCAGTGATTGTACACCAGATTCTTTACAATTATATTTTATATATCAGCAGTGATTTAAATGTATAGAATATATCTAATATAATCGAACAGTGTTCAGAAAGAAACTATGACACTGAGATACCTTAGGAGATATTGGCTGGAATTTTGCCATTGTGCCTGCAATGGGAATCTGAGCAGTTGAGGGACGCAGCATGGAAAGGTCCATTGATCTCAGGAAGGATTTTACGGTTTCCGGACAAGCGAGGCCACAAGATCCCGCCCATTAGATGACAAAAAGTTCGGTCAAGCAACAGATTATAAAGAGTGTCTTAAAGGAGGAGAAAGAGCTCATGAGGTGTAGGGAGGGAATTTCAGAACCTATAAGGCTCAGAGGCAACTGAAGGCATTGCTGCAAATGGCAGTGCATAATTTCAAGGAAGAGGTCAGAAAGGAAAGCATGGATACCTCAGGGGATGATGGGGCTGGAGGAAATTACAGAGATAGAAACATAGAAAATTACAGCTCAGAAACAGGCCATTTGGCCCTTCTTGTCCTAGTCCCACTGACCTGCATTTGGACTATATTCCTCCACACCCCTCTCATTCATGAACCTGTCCAAGTTTTTCTTAAATGTTAAAAATGATCCTGCATTTACCACTTTATCGGCAGCTCATTCCACACTCCCATCACTCTCTGTGTGAAGGAACCCCCCCCAATATTCCTTTTAAATTTTTCCCCCTTCACCCTTAACCCATGCCCTCTGTTTTTTTTCTCCCCTACCCTCAGTGGAAAAAGCCTGCCTGCATTCATTCTATCCATACCCATCAAAATCTTATACACCTCTATCAAATCTCTCCACCTTCTTCTACACTCCAGGGAATAAAGTCCTAACCTATTCAATCTCTCTCTGTAACTCAGCTTCTCAGATCCCAGCAACATCCTCGTGAACCTTCTCTGCACCCTTTCAACCTTATTTACATCCTTCCTGTAACTAAGTGACCAAAACTGTACACAATACTCTAAATTCGGTCTCACCAATGCCGTATAAATCCTTACCATAACACTCCAACTTTTATACTCGATAATCCGATTTATAAAGGCCAATGTACCAAAAGCACTCTTTACTATCCACCTATGATGTCACTTTTAGGGAATTCTGTATCTGTATTCCCAGATCCCTCTGTTCAACTGCACTCTTCAGAATCCTACCATTTACCCTGTAAGTTCTACTTTGATTTGTCCTTCCAAAGTGCAATACCTCACACTTGTCTGCGTTAAATTCCATTTGCCATTTTTCAGCTTAATTTTCTAGTTGATCCAAATCCCTCTGCAAGCTTTGAAAACCTTCCTCACTGTCCACTACACCTCCAATTTTTGTATGATCAGCAAATTTGCTGATCCAATTTATTACATCATCATCCAGATCAATTGATATAGATGACAAACAACAATGGACCCAACACCGATCCTTGCAACACTACACTAGTCATGGACCTCCACTCTCTGGCTTCTGCCATTGATTTATTTGAATAAAATTGGTTGGATTTAAAACTGGAGTTGCAGACTTCTTACTGTGTTTACCCCAGTCCAACGCCGGCATCTCTACATCATTCTTCCATTGAGCCAGTGTCTAATCCAATTTACTACCTCCCCATGTATACCTTGCAACTGCACCTTCCTAATTAACCTTCCATGAGGGACCTTGTCAAAGGCCTTGCTGAAATCCAGGAAGACAACATCGAGCATCTTCCCTTCATCCACATTCCTGGTAACCTCCTCAAAAAACTCTAATAGATTGATCAAACATGACCTACCGCGCACAAAGCCATGTTGACTCTCCCTAATAAGTCCCTAGCTATTCAAATACTTGTAGATCCTATCCTTTATCACACACTTCCAATAGGGAAGGAGCAAGCATTTAAAAACAAGAAGGAAAGTTTTGCCATCAAGTTAATGCTCAATCTGAAACCAATATATATCATTAGGCACAGGTTTGTGGGTAAAAGGACTCAGGCAGCAGAATCTTTGATGACCTCAAGTTTACAGTAGGATGTGGGAGAGCAGACAGGAGATGCTGAAACACATATTTATATATAATCTTTGACATAAAATCAGATGAAATTGGATTCCAAGCCTAAAGGCTTGGTCAGAGAAGTGCATTTAACAAGTGTTGTATAAGAGGAGAGAGTGTTGAGGAGGTGTTAATGAAAGAAGTTCCAGATTGTGTAGCCTGGGAGGTTAAGGACACAGTCATCAATGATGGAGCAAATGGTGGGGAATTATGCAAGATCCCAGAATCCATGTAGAGAGTTGGGGTTCGGGCTGGAAGATTGTGTATAGATAGAGAGTGGGGCAAGGATTGAAATATAGGGATGAGAATTTCCGTTTGGAAATCTAAGAGTGAGAAGCTGATGTAAATCTGGAAGAATGAAGAGATCTTGGTGCAAGATACATTTAGTACTTTTCCCTCTTCTGGGATTTCACGACCTTTGACCTCCTCAACATTAAGGAATTTGAGACTTTTCTGAGTATGAGAGGTGCTATAGAAATGCAAGGATTTGTTGTATTTCTAATAGAATAAGAGATGCAAGAGCAGTACATTGAGACAGATCTCTCATACAGGTGTTTACAAGGAAATGGAAGCCACAATTTGGATTATGTCAGTAATATCGTGTGTCTTGAAAAAATGTTGTCGTGTGAATTTATCCTGGTGTAAAACTCAGCGTCAGTTGAGTCTTCAAGGCAAACTATTCTTGGCAACATTTTCACAAAGAACCTGCCTTGCAAAATAACACATTTTAAAATAGGTCATGTACAGATAGCGGTTCTTGCTGTTTGCTTCGATTCATGTTGTTTGGGTGAGGCAGTCTGTGTAACTACCTGACTGCTGGTCCAATAAGAGAGCAGATTAATGGTGTTTGCTCAAATAGGAGGAGTTGATAGAATGATTACTGAATATTTGAATCCAGGCCAATTACCTTTTCATTGTCAGTAATACGGGAAAAACACAGCTGTACTGCCAGTACAATCAGCTGAAATAAATCAGGGATTATTTTGAAATGGTTTGAAACATAGCCACTCCATTTCAGTGTTTGCTGTGAGTTACAGAAATGGTTTACAATGTTCTGAAGCAGTGACCCACTCCTTAGAGAAGCCTGAAGTGGCCAGGAACAGCCTGCCTGCTCTGTGTCTCCAGCAGATTGTTTTCTCAATATATTTCTTTACCTGCAATCCCACCTCAGGAAAGCTCTGGTTCTGTAAACTCTCACTAAGTCAATGGATCAGAGTTCAGTGCACAGGCCCACACATTTATTCCCCAGTTCACTTGTGACTTTTTGCCATCACCTTTATTGCTTTGAGGAAGTGCCGTCACTGAGTGTAGAATCACATTGCTGCTCTGAGTGGTTCAGCTAGTTGCTCTCTGCAAATATGATGTCATCTCTTCTAAGGCAAGTACCGTCTTGTTTCCTTTGTCACCAACTTTAAGCTGCGGTTGGTGGTAAATGGAAAAGCCTGTGTTTTGTCTTTTGACTCCTTTCCCACAGAAACACATTGTTACATTCCGCTTTTACTCACTCCTAAAGGTATTTTGTCTATCCTTTTTGAAACGCAATCAGTTTTGAAAGATAGTTTAGCCTCAATATTCCAAGAGCCAATTAAAATTTAATAAAGTGGAGAATATGTCCCAACTGCTATTGTTTTTACGATAACAGATTTTGGGTGTTTTGAGTGTTTCATCGTGGGGTAGTGGAACCTCATTAACATATTTAAATCAGGCTCCCACAATTACAATTAAGAACCTGATTAAAAATTGAATAATTGCCATGCAGGTCTTTAGACATTGGGAAACTCAGCAACGTGGAGATTGGGGATTCTGCAGCACTCCTTGTGGGCACAGGGAAGCCTTTGTCCATCACTGCCTCACTCAACTGTGACTGATTACATTCCCTCCTCCGTCTCACACTCCTACGCTGCCCTGATGACTGAGTTCCCCTCATCATCCTCCATCACCCTCTTGAAACTCAATCACAGACACAGTGACAAGTCACATCAGCTTTTGACAAAATGTGAGATTTAGAAATCCTGTGTGAATTGAGCAGGTTTATCAGTGGGCTCAGTCATCTGAGATGAAACATGTTCCGGCTACACTATATGTATGTGTGATGGTGTATGTGTGAATGTGCTCTGTGTGCATGCATGTGTATGTGTGTGTGAGGCTCACTTTGTGTGTGTGTGACTGAATGTGTGTATATGTGTGTGCATGCATATGTGTGTGATATTTTTTGTTCATCTGTGCGTGACTGTGTATATATGTGTATGCGTGTGTGAATGTAAGTGACTTGTATGTGTGACTGCATGTGACTGTGCATGTGTGAATGTGAGTGACTGTGTGTATGCATGTGTGTTTATGTGTGTGACTGTGAGAATATGAATGTGTATAAATTTGTGTGTGTATGTGTGTCTGCATGTAAATGTAAGTCTGTGAGCACTTGTGTGTGTGTTTATGTGTGTGAACATGTGTGAAGTGGAGTATTTGTGAATTGTGTGTGGCTGAATGATTTTTGTTATTTTTCATTTGTGAGATGTGGGTGTCATTGGTTGGCCAGTATTTATTACCCATTTCTAATTGCCCTTGAGAAGGTGATGGTGAATTGCCTTTTTGAACGCATTACAGCCCATATGCAGTAGGTGTACACATAGTGCTGTTAGAGAGGAAGTTCCAGGATTTTGACCCAACGATAGTGAAGGAACGGTGACATATTTCCAACTCAGGATGGTGAGTTAATTGGAGGGGAACCTCCAGGCAGAAATGTTCTTAGGCATCTGCTCTCTTATTAGAGTTCGGAAGATGCTGTTGAAGGAACTCTATTGGGTTGCTGCAGTGCACTTGTAAATGGAACATATAGTTGCAACAGTGTGGGGTGATGGAGGGATTGAAGGTTGGTAGAAGGGGTGGCAATCAAGTGGGCTGCTTTGTTCTGCATGGTGTCGAGCTTTTTTGAGTATTGTTGGAGCTGCATCTGTCCAGGTAACTGGAGAATATTTCATCTCACCAGACTTGTGCCTTGTTAGTGTTTACAGTTTGTGGAGCTGGGATGTAAGTTACTTGCTGCAGGATGTTTTTTAAATTCTTACATGGCATGTGAGCATTTATTACTCATCCTTTAATTGCCCTTGAATTGCAAGGCTTGCGGTGTTTAGATTCAACCACATTGGATGTAGATCTGGAGTCACATGTAGGCCAAACCCAGAACAGATTTCCTTCTCTAAAGGGCATTAATGCATCAAATGGGTTTTTATGACAATCGACAATGACTTCAGACTTTTAATTACAGGCATTTATTGAATTCAAATTTCAACATCAATCACGATGGGATTTGAACTCGGGTCCCCAGCGTATTACCCTGGCTGTCTGGATTATTAGTCCAGTGAAAATACCATGATGTCACTATCTCTGGCCTTTTCTTACAGCCATTGTATTTATATGGCTTGCTCAGTTCAGTTTCTGGGCGATGGTAACAAGACCCAGCATGTTATTAGTGAGGGATTCAGCGGATGATAAAGTCATTGAGAGTCAAGGTACAATGATTAAATTTTCTCTTGTTGGAGATGATCTTTGCCTGGCTCCTTGTTAATTGCCGCTTGCAAGCCCAAGTCTTGGTAGTGTCTGGATTTGAACTCTCACACCCCATCAACAAATATCAAAAATTCTATTAAGGAAACATTTAGTTGCTCAATACTAATATGAAAGCATTCTGAAGCCAAGACTATTTTTCCAATTCCACTTCCTCGTGAGATTTTAATCAGTGTACGGTTAACAGTGACAGGGTAGATAATCCTGTGAGTTCAGTGAGAACTTGGTGTACACTTACCCCATGAATTGGTTATTACAACATTACAGCTCTCTCTTCCCGATTTTCATGAGTTTAGACTGTTGTATTTTGTAAATAATCAGCTTATAGTCGGCCTGTGAAACCAGAGTCACACAACAAAGGAGTCAAAACCCATAAACAGTTAAACCACATGCTGAACCTGAACAGCTGGTGTTTTAGACCGTGTAGCAATGACACCGCAGCACTCCTGCAGTGTGTGAAATGAATATATTTGCAGCATTTCCAAGCTGCAGCAGTGAAATGTATTTATTTTCTTGCACTGGTTTTTGCTTCACGAATGTAGGCTGATAAAAGTTGTAACAAATATTTTTCACACTATTTTTTAAGGTACCGACAGTTCTATCAAACCAACACTTTTACTGAGATATGCAATTCAACCTCAGCCTTGCTGATGCCTCAGCGAGAATCTGCTGGATGTAAATGAGTTGCTGCAAATCTGGCAACATTTCAGAACATAAGAACATAAGAAATAGGAGCAGGAGTCGGCTATCCAGCCCCTCGAGCCTGCCCCACCATTTATAAGATCACGGCTGATCTGAAGTGGATCAGTTCCACTTTCCCGCTTTCTCCCCATAACCCTTAATTCCCTTGTCTATCAGAAATCTATCTACCTGTGACTTAAACATATTCAGTGATGTAGCCTCCACCACTTCAATAGGCAGAGAATTCCAGAGATTCACCACCCTTTGAGTGAAGAAGTTTCTCTTCAACTCTGATCTAAACTGTCCCCTCCCCCACCCTTATTTTAGGGCTGTGCCTTCTAGTTCTGTTATCCTTTCTAAGCGGGAAGAATCTCTCTACCTGTACCCTATCTATCCCCTTTATTATCTTATATGTCTCTATAAGATTCCCTCTCAGCCATCTAAACTCTGCGTATAGACCCAGTTTATTCAATCTCTCCTCATAGGCTAACCCTCTCATCTCCGGTATCAGCCTAGTGAACCTTCTCTGCACTCCCTCCAAGACCAATATATCCTTTGACAAATGCTGCGAACAAAACTACACACAGTACTCCAGTTGCGGCCTCACCAGTGCCCTGTACAGTTGCAGCAAGACCTCCCTGCTTTTATATTCTATCCCTCTCGCTATAAAGGCCAACATCCCATTCGCCATCTTGACCACCTGCTGCACCTGCAGACTGGGTTTTAGTGAATTGTGCACAAGGACTCTCAGATCCCTCTGTACCGTAGCATGCTGCAGCTTTTCACCCTTTAAATAATAATCTCTCTTACTACTTCATCCAACATGGTTGGAAAATGCTTCGGGATTTACCTGCATTGTTAACAGGTTCATGTAACAGCTGAATTTCCCAATTCTGTCCATTCTCCAATGTCAACTTGGGCTAATCCATTTCCAGTTCCTGTCCAATGCTGGATTGATTCATTCTAACAAGGGGATTGCACCATCTTAGTATCTGTGGACTAGGAAACACAGGGATCTCATTCACAATCCTACTGGAATCACATTCACAATCCCATTGGAATCACTGGGATCTCATTCACAATCTCACTGTTTATACAATCCACTCAGATTCATATTTCTGAACACTCCCTCTGGAATGAGATCCCAGTGATTCCAGTGGGATTGTGAATGAGATCCCTGTGATTGTTACTAGTTCGTGCTTCTGTGTGCATGCTTGGTGGGGACAGGATTCCGTTGTGGTGTATTTTCTGTCTACCTTTGGGTAGAGTTTTATCCAAAAATCCAATCATTTGGAAGTGGCTGGGGTTGGCTGTAAAGCTACTTTTAAACCCGTTCGGATTTTATCCTCTATTGAAGTGAGGAAGGCATATAGTTGGGTGGAAAATGGTCACAATTTTACCATCAAGCTGTGCCTGTTTTTGGGCGTGAAAGCTTGGCAAAGTAAGTTGTGAGGCGAGTAGCGTAATCCACAACTGTCTCCGTGCCAATTCCCCCTTTACCCAGGCCCGAAATTAGTCACAATCGGGACCATGCCCAAAACAGGCACAAAGACCATTTAAATGCATTTGCATACATTTAAATTGACTTAATGGGCTGCACACCGAACATCACTGGCACTTCCCCCTTTATCTCTGCATTCACCCATCCGGAATCTGCAAAACTGACATGCTCCATGAAAGTCCAATTCGGCTGCTCCAGTTAGTGAGGTAGTAAATACTGAATGTCCAAAGATTCTCTGCTTGAAATTTGTGGAGGGTCTGCTGCCACTCTGCCTGAGATCGATGGGGAAGAAAGGGGAGGAGATTGCAGTCTGGGTGGCTGAGGGAGCGGGGGGGATAAAGGGGTCAGTGATGTTGTGGGGTAGGATAATGCCTGTGGGGCTCAGGAGCAATGTGGAGACACATTCTATCACTTTGTTTTTTGCGCATGTGCAGTTGGAGGCACCAATTGGAACTGCAGGATTTTGGGGGTATTAAGCCCCACCCTACAGGCCCGTGCAGAGTGCGTATGGGGGGTGCCTGAGAACGGGTCTAAAAGTCGGATCTGAAACACTCTCAGTTTCAAGACCATCCAGCACTTAGAGCAGGACTCATTGTCTCATGATGAGAAGCTGAGTAAATTGGGTTTATATTCTCTGGATTTGAGAAGAATGAAATGTGATCTCATTGAAACCATTTCCTTGGTAATTTGCTGTCTTCCTGGTCTGACAGTTTCAATGAGACCTTTACCTTTCCTGCTTTACAGCAGTGAGTGAGAGTGTGTCCTCCTACATTTGGACAGAGTTGGATTTTAACACTGGGCCTGGAATCCCGCCCGGATTGAGTCAGGAAGCTGGGCAAAGCGAGATTGGAAGAAAAATCTCTGAAGTAATTGGGCAGGGAAAGACAATTGGTCACTGAGTGCTGTTCCCAGAAAATTACTGTTTGTCGCTTCCCTTGGCTGCAGAACTTGGAACATGTGGCAGAATCTCGGGATAGGCCTGGCCCAACATTTTAACCTGAGATGAGGAGAAATTTCCTCACCCAAAGTGTTGTGAATCTTTGGAACTCTTTACAAGGGTCATTGGTGTTCCATTGCTGAATATATTTCAGACTGAGATAGAATGTCTCAGAGAATCATTGAACATGGGGAACAGGCAGGAAATGGAGGGAGACAGAGGTTCAGCCAATATTGTATTGAATGGACAAGCAGGCTCAATGGGTCAAATGGCTTTTTCCTGTTCTTATTGTTGGTGCGGGATGTAAAACCAGCAAGCTATATTATACTGATCCCCTCATGGTTGGGACCTGTCACGTGAGGATTGATCAAATTCCCAGAGTCCCACAGGACTGTGAGCATCTTTGGAAGAGAACCCAGTGTGAGTGTGAATGAAGAGAATTACATCTATTGTTATCATTCCTCTGAAACAATAAATACTTAAACAAAAGAAGTCAGACAAAAAGCGTTAGTGAGTCAGCATGCAATTAAACTGTTCTGTGGAAATATATAGATAATTATTCAAAAGTTGCACAAGCATGGTATATAAACAAATATTGTTGCAGTAACAGTGTCTGCATTGAAAGCAACTTCACACAGTGCAAGTGCCTGAGTGAGATTATACCAGAATGGGTTGCTTGACTGTCTCATGGGTTTATTCTTGTTGCCAGAATGTTGGTTGATGCATGTGGGGTTATTCTCCCGTGTCTGTACTGCCCATGAATAGCCGTGCATACTGGCTGCATCTATCAAGAAAGTGTGATTCTCTGATGTGTAGAATTGGATATCAGAGACACAAATCTACAATGCTGGGGTGGTAATGTCTAAACATGCCTCTTTTCATAAGTATCCATTATTAACCAGCCTCTGATTTGCTTTACAAGTATTTCTGGAATTGAATCAGTTTCTTAGTCATTGTGGATCCGAGTTCATCGCTGAAACATTGCTGTACAAATATGTTGCGACGCTTTCAGGAAGCTTTCATGGAAGCTTTTAAAGAAGCTTCATTGCCAATATTGAGTTGGAAATCAAAGCAGGTGATAAGCATCAGCCTCAAGAACATACTCAATGACATGGTGACCCTTGTAACATTACCAATCACAGCAGTCTGATCTAAACACACGATGTAAAGGGTGCAGAGAATTGCTGCATTAATTCACTTCCAGTGCTTGGTTGGCAGACACTCACTGTTCACATTTTATCCAGAAACACAGCCAACCTGAAAAACTACCTCGTACAATGATGACATTCAATCCTTATTAAAATATGGTTTTCTCATTCAAATCTAAACAGCACTAACAAGGTACGACTAACCACAATGTTTTCTTCAACCTGTAGTTATACCTGTATAGCACCTTTAACAGGATGGTCCCAATGATTGGAAACTGAATACAACAGGGAGATGGTGGTGTAGTGGTATTGACACTGGATTAGTAATCCAATGGGCCCAGGCTGTTTCTCTGGGAACATGGGTTCAAATCCCACCACAGCAACTGATGAAATTTAGTTTAATTAACGGTCGGGATTCTCTGGCTGCTCACGCCAATGGGATTGTAGATCCCATCAGCAGTGCACCCCCTCCCAAGAGTTTCCTGCTGCCATGAGGTGACATCAATGGAAATCCCATAGACCAGAGAATCCCATATACAGCAGACAACACATCACCTTCCCGTGCCAGGAAATATGTGACTGGGAGACTGGGCAATCTCACCAGTGCCTCTCTGACCATGGAAATATTAGTCAGAACCTCATTTAACATCTGTAATGATCCACATCCCTCCCCCTTTAACTCTTTTATACAATCTTCAATAACCACATCAGTCCGAAATCTAAACGAATTGTCCAATTATAAAGCAAATCTTTGAGGGGTTTCCTCGTATCTTGTAGAATGATACAATTCTGGACCCTGCAATGTTTCCACAGAACATTAGCAGGAATTGTGATGAACAGGTGCTTAACATTAACATTTTATTATTTAACATTAATTGTAATAATTATAATTAATTTAAAAAGTTAACATGTGATTAACAGGCTCAATGGATATCCTAACAGGACAATCACTACAATCATCATATGTTAACTGAAAACCTGCACCTGCAACAAAGTGGTAATACTGCAGCATCAAATTAATCTAGTTCTAGTTTCAAGAACAGTTTACAGTAAAGAACATCAAACTGGGGACAGGACTGGACCATTCAGTCCCTCGAGCCTGTCCTGCCATTTATTACAATCGTGGCTGATCTCAACTCCACTTTCCTGCTTGTTTTCCATTCTGTGATGAGCTCCTTTCAAACATATCATTAATTATAAATCTGTCCACCTTTTCCTGAAATGTACTCAAAGACCCAGTATCCACCATACTTTCAGGTAGTAAATTCCATAGACTCACCAGCCTTGGAGAGAATTAGTTTCTCCATATCTCTGTTATAAATCTGTCACCCCTTATCTTAAAACTCTTGTTCTAGCTCTGGAACTGAGTTAGCATTATTAAGTTGACCAGTAAAGAAAACGTGTGCAGTTGGAAATGCTACATTTCCAGTGGTTGCCACTGTCCTCATTTGAATTTTGACATTTGTATATTGACCATCAAATACATCATCAAAATCCTCTCAATTAAATGCAAATGACCTCATTACTATATATAAAACTGTACAAAACCCAGCTATAAAATTTCCCTACTTTGCACAGGAACTTTATTCCAAAATACTGAATTATTGACGAAACATTTTGGAGGATGTCCAAGAAGACAATTCCTTTCTTTCTTTTTTATAGTCCAAACAGAAGGAATTGTTTGTTGTTGGAATGAATCAAGGTGTTGAGGCGTCTCGTGTTGGACTCGATTCCAATCTGAACCTTGAGAGATTGGAGAACCTTATGATGAATTAGTTGTGGAGTGTGGATCTGTGGAGGATGGAATAGGTCAGACAGAGGGACCTCGAGAGAATGAAGAAATTCCCAGGACGATGCAGGAGAAAAGATTGTCAATGAATATCATCAAGAAAAGGCACTGAGGAGCTGGGTTCAGTTACCTGATGGAGGCTTTACTCACTATTCTAAAAACCAGCAGGGAATCCCAATCAGTTCCATGGGGAAGGCCCAATCGTATTGTTTCTTTTGACCACACATGGGGACACGTGCTGGGGATTCCTGAGGATTCTGAATTCAGGCAGTTTGCAGATCCCATTTAATCCCTGCCAGCGACGAATGAATTTCAGTGGGTCCGGAGATAATGGGTGTTAATTGGCTCATTAATGAATTTAATTAACAATCCCACCATAAGCAGCTGGGAATTCCAGATAGTCCCTTCCAAATCCTGCATTAATCTGAGAAGATTTCACTGCTGCCAGGCAACTTTTCCTTCGTTATTTTCTTACAGTCTGTGGGTGTCACTGGCAAGACCAATATTTGTTACCCATCCCTAATTGCCTTTGACCTGACTAGCTTGCTAAGCTCTTTCAGAGACTGCCACTTTGCTATGAGTCTGGAGTCACATGTAGGACAGACAGGGTAAGAATGGCAGATTTCCTTCCCTATAGGGGCATTAGTGAAACAAGAGGATTTTTACAACAATCAGTGATAGTTGTCATGGTCACTATTACTGAGATTAGTTTTCAATTCCAGATTTATTGATTGAATGTAAATTCCACCAGCTGCACAGTGGGATTTGAACACGTGGTTCCAGAACATTAGCTCAGTGACATTATCTCGACCCACCATCTCCACATAGAAGTGAACACTATATCCCAGAATTGAACTAGAGACCTTTAGATCTTTGGACAAACACTCTCCAGCCCGTCTCTAAATAAAGTGTGTGTCCACCTGAGACCACATTTAATCCAACCCCAGGCCAGATTTTGAAAATACATTGAGACTGATGGAATGAAGATTAGAGCGATGTGGATTAAGAGGAAGGAAGAGATGGTGATGTTAAATAATTTGAAATTGGAAATTAGAATCTCCCCCAGTAACTGGAGAGGAAAGTGGATGACTGTGAAGTTTGGGGAAATGAACAGGGGAGACAATCCTTGGGGAGATCTCTACAATGTGTGTCCATATCATTGAGGAGGAGGAGGGAATACTCAGAGTCAGAGTGACACCAGCCTCTGCTTAGCAGAGACTCAAACACACAGCCAAAGCAATTCAGACTCAGTGTTTGCTGAATCTGAGGAATAGGCAGTGGATAACTGGTAAATAATCCACATTTTAATCGGGGTCATCGGATGTATGTTGACAGCAGTCAGAAGCTGCATCATTCTAGTTGTCGCAGGTGTTCTGAAAGCTCACCGTGCCACAATGACATCATCGCAGCACGCAAATACATCCACCCCTGTTTACAGGATTGTGGAACAAAACATTCCACAAATGAAAAGATTCTTTTAAAAGCAAACTACTTGCTCCCCAAAGTTTTCCTCTTCCCTTTCTGAAAGTATTGATTCTCCCTATCCCTGGGAGCCAGTACACGGCAGACATTCACATTTGCACCTTGACAACAAATGGCCAATTCCCCAATGACATCACAGACAAACATGGCCCATCCTTCAGTGAGCATTGATTTTGATTCACTTCTCAACAGAGAAACCTTGGTGAGTTGTAGCATCTCTGCAGTTGCCCCAGCTGTACAGACTGACAAACAACCCTGGAAACATCCTGAACTCAGTGCCCCAGAGACCCACCTTTAACCCATCAAAATGGTCTAATAATAGGTCATTTTGTGCTGCACTTGTGACTATTGTACAGAATTCCTATTACAGTCCTCCAGAGTATGGGTTAGCACTTTCACCTGATGAATTATTAAGCTTCTGTTTGCATTATAAGATGCAATCACTATTTTCCATGCTTTGCCGCCTTTGAAAGTCGATGGATCTTTGTGCTGTTTGTAGACAAAATTGGTTCACTTCACAGTGGGTGAAAACCATAGCAACTATCAGTGATGTGTTTTGTTTGGAACAGGAGTTCTCTTAGGTAGGCAGACTGGAGATATGGAGTCACT
The DNA here is from genome assembly GCA_024679065.1 of Sphyrna mokarran. NCBI lineage: Eukaryota > Metazoa > Chordata > Chondrichthyes > Carcharhiniformes > Carcharhinidae > Sphyrna > Sphyrna mokarran. The sequence goes on from JAGIQG010000024.1 coordinate 1,928,176, forward strand.
CTTGGCTCCAGTTCAAATTTCCATTTCCTCCAGGGGCAAGGTTTTCTCCTCAGCAGGAGCCATTTAGTTACGTTCACTTGTGATGATTTCTTTTACGCTGCTCCCCATGGATATCATAACTCCATTCTTTACAATAAAAGCAGAGACAACCTAGAGGAAAACACTTTAGAACCCAGCAGACACATGATTGACTCCAGGGTGACTGCAATATTGAAGAGGCGCCTTCCTGACTCCAATGTGTCCTACTCGCTGCAGAGAGCAGTTACGATTTAGAGCAAAACACTTTTATTGGATTGAAACCCTTTTCAATTTCTCTGTTATCTAGATATCATAGAACATAGAACACTACAGCACAAACAGGCCCTTCGGCCCACAAGTTGTGCCAATCATATCTATACCTACCAGGCTATAGAACTATCTGTAACTCCCAATCCCATTAAATCCCATGGACTCATCCAGAAATCTCTTAAAAGACCCCAGCGAGTTCACCTTTACCACCACTGACAGCAATCGATTCCATTCACTCACCGCCCTCTGAGTGAAAAACTTACCTCTAACATCTCCTCTGTACTTGCCCCCCAGCACCTTAAACCTGTGTCCTCTCGAAGCGACCATTTCAGCTCTGGGAAATAGCCTCCGAGAATCCACTCTATCTATCCCTCTCAACATCTTATAAACCTCTATCAGGTCACCTCTCAACCTTCGTCTCTCCAGGGTAAAGAGACCTAGCTCTCTCAACCTATCTTCATGAGGCATGCCTCCCAATCCAGGCAACATCGCTGTAAATCTCCTCTGCACCCTCTCAATAGCTTCCACATCCTTCCTATAGTGAGGCAACCAGAACTGCACACAGTACTCCAAATGGGGTCTGACAAGAGTCTTATAAAGTTGCAGCATTACTTCCCGACTCCTAAACTCAATCCCTCTATTATCTGAAGATCTCAATGGCTCCTAATTACAGCTTATGTTTTTGTTGCACCAGCACCTCTCCACTGCCTGTCTTTTGTGGCCATTTTTCACATTAGTGCAGAATTTGATATTGATAAACATTTCATCATCATCTCCAGCCCCAACATTACCCTCAGCCAATGACCAGACCCAATCGGGCTTTTGTGCCAGGTCAGAGACAGAGCTCCAGTTGTTGATCTGAATCCAATCCGAGAGTAAGAACAAGCTGATGTGTGATATCATCTCATTATTGACACATCTGAATATAACTGCTCATATTTAAATAGGTGCCTATACTTACCCCACTGCAAAGATGTTCTAGTGACTCCCAGCTCATTTTCTGCATCGAGTTATCTGGTCATTGCTGCAAATCCAGCAGAATGATAGAGGGAAATCTAATGTTATATACAATATCTTTGTGTATTTGGGACAAATTTCTCAGCTTTCCATAATTCTTTATTAATGTATATTTCTCATTCTTGTTAACAATAATGCTGATCCGTGATGGCTTTGTGAGATTTTCCGGTAAATACCTGAACTATTCCTAACCAGGGTTTACTGAACTAATCTCAGTCAGAGTTTATAAAAAGTTCTTTCCTGGATTGGAATGTTACCCATCCCCCCTTGAGCTAAGTGGCATCTATCGTGATGGCACAATTACCTTGGACCTCAACATTATGGCATCCCCACCACACCACGTCCTCCCCACTACACTGCGGCCCCTCCGCTACACTGTGACCTTTCCAGGCCAATGCCCTAATTGTAATCAGGGGAGGTTCACACTCCTGACCCCAACATATGGCTTTTTTACTGAATACGTGTTGGGCTCAGGAGGTCAGGTTTGAGAAGGATCTTGAAGCGAGAGAGGGAAGGTGGAAAGTTAGGTAGGCTTAGAGGTGAATTCCAAGGTCCTAGTCATCTTTGGGGTGAAGAGGGGGGTTATTGTATAAGAGATTAAAGATAGCTATAGATAGAGTAAACAGGGTTAAGCTTTTTCCTAGGATGGACTCGAATAGCACGAGGGGTCATGGGCTTAGGGTGAGGGGGATAAGGTATAATTTGGATGCTAGAGGGAGTTTTTTCACACAGAGGGTGGTGAGGGTATGGAATGCGCTGCCAAGTAAAGTGGTGGAGGCAGGTACTCTGGAGTTATTTAAGAAATACTTAGATGGGCACATGAACAGAATGGGAATGGAGGGGTATAGAAAACTGATTTAAAATAGGGATCATGAGCCTTGGGAGTCCCTGGGAAGTGTGTAAATAGATGATGATATTGATGTACTTGTTTTTATCCTACAGGTGCTTTGGTCCACCTTGTTGTCTAACAAGGGGCATACACGCGATGGGTCGTGAGAGGGCTGCTCTTGGACTTTTTTCGAGAGTATCCTAGTGCTTCACGTCGTTAGTGTACGCTTGACCTGGACCATTTGATGGGCAACACGACAGCTCAGTGACTATCGCTGTGCTGTGCAGATACATGGATTTGGGCTTGTGTCTGTGGGAGTTTGCGCATTCTCCCCGTGCTTGCGTGGGTTTTCTCCGGGTGCTCCGGTTTCCTCCCACATCCCAAAGATGTGCTCTTAGGCTAATTGGCAAAACAAATTCTCCCTAAATTGTCTCAAATTTGGTTTTTAATCCATAGACCTATAAACATAGACAGGGATCACGGGTAGAGGTGGGAACATCGGGGTGGCGGTGCGGGCTCATTGGGCCCAAGGGCCTGTTTCCCATGCTGTTTTGTTCTTTGTTCTTTGTTTGTTCTTTGTTCTTATAAGTATTTTGGGGGAGTGTTGTAGAGCTAAAGAAGGTCATACGGAAAGGAAGGGGCGGGGCCATGAGGAGATCTCAATGAAAGTTTGAGGCATTGGGAAGTAAACCAGGTTAAGAATAATCCCTCATAAATAGGGGATTGAGCATCAACTGTCAAAGGTCTTCATTCCCAGCCTCTTCTCTTTTGAGTTCTTATCTTCTGAGTCCCACTGGGAGGTGCAATAAATGAGGAAAACTTAGCTCTGCCATTGTGGTATCACCATGAACTATCGTGTTATCCTCTCTCTTTGGGTCAACAGCTGAGAAATAATCAATTTCAGTGAGCTTCCAGACAGTGTGAGGTGCCTCAGGAAGATTGAACCCTGAGAGACAGCTTGAGAAGATGACTGAACTGGACTAATCATACAAATAATGTGGCTGTAGAGTAGCTCAGAGGCCTGGACTTCTGTGGTGAATAATTCACTTTCTGACTCCCCAGTGCTTGTCCACCATCTAGAAGACACAAGTCTGGATTGCAGTGGATGCTCCCCACCTATATGGATGGGTGCAGCTCTAACAATAGCCAAGAAGCTCAACACTATCCAGGACAAAGCAGCCCTGCCTGATTAACACCCGATCCATAAACATCCATTCCCCCCACCATCGACAAACAATGGCAGCTACGTGCATCATTTATGCAGCGTAGGAACTCACCAAGATTTATTTGATAGCACCTCCCAAACCCACGACTGATACCATCTAAAAGGACAAGAGCAGCAGATCGTGAACAAGTTGTGACAGATCACGAACCAAATCCCACTGAAATCAATCATCAGAAAGTTACTGCACATTCTGATATATTATTTTCAGCCAGTGTCTATTCCCTAGCCAGAAAGCAGAATTGACAATACAGAAAACATTCAGCTAATCTCCCTTATTTTAACCACAATGCAAACAGCATGAACGTGGTCCTCAACTGAGCTTCGCACGAACACAGCAGCAAGTAATATTTTACTGAGATTTAATGATTTCTGTTTAGTGTATTTTGAATTCGATCTCACATTACTCCATTCTTGTAATTCCATAGAGATGTGAAAGTTTATTGATTGGACAGAATGCTGGAAGGGAGTGAAAGGCATCGATCCCTCTGACTCTTTTCCAACACATTGTCAGCAACTGCACAGAATTCACACACAGCCACATTGAGAGTTTCACACTATCATCATCCTGAAATGTCCTGAAGCTCAAGCTTGCCGTGAACAAAGATAACTCTTGTTATGTTGCCTGATCTTTGTGGAGAGTAAGATCCCACGAACAGCAATGAAATTATTGGCCGATTAATCTGTTTAGTTTAGCAATGAATATTGGCCTGAACACTGAAAGAACATCTTGGGTATGTGTGAGTGTGAGTGAGTGTGTGACAGTGAGTGAGTGTGAGTGTGAGGGGTTAGTGAGAGGAGTTGGTGTGAGGGGTTAGTGTGAAGGGTTAGTATGAGGTGTTAGTGTGAGTGTGAGGGGTTAGTGTGAGTGTGAGAGATTAGTGTGAGTGTGAGGGGTTAGTTGTAGTCAGGCTGGAATCATTATGAATCCTGTTATAGCCAAACCTTGGGATTTTGTTTTCCAAATTAACAATTTTCCTGATTTTGAAAACAAATTGAATTTTGTGAGGTTTATTGCATGGGAAATTTTATAAAAATTCACCTGTTATAAAATGGATGAAGAAACTAACTTCAGGATTTAGAGTGAATTGCTGTAATTATTGATATATTCCGTCCACAGTAGAAACTGTCTCCATCGCGATGTGTCCAGGAAGCTGGGCTGCTGCTGGCTACAGGACATTGGTCACAAACAGAATCTATTCTGTCCCTACACTCGCTGCCTTAAATACACAGAGAATTACACAACAATTCCATACTTGCTGCTGGATAATGCTAGGGTGAGAATCTCTCCCCTCTTTATGGTTCAGCACAGTGGAGAAAAGCAGCTCAGAGATCCACGAGGGGATGGCAGAACCTTCTTCATGGACATTTCTTCCCTTGGCATCCTTCATGACCTCAGGATAGAAATGAAGCACATTACAGCCAATGAAAGACTTTCAAAGCGTATGGACTATTGGAATGTAGCAAACACAGCAAGATCCCATTAACAGTAATGTGATAATGAGCAGATAGTCTATTTTTGAAAAGTTGATTGAGAGATAATATTGGCCAGGACACTGGGGAGAACTTCCTTGTGAATATTCATAGAATCATAGAATCCCTACAGTGCAGAAAAACCCATTTAGCCCAAGTCTACACCAAATCTCTGAAAGACCCAATCCCTGCCCTAACCCAATAACCCTGTGCATTTATTGTGGTTAATCCACCTACCCCACATGTCTTTGAACTGTGGGAGAGAACTGGAGCATTCGGACTAAACCCACAGGGAGAACATGCAGGTTTCACTCAAACAGTAACCCAAGACCAGAATTGAACCAGGGTCCCTGGATCTGTGAGGTAGCACTGCTAACCACTGTGCCACCGTGCCATCTGCTAACCACTGTGCCACCGTGCCATCTGCTAACCACTGTGCCACCGTGCCATCTCCATTTTGTTTTGGGATCTTTCACATCCACTTGAGAACAGAAAGAGGCTTGATTTAACATCTCGTCTGAAAGGCCTTATCTTCAACAGTGCAGCACTCCCTCGGCATGGAACTGAAGGATCAGCGTAGGTTTTTATGCTCAAACTTCTGGAGTGCAACTGAAGTCCACAAATCTCTGAGTCAGAAACCCATCAAGACAGAGCAAATGCTGATGCTGAGACATTGCTTAGAAAGATAGAAGGAACAGAAGTCGGGGAGAGGAGGAACAGGGGACTGGAGGAGAGAGGCTTTGGGAGAGGACCAGGGGAAGTACGGAGGTCAGGTGTAGTAGGAGAGGGAGTGTAGAGACATGGGGGGAGAGGAGGGAAAGGAAGGTGGAGGTCTGAGGAGGGAAGGATAAGGATTGTTGAGGAGATGTGTGAGCGCTTCATAAGGGTATGGGGGAGAAGGAAAAGAAAGATTTGATTTGGGTGGCTTGGGAAGTTGCTGATGGCAATTTTTGCACATGAGATTAGTAAGGTTTGTTAACAAAAACAAGGCCATTAATTAATAAATAGAGGAATAACAGTGTTGCTCCAATCTCAAGAGTGTGGATAGTCTAGGATGCTTCCCACCTTCGGGGCAGTCAGAGTGGGTTTGATTCTCGTACCGGCTGCGCTTATTTGTGAAGGCCCTGCCTTCTCAACCTTGCCCCTTGCCCTGAGGTGTAGTAACTCCTCAAAGGGAGGAGCGGTCCGTGGATTTGTGGCAGCTTTGAATTCTGTAGAGAGCCTAGAGGAGTATAGCAAGTACAGGAATGAAGTAAAAATCTTCTCGAAAAGAGATGTAGATTTAGTTGTTTTAAAAAGTAACTCTTGTTTCTTCAATACATCAGAATTTTTCAAGCTTTTGTGTAATTATGGTTTAATCCCTGCAATGTTTGGTAATCTCGCATGATGGTTTAATGATCTGTGACTGAAATTCCAATGTCGTTAGCTGATTTTGTATATCATAAGTCTATACAGGGAGGGTTTTTAGTTGTCAGCTTCTATTAGTTTTCTAGGTTGGTCTGTGAAGTTGTTAAATGCAAAGGCATTTCCTCAGAACAAAAATAACAATCAGTAACTTTATACCAAAACAAATGTATAAAAAGTAATTAGGTGAATGTCAGGATGATTTTAAAAAACACCGAGTTTTGAAAAAGCTCTCCCCATTTATCGCAAGTTTGTTTGTGCTAATGGTGTGCTATTAGCTGCGGGATTACAACAGTGCTCGGAACAGTGTATACCACTATATCAACAGAATAAACTGCACACCTCAACAGCTTCAGGGACAGAACAAAGAACAAAGAACAAGACAGCACGGGAAACAGGCCCTTCAGCCCAACGAGCCTGCGCCGCCACCCTGATGTTCCCACCTCTACCTGCGATCCTCGTCTATGTTTACAGATCTATGGATTAAAAACCAAATTTGAGACAATTTAGGGAGAATTTGTTTTGCCAATTAGATAACGAGTATTCCTTTCTAATGCCTCATAAAATTATCTTTGATCTGTCTAGCAAATACCAGTCTGTTGTCACATGAATCAAATGATATAAACACCATCTTCACTTCATAGATCATAGAATCTTGACAGTGCAGAAGAGGCCATTCAGCCCTTTAAGTCTGTATCATTAATCCAATGGATTATCTTATACAGACCATTTCCCCTATCCTGTAAATGAATAAATATATCCAAATATTTCCCATGGCAAACCCCTGAACATTCACATCTTGAGACACTAGGAACAATTTAGCATGGCAAATCTACCATAACTTGCACATCTTTGGAGTGTGGGAGGAAACTGGAATGCATAAGGAAGCGCATGCAGACACAGGGAGAATGTGTAAACTCCACACAGTCATTTGTGTTGCTAACTACAGATATAAAGTAAGACAATCATTCAATGAAAATTACATACATCTCAGAATAGAATTTAAAAACAGAATGGATTTGATGGGAATTATAAGTTTTCTAACAATAAAGCAAAAGATTTCTAAAAAACATTGAAACAAGAAGCGGGAGGAGGCCATTCAGCCCAGCGAGCCTGCTCTGCCATTCATTTTGATCATAGCTGATCATCAAATTCAATATCTTGATCCCTCCTTCCCTCCATATTATTCGATCCCTTTAACCCGAAGAGCTGTGTCTAATTTCATCTTAAAATGAACTGCATTCTGTGGTAGTGAATTCCACACATTCACCACCCTCTGGGTGAAAAAATTTCTCCTCACCTCAATCCTAAAATATTTACCCCTTATCATCAAACTCACCCCTAGTTCTGGACTCTGCCACCATTGCGAACATTCATTGCTCTCCCTCCATAACAAGGACATCCTTCCTCATATAAGAACACCAAACTGCACGTAATACTCTAGGTATGTCCTCACCAATCCCTTGTATAATTACAGTAACACATCCCAATTTCTATACTTAAATCCTCTCACTATAAAGGTCAACATATCATTTGCCTTCTTTACTGCCTGCTGTACCTGCACATTTGCTTTCAGTGACTGATGCATGAAGATCTTACTGAATATCCTCCTTTCTCAATTTACACCCATTCAATAATCTAGCTTCCTATTCTTGCTACCAAAGTTGATAACCTCACATTTATCCACATTATGCAGCATCTGCCATGCATTTGCCCACACACTCAGTCTGTCCAAGTCACACTGAAGTATCTCTGCATCCTCCTCACAGCTCATCCTCCCACTCAACTTTGTATCATCTACAAATTTGGAGATAATAGAGTTAGTTCCCTTTTCCAAATCACTAACAAATAATTCAAATTGTCAACACAATAAAAACTTAAAAATAGCTGGTGGTAATTTTAATCAAATTAAATATTAATTAAAGCTACAATGACTTCAATCTTACTGCAATTGCATCCTTTTAATATGACAATTATAAAGCAAAACAAATGATTTCAAAGAATTGCTAAAAATAGTCAGGTTTATCCAATGTTGGCAAGTTTGAAGATGTAGAGAATGTTTCCCCAACAACCCCAGAGTTTTGGGTCTTCCTGTTGGTACCAATTGGAAGACTGAGATCTGGAAAGATTATTGATGAATCTCAAAATATTATCTTCCAATGGGAAATGATAGATTTAGTTACAGTGGCTGATGCTGGTGTTTTAGCAGTTTAGTCTCTTTACCCCTTCCATATATACCTATCGACGGAGGATTTATTACAGAACGACAAGAGGCAATCAATTTTTACCGTAATGTCAAAGAGGGTCCCTGAGGATGACATGGAGATTTCATTTTTCCATAGAAACTGGATAGTGAAAGAACTCTTCTTGCAAATATAACTTTTATTGATCTTGAGCCCAAAATATGAATGTCTTCAGCTTTAACCAACTCTCACAAAGTGTGTGCATCGTACTAACGTATGTATTCAGATATATCATCTCAAGACTATAAATTCATTATTGCTGTGCAGAGCAAGTCTATCGTCTGGTCATTCACAGAGGGATGCTGCAATCTGTCTTGTGCTGTAGTATTTTATTTCACAAAATGTTACATAATTATCTGCATTTGCACTGCTCAGCAAACTGAAATTTGCCAACGTTGTAACGTCAGTCTTCATTCATTAACCAAACAATGATTTCATGTAAAAGATTTGGCACTTTGGATAATGAAGGAGTGTGAGATATATTCAGTGGGAATACATATGATTAAATGGGCTGAGATACAAATTAGGCATTTGTTTTTAATAAGCAATCTATAGAGATCCTGATCCAAGCATTAAATATCTTGGCAGACCAATTATACATTCATTAGAATTCATCTGGATACAAACAGTAATGGAAGGACACAGGAGAATTACACAATGAAATCATTCAGATGATTGTCAAAAACTGAGCCTGAAGTTTTAACAGTTTATATCAGCAAAACTATATCTCAGTTCATTATTTCGAATGCACATTTCATTTCTCACATTTGCTCAGAAAATCCCCACTGACTTCCTGTTTAACTGTTAGGGTAATTTTACATTTGGATCCACACCACAGCTGGCATTGTTAAAACCAGATCCTTAACCTAACAGCAGAATCACTGACCCTAATATTTGCTGGGAGGGTGTGATGGAGGAGGAGGCTGAAGGGTGGGAGAGAGTGTAGGATGGGAGAAAAGGAGAGCGTTGCTGGAGAAAAGGGGGAGAGGAAAGATGTTGGGATTGTGCAGAGGAGGGTTTGGGTCAAAGGCATAATGAGGTGTGGAGCTGGGTCACCCTAGTGGAATCCATACTCAACACCTGGACTGTCGCAGTATCAGTGTTGGTTCATCACATTGTATCAATATCTTCCATCGCTTTGCTAATGGTTGAGAATGCAGTTATGGAGCAGTAAGTGGTCAGATTGCGTTTGCATAGCAAGGTGCAGCTAATCTTGGGGCACAGATCTTTCATTGAGATGTTGTACTGGATGTTGTGACTTTGGCAGTAACCGGTGCCTTCACCTGTTTTTTGATGTCATGCAGAATGATTTGAACTGACAGAAAACAGTGACGTTGGAGTCTCTGTGGACAGCGAGATGGATCGTCCATTTGGTATTTCTTGCTCAAGATGCTTGCAAATCCTTCACCTTAATTGTCTTTTGCACTTAAGATATTACAGGACATTCAACAAGGGATGTTGACGGAGAGGTCTTTAACATTAGCTGTAAGGCATGAGTTGGTAAATAAAACTATCTGAGGCAGATGCTTGACAGCTGTGGGACAGCTCTCTGAACATTGACACAGATCTCCAGATGTTAATGAGAAGGGAATTTCAACATCAGAGTGATCTGATTGGCCAACTAGGGATTCCATGGTGGAGTTCTCTGGACAAATCCAAACCAGCAATTTATCACTCCATCAGCCTACTCTCATTCATCACAGAGTGATGTGAGGGATTGTTGACAGAGCTATGAAGTGGTACTCCGTAGTTACCCATAAGCTCACCTAGTTACCCCACCAATCCATATAACTGACACATCCTGGGATACAAAAGGGGCAATTTAGCGTGGTCAGTCTACATCACCTGTATGCCCTGGGAATTTGCATGGTGGCACAGGGGACAGCATGGTGCCACTGCACTGCTGCCTCACAGCACCAGGGAGCCAGGTTCAATTCCAGCCTCAGGTCACTGGAGTTTGCAGTGCTGGTCACCACACCATAGAAAGGATGTTATTGCTTTGGAGAAGGTGCAGAGGATATTCACCAGGATATTGCCTGGACTGAAGCGAGGCTTGATAGGTGCTTGATGGCTAGTGCAGACACAATGGGCTGAAGGGTCTCTTTCTGTGCTGTAAAACTCTTTTTGTGATCTATTTTCTTATATTCTTATTAGACTGTAGTTTGCAAGCTCATTTTAGAGGACAGTTGAAATTCAAGCTTATCATTGTAGGTCTAAAGTCACCCAGACAAATTGAATAAGTCTGGTCAATTTCTCATATGAAGCACTTGAGATGAAAATCAGGTAGTTTTTTTGGTCGCCATAACTGAGCCAGCTTTTTATTCCTGCTTTAATTAATGAATTGAATTTCAATTCCTCAGTTGCTGTAGTAGTATTTGAACTGATACATTATTAATATAGATCTCTTCTTTTCTACATCAGTATCACACCTAATATCTGTACCCTAACATCAGGCTGTGAGAAAGAGCAACATAGGTGACTAAAGATCTTAAAAACCATGAAGCAAATGTCTGAGTACACATTCATAACAGGACCAACAAGAAGGACATTTAAAAGGTTCTTATGCATCTGATGCTGTTGGTGTTTTGCAGCTTCTGGAAATATTGGACCTCAAATCAAAGAGGAGAGATTAATGTCACTGGACTAGATCTAGAAGCCCAGACTAAATAAAGCATGGCAGCTGTTGGGATTTAAATGTCATTAATAAATCTGGAATATGAAGTGATGGTGTCCATGAAACTATGGTTAAACGTTGTAAAAACTCATCTGGTTCACTGATATCCTTTAGAGAAGGAAATCTGCAGTCCTTACCCAGTCTGGCCTACATGTGACTCCAGAGCCAGAGCAATGTGGCTGATTCTTAACTGCCTTCTGAAATAACAGATCCAGACACTCAGTTCCAGGGCAATTAGGGACTGGTAACAAACGCTGGCCTTTCCAATAACTTCCAATCAAAGAATTTTTAAAAAACACAATTTATTGATTTTTTTTGTGCTTTTCCAGGTTGTGAGCTGCTCTTGACAGATTGGCAATGGACAAAATGGCTGAGGATTGACAACTGATGGTGAACAAAGCTCTTCTGATCATTTAACTTCCAATTAGAGAACCAGCTGATTGTCCTGAATAAAATCCAATATTTACAGCTGAAATGGGGCTGGCTGTGCTGCTGTTCAGTTTTTTCTGCATTATTCACTTCGATTACATTGTTTCAAGTACCTCAGAACCACTCTAGCTAACGTCAACCTCAACTGTGAGGAAGGTCAACTTTGCTGCATGTTTTTCACAGTTCAATTCAGGATTACAACATATGTATTGGATTATAAAGAATAGCAGGAGGTCAGCAGGGTGACGGGCTTGGGCAGGAGAGGGCAGGGGGAGGTAATGGGAGAGATCAGGAAGATAGGGTGGAGGGCATTGATATATGGGAGGCACTGGCTTCATCTATAAGATTTCCTGGAGGTAATTTACTCCCATAGCCTCTATAAGTCTACTCCATGACCACCTGGCAGCTGCGGGTGTGGGGGTGGGGGGGGGGGGAGAAGTGGGTGAAATCAGCCTCTGGATGGTGGCAGGAAATTGATGATGATGCCCTTTAACCACAACCCTTACCTGAAGAGATAGTCAGACAGCGCCCATGGGTAAACTATCAGCACTCAGGAACACAGGGAGATAAGTTCAATTGAGCCAAAGCACATTCCACTAAACTTCCCACTGAAAGATGTCATGCTTTCCTACTTTCTAGGTGTGGGTGTGAAAGAAATCTCCCAGACTGAAGGTGCATTGGCTAATTTGAAGTTCAGCTTCTGGCTGAAAATATGTATCGTTAGAAACTAATGTGCAAATGGCGATGATCTTACCCATTGTCCATTGTACAGGAGGTCAGTGTGAATGAAGAATCCTGGGAACCTTTGACTAAATAAAGCCTTGGTTGTGTTCTTTTTTTAAGAAAATGAGCCAGAAATGACATTGGAACAAGAGTTTGTGATATATAACTTCAATGATTGATTGTATTTGAGCTGCCAATTCTGATGGCTGGTATTTTACGAACTCATTTGGGCAAGGCTGATAAAATCCTGCCCAAGGCCTCGGAGAATTCTGTTCTGCGAACCAGGTGATAAAACTTTAGCTATCGTCACATGACCTCCCATCTTCTACAAACCCCCTCCCCCACCAGATTCCTGTTATTGGTCATCTAACCTGTCAATCATCATGGAGCCCCACCATCTCAACAATTTTCAATGTTTCTTAATTTGAAATTTTGAGAATCTCACCAGACTGATTTGGTAAACTCTTCCAGAAAGACTCCTATTAATTGTTAAATAGACAAAGAAAATGCCGGAAGTATTCAGCAGATCAGGCAGCACCTCGTGGAGCGGGAAGCTGAGTTAATGTTCGATGTTGATGATGAATCTTCATCAATTTGAAAAGCTCTTCCATGTTGAATGCCAAATAGCCACACCACCCTTTGTGTAAAAGACTTCCCCCCCTACATCTCCAACTGAACCTTCCCCCCCTTATTTGAATTTGTGCCCCTTTTAATTGTCATTTCTGCCCTGGGGTAAAGTTTCCAACTGTTCTCCCTATCCATACCCTTCATCATTTTATAAACTTCTATCAGATCATCCCCTTAGCCTCTATCTTTCCAGGGAGAACAATCCCAGTTTATTCAATCTCTCCTCATAGCTAATACCCTCCATGCCAGGCAACATCCTGGTAAACCTTTTTTGTACTCTCTCCAAAGTGTCCACATCCTTTGCTTTGATCAGGTGCCATCCTTCTGATTTCATATATGTTTCCTCACCCAGAGGTCACGTGAGGCAGGATTTATTCCAGAACCCCGTTCAACTGTTCATTTGTTTTTTTTTTCAAAATCTCGATATTTAGGTATTAAAAATCCTTCAACATCCAAAGAAGATATTGGCCAGTCTCTCCACCAAATTGGTGAAGTTTGCATGGGGATAACATTGCAGAATAGTATTCAGATTCAAGAATATTGACTCAGTGACAGAGGAATGATTGGATATGATCAAGAAAGGATGCTAAATCATATCAAGATGAACCTGCAGCTAATAGTATTCTCATAGTCTTGTATTGATAGTTGGGAGTTGCTGCTGTGTATCCTGTATAGAATGCACATACAGCAAACACTGTATGCTAGTGATATGGAGATTAATCGTGAGTTATCAGGAGATAGGCATTCTGATCGAGTAGCCCTTATTTTATCGTGGATTCCTGAAGGTTGGACTAACGGCACCAATCCGAGTGAGTGCTGAATATCCCCTCACACTCCTGAGTCTAGTTTTGTAGATTCTGGAGAGACTTTGAGGGATTAGGAAATGAGCCATTCCAAGAAGAATTTCCAGATTCTCCTCATAAAAGCAAAATACTGCAGATACTGGAATCTGAAAGAAAAAACAGAAAATGCTGGAAAACCTAAGCAGGTCTGACAGCATCTGGGAGACCAGAACACCTCATTCGCCTGACAAACGCTATAAAGCCAAAAGCTTGCGAGTTTACTATTAAATAAATCGGTTGGATTTAAAACTGGTGTTGTCAGACCTCTTACTGTGTTTACCTCCGTCCAACGCTGGCATCTCTACATCGGGGGAGAATAGAGCCAGCATTTCAAGTCTAGATGACCCTTTGTCAGAGAAGGGTTTTTGATGGGTCTCTGAAGAGTCTCTTGAAACATTAGCTGTCAGACCCATTGAGATTTTCCAACATTTTCTGTTTTTACAAAGAAAGAACAGTACAGCACAGGAATAGGCCCGTCAGCCTGTTCCAAGCCTGCGCCAATCATGTTGTTCTATCTAGACCAACCACCTGTGTTCCTCTATTCCCCATCTGTTCATGTGTCTATCCAGATAACCCTTAAATGTGGCTAACACAACTGCTTCAACCACCTCATTTGATAGTGCATTCCAGACCCCCACCACTCTCTGTGTAAAAGATTTCCCCTGCATATCTCCACTGAATCTTTTCCCCCTTTACCTCGAACTTGTGCCCCTTGTAATTGTCATTATTGCCTTGGGAAAAAGCTTCCAACAGTTCACCTAGTATACACCCCTCATAATTTTATAAACTTCTATCAGGTTGCCCCTCAGCCTCTGTCTTACCAGGGAGAAAAATCCCAGTTTATTCACTCTCTTCTCATAGCGAATACCTTCCATACCAGGCAACATCCTGGTAAACCTTTTCTGTTTTCTCTCCAAAATGTTCACATCCTTCTGGCAGTGTGGTGACCAGAACTGGACGCAGTATTCCAAATTGTGGCCTATGCAATGTTTTATACAACTGTAACATAATTTGCAACTTTTATACTCGATGCCCCGGCTGATGAAGGCAAGCCTGTCATATGCTTTCTTCATTATCTTTTCCACCTGTTCTGCTACTCTTAAGCATCACCTGCGTGCCCAGATCACTCTGTGTGTCTCTGCTCCTGATGGTGCATTGGTCCAGATTTTTTCTCTTGATATTTCAGTTTTGGAGGTGTTTGATTGGATTTAGGTTCTGGGCGATGGTGGGGAATCAGCAATGAGAGTGTCATTGTTCCAATCAGTAATTATGATATTCTATTCAGATTACAATCAGTACTATCATTGGATCATTAGTTCCACTATCAGCTAATAAAATATTGGACACATTTCTGAATGAACATAATGAATATTTCTGAGGGAAAACGGTGCAGGTAATACTGAGAAAGCAGGTGAAGAAGATCAAGGGGCAATTCTCCCAAAAAAATTCATCCGCAGGAAAACTGGTGTAAACTACAATTACTTTTTCAGTGGGAGTTCAAACTTGAATCTCCCACATTCTGTGCAGTAAAGAGATCATAATCATGTATATTATTAAAATCTCAGAGGGTGGGGCCTATTCATGCCAGAGTCTGAGGGCTCTGGAACTCTACACGTGCACAGTGGCCCCAAACTGTCAGCCTGCCGTTTGCTAGTCTGCTTGATCACTGACTGGTCTGAGACCCCCACAGTGCTGCCCCTCCAGCCCCCACCCATGGCCTGATCATGGCCCCCAGTAGCATTCCCAGGCCAGCCCTGATCTCCCACTTCCCCCATCCTGGAGTGCCCCGATATCCAGTTGCAACCCCCAGCAGGGATAATCCCCCAACATCCCACCCAGCAGATCCCCCTCCCCCAATGGGAAGCAGAGCCCTCTCCAGCAGACCACCCTCCCCGCCGTCCACCCCAATTGCTGGCCTCCTTCCAGCCCCAAACGATCCCAGTGGCAGTGAGACCCCATCCCTACCGATTGCCCCTAAGCCCTGCCCCCAGGCCTCACCCCAAAGCCAAATGTCTAGACCCCACCACCAGGCACTGCCCCTTTGGCACTGTCTGATGCCTTATGGACAGTTCCAAGGTTGGGCACTTTGCCTCTTGGGGCAGTGCCGATGGCACAGGCTGGCACTGCCAAGGTATCCATGTCCAGGGAACACCACCCTCCCACCATCCAACCCCATGGGCATGTCAGTTTGAGAAAATCACCCCCCCCCCAAAATATTTCTATCTCAGCGTGGAAGGTCGATGATATCGAAACATGGGAGATTCTCAGCCAGACTGACCACGTTGTAATTATCTTAATTAAGTTCTTACTGATTTTTTGTAAAGAAAGAGCAATTACTCCATCTCAAAAATTCTGACAATTTCCAGCAACATGGCCTTGGAAATACTGAACACAAAGTTACTGATTTGCATTTTGCACGTACTTGCTTTATATTGCAGTGAGCTGTGAGATAAATTCTTCCAACCAATTTATTGTCGGTGACAATAAATGTATTTTTTAATAATGCAATGTTAAACTTTTCTACTATTTCATTTAAAATAATTTAAAAGATTTAAATTAGCTGCAGAATTCAAAAGATTGGTGTGGTAATGATATGTATTCCAAAATCAAACTCAAATTTAACTTACCTGTTGTTGGGTTGGGCTCCATTATGTTTGGGTATCATGCTGCTGAATTCTGCATGGATTTTATCACTCATTTTTTATTAACAAGGCAAAAATCAAAGTAAGGCGCAAACTTTGTCATGAAGCGATTCCTTAGTGACAACCCCATGGTGGCCACTAATGTCCAATTCGCAACGGAACAAAATCATGTGACGTTCAAAAGTGCATATAAAAGAAAGGAAGTGTCAATAAATAATGCTGAGTAAATGCTGGATACACAGCAAGAAATCTTACAACACCAGGTTAAAATCCAACAGGTTTATTTGGTAGCAAACGCCACTAACTTTTGTATCTTCTGTATAAATGTTGTATAAGCTGCAATAGTAACACATTTAATTCTCCCAGCAAGAGTTAAAGAACAGCAATACAGTCTCCAGATCAGAATAGTATGTGTCTTTGAGCGGAACTTCCAGGTGGTGATATCCTGGTGTATGTGTGGTGCTTGTCCTTCTAGAGACCATGGATTTGGAAGGTGTTGCTGAGGAAGCCTTGGTGAGTTCCTGTGGTGTATTTCATCGATTGTACACACTGCTGCCACTGTTCATCAGCGGTGGAGGGAGTGAAAGTTCAAGGTCTTGGATGAGGTACCAATCAAGCGGGGTTGCTTTGACCTGAATGTTAGAACATAGAACATAGAACATTACAGCGCAGTATAGGCCCTTCGGCCCTCGATGTTGCGCCCGCCAGTGGACCCTCTAACCTAAACTATTCCAATATCATCCATATGCCTATCCACTGACCATTTGAATGCCCCCAAAGTAGGCGAGTCCACAACTGCTGCAGGCAGGGCATTCCACGCCCTCACCACGCTCTGTGTAAAGAACCTGCCTCTGACATCCGTCCTATAACTACCACCTCTTAATTTAAAGTTATGTCCCCTCGTGTTGGTCATCACCATCCGAGGAAAAAGGCTCTCACTATCCACCCTATCCAGTCCTTTGATCATCTTATACGCCTCAATTAGGTCACCGCGTAACCTTCTCTCTAATGAAAATAACCTCAGGTCCCTCAGCCTTTCCTCATAAGGCCTTCCCACCATACCAGGCAACATCCTGGTAAACCTCCTCTGCACCCTTTCCAATGCTTCCACATCTTTATCATGCGGCGACCAGAACTGTACGCAATACTCCAAGTGCGCCGCACCAGAGTTTTGTACAGTTGTAACATAACCTCACGGCTCCTAAATTCAATCCCTCTACCAATAAAAGCTAACACACTGTACGCCTTCTTAACAACTTTATCAACCTGGGTGCCAACTTTCAAAGAGCTATGTACTTGTACCCCAAGATCCCTCTGCTCGACAACACTATTAAGGGTCCTTCCATTAGCCCTATATTTCATATGCCTGTTATTCCTACCAAAGTGAATCACCTCACACTTATCCGTATTGAATTCCATTTGCCACCTCACGGCCCAGCTCTGCAACCTACCTATGTCCCTCTGCAAACTGTAACATCCATCCTCGCTGTCTACAACTCCCCCCACTTTGGTATCGTCAGCAAATTTACTAATCCAACCCTCTACACCCTCAACTGTTGTCCAGTTTCTTGAATGTTGTTGGAGCTACACTTATCCAGACAAAATGGAGTGTATTCCAACACACTCCTGATTTGCGCCTTGTAGACTGTGGACAGGCTTTGGGAAATTAGGAGATAAACTTCTTGCTGCTGGATTCATAATCTCTAATCTGCTCTTCATAGAATCATTTTAGAATGAGGCCATTCGGTCTCTTGAGCCTGAGCCAACAACAATCTCATCCAGGACCTATCCCCATTACCCCATTTATTTACCCTTGACTAGGATCAATTTAGCGTGGCCAATTAATCTAACAAGCTCATTTTTGAACTGTGGGAGGAAACTGGAGCACCTGGAGGAAACTTGTGCAAACACGAGGAGAACATGCAAATTCCACACAGTTACCCAAGGCCAGAATTGAATCAGGGTCCCTGGCGCTGTGAGGCCTCATTACTAAGCATTGTGCTACATTGCCACGATATTTATAGGGCTGGTCCACTCAGTTTCACGTCAATCATAGTTCCCAGGGTGTTGATATCAAGGGAAGCTGATTAGATTTTATCTTGTTTAGGATGATCATAGCCTGGTACTTGTGCGATGCCAATGTATTTATATAACTGGTCCAGTTTAGTTTCTGGTCAATAGTGACCCCCAGGGTGTTGGCATTCAGTATTGCTAATACCATTGGTCATCAAGTGGGAATAGTCCTCCCTTGTTGGAGATTGTCCAGCACTTGTGTGTCACCAATGTTACCATTTACCAGCCCATTTCTGGAAGTTGGCCAGCTCTTACTGCATATTGCCCAGCCTGTCTCATTACCTGAAGAATCGTGATTGGAACTGAACATTGTGTAATCAGCAGTGAACATCCTCATTTCTAATATAAAGGAGGGAAGATCAGTGATGCAGCAGCGAAGAATGGGTGGGCCTAAGACACTCTCCTGAGAAACTCTTGCAGTGACATCCTGTGACAGAAATGATTGACATTCAACACTCACAATCATTTTCCTCTCTGCTAGCTTTCACTCCAGCCAGCGGAGAAATTTCCTGTACGGTAAGATGACACAAAGACATTTCTGGGAGTGTCTGTTCTTATAGCCCATCACAGGACACAACATTGAGAGGAGGTTTGAGATTCAGGTGGTTAGAGTTTTGGAGGTTCAGGTGATTACAGGTAGATTTTGAGTTCTTTGTTCTGACAGTGATCAGTCCGTACTGGTGTACTCTGGAATTTCAAATTCAGGAAACTGACACCTTACCCTCAGGACATTATGTAAAATATTGAGAACAGGGTAAAATCTTGACAGTTCCCAGATCTGACTATGCTGTCATGTAACAGCTCATTTTTATGCTCAGTAGCCCCAAGCGAGGGATGGGAAAAGTTAGCCAGACTTCACTTCTTGTTCTTATCCATTGGTGTCTGTTTAATCACTTTGTAAAATTACAGAAACTGAAACATTGTGAATGATTCATCAGATTTGCTGAAAAGACAGGTTTAACATATTGGTCAGAACTCATTCCAAACTACTCTGAAACATAGTTTCACAGATGCTGCCTATTTCAACTTATAGATTTACATTTTATTCCTCATTTTGATTTTTTGTAAGTATATTTAAATTGTTTTCCGATGTCTGGTGTTTGAAGTTTTTTGATTTGATTTTTATCTTTTCATCCTGCTGTAGTTCCAGGAAACCAGCTTTAAATGTATACAGTTCTCAAGTTTGTTCCCTCATCCTGGCAACAGACAAGGCCCAGTTTCTCGAAGACCCTCAACTCTGACATTGAAAGAAGGGGGATGATTTCATCTCTGAAAGTGCTGGAATTGTCCCACCAATACCAGTCCCATGTCTTTAGCTTCAGCTCACTAACACCTCCCTCCCCACTGAACCAAAAAGAATCATCCACTCAAGCTCCAGCCTGGAGAATGTGAGCTACACATCGAGGGAATTGCTACAATGCAGCACCTAAAGAGTGTTGCGCTTTTTATATAGAATCTTTTATTAATGGAGATATAGTCCAGAATTCTACCACCCCACCCGCCACAGAATCAGAGCGGGCGAGGGGCGGACAACGGAAATGTCTATTGCCCTTGGGTGGGAATTTCTGTTTTGGGTCAAGTGAGGCCATAAAATCCTGTACGTTATTATAAAAGCATTGAAATTATGCTAAACCTTTCTAAAAGAACAGTCCTCAGTGAGAGTGTTATATTCAATTCTGGGCATTACACTTCAGGAAGGATGTCAAAGGCTTAGGGGGTGTGTAGAAGAAATTTACTCGAATGGCCCCAGAAATGAGGGATTCTAGAGCTGAGGTTATCGGAGGAAATTTGACAAAAGGTTTTCAGAATCATGAATGGTTTTGGTAGAGATTGTTTCCAGTGCGTATAAGACTCTTGTCAGACCCCAGTTGGAGTGTGTGCGCAGTTCTGGTTGCCTCATTATAGGAAGGATGTAGAGGCTATTGAGAGAATTCAGAGGAGATTTACAAGGATGCTGCCTGGATTGGGAGGCAGGCCTTATGAAGATAGGTTGAGGGAGCTGGGACTCTTCTCACTGGAGAGACGTAGGTTGAGAGGCGACCTGATAGAGGTTTATAAAATGTTGAGAGGAATAGATAGGGTGGACTCTCAGAGACTATTTCCCCGAGCTGAAATGGTCACTACGAGAGGACACAGATTTAAGGTGCAGGGAAGCAAATACAAAGGAGATGTCAGGGGTAGGTTTTTCACTCAGAGGGTGGTGAGTGAATGGAACCGACTGCCGTCGGAGGTTGTTGAGGCAAACTCACTGGGGTCTTTTAAGAGACTTCTGGATGAGTATATGGAAAAGAATAGGATAGGGGGTTATAGATAGGTCTGTGGATTGGTAGATGTGATCGGCACAACTCGTGGGCCGAAGGGCCTGTTTGTGCTGTATTGTTCTATGTTCTATGAGTGAGTTACCCGGGTGGACATGGATTTTTGATGATTGTTAAAAGACTCAGAGATGACATGAAGAAACAGTTTGTAACACATAAGTTGTTGTGATCTGGAATGCGCTGCCTGAAAGGACAATAGAAGCAGATTCAAGAGAAGAGAGATAAAATTGAAAAGGTAGTGGGCAAATTATAGCTACACGGAACCAGTTGGATTGCTGGGACAAAGAATCTGCACAGAATAACTGGACATCTCTAATGTCTTATTCTGAGAATCTATGGTAACAAATCAATATAAATGGTGTATTATAGTGACAACAGGGGACAGCTGAGGGTTATCTGCAGGAAGCACACAACCAAGAGGGGCAGAGGAAAATGGTGCAATTTCAGCAATTCAAATCGAAGCACAAAAAAGTCACTTTGATAAAAGCCAGGCAGCTCTTTAACAGTTCATGAAGGAAGTGGTGTAATTCTGAATGCCCTCAAAGAGTTTGTATTTGAGGATGTAGGAAATGCACCCTTGCTGCAATTTGCAGTGCATTCGTCACAGAGCTGCGTACCAGATATAATCACGTGTGCTGGTGTAGTTTCTGCAAACACAAAGATTCCATTTTCAAATAGTC
The DNA here is from genome assembly GCA_024679065.1 of Sphyrna mokarran. Taxonomy (NCBI): domain Eukaryota; kingdom Metazoa; phylum Chordata; class Chondrichthyes; order Carcharhiniformes; family Carcharhinidae; genus Sphyrna; species Sphyrna mokarran. Next base: position 1,949,660 of record JAGIQG010000024.1, read on the forward strand.
CAATCTTTAACACTGCACTTTTACTAAATACCTGGAAACAATGATGATTGATGAAGAATCCATTCTTGTGAGGGGTAAAATTTTTGTGCTTCTATTGCGTTGAGGCAAGAGGAGGCATTAACTTCTTAAATGTTAACACGCTACAAAACAATGAATATACACACTGAACTCTGAGGTAAAGTGTCACTAAGTCCTATTGATAATGATTGGTTTAAGGAGTTTATCTTCCTATAATCACCTTATTGTCAATCCAAGTTTGGGGGCGTTTAAGAGGTCCGTGGATAAGTTTATGGATGAAAAGGGAATGGTTTAGGTTAGAGGGTCATTGCTTTTTCTTAATTGGTTGGCGCAACATCGAAGGCCGAAGGGCCTGTTCTGCGCTGTAATGCTCTATGTTCTATGAATGCCAGTTGCTCCGTACATTAATTTCGGAATGTATTTAGTCGGGCCTGGATATTTCAGTCTGATAACAAACCAATACTCCGTCTCAGAAGGGAACTTCTCCCCAGGGTTTCAGATTAATAACCTTTCACCAGTTTCTTGAATCTAAGTCCTGTAGAGTTTTATGTTTTCAAAGTTTATTTATGTGTGTCACAGGTAGGCTTACATTAACACTGCAATTAAGTTACTGTGAAAATTCTCTAGCTACCATATTCTGGCACCTGTTCAGGTACAGTGAGGGAGAATTTAGCATGGCCAATGCACCTAACAATTACATTTTTTGAACTGTGGAAGGAAACCAGTGCACCCGGAGGAAACCCATGCAGATACAGGGAGAACATGCAAACTCCACACAGACAGTGACCTAAGCTGGGAATTGTACTCAGGTTCCTAGAGCAGGTAGCAGTGCTGACCACTGTGCCACTGTGCTGCCCCGTAGAGGGGTTCTGGGAATAGTTTTGACCCACAATGAATTGAAAGAAATTAGTTTTACTAAAAACATAATGTTGGAGAAATTCAAAGCCGATAGTCTACCTCCCAGGGTGATAAAGGAGGTGGCCATGGAAATGGTGGAAATGCTGGTTACCGTCGTTGGTTATGGGTGTGGTTCCGGAGGACTGGAGGATAGCGAATGTGGTCCCATTGTTTAAGAAGGGGAAGAGAGACCTTCCAGGGAATTATAGGCCAGTGAGTCTTACTTCTGTTGTGGGCAAAGTATTGGAGAGAATTATTAGGGATAGGATTTATAGTTATTTAGAGAGAAATGAATTGATTGGGGATAGTCAGCATGGTTTTGTGAAGGGTAGGTCGTGCCTTACTAACCTCATTGAGTTTTTTGAAAAAGTGACTAAGGAGGTGGATGGGGGTAAGGCGGTTGATGTGGTATATATGGACTTTAGTAAGGCGTTTGATAAGGTGGCCCATGGAAGACTTCTGCAGAAAATGCAGATGTATGGGATAGAGGGTGATTTAGCTAATTGGGTTAGGAATTGGCTAGCAGATAGAAGACAGAGGGTGGTGGTTGATGGGAGATATTCATCGTGGAGTTCGGTGACAAGTGGTGTACCTCAGGGGTCTGTTTTGGGGCCCCTGCTGTTTGTAATTTTTATAAATGATCTGGATGAGGGTATTGAAGGATGGATTAGTAAATTTGCAGATGACACTAAAGTCGGTGGAGTGGTAGGTAGTGAAGAGGGGTGTTGTAGTTTGCAGAGGGACTTGGACAAGTTGCAGAGCTGGGCCGAGAGGTGGCAAATGGAGTTTAATGTGGAAAAGTGTGAGGTAATGCACTTTGGCAGGAATAATAAATGTGTAGAGTATAGGGCTAATGGTAGGACTCTTAATAGTGTTGAGGAACAGAGGGATCTTGGTGTATATGTGCATAGATCCCTGAAAGTAGGCAGTCAAGTCGATAAAGTTGTTAAGAAGGCATATGGAGTCTTAGCTTTTATTGGTAGGGGGATTGAATTTCGGAGCCGCAACGTCATGTTGCAACTGTACAAAACTCTAGTGCGGCCGCACTTGGAGTATTGTGTACAGTTCTGGTCCCCGCATTATAAGAAAGATGTGGAGGCATTAGAGAGGGTACAGAGGAGGTTTACCAGGATGTTGCCTGGTATGGAAGGCAGGTCTTATGAAGAGAGGCTGAGAGATTTGTGGTTGTTCTCGTTAGAAAGAAGGCAGCTAAGAGGAGACCTTATTGAAACATATAAGATGATTAGAGGTTTAGATAGGGTGGACAGTGATAGCCTTTTTCCTAGGATGGAGAAAGCTAGCACGAGGGGACATAGCTTTAAATTAAGGGATGGTGGTTTTAGGACAGATGTCGGAGGTAGGTTCTTTACCCAGAGGGTGATAAGGGTATGGAATGCCTTGCCTGCGTCAGTTGTAGATGCGCCAAGTTTGGTGGCGTTTAAGAGGTTAGTAGATAAGTTTATGGGCGAAAAGGGAATGGTTTAGGTTAGAGGGTCACTGCTTGTTCCTAATTGGTCGGTGTAACATCGAAGGCCGAAGGGCCTGTTCTGCGCTGTAATGTTCTATGTTCTATCTTCTATCTCCCAAAATTCTGTAGATTCTGGATTAGTCCCAGTAGATTGGAGGATAGCAAATGTAATTCAACTATAGTTTGTTATCAAAAATGTGTTAACAGGATATTTGGGAAATATCAATGCGATTAAAAAAGGCAGTTTGGATTTATGAAAGACCTACTGGAAATTTTTTAAAGATGTAACCAGCAGAATAGAGAAGGGAGAACTGGTGGATGTGGCATCTTTGATTTTCAGAGAGCTTGTGATAACGTCCCACATTAGAGGATAATGCGCAAAATTAAAGCACATGGGATAGGACGTAATGATATGGACTGAGAATTGGTTAGAAAACAGGAAACAGAGTGGAAATAAATGGGTCTCTTTCAAGGTGCCAAGCAATGACGAATGGGGTCCAAAAGGGATCAGTGCTTGGGCCCCAACTATTCACAACATATATCAATGATTAGAGTGAGGAAACCAATAGTAATATTTCCAAATCTGTTGATGGCATAAAACTTGGTGGGAATGTGAGTGTTGAGGAGAGTATTTAGAAGCTTCAAGTTGATTTTGACAAGTTGAGTGAGTGGACAACCACATGGCAGATGCAGCATAATGTGAATAAATCTGCAGTTATGCACTTTGGACAGAAAAACAGAAAAACAGAATAGCAGAGTATTATTTAAATGGTGGTGGATTGGGAAATGTTGACATACAAAGAGACTTGTGTGTCCTTGTACACCAGTCACTAAAAGCAAGCATGCAAGTACAGCAAGCAGTTAGAAAGACAAATGGTATGCTGACCTTCATTGCAAGAGGACTTGAGTACAGGAGCAAGGATGTCTTACTACAGCTATACAGGACCTTGGTGAAACCATATCTAGAATAATATGTACAGTTTTGGTCTCCTTATCTAAGAAAGCATATGCTGCCATTGAGGGAATGCAGTGATGATTCATCAGACTGATTCCTGGGATAGCAGGATTGTCATAGGAGGAAAGATTGGGTTGACTGGACCTGTATTCACTGGAATTTTGGGGAATGAGATGGAATCCCATTGAAATTGGTAAGGCCGCACCTGGAGTACTGTGTGCTGTTTTGGCCTTCTTACTTGGAAAAGAATATATTGGCACTGGAAGAGGTGCAGAGGAGATTCACTAGGTTGATTCCAGAGTTGAGAGAGTTGGCTTATGAGGAGAGACTGAGTAAACTGGGGCTATATTCACTGGAATTCAGAAAATTCCGTCACTCTTCAACCTGCCTTCATCGCCTTCAACTCACTTCCATCACCCTCCCATCCCATGCAGGGAGAATGTGAAAGTTCCCACTTTCCCCATTACAATTGATCCCCCTCCCCCTCCACCACTGTTATTCTGGTGGCCCCAGATTCCGCCTCACCTTCCACACTCCTTCCAGCAGTCCTGAGCTCTCATTCACCCACCATGGCTTACCCCGCACCATTCCACCCGACTGCTTCCCACTACCCCCTTTAACTATCACCAATATCCTGAATCTAACCCCCAGGATTTCTGTACAGACCTCTGTCTCTGAACCCCTTTCCCCTGCTACCGACCACACCTCAACACCAATCCCCTCGCCCATGCTTGTTCAAACCTGCACAATCCCCCCATCCTCCCAACCACAGACCAATATAGCATTTACAACCTGCCTGCTGCACATCACCTCATCCATTCCATGACCTTCCCTGAACAACATCTTTCCCTTTCCCCTGCCGCCCACAACCTCTTCCATCCCCTCTAGATTTCCACATCCACTCCATCTATCCACTCCTCCTCCTCTCCACTACCCCCATGTGATTAATACCCCTCCCACTCCCAGCACAAACCCAACAGATTCTCCAGCCCCTGAGAGAAGCAACTCTAAGGAATCCCAACTGCTGGATATTGCTGTATTTTGAAGACTCACATGGTCAATGTCCCACCCACCAAGTACTGTACATGGTCTCACTCACCTGATGAAGGAACCTGAACTCAAAACGTTAGTGCCAAATAAACCTGTTGGTCTTTAACCTGGTGTTGTGAGACTACTTACCATAGTCATAGGGTCATGGAGGTTTACAGCATGGAAACAGCTTGTGTCCATAAATGCCATATTTGTGAAACAAACCCTGCACTCACCTGATGAAGGAGCATGCTACCCAATAAACCTGCTGGACTTCAACCTGGTGTTATGAAACTTCTTACTGTGCCCACCCCCATCACCAGCAAGTCCACATCATGACCCTTTATATGAACCAACTGATATTAGGTTTGATTGCTGGTCAGGTGCCTTTCCTGCTGCAAACTTTCCCGTTCTCCAGGTGGGGAACGGAGCTGTATGTGTGGGCCTGCTTATTTCAGTTGTCTAGATAGTGTTACGGAAAACACTAACAGCTCCAGTTAAACTCTTCTTCTGACTGAAGCAGCTTTGGAACTTGCTGATTCCCCTTGTCCCCGGGAATGAAAACAATAGCAAACAATCACAAACAAAAAGCACCAAGAAAACACCTCAGGATGAGGCATCAGACAATGAGACCAGGAGATCTTAGAGCAGAGAACACATGATTGAATGACTGAGGTAACACAATCAGGAGAGAATAGGGGAAGAAACAGCAAACACAAACATGTCCATACGATTGGATTGTAAATGAAGCTTATTAAGTTTAAGTACAGATTATGCTGTTTGGGGGAAAGATTGGACATCCTACATTGGTACAATACTAAATGACTTGTTTAGCATGGGTCCAAGCACCTTGTTTTGTTGTAAAGATGATTAAAGTATTGGGAGTTGGCCACCTGACCACTGTTTGCTTTTCAAAGGCACCCTATTCATTTCTACTCGACTGATCTCATGTCTCTTGTTTTGCATTGTATTGGGATTGAGTGAAAGAAAGCAGCTATCAGTTTATAGCGATGTCAACCGTGAAGGGCCAAAGGTTGAAAAATTACCTTCACAAGCAATCCCACGAAACGAAGCGTTGAAAGAATGGAGCTTTGTCCCAACTTGGGTGATGCAGTCCGTTCCACTTAAATACATTTCTTTTAACCTTTTTCATCAGCTCCAGAAAAAGCTCATTAGTCTTCTGTCTTCAGCTTCAAGTTCAAAATGGTATTGTAGCAGAAATCCAACTCTGGGAAAAACATATAAATTCATTTTGCAAAGATTCAATCATTTTTTTTTAACCAGTTGCTTTTCCCTGTGCTGTTGGCACAGATTCCTTGTTCATGTTAAGTTTTATACCTGCTGACAGCTTGGTGGTAACTCCACCAAGAGCATCTTACAAGTGTGAGCTGGGGCAGTGAGATTCAGAAGATTATTCCACAGAACAGTGTCCAATCCATATCCCATCCCTTGTCCCGATCAGGACATTTTCACACAGTCCAGGAGGGATCAATTAATATTGATTGGTTGTGGGAACCACCAAAGATCTTTTTATCCTGAATGAACAGTGGCATTGAGGATTATCAAAGCATCCATACGAATTCTGTAATCAAAACTGACTGAGCCATGCTGGGGGAGAAGCTGTTGGTTTTCCAAGTTAAAGCATTAAGCTTCTCATTGGATCAACGCAACAACATGTTGAGGGAAACTTGGATTTTAAAAGTGGAATTGCAAAATAATACGTCTAATAGTTCAGCAACTATACATCATAATGACAAATTTATTCGGTTGCATTGTTGATGTGAGTCTTAGGTCAGAAAATATTGGACTGGAACATGGGAGCACAATTAGGAAATTTGCAAACGACACAAAAATCGGCCAAATAATGGATAGTGTAGAAGATATCTGTAAACTCCAAAATGATGTGGATGGATTGGTGGAATAAGCAGGAAAGTGACAGATAGAGTTTATCTCTGGTAAGTGTAAGGTAATGCATTTAGGGAAGTCAAATTGTGAAAGAGAATATGCAATAAATGGGAATACATTGAAAGGGGCAGATGAAGTGAGAGATCTTGGTGTGCCAAGTGCACGAGTCCCTAAAAGTAGCAGTACAGGTAGATAGGATTGCAAAGAAAACATATGGAACACTGTCCTTCAATGGTACAGATATAGATTATACAAATAAGAATATAATAATGGAACTGTATAAGATATTGGGGAGGCCACATCTGGAGTACTGTCTGCAGTTCTGGTTACCACATTACAGGAAGGATGTAATTGCTCTGGAGTGGGTGCAGAGGATATTGCCAGGTCTGGAGAATTGTAGCTACGAGGAGAGATTGGAGAGGGTGGGATTGTTTTCCTTGGAACAGAGAAGGCTGAGGGGTGACGTGATTTAGGTACAAAATAGTGAGGGAGTAGGGAGAGAGTAGACAGGAGGAACCTGTTTTCCTGGTAGAGAATTCGAAAAACCGTTGCCATAGATTCAAAATAAGAGGCAGAAGGATTAGAGGGAACATGAGGTAAAATGTTTTTATGTAGAGGATGGTGGGTGTCCGGAATTCGCTGCCTGAGTTGGTGATAGAGGCAGAGACCCTAAACTCATTTAAAAAATCCCTGGATCTGCATCTTAAGTGCTGTAAGCTACAGGACTATGGACCAGGTGCAGGAAGGTGGTATTAGAAAGGATACCTGGCTGTCTTTGAGTCAGCACAGAGAAGATGGGCCAAATGTTCTCCTTCTGTGCTGTATCATCTCTATGGTTCTAATATAAAGCTCTAGTTCACTATTTCTGATAGAGTCAGACTTGTCGCTGAGCCGACACCAGATTGGCACCTATAACTTTTCAAACTTCCCCATTAATGTTGCCTCATGTTTCACATCAGTATCTTGAGTGCAGTAAAATATTCCAGAGCACTTCACAGGCATGCTATATCACAATCAACACTGAGCCACATGAGGAGACATTGGCCGATATTCACCCACCCCGCTGGGAGATTCCCGTGATGGCCGATTTACAGGATTTGTGGGAGCATTCACACCCCACGTGTGTCTCCCAGCACCAGAGTTCTGGCAGCATCATTTCCATATAATTTAAATGAGATTAGTAAGACCGGGATTAAAGCCTCCAGGCCCACGAGCCACTCCCATCCTACCAGAGGGTTTCACTCCAGCAGTGTTTACAGTAGCTCCCTACTTTTGGAAAACTAGCAGCCTGACCCCACTGAAGTGAAGGGGGATGCTCGGGGTCTCCCAGAGAGTCAGACAATGGGAAGTGCCCACCTGGGCATTGACACCCTGGCAGTGCCAGCCTGGGCCCCTGGCACTGCCAAAGGGGCAAAGTGCCAATACAAATGGGTCACATTGGCACTGCCCATCAAGCATGGGACAATGCCAATGCAGTGGGGCATACGGGCAGGGCCTGGGGCAATCGGTGATGGTGAGAGGTCTCACTGCCACTCTGGCAAGGGAGTGTCAGCCTAGATTCTGCTCTGGAATCTATCCATTGCTGCCTCACAGCGCCAGGGATCTGGGTTTGATTCCCAGCTCGAGACACTGTCTGTGTGCAATCTGCACTTTCTCCCCATATCTGTATGGGTTTCCTCCAGGTCCTCCAGTTTCCTCCCACAGTCTGAATGACGTGCTGGTCAGGGTGCATTGACCATGCTAAATTTTCCCTCAGTGTACCCGAACAGTGCCAGAGTGTGGCAACTAGGGGATTTCCACAGTAACTTCATTGCAGTGTTAATGTAAGCCTGTTTATGACACTAATAAATGAACTTTAACTGCAGGGAGTGTGCTGCCTGAGCCAGGACAAACTTGTTCTGTGATTAGTTTGCTGTGTGTAATTTTGGTGACACAAAATTTAATCAAGGTTTTTGCCATTTGCAGCCTCTCAACAAGGATACATTACTACCGAGCTGTTGCAACAATAAGAACAAATGAGTTATCTTCTTGCTGAGTTCCTTACCTATATCCTGAGTATGGAATGGAGAGAGGTGCCTGTTTAAACAGTGAACTGGAGTGTTTCTCTCCACAGCACAGAGTGGATTAGGCAAATTAAACAAAGCACAGAGGTGCAGCCATGAACCTGATAACCATTTGTATTGTATTGCCTCAGTCTAGGTCATGGTTCATGCCCAGCCAAGATGAGTATACATAATGCCAGAGGCAAGTCACAGCATGAAATCTGAGGAGTTTGTACTGCCAATGAGAGGCTTGGCTTTAGGATTGAGCAAGCAAAATACAAAAGAAACAAGACAATTCCGATGAAAAGTCTGATCATTCAACCTTCAACTCTACACACTGTTCCATGCCTCACAATCTCCTGCATCCCCACAACCCCCAGCCAACCTGCGCATTGACTGTAAAACAATACTATCCAATACATGCTCTGGTTTGAGGTCAGGGGTCAGATTTAATGCTGCAGAGATCGAATTCAGCTGCACCTCAACTTAATCCAAATTGAATTCAGTCGCCAGTGTGGAGTTTGGGGTTGGGGGGGGTGATCTCTGAGAGGGGGTAAAGAGCTGACAGACGGAGCAGTTTCCAAAGGTCACCCTTTGAGTGTAAAACAGACGTCCCAGTATTTTGCATTGATCTGCAGTTTTGTCTTTGGGACAATACAGAACAGTAAAACACAAAACCATTTACTGTTCCACCAAAACAGGAGAGATCAGGAAAATGAAAACAATTTTAATTTGCATTTACATTGTCTGAATTTTAACAATTGCTGAATGCCCGGCTGTTAAACTGACCCAATTTAAACAATGAAGAGATTAATATTTGATGCGGAGAGATTTGTTCATTTGCTTGTCTATTCAGACTCATGTTTCTGAGCATTTCTCATTAAAAGATAGAAACAAGAGCAGATTTACACAGAGTCAACACTCAGCAGATTATGCTGTTTGTCTGTAGTTCCAACATCTTTCATTTCATTTCAGAATTCCAGCTGATTCTCCATTTGTCCTTGGAATAGGAGCTGCATTATTATTATTTCAGAAACACAAATCCTCCTAATGTCATTTTTTGTGATGTTCTTAATTTTCTTGAATAATTTTAGTGACGAATGTTAACCATCTTATCTGAATTGGCTGAGTGAATCAGATTAACATCAGTATGGATACACTCATTACCTATGCATACTTGTGCAACCATGTGATGTATTCCATCTCTTTATGTTAATTGTGTCTCCTCAGTTTTGGCTTCAGTGACTCCCCTCCCCCCGGTACTCTATAGCGATAAAAACACCATGGGCATTGATCAGAATTCTTTGTAGCTGTTTGATTTTTGTTAAAGGAGCCATCATCCTGAAACTCCTTCCTTTAAATTCAATAACATCTTTATACTATATCCATTCACACCAGCTTCCATGAGTATAGATGGGGAGAGGAGAGAGAGAGATTTGTTTTTAACGAGCTGCTGTTCAGATTAACTGGGTATATCTCGATGGGATTTTTAACAAGAATAAACAAAGCACCTGTAACAGCTTCCAGATTTCCCCCCTTGTCTCCAGAAATTGCTGCGTCTTATTACAGTTCCACAGACGCCAAGAGCACAGCTGTAACTCCCAGGCGGTTTTCTGATTGTGAGTAGAGATTTTTTGGCAGGATGTGTAAACCCCACGGAGAGCATTCCAGCATAACCCGATCCTTTCCTGACATGTCCATTACACAGCCACTTATAGCATGGGAAAATGATGGAAGGGAGTTGACCCATTGAGCTTGCTCTGCACTATCACTGCACACACACCACATCTTTTAACAGCTCAGATCTCTAAAACCATTGTGATAACAGAGGGCCTTTAGACTCTGTATCGATCCACTCTGATAATATATCCAACACTATTTAATAATGTAATAGCCTCACTGCTAACGAAAACACAAAGTTTATTTTAAGAGAAAAATTAATGAAACCTGAAGTTATATAGACTCCTAGAATCCCAATAGTGCAGACGGGTGCCATTCAGCCCATCAACTCTGCACTGATTCTGACAGCTAAACTACTGTTAATTCTGTTAAAGGAGTAGATTGTTAATTTGACTTCTTGTACTGAAACATTTTTTTTACATTTGGAAAGGTGGACAGTAGTTAGTGCTGCTGCTTCACAGCACCAAGGACCGGGGTTCAATTTCAGTTTTGGGTGATTGCCTGTTGGAGTTTGTTCATAGAATTATAGAATCCCTATAGAATACAAGGAGGCCATTCAGCCCATTGAGTCCATACAATCACAATCCCACCCAGGCCCTATTCCTGTAACCCTTATTTATCCTGCTAATCCACTTGACACTAGGGTCAATTCAGCATTGCCAATCTACCTAACCCACAAGTCTTTGGACTGTGGAAGGAAACTGGAGCACCGGCGGAAACCCACACAGACATGGGGAGAATGTACAAACTCCTCACAGACAGTGACCTGAGGGCAGAATCAAACCTGGGTCCCTGGTGCTGTGAAGTAGCAGTGCTAACCACTGTACCACCATGCTGCACCAATTCTCCCCATGTCTGTGTGGGTTTCCTCCTGGTACTCCAGTTTCCTCCCACAGTCCAAAGATCTGTGGGTTAGGTGGATTGACCATGGTAAGTTGCCCCTTAGCATCCCAAATGTGTAGGTTAGATGAATAAGCCATGGTAATATTGGTGGGGTTATAGAGATAGGGTGGGGTAAGGTTCTCTGTTAGACAATCTGTGTAGACCTGATGGGCTGGGTAGCCCCTTCTGAACTGTAGAGATTCTATGATTCATTAATTACCTCGATGTAACAGGAATAAATAAAATCATTTTTGACCTTTACTAAACATGTAAATTTCACATAATATTTGAAAGACAGACTTAATTTGGATTTGATAAGCACCAGAAGCCCAGGCTGATTGGTGCATTGAATCCTAAAGCCACCAAACCAATGATCTGACCCTACACCAGCAACTTAACAGAACCTTTGACAGAGTGAAATATCTCGAGCTCTTCCATGGAGTGATTGTCAATTAAAATGTTTACACTGAGCCAAGTAGGAGATATTGGACCTGGTGACCAAATGTTTAACCAAGGGTTAGTTTAAAGGGCTGATTAATATTCTTTTATTACTCAGTGTCAAGCTTTGTTTGGCGCTGCTTCTGTGAAGTGCCTTGGGACATTTCTTACAATAAGTTATTGTTGTTGACTATCTTAAAGTAAGAGAGGTGGAGACAGGGGATCGTTAGGGAACTCTGATGAAAGGTTATCAATGCTAACTCTGGTTCCTGTTCACAAATGCTGCCAGGCACTCAGACTTTCCAATTGCAAATAAAATTATTTTGAAATTTTCATCCCAAGTTTCCAATTCTCTCCATCTCTGTAACTTCCTCCAGCCCAATAATCCTTGGAGATCTCTGCAATCCCAGTCCAGCCTCTTGCACAGCCCTGATTTTAACGGTCCCAGCAGTGGACATTCAGCTGCCTGTGCCCTAAGCTGGGGAATTCACTCCTCAAACATTTCCACCTCACTCTCTTGATTCATTTCAGATGCTTCTTTAAACCTACATTTAAACAAACTTCTGGTTCAACTTTAAACTGTTAAACTGTTAAACTTTAAACTGTACCAAGATACCTTTATATTAACCTTTCAATAGCATCCCTACAGTGCAGAGAGAGGCCATTTGGCCCAATAAGTCTGCAACTATCATCGAAAGAGCATCTTTTGGCTGATGACTAACATGAGGCAGAGTGTATTGGGCTACAAGAAGGTACAGACAGAATGGTCAAATGGGCAGATCAGTGGCAGATGAAATTTAACCCTGAAAATTATGAGCTGATACACTTTAAAAGGAGTAATTTGACAAGTACTCAAAGAATGGTCGGACACCAGGAAAGTCTATGGAACAAAAGGATCTTGGCATGTTTGTCCACAGATCTCTGAAGGCAGATGGGCATGTTAATAGGGTGGTGAAAAAGACTTCTGGGACATTTGCATTTATTAATCAAGGCATAGGTTACAAAAGCAGAGAAGTCATTTTGGAGTTATATCGAACTCTGGTGAAATCACAGCTGGAGTACTGTGTGCAGTTCTGGTCGCCACATTATGGGAAGGATGTGATTGCACTGGAGGGGGTGCAGAGGAGATTCACCAGGATGCTGCCTGGGATAAAGCGTTTAAGTTATGAAGAGAGGTTGGATAGGCTTGGATTGTTTTCACGAGAGCAGAAAAGACTGAGGGATGACCTGATCGAGGTGTTCAAGATTATGAACACTCAAGAATAATCTTGAGTGGATAAGGAGCAGCTGTTGCCCTTAGTTGAAGAACATGAGGATTATGAGTGGACATAGGTTCAAGGTGAGGGGCAGGAGGTTTGGGGAGATGTGAGGAAAAACCTTTACACCCAGAGGGTGGTGAGGGCCTGGAATGCACTACCTGGGAGATGGTAGAGGCAGGTTGCCTCACACCCTTTAAAAATATCCAGACGAGCACTTGGCATGCCATAACATTCAGTGCTATGGGCCAAGTGCTGGCAGGCGGGATTAGGTGGGAGTTTGGATGTTTCAATGCAGACTAGATGAGTTAAAGGGCCTCTTCTGTGCTGTATGAGTCTATGATCTTACCCAGGTCCACCCTCTTGCCTTATGCGCATAACCCTGGGCATTTACCATGGCTAATCCACTTAACCTGTACATCTTTGGACTGTGGGAGGAAACTGGAGCTCCTGGAGGAAACCCACGCAGACATGAGGAGAATGTGCAAATTCCACGCAGTCACCCAATGGTGGAATCGAACCTGGATCCCTGGTGCTGTGAGGTACCACTGTGCCACACACTTAGTACCAAATTTTGTTTTATGACACTCCTGTGAAGCTTGGGATGTTTTGCTAATTTAAAGGTGCTACATAAATGAACATTATTATTAGTAAAACTATAAGATGAGCAAATTTCTAGTCTGAAAAACCACCCTCCACCCTCTCCTTTACTCAGCTTGAGATCTTTCCTAATGTTGAATGGATGATTAATACCTCCCCTTTTCAGGGTGGTTGAGGGTGTTCCAGGGAATTTCCAGCACAAATCAGCATCTTCAAGAGTGAGGGGAACAAAACCCCCTGAATCATTTCACTTTCATTCAGAAATGGTTACAACTTTAAGCAAAGATGTCCACATAAAAACCTTACACTTTGTAATCTGGTGTTTAAACCTGTTCAACAAGCAAAAATGCTTTGGAATTTCAAGACAGTGTCAACAATATTAATATATTTGGTCAATTCCAGGGATAACTGCAGTGAAAGATTGTTCCCACTTCCAAATCAAGATCCTCTCAGACCCTCAGTCCCATCGAACACAATGAAAGATTTATATCACATAGAAGGAAACAATGGGCCTGATTTTACCATCGCGTTGCACCCATTTTTATGGCACTAAAACTTGGTAAAGTCAGACGTGAGGTGATCCGCACCCACCTCACGCGGTGGTCCCCCCCTTTACTAAGGCCCAAAAATGGCCATGATCAGGATCATGCCCAAAACAGGCTTGACGGCTATTTAAACGTATTTGTATGTATTTAAATTGACTTCATGGGCTTCACGCCCAACCTTACCCTCTTTACCACCTGTGTGTTCGTCCAGCTGAAATCGGCACAAAACACACATGCTCCATAGAAGTCTGATTCAGCTGTTCCATGGTGAGGGTCAGTAAGGAGATAAGTGCCTACTATCCAACAGCTTGGTGTTCCTTACAGAGTCCTTTTGTTGTGGCCATTTTATTTCTGGGATCAGTGGGAGCTCTGTGAGTGTGTGGGGAGCTGGGGGGCTGTTGCTGAGCAGTGTCTCCAATATCCTACTTACAACACGGACTCGGGTCTCGGCACTGACCTTGGGCCTTGTGAATGCTGCTGGGTCCTAGTGCACTCAGCACATTGCCTGCTGAAGGATATGCACTAAGCTCTTGCAAATTGCACTGCTGCAGTCTCTCAACTTTTTGAGGAGCTGGGATTCTGGGGAGCATGTGGCTGGAGGAAGAGGGGTCCGCTGCCATTCTGTGTGAGATCAGTGGGGGGAAGGGGAGAGGGACCATGATCGGTCTGAGTGAGGGACAAAAGAATCAGTAATGTTGTGTGGGTGGGGTAATGTCAATGTGGGGCAGGGGGAGGCATTATCCAGCTTAGGAACAATGTGGCAGGGGAGCCGCATTCTATTTTTTCCTTCTGCGCATGTGCAGTTGGAGATGCTGATCGGAACTTCAGGATTTTGGGTACGTTAAACTCTGTCCACAGGTTTGTAGAGCGTGCTTCGAACTCACTGATATTTTTTCAGGCAGAGTGCACATAGGTGCCTGAGAATGGGTCTGAAACACTCCCTGTTTCAAGTCTGCCCAGCACTTAGAATCAAAATGTAAAATAGGGCCCAGTGTGTTGCTATTGTTTTCATTGCATATTTAGTTTTTTTGTTGCTTTAATCCTCTATTATATAAAGCCCTGATATAAGAAAATCCAAATCATCTGACTTGAAACAAAACACTGGAGTAGGGTAATGTTAGTGGGATATTTTTGGAGAGAAAGCCTTTGGATTTAATGAACAAAGACAGGTTCTACAGCCTGGGGCAGTAGCAGCGAGGCTGCCACAGTCGGATCACTGTGTGCTCTGGGCAGACTGGCTATCCATGTGAGCTGTCAATCACCAGTATTGTTTGGAAAGGATGAGGGTGGAGGTAAATGTTCTCTGACAGCGACAGCAAAGCGTATCGGCAACACATGGAGACATGGATTTGTCTTTGACTGTCGGGAATGAGCTTTTTAATGAGATTGTTAATGGGATGCAACCCTGAATATAGGAAAGAAAGAAATTAATAGCATGGATACTTGTTAGTCTCACTGCCTCATGACACAGAGAGCGATTGTGATGACTCTTGCATCTCAAAACAGACTGAGGATCAAACTTTAGCTCCACCAATCATCATGAACTCTGTGGAGCAGTGAAATCTCTGAAGCATTTAACTTAGCAATTGAAATAGACAACATACACATTTAGACACATTAATATATAGATATATACATAGGCACACAATATATATTGTGTCTATATATAGACATAGACATAATAGCATATAGATAATAGACACATTAAAATATATATATAAACACACTAATGTATAGATATACATATGGGCATACTAACACTCACATATACAGAAAGACACACTAATATATACAATGACCCAGCAGCAATATTATTGCTAGACTATTAATCCAGAAACTCAGGTAACGTCCTGGGGACCCAGCTTTGAATCCTGCCATGGATTTTATTGGATCTTTAAATCCAATTAATTTATTGATTCATTGAATCCAATAAAAAATATCTGGAATTAAGCACCTACTGATGACCATGAAATGATTGTCGATTGTCGGAAAAACCCATCTCGTTCACTAATATCCTTTAGGGAAGGAAATCTGCCGTCCTTACCCAGTCTGGCCTACATGTGACTCCAGAGACAAAGCAATGTGGTTGACTCTCAACTAGCTTCTGATATAACTCAGAAAGCCATTCAGGAAGGCCGTCTAGGAATGGGCAATAAATGCTGGCCAGCCAGCAATGCTCATGTCCCATAAATGAATAAAAAGAAAATATACACGTAAACACATACGGTGGCATGATGGCACAGTGGTTAGCATTGCTGACGCATAGTGTCTCAGGCCCAGGTTCGATTCCCGGCTCGGGTTGTTGTCTGCTTGGAGTTTTCACGTTCTCCCCATGCCTGCAAAGGGTTTCCTCCGCATACTCTGGTTTCCTCCTAGTGTATGAAAGACATGTTGGTTAGGGTGCATTGACCCAAACAGGTGCCGGAGTGTGGTGACTAGAGGATTATCACAGTAACTTCATTGCTATGTTAATGCAAACCTTGTTGGTGGCTAATAAATAAACCTTTTAATAGTCAAATATGCATACTAACATATACACATAGGCATGTTAACATATATATCTAGACACACAAACTTAATAAATGTCCTTTTCAGCCTTCATGTTACCTTTTCATTCATATAAATTAATTTTATGAAAACATCTTGTTTGTGTTTTTTCTATCCTGAAGAGTTGAATTCCTGAACAGCTGGGAATCCATTTGGAACATCTTGTCTCGTGTTATTAATTCTTTTTGGATGTCTTCATAACCTGCAGTTCAAAATCTAACCACTCACACAGTCAAACAAACAGACCATCTTCAATACATGACCAATAAAAGCAAACATTCAAGGAGAATTTTTTAAAACACACCTTTCTTTCATGCTGCTATGATTTCCCCCCACCAGGTTCCTTGTGACAGTATCATGGCGATTAATATTTAATTCCTGGAGACTCCTGTACAATCCTTGAGATTTGGCGATTCTTAGACTCACAGAAAGGGGCCATTATTCATGTTGAATCTTGACAGTGTGGGCAACATTTACAATAGTTGCTATTATTAAAGCAAGTCAGGTCAATTCTCAGTCAATTTCCAAAGGTGGATCTAAGAATACGCTGTGGAAACAGGAACTCAGAATGATCATTCATTCCCATTGCATAAGGTTCTTCATAAGAAAGGAGTTGAAATGTTATCGGGGTGAAAGATTATTGGGAGTGAAAGGTTATTGGGGATGAGAGATTATCAGGTTCTGGTAGAGGTTACAGTCAGATCAGCCATGAGCTTAATGAATGGGAAGCAGGATTGAGGGGCCAAATAGCCTACTCTTGCTCCTAGTTCATACTGTTCATATCCCAACTTAACAACTGACTCAGGACTGAGAATCAAACTACAGCCCTGATCACTGGATAGATTACTGAGTATTTAATTTAAATCCTAAACACAATGAGGTAAAAGCATTTTAAAACACAAATGAAGAAAGATTGCTGCAACATTGAAATAAGAACATAAGAATTAGGAGCAGGAGTAGATAATCTGGCCCCTCAAGCCTGCCCTGCCATTCAATAAAATCTTTTTGTGGACTCAGCTCCATCTACCCACCCACTCACCATAACCCTTAATTCCGTTACTGTTCAAAAATTTGAGGGCGTTTAAGTGGTCAGTGGATAGGTTTATGGATGAAAAGGGAATGGTTTAGGTTAGAGGGTCATTGCTTTTTCTCAATTGGTCGGCGCAACATCGAGGGCCGAAGGGCCTGTTCTGCGCTGTAATGTTCTATGTTCTATGTTTTAATTTATCTATCCTTGCCTTAAAAACATTCAATGGGGGTAGCCTCAACTGCTTCACTGGGCAGGGAATTCCACAGATTCACAATCCTTTGTGTGAAGACGTTCCTCCTCAACTCAGTCCTCAATCTGCTCCCCCTTTACTTTGAGCTATGTCCCTTAGTTCTGGTTTCAATGGAAATAACCTCCCTACTTCTATCTTACGTATTCCCTTCATAATTTTCTATAAGATTCCACCTATACCACCCCCCCATTCTTCTAAATTCTAATGAGTATAGTCCTAGTCTACTCAGTCTCTTTCATATGGCCAACCTTCTCCACTCCAGAATCAACCTAGAGAATCTCCGCTGCATCCAGTGCCAGTATTTCTCAAGTAAGGAGACCAAAACTGTACACAGTAACTCCAGTTGTGGCCTCACCAGCATGTTATACAGCTGCAATATAATCTCGCTGTTTTTAAACTCCATCCCTCTAGCAATGAAGGACAAAATTCCATTTGCCTTCTTAATTACCTGCAGCATCTGCAAACCAACTTTGTGATTCATGCACAAGGACACCCAGGTCTCTCTGCACAGCAGTATATTGCAATTTTTTACCATTTAAATAATAGTCCATTATTCCTGACTGTAGGTTGTAACTAACAAGATGTTTAAATTATTCTTAAATGCAACAGTGCCAAAAACAACAGAGAAAAATAAAAACTCAATTCCAGCAAAGTAATCAGATTTTGAGAATGTTCTTGTGGTCTCCCATTCCCCCAGAATGTGTAGTGTCTTATACACATCAGAATCAAGCTCCAAAAAGTTCAGGCAATTTCACAGGTCTGGACTTGGGGCAAATTTAGATTCGCTTCTTAATGTCTTTTCTGGGAAAATTGAAACTGGGAATTCTGCCAAACAATATCAGAGAACAATTTAGTCAGCTGTTCAAATTTGCCCTGGATTTGACAGAAGTTCATCTGTAAATCCTCAAGAATATACTCAGATTGTCACTTTGGACAATTTTATCAGAAAATAAGTGATCAGATTAACAATGTCAATGGATTAATAAGACACATCTTATTTTAATTCACTTTATAATAATCATACAAACCAACACTATCATACAATCAACACTATTTGACGTAAAGTAAATCTGAAAGTGTGCGTTCACAAGGTGGATTTGCTTCAAAATGCTGTAGCAATACAGGATACATAAAGGATAGTCAACAGTAAGTGATGCTGTGTAAACCAATCACCTTTATCCTGTGTATCGGTCACATACCAGCTGCAAGTTCAATCTTTCCAAAATGAGCAAATTCTAAAATTATGAAATTCTGTAAATGAACATCTAACAGCAGAATTACTCTTGACATTTATAAGTGCAGGACTTTGTTAATGATGTGGAAAGCCTGTGGGATATTGGATTTCTTTACCAGTTCCTCTCCATAAGAAATTATAACAGCAAGTTTTCAATATACCCCACACAAAACAACATTGTTGGGGAAGCAATGTGGTTTTGGGGTGTCCCTGGACTACACCAGGAATCTCACATGGGGAGGCTAGTGGCAAAGTGGCTAGCACAGCTGCCTCACAGCACCAGGGATCTGGGACTCAATTCCGGCCTCAGGTCACTGCCTGTGTGGAGACTTTACTTTGTGTGGAGTCTGCACATCCTCCCCATGTCTGCATGGGTTTCCTCCAGGTGCTCCAGTTTCCTCCCAAAATTCAAAGACATGTGAGTTACGTTGATTGATCATAATAAATTGCTCCTTGTCAGGGGGATTAGCAGGGTAAATACATGGAGAAATGAGAGTAGGGCCAGGGTGGGATTGTGGTCAGTGCAGACTCAATGGGCTGAATGGCCTCCTTCTGCATTGTAGGGATTCTATTCTATTCTATGCTATTGAACAATCTGAATGCCCCATAGCTGAGCTGAGATAATTGATGTGAAAGGGGATCGAATCTGATTGAAGGATCGTGTTTCCTTCATAGAAACATATATAACAGAAAAGCATCTCCATTTTAGCCTAATGAAGGAATCTGGCTGCACACATTACAGTAATTAATTGCCTCATTGATTTTCCTCTGGGTATTTTGGGATGTATTGGGCAGTTGCCATCCACCAAGAATTCATTTTGGCCCCAGAGTAAATATCAGAGCAAAGATTGAAGGATTCTCATATATTCAGGGACTTTGGAGAGTAGTGTTTGTCTTTAACCAGCTCAAACCCACATGGCACATGACATTGAGCATGTCAATGTTCTTTAAGCACTGAGCTGTGTTGTTCACAGTGTACTGTCCACAGGTTTAGACCATTAGATCATAATACACAGGAGCAGAATGAGGCCATTCGGCCTATCACGTCTGCTCTGCCATTCAATCATAGCTGATATTTTTCTCATCCCCTTCTCCTGCCTTTTCCCAAAACCTCTGATCCCTTTATTAATCAAGAATCTATCTATCTCTGTCTTAAAGACACTCAATGACCCGGCCTCCACAGCCTTCTGTGACAAAGAGTTCCACAGTTTCACCATTCTCTGGCTGAAGAAATTCCTCCTCATCTCTGTTTTAAAGGATCATCCCTTTAGCCTGAGGTTGTGCCCTCTGGTTCTAGTTTTCCCCACTAGTGGAAACACCATTTCCACATCCATTCTATCCAAACATCGCAGTTTACATCCTATAAGTTTCAATAATCTCCCCCTCATCCTTCTAAACTCCAATATTGGACAGTGAGTAGCTGGGCTAGTGAGGAATTGTTAGTTTAATTTTTCAATAACCAACTGTCCCACAAAAGGTCAAGGATCATATTTATAAAGTTTACAGTATGGAAACAGGCACTTTGGCCCAATTTGTCCATGCAGCTCTTTGTTTTTAAACCCCTAAACTAATCCCAATGTCTGTATTTGGCCCATATCCCTCTATACCCATCATACCCATGTAACTATCTAAATGCTTTTTAAAAGACAAAATTTTACCTGCCTCTACTACTGCCTCTGACAGCTTGTTCCAGACACTCACCACTCTGAAAATATTGCTCGTTTGGATACTTTTGTATCTCTCCCCTCTCACCTTAAATCTATGCCCTCTCGTTTTAGACTCCACTACCTTTGGGAATATATATTGAAGATCTGGCTGATCTGTACCCCTCATTATTTTATAGAGCTCTACAAGATCACCCCTCAGCCTCCTATGCTCCAGAGAAAATGTCCCAGTCTATTCAACCTCTTCTTATAACTCAATCCATCAAGTTCCGGTAGCATGCTGGTAAATCTCTTCTGCACTCTTTCTAGTTTAATAATATCCTTTCTATAATAGGGTGACCAGAGCTGTACACAGTTCCAACTGTGGCCTTACCAATGTCTTTTACAACTTCAACAAGACATCCCAACTCCTGTATTCAATATTCTGACCAATGAAACCAAGCATTGCCGAATATCTTCTTCATCACTCTGTCCACCTATGACTCCATTTTTAAGGAGCTATGAAAAGGTACGCCTAGATCTCTTTGTTGTGTAACTGTCCCCAGTGCCCTATCACTAACTGAGTAACTCCTGCCTGGTACCAAAATGCACCACCTCACAAATTAAACTCTATCTGACATTCATCAGCCCACTGGCCCAATTGATCAAGATCGCGTTGCAATCCGAGACATCTTTCTTCACTGTCCACTATGCCACCAATTTTAATGTCACCTGCAAACTTCCTAACCATGCCTCCTAAATTCTCATCCAAATCATTAATATTAATGACAAATAACAGTGGGCCCAGCACTGATCCCTGAGGCACACCACTGGTCTCAGGTCTTCAGTTTGAAAAACAACCCTCTACAACTCCCCTCTGGCTTCTGTCAAGAAGCCAATTTTATATCCATTTAACTAGCTCACCCTGGATCCTGTAAGATTTAACCTTATGCCAGAACCTACCATGCAGTACCTTGTCAAAGACCTTGCTAAAGTCCATGTAGACAACATCAACTGAACTGCCCTCATCTACCTTCTTGGTTACCTCTTCAAAAAACTCAATCAAATTTGTGAGACATGATTTTCCACTCACAAAGCCATGCTGACTGTCCCTATCAGTCTTTGAGTCTCTAAATTCCTGTAGACCCAGTCTCTGAAAATACCTTTCAACAACTTACCCACCACAGATGTGAGGCTTACTGGCTTGTAATTTCCAGGCTTTTCCCTGCAATCCTTTTTAAACAAAGGCACAACATTTGCCACTCTGCAGTTCTGAATATGCATTCTTGATTTCATCTTCCTAGAGACAAGATTGTTTGAAGGAGATCATACCCCCCAACTCCCCCTCCAAGGAGAATAGATACCCATTGATTGGTACTTGAGTCCTGGAATGGTATTTGAATCCACAATTTGATGACTGAAAGGTGTAGATCATCAGGGGCAGCACAGTGGCACAGTGATTGGCACTGCTGCCTCACAGCATTAGGGACCTGCATTCAATTCCAGCTTTGGGTGACTATCTGTACAAAGTTTGCATGTTCTCCCTGTCTTTGCATGGGTTTCCTCCGGATGCTCTGGTTTTTGCCCACAGTCCAAAAATGTGCAGATTAGGTGGATTGGCCATGCTAAATTTCCGCTTAGTGTCAAGAGGATTAACAGGTTAAATACATTGAGTTAAGGGGATAGGAGCTGGACGGGATTGTTTTCTACGCAGAATCAATGGCCTCTTTTGCACTGTAGGAATTCTATGATCTATATTAACCAAACGCTTGTATATTCCATGTGCCACCCTCCCTTCCCATTCCAACCAACATGAATTCTGAGCTCAGATGTTCTACTCAAAGATGCACAGTTGAAATTAACACTGGATTGAAGGGTGAGTGAGTGTGAGGTAATACTGAATAAAACAGGTTCCTCACCAACATCCCTCTCAAACAACACTGTTAAAAAAAACTTACACTGATCATTCATCTCAGGTTCTGTTTTGAGAAAATTAACTGCTTATAAATTGGTTGTAATGTTTGCTTAATATCTCATGATGATATTGCGTAAAATAATTACTTAAATGAGAAGTTGTTAGGCCAGAATTGTGAGACAGACCTGTTGACATGCTGCACAATGCTGCTTCTGGAACGGTGATTATCATTGGGCAAATGAATTGAAACATAGAGAAGCACAAATCCTGTCACAGCAGAAAGTGCAGGAGGAAAAATTCTCTAAATTGCAGGTTAACGTAAACTGCATTGCAATAACATCAACAGATCACAATGCACATCTCATCAGGTGCAGGATCATTGTGGATTCACCTGTACTGTCTACACACTGACACTTGTAAACCCTGAAACACCACAACTCTCTCCACAGGAACATCTCTTATTTCTAAAAAGTAGCATTTCATCTGAAGCCAAGTTGCACCACGCTCAGGAAGAGCCACCCACGTTGATTTGAAAATACCTCCTGCTTATGTTTATGTTGCATCGTTTGCAAAATGCATCACAAATGTCAGCTAACAAAGCCACTGCTACCAATCTGGGTGCAACACAAATATTTCCTCAGAGTCAGTCACGTACCTAGTGTGAGCATCATCCTATTATTATAGGATTTGACTCGCATTTCTTTTTACCATCTGACAGATATTCCAGAGATTTAGTAGCACACAGCCATTTCTTTAGCATCAGTATTAGTTCCATCTCTCTAAGATTGAATCAAGTTGTCAGCAAGTAAGGAGAGGTTTGATCTGAATCATTAATTCCCAGGGTAAAGTGAACACACAATGTGACAGTTATGATAAGATTCAGTCAGTTCAATCAATCAAACTTTGCTGGATGCAATCATCCAAAACTAACATCATTGTGCCTCACTGCAGTGATCACCTGAGAGCAACCAGAATAGCCACTTCTGGAGCTTCTGGGATGTTAAGACTCCAATAGGGTGCAGAGGAAGTTTGTATCCAAACTCTGGCTGCAACTGCCTAACATACTGGGCAGGGATGAAACATTGGAAACTAGCAATCATCCCTCCAATAGGCATCAGAATCTGTGCATCTGGCTGCACTCAGGGAACTCAGGGAAGACATTGACTCCAAGAAGCAAAGTAACTGAGTGCAGAGCCAAGAGGAGAAGCAGGAGCATACATCCTGAACCACATTGCCACCATTCACATCAGCACCTACATCAGTGCAATTCTTCAAATCACCCTATCTCCACATTCATCCTACCTCACCCACATTACAGTCATTCCCAGCCTAACTCCTGATCTCTCTCCAGGGTGACACGGTGGCATAGTGGTTAGAACTGCTGCCTCACAATTCCAGAGATCCGGGTTTGATTCCCGGCTTGGATCACCGTTGTTGTGGAGTTTGCATGTTCTCCCTGTGTTTGTGTGGGTTTCCTCCGAGTGCTCCAGCTTCTTTCCACAGTCCAAAAGATGTACTGGTTAGGTGCATTGGCCATGCTAAGTTCTCCCTCTGTGTATCCGAATGGGTCCCAGAGCATGGCAACCAGGGGATTTTCACAATAACTTCATAGTATTTTAATGTAAGCCTATTTGTGATACTAATAAATAAACTTATAACTTCTTGTTGCTGATTTCTGTAAGGATGGGAGGGATGATCTTATGCTGGATGCAAGACATGGTTTCACTACAGGGACAGAGAAATTTTGAGAGCAGGAAGTCATGTGATCAACAAGCCACTCCCTTTTGTCTGACCTATAATTCACTTGTTTTTGCAGCTCTCTCTCCAAAGTATCTGACTGTCTCCTGAACTTCTTTGCAGTACATCAATGACTTTTGATCATCACTTACTACTGATATTTATTCTGCATTTTTGAGGTTTAAATTCACTCAAACCAGGCCAATCTAATCCCATCATGGGTGATATTTAATCAGCGCCTGTTAATGATGTCTAACTAATCAATGGGGACACTCCAGCTCCTCCAAATGAAGAGAGAAAATCATCTCCTCTCTCAACTCAGCTGGTAGGAAATTAAATCTGTCAATTATTTTAAATAGAACATAGAATATAGAACATAGAACATTACAGTGCAGAACAGGCCCTTCGGCCTTCGATGTTGCGCCGACCAATTAGGAAAAAGCAATGACCCTCCAAACTAAACCATTCTCTTTTCGTCCATAAACTTATCTACTAACCTCTTAAACACGACCAAACTTGGCGCATCTACAACTGCCGCAGGCAGGGCATTCCATACCCTAACCACCCTCTGGATAAAGAACCTACCTCTGATATCCGTCCTATAACTACCACCCTTTAATTTAAAGCTATGTCCCCTCGTGCTAGCTTTCTCCATCCTAGGAAAAAGGCTATCACTGTCCACCCTATCTAAACCTCTAATCATCTTATATGTTTCGATTAGGTCCCCTCTTAGCCGCCTCCTTTCTAACGAAAACAACCTCAAATCCCTCAGCCTCTCTTCATAAGACCTGCCCTCCATACCAGGCAACATCCTGGTAAACCTCCTCTGTACCCTCTCCAATGCCTCCACATCTTTCTTATAATGTGGGGACCAGAACTGCACACAATACTCCAAGTGCGGCCGCACTAGAGTTTTGTACAGTTGCAACATGACGTTGCGGCTCCGAAATTCAATCCCCCTACCAATAAAAGCTAAGACTCCGTATGCCTTCTTAACAACCTTATCGACTTGATTGCCAACTTTCAGGGATCTATGCACATATACACCAAGATCCCTCTGTTCTTCAACACTATTAAGAGTCCTACCATTAGCCCTATACTCTACACATTTGTTATTCCTGCCAAAGTGAATTACCTCACACTTTTCCACATTAAACTCCATTTGCCACCTCTCGGCCCAGCTCTGCAATTTGTCCAAGTCTCTCTGCAAGCTAGAACACCCCTCTTCACTATCTACCACTCCTCCGACTTTGCTGTCATCCGCAAATTTACTAATCCATCCTTCAATACCCTCATCCAGATCATTTATAAAAGTTACAAACAGCAGGGACCCCAAAACAGATCCCTGAGGTACACCATTTGTAACCGAACTCCACAATGAATATCTCCCATCAACCACCACCCTCTGTCTTCTATCTGCTATGAAGTAGAGATGCCGGCGTTGGACTGGGGTAAACTCAGTAAAGTTTTGCAACACCAATTTAAAATCCAACCAATTTATTTGATAGTAAATCCACGAGCTTTCGACACTATGTTGTGCCTTCATCAGGCAAATGCAGTGTTCTGATCTGCAGAGGCACTCATATCCACACAGACAGTTACAGACTGCTGATTAGAATGCAAATCCTTACATCTAACCTGCTATTCAAGTGTTAAAGTGGCTAACAATGTGTGTGAAGGAAATCAGTACTCAATGCCAACAACTGTCAGTTTCCGGATGCAATTTTACAACTCATCCGCTTCATCTTGGACCACAATGTCTTCACCTTCAACAACCAGCTTTTCATCCAGACACATGGAACAGCCATGGGGACCAAATTTGCACCTCAGTATGCCAACATCTTCATGCACAGGTTCAAACAAGACTTCTTCACTACACAAGATCTTCAACCAAGGTTATATACTAGATACATTGATGACATCTTTTTCCTTTGGACTCATGGTGAACAATCATTGAAACAACTGTATGATGATATCAACAAGTTCCATCCCACCATCAGACTCACCATGGACTATTCTCCAGAATCAGTTGCATTCTTGGACACACGCATCTCCATCAAGGACGGTCACCTCAGCACCTCACTGTACTGAAAACCGACAGACAACCTCACAATGCTCCACTTCTCCAGCTTCCACCCTAGACACGTTAAAGAAGCCATTCCCTATGGACAAGCCCTCCGTATACACAGAATTTGCTCAGATGAGGAGGATCGTGACAGACACCTCCAGACACTGAAGGATGCCCTCATGAGAACAGGATATGGCGCTCGACTCATCAATCGACAGTTCCAACGTGCCACAGCGATAAACCGCACTGACCTCCTCAGAAGACAAACACGGGACAAGGTGGACAGAGTACCCTTTGTTGTCCAGTACTTCCCCGGAGCGGAGAAGCTACGACATCTTCTCCGGAGTCTTCAACATGTCATTGATGACGATGAACATCTCGCTAGGGCCATCCCCACCCCCCCACTTCTTGCTTTCAGACAACCGCACAACCTTAAACAGATCATTGTTCGCAGCAAACTACCCAACCTTCAGGAGAACAGTGACCACAATACCACACAACCCTGCCACAGCAACCTCTGCAAGACATGCCAGATCATAGACATGGACGACATCATCAAACGTGAGGATACCATTCACCAGGTACACGGTACATACTCTTGCAACTCGGCCAACGTTGTCTACCTAATACGTTGCAAGAAAGGATGTCCCGAAGCATGGTACATTGGGGAGACCATGCAGACACTACGACAGCGGATGAATGAGCATCGCTCAACAATCACCAGGCAAAACAGTTCCCTTCCTGTGGGCGAACACTTCAGCAGTCATGGGCATTCGGCCTCCGACCTGCGGGTAAATGTTCTTCAAGGGGCCTTCGTGACACACGACAGCGCAGAGTTGCTGAGCAGAGACTGATAGCCAAGTTCCGCACACATGAGGACGGTCTTAACAGGGATCTTGGCTTCATGTCACACTATCTGTAACCCCCGTAACTTGCCTGGATTAGCAAAAAACCTCACTTACTGTGCTGTCTGGAGAAAATACACAATTCTCTAACCAATGCTCAGGATTCCCTTCACACACATTGTTAGCCACTTTAACACTTGAATAGCAGGTTAGATGTAAGGATTCGCATTCTAATCAGCAGTATGTAACTGTCTGTGTGGATATGAGTGCCTCTGCAGATCAGAACACTGCATTTGCCTGACGAAGGCACAACATAGTGTCGAAAGCTCGTGGATTTACTATCAAATAAATTGGTTGGATTTTAAATTGGTGTTGCAAAACTTTACTTCTATCTGCTAGCCAATTCCTAATTCAATTAGCTAAATCACCCTCAATCCCATACATCTGCATTTTCTGCAGAAGCCTTCCAATGGGCCACCTTATCGAACGCCTTACTAAAGTCCATATATACCACATCAACTGCCTTACCCCCATCCACCTCTTTGGTCACTTTTTCAAAAAACTCAATAAGGTTAGTAAGGCACGACCTACCCTTCACAAAACCATGCTGACTATCCCCAATCAATTCATTTCTCTCTAAATAACTATAAATCCTATCCCTAATAATTCTCTCCAATACTTTGCCCACAACAGAAGTAAGACTCACCGGCCTATAATTCCCCGGAAAGTCTCTCTTCCCCTTCTTGAACAATGGGACCACATTCGCTATCCTCCAGTCTTCCGGCACTATACCCGTAACCAACGACGACCTGAAGATCAGAGCCAGAGGCTCTGCAATCGCCTCTCTCACCTCCCAGAGAATCCTAGGGTAAATCCCGTCCGGCCCAGGGGACTTATCTAACTTCAAACCCTCAAGAATATCTAGCACATCCTCCTTATCTACTTCAATACTTTCCAGTTTACAACCCTGTATCCCAGTGTTCTCCACAACTACATTTCCATCTCCCTGCGTGAATACCGAAGAGAAATATTTGTTCAGTGCCTCTCCAATCTCTTCAGGTTCCACGTACAACTTCCCACTGCTGTCTCTGACTGGCCCTAATCTTGCCCTAACCAATCTTCTATTCTTAACATATCTTAAATATATGTTAAGAATATCTTAAATCTCTGAGATAATCTCACTGTAAGTGAATAGTGCGACATTCTCTCAAAGAACATATCACTGTCCCACTCTTCAATGATATATCTATAATATACAGGTGATCGTTCCCAATATCGGGAGAAGACACCTCTCACTTTGGGTATCCGCCCTTAAATCCCAGTGGTTGCTGGATCTTCTTCCCCCACTGGCCTCTCTACCGACATCTCATTGGAAATTTGGATCCCAATTCTGAGTTTCCTATTGGATTTCTGGTGATCATCTTCTATCAGGTGACTTCTGTAGTCTTCTCCTTTCATGAGGAACATACACGTGGTCAATCATCCTCTCCAACAGGAATAACCTTAAACATCCTCCTCGATTCTTGATGTACTTTCACCAATATTTCCATTTCCATTTTATAATCTGCTGACCAGAATTGTACAAGGTTCTCCCAGTGTGAGGCTGAGTGTGATAACTGGAGTGGACAGCTTGTGGCTCTGGAAGAAAAGTCAGTGTAGATCTAATTCTCACTACGTCTGCCTAACTCACAGCCATAACAGCAACTCCCTCAGTCCCAGCATCACCAAGATCATGTCCATGCGGAAAAGGCTCATGGATCTGGGAGGCACTGGGTGGAATTTTACAGTCTTGCTCATCCTGAAAGTGTAAACTCAACAGACCTTTCCATTATGCACCCCTCACCCGCTCCAATTCCCGAGGATCGGTAAAGTTTCACCAATTAGTCCGGGTACTTGACCATGGAGGGTGTGAATAGGTCGGGGGCGGGGGGGGGAGTTGCTGAGTTTTGTGCTAGTCTAACCCCTGTATTATGGGGGCGAACGCAGATGTGGATGGGACGGTGGTGGGTGGGATAGTGGTGAGTGGGCACCCACCCTACTTTTTTTGTGTCATCCCCATCAAAATCATGACCAGTGGGGGCTCATAGGGCACAGTTCCTCATTTGGCAGAACGACGATGTGGAGATACCAGCGCTGGATTGGGGTGGGCACAGCAAGAAGTCTCACAACATCTGGTTAAAATCCAACAGGCCCATTTGGAATCATGAGCTTTTAAAGCACCAGCCCTTCATGAGGTCAATATAACCTTGGAGCAGCACTCCAAAAGCTCGTGATTCCAAATAAACCTCTTGGACTTTAACCTGGTGTTATGAGACTTCTACAGTAACAATACAATGGTTGAATATGAGTTGAGTATATTCTCTCTGCCTCTCATTTCTTTCCCTTGAGGAATAAAGCCTTATGTTTGGATTGCCTTTTTATTACCCTGCATCACAATCTACTGAAGGAACATACAAATTAAAGCTAGATACATTCTCTGTTTTTTTCTAGGAGCATGAGGTACAAGAATAAATCATTATAATTGCTCTTTTTGTGATAAATTTATACACAATAAGGACCTGTCTGTACAGTTTTGGCTGCTTCGTGAGAGAAAGAATATTCACTTTTTTAAAAGAGGACAGTGAGTTTATCCAAGTGCTACCAGTTATGAGGAGAGATTGTTCCAAAAAATAAGTTTTAGAACCTTGAAGGAGGAAAGGAGAGGTTTAGGGAGGAAATTCCAGAGCTTGGGACCCTGACAGCACAAGGCACAGCCACCAATGGCAGAGTGATTAAAACCAGGAAAGTTCTTGAGGCCAGAATTAGAGAGTGCAGACACCTCCAAGGACTGTGGAGTTGGAGGAGAGTGGGAGGGGTGAGAACATGGAGGAATCTGAAAACAAGATAAGAACTTTAAGTTAAGACATTGCTTGACTAGAAGTTAACATGGGTCAGTGAGCACAGGGCTGATGGGGGAACATGATTTGCTTCAAGTTCAGGCACAGAGTTCAGGATAATCTCAGGTTTATAGAAAGTCGAATGTGGGAATACAGCCAGGAATAGATTAAACAGATTGGGAAAACTAGCTTGGTTGGCAGAGGGTGGGAAGTGTTTTGCCACAATAGAATCATAGAACCGTAGAATCCCCACAATACAGAAGGAGGCCATTCAACCCATTGAGTCTGCACCAGCAATAATCCCACCCAGGCCCTATCTCTGTAACCCCACATATTTACTCTGCTAATCCACCTAACTCTAAGAGGGAATTTAGCATGGCCAGTCCACCTAACATGCATAGCTTTGGACTGTGGGAGGAACTGGAGCACCCGGAGGAAACCCACACAGACATGGGGAGAATGTGCAAACTTTACACAGGCAGATACACCCGAGGCCAGAATTGAACTCAGATCCCTGGCGCTGTGAGGCAACAGTGCCACCCACTGTGCCATCATGCAGTCCAGAAAGAACAAAAACTAGAGCGGGGGTTAGAGAGCGATCATCAGGGTGGGAATGGGGTGGGGGAAGGAGGGGGGTGACTGCCAAGGGCAGGAGTAGGAATATTGGATCGTGATGGAGGAGGGGGTTAGGTTGTGGAGGGAGCATTCCTCCTCCTGTTGGCACATAAGCCATTCTGAGAGAGTATTTATTGGCTGGGCCCAGCTGAGCTGAACACTCGCACTGCTTTCTGCTTTCACCAAAGCTCACTCCAATAGAAAGGATTGCTAAAATCTGGCCCGTCCTACAGGAATTCCTAACCAACTCACCTAACTCCTAACCAACTACAGTTAGGAAAAGAAATGTCCCAGTGGGTTATGGGTGGATTTCCCATTTCTAAGGATGTTTCTGTCTATTCCCACCCTTACATCCTCACCTCCTGGGTTTCGTTTTCATGAGATGTCAGCATTGACAGTTAGACCAGCATCTGACTCAATCCTAACTGCCCTCGAGGTGAATCACCCTCTTTAATTGCTGCAGACCATATGATAAAACTGGTGCACTCTGCACAGAGATTCCATACTGCCAATATCCATCAAGTCATAGAGGTTTACAATACGGAAACAGGCCCTTCAGTGCAACTTGTCCATGACACCATTTTTCTTCATGTTCAACAATAGGAGATGTACTCAGTTACATCTCCCAGGGACACAGTTCTTCAGCATTTCTGCAAGCATCATTCTAGTTAAAGTCTTTCAGAAAGTATCACTCTGCTATCTTAATGATTATAATGGTCACACAGTTTGGTCTATATTCTCTGTAGCAATGAAATGGATTGCGAGTGTCATCCTCAGGATGTTTCATGTATCTTGAAGTTGACAAATTCTAAGCTGCCTTCAGTGAAATGGTGACATCTTTACTCACTGAAATTGGCAAGAGTATAAAACTTATCTTTGATGTTCTCAGTAACTTGCTGCACCTGTCAGCCCTTCCTCCTTGTGTGGTGAATGTTTATCGAGGTTAGATCAGAACATACTGACTGCAAGAACCTCAAATGTTAGACATTGGCCCTGTAACCTCCTGACTCCAGACATCATATTAGAACATAGAACATAGAACAATACAGCACAGAACAGGCCCTTCGGCCTTCGATGTTGTGCCGACCAAATAGTCAGGAATACAAATTCCACCCAATCATCGGCGTTGGCTCCAATTTGTACACTACAGAGGCACCAGGTGAGACAATGGCTAGCCCAATCCCTGCTGAATTCAGAGATTCCAGCTATTGTCATTATTGTGGCAACTTCTGTTGGCCTCGCTGTTTGGATCCGGGGCTGGAGATCCATCCTTTCTTCCACTTCCTGTTTGCTAGCTAGCAATTCTTTGGCAAGGTGTGAAATGGAATTTATTAAAGAAGGTCATTCTTGACAGAAAATAATGATCATCAAATTGTTATAAATACCCAAGTACATCATTCACATTCTGAAGTGAAGGGACCTCTAATGCTATGCTTTGTGTGGATTTCTGATCCCCCTGTGTTGATTCTAAATGTCCTTGATTTGAACTCACAGATGGAGATTGTCCCATCACTGGTTACCTTTGTCATTCCTTTAATATTCCATTTTCTGTTGCCTTATTTTTATTCTTTACTTGTTGCCATTGAGAATGAGCAGAAAGCATTGTGCTTTCATCTGGGTTCATAAGATCACTGGAATTAATTTCTGGAATTTGGCAGTGTTTTATATTTGCGTGGGAGCTTCAAGTTAAGTGTTAATTCCTCACATTCCTCGGTTCATCAGATGAAGATCTGACATTTTAACTCATTGACACTATCACCAAAGTATTCCAGTTGTCAGGTATAACACCAGTTAAAAGAGATGAAATGAAATTGTCTTGAAAGCTGGGTTAGTGCACTGTTAACTCAAAATTGGAGGCCGTTTTCATAAGAACATAAGAACTAGGAGCAGGAGTCGGCCATCTGACCCCTCGAGCCTGCTCCACCATTCAATAAGATCATGGCTGATCTTTGTGACTCAGCTCTACTTACCCGCCCGCTTACCATAACCCTTAATTCCTTTACTGTTCAAAATTTATCTATCCTTGCTTTAAAACACTTTTATCTTATGTAGCAGTTTTGGTACAGCACCTTGTCAAATGTCTTCTGGAAATCCAGATACATTACATCCACAGGTTCCCCACTGTCCACTGTGCATCTAATATTCTCAAAGAATTCCATCAAATTAGACCTGCCCTTTTGAGGAAAGAGATTTTATCGATCTGGAGCACTTTGTCAATCTAATTTGTGCTTACAAATTCATAAACTCACAAAAATATAGCTGGAAAATAAAGATCATATTGAGATTTTGGGGCTGAATCTCCAACTCGTTCAGAAAGCCGGTGGGAATTCTGATGCTCTGTGAGTGGAGCATTGGC
Source organism: Sphyrna mokarran (assembly GCA_024679065.1). Lineage (NCBI taxonomy): Eukaryota > Metazoa > Chordata > Chondrichthyes > Carcharhiniformes > Carcharhinidae > Sphyrna > Sphyrna mokarran. The sequence continues at coordinate 1,982,491 of JAGIQG010000024.1, forward strand.
CAATAAACTGGCCCAAAAATTCAGCTGGAGGACGGTGTCCCAGGTCACGATGTGACTCACTATCCAGCTGTAGAATATTCTAGAAAGCAATAAAATCTGAATCTAAAATTTCTATTCAAAGTTAGCAGCATGGTAGTCTGTAGATTCTCCTGTTTTGAGGCTAACGGTGGAATTTTACTGGCACGTCTGATCCCATCCGAGGCCTACAGAGAATACCGTTCTCCGAGCCTGCCCCCGGAATCGGGGCCAGCATGCCGGTAAAATTCTGGTCTAAGTGTCCATGCCGGTGGGAAAATGGGAATGTTTCCACTTGGTGCTGCCTGTGACTGGTGGGATTCACCTGCCTAAAAGATGCTGATAAATCAGTTCAAGCAACTGGCCAGCCAATATTCGGCCCAAGAATTCAGCAGGAAATATCCCACGGCATGGTCAGTGGCCCCTATCTGTCAGATTCCCTGTTTGCTGGCCAGCACCTGGGACCCCAGCAGTGCTGCACCCCCCAACATCCCCCCATGACCAGATCACAGCCCCCACAACAATTCCCAGGTCAGTCCCACCCCCCACCTCATCCCGGAGCACCCTGATGTCCAACCCCCTGCTCCCAGCAGTAATGATACTCCCATCCCCCTCACCCCAGCAGACCCTCCCCCACACTGGCCCTCCCAGTGTCAGAATTTCCCTGCCCCCCCGCAGGAGGCAGGCTCTCACCCCAGCAGATTCACCACCCCCCCAGCTCGCCCCAATCACTGCCCTCCCTCCATCCCAGACTGATCACCATGCAGAGAGACAGCATGCCCCCCTACCGTCACCAATTACCCATAGTTGAGTTTAGCTGAGTTTCTGGATTAATAGTCTCGTGATAACACCATTAGACCATATAATCAAACACAAAAGGAATTAATTAATAGCCAAATGTTGGGACAGTTACCTCTGATTGTTTTCAATGTTCCTAGACGGGGAGATAACTCAGTGACAATTCCCAATCTTGATCACAATCCAGTGTTTCCAGTTATTAACCTGATCATTAACTCTGTCTCTGTCTCTATAGATGCTGCCTGATGTGTGGAGTATTTCCAGTTTTAATTTTAGATTTCCTGTAGTTTTTGCTTTTACCTTTAGCTGAAAAATGCATGGATAGTGTGCAAGTAAAGGATGGCATTAATGTCATCGATAATGTCCCCAGCCAAAAAGGACTCTGATACTTGTTGCCCAGACTCAGACACAGGCTGACTCTTCCGGAACATTCTCTTAACTAATCATCATCATCAGAACAGGAGAAAAGGAATGAAAGAGCAAAATGAGGAACTTTACGGCTGGATTTCCCCATCCTGTCCACCATGGGAATTTTTGCAGATGGAACATGAATCATGAAAATGTCCGGATTTGCGGGGGAGGAAAACCAGAAAATCCTGCCCCTTAATTTAACCATCAAGTTAAATTTTTGATCACAGTCAAACAAACCAATAAGATTCAAAAACAGAAAATGCTGGAAAATTTCAGCAGGACTGACAGCGGAGAGAATGGGGCCAACTATGGGGAGAGAATGGGGCCAATGTTTCGGGTCTGGAGGACCATTCATCAGAGATGCTCTAGGAGCATCCAGACCCAGACCATTGTCTCTAATCTCTCCCCATAGACGCTGTCAGACCTGCTGAGATTTTCCAGCATTTTCTATTCTATAGATTCCAGCATCTGTAGTAAATTGCCTTTATCTCAGCAGGTAAGATTGTGCTTAAGGCTCTCCAATCTACCAGGCAAATTTGTAAAAATGGAAAATAATTAAAGCTAACTAATATTGATTGTTTTAATGCAGCTTTTATATAAAGTCAATAATTCTCCAATGGCATGGAAAGTATGAATACTATTTCTGCTCAACATCAATCAGTTGGTCAATGTAATAATTACTGTGTATCTGCTGTTGCTTTCTCAGTATGGAGAGCAGCAGAGAACAGGGAACAATAGAGAACAGCAGAGAACAGGGAACAATAGAGAACAAATGATTATCTCACCAAAACCAGAAAACAGATAGACCAAAAGATAATAGACATTGAGAAATCATAGTGTGCAGGCAAGTTCATGATCTTTTCAGTAATATTATATTCAAACTGCAACAACCAGTTTGAGATGTGGAATGAGATTCTCCAGCTGTTCATGCCAGCAGGATTCTCCAGTCCCGCTGCAGTGAACAGAGATTTGGCTGAGCATCAAATTCTCTGTCCTCATTGGCAGCAAAGTGGGTTGCAATCAGTTGGAAATTTTCAGCATATCGTTTACAGGCTCAGTTCCAACCAGAACTTCCTTCATAACAATAATAAAATCAAAATAATGCAGAGGCTGGAAATCTGAAATAAAAACAGAAAATGCTGGAAAAACTCAGCAGGTCTGGTAGCATCTGTGAAGAGAACGTTAATGAGCAGAATTCACACCTCTCCCCGCCACCCTCCATGGAAAAGTCCCATAGCAGGAGCGGGGACACGTGTTCATATTGAGTTTGTGTCACAGTGAGATGTTTTAAATCAGTAATTATGCAGAGTTATCTCCAGTGAGATCAGGTTTGGGAATCATATTCAGATTATATACACATGATGACTCCAAGTGCCTGGGTGGGACTGGCAAGGTCTGTGACATGGCTTTGTGATCTTGGAAATGAACCTGTTTTAATGTATAGGTTAGTCTCAGACTCATTCATGCTCAACATACAATTATTGGAAATGGAATGGGGAGTGAGTCTCACTGTGAAAGCTAAGAGGAAATCCCACGGTATCTTGTTGCCCCTCTGGCATTAATTACACAGTCAGAGGCTTCCTGCTATCTCGCTCAGTGGGTGGACTGAATGGTGCCTATCCCAGTCTCATATCCGGGCTGTTCCCGATGCTGGCTACTCTACATTGGAGAGACCAAAGCAGATGGGGAGACTGCTTTGCTGAACACCTTCGATCCATCTGCAAGCAGGACCCAGACCTTCCTGTTGTTTGCTACTTCAACACCATCCTGCTCTCCTGCCTACATGTCCGTCTTTGACCTTTTGTAATGTTCGAGTGAACCCCAACAACAAACCGGAGGAACAGCACCTCATCTTCTGATTGGGCGCTTTACAGCCTTCTGGACTGAACATTGATTTCAGAGTGTGAACTCTCACCTTCGCCTTCACCCCATTCCCATTTATTTAATTCCATTTCTTCCCTTCATCTCATTCATCCATTTTTATCATCCTTCTTTTTCACTTCCATTTTTCTACTTCTCCATTTTGCCCCCAATATCCACCCCACCCATCCCCCTTCCCTGCTACCTCAGGGCAACTGCCACATTCCTCAGGCAGTTGCTTAACCATCTGTATTTCTGTGCTGCCAGTCACATACTCTGGTCACTGAATGGACACTTTTCAACTTTCTTCATCATCGCACAAACCAGCCTCCCATCCATTGACTCTGTCTGCACTTCCCACTACTTTGGGATAACAGACTTTTGAATGGATCTATCTCGCAGTAAGTTGATCTTTCTCTACACCCTGGCTATGACTGTAACTATAGTCTGCACTCTCTCATTTCCTTCTCCATGAAGGGTATGTTTTTGTCTGTATAGTGCACAAGAAACAATACTTTTCACTGTATCCCAATACATGTCACAATAATAAATCAAATCAAAAAAGTTCCTTTCCTTTGTCCAATTACAGCTGTTCCCCCCACCAGCCCTCAAAGTATAAATCATATGGGATTCAGAATGGCTGGCTAGATGGATACAGAACTGGCTGGGTAATAGAAGGCAGAGAGTAGCGATGGAAGGATGTTTTTCAGAATGGAGATCTGTAGCTAGTGATGTTCCACAGGGATCAGTGCTGGGACCTCTGTTGTTTGTAGTATATATAAACGATCTGGAGAAAAATGTGGGTAATCTGATTAGTAAGTTTATGTATAACATGAAGATTGATGGAGTTGCTGATAGTGCCAGGGATTGTCAGAAATACAACAGAATATAAATAAATTGGAAACTTGGGCACAGAAGTGCAGATGGAGTTTACTCTGGACAAATGTGAATTGATGCACTTTGGAGGGTCAAATTTAAGTGTGAATTATACTGTAAATGGCAGAACCCTTAGGAAAATTAACATACAGAGGGATTTAGGCGTACAGGTCCACAATTCTCTAAAAGTAGCAATATAGGTGGCCAAGCTGAGTAAAAAGGCATACGGCATTCTGGCCTTCATCAGCCAAGGCATTGAGTACAGGAGTTGGGAAATCATGTTGGAAATATAGAGTACCTTGGTTAGGATGCGTTTTGAGTATTGCATGCAGTTACGGTCACCACACTACCAGAAGGATGTAAAAGCTTTGGAGAGAGTACACAGAAGGTTCACCAAGGTGTTGCCTGGTCTCGAGGATGTTGGATATGAGGAGAGGTTGAATAAACGAGGATTGTTTTCACAGGAAGGGTGCAGGTTGAGGGGAGACCTGATAGAACTCTACAAAATTATGAAAGGCACAGACAGGATGGATACTCAGAGGCTTTTTCCAAGGGTGGAAGTGAGACACAGGCTCAAAGTGAGATGGGGAAAGTTTAAGGGAGATATGTGGGGAATGTTTTTCACATAGAGTGTGGTCAATGCCTAGAACGCGCTGCCAGAGGAGGTGGCGGAAGCAGGCACAATAGCAACATTTACGAGGCATCTGGATGGGTATGTGAATAGGGATTGAATGGAAGGATATGGACCAAGTAAGGGCAGAAGGTTTTTCAGTTTAGTTAGGGTATCATAATTGGTACAGGCTTGGAGGACCGAAGGACCTGTTTCTGAGCTGTACTTTTCTTTGTTCTTTGTGCTTCTTTTTAAAATGTTGGGCAGAATTCACCGATACACCTGCCAGAGGGTTTAATACCAGGTATTGGTAAAGGTGGGGTGCTTAAATTGACAGAAGATCCAAAAACCAATTTTACCCCAATATGAAATGATTGTAGGAATCTACTGGAGCCTACCAATGAGACACAAATAAAGGCCGGTCCAAAATCGCATCCACCCTTATGCTTGCTCACATTGAATATCAGCAGGAAATCACGCCAATCCAGAACAGATCTGGAGCAATGTAACATACAAAAGTTGGGATGGACTTACCTTCAGAAGGCCTTGAGCAACCCATGATGATCCAAAGAAAAGATAGAGGCTTCCAGCGACTGGATCCTGGAACATCATGTGCAGCTGTTGGTGGGTGGATCTTTAACCATGTGGATCTTCTCGGTGAAGCAGCATCCAGGAGGCAGTATTCTCGGTACAGTAACCTTGTCCAGAGATCTTCATCTAGAGATTTTCACCTTGTCAATATCCCTCAGAATCTTAAGAATATCAACTAAGTTAACTCTTACTCTTCTAAACCTTAGTAGATACAATCCTAACCTTTCCAGCCTCTCCCCATAAAAGAAAGCACCCATTCCTGGTATTAGTCTCATAAACCTTTTCTGAACTGCTTCTAATGCATTTAAAATTTTCCTTAAATAAGGAGACCAATATTGTACACAATACACCAAATGTGGCCTCACTAATGCCCTGTACAACTGAAGCATAACCTCCCTATGTTTGTAATCAATTCCCCTCACAATAAACAATAACATTCTATTAGCTTTCCTGATTACTTGCTCTGTCTGTATATTAGCCTTATGTGATTCATGCACTAGGACACCCAGGCCCTTCTATACCTCAGAGCTTTGCATCAATCACCATTTAGATAATAAGCTTTGTTTTCATTCTTCCTGCCAAAATGGATACATTTGCCAGAATTTTGCCTAATCACATAACCAATTATATCCCTTTACACAATTTACTTTCCCACCTCTCTTTGTGTCATCAGTAAAGTTAACAATCGTACCCTCAGTCCATTAACCAAATCATTTAAATAAATTGCAAAGATTGAAGTCTCAGCACTGATTTTGTGGCACACCCCTTGCCACATCCTGTCAACCAGAAAAAGACTCATTTATGCCAACTTATATAAGAAATAGGAGCAGGAGTAGGCCCTCAAGCCTGCCCCGCCATTCAATAAGATCATGGCTTTTTCCCCGTAACCCTTAATTCTCTTATCAATCAAAAACATATCCACTCTTGACTTAAATATATTCAGCAAGGAAGCCTCCACCACTTTAACAGGCAGAGAATTCCAAAGATTCACTATCCTTTGCGTGAAGAAATTCCTTCTCAACTCTGATCTGAACTCCACTGCCTCCCCCCCCCCCTCAATCTTGAGGCTGTGCCCTCTAATCTTGCTATCTTTGTTAAGCAGGAAGAGTCTCTCAACCTCTACTCTATCCATCCCCTTCATTATCTTATACGTCTCTATAAGATTCCCTCTCAGCCTTCTAAACTCCAAAGAGTACAAACCTAGCCTATTTAGTCTCTCCTCATAATCCAACGCCCTCATCTCTGGTATCAACCTAGTGAACCTTGTGTTTCCAGTTAATCATCCAATGTTCTATGCATACCAATATGTGACCCCCTATACCATGGGCTTTTATTCAATGGGCTTTTATTTTACACAATAACTTGTGATGCTGTTAAACATTTAAATATTTTAAAAGTGGGAGAGAAAAATTATTTTTCTGAAAGCTAACAATTCAAGCTTTACTGGATTGATCAATGACCAAGAGTCCCCCGAATCCCTGAACTTTGTACATGAGATATAACATCACACTGGATTAATGTTTCAGAACAAACAATAACAATCCCCCCTGCACATCCTGCACAAAATCCCATTCCACTTTGCTCCAAATTCAGGTCAGGCCCTGATTTCTCATTGAAACTACCTCCCATTCTGCTCAAAGAATGTAAGTATCTCCGTAAACAAAATTCATTCCACATCTGTGACATCCAGGTTGCTTCACTCAACTGAATGACTGTTTGAGCTGAGGTTTCAATTTGATGAATAGAACTTGAGTTGTAAAATCATTTTCAGCCAACCCTCATTATATTCATTGCTATTAATTAACCCTAAGTGAAAGCTTCTTTCTAACCAGGTCTTGCATTTTTCCATGGTTACAACTGCAATTACACCAACACATCCACTCGAATACATTGCACAAATACTCTTCATTCTACATTTTGACTTGTTGCAGCAAATGAAAACAGTAATTATGAAGCGTTGACTTACCTTTTTTCTTCCAAGTGTTCAAGTTGATCCCAGGTCGCTACTTTAACTGATCTGATAAAAAAGAGAAAACCTCGGGGAACTAGAAGAATTTGTTGAGATAGAAATAACGTGAATAGATGAAATTTAATCTCACCCACAGGATTTTTTATTGGGATGTGAGGGGCACGGCGGCTGCAGATGGGGGTGATGGGTGCAGGTTGGGAGAAGTGGGCAGGCACATCAGTGAGGCGGTAGAGGACAGGGGATCATTGGGGAGTCTCCATCATCTTCCTGACTCTGTACAATTATTTCACCCATGGAGAAGCTCAAGGGAAGCCTTCCCATGAAGAGGCCAGTTCAGGCTCTTATGTAGTTACAGTTGACAGCAGGCCATGGTGGAAGAGGAGGAGGGATAGGGCAGTACAAACATCACCTTCCCACACAGCTGACTAATAATGGCTGCAGGTCATTGGTCATCCCTTATGTCTGGGTGGTCTGGAGGCTCCGGTTAATTGTATTCTTCATGATGTTGAAAGTCTTGAAAGGACCTCCACCTTCAGATGCCCCCTTCCTGTCCCCACCCGCTCCGTTAACTGCATCAACAGGCTGCTTGATAGAGGCTCACCTATTGGCCCTGCAACATCAGATGCCAGTCTATCATCATTAGGTGGCCATTTGGCCTCCCCAAAAAAATGGCAGCATGATAGTGTCACACCCACACTCTGCAGTATCAGGACTGATAGTGATCTCATTCTGGGATCCTGAACCCAAAACAAAAACCCTCCTTACTAACTCTGTTTCTCTTCACACATGCTGCCAGAACTGGGACCTGGGTTCAATTCCAGCTTTGGGTCACTCTCTGTGCGGAGTTTGCACGTTCTCCCCATGTCTGTGTGGATTTCCTCCAAGTGCTCCAGCTTCCTCCCAGAGTCCAAAGATGTGCAGGTTAGATTAATTGGCCGTGTAAATTGTCCCTCAGTGTCAGAGGGATTAGGAGGGTAACTATGTGGGGCCATGAGGATAGGGCTTGAGTAACATCGTGGTTGGTGTGAACTTGATGGATTGAATGGCCTCCTTCTGCACTGTAGGGATTCTATGATTCTAACTTTGGGGTATTTCCAGCATGTTCTGTTTGAAGTTCCAACTTCCAGCATCTCCTCTGTTTGCTTTTCATTTGAACTCTTGTTTAGATGGTGTAGCATTGGAGACAATACAACCAATCACACAAAGCTAAGCAGTCAGGACTCTGGCCAAAGACCTCTCCGTGCTGCTGAAAGTTGAAAGACTTTCAGAGAAGTTGAAAGTGGAGAATGATATTTCGTCCTCTCCGTCATCACACAGTCTGCAATTCACTCTCTGGGGTCACACTGTAAGAAAGCTGTGAACTGCTGGGGTTTCAGAAATATAACAGTACAATTGTAATGTTTTATTCAGATTCCATCATCATTCCTCATTATTAAGTAAATATTTCTAATCCTCATGTTTGTATGGTTTCCTCCAGGAGCTCTGGTTTTTTCCCACAGTCCAAAGATGTGTGGGTTAAGTCAATTGGCCGTACTAAATTAACCCTTAAATCCAAGGATGTGTAGTTTCGATGGATTGGCTATGGTAAATGTGTGGGTTAAGGGGATAGGGTGGAGGAAGATCTGCGTAAGATACTTTGTCAAAGATTTGATTAGCTGAATTGTCTCTTTCTACACTGCCATGATTCAATGAAATCTGCAAAAAAATACTCTTTTTTGAGTAACACAAGTGTATAAGTTCACAGTATCTTGGTTTTGTATTCACATGTATTTCCACTTTTGAGGTTCTGTTGGCAGTATGACTAACTTATTCTTTTACCTGTAACAGTGATTGTTTAAGTGATTGCCAGTGAGATATGTTTCAGAAGATCTGTTTCATTCTGCTTTTCCTACCTGGTGAGTTAATCAGAATAACTGTAGCTGTGTTTCAGAATCCAGCCTCAGGATCTTTCGAGAATTACAATTTATTTTTTCTTCAATAAAAGATTGGAACTTCCATTACTTTCTGATACTATAAAACTGCAGTGCAAATAAACACAGCAATAAAAGCAGGGAAAGTGCCATACAGTAATTGTCACAGGTGAACCTGAACCTCACAGCAGATAATGACTTGTTGCTCCAATGTTGTGGAGATACCAGCGTTGGACTTTAACCTGGTGTGGTGAGGCTACTTACTGTTGCTACTCTAAGTTATTTACACAATGAAAAATTCTGCCAAAGCCTCTCTGTAGATAGTGGGGCTGTCAGTCAGAGGGTGAACTGTATGGATGTGCAGGCATTAATACACTGGTACAAAGCCTATCTGCTAAAGTTTCTTTCTGTTAGAAAGCCAGGGTTCGATGGATAAACACAGTTTATAACCACATGAGGCAATTACTTTAATGAAAACATTCAGCGAGATAACATTTTCCAGATCAGTTCATGTGAGGAAGCAGAGTACAGAATGCTATTTATTTAGTTTCTCCTGCTCCAGCGAGTGTTAATTTCTCATTGCAGTATGTTGCCAGGGGAGTTGGTTAGTACAGTCACCTCGGTGACTCATGTAGTTCAGAGTAACATCAACAGGTCTAATTTGCAATCTAGGATGGTACAGGGGTTAGCACTGCTGCCTCACAGTGCCAGGGACTTGGGTTCAATTCCCTGCTTGGGTCACTGTCTGTGCGGAGTTTGCACGTTCTCTCCATGTCTACATGGTTTTCCTCTGGGTGCTCTGGTTTCTCCCACATTTTGAAAGACATACTGGTTAGGTGCATTGATCCTAACAGGTGCCGGAGTGTGACGGCTAGGGGAATTTCACAGTAACTTCATTGCGGTATTAATGCAAGCCTTACTTGTGGCTAATAAATTAACTTTAATTTTATCTAGATTTTGGACTTGCCTCCGAACCTTGCCCCAAGAATGGAAACAATAGCAAAGCCATTGCCAGGGAAACATTATGAGGAATGAGCTGAGGAGCTGCTTTTGAACAGAGCACATGTGAAAGATGACGTAGTTTCAGAGGAATGTCACTGTGGCACTTCTTAGTGCCAATTACTAATGGTCCAATTTTATCTGCAGTTGAATCCCTTGATTGTAAAAGAGGTGCCAACATTTGACCCAAGCATTCTAAGATTGAGAACAGGTACCAGTAGTCTTCCCTCTAGGTAGCCAGCTGGCAACGTTTACCGGAGATGCAAGTGTGTGGATGTCAATGCGAAACTAAAATGAAATAGTGGCACATTAGCACAATGGTCAGTGCTGCTCCTTCACAACGCCAGGGACCTGGGCTCAATTCCATTTTCTGGTGACTGTCTGTGTGGAGTCTGTACATTCTCCCTGTGTCTGCGTCAGTTTCCTCTGGGTGCTCTGGTTTCTTCCCATAGTCAAACAATGTGCAGGTTAGGTGGATTGGTCATGCTAAGTTGCTCCTTAGTGTCTCACGATGCTAGGTTAAAGAGATTAACCACAGTAAATGCATGAGGTTACGGGGAGATAGGTGTTGGCCTCTGGGTAAGATGTTCTTTTGGAGAGTTGGTGCAAACTCGATGGAGCTGAATGGCCTCCTTCTGTACTGCTGAGATTCTGTGTAACTGATCTGCCTGCAGTCACTGGATAATATTGTTCACAGTGTTGGAGGATGATCAATAACCATGAAGCCACAGACTGGAAAATAATTAACACCTACAAAGAGGTACAAAGAGCTGATAACTATTTGCACAAATGATTCCTCATCTCCACTGAACATCAAATACCTTCAAGAAAATGTTTAATTCTCAGGTAAGCAATATTTAAACAGACGTATATGTAAAACTGCTGACAGATTGTGCTCATTCAAGTTTTAAAATTAGGTTAAAAAAATCCCAGACAACAAAGGACTACCTGGGAGACAAGTTTAACTCGGTTAAATCTATTTTGATATGATTAAAACCAACTATTGCTTTAATGTGTAATAAATTGGCAATCTTGGCAGCTCAAAGCTCTGCAATAAGTGAATTACTCACCTTGTTTTTATTTCCTCAGTGCCCGCACATTTGGTTCAAGAGTAATTTGCAGCATTTTACAGCCCCTCAGTCACCTGATTGGAACAAGAACAAAGCTGTATTCAGTGTCAATGGTTATCACACTCACCTGAACTCACCTTTACAAACTGTGGACAATCAACCATTCCAACATCTGGCTAAACATGTCATTTAGCTGCAATTGCAGTCTACTTAGTGACAATGTTCTCCTTTTACAATCTTCTTAATGATCTTCCCTGCTTTCTATTCTCACCAATCAAATGCCTAATTAATATACATTGAAGAACAGAGTTGTTCCTGTCATATGTTGTCCTCTGATTTTTTTTTAAAAAAACCCTAAGTCTATAACTTCTTGCTAAGATTGGAGAGGATACGCAGGAGAGGTTTACCAGGATGTTGCCTATCTAGAGGGTATTAGCTATGAGGAGATGTTGGATAATTATTTTAGGCAGTCAAGTGGATAAAGTTGTTAAGAAGGCTTATGGAGTCTTAGCTTTTATTGGTAGGGGGATTGAATTTAGGAGCCGCAGCATCATGTTGCAGCTGTACAAAACTCTAGTGCGGCCGCACTTGGAGTATTGTGTGCAGTTCTGGTCGCCACATTATAAGAAAGATGTGGAGGCATTGGAGAGGGTACAGAGGAGGTTTACTAGGATGTTGCCTGGTATGGAGGGCAGGTCCTATGAAGAGAGGTTGAAGGATTTGAGGTTGTTTTCGTTAGAAAGGAGGCGGCTAAGGGGGGATCTTATTGAAGCATATAAGATGATTAGAGGTTTGGATAGGGTGGACAGTGATAGCCTTTTTCCTAGGATGGAGAAAGCTAGCACGAGGGGACACAACTTTAAATTAAGGGGTATGAGTTATAGGACGGATATCAGAGGTAGGTTCTTTACTCAAAGAGTGATTAGGGAGTGGAATGCCCTGCCTGCAGCTGTTGTAGATGCGCCAAGTTTGGTGGCGTTTAAGAGGTTAGTTGATAAGTATATGGAAGAGAAGGGAATGGTTTAGTTTGGAGGGGCATTGCTTTTTATTTTGGTCGGCACAACATCGAAGGCCGAAGGGCCTGTTCTGTGCTGTATTGTTCTATGTTCTATAACTCAGTTTGTTCTCACTGGAATGATGGAAGTTGAGGGTGATCTGATAGAGGTTTACAAGATTATGAATGGCATGGACAGAGCGGATAGTCAATGCTCTTTCCGAGGGTAGAAAAGTCAAGTACTAGGTTTAAGGGGTGGGGAAAAGTTTAGAGGAAATGTGTGAAGCAAGTTTTTTACACAGAATGGGCTGGATGTCTGAAACTCAGTGCCCTGTGGGTGGAGGCAGGTACGATAGCAGAATTTAAGGGGCAATTAGACAAATACATAAAAAGGATGGGAATGGAAGATTACGGACTCTGTAAATGTGTACAATTTTAGTTCAGGTAGGCATCATGATTGGTGCAGGCTTGGAGGGCCTGTTCCTGTGCTGTACTGTTCTTCGTTGTTTGTTTTCTGGAAGATGGAAAGTTAAATTCAGACTGGGTAGGAGCAGCAGAATATACAGAATTTGGAGGAAAATCATTCCTGATTTCCTATAAAGCATGAATCTTGATGGAATGTTAGATTCTTAGACACTTACAGCATAGAAGGAGGCCATTTGGCCTATTATATCCATGCCACTGGACCTGACTGTACTAACCCCATTTTCCAGCGCTTGGCCCACAGCCGTGGAGATTATAGCAGAACAAGTGAATATTTAAATACTTCTTAAATGTGAAGAGAGTTTCTGACTCAATCATCCTTTCAGGCAGTGAGTTCCAGAATCACACCACCCTCTGGATAAAAATGTTTCCCCTCAAACCTCACCCACCCCCCTTTGCTTTCAAACTCTTACCTTCAATCTCTATCCCCTGGTTATTGGCCACTCTGCTATGGAAAAAGTTCCTTCCTATCCACCCTTTTGGTGCCCCTCATAATCTTATCCATCTCTATCAGGTTTCCTCTCAACTTTCACTGCTCCAGTGTAAACAGTTCCAGCCTATCCAATCTTTCCTCACAACTCAATCCCTCCAGTCCAGGTACTGTCCTGGTAAATCTCCTCTGCATCCTCTCCAGTACAATCACATCCTTCCTGTAATGTGGTTATCAACAATATAATTCTCCTGTTGTGGCCTAACCAGTGTTTTAAATATCTCCAACATGATCACCCTGCTCCTGATGGATGTGAATTAATGACAGAACAAAGAAAATGTGTTCACGAAATGGAGTCAATGCTGGTGGACATCACACAGAGTTTTGATCTGAAATAGAAACAGAAAATATTGGAATTTCACCAAAGAATCAATCCTGCTCTGTAAAGATAAAAGAAAGAGATTAACATTTCAGAGCAAATCTGAATTTTTTGGAGATTTAGTTTGAGTCAAAGAACAATACAGCCCAGGAAATGGGCCCTTCGGCCCCTCCAAGCCTGCACCACTCATTGGTCCAACTAGACCATTCGTTTATATCCCTCCATTCCCAGTCTGCTCATGTGACTATCCAGATAAGTCTTAAACAATCCCAATGTGTCCGCCCCCACCACCCTACTTGGCAGTGCGTTCCAGGCCCCCACCACCTTCTGTGTAAAGTACGTTCCTCTGATATCTGAGATAAACCTCACCCCCTCACCTTGAACCTGTGACCCTTTGTGTTCATCACCTCCAACCTGGGAAAAAGCTTCCCATAGTTCACTCTATCTATACCCTTCATAATTTTATATACCACTGTCGAGCCAGGAATGTCACAAACTGTGGGAATGCAAGGGGAGGGACGGAGGGAAATAATGCCAGCCCTTCTTTCAGAAACTTCTCTGTGATCCATTTATCCTATTGTAAATGTACCAAATAAAGATAGCACATTTCAAAACTCTTCAGGAGTGAGAGTAAAGTGGGGCCTTGCTTCTAGCTGATCACTGGGTGTGAAAATCAGCCCGTCAGTTTGCCGAGATGCCCCCACCTATACTCTGGGTCCATGGCCAGAGACACTGCTCCTCACGGAGCGTCATCAACAAAGTCACAACTCATTGGCCGGGATTTTACAATCCCCCTCATCCCAAGGCCGTAAAATCCTGCCAGAGGTTAACGGGCCTTTCCACTGTCCGTTCCCACCTCACTCACTCCGATTCGTGTGATAGGTGGGACAATAACATTCCGGCCATTGCTTCAGAGTTTCTGCCTAATTTGCATTCCTTCCAGTAGATTCCTGCAAAGTGGAAGGACAGGGATTTTCCATCCTGACATCACTCAGATTGGGGCAGTATGATCCTCTACAAATTGGTGCTTCAAGAAAGACACCTGAGGGAGAGGAAATCTATCTTTGATTTTTACGTTATTGTGTGATAAAGTTTAGTGAACTTTTGTCTTAAATTGATTAATTTGAAAAACATTGCAAACAACTGTCATTACAGAAATGACTGTCCCTTTAAGATCATTAAAATGCCCTTTTCCTCATCATCCCGTCATTATTACAATAGGATTCACATATCAGCTACTTTTATCAGAGAAGCAGAAGAGCTCATTCAGCCCATACTCACTCTCTGACAGAGTATCTCACCAGGCTCTCTCCCTCAGCCATTCCCTACAACCCCATACATTCCCCATGGCTAATCCACCTAGCCTACACATCTTTGGACTGTGGGAGGAAACCAGACCACCCGGAGGAAACCCATGCAGACATGGAGAGAACATGCAAACTCCACACAGACAGTGAGCCAACGCCGGAATTAAATGCAGCGCGCTGTGAGGCAGCAGTGCCAACCACTGTGCCATGGTGATTATATATCACATACTTTTACTAGAATTCATTAAACATATTTATATGCATCACATATACTGCCATTGTGTTACTTCTCAGACCACAGAACGATTTTGACACGGGGAACTGAGAATTAATAATCTTTAGTCTGCATTCTGTCGGAGTCTCTGCAGCAAGCCAGTGAGTGATGCAGAAGGGTAGCCCGAGCTGAATAATATCTTTTTATCGCTCAGTTACGGGTGCTTAGCCTCAACTCTACTTAAAAAAAAACCACTCAGCATTGTTAAATCCAACATGCAAATACCACTTCCCCCGGTGGTGGAACTGAACGCTGGATTGTACAGAGTGGCAGCAGCTACTCGGACACCTCCCGCTTCCTGTCTTTGCCACACATTTACTGAATGCTGAGGTGTGAAATGCATCGGTAATCTTGCTCTGTAATATCTCAGAATAAACTTTTATTACTATTGTAACACAAACACGTGCTTCTGCAAAACTTCAAGTTGTTCATTTCTGAAAGGGGAAACTGATGGGCAGTTTCAATTTGAGTATTACACATTCTACCTTTACAATTCAAAGTCTTGCCACATAGAAACTTGCTGCATTGAACCCACAGATAGTGAGTAATCTGGGATTTTCCCTTCCTTTACAGCAAATGAAATAGCCTTAAAGTATAGTCACCTTAGTAATGTAGAGAAATTGAACAGCCAACCCACCAAACAGCATGAGATTTATCATGTGCAGACATTCAATCATCAGGATTAGCTACAGCCAGAACTGGGAGAGTCGGTGGGAAGGCGGAGGAATGTCTGGTAAGTGGGAGGCTTTCAAAAGTGTATTAACCTGGATTCAGGGTAAGCACATTCCTTTTAGAGTGAAAGGCAAGGCTGGTGGAATAGGGAACTCTGGATGACTGGGATATTGAGGCCCTGGTGAAGAAGAAGGAGGAGGCATATGACATGTATAGGCAGCTGGGATCAAGTGGACACCTTAAAGAGGAAAGAGGGTGTAGGAGTAGAGTTAAGAGAGAAATCTGGAGGACAAAAAGGGGCCATGAGATTACTTTGACAGATCAGGCAAAGGAAAATTCAAAGAGCTTCTACAAGTACATAAAGGGCGAAAGAGTAACAAGGAAGAGAATAGGGCCTCTTAAGGGTTAACAAAGTCATATATATGTAGATCCACAAGAAATGGGTGAGATCCTAAATGAATATTTTTTATCAGTATTTACTGTTGAGAAAGGCACAGCTATTAGGGAACTTGGGGAAATAAATAGTGATGTCTTGAGGAGTTGTACATATCACACAGAAGGAGGAACTGAAAGTATTAAAGTGCATCAAGGTGGATAAATCCCCGGGATCTGAAGAAATGTATCCCAGGGCATTCTGGGAGGCTAGGGAGGAAATTGAAGGTCTCCTAGCCGAGATATTTGAATCATCAACAGTCCTGGTAAATTTTTTCTGTACTCTCTCCAAAGCCTCCATATTCTTCTGGTAGTCTGATGACCAGAATTGAACACTATATTCCAAGTGCAGCCTAACTAAAGTTTTATAAAGCTGCAAGATGACTTGACAATGTTTAAGCTCAATGCTCTGGATGATGCCATATGCCTTCTTAACTACCTTCTCCATCTGTATTGCCACTTTCAATGACCTGTGTACCTATACACTCATGTCCCCTTTGCCTATCAAAATCTTAAGTGTTCTGCCGTTTATTGTACATTTCCTATCTGTATTAGACCTTCCAAAATACAGTACCTCACATTTGTCTAGATTAAACTCCATCTGTCACCTCTCCACCCAAGTCTCCAATTGATCTGTATCTTTTGATGGTCCTCATCACTATCTGCAAATCCACCAACATTTGTGTTGTCCGCAGACTTACTAATCAAACCAGTTACATTTTCCTCCAAATCATTTATATCTATCACAAATAACAAAGGTCCCAGCACTGATCCCTGAGAAACACCACTTGTCACAGCCCTCCACTCAAAAACATACCCTTCCACTGCTACCCTCTGTCTTCTTTGACCGAGCTATTTTTGTGTCCACTGGACAGTAAGTGAGATTATACAAGATCAGGCAAGTCATGGGGGTTACAGATAGTGCCCCCAGATCCCAGTTGAGGCCATCCTCATGCGTGCGGAACTTGGCTTTCAGTCTCTGCTCAGTGACTCTGCGCTGTCATGTGTTGTGAAGGCCACCTTGGAGAATGCTTACTCGAAGATCAGAGACTGAATG
The DNA here is from genome assembly GCA_024679065.1 of Sphyrna mokarran. Lineage (NCBI taxonomy): Eukaryota > Metazoa > Chordata > Chondrichthyes > Carcharhiniformes > Carcharhinidae > Sphyrna > Sphyrna mokarran. Next base: position 1,999,628 of record JAGIQG010000024.1, read on the forward strand.
TCCGTGACCGCTGAAGTGTTCGCCAACAGGGAGGGAACAGTCTTGCCTGGTGATTGTCAAGCGATGTTCATTCATCCGTTGTCGTAGCGTCTGCATGGTCTCCCTAATGTACCATGCCTCGGGACATCCTCTCCTGCAGTGTATCAGATAGACAAAGTTGGCCGAGTTGCTAGAGTGTGGTGTACCTGGTGGTTGATGCTCTCGTGTGAGATGATGTCATCCATGTCGATGATCCAGCATGTCTTGCAGAGGTTGCTGAGGCAGGGTTCTGTGGTGGTGTTGTGGTCACTGTTCTCCTGAATGCTGGATAGTTTGCTGTGAACGATGGTCTGTTTGAGGTTGTGCGGTTGTTTGAAGGCAAAAAGTGAATTGTGGGGATGGCCATGGTGAGATGTTCATCTTCATCAATGATATGTTGAAGACTCCAGGGAAGATGTCACTGTAAAATCTCACTTACTGACCTCTCTGGAGATAATAAACATCTCTTTGACCCATGGTAATGCTACCCCCTCTCATGTTGAATGCATTTTTAAGACTTCAATAAAGGTTAGCTGCAAAGACTTGCATTCTAATCAGTATTCTGTAAACTGTGTGTGTCTTTATATGCCTTTCTCTGGTCAGAACCTGACAAAGGGACACCGTTTCCGAAAACCCGTGGGGAATGCTGTCAAATAAACTAGTTGGACTTAAACCTGGTGTTGTGAGACTTCTTGCTAGATTCACTGGACACGAGCTTACGGTCGTGTCAGAAAGGCGACACCACGTAAAGCACAACACCCCTCCTTGTGGCTCTGAAAGTCTCAATCTAATTTACACACTCACATCTCACATCTGGAGATCAGCACTTGACCAGCACAAACCTCTGACTAAGAAAGAGACTTCTGACACTGAGTCGTAGCTAACACTGTGTAAGGTGAGTGAGCAGGCTGCTTTACTCCACATAAATTGTCTGAAGGGGGAATTCCCATTTCAGCAGGAAACCTGGGAAATAAACAAACTCTGGCAGCAATTTAAGGAAGGTCCAAAATTTACAAGCATGTCAATCAGTGACAGTATTGAACATGCTGCAGTTACTCTGTCACTATTTTACTGTTAAAGTCCAACAGGTTTATATGAAATCATGAGCTTTTCGAGCACTGCTTCCCTCTCACTTGATAAGCAGCACTCCGAAAGCTCATGATTCCAAATAAACCTGTTGGACTTTAACCTGATGTGATGTGATTTTTTATTTTGCTGTTGATGAGGGGACTAGCTCCCTGTTTTTACATATGTGAAGCTGGCACCCATATTAACTGGGAGAAGGCACTATGGCACCATCAGTATCTTTGAGTCAGACATTGCTGGGATATAACCAATGTACAACAGCCCTCTCACCTCCCTGTTCTTCGTTCTCCTGCAATACAGAACATCTGGAAATACAGAACATGCATTTCCATAGCATCTTCCACATCCTCAGCATGTCCAAACAGGCACTGAAGAACCTTTCAATTGGAGAAAAGTGGGTAACAGATTTGTGCACAGCAAGCTCCCATAAACAGCAATGAGATCACTGATCAGTTAATCTGTTGTTCGCAGTGTTGGTGGAGGAGTAAATATTCTTCAGGAAAATTCCTTATTTTTCAAAGAGTGCTATTGGATTATTTTGCAGTTAACTGGGAAGACATATGACATCCTCAGTTTACCATTTCATCTGCTATATCCCCTTCGAAAAGCATTGAAAATCTGCCGTGAAGTACCCTATTACACAGCTTTTCCTTTATCCTAACGGCCTATTAACTTGATACGATAAGCTACACCAGTGGTCTAGAAGAGGAAATACTTCTTGTAATACCGAGTAACCTTCAATAAATGAAAGCAAAATACTGTAGATGCTGGAATCTAAAACAAAATCAGAAAATATTGGTAAGTCTCAGCAGGTCTGACAGCATTTGTGCAGAGAGAATAAAGCTAATGTTTCCAGTCAGGATGAGCCTCCCCAACTCAAAACATTGCCTCTATTTCATGATGTGGAGATGCCGGCATTGGACTGGGGTAAACACAGTAAGAAATCTCAACACTAGGTTAAACGCCAACAGGTTTATTTGTAGCAAATGCTACTAGTTTTCGGAACTGGCTATTCCTTCGTCAGTTGGGCGGGAATTCTGATCACAAACGGGGCATATAAAGACACGAACTCAATTTACATGAACAATGATTGGAATGTGAGTCTTTATAGATAATCAAGTCATAAAGGTACAGACAATGTGAGTGGAAAGAGCGTTAAGCACAGATTAAAGAAATGTGTATTGTCTCCAAACAGGACAGTTAGTGAGATTTTGCAAGTAAAGGCGAGTCATAGGGGTTACAGATAATCTGACATGAACCCAAGATCCCAATTGAGACCTTCCTCATGTGTGCGGAACTTGGCTATCAGTCTCTGCTCAGTGACTCTGTGCTGTTGTGTATTGTGAAGACCACATTGGAGAACGCTTATCCGAAGATCAGAGGCCGAACGCCCGTGACCACTGAAGTGTTCCCCAACAGGAACTTGCCTGGTGATTGTCGGGTGTTCATTCATCCATCGTCGTAGCATCTGTATGGTTTTCCCAATGTACCATGTTTCCGGATATCTTTTTCTGCTGCATATCAGGTAGACAGCATTGGCCGAGTTGCAAGTGTATGTATTGTGTACCTGGTGGATGGTGTTCTCATGTGAGATGATGGCATCCGTGTTGATGATCCGGCATATCTTGCAGAGGTTGATCTTCGGGTAAACATTCTCCAAGGCGGCCTTCACAACACACGACAGCGCAGAGTCGCTGAGCAGAGACTGATAGCCAAGTTCCGCACGCATGAGGACGGCCCCAACCAGAATCTTGGGTTCATGTCACATTATCTGTAACCTCCACAACTTGCCTGGACTTGCAAAATCTCACTAACTGTCCTGTCTGGAGACAATACACATCTCTTTAATCTGTGCTTAATGCTCTCTCCACTCACATTGTCTTTAAGATTTGATTACCTGTAAAGACTCGCATTCCAATCATTATTTATGTAAATTGAGTTTGTGTTTTTATATGCCCTGTTGTGATCAGAACTCCCAACCACCTGATGAAGGAACAGCCAATTCTGAAACCTAGTGGTATTTGCTATAAATAAACCTGTTGGACTTTAACCTGGTATTGTGAGATTTCTTATTCTATTCTATCTCCACAGATGCTGTCAAATCAGCTGTGATCTTCCGGCACTTTTTATTTTTATTTCAAATCCTCCAATCCCGGTCTGTCTTGAATTAACTTATTTCAATCAGTTGGCAATAGTAATATTACTATGGGTCACATTACCCTGATTTCATTAATTTAATTTTTGGCCAAATGGATATTATGGACATACATTGGAGATAAGAACAGCATTGCTGCCCCTCAGTGCCAGGGACTGGGTTCGATTCCTAGCTTGGGTGTCTGTCTGTGTGGAATTTGCACATTTTCCCCATCTCTGTATGGGTTTCCTCTGGTGCTCCAGTTTCCTTCCATACACCAAAGATGTGCAGATTAGGTGGATTAGCCATGTTACGTTGCCATTAGTGTCAGGAGGATAAACAAGGTAGATACGAGAAGTAATTTGGATAAGGCTTGGATGGAATTGTTGATGCAGACTTGATGGGACAAATGGCCTCCTTTTCCACAGTAGGAATTCTATGATTCTAACTCCGTCAAAACAAACCCTATAGTTGAATAGCCTGTAAATACTGGACCATGTTGTCTCTCTCTGCAAGATAGCAACCTTTGTTCAAGATGGTGTCAGAGTGTGGTGACTTACCGGGAAGGCGATGGTCTCATGGTATTATCGCTGCACTATTAATCCAGGCACTCAGCTAATGTTCTGGAGACTCGGGTTCAAATCCTGCTATAGCGGATGGTGGAATTTGAATTCAATAAAAAGCACTTGGAATTAAGAACCTACTGATGACTATGAAATCATTGTCAACTGTTGGTTCACTAATGTCCTTTAGGGAAGGAAAACTGCGACCTTACCTCAACATCCTTGCCCCAACTGACCCCCATAATCCCTAACTCAATTCCACTGCTCTATCCAATCTCTCACCTGGCCTCTCCCTCTATTGCCAAGGATATCTCCTTTTCTACCTTAACATCTTTCTCTGCACAGAGACTATCAAAGAGCTTCAGAAAATCAGCAGGATTGATGCAATGCTGGTTTACCCCCCCCCCCCACCCCTGATGTTTCTGCCACTGTTGTCAGAATATTGAAAAGGCTGTAAAGATAGCCTTCCATCTAACCCATGCATTTTTCAAAAGTCAAATCTAAATTTACTCACCTTATCAAAATGGTCTTCCCTCTCAAATCCTCTATTTTCTCGTTATAGTTCCTGAGTAGTCTCTTTTTAGTTTTTTTTCTTCATTTGTGGGACATGGGCATCACTGGCTGGCCACCATTTATTATCCAGCCGTAGTTTGCCCTTGAACCAAATGACTTCTTAATCAACAACATTGCTGTGACTCTGGATTCAGATGTAGGCCAGACCAGGTAAGGATGGCGGATTTCCTTCCTTAAGGACATTAGTGAACCAGATTGGTTTTTCCAACAATCAGCAATGGTTAGATTCTTAATTTCAGATTTTTTTTATTAAATTCAAATTCTACCATCTGCTGTGGTGGGATTCGAACCCTGGTCCCCAAAACATTAGCTGAATCTTTGGATTACTAGCGCAGCGATAATACCACAAGGCCATCGGCCTCATTGCCCCCCCCTTCCCCCACCCAAACCCTCGCTCCCCCCTCCTCCATTAGTTATGTGTTGTGTGAAAGGATTGGGTATATAAACATTGCTGCTGGAGTCAGTCACATCTAACCAATAAGTTTTGAAATTTGCTAATTTCCATGAAGCAAGTGAAAATAATCGACTTTGTATTATTAGAAAAGAATACAGCAACTTGAATAGTTGGAGGATTAGATGAGAGTTTTAACTCATTTAAATGATTAATAGACCATCAAGAGAGGATGGTAATTACAGTGATTGGAACAAAATCTTAGAACCTTCTCTGAAGCAGAAGGCTGAACAGGAAGAGTGGAATTGACAGAATGCTGTCTGATTGTAACCTGATATTATTTATAATCAATACGCTGATAATGTTCAAGGAGACCTGCTGGGAGCAGTACGACAATTGAAAGCACAAAACGTGATTAATAAGGAATCGGGGTTATGGGGAAAAGACAGGAAAATGGAGATGAGAAAAATATCAGTCCTGATTGAACGGCAGAACAAACTTGATGGGCCGAGTGGCCTCATTCTGCTCCTATGTCTTATGATCTTATGGTCCCAGAAACCGCTGGATGTCACAGTGAGCCAACAATGATGCCTGACTTACCAGTTTGTATCTAACTTTCCAAGGTTTATAACGATGTACAATCAGATTTGGCTGATTAGTGGTTCAGTGAAATATTTCTCATAGAATTAACTCATTGAATTCCTACAGTACAGAAAGAGGCCATTTGGCCCATCGAGTCTGCACCCATCACAATCCCACCCAGGCCCTACCCCCATATCCCTCCATATTTATCCACTAATCCCTCTAACTTACGCATCTCATGACATTAAGGGGCAACTTTAGCATGGCCAATCAACCTAACCCACACATCTTTGGGCTGTGAGAAGAAATTGGAGCACCCGGAGGAAACCCATGCAAACACGAGGAGAACATGCAAACTCCACACAGACAGTGACCCAAACCAGGAATCAAACACAGCTCCCTGGAGCTGTGAAGCAGCAGTGCTAACCACTGTGCTATTGTGCCGTCCAAAAGGGAATTAATAAACTGTGGGTATTTATGTTAATTGACAATAGTTTCAATTCCATCACTAAACTTTTCACTCCAGACTTTTATTGAATTCAAATTTCATCATCTGCTATGGTGGGATTTAAACCTGGGTCCCCAAAACATCACCCTGGGACTCTGGTTCATTGACAATGACACTGCACCATGTAATGATATCTTCAATATTGATATGCGAAACGTAGAGGAAACTGCAAAGCTCTTGTCCACAGTGGGTTTAAATTGCACTCTCAGTCCCAAAATATCATCACAATCCAGCAACTGTCCTGCTGTACAACATCATTCTGTCTTTCCCACATGTCCTCTCTGGAATAACGAAGGCATTGTAATTGCGGGATGGAATCTATAGTTGGTGCAAGCTGAAATGGATAAAGGCCAATAAATAAACAGGAACCGTGTCTGTGGGGAGCCAACTGGCTTCACAACATGAGTAAATTTCTAATCAGTCTTTTCTGGCATCATGTATTGTGTATAGAATTCACAAAAGTTTTATTTTAGCTGTTAATTTAAGCTAGATTTAAAGACATATTGGTAGGGAATCCATTCAAATAGAGGTGCAAAATTGGAGTATTGCAGAACAAGGAGACATGTTACCAAAGCTTTTCATATTGTATTCACCAGGACAAATCAAAGAGTGCCAAATTTCAAAGGGAACAACAGTTTGTACAGTTGTGTGAGAAAAGGGTGCTGATTGGTTATCGTTGGAAATAATTCCCTGGTGCACTGTCCAAGGCAATGTCTTGACCAATTAGAGTTCACCAACCAATCAGCATCCTTTTTTCAGGCAGTAAATATTGTTGTTTCCTTTGAAAAGTGATATTCAAGAAGCTTTGACAGTGTGGCCTGGATTCTTATAATGATGAACAGCTTCTCAAACATTGTAAAAATAACTAAAAATCAGAATCCCACCCCCAAACACGGCACTAACTGTTACCACAGGGATGGGAATAATGGTGGGTCATGTTTCATGTGTGTGCATTTCCTAGTGCCAACTGCCCCTAGAAATCAGCAACTGCCTTCATTCATCTAATTCTGGTGCCCCAGTTGTGTGAAACATGAAGTGTGCAGATTGGACATGGTAGGAGCAGCTCTGAGCATTGTAAAGTCCTTTGGAATGGTGGGATAACTTTTGGGGATGTCTTTAAATGTGACCCCGGAACACCTTTGAGAGGTTGGAGGTCAGCTGTCCCTTGGGATTGTTAAAATTAAGCTTGCAGGTGTGTGAAGAAATTATAATCTCTTTTGGGGGATTTTTGTGGGGGACAAGAATGGTGGAGGAGCAGAAAATCCTTGTGGCAAACCAAAATGTGTTTTAGAATGGTGGAATTTCCTGTTGTAATTATCCCCCACTTCCTGCCTCCTACCAGTGATGTAATGGAAATTCCAACATCATTATCCCCATTTGCATACATTTAAATATCATTACCACCTTTTTATGTTGGTTGTTCCTCCCCCCCCCTCCCCCCCCCTCCCCCACTTAATTAGATTATGCAATGGGGGCAGCTTGAGGGCACACCAACATCTTGGGGAGGGGGCGGAGAAAGCGGGTAAGTGGAACTGATCCACTTCAGATCAGCCGTGATCTTGTTGAATGGTGGGACAGGCTCGAGGGACTAGATGGCCTACTCCTGCTCCTATTTCTTATGTTCTTATCAATCATGGCAGGTCCCCCATGATATGCACCTGGTGAGCAAAACCTGCCAGAGATACAAAAATGAGTATAACCCCCTGGGGGGAATATGTTATAACTGAACACTTCGCTGGCACTTCCCAGACACTGCCTCTTGGCATTGTTTCCTGGCACTGCATTGGCACTGCCCAGGCAGTATTAGGGGTGTGAATTCTTTTCTGCCCACTGCATCAAATCGGACATTGGACACCCTGCTATGCAATAGCCCCCCACCCCGACTCACCCCAGACGTTCAGAGAGCCCCCCACCCTCCCACAGACTCACAGAGTCACCACCGACCCAAGAAAGAAAACAACCTCAATGAAAGGTCAGCAGAAAGCCATTGGATGCGATACACTTACCTCCTCACTAATCCTCACTGATGGGACACCCAAATTGGACTTTAATGAACACGTCTGTCTGGCGCTGATTCTGGATGGGTGAATGCAGTGGTAAAGGGGGAAGGGCGGGTAAGGTTGGCCGTAAAGCCCATTAAATTAATTTAAATGTTTGCAATTGTGTGACCGCGACACATCAGCAAAGCTCGGCTGCACTGAGATCGGGGCACCGTGATTAAGTAGTGCCCTTGATCAGAACATGGATGATTCTCTTCTCCAGCTCACCACCGAGGTCTCAGGGCCCCACCCCGCCCCCCTGATCGGAGTTGGAATTGGCACTTTACCCCCACTGACACCAAACAGAGCCAGCATTTCCCGTCCCTCTGTCATCCCCTGATCAAAGTGAGTAAGTCTTCCCCACCTCTCCAAATAGTGCCGACACCCTCCGACTTGCCCCAGAATATCACACCACTTTCCTCTGACACCCCACTCCCCACAACACAGTTAATGTCAGCAGCCCCCCTCCACTGTGGCAGCCCATCACCCCTCTCCTACACACACAGTATGGTTACCTTCCCCCTCACAGCAGCAATCACTACCATCCCCCACAGCAGCCTCCTCCCCCTACACCACCCCCATCAGCAGCAATCACCACATCTGCAGCTCCCACGCCCCGTCCCAATCACCACCAGATCAAAATGAATTCTCACGTCTCCCACCCAATGAGACTCCACTGGGGTCCATTCCAATACTGTCCCTGGCACAGGTTGGCACTGCCAGATAGGCAGATGGGCATGGTGCTAACCTGTGCCAAGGGACAATGTTAGGGACTATTGCCAGGTCACTATCTGCATGTCCCTCTCTCCCAGGACAATACTCACCTTTGCATCCTGGAGGGACCCTCACACCAGGCTCACATCTGGGTGGACATGTTGTAAGCCTTGCTAATGTGATGCCACTTTGACACAGTTTGAATGTACAGCAGGAGGTTGAGAGAGAAACATAAAAACCAGAGACAGGAGGAGGCATTCGGCCCTTTGAGCCTGCTCCCCCGTTCACCTTGATCATAGTTGATTGTCGAATTCAATATCATAATTCCCTCCTTCCTCCCATTTCCCTTAATTCCTTTAGCCTCAAGAACTATATCTAATCTCTTTTTGAAATCAGACAATGTTTTGCCTCAACCACAGTCTGTGGTTGTGAATTTCACACAGTTACCACTCTCTGGGTGAAGAAATTTCTCCTCACCTCAATCCTAAAAGGTTTACCCTTATCCTAAAACTATGATCCAAAGTTCTGGATACCCCCACTATTGGGAACATTCTTTCTGAATCTATCCTGTCTAACACTGTTAGAATTTTATAAGTTTCTGTGATATTCCCTCTCACTTTTCTAAACTCCAGTGAATATAACCCTAACCAATTTAATCTCATCTCATGACAGACCCGCCATCCTAGGAATCAGCATGGTAACCTTTGTTGTACTCCCTCGATAGCAAGAACATCCTTCCTCAGTTAAGGACGCCAAAGGTGAATACAATACTCTTGCTTGGCCTCACCAAAAATTGCAGCAAAGCATCCCAATCCCTTTACTCAAACCCTCTCACTATGAAGTCCAACATACCATTTGCCTTCTTTACTGCCTGCTGTACTTACACGCTTACTTTCAGCGATTGGTGCACAAGGACTCCAAGATCTCATTGAGTGTCCACCTCTCTCAATTTGCACCCATTCAAGTTATAACCTGGCGAGAGGGTGTGTTAATAATATTCAAATCCATAGAAATGTAAATAAGTCCTGTTCACACCCTTTGTGGACATGAACCTGATTACACCATCGGTGATGAGCAGCAGAAATCGCAAGTCACAGTCTCGACGGCGTAATTCGCGACTTACAGCTTTTGACAGATATTGATCTTGACGGCCAATCCCACAGATGCTGAATATATCTGAAGACTCCGCCCCAGGGAGGATAATTATTGATGCAGTCTTATTGCTTACCCTTGCAATCCCAGCATTCAATATGTTGGTGTCTTTTTCCTCAAGAAAATTCTTGCCAATCAATGACCATCTTTCAGTGTCTGGAGGTGTCTGTCATGATCCTCCTCATCTGAGCAGATCCTGTGTATACGGAAGGCTTGTCCATAGGGGATGGCTTCTTTCATGACAGACTATCACTGTTTGCTGTGCAGATACATGGAGTTGGGCCAGTGTCTGTGGGAGTTTGTGTATTCTCCCCATGGTCACGTGGGTTTTCTCTGGGTGCTTCGGTTTCTCCCATACCCCGAAAATGCATTCTTAGGCTGACTGGTGAAACAATTTGTCCTAAATTGTCTCCCCAATCTGGTTTTCAATGTGGACTTCCATAAACATGGACAAGGGTCATGGGTGGAAGAGGGAACTCGCACTGTTAAAGTGTCGGCGCAGGCTCGTTGGGCCGAAGAGCCTGTTTCCTGTGCTGTCATTGTTGTTATTCTTTGTTCATAAACACCTCCAGACGCTGAAAGATGCCCTCATAAGAACAGGATATGGGCTCGACTCATCGATCGACAGTTCCGATCGCCACAGCGAAAAACCGCGCCAACCTCCTCAGAAGACAAACACGGGACACGGTGGACAGAGTACCCTTCGTTGTCCAGTACTTCCCTGGAGCGGAGAAGCTACTACATCTTCCCCAGAGTCTTCAACATATCATTGATGAAGATGAACATCTCACCAGGGCCATCCCCACACCCCCATTTCTTGCCTTCAAACAACAACACAACCTCAAATAAACCATTGTCCACAGCAAACTACCCAGCCTTCAGGAGAACAGTGACCACAACACACACAACCCTGCCAGAGCAACCTCTGCAAGGCATGCTGTATCATCAACATTGATGATATCATCACACGTGAGAATACCATCCACCAGGTACACAGTACATAGTCTTGCAACTCAGCCAACGTTGTCTACCTAATACACTGCAGGAAAGGATGTCCCGAGGCATGGTCCATTGGGGAGACCATGCAGACGCTACGACAATAGATGAATAAACGTTGCTCGACAATCACCAGGCAAGACTGTTCTCTTCCTGTTGGCGAATACTTCAGTGGACACGGGCATTTGACATCTGATCTTCGGGTAAGCGTTCTTCAAGGTGGCCTTCACAACACACGACAGCACAGAGTCGCTGAGCAGAGACTGATAGCCAAGTTCCGCACATATGAGGACAGTCTTAACAGGGATCTTGGGTTCATGTCACACTATCTGTAATCCCAATGATTTCCTGGATTTGCAAAACCTCACTTACTGTCCTGTCTGGAGACAATACACATCTCTTTAACCTATGCTGAATGCTCTTTCCACTCACATTGTCTGCACCTTTAAGGCTTGAATAGCAGGTTAGTTATAAAGATTCTAATCAGTAATCTGTAAACTGTCTGTGCTGTTATATGCTCTGTCTGAGGCCAGAACTCTCCATTCACCTGACGAAGGGACAAACCCCGAAAGCTTGTGAGTTTACTATCAAATAAACTAGTTGTATGTAAACCTGTCAGAGTTCTTACTGTGTTTACCCCAGTCTGACGCCGCCATCATGACTACGAGCGGTATGGCATAAAAAAGCCTCATGTTTGATCTCTGAGCTTGTGAAGGTGATAAGAATTCTTAAATTAGCCTCAGTGCTTCAGCAATAGAGAGGCAAAATATCAACAAGAGCTCAGCCAGCTTACTGTTATCGAGCTTTCTCCATGTCAGGTGCTTAGTGTGTGAGGACAGCAGTTGGCTGGTGCTTATGTTTGATCAGCCTGTGTCGAAGCCTACACAATAGGCTAATGACCATCTGGAAGTGATAACAGAGGGCAGCCGTGCGACAGTGCTCCAGCAAGGAGTGCATGGTTTCAGCATTGGACTGAAGTACCAAGAGAATTAAAAGCAAGAACACAGGAACATAACATTTACACACAGCCCAGCCCTGCCCACTGCCTGACAGATGATCAATCAATGACTAAACAGCAGAAATTCTGCCTCCTCTCTGCACCCACCCCCACCTCCTTCATGAAACCTAATGACAAAGGTCATTAATGACGAAAGATTCCATATCTTTCTGTTACTCTCACTCTATTCGAGCAATTAGATGATCAGCATGAAAACAAGAACAGCAGTATAGCATTGGAACAGGCCCTTCAGCCCACCAAGTCTGTGCTGACACAGATGCTTCTCTAATATTTCTTGCCTCTACTTAGTCCATATCCCTCTATTCCCTGCCGATTCATGTATCTATTTAGATGCTTCTTGAATTCTGTTATAGAATCTGCTTCTGCCACCTCCTCCGGCAGCACATTCCCAACATTCACCACCCTCTGTATGAAAAACCTGTCCCTTACATCTCTTTTAAAAAAACTTTCCCCCTTTCACTTTCAACCTGTGCCCCGAGTAATTGACTCTTTAAGCCTGGGAAAAAGACTCTGACTATCCACTCTATCCGAGCCTGTCATAATCTTGCAAACCTCTATCAGGTCCTCCTTCATCCACTGATGCTCCAAAGAAAACAATCCAAATTTGTTCAACCTTTCTTCACAGTCCATATCCTCCAAACCAGGCAACATCCTGGTAAATCTCTTCTGCACCCTTTCCAATGCATCAGCATCCTTCCAGTAGCGTGGCAACCAAAATTGTACACAAAACTCCAAGTGTGGTCTTATCAAAGTCTTATACAACTGCAACACGATTTTCCAACTCAATGCCCTGGCCAATGAAGGCCAGCATACCATACGCCTTCTCGACCATCTTTCCACACGAGTTGCCACCTTCAGGGAACTGTGGATCTGCACACGCCTAGACCCCCCTGTGTGCTAATATTTCTCAGGGCTCTACCATTTATTGTATAATTTCCTCCTGCAGTAGACTTTCCAAATCACATCACATCATATTTGTCAGGGTTAAATTCCATCTATAATTTTCTGGCCCAGGTCTCCAGCCGATTCATATCCTTCTGTATCCTCTGACAATCCTCCTCACTATCCGCTACTCCCCCAATTTTTGTATCATCTGCAAATTTACTAATCAGACCACCTACATTTTCCTCCAAATCATTGAAAGGAAATTATTTCTATATATTAAAATAACAGAGGCCCTGTCAATGATCCTTGTAGAACAGGCAGTCAGAAAAGTTCCCTTCCACTGCTACTCCCTGTTTTCTATACCCAAGCCAATATTGTATTCATCTTACCAGCTCACCTCGAATCTCACATGGCTCCATCTTCTGTATCAACCTACCATGAGGAACCTCTATGACTCTATCTTTAAGGGCATTCAAATGGTCAGTGGATAGGCATATGGATAACATTGGAATAGTTTAGGTTAGAGGATCATTAGATTGATTCTACTGGTTGACTCGACATCGAGGGCCGAAGGGCCTGTACTGCGCTTAATGTTCTATGTTCTATTGAAGGTTTTTCTAAAGTCCATCTACACAACACCCACTGTCCTGCTCTGGTCAATTTTACTTGTCACTTCCTCAAAGAACTCAATCAAGTTTGTGAGACACAACCTCCCCTTCACAAAACCATGCTGTCTATTGCTAATAAGCCTATTCTCTTCCAAATGTGAGTACATCCTGAACCTAAGAATCTTCTCCAGTGATTTTTCCAGTAGTTAAACCTACAAACATCCACATCTGCTATACTGCAGCGAGGTTGTGTAATGTGTTAAAAACAGCACAGGAATTCTGCACGTTTCTTCTCTCTCAGTATAGCTCATTTCTCTCAAGCGTCACTCTACATCGATATTGAGATCACCTGACAAAGCTGAGTTTTGGCTGAGCTTCTGCCAGTTTTGGCTGAGTGGATTTTCTGACCTTCTCATGATTTTCTTTAATTTATCCCAAGGAAATGTATTAAACTCTGAAACCAGCACCCAGGAAAGTTTCGTGTGAGAAGACCATGCAATGCTTTCTTCAAGTGATTTTCAAGTTCCAAAATCAAACATTCTGAGATTAATAAGTGTTTTAGTGAAGATAATGATCAGACATTCAAAATTTTCCAAATCCTTATTGACTTTGCCAAATAAAACTGAAATTTTTTCTCAATGAACAGTGAAAGGTTTTACTGGACTATGTTTAAGATTCAGACAATTGATTCTAAATGTATTTGTAATCTGTCTGATAGAAAATTCATCATAAATTGAACACCAGACTAAATAACTCCAGTGTTTTTGTGGGGGAAAAGCAAATTGACGTGGTCCATTCAACATGTTTTGCTATAGTTTGAATCTTGGTGAGTGGTCAGAATTTGGTTTATTTCAGTAGCAGACTTGGAGATTCTAGGAGGATGTGAAAAAGAATGTTAGAAAGTGACATAACTGAAATGCTGGCCACTGGGATTTTCCAATGGGAACTCCATGGAAAAGGGGATGGTAATAACTGGGGAAATCCCAGGACAATATAGAGATGTCCTGGGCCTGCCCAAGATGGTAAACCTAATAATGTAAGAAATAAGATTGCAAGTAGGTGATACAGCCCATTCCCCTGTTCAGTATGATCATGGCTGGGTCATATCCTGAATTCAACCTGTATTTTGTCCAAAACTCCTCCTCATGCCTCAGTAAGTACGATTGCCATGGGATATGGAACACAGACCAGGAAAATCCCATTGAAATGTTCCCAAATTTCTTTTCCTGGTTTCCATTTTAGCTAAAATTATTAATAGTTATCCCTGTTCAGATATGGCCTATCTCTCTCTCTCTCTTTCAAACCTGCCATCGCTTCTTCCTCAAAAAATGATCATTCTATCTTTGCAACCAACTGTACAATCTTCAACCTCCGTTTCCTATACATTGGAGTTTAGAAGGATAAGGGGGACCTTACTGAAACTTACAAGATACTGCAAGGCCTGGATGGAGTGGACATGGAGAGGATGTTTCCACTAGTAGGAAAAACTAGAACCAGAGGGCACAACCTCAGGCTAAAGGGACAATCCTTTAAAACAGAGATGGGGAGGAATTTCCTCAGCCAGACAGTGGAGAATCTGTGGAACTCTTTGATGCAGAAGGCTTTGGAGGCCAGGTCAATGAGTGTCTTTAAGACAGAGATACATAGGTACTTGATTAATAAGGGGATATGGGGTTATGGGGAAAAGGCAGGAGAATGGGAATGACAAAAATATCAGCCATGATTGAATGGTGGAGCAGGCTCAATGGGCCGAGTGGCCTATTCCTGCTCCTATTTCTTACGGTCTTATGGTCTCTTCAAAGACCCAGACCTTGACAAAGATAGACTTTTGCTCCTTACCCTTCTCAACCTTTGACACTAGTTACCACATCATTCTTTGAAGTTTCTCCACTGTTGTCCAGCTGGGTGGGATTACTCTCACCTGGATGCATTTTTATCTGTCTAATCATTGCCAGAGAATCAATGTCCTCGCTTTCTGTTTTCATGCCATTACCTCTGATGTTCCTCAAGAATGGACCCGAGGCCAACTCCTATTCCTCATCTACATGATGTCCCTCGGCAATATAATCAAAACACAATAATGTTCACATGTACACAGTCCACAACCAGCTCCAGCTCACGACGTCTCTCTCGACTCCTCCAATTGTTATTAAATTATCAGATTGCTGGTCCAACTGAATAAACAGAAATTTCCTCCAGGTAAATATTGGGGAGAGGGAAATCATTGCCTTTGATCCCACCATAAACTCTAATGGCCAACTCCAACAACAATAGAATCAAACTGAATTTATATAGAATCTTTAATGAAATAAAAAATCACAAGATGCTTCACAGGAGTGTTAGGAAGCAAATGTCGACACCAAGCCACATCATGTGAAATTCAGCCAATGGCCAAAAGTTTGATCGAAAAAATAATTTATAAAAAACTTTTCAAATATAGACAAAAAACAAAGTAAATTACAGCGCAGGAACTGGCTCTTTGCCCACCCTCAAGCTGATCACAATACCTGCCTAAATTAAACCCAGATGCACTTACAGAATCTGTATTCTTCCATTCCCATCCGATTTATGTATTTGTCAAGTTGCCCCTTAAATGACACTCACACTTGATCCCACCACCTCCCCAGGCAGCATATTCCAGGCATTCACCAGCCTCTGTATAAAAATCTTATGTTACACACCTCCTCTAAATTTTTCCCCATGCATTTTAAACCTATGTGCCCTGGTACTTGACTTTTCTACCCTAGGAAAGAGCATCTGATTATCCACTCTGTCTGTGCCCCTTATAATCTGGTAAATCTTTATCCATTGAGGTCACCCCTCAATGTTGTTCCAGTGAGACAGCCAGGAAAAGAGTGGAGAAGTTTTGGGATGAAATTCTAGAGTTTACATCCAGGCAGGTGAAGGCATAACCACCAGTAGGAGTGCAATTCAAATTGAGAATAGACAGCAGGTTAGAATTATAGGAAAACAGACATTTCTGGGAATTTTTTGGGCTGCAGGAGATTATAAAGATAGGGATTGGCCATCTTGAACTGATTGGTTTGCAATATCATTTCAGCCGTCTGAAATTACATAGCAAACCAATCAATTCAAGATGGCCTTCCCCACGTCCTGTGAAAAAAAATGATTTTGTTTCTCTTCCTTTCCATTTATCCAACTATTTCTTTATGTATTTCAGTGCAAAATGATTTTCATAATGCTTCTCCAAAGCACCTTGGAATGTTGTATTAGCAAAAAGCTACTTATAAACTCCAGATTCTTGTAACTGTTAAAATTCCAGCTGATTTGCATGATCCCAGCTGGAGTAGATTTATTGGGTCTACAATGGATGTGAAAATGTTGAGAACGGGAAGAGGAAAAATTAGGCATCCCTGCTCCCTTTGGTAACTCAGTAAAGTCTGGCAACACCAATTTTAAATCCAACCGATTTATTTGATAGTAAATCTGTGAGCTTTCGGCCTTTGTGGCCTTCGTCAGGTCAATTAAGTGACCCCAGCTGAATATGTGTGGGAAAGGGTGAAAAATACTTCTAGAAATACTCCATAGAAAATTACAGCTCAGAAACAGACCTTTTTGCCCTTCTTGTCTGTGCCGAACAATTTTTTGCCAAATTCTACTGACCTGCGCTTGGACCATATCCCTCCACACCCCTCTCATCCATGAACCTGTCCAAATTTTTCTCAAGTGTAAAAAGTGATCCCGCATTTACCACTTTATCCAGCAGCTCATTCCACATTCCCACCACTCTCTGTGTGAAGAAGCTCCCCCCCCCTCAATATTCCCTTTAAACTTTTCACCTTTTCACCCTTAAACTCATGGCCTCTGGTTTTTTTCTCCCCTACCCTCAGTGGATAAAGCCTGCTTGCATTCACGCTATCGATACCCATCAAAATCTTATACACCTCTATCAAATCTTCCCTCATTCTTCTACATTCCAAAGAATAAAGTCCTAACCTATTCAATCTCTCTCTGTAACTCAGCTTCTCAAGCGCCGGCAACATCCTTGTGAACCTTCTCTGCAATCTTTCAACCTTATTTATATCCTTCCTGTTACCAGATGACCAAAACTGTACACAATACTCTAAATTCAGCCTCATCAATGCCTTATCCAACTTTACCATAACACTCCAACTTTTATACAATACTCCAATTTATAAAGGCCAATGTACCAAAAGCACTCTTTACAACCCTATCCACCTGTGACTTTATTTTTAGGGAATTCTGTACCTGTATTCCCAGATCCCTCTGTTCAACTGCATTCTTTAGAGCCCTACCATTTACCTTGTACATTCTGCTTTGGTTTGGCCTTCCAAAGTGCAATACCTCACATTTGTCTGTGTTAAATTCCATTTCAATCCATTTTTCTAGTTAGTCCAAATCCCTCTGCAAGCTTTGAAAACCTTCCTCACTGTCAACTACACCTCCAATCTTTGTATCATCAGCAAATTTGCTGATCCAATTTACCACATTATCATCCAGATCATTGATACAGATGACAAACAATGGATCCAACACCGATTCCTGTGGCACACCACCAGTCACAGACCTCCACTCAGAGAAGCAATCCTCCACAACCATTCTCTGACTTCTTCTATTGAGCCAGTGTCTAATCCAACTTACTACCTCCCCATGTATACCTAGCAACTGTGCCTTCCATGAGGAAGCTTGTCAAAGGCTTTGCTGAAATCCAGGTAGATAACATCCACTGCCTTCCCTTTATCCACTTCCCTGGTAACCTCCTTAAAAAACTCTAATAGATTGGTCAAACATGACCTACCATACACAAAGCCATGTTGACTCTCCCTAATAAGTCCCTGTCATCCAAATATTTATAGATCCTATCCCTTATCACATCTTCCAATAATTTGCCTTCTACCAACGTCAAACTTACTGGCCTATAATTTCCTGGATTTCTTTTGGAAACTTTTTTAAACAACAGAATAACATGAGCCACCCTCCAATCATCTGGCACCTCCCCCATGAATATTGACATTTAATTATGTCTACCAGGCCCCCTGCAAGTTCAACACTAGCCTCCCTCAAGGTCAGTGAGAATACCCTGTCCGGTCTTGGAGATTTATCCACTCTGATTTGCCTCAAAACAGCCGGCACTTCCTCCCCTTTAATCTGTAAAGGTTCCATCACCTCCCTACTTGTTTACATTATTTCCATAGACTCCATGCCTGTTTCCTCAGTAAATATAGATACTGGCCTTTTGAAAAGTCAGTATCATGTCCAGTTATACTGAATAACTCACTGAGGAGCACAAAGGATAATTATTTGGGAATATAGGAAAGAAAACAGTTCACACGGAACTGTTTGTTAACATAAATTACAATTTTCAGGAGAAAAATATCAATGAGAGTGAGCACATTAAACAGAGATGAATTCTACAGGATTATCAGTGCTGCTGAACAGAACAGATTTACCTGTTTTTGTGGATTCAGCATGTGTGTGATCAGTCTAGGGATAGGATTGAATTGGAGGGCTTGCTTACACACACAGGAGAAACAGACACTCCTATTAATAAATTAGCACCTCCACAATCTGCCTTTATTTATACAGTGGGACACTGTTTCTCCTAGGAAACTGTTCTAATCAACTCGCTTAAATAGATTGAATCCAAATGACATTATCCAACGCAGTTCACAATGTAAATTTTAATCTGAAGATGTCGTCTGCTTCCCGTTTGTATGTTTCTGCAAGACAAACTCAAAACAGTTGACAAGATTCTCATGTTTTCAATTCAGTGCCATAAACACCCAGAAAACTAATCCTGTTTATCCCACTTTGCAAAGCTTTTTAATTCAGATTGGAACATATTTTGCACACTAATCTGAATTTAAGAACAAATCCTGTCAAGCCAGATTGCATTAACCCTTGGAGTGTTGCAAAAGCATTGCCTGGATTAAAATCAACTCATGGAACCAGGTCCATAAAAAAGGCCGCATGGATTGCTGTGGTACTTCACGGTTACTCCCTATGTGAATCTTTTTTCTCTTTCCCTTAGATGTGTGCTGGAGCAATGTACCCAACCCATAGAGAATTCACAGTCTTAAACTTCACAGCATTCTGTCCTGACGCCACAGAATCATCGAGTCAAAGACATAGTGTACATCAAGTCTGCGCTGACCACAGTCCCATACAGGTCCTATACCCATAACCCCAAACATTTAACCTGGATAGTTTCCCTGACACTAAGGAGCAATTTAGCATGGCCAATCCATGGTAGCACAGTGGTTAGTGGAAATACACAGTGGAAATACACAATTCTCTAACCAATGCTCAGGATTCCCTTCACACACATTGTTAGCCACTTTAACACTTAAATAGCAGGTTAGATGTAAGGATTCGCATTCTAAGCAGCAATCTGTAACAGTCTGTGTGGATATGAGTGCTATTGCAGATCAGAACACTGCATTTGCCTGACAAAGGCTATAAAGTCGAAAGCTCGCGAATTTACTATCAAATAAATTGGTTGGATTTAAAATTGGTGTTGTAAAACCTTACTGAGTTTACCCCAGTCCAACGCCGGCATCTCTACATCAGCACAGTGGTTAGCCTTACAGCCGGAGGGACCAGGGTTCAATTCCTGGCTTGGGTCACTGTCTGTGTAGAGTTTGTGCGTTTTCCCTCTGTCTGCGTAGGTTTCCTCTCACATTCAGAAAGATTTGCTAGTGAGGTGCATTGACCTGAAAAGGCTCTTGGGTGTGGCGACTTGTAGAATTTCATAGTAACTTCATTGCAGAGTTAATGTAAACCTTACTTGTGATTAATACTTAAACTTTAACCTGCACACCTCTGAACTGTGGGAGGAAACCCACGCAGACATGGGCAAATGTGCAAAACCCACACAGACAGTGACCTAAGACGGGAATCAAAATTGAGATTCGAAATGCTCCCGAGCAGAAGGATCTGGGTGTATAGAATCATAGAATCCCTACAGTGCACAAGGAGGCCATTCAACCAATCGAACCTGCACCAAGAACAATTCCACCTAGGCTGTATGCCCATAAACACACACATTTACCCTGCTAATCCTCCTGACAATTAGCGTCAATTTAGCATGGCCAATCAACCTAACCCACAATTTTTGGACTATGAGAAGAAATTGGAGCACCCGGAGGAAACCCACGCAGATATGGGGAGAGCGTGCAAACTCCACAGAGATAGTCACCCATGGCCGGAATTAAACATGGGTCCCTGCTGCTGTGAGGCAGCAGTGCTAACTATTGTGTCACTTTGCCATCATTGTCAATGTTCAGGAATCACAGAAAATCAGTACGCAAGTGCAGCATGTTATGAAAAAGGCAAATAGGATGTTGGCATTTATTGCAAAGGAACTAAAGTATGAAGTAGTGAAGTGTTGTTACAATTGTATAAGGTGTTGGTGAGACCACATCTGGAATATTGTGTCCAGTTTTGGTCTCCTTATTTGAGGAAGGATGCGGTGGCATTGGAGGCAGTTCAGAGGAGGTTCACCCAGATTGATTTTGAGGATGAAGAGGTTGATGTGTGAGGTGAAATTAAACAGTTTGGGCTTGTATTTGGTGGAGTTTAAACAAGTGATGGGGGGGAGAATCTGATTGAGATATATAAAATTTTAAAGGGGATTGATAAAGTGTATGCAGTCATAATGTTTCCCCAAATGGGTCAATCTAGAACAAGAGGTCACAAGTATAGGTTGAAGGGCCATGGATTCAAACTGATCTGAGGGGGACCTATTTCTCACAGAGGGTAGTGAATTTGTAAAACTTGATACCCTATAGTGCAGTGGAGTCTGTGACATTGAATGGTTTCAAGAGAGAGATAGATATATTTTTAATAAAAAAAGGAAAAGACGGATAATGGGAACAGGTGGGAGATGGATTTGAAACCAAGGAGAGATCAGCAATGATCTGATTGAATGGTAGAACAAGCTGAATTTGCCTGCTACTCCTCCTAATTCCTGTTTTTATGTTCCAAGTCTGGATGACCTTTCATCAGAGCTGAGACATTGAGCTTTATTCTCTCTCCACAGAGACTGTCAGACCTGCTGAGAGTTTCCAGCATTTTCTGTTTTTATTTCAGATTCCAGCATCCACATTATTTTGTTTTTATCCTTGAACTTCATGTTGCTTTTCAAAATGGCGCCCACCTTTCACCCCGTCCTGCCTTTGAGTCTCATTCATCGATTTTCCACATCTGCCAGCGAAACAAATTCTAAATAAAGCAACTAACGACACCTCTTTGATTGTGACCCTCGACCTCTCACCTTTCACATATGGACAACCACACTAGTCTGCTCCAACACTTCTCCCCCATTGTCTCGCTGACAATCCTCCCAGCACCTTCAGAAAGGACAACATTTTCCTTCTCCTCACTATCACCTCTGGAGTTAAACCCCTCTCTTCTTCCTCATTCATATACATGCCGTTGCTTAGTGACACAATGCAAAGCCATAGAGTGTATGGGGTGGGGGTGGGGTGGGAGGGATACACATGATATTTTAACTCTAAAAAGTGGTGGCGTTTAGGCAGGACGAGAGGGTGAACAGAACCCAGGCAACAACTGTGACCAGCACTCGGCATGCTGGGCAGGCATCTAACCTGCACAAAGAGAATATTATCACGCGGCTGTAGCCTCATTATTATTCCACATTGTCACTTTCTCTGTGAATGCTCCCCAGAAACCCAGCAACTAAACACAGATGAGGATTGTCAGATTCAACGGTTCAGAGAATTACTTTTCCAGCGATGGGCTGGATAGAGCGTGTCTAACCCAGACAATACCTCCTGCTCCCCGGCAACCATCAGAAAGAGACAGGGATGAGTATGAAGCTTATATATTTATTCACCAATTTCTATTCCCTCCCCCTGCCACAAGCTGAAGGCAAACTATTTTAACCTCAGCATCCTATTGGCCCTCAGAACCGTTTCCTCTCCATCACATCAGTTCGGGTAAGAGCCACGACATCTTGTTCTGATTGGACCTTTCTCCAAGATCAAGGACCTCAGGGCCAGATGTCCAGTCCGCTGAGATCTATTGTCCAGTGAGAGACTGGCAGCTCTATTGGATGACAGAGCGATGTTGGCAACCTATCAGTACAACACTCCGCTGACACCCAGCATCATTGCAGCAGTCCAGGCAATGGCAGAAGGATTAAAGTTTAAAGTTTATTTATTAGTGTCATAAGTCGGCTTATATTTATGCTGCAATGAAGTTACTGTGAAAATCTCCTAGCTGCTACACTCTGGCACCTATTTGGATACACTGAGGGAGAATTCAGCATGACCAATGCACCTAACTATTACATCTTTTGGACTGTGGGAGGAAACAGGAGCACCCGGAGGAAACCCACGCAGATATGGGGAGAACATGCAGATTTGGCACAAAAAGTGATGCAAGCTGGGAACTGAACCCAGGTCGCTGGCGCTGTGCCACCATGCTCAACAGCAAGGCAGGAGTGTGGTACCCTGCCCCCACTTCCTCTTGATGCTGGGTTCTCCAATCAGGCACTGAACATGGGGCACTCCTTGAGAAGCTGCAAGCAATGTTGATACTGTTTGCTTGTTGTGCTCCTTGCATAGCTGGTCCCCCAAATGGATTAAAACCATAGATATTCCTGCCACAGATTTAATTTAATTAGAGGCAGGGAGTGGCAGGCTCGTAGTCTGGCACCTCCTCCATTTCTCTCCCCCACACCCCTGATTAAAGGAATTCCACCCACTGGAATCCTGGGGATAAGGGTCAACGATTCTACCCAATGATTCTCACCAAATTCATCAGGCAGAATTTTACAGCCTCGCTCATCCCAAAACCATGAAATCCCACTTGAGGTTAACAAACCCTCCCATTATCCACCTCTTTCGCGCTCCGACTCCCATCACGGGAAGACTGGTGAAATTCCGGTCATCATTTTGTGATCAAAGTTGCTGAAGATACTTCCTGTGACAATACCTTGGCAAACCTTCACTCTCCAGGTTACTGGAGTCAAGCTTTTTACCATTTTCCTTCTCTGATTATCCTCAGAATATTATTTATAAATATTATTCACTCACACACATATTCATATTGTGTTTCCAAGGCCACGGGTGCAATTGTGTCAAATGCCCCAAACAATCGGATTTTCTCAAACCTTGCAGGAACCAAATGAACTTCATCACAATTCCCATTCTCACTGCTTCCTATCACATCTCTCATTTCCATGAATTCCAAATCAATGACAAATCCAAGATCAACACCTGGAATACAACAGCATTAACAAGATTAACATCTGGAGCGCAACAACATCCCCCAATGCATGCCACATCAGTGAGAATAAGCTGCATTGAAGTCAAGGGTGATGACTTGAGGAAGGATCAAAGTGGTAAGTTTCAGAAAAGATTTTGGAAGGAGTACAGGGAGAGAGCATGTGGAGACGGTGGGCTGACAGTGAACACAATCAGTGCAAACTGAAAGATATTGGAGCCAATGAGGGATTGGCAGCTGAGGGTAAGGATTTTCAATTCATTGTGAAAGGATAATGATCTGAGGAAAGCTGGTGCAGAGAGGAATGAGAGGAGAACAGAATCGAGCCGTTCTCTGGGTGAAAGATGCCATCAGTGAATAGGGTCACACAGAACACAAACAGATCCTTCAGCCCATCATGTCTATGCTGACCATCAAATACAATCTGTACAGATTAGATCCCTGCATTTGGCTTTAATTGGCTAAGCCTTGGTGATTTACAAATGTTAGAAAGAAGGAGCCGAGATGGAGATTCCAGAGTGGACAGTGAGATGGAACACAGCTTGTTCAAAACAAAGGTTGATAATGTCACAGATCAAGAAATAGACGGTACCTGTGATTGGGATGTGGGATTAAAGACAAAGGCGAAACCAAACAAGCCCAAACACAGCTTTGTACAAATAGAAAACAAAATGTGAAATAGGAACTGCTGCATTTCTGATGTAAACAGCATTCTGTGCAAGTCCTGCAAATGCTCACAGTGCAATGAATCTTATTTTTAATTATTATCTTACTGCTTGGTGCAAAACAGCCATAAAACACCTTAGTGTCAGTTTAATACTGAAAAACACCAAAACTTCAATTATTGCCATGTGGAGTAAATTCAGTCTGTTGTGTTGTGGGCATCCTGAAACTGGAAACAAAAGTCAAAACTAAAATATCAGAGTACAACCCAAGTCAACCTTCATGTTGCTTTCAGACAGAGACACTGCTATAGCTCACTCCCCTGGGTCCCTATTTAATGTGACATGGTGGCACAGTGATTAGCACTGCGCTGGGGACGTGTGTTCAGTTCTAGTCTTCGGTCATTGTCTGTGTGGAGTTTGTATGTTCTCCCCGTGGTCTGTGTGGATTTATCTGGGTGCTCTGGTTTCCTCCCACCCTCCAAAGATGTGCGGGTTAGGTTATTTGGACATGCAAAATTGCCACTTATTGTTCCAAGATGTGCAAATTAGGGGGATTAGCAGGGTAAATGCATGGAGTTACAGTGATAGGATCTGGGTGGGATTGCAGGCTTCATAGGCTGACTGGTCTCCGCTGGTCTACAGGGAATCTGAGTTCCATGTGAAACACCAAAATAACCAGAGCTATAGAAATACACAGCATGTCTTTCACACATTGTTATGAGTGCTGAAATGATGAAGATTTCCAAATGATCCTAGAAAACAGTGAAACAAAAGTGTAGTCAGTTGGGAGGAAACTAGAGCACCAGCAGGAAACCCACGCAGACACAAGGAGAATGTGCAAACTCCATACAGACATTGACCCAAGCTGGAAATCAAAAGCAGGTCCCTGAAGCTGTGAAGCAGCAATGCTAACCACTGTGCTACCGTACCGCCCATTAATTTGAAGGCACTCATTTACTGTGGCATCAGAGATTGGTACTAGTTCCTGCTTCTGAAGCTCTTTGATTAGCCCTGCTAGTTTCAATATCAGTACAGAATTCTATTTATGGAACCCGGTTTCAACCCTAGACAATGCCTTCAGTCTCACTCTCTCTTTTAAATAGAATCTAACCAACCTCTATACCTTTTTCCCCAAACTCCAAAATGATGTCCATGATATCCAGCTCAGAAGCAGTTGGATATCATGGGAGTTCTGATTTGGCACATATCAACTCTAGCCACTTTTACCTCATAAAACCTCATAAGGCGAAGGATGAGACGTATAAATCGGGTGGATTCTCAGAGGCTATTTCCCAGGGCTGAAATGGTTGCTACGAGAGGACACAGGTTTAAGGTCCTGGGAAGAATGTGCAGAGGAGATGTCAGGGTAAGTTTTTCACTCAGAGGGTGGTGGGTGAGTGGAATCGGCTGCTGTCGGTGGTGGTGGAGGTCAACTTGTTGGGATCTTTTAAGAGACTTCTGGATGAGTACATGGGACTTAATGGGATTGAGGGTTATAGATAGACCTAGGAGATAAGGATATGATCAGCGCAACTTGTGGGCCAAAGGATTTGTTTGTGCTGTAGTTTCCTATGTTCTATGTTCTAACTTGCTCCAAATACCCACAAGAAGAATCTTTCCAAGATAAAGCAGTTAAGTAACAGTTAAATCACAGACTTTAACCTTGTTTTTGTTATTCATTGGCACAATATATTACAGTCACAAAGGACTACATCACTATACTAATAGTTTATACATCAGGGCAGGTGAGTCATGTTGTAGTGGGGGAACATGTGGCGAACAGTGACCACAATTCTGTCTACTTTAGGATACAGATGGAAAAGGATGCTTGTTGCTCTAGAGGCAGGGTGCTGAATTGGGGGAAGGCTAACTACGGTCGGATTAGGCAGGAACTTATGGAAACTGATGGGAACGGTTGTTCGAGGGTAAGTCCACGCTAGGCATATGGGACTCTTTCAAGGGAATACTGAAAATGTTGCCAGGTGGATATGTGCCAGCTAAGAGGAAAGATGGGAAAGGTAGGATTAGAGAGCTGTGGATTACTAGGGATATTGAGGACTTGGTTAGGAAGAAAAGAGAGGCATATGATAGGTTAAAGCAGCTGGGAACAGAGACAGCATTCGAAGAATATAGAGAGAGTAGGAGGGAGCTCAAACGGGGAGTTAGAAGAGCAAAAAGGGGGCATGAAATGATTTTGGCAGATAGGATTAAGGAAAACCCAAAGGCTTTTCACTCCAATGTTAGGAATAAAAGGGTGGTTAGAGGAAAAATTGGACTTCTTAGGGACAGAGGAGGGGAACTGTGCTTAGAGCCCGAGGGAATGGCAGAGATCCTGAATGAATACTTTGCATCGGTATTCACGAAGGAGAGGGGCTTGTTGACAGGTCCTGTCTCTGAGGGAGCTGTGGACCAGTTGAGGGAAATATCCATACCGAGGGAGGAAGTGTTAGAGCTTCTAGGTAGCATTAAAACTGATAAATCTCCGGGGCCTGATGGCATTTATCCCAGGCTGCTTAGGGAGGTGCGAGGTGAAATTGCTGGGCCTCTGACGCAAATCTTTGTCTCTTCTTTGGACACAGGTGAGGTCCCAGAGGACTGGAGAATAGCTAATGTTGTACCGTTGTTTAAAAAGGGTAGTAGGGATAACCCTGGAAATTATAGGCCGGTGAGTTTGATGTCAGTTGTAGGGAAGCTGTTGGAGGGGATTCTTAGAGATAGGATATATGGGCACTTAGAGCGTTGCGATCTGATTAGGGATATGCAGCATGGCTTTGATAAGGGGAGGTCATGCCTTACAAATCTGGTAGAATTTTTTGAGGAGGTGATGAAAACGGTAGACGAAGGGCGAGCCGTTGATGTCGTCTATATGGATTTCAATAAGGCGTTTGACAAAGTCCCTCATGGGAGGTTAGTTGAGAAGGTCAAGGCTCATGGGATACAAGGACAGGTAGCTAGATGGATAAGTAACTGGCTTAGTAATAGGAGACAGAGAGTAATAGTGGAAGGGTGTTTTTCTAGCTGGAGGTCGGTCACTAGTGGTGTGCCGCAGGGCTCGGTACTGGGACCTCTTCTATTTGTAATATATATAAATGACTTGGAAGAGGGAGTAAGTGGAGTGATCAGCAAGTTTGCAGACGATACAAAGATGGCTGGACTTGCGGATAGTGAGGAGCATTGTCAGGCGATGCAGCAGGACATAGATAGGCTGGTAGCTTGGGCAGACAGATGGCAGATGGAATTCAATCCTGATAAATGTGAGGTGATGCATTTCGGGAGAAAGAATGTAGGGGGGAGGTATATGATAAAGGGTAGACCTATTAAGAGTATAGAAACGCAGAGGGACCTGGGGGTGCAGGTGAACAAGTCTCTGAAGGTGGCAGAGCAGATGGAGAAGGTTGTGAAGAAAGCATATAGTATGCTAACTTTTATATAAAGGGATATAGAGTACAAGAGCTGGCCTTTAATGTTGCAGTTGTATAAAACATTGGTTAGACCTCATTTGGAATTCTGCGTCCAGTTCTGGTCGCCTTACTACCGGAAGGACGTGGAGACTCTGGGGAGAGTGCAGAGGAGGTTTACCAGGATGCTGCCTGGTATGGAAGGTCTGAGTTACGAGGAGAGGTTAGGCAAATTGGGACTGTTTTCCTTAGAAAGACGTAGACTTAGAGGAGATCTAATAGAGGTGTACAAGATTATGAGGGGTATAGATAGAGTAAACAGGGTTAAGCTTTTTCCTAGGATGGACTCGAATAGCACGGGCTTAGGGTGAGGGGGGTAAGGTATAATTTGGATGCTAGAGGGAGTTTTTTCACACAGAGGGTGGTGGGGGTATGGAATGCGCTGCCAAGTAAAGTGGTGGAGGCAGGTACTCTGAAGTTATTTAAGAAATACTTAGATGGGCACATGAACAGAATGGGAATGGAGGGGTATAGAAAACTGATTTAAAATAGGGATCATGAGCCTTGGGAGTCCCTGGGAAGTGTGTAAATAGATGATGATATTGATGTACTTGTTTTTATCCTACAGGTGCTTTGGTCCACCTTGTTGTCTAATGAGGGGCATACACGCGATGGTTTGTGAGAGGGCTGCTCTTGGATTTTTTTTCGAGAGTATCCTAGTGCTTCACGTCATTAGTGTACGCTTGACCTGGACCATTTGATGGGCAACACGACAGCTCAGTGACTATTGCCGTGCTGTGTAGATACATGGATTTGGGCCTGTATCTGTGGGAGTTTGCGCATTCTCCCCGTGCTTGTGTGGGTTTTCTCCGGGCGCTCCGGTTTCCTCCCACATCCCAAAGATGTGCTTTTAGGCTAATTGGCAAAACAAATTCTCCCTAAATTGTCTCAAATTTCGTTTTTAATCCATAGATCTATAAACATAGACAGGGATCACAGGTAGAGGTGGGAACATCGGGGTGGCGGCACGGGCTTATTGGGCCGAAGGGCCTGTTTCCTGTGCTGTTTTGTTCTTTGTTATTTGTTCCTTGTTCTATCATTGGATTTGCCAATTTATACATCCTGCACATGTCCATGCAAAGATCTTGATTTTATATAAAGGAGCGTATCGACTGGAACTGCCCACTGATGAAGATGAATTTAAATGCTGTCCTTAAATTACAACGTCAACAAAATACATTTCTACTGACATTAGCTCCCTGGCATTAGCCTCCAATCTAGGCACACAGATGACAACAACACTTGCAATATATTCAACAAAAATCTGTTCAAATTGATTAAAATCGTCTTTATAAAGTCTCTATTCCTTAAACAATATTTCATGCTGGTATGGGAGATTCTATCATCAAAGAGATCTATGCACTCCCCCATCTCTCTGACTGATCAGGAGCTGGTGCTGTGCCCTCAGATCCCATCGCACCATTTTCCAGGGCTGTTGACATTCACAGCATACCTGGCAGAAGCCTTACCCAGCTTCCAGCATTAGACCCTTAGACAACCAAGAGAATTAATAATGTACTTACCTCTGTGTGAAGCTAGTGTCAGTAAGCTATTTATCTTCCACACATTACAGCCATGAATCTTTCAGTTGTGATGGCCTCGTGGTATTATCACTAGACCATTAATCCAGAAACTTAGCAAATGTTCTGGGGACCTGGGTTTGAATCCCGCTATGGTGGACCATTTAGAGATCCGGTGAGCTTAGGCAGAAATTTAAAGTCTTGGAGCAGTGTATGGCTGGAAAATCCCACTCATGGAGTATAATTGTTGACACTGAACCACATTCAGTCATTGGCGGCACCACAGTGAGGAATGATTGAAGAAATTAGATCTTTTCAGTGTGGAAAGGAAAAAGTGTTTTCAAGATGTAGACAATAATGAGAAGAAAAGATAAATTTACTTTAAATTGAGGGGTCACTGGTGAAAATCTTGGAAAGATTCAGATGCTGCTTTAGAGAAGGGTTAGTTTATGGTCACTCTGGGATAGGCTGAATCATCTTCCTCAGCTGTGGGACCTTGTGATTACATTCCTTTGTTGATATTTTCCCCTATAATGACCATGATGCTGACACTTTAATTTGATGAGATTAAATTTAATACAAGGTCTAAACTCCTTTCACTGCCTAGATTGAGTGAGAATAGGGCACTGATTCAATCTAAAATACATGGGCAGATTGATGATATCAGGGCAGCTGTTTTGAAAAAGCTATTCTCATTTTGTGTTTACCAGCACTACGCGCTGAAGAAGCTAGTGACAGAGTTGTATTGTTGAATTAAGAGCACAGTCAACACATTAATGAGGAAGTGAATCTATTTTATAAAAACCTGCAGAGGTGATGCTGAGTTGCCCCAATGTCACTGGATGGGAAGAGAAAGCAAGAGTCCCAAGATATTACAAATACAATTAATGATATATAACTACAACAAAACTACATCAATAAAATGTCTATCATAATGCAACTGCAGTCATAGCTTAGCACCAGCCAGTTTAAAGCTTATTTATTAGTGTCCCAAGTAAGCTGACATTAACACTGCAATGAATGCCAAAAGTGGAGCGATGGACAATGCATGCTCCTTCTCCAGGCTCTCATGGGTCAGGAAAATGCCTCAGAGAGGAGCAGACGACCCAGCCAGGAGCCCAGCATCCTGGGAATACAAGTCGAGGCTTTAGCTGGATCCAGGAGCAGACCCATGAGAAAATCACCTCAGTGTTCCCAAATAAAAGACAGTTCAAAGTAATCAGTCTCTGAGGGAAGAGGCTCTTGAACTTATCTGTTACTTGGTTTGCATCCTTACCTTGCAGTTGTGCAATGATTAAACCAGTGCTCTGGATAAAAATTCATTTTCCTCAATAACATTCCTTTCATTCCACACTATCCTCATAACTTAATCCTTTCCCCAGAATCTTTTCCAGAAAGTTGGATCTCTCCCTTCCATCCTGATCATTAGAAGCATCTTCAATGGCATGAATGGAACACTGTACAGTTTTAGCACAATAGTTTCAAGGTAATCACTGATTTGGTGAAATATCTCAGCATTCTGTTAGCTCCCCAGTCAGTCTCCAGTGGAATGAGTTATTCCAGTACACCAGTACTGCTAACCCATACCCAGCATGAGTTCTTTATGCTCGAGGTATTGTCATTGCACAATCTGTGCTAAACTAATGCCAGGTGATAAGAACACATTAAATGGTGTGAATAAGGAAGAGGCGACACGGTGGCACAGTGGTTAGCACTGTTGCTCACAGCGCCAGGGACCTGGGTTCAATTCTGGCCTGGGGTAGCTGTCTGTATGGAGTTTGCACATTCTCTCCATGGATCTCCTCTGGGTGCTCTGGTTTCCTCACACACTCCAAAGATGTATAGGTTAGGTGGATTGGCCATATTAAATTGTCCCATAGTGTCCCAAGATGTGTAGGTTAGGGGGATTAGCAGTGTAAATACTTGGGGTTACAGGTGACAGGTCTGGGTGGAATTTCTCCTTCGTGTCAGGGGATTACGTGAGGTTAAAAGTATAGAGTCTGGGTGTGATTGTTGTCAGCGCAGACTCAATGGACTGAATGGTGTCCTTTTGCACTGTAGGGATTCCCTGCAGTAACATTCCCATTCCTAATCAAGTTCCATTAATCTTGACGTGTGAGGACTACCCAGATGTTGAAGAGACAGGAAAGAAGTATGATGGAAATATTTACAATGATGAAAATGTGAGCATGCATTGGATCCCAGTGAGCCAATCAACCTCGTAGACAATTTAAACATCAGAGGGTTACTCATGAATTAAAGACCAAGACACAATAAGATATACTGGAGGGACATTTTCAATGGACAGGATAGTAAGCACATGGAACAGGTTCCCCTCATAAGTGTGGAACAAGAAAAGCGAATGGGTCTCAAGATGGAATTAGTCAGGATCTCATCAATAACTTAAAGTTAGGACTGAGAGAATCATGTGGCTTTGGGCTGGAAGGACCAAGAGGCATCTTCCTTCCTGCTACAGTTTCTGAGTGATTCTTGCTGGAACCTTGTAGGCATGGATATTGGGAAATGATAGGATTTGTTGTTTTTCTCTGAAACTTCCAGTCCTGAATAACATGCCAACACTTGTTGTCAAAGCTTACACAGAAATAACATTTCTGCAGTAACATTTCCACTGCCTCTACAATCAAACCACACGCATGAATTAACCCCTTCAGAGCTAAACAGGAAGGCAGATTATTGGTGAGAAAACGGAAATGGCAAATGAAGCTGGTTTTAATCAACATGAATAAGTCCTGCACCTGAGTTTATCCACTGAATCAATTCATAAATTTACTTTAAGAAAAGGAAAACTTACATTTTCTGGACAAATACTGGCCAGAACACTGGGGATAATTCCCCTGCTCCTCTTCAATGTATGGGCCATTTACAGGACATATCCATTGTCAAAAATGTGATTTGTCAGCTAACCATGAACAATTTTTGTGAATCTTGATGAATTTTATCATGTTTATGTTGTATCGAAGTTTGCCTCACAATCTTTGATTCCTCTCTGAGATTCGGGTCTTGGTGTGAAAGTGAGGAACAACCATTCTACATTATTTATTCTTTTCATCAAAGATGGACAGCTGTGATTCAAGGCAAATTACATTTGGAAATATAGGGCAGGATTTTACGGCTTCACTCAATCCGAGTCTGGAATGTCCCACTCTGATTCTGCGGTGGGCGAGGGGTAAACTTCCTTCTTCTTTAAACCCTTATTGGAGTCCTACAAACTTGTGCTATTAGATAAAATTAGTGTCACAAAGTTCAGACAACTTTATAGGAACAAGGGGCAGGATTCTCTGACCTCGTTCATTCCTGCTCCCACTGCCAGAGAGTCCGGGGAATTTGATACTCAGCCAAACGCAATGCAGTGAAGTGGGACTGGAGAATCCCAATTGCAGGCGAGGTCAGAGGTTTCTGGCACAAGTGAATGACTGAGATAAATTTGAAATGAATGCTCTGGGTCTGATAAATTTGAACTCAAACAATCAAGCAAACATCACCACCAAAATATGCTTTTGTGTGTTTGAGTTTTATTCATTGGTAATTCCCTGACTCATGGTCTGAATTCAGCCAGTAAAACCTAAATAAAGTGTAATAACTAATTACCCATTAACAAGGTCTGAAATATTCTCTAATATCTGCTTCTACCTGAAATGCCTAACTTATGTAACAAACAGACAAATATGTTGGGATCTGGAATGTACTGTCTAAGAGTGTGTTGGAGACAAATTCATACAACAAGTGATTAGGATCTGAAATTTACTGTCTGAGAGTGTGGTGGGGACAGAGTCACACAGCAAATGGTTAGGATCTGGAATGTACTGTCTGAGAGTGTGGTGGAGACAAATTCACACAGTGAGTAGTTAGGATCTGGAATATACTGTCTGAGAGTATGGTGGAGACAAATTCACACAGTGAGTGGTTAGGATCTGGAATGCACTATCTCAGAGTATGTTGGAAATTGGTTCAATTGAAGTTTTCAACAGGAAATTAGATAATTGCGGATTCAGAATTGGCTTGCCCGCAGAAAGCAGAGAGTGGTTGTAGATGGCCATTTTCTGCATGGAGGTCAGTTACCAGTGGAGTGCCCCAGGAATCTGTTCTAGGACCCTTGCTGTTTGTCATTTTCATAAATGACCTGGATGAGGAAGTGGAGGGGTGGATTGGTAAGTTTGCCGAAGAAATGAAGGTTAATGGTGTTGTGAATAGTCTGGAGGGATGTCAGAAGTTGCAGTGTAACATAGATAGGATGCAAGACTGGGCGGAGAAGTGGCAGATGGACTTCAACCCAGATAATTGTGTAGTGGTACATTTTGGCAGGTCAAATAGAATGAAGGAATACAATATTAAGGGTAAGACTCTTAGTAATGTGGAAGATGAGAAGGATCTTAGGGTCCGGGTTCACAGGACTCTCAAATCGGCTTTGCAGGTAGAGAATATGGTTAAGGAGGCGTATGCTATACTAGCCTTCATCAATTGAGCAATTGAGTTTAGGAGTCGGGAGATAATGCTGCAACTTTATAAGGCCCTGGTCAGACCCCACTTGGAGTACTGCGCGCAGTTCTGGTTGCCTCATTACAGGAAGGATGTGGAAGCCACTGAAAGAGTGAGAGTAGATATACAAGGATGTTCTCTGGATTGGGTGGTATGTCTTATGAGGATAGGTTGAGAGAGCTCAATCTTTTCTCCTTAGAGAGACAGAGGATGAGAGGGGACCTGATAGAGGTGTATAAGAAATTGAGAGATATCGATCAGGTGGATTCTCAGAGGCTTTTCCCCAGGGCTCAAATGGCTGCCACAAGAGGACGCAGGTTTAAGGTGCTGGGGAGGTACAGAGGAGATGTCAGGGATAAGATTTTCACTCAGAGGGTTGGGGGTTGCATGGAATCGGCTGCCGTCAGTAGTGAAGAAGGTGAACTCATTGGGGTCTTTTAAGAGACTTCTGGATCAGAATGTGGGACTTAATAGGATTGAGGGTTATAGGTAAGCCCAATAGGTAGAGATAAGATTAGCACAACTCATGAGCCGAAGGGCCTGTTTGTGCTGTAGTGTTTTCATGATTCTATAATTATCTGAAAAGGAGAGATTTGCAATGATATAGATGCCAGCATGGATACAACGGGATGATTGGACATTTCGACTCAAACCATCCTATGATTCTATAGTCAATTTCCAAATTAAATGTGATTGGTTTAAACATGGGAAATGTTGCCTTAGAATCTTTTACAGGTTCTAAGAAATCCGTCTTTGTTTAAATTGAAAGACAGTGCAGCACCTTTTCAATCTTGCACTGGAGTATCAACTGTGAAGGCGTGGGTTTCTCATCAGAAACAACTTCAGCAAGAGAGCAGAATATTCCTTGACACATATCTTTCTCCACTCTGTCAATCAGACTGCCCTTTGAAAGGCGCTGTAGTGAAATCGATGAGTTGCTAAATTCACGAATATCATCCATCTCCAACAATTTGCATCAACAGTTTTGTGCAATGGCTCTACTGCATCCCCTTCCCTGTTGAAACAGACATCAAACAGAGGTGTCATTGCACTAACACTAACTTCACCCCCTCTCACAGCAACATACACTCCATCACAACTGTGTTATTTTATCAAAAGATAGACTCTTTAATCTCAACTGGTAAGATCCAGAGCTGAAAGGACAAAGGAAACTTTTCAAAGGCAATTTCAAGATTTTCATGAAGATTTGCTCTAATAATATCAACATCTGGGAAGCAGATGCAAAAATATAATCGCTAAGGCAATTTATTACGAATAATGATGTCAAGACCTTCAAGTTAGCAGGAGTAGCCACTGGGAGAGGCCAGCGAGAGAGACAGAGAGCAACAACTCAACCTTTCAATCCAATACCACCTCTAGTAGCCAACAACCCTGTGGGAGAATCCACAAACAATCTGAAAACCTCCAACCTCACTGAAACCTAGTGATTAGCTAGAAGGAATCATTCTCAACATGAAGAATTGTCAGATAGACATAGAATCTCTACAGTGAAGAAAGAGGCCACTTGGACCATCAAGTCTGCACTAACTCTTTGACAAAGCACCTTATCCAGGCCCAGACCCCTGCCCTATTCCTGTAAACTCAGGTATTTACCATGACTAATCCATGGAACAATAAAGGGTAACGTAGCATGGCCAATCCTCCTAACCTACACATTTTTAAACTGTGGGAGGAAACTGGAGCATCTGAAGGAAACCCATGCAGACATGGGGAGAATGTGCAAATTCTACACAGACAGTGAGTCAAGGCCAGAATTGAGCCTGGGTCCCTGACACAGTCAGGCAGCAGCACTAACCACTGTGCCACTGTTCCACCCTACAGTGATGATGTAGAGATGCCGGCGTTGGACTGGGGTAAACTCAGTAAAGTTTTACAACACCAATTTTAAATCCAACCAATTTATTTGATAGTAAATCCGCGAGCTTTCGACTTTACAGCCTTCGTCAGGCAAATGCAGTGTTCTGATCTGCAGAGGCACTCATATCCACACAGACAGTTACAGATTGCTGATTAGAATGCGAATCCTTACATCTAACCTGCTATTCAAGTGTTAAAGTGGCTAACAATGTGTGTGAAGGGAATCCTGAGCATTGGTTAGAGAATTGTGTATTTTCTCCAGACAGCACAGTAAGTGAGGTTTTTTGCTAACCCAGGCAAGTTACGGGGGTTACAGATAGTGTGTCATGAAGCCAAGATCCCTATTAAGACCGTCCTCATGTGTGCGGAACTTGGCTATCAGTCTCTGCTCAGCAACTCTGCGCTGTCGTGTGTCACGAAGGCCCCCTTGAAGAACATTTACCTGCAGGTCGGAGGCCGAATGCCCATGACTGCTGAAGTGTTCGCCCACAGGAAGGGAACTGTTTTGCCTGGTGATTGTTGAGCGATGCTCATTCATCCGCTGTCGTAGTGTCTGCATGGTCTCCCCAATGTACCATGCTTCGGGACATCCTTTCTTGCAACGTATTAGGTAGACAACGTTGGCCGAGTTGCAAGAGTATGTACCGTGTACCTGGTGAATGGTATCCTCACGTTTGATGATGTCGTCCATGTCTATGATCTGGCATGTCTTGCAGAGGTTGCTGTGGCAGGGTTGTGTGGTATTGTGGTCACTGTTCTCCTGAAGGTTGGGTAGTTTGCTGCGAACAATGATCTGTTTAAGGTTGTGCGGTTGTCTGAAAGCAAGAAGTGGGGGGGTGGGGATGGCCCTAGCGAGATGTTCATCGTCATCAATGACATGTTGAAGACTCTGGAGAAGATGTCGTAGCTCCTCCGCTCCGGGGAAGTACTGGACAACCAAGGGTACCCTACAGTATCAATCTAGATTGTGCATTGAGGTCTTTAAAGTGACACTTGAACCAAAACTTTAATAAAGACAGACGACCCACTGAGCCACAATCGACACTGTTAACTAGCTAGACCGGTGGTTAAGCTCAGGGAGTGGAACTCAATTTGCTACAAATCACTTCCATATGAAGCAGGAGGGGATCACACTCCTGATCATTACCCAATGATGGCTGTCTCTAGTTTGCTGCTTCAACTGGGATTTGACCAAACAGTTGTTTAATCAAGGTGAATTGGCAAAGAGGATACAGAATCGACTGGCTGGAGAAACTTGGTTTGTTCTCACTGGAACGATGGAAGTTGAAGGGTGACTTGATTGAAGTCTATCAGCTGGATACAGAAACAGCTTCAGTAATAGGAGATAGAGAGGGGCAGTGGAAGGGTGCTTTTCTGAATGGAGGGCTGTGACAAGTGGCTTTCCTCACCGATCAGTGCTGAGACCTTTGCTGTTTGAAACATATATAAATGATTTGGAGGAAAATGTAACTGGTTTGATTAGTAAGTTTGCGAACAACGCAAAGATTGGTGGAATTGCAGTTAGCAATGAAGACCATCAGAGGATACAGCAGAGCATAGATTGGTTGGAGAGATGGCAGCTGGAGTTTAATCTTGACAAATGTGGGATGATGCATTTTGGAATGTCTAATACAGATGGGAAATATGCACTAAATGGCAGAACTGTTAAGAGTAAGCACCTACAGGCACTTAGAGACACAAGGACTGATTAGGGACAGTCAGCATGGCTTTGTGAGTGGAAAATCATGTCTCACAAATTTTATTGAGTTTTTGGAAGGGGTAACCAATAAAGTAGATGAGGGCTGTGCAGTTGATGTTGTCTACATGGATTTTAGCAAGGCCTTTGACAACGTACTGCATGGTAGGTTGTTGCATAAGGTTAAACCTCATGGGATCCACAGTGAGGTATCTGAATGGAAATAAAATTGGCTTCTTGAAGGAGGGTGGTTGTAGATGGTTGTTTTTCAAACTGGAAGCCTGTGACCAGCGGTGTGCCTCAGGGATCAGTGCTGAGTCAAATGTTATTTGCCATTTATATTAATGATTTGGATAAGAATGTAGGGGGCATGGTTAATAAGTTTGCAGATGACACCAAGATTGGTAGCATAGTGGACAGTGATGAAGAATATCTTCAATGGCAACAAGATCTTGATCAATTGGCCCAATGGGCTAATGAATGGCAGATAGAGTTTAATTTAGATAAACGCGAGGTGATGCATTTTGGTGGACTGAGCGAGAGCAGGACTTACTCAGTTAATATAAGACATTGGGAAGAGTTACAGTACAAAGAAACCTAGAGGTACATATTCATAGCACCTTGAAATGAAGTCAAAAGTGGGCAGAGTGGTGAAGAAGGCATTCGGCATGCCTGGTTTTATCAATCAAAACTTTGAATACAGGAGTTGGGATGTCTTTTTGAAGTTGCACATGAGATTGGTAAGGCTGCACTTGGAATACTGTGTGCAATTCTGGTCACCCTATTATAGAAAGGATATTATTAAACTAGAAAGAGTGCAGAAAAGATTTACTCGGATGCTACCGGGACTTGATGGTTTGAGTTATAAGGAGAGATTGGATAGACTGGAGTGTAGGAGGCTGAGGGGTGATCTTATAGGGGTCAATAAAATAATGAGCGGCACAGATTAGTCAGCTCATCAATATATTTTCCCAAAGGAATGGGAGTCTAAAACTAGAGGAGATAGTTTTAGGTGAGAGGGGAGAAATAAAAAGTGTCCAAGTAGGCAATTTTTCATACAAAACGTGGTGAGTGTCTGGAACAATCTGCCAGAGATAGTAGTAGAGATGGGTACAATTTTGTCTTTTAAAAAGCATTTAAATAGTTATATGGATAAGATGTGTAAAGAGGGAAATGGGCCAAATGCGGGTAATTGGGATCTGCTTAAGAATTTTTAAAAAAGGACAGCATAGACAAGTTGGGTCGAAGAGCCTGTTTCCATGCTGTAAACCTTTATGATTCTATGACTTTATAATAGGCACAGGTCACTGAAAGTGGCAATGCAGGTGGAGAAGTTAGTCAAGAAGGCATGCTTGCTTTCATCAGCCGGGGTACTGAGTTTAAAAATTGGTGAGTCATGTTGCAGCTTTATAGAACCTTAGTTGGTCCCAACTTGGAATATAGTGTTCAATTCTGGTGGCCACACTACCAGAAAGATATGGAGGCTTTGGAGGATACAGAAAAGATTTATCAGGATATTGCCTGGCATGGAGGGCGTTAGGTTGGAGAAACTTGGTTTGTTCTCACTGGAACGACAGAGGTTGAGGGGAGACCTGATAGAAATGTACAAGATTATGAGGGGCATGGAGAGAGTGGATAGTCAGAAGCTTTTTCCCAGGGGGGAAGAGTCAATTACTAGGGGACACAGGTTTATGGTGTGAGGAGCAAGGTTTAAAGGAGATGTACAAGTCAGCTTTTTACACAGAGGGTGATGGCTGGTTGGGGGAGGTAGTGAAAGCAGATACGATGGTGAGTTTTAAGGGGCGTCTGGACAAATACATGAATAGGATGGGAATAGAGGGATATGGTCCCTGGAAGGGTAGGGGGGTTTTAGTTCAGTTGAACAACGTGGTCGGTGCAGACTTGGAGGGCCAAAGAGCCTGTTCCTGTGCTGTAATTTTCTTTGTTCTTTGCTGATTTTTATCCTTCCAGAAGAACATATGACAAAGATGGACAGGTAAAAGACAGTCATTCCAGCAATCTCTCCCCAGCCAGTGATAGTTGGAGCTTTAGACATTTAATAACTCCTTTCCCCTCACCCTGACCCCACTAAACCATCCTGTCTCCTTGAGAGACAAACAGGAGCAAAAGAAGAGAAAAATATTCTGGAAAATTCCTCGCCAACACGCTGAGGTAATCACAAGATTCCAGATGATTTTATTGTCCTGGAAAAGAATTGACGCCAAATAGGAAACACAATAAACAAACCACCAACTGCTGATGTGAAAACACTGGCACTAATACACCGATTATTAACAAATATTCATTAATATTTAGCTAGCAGTATTGAGCGTTGCTACAAGGTAAGGAACAAAGTGGTCAAAGCAGAAATGCTAAACTGCTTGGACAGGACTCCAGGAATTCCATCTCTCTTCCTAGTGGGAAAATCCTGATTTCATTCCTGAACCTGAGCACGCAGTAAGCATCATGGAGGGAAAGCTGGCTTCAATCCACATTCTACTGATTCACCCACAAAATAACAGCACAGCAACTGTACTCAGCAAAGTAACTGTGCTCAGCAAAATAACTGAACACAGCACAGTAACTGTACACAGCACAGTAACTGTACACAGCAAAATAACTGTACACAGCACAGTAACTGTACACAGCACAGTAACTGTACACAACAAAATAACTGTGCTCAGCAAAATAACTGTACACAGCACAGTAACTGTACACAACAAAATAACTGTACTCAGCAAAATAACTGTACATAACACAGTAACTGTGCACAGCACGGTAACTGCACACAGCAAAATAACTGTGCTCAGCAAAATAACTGTACACAGTAGAATAACTGTACACAGCAAAATAACTGTGCACAGCACGGTAACTGCACACAACAAAATAACTGTGCACAGCACAGTGATTGTATACAGCAAAATAACTGTACTCAGCACAGTGACTATACACAGCATGGTAACTGTGCACAGCACAACGCCTGTACACACCACAGAGCAAAGTAAATGTACATAGTACAGTAACTATATACAGAACAGTGACTGTACACAGCATAGAAACTGCACACAGCACAGCAACTGTACAGAGCCCAGTATCTGTACACAGCACAATAACTATATACAGCACAGCAACTGTATACAGCCTGGTAACTGTACACAGCACAGTGACTGTACACAGCATGGTAACTGTATACAGCACAGCGACTGTACACAGCATGGTAACTGTACACAGCACAGCAACTGTACACAGCGCAACAACTGTACACGATAAAGCAACTGTTTACAGTATAGCAACTGTACCCAGCACAGTGACCATACATAGCACCAAACTGTAACAGCATGGTAACTGTACACAGCGCAATAACTATACACTGTACAGTAACTGTACACACCACATTAATTGTACATAGTATAGTAACTTTACACAGCAAGTTAACTGTAAACAACAAGGTAACTGTAAACAGCATGGTAACTGCACAGCACAGTAACTGTGTATAGCACAGTGACAGTACACAGCACAGCAACTGTACATAGCATAGCGACTGTACATAGCATAACTGTACATAGCACAGCAACTGTACATAGCACAACTGTACATAGCACAGCGACTGTACATAGCATAACTGTATATAGCACAGTGACTGTACACAGTATGGCAAATGAAGACAGCTGCACATACACTGACATATATAGATACGCGCACATTGATACATACACTGATACGCACAGTAATACATACATACCAATCCACATGCACACACATACACTGATACACAAACACTGATACATACAGCTACACAGATTTACACACATATTCACACACAGATATACGCAAATACACACACACACAGAGACTCACTCACTAATACGCACACATTGACAGAAATGCAAACACACAGCTGAGCATATATACATATACAGTTAAATGCACGTTCACAAACATTCATGTATATGTAGACACACTCACAAAGACATACACATGCACACTATAAGCACTCACACACAGATACAGGCACACACAAATTCTCCTCCCCCACTCAGACAAAGAAATATGGAGAATAACTCTGAGGTCTGTTATATGGTTTCGTCACTGGAAGAGCAGTAGGGAGGCTTCTCAAAATGACATCCCATTGTTCATTCAGAGAGATCCCGAATTATTCCTCCCTCCATTGGGAATGTTTGGGACACCAGAAAGCATCATCCAGAGCCTAGAATCAGCTGTGATGTAAATGGGATGTTTGCTCCGTGACTGCGCGGAGATGTAGAAAGTGTGGAAATATATTTTATACAAAGAAGGTCAGTGGCTGTGTGAGTGTAAAGCGAGAGGGAGGGAGCTGCCTCTGACACACCACCATGGCAACACAGCTGCAGCAGCAGATGGGAAGGGGAGATGCACATTGCCAATTCTCAACAAATACTTCATATCGTCAAGGAAAAAAAAGGAGAGAGAGAGATAGGAAAGTGTTATTTCTCGTGTTGGATAAAGAATGTAATGTTTGCAGCTTTTTGGCTGATAAATCTGGCGCTGTAACATTGGGCCCCTTGACAGCAGCTGAGTGTGTGAAGATTGCCTCTGGGGAGAGCTGTGTAATCCTTTCATTTTGCAAGCTCTGAAACCTCCTTCTCCCGGCTCGCTGGCACTTTCTACACAACACGAAAAAAACATCGGCAGCTGCCACCTGAGCCCAAATCCTCCAGCCTTGGCGGCATTGTTCCCCAGCACACAGGCTGCATTTATTTACTCCCCAGCCCAGAGTCGCTGCACAGACTTCACTCACTCTTCAATAAAATATTGTCACGGTCCCCGCATTGAGGCAGTGGCCACGTACACCCGGGGCTGGGAGCCTTTTTTTAATTGTCAAAGAAAAGGCTGAACAGAGAAAAGGGGCAGTTCCATTAAAGCTTGCTTTATTTGAAGAAAGAGAGAGGGGGCTGTCGGAGGGGGGATTGTAAGGGAAGAAGAAGGGATTGAAACAGGTGGGGGAGGGAAGGCTGGTTTTACGAAAGGCTTTGTGCATTTACACATGGAACCAAATTTAGTCCAAAGTTTTGGAGCTCAGATTGCAGGGAACGGGAGCTAACCTACCAGGTAAAAGCAGGGACAGCTCTAACATGGTTCAAAATGACACAGAGTCATTCTTACAGTTCCTCATTAACAGCCAGTGCCCAGAACATAGTGCTGGCAGAAGGAAAGACACAAACACTCTTGTTAACCAGAACCCACTGAGGGAAGACAAATGTTTATTCACACCCAGTCTGACAAAGCAACCAATCTAAAAATCAAGTTGCACTGACACAGAATTAAGGCAAATTTCACAGAGTCAATTCTGAATTAATTAGAAACCAATCAGCATCCCAGATTCAGCTTTGAACCTGAAAAGGGATTGGGGGAGTTGGGGGGGAGGTTAATCAATATCTTTCATTCTGTCTGTTGGCCATTGCTCCAACCGGAGACCCTACAGAGAGCAGAAATTCATCTCCAACAGGAGACAGACTAACAGCACAAACAGAGGGGAAAGGACAGGCACATTAAGGGAACAAATCAGATCTGAAAGCACAGCAACAACAGTTTACGGTTACAGTCCATTAAATCTCATTTTGTTGTGGGGGAGGGGTGCTTTGTGCTGTAGAAATTTTCAGTCAGTGAGCTACTGTCATGTTTTTTTGTAGCTTTTGGCGGCCCTCCCATTCTCACAAAGCCATTCAGAGCCTTTCATTATTTCAGAAGCTAAAATGTAAATGTATTTTTATGTAGCAACACACAAAAAGAAATGAGCTGCAAAATTACCATTCAAATGTATTTTTTAAACAATTGAACACAGGGCTTTAATCAGATAACTATTCTGACACAGGG
This sequence comes from Sphyrna mokarran, assembly GCA_024679065.1. Lineage (NCBI taxonomy): Eukaryota > Metazoa > Chordata > Chondrichthyes > Carcharhiniformes > Carcharhinidae > Sphyrna > Sphyrna mokarran. Next base: position 2,042,695 of record JAGIQG010000024.1, read on the forward strand.
GAAGGGGGTGGGGGAAGAGCAGAGGCAGCACAATGCAGCTGGTCAGATTTCTAGGGGTTTGAGCCAGTTCTGAGGAAAGGTCATTGATCTGAAATGTTAACTGAAATTCTCTCTACAATTGCTGCCAGATCTGCTGGGCTTTTCCAGCAGTTTTTGTTAGTATTTCCAATCTCCAACATCTGCCTTTTCTCCACTTGGATTTTTATTATTACTTATAACTGAATTTAGCATCTTTATTAATGAAAAGCAGCAGGAAATATTCAATTGTTTCGGGTTCAGGTTGAATGTCAAATGAACGCTCTCTGTGTAAGAGTGAACAAAGGAAATGTAGCAGTCAGTCTGCACACAGTGAAATCACATAAACAGCAATGTGATCATGAATGGATAATCACTGTCAATAGAGGGATAAAAACCAGCCAGCACACTGGGATAACTCTCCTGCTCTCCTTCACACTAGTGCTATTGTGGTAAAATTTATACCTAGCCAGAGAGCCTCAATCTAACATTGTGTCTGAGAGACAGCACCTTCAACTGTGCAGCACTCCCTTAGCACTGCTGTACGACATGAACCCCTAATCCAATAACAGGAACAAGCATCCTGCAAATCAAACAGAGAGCTTTATGCTTCATGCTCATCACTGTGTCCCACTGAGCTTAGGATGGCACTGCTGCCTCACAGCGCCAGATACTCAGGTTCAATTCCCAGCTCAGGTCACTCTCTGTGTAGAGTTTTCACAATTTCCGGGAGCTCTGATTTTCCCGCACAGTTTGAAAGACGCGCTGGTTGGATGGATTGATCATGCTAAACTCTTCCTCAGTGTACCTGAACAGGTGCTGGAGTGTGGTACCTGGGGAATTTTCACAATAACTTTATTGCGGTGTTAATGTAAGGCTACTTGAGACAAATAAATAAACTTTAACTTTTTGAGTTTTTTTATTCATCACTGACTGGCCATCCCCAGTTGCCTTTAAGAAGGTGATGGTGAACTGCCTTCTTGAATCATAGAACATAGAACATAGAACAATACAGCACAGAACAGGCCCTTCGGCCTTCGATGTTGTGCCGACCAAAATAGAAAGCAATGCCCCTCCTAACTAAACCATTCCCTTCTCATCCATATACTTATCAACTAACCTCTTAAACGCCACCAAACTTGGCGCATCTACAACAGCTGCAGGCAGGGCATTCCACTCCCTAATCACTCTTTGAGTAAAGAACCTACCTCTGATATCCGTCCTATAACTCATACCCCTTAATTTAAAGCTGTGTCCCCTCGTGCTAGCTTTCTCCATCCTAGGAAAAAGGCTATCACTGTCCACCCTATCTAAACCTCTAATCATCTTATATGCTTCAATAAGATCCCCTCTTAGCCGCCTCCTTTCTAACGAAAACAACCTCAAATCCTTCAACCTCTCTTCATAGGACCTGCCCTCCATACCAGGCAACATCCTGGTAAACCTCCTCTGTACCCTCTCCAATGCCTCCACATCTTTCTTATAATGTGGGGACCAGAACTGCACACAATACTCCAAGTGCGGCCGCACTAGAGTTTTGTACAGCTGCAACATGATGCTGCGGCTCCTAAATTCAATCCCCCTACCAATAAAAGCTAAGACTCCATAAGCCTTCTTAACAACTTTATCCACTTGACTGCCTACTTTCAGGGATCTATTGACACATACACCAAGATCCTTCTGTTCCTCAACACTATTAAGAGCCCTACCATTAGCCCTATACTCTACACATTTATTGTTCCTGCCAAAGTGCATTACCTCACACTTTTCCACATTAAACTCCATTTGCCACCTCTCGGCCCAGCTCTGCAACTTGTCCAAGTCACTCTGTAAACTAAAACACCCCTCTTCACTATCTACCACACCACCAACTTTAGTATCATCTGCAAATTTACTGATCCATCCCTCAATACCCTCATCCAGATCATTTATAAAAATTACAAACAGCAGGGGCCCCAAAACAGACCCCTGAGGTACACCACTTGTCACCGAACTCCACGATGAATATCTCCCATCAACCACCACCCTCTGTCTTCTATCTGCCAGCCAATTCCTAATCCAATTAGCTAAATCACCCTCTATTCCATCACATCTGCATTTTCTGTAGAAGTCTTCCATGGGCCACCTTATCAAACGCCTTACTAAAGTCCATATATACTACATCAACCGCCTTACCCCCATCCACCTCTTTGGTCACTTTCTCAAAAAACTCAATGAGGTTAGTAAGGCATGACCTACCCTTCACGAAACCATGCTGACTATCCCCAATCAATTCATTTCTCTCTAAATAACTATAAATCCTATCCCTAATAATTCTCTCCAATACCTTGCCCACCACAGAAGTAAGACTCACTGGCCTATAATTCCCAGGAAGGTCTCTCTTCCCCTTCTTAAACAATGGGACCACATTCGCCATCCTCCAGTCCTCCGGAACCACACCCGTAACCAACGAGGACCTGAAGATCAGAGCCAGAGGCTCTGCAATCTCCTCTCTTGCCTCCCAGAGAAATCGTTGCAGTCTATGTTCTATGGGTCACCCACAATGCCATTAGGGAGAGAATTTCAGAATTTTGATCCAGTGACTGCAAAAAGACATTCTTCTAGATGGAAGTGGACAATGGGTTTGGAAGATGCTGTCTAAAGATCTTTGGTGAATTGTGGCAGTGCATCTTGCAGATAGTAACACTGTGGTAGAGGGAGTGGCTGTTTGTAGATGTGGTGCCAATCAAGCGGGCTGCTTTATCCTGAATGGTATCAAGCTTCTTAAGCTTCTTAAGTGTTCTATGTTCTAAGTGTTGTTGGAGTTGCAGCCATCCAGCAAGCAGGGAATATTCCATCACATTCCTGACTTTGTGTCTTGCAGATTATGGACAGGCTTTGGGAGTTACTCACTGCAATATTTCTAGCCTCTGACCTGCACTTGTAGCCATTGCGTTTATGTGGTAAGTTCAGTTGAGTTTCTGGTCAATGGTAACCCCAAGGATGTTGACAGTGATGATTACACCATTGGGGGGCTGTGGTTAGAGTGTCTCTTATTGGTGATTGTCATTGCCTGGCATTTGTGTGGCGCAAATGTTATTTGCTACTTGTCAGCCCAAGCCTAGATATTGTCCAGATCTTTGAGTATGAACTGCTTCAGTATCTGAGGAGTTGTGAATGGTGCTGAGCATTGTGCAATCATCGGCAAACATTCCCACTTCCTACCTTATGACTGAGGGAAGGTCATTGATAAAGCAGCTGAAGGTGCTTGGGCCTAGGACACTACCCTGAGGTACTCCTGCAGAGATGTCCTGGAGTTGGGATGACTGACTCTCCACGACAACAACCATCTTCCTATTATAAGGTAGGAGTTCAACCAGTAGAGAGTTTGCCCACTGTTGCCCCTTGATTCCAGTTTCACTCGGGCTCCTTGATGCCACACTCTGTTGAATGCAACCTTGATGTCAAGGGCTGTCACTCTCACCTCACCCCTCGAATTCAGCTCTTTTGTCCATGTTTGAACCAAGGCTGTAATGAGGTCAGGAGCGGAGTGACCCTGGAGAAACCCAAACTAGGTGTCACTGAGCAGGTTATTGCTGAGCAGGTGCTGCTGGATAGCATTGTCAATGACCTCTTCCATCACTTTACTGATGATCGAGAGTAGACTGATCGGGTGGTAATTGGCTGGGTTGGATTTGTGCTGCTTTTTGTGTACAGAATATACCTGGACAATTTTCCACATTGTTGGGTAGATGCCAGCATTGTAACTACCTGAAGAGCTTGGCTAGGGCAATGGCAAGTTCTGGAACACAAGACTTCACTATTGCCGGAACGTTATCAGGGTCCATTGCCTTTGCAGTATCCAGTGCCTCCAGCTGTTTCTTGATATCATGTGGAATGAATCAAATTGGCTGGAGATTGGCATCTGAGATGCTGGGGACTACTGGAAGAGGCTGAGATGGATCGTCTACTCAGCACTTCTGGCTGAAAATTACTGTGAACATTTCACCCTTATCTTTCACACTGGTGTGCTGAGCTCCTCCATCATTGAGGATGGGGAAATTTGTGGAGTCTCCTCCAGTGAGTTGTTTAATTGTCCATCATCATTCTAAACTAGATATAGCAGAACTGCAGAGCTTAGATCTGGTCCATTGGTTGTGGGATCGCTTAGCTCTGCGTATCACTTACTGTTTTTGCCAGTTGGCGTGCACGTGCTTCTGTTTGGAAGCTTCACCAGGGTGACACCTCATTTTTAGATATGCCTGGTGCTGCTCCTGGTCTACCCTCCTGCAGACCCCATTGAACCAGGGTTGATGCCCTGGTTTGACGGTAATGGTTGAGTGGGGGATGTGCCGGACTGTGCGGTTACAGATTGTGCTGGAGTACAGCCCCACTGCTGCTGATGGCCCAGAGTGCCTCATGGATACCCAGTCTGGAGTTACTCGATTGGTTCAAAGTCTGTCCCATTGAACACAGTGATAGTGCCACACAGCATGATGGAGGTTATTCTCAATGTGAAGGTGGGACTTCGTCTCCCCAGAGACTGTGCCGTGGTCACTCTTACTGATACTGCCATGGACAGACACATCTGCAGCCTGCAGATTGGTAAGGATGAGGTCAAGTATGTTTTTCCCTCTTGTTGGTTCCTTCACCACCTGCTGCAGAGCCAGTCTAACAGTTATATCCTTTACAACCCGACCAGCTCAATCAATATTGCTGCTCTGAGCCACTCTTTGGTGATGGACATTGAAATCCCCCACCCAGAGTATATTTTGTGCCTTTGCCACCCTCCGTGCTTCCTCCAAATGTTGTTCAACATGGAGGAATACTGATTCATCAGCCGAAATAGGATGGTATGTGGTAATCAGTATGAGGTTTCCTTGCCCATGTTTAACCTGACTTCATGGGGTCTGGAGTCCATGTTAAGGACTCCCAGGGCATTTCCTTCATGACAGTATGCCGATGTGCTGCTACCTCTGCTGGGGTCTGTCCTGCTGGTGGGACAGGATGTATCCAGGGATGGTAATGGTGTCTAGGGTTTGATCTGTCAGCTATGATTCTGTGAGAATGACTCGGCTGAGAGACAGCTCTCCCAATTTTGGCACTAGCTCCCAGATGTTAGTAAGAAGGACTTTTGTTTTGCCCCTGTCTTTTCCGGTGCCCAGATCGATGCCAGGCAGCCTGTCTGGTTTCATTTCTTTGTTGAGAATTTGCAGAGATCTCACTTGGCCATTTCAGAGAGCAGTTAAGAGTCAACCAATTGCTGTGGCTCTGGAGTCACAAATAGGTCAGACCAGATAAGGACTACGGATTACCTTGCCTAATAGATATTAATAAACTAGTTGGGATTTTCTGACAATCCCATGGTTTCATAGTCATCAGTAGATTCTTAATTAACATTTTTTTTTATTGAATTCAAATTCCACCAACTGCCATGGCAGGATTCAAACCCAGGTCCGCAGAACGTTGTCTGAGTTTCTGGATTAATAGTCAAATGATAATACCACCAGGCCATAACCTCCCTGAGACTGTTCTTTTTGTGTCAATCTCTCTTCTGGCATTGATTTTACTGGGTGTCACGGTGGCACAGTGGTTAACACTGCTGCCTCACAGCGTCAGGAACCTGGGTTCAATTCTAGTCTGGGGTTACGATCTGTGTGGAGTTTGCTCTTTCTCCCTGTGTCTGTGTGGGTTTCCTCTAGGTACTCCGGTTTCCTCCCATAGTCCAAAATGTGTGGGTTAGCTGGATTGGCCATGCTAAATTGCTTCTTAGTGTCAGGGAACTAGCTAGAGTAAATGCATGTAGTTACAGGAATAGGGCTGGGGTGGGATTGTGTTCGGTACAGACTCGATGGGTCAAATGGCTTCCTTCTGTCCTGTTGGGATTCTTGATTTGGGGACATTCTTTTTAATCAAAGAGGGAAACTAAATAAATATTTTTGACTGAATTTTCCAGCCATTCATGTTGGCAGGAGTTTTCTATTCTACCAATAGCACATCCCCGGCACGGGTTTCCCAGTGAAAAGAGGGATATTCAAGGGAAACCTGTTAACAACTGCAGGCCTGGAAAATCCCACCCGAGCTTAATGGACCTTTACATGGCCCATCCCTGCCTGCTGTGATTCCCATGGCAGCGGGATAGGAAACTCCTGCCCCAGATCTCCTTACCTCAGGAAAGGAGCCTAATGAACATTACTTTACGAGTGTTGAATCTTTCTTATTCTCTGCCCCACAGCATTCTGGTGACTCAGTCATTGAGTATGTTGAAGACTGAGATCACTAGTTTTGCATGTACTAAAAACATCCAGAGATGTAGGGATAGTGCAGGGAAGTGGTGTTGGCATGTAAGATCACCCATTGTCACACTGAATCGCAGAGCAGGCTTGAAGGGCTGAATGCCCTATTCCAGCTTCTAATTCTGATCTTATACTCCTATGTAAGTAACAAACTTTAATTTCAGATCTATCGCGTGAATATATTCACACCTAACTCCAAATTCACCTAATAAGACAAACACAATAAAATGGCGTGAAAAGAGTGAAGTGGAAACATGTTGAGTTTTAGTGATTTCTCAATATAAAGCAGACCTGTTTACGGGCCAGTGGCTGCTTTGCTGAGTCAATGGCGCCTTTTCTCAGCACGATCAGATTGGCTGATTGATTTCCACTGAAGCTCAAGCCTCTCTGTTCAGACACGTACTCCTCACAAAGACACAACTCACTTCCAAGCTTTATGATTGTAGGAAACAGTTAGGCACAAAAGTGGAAGATAAGATCGAAGAGAGCAATAAAAGTTATATTAAAAGGAAAAGAAGATATGGAAAATCTGTAAACAGCCGCCTACATGAACATGTATGTAAACATACACACCTCACCCTTCTACCTTTGCCCATCTATGCAAATCCACCTCTGAGTTCACAGGCTTTCTTTGCCACTTGAAAATGTGCATCAACATATCACCTCCAGTGGAAAACGGACTCTTAATACAAAACATGGCTTTACTACAAACAAAGCAACATTAATAACTAATAATATAATATAACATTAATAACTAATGATATTACTAACTAATAATATGAATGAGATGAAAGCTCCAGATGGCTAAAAGGGCTAAATTAAACAAGAGATGTTGCAGGATTGAATGATATTTATCTCAGTTTGATAAGGGATCATTGACAGAAGGTTTGTTGATTATATTTCAGAATCGCTGGATCCAGAGAGAGAACAGTAGGTTGGTAAAAAGCCAATGTATCCAAGAGGATGAGATGTCAGAGATGTAGAATTTACAAACTCACCAATTTTACATCGATGTAAAAGAATGGAATTATTTATCAGGTATTAATCTGAAAATTAGCTGTACGATAATAACAGTGAACTGCAGGCAATCAATCCTAAAGAAAACCTGTCTGATACATTCTGTTGTGCGGCAAATGATGTGTGATACTGGATGTAGCAGAATGTATTTGGCGGAATTGCACACAAACAGCTGCAGCCAGAGTTTTCCAGCCTCACCCCAGGCTGGGATTGTCCAGCTCCACAACTACAAATGGAGACCTGGCTGAGTGCCAAATTCTCCGTTCTTATTGGCAGCAGTGGCAGGATGATGGAGATTGGAGATTACTGTTTGTAAAGTTCAACACTGAGTACTCAGAATACATTTTGGTTCAGGATAAGAACTTGGTTCAAGACTGGAAAGTAGAACATAGAACATAGAACATAGAACATAGAACATTACAGCGCAGTACAGGCCCTTCGACCCTCGATGTTGCGCCGGCCAGTGGACCCTCTAACCTAAACTATTCCAATATCATCCATATGCCTATCCACCGAACATTTGAATGCCCCCAAAGTAGGCGAGTCCACAACTGCTGCAGGCAGGGCATTCCACGCCCTCACCACCCTCTGTGTGAAGAACCTGCCTCTGACATATAACTGTCCTATAACCACCACCTCTTAATTTAAAGTTATGTCCCCTCGTGTTGGTCATCACCATCCGAGGAAAAAGGCTCTCACTATCTGTACTTGCTCCCTAGCACCTTAAACCTGTGTCCTCTCATGGCAACCATTTCAGCCCTGGGAAATAACCTCCGAGAATCCACCCTATCTATTCCTCTCAACATCTAATAAACCTCTATCAGGTCGCTTCTCAACCTTTGTCTCTCCAGAGAGAAGAGACCAAACTCCTTCAATCTATTTTCATAAGGCATGCCATCCAATCCAGGCAACAACCTTATAAATCTCCTCTGCACCCTTTCAATAGCTTCCAGATCCTTCTTGTAGTGAGACGGCCAGAACTGCGCACAGTACTCCAAGTGTGGTCTGACAAGGCTCTTATAAAGCTGCAGCATTACCTTCCGACTCCTAAACTCAATCCCTCGATTAATGAAGGCTAGTATACCATACGCCTTCTTGACCACATCCTCCACCTGTGAGGCCGATTTAAGAGTCCTATGGACCCGGACCCCGAGATCCTTCTGCTCCTCAGCACTGCTTAGAGTCCTACCCTTCATGTTGTATTCCCTCTTGCCATTGGACCTGAAATAAAAACAGAAAGTATGAAAAACATTTTGCAGGTCAGGCAGCATCTGCGTAGAGAGGAACAGAGTTACTGTTTCAGATTATCTTAGACCCAGGATTGATGTTGCAATCTTTATCACTTCTGACTGACTTACTTAGAATCTGAAACAAGTACAAACTGGGCAAATTTGTTGATGACACCGAACAAGTTGAGGAGTTCAGGGATTGTAAAATGTGATTGATAAAATATGTCTGTGGGCTAATAATTGCAAATGTAATAATTGCAAACATTCAGAGGATCACACAGACATGAAGAGAATGTGTAGATTCCACACAGACAGTGATCCAAACCGGGAATCGAAGCCAAGTCCCTGATGCTGTGAGGCAGCAGTGTTAATCACTGTGCCACATTGTTTCGACTGTCACCTGAGTTTTGGGAAGACTGCATTGGATAGTTCTGCTCAGTTTCCATTCAGAATCACCCTCCCTAGGGATTCCTCACACCGTTCCCCTCCCTCCACCGCAGAGTTTATCAGTGCAGAGTACAGCGCAGAACCCACCTGCCCAGGAGCAAGGTGGGAGGAGGTGGCCAACAGGCAAATTCTGTCAGGTCACACGTGACAATGGACTTTAGTAAGGCGTTTGATAAGGTGGCCCATGGAAGACTTCTGCAGAAAATGCAGATGTATGGGATAGAGGGTGATTTAGCTAATTGGGTTAGGAATTGGCTAGCAGATAGAAGACAGGGGGTGGTGGTTGATGGGAGATATTCATCTTGGAGTTTGACAAGTGGTGTACCTCAGGGGTCTGTTTTGGGGCCCCTGCTGTTTGTAATTTTTATAAATGATCTGGATGAGGGTATTGAAGGATGGATTAGTAAATTTGCAGATGACACTAAGTCGGTGGAGTGGTAGATAGTGAAGAGGGGTGTTATAGTTTGCAGAGGGACTTGGACAAGGTGCAGAGCTGGGCCGAGAGGTGGCAAATGGAGTTTAATGTGGAAAAGTGTGAGGTAATGCACTATGGCAGAAATAATAAATGTGTAGAGTATAGGGCAAATGGTAGGATTCTTAGTAGTCTAGATGAACAGAGGGATCTTGGTGTGTATGTGAATAGATCCCTGAAAGTAGGCAGTCAGGTCGAGAAGGTTGTTAGGAAGGCATATGGAGTCTTGGCTTTTATTGTTAGAGGGATTGAATTTCGGAGCCGCAACGTCATGTTGCAACTGTACAAAACTCTAGTGCGGCCGCACTTGGAGTATTGTGTGCAGTTCTGGTCCCCACATTATAAGAAAGATGTGGAGGCATTGGAGAGGGTACAGAGGAGGTTTACCAGGATGTTGCCTGGTATGGAGGGCAGGTCTTGTGAAGAGAGGCTGAAGGATTTGAGGTTGTTTTCGTTAGAAAGGAGGCGGCTAAGAGGGGACCTAATCGAAACATATAAGATGATTAGAGGTTTAGATAGGGTGGACAGTGATAGCCTTTTTCCTAGGGTGGAAAAAGCTAGCACGAGGGGACACAGCTTTAAATTAAGGGGTGATAGTTATAGGACGGATATCAGAGGTAGGTTCTTTACCCAAAGGTGGTTCGGGAGTGGAATGCCCTGCCTGCAGCAGTTGTAGATGCGCCAAGTTTGGTGGCGTTTAAGAGGTTAGTTGATAAGTATATGGAAGAGAAGGGAATGGTTTAGTTTGGAGGGGCATTGCTTTTTATATTGGTCAGCGCAACATCGAAGGCCGAAAGGCCTGTTCTGTGCTGTAATGTTCTATGTTCTATGTTCTATACCATACAACAAAATGAAAAATGAATATTGTAAAAAAAAGGCAAGTAAACAAAAATATTCATGTTACAATCATCAAGATAGCTCACAAGTAAGAGGAGTACAACAATTAATACTACATGAGAAGAGATGATTGACAAATGGACTCTGATTGTTGGAGGTATTCCCATGGAGAATGTAGCATGGAACAGTTAACTGTCCACCTTTGTTCAAATCCAAACTGGATAGTTTGATCTGATTGGTAAAGTCTTGCCCTGGGGAGTGAAGTGTATATTCAGACATGGGGTACTATCCTTTGCAGACAAGAGAAGTATGTCCACACTTTGCATCTTTTTCAGCTAAACAGAAGGGTGATGGTCATTCCCTGGTTCATTTGAGGAACCTTTATGGTCACTCAACTATCAACATGTCCAACCCTTGAACAGCAAGACCCGCAAATAGAATGAGAAATAGCAAAGAATAATGATCCCAGTTTGTCAAATTGCACACTGGTCTTATTAATAAATCTTCATGTTTATCCTGTTGTTTTATCACTCATTTCCCATTCATGGATGTGGGAAGTTTCAATTTAAATATCAGAAGCCGAATTTACAGTTATGTTAATCATTAGCAGATTTATTTTGTATTTGTTTATTCAATATGGGTGTCACTGGCTAGGGTAGCATTTATTGCCCACCCCTGAGAGCATTGGAGGATTAACCACATTACTGTTGTTCTGGAGTCGCATGTAGGCTAGACTGGGTAAGGACAGCAGATTTCCTTCCCTAAAGGGAATCAGTAGATAGATTTTGATGGAAATGGTTTCACAGTTGTCAGATTTTTATTCCAAGTTTTTATTCAATTCCACCATCTATCGTGGCAGGATTTGAACCCAGATCCCCAGATCTTGCCCTGGTTCTCTGTATCACTAGTCCAATGACAATGCCAGTACACCATTGCCTCTCCCTAAATTTTCTACTGAAAACACGAATGTTTATTGAACTTGGAAGATTATCGGTCCACTGTCAAAGATGTGAACGAAGGAATCTTATTCCTTCACTGGTAATTTATGGAATGAGCTGCCAGAGGAGGTGGTAGAGGCGGGTACAATTACAACATTTCAAAGACATTTGGACAGATACATGGATGAGAAAAGTTTCAAGTGATAGAGGCCAAACACAGGTAAATGGGACTAGTTGAGTTTAGGAAGCCTGTCAGCAGGGATGAGTTGGGCTGAAGGGCCTCTGTCCATGCTGTATATCTCAATGATTTTATGACTTACTTCTACGTGTGAACTTCAATTTGAGAGAATTGAACTCACTGTCAGGTTCCACATATTAACACGAGCAGCAGTTACAACACACTCTCATTTGAAACTGCTTTCACCCACCATACCCTGTGAATGACATTAATCAGCACTTCACCCAACTCCACACATCAGTAATAATTACCAGGTCATGACCAGGGCTGTCCAGGTCATACTTAAATCATCTCACCGTGGTTCCAATGTAATTAGTCCATATGCAGTTGAGGGTCTCCAGGCTGGGATAATTGTCATTCTGAAGTCTTTCAATGTGGTTTGGGACAGAGCTCTGTAATCTGTCATCAGGTTTCATCCTAGCCTGAGTACAGCCTACACAAACTGCATCAATACGGAGAAAAGCTTGAGGGATAGTTGACATTTCACAAACATTCAGCGAATCACTGAACCTAAGATCTAAATGATTATTTTCTCTTTCCAAAAATCTGAATGGCAGTTAGTTTTACATAACATTTACATCAGGACATATTAAAATACACCAGCTATCTTTTGAAAAATCTATAGTTTCACTGTAAGAATTATAAGACCATAAGACACAGGAGCAGAATTAGGCCACTCAGCCCATCGAGTCTAATCCACCATTCAATCATGGCTGATATTTTTCTCATTCCCATTCTCTTGCCTTTGCCCCATAACCCCTGATCCCATATTAATCAAGAATGTATCTATCTCTGTCTTAAAGTCACCCAATGACCTGGCTTCCACAGCCTTCTGAAGCAAGGAGTTCCACAGATTCACCATTCTTTTGTTGAAGAAATTCCTCCTCATCTCTGTTTTAAATGATCATCCCTCTAGCCTGAAGTGGTGCCCTCTGGTTCTAATTTTTCCTGCTAGTGGAAACATCTTTTCCACATCCAGTCTATCCAAACCTCACAGTATCCTGTAAATTTCAATAAGACCCCGCCTCATCCTTGTAAATGCCAACGAGTATAGACCCAGAGTCCTCAAACTGTTCTTCATACAACAAGCTTCAAAGACTAAAGCCTTTGGAGTCAAGATTTTCCATTGGAAATACAAATGATTATTAAATCATTATTTAGGAATCATCTCAGCATTGTTTATGCTGTTTTTAATGTTAATAATTGTACTGATCAAAGTAAGCGATGTTGGGGAGCCCGTGTAAGTGGCAAGGTTAAGGTTTAGCATTCATTTTCAAATTGGCTTCCTTTAACACTTCAATGAAGTTACTGTGAAAATCCCCTAGTTGCCACACTCTGGCATCAGTTGAGGTACATTGAGGGAGAATTTAGCATGGCCAATGCATCTTTTGGATGTGGGAGGAAACCGGAGCACCCAGAGGAAACCCATGCAGACATGAGGAGAATGTGCAGACACCACACAGACAGTGACCCAAGCCGGGAATTGAACCCAGGTTCCTGGCACTGTGAGGCAGCGGTGCAAACCATTATCCCACCATCCCACATCTCACAAGCACGATGGTTAGAGGCAGAGTAAAGCTATTTTAGCATTATGCCAATGCCATTAATTCCTGATCAGTAATTCCTCCATACTGACTGGCATTGAATATAAAACTTTCTGATTTGCTCATGCTCGGTGGCCTGTATCTTCCTGGGGTTCAAAATCTGTCAACACCTCCCATCTTAACTAATAGGCAAAAGGGTGACAAATGTCACCTCCTCACTGCCAATCCCCGATTAAAACAATTGGCAGGGAGAAATGGTCATTGTTACCTCTCGGGGTGGGAGAGGGGAGCGGGCTCTGGAATTTCAAAACAGTGAGTTTATTTAGAATTCTTGCTTGCAACATGGTTGAAGATACAAGTTACTGCAGGAGGCTGGCACGGTGCGTGCTGGTTATGGTACAAAATTTTCATCATCATTCTGTGCCTTCTTCCCCCTCTGGATGATGGGAAATTGGAACTCGGTAAGAATTTAGCAACACCAATTTTAAATCCAACCGATTTATTTGATATAAATTTGCGAGCCTTCGACACTCTGTGTCTTTGTCAGGCAAATGCAGTGTTTTCCTGACAAAGACACAGAGTGTTGAAAGGTTGCAAATTTACTATCAAATAAATCGGTTGGATTTAAAATTGGTGTTGCTAAATTCTTACTGAGTTCTTACTACCCCAATTCAACGCCGGCATCTCTACATGATGGGAAATTGTACACAGCAGGAAATGGGGTTTTCTGAACATGTTTCCAGCTGGTGTATTCCAGAGGAAAGACAGTTCTCCAATAATAGCTCTATGGGATTGGTCCCTTGGTACAGTTGCACCTCGGGCCTCAAGCAGCGATTAAAGTTCCTCTCTTAATTTAAATAATCGACAGCATAAGCTTTCTCAGATAACCCAGGCTGTAATGATTCCAGCAGGAGCAGATTCTTACAGAGGCTGTTCCCCTCAGAGAAAACTACCTGGTGTTTCTCCTTCTTCACGAGACGCAGACCTCAGAAGTGGAGGGTAACGAAGGCATCATATCACCATGCTGGCTAAAGGCCAATGGTTGGGCATGATGCGTTTTTCTTGTTTAGCTACAACCTGAACAACCTGTGAAGACCAGGGAGTCGGTATGAATAATCCTGATACTTATATGGATGTAAATGATACATGTCATTTTGGATAACAGATAACTGCAATGTGTGCAGGTCTGTCCGGTGAGAATCAAATCACACTTAGTGTGCAAAGAGCCCCCATGTGAAACACACTGAAATCAAGTGCCCAGGTATATGACTCACCTGAACTGGCTGTGTGCTGTTAACAAAAGGGAGCTGCCTTTAAACACTCCCTCTGCTCTCATAGCCAGTCACACCAGGAGGACCGCAGCGCAGGGAGAGGCTGCATGCTTCACAGGGGCAGAACTCGGAAGACTTCTGAACACAGTGAAGGAGAGATAGACTACTCTGTACCCCTGAGTGAATAGATGACCCAAGATAGGGAAATGAATGCAGTCTGGGATGTAGTGGTTGTGACAGTCAATGCCAGTGGTCTGATACTGAGGACTGGCCCCCAATACCACAAGAAAATGAATGACCTTGTTTGAGCTGTAGAAGTGACATCCTAGCATCAGCTCCATGTGTCAGGCCCGGAATGTCCACACCCACACCACCCAACCCCATAGCATCTTCCTCAACTCTCCCTGGCACTTCTGGACACAACTCAATCCTGTCCAAGTACTAGCCCACCAGAGGACGCCCACCAGAGGACATCAAAGGTTACAGGATGTGGAGCAGAGCAGGTTGCCTATTGTAGGTAAAATAATACCTCTGAGACTTTTAATGAGTCAAAATACAGTGGTTTTTATTTCAAAATTCTGGGATTTATTCCAGAATTTTGGGAGAAGTAGGACTATAGAATTCTCATAGAAACACAAACACAAGTGGGCATTTATACATCATGAGTCTTAGCTTCAATCACAACACAAGTTTCCCATTTCAGTCAGAATCGGAGTCTTCCTTCCTTGGTTGTGATATAGCCCCAGATTTAATCACAATTCACAGTCCAGCTGGCAGCTGCAGTTATGACACACGGCGATAATTCACAGCCTTTCTGCAGCACTATCGGCATCCCCGTCTCTGAAGTTACTTGTGCGATCGTGGCTGTCCCAGCAGGACTCTTCCTGTTAAAAGCTGGTATCGTAATCCGCCATCAGCAGCTGTTAAAAGCCGGTATCGTAAACTACCATCTGTGTAACAATGACCAACTAACACAAATAGGCAAGATTTATAAACTCTACAAAATAACAGCCACATTAAACTATCTGTCTTTATAAAAATGAGAGTTAAAGCATGTAAGACTTGAACAAATAAGTTATAGTACTGCCAGGGACAGTATAAGCTAAAGATCAGTCAGGATGAAGGGTTATGTTTGACATATTCTAGGTACAAAACCAATTAACCCTTTCCTTTCCAGTACGAAATGTATTCACCTTTTCCCTACTTCATTACCTTACCTCTGATGTGCATGCTGGGGAGTCACCTTGATGTAGCATTTGGCCACACAAGCTTAAGAAAATTTAGGTGCAACTGACAGGGTAGAGGTGAAGGATGACATCGTAGTTAGAGATAGAGTAATTGCCACAGTAATTGGCGGGAAAAGCTGCGCGTGTCTTGTCGTTTCTGCCGCGTAGTGTGCTGTGCCTCCACGTGGTTCCGCCGGGCAACATCGCTGCTTCTCATAGCGGTGACGGCTAAATCAGCTGTCCCAGAAACGATGCGGAGTAATTGCGAGCCTTGATGCCCCTTGGGCTTGCAATTACTGACAGGTGTGTTCGTAACTGTGGGGTCTTCTGGTTTCTACCCACAGTGAGTCAATCCTTTCTGCGGGAGCCACCTGGTACCTTCTCCCAGACGGGCACAGGAGAGGGTATTCCGTGACTGGTCGAGAAGCAAATAGCGGGGGCGATGCACGCAGGGTTCACGACCACTACCGCAGGACTGCCATCCTAGTGTGGTGAAGTTGGTGTGGATTTGGCGTGTGTCGCGTAGCTGTGGTATTTTTGGTTGTTCTAGACCACAGTGAGTCAACCCTTACCGATGGTCCCGCAGGGAAATCAGGCATACAAGCTGGCAGGCGAGTTGCCTGTCGGAATTTGACTGGCCGAGGACAACCAACACGCTGCTATGCCTATAAACCCGGTAATCGTTCAAAAAAAAAGGTTCTCGACAAGTTCCGGCTTGTCCCGAGGGCACTGGTGATCCGCTGGCGGATGCGGTTCAACCCTGCCTAGGCAGTAGAGGCTACCGCGACCCAAACCCATACGACACGGTACTAATAGGGTGAGACGAACAGAGACGTGCCTGGAGCGATGCTGAGATGGGACGTGTGCCCCGTTCTGTCTTGGATGTTCGCTACCAGATGATGACATGGTACGAATGGGCAACACGCCAGCCCAGTGGTTAGCACTGTTTGGTTTGGCCGGCTACTCGGTCTCAGGGTTGGTGTCCTACCTGGGCCTTGCGGCTGGGGGAGTTTGCACTTCTCCCCGTGTTTGCGTGGGTTTTCCCCGGGTACTCCGGTTTCCTCCCACATGGCCAAAAATGTGCATATTAGGCTAATTGGTTAAGTACAATTGTCACCATATTTAATCTGGTCTCCCTGAATTCGGATTAAATTTTTCCTTCAAATTCTAAATTTCTTCCCTCACGCAAGAGAGCCGAGCATTAAAGCACCGACAAAAGGTTCTCTAAACGCCCAATTAGATCAGGGGGCGACGGTACTAACACACACCCTGCCCTAAAGCACTCAGGGTGTCCAACCGAGCCACAATGTGACATCATGCAGAACCCCGGCTGGGGTTCTGTGAGCCACGGATCATGATAAGGCTGACCCCGGCTGGGGCCCACAAGCCAAAATTGGTAACATTATGTGGACCCCGGCTGGGGTGCCACTCGTGGTACTTTAAGATCAAGAGCCCCCGGCGTGGTATCTGCTAGTGGTAGACAAATTCGTCGACGAGCGACGTAAAGACTCGGAAAAGGCACTCATGCGAGTGTATTCAAATAGCAATAAAGAGTATTGCACCTCAAAGCCGCAACTCATCCATTTTTAACCCATTGCCTACAGGGATTTTATCTCCCCATGTGTACTCAGAATCCCTGACTGGCACCTCCCAGAGCCATGGAGATAGACATCCTGGAATGACAGCCTCCTCATTCACTGAACCTTGGGCCTTGACTGGTGATCTGTTGTGGTAAGGTCTCCTGGAATGTCCTGGCAGGATTTAGTGTGTGCTGGGATATCTTCATTCCAGCAGGAATGTTGTTACTTGGCCGAGGTTACTGGCAGAGGGCGCGGATCATCCCTGTGGTAGCTCCACCTAGTGAAGCTGCAAAGATGAAGACGGATCTTCTCTGAGATCCACAGGAAAAGTCTGTTAATGAAGCTGCCAGTGTGGACAAATTGCCTCCACACTCATTGCTCTTTCATTTATTCACTTCTTTTCCTCACTCCAGCTCAACAGCACTCAGGATCCAAGTGCTGGGAATATTCACTCCCAGTGTGGAAGATGGAAGCATCCAAAAAAGTTAAATCTGATATCATCAACACAATTTGGAAGGCAATCAATCACAAGCCAATGATGTGTAGAGAAAAATACACCAAGAGGTCATTTAAGATGTTAATGGGAAAAAGTCATGAACTCCAATAGCAATATCCAATATTGAAAAAGGTTGATGAAGGGTTGTTATCGGAAACATTGACTTGTCTGTTCTCACCATAGCTTAGTGCTTCCAGCACCTTTTGTTTGTGTTTGAATATTTTAAGAGACCAATTTGAATAAGCAGTTCCTGGGATGAGTCATTCGTGTAGAGATGCCGGCGTTGGACTGGGGTAAACACAGTAAGAAGTCTGACAACACCAGGTTTAAGTCCAACTAGTTCATTTGATAGTAAACCCACAAGCTTTCGGGGTTCGCCCATTTGCATATGTTCTGATTGAGACCAGAACTCCCCATTCACCTAACGAAGGGACAAACCCCAAAAGCTTGTGAGTTTACTATCAAATAAATTGGTTGGTTTTAAATGTGGTGTTATCAAACTTCTTAATGAGTCATTCGTCCAGTTGTTCAGACTATGACCAAAGTCTTAATCGCAACTGGGAAATTTGATATGGGACATTTTTTTTAATTTCCAGATTAAAATTCGTCATTCATCAAGTGAGACTATTATGTTGACACAACTGTGCATCGCATGTCACTAATAGAACATAGAACATAGAACATTACAGCGCAGAACAGGCCCTTCGGCCTTCGATGTTGCGCCGACCAATTATGAAAAAAGCAATGACCCTCCAAACTAAACCATTCCCTTCTCTTCCATAAACTTATCAACTAACCTCTTAAACGCCACCAAACTTGGCGCATCTACAACTGCCGCAGGCAGGGCATTCCACTCCCTAACCACCCTCTGGGTAAAGAACCTACCTCTGATATCCGTCCTATAACTATCACCCCTTAATTTAAAGCTGTGTCCCCTCGTGCTAGCTTTCTCCATTCTGGGAAAAAGGCTATCACTGTCCACCCTATCTAAACCTCTAATCATCTTATATGTTTCAATAAGGTCTCCTCTTAGCCGCCTTCTTTCTAACGAAAACAACCTCAAATCCCTCAGCCTCTCCTCATAAGACCTGCCCTCCATACCAGGCAACATCCTGGTAAACCTCCTCTGTACCCTCTCCAATGCCTCCACATCTTTCTTATAATGGGGGACCAGAACTGCACACAATACTCCAAGTGCGGCCGCACTAGAGTTTTGTACAGTTGCAACATGACGTTGCGGCTCCGAAATTCAATCCCCCTACCAATAAAAGCTAAGACTCCGTATGCCTTCTTAACAACCTTATCGACTTGACTGCCTACTTTCAGGGATCTATGCACAAATACACCAAGATCCCTCTGTTCATCAACACTATTAAGAATCCTACCATTAGCCCTATACTCTACACATTTATTATTCCTGCCAAAGTGCATTACCTCACAATTTTCCACATTAAACTCCATTTGCCACCTCTCAGCCCAGCTCTGCAACTTGTCTAAGTCTCTCTGCAAACTATAACACCCGTCTTCACTATCTACCACTCCACCGACTTTAGTGTCATCCGCAAATTTACTAATCCATCCAGGTAAGATGTGTTGGCAATTAAAGTTAACATCATGCTTCAAGTGGTAAAATAACACCCAAGAAGTCTTTGTCAGTATCATTGAGCCCAAGGATGAGATTTTGCCAACAACTCCCATTTCACAATAGGAGGGAGGCAGCCTGGACCAGTCCCAACTGCATAGTTGGTATGCCAGCATCTAAAGAATCTTCTAATTTTCAGTATTTGTTTGAATAAAACCTTCTGACCCCAAATTTTCTGCTAGAAAATACTTGTCCAAAGAACAGTTACGCAAAGGTTAAACTCTGGTATAAAACACAGAACATAAAACAGTACAGCACTGTACAGGCCCTTTGGCCCTCGATGTTGTGCCAAGATTTGTCCGAAACCAAGATCAAGCTATCCCACTCCCTATCATTCTGGTGTGCTCCGTGTGCCTATCCAATAACTGTTTGAAAGTTCCTATTGTATCCGACTCCACTATCACAGCAGGCAGTGCATTCCACACGCCAACCGCTCTCTGAGTGAAGAATCTACCTTGGACATCTCTCCTATATCTCCCACCATGACCCTTATAGTTATGCCCCCTAATAACAGTTACATGCACCGAGGAAATAGTCTCTGCATGTCCACTCTATCCCCCTCATCATCTTATAAACCTCTATTAAGTTGCCTTTCATCCTCCTCCGCTCTAAAGAGAAAAACTGCAGCTCCCTCAACCTTTTCTCATTAGACATACCCTCGAAACCAGGCAGCATCCTGGTAAATCTCCTCTGCACTCTCTCCAATGCTTCCACATCCTTTTTATAGTGAGGTGACCAGAACTGAACACAATATTCCAAATGTGGTCACACTAAGGTCCTGTATTGTTGCAGCATAATCCCATGGCTCTTAAACTCAAACCCCCTGTTGATAAATGCTAACATGCTATAAGCCTTTTTCATGGCTCTATCCCTTTGGTACCTTCCAACTGGGCCTGTTGGCTTTGATGTGTCAATTTGTTAATGTGCTGTGTAATACTGAAACTGCAATATACTCTGAGCTCTCTGATCCATAAACCCAGGAGCAAAAGTGAAAGCACCTGTTAATGTTCCCTGTGTACAACACCCAACGTTCAACTCTTCAAACTCATTTCAGGAGTAGAAAGATTTGTTTCATCATCCGGAAATGAACTCAAGTCCAAGGGGTGAAAAGGTAGTGGGAAAACCAACTAGACCCTCTTTCACCATCTCCAGTTTCCCTGGTATCCATTATAATCTCACCATCTACCATTTGCAGAGCCAATTTTCAATCATTGCAAAAAATTAATCCTTAGAGAGTTTAACATAGGACTGGAACAGGGAAATTGTGATATAATTTGAACTGCCTGTTCTATACAGTTGTACGTACAGTGACATACGTTTTGATATGAGTTTCACACACATGTTATAAATGTTGCTGCTGAGCTAACAGGAGATTTGTTCTAATTTCCAGCTACCAGGAAAGGAATTATTAGATTTTTGTGCTTTGCTTTAGATATTCCCCAGATTATAGTGGTGCTCACCACTCACACAGATCTTGGTATGGTAGGATATGGTAGTGTGTCAATGTCCAATTCACAGTTGCATGATCCAGGTGTACAATAATAGTCCTTACTTTTGATCCAAACTAGATACCTGCAACATTATTTAACAGCAACACCTGAAATAAGATTCACATTGCAATGTAGGAAAGCAGTAGCATAGTGGTATTGTCATTGGACTAGTAATCTAGAGAGCCAGTGTAATGTCCTGGGGACCCAGGTTCACATGTCACCGTGGTAGATGGTGAAATTTCTTCAATAACAAATCTGGAATTAAAAGTCTAATTCTGACTATGAAACCATTGTTGTAAAAATCCATCTGGTTCACTAATGTCTTTTAGGGAACTTTGCCGTCCCAAACCCACAGCAATCTTGTTTCCTCTGCAATGGCCTAGTAAACCACTCAGTTATATCAAATGACTAAAACTGTGTCAATAAGGAATGAAAGCGGGTGGAGTACCTAACATTGACCTAAGGACCAGAAATGACAAAAGCAAACCCAGCCCTTTTAACCCTGCAATGTTCTCCTTACTAACATCTTGGAAGTTGTGCCAAAATTGGGAGAGCTTTTTCACAGACTAGTCAAGCAACAGCCCAATGTAATCGTACTCACTCAATCATATCAAAAATATCCCAAACACCACCATCACCATTTCTTAGTATGTCTGATCCCATTGGCAGGGCACACCCAGCAGAAGTGGTCTACAGTGGGAAAGTGTTATCCTGGGAGTCCTTAACATTGATGTTGGACCACATGAAGACTCATGGCATCAGATCAAACCAACAGGCAAGGGTGGCAGCAAGGGTGCAGAAAGTACTCACAGAGCAAACTGACTGAATCCTAAAGGAGATCGCTGCTAGACTGGTCTGCAGCTGGTGGTGAAAGAACCAACAGGAGTGATAAACATACTTGATCTCATCCTCACCAAGCTGCCTGCCACAGATGTATCTGTCCATGACTATGTGGGTAGCACTCTCTATCACAAAGATTTTGTGATGATGAAGCCCCACCTTCACATTGAGGATGCCATCCAACATATTGTATGGCACTATCACTAGAATAGATTTCAGACAGCAACCCAAGACTGGGCATCTGTGAGGTGCTATAGACAACTAGCAGCAGCAGAATGTCTCTCAACCACAATCTGGCATTTACCTGGCAATGTGGAAAATTGCTCAGGTATGTCCCATACGTAAAAACAGGACAAATCCAACCCATGCAATTCCTGCTCCAATAATCTACCTCGACCATCAGTAAAGTGATGGAAGGGGTCATCAACAGCGCTACCGAGCTGTTACTCAGCTGAATCTGCTCACGGATGCTCAGTTTGGGCTACAGCAGGGTCGCTCAGTCCATGATTTTATTACATGGATAAAAGAACTAAATCATAGAATCCCTACAGTGCAGAAGAAGGCCATTTGGCCCATCAAGCCTGCACCAACAACAGTCCCACCAAGGCGCTATCCCTGTAACCCTATGTATTTACTGCCTAGTCCCCTTGACAATAAAAATCAATTTACCATGGCCAGTCCACCTAATCCACACAACTTTGGCGTGTGGAGGAAACACATGCAGATATGGAAAGAAAGTGCAAACTCCACGCAGTTACCCAAGATCCAGGCACCTGGTGCTGTGAGGTAACAGTGCTAAGCACTGTGCCACCCATAAATGCCTCCAGCAGTTGGCTCTGGGCATTTCTTTCATGGTTGGCATGTTCTCTGGGAATGATAATATTCCGGAAACACCACAATGCTCTCAATCATGTGAAGTATTAAAAAATGAATGTTCCAATGCAACTCCCCGAGGCTCTGATCGCAGACTTCCAGCTCTTTTTAAAACCCCACACCTGCAACCTTGTTGGTCGTGTCACCCAGCCTCTTTCATCCCCACTAGCAGCACTCAGCTAGTCATAGTGTGAGTTTCACTCTGATTGGCAGTAAATTGGCCAACCAGTGTGAAACTGATGTTGGGAGCCAATGACAGGAGGGAGTGGATTTTACATCTCCTTCCATTCTTGCCAATCGCATTGACCCAATGGTTGGCTGCAGGTGATCTTCACGCAGAATTACAATATACCAGCTCCTCCTCACTCATATCCAAACCTTCAGTGAGACTCAATCTCTTGCGTCCAATGTGTCTGCACATACCTCAGGCTGGGCTCCCTCACTCTGCAACTAGAGGTCCAATTTTAGCAAGAAACAAGATCATTTCAAAGGTCTATTATCGTAACTGTAATTCTTCAAGCACTTAAATATCCTCACTAAAACCCATTCTACATTCTTTCTGTTAATGTATTTTTATGACGTAAATATAAAGTCACATCAAGAATTGAAAAGCTGTCTAACTGCAAGCTCTGAAATATTACAGTCAGTGTCCAATGAATAATGTTTAAATGAGTTCAAATTAAAATTTTAAAACTCGGAATAGAGATGGATTAGTGTGGGTTCAATATTTCCTCTCAGCCTAATTGGATGTCTAGATTTATGTTCATTGAACTGATTTACACTAAATGTTAAATTTTGGAATAATCCTTTGGGGTTTGGACGTTAAGTCAGTGTAACTCGACACTGAAAAAATGACAGCAACATTGAGTCAACAATTCAAATTGTTCCTAAGGAGCAAATTCAAGGCCAGGACGTTAAGGAATGAAGACAAATTATTTATTCAGTATTAGTCAAGGATACCAGGATTCCCCTGGCTGCACTTCTTAGTGAACACTTGGCTCAGTTTAACATCTCATGTGAAAGACAGTCCCTCTGACTGTACAGCACCTTCTCAAGAAAAATGCTTGCATTTATATAGTGCCTTTCACACACTCAGGTGCCAAATGGTTTAAAGTCAATGAAATAGTTAGAAAATGTGGTCACTGTTATAATGAAGGAAGCAAGCACTGCGCCACATTGTCAGCCTCAAGTATTCTCTCAGGTGGGCCCTGAACCCCAAACCTGCTGACTCAAAGGCAATGGGGCCACCAGCCCTTCTCATATAAAAGGCACAAGAATAGACGGTACAGACTCAAGAGGCAATTAAATATTCTTCTCAACAATAAAGCAGACTAGCAGGTTGGTTCAAAGTTCAGCATTAGGGTAGGATTTATTGAGTATCATATAACAATATTATTCTGATAAATGTTTTGATGTCCGATATACAGCTTATTGATCTAACCAGGCGTGTGCTCTCTTGTCCTTCTAAATGTTTCTCTTTAATCTATTTATTTTCTGCTTCATGTTAGCCTATGAAATTAAAAGCATAAAACCAGCAAAAGACCAGGTCATCCATTCTCAAACCTATTCAACAAACACTTTACAGATTTTCCTTCAACTTTCTTCCCTCCTCCCCTGAGACACTGACTCATTTTGGTTCCATGTGGGAGGTTTACTTTGCATCAAACCCATTGCTGCACCTGATCTGAGAGTGCCTGGAGCACAATTCAAAGATTAGGAACCTGTTCCACAATGCCCTCACCCCAAAACAGCTCAGCACCTGACAAGCTCCAGAAAAACTCATGAATATCAGACATGATTATTCTGGGAGAGGCTGGATAAGAGGTGCCTAAAAAATACAGTAGCAATGAAATTTTGTTTGAACGCAAGAATGTGTGTGGCCGTTTAATCCTTCAATTTAAACAGCGAGATGACAGTGAAACTGATTATAAAATGGATTTGAATCAATTGCAGACACAGAAACAGGTAACAATCTTCTTAAAATACATGAGGCCTTGTTGTCCATTCACAACAGTGCCAGAATTTCAATCAAATATGCCAAGGTAAGCTTGTTCCACAATATAAACAAGAGTAAATTCAGAAGTACCTGCAGCTCAACTAAAAACACCTTACAGAATGAAAGTTTAAAGTTTATTTATTAGTCACAAGTAGGCTTACATTGGCCTATTTGAGTATACTGAGGCAGAAATTAGTATGGTCAATGCAGCTAATTAGCACGTCTTCAGACTGTGGGAGGAAACTGGCTGAGGAAACCCATGTAGACATGAGAAGAATTTGCACAGTCAGTGACCCAAAATCAGAACTGAACCTGGGTTACCAGCACTGTGAGGCAGCAGCGCTAGCTATTGTATCATCATGCCATCCATAAGGTGGCATGATTGGAAAGAAGTGAAACTTCTAAACATCTGCTGAAAGTAAATGGCACTCACTCCCTCCAGAACCTCCCCCCCTCTGACAGTGCTGTTGTCAACTGCTCCATCTGGAAGCTTTGTGAAGAGGTGATAGTTTTATCTTTGAATATTGAATTTCTAACTCGGCTGAGAGTTAAGGTTCAGTGGTATCGGTCAGTTGTTTTGTGAAGATGGATTATGTGGAGATGATGCAATTGCATTTAAAAATTGATAAGTCATGTTTCAGCTTTATAGAACTTTAGTTAGACCACACTTAGAATGTAGTGTTCAGTTCTGGTCATCACATTATCAGAAGGATGTGGAGGCTTTGGGGAGGGTACAGAAAAGATTTACCAGGATGTTGCCTGGTATGGAGGGCATTAGCTATGAGGAGAGTTTGGAAAAACTTGGTTTGTTCTCACTGGGATGACAGAGGTTGAGGGGTGATGTGATAGAAATTTGTAAGATTATGAGAGGCATGGACAGAGTAGATAGTCAGAAGCTTTTTCCCAGGATGGAAGAGTCAATTACTAGGAGGTTCAGGTTTAAGGTGTGATGGACAAGGTTTAAAGGAGGTGTACAAGAGCAGCTTTTTTACAAAGAGAGTGGTGGGTGTCTGGAACTCGCTGCCAGGGGAGGTAGTGGAAGCAGATATGGTTGTGACTTTTAATGGACATCTTGACAAGTACATTAATGAGATGGGAATAGAGGGATATGGTCCCTGGAAGGATAAGGGGTTTTAGTTCAGTCAGACAACATGGTCAGTGCGGGCTTGGAGGACCAAAGGGCCTGTTCCTGTAATTTTTTTGTTCTTTGATTTTTATTCTTTGCTTCCACCTGAGGATTGTGATTATGAATCTCAGCAATTTGTATTTTGCTGATATAAATTGATTCCTTTCATTCATAGCAGAACGGATAGATGTTATTTGTTAATTTAATATTAATAATCAGTCTGTTATCTGTGCACAGAACACTGCTGGTACAATTAATCAGCACAGCTCCTTGGAAAAGATCAATGGGCTATTTAACTGTCAGTAACACATGAACTATAGGCTGGGCTTTATGGGGCATTACAGATCCCAATCACTCCCATTCCCTCCTAAAACATTGTCTGGGAGCTCACCCACCACCTCCAGCTGTTCCACTCAGTGTAACAGTGGGAGAAGTGCAACAGAAATGTCCCTTTCTTGTGAGAAAATTCCACCTTACAGAGCTGCCAATCATATACAGAGGAGTCCAAAGTGAAGTCACTCCAGAGAGAGGGCTGGGAGTGCTGGTTCAAGAGGCAGGAGAAGGGTTAAAGGGGGAGTGACCTTGGAGAAGCTGCCTCCAATCGAGAGCCACCCCCCCAGAGGAAGTTTCCTCTCACCTTACCCAATGGCAGGCTGTGCTGTTATAGCTTCTCGGCTTCCTGCACAGTGTGGATCTCCCCCCCCCACACCTCCGCCCAAGCCCCCCACCCCCAACTGGAGGTGGCCAAGACTCTTAAAGAACCATAAATTGAGCCTCATAGAGGTTAAGGTTGGGCAAGCTGCCCTGTGCCTCTCCTGCCCAGCCTCTCTTAAAATTTCATAAAGATGGGATGGGGCGGGGGGGGGGGGGGGGGGGGGGGGGTGGGATAGGTGGTGTGGGAAGCATACAGCCCCTCACCTTCAAACATGCCAGTGAGGGAGCATAAAATCCAGCTCTGTCATTCCAAAATATCAAAACTAACTCAGCACGAAACCTCCCTGGATTGCTCCCCTGATTGATGTACTGTCCAACACTGACTTCAGGTACACTTGCATTTCTATAGCACCTTTCATGAACACAGGACATCTCAAAGTGTTTTACAGTCAGTGAAGTACTGTTGTAATGTAGGAAATCACTCTTCTAATTTGTATACAGCAAGATCCCACAAACAGCAATGTGATAATGATCAGATTATCTGTTTTAGTGTTGTTGATTGAGGGATTAATATTGGATCGGATACTGGGGACGCTCCCCACTCCGCCCTCCCCCCTCCGTTCTTCAAAATAATGCCAGGGATCTTTATCCCTGTGAGAGCAGAAAAGACCTGGATTTAGCATCTCCTCTGAATGATGGTTCTGCTGGCAGGAGCAAAGCTTTTACTTTGATGTCTAATCCTAAAAGCATAAAGAAAAGCAGGAATAGACTACCAAGCCTGCTCCACTCAGTAAAACCCTGGCTGATCTTTTGTATCAACTCCACCTTCCCAAACTATCCCATTTTCCCTTCATTCCTCTCCTTCACTGTGTTAAAATTGAATTCGCTAGTCTGGGATAAGGGCAGCAAGAAGTTTGACAACATCAGGTTTAAGTCCAACCAATTTATTTGATAGTAAACTCACAAGCTTTCGAGGTTCCCCTCTTTGTCAGTGAATGAGGTGTTCTGGTCTCAGACAGCACATATATCAGCACAGACAGTTTGCAAATTACTGATTAGAATGCAAATCTTTACACCTAACCTGTTATTCAAGTCCTAAAGTGGCTAACAATGTGAGTGGAAGGAGCACTGAGCACAGGCACACATTTGGGATAAGGGGGCAGCTGGATGATCCCTGCTTGAGTGTGTGGGGAAGATGCAGGCTGAAATGGACTGCAATTAGACCAAGTTCACTTGTCCAAGTTCACACATGAGGAATGGCCAGTTGGCTGGGCAGGGCTACAGAAAACATTCCATTGGGAATTGATCGGCTGGGTGGAAGAGGATTCATTTTCTTTGTATTAAAAGTTAATTTGA
Organism: Sphyrna mokarran; assembly: GCA_024679065.1. Lineage (NCBI taxonomy): Eukaryota > Metazoa > Chordata > Chondrichthyes > Carcharhiniformes > Carcharhinidae > Sphyrna > Sphyrna mokarran. The sequence continues at coordinate 2,070,257 of JAGIQG010000024.1, forward strand.
AGCCAAGCCTGTCGCATCGTCTGGCAAACTTCCAAACTAAAACAATAATGACCTAATCAGGCTCCTGTCTCTCACTTGATATCTGGAATGGGGATCTGAAGCTGCCACTTAGTCATTTACAACCTATTGCTTCATAGGTCAGAGTTTGTAACTAAAGCGATGTTTTAGCTTGCCATCATGATGAACATTGGGTGTGTTATCCTGTGATGATAACTATATCCTGTGCTGAGTACTTGGACACTCGGCAAATTATCTAATGTAAACATTAAAACCACATGACGTCCCCTTCACCTGAAGGCAGTTTGTCTCCTGTTTAATTAGGTTTCTTCAGGGGGAGAACAGGATGCTGCTGCACCACCCCCCCCATCCTCCCCAACACCCCCGGCCTTAATTCATCTACCACCCTCCCCCCATCCCCACTCCATCACACAGCCCACATATAAGGCTGAATCCAGACACCTCAACAATAGATACATCTTATTTTTACCCATTCCATTCTCATTAATGTTCTAGTTTTTTTTTTATTTTCCTTGTTACTAGAAATGAAATCAGCTTTGTTCCCCTTTCACTGGCAACAAGCTGTAGACCTCTCTTTCATTAAATTGGTCATTGCTCTGGATCCACCTCTCAGTTAGGCAGCAAAAATTGTTGGTTATCCTCCAGGGACTGATAACTTGGGCAAATATTTATCCCTCCATATCACAAAGCGATACAGGTTATGAGGTTACCATCACATTGCTGCTGATGGGAGCTTGCTGGAAACTGGAATTCTGCACAAATTAGCTGCTTCACACAATATAATAGTGTCTACACTGCTTTGATGAGAGACACAGAACAGCAATGAGGACCAAATTTGCACCTCAAAATGCCAACATTTTCATGCACAGGTTCGAACAAAATTTCTTCACCACACAGGACTTTCATCTGATGCTATACACTAGATACGTCAATGACATTTTCTTCCTTTAGACTCATAGTGAACAATCACAGAAACAACTATATGATGACATCAACAAATTCCATCCCACCATCAGACTCACCGTGGATTACTCTCCGGAATTGGTTGCATTCTTGGACACACGCATCTCCATCAAGGACGCTCACCCTTAGCATCTCACTGGAACACAAACCCATGGATAACATCACGATGCTCCACCTCTCCAGCTTCCACCCTAAACGTGTTAAAGAAGTCATCTCCTACGGAAAACTCTCTGTATACACAACATCTGCTCAGATGAGGAGGATTGTGACAGACACCTCCAGACACTGAAAGATGCCCTCACAAGAACAGGATATGGCGCTCGACTCATCAGTGAACAGTTTTGACGCACCATAGTGAAAAATCGCACCAACCTCCTCAGAAGACAAGCACGGGACACGGTGGACAGAGTACCCTTCATCGTCCAGTACTTTCCCGGAATGGAGAAGCTATGATGTCTTCTCCAGAGCCTTCAACATGTCACTGATGAAGATGAACATCTCATTAAGGCCATCCCCACCCCCCCACTTCTTGCCTTCAAACAACCGCACAACCTCAAACAGACCATTGTCCTTAGCACACTACCCAGCTTTTAGGAGAACAGTGACCACAACTCCACACAACCCTGCCACAATATCTACTGCAAGACATGCCAGATCATTGACATGGATGCCATCATCTCATGTGAGAACACCATCCACCAGATATACGGTACATACTCTAGCAACTTGGTCAATGTTGTCTACCTGATACGCTGCAGGAAAGGATGTCCCAAGGCATGGTACATTGGGGAGACAATGCAGACGCTATGACAATGGATCAATGAACACCACTTGACAATCACCAGGCGAGACTGTTCTCTTCCTGTTGGGGAACACTTCAGCGGTCACGAGCATTTGGCTTCTGATCTTTGGGTAAACGTTCTCCAAGGCGGCCTTCACAACACACAACAGCGCAGAGTCGCTGAGCAGAGACTGATAGCCAAGTTCCTCACGCATGAGGACGGTCTCAACTGGGATCTTGGGTTCATGTCACACTATTGAGAGGGCATGGGATCCAAGGGGCTTTGGCCTCACGGATCCAGAACTGGCTTGCCGGCAGAAGGCAGAGAGTGGTTGTGGATGGGTCTTGTTCTGCATGGAGGTCGGTAATCAGTGGAGTGCCCCAGGGATCTGTTCTGGGACCCCTGCTGTTTGTCATTTTCATAAATGACCTGGATGAGGAAGTGGAGGGATGGGTTAGTAAGTTCGCCAACGATACAAAGGTCGGTGGTGTTATGGATGGTCTGGAGGGATGCCAAAAGTTGCAGCGGGACATAGACAGGATGCAAGACTGGGCGGAGAAGTGGCAGATGGACTTCAACGCAGATAAATGTGTAGTGGTCCATTTTGGCAGGAATAATGGGATGAAGGAGTACAATATAAGGGGTAGGAGTCTTAGCTGCGTTGTAGAGCAGAAGGATCTCGGGGTCCGGGTCCATAGGACTCTTAAATCGGCCTCGCAGGTGGAGGAAGTGGTCAAGAAGGCGTACGGTGTACTGGCCTTCATTAATCGAGGAATAGAGTTTAGGAGTCAGGAGGTAATGATGCAGCTCTATAAGACTCTTGTCAGACCCCAGTTGGAGAATTGTGCGCAGTTCTGGTCGCCTCATTATAGGAAGGATGTAGAGGCTATTGAGAGAGTTCAGAGGAGATTTACAAGGATGCTGCCTGGATTGGGAGGCAGGCCTTATGAAGATAGGTTGAGGGAGCTGGGACTCTTCTCACTGGAGAGACGTAGGTTGAGAGGCGACCTGATAGAGGTTTATAAAATGTTGAGAGGGATAGATAGGGTGGACTCTCAGAGATTATTTCCCCGAGCTGAAATGGTCACTACGAGAGGACACAGATTTAAGGTGCAGGGAAGCAAAAACAAAGGAGATGTCAGGGGTAGGTTTTTCACTCAGAGGGTGGTGAGTGAATGGAACCGACTGCCGTCGGAGGTTGTTGAGGTAAACTCACTGGGGTCTTTTAAAAGACTTCTGGATGAGTAAATGGAAAAGAAAACGATAGGGGGTTATAGATGGGTCTGTGGATTGGTAGATGTGATCGGCGCAACTCGTAGGCCGAAGGGCCTGTTTGTGCTGTATTGTTCTATGTTCTATCTGTAATCTCCATGACTCACTCGGACTTGCAAAATCTCACTGTCTTGTCTGGAGAAATATATATCTCTTTAACCTCTAGTTAAAACTGTCTCCACTCACATTGTCTGTATCTTTAAGACTTGATCGGTTATAAACACTCACATTCTAATCACTATTTTATAAATTGAGTTTGTATCTTTATATGCCCTGTTTGTGAACAGAACTCCCACTCACCTGTTGAAGGAGCAGCGCTCCAAAAGCTAGGGGCTTTCGCTAACAAATAAACCTGTTCAAGTTTAACCTGGTGTGTGAGATTTCTTACAGTGTTTACCCCAAACCAATGCCGGCATCTTCACATTGAGACATTGTCAGGTGGTGGAAGGTGAAGGACAGTACAGGAGCAGCACCAAACATAGCAAAAAATGAGCTACCAACCTATTGAAACTGCCACATGGTGTGACATTCTGAAGGTCGGTGCAGCACATTACAGAGAGAACAACTCAATCCCACAACCAATGCATCAGATCAAAACTCTACTGTGGCATCCAGCCACGGATGGTGGGAGAAATTCCTCATCCTCAATGATGGGAGAGACCAGAATATCAGTGCAAAAGACATTTGCAACCATCTTTAGCCAGGAGTGCCGAGTGGATGATTCATCTTGGCCTTCTCCAATTGTTCCCAGTATCACAGATATCAGTCTTCAGACAATTCAATTCACTCCATTGATATCAAGAAATAGCTGAATGCACTGGATACTGAAAAGGTGAAGAATCCTGGCAATATTCCAGTGCTAGTACTAAAGACTTGTGCTCCAGAACTTGCTGCACTCTTAGTCAAGCTGTTCCAGAGTAGCTGCAACACTGGCATTTATTTGATAATGTGGAAAATTGCCTGTGAGTCTTGTCAATGAAAATCAGGGTAAATTTAATCCAGCCAATTACTGCTCAATCAGTCTATTCTCGATCATCAGTAAAGTGATGGAAGGGGTCATTGACAGTGCTATGAAGCAGTACCTGCTCAGCAATAACCCTCTCAGTGACGCCCAGTTTGGGTTCTGTCAGAGTCAGTCAGTTCCAGCCCAGATTCAAATAATGACAAAAGAGGTGAATGCCAGAGGTGATGTGAGAGTGACAATCTTTGACATCAAGACAGCATTTAAGCAAAAGTGCTGTCAATAATCTTGAGCAAAATTGAAGTTAATGGGCATTGGCGGAAAGTCTCCGCTGGTTGGAGTCATACCTGGCACAAAGGAAAATGGTTGTGATTGTTAATCCCTCAGGGTTTGATTTGATTCGTTTTGATTTATTATTGTCACATGTATTAGTATAAATGAAAAGTATTGCTTCTTGCACGCTATACATACAAAACATACGTTCATGGAGAAGGAAAGGAGAGAGTGCAGAATGTAATGTTACAGTCATAGAAGTCATAGGTGTAGAGAAAGATCAACTTAATGCAAGGTAGGTCCATTCAAAAGTCTGACAGCAGCAGGGAGGGAGCTGTTCTTGAGTCAGTTAGTACATGACTTTTATATCCTTTTCCCAACTGGAGAAGATGGAAAAGAGAATATCCGGAGTGCATGGGGGTCCTTAATTATGCTGGCTGCTTTGCTGAGGCAGCAGGAAGTGTAGACAGAGTCAATGGACAGGAGGCTAGTAGTGTCCTGGGCTCAACCATCCTTAGCTGCTCCATCCTTCTTCATAAGGTCAGAAATGAGAGTGTGCAGTAATGATTACAGTGTTCACAGTCCATGTTCATTTGCAGCAGGACCTGGACAACATTCAGACTTGGACTGATAATTGACAAGTAATATTCACACCACATGCAATAGCCATCTCCAATAAGAGTCAATGAAATCATCTCTCTTTGACATTCAAATATTATGACTGAATCTCCCACTATCAACATCCTAGGAGTTAGCACTGACCAGAAACGGAACCGGATTAGCCGTATAAATACTGTGACTTTCCAAGCAGGTCAATGACTAGGATTCCTATGGCAAATAACTCACTTCCTAACTCCCCAAAGCCTAGCCACCATCAAAAAAATGTGCAAGTTTGGGGTATGATGGAATACTCTCAGGTTCTTGATCCTTCTACTAGTGAGGCGGTTTCTTCCTGTTCAATCTTCAGATGATTTTGAAAAGCTCCACCAAATGTTTTTTCTAAAGAAAACAGTCTGAATTCTGAATTTCTGAAATCTATCAATTTTACTAAGGTTCCTCCTCCCTGGAACCATTCTCTTCAATCATTTTTTGTATTTTTTCAAATAGTTATAAGGTCCGACTGAGTCAGCATGAGGATTTATGAAATGGAAATCATGCCCAATAAATCTACTGGAATTCTTCAAGAAACTAGAGTTGATGAGAGCCAGTGGATGTGGTTTATTTGGAGATTAATTATATTTTATTGTCAGAGATTAACATGTAAAGTAAAAAAGTAAAGCAAAAATAAAGTTTATTTATTAGTCATAACTAAGGCTTACATTAATACTGCAATGAAGTTACTGTGAAATCCTCCTAGTTGCCACTGTCCTGTGCCTGTTCAAGTCAATTCATTTACCTAGCACATCTTCCAGACTGTAAAATATAAAATATAAAAGTAAAATACATGGGATTGGGGAAGTGTATTGAGCTGGATTGAAAACTGGTCAGCAGACAGAAACAAAGAGTAGGAATAAATGTGTCTTTTTCCAAATGACAGGCAGTGACTATTGGATACCAGTGCTGGGATCTCAGCTATTCACTATATTTATATTAATGATTTAGATAAGGAAACTAAATGTAACATTTTCAAATTTGCAGATGACACAAAGTTGGGTGGGAGGGTGAGCTGTGAGGTGGATGCAGAGATCCCTGGGTGCAATTTGGATAAATTGAGTGGGTAAATGCATGGCAGATGCAGTGTAATGTGGATAAGTGTGAGGTTATCCACTTTGGTAGCAAAAACAGGAAGGCAGATTATTACACAATTGAGAGTCTCATTGAGCCGTTTCAGAGAGTGGTTAAGAATCAACCACATTGCTGTGGTTCTGGAGTCACACGTAAGCCAGATCAGACAAGGACGATAGATTTCCTTCCTTGAAGGGGACATTAATGAATCATTTGAGTTTTTACAACAATAAATAATGACTCCATAGTCGTAATGGCAGCATGGTGGCACAATGGTTCACACTGCTGCCTCACAGCACCAGGGGCTCAGGTTTGATTCTAGCATTGGGTGACAGTCCTTACGGATACCTTCCTCCTACCTCAATGTGAGTTTCCTCCAGGGACTCCAGTTTCCTTCCACACTCCAAAGATGTGCAGGTTAGCTGGATTGACCAGGTATGGGGATAGGATAGAGGGATAGTCTTGGGTAAGTTGTTCTTTCAGAGAGTTGGTGGCGAAGCAATGGACCAAATAGTCTCCTTCTACACTGTAAAGATTCAACGATTCTATTAGTCATTCAGTTCCAGCTTTCTCACAGGAAATTGTTTTAACGTGCTTTGAGACTTGCTAGCTACCTGATCTGATGCAATATAAGAGCAGGTATTATTTTTCTGAAATGTCACGTGTACCATTTCTGAAGTCAGGAAACAAAGCTGCAGCTTTTAGCACTTTAATCCATGTAAAAGGCAAAGTGTATAACATTTGATAATGTGCAAATAGTAACTGCATTTATTTTAATGTCATGTTAATTCAGATTCTGGGAAAGTGAGTTGATTCCTCATGAGATTAGAAATTAATAATAATATGACCTGCATTCATATCGCCCTTTTCACACTGGTATCCAGAGTGAGAACGCCAGTTATAGCAGTGTTAGGGTAGGATCGAGTTCCTGAATACAAACCCTCAGCATCCAAACTGAACAAGCACCATGTAGAAATAGCTTCTTGGTTTAACCTTTTGGGCTATGGATACAGTGCTGCTCACAGCGGATGGCCGTGTGTCTGACATAATGATCATGCATTCCATGAATAGAGAGGAACAAGGCAGCTCCACGCAATCGTTCAGCGATGAACCATCTGCTCCCTCGAGCAATAGAGAATGAGGAATCCAGTCTCGAGTTACAGCAGGCGAGGCGAGGCGAGGCGAGGCGAGCTGTCTGTTTTAGCTGCACACATTCAGTCTTTTTGTTATTTACTGCACTGTTTTAATTTGTTGCTGTATTGGTAAAGTTAAAGGTTGTGAGTAAATTCTTCCTCTCAAACAGCCTTACAGGGAGACATTTACAGTTAATATAGTACAATAAGCCCAAAAACACACACAGCATTTTACCTGTAAAGTATTAGTTAAGTTGTAGCTGTAGCAATATTAGAACAAGTGGAGGCCATTCAGCCCCTTTAACCTATTGCACCGTTTTTTTCTTATTCGAAATGATCGTTGATCTCAGTAGGCATTTCCAGTCTCGGTCAAGTGACGCTGTAAAATCCTGCCTTTTCTTTTAGGGAAAATTCTGCTTCTTAACTTTACCAATACCCTCAGTATTGAACCATTTAATAGCCTGGCCTAACTCGACAATGATCAACCTCAATTTCATAGACAGAGAGATTCAGATTCTCTCTGTCCTTTACGAAGCAAAAAGGAAACAAGATATTCTGTTTTTGTACAAAACAACTAATACATTTTGATATTTAATATTGCTGAAACAGAAATAAATTCTGCTTCTTTGTCAAAATTGTACATCCAATTTTTAACATGGCAACATTCCATTTTTCAGTAGATGTTAATTCTCAAACTGTGATTAGCTATTTCACTCTGGACCCACATCTCCACGCACACAATCATTTCCACTCACACACACATACCCACACACACACCCACTGACATGTACACACGTACCCACACACACATACCCAGCCCCCACATATACATCCCACACAAACATCCACCCCCACGTACACCCATCCCCACACACACACACACACACACACCCACACCCACCCCCACGTACACATACACACACACCCCACGACACATACACACCACACACACACACACACCCACGTACACATACACACACACCCCCACGTACACATACACACACACCCATGCTTCCCGTTTCCCATGTTGTGTTGCTCTTTGTTCTTTGTTCTTTGTTCAAACACACACAATCACCCCCCCACACAAACATCCATCCACACACGCCTCTCCACACACACACACACACACACACACACCCCACACACACACACACCCACCTCCGTACATACACACCCATCCCCACACACATCCACCCTCATGCACATACACACACACCCATGCACACATATCCACACACTTATGCATCCATCCCCACACACACCCATACCGATCCCCATACACACCCATGCCTACATACACACACATACATGCTTGCATACACACACAGACATTTACACACAAAACATCCTCCCAAGCATACACACCTGCTCACCCACAAAACTGTACACACGTACACACACACGCTTACACACACTCATGCGCTCATACACACACATACACATATATGTACACACACACGCACTGACACATACATGTATACACATACACATACACACACACATGTACACACACATACATAGCAAGTTTATCTGCTTCAGGCAGTAAATGACTTGTCACGTCTATAACTGATAGCCATGATGTGGAGATGCCAGTGTTGGACTGAGCTTGGCACAATAAGAAGAGTCACAATATCAGGATAAAATGTAATAGGTTTATTTGGAATCATGAGGTGAGTGGACAGTTGTGTTCACAAATAGGGCATATATAGACATTGACTCAATTTACAAGATAATGGTTAGAATGTGAGTCTTAAACAGGTAATCAAGTCTTTACAGGTGTGGACAATGTGAGTGGAGAGAGGATTAAGCACAGGTTAAAGAGATGTGTACTGTCTCCTGCCAGGACAATTAGTGTGATTTTGCAAGCCCAGGCAAGTCGTGGGAGGTTACAGATAGAACATAGAACATAGAACATTACAGCGCAGTACAGGCCCTTCGGCCCTCGATGTCGCACCGGCCAGTGGACCCTCTAACCTAAACTATTCCAATATCATCCATATGCCTATCCACCGAACATTTGAATGCCCCCAAAGTAGGCGAGTCCACAACTGCTGCAGGCAGGGCATTCCACGCCCTCACCACCCTCTGTGTAAAGAACCTGCCTCTGACATCCGTCCTATAACTACCACCTCTTAATTTAAAGTTATGTCCCCTCGTGTTGGTCATCACCATCCGAGGAAAAAGGCTCTCACTATCCACCCTATCCAATCCCTTGATCATCTTATACGCCTCAATTAGATAGTGAGACATACACCCAAGATCCCAGTTGAGACCTTCCTCATGTATGCAGAACTTGGCTATCAGACTCTGCTCAGTCTCTGCGTTGTCATGTGTCGTGAAAGCTGACTTGGAGAACATTTACCTGAAGATCAGAGGTCGAATGCCAGTGACCGCTGAAGTGTTCACCAACAGGAAGAGAATAATCTTGCCTGGTGATTGTCGAACAGTGTTCATTCATCTGTTGTTGCAGTATCTGCATGGTCTCCCCAATGGACCATGCCTTGGGACATCTTTCCTGCAGCGTATCAAGTAGACAATGTTGGCTGAGTTGCAAGAGTGTGTACCGTGTACCTGGTGGATGGTGTTCTTACATGAGACGATGGCATCCGTGTCGATGATCCGGCATGTCTTGTAGAGGTTGCTGTGACAGGGTTGTGTGGTGTCATGGTCACTGTCCTCCTGAAGGTTGGGTAGTTTGCTCTTTAATCTGTGCTTAACCCTCTCTCCATTCACATTGTCTGTACCTGGAAGACTTGATTACCTGTTAAGACTCGCGTTCCAACCATTATCTTGTAATTGAGTTTGTGTCTATATAATATGCCCTGTTTGTGAACCAAATACTCCACTCACCTGATGAAGGGGCAACTTTCGAAAGCTCGTGCTATGAAATAAACCTGTTGGACTTTAACCTGGTGTTGTGAGACTGCTTGCTATATCTGGGTAGTATTGAGAATGTGTGGAATCACAGAAATTCCGGAACTGACAGGAATTCCAAGAATGTCATGTAGTTCCAACACTTGCATCATTGCTAACTCATTTTTACAAACTAATTCCATACATATGTAACATTCCAAGACTTCTGCAAGTACTCCTGGATTCAGCATGCAGATTTCCTCAACATAGAATCTATGATTTCTTATGGCATTTTTGGTATCCATTTTATTAAACTCAGGTGATATCCTTAGCAACACACCTCCCTCACACATTTTTAAAACAAACTCTACGATGTTTTGCTCCTTCCTTCAATCTCTTTCTTAGATCCTTATTTAACTTTTTATTTGTGTGTGAGTGTGAGTGTGAGTGTGTGTGTGTGTGAATGTGTGTGTGTGAATGTGTGAGTGTTTGTGCGTGTGTGCGAACATTGATGTTTGTGTAAGTGTGTGTGTGAGTGCATGAACACTATTGTGTGGATGTGTGATGCACATTGCATCTGATTCATTATGTAAATGCTGGATAAAGTTTTGTTGCTCTCCTAATTTGGGATAATTTTTGGAATTTATGTTATTTGTGTAAATTCGAACTTACAATGATCTTTTAACTGAGCCCCAGCTCTTCTGAGTTTGAACTCCCTTCCCCAGTGCAATGCTCCCCCCCACCTCACCCTCGCCCCCACCACCACCCCCTCCAGACTCTCAACAATGAATCATTCTCAATCCTTTAGCCAGTTTTAACACAGCTCTGAGTTTAATTAATTCCCCTTTCATGTGGAACTTAGTAACATTGTAGAAATTTGCGCATAATTACTTCCTGTAAGAGTTGAGGAGGATGGATTCCATTCAACTCCAGTTGACTGTGGTGTCTAAGTGCTCATTGCATCAAATAATTCTTTAGTTAATTTGTTCCTGAGAATTGATTCTAATATTTTACATATAATAGGAATGCCACTAACAGGTCCATTATTTCTAATTTCTAATTGTTGGGCAGAATTGAAATTCTAATTTTATCATCTCGCCCACCCAAAGGCTTGTAAGATCCTGCCCAAGGCCAATGGGCAATCCCATTCCGGGGTGGACGAGGTGGTAAGATTCTTGCCTAAGTGCCCAGCTAGCGTGAAAAAGGGAGAATTGCTGATCTGTTTTTTGGGTGGGTTTTCACATCAATCATCTTCACTCAGTCTTTGAAAATATGGACTAGACTGTTTCCAGCTGCTGGGAGCAGTGGGCAGGGCTTAATTCACCAGGTAGCTGGTATCTCGAATCAGAACCACAAACTGCACGTGCACAGTATGCCCTCTGCCAGTACAGCCTCCCACTCCGTTACAAACATTGCAGCCCCCTGCCCCCAACATTACTGATCCCCTTATGCCCATCCTGCCCTCCAGAACTCCTGGGACTTGGTCCACTCATCACCCACCCCCTCCTCCCCCACACCTGGGCCTGATGGCTGAGTATCATGACTCTCTATCCCGACCCCTGATCATCTCACAGGCACAAGTACTGGCTTGGTTTCCCCTCCATTGGAACAAGACAAACTGCATTAAACTGGCTGGATTGCTCTAATGGGTGCCTGACTCGCTCCAACTGCTTGCAGCTGATCTGCCTCAACAAGGGAAAGCTCCATAAATACCCCAACGATGGACAGGCAGGCAGGCAGGGCAGGAAAGAATTGCCTCCAGCAAGACAGCATCTGTTTTGGAGGTGGTGGAGACAAGATAGGCATTGTCTCTACTCCCCCCCTGCTCCCCCCCAGCAGGACACCATCCCCGAGAAAGGGAGGGAAACACAGCCTGGGAGGTGGCAGCATGTGTTAGTGCCAGGGCACTGGCCAGGAGAGCGAGGAAGCAGTGTCACAAAAAGCTGAATGGCCCTGATCCGGGCAACAAGGGTGAGTGGTTAACCTCATTGAGCATCTTCTCCCTAAATGACCTCCTGATTCCCCCCAATCCCCAGCACCCTGCATGGTTTTAGTTCCAGACCTCACAAGCACCTTCCTTCCCCCCCCCCCCCCCTTCAACAGTGCTTGCCCTCTGAGGGTCACCCTCCCCCCTACGGCCCCCCCACTGACCCCTGCAGGATTCGTACCATCAGATTTTACACGGCTGCTTCTGTCCCCACAGGAGAGGAGTACCAAAAACCATCAGGAGAGGGTGAAGACAGGGGGTGATATGCCTGAGCCGCGGGTACTGGAATTTGGGGGAGAGGAGGGTTGTGGATTATTAGTGACAGTGTGGTCAAACTGGAGCATACACATGAGGACCTATCAATCCTCCACTTTTTGGGGAAATCTCAAGTAAGCTGCATGCAGCTCCGATTTCTGTCCCTTCCTTGCACTTAACCTAGTGCCCTGTGTCGCGGGAAGGGACCCTGACACACCTGGGATATCTGGCATTGTGGCCTCCACTGCTGCTCCCACTTATCCTGCCCCTGACGGCTCAGATTCCTCGGAGGAAGTGGGTGAAGGGAACTTTGAGGCTGGCACCAGTTTTGTTTCAGCTCCCACCTCGCAAATCACCATCCAGGAGACTCTCAAAAGAGTGGGTCCAGTTAATAGCAAGGCTTCTGGCTCACTCTCAGCCACACAACACATCCACAATGTACATCGGGGAAAGGAGGGAACATCGCAACCTCTGGCACTTGGGAGTCTGCTGGAGGTGAGGACTCAGCTGGCCCGGGGTTACATGATGGGCCTCTGAGATCACTTCTCCCTCAGCTGCTGGAGATGCAGTGATAGAACCAGGGAATGCAGGAGGGGCTGACAGCCACACTGGACCCAAAGACTCTTTGCAAAGAGTCCCAAAGCTTACAGGCAGACCAGCAACTGTCTGTCTTGTGTGGCTCCCCAGCCAACACTGCAAGGGTGGCATCTGCAATGGAAAGGGGATTCTCACCATGAATGGCAGGCTCCAACCAATGGCCGAATCATAGCAGGTCACAGCTGAAGGACTGACCAGGCTTCTCAGGATTCTATGGCCCATTGCTGAGGGTCTCGAGACCCAACGGGACAATGCTGAGACACAGCAGGTTACAGCAACAGCCCATGAGAGTGTGGCCCAGCCTCAGAGGGCACTTGCTGCAGTCATTGACAAGTGGCTCCCAACTTAAGTAGCCATCGCAAAGGGCTTGACCACCATGGCAAGAATGTAGGTGGTCTTCCAGCACTGGCAGTGCCAGGTGATGCTGGAGCTTCTGAGCTCACTGCAGGAGCACTGCCAACCCATGGAGTGCATCAGGGACCCACAGGAACCCCAAGAGAAAAGGAAGGGCTCGAGCCCATGCTGAAGTCTTTCAACCAGAAAACTGTGGCTATGGGTATGCATTCTGATTCCTCCCTTCCTGATCCCGGGGCGTCTTAGGGGCAGCGAATTGAAGAGAGCACCATAGAAAGGTGCTCCTTTCTATAGAAAGCCGGCCAGTGTCCCCATGTTCCAGGGCCTGCAGAGAAAGCCTGTGACATACAATACAGGCCACGGGGTGAGGGAGGCAGCTGGCCCCCTCCACCTCCAATATACATTCTGGAGAGAAACTGAGACATAGTGATAGGCCACGTAGGGTTAAGAAGTTGCAGCAGCACTAAGATAGCATGGGGGAAGGGCAATGCTAGATAGATAGAATATTTAAGCGCTTTAAATGCTAACGTTCACATGTTTTACATCAGTTATTTTGAAAGCAATATAATTGGCAACAATAAATGTTATTTCATCGCACACCCTTGATTAACTTGTCTCTAATTAGCCTCTAACAGGGCTGTATTTACCCTAACAGGTCGCTGAAGGAACTGTATAGTTATATCAGTGAGGGAACAAACTGCCACTATGAAACTCAAGGTGCTCAAATCATTCACTGGCTACAGTGGGTTGGCAGTGACTAACATGGCATCCTCAGAACCCACCAGAGGTTCCCTTACACTCTCTCCCCACTCCCACAGCCTGCCCCAGGGTCCTGCGTGGGGATTTGGTATTCCCTCACCCACCACCCAGAGGCGGGTCCAGGTGCCAGCGTGCATGCAGAACTCAGGTAGGAGTCAGACTAGTTAGCACCAGGGCATGATCGCAATGGCACATAACGAGTCATCATCAATCTCCTGGCGGTGAGAACAACTCGCTAATACAGCACAGCCAGGCCCACCACTCTGGTGTGAAAATGTTACAGGAGACTGTGGGACTCCACATTGGGGCAGGGCAGGATGGAACCCACAGCAACACAGGCCCCTAGTGACCAAGGTGCATGGTGATCAGGACCTCCCTCACTGCCAGCCCTCCAGCGCCTGGGTAGTGTTGCTCATGGTCCTCTTCCTCCTCCTATCTTCCTCCTCCTCTCTTCCTCCTCCTCTTTCTCCTCCTCCTCTTCCTCCTCCTCCTGCTGGGCAGCCTCCTCCCCAGCGACACCCAGCTGGTCGGCCTCCACATCCTCCTCCTCCAAAGGTCTCCTCGCTGCTGCACCAGGTAGTGTAGGGTACAGCACACCACCACAACGAGGGACAATATCAGAGGGCTCAGTAGAGGGTCCAGCCAGAACGGTTCAGATATCTGAACCATACTTTGAAGAGCCCAATGCACACTCCACTATTGAAAGTGTGGCTACATCAGTCTCATTATATCGGCTCTTCGCATCAGTGTCAGGCCTCCGCACAGCCATCGTCAGCCAAGTCTGAAATGGGTGCCCTGTGTCCCCCACAAGCTATTCCTGCACCTTGGGGTTTCCTCAAAGACTGCTGGGATTTCAGGACTCTTCAATAGAAGCTGTCATGCTGCCTGGGTGTCTGCCACAGGCGTGTGTGATGTCCAGCAATAACTGCAGAACAATCCTGAGTGTTCTAATAGCCACACTAACAACCAATATAACACAATCAGCCAAGCGCATGATGTGGCTCATTTACCCTTCCTAGAAAGGTAGAGATCTATTCCCACAAACAAAAGGAACAAATCCAAACCTTGCATTTTTGATGATTTCCACAGGAGTTTGGAGAGCAAATAGTTCCCCATTTGTTTTCACCAAAGTAACACTTTCGTTAACTTGTCACCAATCAGCACCCTTTCCTTCTGTAAAATAAATTGTCATAATCATTTGAAATTTGATATTCTTGTCCTGATGAATGCAAGATGAAAATCTTTGACAACATGTCTCTTTTCAGCAATATTTGAGTACTGTACTAGTAAGAGACAGTCTATAAACACCTGGGCGTTGTTCCTAGAATCCCTACAGTGCAGTAGGAGGATATCTGGCACATCGAGTCTGTACCGACAACAATCCTACCCAGACCCTATCCCCATAACCCCATGTACTCACCTTGTTAGTCGCCCTGACACTGAGGTAGAATTTAGCATGGCCAATCAACTTAACCTGCACATCTTTGGAGTGTGGGAGGAAACCAGAGCACCTGGAGAAAACCCACGCAGACATGGGGAGAACGTGCAGACTCCACATGGACAGTAACCAAGCTGGGAATTGAACTCAGGTCCCTGGAGCTGTGAGGCAGCAGTGCTAAACACTGTGTCATGTACTCTCTAACACATTTCTACTGCAAAATTTGAATCATGTTGTTCAGTAAGCATTCGTATAAGTTGGTTTTGGTATGATGCAGGATATTCCTTACTGGCTATGCTTTGATGTAGATTTCTCAATTGCCCACTGCATCAATGATTTAATAGCATCACCTTTAGATGGAGAGTTCAGGAAAGCTGCTACTCCTGAGTTTAATTTTCCAATCACAGACAAGGGGCTGTTAGACTCAGCAGAGATTTGGAGGGGAAGGTAATGAAATTAGACAGCTGGCACATGGGGGTGCTGTGTTGTGTCAGATTGGGCTTGGTTTAGATGCCCCTTCAGTGCCTCCTGACGCTCGCTGTGGATTCAGTCATAAAGAAAATCCATCTGAAAAGTGCCAGAGGGAAGCCGTTAACAATAGATTCACAAATCAATGCCTTCAGAAGATGAGTAAAGGAAAAGGAATGAAACGGACATGGAAGAGATAAAGGCAGCTTTGTTCCCAGGAACATAATCTAGGAATTATCGCTTGTAAACTAAGATAAGCATTTACTGATTCCAGAGTGGTGATTCCAGACTCACATCAGCCTTCTGTGATTTGCACATGGAATTTGAGTTTGTTCAGTTATCATAATAGCAGGACAATGATTGGAAAAGTGTGTAAATGCTTCCCTACCCAGCAATTTATTACAATACCAATTAAGTGAAAAGATCTCACCTGCCCATTAATACCGTCATTGACAATTCTTGTAGAATTGGAGATCGGAGGTGGAGTTGATGTCGGAACAAATCCAATTACAATCCAACTACAATTGTGGCACAGAGACCAACACTGCTGCTTCACAGCTCCCGGGACCTGGGTTCAATTCCCGGCTTGGGTCATTGTTCTCACGTCTGCACACATTTCCCCGGGTGCTCCGGTTTCACAGTCCAAAGATATGTGAGTTAGGTTGATTGGCCACGCTAAAAATTGCCTTTTAGAGTCCTGAGATGTGTAGATTAGAAGGATTAGCAGCTAAATATGTAGGGATATGGGAATAGGGCTTGGGTGGGAATGTGGTCAGTGCAGACTTGATGGGCCAAATGGCCTCCTTCTGCACTGTAGAGTTTCTATGATTCCAAGAATCATGAATTCCAAGAAAACAATTACAAGGATGGCTCTTCCTCAAATTCATTGTCATATGGTTTCATGTCTGACTTGTGTTATTGTTGACATAAAAGTTGGTAAGTACTGTCACTATCTCAGCTATCAAAATCCCTCACTGGCACAAATCCAGAGTCAATTATTATTTTTTAAATCATATAGTTACTGAAGGAATTATCAGTGATGTAGGTCCCATACATCTGACGCTACCAGCTTTCCTCACGCCTAAAACTTCCCAGGTGGCACTGGAAACTAAAAGCTCAGATTCCGAGTGAACACGCTCAAAATAAAGTAATCTTTATGCAACTGATTTGGTAAATAGCCATTGTCCATGAAGGAATATCACTCTCCATTAGAGACAACATAGTTTGAGAATCACTGTTCCACAAGTGTGACGCATGGCAGGGAGACAGGTCCCCATAACTTCAAACAAATGATTACATTGCACTGAAGGTCGGTAAGTGGCTGCATAATTTGCACCATTCAACAACTACTTAAGTGAAGCTAAGAACAATGAATACCTTGCAGTAAACCGTAACAGCTGCAAAATGAGTTTGTGGTGTTAATACAGAAACTTGCTGGGCAACTTAATTAATCACTCTGTGCTACTGTTTCTATATAAATTCTTAATGCAGCCATTTCAATTCAACTGTGTTTGCGATAATGATAAATGGAAGCCTTTTTTCAAAGTATTCAATTTTTAGTCAATATCCACCCAGCCTTAGAAACTCAACTTGGAGGGAATGTTTTCCAGATGGAGCAGGCTGATGGCAACATTCCTGGGAATTGAATGACAGCTCACAAATTTTAATCCCTTTATCAGTTCATGAAAACCATTGGGACATTCAATAGCACACTCTCAAAGGGGTTTAAATACTGAGAAAGGAGCTTCTCCCAAAATGGGGTCACATTACATGGTTTCAAACTGAGAGGAGAAGAAAGTTTTTCATTCAGAGGGTTGTGAATCTTTCGAACTCTCTGCTCAGGGAGTTTTGGGAAGTTCACTCATTCAGTCTGTTCAAGATGAAGGTTGATAGATTTCTGGGTGCTGGGTGGGAATTGAGAATTTGGGGATAGTTTGGGAAAGGGACATTGAAGGAGAAGTTCAGCCAATGATCTAATTGAATAGTGGAGGCAAGACCCTCTGGTGCCACGATAAGGTTCCAGCCTACACTTTGAGTTGAACTCTTCTTCAAACCTGAGATTTCCTTTTTTTAATTGTCTCCTCAAGTCTTGCTCATGAGTGTTGCTGGGCTTTGCCTCATGGTGGATATGGTTGTCCTTAATGTTTCCCCTCTCCAGCCTGGGTTTACTGAATGGACCCACCCTGTTTAACAACAGCTGACTGACCACGGGCCAGAATTTAATATCCCTCTTGAGCAGTCCCTAATGATTGAGGAGAATGCAATGGGCAGCTCAGCGGCACAGTGGTCAGTACTGTTACCTCACAGCAACGGGACTTTAACCTGGTGTTGTGAGATTTCTTACTGTGCTTACCCTAGTCCAATGCTAGCATCTCCACATCATGGCCTCACAGTGCCAAGAATCTGGGTTCCATTGCAGGCTTGGGTCAATGTCTGTATGGAGTCTGCATGTTCTCCCTATGTCTGTGTGGGTTTCCTCTGGATGCTCTGGTTTCCTCCCACAGTCAAAAGACATGCTGGTTAGATGCACTGGCCATAATAAATTCTTCCTCAGTGTACTTGAACAGGTGCCGGAGAGTGGGATTTTCACCCTAACTTCATTGCAGTGTGAATGTAAGACTATTTGTGACTAATAAATAAACTTTAAAACTAATTTATTTCCACTCCGGTTCTGTGAGTTCTAAACTGGCTCCTAATCCAGTGTGAGATTTGCAGACTCTGCCACTTGTGGAGTAGATGGTACTTGGAGGGAAGACATCAAGATGTTTATGCACTCTCTCCAATTCCTTGAATTTGTTTCCATATGTTCCTGAAAAAGTCTCTCGATGTATTCGATGCTTTCCTGAGTAAATCTTCTCAATTTTGGTTGTCACAAGGTCGGGTCTCCTATGAGTCAGCGGGGGGATGTTTGACTTCTTCAGGAATGCTTTGAGAGTATCCCTAAAATAGTTCTGCTATTTGTCATCTCCTGTCCAAACATAAGAAATGAGCTCAGGGGTCATGTCACGCTGTGCCATGCTTGTAATAAATATCAGGCAAAAAAAAGCTAAAGAGACACTCGTGAATCATGGCACCCCAGACGGGCCAGGAATGAAGCTTGGAATAGATCTTATCACTCTCACTGGAACTGACCATCTTTTCACTGTCAGCCACTACTCTGACCACTGGGAGCCAGGCAAGCTGATCTCAATGATAGAACATTGAAATTGAAGAATGCCTGAAAACAGGCATAGCATTCAGTTGTCTTAGCATTACTGACCTTGTGATGAGTGACTATGGCCCTCAGTTCACAAGTAAAGAATTCAGACAGAAGCAATTATACCCAGCACATGGAACACAAAACTCCACATACTTGATGCGATGTTCTCAATTGGTAGCTTTATACAGAAGCTACATTTTTTATTGTTGAGTGCTGATATTATCTAAAAGGGAAAGAAACCCACAGGAACAGCATCCAACAAAAATCTCTCAGCAGCCTTTCAATTGGAATCATTGTTAGAAACAAGTCTTATTTTCATGATGAAGAATAAACTTGTAAACATATCCATGAACCCCCGGTGAGTTCACTGTTTGTGGAGATGTAAACTTCAAACTGAGGCAGACCTCTCATTGTTTTACACTGGATTCTTCAAAACCTGAAATTTCACAATTTTAATATGAAATTTTTAGAAATAAAAACTTTCACCTCAATAACAAATAGTCTAACACACTCATTTCAGATCCAATTTCTCAATCACTCTCCGTTCTAAAGAAGCAGATTCTACTGGGTAAATTTTGTTTGATACAATTCCAGGGAAGCACCTTGTGATATTTTATGATGTTGAAGATGTGTTAGAAATGTAAGCTGCTGTTTTTGAGAATGGGCCACAACTGTCCCTCACAGCCCTGTTCAGTGATCCATTATCACTGAAAAGCAACAGACGTGAAATAGATCCACACCTAACTCACTCATACACACACACTCACACACTCACTCACACACTCACTCACACACACACAAAGAACAAAAACAGCACGGGAAACAGGCCCTTCGGCCCAACGAGCCCGCACCACCAACCCGATGTTCCCACCTCTACTCATGATCCCTGTCTGTGTTTATAGATCTATGGATTAAAAACCAAATTTGAGACAATTTAGGAAGAATTTGTTTTGTCAATTAGCCTAAGAGCACATCTTTGGGATGTGGGAGGAAACTGGAGCTCCCGGAGAAAACCCACGCAAGCACGGGGAGAATGCGCAAACTCCCACAGACACAGGCCCAAATCCATGTATCTGCACAGCACAGCGATAGTCACTGAGCTGTCATGTTGCTCATCAAATGGTCCAGGTCAAGCATACACTAACAATGTGAAGTACTAGAATACTCTCGAAAAAATATCCAAGAGCAGTCCTCTCACGACTCATCGCGTGTATGCCCCTCGTTAGACAACAAGGTGGACCAAAGCACCTGTAGGATAAAAACAAATACATCAATATCATCATCTATTTACACACTTCCCAGGGACTCCCAAGGCTCATGATCCCTATTTTAAATCAGTTTTCTATACCCCTCCATTCCCATTCTGTTCATGTGCCCATCTAAGTATTTCTTAAATATCTCCAGAGTACCTGCCTCCACCACTTTACTTGGCAGCGCATTCCATACCCCCACCACCCTCTGTGTGAAAAAACTTCCTCTAGCATCCAAATTATATCTTACTCCCCTCACCCTAAGCCCGTGACCCCTCGTGTTATTCGAGTCCATCCTAGGAAAAAGCTTAACCCTGTTTACTCTATCTATACCCCTCATAATCTTGTACACCTCTATTAGATCTCCTCTAAGTCTATGTCTTTTTAAGGAAAACAGCCCCAATTTGCCTAACCTCTCCTCGTAACTCAGACCCTCCATACCAGGCAGCACACACACTCTCACACTCACACAGTGTCACACACACTTTCACATACACACTCACACACACACACTCACACACACACTCACACTCACACAGTGTCACACACACTCTCACACACACACACACACACTCTCTCACACACACACACACACTCACCACACACACACACAACACAACTCTCACACTCACACAGTGTCACACACACTTACACTCACACAACACACACACTCACACTCACACAGTGTCACACACACTCTCACACTCACACAGTGTCACACACACTCTCAACACACACACATACACACACACACTCACACACACACACTCTCACACACACACTCACACACACGCACACACACTTCACACACACACACCACACACACACAACACTCTCTCTCACACACACTCACACACACACACACACACACACTCTCACACACTCACACACACACTCACACACACACTCTCTCACACACACACTCACACACACACACACACACTCTCACACACACACCCACACACTCACACACACACTCACACACTCTCACACACACACCCTCACACACACACACACACACACACTCTCTCTCACACACACACACTCACACACTCACACACACACTCACACACCCTCACACACTCACACACACACACACTCTCTCTCACACACACACACTCACACACTCACACACACACTTACACACACACACTCACACACACACTCACACACCGTCAGCAGAATTCACTTCTTTGAATTTCGGGGCAGGAACGAGTTTTATCTGATCTTGCTCAGAATCCTGCTACAATTATTTGGTTGTTTCTGCACCAATAGCTATCCAGTCCTCCCGAGCCTCACTCAGAAAATTACAACAAAAAGGTGGTCTTTACAAATGTTTTATTTATATTATATATGACGTACAAAATGAGTGAGTAATTCTGGTTCAGCAAATTGGAACCAGTGCCTAAAGGGTTAAGGCTGTACAGTTTGCTGCTGTGATTTAGTGAGAGGCCACTTTATACTCCAGCCTACAGTAAGCAGGTTACTGGGTCACAATCAGCCTGTAGGCGGGACGCTTGTTTGAAGAGTAGGTCAGTATGCCTGCCAGATATTTCAGGATTTTTAAATATTATTTCTGTAAAAGCTAAAGCCCACCTCGCAGAAGATGCAAAAGATCTGAACAGAACATAATATCGTTCTGATCTTTCACAGAGAATTACATTAAACGTAATGGTTTCCTGGGGAACTCGAGCGTCACAGTCCTCAGCCAATTTGATTCGTTCAATGTGATATCAGAAAACAGCTGATCACACAGACAAGACAAAGGCGATGGACCCAGACAATATCCCCTGTAGTAGTGAAGATTCCTGTGGCAGAACCATGCTCCTTGCTGAGCTGTTCCTGTACAGCGGCAAAACCAACAATGTGAAAAATTGCCCAGATATTTCATAGCCACACAAAGCAGAACAGATTCAACCCAGCCAATTACTGCTCTCAAACAGTCTGCTTTCAAACATCGACAAAGTGATAGAAGACGTCGCTGACAGAATTATCAAGCGGCATTCTCACCAACAACAAGGAGCAGACAGCAGTACAACACTGGAACAGGCCCTTCGGCCCTCCAAGCCTGCACCAATCCTGATATTTACCTAAAATAAAACCGTCCACACTTACGGAATCTGTATCCTTCCATTCCCATCCTATTCATGTATTTGTCTAATTGCCCCTAAAATGCCGCTATCAATCCTGCTCCCACCCCCAGGCAGTGTGTTCCAGATATTCACCATCCTTTGTGTAAAAACTTGCCTCAAACACCTCCTCTAAACTTTTCCCCACACACCTTAAACCTATGTCCCCAGCACTTGATTTTTCTACCCTCGGAAAGAGCATCTGACTATCCACTCTGTCCATGCCATTCATAATCTAGTAAACCTCTATCAGGTCACCCTCAATCTCCATCATTCCAGTGAGAACAAACTGAGTTTATCCAACATTTCCTCAAAGCTAATATCCTGCAGACCAGGTAATGTTCTGGTAAACCTCTTCAGTACCCTCTCCAAAGCATCCACAGTCTTCTGGTCATGTTGGGACCAGAATTGTACACGATATTCCAAATGAGGCCTAAATAAGTTTCTGTACAGCTGCAGCATGACTGCCAATTCTTATACTCAATGCCCTGACTGATAAAGGTAAGCATGCTGTATGTCTTCTTGATTATCTTATCTACCTGCATTGCCACTTTCAGTGATTGGTGGACATGTATGCCCAGGTCACTCAGGCTGTTAATACATTAAGGGTTCTACCATTTACTATAAACTCCTATATGTATTGGACCTTCCAAAATGCATTACCTCACATTTATCTGGATTAAACGCCATCTACCATTTCTCTGATCAAGTCTCCAACCGGTCTATATCTTGCTGTATCCTCTGATAATCCTCTTCACTATCCCTAAATCCACCAATTTTTGTGTCATCTGCGAACTTACTAATCAGACCAGTTACACTTTCCTCCAAATCATTTGTATATGCTCCAGAACTGATCCCTGTGGAACGTCGCTAGTCACAGCCTTCAACTCAGAAAAGCACCCCTCTACTGCTATCCTCCAACCTCATTTACTTTATTGAAACATATAAGATGATTAGAGGTTTAGATAGGGTGGACAGTGATAGCCTTTTTCCTAGGATGGAGAAAGCTAGCACGAGGGGACATAGCTTTAAATTAAGGGGTGGTAGTTATAGGAGGATGTCAGAGGTAGGTTCTTTACCCAGAGGGTGGTAAGGGTATGGAATGCCCTGCCTGCTGCAGTTGTAGATGCGCCAAGTTTGGTGGCGTTTAAGAGGTTAGTAGATAAGTTTATGGATGAAAAGGGAATGGTTTAGGTTAGAGGGTCATTGCTTTTTCTTAATTGGTCGGCGCAATATCGAAGGCTGAAGGGCCTGTTCTGCGCTGTAATGTTCTATGTTCTATGTTCTAACCACTATGGCCAAGCCAGTCTGTGTCCATCTTGCCAGCTCTCCTCTGATCCCTGTGTGATGTTACCTTTCGTAACAGTCTAAGATGAACCCTGTCAAAGGCTTTACTGAAGTCCATATACACAATATCCATTGCCCTTCCCTCATCTATCAACTTTGTCACTTCCTCGAAAAACTTGATCAAGTTGGTGAGGCACAACTTCCCCTTCACAAAGTTATGCTGTCTCTCACTATTAAATTCATTTCTTTTCAAATGTGAGTAAATGCTGTCCCTCAGAAGCTTTTCTAATAATTTCCCTACCACTGATACAAGGTTTACTGGCTGATAATTTCCTGGATTATTCCTGCTGCCCTTCTTAAACAATGGAACAAGATTCACTAATTTCCAGTCCTCTGGAAATACACCTGTAGCCAATAAGAATACAAAGATTTCTGTCAAGGCCCCAGCAGCCTGCTCACTCAGTCTGAGTTCCGCCAGGGTCACTCAGTCCTGACTTCATCCTGACTTGGTCCAAGCATTGAAAAAAGAGCTGAACTCCAGTGGCAAGATGAGAGTGAGAGTCCTTGACATCAAGCCAGGATTCGACCAAGTGTAGAGGATTCCGATTCAATTAGAATCAGGGAGAAACTCTCTGCTGGTTGGAATCATACTCGGCACAAAGGAAAATGATTGTGTCAGCTCCAGGACTTTGCTGCAGGAGTTTCTCAGGGTTATATCTTGGCCGAACCTCTTCAGTTGCTTTATGAACTTCATTCCAATATATGGCCAAAAGTGCGAATCGCTTCTGCTGATTTTGCAACGATAAGAACCATTCACAGCTCCTCAGATGCTGAAATAGTCCATGTGTAAATGCAGCAAGAATTGGACAATATCCAGGCCTGGGCTGACAAGTGATAAATTACATTGATACCACACAGTTCCAGACACTACCATCTCCAACAAGAGAGACTCTAACTATTCCTCCACCCTGTCCTTGTAACCCTACGCATTTACTGTGGCCAATCCATCTAATTTGCACATTTTTGAAGTGTGGGAGGAAACTGGAGCACTTGGAGGAAACCCACGCAAACACAGGAAGAACATGCAAACTCCTCACAGACAGTGACCTAAGGCTGGAATTGTACCCAGGAACCTAGCACTGCGAGGCAGCAGAGCTAACTGCTGTGCCCCATGCCACCCTCAGAGCAGTAAGCTTGACTGGCATTCCACCATGTTGAACATTCATTCTCTCCACCATCAGCACACAGTGGCAGCAGTGAGTCCCATTGACAAGGCGCTCTGTAGCAGCTCACCAAGCCCCTCACAACAGAACCTCCAAACCTGTGAACGTTACCATCTAGAAGAGCAAAGCTGACAGATACTTGGGAACAGCACTCCCTCCCCCACATCACCCATCATCCTGACTTAGAAATATATCCCACTCCTTCATTGTCGCTGGGTCAAAATTCTGGAACTCCCTCCCTATCAGCCCTGTGGAGTGCAGCAGTTCAAGAAGACTGTTCAGAAGACTGAAGACTTCTTCAGAACAGAAGACTGTTGCCTTCTTCCCAAAGGCAATTAGGGATGAGCAATAAGCTTTCACACCTCTGAAATTACAGAATAGGAACAGGCCATTAACCAGACAGATTGATGTTGCTATTTACATCCTATACCAGCCTCCTGCTGCCTCACATCATCAATCCCAATCAGATAGAGAAGTGTTGGTGAAACTGGAAAAATTTCTTACATATTTCTCACTGCAGGTTTTCAGCTTCTTTTGTGGGGCCATTTCTCATACGTGAACTATTGTGACCACTTTACTGAACACCTCCATTCAGTCTGCAAACATGACCCCTGAGCTTCCAGTTATCTGCCAGTGAAAACAAAGCAATTTGTAGCACTCACATTGTCCCATCTTGTTCCGATTCATGTGCAGGTGTAATCTTTGCATTCCAACGAACGAACAGGAGAAAATAAAACAGCGGTTACATAATATACCCAATGGCAGATAAGTGATGAAAATTAGGGATTAATACCTCATACTTAAAGAAATAAATATCAATCGATTATCTCAAGTGACAGTTTCGTTTGCAAACATGGTAACTTTATTAAATCAGTGATTTATTGAAACAGAAAACAAACACATGAAACATTGTTAGGATTGACAACATATTTTATAAATTATCAATCAAGCAGCAGAAAAATACTGGGCCTGAAACATAACCAAACCCTCGCTAAACAGGATAAGAGCAAGGAGGCATTGGTGTCACCAGCACCCAACTTTTCCCGATTCAAAGGAAAGGCAGTAAAAAGTCTCACAACACCAGGTTAAAATCCAACAAGTTTATTTGGTAGGAAACACCACCAGCTTTCAGAGCGCTTCTCCTTTGTCGGGTGGATGGGGAGTTCTGATCACAAACAGAGTATATAAAGGCACACACTCAGTTTACAGAATACTGATTAGAATGCAAGGCTTTACAGCTAATCAAATATAGCACCTCTCCTCCCTCCGCCACCCTGCACCCCCCCCAACCTCCAGCTTGGAACCTGCCTTGGTGGAAGTGATCCGTTCTTCCCCTGGAGTTGGGGATAGCAGAGTTCAGAACTGGCTGATTGTTTAATGCTAATTATGTATAAGTAACATGTCTGGGCACAGCCTGACCCTGTGAGTCCATTTCAGGCACATTCCCATCCAGCTGTAGATACTGTCCCAATAAACAAAGCACACACATTGCTAGCAATGTAAGTCTGTAACCAGAATGGTTAGGTAGCTTCAATCCCCATACCAGAGAGTGACTTTGAATCCCATCAAATCACAGCTTCTCCTCAGTCTGACTGATGTGTAGATGCAACATCATTTATCTGTTTCTGTTTCTCTGCTGTGATCTCATCAATCCCAGACCAAAATCAGGACAAAATGCAAACACCTTCAACTGGCTTCTGAGGTCATAAATTTGACCTGAAAGTGACAAGGTAATCACTGGATTTGAGATTCTGCAACTTAAAACTGTCTCAAAAACGGAGCTTTGAGCCGAGGCCTGTGGGGAAATGCTTGAAGTTGGGGTCAGGTAGCCCCAGGTCTCTGTCTTGTCTCTGCAATGCTAACAAATTCTTCATCCTGTTATCAGGAACAGAATTTAAAAATGTTCATTCCCAACTAAATCCACCCTGACTCACACTGGATTCAGTCTGAGGGAGAGCCTTATTAGTGCATTGAGTCATAATCATTGGAGAAATAGCCTAAGTTGGCCGATAGGGACCCAGTGTTTAATTTCACTCTGGTGTGCTGAATGGCCTCTGTCTGTACTGCACTAGTCCATGTTTTTAAACAGACACAACAGTGGGTCAGACTCTTTTTTAAGTTATGGTAAAGTCTGGCAAATTACATTCCATTCAAACATTCTGCTCCTTCATTCTCTGCTCACAACTTTTTTATAATTTATCATGAAAGAAGCTCAGTTTTATTGATCTTGGGATGTAACAATCGAAATAGTCCTGTCACATGAGCCATCAGTGGAAAAAGAACATTAATTTAAGGCCTTTGAAATTGACCCACTGTTTGTGATAAAAGTTGAGTCCGGGTCTTCACCAATATCACATTAGCTGAAAATTTCCTGAACTATCCATCTGACAACATCGAGATCAAAAATAACCAAAGCAACATTGTGACAATGAGCATCACACCTCAAAAAGCAGATTGTCTTCCAAGCAGAGTGTAGAAAAGATTTACTCAGATGCTACCAGGTCTTGATGGTTTGAGTTATAAGTAGATTGGGAAATTTTTCCTTGGAGTGTAGGAGGCTGAGGAGTAACCTTACAGAGGTTTATAAAATAATAGAACATAGAACACTACAGCATAAACAGGCCCTTCGGCCCACAAGTTGCGCCGATCATATCCATACCTACCAGGCCTATCTATAACTCTCAATCCCAATAAATCCCATGTACTCATCCACGACTCTACGACCACCGACGGAAGCCAATTCCACTCACTCACCACCCTCTGAGTGAAAAACTTACATAGAATATAGAACATAGAACATTACAGCGCAGAACAGGCCCTTTGGCCTTCGATGTTGCGCCGACCAATATAAAAAGCAATGACCCTCCAAACTAAACCATTCCCTTCTCTTCCATATACTTATCAACTAACCTCTTAACCGCCACCAAACTTGGCGCATCTACAACTGCTGCAGGCAGGGCATTCCACTCCCTAATCACTCTTTGAGTAAAGAACCTACCTCTGATATCCGTCCTATAACTCATACCCCTTAATTTAAAGCTGTGTCCCCGCGTGCTAGCTTTCTCCATCCTAGGAAAAAGGCTATCACTGTCCACCCTATCTAAACCTCTAATCATCTTATATGCTTCAATAAGATCCCCTCTTAGCCGCCTCCTTTCTAACGGAAACAACCTCAAATCCTTCAACCTCTCTTCATAGGACCTGCCCTCCATACCAGGCAACATCCTGGTAAACCTCCTCTGTACCCTCTCCAATGCCTCACATCTTTCTTATAATGTGGGGACCAGAACTGCACACAATACTCCAAGTGCGGCCGCATTAGAGTTTTGTACAGTTGCAACATGACGTTGCGGCTCCGAAATTCAATCCCCCTACCAATAAAAGCTAAGACTCCGTATGCCTTCTTAACAACCTTATCAACTTGACTGCCTGACATCTCCTC
Source organism: Sphyrna mokarran (assembly GCA_024679065.1). Classification (NCBI taxonomy): domain Eukaryota; kingdom Metazoa; phylum Chordata; class Chondrichthyes; order Carcharhiniformes; family Carcharhinidae; genus Sphyrna; species Sphyrna mokarran. Next base: position 2,098,625 of record JAGIQG010000024.1, read on the forward strand.
TGTACTTGCTCCCCAGCACCTTAAACCTATGTCCTCTCGTAGCGACCATTTCAGCTCTGGGAAATAGCCTCCGAGAATCCATCTTATCTCTACCTCTCAACATTTTATAAACCTCTATCAGTTCGCCTCTCAATCTTCATCTCTCCAGGGAGAAGAGAACATAACAGCATAAGAAATAGGAGCATGAGTAGTTCATCTAGCTCTTCGAGCCTGCCCCATCATTCAATAGGATTGTAGCTGATCTGAAGTGGACCAGTTCCACTTTCCGCTTTCTCCCCATAACCTTTAATTCCCTTGTCTATCAGAAGAGACCTAGCTCCTCAAATTATCCTCATAAGGCATGCCTCCCAATCCAGGCAATATCCTTGTAAATCTCTTTTTGAGGGGCACAGATCAGCTAGATAGTCAATATCTTTTCCCAAAGATAGGGGAATCTAAAACTAGAGGGTATAGGTTTAAGGTGAGAGGGCAGAGATACAAAAAGGTCCAGAGGGTCAATTTATTCACACAGAGGCTGGTGAGTGTCTGGAACAAACTGTCAGAGGTAGTAATAGAGGCAGGTACAATCCTCTCCGCAAGAGGATAATCTGTGTCAGCGAGCCGCTCTCTCCGCTTTCTGCTTTTCTTTCCCTCCTGGGCTCATTTTTTCAAATTTTTTTCAAACTGCGCATGTGCATTCAGAGCTTCGATCGTTAGAGCAGCGCTAAGCTCCGCCCACTGCGCGGATCGGACGGGAGCTGGCAAAAAGCTTATGGCTGTCCTGCAAAGAGGATTCTGGGTTCAGATCTGTATTACACCCGGATCCAGCCCTTAGATTCCAAATAGCAAAATCGAGCCCATTGAGTCCAATAGCTTTTCCCCTCCTCCTGGTTATTCACACCTTCTCCCCATTAGAATTGGCCCTTGCCTCTGTTCTCCTTCCCCTCTCCCCATCTCCTCCTCCATTCCCATTGGCACAACCAACCCTGTTCCATACTCCAGCATGGCCCTTCCCAGCCTCTAAACCATTACCCATTCCACAAAAAACAAAGAATAAAGAAAAGTACAGTCCAGGAACAGGCCTTTCAGCCCTCCAAGCCTGTGTTGATCATGATGCTCTAATTAAACTTAAAAAAATCTTCTGCCTTACTCATTCTATAACCCTCTATTCCCTCCCTATTCATGCACCCATCCAAATGCCTCTTAAATGTTGTGAATGTGCCTCTTTTCACCACCTCCTCTGGCAGCGCTTTCCAGGCACCCACCACTCTCTGCATAAAAAACTTCCTCTATACATTTCCTTTAAACTTCTCACCTTCAACCTGTGTCCCTTTGTAATTAACATTTCCATCCTTGGAAAAAGTCTCTGACTATCCACTCTGTCTATATCTTTCATAATTTTGGAGACTTCTATCAGGTCTCCCCTCAGCCTTCGTCTTTCCAGTGAAAATAATCCTAGTTTATTCAACCTCTCCTCATAACCAACACCATCGAAACCAGGCAGCATCCTGGTGAACCTTCTTTGCACTCTCTCCAAAGCTCCCATATTTTTCTAGTAGTGTGGTGACCAGAACTGCATGCAATACTCCAATGCGGCCTAACCCAGGGTTTTATATAGATTGCAACATTATTTCCTAACTCCTGTATTCACTGCCTGGCTGATGAAAGCAAGCATACCGCATGTCTCCTTGGTCACCTCTGTTGTCTCTTTTAAGGAATGTGAACCTGCACGTCCAGACCCCCCGTCCGAGGGTTCTGCTATTTAGAATATAATTCACATCTAAATTTGATCCTCCAAAATGCAACTCCACAACATCTCCTCTCTTACTGCTACTCCCCCAAACCTTACCCTCCTCTGGGCCTTCATACCCCAACTCTTCATTCCCTATCTAAACCCACTATGGGACAGACTGGGAAATGCTGCACAATGTTTTATTGAACATGTTATTTAAATAGAAGGCATAATTAAAATGAAAATTTATGAATTGTGAGTGTTTTCCACTGCCTTAAAAACTTCAAGAAGAGATTTGAGACTCCGATTCACGAGATTGAGCAGATTCTCTGCGGGAGTGACCTCTAAAGGAAAGGATACGTTACCAGCCAAAGTCCTGAACATTGTCTTCTCAGCTAATCTCTGTCCACCAAGTGAGTGTGAGATATTTCCAAACACTGAGAAAGCCAACTCGTTATGGAGCAGTAGAATCAGTGCCAGGAACCGCCAGTGAACCTGTGCACTAGCACTGGGCAAACATGTAAGATTGTCCAAAGCTCTTTCAAACCCTGCAGCCAAGAATGCTGAAAAACCCTCTTCCTCGAAGTTTGAGATCCTGTGTCCTGCTGTGCTATTGTCCTGGGGTTTTTGGATTTGAAAACATTGAGACTGAATTGTTGTTGTAATTGTCATTTCTTCATTGATATAGCACTGGCTCTGTGTGTGACTCAGCTAAGATGAAAGACTCACTATTCTTTCTTTCTGTTTCTCCAGGACTCCCTTCCTCCCTCTTCTGCATCTGTTTCACATATCCATGAAGCATAAATTAAGACAACTGTAGAAATTTGGACATATTGAGAAACACATGACTTTGAACTGCATCAATTAAAACCGTTCCAAGGTTAAGGACAATGAACTCTGTGTATTCCAAAACTTCTGAGTGTTGATAAAATGCCATGTCCACTGGTTATATGTTACATTTTATGTAATAAGTTTCTCATATGCATCTATTAATTATTGATCCATGCACTATGTTTGAACACTTACATAGTTCCAAATAACCACATTTCCTGCAACAAAAGGCTTGAATCCCTCCAATAATGTTTCAGAAAATGAAACTGCCCTAATGCAAGTTACAAAGGATATGCTCAGTGAGTGTGACTAATGGTGCAAATTCCTTCCTTGTCAGCTTTCACAAGCCATCCCCACCCCCCCATTTCTTGCCTTCAGACAACCACGCAACCTCAAACAGATCATTGTTTGCAGCAAACTACCCAATCTTCAGGAGAACAGTGACCACAATACCATACAACCCTGCCACAGCAACCTCTGCAAGACATGCTGGATCATCGACATGGATGACATCATCACACGTGAGAATACCATTCACCTGGTACACGGTACACACTCTTGCAACTCGGCCAACGTTGTCTACCTAATATGTTGCAAGAAAGGATGTCCCGAAGCATGGTACATTGGGGAGACCATGCAGACACTACGACAGCGGATGAATGAACATCGCTCGACAATCACCAGGCAAAACAGTTCCCTTCCTGTGGGCGAACACTTCAGCGGTCACGGGCATTTGGCCTCCGACCTTCAGGAAAACGTTCTTCAAGGGGGCCTTCACGACACATGATAGCACAGAGCTGCTGAGCAGAGACTGATAGCCAAGTTTTGCACACATGAGGACGGTCTTAACAGGGATCTTGGCTTCATGTCACACTATCTGTAACCCCCATGACTTGCCTGGGTTAGCAAAAAAACCTCACTTACTGTGCTGTCTGGAGACAATACACAATTCTCTAACCTGTGCTCAGTGCTCCTTCCACTCACATTGTTAGCCACTTTAAGACTTGAATAACAGGTTAGGTGTAAGGATTCACATTCTAATCAGCAATCTGTAAACTGTCTGTGCTGATATGTGTGCTATTGCAAACTAGAACACCTCATTCGCCTGACGAAGGCTACAAAGGCCGAAAGCTAGCAAGTTTACTATCAAATAAATTGGTTGGATTTAAAATTGGTGTTGTCAGACCTCTTACTGAGTTTACCCCAGTCCAACTCTGGCATCTCTACATCATGACAGCTTTCACAAGGCCAATCAGCCCCTCAACCACATTCCCACCAGCGTCCTGTTTGATGAGTCTGCAGTGGTTCCGTTCCTTCTACGTTAGAAAGGCACACAAGTCACAACATGGAAACAGACCATTCAGCTAAAGCAGAACATGTTAGTGTTTTGGAACAAACACTCCGAGTCAGATTTAAATGTCCTTTTCTGGAATTTGTTCCTGTCTCTTTTCACCATCCACCTATGAAATCTCACCCCGAACACTAACAGTTACTGTCATGTCCACAAACCCTCAAACTGAGTATTCCACAAACCCGTGCAGGAGTTTATCCTGACCTTGCTTTTAAAGCCTTACATTTAATCTTGTATCTCTGATCCCTCATTAACCACAGGAAACAGTCAGATTCTGACTATCACATCTTATCTTTTTGATTTTAAACGTTTCTGGTAAGTTAAATATACAGAAAGAGGCCATTCTGACTAATTTTTAATCTGAAACTAAAATAGAATATGCTGGAAAATCTCAGCGGGTCTGACAACATCTATGGATGGAGAGAGAATAGAGCCAACGTTTTGAGTCAGGATGGCCCTTTGTCAAAGTAATCTGTGTTGTTCAAATAAAAAGGTCCATTTTCAAAACTTTTTAAAAAATGTTTTTCCTCATAACAAGGCAGCATCTTAGTGATAAAAGTAAATTACTGCAGATTCTGGAATCTGAAACCGAAAGGGAAAATGCTGGAAAATCTCAGCAGGTCTGGTAGCATTTGTAAGGAGAGAAAAGAATCATAGAATCATCGAAAAACGACAGCACAAACAGGCCCTTCGGCCCACAAGTTGCACCGATCTTATCTCTACCTACTAGGCTTACCTATAACCTTTAATCCTATTAAGTCCCATGCACTCATCCAGAAGTTTCTTAAAAGACCCTAATGAATTTGCCCCCATCACCATCGACGGCAGCCGATTCCACTCACCCACCACCCTCTGAGTGAAAAACTTACCTCTGACATCTCCTCTATATCTACTCCCCAGCACCTTAAACCTGTGTCCTCTTGCGGCAGCCATTTCAGCCCTGGGAAAAAGCCTCTGAGAATCCACTTCATCAATACCTCTCATCATCTTATACACCTCTATCAGGTCCTCTCTCATCTTCCGTCTCTCTAATAAAGAAAAGATCGAGCTCTCTCAACTTATCCTCATAAGGCATGCCACCCAATCCAGAGAACATCCTTGTAGATCTCCTCTGCACTCTTTCAATGGCTTCCACATCCTTCCTACAATGAGGTGACTAGACTGGGCACAGTACCTCAAGTGGGGTCTGACAAGGGTCTCATAAAGCTGTAGCATTATCTCCCGATTCCTAAACTCAATCCCTCGATTGATGAAGGCCAGTACACCATACATCTTCATAACCACATCCTCTACTCGCGAAGCGGATTTGAGACTCCTATGAACTCAGACCCCAAGATCATTCTGATCCTCTGCACTGCCAAGAGCTCTACCCTTAATTTTATATTCCTTCATCCCATTGGTCCTGCCAAAATGGACCACTACATATTTACTCGGGTTAAAGTCCATCTGCCACTTCTCCGCCCAGTCTTGATCCTATCTATGTCTCGCTGCAACTTCTGACATCCCTCCAAATTATCCACAACACCTCCAAACTTTGTGTCATCAACAAACTTACTAACCCATCCCTCCACTTCCTCATCCAGGTCATTTATAAAAATCACAAGCAATAAGGGTCCTAGAACAGATCCCTGGGGCACTTTGTTAAAGCTTTGACAGAAGGCTGTCTGGACTCAAAACATCAGCTCTTTTCTCTCCTTACTGATGCTACCAAACCTGCTGAGATTTTCTAGCATTTTCCCCGTTGGTTTCAGGATCTCAGTGAATCTGCTTCAGATCCTCTCCAAGGCTTCAATGGTCTATAACTTCCTCAGAATGGTAATCTCACCAGATGCATCTCTGGATGTAATTACTCTTGTTGTAATTCCCAAGCTCCTGTCTGACCCAACCTTCCTCACTCACACTGGGTGAGATAGAAGCAGCAAAACATGTCCCCAGCTGCATTGGCTGTAACTGGTACACAGAGAGATAAAACACAGCCTCATTTTACAGGTGTCACTGCCATGAAGGGGATGTTTAAAAGGCCAAGGGAGCAGGTCAGTTTCGCTGATAACTATTGGAGAGGGGGAGAGGTAGACCAGGGAGGGATTGGGGCAGACTGGACAGGGGGAGGGGCAAACCGGGAGAGGGAGGGGCACACCCCAGGGAGGGGGTTGGGCTGACTAAGAAAGAGCTGGGGCAGACCACGGAGAGGGAGGGGCGGATTGGGGAAGCGGTGGGGCAGACAGCGAAACGGGAGAACCAAGGCTGGGGAAGGAAAGGGGCAGAATGGGCAGTGGAAGGACAGACTAGAAAGAGGAAGAGGTAGACTGGTCAAGGGGGAGAGACAGATTGGGAGTGGAAGGTCGGTCTGGAGATGGGAATTGGGGATTGTGATGGGCCCCTGGGGTGGTGGGGGCGGGTGGGGAGGTTGTGTGTGTGTGGGATGGATCTGGATATTTAGATAGTTACTTTGGGATTAGAAATGCTTATTTTCCCTTTAAGTTTTTCTGGGTAACTATCACAGTAAAACTGGCAGAATGATACGGAGTTGGTGGTTTAAATCTCTTTGTCAGATGATTTCCCCACCCAACACCTTTGTCCAGAGGTTGTCCAGAAGACAATTGTGAGGTAAACCCTTATCTGGGGACTTCCAGAAGGGATTTTCCAGTGCATCACTGGGGACCCCCCTGAATGCAAGGCAGAGAAACCCAGGGTTTATTGGTCATTATCCTTTTCACAGTCCAGAATCCTCCCTGCCCACAATATTCAAACAGGTCATAAGTTTTATACAGCGCCATCATAACTTTTTGATATTTGTGTTTTATATTTCATGATAAAACTTATAATTCTATTCCATTTCTATGACCTTATCAACCTGTGGTGTTTCTTTTACTGTCCTGTAAACTGATAGGCGGGAATTTCATGACCTCTCCCACTGGCAGGATCTTCCAGTCCAGCCACAGTCCATGGAGTTTTGAATGGCTCAATGCATTTTCCAGCCCTGCCCCCACCCCGATATCTCATATTCCCTCTGCCCTTGCATGGAACTGAATGTGCTTCAATTCAATCATTGCTGCTTGTTTATTCACTCACATCCGTTCACATTTACAATGAATTCTATCTGCCAATGTTTAGCTCTGATCCATTTTATTAATATCACCTTGCAACTTCCTTTTGTCTTCTAAGAATTACCTCCATCTTCTATCTTTGTATCATTTGTTGAAAACACTTGATCTAAATCATTGATATTACCCAGTCAGCAGAAATGCCTCAGGACAGAATCCTGTACAACACCACAACCTCATTTATAGAACATAGAACATCACAGCATGGTACAGGCCCTTCGGCCCTCAATGTTGTGCCAAGCTACGTCTGAACCCAAGATCAAGCTATCCCACTCTCTATCATTCTAGTAAAATTCTACTGGTAAAACTTTAAACTCGGAAAAACTGTCCTAATCTCCTATTCTTGTTTTTCTCTATTCTAATGCATCTTTACTTCCTTCTCCGTAATTCTCCACCCTTAATTTTCTAGAGTAATTTCTCTCATACTACCTGAACAGGGTGACATACATTACCTTATCTCCATTGTCCTACCTGCTTATTATTACCCTTTTTAACAAATACTTTGAGATGTGTCGAACATTTCTAACTATTTTCTCCAATTACAAGCTGTGCATTTCCAGCAAAAGCTTTGCTTTGGTGTGGCATGGTGGCACTGTGGTTAGCACAGTTTCATCACAGTGGAACTGGATTCGATTCCTGGCTTGGGTCACTGTCTATGTGGAGTTTGAGTGTTCTTCCTGTGTCTGCATGCGTTTCCTCCAGATGCTCTGGTTTACTAAAAGATGTGCTGGTCAGGGTGCATTGACCCAAGCAGGCGCCGGAGTGTGGTGACTAGGAAATTTTCACAGTAACTTCATTGCAGTGTTAACATAAGCCTTGTGATGCTAAAAAAATAAAGTTTAAAACTCTAAATTCTTCGGACACCTGAAACATTACGTCTCAAGACCCCACAGATTTGTTGTTCTCCCTCAAATATGTCCTCGTATACATATTCCTTGATGACATCAGAAAGAAAGAATTGCATTTACATAGTGCCTTTCACCATCATTGGATATCTCAAGGTGCTTTATAGCCAATTACATTTGAAGACTGTTGTAATGTCAGAAACGTGGCAATTTTTTCTTCTGAGCAACCTTCAGATTGAAAGACGTACTTACCAAACCATGACAGACCATCTGAAAACATGGAATGAAAACAGTAAATTCTGGAAATTCTCAGCAGTTCTGTCAGATCTCTGCAGAGGGAAACAATTAACATTTCAGGTCAAGAAACTTTCTTCAGCATATTTCAGGTTTCCAGCATCTATAGCACTTTGCCTTTGCTTCTCAGTTTCTACATGGATGCTGATCAAGTCACTCTCCCTCTTTGCCACCTTCCATTGCTTCTGTTTGAATACTTGCTTGACATCCAATCTAGAAAGCATCACAATTTCATTCATTTAAACATTGGGAAAACGCATCTGTGTTTCCTGCACAATTCCCGGCCTTGTGAGTAAGTCCATCCCACTGCCTTGGCCATCTTCCCAAGTTGAAGCAAATTGTTCTCAGCCTTGGTGTCCTACTCGAATCCAACCTGAGTTTCTGAACTTATATCTGCTCCACCACGTGAAACAATTACCTATATCTTTGTAACATTACTGGCCTCTGCCCTTGTCTCAGTCCTGAACCCTCATCTATGTCTTTGTCACTTCCAGATTTCAGTGCTGGCCTCCTGTCCTCCAGCTTCACCTCAGTCAAATTTCATCTAGTTCTAATGTCATATCAAAGTTTCCTCACATATCACTTTGTCATCACTGTTTTGCATCATCTCCAATATAAAATTCTCATCCACATTAGAAATTCCTGCATGAACTTTCTCATCTCTATATTTGGAGCCTCTTCCAGGCCTTCAACATTCATCAACATATTCCCCTCCCTCCATCTCAGGCATCTTATGCATCACAACTCCCTTCACCCTATTAATTATTGGCAAACCTCATTTGTCCAGGTTCCACCCACTGCAATTCTCTCCTTAGACTGGCCGTGCCACACACCTTCCAGTCTTAACATCCTCCTCTGCAGCCAATCTGTTGAACATCTCCACAAATATTCCCTTGTTTGTCTCAGTATCCAAGTTTGCTTTGATTGCATCCCTGGACAGTTTTGCGAAATGATTTCTATCTCAGGGTCATATAGACTTGAAACATTAACTCTGTTTCTCTCTCCACAGATGCTGCCAGACCTTCTGAGTTTATCCAGCATTTACTGCTTTTATTTCAAATTTCCAGAATCTGCAACACTTTTCTTTCATTGATTGGAATGTTTTTATTATTGTTAAAAGTGCTATTTAGAAATGCAATTCATTTTTGTTTAAAAATAATGAGAGGATTCTCCCAAAAAAATTCTAAGTGTTGAATTGTGTAAAAACTGAAGTAAATCCTGCTGGTTTTCTCAGTGGGAGTTTCAAAATGAACCTCCCACATCCTGTGCGCTGCAGAGTGCGAGAGGGAAGATCTCACAACAGGGTCTATTCCCATTGGGGAGGCAGCAGCATCGCACTGAGCTGTCAGCACTGAGACCCAGTACATGCACAGTGACCCCCGCAGTGCCAGCCTCCCCTCCTGATCACTGACCAACCCCAGGAACCTGCTTCACCAGTCGTTGACCTATCCACTCACTGGCCACACCCCCAGGCGTGTCTGGGCCCACCTTGCGACACCACCCCTCCCGCCTTGATCTTCCCTCTCCCAATAGACCTGACCTCCCAATTCCTCCCTAGCCCCCAGCAGCAGCTCCAATCCCCTCCACCTCACCGACAGCCTCAACCCTGCAAATAGGGACTGGATTCATAAAGGTTTACAGCATGGAAACAAACCCTTGGCCCAACTTGTCCATGCCACTCTTTCTTTTTTTAAAACACCTAAGCTAATCCCAATTGCCTGCATTTGGCCCATATCCTTTATATCCATCATGCCCATGTAATTATCTAAATGCTTTTTAAAAGACAAAATTGTACCCACCTCTACTACTGCCTCTGGCAGCTTGTTCCAGGTACTCAGTATCCTCTGAGTGAAGAAATTGCCTCTCTGGCCACTTCTTTATCTCTCCTCTTTCACCTTTAACCTATACCCTCCTTAGACTCCCCTACCTTTGGGAAAGGACATTGACCATGTAGCTGATCTGTGCTTCTCATTATTTTATAGATCTCTTTAAGGTCACCCCTCAGCCTCCTACACTCCAGAGAAAGAGTTCCAGTCTATTCAGCCTCTCTTTATAACTCAATCCATCAAGTCCCAGTAGCATCCTAGTAAATCTTTTCTGCACTCTTTCTAGTTTAATAACTTCCTCTCTATAATAGGCTGACCAGAACTGTACAAGTATTCCAAGTGTGGCCTTACCAATGTCTTGTACAACTTCAACAAGGCGTCCCAACTCCTGTAATCAATGTTTCGGCTGCTGAAACCAAGCATGCCGAATGCTTTCTTCACCACTCTGTCCACCTGTGACTCCACTTTTAAGGAGCTATGATAATGTACTCCTCAATTTCTTTGTTCTGTAACTCTCCCCAACACCCTACCATTAACTGAGTCAGTTGAATGTGAATGGAACCGACTGCCGTCGGAGGTTGTTGAGGCAAACTCGCTGGAGTCTTTTAAGAGACTTCTGGATGAGCATATGGAAAAGAATAGGATAGGGGGTTATAGGTAGGTCTGTGGATTGGTAGATGTGATCGACACAACTCGTGGGCGGAAGGGTCTATTTGTGCTGTATTGTTCTATGTTCTATGTTCTATGTTCTAGTCCTGCCCTGGTTCAATCGACCAAAGTGCATTACCTTGTATTTGTCTAAATTAAATGCCATCTGCCATTTGTCAGCCCACTGGCCCAATTGATCAAGATCCCATTGCAATTGGAGATAACTTCCTCACTGTCCACTATGCCACTGTATTTGTGACATCTGCAAATTTACTAACCATGACTCCTATATTCTCATCCAAATCATTAATATAAATGACAAATAACAGTGAGCCCAGCACTGACCCTTGAGGCACAAAGCTGGTCACAGAACTCCAGTTGGAAAAAACAACCTTCTGCAACCAACCTCTGGCTTCTATCAAGAAGCCAATTTTGTATCCTTTTAGATACCTCACACTGGATCCCATGAGATTTAACCTTATACAACAATCTACCATGCGGAATCTTGTCAAAGGCCTTGCTAAAGTCCATGTAGACACCATCAACAGCACTGCCTTCATCTACCTTCTTGGTTACACCTTCAAAAACTTCAATTAAATTTGTGAGACGTGATTTTCCACACACAAAGCCATGCTGACTGTCCCTAATCAATTTTTGCATCTCTAAATGCCTGTACATTCTGTCTCTCAAAATACCTTCCAACAATTTACCCACCACAGATGTGAGGCTCACTGGTTTGTAGTTCCCAGACTTTTCCCTGCAGCCCTTTTTAAACAAAGGCACAACATTTGCCAATCTCCAATCTTCAGGTACCTCACCCGTGACTGTCAATGATTCAAATATCAGGAGTAAAATGCTCCTAGCAGTTGCGGGAGAGACACTAGTGGACCCAGAGACTCCAGTCCCATTAATGAGATGTAAATTGTATGTAAATGAGAATTTTACATAATTTATACAACTCTGAACCAGAAATCAGCGCAGAGCTGACAGCGTCAGAAATCTGATGGCTGGAGACTCGCTGAGTGCATGGCCTCCAGCAGAGAGCCCACTGAACGGTCTCCACTGCAGTGCAGCAGCTGGATGTGTCTACCTGCTCAGTGTCCAGCCCAGCGCTGAGGGTTTATTTGGACTGGTGCTAAAGACACTCCATGTTGTTCCTGAAGCTAAGTGAAAGCAAATGGGAGGTTGGTGTTTATTAAAAGTGAAACTGTGTATAAAAATATGAAAGCTTTTTACATTTGTACAGACATTGGTGAGACCACATCCAGAGTAGTGTGTACAGTTGTCATTTAAAAAAGGAAAATAGAAAGATATCAAGGTAGCTCACAGAAAGTTTGCCTGATTGATTCCTGGTGTGAAGAGGATTATTTTATGCACATGTTGGGCAAGAATGAGAGGTGGTCTTTGAAATGTTCGATCCTGAGGGATTTAACAGGGTGGATACTGTTTCCCTATGTGAGAGAGACTAGAACAAAGGGGACATTGTTTAAAAATAAGGGATCCCCCATATAAATCAGAGATGGTGAGATTTGTTTTCTCTCAGGGGGTTTTCACTCTGCGAAATTTATCTCCCACAGAGCAGTGGAGGCTGGGTCATTGGATATTTTTAAGGATGAGTTAAATAGCTTATTGATTAATGAGGAGGTCAAAGTAGTGGACATGAAAGTGGAATTGAGGCCTTTATCAGATCAGCCATGACCTTATCAAATGAAGAAGCAGGCTCGAGGGGCTGAATGGCTTACATCTGCTTCTATTTGTATGTTCATATATCGGAATAAACATGCCCAATAAAAGCCCTTTGCTGATTGGATCGTGGTCTTCTCTGGGTTTAATTACAGAAGCACTGATTGCTGACAGAATGTTGAATTATTTAATAATTATAAAGTTGAATCAAATCTGAGTCTTTGAAACAGAGTTTTTTATTTTACTTTCATTCAGCTGAGCCTGATGAGAACATTACGGAAACAGAACACAAACAAACAAATCACAAGCTTGGGAATTTAGAAGAACGGAGAGGGGATCTCCTTGAAACATATAAAATCCTGATGGGATTGGACAGGCTGGATGCGGGAAGAATGTTCCCAATGTTTGGGAAGTCCAAAACAAGGGATCACAGTCTAAGAGTAAGGGGTAAGCCAATCAGGACTGAGATGAGGAAGAACTTCTTCACTCAGAGAGTTGTGAACCTGTGGAATTCTCTCCCACAGAAAGCTGTTGGGGCCGTTCATTAGATACGTTCAGGAGGGAGCTGGAGGTGGCCTTGTGGTTAAAAGGATCAGAGAGTATGGAGAGAAAGTGGGAGTGGGATATTGAAAGTGGGATCAGTCATGATCACATCGAATAGTGGTACAGGCTTGAAGGGCCAAATGGCTTCTTCCTTTACCTATTTTTAAGTTTAAGTTTCTTTATTAGTCTCACAAGTAGGTTTACATTAGACCTACAATGATGTTACTATGAAAATCCCCTAATTGCCTCACTTCAGCACCTGTTCAGGTACACCGAGGGAAGAATTTAACATGACCAATACACCTAACCTGCACATCTTTTGGACTGTGGGAGGAAACCGGGGGACCCGGAGGAAACCCATGCAGAGATGGGGAAAACATACAGATTCCACACACACACAGTGACCCAAGTCAGGAATCGAACCAGCTGATGCTGTGAAAAAGCAGTGCTAACCACCGTACTATAGTGGTATGTTTCTATTAAGCGCCCAGATCTGTACCCTTCCGCAGTTATGCAGCAGTGTAATGATGTATGTATATAGACCTGTCAGGAATTTAAAGGGTATTTATTAATAAGGAAAATCTGTACAGAGGCTAGTAGCCCTCTGGCTGCTCCAGCACAGAACACCCGCTGCTCCAGTCTCTATACGATTTCTAGATGCCTTCTGCCTAATAGAGGGCCCTAATAGAGGGGACATAGCTTTAAATTAAGGGGTGGTGGTTTTAGGACAGATGTCAGAGGTAGGTTCTTTACCCAGAGGGTGGTAAGGGTATGGAATGCCTTGCCTGCGTCAGTTGTAGATGTGCCAAGTTTGGTGGCGTTTAAGAGGTTAGTAGATAAGTTTACGGATGAAGGGGGAATGGTTTAGGTTAGAGGGTCACTGCTTGTTCCTAATTGGTCGGCGCAACATCGAGGGCCGAAGGGCCTGTTCTGCGCTGTAATGTTCTATGTTCTATGTTCATCCCCTGTGGTGCTTACCCACTCTCATTGAGGGACCAATGTTTTTTTAAAAAACTTTAGAAAAAAACTCAAGTCCCTCAAGCCAGCTGACCTTTTATTGCAGCGTTGCCCTTGGAAAGACGATCACCACAACTACCACAAACACCTCTTAGGGTAGTGTGATGCTGAACGTAGAACATCACAGTCTATTTACACGTCAGTGCGATTCCCCTAAAAGGTTTGTGGTCAGCTCCCTTTCATAATAACCGCAGGTGGGATTTCCCTTTCTGTTATTTCCCTTCAAGCTTGGACTTGCATTTCTCCATGAGCAACTTCCTGTTTTTATATCATAATTCATCTAGTTGCTGTTAAAGTCTCTCGAACCATCTATTGACCATCCATAATTCTGCGTTCCTTATTATTTTCTTTTGAATGTATGTAATGAAGCAGGAATTAAACGTATTCTTCCCTTTTCTCTGCTTCTCGATCTTTGGTGACTCTTTTGTATCACTTTGATTATCCAGTCCTCAAGTCTCAAGTTTAACTTGTTCAATCTTTATGTTTTATTTCTCTGGCACAAAAAATAGAGGAAATAGGAAAGGTGGTTCAACCAAGGTTTACAAAAAAAATTGGAAATAATATTAAATTCACAGAGAAAACACTTAAAATTGTTAGAAAAAGCAAGAAGAATGAGATTGGGAATATTTTAGAATTTAGCAAAAGAGAACAAAGAATTAATCAAGAGGGGAAAATAGAATACTGGGGAAATTTTCGGTGAACACAGAAACTGACCATAAAAGCTTCTAAAAATATATGAAGAGAAAACAAATAGTAAATTATGAATAAATAGCACAGTGTTTCACCATGCTAGGGACTAGCCTGGGGTTACTGTCTGTGTAGAGTTTGCACATTCTCCCGTATCTGCATGGGTTTTCTTCAGGCGCTCCAGTTTCTTCCCACAGCCCAAAGATGTGAAAATTAGGTGAATTTGCTGTCCTAAATTGCTCTTTAGTGCAAAAATATGTGGACTAATTGGATGACAACAGAATGTTTGGAAAGCATTAATGGGATTGGACAAAGCCAACAAAGGCAAGAGGGAAAAAGACTTAGTGAGAGTTGAGGAGAAACTTCTTCACCAGAGAATGGTGGGAATCTGGAACTTATTGCCTGAAAGGATGGCTGAGTCAGAAACTCGTGTAAGATATAAGAACTATTTAGATAACAAAGACACTTATGTTATACTCCTATGTGTAGACTCCAGATCAGACTTTAGCACCATTATCACTACGAGACTCATCTCTAAACTCCATGGCCTGGGGCTTGGCTCCTCCCTCTGCAATTGGATCCTAGACTTCCTAACACACAGAGCACAGACAGTAAGGATAGGCAACAGTACCTCCTCCACCATCATCATCAACACTGGTGCTCCGCAAAGCTGTATTCCCAGTCCCTTACCATACTCCTTATGCGCCAAGTTTGGTGGCGTTTAAGAGGTTAGTAGATAAGTTTATGGATGAAAAGGGAATGGTTTAGGTTGGAGGGTCACTGCTTTTTCCTAATTGGTCGGCGCAACATCGAAGGCCGAAGGGCCTGTTCTGCGCTGTAATGTTCTATGTTCTATGTACACTTCTTTATGTTGTGTTACATTAATGCTGCATCAGTCTATGTATTAGTTTATTTAAGATTTCTCAGTTATTATCGCATTTTGCAATATCTCCTAATTGCTGTATTGTCAGTTTTTCATTTGGTATCTTTCTCAGTCTTGCACCAGTAACTATTACAAATAAACTGAATTTTGTCTCAGTTTATATCAGTCTAGGTACTGTAATCATTGCTAACACACTGACTGTGTGGCCAAATTCCTCTGCAACTCAATTTTCAAGTTTGCTGATGACACCACCCTTATGGGTCAGATCTCAAACAATGATGAGGCAGGAATGAGACAGAGAATCTGGTGAACTGGTACAACTACAGTAATCTCTCCCTCAATGTCAACAAAATGAAGGGGATTGTCATTGATTTCAGTAAGCGTAAAGGAGAACATGCCCCTGTTTTCATCAATGGGGACAAAGTGGAAATGGTCAAGAGCTTCAATTTTTTAGGTGTCCGTATCACCAACAATCTGTCCTGGTCCCCCCACGCAAACACTATGATTACAAACCCTACCAATACCCTTACTTTTACTTTCTCAGAAGACTAAGGAAATTTAACATACTACAACTGTCACCAACTTTCACAGACGCACCATAGAAAGATTCTTTCTAGTTCTATCACAGCTTGGGGTGGCTCCTGCTCTGCCCAAGACCACAATAAACTGCAAAGGGGCATGAACGAAGCCCAGTCCATCAGGCAAAACAGGCACCCATCCATTGATTCCAAAGCAACCTGCATAATTAAGGAATCCACACACCCTGGACATACCCAACCAGAAAACCAGCCTGGCACTGTCAATCCGGCTAGGGCAATGAGCACACCTCCCCAACCCCAACCTCCTGGGGACCTCCATAGCCCAACTTCACTCCAGCAGGGTTGAGCCTCCAGCTTCCCACTAGTGGGGAGCTTTTATAAACTCTACTGAAGTGAAACACTCTTGGTAGGGGGGGGTAGATGCTGGCGGGCCTGGAGACTTAAGTCCCAGGCCTGGTGATATTTAAATGAGCATTATTCAGCTGCATGCTCATTTTTGGCACAAAGCTGATGAAGCTGGAAATCCGGTGACTGGAGTTACGTGGAGGACATGAAGCCCAGCGGGAAGCTCATTACACAGTCTCCGCTGATATCTGCCGGCCCGTTGTGTGGCTGGGAGAATTACCCTCGGTATGTGCTGTAGTGTTCTGTGGATTATGGGTTTCAGACTAAGCAATAGAGAGCTTGGATAATATCCAGTAAGTGGGATTGCTTGAATCATGGGATTCTCCAAAGGCTGCCTTGCTTACAGCTTGGTTATATAATAATAACTAATCAGCACCAGTGTCTATTATTGATCTGGATTCCCAGACTACCTGGATCCACTACAGTTTGTTTACTACTGCTACAGACCCATAGCAGACGTCATTTCCCTGGCCCCGCACTCAACCTGGAACAGCTAGATAACAAGGACACCTATTCAAACTCCTACTTATTGACTACTGCTCAGCCTTCAACACCATTAGCCCATAAAACTCATCTCCAAACTCCGTGCCTGGGCCCTAGCGCCTCCTTCTGCAATTGGATTCTGAACTTCCTAACTCACAGACCACAATCAGTAAGGATCGGCAACAACACCTTCTCCACAATCATCCTCAACACCAGTGCCCCACAAGGCTGTGTTCTCAGCCTCTTACTATACTCCTTATACACCTATGACTGTGTGACAAAATTCCCCTCCAATTTAATTTTTAAGTTTGCTGATGACACCACTGTAGTGGGTCAGATCTCAAACAATGGCAAGACAGAGTACAGGAATGAGATTGAGAATCTGGTGAACTGGTGCGGTGACAATAATCTCTCCCTTAATGTCAACAAAATCAAGGAGATTGTCATCGACTTCAGGAGGCATAAAGGAGAACATGCCCCTGTCTACATCAATGGTGATGAAGTAAAAAGGGTTGAGAGTTTCAAGTTTTTCAGTGTTCAGATTACCAACAACCTGTCCCAGTCCTCCCGTGCCAACACTATAGTTAAGAAAGCCCACCAATGCCTCTACTTTCTCAGAAAACTGAGAAAATTTGGCACGTCAGCTACAACTCTCATCAACTTTTAAGGATGCACCATGGAAAGCATTCTTTCTAGTTGTATTACAGCTTGGTATGGGCTCCTGCCCTGCAAGACTGTAAAAAACTACAGAAGGTCATGAATGCAGCACAGTCCATCATGCAAATCAGCCTCCCAGCCATTGAGTCTATTTACATTTCCTGCTGTCTCAGCAAAGCAGTTAACATAATTAAAGACCCCACACACTTCGGACATTCTCTCTTCCATCTTCTTCTTTCAGAACAAAGATACAGAAGTTTGAGATCACATACCAACTGACTCAAAAACATCTTCTTCCCTGCTGATATGGACTTACCTTGTATTAAGTTGAATATTCTCTATACCCTAGCTATGACTCTAACACTATGTTTTGCATTCTTTTGTTTCCTTCTTTATGAACGGTATGTTTTGTCTGTATAGTGCGCAAGAAACAATACTTTTCACTGTATGTTAATACATGTGACAATAACAAATCCAATCAAATCGAATCAAAATCAGTAGGGATACACAGAACTGGAGATTTACAATGAGGCATCTTATCAATCTGACATTCATTAAGTCAGATGGTTAATACGCCCCGTTGCATTGGAGGCTATTTGTATCCATGCCCAGTGTATTACTCTTACAATTGGATGGTTTCTTACTAATTGCAATCCCAGAGGCCAGAACGATAAGTTAATAAAGGCAAAACATCTCAGATGCTGGAATTACACAGTCAGTCTGTCAGTATCTGATATAGCATTTGATTCATCTTTATAAAAATCCTCCCCTTTGTTTCTCTAGTGGTTCCTTTTAAAGTGCAGAATTCCAGTCTGATTCTACTCCAATTGCACTATCCTCTTTCAGGTGGATTAGATGTTTTTTATATCTATATTGAACCTATTCCAAAGTCTTTAATCACTCTGATATTGGCTGAGAATTGAAAGATTTGTATTTATAAATGGCCTCTCACGGCCAACAAAGTGCTCTCGCATTACCATCTCCATTCCAATGTGGGAAATGCCACAACTCATTTCAGCAAAGCAAAATTCCACAAACAGCAAAGACATTAGGAGCAAATCATCTATCTCTATGATGTTGATTGAATGATAAATATTTATTTGGGCACGAGGGATAACTCCCCAGTGCCATAGGATCTTTTACCTGTGAGGATGCAAGAGACCTCAGTCTAATACCTGAGCTGATTTGATTTTGATTTGATTTATTATTGTCATATATATTAATACACAGTAAAAAGTATTGTTTCTTGCATGCCAAACAGACAATGCATACCATTCATTGGGAAGGAAACAAGAGAATGCAGAATGTAATGTTACAGTCATAGCTAAGATACTGAGAAAGATCAATTTAATGAAAGACATATCTCCAACAGTGTAACACTCCCTCAGTACCACACTGGAGACCAGCTTTTGATTTTTCTGTTCAAGCCCTGGAGTGGGACTTGAACCTATATTCTTCTGATTCAGAGCCAGGAATCTACCCACTCAGCCAGACTTCCCTAAAATGGTTCATGTTCTTTGTTAGCAAAGACTCATCCTGTGAGGATAAGAATATGACACAAGATTCTGTAATCTGAATGTTTATTCTCATCAGACTGTGAATTTAATTGCTGTTCATGGATAGAGGAGGGGAGGGCTTTTTTCAAAATTATTTGATTCTTTTTCAATGATATTTATTACAAATGCTGTACCTGATGCCTCTGGTAAAATTCTGTTTCTAGTCAACCTTGTTTTTCCCAGATAATTTAATCTACTGTACCTTAAATCCTTCCAAATTCTTGATTGATTTCTCAGTGGACAATGCATTCTCAAAATCTCGTAGGTTGTCTTCCTCACGATGAATCTTTTTTGCAATGCTCCTTTTCATTGTCTCCACATTATCATGCATGTACATATTTTACCTGTGATTTATTCCTGATAATCTTATGTGTCTCCTATTTCCAGTTTCTGACAAACCATATACACATATGTGACTTAGATCTTTACACTCATCTTTCTTAGCCCTAGGCTCTGACATGACCAGTTCTTTTACTTACTCTTTTAGTTTTTTCATTAATTATGAAGAACTCTGTCAACATAATTCTGTTGACACATTTACCTTTATTATTGATGTGAGAATCGTCTCAAAGTGCACATTATTACAGAATATGGCTTCTGATTCTATTCCGTCCAGTACACAGACATTGAGGTTATTTATTTAGAGTTACATCAGATATATAGTACAACCACTCCTTGTGGGTGGCACGGTGGCACAGTGGTTAGCACAGCTGCCTCACAATGCCATGGACCTGGGTTCAATTCTGGCCTTGGGTGACTTGTTGTGTGGAGTTTGAATGTTCTCCCCGTGCCTGCATGGGTTTCCTTCCAAAGATGTGCTGGTTAGGTGGATTGACCATGCTAAATTGACCCTTAAGTGTCCAAAGATGTGCAGGTTATATGGATTAATCATGGTAAACATGTGGTGTTACAGGATAGAGTGGGCCTTGGTAAAATACCCTTTTGGAGGATCGGTTCAGACTCAATGGGCCAAATGGCCTCATAGTGCACTATAAGGACTCTATGGATTCAACGCTGATGTTTATGCTCCACTCAAGCCTTCTCCCTTCCTTTCTCATCTAAATCTACCATCATAACCCTCTATTCTCACAAAATGTATCCATGATTTATGTGGCCTTCTCCAGCCAGCCCCCTGCTCCTCTCAACCCATCAAACTTTTAATATTCCTAACAGCTCAAACAAGGTACATTGTTTTTTGTATCAAATCATCGCAGATTGCAACAGCAGCTATTTGTCTTTAATTTGTTCATCCTCTGCAAGAAATATTTGAAAATTCAGGGAATACTCAGCAGGTCAGCAACATTGATAGAGAGAAATAGGGTTCTTGTTTCAGGTCAATGACCTTACAGCTGACCTGGGAAATGTTTGAAGCTCTGAAGATGTGAGACCAGCTTTTTTTAAAAAACTTATGCAGCAAATCATTATCTTAGCAATGCAATTTAGCACCCAGAAGTCAATCACTCCTCATTTGTGAGACTGGTGGGGGACGGAGTTGATCACACAGTAGTATTTGCAAATGTTTTTTCTAATTTCTGAAAACACTTCTGTGGATTTAACTCTGTATTCCAGTCAGAATGAATCCACAAGACAGATCTTTAATTTAAAAGTCAACATTCCCGCATGTCTCTCTTACTGGATATAAAACCTTAAATTGAGATGAACAGTAAATAATTACTCATGTGTTCGATGTTGATTCCAAGACCAGATTATGCAATTTTTTTCCCCGATTATCCCAACTCAGCACCCAGGGATGAGTCAGACAATTCCCATTCACAGACTGCAGGGTAAATCCATAGAGAACCACATCCACAATCTCGTCAAACATTTTAGTGAATGACTCAAAGTCAGTTTGACAGCACAGACAGAGACGATGGGAAGATAGAAATCACAGTGAAATTGCAGGATTGTGTAGTCAGCAGCAACATTTAAACCAGAACCCAGACACTGATTGCAACAGCTCCCTCCCTACAAATAAAAACAGAAAATGCTGAAACTCAGCTCCAGGGAGCTGCTGAGAAGCTGAGAAAGATGTGAAGGTTGGTGTGTCTGGATTGGCTAGCTAGTGACTGAAACCGGATCTGCTGATTTGATACAAATTTATCAGTGGAGGTGCACATCTCGCATGCTGTCCAATCACTATGGAACGAATGGGCACCCCCCACCCACCCCTGGCATCTCTCTCTGCCCCCACACGCCCGTCATTCTCCCCTTCAACCCCCCCATCTCTCCCCTTGACCATCTCTCTCTACCCCCAACCCCTCCTATCTCTCTACAGCCTATCTCTCTACCCCTCACACATTGTCTTAGCGATTTGGCTGCGCAATGTTTTAACTGTTGAGTTTATGTTGTGTATCATGTAGACTTCTTTTTGCATCAAAAACAGATATTTCATTAGGTGACAAGAATCTACAAAAGGTTGTGAATGTAGCCCAATCTATCAAGTGAATCAGCCTCCCATCCATTGACCCTGTCTACACTTCCCGCTGCCTTGGCAATGCAGCCAGCATAATTAAGGACCTCACATACCCCGGACATTCTCTCTTTCACCTTCTTGCTTCGGGACAAAGGTACAAATATCTGACCAACCGACTCAAGAACAGCTTCTTCCCTGCTACTGTCAGACTTTTGAATGGACCTTCCTTGCATTAAGTTGATCTTTCTCTGCATCCTAGCTATGACTGTAACATTACATTCTGCTTTCTCTCCTTTCCTTCTTTATGAACAATATGTTTTGTTTGTATACACGTAAGAAATAATACTTTTCACTGTATGATAATACATGTGACAATAATAATCAAATCAAATCAAAGGTATCAAACCAGTCTTTGTTGTAGGCTCACTGTTATCAGACAATACTTCTGTTGTTTTATAGGTAATGGAGTTTAATGGCTTCCAAACAGCATCAATCCCAGTTATGGTGTTCCTGGAAAAGCTTTGGTCAGTAACATTTGTTCAGATGAGAGGTGCTGGGATTTGGTATCATTAACTGTACAAAGGATGTTAATGCTTGGTGGGCTATCCTGTTTGAAATTGTGAAACTTCTTTGGCTAATGTATCTCCATCGCTATGGAGTGGGGAAGATCAGTGATGACAGACAATGCTTTCTTAATCTTTGTGCCTTCAATGAACTCTGTATTATCCATACCTTATTTTAGAGCAGACATTGCCACAAACATCAACCAAGGTCTGGACATTGGCACTGACTAGGCCTGGTCATCACCAGAAGGTACAGTGAGCAGAGTTCCCCACACATGTACCTCACGCAGTGCAGATTGTGACACCAACCACTCAGCAACAGAGTGAATATGCACCTCTAAAAATACCACTTCTCATTCATTCGTTCATTATTTAGTGGCATGCTCCCACTTAAGTTCTTGATTGCTTATCATTACACATAATATTCTCTCAAAATCTCAATCACTGATAAATTATCATGTCAGAATGTGAAAAAATATCATTTAGTGCTTTCACAGTGTGCAGTTTGAACACAACAAGGCCTTTTATATCAATTCATAGATCAACTGTGTCCTTAATTTGTGGGCACAGTAAGAAGTCTCACAACACCACATTAAAGTCCAAGAGGATTATTTGGTAGCACGAGCTTTTGAAGCTCTGCTCCTTTATCAGATGAATGGTGATGAGGTGAGTGGGAGTGGGGGGCTCCTCTGCATCCAATTAAAGAGGTTCCACTGATGTGGAAACGATTTCTGAGCTTCCTGCCGTATTCTCCCACTATTGAAGCCACTAGCCAGGGTCTGGGAGAATTCCATCTGATGTTTCCATTTCAAAATGTTCCTTCTTTGTTTCTTTCTGAATCCTTCCTCATCTACCTGCTTTTATTGAATTACATTCCTATCAAGGTTTCTGCATTCAAGTCTGCATAAACAGCTCTGAAGAAACACTATCAACTTGCAAAGCTAACAGCTGACTTTGCTGGTATTTCAGTTTTTGTCTCAGATACCCAGCATCTCGAGTATTTCGCTTCTTTGTAAAGGGAACTTGTTAAATTCATGTCTTTTCCCTCTAGTATTTCCCCCACCTCTCCTTTCCATCATGGACCCTGTTTTCTCATCTTTTCCGGTGTAAATGTTCCAGATTCAGGGCATCCTGAGACTAGCAAGCTGAGACCTCAACACCCCCAACCCTCACAACAGCACTCACCCTGCCCCACCCTACACAACTCTACCTCACCCTATACCCCATCCTCCCCACGCAACCCCACCTCAATGCTCCAATTGCCTGTGTCAGCCCACGCTTCGTGGATAGAAATCCGGACTCTGAGTCCATAGGTTTGGGTTCAATTTCTATACAAGGAATTGAGTACAACAACCAAGGTTGAAAGTGCAATGTAATACTGTGCGGCACTTTTGGATGAGAGTTCCATTCTTTTCTTTAATTATTTACAGGATGTGGGTGTCACTGGCTGTGCCAGCATTTATTGCCCTAATTGCCCTTGAGAAGGTGGTGATGGGCTCTTCCTTGCACTTGCAGTCTATGTGGTGTAGGTTCATCCATAGTGCTGTTAGGCCCTTTCAGATGGGTCTAAAAGATCCCACCATACTATTTTGAGAAGAACTGGGGAAGGGGGGGAATTTCCCCAGAATCCCAATCAACGTATACCCCTCAATCACATCACCCAAAACCAGATTACCTGAATGCAGTAAGTCCAGGAGTCAAGTTGTAAAGGAACAGTGCTTCATTACACAAAATAAAGTAAAGCGAGAAACCACAAGTCTATGGTCACTACTGAGACAAAGATATAATGAACCCACTCAGGGGTCTGCTTTATACAGGGTCCAATATACAAGCTCCACCTGGTTAGTTAATTACCAGCCCCCAGGGAGTCTGTATTCTTTTACATGTCAGCTATAATTCTCCCCAACTTTTACAGATGCACCATAGAAAGCATTCTTTCTGGATATATCACAGCTTGCCATGACTCCTGCTCTGCCCAAGACACCAAAAAAACCACAAAGGGTCGTGAATGTAACCTAGTCCATCACGCAAACCGTTGACACTGTCTACACTTCCCACTGCCTTGGCAAAGCAGCCAGCATAATTAAGAACCCCTCACACCCCGGACATTCTCTCTTCCACCTTCATCCATCAGAAAAAAGATACAAAAGTCTGAAGTCACATATCAACTAACTCAAGAACAGCTTCTTCCCTGCTGCCATCAAACTTTTGATTGAACCTACCTCGCACTTGATCTTTTTCTTCACTCTCACTATGACTGTAACACTCTCTCCTTTCCTTCTCTATGAACCATACACTTTGATTGTATAGCACAAAAAAATACTTTTCACTATGTACTAACACATATAACAATAATTAATCAAATCAAATTAAATCAAAATCAACAGGAAGGTCAGTCAGTGATGCAAGTCATGGGGTTTATCACACTGAACATCATTGTCATGTATGGGATCCTCTTGTGTTCAACTTGGCTGCCATTTTCATACATTACAACAGTGATTCCATATCAAATAAAGGAAAATGCTTTGAGATATCCAGTTGTCATGAAAGGTGTGAAGTGGTTGTTTTTTAGCCATTAACTGATAATTTGTCCTCTCACTCTTCATAAGAGTACTGATCCCTCAGATTCTGCTAATGCCAGGGCAGCTGAGGTCAGTGAGCAGAAACCTTGCCCCAACGTGATGGTGACAGCTGTACAGGCCCCAAGGACATTCCTGACCACTGACTCATGCTAAGGCATGGTTCACAACAGCTGTCCTCTAATACCCCCCTCCACCTACATCAACTCACACACAAGATCACCATTCACTTGACCCAAACTAAGTCACATATTTTCAGTTAGAAACTAGCTTGACTGATTCTCAATTGATTCATCAAGCTCCAAGAACATCTTATCTGTCTTTGTTTGATATTTAAACAGAATCTAACTTTCAAACTCACTCTTTAACTTCCAAACATGTCGTGTTAAATTCCACTTACAGACATTTTAACATTCTAGAAACACAGACAATCAGCTCCTCCTGTAGCTGTTCCTACGATGTTTAGTATTTGTGTTAGGTTCAATGTACTCCAGGTATAATTTTACACAATTTCTACGGGGATGTGCATATCGCTGATTGGAGCAGCATTTATTATCCATCCCTAATTGCCCTCAACTTAATGGCCTTCTAGCCCGTTTCAAATAGCATCTTTTTAAGAATCAACCTCATTGTTGTGGGTCTGGAATCACATATATCCCAGCCCAGGTAAGGACAGCAGATTTCTATTAGTGAACCAGATTGGCTTTTACAACAATGGGCATTGTTAAACTTTTAGTTCCAGATTTTAATTGAATTTAAATTTTAACAATCTTTAGTGGGATTTAAATCTGGGACCGCAGGGCATTATTCTGGGTCTGAGTTACTAGTCCAGTGACAATACTGCTATCCCACCCCCACTTCCCCATTCAGTTAGCTGCTCTGTGATCAGGCCTCAGGCCCCTTGCATTAGGAAAGGGAAGAAAGATCAGTGTCAGTGCCCTTGAGTGCTATTGATCAATTCTGGCTGGCTCCACAACATATTACTCCCAGAAACATCTCTAATTCCTTCAATGACCCCTCCCTTGAGATTACGCTTGTCAATTTGATTAACCCAGTCAATGTGCTTATTAAAATTACCCATTATTATGGTTGTATCTTTATAACAAACTCCCCGTATTTCCTGGTTTGTACTGTGTCCCATTGGATCTAACTCTATGGGGTAAAGGTATTAAAAGATATGGGGGTTGGGGGGGGGAATGGTGGTGGTGGTGAAGGAGTGATCAGATATTGAATTCAGTAATGGCCATGATCAAAATGAATGGTGGAGCAGGCTTGAAGGCCAAATGGCCTACTCTGGCTTCAAATTTCTATGTTACTGTTTGGGGAAGAACTGTAGATTACTCTCACCAGAACTTCTTCACTTTGCTATTTCTTATAGCTATCCAGACTGATTCCACGTCTTGCACTCCTGTGCTCATGTCATTTTCTTCACAGCACCAATCCCTTCCTTCACTAGCAAAGGTACACCACCTTCTTTTCCTTCCCCGGCCAGCCCTGACTCACCCAAAACCCTAACCCTTCCCCAGCTGGATGGCCAGCTCTCTCTCCTCTCTCCCTGTCCCAGTCAGTGCAAGTGCTGAGTGGGAACATGTTCCATCACCTCCACTGATCACCACAATCAGCCCTGCTCCCAAAAGAGAGAATCGCCCCCAAACTCTTTAAATTTGTTGTTATCATTTTTCCCTACTCTTGTATAATTCTTGGTGCAAAATAACATTCACATGTTCTGTCCCCTCCTTTTATTTTCAGGCAAAACAAATTCTCCCTAAATTGTCTCAAATTTGGTTTTTAATCCATAGATCTATAAACATGGACAGGGATCGCGGGTAGAAGTGGGAACATCAAGGTGGCGGCGCGGGCTCGTTGGGTCGAAGGGCCTGTTTCCCGTGCTGTTTTGTTCTTTGTTCTTTGTAACAATCTGTCTCATCACTAACCTGCAGTCCTACCTTCTCCTTTCAATTTGATTTTCTAATTTTCCATGTTACTGAATCCCTCTGCTTCCCTCTATTTAGATTAAAGCGTTACCTACAGCCCCAGTTACACAATCTCTCAGAATCTGGGCCCAGTACGATTCAGATGAAGGTGTCCCACCAGAACAGCTTCCTCCTTCCAAAGAACAAAACAGCATGGGAAACAGGCCCTTTGGCCCAACGAGCCCACGCCTCCACCCCGATGTTCCCACCTCTATCCATGATCCCTGTCTTTGTTTATAGATCTATGCATTAAAAACCAAATTTGAGACAATTTAGGGAGAATTTGTTTTGCCAATTAGCCTAACAGCACATCTTTGGGATGTGGGAGGAAACCGGAGCACCCGGAGAAAACCCACACAAGCACAGGGAGAATGTGCAAACTCCCACAGACACAAGCCCAAATCCATGTATCTGCACAGCACAGCGATAGCCACTGAGCTGTCGTATTGCCCATCAAATGGTCCAGGTCAAGTGTACACTAACAACGTGAAGCACTAGGATACTCTCGAAAAAATATCCAAGAGCAGCCCTCTCACGACCCATCGTGTGTATGCCCCTCGTTAGACAACAAGGTGGACCAAAGCACCTGTAGGATAAAAACACCGTGGTATTGGTGCCAATGTCACATCAGTTCAAATCCATTTCTTCCATATTTAACTTTAAGCCACACACTTACCTCTTTAATCATATTGGTCCTGTGCCAACTAGCTCGTGGCTTAGGGAGTAATCCAGAGATTGTTATCCCTTTGGTTCTGCTTTTTAATTTAGCCCCCAGCTCCTCATATTCTCTCAGCAAAACCTCTTTCCTTTTCCTATCAATGTGAACTGGATTTTTATCCTCTCACTCCAAGTTCCTCTGCAGCCCAGATGAGATATCCTGAACCCTGGCACCAGGCATGCCACACGACCTATGGGATTCTTGATCCTGGTCACAGAGAACCTGTCAATGCCCCTAACCATCCCCGATTATGACTAAATTTCTCTTCTCTCCCCTCATTTGAATGGCTTCCTGTACACAGTGCCATGGTCAGTTTGATCATCCTGCCTACAGTCCCTACTCTCTCAACCACACAGCGAGCAAGAATCTCAAATCTGTTGGACAAAGACAAGGGCTGAAGCATCTGCGACCCTATCTCTTGCATCCCTCTATCTACTTCACTTATGGTCAAATTCAAGGTAGCTCATCTAAGGGGTATAACTCTCTCCTGAAATACAGCATCCAGGTACCTCTCCCCCTCCTTGATAAGTCAAAGTGCCCGAAGCTCAGTTTCCAGCTCATCAACTCTGAGCCATAATTCCTTAAGCAACAAACACTTCCTGCAGACTGTCCACTCGGAATTACAATGGGATCCAGCTCCCAGGTCATGCAGGTACTGCACATTGCCTACTCTCCCATCTCGATTTTATTTCATTAGTGTTTAATTTGTTTTTTAAAATTTTCTATTGGTTTTTAGCTTCTTGATTTGTAAAACATTTCTCCATATTACTTTGAATCTGGAAGTAAATTAGTTCAAATTAGCAGCTACTTACCAACATATGAAATTACCATTTTCCAGTGATTGTTTTTCAAACTCAGCCCGTATAGCCCCCAAGCCTCACCCTGTATTTATCTTCTGCCCCAATATAGGTGTCCCTCACAGGTCCAACTGCCTCTGATCCTAAGAAGCTGAGAAATACCAGAGGGGAAAGGAAAGATGGTGAATTGATAGAGAAAATTGGCAATCAAAGATGACTGAAATTTGGCTGATTGGGATTGAGAAGTATTAATCTTCCGAAATTCCCAAAACCAAGGCATGAGGCTATTAATGTTGGCCAGCAAAATAAAACAATGGATAAAGTCTTTCTGCTATGAGAATTATGTTTGATTAATGGTTATATGAACAGTATGGCTAATTCCACATACATGACTAACTAATTAACAGGCTTGTGTTAAAGTTACTCACAATTAAAGTTGTGAATTTCTTCATATTGCCCTTCCTAACTACATTTTTGCTCCTGTACTGCTGCTACTAAACTGGGATAATGCCATGATTATGATGTTAATACTGTGCAATGATATGATAATTACTGATTTATGGTCTTCTTGGAATAATGGGTGAACTGTGAAAACTCTGTTGCAGAAACAGAAAGTGCAAATTGTTCAATCTTTGTAAAACAGTAGCTCTGGACACTGTGAAACAAAACTGATTTATTTCTGCTCTGATTTACTTCTCCTTTCCCAGCAGCTGTGGGTGCCCCTCAATCAAACTTGTAGCCTGTTCGCTTTAGCAATATTCTTTGAGAGACAAACATTGATGGGAAATTGTAAAAAAATCCTCTGCTCTTCTTCAGAATAGTATCATGGGATATTCAGCAGGGGAGACAAAAGGGACTTGGGCCTAACATTGTACCAAAAAGATGGTGGCTCAGTCAGTCCTGCATTTCCTTTACTGCTGGATACCAGCTTAGATTTTATTTTCAGTTCCTTAAAGAAGAACTTGAATCAAATTATCAGACCAGAGGACGAGCACCAAGCCTTGTGGATGGAAGCTGAGACATTCCTTCTCTACCTGCTGTTACCTTGGCTAATTAGTGAGGTCACATGAACATTGCCAACCAGATTTCTCAATAACATAAACACAAGGATGAATGTGAGGTTATCCACTTCAATAGCAAAAATAAGAAGGCAGATTATTATTTGAATAAATGTAAATTGAGAGAAGTAGATACTAAACAAGATATAAAAACATGTCACTGCTGTCCTTATGCATCAGTCACTATAAGTAAGCACGCAAGTACAGCAGGCAGTAAAGAAAACAAATAGTATGATGTCCTTCATAGTGAGAGAATTTGAATACAGGAATATGAATGTACAAATGTTTTGCTGTAATTGTACAGCGTGTTTGTGAGGTCATACCTGGAATATTGTGTGCAATTTTGCTGTCCTTATCTGAGGAAGGATGTCCTTGCTATAGAGGAAGCACAGCGAGGATTTACCAGGATGATTCCTGAAATGAAGGTCTGTCATATGAGGAGAGACAAAATCAGTTAGGATTACATTCCCCAGAGTTTAGAAGGCTGAGAAAGGATCTCATAGAAAATTATAAATTCTATCAGGGTGGATTCCCAATAGTGGGAGAGTTCAGGACTAGGGGTCATAGTTTGAGGATAAGGGGTAAAGCTTTTAGAATTGAGGTGAGGAGAAATTTCTTCATTCAGAGGGTGGGGAATGTGTAGAATTCATTCCCACAGAATGTAGTTGAGGCCAAAACATTGTCTGATTTCAAGTTGGAATTAGATACAGTTCTTGGGGCTAAAAAGATTAAGGGATATAAAGAGAGGTTGGATCAGGTATTGAAGTTGATGATCAGCCATGATCATAATGAATGTTGGAACTAGCTCAAAGGTCAAACTTTCTCCAATAGTTCAACAGATTTATGTCAATATAGAACTTTTGGAGTGAAGGCAACATTCTCAGGATCAACAAGCAGACACCTCGAGGAACTAAACATTGTTTTAAATCACTGATTTTCCCCTGTTGAAACGATGTTGCAATAAACCTAAACACAACTGTTTATATCATGCATAATTTCCTTGTGGTTGAAGGATCAGTAATTACAGCTACACACTTTCAATTCCCCATTGGGCTAGGTTTTGACTGCTTGTGTGGGAAATTCTTCTGGCCACTCCACAGATAACAGCATTAGATAGTTTGGATTTTACACATGCTTTGCTTCTGTTACAGTTAAAAATATCCCAGAAATGTGACAACGGAATGTCAACACCAAATAGTTCCAGTGAATTCCTGCTATGTGATGTTTCTGATAAAGGGAATTTGTGATAAATATTTAACCCTTTCCAGTGAGACATTCAAAGTGATGCAGAAAGATAGGACAAGTAAGGAAGACAACCAAGTAACTTAAAAACAGGAGATCATTACATGAAAACCTTATTTTATTTGTGGGAATTTGTGGGACATTGGTATTTCTGGCCGGTCAGCAGTTATTGCCCATGCTGAGTTGCCCTCGATAAGGTGGTTGTGAGCTGTCTTCTTTAATCACTGTATTCCATGTTCTGTGGGTTAATTCACAATGTTGTTAGGGAGAGAATTTCAGGGTTTTGACCCAGCGACATTGAAGGAGGGCCAATATATTTGCAAGTTAGGATGGTGAGTGGTTTGGAGGGGAAAGTCCAGGTGATGGTGTTCCCACGTATCTGCTGCCTTGTCCTTCTAGCTGGAAGTGCTTTGTGGGTTTGGAAGGTGCTGTCTAAGGATCTGGTGAATTGCTGTGAAAAACTGTATCATTTAACTTTATTGTGTCAGTTCATACCATTTTAATCCCAATTTCCTGCTAATTCTCTGTTTGGCCATTCAAATCTCAGGATATTTTTGTCTTAAATACCTCCATCTTCAGAGCTCTAGATTCTCATTCCTGGGTCAGATGCACAGTCAGGAGATTTCCCAATAGCATGAACTCAACCATTAAAATTGTCTGCCTGCACTTGCGATTGCCTGTGGGGGCTGGTGGTGATGGGCTAGATTGGGAGTCAAGCTGCATGACCCCAGAAGGCTGATTGTCCAACTCAATCCCACCCCTATATCCTTTGATCCCCTTCACTCCAACTGCTCTAACTAATTTCTTCTTGAAAACATTCTATGTTTTGGTCTCAACTATATTCTGTGGTAACAAATTCCATAGGCTGACTGCTCTCTGAGTGAAGAAATGTCTCTCAGCTCAGTCCTACAATGTTTACCCCATATCCTGAGACTGTGACCACTGGTTCTGAATTCCCCCTACCACCGGGAACATCCTTCTTTCTTCTACCCTGTGTAATCCTGTTCAAATTTTATAAGTTCAATGTGACTCTTCTTAACTCTTCTAAACTTCAGTGAATATCATCCTAACCGACTCATTATCTCCTCACACATCAGTCCTGCCAGGGAACACAATTCCAGGAATCAGTCTGATAAACCTTCTCCACGCTCTCCCTGGGGCAAGAACATCCTTCTTCAGATAAGGAGACCAAAACTGCACACAATATTTCAGGTGTGGTCTCACACTCTAGGATCCTTCTCCCTGGTCATTGCTACTATAGAATATAGACCTTACAAAATATAAAACATAAAGAAAGACTTTGCAAACTATAAATGATAGAAATAGCAAATATTTACCCAACCGTACTCACCCAACCACCTGCTTTCACTTGTCCTTGATCACTTTGAATCCTGCTTTGAGTCTCACTCTTTCACTCCCTCTTTTATCCTCTGAGCTCGCTTTCAGCCTTGCCCTTTCTCAACCATCTGGGCCCAGACCATGGGAGCTTGGTCAATCTCATGAACCAACACTCAGGGTGAGTGTAAGAGCCTCAGACAGGAGAGAGTACAAACCTCCCTCAGTTATCAGAATCAATCAGCCCAGAATATGATCATTAACATCCATGAGATACATGTTTGACTTTGTACCCGTAACAGGGCAATCACATTACTGGCACATTGCTGGAATGGGTGAGCGCTGCACACCAGCATCCAGTCCCACCTGAAGGCCAATCCAAGACTCTAGAGGTCACTGAAAAGAGAGATGATTCCAAAAGTTCTTCAGCACCTCATCTTCCAGCACCTCCCCAGCCCTTCCACCAGAACCCTCATCCACTGCTGACATGGCTGCCCATGCAAAGGGGCTATAATCTGAAACACAGCAAAACCAGCCTCCAGGTTCAACACTGTCACAGAGACAGAGAAGTGAGCAGCCTGTCTCCACCGACTCTGAGGCAGCATTTTGTCAGCTTGTGTGAGAGCAAAAGGCATCGTCTCACCTCAAGCATGAACGAATTCACCATGGTTACACCTGTCACATTGAGCTTATCACATTTGAGCAGTTATTGAATACAATTACTTGCACTTCTACATAACTCGATGTGTATTTTTAAAAATTCTTTCATGCAATGTGAGCATCACTTCCTAATTACCTTTGAACCAGAAAACCCTAAGACAGAGGAGTAGAAGTAGGCAGCAGCTCCATCTCAGGCACGAGTACTGGATGCAACAAGTTCATCCGCACTGCAGTGTCACCCATTGGCCAGTGTGTGGGCATCACAGCTCGAAAGGCCACATCATTCAGGTAGCGCTGCTGGTCTACTGCCTCTTCCAGTGGCTGCATTGACATTGCAGAAGCCACAGGATGTAATTTGTTCAATTTGCAGAGGTTTATATGGAAAGCGAGAATAGTGCATGTGATACACAGTTCTGAAACAGAACCAGTGAGTGGATTGGATGTTGTGGAAGTTCTTTCACGGTGCTGCAAGGGCAGTTATATCATTATCATGCATGAGGTGCTGTTCCTGAGTAAATGTGGAATCCATTTAGAGGAGGTTTATGTGGAAATACATCATCAAAGTGGCTGACAGCAGATTTTATATAGAGGGATCTCGTGTAAATCTATTTTGAACAAGGCCCTTGCTGATGATGAATCTCCAAGATGGCAGCAGTCCTGACTACATGGCCGTGTTTCTCTATTGCTCAGATATTGGCCAGCTCCTCATCTTCACCTGATACAAAAGATGTCCAGACAGCGACAAGAAAATGCTCTGAGCCATTTCCCATTAGTCGCTGCCTGGGAGAATCTGGGATAAATGGCATTGCCAGAAGTCCAGACATTGGACCGGGGACAGTAGGGCAAATTCCAGTGCAACCCTAGAAAATCCAGAATAGTTGGTCACTGGGCTTCACACAGCTATTTCTAGCTGGTGAGAGAACTGTGTGGAAAATGATTTGTCTTGTTGTTCTGGTATAGTCTATAAAGGCAAAATTCTAAATGTGACTCTCCTATCAAAGACAAAACTCCCAGCTTTGTTGGAAGTCATCACACTGAGGAGGTTCCTTCACACACATCCACAGGATGAAAGACAGTCACAGAGCTGAGGATATGTGTATTGTGGAGGCCAGAGATGGAAACCCAAAGCATCACTTCAACAATATTTGCAAGGATTATATGAAATCCCTAAACATCGACTGTTGCACTTGGAGGTCACTTACTGATGGGAAATCACTGGTTCACCCGAGGAAGAGGAGACTTTGGGGCACAGTGGTAATGCCCCTATTGCTAGGCAAAAAGTTCCAGGTTCAAGCCCACCATCTGGACTTATTGGTCACAGAATGAGTGTTCATAACACACTTCAGCAAGGATATCCTTGCACCACTGAAAGGAAAAAAAGTGTGTGAAGATTTGCTAAAGAAAAGAGGAAGTTGGTGATGCTTCCTGCAGGCTGGCATGTACCACCATGATAAGCAATGGGTACAGTGATTTGGCAACAGGTGCCAACACCAGAAATAACCCATAACATCATGTGTCAGGTGCAGCACTTGTAACAGAAACTCTCATTAATATAAGATAAAAGCAAATTACTGTGGATGCTGGAATCTGTGAGGAGAGAAGAGAGCTGACAAGAAAGAATTTTGACAAAAGGTCATCTGGACTCCAAACTCTTTTCTCTCCTCCCAGATGCTTCCAGACCTGCTGAGATTTTCCAGCATTTTCCAGCATTTTCTCTTTTGGTTCCTGCCTCTCATTAATTGGTCCCTTCAGCCATCAACAAAGAAGTGTACCGCCTCTAAGTGATTGTTTATTCTGTGTCTATCGCCTTTTGTAGGCAGAAGGATGCTGGAAGCTCCCAAGTTTTCAATGTATTTGCCAAGTGTTCTGCTGATCTGGTCTTGCAATTGTGTCACTCACTGCAGGAAATATTCTGCATTCTGTAGACATGCAGCAAGACAATTACATTCCAATAGTGACAAACACTTCGGGAGTCAGGCTGTGATGTATGGTTTCACAGTCCATAAACTCATTGATTGAACAATTAAACAGCAGATTAGTGGATCTTTTCTCCTTTGCAAATGCTAATTTTTCCATTGTTAATTTTAACTGGTCAGTTTAACATCTTGTCATTCAATCGAATTGGCCGTGTGTGGGGGACAATATAAGAAATGTTAGCTAAATTTCCTCAAATTCTTTCCCTCCTGCTCCTGCCCGGCAGTTACCCGTACAACTACCTTGGTTAAACGTCATTATTTCATTCATCTCACATGCATGCTTAGATAGTGAGTGTTCAATAGTTATTCAAGCGTGGGTGTTATCATAGTTTATCCTCATGTACGCGCAGGAAGTTCAGAGTGGAGTTCACTACGATAATCATTAGAGGCAGGAAATCTGAACTTAATGGCGATGGTATAATAGCATCATTCAGGGACTTAAAAAAATGGTTATATAATTATAGAATCCCTACAGTGCAGAATGAGGCCATTCAACCCATTGAGTCTGTACTAACTCTCCAACAGAACATTTTACTAAGGCCCACAACTCCACTCTCATCTTGTAACTCTACACATTTACCCCACTAATCACTCTAACACACATATCTGAATAATTTAGCTTGGCCAATTCACCTAAGCTGCATATCTCTGGAGTAGGGATGGAAACTGGAGCACCCAGAGGAAACCCAGGCAGTGCTTATTTCACTGTTAGGTTGCAATAGCTTCTATAAAGTGAGCTTTCATCTAGAATATTTGATTTTGATTTGATTTGATTTATTATTGTCACATGTGTTGGTATACAGTGAAAAGTATTGTTTGTTGTGCACTATACAGACAAGACATACTGTTCATAGAGAAGGAAACAAAAGAGTGCAGAATGTAGTGTTACAGTAGCTAGGGTGTAGAGAAAGATCAACTTAATGCGAGGTAGCTTCATTCAAAAGTCTGACAGCGACAGGGAAGAAGCTGTTCTTGAATCCTGCGGTATGTATTCTCACACTTTTATATATTTTTCCAGACAGAAGAAGGTGGAAGAAAGAATGATGCTGATTGAAAAAGTGTTTGAAACAGAAACAATTAGTGTGGCCACTCTTCTCAGATTTTCCAGGACTGTTTTGAATTTGATTTTCTATTTCATGTCCAGGATCAGAATCTCCTGGGATACCATTCAGCCCAGGTCTCACTTAAACCTAAGATAAAAGCAAAATACTGCGGATACTGGAATCTGAAACAAAACCAGAAAATGCTGGAAAATCTCAACACACCTGACAGTGTCTGGAGGTTGAAAATAGAGCCTTTGGACCTTCGGGTCATCCAAACTTGAAACATTGGCTATATTCTCTCCCCACAGATGCTGTTAGGCCTGCTGAGGTTTTCCAGCATTTTCTGTTTTCACTGCAGCTGCTTCTAACTGGTTTGTGTCTATGTGTATGCATTCTGCTGCTACATATATACAGAGCTAAGTACAGACAGTCACGAGGAACATGGGCCAGGACTTTCCTTAGAGGATTGTTCAGCTTTGGCAGGTGGATTGTTCAGGTTTGGGGAAGTGTTCAGTGGGTGTCCAATGGAGGGAATGGAGATCCAGCCGTTAGCAGCAGTCTCAAATTGAAGTCCGAACCCGAGGCCACCATCATTTTGGTATGTAGTCCTCTCTGCCCAAGACCACAAGGTGCTACAAAAGATCATGGATATAACCCAATCCATCACACAAACCATCTATTAACTCTGTCCACACTTCCTGCTGCCTTGGCAAAGCAGCCAGCATAATTAAGGCCCCCATGCACCTCAGATATTCTCTCTTCCACCTTCTTCCATTGGGAAAAAGATACAAAAGTCTGAGATTACATACCAACCAGTTCAAGAACAGCTTCTTCACTGCGGTCATCAGACTTTTGAATGTACTTACCTTGCATTAAGTTGATCTTTTTCTACACCCTAGCTATGACTGTAACACTACATTCTACACTCTCTCTTTTTCTATGAACGGTATGCTTTGTCTGTATAGTGCACAAAAAACAATACTTTTCACTGTATGTTATGACAATAATAAATCAAATCAAATTAAATCAAATCAAATCAAACCAAATCCCAACCTCCCTGTACAATCCTGTCTGGATCCCCTCTACCGATCCTACAATCTCAGCAAGACCCCCTATCCTGATTCTAAATTCGCACTGGATCCCCCCTCCTGATCCTGTGGTTCCCCCATTAAAAATTATCCCTTTTTTTAACCTCAGAGTTGGTCACCGTAGAATCAATAATCATTTTCAAAAAGGAATTGGAAAACGTTTGAACTGGTGAATCTTGTATGGACCATGAGGAATGAGGAGGGTAGTGGGTGGCACCGTGGCACAGTGATTAGCACTGCTGCCTCACAGCGCCAGGACCCAGGTTCAATTCCAGCCTTGAATCACTGTCTGTGTGGAGTTTGCATGTTCTCCCCGTATCTGTGTGGATTTCCTCCGGATGCTCTTGTTTCCTCCCATAGTTCAAAGATGCTTGGGTTAGGTTGATTGGCTAAATTAAATTGCACCTAGTGTTAGGGGATTAGCAGAATAAATATATAGAAATAAGACCTGAGAGAGATTGGGTCTAGTACAGACTCGATGAGCTGAATGGCTTCTTTCTGTGCAGTAGGGATTCTATGAACTGGATAGCTCTTTTAAACAACCAGTACAGGGTACAGTGGACAGAATTGTCTTTTTCAATGCATTATCATTTTATGATTCTATATTCAGTTTTTAATTCCAATTATGCATTTTATTGTATTCCTTTTTTCTGATGAGTTGTGCTATTTGTAAAGATCCAGCTTTCTGTACAGCGTGCTTCAGATCCATAATTCATAATCCATAATCCATAATCTATAATCAGTCACTTGCCCAGAACCATCCTCCTTTCAAAAAGGTAGGCTGCGCCATTTTATGATTTAGGTCACTGAGCTTGGAATAATTTAATTCCTGCATCATATAACTATTGTCACTCTTGAGTAGTCCTTTAGTGATAGAATCATGGAATCCCTACAATTAGAAGGAGGCCATTCAGCCCATCGAGAGCTAAGTTGAGTTTCTGCTGACCTCCCTCCAGTTAATGCTGATGTAAAAGATCCCAAAGTACTAATGTGAAGAGATGAAGAGGAGGTCTCCCCTATGTCCCAGACAATATTTATTCCTCAGTCAACATCAGAAATCAGATTATCTGGATCGGTCACATTACTGTTTGTGGGATCTTGCTGTGCTCAAATTGGCTACCATGTTTCTTGCATTACAACAGTGACTACACTTCAAAAATACTTCATTGGCTGTAAAGTGCTTTTGAGATGTTTGATGCTAATAAAGTTTCTATGTAGATACAAGCAAGATTATATTTCTATTTTCTGCTTATAATTAGACAGTATGCTTTGAAAATGAAATTAAAAGTGCTTCACACATACACAGGCAAATGGAACAAATTATTTTCATCATTTACTTTGATAATATATGGCTAAAAATGTTTTCCAATTATATCGATATGGCACCAATCATATTGGTCAATTGGGCAGTTCTCTGGCCTGAGTAAGGATAGTGTGACATAGTTTGCAGGTGAATGAAGTAGGGGCGGCACAGTGATACAATGGTTAGCACTACTGCCTCACAACGCTAGGGACTTGGAAGGGACTTCAATTCCAGCCTCTTGTTACTGTCTGTATGGAGTTTGCACGTTCTCCCCGTATCTGCATGGATTTCCTCTGGTTGCTTGGGTTTCCTCCCACAGTCCAAAGATGTGCAGTTTAGGTGGATCGGCCATGCTGAATTTCCTCTTACTGTCATGGGGATTGACAGAGTAAATCCGTGGGTTACAGAAATAGGGCTGGGGGGGGTTGTTGCCCACTTGATGGGCTGAACGGCCTTCCCTGATCTGATATTACCCACTGTGTTCCTCTGCTTAGTAGTCTTTTGAACATGTAGAAACCAGGAACGTTAACAGCCCACCCAGTTAGAGAATTAGTTTAAACTGACAATTTTCTTGTTGAAGAGAGTGTGACTGAACAGAGAGCCACATATTCAAACTCGATTGGTACAATCTGCTCAGAGAGACATTGGCAAACCTGCCTTCAGAAGAAGGTCAGTCAATGTTGACAGCAAACTTTGATCTGGTTTAATCACACACCTGAAAACCTTGGAACCAACTCAGATTGGGAATGATATTTTAACAAATTAAAATGAAGATGAATCTTGAAAAGGTAAAAGGGGTAAAAGCAAAATACTGGAGATGCTGCAACCTGAAACAAAAACAAATCATGCAGAAAAATCTCATCTGTGGAGAGAGAACCAGAGTTAATGATTGAGTCTGGATGACCCTTCATCAGAATTGTTATGTGTTAAACTGTATATTCACATGTCTATTGTAAAATAAAACAGTTTAACAATCTAAATTGACTTTCTCTGATTAGAAAAATGCACCAAGGACTCAATTAGATTACAATACCCAATTTTGTTTTGTTACTATATCAATGACAGCCCATTTTATACTTTTTAAATTTTTACTCCATCCTGAAAATTAAAGTCAATATTTAGACTGGAGCAGGTAAACTGGCTCTGTTCCTTGCTTGCTCCAAAAAACAAATTCACATTCCAATTGAATCCAATCC
The DNA here is from genome assembly GCA_024679065.1 of Sphyrna mokarran. NCBI lineage: Eukaryota > Metazoa > Chordata > Chondrichthyes > Carcharhiniformes > Carcharhinidae > Sphyrna > Sphyrna mokarran. The sequence goes on from JAGIQG010000024.1 coordinate 2,137,632, forward strand.
TTGGTCCCCACAAGAAAGACAAACATGATCCATTATGCTATCAGTTGTTTAGATATGGAGCATGGGATTTGTTTATCGACGCATGATTCAATACCCAAGAAAGTATCAAAAGCGACCACTCAATTGTAACAGTGATTGGCAGAGTACAGCAGGAACCCTTTCTTCTTCCTGTAACCATTCTCCAAATTGTTAGTTTTTACCCATGTAAAGGAAAGTCCTTTTCCAGGTATCGTTATCACGTCTGCCTCTGCCTAAAGGCTCATGGTCTCACCATATCGCTCCCGTGCCAGTCTTCCCGTTTGCTAATAACTTGCTTCACTTTTCAAACTGTGTTTATTGTTAAATTAAGTATGAAAAAGAATCTGTATTCAATAATGGTGCAATAATATTGGTATAAATATCCAGGTAAATGTGCAACACTCTGCTTGTCTGTGTCCAAAAATACTAAGTGGTAAAGAGGTATGGAGAAATCAAACCGAGGCATTGCAGTCCGTAACGCAGAAACTGTTAATTGCAGAGCAAATGAAATGCTGAAGCTACATCCTCAGTCTTAAATACAAGGGAGAAGCCAGAGAGCTTGTTGTACAGTTATGTACATTGTTACAGATAGAGAACAAAAAGCACCATTCTGTCCTTGCACGAGATCTTGGTTAAATGGCTCCCACAACACTGTGTCTCATTCTGCTCCCTTCATGTGGTGGGAGATGGAGAGATGCTGGAACGAGAGTCAATTAATATTGATATAAATCCCTTCATTCCCACAACAGCTCCAGAGAGCTCGGTTCCCATACGCTGAAAACAGTAATTTGCGAAATCTTGACTGAGGGATTTAAATCAGGCGGCACGGTGCACAGTAGTTAGCACTGCTGCCTCATAGCACCCGGGACCTGGGTTCGATTCCTGGCTTGGGTCACTGTCAGCGTGGAGTTTGCACATTCTCCCCGTGTCTGTGTGCATTTCCTCCGGATGCTCCGATTTCCTCCCACAATCCAAAAGACATGCTGATTAGGTGCATTGGCCATGCTAAATTTTCCCTGAGGACTTTCATAGTAACTTCATTGCAGTGTTAATGTAAGCTGACTTGTGACACAAATAAATAAAAATAAAATGAACAAATGTATTGGGCTGCGTCTATTGGACGGAGTTAGAGGACATTGGTAAGGCCACATTTGGAGTACAATTCTGGTTGCTCTGCTATAGGAAGGATGTTATTTAACTGGCAAGGATGCAAAAAGATTTACAAGGATGTTACCCGGACTGGAAGGTTTGAAGGAGAGGCTGGATAGGCTGGAACTTTTTTTCCCTGGAGCCTTTATAAAATCATGAGGGGCATGGATAAGCTGAATAGCCAAGGTCTTTTCTACTGGGTAGGGGTGTCCAAACAAGGGGGCTTAGCTTAAGTATATTTATTATTATCACAAGCACATTAATATTGCAATGAAGTCACTGTGAAAATCCCTTCGTCGCCAAACTTTGGTTCAGGTACACCGAGGGAGAATTTAGCACGGCCAATCCACCCTAACCAGCACGCTTTTCAGACTGTGGGAGGAATCTGGAGCACCCGGAGGAAACCCAGGCAAACGCAGAGAGAACATGTAGACTCCACACAGACAGTGACCCAAGCTGGAAATCGAAGCCCGGTGCTGTGAGGCAGTTGTGCTAACCACAACACCAGGTTTAAGATGAGAGAGGAAAGATTTCAAAGGGATCTGAGGGGCAGGGTGGTGCGTGTATGGAATGAGCTGCCAGAGGACGTGGCAGAAGCAAGTACAATTACAACATTTAAAAGACATTTGGGCAGGTACATGGGTGGAAAAGCTTTAGAGAGATATAGGTCAAATGCAGGCAAATGGGATTAGTTCAGTTTAGGAAACCTGGTCAGCGTGGATGAGTTGGGCCGAAGAGCCTGTTTCTGTGCTGTATACATCTATAACTCTATAGCCAGAACTGTACTGTCCCATCCATCAGGGGAATTGGAGTGGGACGGGGGTGGGTTATGGGAAGGTTCATTGACCTCAGGAGGGATTTTAGGATTATGGGACGAGGGAGCCATTAAACTCCCCCCCCCATAAACTCTAGAGAAAATCAGCAGAAAATTAGTTTCGTTATCAGACAATATTCCTTTTATAGATTTTTGGAATCAGTTGATGATTGGTGCAGTGAGTGTAGATTTACTGCAAATGTTGAACATGGATGGGATAGTAAGGATGAGATACCTCTGAATGATAGCTGGTGTTTGGATGATTTACCATTACCATGTGCTGAAGTTGATTTGTGATCATCTTAAAGAGTCAACAAGGAATGAACATTATTTGGAAGGATCACAGGGTTAGCAGGTGACAATGAGTTTGTGTTTGCTGAATGTTCTCATAATCAAATAACTGCCCCCAATCTTACCTGTCTAGATTTACATATGTCAGATAACAACACAGCTGAGGAATTGGAAAGCTGCCATTCAAACCATTTCTCTGTGAGAGCTGGGACCTTGGAAAAAAATGAGGGCAAACTTGAAAAAACAAACTGTGACCAGGTGCTTTACAGCTGAAGGAAATTTGGAATAAAGCACTCCAAAATTATAACCGGATTCCGAGCAAAAATTTCTCCTAAAACATTTTACAGGAACAAAAAACATTCGCTCATTGCTGTTCAGAGATCAAACTAACCTGTGTTATTGGGAAAAAATATTTTTAGCTCAACTCATCAGGCCTATCCTGGTTTCTGGAATTTGCATTTACTGTTTCCATAGAAACTGAAATGTTACACTGGTTAAAAGTGATCATCATTGTCTCAAATCTTTATATTTAGTTTTTTTCTAACAAAAGCATGATGTACATTTCAAAACCGCAACTGACCCTTTTGGAAAGAGTTTGAAATCTAATATGGTTCTCACAATATTTGGCGATAGACTATTGCTATTTGGTAAATTTGGCACAATTATTGCCATAGAAACATGCTCTCCATCAAACTGAAATAAGAGAAACTGTTAGAGGAAGCTAGTGAATCTACATTTACTGATAGTCTTAAGTAATGCAGAACTCCTTCAAAATAAAAGGTGATTTTTTTTCCTCCCTTCAGGTTTAAAATTCGAGGTGACAATTATTACATAGAACTTATTGCAGGGACAAACTTATCTATACTGGTTTTTATGCACCACATGAGCCTTCTCGCATTCTGGTTGCTCACTCTCATTCCATCAACATATGATTTATTTATTTAATCTACTGCCTTTTAGTGGACGAATAGTCATTGTTGTATAACTGGAGATACTTTGTGAATGTACAGAATCATTAGATATAGGATTTATATTTCTTTATTGTTTTGATGGGATGTAGGTGTGATTCACTGGGTCAGCATTTGTTGTCCATTCCGAACTGCCCTTGAACTGAATGATTTGCAATTGTTGTGAGTCTGCAGTCACATGTAGGCCAGACCATATAGCAGGTTTCCCAAAGGATATTAGTGAAGGTTTTTCAACAGTTTTTTCATCATCACCACTAGATTTATACTGAATTCACATTCCACCATCCACTGTAGTGAGATTGGAAGCCGGGTCTCCAGAGCATTACTCTGGATCTCTGGGGTTACTAGTCAAGTGACAACACCACTATGCCACTATGATGTGGTCAACAGGACCTGTAATCAGTAGAATTTAGAAGAATCAGTGAGGAACTAACTGAAAAGTATAAACTTCTGATAAGGTTGAACAGACCAGATATAGGGATGATGATTCCTCTGGCTGGGAGAATAAGGGATCATAGTCTCAGGATACAGGAAAAATCATTGAGGACTGATTTGAGGAGAAACATCTTCACTCAGGGTGGGGGAGATGAAACTATGAAATTCTCTATCACAGAAAGCTGTGGAGGCCAAATCACTGAATATCTTTAAGAAGAAAATAGAAGTATTTATGTACTGTATAAAGGCATCAAGGGGTATGGATAGAAGATGGGAGGATGGTGTTGAGTTAGAGGATTAGCCATGGTCATGCTGAGTGGTGGAACAGACTGAAAGGGCTGAATGGCCTACACCTGATCCTATTTTTGCATTTCTATATCACAGAATTTTAAAAGACAGGAGAAGGCAATGTCTGTGTTGTTTGTCAAAAAGATATTAATCTCATAACTTTCCTCATACTTTAATTGTTTTCATCTTCACATAGCTATGAATTATCCTTTTGTAAGACATTATAAATTAAACTTCTATCCCTATTGGTTGGATCTCTGGTTGGGAATTCCATTACCCTAAAAAAAAAGTTTTTAAATTTCCCAACCCTCTTCCTTTATTATTTCAATGATGATCTTAAATTGCTGCCTGTGATTCTTGACTCGGTAACCAATGGGAAGCTTCTTCCAATTACCACATCTCGCCCTCCCCCCCAGCCCCGCCAGACCCCTCTCCCCCCCCCCCCCCCCCCCCACACCCCCTCCCCCCGGCCCCATCCAGCTGATTTCTAATCACTAAACCTGGGACACATAGAAAAGCTATAGGAAGGTGGGGTGTTGTGATGATTAACATGGTGGGTGTCCAATGGCAGGAGTCTGGGGGAGGGGCAGTTGACAGTGGGAAATCATGTGATGACATCACCTAGAAAATGTCCAACCGAGTGGCAACATTATTGTATCGATCATTTCAAATACATCATCTGCAATGGATCATCAGAACCAAAAGGAAGTGACAACTCCCCAGATGAGTGTTTGAAATGTCACAGCGTACACAAGGCTACAGACCAAGTGCTGGAAAATGGGATTAGAATGGATAGATGCCTGATAGCCAGCACAGACATGATGGGCTGAAGGGCCTCTTTCCGTACTGTAAATCCCCATGATTCTAACTCCCCTGGAGATGCCAAGAGGGTGGTTGGAGGGAGGCAATATGATGTGTGTTCACTGGTAGAAAGACCAAGTTTCACTCAGGTTTCTCCTCACTTTATATTCGACAAAAAGAGAAAAGGTGAAAAGCAGGACATTTAAACTATTTTTAAGAAATGATCAGGACATTTAATGAAAACCAGGACTATCCCAGCAAAACCAGGATAGCTGGTCACCTCACCTACACCATCTCCCAACGCTCCTCATCCTGATCTTAAATGTTTCCTGTCTCTTTTTGTGTTTTACATCAAACTCCCAGTGAAATGCTTTGGGATGGTGACTGTTGTGATATTCATAAACACAGCAGCTGTTTTATGCACAGCAAGATTCCACAGATAGAAAGCTATTGAATCTATTTTTAGAAACCTTGTCTAGGAAACTGCACCTCCTTCAACAACAATTTGCAGTATTTATATAGCGCTGTTGGTGTAAGGAAGTGTCGCAAAGGGCTTCCCAGGGACATCATAAAACAGAATCTGACACTGGTACACTTGCAGAGATATTAGATCAGGTGACCAAAAGCTTGGTTAAGGAGCAAAATAAAGACAGAAAGAGAGATGGAGCGGTTTAGGGAATTCTGGAGCTTAGGGCCCAGGCAACTGAAGGCTCTGCCACAAATGCTGAAGTGATTAAAATTGAGGATGCGGAGGGGGTGAGATCTCAGAAAGATCTTTGAGAATTTTGACCTCTGTATGATTCACCAGAATTGGCAGAGCTATTGGGTAAAACCTTATTCAAAGGACAGTAACTAATGAAGCAACAAGCCCTCAGCGTTGGTCAGTCTGGGTTATGTGTTGAAGAATTAAACTAGATCTTAAATCCAGAACCTTCTCCCTCAGATATACAAATCCTGTCAGGTGAACTCAATGGACACTGTATCTATACAGCCATTAGCAGTATCTTCCAGTGGAGGGGAGGGGGGGGGGGGCGGTCGGAGGAGCAAACATCTCACTCTTTATCAGTACATACTTTTCACCAGTGTATCTCACTCGGCAGGAGCGGGGGGGGGGGGGGGGGGGTGGCACAGTGGTTAGCACTGCTGTCTCACAGTGACAGGGACCAGGGCTCAATTCCCAGCTTGGCTCACTGCCTGTGTGGAGTCTGCATGCTCTCCCCGTGTCTGTGTGGGTTTCCTCCATTTGCTCCGGTTTCATTCCACATTCCGAAGATGTGCAGGTTGGTTGATTGCCCATGCTAAATTCTCCCTCAGTGCCCCCAAATAGGCACCAGAGTGTGGCGACGAGAGGATTTTCACAGTAACTTCATTGCAGTGTTAATGTAAGTCTACTTGTGACACAAATAAATAAACTTTAAAAGCCCTCAATCTTCACTGGTACATAGAACATAGAACATGACAGCACAAACAGGCCCTTCGGCCCACAAGTTGCGCCGATCACGCCTATACCTACCAAGCCATAGACCTATCTATAACCCCAATCCCATTAGATCCCATATACTCATCCAGAAGTCTTTTAAAAGACCCCAGCGAGTTCACCTCTACCACCACCGACGGCAGTCGGTTCCATTCACTCACCACCCTCTGAGTGAAAAACTTACCCCTAACATCTCTGTATTTGCTTCCCTGCACCTTAAATCTGTGTCCTCTCGTAGTGACCATTTCAGCTCCGGGAAATAGTCTCTAAGAATCCACCCTATCTATTCCTCTCAACATTTTATAAACCTCTATCAGGTCACCTCTCAACCTTTGTCTCTCCAGGGAGAAGAGTCCCAGCTCCCTCAACCTATCTTCATAAGGCATGCCTCCCAGTCCAGGCAGCATCCTTGTAAATCTCCTCTGCACCCTTTCAATAGCGACCAGAACTGCGCACAGTACTCCAAGTGGGGTCTGACAAGGGTCTTATAAATTTGCAGCATTATCTACCGACTCCTAAACTCATTTCCTTGATTAATGAAGGCCAGTACACCATATGCCTTCTTGACCACATCCTCCACCTGCGAAACCGATTTAAGAGTCCTATGGACCCTGACCCCAAGATCCTTCTGCTCTACAACTCAGCTAAGACTCCTACCCTTGATATTGTACTCCTTCATCCCATTTGTCCTGCCAAAATGGATCACTATACATTTATCCGCATTGAAGTCCATAAACAAGGTACATATTCTTCACCAGCGTGTCTCTCTCTGGGTCTCACAGTAATCCTGAGGGTCATTGTTAAGTAGGAAACTAAAGGGTTTGGTTCAATTAAAGCGCTGAAAGGCATATTCTGGAGAAAAATTGTTTGCAAAACAATCAGAAGACACGGTACAGGAAAGCGATAGAGAATCTGGTGAACTGGTGCAACGACAATAATCCTTCCTCAATGTCAACGAAATGACTTCAGGCATTAATAGAGGACATGGCCCTGTCCATATCAATGGGGCCGAAGTAAAAATGATCAAGGGCTTCAAGTTTTTAGGTGTCCAGATTACAAACAATCCACCCTGGTCCCCTTATGCTATTGTTAAGACCTCTACTTTCTCAGGAGACTGAGGAAATTTGGCATGTCAGCTACGACTCTCACCAACTTTTACAGATGCCCATAGAACACATTCTTTCTGGGTTGTATCACAGCTTGGTCTGGGCTCCTGCTCTGCCCAAGACCGCAAGGAACTACAAAGGGTCGTGAATGTAGCCCAGTCCCATCATACAAAACAGCCTCCCATCCATTGACTCTGTCTACACTTCCCGCTGCCTCGGAAAAGCAGCCAGCATAACTAAGGACCCCACGCACTCCGGACATTCTCTCTTCCACCCTCTTCCATCTGGAAAAAGATACAAAAGTCTGGGGTCATGTACCGACCGACTCAAGAATAGATTCTTCTCTGTTGCGAATAGACTTTTGAATGGATCTACCTTGTGTTCAGTCGACTTTTCTCTACGCCCTAGCTACGTCTGTAACATTACACTCTGCATCCTCTTCTTGCCATGTCTATGAACGGTATGCTTTGTTTGCATTGTGCGCAAGAAACGATACATTTCACTGTGTACTGATACATGTGATAATAATAAATCGAATCAAATCAGAAGGAATTTATTTTACTTCCCTAGCGTGTTTTTTTTAAAGAAAATGTCCAGTTTCGATGATTTAATATTCCTAAGGTGAAAATACTGACGTTTACCCCCTGCAGTGCTCTCTGCTCCGGGCTGTGACTGTGTAACAAGGCTACTGAGAGACACTGCCCCCTGGATAAGGAACACAAGAGAAACAGAACCGGATCCCTGGCTTCGAATGAAATTCTTCCAACCGCGATATTGGACATCAGAAAGGCTGGAAATTAAAAATAAAGTTCTGTCGCTCTCTCTCTCGCTCCGAGAAACAGAATCAGGTTCTGTGTATCTGCTGAATAATCCGGCGAATTGTTTGGTGAATCCACATCCACAACTCTCAAGGTCCCGGAGAGGAACAAAAGGATTCATTGATTTGGCGAAAGGGGGGCTGGTAGATGGTCAGAATACCCTCCTTTTGTAGGATTTCCCGAAGAAGCAATGCAATCATTTTCCAGCAGCGGTTCATTCCCACATGAATCCGGTTTAAATGCCCACATTGTCCATTTGCAAAGCGAAGGTGTCTAATTAAACCAGTCTTCACTCTGGTAACAGTCACAGAATGAGAGAAAGACATGATTAATCTCACAATTCAGATGGGTAGATTTACCAAGCATCCAGTCCAACAACTGAAGTCAATTGCGAAGCCCCAGATAAATTCTTTATTTTGTGTCTGAAGAATATTTAATTGTCACCCCCCCTTGTCAATCAAACCTCATCTTGCAAACCCTCCCCCGCCCACCCCGTCTGCAGCTTATTTTTATTATTTGCAGTTTATAAAATATCATCAGCTTAATTTTTCAAAAAAAATGTTTCATTAAATCACCAAATGGTTTAGATTTTACCCAAGTCCCCCCTTCCCCCCTCGGGGAGGTGGGGGGGGTGGTTGCAATGAGAGACTTTGGGGTTTTTTTCTATTGTTTGATGCTTACTCCAGCCTCCCGAGGTTGATGATTGGACAAGTCATCAGAGCCGAGCCTTCTTTCCCCACCTCCTGTAGCTGTTGGGGCGTTGGTGCATATTAGACAGACTGGGGTTTTACGCAGTTCATTTCTTTGGATGGGGAACTGGTGATCGTAGCAAAGAGGCAGAGAAGCTTTCACACAGGAGATTGGAGAGGCTGCAACAAAAGGGGGGTTTGACTGGGTGCCTGCCCTCTGGATGTTTGTGTGACTGAGAGTGGTGGTTTTGCACTTCTCTTCCATCGCCCCCCTCTCTCTTCAGCTGGAGATCGCTGTTCGCTCTCAGAGTTGTGAGCAGCTTCGAATTGCAGGCAGTTTTTCTTTGTTTGAATCGGTGTTGGGAAAGAGCCGGGAAGAGAATGGGCAGCACTCTGACCAAACCAAAAAACCAGGAGAGCGCTGCAGCAGCAGCTGGAAAAGCCAATGGACAGGTAAGGAGCCCAATGTCCCAGACAATGAGAGATATTCCCATCCCCGGCAGAGGGAGAATTCCCATCCATCTGGACTGGGATTGGGAATCCTGCTTCAAACTGGGAGAGAGATTCCCCCCCCCCCAAAAAAAACCCCACCAGGATTTCTCAAAGGGGGGAAAATTTTAAACTCTTCCCTGTGGATTTTATTCAATTCTCCCATTGGACGGGAAGATGTTTTTTGGGGGGGGAATTTTATTGTAAATTCCAGGTTTTGAATTCGGGAATCATTGTTGCCCTGGATTCTTCCTGGAGAGATTCTTCCCCTGAAACCCGGGGATCCTCCACACTCCCTCACCCCTTCTCCTCCCCCCGCCCCCCCCCCCTCCCTACCCCCCCCCCCTCACGCCCCCGCGGGGTTTCCCTTGGAGTTTTGGGATGGTTTCTCGGGAATCTGGGATGAGTTCCTGCAGCGCTCCCGCTCCACACCGAGAACAAAGGGCCGGCAGTGGGGGCGGGAGATTGCGCCGGACTTTTACTGATTTCACGCCGCCAAGGGGCGAGAATCTCCCCTCGCCAGTCCAGGGCGGGAGCCCCGGGGTTCCTCAGCGAGCGCGCCGCCCGCGCCTCGCCGGGAATTCGGGATTTTGCCGAATCCGGGCGGGAGTTCCGCCGCAGGGTAACAGCGCCGCCCGGCGGCGGAGAGCGGCACTGCATATCGCCGACGCCCGATTTTCCTCTCACGGCGGCGGGAAGTGCGCCCGGTTGGTGGCGGCGGAGCCGCTCGGCTGTGTTAAATCCCGCCGGGAGAGCCCAGGTGAGAGTCCCGCCCGCCGAACCCAGGAGGGGGGGAATCCCGCCCGCCGAACCCAGGAGGGGGGAATCCCGCCCGCCAGCTGAGTGTCTGACTAACCTTTAGTCAATGTTTAATTCACTGCCTGGGGTTTTTGGTACTTTCCCGGTGAAATTCCAGCTAACTGCTGGAAATTATCCAAACGAGCTCTGGGAAATGATTATTTTCTTTCTGACCCAGTTCATTCCAGTTTGTTTAATTTGACCCCCCAGCCCTGGGGAATGGATCTCCATTGGAGATCTGGCTGACAAACTGTAGAGTTTAAACAGCAGATTTAATTTGGTTTAGGAATATCAGTGAATTTAATAAAAGCTTCTAATCCACTGCCCAATCTGTCCTGCAGGAAAACGGTCATGTAAAGACCAATGGTGATGTATCTCCCAGTAAAGCTGATGGAGATGCTGCAGCAGTGCCAGTCAATGGAAGTGGGACCACTGAGGATTCGAAAGAAGCAGCCGAAAACTCGGGCGATGCCATTGAGCCGGCACCGGCCGCAGAGGGAGAAACCACCAAAACCGAAACTGCAGAGACCCCCAAGAAGAAGAAGAAAAAGACCCTGTCCTTCAAGTCCTTTAAACTGGGCAAAATGTCTTTCAAGAAGACCAAGAAATCCGACGCGGCCGAAAACAGCCCCACCGAAGAGAAAAGTGACGGCAAGGCTGCTGAAGAAACTAAAACGAACAGCGGCGAGGCGAAGGAGAATGCCGCAGAGGAGGTGAAGGAGGAGAAACAGGCAGAAGCGAGTGCTTCTGAGGGACAAGAAACCAAAGGTAATAACGAAGAATCTCAGACTAAGGAGGAGACGGCCCCTGCAAAGGAGGAACAGCAACAAACTTCAGGAGAAGAAGTCAAGCAGGAGGCGACCGAGGAACCTACAAAACCAGCAGAGAGTGAAGAACCCAGTTCAACAGCTGCAGCAGCTGAGCAGAAAGAAGAGTAAATCTGAAACTGTTTACAAACTTTTATCTGTGCCACGTGTTCACACGAGACCAATCGGCCCATCGAGCAGTCAGCCCGAATCACGGACAAACTCACAGCCCACCCACTTCTTTTGTTGTTAGATCTGTCCAGACAACTATAGTCTTCAAATTGTCTCAGTATTAAAGTTTGCCTTTTTCACCATTGAATTTTAAAATGTATTTTCCTGGGAACAGCTTGGGTGCAATAAATATCCACTTCCCTAGTTTTGGGATTAAAATTAAGTTTATTGAAGAAATGGGAGGATGTCACCTGGCCAATGCTGAATTCCTTCATTTGTTGACACGTGGCATTAATCTTTTTAGTCACATGATCTGAGAACGTTGACATTCTAATTGGACGTGGGTTTGACTGACGTTGGAGAATCCCTGTCATCAGTTCCTTAGCATTTGCATTCCTGCTTTGTTTCCCAATTTGAGACATTTTTGTGCTTTTTAGGAAAACAGCAGTTTTGATTGAAGCTTCTAGATTTTTTGTAGTTTTACAGTCTGACTACAACACTATTGAAATTTTAAGTATACTGTGTTCCCATTGATTATTTTTTGAGGGGGAGTGCAAGAGTTTTAAATGTGATATGTTTTTTGCTGTTTTTTGTCCTGTAAATAAAACTTTGGCCAAATTGATTTGCAATTTTTTATTGCTAACTTTTAAGGTGGTAACTATTGTAACATTAAAAAGGGAAAATAAATTTCACCTGTGGACTGTTTTTAACTTCCCCTTACTACGTTGAGCTGACTTATCCAGTGGTACAGTAACTCCATTCTTGGTCCATATATGGCAGTTTACATTACAAACTTTTTAATTACCAATGGGTCAGAATATGTCAAAGAAAAGTGAAATTTCACAAATGAGGCTTTTAATCAAATAATACTGATTTTTGTCAAAAATTGGAAATGGATTTCCACGGTGCAGTTGTTACTCAGCAGAATAATTGTACAGTTTTAGACTGAAAATCCCAATAAACAGAATTGACAGAATCCTACCCTGTGCTGTGGCCATTCAACTTCCTACAAACAATTTATAGCAGTTGAGGAACTCTGGGCTCCTGGCTAGTATTGTTTCATGATGGATCTGCTTCTAAACTTGTGCATCCCCAATCTTCCAATCATGCTTAGAAATGACAGCAATTGTATTTAATCCTCTTTAGGATCTATTAATTGGAATCAATGGGCCTCCAAGCTCAGGTAACTTCATTATACTTGCATGTTTTTGGTGTCTCATTCTGTTTTTGAGGCCTTGTTTCAAAATGGTTCTTGAAGTTGCTCAGGACATTTGGGTCAGAATTCTCCCGTCCATCCCGCCATGGGAATTGTACGGGGCAGATCGTGCAAAGATCTGTTGACCTCGGGTGGGATTCTCCGGTTTTGAGGCAAGTGTGGCCGGAAAATCCTGCCCTTTAAATCCAAACAATTAAAAGCCATCAATTTGGGTGCAAGAGGATTGAATTAACATTCCAATTTTGTGGCAGGATCCATGAATGTTCCTGTTTCTGTGCTTGGTGAAATATCCAAATGGCCATGTATTGTTGATGATGTTGTACTCGGAGGTTTTACCAAGGGGATGGCCCAGTTCTCTAATGATTAGATATGAATTTTCACCAATGGATAAGAATTGGGAAGGAATCTGGTCTATTTCCAGACCTGACAAGCTGATTAGAAGACCATTACTGACCTTGTGGAAAGGGGTGTTTCATCAGAGACCAGGTATTGAGGCTGTAAACTCTTTTAGTTTGTATTACTGTTGGATGAGTTAATTAATCTATTGGATTTTTGAAATTAATGATTTTGCATTGCTTCCTGCACTGAGCTGCTATTGATACAAGAGCATTCCCCACTCTCCCTTCTCAATGGGCTCACCACATTGGAGAACAGTTTGCTTAGTGACTCAACATGGTCTTTAAAAAAAGCAATTATTGAAAATCGGGAACTAACTGGAAATGATGGTGTAGGTGCTGCAAGAGGTAAGGTACAAGCAGTGTGGAATATAACAGACATACATAATCGCTCATTGGCTGGAATAATGGAATATCAATGATTGAATCCCATTCCAGATTACCGACAAGATCGCAAAAGCATCGATTTCTACATATTCAGTATTAAGATAAAGTTGACATTTCTCCTCCATTCTGTAAAGATATTGATGTGTGATGGTTCTTTTCTGCTTGTGGCTGAAACATGTTTTGGATAGTGACAGGTTACAGGAACCGAGACAGAGCATTGTGGAGATCCACAGGTTATTGTAAGTTTCCCTAATCCGAGGTCAGAGTTCCAAGTTTTATTTTTGCATCAAGAATAAGGCTGAGAGACCTTTGACCCTGAATGAAATGTTAACTCCGTCTCTCACCTGCCCCTCCTGCTGAGTTTTTCTAGCATTTGTAAACTTGTCTCAGCATTTTATTTCGTCTGCTGGTTTTTAATGAGTTTTATTCATTCAAGTGATGTGTGCATCACTGTCTGGCCAGGATTTATTGCCCATGAGAAGGTGGTGGTGAGGTTCCATCTTGAGCCGCTGCAAGTACATCCACAGTGCTGTTGGGGAGGGAGTTTCAAGATATTGACCCAGTGACAGTGAAGGAATGGCAATATATTTCCAGGTATCTGTTGACCTTGTCTTGGATGGTAGTGGTTGTAGGTTTGGAAAGTACTGTCCAAGAAGTCTTGGTGAGTTTCTGCAGTGCATCTTAGAAGTGGGGTGCACTGGTCCCACTGTTTGTAGGTAGCAGGGGGATTGAATGTTTGTGGAAGGGGTGCTAATCAAACAGGCTGCTTTGTCCTGGATAGTGTTGAGCTTCTTAAGGTATTGCTGGAGTTACAATCATCACAGTCAATTAATCTTCAAGAATCTGATAATCTACAGCCCAGAGATGTAGGATTAAAAGAGGCAGCATAGGCAGAGTGGATGCATTAGTCTTCTCAAATATCTGTAGTTTCTGGAAAAGTCCAGGGTGATTGGCGGGGTGGTAAATGTAACCCCACTATTTAAAATGGGAGAGGGAGAAAGCAGAGAATTACAGAGCTGTTGGTAAGGAAATCTAGAGTCTACTATCTAGGATGTGTTAACAGAATCCTTAAATATCAACAGGATTAGAAAAGTCAACAAGAACTTGAAACAAAATTCACGTTTAACAAATCTATTGGAATTTTTTTGAGAACATACACAGCAACACATAAGGAGTCAACCAGCGTGTGTGATGTTTTCAGATTTTCAAATAACTTCATAAAATCCCACATTGAAGGTTAGTGCCCAAAATTAATACATATGACATTGGGGGAATATATTGACATGGATTGAGAATTAGTTAGAAGAACGACACAGAGTAGGAATAAATGGGTCTTTTTTGGAGTAGTAGGCAGTGACTAGTGGGGTCTCACAAGGATCAGTGCTTGGGACCTAGCTATTCAAAATATAAATCAACGATTTGGATCAAAGGTATTTCCAAATTTTCTAATGACATAACTTGGTGGGAATGTGAATAGTGAGGAAGATGTTAAGAGGCTTCGAGGTGATTTAGATAAGTTTAGTAAGTGGACAGATAGCAGATTTGGTACAATGTGGATAAATGTGAAATTATCTATTACGGAGAAACAGAATGGCAGAGGATTATTGGAATAGTGAGAGATTGTACATAAATATTTCCCAATGGGTCTCTGTGTCCTAGTACCAGTACACTGTGACTAGTACACTAGGCTCTGAAAGCAAGTATACAAATACAGCAGGCAATTTGGAAGATAAATGCTACATTTGGTCTTCATTGCAAGAGGACTTTAGTACAGGAACAAAGGTGTTCTGTACAGGGCTTTAGTGAGAACATTGTGTACAGTTTTGGTCTCCTTATCTAAGAAAAGATATACTTGCCACAGAGGAGTGCAGTGAAAGTTCAATACAGTGATTCCTGGGTGGCAGGATTGTTGTATGAGGAAAGATTGGGTCAACTGGGTCTGTATTCATGGAAATTTAAAGGGAGAGGGAATCTTACTGAAATGTATAAAATTCTGACAGGGCTGGACAGACTGGACATCGGAATATTGTTTCCTCAGATTGAGGGGGGGTGGTGCTGGGGGTCACAGTCTCAGGGTACAGGATCAGCCATTTAAGACTGACAGGAGAAATTTCCTCACTCTGAGGGTCGTGAATCTTTGGATCTCTACCTCAAAGCTGTGGAGACCAACTTGCTGAATATATTTAAGAAAGAAATCACTTCCAGACTCTAAAGACATCAAGGGGTATGGAGACAGGGGAAATATAGTGTTATGATAGAGGATCATACTTAATAGTAGAGAAGGGTTGAACGGACTAATCCTATTGTGTTTCTGTTACACTTCTGACTTATGCCTGGTACATGGTGCACAGGCTTTGGGGACTGAGAAAGTGAATCACTCTCAATAGGATTCCAAGCTTCTGACCTGCCCTTGTAGCTGTGATATTTATATGGCTGAGTCCAGTTTAGTTTCTGGTCAATGGTAACCCTCAGGATGTTGTTAGAGGAGGATTCAGCAATAGTAATGCCATTGAATATCAAAGATCAATGGTTAGATGCTCTCTTGTTGGAGATAGTCATTGCCTGGCACTTGCATAGCACAAATGTTACTTTATCATTTGTCAGCCCAAGCCTGGATATTTTCCAGGTCTTGTTGCCTTTAGACATGGACTGTTTCAGTATCTGAGGAGTCGTGAATCCTCAGTTCTGATCTTATGAGGGAAGGTCATTGATGAAGCAGCTGAAGACGATTGGACCAAGAACACTATGCTGAGGAATTCCTGTTGAGAAGTCCTGGAGCTGAGATGATAGAACCATCTTCCTCTGTGCCAGGTATGATCTCAATCAGTGGAGATAAGGAAGCAGACATTATGGAGTTAGGGCCACCATCAGCATAGGTTTCCTCCGGGTATTCCGGTTTCCTCCCACAGTCCAAAGATGTGCTGATTAGGTTGATTGGCTATGCTAAAAATTGCCCCTTAGAGTCGTGAGATGCGTAGGTTAGAGGTATTAGTAGGTAAATATGTAGGGATATGGGAGTAGGGCCTCAGTGGGATTGTGGTTGGTGCAGACTCGATGGGCCAAATGGCGGCCTCCTGCACTGTAGGGTTTCTATGATTTCATGGTGATACTGAATGGCAGAGCACTCTAAGGGGCTGAATGGCCTCCTCCTGTTATGTTCCTATCTGCTATTCCCTTAATATCTAAAAATCCGGTCAAGCTTTGCCTTGAACAATGACTGAGCAACAACAGCTCTGGGACAGAGAATTTCAAAGAAATCTCAGCTTGTTATTTTGGGTGGGAAGTCAACAGCATAAAGCAGGATTCAGATCTGGCATCTTCCTGATGGAGCAATATGTCTGAATTCCTCACATATATTTCAAAATTTAAAAATCATTTTTAATCTTTGGTGTGGTATCAGTCTGCAAAGGGAAGAACATTGTCCAAGATTCTGAAAGAATATAATCTGAGATAACAGATTACGGTGAGGGGGTTTCTCTTCATTTCATTTCCCCCCTCAGCCCAAAGTCAACACCCACGATTCCAGGCTAATAGTAAAGAGCAGCAACTCGAGCAAAGGAATTAAATCCAACTCCAGGTAATGGTCACCAATTCAGGCAGCAGAGATTGTGATTAGTTAATCAACCCCTCTGTTAACCATTCACTCAAAGCGGCATCTAATTTGTTATTCCTTCGTGCATTCTTGTCTCAAAATACAAATTTGTTCTTTTAAGAATAAACTTTTGCATGAAGAAAATTTCTAATAAGACCTTTTCTGGTTACATGACATCTCAAAGTGCTTTATTGTAATGAAGCCATACCTATGTGAAAACACTCTTCACTTATCATCAGATTCCTGCAAAGGGATAGAGACAACCAGGGACCTCGTTTAATATCCCATCTCCTGCCTGCGTAAACCTGGAGTCAAGTCCAGGAATCTCACCAGCCCTTCTAACAATATCAGCCTCATTGGAACAAATCTGAATATGAATAAGCAACCCACACAGGGAGGATCCACTTGTCCTGAAAAGATTACCTTTGTGCTTATTCAGGTGATAGAAGAAGCATTGAACATATTTCTTTACCCAGAGGGTGGTAAGGGTATGGAATGCCCTGCCTGCTGCAGTTGTAGATGCACCAATTTTGGTGGCGTTTAAGAGGTTGGTAGATAAGTTTATGGATGAAAAGGGAATGGTTTAGGTTAGAGGGTCACTGCTTGTGCCTAATTGGTTGGCGCAACATCGAAGGCCGAAGGGCCTGTTCTGCGCTGTAATGTTCTATGAACTGCTTGTTGGAAAGGTTCTCACTGGCATTGAGCATTCTCATCCTTGGTTCAATTCATTCCTCTTCATGTGTGAAAATGAACAGTAATTATAGGAAACAGCAGTGCTGAGGCTTGTTTGCTTCATCTCTCCACAGAGCTATTAGAAAAATATCCAGCCTTATTATCTCCTCTCCACTCTCTAGCCATTCAGATCATTGGCTAACTTGTTTTATATCCTTCTAATCTAAACCTTCCAGAACACTATCGTGGGTTCTGAGCCATACACCTGGTACAGAGACAAGTCTTTGACAGCACCCAGTGCTCAGTTTGTGAATGGACAAAGTGCTTCACGATGCTGTCTGATTCTTGATTACACACAGAGGTAGTGTAGGGGGATCCACTACGCAGCCACATGGCAACAAACTTCTTCCCAAAATTCGTATCCGGAAAAGAAAGACTTTCACAGTGTAAATCCCACACGCTGAATAAAACTGGTGTTTGTGTTGCATTATGGCAGAAACATATTCATGATCTTGTTGAACTGTGGACAAAACAGCAGGTCTGGGAAAGCACAGTGAGGGGAGGAGAAAAATCAGACTGTTAGCAAAGATTCACAGTCAGCTTGGGGCCTCTACATTGCAGAAGGACTATGAAAAACAAGGGAAAAAGATTAATATCCCGGGAAAGTCAAACATGTTGTTAATTTTTTTTTTACACAAATATTAGATTGGGATTCTTCAATTCCTTTAAAAATTTAGATGTGACAAAACATTTTGTTCTGGGACTCCTCCTGTACAGCGTACAGGGTGCCAGAATCAGCTAAACATTAAGAAATTGATTTAACTGATATACTAACTGGAGCTTTTCTTGCTGAATTTTAAAGAGGGTAGGGCCTTATCCTTTTGTTAAAATCTGTAACTAGAATTTTTAGACATTTAAGCTATTGAAATATGGTGGCTCCCAAAAGCAGTTTACATTGAAATATTTTAAATAACCGCCAGGGCTTTGAGCTTGCAAATTCAACTAACATTTCAACAAGTACATCACTGTTAAACTCAGAATCCCCACAAGGAGAGAAGAGGTCCTTCAGTCCATCGAGTGTGAACCAACTCTCATAGGATATTTGAACTTACTTAAAAACTATAATGAAGTTATTCTCTAGCTTAGATGAAATTGGCATTTTTATGTACAAATCAAGCTCTGTGCTAATAATTCAATTAAAGTCTTCAGAAAATACATAGAACTTATAGACTTTGATCAGAACCACTAACAATCACCAACCAGTAAGCTCGAAAGAAACATTGAATAATGGCCTTTCAGCACCATCTAGTGTTCAGAAGTGCAAGTACAGGAGGCCAATTTCACGTTTCATGAAATATTTGTGTTTTTGAATGAATTATAATTTTTTTTACTGCTTATGTTGTTTAAAGTCAATTTATCAACAACTAGCTTTATTAAATAACTTAGTCTATAAATCTGTCAACTTAACTATCTTTGCAGTTCAAATTTATGTAGGTAATAGAGGAGGGCAGTGCAGTACACATGGAAAGTAGAAGTAAAAGGCCCTTCGGCCCTTCAAATCTGCTCCCCCACTCATCCTGATCATCAAATTCAATAACTTGAATCCCCCCCTCACCCCATATCCCTTGATTCCTTTAAAATCCAAGAGCTATATCTAATTTCTTGAAATCAGACACTGTTTTGACCTCAACTACGTTCTATGGTAGTGAATTGCGCACATTCACTACCCTCTGGATGAAGAAATTTTTCCTCCTTTATTTCTAAAAGGTTTACCCCTTATCCTCAAATTATGACCCCTAGTTCTGGATGCTGAAAGTGGCTCAGTAGAAAATGTTAACCTCGTGTTTAAGTCATCATGCTCCCCACAAAATCTACACCATGTTTAGAAAGAAAGTCTGCAAGAAGGAGAAACTATATTCTAGAATTAAACATTCCTGGCATAATGACAATCCTCTGAAGAAAGAGCAAAAGCTGGATGGAGTTCGGAAAGCACTACACTGTGGTCAACAGGGAGATTTGATTTGCCATATGTAGATACAAAATTGAACTGGGCAGCACAGAAAACCTCAGGAAATCGGAGGTATATTAAATCAGAAAGGATAATCCCGGAATAAGCAATTCTGTATGTAGGGAATGTTATTACTGGATGATGATGAAAAAGCTGGAGCGCTAAGCTCTCAGTTTCCTGCAAGGCACAAGAGGAAGAATTTGCAGTATAATGGCAGCCTTACAAAAACATGTCTAATATAATAAAAAATGTTAAGAAATTCCCCCAGAACGTTGATCCGTCTAAAGCTTGCAGTTCTGCTGATATCCCAAACCATACACTGAAAACTGCAGCAAGTCACATTGTACCAGCATTACAATAGCTTTCTAAAGTCTAGGAACACACAATTACCTGTTGACAGGCTCTGAACTGATGATAACTCCTCAATTTACATGGGCCCTTCCAGCAATATACTGATTTCACTTACTATAAATTATTAGAAGACATCATTTGGTGTCAGCTAATGGGAGGTCTTGAAATGCAGACTATCTTGGTGAGCAGTATAACTTTGTGAAGCCAGACCCACAGTTAAAATGCATCCTCAGCGTCCACTACCTGATCAAGAACCATGATAATTGCATCACCACAGATCCAGCTGTTAGATTTTTCCAAGACTTTTGACCATATGAAGCGATTGGGCAAACTAGATCATTATGAACAAAGAAAATTACAGCACAGGAACAGGCCCATTGGCCCTCCAAGCCTGCACTGACCATGTGCCTGACTGAACTAAAATCCTCCTCACTTCCAGGGACCATATCCCTTCATTCCTATCCAATTCATGCATTTGTCAAGACGTCCCTTAAAAGTCACTATCATATCTGCTTCCACTATCCCCCCCCAGCAGCAAATTGCAGGCATCCATCACCTCTGTGTTAAAGAAAACTTGCCTCTTACATCTCCTTTAAACTTTGCCCCTTGCACTTTAAAGCTATGTCCCCGAGCATTGACTCTTCCACCCTGGGAAAAAGCTTCCACTCTGTGCCCCTCAGTTTTATAGACTTCTGTCAGGTCGCCTATCAACCTCCATTGTTCCAGTGAGAACAAACCAAGTTTTGCCAACCTCTCCTCATAGCTAATGTTCTCCGTACCAGGCATCATCTCGGAAAATCTTTTCTGTACCCTCTCCAAACCTCAACATCCTTCTGGTAATGCAGTGACTAGAATTGAACATTATATTCCAAGTGCGGTCTAATTAAGATTCTATAAAGCTGCAATATGACTTGCCAATTTTTAGGGAACCCAAGAAAATACAAATCAATGGATAAGAACATTCCTTAACAAATAGCAAAGCGTCTCAGTGAATAAAGAAGCCTCAAACTGAAAACCAGTCTAATGCAATTTCCAGAGATAATATGGTCCTATATTGGCTTCACTTCAGAAACGCTGTCCAGAATACTAATTAAATCAGATAAGACTCTTCGCAAATGACAGGTGAGGTTACATAGCTTCTGCTGAAGTAGCAGATAAGGATAAACTTTCAGGAAGATCCAAATAATCTCATCAAATGGGCAATGAAATTCCACAGAGAAACGTAACATCAAGCAAGACAGCAATACTCTCAAGTCCACTAGTACCCAACCACACAACACACGAGGTAAGTAAAAAAATGTTTTACTTAGGAATCCACATCCAAAATCAAATGGAATGTACAAAGCCAATCTGCAGCTGCAAGACATTAAAAATGCTTGGGTTTGTGAAATGGAATTTCAATCCCACAGGAAATGCTGTACCATTGCTGAGGCAGCAATTAGAGTACAGCAGAGCTGCTTGGGAATTACTACTAAAAAACCCTTACCCTCCTTTAGAAAGCTTAATGCTGGGCAGCTCTATGCATTAAAATTTGAGATTTTCATGTTTCTCAGTTGCTCACATCGCTAGGCTGGCAGTCACAGACACTCCTCTATAAAATTTTGATTGAACAATTTCTAAGTAGTAAGTTAAATCCAAACATGACCTCGCTCCCAGCAGTTCATAACCTACAGCTCCTACTGTACATCCCAAATGTTTCCTTTCCTAAACCCCTCTCCCAACCCCCTCCAAGAACAATTAATGATTGGAACAATCTTCTCCAAACCTTAGTCTCGGCCTCCTCTTATGATGAGTTTAAGGAAAATATGACCTGTTTAAATTGTGACCATTGACTGTACTCATTGTGCATCTTCTGTGAAAACTCCTCGTGGAACCCTAATCAATTTTATACTTTCACGCTTTTTAAAAACTCAAGCTGTCAATGCAGGATTTGAAATAGATTTTCTGCAATAACTCAGTTCTCTCAATTACCAATCCAGTTAGATAATCACTACATTATCATATAATTAAGTTACAATTTCAGGATGATACTGAATAGTTGGGTGGTTCTATATGCAGTTTAGAATGTGGAACTTGATACTCAATGGTGTCTTGCAGACACAAGCTGAGAGGGGAGGGCGGTCCTCCCAAAAAACTTTGAGGTGTCGAATTGTGTAAAAACTGGGGTAAATCCCACTTTTTTCCAGCAGGATTTCAAAATGAATCTCCCACTCTGTGCACTGTGTGAATCATGCTGAAAATCAGGGCCTATTCACGCTGGAGAGGCTGGCATTTAGTGCCGTGTAGGCCACTGCACATGCAGTGATCTGTCAGCACTGAGATCAGGATATGCGCAGTAGCCCCACACTGCCAGCAAATCTTAATTTGCATTCAATTTAAATAGCAGGCCTGGGACTGAAATCTCCAGGCCTTCATCTTCCTACCCTGCCAGGACTGGCTCACTTTAGCAGGGTTTAGTACAGCTTCCCACCTGCAGGAAGCCAGCAGTCCGACCCCACTGAGGCCTCGAGGGTCAGATATCCCAAAACCCCGGACATATGACCACACAATGGCCCAATCGCTGGATCCCCGACATGCCCAAATCAGCCTTGAACCCTCCCACCCCATGTCAATGTTCAGCCCTGACCATTGGCTGCACAGTGGCAGAGAGATTCTGTCCTCTTGACATTGCCCTATGCCTCATGGGCAGTGACAAAATGTCCTCTGAACATTGGTACTATACCCCTTGGGCAGTGCCAGGGGCCCAGGGTGACCCTGCCAAGGTGGCAATGTCCGGGGCACCCCCTCTCCCAATCATCTTGGGGGTCTCGATATCCCCCCTTCACTCCAACGGGTCAGGTTGTCAGCTCCCCGCAAGTGGGAACCTATATTAAATCCTGCTAGGATGAACTACTCCCAGTGCGGTGGGAAGAGGCTAGCAAGCCTGAACACTTCGGTCCTGGACTCACTGTTTAAATCAAACACAAATTAAGATCAGCATACATTATGCGGTTTCTTATACGCAGAGGCCATGGAGTCCAATGGGAAGTCCACTGGGGAACCCATGAAACGGCCTCCACTAAAACCTCCAGCCACCACACTACAAAAGCAGCACAGCAGAACAGAAGCATCAAGATGTCACACAATGTTTTATATCCAATCAAGTACTTTTGAATTTGTCATCATAATATGATGGATAATAGTTTCCACATTCCTGTTTGTGTGGCAATAATATGGCAGCCAACTTTAAAACAATAACTTCCCACAAGCAGCACAATAATGACCAATCTGCTTCTGGGATGTTGACTGAAGGATGAATATTCACTAGGGAACAAGTGAAAATGCCTATGTTCTTCAAAATAGCATCATGAACCTTAGTGATTGACACAAAAGATCCTAGACTAAGGGAAATCTATTTTTTAATTTCTCTATTTTCTGCTGATTTTGGACATCTAAAATAGGCAAATTAGCTGCTATGTTCCCACACAACAGTGACCCTCAAAATCATTAAAGCTGTGAAGTGCTTTGGGAGATGCTGTGGTCCCAAACCCCACTGACTCAAATTCCTCTTCTGAGACTGTTTATCATTTAGAACATAGAACATAGAACATAGAACAATACAGCACAGAACAGGCCCTTCGGCCTTCGATGTTGTGCCGACCAAAATAAAAAGCAATGCCCCTCCAAACTAAACCATTCCCTTCTCTTCCATATACTTATCAATTAACCTCTTAAACGCCACCAAACTTGGCGCATCTACAACAGCTGCAGGCAGGGCATTCCACTCCCTAATCACTCTTTGAGTAAAGAACCTACCTCTGATATCCGTCCTGTAACTCATACCCCTTAATTTAAAGCTGTGTCCCCTCGTGCTAGCTTTCTCCATCCTAGGAAAAAGGCTATCACTGTCCACCCTATCTAAACCTCTAATCATCTTATATGCTTCAATAAGATCCCCTCTTAGCCGCCTCCTTTCTAACGAAAACAACCTCAAATCCTTCAACCTCTCTTCATAGGACCTGCCCTCCATACCAGGCAACATCCTGGTAAACCTCCTCTGTACCCTCTCCAATGCCTCCACATCTTTCTTATAATGTGGGGACCAGAACTGCACACAATACTCCAAGTGCGGCCGCACTAGAGTTTTGTACAGTTGCAACATGATGCTGCGGCTCCTAAATTCAATCCCCTACCAATAAAAGCTAAGACTCCATATGCCTTCTTAACAACTTTATCCACTTGACTGCCTACTTTCAGGGATCTATTGACACATACACCAAGATCCTTCTGTTCCTCAACACTATTAAGAGCCCTACCATTAGCCCTATACTCTACACATTTATTGTTCCTGCCAAAGTGCATTACCTCACACTTTTCCACATTAAACTCCATTTGCCACCTCTCGGCCCAGCTCTGCAACTTGTCCAAGTCACTCTGTAAACTATAACACCCCTCTTCACTATCTACCACTCCACCAACTTTAGTGTCATCTGCAAATTTACTGATCCATCCCTCAATACCCTCATCCAGATCATTTATAAAAATTACAAACAGCAGGGCCCCAAAACAGACCCCTGAGGCACACCACTCGTCACCGAACTCCACGATGAATATCTCCCATCAACCACCACCCTCTGTCTTCTATCTGCCAGCCAATTCCTAATCCAATTAGCTAAATCACCCTCTATTCCACACATCTGCATTTTCTGTAGAAGTCTTCCATGGGCCACCTTATCAAACGCCTTACTAAAGTCCATATATACTACATCAACCGCCTTACCCCCATCCACCTCTCTGGTCACTTTCTCAAAAAACTCAATGAGGTTAGTAAGGCATGACCTACCCTTCACGAAACCATGCTGACTATCCCCAATCAATTCATTTCTCTCTAAATAACTATAAATCCTATCCCTAATAATTCTCTCCAATACCTTGCCCACCACAGAAGTAAGACTCACTGGCCTATAATTCCCAGGAAGGTCTCTCTTCCCCTTCTTAAACAATGGGACCACATTCGCCATCCTCCAGTCCTCCGGAACCACACCCGTAACCAACGAGGACCTGAAGATCAGAGCCAGAGGCTCTGCAATCTCCTCTCTTGCCTCCCAGAGAATCCTAGGGTAAATCCCGTCCGGCCCAGGGGACTTATCCAACTTCAAACCCTCGAGAATTTCTAACACATCCTCCCTATCCACTACAATACTTCCCAATTTGCAACCCTGTACCTCAGTGCTCTCCATAGCTACATTTCCAGCACTCTGCGTGAATACCGAAGAGAAATATTTATTCAGTGCCTCACCAATCTCTTCAGGCTCCACGCACAACTTCCCACTGCTGTCTATGACTGGCCCTAATCTTGCCCTAACCAATCTTCTATTCTTAACATATCGAAAGAAAGCTTTAGGATTCTCCTTAATCCTATCAGCCAACATCTTCTTGTGTCCCCTCTTAGCTCTCCTCAATTCCAGGAAGGGTTTAACCTTTATGAGTTTGTCATGTTGTACACTATATTCTCCCAGAAAAGAGGCAGTTTCCAGTTATCAGGGAGGATAAGGCATTACTCCTTCACAACAATGAGTTTTGCTGCCCTTCTGCTGTGGGAAAGACTGTAGGAAGAAACCTTGGCAGAGTGAAAGTTATCCAAACTTGCATCTTCCAGAAGAGGGTTCCTTCTTACCTTGTACACATCAGGCAAAGCCCAACATGTTACCTATAACTTGTTGCTCAAGGCTATTGTGAGGGACAGAGTCAAGACCATACACCAGTGTACCTTTCTAACCTCAACCACTTCAGCTTTAAGATGCAGTACACATGTATGCACACTGGTTTGGAGTTGACCTCTTCATATTCTGCTGCTGATGGGAGCTGGGGATTGGCTTTGGGTTATGTGGAAACTCATCAACATGAAGGATATTCCCTTCCATTCCATGTACTCTATCAACATCAAACACACCTGGTTCAGAATAAGAATCAGTTGCAGAGTAAAACTCTCTATTCTATCCCAATCTTCAGAAAATCCTAAAATGCACCAGCATGACTGGTATCTTTTCCGTTTCAGACACCAGGTTGAGGATGCTGTCAATAAATATGGAATTAGAGACAGGTTTGTATTATGGAGTCATGTCCTCCAGGAAGTTGACATTCTGTATGAGGGATATGTTCAATTTTGCAGGAACTTAATCCAGTTGAATATCTTGGATTTCCATGAAGGATGAGCAGTGTAATCAGTAAAAAGCAATACTGTGTTTGCTTTCCTGAAATATCAAAATTCACTCATTTCCTTTGGGCAACATGAAAGGAGTGTAAACTCTTGTTTCATCCCTCTGTGAAAGGAAGGTGGGGGTAGTGGGAGTGAAGAGATGGTTTGAAACTGGGGCAATTTGAAAACAGTGTAAACACCTCCTGTTCCAAGAGAGTAAGCTGCTAATGCAGAACTCTTGCAATGGTAAACAATGCTGAACACTACTATCAAAGTCACAACCCTTTATGAAGTTCAGTTAATTACAAACAGGAATGTGGAAACTATTATCCATTTCTCCCTCCCATTCCAATCTCTGAAGGCACAGTCTTTAGCCATTCCACTCTATCAACTCTACCCTGCCCAATTTCAAAAACCTGAAAACGTCACAAACAATGCTGCAATTAATTCCCCAACCCTGGTGTGTTCAGTCATGTCACATTCACATGAAATGCCATGGTACTGGGTAACTTAAGGCTGTAATGTAACTCTTCCAAGAAAATACACACCTGTGCTTAGAGAACAGCAGAAGCACAATTTGACTGAATATTTTAATTAAGTTTTGGTCAAAAAGGTCATGAAGTAAACTTAATTCACACATAGCAAGAATAAAAAAACCCACACACATCTGACCCACATTTCAGTCGGGCAATAAGAGTTTTACTATAAAGTTTTTTTAAAAATGGAAAACATTTCCTTAAGGAGTCTCTAAGTATATAAGTCAACTGATTTTACCCAGTTTAGAATATATAAAAAAATTAATAGAATATCCATCTCACACATCTGATTACTACTTTTAACAAGGGAGGGTTACATGATTCTCAGTATTTTCACAGAAATACAAATGGTACATTATGGGATAGTAAAAATGGAAGCCAGGTTGTCATTTTCAACAACTTTACAGGGTTGATTTAAGAGTGCTATGTGCTTAGCAAAAAGACTGCCCGGGTAAAGGGGAGTCAAAAAAATGCCATTTGTTTACACTGGAAAATACAGGAAAGGTTTAACAACTCCTTAGTCAACTTCAATTAACAATTTAACTTTTTTTTTTGGATCACAGATTAAACAACTTCCAAGGTCAAAACTGTGTTTACAAATAAATTACATGGTCCATTGTACGTTGTAAAAAAATAAGCATTTCTAGGCTCATCTAATAATGCTACGCTACAGTAACCATGCTGCGAGGAAAATGGAGCCAACACCTTGCCGTCTTGATTTATGCATTGCTTGGTTTTGTCTCCTCCACCTTAATTCTAGAGAATAAAGCATATCAAATTTGGTGAGTTGCATAAAAATTCATGATAAAACTGTCTCATTCATACTGCATTGGTCCATGCTAACCATGAAAAACTTTAATTCAGAATATCAGAAAAAGATTCAACCCCCCATGTTTAGCCAATGATGGACCCCATTTATACCTACTCTGGGAATTTGGCTCAAAGCTCACCCAAGTGCTCAGTTTAGTGTCTGCTTGCTCCCTCCAGCAAAGCTTATTCCACACATGACACATTTGGCTGTAGTGATTCTAGTCCAGCTTCACTACCTGCCCAATCTGTTGAAACTATAGTAACCAATTCTGAGCATTGTGCCAATAGCAAACACTACCATGTATTGGCTAGAAGAATTAAACACTTAAGTACTATTAAAATGGCACAGTTGTTCATTTTTAAACTACTACAACATTCCTATTAAACCTTGGCTCATTTCAAACCTGATATGGATGGATACAAAATTGACTGCTTGACAGAAGCTAGAGGATGCCTTAGAAGATTGTTTTTCAAACTGGAGGCCAGTGGCATGCCTCAGGGATCGGTGCTGGGTGCACTGTTATTAGTCATTTATATTAATGATTTGGATGAGAATACAGGAGGCATGGTTAATAAGTTTGCAGATGACACCAAGATTGATGGCATAGTGGATGTTGAAGAAAGTCATCTCTGATTGCAATGGGATCTTGCTCAACTGGAGCAATAGGCTGACAATGGCAGATGGAGTTTAATTTAAATAAATGCAAAGTGATGCATTCTGGTCAACCTAAGCAGGGCAGGACTTAACTCAGTTAATGGCAGGGCACTGGGGAGAGTTACAGAACAAAGGAAGCTATAGCTCCTTGAAAGTAGAGTCACATGTGGACAGTGGTGAAGAAGGTGTTCAGCATGCTTGGTTAGAAAATTGAATACAGGAGTTGGGACGCCTTGTTGAGTTTATACAAGATAAGGCCACACTTGGATTACTGTGCGCAATTCTGGTCACCCTATTCTGGAAAGGGTATTATTAAAATAGAAAGAGTGCAGAAAGATTTACTAGAATGCTGCTGGGACCTGGTTTGAGTTATAAGGAGAGGCTGGATAGACTAGAATATTTTCCTCTGGGGTGCAGAAGGCTGAGGGGTGACCTTATAGAGGTCTATAAAATAAAGTGGGGCACAGATCAGTTAGATAGTCAATATCTTTTCCCACAAGTGGGGGGAGTCTAAAATTAAAGGGTATAGGTTTAAGGTGAGAGGGGAGATATAAAAGCGTTCGGAGGGACAATTTTTTCCTTAGAGGGTGGTGAGTATCTGGAACAAGCTGCCAGAGGTAGTAGAAAAGCGCGTACAATTTTGTCTTTTAAAAAGCATTTAGAAAGTTACGTGACTAAGATGAGTATAGAGGGATATGGGCCAAATGCAGGCAGTTGGGATTAGTTTAGGAGTTTAAAAAAAAGGGTGACATGGACAAGGTAGGCCGAAGGATCTGTTTCTATGCTGTAAACCTCTATGATTCTATATCATCAAGTTTGGAATTATAATATTTTTAGATTGTAGGATGTTTATATTACAATTTATCAAATTATTTCACTTGTTACATTCAAAAGATTTCTCACAATTGACCAATCCAATTGTGTCAAGCTAATTACGCAACCACTATTGCTTTATGTTCATTCTCCAATCATTCAACCAATCCACACCCAAACTCCCCAACTCTAAGAGTCCCAGATATTATTATTGCTAACTTGCACACAGGAAAAAACTTCACCCCTTAAACACACAAAAAATAATTTTCCTGAAAATCAAAAAGTTTGGAACTCAGGACGCACAGCAGTTTAGAGGGACTAAACACAAGATAAAGAATCCAAGCATAAACCAAAGGACTGCATGAGAACCCAAGAAAAAAGGAACACCTTGCACACAAGAATCAAGAAAAGCCACAAAGACATCATGTGAGCAAGAGATGGAGAAGTTATGTGCATATGATAGGAACACAAAGCTAGGATGCAGAGAAGTACATACTTGTAAACGAAAGGGAGAACACATGCAGGGGTCAGCAAATACCTACAGACTGTGAGCACATGCATGTCAAATACTTGTGCACAGGCTGTGATGTCTTCTCAGGTTTCAGTGTATAGCAGAGC
This sequence comes from Sphyrna mokarran, assembly GCA_024679065.1. Lineage (NCBI taxonomy): Eukaryota > Metazoa > Chordata > Chondrichthyes > Carcharhiniformes > Carcharhinidae > Sphyrna > Sphyrna mokarran. The sequence continues at coordinate 2,166,981 of JAGIQG010000024.1, forward strand.
ATGACAAATTGTGGTTAACAATCGTAGAGTCAGATGGGAGGGATATCATACACAGGAACTACTACTTTGACATGAGAAGGTAAAACAGAAATAATATGATTCAGAGAGGGAGGCAGAAGACAATTAAATAGCGGAAAATAAAAAAAAGAACCAGAAAGGGAAACAAAGACAATTTCCTGAGCTTTTTTATTTTTATCTAAAAACTTGTAATATTTTATACATATAAAACCATACCCCTTAGCTTCTAATTTCTCTGGAACACCATCTTTGGCCTTTTCCTCCTCTTTTCCATCTGGAAAAGGAAAAACATTTTAACATTATTTAATCTGAAGTTGAGATGCTGAACATTTTTGATCAAATATAGGATCATTTGCTCGCTGATGCTCAGTTTGGTTCAGTCAGGGTCACTTAGCTCCTAATCCCATTGCAGCCTTCGTTCAAACATGGATAAAAAAGCTGAATGCCAGAGGGGAGGTGAGAGTGACTGTCCTTGACATCAAGGCAGCATTTGACAGAGTAAGGCATCAAGGAGTCCGAGTGAAACTGCGATCAATGGGAATTAAGATGAAAACACCTTGCTGGTTGAAATCATACCACCTGGCACACCTTCCAAACTGTGACACTATCATCGAGAACGTAGAACATTGCAGCGCAGAACAGGCCCTTCTGCCTTTGATGTTGCGCCGACCAATTAAGAAAAAGCAATGACCCTCTAACCTAAACCATTTCCCTTTTCATCCATAAACCTATCCACGGACCTCTTCAACACCCCCAAACCTGGCGCATCTACAACTGCAGCAGGCAGGGCATTCCATACCCTTACCACCCTCTGGGTAAAGAACCTACCTCTGACATCCGTCTTATAACTACCACCCCTTAATTTAAAGCTATGTCCCCTCGTGCTAGCTTTCTCCATCCTAGGAAAAAGGCTATCACTGTCCACCCTATCTAAACCTCTAGTCATCTTATATGTTTCAATAAGGTCTCCTCTTAGCCGCCTTCTTTCTAACGAAAACAACCTCAAATCCCTCAGCCTCTCTTCATAAGACCTGCCCTCCATACCAGGCAACATCCTGGTAAACCTCCTCTGTACCCTCTCCAATGCCTCCACATCTTTCTTATAATGTGGGGACCAGAACTGCACACAATACTCCAAGTGCGGCCGCACTAGAGTTTTGTACAGTTGCAACATGACGTTGCGGCTCCGAAATTCAATCCCCCTACCAATAAAAGCTAAGACTCCGTATGCCTTCTTAACAACCTTATCGACTTGATTGCCAACTTTCAGGGATCTATGCACATATACACCAAGATCCCTCTGTTCATCAATACTATTAAGAGTCCTACCATTAGCCCTATACTCTACACATTTGTTATTCCTGCCAAAGTGAATTACCTCATACTTTTCTGCATTAAACTCCATTTGCCACCTCTCAGCCCAGATCTGCAACTTGTAAACAATAACACCCCTCTTCACTATCTACCACTCCTCAGACTTTGGTGTCATCCGCAAATTTACTAATCCATCCTTCTATGCCCTCATCCAGATCATTTATAAAAATTACAAACAGCAGTGGCCCCAAAACAGATCTCTGAGGTACACCACTTGTAACCGAACTTGTAACCATGATGAATAATTTCCATCAACCACCACCCTCTGTCTTCTATCAGCTAGCCAATTCCTAATCCAATTAGCTAAATCACCCTCTATCCCATACAAGGATTGTATGGATCCCATGTAAGGGCAAGGGCAGCAGATACACGGGAACACCATCACTTGGAAGTTTCCCTGCAAGTCACTCACCATCCTGACTTGGAAGTACATCATTGTTCTACCACCATCACTGGGTCAAAATCCTGGAACTCCCTCCTAACAGCACTATGGATGTACCTACAACAAAGGGACTGTAGTGGTTCGAGAAAGCTTTCTTGAACCACCTCACCATCACCTTCTCAAGGGCATCTAGGATTAGTCAATAAAAATTCTGGTCTAGCCAGTGACACCTACATCCTGTAAACAGAATAAAGTATATATAACATGTAAACAATCCATTCAAGCCAATTAGCCTATGACGTATATAATCCACATTCTTCTCCTGCCATTCTACCTACCCCAACTCAACCCTTCAGTACATCTTTCTATTCTCTCCCTCTCTCTCATGTGGGTATCAGGTTTCCTTATGATAGAGAGCATCCAATTGTGATGTAGAAATTGTCTCAATTGTTTCTCTGGTAAGAGCTTCATATTCTATCTCCTTATTTCCTACTGAATTTACCAATTACCTTGTTTTTAATGATCCCTAGTTTGGGATTGTCCATAGTTGGAAACAATGGTTCCATATCAAAAGGAAAACAAAAGGAAAAGAAACAATCTTAATCTTCCCAGAAAGTTCATCAGGTACGAGCTTTGTGAATTAATAGAGTTTTCCACTGTTCCTATATCCTATACGAAGTATGGAAATCAGAATACTGCATAGTACTCCAAGTATAGCCTGGCCAGAATCCATATTAGCCTAATGTAGCTTTCTTACTTTTGAATTCTATACCTCTTGAAATAAATCCATGATTCACTAGCATTTTCTTTACTGATCTGCAAATCTCACAAAAAAAAAAATGAGCTCATTGGCAAATTTTGACATTGCGTCATTTATTCCTAACTCCAGATCGTTAATATAAATTCTGAACACCTTCCCAGTGTTGATATTTGTCTCTGATAGAGCTTTCTACCTGTTCGCTGCTGATCCAACACGTGAATTTTTTGACGAGTTTAAAGTTGAGTTCTCAGGCATTTCACTAGCTCATTAAAATGCAAGCATTTAATATCTTAAAACTGCTCAACAACCTATACTACTGAACCTTGGAACTGTCTTCCATTTACATGTTTGTTTCTTTAAATACAAATCAGCATACTATCTTGTACAAACAGGGCTCCATTAATCTTCATTAATCTGCCTAATTGACACTTCCAGTCTATGAGATCACACGCTAGGTTGATCCTCCAACATTATACTTTGTCCTCACTGAGCCAGACCACTTGTCAATCAAGTTTATAGAGCATTTGTTGGGAAACAGATTTTATCCTATAGTATTTTTGGTCTTTACACCCTTTATTGTCCATAAATGACCATAGTATGCATACAGTGCTCAAAACTCTACCAATGAGAAAGATCTTCTGTGACTCCTAAGTTTTTTGAATGTTAAATATAACTAAAATAGTATCTTTACAACCGAGTAAACTTTGCTGATACAACCTTCAAAATCAAACCTTTTTCACATCTCTGTCTTCACTGCTATGTGATTAGACACCTACATGCTTCAGGCACTTATTATCAGGCCTTCATTTCACAAATAGAATGGCAACACTGTTTGCTGGTGTTTTATTTAATTGGGTACTGTCACTAACCAACTGGAACTAGTCAATTCCTTATCTCCAAAAATTGCACATTTTTCAGTGCTAAAGCAATGGAACTGTGCTAAAATTTACTGAAATTTCCAACCTGTTTTTTTCTCTTCTCCCTCTTTTTCTTCTTCCACTTTGGCACGCTTTAGCTTCTTGTAATTTGCAGTATTTCGTCGACCTCCTTCTCCTTCATCTTCAGAATCAGAGAACTCCTCATCGCACGCTATTCTCTTGTCCGAAGCACGGACTGTCAAGAATGAAAGCAAACTGTGAGTAGACATTTAAAGCACAGTTTTGATAGACAGGTTACATTTTGATCTTATCAGCAATTAGCTTAGACTCTCCAAATATTCCACCACCACCCACTCTCCCAACATGATTCCAGATTGGGTGCTGGGTTAACAGCTGTTATCTGAAGATTAGCTGGAGTAACCATGTGCTGCTTACCCTGAAATCAGGAGATTCAGAAATAAGGACAGCATGAGAATTCCCTATAAATTCCCTCCTCTCTTTTATCTCTGCCAACATTCAAGCCTCAGACATTTACAAGACTAGTCAGCATTTATACCCATTAAATACTTCAAGTCTTCAGTCAGAACAATACTTTTCTTTCACAAAATGAATGTCTGACCAATTTTCTATCCTGACTACAGGCTGCTCCTTCAATTTCTCCCTTTTTCCGAAGATGGTATTTCTTATGGGCTTGGGATTCTACAAGCACCAATGGTCCTAACTCTGTCCACTAACTTTTCTTCACTTTAGAAACTGCAGTAGGGAACAAAATATCATTTGGAGAGATTAAATGAAGACTCTGATGACCACCAAAATTGTGCAAGGAAGTTCCCTAAAGTTGAGTAGGTTTGAAAGTATCTTACAGTCCTGGAACTGTGTTCAATGGGATAACCTGCATTTCAGTACCAAGTACATGGGACAGCATCTTCTGATTCATAGAGAACTGATGTCATTTTATATCTAAATTGTCTTCCGATTAGGGACTACAATTCTAAATGTGGTCATATTTCTTGGTCAATAGCATCATAATCTATATAAGCAGTTTATTGGTATGAAGCCAGATTTCAGGAAGTTGTCTTCTATTGGGTCAGCAGGTCTCTCCAATATTGTGAGCAATTCAGAACAGAAGAGTTTAATCCATTGTCAATGTTGGATTAAATGATCAACATATGGGAACATCACCACTTGAAAGTTCTTCTCCAAGCCACTCACTGCCTTGATTTGGAAATATTTTGCCAGTCCTTCACAGTCGCTGGGTCAAAATCTTAGAATTCCCTCCCTAACAGCACTGTGGATGTATCTACATTACACAGACTGCAGCAGTTCAAAACAACAATCAAGCTTAGACAGAACTCGGCTATTATCAGCTATCTCGTTGAAACTTATGCTCAAAAATCTTAAATTTATAATGCAAATCTTCAACTACTCACTTGAAATACGCTTGTCTGCATCTTCCTCCTCCTCATCTCCACTATCTTCTGGAACCGCATCTTCTGGGATAGCTTGCATCTGAACGCCTGGCGCATGAGGCAGCATACGCAGGTTTTCAAACAGACGCTGCCTGTGAATTTACATCCAATTATTATATCTGACCATAAGGAAGGATGCAAATAATTTTCTCAAAAATATGCATCACCACAATAAAACATTTCAGGGAAGATTAGAACTACATCTGAAAGCTTTAACAGAATCAAACTGTTGTGTACTGTTAACATTCCTGCTTTTCTTTTTAATCTTCACCATCATTTAATTATGAAACAGCTCAAAGACACTGCCACATTATATTATACAGAAAACTGCCCATCAGCTTCTATTAGGAATTTGAAGGATTGTCATCTCTACATCACACCAGTGAGCCACTGCACTTTTAAACCATTTAACTATGCTCATTGAATACATTGGACAGCTGCCCGAGGAGCAGGTGTCCCTCCCAGGTATAATTAACTGTTCCAATGTCATTCCACTTTGGCCTGCAGTATTACAAGTCAAGCCACAATTTTTTTAAAATTAAAAGCATCCACTTTCAGCTGATGTATTACCAGGAGCGAAGTCTTCCAGAGGATGAAAGTACAAGTCACACAAAATTAATATTTTCAGCTGGCAGTTGCAAAGAATCAATAACTCACCCGAAGCGAAACTATAAGCAAGAGTTATATATGGGTGACAACATTTAACTTCATAGATATTTTTGTTTTTAAATATTTTCTGCTTTTTCTTATAATGACCAACAAGTGGCCAGATTTACAATTTTAGGAAACTAACGAAGCATATGTCATAATGCTAACAAAATTAATTTTAAATTAGTAAAATTCCAGGGATAATGGAAATCATTTTTCTCCACTACCAGCTACTGCCCATGGGTTCCTCTTCTTACCCCCTCAACTCCAAGTTCATGGATTTCTTAGTTGTTAGAAGTGAGACCATTGTTCAGTTACCCTCCTCACCCTCTTGTCCAAGGGGAATGTTCCTCAATGTCCTCCACTGCCTGGCCATTTAATCTAAATCTTTCTCCATTACGTCTAAGCTGGTCCTCAAACACCTACCTATTCTAATCCTGTTTTCCAGCACATGGGCTGTAGCCTTGTATACTTTAGTGTTTCAAGAGCTCATCCAGTTGTTTGAACTTCTTCATTTCAGTCTCAGAACTTGTTACTGGAGCTCCTGAGGGTAGTAGGTTCTAAGACTCAACTATCATTGGCTGCATTCCATCCATAAGCCTCCCCCAAAGACTGTCTATCTGTACTCCAAACAAAATACCCTTTCTATCAGAGGTAAATTTTAAAAAACCTAAGATATAAAATCTGTCAGATCCCACTGCTGAAACAAACAGTCAGTTAAGACTTTCCCAGGGAGTAGGCCTGAGCTAATCTCAGAGATTGTGCACTCTGAGTATATGGTCTGAGCGATTTGTACATCTCCTCTGAAATGCCCCTCAGTCCAAGTGCAATTAGGAATAGGCAATATATGCGGGCCCAGCCACTGACACCTGCATCCCATAATGAAAACACATTGGAATGAAGGTTATAGCACTTCTTAGAATGGGTCCAGTCTGCTAAAAGCTTTGTACAGGAAGCTTCTATAAAGCCAAGTAGCTCCAATGCCATATATGGCAATCTAAATCCCAGGTTCTTCACTTCAAGTTGCATATTAGGAAAAAAAATTGCCCAAATATTTAACCAAAATTTGTCTTTTTATAACCAAAAATGCCTTTAAGCTAAATATTACAATCAATTCTGCACATTGAAAATTGAAATCTCATTTACAGAATTATAAGAATGTTTTACAGTTGCTAAATGAAAGGTTGACTAGACACAAGAACTTTTCAAATTGGTTAAAGACTGCACAATCTAAAAATAGATAACTTGAATTATATTATTAGTTTACATCAAGCCAACTTGTTTGTTTTAACCTGGCAGCTTACATTGACACCAAAGCTGAAACTGCATATGCATGAAATGCTCCTCCCAATCTTCTGAGCAGGAGTTGCAACACAAATAAACACCTCTGAGGTTTTTATGTATATCACAATCTCAGATCTTTTTCAACAGTTTTATCTTTAACCCCCATTCTCACCGAACTGACCAATAACTTCCAAAGTTAGCTGACATTTTAAAGAATCTCTCCTCAGGAACTGCCTGACCACACAAGCAGCCCCAATTCAGTTTCAAAACAAGAGTGATAAACCTTGCTCAAAAATAAATCGCTATCATTCCCTTCTTCTCAAAACCTCTAACATTTGCTTTCCAAATCGATGCTAATATTTCCAGTTTCATATTGAAACACTTTGCCATGGCTGCAGCATCATAGTAGCCTGAATCAAAGTTATAAATTATACTTTCTGTGGAGTGCATTTTCCTTTCTCGTCCTCTCTGCAGCTTTTGATACATACTACTAGGTTATTCTTTTTCAATGCCTTTTTTTTTTAAAATGTCCAGTTCAGTGGGTCACACTCTTACCAATTCAAGTTAGCCAGAGTATTTTCAACAACATGTCATTCTGACCGTGCATCGTTACTTCTCATACAATACCTACAGTGCAGGAGGTCATCATTCAGCCCCATCAAGTCTGCACGGACCACAATCTCACACAGGCCCTATTCCCATAACCCGACATATTTACCCTACTAATCCCATGACAGTGTCAATTTAGTATGGCCAATCAACCTAACCTGCACATCTTTGGATTGAGGGTGGAAACCAGAGCACCAAGAGGAAACCCACACAGACATGGGAAGAACATCAACACAGACTGTGACCAAGGCCAGAACTGAACCTGGGCCCCAAGCGCTGTGAGGAAGCAGTGCTGACCACTGTGCCAGCATGCCATTCCAAACCAATCATCATCTCCATTGCTTCATGGTCTGGCTTGGCAACACTCTGTGAACTGTATTCTGTAAACCGTGTGTGACTTTATATGACCTTCTCTGCTCAGAACCTTCCATGCACCTAACGAAGGAACACCGTTTTCGAAAGCTTGCGAGATTACTGTCAAATAAACTGGTTGGACTGGTGTTGAGACTTCTTACTTGGTAACATCACCCAGAGATAAGGGATTACATGTGTGATAACATCCAACTCCACCTTTCCCTCACATGCCTTTCTACTGTGTTTATCCAATACTCAGTTCTGAATCAGCTGAAATTTCCTCCACAGAGGGAAAAAAGGCACAGTCTTCAGCAGTTACAACAAACTTCTCGACTTTCCTCCTGATTCTAATCACTTTGACCAAACTTTTGACCACTAGTCCTTCTTTGGCCCAAGGTTAGCTTTTCTTCAATTAAGTTTGGTTTAAAAGGAAAATACAATTGTAACATGTTCAGTGCCAAATTCATTGAAGGCAACTCAATGCTTTAGTATAACTAAATGTATAACCATAGTATAACCATGCTCCAACATATGCTAACAAGGCTCTGTTTGGTACCTCGTTACATCAATGTATGGCTGCTGCAAAGTTACAGAATTCAGTTAACAAATATCCCCAGAGTTAATCAGGTTGGACATGTTATATAGTAATGTACAGAAATTCAGCCTGGTGAGTGCTCACAAAGTACTACAAAACTGCCCAGCACAGTATTTTACTTTGCATAATTAGGTTAATTTGATCAAATATTCGACAAGTTATCGTCACTTGTGGAAAAGAAACACTGTTTAGGAACAGGTCCTAATTTGCGTTTCCACTTTTATAAAACACAAGACAAGCGTGCACATGAACTATACTGCCTATTAGGAAGATAATTAAATAGGGAAGTTTCATATAGCAGCATCATTTAATATCAATAAATGAAATTTATATACTTTATCTTCTCCAGATATTCATTGGTGTTCTGGTTTGTCATATTGGAAGGGCTAATGTGCAGCTTAAAGTCTGGTCCAAAGTACTCAAAGTAATCGTTGTATGGCAGTTCTGAAACACAAAGAATATTCCATTTACATTTATTTTTCCTTTTTATGCAAAATAAACCAATTGCCAACGTAGAATATGTAAATCTAGCTTTGTCACTATATTCATACTGAAATATTGTCTCCTGCAATACATTCATCTTGTGAATAAATAACTAAAAACACATTGATATTAGATCAAAAGTATTTTGTAAATATACTAAACTGGTCACTTCATACCTTCCTTTATAAATATTAAAACTAACAGCAGTGTTGGGACCAGTCAGGTAAAAAATACACTTCCAATCTAGTCAGTAACCTTCTATCCACTTCTCCCCACTCCGCACCAGCCACTGAAGATCAAATTCAAAACTTTTTAGCATTTCATTATATACTCCATATTTTCCATGTAATGAAGTATTAATGTTTTATTGATAAACTTAATGAGTCACTTCTATTCGGGCAAAAGCCAAGTCAAGTGTAAATTATCTTGTCAAAGGTAAATCCAAACTATTACCATAACTATCTAAAGACTGGCTTTTTAAAAATAAACTTTGAATTCCAACAAGACTATTGCCAGACATAAACATTTATAAATACAGGCTGATTGCAGGTTATCCTACTCATTTGTTGCTGCAATGCAAGTCCAAAATGCCAGCTCAAAAATTAATTTTCTCCAACAAGGTATTGATCAAGAAGCAGGCAGTGGGGGAGAAAAGGATGAAGTTTTACAGTGAAAGCACTCTCACCACCTTAACACCGGTTTTTAAAGGTGATGCACATTCAAGGGCAGCATCTTTATTTCTCTATAGAACTATACACAAGGAAGGAAAGATTGACGCTTTCTATTTCAGAAATCTCTCCACATTTCTCCGCAGTGGCTGCCTGAAGCCATCTCCATGCTTGCAATTACTGCAAGTTCCAGCTCTTGAACTGAGCTTCAAAACTGTAGGCTCTGCAACAGACCCATTACTTTGGTTGACCAGAAAGTAACAGCAGCTTTGAATGACTGAAGTGGAGTGATGAGGGAACTCTAAGGCAAGCACTTGGAAACTGCAAATTTCAACTTATGTGGCAGTTGCTGTCAGTGACTGAAGGCACTGAGGGGTAAGGTGAACACAACCACACAATATAGATGATCTTTGAATTAGAAGGCTAATTTATTTCATGTATTTTTTGTTAAATTTCCCAGTGCCTTAAGTTATCGATAACACGCCTCATTAACATATCACCAAATTAAAGTGATCAGTATCAAAGATGGTTACAAACACATTATTATTGATAAAATACTATATTGAGATGCCAGATCTATCCAAAACACTTTTCGTGGGATTGGAATGACTATTCAGTGCAAAATGCCTACTTATCAATCATAGCATAATTTACAAAAGCTTTGGCTTCAACAGCACCCAGTATTTTTAATTCTAATTTTGGTGTCCTCTGCCTAACCTTGTTTACCATGCTCAACTAACCCTCTCAGATCAGGGGCAATCAGTGGAAACCAATATGAAATCTCAGAGCCCTAGCCATCTGTTTCCTGCCACCTTGATGAATGCTTGCTTATAAGCAGCAATATCTTACCATTTGGAATCTCAGAGTCCAAAGCTACAGATGTCTCATACGTCCAGCATCGAGCCACATTACGAATTGTGTATCCTCCACCTCCCAACATCAGTAAAGGTAAATTAAAGGTCTTCACAAATTCAACACACTTAGCATGTCCTGGTTAAAGAAAACAAACCAGCTTTAAAATGGTACAGTTATTTCCAAAACTCAACACAGTGAGAGAATTCTAACAACTAAAGGCCTTTAGGTTTAATATGATGCCTTAAATGCATAGAAACTATTATTCTTAGGAGAAGTAGCCAAATCTTGCAAGAGGAAAACTGATGAGGAAGAGTTTCTGTGTAAAGTGCAAAAAACATTAACTATACTGAATACAACAAAGAACAAAACAGCATGGGAAATACGCCCTTCGACCCAACAAGCCCGTGCTGCCACCCCGATGTTCCCATCTCTACCCGTGATCCCTGTCTATGTTTATAGATCTATGGATTAAAAACCAAATTTGAGACAATTTAGGGAGAATTTGTTTTGCCAATTAGCCGAAGAGCACATCTTTGGGATGTGGGAGGAAACCGGAGCACCCGGAGAAAACCCACGCAAGCACGGGGAGAATGCGCAAACTCCCACAGACACAGGCCGAAATCCATGTATCTGCACAGCACAGCGATAGTCACTGAGCTGTCGTGTTGCCCATCAAATGGTCCAGGTCAAGCGTACACTAATGACGTGAAGCACTAGGATACTCTCGAAAAAAATCTAAGAGCAGCCCTCTCATGACCCATCGCGTGTATGCCCCTCGTTAGACAACAAGGTGGACCAAAGCACCTGTAGGATAAAAACAAGTACATCAATATCATCATCTATTTACACACTTCCCAGTGACTCCCAAGGCTCATGATCCCTATTTTAAATCAGTTTTATATACCCCTCCATTCCCATTCTGTTCATGTGCCCATCTAAGTATTTCTTAAATAACTCCAGAGTACCTGCCTCCACCACTTTACTTGGCAGCGCATTCCATACCTCCACCACCCTCTGTGTGAAAAAACTCCCTCTAGCATCCAAATTATAACTTACTTCTCTCACCCTAAGCCCGTGACCCCTCGTGCTATTCGAGTCCATCCTAGGAAAAAGCCTAATCCTGTTTACTCTATCTATACCCTCATAATCTTGCACACCTATATTAGATCTCCTCTAAGTCTACGTCTTTCTAAGGAAAACAGTCCCAATTTGCCTAACCTCTCCTTGTAACTCAGACCTTCCATACCAGGCAGCATCCTGGTAAACCTCCTCTGCACTCTCTCCAGTCTCCACGTCCTTCCGGTAGTAAGATGACCAGAACTGGATGCAATATTCCAAATGAGGTCTAACCAAAGTTTTACACAACTGCAACATTAAAGGCCAGCTCTTGTATTCTATACCCCTTCCTATAAAGGCTAGCATACCATATGCTTTCTTCAAAGAGCTAGGAGATGTTGGGGATCTAGAGAAGTATAAGGCTTATAGAAGAGAGCTTAAAAAGAAAATTAGGAGAGCCAGAAGGGGTCATGAGAAGGCCTTGGCTGGTAGGATTAAGGAGAATCCCAAGGCCTTCTACAAATACGTGAAAAGTAAAAGGATGAGAAGAGAAGGGATAGGACCTATAAAAGGTGAAGGGGGAAAAGTCTGTATGGAACCGGAAGAAATGGCAGAGGTGCTTAATGAGTACTTTGCCTCAGTTTTCACGGTGGAAAGTGATCTGGGAGGATGCACTACAAGTTTGCGGCAGACTGAAAAGATTGAGTACGTAGATATTAAGGAAGCGGATGTGTTAGAACTTTTAAATGCTATCAAGATAGACAAGTCTCCGGGACCAGATGGGATGAACCCCAGGTTATTGTGGGAGGTGAGGGATGTCATTGCAGAGCCCCTGGCGATGATCTTTGTGTCGTCGATGGAGATGGGAGAGGTTCCGGAGGATTGGAGGATTGCGGATGTGGTCCCTATTTTCAAGAAAGGGAACAGGGATAGTCCTGGAAATTACCGACCGTTGAGTCTGACCTCAGTGTTGGTAAGCTGATGGAGAGGCTTCTGAGGGACAAGATTTATGAGCATTTGGAGAAATTTAGGTTGATTAGAAATAGTCAGCATGGTTTTGTAAAAGGCAGGTCGTGCCTTACGAGCTTAATTGAGTTCTTCGAAAATGTGACTGAACACATTGACGAAGGAAGAGCGGTGGACGTGGTGTACATGGACTTCAGCAAGGCATTTGACAAGGTCCCACATGCAAGACTTCTTGAGAAGGTGAGAGGCCATGGGATCCAAGGGGCTTTGGCCTTGTTGATCCAGAACTGGCTTGCCTGCAGAAGGCAGAGGGTGGTTGTGGATGGCTCTTTTTCTGCATGGAGGTCGGTCACCAGTGAGTGCCCCAGGGATCTGTTCTAGGACCCTTGCTGTTTGTCATTTTCATAAATGACCTGGATGAGGAAGTGGAGGGATGTGTGAGTAAGTTCGCCGATGACACGAAGGTCGGTGGTGTTGTGGATGGTCTGGAGGGATGTCAGAAGTTGCAGCATGACATCGACAGGATGCAAGACTGGGCGGAGAAGTGGCAGATGGACTTCAACGCGGATAAATGTGTTGTGGTCCATTTTGGCAGATCCAACGGGATAAATGAGTACACTATCAAAGGTAGGAGTCTTAGCTGTGTGGAAGAGCAGAGGGATCTTGGGGTCCGGGTCCATAAGACTCTCAAATCGGCCTCCCAGGTAGAGGATGTGGTTAAGAAAGCTTACGGTGTACTGGCCTTCGTTCATTGAGGGACTGAGTTCAGGAGTCAGGAGGTAATGCTGCAGCTTTAGAGGACCCTTGTCAGACCACACTTGGAGTACTGTGCGCAGTTCTGGTCGCCTCACTATAGGAAGGACGTGGAAGCTATTGAAAGGGTGCAGAGGAGATTTACAAGGATGTTGCCTGGATTGGGAGGCACGCCTTATGAAGACAGGTTGAGGGAGCTGGGACTGTTCTCCCTGGAGAGACGAAGGTTGACAGGCGACCTGATAGAGGTTTACAAGATGTTGAGAGGAATAGATAGGGTGGACTCTCAGAGACTATTTCCCAGGGCTGAAATGGTCGCGACGAGAGGGCACAGATTTAATGTGCAGGGAAGCAAGTACAGAGGGGATGCTAGGGGAAAGTTTTTTCACTCAGAGGGTGGTGAGTGAATGGAATCGGCTGCCGTCGGTGGTGGTCGAGGCGAACTCGCTGGGGTCTTTTTAAAAGACTTCTGGATGAGTATATGGGATCCAATGGGATTGGGGGTTATAGATAGGTCTATGGCTGGGTAGGTTTTGATGTGTTCGGCACAACTTGTGGGCCGAAGGGCCTGTTTGTGCTGTAGTGTTCTATGCTCGCAACCTTCTCCACCTGCTCTGCCACCTTCAGAAACTTGTGCACCTGTATCCCCAGGTCCCTCTGCATTTCTATACTCTTAATATTTATGTAGTTCCAATTTACATCTTGCTCGAGTCTTCAGCTGTTCTGCTCAGATACACTACAGAGACTGCCTTCATGCATGCATTCCGTAGCAGCTCTGGGTCAATAGAAATAAGAAATTTAAGGCTCTTAAGTATGCTCTCTCAAGCTCCATAATCCAATGATAACTCTTAGTGGATATTTACATCGCAAAACAAGGTCAGATTCAGCACAGTACATTCACATCAGAAGAGTACAGGATTAAGATGAGTTGCAATTAGTCCCAATAACTGATATTCATAGTAAAGTAGGTTTTAAGTAAACAAGGTCCCATAGCATTGCATGTTATTCAAAATGATCCCAATCATGGCTTGCTGCCTTCAGAGGAGAACCAAAGCAACAAAATTGCAGGACTATCTAAGAAACATTATTCTTTCAACAAGCTACTACCCAAGCAGATTGTTATATCTCACGTAAATGCACATTCTGGTGTGTCACACAACTCTGATCATTAAAAAACGAGACATTAGAAAGGAAGGCTACTGAAATGCTAGGTTAATGTTCCAGAACAACTAAGAATCACAAGGAGAGGGATAAAACATTTATGTAAGGAAGGTCCAAAGTAATGCACAGGATCTTCACATAAACAAAAAAAAAACATGAGCAACCATGAATCAAACATTACCTTAGTAACTCAAGTATGCAGGCAGATACATATATTAAAAATGATCATACCTTTAATAGTAAGGTTAAAGCAACCCAGTCTATCCCCAGACAAAGAATCAGCACCACACTGCAATGCAATGGCACTGGGCTGGTACATCTCCATCACCTTACATATAATCTAATGAGGAAGAGAATAGATTTTACTACATTGTACTGCGACTGGAGACAGCATGCTTGCAAACAATCTGCATACATAATCTATAAAATGCAAAAAAAGGCAAAAAACATTCCATAGCCAAAAGCTTCTTTGCTCAATTTTATTCCTGTACTTAATACAGACCACACAAATTCTCCTAGAATAACTATGACAAATTGGTTGTACTATAAAAAAAACCTTTGGGAAAATTTTACTTACAATATAATAACAAAGAATACACTTACAGGCTTGAATATGGCCTCATACGATTCATCATCGATTCCATCTCGCAATGGGAAATTTACAGCATAGTATTTGCCTTTACCTGCACCTATGTCCTGTACAGTAAAAAAGACTTAAAATCAGGTTCCTATAAATAGTGCCTAACTAAAGAAACATTTTACATTTCTATTAATATACATGAAGATGCAATATTATAACCATATCCTAATCCTAACTGTTTTTTGTACAAATTTATTCCTTCTTTCACTTTGGTCATCCAGATGCTTATTTATCAAGACCAAAATGCTTTCGGGCTTTATCTAGCTACAGTTGAACTTTCAGCAAATTATGTATTTGAACCTTGTTCTCATTCACATCTCGATAAATTCTCTTTTGAATGTATACTTCAATGTTTTTTCATACTTCCTGACTCCTCAGATCCTGACACAGTCCATGTCTGTATGCAGCATGATCTGAACACTCAGACTGAGAAGAAGTGACAAGTAACCCCTATATGTAATATCAGGGCCAGAACATTCTCAGCACGTAACTCATCTCCTGACTCCCCAGAGCCTGTCCACCAACTACAAGATACAAGTCAGGAATGTGATGGAATATTCTACACTTGCCTGAATGAATGCAGCTCCAGCAACAATCAAGCTGAACACTATCCAAAACAAAGCAGTCCCACTTGATGGGGTTACATCCAACAACTTAAACATTCATCCCTCCACCACCAGTGAATAGTATGTACCATTTACAAGTTACAATGCAACAACTTCAAGGTTCTTTCAGCAGCACTTGTCAAATCTATAACTCTTGCCAACCGGAAAAACAAAGGCAAAAGTAAAGGCACATGGGAACATTATTTTCCTCAAGATCTCCTCCAAGTCACGTGTTGATCTGTAAATTACTATACTTTTGCTGTTGCTGGATCAAAATGCTGGAACTCCCTTCCTCACAGCACTATCTACACCACATAGATTGCAGAGGTTCAAGGATAGTAAGAAGTCTTACAACGCCAGGTTAAAGTCCAACAGATTTATTTGGCAGCACAAACTTGGAGTTTTTCAGCTCCCTGAAAGCTTTTGCTACCAAATAAACCTGTTGGACTTTAACCTGGTGTTGAGACTTCTTACTATCCTTACCCTCAATCCAACGCTGGCATCTCCACATCACAGGTTCAAGGAGACAGCTCATCATCATGTTGTCAAAGACAATCAGGATTAAGCAATAAATACTAGCTTTGCCAATGAAATTCAGATCACATGAAAAATGGACTTATCTGCACATTACATTTGTACTGCATTTTGTCATTCATTCTATTAATGTATGCAGTACTCCTTTTGCTGTTTGTCAAACCCAGTGCTTTGTCAACCGAGTTTGATATTATGCACCACATGCCCAAGCAACTATGTCTAAATACTTCCGTTTGCAGCAGGCAACTATCTACTGGTCAGTTAAGGAACCATTGCTTTTCATAACAGATCAGTTACAAAGGTACCTCATAAAACATTAAGCATTTCAGCTATTTTAGACAACTCAGTGTACTTCTAAGTAAACGCATTTTTCTTTCTTATTTGATCTTCTACAACTACATTCAATGGCTCTGACTGTTAAAGGTACAGATTGAAAATAGTAAATTAACCATGAGGACAATTTCCTACTCTTCTAAAACGCTCCAACGTATTCTGACACTTCCGCGGCAATACCATTTGAGGAACAGAGGAATCATTAAAGAAAACAAGAGAGACTGTGTGTATTCATTGTGTGTAAATCATGAGTGACATTCAATACGCAAGAGCCCACAACAGGCATTTTAGCATGAATGGATAGGTTAACATTACTTTTCTTGAAGTCATAAATAATGTAACTGTTTATTGAATCTCTAATTGTGTGAGTAACTGGTTTTAAATTCTGATCATTAATTCAAATCGAGAGAACAAACCCAAAATTAACATTTAATAGCACAAACAAAATTACTTGTTTTTATTTGTCTTCTACTGATGAATGTACTAACCAATAAAACCAAGTGCATGTTTGTTCTTTGAAGTTTTAAAATTCCAATTTAATTGTCTATTACTTACGTGGGGGGGAGAAAATGTCAATATCAATGTGCCCACCTCTAGACATTTTCTTAAAAGCCTAGGGAGCAGGCTTTAAGAACAAGGTGACAGATCCACTCTGCCGTTGCTAATATTTGCAAAACTGATAATTCCTCTATGCACAATCACTTCAGATATTGCTCCAGTGCATTTTTCTTCCAACTTCCACATCTTGAAACAATTGCACGTCATACCTTCATCCTCTGAATTAAGGATCACCACTCAGCTCCATGCTGCCCTACCCTGTCGTATAGTTCTGCTTGTTTAATTTTGATGTACAGATGCCGGCGTTGGATTGGGGTGGTAAGAACTCAGTAAGAATTTAGCAACACCAATTTATAATCCAACCGATTTATTTGATAGTAAAAAAGCGAGCTTTCAACTCCTGTGTCTTCCTCAGGCAAATGCAGACCAGAACACTGCATTTGCCTGAGGAAGACACAGGAGTCGAAAGCTCTCTTTTTTACTATCAAATAAATCGGTTGGATTATAAATTGGTGTTGCTAAATTCTTACTGAGTGTTTAATTTTGCACATTTTAAAAAAGGCCCTTTATTTTACCTTTGCCCCCAGGAAATGAAGAACGCTGACAAGGCCACACTGACTTCCCAACCTAGTTGCCCAGAGATGGCGTCATGCATACTTGCCTTAGATTACATCCTTACAGTGATGGAGCCCTTGAATAATGTTCAATCAGAATCGGAAGATTTTGATAAAGCAATAATGAAGGAATGGCAATATACCTCCAAATAAGGATGGCAGGCAACTGAGATGATTTTCAACAATAGTGCTAGTTATCAGTTACAAAGCAGGAAAGTGCTGTCTTAAGATCACATGAAGAGTTGCTGCATGGCATCATGTAGATCATACTTACACCAGCCACAATATTTTCAATATTATCTGGTCTTTTCTTCTATTCCATTTTCATTCTAATTTTTCTCCCTTCACGTATCTATTGCATTTTCTATATTGCTCATGACTGTTTGGTTAACCATGTGTTTCTCAAATGCTTCCCTATTCTTCACAATCTTAGTAGTAATCTTACATCCCGATTCCCTAACCAGAGGGAAAGCAGCTGGAGTACTGTGTGCAGTTTTGGTTCCTGCATTTGTGAAAGGATATATTGGCCTTGGAAGAAGTACAGAGATGGTTCACCAGGCTGATACCAAAGATGAGGGGGTTAGCTTATGAAGAGAGACTGAATAGACTGGACCTATACTCGATAGAGTTTAGAAGGCTGAAATGGGATCTTATAGAGACTTACAAGATAATGAAGGAGCTAGAGAGGGTAGAGTTAGAGATTCTTCCTGCTTAGACAGGATAGAAGAACTAGAGGACAGAGCCTCAAACCTCAAAATAAGTGAAGGGGGAGTGCAGTTTAGAACAGAATTGAAGGGGAATTCCTTCAGTCAATTGGTGGTGAATCTCTGGAATTTTCTGCCCATTGAAGTGGTGGAGGCTACCTCGCTGACTATATTTAAGTCACGAGCAGATAGATTTCTGATAGACAAGGGAATTAAGGGTTATGAGGAGAAAGCAGGAAGTGGAACTGATCACTTCAGATCAGCCATGATCTTATTGAATGGCGGGGCAGGTTTGAAGGGCTAGATGGCCTACTCCTGCTCTTATTTCTTATGTTCTTATGAAAGTTGGTTGGTTATTCATCCCTTCAAAGCCATACAGTCTCCTCCTGGTCTATTAACATAGCTGCAGTTTCTTGGTTCCCTCCTGTAAATTCTTTGGCATAAAAATATCTGCTGTGAAAAATACTTCTCCTTACCCGCAAGTCTCCTGTTCCAGGGAAATATTCACCATACTTATGAAATGAAACAGTCATCACCCTGTCTGTTGTATAAAAAGCCTCTTCAACTCCATCACCATGGTGAATATCAATATCGATATACAGTACTCTCTGATGATACCTTAAAGGTAGAAAAATAGTAATTCAAATTGATTTGATATGAAACGCAAAATTTAATCTAAGGCTTAAAAAACAGCTTAGTGTCTTAATGGCTCTGCTGTTAAAGCAACTGCATAATTGCAAAGACAGAGTTCCATTCTCAGTATTCATCGTTGTAACGGATCTCGGGATGGGGACAGAATTCAATCCATGTTAACATTCTTGATTACCATTCAGGTGAAAGCAGAAAGTGGACAGTTAGTGAAGGGTGGGTGCAAAGATGGGTGGGGGGAAGAAAGCAAAGAAATCCCAAGTTTAATACAAAGATATCTAAAAGAGCTCTCATGCAGTTAGAACTCTACAATGCACATAAAATGCTTACTTCAGTAATTCGAGAATGGCCAAGACAATGTCATTCACGTAACAAAAGCCGGATGCCTCTGATTTCTTTGCATGGTGAAGTCCACCGGCCCAGTTGACAGCAATATCCGTTTGCTGCTTGTTCAATTTAACAGCTCCAGCTGTAGAAAGTTATAATTTATATTTATTCACACTATATTCTACACTTTTGGAGATATGCTTTTAAAAGACTTGTAATGATTGCAATTTATTTTACCAATTTTAATGCAACGCACAGGTATTTAACAAAGATGTTCACAGAATTGTTACGATGCAAAAGGAGGCCATTCTGCCCATCATGTCTGCACCAGTTCTACAAATGAACACTTCACCTACTGCCATTCTTCCTGTAACCCTTCAGTTTGTTTTTATCCAAATAATCTCCTTAGCTATCTCGATTAAACCTGCCTCCAGCACACACTCAGCCAGCCAGCCTCTCAACACATGCATGTAAAAGATTTCCTTCATCATCACTTTTGCTACTTTTCTTATTTACTTTAATCGGTCCCCTCTCATTCTCAATCTTTCATGAAAGCGAACAGCTTCTTTCTAGCTACTTACTTGTCCAGGCCTCTTGGGACTTTGAATACTTTGATCAAATTACCTTTTAGCTACCTTTTCTCCATGGAAAATAGTCCCAAATTCTCCAAACTTCCTATCTGTAGTTCCTCATCCTTGGAACCATTTTTGTGAATGTTTGTTGCACACTCTCCAATGCCTCCTCATCCTTCCTAAAATTCAGCACCAGAACTATATGGAACAGTAAGGTCTATCTAATAACACACAAGTTTAACCCCCGGCCCTGTACTTCAAGAAGGCAAATGCAACCTTGGCCTTTATAGCTAGGGAGATAGAATATAAGTGGTCAAGAAGGCGTACGGTGTACTGGCCTTCATTAATTGAGGAATAGAGTTTAGGAGTCAGGAGGTAACGATGCAGCTCTATAAGACTCTTGTCAGACCCCAGTTGGAGTATTGTGCGCAGTTCTGGTCGCCTCATTATAGGAAGGATGTAGAGGCTATTGAGAGAGTTCAGAGGAGATTTACAAGAATGCTGCCTGGATTGGGAGGCAGGCCTTATGAAGATAAGTTGAGGGAGCTGGGACTCTTCTCACTGGAGAGATGTAGGTTGAGAGGCAACCTGATAGAGGTTTATAAAATGTTGAGAGGGATAGATAGGGTGGACTCTCAGAGACTATTTCCCCAAGCTGAAATGCTGCACAGATTTAAGGTGCAGGGAAGCAAATACAAAGGAGATGTCAGGGGTAGGGTTTTCACTCAGAGGGTGGTGAGTGAATGGAATCGGCTGCCGTCGGAGGTTGTTGAGGCAAATTCACTGGGGTCTTTTAAGAGACTTCTGGATGAGTATATGGAAAAGAATAGGATAGGGGGTTATAGATAGATCTGTGGATTGGTAGATGTGATCGGTGCAACTCATGGGCCGAAGGGCCTGTTTGTGTTGTATTGTTCTATGTTCTATAAAAGTAGGGAGGTACTTTTGCAGCTGTATAGAGTACTAGGGAGGCCGCAGTTGGATACTGTGTGCAGTTTTGGTCGTCACATTCGAGGAAGGATATATTGGCCTTGGAGAAGGTGCAGAAAAGGTTCACTGGGCTGATACTGGAGATGAGGGTTTTGGATTATGAGGACAGACTATATAAGCTAGGTTTGTACTCGTTGAGGTTTAAAAGGCTGAGAGGAAATCTTATAGAGACTCAAAATGCAGGGGGTTTGCGGGGGGGGGGATTACAGTTGAGGAGGAATTTCATCACACAAAGGGTGGTGAATCTTTGGAATTCTCTGCCTGTTAAAGTGGTGGAGGCTTCCTCGCTGAATATATTTAAGTCAAGAGTGGATATGTTTTTGATTGACAAGGGAATTAAGGGTTATGGGGAAAAAGCAGGAAAGTGGTACTGAACCACTGCAGATCAGCCATGATCTTATTGAATGGAGGGTTGGCCTTGACGGGCTGGATGGCCGACTCCTGCTCCTATTTCTTATGTTCTTATCCTCACACCCTTCTTTGAACAAGGGCATAATGTTTGCAATTTACCAGTCCTTTGGCACCACCCCTGAGTTTAAGGCTGAAAGATTATGACCTCTGCAGTTTCTGCTAACTTCGCTCAATATCCTTGAATGTATCTTGTCTGGACCAGGCACCTTATCCACTTTAAATACAGACAGTATATCCAATATCGCTATCAATTTTTACACCCTTCTAGTGATTGACTTATGTCCTCTTTCACCATAGTCTGGGTAGCATCATCTTCCTTAGTAAAGACAGATGCAAAGTATTCAGCTTGCTCAACTAAAATCAAAACTTACATAACTCCCAAATGCTGAAATTAGAATAAGTGAATCATAAGAATTTCAAGAATAGTGTTGTCATGTCATCAAGGAGCTCTGACTGTGAAAATTCTCTAAGCTGAATCATTTGTTGGAACCAGGAGAAATGATAAGCAGGAAAATCCATGTTTTGCACTGAGTTAGCCTACATCAGCTGGGCTAAGAGTTTAGACTCCACAATTAGTCTTTGTGGGGATGAAGAAAAGAGAGGGAGAAATGCAGAATCATTAGCAAGTTTCCAGCATCAGATGGTTATGAACCAACCACTTTGGGGAGCACTAAAACAACAGTGGGATGAGGACTGAGATCAGCTTTGATTTCAAACTGCATGTGAATGGCCTGCATTTCTGGCAAGCAATAAATAACACACCTGCGGAACTGGGCACAGAGGAAGGCAATACATCCAAAAACAGGAAAAAAACTGGCATTGGAAAACAATTCAGCCCCCACTGCTATCCAGTGAAACTGGTTTTCCATGTTATGTTTCAAAGTTAAAATACTGTTTGAAAAAAATTTAGGTGAATAAGTAAATTAACGTCTTAAGGAATTTCTGGAAAACTGGCAATAAAAAACTGCAAACAATGCTTTTGTGTTCAGTGCTAGAGAAACAGAATTGGGAAGCAGATAAATTATATTTAAATTGGTAGTCCACATTCTGTGTACAGTTCCAGCCTCAACATTATAAAAAGGATTTGGGGGCAAAAGAGATCAACAAGGATATGTTATACAAAAGAGATATTATACAAATCTGGAGAGACTGAACAGGCAGTCTCTAGAATGGAGAAACATTACAGGTGACATGACACAAGTTTTTTTTAAATAGACAGGGATTTTTATAGGACAAGCATGTGAAGAAAAGCCAATGTGTACAAGATGGAGAAACAAGTAGATTGAAATGCTGCTAGAAGTAGATGAAGGGTGAGAGGCTGCAAACATAGAGCGTAAGACCTGGTATAGATCAGGTAGGCCAAACGGCCTATTTGTGGGTCGCAAGTTTGATGCAGCATCACTTACCAACTGATCCTCCAGTTGAGAGCTGACAGAATTCAAACAGTCCATCAAACACAGGGCAATCTTCACCCACGTTAACTAACAAAAAGAACAAGCTTTAAAATATAATTTTATATTAAAAAAAACAAAAGATTACATTATTGCTCAGATTATTTAGATAATCAGATAACTGGACAAAATATCCTCCCAAAGTCAATTCCATGAATTGCTACTATTTTCCTGTTATTCTATTAACATAGCCTTTATCTCATTTTTTTTGTCAAACTCTGTTAGCAGCTTGTATCACATTGAACTCTGGAAGTATCACCACCTATGTATATTTCCTCAATTTCAATGAATGGGTAAAAAATGAGCTGGGTGCAGCACTAAGCCAGGCAGGCTAGAAAAATCCTACATTTAATTCTTGACCTTTGTTAGACCTCAGTAAGAAGTCTCACAACACTAGATTAAAGTCCAACAGGAGCGACACTCTGAAAGCTTGAGCTACCAAATAAATCTGTTGGATTTTAACCTGGTACTGAAAGACTTCTTATCATGCTTACCCCAGTCCAATGCCGGCATCGCCACATTATAGCTGTTAGATCTCAGTCAGTGCAGGATTTGAGAAACCCCATAATTGGTCTGGGCACCCCCTAGCTAAGGAGAGGGAAAGAAAGGGAAAACGGGGTGATTCCTCAATCCTCATGCTAGTCAATAAATCCCATTGTTTTGTGCAGAACTTGTAGATGAAGACAAAATTGGTCAAATAGCTAGTTCTCACTCATTCCAATGCTCAAATATAAAACCGAGGTATGGAATCAAATTTCAAAGGAAGAGATCTGAGTTTTAATAACGTTTTGACAAGCAGTCTTCTTTCATAACCAAACGAATATTCATTAATCCGAAACATTAAATCTTTCTCTCTCCACAGATGCTGTATGACCTGATTATTTCCAGCATTTTTGCTTTTATTTCAGATTCCCAACATCCATGGTATTTTACTCATTCCTGAAAGGTCTGATTTTAATTTGTAGGTGATGTCTCTTAGTCTTCAAATTCCCAATCAGAAATATATTTTCTCTCTCTACCTTATCAACCTCCTTCATGTCTTAAAAACCTTGATGAAACCATTGAATATTCTAAATTCCAGGGAATGTAATCCAAGAGACTTAAGTATCCTTAGTTTACAGGTGCAGCAGGTAATTAAGGCAGCAAATGAAATTTTGTCCTTCACTGCTAGAGGGAAGGAATTTAAAAACAGGGAAGATATGTTGCAGCTGTATAAGGGGCTGGACACCACACCTGAAGTACTGTGTACAGATTTGGTCTCCCTACTTGAGGAAGGATAAACTGGCACTGAAAGGGGTGCAAATGAGATTCACTAGGTTGATTCCAGAGTCGAGAGGGTTGGCTTATGAGGAGAGACTGAGTAGACCAAGGTTATACTCATTAGAATTCAGAAGAATGAGGGGAGATCTTATGGAATCATATGAGATTATGAAGGAAATAGATAAGATAGCAGGAAAGTTGTTTCCACTGGCAGGTGAAACTAGAACTAGGAGGTATAGCCTCAAAATAAGGGGAAGCAGATTTAGGACTGAATTGAGGAGGAACTTCTTCACACAAAGGATTGTGAATCTGTGGAATTTCCTGCCCAGTGAAGCAGTTGAGACTACCTCATTGAATGTTTTTAAGGCAAGGAAAGATAAATTTTTGAACAGTAAAGGAATTAAGGATTATAGTGAGCGGGCAGATGAATGGAGCTGAGTGCACAAAAAAATCGGCTATGATCTTACTGAATGACAGAACAGGCTCAAGGGGCCAGATGGCCTGCTCCTGCTCCTAGTTCTCACGTTCTTGTATGTTCCAGCTGCATTGTCAGTTTCAATTTCAATTGGAACTTCTATTATCCACTGAGCAACAAAGTCTGTGCTCTACATAAAACATTGAGAGGATCTGAAATACAAAGATGCACTTGGGTATTTTGTTCCATCAAATCTTCATTTGTGGAAGTCATTATTTAATTATCCCAGCAGTTCAATACTTATCTGGGAAGAGGAAGAATGCAAACATTGCACATTAGTCCAACAGCATTCTAAAATAAAAGTCTTTTGGTGATACCTTTAGCCATGTACAATTGATAGTTAAGAGAAGTGAGAGTAACCAGTGGACCAAAAACAACATGCACTGAATTTTTACGCAGAAAACGGGTAACAGAACTTCATGGTTGAATAAATTAACAAGATCATTTACAGAAATTCTGCCCATCAGCACATGCAGAACGTTAAAACTTTGCCTATTTTATTTTGTCAGTTTGTCTCTCCCGCTCTTCACTATAACCCAGACCTTCCCTTTTAATCTCTTTTCCCCTCCTTTCTCCGCCTCTGATTAAACCGCTCTCTAACATTCTGAAACATTAACATGATCTTTCCACAAATGCTGCCCAACCTGAGTACTTCTAATATATTTTAATTCAAAAATAGCAACCTACATCTCTGCATCTGCTTGCTGTATTCAGACATGTTGTCTGGACGGATGGACCGCAGAAACTTGATGTAATCATCACTGTGGTATTTCGTCATTTCTTCAGCTGAAGCTTTATGTGGGCGCTTTGGAAGAAAGAAACGGAAATCTTTACATTTCAAACTTCTTGGACTGATAGCTACAGAAATAAATAGGATGCAAAACATTAGATGTATGTTTATGATGGAGAAATTCAGCATGTAGATGTGGGCGTCACATGCAAAACTATGATATCCCATCCCCAAGTATCCTTGAGAATGCATTGGTGGGTGATCTTCTTGAAGTAAAGTATCCCGTAAACCATCAGGAGGCTCCAGCATTCTGACCAAAAGACATTAAAAGAACAGTGAAATACGTCCACATCAGGATCACATGTCACTTAATGACGATGATGTATATGACTGCTATCTGAGGGGGGTAAAGGTGTGGGCTTGTAAAATGCTGCCAAAGAGGAAAGGGCGAGATGCTGGGCTTTCTGTAGATAGTACACACAGCGACACAGTGCACTAATAATGGAGGGTGATGATGATTAAACCAGTGGATTGAACAAGAACATCAGCATTGCTTCTCTGAAGAGGCAGTATAGAGAGGCGAGCCATCAATCACAGAATACCCAGCCTGACCTGTTGTTGCAATATGACATTTGTGTGATCTGTCCAGTTCAGTTTCTGGTCAAATGTAGCCCACAAGGTGTTGACAGTGTGAGAGAGAGAGTAATTGTAATGCTATTGAATATCAAGGTGAAGAGCTTCTGCTTTCTTTTGGAAATGCTCATTGTCAGAGACTTGCTTGGCTCAAATTTACTTGCCATTCTTCAGCCCAAGCTGCAAATAGGCACGGACTGCTTCATCATGAGTTGAGAATTGTACAGGCATTTCTGAGTGTATATAGTATTCTATAGTGCAAGAGGTGGCCATTCGAGTCTGCATCAATCATAATTCCACTGAGGAACTAGCCCCATAACTCCATGCATACTCTACCTAGTCTCCCTGACATTAAGGGGCAATTTAGTCTGGTCAATCCTGCTATCCGCACATCTTTAGACTATGGAAGGAAACCAGAGTACCTGGAGGAAACCCACACAGACACTGGGAGAATTTGTGAACTCCACACAGATAGTGATTCAAGCCAGGAATCAAATGGGATTCCTGTGCTGTGAGACAACACTGCTAACTACTGTGCCTGTGCCACAATGCCACCCCACAAGAATTCCCCCCTTACACTCTTTTGTCTCCTTAAAGCTTTCCTCTGATCTAGCTGATGCACAATGAGTTAATTAATACTGGTTCATTACTCAGTTAAAAACTCTCCAATCTTGTAACAGTCACAACATCTATCTCATCAGCTCCTTCTTTTGTCCCTCTTTGACCCTATGCTTGTCTACCCCTCTCTGTATAATTTGTTCTTACTTCTGAATGTCTAATTTTTCTCTAACCCACTCCCTTTGCGTTGCTCTCTCCTGTCACCTTATTGCCCATCAATGTTCATCTGTTACCTCAGGAAACAACATGATTCACTGCTACTTGAGACAGGTATACACACAGTTAGTTATGGAATCCGAACACCAATCATTCAAGACATACCTGGCTGGGAGGCCATCGAAAGCCAATTCAAAAACTGCTTCCAGATAGTGAGGACATTCCCCATTCTGGTTCAATGTGAGCACGTGATCAAGCGCACTCTGCTAAATTAACAAATTTACCTGTTTTCTGCTCAAAAAGAGCTGCTTGTAAATTGTCTTCTGCAGATAAATGTCATCTACATCTCAAATATTTGATATTTTGTTTAGTTGGTATGTTGAAAGGCCACAACATGGGCAAATATTGATTTATATCAGAGCAGATATACTGGGGGGAATGTTAAACCAATCACGATTATGAGAGAGTGATTTCTACTCAATTCGATGGATTTCCAGGAAGTTGTGTTTAACTTTTGCATGAGCAACAATTGCTCATTTGTTTTCTGCATTGTTGACAGAACGGTAAAGATGTTTTTGCTGATTTAAACTTGAAATAGAAAGCGGAGATGGTGGTGGATTGACAGATTGTATTTCACAACTAGAATGTTTAATGTTAGATATTGACTCTCATTCCCAACTGAAATGGTATTTTCAGTTACTGGCTTGCTCGTTATTTAATAGATCTGAGTGTGTATATTTCTTACAACGAGGTAAATACATTGCAAATTGTCCACTGAGATTGACAGGAACAATTAGAAATCCTTTGATTTGTTGCCAGTATCAGTGATGTGTTTCCCCAATACTGCTGGTGTGTGTTGGTTTTTACTGAAATGTTGAATGTTTCAATTGTTAACATGTTATTTTTAAAAGGACAATTTCATTTTTGTGGTAGCTAAAGTGATCGCAATCCACATTAGGAAACGTAGTATTAACAGCCCATTCAGAAATATTATTTCAATGCTGCAACTAAAACACCTTTAACAAATAAACATTGTTGTGTGGAAATTGGCTGTTTGGCACCTAACATTACAGCAGCCAGGAAGAGAGTCTACTCCCATCTTCTTGGGGATGGACAATAAATGTCAGCAAGTCCATCGATAACCACTTCCCAAAAATGATCAAATAACCATATGCTCATTCTGAAATGAGGGGACATTCATTTGTGTGACAGTAAATTTAACAAATACAACTCTTGAATTTTCATCTGAAAGCAGATGGTGAATTATTGAGGTTTATGAAGGAAATAGCAAGTTAAATGGTGAGCTAACCAGTAAGTTGCTATTCACTCAGCTTTGCATTTTGCTCTGATCCATTAAATTTCAACTGATACTGCAAACCTCTCAACTAAGGTCTTAACCATAGTGCACATAACATTTGAGTAATTGATTCAGCTGAAAAAAAAACTGGGTATGCAATGGAATTTTCTCTCCTTGAAGAATGCCATGTTTCTGAGAAGGTTGGGAACAACTACTTGAGAGAATGCATCAACAGCATGAAAGACACCATTGTAAATTCATCGCCTCCATTCATTCTCTCTCTTTACTCTCACCTGCAGTAAAAATCTCATTGTCAACACTGCACTTCAAGTTCTGGCTTCACAAGTTATCTAGCCTTATAATTATTTATATGTAGAGCTATGGCTTTGGGTTAACTGTCAGTCATTACTGTTTCCAGGGAGAGAGTCAAGTGCAGGTTTGGGGAAAGCTCGAATTGATTTGGCTCTATAAGGCCAAACAACACTAAGGCAAGAACAAACTAGAAAGCAACAAGGCTCCTGAAGAAAAATTAGGAGAATGCACCAGTTGTTACGGATTCCATTATAACCTTAGGATAAATGGATTTAAAGTAATCGACAAAAGAACTAGGAGGAGACAGAGAATTGATGACTTGAATACAACGAAAAGCTGATAGAAGCAGATTTGATACTAACTTTTAGAAGGTAATCAGATCAAATCGAAGTGAAGGAAATATCTATTACCACTTGGGAAACAGACAGGGGAGTGGGACTAATTGATTAGAAAAACCAGCATAGTCACAAGGGGACTAATAGGCTTCTGTGTCATACCGTTCTATCATTCATAACTCACCAGAACTGGAGGAAAAAGAAAGTGCATCCACACACTTATTTTTTTTTTAAATCATAGCTGCCATATGCTCCAAAAGACCAAAGTAGGATATTAAGACAAACACTGCTCACACACTTTACTTTCTTGTTACTTTCACTACCTATATTTCTGAAATCCTCTATAAAAGTGAAGATGAGAAATCTTCATTTACTTGTTCAAGGAACAGCCTCGTCAAGAATGAAAATTTTACCTGACAAAGAGCAAAACTATGTTGCATCTGTAATAGGAAAGATGTTGCTGTGTTTCAAAGTGTAGCAGGTAAGGTATGGTTCAGTTTAAGTTTTCCTTTGTATTCATACAGCAATAAGACTCTATTTTAAAATCAGCGACTCAAAAACACCATAATTTCCAAAACGTGAGTAATCTGATTGTTGAGGTTGCTGCTTTCGAATACTTTGGAAATAATTAAGGAAGTTAATCACCAGGATGTTGCCTGGTATGGAGGGCAGGTCTTATGAAGAGAGGCTGAGGGATTTGAGGTTGTTTTCGTTAGAAAGGCGGCAGCTAAGAGGAGACCTTATTGAAACATGCAAGATGATTAGAGGTTTAGATAGGGTGGACAGTGATAGCCTTTTTCCTAGGATGGAGAAAGCTAGCACGAGGGGACACAGCTTTAAATTAAGGGGTGGTAGTTATAGGACGGATGTCAGAGGTAAGTTCTTTACCCAGAGGGTGGTAAGGGTATGGAATGCCCTGCCTGCGGCAGTTGTAGATGCGCCAAGTTTGGTGGTGTTTAAGAGGTTAGTAGATAAGTTTATGGACGAAAAGGGAATGGTTTAGGTTAAAGGGTCATTGCTTTATCCTAATTGGTCGGCGCAACATCGAAGGCCGAAGGGCCTGTTCTGCGCTGTAATGTTCTATGTTCTATGTCCTATTATATAGTTTTGCTAATTGCTTTTTAATCACCTGACTGATCCACATTTAATCAAATGGACTCCAATTAATAGTTTTCAATAGACTGACGTTTTGAGTCATTTTAGAAAAGCACCTTCAAGAGGAGTGACACTGCTGACATACAATAGATACATTTATTATTGTTTTATCAAGTACTTGCTGTTTACAAGTGCCAGATTTTTACTAAACTTGCACAGACATACGTACTTCTCAGTTTAGCCTTATGCAGCTTAGAATTCATAGAGAACAATGGCCAGAGCTAAATTAGCTGGGTAGATTTTAGGCGGAATTCTCCCAAGCCCTCGTCAGCATATTCAATGGCAGGAATTCTTCGCCGTGCTGCAGCAAAACACATCAGCATGAAACATGTTTGGAACAATGTGGTGTGCAAATGTGTGAATAAAGCTCAGGGCAGCCTCAGTTCAGAAAGATGGCCATCATGACCGTGAAACACCACAGCAACGAGCTGGGGAACATCGGCAGGACCTTTACAATTCAGTTTCGTGTGTGTGTGTGCGTGTTTGGGGGGGGGGGGGTTCCAGCCTTAGAATGTTCCACAAGCTCCATCCTCACTCATTCTCAAGGGGTGCACCTTCCAGCCTCAGTGCCCTCCTGGAGATCTCTGTCCAGTTTCAGCAAGTCCAGCCTCTTCAATAATGAGTCATGTCAGATACCTTTTTAATTTGGCACCCAGACGTGATAGTGCCATCCAGGCCCAACCAGTCCAGGAAAATGGCTTTAAACATCAGGTACATAATTAACAAGATCAGCCAGAAAGATTTGACCTGTTGCCCTACCAACCACCAAGCGAGAAACTGTATGTTCCCACACCTGCCATGGGACTTGATGTTAAAAAGGGAGAATTCTACCTTTTATCTTTGCATTGGACACGGGAAAAAAATGAACAGCTCAAGCAAAATAATCCAGTCATTATTCAATGGCACTTACATAGATTTCCATTTTTCTGTACAAGCCATAGTTTAGCAGCAGGTTGTGGGTCATTCGAATTCTGTGTGGTTTCATTGGGTGACCCTGTCCATAGTAGTAATTCCCAACATCACCTGCATTTAACAAATGAAAAGATACAATAAAAGATAGTGGCACACTGATATACAATAAATAGTATATAAAGACTTGAAGTACAACCCATACTTTAGAAACATCTAATACTTGGAAGCAAAGTTACAAGACAGTTATCATTAGCACAAGAAAAATATTAAATCTTATCCTAAAAACCTAGAACATAGAACATAAAAACCTGGTTGATATTTATTCCTTTATATGATGTGTCATGAAAGATGACACAAATTGCATTACGATTCATTAAGTTTGCTGATGTCACCAGATATGAGAAAGGCAGATTTGTTAGTATTGTCCAAAGTCCAAACAACAGGCGGAGACACAACTATTTTCAAGATCAGGTTAAACCTAAATCCACGTATAACTTTGAGTTACTGCGTCTTTATGCATTAATTCATGCAAGTTGTGTCACAATGATCAGGCAATTCACCTGTCAGCTAGATATCAGATACCTGCTAAATTGAGTTAATGAAGAATCAATATGCTTTTGGTTTAACTTATGGAGAGTGCCATCCTGCTGTAAAGACACTCATTTACTAAATCCAGCACAGACACAAGCTGGTGACAGCCAAAGTTTTTGGATTTCTAAATACAACCAACCAAAATACCAGTAACATCCGCTTGTCCAGCTAGGGTGAACTTTTCCATTAGGACAATGATTTTAGACGACACCAGAAAATAGACAAAATTCCAATTACTAACAATTGTGGTAGTGGTAGTTATAGGACAGATGCTAGAGGTGGGTTCTTTACTCAGAGGGTAGAAAGGGCATGGAATGCCCTGCCTGCAGCAGTTTTGGACTCGTCAAGTTTAAGGGTGTTCAAATGGTCAGTGGATAGGCATATGGATAGCATTGGAATAGTTTAGGATAGAGGGTCATAAAATTGGTTCCGTTGGTCGGCGCAACAGAGGGCCGAAGGGCCTGTACTGTGCTATAATGTTCTATGATCAGCAATGCCTACATCCCACAAAAGAATTAATAGAAAAGCAGAATATTTTTCAAAAGCCTGAAACTTGTAAATGTTTAGAGAGTTGGATTGCTTACACATAAAATACAAAGTTAGCAAGCAATTAGGAAGGCAAATCACATGTTGGCCTTTATTACAAAGAGACTGTCTTACATGAATGAATTTCATTACAATTGTACAGAATGTTGGCAGCACTCCACCTGGATCAACGTGCAGGTTTGGGTTCCACATTTAAGGAAGGATGAACATTCATGTAGAAGTTGAATTGAAACCAATCTCTTGGGCAACACTGAGGGATTTACAAGTCTGCTTGATTTAGGTGCACAGAGCCTAGATTTAGATATCTAGATGAGTCCACTGACTGACCAGCACCCCTGACCTGTTGCTATGATATGAATGGGGGTATGCAGTCAGACAGGTTATGCTGTTAAATTCCAAAAGCCAGTGCGTCTGGGTGAGATTGGCAGACTATTCAGTCACAATTGTGCCTCCCTAAGGAGTGCTGCGAGTGAGGCTCTTCGTGATATTAGTTCAGCATCAGTTTATGCAGCTCTCAGCAGGCAAGTAGATTGACATCAGGGCTTTCCTGATCAGCATTTTTTGCCTGCCACTTTTCTTCAGTGAGTATGTGAAAAGGCCTCAGGTGAACAGTGGGACAGCTGCTGAGCTTTGATCCCTGAAAAATGTACCGTTGTCTTTTATATACAGTATATGAAAAATTATCAAATTTTTGGCCAAAATACATCTCAATTTTTACACAGGTGCATATGACACTTGTCTCGAAAACGGTACAGCAAAAATTTGCCAGATTTGTTCCAGAGATGAGAGGCTATCCTATGATGAATCAGAGAGGTTATAGCATGAAAACAGGTCCTTCAGCCCAACTTGTCCATGCTGTTTTTTTTTAAACCCACATATGACCCATAGCCCTCAATACCCATCTTACCCATGCAGCTGTCTAAACACTTTTTAAAAGATAAAATTGTACCCGCCTCTACTATCATCTCTGGCAGCTTGTTCCAGACACTCACCACCCTCTGTAAGAAAAAACTGACCCTCCAGACACTTCTGTATCTCTACCCCTCACCTTAAACCTATACCCACAAATTTTAGGCTCCCCTATTTTTGGGAAAAGATATTGACTATCCAGCTGATCTATGCCCCTCATTATTTTATAGACCTCTATAAGATCACCCTTCAGCCTCCTACACTCCAGAGAAACAAAGTCTCAGTCTATCCAGCCTCTCCTTACAACTCAAACCATCAATCAAACCAGGCAGCGTATTAGTAAATCTTTTCTGAACTCTTTCCAGTTTAATAATATCCTTTCTATAATAGGATGACCAGAACTGCACACAGCATTCCAAATGCGGCCTTAGCAATGTCTTGTTCAACTTCAACAAGATATACCAACTCCTATATTCAATGTTCTGACCAATGAAACCAAGCATGCCAAATGCCTTCTTCACCACTCTCTCCACCTATGACTCCATTTTCAAGAAGCTATGAACATGTACCCCCTAGATTCTTTGTTCTGTAACTCTCCCCAACACCCTACCATTAATTGAGTAAGTCCTGTCCTGATTCAATCTACCAAAATGCATCACCTCGCATTTATCTAAATTAAACTCCACCTACAGTTCATCAGCCCACTGGCCCAATTGATTTAGCTCCCATTGCAATCCAAGATAATCTTCGTCACTGTCCACTATGCCACCAATCTCGATGTCACCTGCAAATTTACTAACCATGCCTCCGATATTCTCGTCCAAATCATTAATATAAATGCCAAATAATGGTGGACCCAGCACTGTTCCTGAGGCATACCACTGGTCACAGGCCTCCAGTTTGAAAAACAACCCTCTAAACCATCTTCCAGCTTTTGTTATCAAGTCAATTTTGTATCCATTTAGCTACCTCAGCCTGGATCCCGTGAGGTTTAACCTTATGTAATAATCTACCATGCGGTACCTTACTAAGGTCTATGTAGACATCATCGATTGCCCTGCTCTCATCTACCTTCTTGGATACTCTTTCAAAAAACTCAATCAAATTTGTGATACACGATTTTCCACTAACAAAGCCATGCTGACTGCCCCTAATCAATCCTCGAGTCTCTAAATGCCTTTAGATCCTGTCTCTCAAAACATCTTCCAACAATTTACCCACCATGGATGTGAGCTCATTAGCTGCAGCCCTTTTTAAATAAGAACATACAACATAGAATATTACAGCGCAGAACAGGCCCTTCGGCCTTCGATGTTGCGCCGACCAATTAGGAAAAAAGTAATGACCCTCCAAACTAAACCATTCCCTTCTCTTCCATAAACTTATCAACTAACCTCTTAAACGCCACCAAACTTGGCGCATCTACAACTGCCGCAGGCAGGACATTCCACTCCCTAACCACCCTCTGGGTAAAGAACCTACCTCTGATATCCGTCCTATAACTATCACCCCTTAATTTAAAGCTGTGTCCCCTCGTGCTAGCTTTCTCCATCCTAGGAAAAAGGTATCACTGTCCACCCTATCTAAACCTCTAATCATCTTATATGCTTCAATAAGATCCCCTCTTAGCCGCCTCCTTTCTAACGAAAAACAACCTCAAATCCTTCAACCTCTCTTCATAGGACCTGCCCTCCATACCAGGCAACATCCTGGTAAACCTCCTCTGTACCCTCTCCAATGCCTCCACATCTTTCTTATAATGTGGGGACCAGAACTGCACACAATACTCCACGTGCAGCCGCACTAGAGTTTTGTACAGTTGCAACATGACGTTGCGGCTCCGAAATTCAATCCCCCTACCAATAAAAGCTAAGACTCCATATGCCTTCTTAACAACCTTATCGACTTGACTGCCTACTTTCAGGGATCTATGCACAAATACACCAAGACCCCTCTGTTCATCAACACTATTAAGAATCCTACCATTAGCCCTATACTCTACACATTTATTATTCCTGCCAAAGTGCATTACCTCACACTTTTCCACATTAAACTCCATTTGCCACCTCTCAGCCCAGCCCTGCAACTTGTCTAAGTCTCTCTGCAAACTATAACACCCCTCTTCACTATCTACCACTCCACCGACTTTAGTGTCATCCGCAAATAAGGGCACATTTGCCACCCTCCAATCTTCAGCAACTCACCTCTGACTATCGATGATTCAAATATCGCTGCTAGGAGACCTACAATTCCTCCCGAGCCTGCCACAAAGTCCTTGGATACACTTCATCAAGCACTGGGGATTTATCTATCTTGATGCGCTTTAAGACTTCCAGCACCACCTTCTCTGTAATAACGTGCACTCCTCAAGACATCACTATTTATTTCCCCGAGTTCCCTAACATCCATGCTTTTCTCAACAGTGAATACTGATAAGAAATATTCATTTAGGATCTCACCCCTCTCTTTTGAATCTGCACATGAATGACCTTGTTGATCCTCAAGAGACCTTACTCTCTCCCTTGTTACTCTTTTTGCCTTTTATGTATTTCTGGCAGCTCTTTGGCTTCTCCTTTGCCTTATCTGCCAAAACAATATTGTGTGCCCTTTTTGCCCTTCTGATTTCTCTCTTAATTCTACACCTAAAACCCCTACACTCTCCAAGGAATTCACTTGATCCCAGCTGCCTATGCATGTAATGTATCTCCTCCTTCTTGATCAGGACCTCAATATCCTGAGTCATCCAGGGTTCCCTACTTCTACCAGCCTTGCCCTTCAGTCTGAGAGGAACGTGCTTATCCTAAACCCTGGTTAATACACTTTTGAAAATATCCCACTTACCAGAGTTCCCTTTGCCTTCCCACAGACTCCCTCAATTAACTGTTGAAAATTCTTGCCTGATACCATCAAAATTGGCCTTGCCCCATTTAGAATTTTAACTTTTTGGCCAGAACTATCATTCTCCATAGCTATTTTAAAACTAATAGAATTATGGTCACTGGTCCTAAAGCGATCCTTCACTAACACTTTTGTCATCTGCCCTTCCTTATTTCCCAAGACTGAGTAAATTGAACGGAAGTGCTGGGAGCAGGAGTAGGCAATTCAGCCTA
Organism: Sphyrna mokarran; assembly: GCA_024679065.1. Classification (NCBI taxonomy): domain Eukaryota; kingdom Metazoa; phylum Chordata; class Chondrichthyes; order Carcharhiniformes; family Carcharhinidae; genus Sphyrna; species Sphyrna mokarran. The sequence goes on from JAGIQG010000024.1 coordinate 2,202,720, forward strand.
TTCCACCATTCCAAATGACCATGGTTAATCTGATCTCACTCTCGTCTCCACTTTCCTGCCTGTTATCCATAATCCATTCTTAACGAAATATCTATCTCCTCAAATTTACTCAATCTCCCGGCATTCAGCACATTCTGAAGTAGTGAATTTCAGATTTACCATTCTACGAAAGGATTAGTTTCTCCACATCTGTTTTATATCTGCTATTCCAAATCCAAAAGCTTTGAACTCTTGTTCTAGAAGATGAAACAGCCACTCTATATCTACTTTGTCAATAGCTTTTATCATCTTCTATACCTCAAGTAGATCTTCCCTTGTTCTTTTAAACTCTAGAGAATATAGACCTAAACTGCCCAATCTCTCTACATAAGACAAACCCCTCATTTCTGGAATCAATCTAGCGAGCCTCCTCTGAACTGCCTGCAATGCTACTGCATCCTTTCTCAAATAAGGAAGCTAAAACTGGACACAGTATTCCAGGTGCAATCTCACCAACGCTCTGCATAGTTGCAGCAACGATTATTTTTAGTTACATCAAAATTCCAATTGCTTTCCTTATTACGTGCTGAGTGTGCATAATTTTTATGATTCTTGCACAAGGATGAACCTTCACCTGTTAATTCAAGATGGCACCAGGGCAAGTGAACTTCTTACAAGCTGTGCCCAGCATACACACTAATTCTATCTTTTACTCTCGTTCTATACTTCTAAGATTTATTCTAACTCTTTTAAACTCTCTAACAATGCTTTAATTCAATCTCTTACATATACCAATTGACTCAAGAATAGTTTCTTCCTTGCTGCCATCGGACTCTTGAATGTACCGGGTATTAAGTTGATCTTTCTTTACACCTTAACTATGACTGTAAGACTACATTTTGCACCCTTTCGTTTCCTTCTGTGTACAGTATATCAAATCCAATCCTTCTGCATTGAAGTTTCTCTCCATAGTAAGCTGCCTTTCCATTTTTCCAACCAAAATGGATAACTTCACACATCCATATTAAACCCCACCTGCCGCATTTTGATCTACTCACCAAACTTATCTATAACCATTTGTAAACTTATTTTTCTCAGTGCAACTTACTATATCACCTATTGAGTATCATCTGTAAATTTAGCTATAGTACCTTCTATCCTTATATCCAAGTCATTAATATTGATTGCAAGTATCTGGTATCCAAAGACTGAACCCGTGGCACTCCACTAGTTAAATCTTGCCAACCAGAAGCCAATCCATTTTTCCAAGTTTGCTGTCTTCTGCCAATTATTCAAGCTAATAAATTCCCTCAAACTCCATGTAATCTTATCTTGCGTATTGCCCTTCTATGTGGCGTCTCATCAAAACTTTTCCTGAAGTCCAGCTATACCACATCTACAGGATCCCTATTATCAACTTGGATTGCTACATCAAAGCATTTGATAAGGTTCCCCATGGTACGTTCATGAAGGAAGTATGATAGAGGTGTGAGATAGAGGGTAATTTGGCCAATTGGGTAAGTAACTGGCTATCTCATAGAAAACAGAGGGTGGTGATGGATGGAAAATGTTCAGACTGGAAACTAGTTACCAGCAGTATACCACAGGGATCAGTGCTGGGTCCTCTGCTATTTGTGATTTTTAGAGGGCGGGGGTGATGAGTGGATCAATAAATTTGCTGATGACACCAAGATTGGAAGAGTAGTGGATGAAGTGGAGGGTTGTTGTAGCCTGCAAGGAGACATTGATAGCAGCTAGGCTGAAAAATGGCAGATCGAGTTTAACTCCGATAAATGTGAGGTGATTCATTTTGGTAGGACAAATTTGAACGCAGGGTTAATAGCAGGGTTCAGAGGAACGTGGAGGAACAGCGAGATCTGGGTTTCACATATATATAAACACAGGTTTAAGGTGCTGGGGAGTAAGTACAGAGGAGATATCAGGAGTAAGTTTTTCACTCAGAGGGTAGTGGTGGGTAGAATCAGCTGCCCTCGGTGGTAGTGGAGGCAAATTCGATAGGGTCTTTTAAGAGACTCTGGATGAGTACATGGACTTAATAAGATTGAGGGTTATAGGCAAGCCAAGTAGGTAGGGATATCATTGGCGCAACTTGTGGGCCGAAGGGCCTGTTTGTGCTGTAGTTTTTCTATGTTTATATCCAGAGATCTCGGAAGGTTGCCACTCTCAAGTGGATAGAGCCGTGAAGAAGGCCAATAGCACGTTAGCATTTATTAACAAGGGGTTTGAGTTTAACAGCCGTGAGGTTATGCTGCAACTGTACAGGACCTTAGTGATACCACATTTGGAACGTTGTGTGCAGTTCTAGTCACCTCACTACAAGAAGGATGTGTAAGCATTGGAGAGAGTGCAGAGAAGATTTACCAGAATGCTGCCTGATTTGGAGGGTAGGTCTTATGAGGAAAGGTTGAGGGAGCTAGAGCTTTTCTCTTTAAAGCGGAGGAGAACGAGAGGCAACTTGATAGAGGTTTATAAGATGACGAAGGGGATAAATAGAGTGAACGTTGAGAGACTATTTCCTCGGGTGGATGTCGTTTTACTAGGGGGCATAACTATAAAGTTTATATAGGGGAGAAATAGGAGGGATGTCTGAGGTAGATTCTTTACTCAGAGCGGTTGGGATATGGAAAGGACTGCCTGCTGTGATAGTGGAGTCGGACACTTCAGGAACTTTCAAGCAGTTATCGGATAGGCACATGGAGCACACCAGAATGATAAGGAGTGGATAGCTTGATCTTGGTTTCAGACAAAGCTTGGCACAACATCGAGAGCCAAAGGCCTGTACTGTTCTACATTCTACAAACAGTTCTAGCAAATTAGGCAAAAATGATCTAGCCTTCATAAAACCATGTTGAATTGGGCTAATATTCTCTGGCAAATAAAGGTGATCTCACTGAAACCTACAAGTATATGAACACGTTTTACAAGATAGACAGAGGTTGCTCTGGCTGGCTAGAGAATGTGGGGTTGATCATCTGGGACTAAGAGGAGGAGAAAGTACTTTTCTCAAATGGGTTGTGAATCTTGGCATTCTCTACTCAAGTGGGTTGTGGTGGTTTCACTGTTAAACTTATTTAAGAGGGAGATAGCCAGATTACTGGTCTCTCGGGGAATCTCTTTGGGAAATGGGCAGGAAAATGGAGATGAGGCAGAGAATCATCAATGGGCTTACTAAATGGAGTTGGCTCAGCAACACATGGCTTATTCCTGCTCCTATTATTTTGGTTCACAAAGGATAATCATTTGGGCACATCTTGCGCATCTTTATTTACACTGGATCTTCATTATCCACGAAGGAGGACCAAAAGTCTGGCCCATCAGAACTCTATAGCCCTCACAATATTTACTGCCCCCTGATGAGCATTTGAAATTATAACAGAGAAGGCTCCAGACCAAATGTTGAAAATGGAATTAGTATAAATAGATTCATAATGTTGGCACTGATATGGTGGGTCAAAGGGCCTCTTTTTGTGTTGTGACTCTAATTCCCTAGCTTTGGAATGGATGAAATACAGCAGATGCTTCTGGCATCTTGTGTTCCATGCCACGCAGACAAATATCACTGCCATCTTGGCTAGAATCAGCAAACTCAGCTGTCCAGAAAGCGGGCTTGGAGTCTGATGACTTTCATACCGGATTGCTGCAAAACCCATCCACTTAAAAAACACTTCTATACATAAAAAATAAATCATGAAAAAAAAGGGAAAGATTTGCTGAAGTTCACACCAGTGGGATTCTCTGGGCCTCTACAGTGAACGGAAATTTGGCTGAACACCAAATGCTTTGTCTTTGGTGGCAGCAGCAGTGAGGCTTGAACGGCTGACTAATTACACCAAGAAATCTTTGAATAAGAAACTAAATATTCTAAATGTGGAAACTTTAAAAGGAGTAAATGTTGGAAACGTTTATGGTGGCATCTTGGCGAGGGAAATAGAATGGGGGGGGGGGGAAGGGCACATTCTCAAAATAAGGGATCTCTCATCTAATAAGGAGGATGTTCTTCTTTCAGAGGATCATTAACCTCTACTCAAGACAGCAGCAGAGGTTAGATCATTGAATATATTCACAACTGAGGTGGGGAAAATGTTGATCTACAGGTCAAATTGAAGGTGCTGGGGAGCAAGCATGAAAATTTGAGAGGTGACCACAATTATCAGCCATGGTCTTGTTAAATGGGGAGCAGGGTGAAAGGGCTGAATGGCTGCCTCCTGCTTATATTTCCCACAAATTTTATCACAAATTTGAGCACTGGCTCCACTTCTCATAGAAAGTCTCACAAAACCAGATTAAAGTCCAATAGGTTTATTTGGTAGAACAAGCTCCTTGAGGAACAACACTGAAAGCTTATGCTACAAAATAAACCTGTTGGACTTTAACCTGGTGTTGTGAGACTTCTTACCCCAGTCCAATTCCAGCATCTTCACTCCATTTCTCATTCCAGATATATACTACTAGTATTCCAAAGAACAAAGATCAGTACAGTAGGCCCTTTGGCCCACCAAGACTGCACTGATACATGGCTTCTATCCTTCTGGTTGCCCTCTGTTCATGACTTCCACCGCCTGCACTGCAGCAGTTTCCAGGCACCCTTGGTGAGAAAAACTTTTCTCGTAGCTGGTCCCTTAACATTCCCCCTCCCAACCATCCCAGCACTTACATACAGGTTCTTTGGAAAAATATACGAAACTGATCATTCCTTTTGGGCCCCTTCCCCCAAACCAACCAATTATGGAAATAGAGCAAGCAGAAATGGGGGTAATGGTGAGATTGACTCAATGTATGAAGGTTTCTCTGGAATAGGCAGCACTGGGGAGTGTTGGGGAGCTGATCCCCGGCTGGGGGGGGTGTGGTGGAAGTGCTGGGGAGCTGATCCTGGCTGGGGGGGGTGTGGGTGGAAGTGCTGGGGAGCTGATCCTGGCTGGGGGCGGGGGTGGATGGAGTTGGGGGGGGGGGGTAGTGTTGGGGAGCTGATCCACGGTTCGGCGGAGGGGAGGGGGGGGAGCGGTAGGGAGCTGATCCTCGGCCGGAGTGGGGGAGGAGGGGGTGATGAGGTTCTGCTGGGTCCATGCAGCTATTTGGGGAGATTCTCAGGCTGGAGCACTGTCCCCCCCTCCCCAGGCCCTCAGAGGAACCCCCAGGGGGAAGCCTGGCCTTTACACAGAGGGGGCTTCACCCCAGAGCCGCGGGCCCACCACTCCCGCCCTCCCCCGGGGGAGGATGCAGGAGAGAGGCCGATCCAGACAGGCGGGGGAGTGGGTCGGGGTGGGGGGGGGTCTCTCGGCGCCCGGGCCCCGGCCTTACCGTCATAGTAATAGCAGACCTTCTTCTTGCCGCCGCCCTGGGCCAGCGCCATTTTACCCGCGGCCTCCTGCTCCCGCGCAACCTAACTCGCTGCTGGGGACCGGTCCCGCGTCAGCCTGACTGACAGGTGTCTGGACCAATCACAACGCAGCATCCCGGGAGGGCCGGCCCACAAACTCTGTGACGTCAGTACTCCTAGCCAATAAGAAGTGTGGAGGGCGGGACCATCCAGCTAGCAGGGTAGGCTGCACGGGACTCGCTACTGCCCCTGATGGCGGGGGGATGGTATTACACTGAGTGCGGGGGAGGGGAGGGGTGCTGAGCTCTTGTGGGGAGGTAGATAATCTTACAAAGGTTTACAACCAAAGCACTGAAATTAATTGAAGTGGATATGGTTTTTATTCACCCAAAACTGCAGTTATATCCGAAACTCTGCAGATTTGATTACTTTCTAAGTGAGTTGGTGCAATCCAGAATGCTTCCAACTGTGGGAGACAGTATTCCCAACCCTTGATCAGCACAAAGGAAAACTGGTGGTCAATACAAAGGAAATTAGCAAGGATCTGAAAGATTAAAGAAAAATTAGGACTGCTTGGAGACAAAGCAGCCATCTCATGTACTGGCTGGAGAGGGAATGGGGGCTCTTCATCAAGTCATTTTTAAATAGAAAGGTTACAGGATAGATGGACACCATTTGTCCAGTTGTGCCCTTGCCAACTCTGCAAAAGGAACTCAATTCATCCCCGCATCCCTGCATTGCCCTACAAAGCATCTCCAAATAGGACCAGAAATACCAGAGGTAGATGTGTAAAGCTACCACTAAAAGTAAATGCCTGTTGAATTAAGAAAGTCAATAGATAAAGTAAACATAAGAAGTCAAAGACAATAACATAATTTAAAAGGGAATTGAATAAGTAGTTAAAAATAAGGAATATAAAAATGATATGGGTAATGTGCAGGAATTGGTATGGATAAATGCAGTTGGAGAATCTGTTCCAGCAAGGATATGATAGACTAAATGGTCATTTGCATTTCTTTTGTAAGTTATAAAATGAATAATGTGGTATATGAATTTCAGTGCTGCCGTGATGCCACATATGTAAGCTATTACATGCTCATGAATGGTACATTGTATCAAGTAACACAAAGATATGCAGGTTAGGTGAATTGGCCGTGCTAAATCGCCTGTTCTTGGCCCAAGATGTGAAGGATAGAAGGGTTAGCCTTGGCAAATGTGTGCCATTACGGCAATAGGGGGACACCTGCATAAGGCAGGAATTTACAGCCTCACTCATCCCAAAACCATAAAATCCCAACCGAGGTGAACAAACTGACCCATTCTCCACCCTTGCCCACTCCAATTCCCATGGCAGACGAAGTGGTAAAATTCTGGCCACTATGTCAGAGAGTCAATGCAAACTCGATGGGCCAAATGGCCTATTCTGCACTGCAGGGATTTCATGATCTGATTCTGTGAGCACACCCCTTTGATGGCTTGCAACAGGAAAAGTACTGACTATGTTGAACCAGCCCAATGCTTACAAATTCAAAACAGTGTCCAACATTACTTATGATTCTACAATTGGACAATATTTGTTAAACAATCCTGAAGGTACTAAGAATTACACTGAAAACCAATTTAAAATTATTAGTTGGGCTCACATTGTGGCTCATTTATGCATGCTGGGACCTACATACTTTTACATGCTTTGTAGACAGAAGGAACATGTCCATACATTGCACATTTTTAACTTGAGGGACAGCCATTACCTGGTTCATTCCCCATGGCAATGCCTTGACCAGAGTTGATCTGCCTGGTTTAAATTTTAACAAAGTTTGGCAGTTAACTGTTCCTTGATGCATTCTCCAAGGCAATGCCTCAATCACTCAGAGTCCACTTGCAACCAATCAGCAGCCTCTTCTCATGCAACATAATTTGCTGTTCTCTTTACTGTTGGTATTCTTGTGATTCTGTCCTGATGAATTCAAGATGAAAAGCTTTAACAGCATCTCTCTTTCTTCAGCAATACTCAAATTCTATGCAGTAAACAACTATTAATTCATATAATTATTTAAATTTTGAGAGGAATATACTAAAATATGAAAAACAACTTGCAGGAAAAAAAAATATAGCCTGTTTTATACAATTATGATGCATTCTGCCATCAGAATGTACACACTGTTCTTGACTCAACTTGAAATCAGGTAATCTTCCAAGGAAGATGAGAGAAACCCAGGAAGATCATCTTCCATACCATCAGGTAATCCAACTAATCTAGGAGACCACTGTGGAGCTGATTAATGTTATCAGTGTCATATCTCATACAAAGAGATCTCTAACCCAGTCAGAAATTAATCCAGCTTTCCTTTGAACATATCTGGCCATCAGTGATCACACAACACTCCGTGTCCTAGTAATTGATTCCAGAGCTCCTCTATTACTTTGGAGAAGAAGAATCTCATGACATCTCAACTACTTCTGACCTTAATTATTTAATTGACCACAATCAAATTATCTCTAACAAGAAAAGGTGGTTCACAACAAAGGTCAGAAGCAAGATTCAGTTAATCAGGAAGATAATGAAAAATATGAGAATAAATTAAAATATGGGAAACAAAGAGAGTTATGTGAAAAATAAAGGAAACATTGAAATGAATATTAAAATGTGTTACAAATAAATTAAGTGTAAGATTAGTTAGAAGAGAAATGGACTTGCAGCATTAAGGATCCAGAGGGAAGGAAGAGAGCAAGGTTTTTTTTAGAGCAACACAGCACGGGAAACAGGCCCATCGGCCCAACAAGCCTGTGCCGCCGTCATAACTACATAGTAACAATTCCATTATCCTATTCTAATTTTAGGTTATTCCTAATATGGAAGAGTCTCAATGTAGGGACAATTTGTTTCCCAATCAGCCTAACAGCGAATTTTTTGGGATGTGGGAGGAAACCGGAGTGCCCTGAGAAAACCCACGCAACCACGGGGAGAACGCGCAAACTCCCGCAGACACCGGCCCAATTCCAAGTGTCTGCACAGCTACAGCGATAGTCACTGAGCTGTCATGGTTAAATTACTAAATGAAGGTCTTCAATTATGAGAGGAAGTTGGATAATTCAGATGAGTTTTCTTTGAAACAGAAGGTTAAGAGATGACTTGATGAAAGTTTTCAAAATGTTATGAAGTTTGGATAGATTAAAGAGCTATATTGTAGGATGGAGGATGCCTCAGGAGAGGTCATATGTTAAAGGCCGTACATTAACTATGGGTGATTTTAATCTTTATGTGAATTTAGAAAATCAAATTGATAGAGCTAGTCGTAAGGATGGATTCATGGGTGTATTCAGGACAGTTTCCTAGAACAATTAAGGATTCAGGCTATTTTGGATCTGGCAATGTTAATGAGGCAGGTTTTAATAAACAAGCACAGAATGAAAGATCCCCAGGGAAACAGTAGCCATAATATGGTGGAATTTAGTATTCAGATTGAGAGTGAGAAACTTGGATTAGTAACCACAGTGCTACAATGAAATAAAGGTAATTACAAAGGAATGAGAACAAAGTTGACTGGAGTGAACTGGGAAAGGAGTTTAACAGAAAAGACAGATGATCAACAAAGGCAGATGTTTGTGAAAATGATCAAGACTCACAACCAACATATATCACAGAGAGGAAGAAAGATCCTGGGAAGGGGACGTAAACCATGATGAACAAAGAAAGTTAGAACATAGAACCCCTAAGTGCATAAGGAGGCCATTTGGTCCATCAAGTCTGCACCAACTCTCCAACAGAGTATCTTATCCAGGCAGAATCCTGTAACACCACATTTTTAGCATGGCTAATCCAAGCAATTTACACATCTTAAGACACAAAGGGACAATTTAGCATGGCCAATCCACCCAGCCTGCACATCTTTGGAAATCTTAAGAATAGTATTAAAGTGAAAGAAAAAAATATACTATATGTTCAAGATTAGTGGTAAGTTAGAGGATTGAGGAAGTTCTAAAAACTAACAAAAGATGACCAAAAATAATAAAGAGCAAGATGATGAACTATGAGAATAAACTGGCAAGGAATATAAAAATGGACAGTTGAGTTTCTTCAGATACATAAAAAGCAGAAGAGAATCCAAAGAAACATAGAGAATGAAACTGGAGAAATAATAATGGGGAACCAGGAAATGACAAAAAGTTAAACAAATATCTTGTGTCAGTCTTCATTGTCAAAGACACTAATGCCATTTCAGAAGTACTAAATAATAAAGAGGCAGTGGGAGGGTGGAGGGAGAAAATAAATATGATATAACCTCCATGATTTAATGACAACCATCACTAGAGAAAAAGTTTGGGAAACTAATTGGGCTAAAGGACAATATGTGCTTACAACCTAATAAGTTAAATCTCAGGATATGAAAAACAGTAGTTACAGAGATAGTGGATCAACTGATAGTAATTTTCCAAGAATCCTTAAATTCTGGAAAAGTCCTAGGAGATAGGAAAACTGCCAATGTAACACCCTTATTCAAAAAAGGAAGGAAATAATAAATAGGTAATTATAGATCAGTTAGTTTAATATCTGTTATTGGGAAAATGTTGGAATCCATTATAAAGGATATAATAACAGAGCATTTGGAACATAGTACAGCACAATACAGGCTCTTCGGTTATCCATGTTGTGCCGAGCTATGTCCAAACCCAAGATCAAGCTATCGCACTCCCTATCATTCTGGTATATTCTATGTGCCTATCCAATAACCACTTGAAAGTTACTAAAGTATCCGACTCCACTATCACAGCAGGCAGTGCATTCCACGTCCTAACCACTGTCTGAGTGAAGAATCTACCCTGGACATCCTTCCAATATCACCCATCATGTACCTTATAGTTATGCCCCCTAGTAACAGCTATATCCATCCAAGGAAATAGTCTCTGCATCCTATCTCTCCCCCTCATCATCTTATAAACCTTTCATCCCCCTCCGCTCTAAAAAGAAAAGCCCCCAACTCCCTCAACTTTTCCTCATAAGACCTATGCTCCAAACCGGGCAGCATCCTGGTAAATCTCCTCTGCACTCTCTCCAATGCTTCCACATCCTCCTTATAGTGAGATGACCAGAACTGCACACAATATTCCAAATGAGGTTTCACCAAGGTGATGCATAGTTGCAGCATAACCACACAGCTCTTAAACTCAAACCCCCTGTTAATAAACGCTAACACACTATAAGCCTTTTTCATGTTTCTATCCACTTAAATGGCAACCTTCAAAGATCTGTGGATATGAGCCCCAAGACCTCTCTGTTCCTCCTATTCCTCAGAATCCTGCCATTGACCCTATAATCCACATTCAAATTTGTCCTGCCAAAATGAATCATCTTGTACTCATCAAGATTAAACTCCATCAGCAGCTCTGCATCCTATCACTGTCTCTTTGCAGCCTACAAGAGCTCACCACCTCACTATTATTGTGAGGTTGTGTCCATTATTCCACCAATCTTAGTGTCATCAGCAAACTTACCAACCACACCACCAACCCCCCCCAAGCTTCCTCTTTCAAGTCATTGATAAAAATCACAAATAGCAGAGGACTGACCCCTGTGGTACACCACTGGCAACTGGCCTCCAGGCTGAAAATTTTCTGTCCACCATCACTCTCTGTCTTCTATGAGCCAGTTACTTATCCAATCAGCCAAATTTCCTTCCATCCCACACCTCCTTACTTTCTTCATGAGCCTACCATGGGGAACCTTATCAAACGCCTTACTAAAATCCATGTATACGGCATCAACTGTTCTCGCTTCGTCTGCACACTTAGCTACCTCCTCAAAGAATTCAATCAAATTTGAGAGGCAGGACTTACCTCCCAGGAAACCACACTGACTATCCCCGATTAAGTTACACGTTTTCAAATGGTCATAAATCTTTTCCCTCAGGACTCTTTCCATTAATTTACTGACCACCGAAGTAAGACTAACTGGACTATAATTATCAGGGTCATTCCTAATTCCTTTCTTGAAGAGAGGAACAAAATTTGCCACTCTCCAATCCTCTGGCATTATCCCTGTGGACAGTGAGAACCTAAATATCAAAGCCAAAGGCTCCATAATTTCATCCCTTGCCTCCCAAAGTATCCTAGGATGTATCCCATCTGGCCCAAGGGACTTATGACCGTCAGGTTTTTCAAAATTGCTAATACATCTTCCCTCAGAATATTTACCTCCTCTAGTCTATCAGCCTGTGTCACACTCTCATCCTCAAAAACATGGTCACTCTCCTTAAAGAAAAGTATTCATTCAACGCCTCACCTGTCTCTTCTGACTCCATGTACAAGTTTCCACTACTATCCTTGACTGACCCTAACCTCCTCCTGGTCATTCTTTTATTCCTCACGTAAGAGTAAAAAGCCTTGGGGTTTTCTTTTATCCGACCTGCCAAGGACTTTTCAGGCCCCCTCCTAGCTCTCCTGAGCCCTTTCTTTAACTCATCCCTAGCTATCTTGTAACCCTCATGTGACCCAACTGAACCCTGTTTTTTTCATCCTTACATACGCTTCCTTTTTCCTCTTGATAAGATATTCAACCTCCTTTGTGAACTATGGTTCCCTCACTCGGCCATTTCCTCCCTGCCTGATAGGCACACACAGTATTTTTTTCCTTGAACAAGCTCCACTTTTCATTTGTGCCCATACCTGACAGTTTCTGTTCCCATTTTATGCTCCCTAATTCTTGCCTAGTTGCATCATAACTGCCCCAGTTATAAACCTTGCCCTGCTGTGTGACCCTATCCCCCTCCATTGCAATAATGAAGGACACCAAATTGTGGTCACTATCTCCAAGGTGCTCTCCCACAAATGCATAATTTATAAAAATAAATAAAAACGCATAATTCTCCTTGAGAGAATGTCTAGGATCAGAGGGTATAATCTATGAATAAGGGTTCCCAATTTAAGACAGAAATGAAGAATTTCTTCTCTCAGTCAGTTGAGAAACTGGGGAATTCTTTTACAACAGAAGGCTGTAGAGGCTGGGTCATTAAATATGTTCAAAGCTGAGATAGACAGATTTTTAATCAGTAAAGGTATCAAGGATTATGGGGATAAAGCAGGAAAGTAGAGTTGAGGATTATCGTTACAGATCAGTCATGATCTCATTGAATGTCAGAGCAGACTTGATGGGCTGAATGGCCTACTTCTGCTCTTATGGTCTTAGAACATAGAGAAACTACAGCACAAACAGGCTCTTCTGCCCACAAGTTGCGCCGATCATCTCTCTACTACTAGGCTTACGTATAATCATCAATCCTGTTAAGTCCCATGTACTCATCCAGAAGTCTCTTAAAAGACCTTATCAAATTTGCCTCCATCACCACCGACGGCAGCCGATTCCATGCACTGACCATACTCTGAGTGAAAAACTTACCCCGACATCTCCTCTGTACTACTAACCCTAAACCTGTGTCCTCTTGCGGCAGCCATTTCAGCCCAGGGGAAAAGCCTCCGAGAATCTACCCAATCAATATCTTTCAACATCTTATAAACCTCTATCAGGTCACCTTTCTTCCTTCATCTCTCCAAAGAGAAAAGACCAAAGACCAAACTCTCTCAACCTATCCCCATAAGGAATGCCACCCAATCCAGGCAACATCCTCATAAATCTCCTTTGCACTGTTTCAATGGCTTCCATATCCTTCCTGTAATGAGATGACTAGAACTGAGCACAGAACTCCAAGTGGGGTCTGACCAGGGTCTTATAAAGCTGCAGCATTATCTCCCGACTCCTAAACTCAATCCCTCGAATGATGAAGGCCAGTATACTATGCCTTCTTTACCACATCCTCCACCTGCAAAGCCGATTTGAGAATTCTATGAACCCGGACCCCAAGATCCTTCTGATCTTTCACACTAGAGAGAGAGAAACTATAGAGAGAGAAAATATATTTCCTTTGGTAAGTGAGGCAACTACCAAAGATTGGAGATTTGAAATCACTGGTAAATGATCTAAAGGAAAGATGGGGAGAATTCTTTTACGCAGAGTTTGCAGTAGACTTTGGCAAGTGGGTATTCCCAGGAGAATACCCCTTGATCCTGGGGTATTCTCATGGCAGAGTGCCTGACTGGCACATTATGCAGCAGACCCTCCTGTAAAGAGCATTGTGGGAGTTCTGTCAGTTCTCCAATCGATGTGTGAAATTTCTGTTGCTTATATTCAACACCACCCCAACTGTTGGTAAGGGAAATGAGTTGCCTACAGACCGCATCATTGATATTGACCTATTGGAGCATGTTCTCAATGGTATTACAATATGAATTAACAGGCAAACACAAAAAACTGAATCCAAACTTTATTTTCTTAATTAATTTTAAAGAAGTTCAAAACCACAACATATTTAAAGTAAGTTATCAATTCTAGAAAAGCCCTAAATTAACCAGTCTCTATCTGTACATAATGTATACCTTGTATAAAATTAAAAAGGAAACTTGTGCCTAAAAATGGTCAGTGAATTTTCATTTGTATTCAAAAAGCCAATATTTTATTTTTGTTACTTTTAAAAATATCTGCGCTATACAAGAGTTAAAAAAAAGCAATCCATCAGATCAATGAAGTTTAAAGAATCTTTCCTCTCCAGTCCAATGAGGCCTTTGCTTAACAGAAAACATCATTTCACTGAAGTAATAGATTATTGAGGCTGTCTGTCATATATTGCTGTCAGTTATAGTGACATTTTATTATTAGATGATATAACACACACTTTGCAGGCTAGGAAAGGTGCATCAGTTTCACTTCACATAACACATGTCTCTGTTAGCAAGCAAATGGCTTTTCCTGCCCCTGATGGAATTACTTCCACATATTCATTCACTTTTACTTTACTTGCAATGAAAACAAACATACCAGTATAACTCTATCACTGTCACTTCATCTTACAGCTAAAATGCCTTTGTGTTTTGTGTGGAATGCAATATAGAAAAATATCCTTGCCTTTTTAAAAAATGATTACCCATAAAATTCCTCTCAGTTGCAATACACTATACATTGCAAGCAGCTATTATTCTTACCCACTGGAGATGGAGTCAGTTTTTAGGAAATGTAGAGACAAAGCTTGACTTTAAGAAGCTAAAGCTAAAATAATTCAGTTGTCTGGACAAATACGGCTCTAACAACACTCAAGACGCTCAACCCAATCAATCGACATTCCATCTACCACCTGAAACATTCACTCTCTCCATCACTGATGCACAATAGTAGAAGACTGTACCATTTACAAGATGTACTGCATAACATACCAAGACTACTTTGACAATTCCTTCCAAACTGCAACCTCTACAACCTAGAAGGATCAGAGCAGCAGTCATCCTGTGGTTGACCACTGATAGAAACACAGCTGGACCAGTCATAATAACATTGTGGCTACAAGAGCCAGTTAGAGGCTGGGAATTCTGCACAGAGTCATTCACCTCCTGACTCCCCAAAGATGGTCCACCATCTACAAAGCACAGGATGGGAGTGTGATGGAGTTCTCTCCACTAGCCTGGATGAGTGCAGCTCCAATAATACTCAAGAAGCTCAACATCATCCAAGGACAAAGCAGCCTGCTTGATTGGCACCCCACCCAATCCCTTCAATATCCACTCCTTCCACTGCCAATGCAAATTGCCCAGCAGTGTGTACCATCCATCAAGATATATTGCAGCAACTCACCAAGGCATCCAAACTTGTAACATCTGCCATCTAGAAGGACAAGGGCAATAGATGCAAGGGAACACCACCACTTGCAAGTTCTTGTCCAAGTCACATATCATCCTGAATTAATTGAACTATATCACTATTCCTTCACTGTCACTGAGTCAAAAATCTGGCACTCCCTCTCTAACAGCAGTGTGGGTGCACCTACAACAGCTCACCACCACTTTCTCAAGGATAATTAGAGATGAGTAACAAATGCTGGCTTGCTAGCTGCGTCCACACCCTGTGAATGGTAAAAAACATGCATTAATATCAGGTACACACCATTCTATGAGAGGGTGCCATTACTTTCAGTAAAACTTTTATCCCTTCCATCCAATCAATTGGCTGCATCCTTGATGTGGAAGATTTTGCATGGCCGATTTCAGAACTGTTTTAGACAGATGCTAAGTGTGGCAGGCTGTTCTGGATCTGTGATATGTAAGATGGGATTTTACAGCTTCATTTGACTCGAGACCAGAAAATCCCCCCCGAAGTCAACAGACCCTCCCATTGTCCAGCCCTTACCCACTCCAGTTCCCATGGCGGTTAGGGTGACAGAATTCCAGCACTAATTTCAACTTTGAAAGCCAGAGGTGTAATCATTCGGCTAAAAGAACATCATTAAATTTCACTAATTCTAAAAAGATTGACTTAAATTCAAATGGAAGCTCTTTCTCAAAAGGAAAACATTTAAAATAAATTTGCTGACATAGCATAAATATTTCAACGAAAAGTTGTGCATTTCTAAATTATAATTAAATGCTATATTAAGTTATAAAATTTACCAGCAGTGACTCAGAGCTGCCACAATCCATCAGAATATTACCTACATTTTTGTTTCATTATTTACCACATTTGTATCAGGTGTGTTGATTGAAGGTGGGACAATGACTCAGCGATTGGAAAGGAAATGTAATTCTGCTGATAGAGGAATTATTGAACTCTTAAACTAATTGCAATAAGGCAAGTACTTCCTTATGGTATATACGATTTAGACAGCTTGGTGATACATCCTTTACTTGATGGATATTTTGTAATAGGATCTTAATATTAACCAGTTTATATTGTTAACATAGGACATGTTTGACACAATTAACCAGCATCTAATTGTGTTTGATAAAAGGTTGAATTTTGGTTTGGAATTCTTAGATGAAAAATACACAATCAAACTCTAAACAAATCTTTAAAAGAATTCAAGTTGGTGCAATTCATTTCTAATAAATCCATTTAAACTTTCCTCAGCGTTGTACTCTCTCTATGACAGAAATCCAATTTATGTAATAAATGGGATTTTCATCACAGCTTTGGTGAAGTTATCCACCTGATTGGGAGTAAATCTGAGGAAACCTATAACTCCTATCTCAATGAAAAAAATCAGTTCACACTTTTTTTTTCCCCGAAATGCCTGTAATGCATTTGGGAATAATATCCAAACTACACTCACTCATCATTTCCAAATAACATTCCACTCCAAATTCCATTGGGCCAATCAGTATTTCAGTTGGGTAACCAAGTTGATCCCTCTTACTACACCCAATGCCTGTAGCTCTCAAGAAGTTATTTCAGAGTTTCTATTGCCAAACAATGTTTACACTGCCAGGGCAGATGATGCTGTTAAGGTTGTTGCTGGTATTGAGATTCAGTGGCTGTGAAGAAGTCCTCCAATATACTTTGCAGGTATTCAAATGTTGGCCTGTCTTCAGGTTTCTCTCTCCAGCAGCGCATCATCACTTCATAAAGTTCTCGGGTACAATTTTCAGGGGCCGGCATTCGGTAGCCACGCTCCAAATTCTGAATGACTTCAGGATTGGTCATTCCTACAGATAATGACAGAGAGAGGTGGAGATTAATCAATCAGGTGAGAAATTAAACAAGTAATTACATGACAGAGAATCTGAAAAAAGTGTTAAATTACAAATATAAGAATTGATATTCTGGATGGTACGGTAGCACAGTGGTTAGCACTGTTGTCTCACAGTGCCAGGGATCAGGGTTCAATTCTGACCTTGAGTCATTGTGTGGAGTTTGCACATTCTCCTCTTGTTCACATGGATTCCCTCCAGGTGCTCCGATTTCTCCCACAATCCAAAGATGTGTGGGTTAGATAAATTGGCCATGCAAATTACGCCTTAATGTCAGAGAGTTTCGCAGGGTGAATACGTGGAGTTACAGCGATAGAGCCTGGGTGGGATTGTTGTCGAGACTCACTGGGCTGAATACCCCCTTCTACACTGTTATGTTTGTGATATCTGATGAACTACCCTAAGAAAACATACATAGAACATAGAACATTATAGCGCAGTACAGGCCCTTCGGCCCTCGATATTGCGCCGGCCAGTGGACCCTCTAACCTAAACTATTCCAATATCATCCATAAAGACTCCACATTCCCAGCGATCATGTCAGTAGACATAACATCGTGGCTAAGTCAGAAAAAAAACCCCACAGAACCCCACAAATAACCAAAGGGAAAAATAAACAAAATTCAAATTGTTGGAATTTTATTTTTCAGGTCAATGTTGGTAAGAATGCAGCCCACTGATCATTATACACAAAATAAACATTTTATTGAATTTTGAAAGTTTGTCAAGAGTATATTGCAGTTTCCCATTTGATAATGTGAATTTTAAATGAGTCATTTAAAGGTGTTGCACTTTTTTTGCTATAATGTTGCTGTTTCACTCAATTCAGTAAACTCTGAATGAGTCAAACCCCAAGAGAACAACTTTCACATTCCGGCTAAGTGAAACTTGGTGATATCTGAGAAGGTTCCATCTGCCACATGCTATTGCCTCAGTGTAACCCGCTATGCCTCCAATTGGTTCTGACCGGCCTGGATTCTACTCCAGGCACATTTCCTGTTGGAGGGAGGGGTCATGTAATATAAGGCAGATGCATCCCTGAGCTTGCTCCCATAATATGGGTGGGTGCCAAATTTGGTTAAATAAATAAATAATTCAATAAATTTATTACATAAATAATCAACAGCCAATTGGGCTTGTAAACAAGCCAATTGACTTGGACAATGCAGTGCCCACGCCATAATATGGTGGTGTTGGCATTCTGGAGGAAACAGACAGGCTGTCTTTTTAAAATGCTTGATAAAAGGATGGGGTCATGTGGGTACTGTATATTTGGGGGTGCTCTTTGTGCATCAGGGGAAAGGAGTAAACCTTGAAGATAGTTCTCTCCTTTTCATCCTATTCACCTGCTTCATGAAATAGACCAAGCCCAAACTCCCAACACTCTGAATAAACTGCCCAAAACCTTTCCCATCCAAAACCTGGACTGAGCTCACTCTGGGATCCATGGGGCTTCTTCCTGAGATTGGTTGTGGTAATGACAGTGCCTCTGTGCTCTTGGTGTTGCCAGGATTGCTGCAGCTAATGAACAATCTGATTGGCTGGCACCTCCCAAAGTCGGACTCCCCCCTCAGTGGGAGGAAGCCTAGTTAGCTCACTCTCAGTGTGGTATGGAGCATGTTTAGACTGTGAGCCAAGCTGGCATGAAGTGAGTCAGTTCCACATTGACTTTGTTTCCGGGAAATGAGTTGTCTGCGTATTTTGAGGTTTTCATGCTGCGATAACCCCAGGGTATCTTCACAGCCTTCACACCATTGCCCAGGGAAATAGTCAGGCAAGCGTAACTATTCTCCATAGAGTGATGACAATCTTCCTTTTCTTTCATTAACACATTCTATCCAGTTTCATTGCTATGGTGACTTCCCGTTGCTGCAGAATTGGGCTAGAAATGGGAATGTTCTCTGCTCTGGCTGTCTTCAACCACCTGAGTAGAGGTTCTCTGCTGCTGGGATAGGGTAGATGTTCTCATCCTTTTCCTTGCTGGAGAGAATGTCTGTTTTTTAAACTGTTCCAAAATGTTCTTCTTGGCTTTCAGAATAGGGACAAGTTTGATGTTGGAATACCACCTCTTTTAATGATGCACACTCACTGACTTCATCAGGAACAAAAGAACAGAAGTAAAACTGTACAGAAGTCGGCAGCATCAACCTACCTACATGTCTTTAGACTATCTGCTGCCTAAGAGAGAGTTCCACACCTTGGGATGATGACCCAGTCTCATCCTAATTGGTTCCTCAAACCAGATGACACTCTTCTGCTGTGCTATATTAAAGGGACAATTATCACATCCCTTCCCATTTAATCCCTTTATGTGATCTTCAATAACTCAATTACTCACTCCCAAATCTAATTAAACATTATACACGAGTTGGACAATTATGAATTGTCAGAGGTTTTTCTGTTTCTTGTAGCAGGGTATAATTCTGTATCTGAGGGGCTTCCATAGGATCGACGTTAACAGGGACTGCAATATCGGGAACTTCTTGTGGCACAAACGGTTCATCAATACTGGTATCTACAGAGACATCAGTTATGCTGATAACAGGTACTTTGGTGCTTACAGGTTTGAAAACATTTCTTGTCAGCAACACTGACTACTGGAGCATCACTCTATTCCCACAGTGATCCACACATTTACAAACAATCTGTTCTTCCATGTCTACTGGGTACAATGGGAGTCCAGTTACTTGGCAATAATTCCAGGGATCTAACTTGATCTACTCCTGAAGTTTCACATTATGACACCATGTCATGTAATGTACTTAATCTGCGTTTTTTAATTGTTGAAGTTGTGGTGGCTCATTAATGAGGCCATGAGGCTTGTGTGTTACCTTTATGGAAATCTTTCATGGAGATCTTCCAAGAACAACAAAGAACAAAGAACAAAACAGCATGGGAAACAGGTCCTTCGGCCCAACGAGCCCACACCACCACCCCGATGTTCCCACCTCTACCTGTGATCCCTGTTTATGTTTATAGATCTATGGATTAAAAATGAAATTTGAGACAATTTAGGGAGAATTTGTTTTGCCAATTAGCCTAAAAGCACATTTGTGGGAGGAAACCGGAGCACCTGGAGAAAACCCACGCAAGCACGGGGAGAATGCGCAAACTCCCACAGACACAGGCCGAAATCCATGTATCTGCCCAGCACAGCGATAGTCACTGAGCTGTCGTGTTGCCCATCAAATGGTCCAAGTCAAGCATACACTAATGACGTGAAGCACTAGGATCTCTCGAAAAAATCTAAGAGCAGCCCTCTCACGACCCATCGCATGTATGCCCCTTGTTAGACAACAAGGTGGATCAAAGCACCTGTAGGATAAAAACAAGTACATCAATATCATCATCTATTTACACACTTCCCAGGGACTCCCAAGGCTCATGATCCCTATTTTAAATCAGTTTTTCTATACCCCTCCATTCCCATTCTGTTCATGTGCCCATCTAAGTATTTCTTAAATAACTCCAGAGTAACTGCCTCCACCACTTTACTTGGCAGCGCATTCCATACCCCCACCACCCTCTGTGTGAAAAAACTCCCTCTAGCATCCAAATTATACCTTACCCCCCTCACCCTAAGCCCGTGACCCCTCGTGCTATTTGAGTCCATCCTAGAAAAGAGCTTAACCCTGTTTACTCTATCTATACCCCTCATAATCTTGTACACCTCTATTAGATCTCCTCTAAGTCTAAGTCTTTCTAAGGAAAACAGTCCCAATTTGCCTAACCTCTCCTCGTAACTCAGACCTTCCATACCAGGCAGTATCCTGGTAAACCTCCTCTGCACTCTCTCCAGAGTCTCCACGTCCTTCCGGTAGTAAGGCGACCAGAACTGGATGCAGTATTCCAAATGAGGTCTAACCAACGTTTTATACAACTGCAACATTAAAGGCCAGCTCTTGTACTCTATACCCCTTCCTATAAAGGCTAGCATACCATATGTTTTCTTCACAACCTTCTCTACTTGCTCTGCCACCTTCAGAGACTTGTGCACCTGCACCCCCAGATCTGTCTGCGTTTCTATACTCTTAATAGGTGTACCCTTTATCATATACCTCCCCCCTACGTTCTTTCTTCCGAAATGCATCACCTTGCATTTATCAGGGTTGAATTCCATCTGCCATCTATCTGCCCAAGCTACCAGCTTACATCCTGCTGCATCGTTTGACAATGCTCCTCACTATCCACAAGTCCAGCCATCTTTGCATCGTCTGTAAACTTGCTGATCACTCCACTTACTCCCTCTTCCAAGTCATTTATATATATTACAAATAGAAGAGGTCCCAGTACCAAGCCCTGCGGCACACCACTAGTGACCGACCTCCAAGTGGAAAAACATCCTTCCATTATTACTCTCTGTCTCCTATTACCAAGCCAGTTACTTATCCATCTAGCTACCTGTCCTTGTATCCCACGAGCCTTGACCTTTTCAACTAACCTCCCATGAGGGATTTTGTCAAACGCCTTACTGAAATCCATATAGACAACATCAACAGCTCGCCCTTCATCGACTGTTTTCATCACCTCCTCAAAAAATTCTACCAGATTCGTAAGGCACGACCTCCCTTTAACAAATCCATGCTGCGTAGCCTTAATCAGATCGCAACGCTCTAAGTGCATATACATCCTATCTCTAAGAATCCCCTCCAACAGCTTCCCTACCACTGATGTCAAACTCACTGGCCTATAACTTCCAGGGTTATCCCTACTACCCTTTTTAAACAACGGTACAACATTAGCTATTCTCCAATTCTCTGGGACCTCACCTGTGTCCAAAGAAGAGACAAGGATTTGCATCGGAGGCCCAGCAATTTCACCTCGCACCTTCCTAAGCAGCCTGGGATAAATGCCATCAGGGCCTGGAGATTTATCAGTTTTAATGCTATCTAGAAGCTCTAACACTTCCTCCCTCGGTATGGATTCCATGCAGGCTTTTCCATTTGTATGAACAATTTATAGAACATAGAACAGTACAGCACAGTACAGGCCCTTTGGCCCTCAGTGTTGTACCGAGCTATGTCCAAACGCAAGATCAAGCCATTACACTCACTATCATTCTGGTGTGTTCCACGTGCCTATCCAATAACCACTTGAAAATTCCTAAAGTGATGATTCCCCTATCACAGCAGGCAGTGCATTCCACACCCCAACCACTCTCTGAGTAAAGAACCTACCTCGGACATCCCTCCAATTCAGCAATCCCATTCTGTAATTTCAATTTTATTCTCTGTCTGAATTGCTGATTCTTCATTAATTTCAATGTTTCTACTTCTTCAATTAATTTCTTGATGTCAAGCTTCCTTCTTTAAGCTCTTATTCTCCTAATTCAGTTCTTCACTGGACCTGTTCTTATTTTCTAATTGTGTTTTCATGAAGTTCAATTTAATCTTTACTATCTCAATAAATTCTCCTTCTTAATTTGATTTTGTAATTTTCTTTGCAACATTTTCTCAAGTTTGCTGCAGTCGTTTCATCTTGTTCTTTTAATAACTTATCTAGAGATTTAATTCTTTTTGCTGATGCCTCTTTATGTTTGATTCTAGTTTCTTTGAAGTCTTTGAATTCTGCGTTTCTTCCAAGGCGAGTCCATTATGTTCTTAGTGGATATTTACATTTCACAAATGGAATCTTCATTCCTACTTATCTTAACTTCAACCAAATCCTTTTTGGCTTCTCTGTTGGTTGGTTCAGTCTCTGACAAAGTGTTGGCTTGTTTCCATTCTGCAATTCTCTCGTTGCTCTTCATTTGGTCATTTATTATCTTTCACTGCCCTTTTTCTGGGGTTTTTCATTATTGCCCTCCTTTGGGGGTATTTCAGTGGCATTCTCCTGGTGTCTTTCAGTGTTGCCCTCCTTTTGGGGTCTTTCAATGCTCACTTTTTAGGATCTTTCAGTTCCCTTCTCCTAAGCTGTTCTGTTGTTCCTTCCCTGAGATCTTATTGCCTTCTTTGAAGTTTTGCGTTGTCTATTGACCTTTTTTGAGAGTTGCCCTCCATTTGGGGTCTTCTCTAATTTAGCTGCCGCTCCCCCTCTGTTCCTTCTTTTGCTTGCTGTTTTAAATGCATTACAACATTAAATGCATTACTTCTTTAAATGCAACTCTGAGCTGAAACCAATCCTTCAGGTTTAGATGCTTGTAGCAACATCACTAACATTGAACCAATACTGGCCACCAATCAACTGACTTCCCTAAATACATACTATGAAAGAAATTACTGAAATGGAATCCCATGATGTAATTTGTTAAAGTATTAATTAGAGCAAATCACACTCATGATAAATAAATATACCAAAATAACCACAAAATTTATCAGGGGAGAGATACATTGACACAGCACCAATGTTAACTGTTGTATTATGTTTGAAAATGGCATCCAGCATTATACCAACAATTATAGCCAATATCCCAGTAGTATACCTGGGTACGGTATCCGTCCATATGTCACAATCTCTGTAAGGAGGATTCCAAAACTCCACACGTCTGACTTGATGGTGAAGGTGCCATAGTTGATGGCTTCTGGTGCTGTCCACTTGATGGGGAATTTAGCTCCTAGACAAAATGTTAAATGTAAGATATTAAACAGAAGGCAGCTCACTTTTTCAGGGCCAATTAGAGATGGGCAATAAAAGCCGAAATTCAATGAATGAAGAAAAATACAAAAAGGAGACAGTGAGAGCAGGAAGGTCAATGATGTAGATATGCAATAGAGTAAGTAATTTGTAACAGTGCAAGAGGAATCAAATTAATCAATGATTAACTATTGTTAGACTATTTGAATATGACTTAATTATGATTAATCTATTACTGTAATCTACAAATATCTTTTCCCTGAATGTTGTTATATTTTCACATCACATTTTTAAATATGTTATTTGGACAGTCATTGAAAGAGAATATACTGACAGCATAATCTTTCTTGAATTTGAATACATGAAAATTCATGGCTGTATCCAAAAAGGATGGAGCATCCACAGCCCCTTTACTGTCAGACAGATTAGCAGGGTAAATACATGGGGTTAAGTGTATAGGACCTAGGTGGGCTTATTGTCAGAGCAAGTTTGATGGACGTCCTTTGGTACTGTAGGGATTCTATGATGCTTATGATTCCAAACTCCAGACAATGTAAACCCACTTTACTCAGCCTCTCATCACAGGGCAATCCCAATGCTCCAGGTGCTGATTTAGTGGATGTTCACTGTATCATCTCCAATGTGAATAAAACTGTAAAACTGCACACTATTCCAGATGTGATCTCACTAATAGCCTGCCCAACTGTAGCAAGATTTCTTTATTCTTATTCTCCAATCCCCTTGCAATAAAACCCAGCATGCCGTTTTCATTCATTATCTATTGGCCATGCTTTCAGGAGCAGTTGCATTACACTTCCTTTGTTTCAGCAAGCAGTCCAACTGGAAACATGAATGACTGAGTAAATTGGGTTTACATTCTCTGGAGTTCAGAATCATAAGCATCACAGAATCTCTACAATACAGAAGGAAGTCCATCAAGCCTGCACCATAAATAATTTCCCCTCAGGTCCTATCCCCGTAACCCCACACATTTAGAAGGTGTCTGTGATAATTAAGTCAAACTTGCTGCACTTTGAGAGGAGCCAGCCACTGGTGTTTATTCTGCCAAGATCATAGTTATTAATATTCCTCTGCACAAATCACATGCTGGCTAGGATTGACAAAACTGCCCCAAAGTGAAACAAGATCTTCTGAAGAGTTTCAAATCGAGGAGATTGGTACAAGCTACACACTCTATTAGAAAAGCAAATCCAAGGTCAGCCTCGACAATCAGGCATGGACTTTGCCATTCGATCGGAACTGGCACTCAACTTGACCTCCGATAGGGATCAGCAATCAACTCATGGTTCTTTGCCAGTAACCAGCTTGCACTGATGCCCCACCAAAGACTCACCCAGAGAAGGTCAGATAGCATTCTATGATGACCTCAACAAGATAACTGTCCCATAGGACAACCTCATTATTCTTTGCCCAAGTAGGCACAGACAGGCACCATCAGGTCTCAGGTAAAGACATTCACCTTGGTAAAAGGATCACAGAGATGTAAAACAGGCTAAATTTTAAGGCACTAATTAATTTAAAAAGTATATTGTGATCAGATCGTCACCAACTAAGCAATTTGATTGATCAGCATCTGAGTCAGTCTTGGGCCTCATATTACAAAAGTATCTTTATATAAATAAGTTTGGAATATATTTGAGGTTGAGAATGTTGGGGTTCCCTGAAGCTCCTCATGATTAGTCTGATTGATTCCATGGATATTATTGACTGTGCCTTTGAATGCTGTGGAATGCGTTCATTCCAACATGGCTCCCGTTGCTGGGAAGGCCCTGCTAATCTTTGATGCTTTAATTGGAAGTAAGGATTTTGGTCAGTGAGTGAGGTTTATTGTATCCAGGATTATTTAGGTTCTTTATCATAAAGTATGACTTGTGAGGTAAATAATAAATAATTTTAATGATGCTAATTTTGCGGTGAGATTTGATTTCTGAAGCCTCTGATGTACCTGATCAGAGCGTGCGATAATATTAAATAAATTCCATCTCTATGTTTCATCTTAAATCTTTACTACTGTTAAAAGATTACTACACTGTGAATGTGCTCTCTACCAGAATGCCAATACGGGACAAAACAAATTTTTTTAACTATGAAGACACTAGAAGAACTTATTCAGGAAGAACCTTTTGCAATGAATCTTGAGGAACGGTAAATTAGGCTCAGAGGGCTGAATGGCCTCCTGCTGTTCCTCTGTGGCAGACCAAGCTCTGTTTCATCTCCTCTGTCAATATTTTAAAACTGTTACAATTTTCAAAGACTACCACAAGATGGCACCCTGAACTAAATTGCTGCTCATATTCTCCCTGTTCTCAACCTTTACTGATGCATTACTGATTTAGAAACAATGTTTAATTGATAAACTTTAACCCTTTATTTCTGATTAAGCATTTCTCAAGCGTATGGCCATAGATAAGGTAAACTGTGAGGGAGCTCCTTCATATCAGTGCAGCAACTCAGAAAGCCACCAGCGGTTACCTCGATAAGAGTAACTGGGTGTTTTTGACCTTCAGGTTTTCCTCTCCATCTTCACTCAAAGGTCCATCATGCTGTCTGTTACCAACATGGCTGAATTACTGAAATGATAGGAGGAGGATGGGAAAAACAGATTGCACTGGCTGCTGACGGTGACAGTTTTGGATTGACTCATTGTCATGAGGTTTTATGTTCATTGCGATGTACCTTATGATAACAACAACTTAGCTTCTTCTTGGGTTTGCCTCCTATCTGAGTGATACCCAGCATGTCCTCTTGGGACAGTCCTATCGCTGGAAGAAGGTGGGGGAAATTTCAGCAACTGATCATAGGCCAGAGATGCTTTATTATAAAATCACTTGTCATGTTTAGTGTATTATTTTATCACGAGGTTGTAGAGCACGGAAGGAGACCTCTGCTGCCCTTCGGAAAGTGATCCTGTTAGTCCCATTCTAGCTGCTCTTTACCCTAGACCCTGCAAAGTTCTCCTTCTCGAGTGGACATGTACATACATTGAAAGTTATGGGTTAAGGCTACTTAACCTCTTCTTTCAGACAGATCAGAGCAATGCACTGGATAAATAAAACCTTCTCCAAATCTTCTCCATGGCTTTTTTGACAATTATCTTAAATCTGTGTCACTGGATTACTAACTCTCCTGTCAATAGAAGAAGTTTCTCCCAATATACTCACACAATGTCCCCCCATCCCCCACCACAATTCATGTGTCAGCAGTCAGGGATTTTATGCAGTTACAGATCAGCACTGGGCACTGATAAGAGGATGGGGGCTTAGGGGCAGGGATACAGGAAGGGGTTGGGGGCCTAGATTGAGCAGGGCATATGTGGAGGTGAAGGGGAGGTCACTGCACATTTTGCAACCCATATTGGGATGAGGGGAGAGATGTTGCGCACTCTTCGACCAACAATTGACCGGTGGAAGGGGGTGGGAAGGACATATCGATCAGGGCAGGAGTGGAAGGGCAATTGGCTAGCCCAGGGGTAGGGAGCAATCATGGGGGAGAGGCCAGTGATAGTAGGGAGGAGGACAGTGATAATGGCAGCAATGGCAGGGTTCAGTGTTTGACAGATTTCTCTTTATGCTGTTGCATAGAACAGAGTGGGATCTTCACATGCACAATGGCACCCTCTGGTGTAATCAGCTGGCTTTCTGGCAAGTTTATGCTCTGAATCTTGGAAACCAATCTTACTTTGTTTTTTTCTCAGAGCATTTTTTAACTAATCCAGAAAACAGATCTGAAACTCCATCATTTTCATGCTCATTTGGAACTTAGGATTGTTTTGCTAAGATCATCCATGCAGCGTTATTCAGACCCAAAACATTAGCTTTGATTTGATTTATTGTCACTAATATTGAAACGTATTGTTTCTTGCACGCTATGCAGATAAAGCATACCATTCACAGAGAAGGAAAGGAGAGAATGCAGAATGTAGTGTTACAGTCATAGCTAGGGTATAGAGAAAGAACAACTTAATCGGGGGTAGGTCCATTCAAAAGTCTGATGGCAGCAGGGAAGAAGCTGTTCTTGAGTTGGTTGGTACGTGACCTCAAACTTTTGTATCTTTTTCCTGATGGAAGAAGGTGTAAGAGAAAATGTCTGGGATGTGTGGGGTCCTTGTTTATGCTGGCTGTTTTTCTGAGGCAGTCAATGGATGGGAGAAGGTTTATGTGTTGGACTGGGCTTCATTTGACTCTTTATAGTTTCTTGCGGTCTTGGACAGTGCAAGAACCACACCAAGCTGTAATACATCTGGAAAGAATGCTTTCTATGGTGCATCTGTAAAGTTAGTGAGAGTCATAGCAATTTTCTTTAGCCTCCTGGGAAAGTAGTTCTATCCTCTCTCAAATCTGAGTCAATTCTACTTTTGGACAGAGAACCCAAGATCTTCCAGCATTTTCTGTTTTTGTTTGAGATTCCAGCATCTGCAGTAATTTGCTTTTGTCCCCATTCTCAGTGATGGAGGAGTCCAGCACATCAGTGCAAAAGATAAGACTGAAGCATTTGCAACAATCTTCAGCCAGAAGTGTTGAATGGATAATCCATTTTTGGTCTTCTCCTGATGTCCACGGTATCTCAGACGTCAGTCTGAAGGGAGGCTGAAGGGATTGGATACTGCAAAGGATTTGGGCTCTGACAACATTCTGGCAACAGTACAGAAGACTTGTGCTCCAGAACCTGCTGAACCCTTAGCCAAACTCTTCCAGTACAGATACAACACTGGTATTTACCTGACAACGTGAAGGGAACCAACTATTTCAGAGAAGCATGAAGTCAGTTTTGTCACTGCCTTGCTGACATTCTCCAGTAAAGACACTGATCTTCCACCTAACTTCTCAATTTATAAATAGTGAGCAGACACTTTCTGGAATTTTCTGGTCTAGTTGGTGGCAAGCTTGGAGGCAGAAGGACATTTACTTTGGTGCAATGATGACTGGGCAGAACCCTGCTGCGTTCCTACCTCTGCGAGGAGATATTGTTAACAGGTATTTTCAAGAGACATTTGATAAGATGCCACAAAAAGATTAATAAGCATGGGTATAGAATTGGTTAATGGACAGGAAGCAGAGTAGTCATAAACAGGTCATTTTTAGATTGGCAGGTTGTAACAGAATGTGGTGACATAAAGATCAGCCTTAGTTACTTAGAATCTATATTAATAGCTTAGGTTGCAAGAAGTGCCTCTAAGTTTATTGATGATATCAAACCAGGTGGGAAGGTAAGCTGTGCGGAGGACACAGAGAGGCTATAAAGAGATAAAGATAGGTTAAGTGGGTGGGCAACAAGATTGTAGATAAAGTATAATGTTGGGAAGTGTAAAGTTACTCAACTCAACGGACTTTATAATCCTTACAGAAATTCACTGCTGTTATTCTTATGCATAACTAGCAAAAATAAAGCTAGAATTGCACAGCAATATAACATGTGTAACTGCAATGCAGTGTCAATGTCATAGCCAGGGAGAATAAATAGATAAAGATCAGGTACATCTGATAACTGTATGTAAGTTAGTGATTGACTGTGTTGTCCAAACTGTTTATTGTACCAGGTGTCAGTAGCATATTGAGGGGAATGGGAATGAGGTAAATAGTTTTAGGAAGCTGCCTGACCCCAGGGGGTCAAGTTCCATTTTTTTTTAGAGCAACACAGCATGGGAAACAGGCCCTTCGGCCCAACGAGCCCGCGCCGCCGTCATAACTATATAGTAGCAATTCCATTATCCTATTCTAAATTTAGGTTATTCCTAATATGGAAGACTCTCACTATAGGGACAATTTGTTTCCCAATCAGCCTAAGAGTGAATTTTTGGGTTGTGGGAGGAAACCGGAGCGCCCGGAGAAAACCCATGCAACCACGGGGAGAACGCGCAAACTCCCGCAGACACCGGCCCAATTCCAAGTGTCTGCACAGCTACAGCGATAGTCTCTGAGCTGTCATGGTGCCCTTCAGATGGTCCACATAAAGCACTCATTTACGACATGAGGTACCAGGCAACCCATAAATCAACATCCAAGAGCTGTACCCGCACCACCTGCCGAATGCATGCTCAATGTTGGTCAAGTATGGACCGAATTACCTGTGGAAAAAAGCCGTAGTTAAACAGTCCTACTATATCCCTCTATCTGCATACCGCTCATGTGGCTGTCCAAGAGACCCTTAAACAGCCCCAGCGTGCCTGCTCCCACCACCTTACTCGGCAGTGCATTCCACACCCCCACTACCCTTTGTGTGAAAAACTGCCCTCTAATATTCGTCCTATACATAGCCCCCCTCACCCTAAGGCCATGACCCCTCGTCCTATCCATTTCTAAAGGTGGAAAAAGTTTACCTCCATTTACTCTATCTATACCCCTTATAATCTTATACACCTCTATGAGATCCCCTCTAAGCCGACGTCTTTCAAGGGAAAACAACCCCAGTCTATCTAATCGTTCCTCATAGACAGTCCTTCCATACCAGGCAGCATCCTGGTAAACCTCCTCTGCACTCTCTCCAAGGACTCCACATCCTTCCGATAGTACGGTGACCAGAACTGGACGCAGTATTCCAAGTGAGGCCTAACCAACGTTCTATACAACTGCAACATCAAACTCCTACTCTTGTATTCTATACCCTTTTCTATGAAAGCTAACATACTATACGCCTTCTTTATCACCTTCTCCACCTGTGAGGACACCTTCAGAGACTTTATGCCTATCCACCAAACATTTGAATGTCCCCAAAGTAGGCGAGTCCACTTGGCGAGCCGAGATTTGCAGACACTTGGCTAGCACTAATATCCAACTAACTCCATGCTACCAAAAGGTTCCAAGCAGAGGGCAGTACCTACTTTTGCTGGCTGAACCCACTGCTATAGAGAGGGGTATGGCCCAAATGGACTGCCCTTCCCCCCCAATCCAAGAAAAGGGATATTCAGGAGATGATCAATACATTTAAGAACATAAGAAATAGGAGGAGTGGGCCATCCAGCCCCTCGAGCCTGCCCCACCATTCAATAAGATCATGGCTGATCTGCAGTGGTTTCAGTACCATTTTCCCGCTTTCTCCCCATAATTTTTAATTCCCTTGTCAATCAAAAACCTATCCACTCTTGACTTAAATATATTCAGCGATATATTTGCAGCCCAAGTTGCAGTTGATGCAGCCAAGCCAAAATGGGCCAATCTAGCATAGCCATACCACTGTACCAGGACTCCATCTCCCCATCTTTCAATTCACTGCCATCTTGTAATTTGAGATGGGAATTCAGTTTGGACATAAAAAATAAAGAAGCAGAATATCTTTTGAAAGGCATTTACCAGTTTGAAAGGTATTAAAACTGGTAAATGTTGACTTTCAAAGGGATTTGGGTGTACTTGTATAAGGAGCACTAAAAGTTAACATGTAGGTACCAACAAATAATGAGGGAAACCAATGTCATATTGGTCTTTATTGCAAGTAGATTGGAGCTTCAGAATAAAGAAGTCTTGCTACAATTCTTTCGGGCTTTGGTGAAAGCACATCTGGAATACGGTGTATAATTTTTGTCTACATATTTGAGGGAGGAGGAGGTCTTGTCAGGGAGTGAGCAGTGTCCCTTGGCTATGAGTGAGAAGTTCTTGTTCAAGTCCCACTCCATGATGGCTAAACAGGTGTGTTCATAATGTGGTCAAACAAGTTGATTATCAACGTAAAATCCTTCAACACACGCCAACATCAGGCAGTAAGAGTGGAAGAGATTCCTGGTCAGTCATTTGATGGAAAGAAAATTGGAGACTCCACCAGCACTTCCATAACTCCATAACATACATGGAAAAGTGTATATAGCCTCAGCAACTCAGAGTCCATTGGAGCCAGTTGTCTCAGTTTGATGGTGGTGTGGTTCGGATTGGTTCCAACAGCATAGTGTTTGAGTTCCATTCTAGCTGGTGTGGATTTGAGAGGTGCCTCTTTGCCCTACCCCTGGTGGAGATCGCAGTGTGGGTCAAATCTGCTTTTGGACAGAGAACTGAAGAAAACGAAGAGTATGCTCGCCAAGGAGACAGTCCAGCCAATTGGAGGATTGTCCTGTGATGAGAGGCTGGATAAATGAAGTCTATATTCTCTGGAGTTTCAAAGAATGAGAGCTGATCTCATTGAAACATTCAAGTCTATGAAGGGACTTGACAACACAATGTTTATTTTCCCTGGCTGTGTCAGGCCACACCTGGAGCACTGTGTATAGTTTTGATATCCTTACTTGAAAAAGAACATACTGGCCCTGGAAGGGGTAGAGAGGAGATTCACTAGGTTGATTCCTGAGTTGAGAGGGTTAGCTTATGAGGAGAGACTGACTAGATTGGGACGATACACTTTGGAATTCAGAACAATGAGGGAAAAGCTATAGTAACATATAAATTATGAAGGGAGTAGATAAGAAAGAAGCAGTGAGGTTGTTTCCGCTGGTGGATGAAAATAGAACTAGGAGATATTGCCTTAAAATAAGGGGAAGCAGATTTAGGACTGAATTAAAGAGGAAATTCTTCACTCCGGGGTTGTGAATCTGTGAAATTCTCAATCCTAGAGGACTGTGCATGATTCCAGAGGAAACCCATGCAGAGACAGAGAGAATGTGCAAACTCCAACCAGGCAGTCAGGTGACATGGTGGCACAGTAGTTAGCATTGCAGCCTCACAGCACCAAGAACTTGGATTCGATTCCCGGCTTGAGTCACTTTCTGTTTCTGGGTATTCAGATTTCCTGCCACAGTGTGAAAGACGTGCTGGTTAGGTATATTGGCCATGCTAAATTTCCTCATTGTACGTGAACAGGTGCCAAAGTGTGGTGACTAGAGGATTTTCACAGTAACCTCATTGCAGTGTTAATGTAAACCGACTTGTGATTAATAAATAAACTTAAAGAACAGTCACCAAATTGGAATTGAATCTGTGTCCCTGGCACTGAGAGACAGCAGTGCTAACCACTGTGCCACCGTGCTGCTTGGGGTCAGGAATCATTTTAATTCTATTTTCCAGTTGAGAGCTATGAGGAATTAAACTCAGCTGTTATCTCTCGTGCTAAAAACACTGCAAAATAAATTACATTGACAACTGAAAGAAACATGTAAGGATTTTACACAAGTGCTCTAAAAATAACCTTTGCAGAATTTTATCCCCAAACACTGAGGACATCATCTTTTATCCGTAGTGTTCAGTGATAGATGTTTGGATACTGTCAGAGTGCATTGTTCCAGTCTTGCTGTCTGTGACAGATGTGAGACAATGAACAGGAAGGTGGTCAGTGTGGGAAAGCATACTGACACCATTCCGGAAACCAACAAGCAGAGCTGTCTGATGCTGTTTCATTATTCTGGTAAAGGTTTGAAAATGAAGATACCAATGTAGACTTTCAGCTCCATACCCTAATGCAGCAACATGCGATGTGCATTGCCAAGTAGTCGCTCAGCATTGTACTTCTGTAGCCTGCAGTTTCTCATCTCACCCAGACTTTGTACGTTAGCAGAATCTGTGGCATTGCACTGTAAGGAACAATACAAGTCTTGCTTCTTGCAAACTATCTTGATATTGATTTACTCGAGAGCACAAAAGATAAGAGCAGATGTAGGCTGTTTGGTCTATTGAGCCTGCTCCACCAGTGTGTGCTAACTAGGGGATTTTCACTGTAACTTCACTCCGACGTTAGTGGAAGCCTACTTGTGAACTAATCAAAGAACAAAGAACAAAACAGCACGGGAAACAGGCCCTTCGGCCCAACGAGCCCGTGCCGCCATTCCGATGTTCCCACCTCTACCCGTGATCCCTGTCCATGTTTATAGATTTATGGATTAAAAACCAAATTTGAGACAATTTAGGGAGAATTTGTTTTGCCAATTAGCCCAAGAGCACATCTTTGGGATGTGGGAGGCAACCGGAGCTCCCGGAGAAAACCCACGCAAGCACGGGGAGAATGCGCAAACTCCCACAGACACAGGCTCAAATCCATGTATCTGCACAGCACAGCGATAGTCACTGTGCTGTCGTGTTGCCCATCAAATGGTCCAGGTTGCCCATCAGATGGTCCAGCATACACTAACGATGTGAAACAGTAGGATACTCTCAAAAAAGGTCCAAGAGCAGTCCTCTCATGACCCATTGCGTGTATGCCCCTTGTTAGACAACAAGGTGGACCAAAGTACCTGTAGGATAAAAACAATCCTCACAAACAAATTTCTAAGTGCTGAATTCATGTAAAAACTGGAGTAAATCCCATTATTTATTTCAGCTGGACTCACAAAATGAATTTCCCACACTCCATCACAGAGAGTGAATCTCATTAAAACTCAATAGGTGGGGCCAATTCTCGCTGGAGAGCCGGCAGTGTAGCGCTGAGTGGGCCATTGCGCATGTGCCGATCTGTCAGCACCAAAACTATGTGCGCACGCGCAGAGGTTTCACACTGCCAGCTTCCCAATTGCTGGCCAAATCCATGACCCTCTGCATCTCTCCCATCCCGCCAACCCCTGATCACTGGCCTTCTGAACATGTCCTGGCAGTTTGACACCACCATCCACCCCCCCCCCCCCCCCCCTGCACCCCCCCGCCCACCACCCCCAGCTGCCTCGATCTCCACACCCTACCCCCCATAGTCCCAATCTGGCTGCCCCTCACACCCAACAAACCCTACCATTGGCAGCCCCGATTCAGGCAACCCTGTCCCAGGCAATTCCCACAGTCTCTATCCACTTCCTCACCCATCCCACACCAGCAGCCCTTTCCTTCCTCACCCTCATGCCTTTCTGATCCCTCAGCAGGCTGACCCCACCTCCACCCTGATGTCCAGTCCTGGTTGCTGGTCACTGATCTCCCTCCCTCTGTCCCAAATACGTTGTGGCAGCTGTGTCCCTCACACCCACTGATCTCTCCCCCCAGAGACCCCCCTCTGACCCCATCCCTTTATAATTCTCGATTCCCATTTAGGTAGTACCAAGATGCTCTCTGGGCATTGCCACTTTATTCCTTGGGCAGTGCCAGGGGGCCAGGTTGGCACTGGCAATGCCCAGGGGACACCTCCTCCCCCTTGCCTTCTCTCCCTGGGGGAGGGGGGATCTTCATGGCTCTCTTCACTCCAGTGGAGTCGGGTTGCCCGCTGTCTGCTTGTGGGAAGCTGTTGTAAATTCTGCTGGAGTGAAACAATCCTGGCGAGAGGCAGGCAGGCTTGGAGACAATTATATAAACATCAGAATGAATGGAAATCCAGCTGCTGGAGGTGTGCGTGAACTGTGGTGCCCAGGAGGAAGCCTGTTACACAACCTCTGTTTGAGTCTCCCAGCTAAGAGAATCACCTCCATAAACTTCAAACAATACAATATGGCTGAACTCACCCACAACGTCCCATAATTCACAGAGAGACCACAAATCTGTCCACCTCAACCTTAAACACATTCAATGATGCAGCGTCCACAACACCCTGGGGTAGAGAATTTCAAAGATTCACAACCCTTTGGGTGAAGAAATTTCTCCTCATTTCAGGTCTAAAACTCATCCAGAAACTGCGCCTCGCATTCCAGATTCCTGAGCAGCAGAAACTCTCTCAGTGTCCACCTGGTCAAACCTCTAGAGAATCCTATAGGTTTCAATGAGGTTATCTCATTATTCTAAGCTTCAGAGAATATAGACCCAATTTACTCAGCCTCTCATTCTAAGACAACCCCCTCATCTCAGGGACCAATCTAGTGAACACTGTCCAATACAAATAGATCTTTCCTTAAATACAGTCTCATCAAAAACCTGTGAAGCTGGAGCAAGACTGTTTAATTCCTTACACTAATCCCCCTGGCATCAAAAGCCAGCATACCATTGCCTTGCTAATTGCTTGCTTTACCTGCATGCTAACTTTCTGCGTTCCTTGTAGGAATCATTCTGAACATCAATATTTACAAAAGTTTCATGTGTTTGACCAAACTCAATAATGTCCAGATCCACTTGCCATCCTATTGTCCGCTCCCTTAAACTGTCTATGTGTTTTTGCAACCTCTTTGTGTTCTCCCCACCCCTTACTTTTCCACCTAGTTTTGTATCAACAGCAAGTTTAGGTACATTATACTCTGGGCATGATGTTACCAGCAGTTCTCGCCCCACTCCCACTGCAGCAAAGACGGAGAATTTGGCATACAGCCAAATCTCCATTTACTACAGGGGGATGAGAAAATCCCACTGGCATGAATGGCCATAGAATTCCAGTTTCTGTCTCTTTGTCTAAGTCACTCATGTAGATTCTGGATGAGGTTCAGGCACTGCTCCCTTGCAGCACTGGACAGAATGGCCTCCCTGCTGTAACAGTCTGTGTCTTCTCTCTTGGAAAACAATAGGAGGCTTCTACTTGACCATCTCACCTCTCTCCCAAAGTTAACCCAGCCTCTTGGATCATTGCTTAGTGTGTTAGTAACACAATTCCTCAATCTAGTTATCCTGAGTTCAATATTTTTCAAGCAGCTTTCTAAAGCTTTAACCGAGACTCTGATGGTTATTAGTTAATTCGACCTTTTTTTAACAGCATAGTGGTTAGCTTCCTCACATGTCAGAGTCCCGGTTTTGATTCCCGGCTTGGGTCACTGTCTGTGTGGGGGTCTGCACATTCTCCCGTGTGCACATTCTGCCCCCTGTGTCTGCATGGGTTCCCTCCAGATGCTCCGGTTTCCTCCCACAGTCCAGAGATGTACAGTTTAGGTGGAATGGCCATGGCAAATATGTGGGGTTATTGGGATAGGGCTGGGTGCGATGCAGGCTCAAAGGGCCGAATGGCCTGCTTCTACACTGTAGAGATTTTAAAGATTCTGATCTTGTCCTTCAAATGCCTGATTTTGTGTAAGCTGTAAAATTAAGACGTTTAATTTTCAGCACTGTGTTCTCAATTTAAATGGATGTGGTAACTGCAGGATCAGAAGTTAAATGAAGAATATCCATAAGGTAATGTCTTACCCTCTCTTGCCGTGTATTCATTATCTTCAATAAGACGGGCAAGACCAAAATCAGCAATCTTACAGCAGAGAGTTTCAGAAACAAGGATATTTGCGGCTCGAAGATCTCGATGGATATAGTTTTTCCTCTCAATAAAAGCCATTCCCTCAGCAATCTGTGAAAGAATGTTATAATTCAGATGGGCATCTGATTGCTTTGTGAAATATTAAAATGACAAAATTGATTCATCCTTCGGTAGAAATATTACCCTCCAGTAAAATGTCTCTGGAAAATGAAAAACTTTTCAAATGTTCACGTTGCTTGCATCTTTGAATCAAATTTTGATTAATGTTGGAATTTACCAAAAGGAAAAGTGTGAACTTTGATGAAAAATAAAGTATTTTTCAGGTTAGACACATTCCTTTGTTGATTGTACAATTAAATATATTAAGATCACTTTACAAATTGCTTAACCCAGGTGCTTGCCCTGAGCTTTCCTTTTCAGTAACCTCTTCCTTACTGATTCTGTGCTTGTGATTTCATGCGTGCAATTTCAGTCATCTTTGTTCAACCTTTAACCCCATTGTCATCAGTTTCTGATTCCTCCACTCATCTAAATGAACATTGGCCAACAACAACATTGCTCAAAAAAACCTATCACAAACTAGTGCCATATTCCTCCCACTATCAGATAAGAGTAGGGTGGTGACATAACGCAAATGTCACTGGGCTCGTAATCCTGTGGTCCAGGCCACAGCTCTGAGGATATGGTTTCAAATTCCACTCCAGCGACTAGTGGAATGGAAATTCAATTTGTGAAATCTAGGGATGGCTTCAACGATCGTAAGAACCTATCTGGTTCATTTATGCTCCTTTGGAGGGGGGGAGGGGGAGGAATCTGCCGTCCTTATCTGGTCTGGCCTACATGTGACTCTAGACCCAGAGCAAAGTTATTGACTCTTAACCGTCTTCTGAAATGGCGAGTGAGACACTCAAATCAAGAGCAACTAGAGATGAGCAAAAAACACTGGCTTTGCCAGCAATGCTCACATTTCATGAAAAAATAAATGCATGCATTTAGATCCTACTACAATCTCTAAACACTATGAATGGAATTGTCCCACATGAGGCAAAGTCCCACAGCAGACTAGAGAATATGGCTTACTTTCTGCTGTGGAAGCTGATGAGAAACTATACAATATCTCCCAGCCCCAACTGTATTCATTATACACCTGAGACCTTAGTGCCATACTCTGTGGTGAGGTAGGCATGATAGCACAAATCCCACCAATGATACCTGGGTGCCATATTGAAAAGGCACCCAACAGCACTGCTCCACCATTGATGAAAGAAGATGGACCTCCTGAAAATAAGGTTGGTTCTCCAGGAACACTCTAAGGCTGGAATGTCCTTGATGACACCGATGCTGGAAGATTCACCTGACAGATGTTCTCCCCAACCCACTGCTACAGTGTCCTGGGATCCATAGTCACAGGCAACCTCCATCTAGAATTTTAGAGACAGCTCCAGGCATTCTTCAGGTAAGTCCTGATTTCTGCACATCAAATTGTTCTAAGTCTCTCATGGACTGGTGTGTTTTCCCACGTAAGAATGGGGAAAAGATTCTGGTTGGGCCTTCATTGACATCCCATTGGTAGGATGCAAAGCAGTTATATGCTGGCCTTCAGTGCGTTTCCCAATCCTTTATGGCAGGCACCATGAAGATCCCGTGGGAAATTCATGCTGATGAATTTTTGGACTCCTGCCTAGTATTACAGAACCCACATTGCCACAGCCTTAACTGAGCACCAATATCTTAAAAAGTCAGCTTGTAGCTGAGGGCTGTTAGTTGTGATACAAAATATTTGAAAGGATTAAAATGCAGTTTGACTTTTACATTGGATTGTTTCTCACGCTGATAGGTATTAAAGTCTTCTTGAGTTTTTAACAAAGCTAAAGTTTTGTGTGTTTGCAGAAACTCTAACAAAGCCACAGAGCAACTTTATGCTCAAAGAATATTCTCTGTGTCACCAGCTGGATCATAATTTCATTCAGTAAACAATTCTATTTAAGCACTGAAAATTCTAAGAATACATATCATTATCTTACATATACAAGTAGATTTATCATAACTACTTGTATACGTGAGATATTTTTTACATGTGTATTATGATCTGGAAAGATTGAACCTTTTAGCTCACTGCCAGCTTTATCTACTAAATACAGGGAGATTGAGTAGGTTAGAAGCTGGAGTTTTTGCTGGAATACAGACAAATTATGGGAATCTCATAGAGACGTATAAAATTCTAACAGGACTAGACAGGATGGATGCAGGAAGGATATTCCTGATGGTGGGGGAGTCCAAAACCAGAGGTCACAGTCTGAAGATTCAGGATAGATCATTTAGGACAGAGGTGAGGAGACATTTCTTCACCCAGAGAGTGGTGAGCCTGTGGAATTCATTACCACAGGAAGTGGTTGATGTCAAAACATTGAATGTATTCAAGAGGCGGCTAGATGTAGCACTTGGGACGAATGGGATCGAAGGTTATGGGGAGAAAGCAGGATTAGGTTATTGAGTTGGATGATCAGCCATGATCGTAATGAATGGCAGAGCAGGCTCAAAGGGCCGATTGGCCTCCTCCTGCTCCTATCTTCTATGTTTCTATTATGGGCTGGATAAAGTTGCTTTGGGTCATTATATCTAATGGATTAATATTATACACTAGCCTTTGACTAACTACTCTCCAACCCCCTTTCACTTCTTCCCTTGCTCCCAGATAACCTCATCCAGATCAAAATCCTGTTTCCCACCCCTTCCTGTCCAGGAACATTGATAAACCTCTTTTTTATAAAGATAAGCAAGAGGTTTATTCACTAACAATTAGCTTATTATGTCATTAAGATATTTTTCACTTATCTCAGGTTCTCGATTTAGCTCAAAAGTAATTATTTTTGTAATTTTCCCTTTGCATATTTTCATGATTTAAATATATTGTGAATGGTACAGCAGTACAATATGATTCAGTAAGTAACTCATGGCAGAACAGAATCATCCACTGTCATAGCCTGTTATTAGCTTACTGTGAACTTCCTACACTGGATTTTAGGGTAAGAAGCCAGCTAGCTGTGAACCAATTGCCAACAGCCTTGGCTCCTGTCTCAAACATTTAAACACTACAAGAAATTTGTTGCAAAATTCACATTCTATCCCTTTCTTTAAACAGTCCTAGGATTAGCGTCCCTATTAAATTATAATGCTACATTTCAAATGATTTCATGTTTATTCACTGTTACACTCATTGATCATGAGCTATTCAAATCTCAACTATAAATTGCCTTTTTACTGACTCTGT
Organism: Sphyrna mokarran; assembly: GCA_024679065.1. Classification (NCBI taxonomy): domain Eukaryota; kingdom Metazoa; phylum Chordata; class Chondrichthyes; order Carcharhiniformes; family Carcharhinidae; genus Sphyrna; species Sphyrna mokarran. Next base: position 2,242,451 of record JAGIQG010000024.1, read on the forward strand.
CCTTTTCCTGTGCCAGAGTACAAAGCCGAGGTGTGAGGACACCATAACCTCAGCTGGAACTGACCTCTGTTGAACGTAAGATAAAGAACATTAACATCAATCAGCTAGAGCTTGGCTTGGAGCTCAGTCTTATGGCCTCGGCTTTTTGCACTAATTTTGAGCACGAATTCTTTTGCTCATGCTCTTGATGCTCTTTAAACTCTCACATACCACATGAAAACTGCATGCCTTCAACATACTGAGTGCTGCTTTGCAACACATTTCTAAAATAAATGTGCATTATTGCGGGTGCGGTAAGTGTTGGTAGGTTTAGTTAACATTTCAATGTGTAACGGGATGTGGTTAAGGTTCTTCATGGTGCTCAACATGCAACTGTTTCACTTTTTATTGGTAACATTGAATTCATTCCAATCTTTGTTAAAAAAAGAGTGGATTCCTCCCTGTAATTTAGTGTTGTAGAATCAAACCTGAGACAAACATTGTATTTTGTAACTAATGGCACTTAAATGCCACCGTGCAGGGAAAAAAATGTTGAAATATAAATCAAGTGCGAACATCACCTCTAGTTTGTTCCAACAATCGTAACCAAAGGTACACAGAGATCAAAGAAAAAGGGAATTATTACTGAATAGTGTTGGAAGTAGAGCAGCTGAGCAAGCCAGGGCATGGAGGTGAAGGATAGGTGAAGGATAGCTCAGAATCCCCTGCAGGATTGGTTCTGATCTGTTAGTTATTTCCTCTTTCACATATTGATTGAGCTGTTGGGCAGTTTCTACACTTTCCTGTTATTTTATTCCAGTTGCACAAACAGCCAGAGGTAGCAACCCACCTGTGCAGCCATATCAATCAGCTTAAAAATGTTCAGTTTTGACCCCACAGTTGTCTTCAGGAAATCCACTAAACTACCTGAAAAACAGAAAATAATAGTAACATAAATACTGTATCACAACTTCCAGCAAAACACTTTGGATATATTGAGTGGTAGGTCGATGTTGTTTGAAACTATGATTTTCACATTGTTTGACTGGGTAGAAGTTTTGAAATTGATATCCTGTCAGCGGGAGATGATGCGTAATGTTCATTGACATAAACAAAGAGAACCAATAATGAATGCCAGGCACGAGTTAAACATTTAAACGTATAGGATGCTTGTGGTTAATTGTTTAGTGCTTGACAAAATAAACATGGTCAAAGGTGAATGAAAAATACTTGATCCGAAATTGCTATTCCCTTCCCCCACCCTCATCCCCAAAAGAAAATCCAAGTTTCTTGATGAAGTGATTAGCACAGTCAAGCCTCATTTGTTCAACTTGTATTGAAACAGCAGAGAAATTGGTACACGTGTTAAACAATCATTTGATAATTGCTAACAGTCATTTCCAGCCTTCAATGAGTTTGGAAAACAAACATCAGTGGAACAAATTTATAGAGCAAAGCAATGTTGTTTAATTGGCAGAGCTCTTACTCAGCTCTGTATTAAACTTTCTTCACCAGCTCCTTTCCCTGGGATCTTTCATAAAGGCTGGGTGAGATTTCATTCTTAAGCTTTCACTTCTGTATCACAAACAGGTTAAATCCTTGCCATGGTAACAAAAATAAAATGCTGCAGTTGTTGGAAATCTGAAATAAAAGCAGAAAACGCTGGAAAAACTCAGCAGATCTGGCAAGGTCTGTAGAGAGAAACAGATGTCTGGAGTTTCAAAGACTCTTCATGCTGAAGAAGATTCATACAAACTTGAAACATTAGCTCTGGGCCAGAGCTGCCAGTTGCTGCCAGACTTGCTAAGCTTTCCCAACATTTTCCTTTAAATTCCTGCTTTTTGCTTTTGCTCAGTAAGAAGTCTCATCACACTAAATTAAAGTCCAATTTGGTAGGAAAAGGCACTTTTCCTACCAAATAAACCTGTTGGACTTTAACCTGGTGTTAGAACATAGAACAATACAGCACAGAACAGGCCCTTCGGCCTTCGATGTTGTGCCGACCAAAATAAAAAGCAATGCCCCTCCAAACTAAACCATTCCCTTCTCTTCCATATACTTATCAATTAACCTCTTAAACGCCACCAAACTTGGCGCATCTACAACAGCTGCAGGCAGGGCATTCCACTCCCTAATCACTCTTTGAGTAAAGAACCTACCTCTGATATCCGTCCTATAACTCATACCCCTTAATTTAAAGCTGTGTCCCCTCGTGCTAGCTTTCTCCATCCTAGGAAAAAGGCTATCACTGTCCACCCTATCTAAACCTCTAATCATCTTATATGCTTCAATAAGATCCCCTCTTAGCCGCCTCCTTTCTAACGAAAACAACCTCAAATCCTTCAACCTCTCTTCATAGGACCTGCCCTCCATACCAGGCAACATCCTGGTAACCTCCTCTGTACCCTCTCCAATGCCTCCACATCTTTCTTATAATGTGGGGACCAGAACTGCACACAATACTCCAAGTGCGGCCGCACTAGAGTTTTGTACAGTTGCAACATGACGTTGCGGCTCCGAAATTCAATCCCCCTACCAATAAAAGCTAAGACTCCATATGCCTTCTTAACAACTTTATCCACTTGACTGCCTACTTTCAGGGATCTATTGACACATACACCAAGATCCTTCTGTTCCTCAACACTATTAAGAGCCCTACCATTAGCCCTATACTCTACACATTTATTGTTCCTGCCAAAGTGCATTACCTCACACTTTTCCACATTAAACTCCATTTGCCACCTCTCGGCCCAGCTCTGCAACTTGTCCAAGTCACTCTGTAAACTAAAACACCCCTCTTCACTATCTACCACACCACCAACTTTAGTATCATCTGCAAATTTACTGATCCATCCCTCAATACCCTCATCCAGATCATTTATAAAAATTACAAACAGCAGGGGCCCCAAAACAGACCCCTGAGGCACACCACTCGTCACCGAACTCCACGATGAATATCTCCCATCAACCACCACCCTCTGTCTTCTATCTGCCAGCCAATTCCTAATCCAATTAGCTAAATCACCCTCTATTCCACACATCTGCATTTTCTGTAGAAGTCTTCCATGGGCCACCTTATCAAACGCCTTACTAAAGTCCATATATACTACATCAACCGCCTTACCCCCATCCACCTCTCTGGTCACTTTCTCAAAAAACTCAATGAGGTTAGTAAGGCATGACCTACCCTTCACGAAACCATGCTGACTATCCCCAATCAATTCATTTCTCTCTAAATAACTATACATCCTATCCCTAATAATTCTCTCCAATACCTTGCCCACAACAGAAGTAAGACTCACTGGCCTATAATTCCCAGGAAGGTCTCTCTTCCCCTTCTTAAACAATGGGACCACATTCGCTATCCTCCAGTCCTCCGGAACCACACCCGTAACCAACGAGGACCTGAAGATCAGAGCCAGAGGCTCTGCAATCTCCTCTCTTGCCTCCCAGAGAATCCTAGGGTAAATCCCGTCCGGCCCAGGGGACTTATCCAACTTCAAACCCTCGAGAATTTCTAACACATCCTCCCTATCTACTACAATACTTCCCAATTTGCAACCCTGTACCTCAGTGTTCTCCACAGCTACATTTCCAGCACTCTGCGTGAATACCGAAGAGAAATATTTATTCAGTGCCTCACCAATCTCTTCAGGCTCCACGCACAACTTCCCACTGCTGTCTATGACTGGCCCTAATCTTGCCCTAACCAATCTTCTATTCTTAACATATCGAAAGAAAGCTTTAGGATTCTCCTTAATCCTATCAGCCAACATCTTCTCGTGTCCCCTCTTAGCTCTCCTCAATTCACTTTTTACCTCCTTCCTGGCTAATCTATAGCTATCCATTGCACTATCTGAGCCTTCAAGCCTCATCCTGACATAAGCCTCCTTTTTCTTCTTAACCAGCAAATCAACTTTTTTCATACACCAAGGCTCTCTTACTCGTCCATTTCCTCCCTGCCTGACAGGGACATACTTATCAAGGACTCGCAGCAGCTGCTCCTTGAATAAGCACCACATTCCAGATGTTCCCAGTCCCTGTAGTTTCCTAGTCCAATCTATGCACCCTAATTCTCTCCTGATGGCCTCATAATTACCCTTCCCCCAGCTATAACTACTGCCCCCAGCTTCATGCCTATCCCTGTCCATCACTAAGGTGAACGTAACCGAATTGTGGTCACTATCACCAAAATGTTCACTAACTTCCAAGCCTAACACCTGGTCTGGCTCATTGCCCAGCACCAAATCCAATGTAGCCTCACCTCTAGTTGGCCTCTCTACATACTGAGTCAAAAAACCTTCCTGCACACTCTGTACGAAAACTGACCCCTCCAACGAGCTAGAGCTATAGCTATTCCAATCAATATTAGCAAAGTTAAAGTCCCCCATCACAATTACCCTATTACTTTCACTCCTAATCAGAATTGACTTCGCAATCCTTTCCTCAACCTCTCTAGAACTATTAGGAGGTCTGTTGTGAGACTTCTTACTGTACCTACCCTAGTCCAATGCTGCCACCTCAGATTTTGCTTTTGCTGCCAGAATGAAGGTAGAGCAGTCTTTAATTATTATCCAAATGGAAATGCGAGGATTCCCTTTTCATTCACTAGAGTGTTGCTATGAATATCACAAGATATTTGCCGAGCTCTATTGAATGAAAAGATTACGATATTGTTTATGCAGTTTTACAGCAGCATGCTGGTGCTCTCATTACGCAACAAGTGTTGGTTATCCGATTTTGTCCAATAATACCTTAAAACAAGGTTTCAGAAAACAATGCAGCTTTCTTTGGCTCATCTTGAGGCCAGCATTAGAGACAGTTAGATTTCTTCCTATTAGCTTCAATTCTCACCAATAGAACCCCATCTTCTTTCACATATCGCACAAAGGGATGAATTTTCCCATCCTCCCTGCCACGGGAATCAGAGCAGGCAAGGGGCAGACCATGGAAAGGTCCATTTACCTTTTACATTTTTGGGATGAGCACGGCCATAAAATCCACCCAAAGTGCTTCACATCTTGTTCAGCTCCTGAGTGGTCCCCAACCGCCAAGCATTTGGGAATTCTATTTTTGTCATCTTATTCTGATTTGTAACCAATACTGTTGCGATAGAATGGACCACATTGGAGTTGGATATGTAATTTATTCAAAACAAAAATAAACTATAATAATATAATAAAAATAACAATGCTGAATGTGAAGAAAGAATAAACAATCGCTCAAGACAGAAATAAGAAGTCTCACAACACCAAATTAAAGTCTAACAGGTTTATTTGGAATCACAAGCTTTTGGAGCGTCGCTCCATCATCAGGTGAGTGGCAAAGGAGTAGCGCTTTGAAAACTCGTGATTCCAAATAAACCTGTGAGACTTCTTATTGTATTTATCTCAGTCCAAAGCAGGCATCTCCACATCATTAAGACAAAAGGAAGGAGCTTCAGAAAGGTGTTTGAGTAATTAATGTGGTTCAGATAGATACGCACAGTAAAGATATTGCAGAGTGCAGCACAATGATGAACATTATCAATGACAATATCAGCATCGTTTCTTGACCTGGTAGTCTTGGAAAGGAGTAAGGTGAGTCACTGAGTTTGTTAATTGGTTTATTTACTGATTTATTATTGTCACGTATATTGAGGTACAGTGAAAAGTGTTACTTCTTGTGAGCTATATAGAAAAAGCACATAGAATATATAGGGGAGAAGGAAAGGGGAGAGACCAGAATATATTGTTGCAGTTACAGATAGGATGAAGAGAAAGATCAACTTGATATAAGGTAGGTCCATTCAAAAATCTGATGGCAGCAAGAAAGAAACATTTCTTGAGTCAATCGGTGCATGACCTCAAACTTTTGTATCTTTTCCTGACAGAAGAAGATGGAAGAGAGAATGTCCAAGTTATGTGGGATTCTCGATTATGCTGGCAACTTTCCTGAGGCAACAGGAAGTACAGATGGAGTGAATGGATGGGAGGCTGGTTTGCGTGATGGACTGGAATACGTTCACAGCTCTGTGTAGTTTTTTTGCGGTGTTGGTCAGAGCAGGAGCCATAGCAAACTGTGGAAAAGATGTTTTCCACAATGCACCTATAAAAATTGGTGAGAGTTGTCATGGACATGCTAAATTTCCTGAGGCTTCTGAGAAAGTTGGGGCATTGATGGGTTTTCTTAACTATACAGTCAGCTTGGAGGGACCAGGATAGATTGTTGGTGATCTGAACATCTAGAAAATATGAAGCTCCCGACTATCCCCTCTGCAACATCTTTGATGTAGACAGGAGCATGTGCTCACTACGTTTCCTGAAGTCGATGACAATCTTCTTCATTTTGGTGACATTGAGGGAGAGATTATTGCTGCTGTATCAGTTCACCAGATTCTCTATCTCAATTCTGTACTCTGTCTCGCCATTGTTTGAGATCTGACCCACTACAGTGATGCCATCAGCAAACTTGAAAATAAAGTTGGAGGGGAATTTGGCCACACAGTTGTAAGTATATAAGAAATATAACAAGGGGCTAAGGACACAGCTTTGTGAGGCACCAGTATTGAAGATGATCGCGGAGGAGGTGTTGTTGCTTGTCCTTACTGACTGTAGTCTGTGAGTTAGGAAGTCTAGGATCAAGTTCCAGAAGAAGGAGCTGAGCCCTGGGCCATGGGGTTTGAAGATGAGTATTGAAGGAATAATGGTGTTGAAAGCTAAGCTGTAGTCAATAAGTAGGAGTCTGACACAGGTGTCTTTGTTATCTAGATGTTCCGGGTTGAGTGCGGGGCCAGGGAGATGGCATCTGCTGTGGACCTGTTGTAGCAATAAGTGAACAGTAGTGGATCCAGGCAATCTGTACCATGACTAACTTTTTGAAATACTTCATGATGTTGGATGTTAGTGCCACCAGTTAGTAGGCATTAAGACACATTGCCTGGCTTTTCTTATTGCAGTCATTTGGTGAGAGTATAGCTTCAGCGGTGATTAGCTTCTCAGTATTAATGTAATCAAAGAGAAGCTGACGATTCCTTAAGTTTGTTTTAGATTTCCAATCCCTCTGCTCCTCACCCTTCCACATTTCCTCCTCGCCTCCCACTGCACCCCCCCCCCCCCACTAACCCCCACCTCTCAACTCCCAGCCCCCCCAACTCCAGCCCATTTTCCATATGGTCTTCTTCAGTTGGGAGAACCAAAAGGAAACTGTAGATTTTTTTCTGTCCAAAGGATTTCACTCTACCACAGATAGAGGTGATGTGGCCCAATCTTTCACAGCTTTAGATATTTCAGCTTTTCCTTTCTTGGAATCTTATCCCCTTCCACCAAGGAAACCACAAAGTTGGTGGGAATGCAAACTGTCAGGAGGACACAAAGAGGTTGCAAAGAGATATAGGTTGTTATTGGGCAACAGATGGAGTGTAACATGAAGTATAATATATAATGAGATTGAATAAATTAGGTTTGAACCCATATTTTCTAAAGCTTAGAAAAATGAAGTCCGATCTCATTGAAACATTCAAGATTATGAAGATGATTGACAGGGCGGACACTGACAGGCTGTTTCAGCTGGCGGGGGATGTAAGGGGGCAATCGTTTAGGACTGAGATGAGGAGAAATTTCTTCACTCAAAGAATTGTGAATCTTTGGAATTGTCTATCCCAAAGTATTGTGGATGTTCCATCGATGAATATGTTTAAGTTTGGTAAGATCTTTGGTCTCAGAGGTTAATGGATATGGGGAGCCAGCAAGAAAGTAGGACAGAAGCCCAAGGTCATCCTTGATATTGAATGGTGGAGTTGTCTCAATGGGCTGAATGCTGCTTTCTCCTTTGTTCTTTTGTTTATTTTTGTACTTCATACAGGGCTGGCCTTCATCCAAATATTTCAAAGCTCTGACCAAACCTCTAACTACCAATTATCGGAAATGGTTTGAGATGGGAAATGGAATTTTGTACTCAGGAAACATCAGAATGTATCAGTATTGTCACAGTCCAAGATGATAAAATGAAATGTGATTAATTTAGGAAAACACACAGAATACACAAGGCAAAGCAAGTTATTTATCACACTTGACTTTAAAAATTGCTTTTGTCTGTATCCAAAACAAATAACAGGATAATTTTTTTTAATGTTTTACGTAATCTTTAGAAATATTAAATGCCTATAGGTTGAAGGTTTGTGAGATCCTGTTCACAAATAATGACAGAATGAAAATCAAATTGTGAAAGAGCGAGGGTTTAAAATGGTGATTTTCTGGAATGGGGTTCCAAATGATAGATAAATATGGGCAGCATCCCATTTCTCATTTTTCAAAAGTGAGTTTATCTTCAAAAATTGAGGCAAACTGTCAGCAAACTGTTTACAAAGTCCAAATACATCATTGGATATGTTCAATTCATGTAATAAGAAGGCAATAAACTTGTATTTATAAAGTATCCTTCATGGAACACAAAACACTTTACTGGCCATAAAGTACTTTTGGTATATAAGGGGAATTTTTTGGTCATTCAAACTGGTAGAACTTTCTGGTCCTGCTGCAGTGAAGGGAAAGTTGGCTGAGCATCAAATTCTCTGTCCTGCTTGCAGTGCCAGAGGGGCGTGAATGACTAGAAAATTCCAGCTATAATCATGATTATCATGTAGGAAATACTGCAGCTAATTTTCACATAGCAAACTCCCATGAACAGTAATATGATAATGGCCAGACAATATGTTTTCTTGTGATTGATTGAGGGGTAAATGTTGGCCAGGCCACAAGGGAGAACACCTCTGCTCTTTGAAATACTGCCAAGGGATTTTTTACATTTGCCTGAGAGCCCAGATGGCAATTCCAACAGAGCAATATTTCCTCAATGCTGTATTAGAGCACAGCCTAGACTTGTGCTCAAACCCCAGAAGAGACTTAAAGCCATAACCTTCTGTCTCAGAGGTGACAGCACTCACCTCTGAGAGGTAGCTGACAGCTACACTTGTAACGTAACCCTAAAGCAATTACTTTGCTCATCAGGATCTTTAATAGTTTGTTGAATAAATAAGAATTTTATAATAAAATTTTATTTGGAATATTCCATAGGATATACTGTGCGCAGTTCTGGTCGCCTCACTATAGGAAGGACGTGGAAGCTATTGAAAGGGTGCAGAGGAGATTTACAAGGATGTTGTCTGGATTGGGAGGCATGCCTTATGAAGACAGGTTGAGGGAGCCGGGACTGTTCTCCCTGGAGAGACGAAGGTTGAGAGGCGACCTGATAGAGGTTTACAAGATGTTGAGAGGAATAGATAGGGTGGACTCTCAGAGACTATTTCCCAGGGCTGAAATGGTCGCGACGAGAGGGCACAGATTTAAGGTTCAGGGAAGCAAGTACAGAGGGGATGCTAGGGGAAAGTTTTTCACTCAGAGGGTGGTGAGTGAATGGAATCGGCTGCCGTCGGTGGTGGTCGAGGCGAACTCGCTAGGGTCTTTTAAAAGACTTCTGGATGAGCATATGGGATCCAATGGGATTGGGGGTTATAGATAGGTCTATGGCTGGGTAGGTTTTGATTCGTTCGGCACAACTTGTGGGCCGAAGGGCCTGTTTGTGCTGTAGTGTTCTATGTTCTATGTTCTATATTTAATATAGCTGAATAACTTTTCATTACAGCACATTTGGTATTTAGGTAGCTAAATAGTTGTCTGTTGCCATCCTATCTGTGTGAATAACACAAACGCAAATAACAATCTAGATTTCTCCTGAAAGAAACAAATTTGACCAATAGCTGCAATTACAATTTCTGCAAATATTAAATCTAAGAAATGGCAAAATTGAAATTTGTCATTATGAACAAACTGAATTCAAAAAGCAGTTTTTTAACACGGGGAACTTTAACTGAGATCATGGTGAGAAATATGTAACAGGATGTTGCCTTTTATATTATTAACTGAACATCATCCTTTATATGATATCTCAATGGTTGAAATACAAGTTTTACTATATATAAAAACAGCATTGAATGTTGACTGCACTGGGATCTGAAAGCATGAAAAGCGGTTTAGCCCTTAGTCAAATTTAATAGCCTTTCATTCAACTATATATAAAAAGTAGCTTTAGAATATCTGTTCTTGCCAATATAAAGGATAATAGTGGGAAATGGAACATCTTTCTAATTGAACTCCACCTAGTAACATCATCAAGCATTCAGTTAAGATAATAGAGTTCATACAGTGCACTCCCAGTCCTGCTTTCCAACCTAAACCTCAGAACACCCTTTGCTTCAATAACCGTGCAATTTTCCTTAACAAAGCCTTCAATTTGTCCTTTGAGAGTAATGGTGCCAAATTACAGTTGTTTAACAAATTCAAGGTCAGATTTGTGTGGAACTTGTGTCCACAGGGAGCTGAATTTGCACAGCTGAAGCACATTTAATTTTAGACCCATTCTCACCAGAGGGAGAGTAAAGCACCATGACCCCTTCCTGAACTTAGGTTGAACACTTTCCAAGTATTAGATCAACATTAAGCATCATCATTGGCCAGAGACAGATTAAAGCTAATTTGCTTCAAAAACATTTCAATCAGCAGTATGGCACCTTGGAGTGAAGAGAGCAATTAACACAAATTAGTGTCAAAAAATATTGCGATGCCATGCTGGGGAATTGAGGAACAGCAGAAACTGGCCTGAGACTGTCCAATTTAATTCTAGTTCATGTTTCTGCAATTGAGGGGAATACTTTGATCTCATATTTATCTGGAATTGGGATACAATGCTATAGATGAAAAGACAACGTTCAAAGGAATAGTACCAACTAATCCTCAAGGAATACATCCTTAACATTTAAACCACTCAGCTCTTTTTCTTTATCTGAAAACTGGCAAAGCAAAGCACTGTCCCAACTGCAGCTGTTTACATCTCTGTCTGTTTCTCCTGGTTTAAGAAATAATTGCAAAATAAGCTGGTTAAGGAGTGCTGAGGAGATTGGCTGGACAGGATGCCATATGAAATATTAATGATTGAATTGTTTTTTGAAAGCAACATAGTAAAATAACATCAATCATCAGATGGGATACTGATAGCAGGTTTCACACGTTGTGATGTTATAGTGCGGCTGATATATATAGATATATGTATGTATATATATAGTTTAGCTTTATGTTTGAGGGGAATGTTTAAAATTCAGCTTTATTCCACACACAGTCGGTATGTCTAGAAGGTATACAGCTCAGTTGCTAGGAGAGCAGGATAATTACTCATGTTAGTTATGTAGTGCTTACTTAGAGCTAATGGATTTTTGTTTTTTAGTGGCAAGTTCACCTGGGGCTTTTGATTAGAATGAAGGTCATGTGCTGATGTGGATAATGGGAGGAGCTAGGTCTATAGCAGAGAAAAATTTTTCAGTTGTTTGGAGACAGAGGTTTCTACAAGTTGTTCTGACATTCACGTGTGCCCTGAAAGCTTTAAGACAGTCTACATTTATTATAGCAAGTATATTTATGGTTGCTAACTGCATTTAAAGTGGCATTTAAGTCTGAAAAGGGAATGTTGCTTATTTGGAACTTGAACAGTCATAACGTAGAGGTAGAGTAAAGAAGTAAAGTAAAGTTGCTTCCTTTCATTTTTAAGTATTGTTGAACTGTTTATAAGCTGACTCATTTGTTGGAGTTATAGAACATAGAACATAGAACATTACAGCACAGAACAGGCCCTTCGGCCTTCGATGTTGTGCCGACCAAAATAAAAAGCAATGCCCCTCCAAACTAAACCATTCCCTTCTCTTCCATATACTTATCAATTAACCTCTTAAACGCCACCAAACTTGGCGCATCTACGACAGCTGCAGGCAGGGCATTCCACTCCCTAATCACTCTTTGAGTAAAGAACCTACCTCTGATATCCGTCCTATAACTCATACCCCTTAATTTAAAGCTGTGTCCCCTCGTGCTAGCTTTCTCCATCCTAGGAAAAAGGCTATCACTGTCCACCCTATCTAAACCTCTAATCATCTTATATGCTTCAATAAGATCCCCTCTTAGCCGCCTCCTTTCTAACGAAAACAACCTCAAATCCTTCAACCTCTCTTCATAGGACCTGCCCTCCATACCAGGCAACATCCTGGTAAACCTCCTCTGTACCCTCTCCAATGCCTCCACATCTTTCTTATAATGTGGCGACCAGAACTGCACACAATACTCCAAGTGCGGCCGCACTAGAGTTTTGTACAGTTGCAACATGATGCTGCGGCTCCTAAATTCAATCCCCCTACCAATGAAAGCTAAGACTCCATATGCCTTCTTAACAACTTTATCCACTTGACTGCCTACTTTCAGGGATCTATTGACACATACGCCAAGATCCTTCTGTTCCTCAACACTATTAAGAGCCCTACCATTAGCCCTATACTCTACACATTTATTGTTCCTGCCAAAGTGCATTACCTCACACTTTTCCACATTAAACTCCATTTGCCACCTCTCGGCCCAGCTCTGCAACTTGTCCAAGTCACTCTGTAAACTAAAACACCCCTCTTCACTATCTACCACTCCACCAACTTTAGTATCATCTGCAAATTTACTGATCCATCCCTCAATACCCTCATCCAGATCATTTATAAAAATTACAAACAGCAGGGGCCCCAAAACAGACCCCTGAGGCACACCACTCGTCACCGAACTCCACGATGAATATCTCCCAACAACCACCACCCTCTGTCTTCTATCTGCCAGCCAATTCCTAATCCAATTAGCTAAATCACCCTCTATTCCACACATCTTATAATTGAACTGCGCTATTAAATAAAGTTTGTTCTACTATTAAAAAGATTTGAATGTTGAAAGTGGAATCACTCAGAGAGAGATATCTTATCCTTACATTTATACTAAAAATAAAAATTGTTGGTGTCTAGTCTGGCTTCCTTATGTAACTTGGAGTTCTGGTGCAATGACCTTAATGATATTTGGCAACTTTAATTAAAATGAGCACTGTTGACTGAACTGCAGCTGTGGTTCCACCTGCTTTGAGTTGGAAGAGATGGGTTTAAGTTCCATCCAGTGCAGTACTGAGGCAACACTTCTCTATCAGAGCTGTTAAAACAATGGTATTTTTTGAAGGAATATATTCATAGCTCAAAGATTAAATTACAATGTAGCTTGTAGCTTTATGGATGAGGTTAAATTGGGATTGTGCCTATCCTCTCAAGTGGATGTATGGGACTATTTTGAAAAAATGCAGGAAGCGCTCCATTGTGTCTTGACCAATAATTTACTTTCAGCCAGCACCATTCAGAATAACAAATTACATTGTCCTAATCGTATTGTTGTTTGTGGGAACATGCTTTGCACAAATTGGCTGATGTGCTTTCTGCATTATAGCAATGACGACACTTCAAAAATACTTAGTTGGTGTCCATTTAGGGCTCCATATAAACAGCAATGTTTATATTGTCATTCCTAATCCTTCAGTATGAATCTTATCTTTGTTATGGTCATTTATTATGATAAATGAAGGAGAAATAATGTCCAAACTTTTATATATTATCAGAAGATGTTGGAACATCTCAGCTGTTTTTAGTTATTTGATCGACTCTTTGTTCTTGGTATAGAAATCCAGTGTTGAAAAAGAGATGCCCTTGGATGGGGCAATTTTAATTCCATTGACTCCATTGGTAGAGGTGAAAAAACAGGTGGGTGTATGCAGGGATTACTGTACAGCTTAGATCAGTGAAGATGCAGGCAACAATGCTGAGAGAAGAGAATGATAGGCCAGAACAGGAGGAACAAGCTCTTGGAGAATTTAGGGCTTGAGAAGGTTATAGAAATAGTGAGAGCTGAGCTCAGGATGGGACATTTGGGGACCGGGAACCAATGTAGATCAGTGACCACAGAGTGAGCGTGCTCAGAATGATTCATACACAAGCAAAGAGTTTGAAGATTGTGGACTCTGTAATGCCAGACAGTCAAAAACTGGAATTGTTGAATCTGGAAGTGATGAAGACATGGGTGAGGTTTTCAGCAGTCAATTGCTGCTGTGTCATCCAACACAGCCAATGTTATGGAGGTGGACTTTATCATGGGATGGACATGGGGTGGAATCTTATAACCATCAAAGTTATAAAAATTTGAAATAGTGGCTGGAGTAAGGCTTAATCCATGTTGAAGGTATGGGGTTTGTTGTTGTAGGGGTGCGGTGGGAGCAGCAAAGATATTAGTTTTGGTCTTTTCATAGAGTCATAGAATTTACAGTGCAGAAAGGGGCTATTTGGCCCATTCTGCACCAACAAAATCCCACCAAGTCCTATCCCCGTAACCCCATATATTTACCCCTCTAATCTCCCTGACACTACGGGGCAATTTATCATGGTCAATCAATCTAACCCACACATGTCAGACTGTGGGAAGAAACAGTTTTTCAATTTTAAGGGGCGTTTTGACAAATGCATGAATAGGATGGGAATGGAGAGATAAATTTCCATGAGAGTAGGGGATTTTAGATCAGTCGGGCAGTATGGTCGGTGCAGGCTTGGAGGGCTGAAGGGCCTGTTCCTGTGCTGTAATTTTCTTTGTTCTAAACTGGAGTGCCCAGTGGAAACCCACACAGACACAAGAGGAACATACAAACAATACACAGACAATAACCTAAGGCCAGAATCAAATCTAGGTCACTGGTGTTGTGAGGCAACTACGCTAACCACTACGCCACCGTGCTGACTTGTTAACTGCTGCAAACTATAAACTCCTGCAAGACTGGATGACAGACAGCAAGCTGATTATACACAGATAATGCCACAGGGGTGGGGAGACAGAGACTGTGAGGCCAGCTGTAGATGTAGAGCTGGCTGTTGCAACATAGTAAGAAGTCTGACAACACCAGTTTTAAATCCAACCGATTTATTTGATAGTAAACTCGCAAGCTTTCGACTCTATGACCTTCGGCAGGTGAATGAGGGTTAGGGTTAGGGTTTGCCTGACGAAGGCCATAGAGTCGAAAGCTTGTGAGTTTACTGTCAAATAAATTGGTTGGATTTAAAACTGATGTTGTCAGACTTCTTACTGTGTTTGTTCCAGTCCAACACCAGCATCTCTACATCATGTTGCAACATACTCATGGAAGCTGACATTTGTCTTTGGAAGATTTCATTAAGGGACAGCTTGTAAATGATGAACAGGAGGAATCCAACGATAGATCCAGAGACAGCAATGTACTATTGGGGAGAGATACCATTGCTGGAGATGCTGTGATGATTATCAGTAAAATAAGCAGCCCCATTCAGTTGGAATACAAAGGATGGGACAGTACACAATGCTAAAAACTATAAAGGACTAAAGATGAAGGGGGAAAGTTTTCCATATTCTCAGTCACGGAGGAATGTCATTGTGGCTGTGATTGAAACACAAGAAATAAAAGCAGGAGCGGCCACCAGATTGTTCAAGCCCACCCTGCCATTCAATACCATCATGGCTGACCTATGACAGCCTCAACTCCTTTTCTGTGCCTGTTTGCATGCTGTGATAGTGGGAAAATCTGATTGGAAGATTCAAACATTGAATTGTGGAAAATATGAGTATGGGTTTGGGGGGTGATGTCATGTTCACACATCTGTAAAATCAAAGAATGGTTACAGAACAGAAGGAGACATTTGGCCTGTCATGTCAATGATGGCTCTCTGCAGGGTAACTCACCTAGTATCTCTCCCTGCCTCATCTGTGTAACCCTGTTAAGAAGGAAGTGAAGTTATCTGCATGGGTTTCCTCCTAGTGCTCCAATTTCCTCCCAGACGTGCAGGTTAGGTGGATCGGCCAAGCTAAATTGCCCGTAGTATCTCAAGATGTATAAGTTAGGAGGATTAGTGGGGTAAATATGGAGATAGGGTATGGGCCCAGGTAAGGTTCTACGAAGAATCAGTGTAGACTCAATGAGCCAAATGGGATTCTATGAAGATAGGGTTGTAGTTAGCAAGGGCAGAGGAGGATTTTTTTTCAAAGGACATTGATGCTGGTGCTTTTGGACTGGAAGGGGGCAGAATCGAATGAAAGGCAACCATTTGCAATGTCAGCTTACCTGAATGACAGGTAATATCAGGAAGTTTCACCCAGTATATTGAGCAGTTGTTTTTCATATTCAGACTGCAACCTTCATTTAATGAATATACAGGACATCCCAGGGATGGTCAGAAGATGTGTCTTTTGTGTTAAAGATTGTTTGTACAATGATCGAGAATGCTGAACTCATTACAACCTATGCAAGGGCAAAAATTAATGGCTTAATGAATTCACAGATAAAAGTTCCTCAAATACTCGAGCTCCACGGAGATAAGCAGTTTAACAGAATGGATTTGAAAGCAAGAGATGGGTTGTCAGGGAAAGATAAGCTTAGAGGAAGAATAAGGGAAGGAGGAGAGAAACTGGGGAAAACGCTTGTCCTGAGCCAGGCAGAGTCCTGAGCATTTCTTTATTCCTATCATTCTTAGACTACAGATTCAAAAATTATGTGTAAAGTTCCTCCCTGTAGTCATTACAGGGTTAAAGAGTGGCTGTCAAAGTTTTAGCAAATCTATATTTTCATGTTCAATATTTTTGAACATCTGGTTCAAATATTTGAAAAATATTGCTTGCTTCTGAAATCAGTGTCACTTCTGATTATTATCAATTCTTAAATCCATGGGTGTTGTAGTTCAATGACAATGAGAAACAGGTTTAACTGAAAACATCCTTTCACCCAAATTATCGTTTGGCCTGTGTGAAAAATACACAGTACAAATAACCTAATGACCCATAACTTAATGCAAGTGCTATAAGCAACAAACTGGGGACAAATACTTGATTGTTCTGTTGAGGGTTTACATGACAAATAGTTCACTGATCTGAATTTAACTTACGTAAGATAAATTGATTGAGTATCCGTGACTTATATTTTAGTCAAATTTTTGAAACTCTATAATAAGGTTGTAACAACATGAAAAGTTCACCAGACTGATTCTCGGAATGGTAGGACTGACACATGAAGAGAAATTGGATTGACTGGGCTTATACTCACTGGAATTTAGAAGAATGAGAGGGGATCTCATAGAAACATATAAAATCCTGATGGGATTGGACAGGCTAGATACGGGAAGAACGTTTCCGATGTTGGGGAAGTGCAGAATTAGGGATCACAGTCTAAGGATAAGGGGTAAGCCAATCAGGATTGAGATGAGGAACAACTTCTTCATTCAGAGACTTGTGAACCTGTGGAATTCTCTCCCACAGAAAGCTGTTGGGGATGTTCATTAGATACATTCAAGAGGGAGCTGGACATGGCCCTTGGGGCTAAAGAGATCAAGGGGTATGGAGAGAAAGTGGGAGTAGGATGCTGAAAGCTCATGATCGGCCATGATCATATTGAATGGTGATGGAGGCTCGAAGGGCTGAACGGCCTACTCCTGCATTGATTTTCAATGTTTCCAAAATGTCTTTCTTCAACCAGTTGAAAAACAATGAAAGATTTTCAGAAAAGAACAAAATCTTACATTCTGAAAATACATTTTGGATCCCAGTCAATATCGGGGTCACACAATTTACGATTAGTGAGGTTAGATCATAAGGCCATTGTTTCCTATTTTAAGAATAGATGCTATGTGGTATTTCATAATCTTCAAATAAACTGCCTGACATTATTCATTCTGACTCTGTGGAGCTCGAGTATTTGAGGAACTTTTATCTGTGAATTCATTGAGCCGTTAATTTTTGCCCTCTCATATTTTAAAATAGGTTGTGATGAGTTCAGCATTCACGAACATTGCACAAACAATCTTTAACACAAGACACACAACTTCTGATCATCCCTAGGATGTCCTTATATTCATTAAATAAAGGTTTCAGCATGAATATGAAAAACAACTGCTGAATATACACAACAGACTGGGTGGAACTTCCTGATATGAGGAGGATCCTTTATTGTTTTTTGTGCTGTTAGTTATGTTTCTCATTTATTCAGAAATGAACCAGAATCAATGGTTATATTTACAAGGGGGTTGTACATCTTGGATATGTCATAAAATGAATAAAATCAAACTAATTTACTGAAACTGAAACATGTTACTGAGTGCTTGAAAGAGCAGTATCATTCTAATAGGTAAGAAAGTGTATATTAATGCACATCCATGGAAATCGCATTTTGGGCAACGTGCTTTGTTGCTTGTTGCTACAAAAGCCTTGTACTCCTTGTACTGTGTAAGTATAATAACATTCAATGCTGCTCAAGACATAATTCTCTGTGTTTTTAAAGACTGGATCCATCAAGATTAAAATCTCCTCTCTCTGCTAGTGAAAAGAGTCTGAGAACCTCAATCCTGCACCACTAACCTTGGTACAGGAGATAAATCGTCACCCTTTTGCAGTTATGAGTTTTAATTATTGCAGGTCACTATTGGCTGTTTCATTCAGCACATGGTGCCCCTGACCTGGAAATAACTGGCCATGAGCAGTTCTGCACGCACTGGAAAATTAGGTATTTTCCAATCTCTGAATTGTTAACCACAAACTTCATCCCATCAAAATGGGTGGCAAGAATTCTTCAGCTATTCTTGCTCCTCTGCCACTGTTGGTGAGGGTGGGAGAATTTGGCATTCAGCCAAATTTCATTCGTAGCAGCAAGATTTGAGAAACTGGCCAAACAACTTCTAAATCTTCACATTAGAAATATTTATTAATTACTAATCTAGGTATTGGAGTATGGCAATTCCAACTAACTTCCAGAACTTTAGCTGCACCTAAGTGTCATCCAACTTTACAAAAGTAACTTTTCCTCAGAAAAACATGGCAAACTGCTACATGCTTTATGTATTGTACTTCTGTATGTTTATGTATTCAACTCCACACACTCTGTCTACTAATTAATCATGTCTTAATGAGGGTATTTTATAATTTGAAAAATCCACCAGTTTGTGTAACAGAATTGGAAAAGAAAATCCAGGTTTTTTTCTTTCCGAAAATTTCTTGGCAATGGTTTATGTCCAGAAGATTTAAAAAAGCTCAAATTTAAGCCAGGAAAATTCCAGCACAAAATGTTTCTCTGGGGATTTTTATTTTTCATGGAAAAAAATGTCAAAAGTCTTTCCTGAAGAAAGCCTGAGCTTTGGGCACTGCACTATTAGGGGGACGTAGTATAAACATAACTTATCCTTGATAATTAACAATCATTCCTGCAATATTTTGACTGTATAGTTTTTAACTAATGAGTTGGATTCCTGGAGTTTTGAAGTTCGATTCGGTGATTAGTTAAAGTTTCGAGTGAAAGCTTTACTCAGTGAAATAGTTTCCTAGAAATGCAGCAACTCAGTAATGTATACACTGGTAAGCAACACACTACCCAAGCCTGAGTAAAGCATCACTTTGCAGTTGGTTTTCATTTTGCAGATATTGATCTGGATTTAGGGACCCTTTCTGAGGGTGGGAGGAAAGTGGGGTGGGGGTCAGGAGAGGGGTGCAAGTATGCATTACTTAACTATGCAGAGTTGGGAAAGTGCTGTTTGGCAGTGGTCCTCTGGCTATCTTGCTGTTGGCAGCCTCCAGTCAGTCAATCTCTGAGGACCTCAGGTAATCCTGGATACAGCTAGGCCAATGTCAATTCAATTCTGAGTGAGTTTACTTCAATTTTTGGTCATAAAGACATCATTGGGTCCCTAATTACCAAACTCAGATGGTATAATGCACATTCTACACTCCTTATACACCTGTGACTGCGTGGCCTAATTTCCCTTCAACTGCATTTTCAAGTTTGCTAATGACACCATGGTAGTGGGTCAGATCACAAACAGATGGAGTACAGGAAAGAGATAAACAATCTAGTGAACTGGTGCAACAACAGTAATCTTTCTCAATGTCAACAAAATGAAGGAGATAGTCACTGACTCCAAACATGCTGCCATCAGACTTTTGAATGGACTTACCATTATTTAAACTGATCTTTCTTTACACTCTATCTGTAAGTGAAACACTATTTTCTGCACCCTCTCCTTTCCTTCTCCCCTATGTCCTCTATGAATGGTATGTTTTGTCCATATAGCACACAAGATATTTTTCACTGTATCTCAATACATGTGACAATAACAAATTAAATCAAATTAAATCAAAAACATTTTAGAAAGGTTTTTAGGGATATCTCTACAGTGCCCAAAATAAAATGGTAAGAGGTTAATAATATGTTGATAAAATGTTGACTCTCTAAATTTTAGACTTTTGTATCTGTTTTTCAACTGCAGAGCAGACACCAATTTCTCTATCTGAAAATAAAATATTAAATGATGTAAATTGAAAATCTATAATGATGAACTCCTAAAATTACTTATATCATAAACTTAACAAATATAATAAATCTTAACTGGAGCTGAGGAAGGAGTGGAAAGATAGAGGACCTGAAAATACATGATTGCACTTGTACATCCCCAAGAAACTAGTTCATAACCAATAATGGTCAGAAAACCTGTGTGATTTTCTTACAAGAGAAACAGAATATTATTTGGAAGTCTTTGAAAATGGAATAGAAACAACTCGGAAGATAATGGGCATGGAAGTGTGGAAAAAATAAAGGACAAAAGCAATTGTTTCAAATTTACCATTAAACATAAGATGTAATGTGTAGGGTCTTAAAGCTATGATGTCAAGCTATGTTTAATGTAGTATATGCTGCGACAATTTCACTAAGAGAATTAATGGAATTGATTCTTTGTTTGTAAATGAAGAGTTTACCATTTGCCATGTATTCAGTGATGATATAAATTGGTTCTTCAGTGACCACAGCATGGAGTTTCACTAGCTTGTGATGTTGAAGGGTCTTCATCAAGTTGGCTTCTGCTAGGAAAGCCTCAGGAGACATACTCCCAGTCTTTAGACACTTGATGGCAACTTTGGTATAGTCGTTATAGTAACCTGCCAATAAAGGGCAAAACAATTGTAAATCAGTGAAAATGCAACATATACAAAATCTGATCAAAATACAACTCATTCAAGACCGGGCGATTATAACATCTCATTTATTGGAAAGTGCAAATTTCCATCAAGTTGGCAGCAAAAGCAACTAAAGAGTTCTGGCATTTAGATGGGATTAGTTGGGAGTTCAGGTGTTTCTCACCTGTCAGTGCAGGCTTGATGCACTGGATGGTTCTATGATATTTTGACTTGTTTTCTTACTGTCAGAATTAATGATCATTTCAGTCAATCCTGGATAGCACCATACAACTTTTTAAACCTTAAAAAGCCTTGTCATTGGGGATTCTGGTAAGGAACCTGGAGAATAGTTTTCACTACTTCCAGTTCAGCAAAGGCTAAATGCAGGGTTAATCCGCCTACAATGAGAATACCTCCCGCAGACACTGGGATATCAGAGCCACTGACAGTAGCAGTCACTTGAGGCTTTAAATTTGCCATCACTTTACTCCAGTTAGTGGCTCTGCTGTCCAATGGGGAAGTCATATGGAGTCAGCAGTTTTCCTTTAAAAGCAGGGGTTCTAATGTTCCACTGCTCCCCTACAGACACATGACTGCACACTGGGTTTCTTTTCATTTTAAATTTTAACAGTTATTGGGCCTGGTTTCCTACTCTAATACCCACCCCCTCCAACCATGGACCTCTTCAAACTTAATTTATGCACAATTTGTCAATCCTACCATTAGTGTGCTCTCTGCACCTGGGATGATGCTTATACATGACGCTAAACTAACCACGGAACATTCCACACATTCACAGAATTATTTTGAGGCAAGCATTTGTACCCATTTTCAACCATTCTGAGGTAAACTGCACCTTTCTCTGAATTCATGACTTTTACTACCAAAACTATTCATAGTCATTGGAGGAAGTGAATTTGACCAAAGTCATCAGTGGAACCAGCCATTAAATTAGAATCAGATTAGAGCAATTCTATTATAGGTTCAGAAGAGTCAAAAGCTTCAAGTTTTTACGTGTATAGATCACCAATAATCTGTCCTGATTCCCCCCCATACCAACATTATAGCTAAGAAAGCTCACCAATGCCTCTAGTTTCTCAGAAGACCAAAGAAATCTGGCATGCCAGCTACGATTTTTACCGATGCACCATAGAAAGCAATTTTTCTGGTTGTATCATAGCTTGGTATGACTCCTACTCAAGACTGCAAGAAACTACAAAAGATCATGAATGTTGCCTAGTCCATCACACAAGCCAGCCTCCCATCCATGGACTCTGACTACACTTCCCGCTGCCTCAGCAAAGAGCCAGCAGAATCAAGGATCCTACCTACTCCACACATTCTCTCTTCCACCTTCTTCCATCAGGAAAAAGATACTAAAGTCTGAGGTCAAGGACCATCTGACTCAAGAACAACTTCTTCCCTGCTGCTGCAGACTTTTGAATGGACTTACCTCACATTAAGTTGATTTTTTTTACACCCTAGCTGTGACCATAACACTACATTTTGCACTCTGTCCTTTCCTTCACTATGAATGATATGCTTTGTCTGTATAGTGTGCAAGAAGCAATGTTTTTAACTGTAAACAAATACATGTGATAATAATATATCAATTCAAATCAAAAATACCAAAATGCCACTTAAACATTTGTTATTCTATTGGTGATGTGGAGATGCCGGTGTTGGACTGGGGTAAACACAGTAAGAAGTCTCACAACACCACGTTAAAGTCCAGGTTGATTTAGTAGCAAAAGCCCCTAGCTTTCGGAGCACTGCTCTTTCTGACAAAGTCACTTGTATGTTTCCTTTTTAAGCCACATGTATGTTTTTAACGCAAGGTACACAGCTCACATCTGAAAATCTCACAATGTTGACAGCTCAGCTCAATTGGAATATATAATTTCTTTGAGTGCTTTGATAAATGTCCCTGTTATCTTTGTGCTGGGATTTGGATACTTAAATTAACAGCTACATTTGCCAATTCTATTATTTCATCCATAAACCAAGTGCATATTTTTCCAGTTTCATGCAAACAGTGAAGGTGTTAAGCAGGATGTATATGATAAGATCAAACATCCGTTACCATCCCCATGAGCACTTCTGCAGCTCAGTCGAGTGGTTTTATTTATTCAAATTCATCATTTTTCACCACAGTAATCTGATTTACTCATGAATTCTGTCAGTAGAACAGAAACCAGTCTGCATTTATCTATTGTTTTATGTGGAGTCTATATTTCATTGAAATCTTAGCTTTTGTTCTGTATTTAAGGGTTTTCCAAATCAAAATTTAACTAATGCACTTTGAAGTTAATGCAGTCGAAAGACCTATTTCCAAATCAGTTTGATGTGTTAATGTTATCCCAGCCTGTACTGGATTGGTTGAATCTCACAATATAGTTGCCCAATGGTGCTCTTTGCAGATTCCCTTTTCTATTTGATTTCTAATGTTTGGTAATCTATAATACAAAAAATTGAACAAGCTCACTTCCTATTCTAAATTCCATTGATATGCATTCTGTTTTAATACGTTTCACAGTGATAGAATTCTTTATGTATATCGCCCTCATTATCTCCTGAATACTTTCACAGTTAGTAACATTATCCTCATCCAGTCTTGAAGCACTTCACCATTAAGAGTATCTTATAATATCCATACATTACAAAGGATATTATTTTGCCATATGATGGATGCACAGAAGAATGAAGCTCTAAAAGGAAAAATAACTGGGGAAAATGCAATCAGGCAGGAACAGTGTGATTGCTGTGGGTAACTGCACAGCTGAAGATGTGATATAACTGCTTCCCTTTAGCTAGTGGTTCACACAGACTATCAAATTTCCCAATGGATTTCGCTAAGTGTTGAAAAGGTAGGAATGCAATAGTATGAATATCAAATTGGGAGTTTAGCTGTCCCAGGATTCTAACTCAGTGTTTATATTTTATCTATAAGTTATTTGAATTCAGTCCATGTTAATGATGTATGTAGTTATTATTTCCAATTTCACACAGAGAAACACATGGTGATCATTACAGTGAAGGCTTTCAAACCATATCAAAAGAAAGAAGCTGACATTTGCATCTCCACGTACCCATCCAAACCTCTCCAAACTGCCCTGAACCCAACCTCTCCACCAGTTTCAGCGTATCTCGTGAAACCTCCCATTCATCATGCCACCAGGGTTTCTGTGGTTTCTGAGTCTGGCAAGGCTTTTTCAAACATTGGCACAAACCATCCGTGTTATCTGCAACAAAGAAAATCAGTTCAGAAATCCAACAAGCTGTGCTTTGACAATTTCAACAATTAACAAAACATCATTGCAAATGGGTCTCAGTCCCCAGAGTTAATTTTACTCCTGTGTTGGATCATTGCTCATGTGAACTGAATGAGCAACAGACCCAGAGGTTGTGCAGAAAGCCAGACAAGCACAATTTTAATGATCAAACTTCATTTTTAGAAAAAACTGTCTCCTCCGCAAAATCCTAGCCAACAGACAGGCGTGGGAATTGAGCTGGGAGCCGGATGTCACTGTTGTCCCAAGGGGACAGTCCTTGGAATAAGGTTTGTGCAGGGGTGGTGGACTGGTTGGGTTTGAGGGACAGGAGAAGGAAAAGACAAGGCCATATCCTGAGGTGGGGTGGAACCAGAGAATTTCTGACCATTCCATGGACTGTCACCGTTTCAGCACTGCTGGGAGTTGGGTCCATGAAGGCCTTCATTATCCCTGACAATAATGATCTCTGTCATTTAATTGGGCCACAGCTTTTAGAGGAGCTAAAGTCGGGGAAAAAAAAATCAGCAGATGAGAATCGTGAGATCCCAAAACAGCGAAAGACCGTTCAGTGCATTGTGACTGTGCTAGCTTGGTGAAGGAGAAATTTGCCTAGTACCACTCCTCTATCTTCTCTCTGGAGCTCTGTACATTCTTCTTTTCAGAAAACAATTCAATTTCCTCTTGAAAAGGCAGTACATTCCAAATCCAAACCTCTCACTGTGTGAAAAAGCTTTTCCTCATGCTGGTACTGATTTGTTTGCCAATTAAATCTGTGCCCTCTCATTTTCAATTCTTTCACTAATGGGAACAGTTTTTTTTCCCCTATTTATTCTGTCCAGTCTTTTCCAGTTATTGAACATTTCTATCAAATATCTTCTCAACTTCCTCCTATCCGAGATAAACAATCCCAGATTCTCCAAATTAGAGAACAAAGAACAAAAAACAACAAAAACAGCACGGGAAACAGGCCCTTCGGCCCAACGAGCCCGCGCCGCCACCCTGATGTTCCCACCTCTACCCGTGATCCCTGTCCATGTTTATAGATCTATGGAATAAAAACCAAATTTGAGACAAGTTAGGGAGGATTTGTTTTGCCAATTAGCCTAACAGCACATCTTTGGGATGTGGGACGAAACTGGAGCTCCCGGAGAAAACCCACGCAAGCACGGGGAGAATGTGCAAACTCCCACAGACACAGGCCCAAATCCATGTATCTGCACAGCACAGCGATAGTCACTGAGCTGTCGTGTTGTCCATCAAATGGTCCAGGTCAAGCGTACACTAACGATGTGAAGCACTAGGATACTCTCGGAAAAAAAATCCAAGAGCAGCCCTCTCACGACCCATCGCGTGTATGCCCCTCGTTAGACAACAAGGTGGACCAAAGCACCTGTAGGATAAAAACAAGTACATCAATATCATCATCTATTTACACACTTCCCAGGGACTCCCAAGGCTCATGATCCCTCTTTTAAATCAGTTTTCTATACCCCTCCATTCCCATTCTGTTCATGTGCCCATCTAAGTATTTCTTAAATAACTCCAGAGTACCTGCCTCCACCACTTTACTTGGCAGTGCATTCCATACCCCCACCACCCTCTGTGTGAAAAAACTCCCTCTAGCATCCAAATTATACCTTACCCCCCTCACCCTAAGCCCGTGACCCCTCGTGCTATTTGAGTCCATCCTAGGAAAAAGCTTAACCCTATTTACTCTATCTATCCCCCTCAAAATCTTGAACACCTCTATCAGATCTCCTCTAAGTCTACATCTTTCTAAGGAAAACAATCCCAATTTAACATAGAACATAGAACATAGAACAATACAGCACAAACAGGCCATTAGGCCCACGAGTTGCGCCGATCACATCTACCAATCCACAGACCTATCTATAACCCCCTATCCTATTCTTTTCCATATACTCATCCAGAAGTCTCTTAAAAGACCCCAGCGAGTTCGCCTCAACAACCTCCGATGGCAGTCGGTTCCATTCACTCGCCACCCTCTGAGTGAAAAACCTACCCCTGACATCTCCTTTGTATTTGCTTCCCTGCACCTTAAATCTGTGTCCTCTCGTAGTGACCATTCAGCTCGGGGAAATAGTCTCTGAGAGTCCACCCTATCTATCCCTCTCACCATTTTATAAACCTCTATCAGGTCGCCTCTCAACCTACGTCGCTCCAGTGAGAAGAGTCCCAGCTCCCTCAACCTATCTTCATAAGGCCTGCCTCCCAATCCAGGCAGCATCCTTGTAAATCTCCTCTGAACTCTCTCAATAGCCTCTACATCCTTCCTATAATGAGGCGACCAGAACTGCGCACAATACTCCAACTGGGGTCTGACAAGACTCTTATAGAGCTGCATCATTACCTCCTGACTCCTAAACTCTATTCCTCGATTAATGAAGGCCAGTACACCGTACGCCTTCTTGACCACTTCCTCCACCTGCGAGGCCGATTTAAGAGTCCTATGGACCCGGACCCCGAGATCCTTCTGCTCTACAACACAGCTAAGACTCCTACCCCTTATATTGTACTCCTTCATCCCATTATTCCTGCCAAAATGGACCACTACACATTTATCTGCATTGAAGTCCATCTGCCACTTCTCCGCCCAGTCTTTTGCCTAACCTCTCCTTGTAACTCAGACCTTCCATACCAGGCAGTATCCTGGTAAACCTTCTCTGCACTCTCTCCAGAGTCTCCACGTCCTTCCGGTAGTAAGGCGACCAGAACTGGACGCAGTATTCCAAATGAGGTCTAACAACGTTTTATACAACTGCAACATTAAAGGCCAGCTCTTGTACTCTATACCCCTTCCTATAAAGGCTAACATACTATATGCTTTCTTCACAACCTTCTCCACTTGCTCTGCCACCTTCAGAGACTTATTCACCTGTACCCCCAGGTCCCTCTGCGTTTCTGTACTCTTAATAGGTCTACCCTTTATCGTATACCTCCCCCCTACATTCTTTCTCCCGAAATGCATCACTTCACATTTATCAGGTTTAATTCCATCTGCCATCTATCTGCCCAAGCTACCAGCCTATCTATGTCCTGCTGCTTCGCCTGACAATGCTCCTCACTATCCGCAAATCCAGCCATCTTTGTGTCGTCTGCAAACTTGCTGATCATTCCACTTACTCCCTCTTCCAAGTCATTTATATATATTACAAATAGAAATACAAATACAAATAGAAAATTATCTGCCTAATTGAGGTTCCTCGTCCCTATAACCATTCTCAGAAATTCTTTTTGCACCCCCAGTTCTTTCACATCTTTCTGGGACCCAGAACAAGACACAATACTTCAGTTGAGGCTGGACTAGTGTTTTATACAAGGTTAACATACCCTCTTCACTTTTGTACTCTATGCCCCTATCACTAAAACCCAGGATACTGTACGCTCAACCAACTTGTGCTGTCTCTTTCAATGATTTATGCATATGTACAGGCAGATCCCTCTGCTCCTGCACTCCCTTTAGAAACGTACCTTTTAATTTTTTTTGTCTCTCCATGTTTTTCATTCCAAACTGAATCACTTCATATTTTCTGCAGTAAATTTCCTCTGTACCTGTTTGCCCATCCCATCAACTTGTCACAGTTCAAAATACTTCCAGGTTTTATGTGGACTGTAAGTATCGGAACAGTACCACCTTGATTCAGCCAGTGAATGACCAATCCCAACAGACAGGGCACAGTTACTCAGTTAATTGACATGGAGATATTTTCACTACAGCTAGGGCTCAGTGCTGTGAAAACAGCTGTTAGAAAATACATAAAAAAAACCAAAAAACTTCAAATGTCCCCTTCTGACCATGCTCATAATTTGTACAATTGGTTTCCATGTGTGATTTGTTAAGAGTTTGTTAGCTATCCAGCCTAATGACTTACATGAATAATGGTTCACCAGCTCGTGGAGAGTATTGAAGGTTATCCGGGGAGATATGTAGTAGCCTCCCTTATCTAAGGAGCGAATCTTATAGTGCTTCACCACGTCTCCTTGTTGTGAATCAAAGTCTCTCACAGACAGGGAATAAGAACCTGCATTCATGAGAAATATGTGTGTTAAAACACAATATATGAACTTTGCTTTCTGCTACTAATTATCAATAATAAAACAATAGAATAGATTTGAGCATTTCATTCACTCCAAAGCTTCTCTGTTAAGGTCCTGTATGAATTTGGGTATCTTCAGTTTTTAGAGCACAAAAGTCCACAACACAAAACTAAGATGATCTTATTGAAACATATGAGCTCCTGAGGGGACATGATGAGGTAAATGTTGAAATGATTCTTTGTGACAGTAACTAGAGCTCAGGAGGCACGGCTGAAAAATAAGGGGGACCCCATTTAAAACAGGAACAAAGCCTTATTTCTGTGGAACTCTCTTCTCCGGAGTGCATTTGTATAGATTCTTGATTGACAGGGGAGTCAAATGAGGACAGATAGGGAAATGGAGTTGAGAGCAGATCGACCATGATCTTATCAAATGGGGAGCAGGGTCAAGGGGCCTATTCCTGCTCCTAATTTGTGTGTTCGTTGTTTGGTCATTTTATTCCATTGGTTATTTTTCTCAAGGAAATGAGACTGGATGGTAAACGGAACTAATTCATATTGGAGACTTGGGAAAAGACATGAACTTGGGTTCAGAAGAGAGACTTTTCTCCTGCATCGAACTGCGTGTCCCATATTAACCTAAGAGGGTTTACTTCAATTCAGCAAAAAGATTCTTGATATAAAGGCTGATTCCGATACAGACTTTCCAGCTCAATGACAATTACCCATTCTGTGGAAAAAGCCTCATGGCACTTCACAGGAATGTGATGAAGCAAGAATAGACATGAGCCATGAAAAGTGATATCAGGGTAGATTCCAAAGAAATCCTTCTAATTTGGGAGAGTCAGAGATTCAAGACCACTGTCAGCTTCTCCAGGTGTTCTTTGAAATGGTACCTTATCAATAAAGCATTGGAACCATTTTGTCCTGCTTCACTTGAACAAGAAGATGTCAACCTCATCAATGCAGGCCCAAACACAGATAAAAACTGTCACCGTGAACAAGCCACAGAATTTCAAGACAATGCAACGGAGCATTTCTCACCCTATTTCCTGTCAATTACAATCTGGGACACCTCAGGCACTAAAGACAGGAAAATCCGGTCAAATATGTTTATTTAATCGCATTTGGTAAGGAATAAACAACTCAAATGTATTGTGTTAACTGTTGGGTTAAGAGAAAAATGTCAGGACAATTGCTTTATTTCTATTGCTATATTAAATAAATCTAATAATATACAAAAGCAAATAATTGAAAAACTGCAGCCAAATAAAAACCTCAACAACAATGAAACCTGAAAACAGGTTCAGGTTTCAAGAAATTGAAACAAAGTAAAATGCTGAGGATGCTGGAAATCTGAAATAATATAGCAAATGCTGGAAAAACTCAGCGCTTGAGCAAAGAAAAACAGAATGAATGTTTGAGATCGATGACCTTTTAATTTTCCATCTTCATTCTAATTATAGATATTGAACCCCGAAGAAATATGGAGATGTGTTGGACAATGCTTTCTCATTTCAACACTGTGTCTCTATTTGTACAGTAACAAAGATCAGCCAAAAATTTCATTCTTGCAATGATTATTTTAAGTTTGTTCTGGAACCTCTTCCAGAATTGGACCAGAATGAAACGGTGACAATGACCAATTTTTGAAGTGATTTATTATTTTTTGAGAAGCTGAAAATTGCACCAGTTGTTGAAGGTGGCAGGACAAGATGAGAAAGTGTTTAATAAAGGATATGGAATCATGGGCTTTATACATAGAGGCTTTCAGAGTGATCTCCTCTCTGCGTTTGCTGTCCTTGCGAATATCAGCCGGGCCTCAAGATCCGGAAGCCTCATTTCTCACAGTTTTGGATCTTCCCTGTCCCTTGCCCAAGGGACTGTTGTCCCAAAGGAACAGTCCCTGGAATAAGGTTTGTGTTGGAGGTGGTGGACTGGTTGGGTTTGAGGGACAGGAGAAGGAAAAGACAAGGCCATATCCTGAAGTGGGGTGGAACCAGAGAATTTCTGACCATTCCATGGACTGTCACCGTTTCAGCACTGCTGGGAGTTGGGTCCATGAAGGCCTTCATTATCCCTGACAATAATGATCTCTGTCATTTAATTGGGCCACAGCTTTTAGAGGAGCTAAAGTCGGGGGAAAAAAAAAATCAGCAGATGAAAATCATGAGATCTCAAAACAGCGAAAGACCATTCAGTGCATTGTGAGTGTGCTAGCTTGGTGAAGGAGAAATTTGCCTAGTACCACTCCTCTATCTTCTCTCTGGAGCCCTGTACATTCTTCTTTTCAGAAAACAATTCAATTTCCTCTTGAAAAGGCAGTACATTCCAAATCCAAACCTCTCGCTGTGTGAAAAAGCTTTTCCTCATGCTGGTACTGATTTGTTTGCCAATTAAATCTGTGCCCTCTCATTTTCAATTCTTGGTAATGGAATCATGGGCTTTATACATAGAAGCTTTCAGAGTGATCTCCTCTCTGCGTTTGCTGTCCTTGCGAATATCAGCCGGGCCTCAAGATCCGGAAGCTGCATTTCTCACAGTTTTGGATCTTCCCTGTCCCTTGCCAGAGCCAGAATGAGTATGAACCTGTTTTACATTTGTATATTTAAATCTTATTAACCTATCCCCAGCTATGTCTTGACTCCTGCCATACACCACGTTAGCACGGTTTACAACAAATTCGCACAGCAGGGAGAGGGTTGGATGCAGAAGTGGCCAATGAATGGAGGTGGGGGAGATAAGTGACTGATAACCAGGGGCTGGGGGAGAGGGACGGGGGCCAATGTCTGGCGGAGGGTGGGGGCGTCAGGTTGTGGGAGAAGAAGGGGCCAATGACTGGGGAGTAGGAAGGGTGTACCTGAGACCTTTGCGGTGGGTTGGGGTTATGATTATATAAAGTTATGAAGGGCACACCCTTTTGCAGGTTGGTTCTCTAATCTGTGTGCTGCCGAGTTTTGTCAGTGTGGTAAGGCCCTTCCCCATATGATGGTGAGAAACATGCCGTTCTGATTTTTTTTTGGTCAAATGTTGTAAGATCTGAGGAGTAAACCAAATAGTTTATCTGGAGAGAAACAGGACAGTTTTCTCACTGGGGAAAAAAACACTATTATTTTCTGGTAAGATTTAGCCCATAGAATTCAAAAGCAAGAACGTTACAATAAATTGGAATAAAACGTCGGTTTAACCTCAGCTGGAGCATTGTATCCAGATCTGATGTCACATTGTGAGGAAAGATGTGAAGGTATTGGAGGGAATGGTTGCAAGGCATGGAGGGATTTCTGTGGATAGATTGTAGAAGCCGGAGTTGTTTTCCTTAGAGAAAAGAAAGTTGATGGGGGATTTGATAGAGATGCTCAAAAAATGTAAGGAATGTACACAGAGTGGATAGCAAGAAAGATGGGGATAAGATGATTAGTGAAGGAAGTATGGAAAATCATTTTTACACATTGAAGGGTGGACCTGAGTTTGGTGGAAGCAGATTCAGTTGGGATTTTTAAAAAGAGAATTAGACAATTATCTGAAGAAGGATTTGCAAGGCTATAGGGAAAAGGTGGGGGAGGGCAGCATAGGAACTACTTGAGCAGAGAGCCAGCACAGATGCAATGGACTGACAGGCCTTCTATGATAGTCTGAAGTTTAAATCTTACTTCTGTGTTGGCGTGATAGCCACAGGGTTAATACAGCAGATTAAACCTGGTGTTTTAATTACCCATAGTTGATCACATGGATAACTTACGATTGCTCAATAATCAAAAAGCTAATCCAAAACCAAGCTTGTAATGTTCCTCAGTCTGTGTGTAAAGATGCAATCTAATAATTATTACATCACTAAGAAAAGTACATCAACAAAGAATGAATGACCTCAGTAATTCATCTTCTCGAACCTACCTTTGGTGGTCTCACTTTCTCGGATTAAGTAGGAACCTTGTGTGTTGCCAGCTGTTAAAAGTTGTCGTTCAGCCTCTTTCCGGCTTAACTCTTTAAAGAACCATCTAGAAAGATGAAACCATTAACCATTAGTCAAAAATAAAATGTATCATTAGGATTAGGGAGATGAACACCAATAATAGGTAAACAGAGTGCCCACAATATATTTCTGAACTCATTAGAACATAGAACATAGAACATTACAGCGCAGAACAGGCCCTTCAGCCTTCGATGTTGTGCCGACCAATTATGAAAAAAAGCAATGACCCTCCAAACTAAACCATTCCCTTCTCTTCCATAAACTTATCAACTAACCTCTTAAACGCCACCAAACTTGGCGCATCTACAACTGCCGCAGGCAGGGCATTCCACTCCCTAACCACCCTCTGGGTAAAGAACCTACCTCTGATATCCGTCCTATAACTATCACCCCTTAATTTAAAGCTGTGTCCCCTCGTGCTAGCTTTCTCCATCCTAGGAAAAAGGCTATCACTGTCCACCCTATCTAAACCTCTAATCATCTTATATGTTTCAATAAGGTCTCCTCTTAGCCGCCTTCTTTCTAACGAAAACAACCTCAAATCCCTCAGCCTCTCTTCATAAGACCTGCCCTCCATACCAGGCAACATCCTGGTAAACCTGCTCTGTACCCTCTCCAATGCCTCCACATCTTTCTTATAATGTGGGGACCAGAACTGCACACAATACTCCAAGTGCGGCCGCACTAGAGTTTTGTACAGTTGCAACATGACGTTGCGGCTCCGAAATTCAATCCCCCTACCAATAAAAGCTAAGACTCCATATGCCTTCTTAACAACCTTATCGACTTGACTGCCTACTTTCAGGGATCTACGCACAAATACACCAAGATCCCTCTGTTCATCAACACTATTAAGAATCCTACCATTAGCCCTATACTCTACACATTTATTATTCCTGCCAAAGTGCATTACCTCACACTTTTCCACATTAAACTCCATTTGCCACCTCTCGGCCCAGCTCTGCAACTTGTCCAAGTCTCTCTGCAAACTATCACACCCCTCTTCACTATCTACCACTCCACCGACTTTAGTGTCATCCGCAAATTTACTAATCCATCCTTCAATACCCTCATCCAGATCATTTATAAAAATTACAAACAGCAGGGGCCCCAAAACAGACCCCTAAATCTGATAAAAGCAGGGAATAATGGTTCAGATTATAAAGAAGGGAATAAAATTTACGTTAAAAAGTTTAAAATATGAAAGGAATCATGTCAGCATCACACGTGTTTGAAGCATTCAATAGCAGTAGGTGTAATTCTGTTATAGTCTCATTGAACTCATAAGACCATAGGAAGTAGGAACAGGAGTAGGTCATCTAACCTTGAGCCTGCTCCACCATTCAATAGGATCAAGATTGATCTAATATTCCTTACCTACCACTTTCCTACCATTTCCCTGTAACCCTTGGTTCCCTTACAGGTGAAAACTCTATCTCTCCCAGCCCTAAACATACACAAGTACTCTCCACCACCCCCCAGGGCTCCTTGTTCCAAAGACTCACAACCCTCTGAGAGAAGAAATTCCTCCTCATCTCAGTGTTAAATTGGTGCCCCTTTATTCTGAGGCAATGCCCTCTGGTCCGAGATGTTCCCATGAATGGAAACATCCTCTCAGCGCTTACCCTGTCAAATCCTTTAAAAATCCAATATATTTTAATGAGATCGCCTCTCATTGTTCTAAATTCCACTGAAAAGAGTTCCAACCTGATTAACCTTTCCTTATAAAACAATCCCTCCACTCCAGGGACTAACCCAGTGAACCTTCTTTGAGCTGTCTCCAATAAAATAATATCTTTCCTTAAATAAGGGACAAAAAACTGCTCCCAGTGCTCTGGATGTGGTCTCACCAGCACCTGATACAGTCGCACCAAGACTTTCCATCTCTCATACTCCAGACCCCTTGAAATAAAGGCCAACATGCTCTTACCCTTCCTGATTACCTGCTGTACTTGTTTGCTAACTGTGCTTCACAAATCCCACCTAGTCCTTTTTGTGTTGCAGCTTTTTGCAGCTTTTCTCCATTTAAATAATACTGTTCTTTTGTTCTTCCTTCCAAAATGAACAACTTCACATTTTCCCACATTATCCTTCATTTGCCAATTTTTTACTCACTTACTTACCCCATCAGCATCTCTTTGTAACTTGTATCCCTCTCACAACTTATCTTTCAACATATTTTTGTGTCATCTGCAAATTTGGCTACAGTACATTCACTTCCTATCTCCAAGTCATTAATATATATTGTCAACAGTTATGGTGCCAGTCCTGATCCCAAAGGAACCCCAATGATTACAGATCACCAACCACTAGCTGTTTCCAGCCCGTTAGCCAATTCTCTATCCATGCCACTGTACTAACTCCAACACTACGGGCTCTTATCCTATAACTTAACTTTTCAATTACCACTTGTGATTACACTCAGAGAAACTCAGCAGAAGAAAGTCAAAACAAAACCAAAAGATGCTGGAAAAACTCAGCAGGTCTGGCAGCATTGTGGAGAGAGAAACAGAATTAATGTTTCGACTCTAATACGATTCTTGATTGGGACACAGAAATCAAAACTCTACATTGGATCTTAAAACGTTTGCCAGAATTCTACTGCCCTGCCCACCATGGAATGGGAGCGGGCGAGGGACAGACAATGAAAGTGCCTGTTGACCTCGGGTGGGAATTTCTGGTCTTGCTGGAGCGAGGCTGTATAATGCCATCCGTTAACTCTGTTTCTCGCTGCGCAGACACCGTCTGACTGCTGGAGTTTCTGGTTCTTTATGTTTTATTTCAGGTTTCTAGCATCCACAGTATTTTGCTTTTATAAAAGTCAAGCTATTCGGGGTAGTTTCCACCTGGAAAATAGTGTCACTGGATCAGTTTACATTGGTTTTTCACACTGTGTTATTTGATTGATTATAGATGGGCTCTCAGCTGAATATTAGTTAATGGGGCTCACAAGTGTGACACAAAGCAATCAGGAGATCCTTTTATTCACCCGGCTGTGTGTGGGAGATCCTGGGTACCAGCAACAATAGGCACTATTAAATACTGTAGTCAACTTGGGTACAAAACAGCACTAGACACCATGAGTACTCAATCTTTCAAACTTTAATTTCTTGCACACAAGGAGAAACAGATGTGCAGCCCTCTGCAGTGTTTCTGAAGTTACAAACAAACAAATTGATGATCATTGCTCATTTCAGCAAATCAGAAACAAGCAATTTTTCTAATCCTTAATTTGCATATTTATTCACCAATCATTCCCTAGCTTTTCACCCTTTCTTATTTGATGAAAAGCTGTCTCCTGGTAATCCATTGTTTATGTAGCCTGTCCCCATATCCTGCCCTTGGTATTCTGTTTTGGAAAAATCTGATTTTTCTCATCCTCTGGTAAAGGCCAAAAACAGAATGTTTACAGGAATTATACAGGTAAAGATTAGCTGTTCATGCTAAATACACAGACACTGAACCCATTGAAGGCCTGATAAGCATTTTTCATTGCTTGACCGAGATTTATGAGCAAATTTTGCCCATATTTATAATAATTTAACTTCCACAACTGACTGAAGGATTACTGCCACATTTGTTCCGGCTGGGAGGAGATGGAAAAGGTAGATTCTCCTTGAAGAGGACAGGGATGGGGTTCGGCACAGAGAAAGGCAAACCAGCCGCACAGAGGAAAATATTGCAATCTTATTTTAATAAAATATATTTCTGGAGAATCTTGTTAAAAGGGAAGAGGAGAATGTTTTTTCTACCAGAACTTTCAGCCTTAGAAGTCGGTGAAGGTGGCGAGTCACTGAATATGTTTAAGGCTAAAGTAATAGATTCTTGTTATGAAAGGAAATCACAGATTACTGGATAGATGGGAATGTAGAATTCAAAAACAAACAGATTAGCTGTGATCTTATTGGATGATGGAGCAGACTCGAGGGGGTCAAATGATCTACTTAAGTTCCTATTTGTATGTTTGTAAAGGGATTTTAGTTCAAACTGCTAAATGTCAAATTTAGAATTGATATCAGAGTCTATCTTTTCAATTGAAGAAAGAGTGAGAATTGATTCCCAGACATGAAAGTGGAATCATAAACCTTGGAGCCATTGGGAATTATTGAATGATGTAATGGCGGGGCAGGGTGCTTTGGGTATTTCAGGATGGATAAGATGATCTCCCTTGTCCATATGATCAAATATAAAGACATGTCTAAAATCAAGATTAAGATTTTTCATTTTGAAATTAGTTCCAATGTCTTAATAAAACAATCCTTTCCATTCTAAACATGTTTTATTCATTCATTGGTGGGACATGGGCATCGCTGGCTGGCCGGCCAGCACTTATTGTCCACCTTATCGCCCGAGGTTAGGTGAAAGTCAACACATTGCTGTGGATCTGGAGTCAAATGTAGGCCAGACTGAGTAAGGACAGCAGATTTCCTTCCCAAAAGGACATTAATGAACCAGATGGGTTTTTCCTGACAATGGTTTCATGGCCATTAGTAGATTCTTAATTCTAGATATTTTTATTGAATTCAAATTCCACCATCAGCCATGGCAGGATTCGAACCCAGGTCTCCCGAACATTAGCCAACTTTCTAGATTGGTAGTCGAGTGATAATAGCACTAGGCCATCACCTCCCCTCTTGTCTGTTATGTCTTTCCCTCAGTATAAATTAATGAAGGTTTTTACACTCAAAGGAATATCTTGTGGTCTGAGTAAATGAATCTGAACTGTCCAATCCCAACTCAGGCCTGAGTTCAGATCAAATTCTGGCAAAACTGCAAAACGTCTGGAAGCTTGTTCATAAATGTTATGAAAGCAGATGTTTGGGAATGAGAATGTCATGCTGCAGCTGCTGAGGAAAATGGGAAAAATCCTTTCATTTCATCTGACATATCATCCCTGGAAATGTTTGGAAATATTCCCACAGCTTTAGTTCATACCTTCACAAACACGACCTGGAAGTAGAATTGGAATAAATGAGAGAGAACATCAGAGAAAGTATCCTTACGGTTCAATCTCCAGCGTGTGAGCACGTGCCACAAAGTTGAATGGGACATATCCTTCTTCTCCTGTCACCAAAGATTGGGCTTTCCACCAGTCCCCCTCCCTATCCAAAACAAATCACATCTGTTACTTTGCCTTAGATCACAATGATAAATTAAAACAAAAAAGGCAGAACAAAAGTCATCAATCTGCTCCTAAATCTCTTCACAATCCCTGAGGAGATTTGCTGCAGTAATGTTTTCAGATCTCCAATTACCTCCAATCCCTACATAATCCCAGAACTGGAACAACTGGCAAATATTCTCACCGGATATACCTGGACAGACCAAACATGTTCCCAGAGGACAAGTTAGTTGTGAAAATTCCATTCTTTGGGATCACCCCTATCCCTTTTCCCCCTAATGTCAATGGCTTTGTGGGGAGCATGTGGAGAGTCACCCTCATAAAGCAATACTTGTCTAAAGTCCAGAACAGTCAAGGATTGTCAGGATTAATACTTTCCACACAGTAGCACAGTGGTTAGCACTATTGCCTCACACCACCAGGGACCTGGGTTCAATTCTCAGCTTGGATCACTGTCTGTGTGAAGTTTGCATGTTCTCCCTGTGTCTGTGTGGGTTTTTCTGGGTGCTTTGGTTTCCTTGCACAGTTCAAAGATGCGTGAGCTAGGTGGATTGGCCATGCTAAATTGTCCTTTAGTTTTGGTGGCCCTAGCTGGATAAATGCATAGGGTTATGGGGATAGGGTTATGGGGATAGGGTCTGGGTGGGATTGTGGTCATTGCAGACTCGGTGGACTGAATGGTTATGATTCCAAGAACTTAGCAAAGCTCTCAATTTAGATAAAGTTTGATTTTATTTTAAATAATTTAACAACAATTTGGCTTACAGCAAGTTTAGGGAAAAATGCTTCCTCTAACATTTGCTTTTTAATGTATGACCCAGTTAAGTGTTTTTCCCATAAAAAATCCAAGGACATCAGGCTATGAAACATTGTCAAACAGATAATTTGTTTCAGTAAATTCCTGCCGCACTATGGCAAATATTGCAACAACAGAAATCAGAAATCTTCTTCCTGTTTGTCTTCAATGGTCTGAACATTCTGGTTAGAAATGTTTTGATGATGTAATTGATCGGAAAATTCATTCTTTTACATTGATGAAGCAAACAATTGAGATGCTTGTTTTTTTGATTATGAATATACCTTAATATCCAATTTTGGCAGCACAATGTTTAGCAAAGCTGCCTCACAGTGCCAGGGATCCAGATTTGATTCCCAGCTTACATCACTGTCTATGCGGAGCTGCACATTCTCCTCATGTCTGTGTGGGCTTCTTCTCACAATCCAAAAGATAAGCAGGTTATGTGCGTTGTTCATGCTAAATTCTCCGTCAATGTGCCCAAACAGGTGCTGAAGGCGATTTTCACACTAACTTCATTGCAGTGTTAATGTAAGCCTACTTGTGACACTAATAAATAAATTTTAATCTTAAATTTAAATCTGACTGGGTGCCATGTGAAATAATCTCCAAGATTTCATCACAATGTGACATCTAAAAATATTCTGACAAACCCAGGAAAAAATATTTTTGTGCATCTTAAATTTAAAGGGAGTATAAATGTAGACTTTGCAGTGTATTGAGTAAAGTCTATCCCTGATGTTACTGAGTTAACCTATTTGTACTGGTTACTGGGTGCTGCTGTGTCGCTGGACAGTGATAAGCTGTGGTGACAAAACAGAAGTAGGGCGTGTCTATTTGTTCTATATTGGTTTCAGAGAACAAACAGTTTGGTAACATTAGGCACTTTCTCGTGTTTGTGGAACATTGGTGAATAGAAACAAAATGTCCTGAATTTTACTGCAGTTTGGGAAGCTGATGTGAGGGTGCAAATTGGATACTGAGCCCACGCTCGCTGATGGGGCAAACTCAGTGATTTTACCACAGGAAGGGCCTTCTCCAGAAATGGATGGTAGGCAACTCCCAAAGGTGCTGGCAGACAGAGGGACAGCAGCTCTGACAGGAAAGGTTAGGTATCTGCAGGTATGTAAATTAAAAATGGGGGCCCAGGATATAACTTTAAGAGGGATTTTTAGTGCCTTCCTTTTCTGACCCCCTGTCTGGGCCATAGAGACCGACTATGATGCCACCCCAGAGTGCTGCTGGGTGGCCAATCCCATCAACCTGGAGGTCTCCCAGTGAGGCAGAGGGCACGCTGTCATCAATAACATGTTAGCTCTCTGTTAAAAGACATTAATTGGGTCTCTAATTGTGCAAATCAGTTGCCTGCCTCTGTGAAACAGGTAGCCAATCTACTTTGCAGCCTGCTTGCCACTGAGAAAAGTCTCCAGTGATGGAATTTTGCTGGGGTTCCATTCTGATGTGCCTCCTTCCCCACTGTGGTGCTACACCCCCTCGCCAGACCTCCATTCCCACCACCAGGGGCCGGTAAGCCTCTGCTCAATATCTCTGTTGCAGTGGTTAATGGTGGCTCACTTTCCTCCATTTATCAGCTTTGATTTTCTGAAAATTTTTCTCAGACATCACAACATCTGACTCCAATTCCCAGGTGACTTACCGTGTGAGAACTTTCAGCTGGTCACCTTCTTTGAAATCTAAATCATCCTGATGTGTTTTCTCGTAGTTATACAGAGCAACAAATATATTGTCAGCTGGAAAAAAAATCAATTAGTTTATTTTACACCAATAATGAAAATTAGCTTGGATTTTGGATAAAGTTATTTTTTGCGATGCACACATGAAGCAAACATAGAACATAGAACATTACAGCGCAGTACAGGCCCTTTGCCCTCGATGTTGCGCCGGACAGTGGACCCTCTAACCTAAACTATTCCAATGTCATCCATATGCCTATCCACAGAACATTTGAATGCCCCCAAAGTAGGCGAGTCCACACCTGCTGCAGGCAGGGCATTCCACGCCCTCACCACCCTCTGTGTAAAGAACCTGCCTCTGACATCCGTCCTATAACTACCACCTCTTAATTTAAAGTTATGTCCCCTCATGTTGGTCATCACCATCCGAGGAAAAAGGCTCTCATTATCCACCCTATCCAATCCCTTGATCATCTTATACGCCTCAATTAAGTCACCGCGTAACCTTCTTCTCTCTAATGAAAATAACCTCAGGTCCCTCAGCCTTTCCTCATAAGGCCTTCCCACCATACCAGGCAACATCCTGGTAAACCTCCTCTGCACCCTTTCCAATGCTTCCACATCTTTCTTATAATGCGGCGACCAGAACTGTACGCAATACTCCAAGTGCGGCCGCACCAGAGTTTTGTACAGTTGTAACATAACCTCACGGCTCCTAAATTCAATCCCTCTATCAATAAAAGCTAACACACCGTACGCCTTCTTAACAACTTTATCAACCTGGGTGCCAACTTTCAAAGAGCTATGTACTTGTACCCCAAGATCCCTCTGCTCGACAACACTATTAAGGGTCCTTCCATTAGCCCTATATTTCATATGCCTGTTATTCCTACCAAAGTGAATCACCTCACACTTATCCGTATTGAATTCCATTTGCCACCTCACGGCCCAGCTCTGCAACCTATCTATGTCCCTCTGCAAACTGTAACATCCATCCTCGCTGTCTACAACTCCCCCCACTTTGGTATCGTTAGCAAATTTACTAATCCAACCCTCTACACCCTCATCTAGGTCATTTATAAAAATGACAAACAGCAGTGGTCCTAAAACAGATCCTTGAGGTACACCACTTGTAACTGCACTCCAGGTTGAATATTTCCCATCAACCACCACCCTCTGTCTTCTATCAGCTAGCCAATTCCTAATCCAAACTGCTAAATCACCTTCAATCCCATGCATCTGCACTTTCTGCAGTAGCCTACCATGGGGAACCTTATCAAACGCTTTGCTAAAATCCACATACACTACATCAACTGCCTTACCCTTATCTACCTCTTTGGTCACCTCCTCAAAAAACTCAATAAGGTTTGTGAGGCACGACCTACCCTTCACAAAACTGTGCTGACTATCCCTAATCAATTTATTTCTCTCTAGATGCTTATAAATCCTATCCCTTATAATTCTTTCCAAGACTTTGCCCACAACAGAAGTCAGGCTCACCGGTCTATAATTTCCAGGATGGTCCCTACTCCCCTTTTTGAACAAAGGGACAACATTTGCCATCCTCCAGTCTTCCGGCACTATACCTGTAGCCAACGACGACATGAAGATCAAAGCCAAAGGCTCTGCAATCTCCTCTCTAGCCTCCCAGAGAATCCTAGGGTAAATCCCATCTGGCCCAGGGGACTTATCAATTTTCATACCCTCAAGATTCGCTAACACCTCCTCCTTATGAACCTCAATCCTACCCAGTCTTCAACCTGGTATCGCAGTATTCTCCCCGACAATACTGTCTTTCTCCTGCGTAATACTGACGAAAAATACTCATTCAGTGTTTCTCCTATCTCCTCAGGCTCCACGCACAATTTCCCACTGCTATCTCTGACTGGCCCTAATCTTGCCCTAACCAATCTTTTATTATTTATATACTTGTATATAGCTTTAGGATTCTCCTTAACCCTATCCGCCAAAGTCTTCTCGTGTCCTCTTCTAGCTCTTCTCAACTCCCTCTTTAGCTCCTTCCTGGCTGATTTACAGCTCTCTATTGCCCTAACTGAGCCTTCATGTCTCATCATTATATAAGCCTCCTTCTTCCTCTTTATTCTGGCATCTCACATTCTGTACAGCCTTGTTTGGAGAATTCAGGATCATTTTATGCACTAAATATTCTTAAAGTAAGCAATTCGAGTAACAAAGTAAAGTAGGAATTGAATGATAATTAAATTGGAATGGGGAGGGATGGAGAATATGATACATCTTGTATATGATTTACTATTATCCCCTGGATGGATACAAATATACTGAGCATTATGCTCTCCAACAAAAGGAGGAAAGACAATTTAATGTGTGACTCAGCCAGCTGTATTTGTGATGGTAGAGAGACTATTAATTTGTTCAGGGTTTCACATTAGGTAGAGCAGCTGTGTACACACCCCATAGAAATGGAACATGAGTCTTATACAAATTATAGGTATATCCTACACATTCTGCATAAATAATGGGATTGTTCTTGGATATTAATGGCTTGAACTTGGAGAGACAGAGCACGACTTTAAAATTGGCAGCTGATACGGAACTTGGGGATGCCGGAAGTAGTGTGGAAGACTGTAATAAACTTCGAAAGGAGACTGACAGACTGGCACATGGGCAAAAACATGGCAGATGTATTCAATGCAAAAAAATGTGAGCTGATGAGTTTTGGCAGGAAGATTGAACAGATGTCCTTTCTTCTCAATGTTAAAAGGGGTACAAGAAGAGAGAGAGACACCTGGATGCAAAAATTCACAAAGGTGTTCAGGTCGATTAATGAAACAGTTAATGAATGATAGGGATTCTGGATTTTATAAACTGAGGTTAAAACTTGTGTTTAAAAATGTTTGCCGTCTTTGAGTGATGTCCATTGTACAAACATTAAATTAAATGATGAAAATAAATTAAATTAAATGAGTGACTAAAATCAGGGGTAAAAGTTCCGCAGTCTGAATTTTTATTATCCAACTTTCTCTAAGGAGAATATTCCTCAAAAAAAATACTGTAGGGGAACAGAGATAGAGCATTATAACAATGCAGTCATACAGAAAGTGAGCCATTCATTCAGTTCAGAGATCTCACTAATGAGCTCTGATCAAGTAAGGAAGCAGCCTTCTATCTCAACTTACCTACAAGGGGCGAAGA
Source organism: Sphyrna mokarran (assembly GCA_024679065.1). NCBI lineage: Eukaryota > Metazoa > Chordata > Chondrichthyes > Carcharhiniformes > Carcharhinidae > Sphyrna > Sphyrna mokarran. The sequence goes on from JAGIQG010000024.1 coordinate 2,285,389, forward strand.
TGGTGGAGACTGAATTTCATAGGACACCAGGGGATCCCGTATTTCAGGATAGTTCTACAAGGCAAGCAGATAAGAATGATGTCCAGCTATATGGCACTTTAACATCAAATAATAAAATAGAGCTATCCTTTCATTGCTCCTGTCCCGTCAGAACATAAATATCAATACATGGCTAGCTTACGTTTAACAGGCTTGTACGGTGATGAATTTTATTTTATTAATTTTATTTATTGCCACTAGTAGACCAGCCCATCCCTAATTGCCAGTGAGAAGTGATGGTGAGCTGCCTTCTTAAACTGCTGCAGTCCTTGCGATTTGAGAGAATGTTCCGGGATTTTGATGCAGCTACAATGAAAAGTAACGAGATCATAGAATCCCTTCAATGTAGAAGGAGACCATTCGGCCTATTGAGTCTGCACTGACTTTCTGACAGAGCATCTTATTCTGCAGGCCTGTCCTCGTAACACCACGTTACACCCGTGACTGACAGTCACCCAAGACTGGAATTGAACCCGGTTTCCTGGCACTATGAGGCAGCAATGCCAACGACTGTACCACAGTACCTCTCTATTCCAAGTCACTTTGTTGTGTGATTTAGAAGGAATTTATCCATAGTGGTATTCCCCTGTGTCTTTTGCTTGTCTCTGCAAGCTAATGAAGGGCTCAGTTAATTTCTGCAGTGCATCTTGTAGACGTGTTATAATCCAAGGCCAGATCCCCATGTTTTCAGTTAGATCCGGTTCGGCACCAAAAATAGTTTATTAAAGTTGACAAAGTTTGAGATTGCAAAGGTTTCTCAGTGAATAAATCCACAAGATCCCACAGGTTTTGAACAACTAAAAATAAACTTTATCATTCAAGGTTAACTTTGATGAAACAATTTACAATATATATCTTACATTTGGGGGTAATGTGAGGTACATATCAATTAAAGAAACCTCTGGTCAAACACACCACACTGCACAATAAATGACAGATGCAACTAAAACAGAGTCCATGGATTGAATAACCTCTGTTGTTTGTAGTATATAAAATGATCTGAAGGAATCTCTCTGATTAATAAGTTTGTGGATGACACAAAGATTGGTGGAGTTGCTGACAGTAACAGGGCTTGTCAGAGGATACAACAGGATATGGGATAGAGTGGAGACTTGGGCACAGAAATGGCAGATGGAGTTTAATCCAGACAAATACGAGGTAATGCACTTTGGAGGATCAAATTTAGGTGTGAATTATACTGTAAATCTCAGAACTCTTAGGAACATTAACATACCGAGGGATCTGGGCGTGCAGGTCAGAAGTGAGATGTTCACCGATGATTGCACAATGTTCAGCACCATTCGCGACTCCTCAGATACTGAAGCAGTCAATGTTCAAATAGAACAAGATCTGGACAATGTCCAGACTTGAGTTGACAAGTGGCAAGTAACATTCACACTAGGGGGGCTTCTTCACGCAGAGAATAGTGGGAGTGTGGAATGAGCTGCCGGATAAAGTGGTAAATGTGTGGTCACTTTTAACATTTAAGAAAACCTTGGATGGGTTCATGGATGAGAGGGGTGTGGAGGGATATGGTCCAAGTGCAGGTCAGTGGGACTAGGCAAACAATGGTTAGGCACAGACAAGAAGAGCCAAAAGGCCTGTTTCTGAGCTGTAACTTTCTATAGTTCTATGCACAAATGCCAGGCAATGATAATCACCTATAAGAGACTCTCTAACCACTGATCCTTGGCATTCAATGGTGTAACCATCACTGAACCCCCACTATCAACATCCTTGGAGTTACCATTGACCAGAAACTCAACTGACTCACCACATAAATAGTGGATACAAAAGCAGGTCAGAGGCTGGGAATACTGTGGCAAGTAACTCACTTCCTGACTCCCCAAAGCCTATCCAAGTCAGGAGTGTGATGGAATACTCCCCATTTGTCTGGATGGGAGCAGCTCCGACAACACTCGAATAACCTGACATCATTCAGGATAAAGAAGCCTGCTTGATTGGCACCACATCTAGAACATAGAACATAGAACATAGAACAATACAGCACAGAACAGGCCCTTCGGCCTTCGATGTTGTGCCGACCAAAATAAAAAGCAATGCCCCTCCTAACTAAACCATTCCCTTCTCATCCATATACTTATCAACTAACCTCTTAAACGCCACCAAACTTGGCGCATCTACAACAGCTGCAGGCAGGGCATTCCACTCCCTAATCACTCTTTGAGTAAAGAACCTACCTCTGATATCCGTCCTATAACTCATACCCCTTAATTTAAAGTTGTGTCCCCTCGTGCTAGCTTTCTCCATCCTAGGAAAAAGGCTATCACTGTCCACCCTATCCAAACCTCTAATTATCTTATATGTTTCAATAAGATCCCCCCTTAGCCGCCTCCTTTCTAACGAAAACAACCTCAAATCCTTCAACCTCTCTTCATAGGACCTGCCCTCCATACCAGGCAACATCCTAGTAAACCTCCTCTGTACCCTCTCCAATGCCTCCACATCTTTCTTATAATGTGGCGACCAGAACTGCACACAATACTCCAAGTGCGGCCGCACTAGAGTTTTGTACAGTTGCAACATGATGCTGCGGCTCCTAAATTCAATCCCCCTACCAATAAAAGCTAAGACTCCATATGCCTTCTTAACAACTTTATCCACTTGACTGCCTACTTTCAGGGATCTATTGACACATACACCAAGATCCTTCTGTTCCTCAACACTATTAAGAGCCCTACCATTAGCCCTATACTCTACACATTTATTGTTCCTGCCAAAGTGCATTACCTCACACTTTTCCACATTAAACTCCATTTGCCACCTCTCGGCCCAGCTCTGCAACTTGTCCAAGTCACTCTGTAAACTAAAACACCCCTCTTCACTATCTACCACACCACCAACTTTAGTATCATCTGCAAATTTACTGATCCATCCCTCAATACCCTCATCCAGATCATTTATAAAAATTACAAACAGCAGGGGCCCCAAAACAGACCCCTGAGGCACACCACTCGTCACCGAACTCCACGATGAAAATCTCCCATCAACCACCACCCTCTGTCTTCTATCTGCCAGCCAATTTCTAATCCAATTAGCTAAATCACCCTCTATTCCACACATCTGCATTTTCTGTAGAAGTCTTCCATGGGCCACCTTATCAAAAGCCTTACTAAAGTCCATATATACTACATCAACCGCCTTACCCCCATCCACCTCTCTGGTCACTTTCTCAAAAAACTCAATGAGGTTAGTAAGGCATGACCTACCCTTCACGAAACCATGCTGACTATCCCCAATCAATTCATTTCTCTCTAATAACTATAAATCCTATCCCTAATAATTCTCTCCAATACCTTGCCCACAACAGAAGTAAGACTCACTGGCCTATAATTCCCTGGAAGGTCTCTCTTCCCCTTCTTAAACAATGGGACCACATTCGCTATCCTCCAGTCCTCCGGAACCACACCCGTAACCAACGAGGACCTGAAGATCAGAGCCAGAGGCTCTGCAATCTCCTCTCTTGCCTCCCAGAGAATCCTAGGGTAAATCCCGTCCGGCCCAGGGGACTTATCCAACTTCAAACCCTCGAGAATTTCTAACACATCCTCCCTATCTACTACAATACTCCCCAATTTGCAACCCTGTACCTCAGTGCTCTCCACAGCTACATTTCCAGCACTCTGCGTGAATACCGAAGAGAAATATTTATTCAGTGCCTCGCCAATCTCTTCAGGCTCCACGCACAACTTCCCACTGCTATCTATGACTGGCCCTAATCTTGCCCTAACCAATCTTCTATTCTTAACATATCGAAAGAAAGCTTTAGGATTCTCCTTAATCCTATCAGCCAACATCTTCTCGTGTCCCCTCTTAGCTCTCCTCAATTCACTTTTTACCTCCTTCCTAGCTAATCTATAGCTATCCATTGCACTACCTGAGCCTTCAAGCCTCATCCTGACATAAGCCTCCTTTTTCTTCTTAACCAGCAAATCAACTCTTTTCGTACACCAAGGCTCTCTTACTCGTCCATTTCCTCCCTGCCTGACAGGGACATACTTATCAAGGACTCTCAGCAGCTGCTCCTTGAATAAGCACCACATTCCAGATGTTCCCAGTCCCTGTAGTTCCCTAGTCCAATCTACGCACCCTAATTCTCTCCTGATGGCCTCATAATTACCCTTCCCCCAGCTATAACTACAGCCCCCAGCTTCATGCCTATCCCTGTCCATCACTAAGGTGAACGTAACCGAATTGTGGTCACTATCACCAAAATGTTCACTAACTTCCAAGCCTAACACCTGGTCTGGCTCATTGCCCAGCACCAAATCCAATGTAGCCTCACCTCTAGTTGGCCTATCTACATACTGAGTCAAAAAACCTTCCTGCACACTCTGTACGAAAACTGACCCCTCTAACGAGCTAGAGCTATAGCTATTCCAATCAATATTAGCAAAGTTAAAGTCCCCCATCACAATTACCCTACTACTTTCACTCCTAATCAGAATTGACTTTGCAATCCTTTCCTCAACCTCTCTAGAACTATTAGGAGGTCTGTAAAAGACTCCCAACAGGGTGACCTCTCCTCTCCTGTTTCTAATCTCAGCCCATACTACCTCAACAGACAAGTCCTCATCAAACTTCTTTTCGATCACCGTGATACAGTCTTTGACCAGTAACGCCACTCCTCCCCCCCTTCTACCCCCTTCTCTACTCCGACTAAAGCATTTGTACCCCGGAACCTGCAACATCCATTCCTGTCCCTGCTCTACCCAAGTCTCTGAAATGGCCACAACATCGAAGTTCCAGGTACTGGTCCAAGCTGCAAGTTCCTCCCCCTTATTGCGAATACTCCTTGCATTAAAGTATACGCATCTCAAACCATGCTCCACCCCACCCGTACGCCGCTGTGTTTTACAACTCTCCTCTATAACCCCCTTACTCTCATCCCTCTCAGCACCCCAACTACTTAGGATCCCACCCCCCCCCCGAATCAGTTTAAAGCCCCCATCATAGCCTTAGCAAATTTTCCCCCCAAGATATTAGTCCCCCTCTGGTTCAGGTGTAGACCATCTCTCTTGAAGAGGTCCCACCTATCCCAGAATGAGTCCCAATTGTTAAGGAACCTGAACCCCTCCCTCCTGCACCATCCACGCAGCCATGAGTTCAAACTATCCCTTTCTCTGTTCATCTCTAAACTATCCCTTGGCACAGGCAAGAGTCCAGAGATAACCACTCTGCCTGTTATGGACCTAAGCTTCCACCCTAACTCCATAAATTTCTGTTTAATATCCCCTTCCCTTGTCCTACCTACATCATGTGTCCCCACATGAACAATGACTTGGGGCTGACTCCCCTCACCCTTAAGAATCCTAAAAACCCGATCTGCGACATCCTGGACCCCAGCCCCTGGGAGGCAACACACCAGCCCTGAGTCCTGTTTATTACTATTTACCCTCCTATCTGTCCCTCTAACTATGGAGTCTCCTATAACTAGGCCTAATCTCTTATTCCCCCCACCCACCTGAGCATTCTCAGCAGGCTCACCCCCAGAGACCTGCTCCCTTTGGTCAGCTCCAGTTGATTCTTCCTCAACTGTAGCCTCCAAGACAGAAAATTTATTTTGGAGGGGAACAGCCCCAGGGGATTGTCTCCCCGATTGCTTCTTACCCCTCCTCCTAATAGTTACCCAATTATCACTTATAGGAGTTACAATCTCTTTGTTACTCCTGCCTATATCCTCCTCAACCTCTCGAATTACCCTGAGCTCCTCTAATTCCAGCTCCAGCTCCTTAACACGATCCTCAAGGAGCTGCAAATGTGCACACTTCCTGCAGGTATAATCAGCAGGAACACTACTGGTGTCCCTCACCTCATACATACCGCAGGAGGTGCAATGTACTACCTGCACTGCCATCACTGTTACTTTAATTTGCAGGAGAGAAAAAAAAACTACACACACACTATTATTATTAGGTTAGAGGAGGGGGGAGGGTGGGATACTCTACCTGTGTAGAGTATCGGGTTTCCTCTCTGGACCAATTTATAGAGTCAGAGAGAAAAACTACAACTACCGGCAGCCTCCTAGTGACGACTTCCGGTTACAAGTTAGTTTAAATAAAAACGGCAAAAACTACTCCCGCTCGCTGTTTTAAACAAAGAGAAAAGTTAAAAAGCTACTTATCAATCGAACTTCTCGCTCTCCCAAATCGCTGCCTCTCCGCGCTGCTCCAATGGAACAATGAGGCCGATACCCAGAGGTTAGTACTTATATAGCTTAACTACAAACATTCGTTCTCTCCACCATCAATTCTCAGTCGCAGTGGTACTATCTACAAGGTGCACTGCAAGAATTCACCAAATATCATTAGATAGCACCTTACAAACCCACAACCACTTCCGAGGCCATTTGGCAGCAGACAAATGGGAACACCACCATCTGCAAGTTCCCCTCCAAGCTAATAAACATCCTGACTTGGAAATCTATCACTGTTTCTTCACAGTCGTTGAGTCAAAATGCTGGAATTCTCTCCCTAATGGCATTGTGGGTCAATTCACAATACATGGGCTACAGTGATACAAGATGGCAGCTCACCACCACCTTCTCAACTTGGGGTGGGCAACAAATGCTAGCCAGCCAGCGACGCCTACCTCCCATGAATGAATTTAAGAAATCACACTGGGGGCAATTTTGAACCAATTCTCACAAGAGTCAGGAAATGAGATTCTCACCAGCAAGATTTCATTTCCCAAATCCCCACGCCCCTTCCCTGTGACATAACAAAACAGGAACCACATTTCAATGTATTTTTAAAAATTTAACTAATATTACAGGACTCCCCTGTAATATACTCTCCCAGATTGAATGTTGAGACTTTATCGATGTGTTTGTGTGAGAGAGGCTGCCCTGATGCTCATGGGCCTCTGCAGCTGGAGAAATGCACATTGGTTTTCTCATTGAAGCCGACATTGATAAATTACAGTAAAATTCCACCCACCATCCCAATCAAACCCTGTCAGCCTCAAGACTGATTTCACCTCTTTCTAAAGATCTAACCTCCAGATCTCCTCAAAAGGACTTGGGGGTTTCAGAGAGAGACATGGGGGGTGGGGTGGCAGAGGGGCAAATAGAGAGACATAGGGGCATTTGACAGAGACCTGGGGGAATCTGACAGAGACATGGGGGAGCAGTGGGCCAGATAGAAAGGCATGGAGGGGTGCTGACAGAGAGGCATGGGAGTTGGATATTAGCTCGCAGATTCGTGGTTGGGCAAGCTGGAACATTATATTTGTTACAAAGGTCATTTTGCATCCCCTTTGAAGCCAGTGTCAGGGGCAGTGTTTGAATAAAAACTGATGCCAGACAAGAAGAACCTTATTCAGAAAAGGCAGTTTCATTTTGAATGTTCCCAAAACTAGAAATTAAAAACCAAACCAGATACTGATTCTACGAATTGAAATCTTCATCATTACAAAAAAAGATTAGGATCAGGAGGAGGCCATTCGACCCCTCGAGCCTACTTTGCCATTTAATTGTAGCCTCAACTGCTCCCCCATATCCGTTGACCCTCTTGTCAAACATGTTTCGCTATCTTTTTAAATTCACTCATGGGATGTAGGTGTCACTGGCTGGGCCAGCATTTATTATCCATTCCTAATTGCCCTTGAGAAGGTGATGGTGAGCTGTCTTCTTGAACTGCTGCAGTCGTGTGATGTAAGTACACCCACTGTGCTGATAGAGAGCAAGTTCTAGGATTTTGACCCAGTGACAGTGAAGGAACGGTAATGGTGCTTGGCTTGGAGGGGAACAGGCGGTAGTGTTCCCATGTGTCTGCTGCCGCCGTTCTTTTCAGTCTTGATTTACAAGATGCTGCCTAAGGAGCCTTGGCAAGTTGCTGCAGTGAAACTTGTAGGTGGGAACTGTTGTTGGGAGAGTGAAGGTTTAAGGTGGTGGATGGTTTGCTGATCAAGTGGGTTTCTATCAGCTGGCCGGCGTTGGTTCATTTTTGGTTTCATAGTACAGAGTCATAGAACATAGAACACTACAGCACAAACAGGCCCTTTGGCCCACAAGTTGTGCCCATCACATCTATATCTACCAGGCCATAGAACTATCTGTAACTCCCAATCCCATTAAATCCTGGATGAATAATCCAGAGATGAGATTAAATCTTACAATTGCAGCTGAGGGGATTTTAAATTCAGTTAATCAATCCATCTGGAATAAAAAGTTAGTCTTAGTAATGATAATGATGAAACCATCATCAATTGGTGTTAAAACCCACCCGGTTCACTAATCTCTTTTAACGAAGGAAGTTTGTTTTTCTCATCTTATCTGGTCTATATATAACTCCAGAGCCACAGAAATGTAATTATCTATTAACTGGCCCTCTGAAATGTCTGAGGAAGCCATTCTTTGTATCAAACCATTGCAGAAAGGTTGAATAAGAATGTTTCATTGCTGCAACTAATAAATTAGGAATATTTTGTTAATTATGTTAAGAAAGTAACACTTTGCAAAAGAGGCCAAGCCAGTTATAATGAACACTATTTTTAGATATGGCTGAAAAGTTAAAGGTTAACAACAGACTGCACAAAATCAGCAGCTATACACTTCCTATCCAGCTAGTCATTCATCCACTGCCTCAAGGCAAGTAGCAGTTGCTTCATGCATAAAACCTCACCCACTTTAATCAATGTTTTGTCTTCCTGATAAATTATTAAAAATCTATGTTGGACTTTTATTCCCTGTCTCTGCAACTTTGCAGAGTTAGTAAATAATCAAATCAATTATCTGCATTGACTAAACTCTTTGACATAAGGAACTGAATTTTAATAATGAACAATTTTAAATATCGTCTATGCTTGGTAGCTGGTTTGATCCCTGATTGTTATTACTCAGTTTGTTACAAGCTATGACGTCTTCCCCTTCATACTGCCAGGCCATGTATGATGGGTGAAAGAAGTGAGTCCTCATGTCAGGAGGGCAATGGATTGTCAGGCTGTAAAATGAGGACTCTTTGGTTCAATTATTAGTTTTGTTTGTGACAATTGGAATTTAGGTTATTCTGTACCTAATTTCTCACCAGTCCCAATAATTACTGAACATTGATTATTATTTTATGGACCCAGTTTTCCTCCACTTGCCACCTTTCTCTCAACTTTTAGAAAGTCTCAGAACACTCTACGACTGTGGGTTTTGCATTCATTATTTGGACACTTTTTCTCTCCTTTCTCCATGTTCAATCTCCTCTGTGTCTTTTTCACCTTTATTCTACAGCGCTTTGTAATCTCTCCTTTCCTTTGAGGAACGCCATGTATAAAAGCGAGATTTGTTGCTGCAATCCCTGCTCTAAACTCCAATTGTTCAAATTTAACAGCCTGATCTTGTGACTCAAGGGGAGACACTGTTTTGTGTCAAGAAAACTGGGTAAACATGGCTCAATTCCAAAGCCCTGAATGGACAATGTTCTTTGAAGATGAGATCTGAAGGATTGTTTTGAAATAAAGGACCACCTGGTTCACATTGACTGACCTCAGATGAACTCAGATTTCAGTTTTAGATTCTGTGTAATTCTTGATGTAATTAATTGGCAGGCATCCAGAAGATACCAATCACAGATTTGTGTAATGAGGGAAGGCTCTATGAGATTACAGTTCAAGGTCCAACATCAAAACAAAATAGGAATAGAATCCCTTATAGTTCGACTATAATGCTGAGCTGGATAATCATATTGCTTGAAATTTCTCATTTTGACACATTTTTCTTAATCCTGTAAAGCGAGACTAAATAGAAGTTGACATCTTCCTATCATTCATTCCTAATGCAAATTACTTTGGCTAATTATAAAATAAATTTCATTCCAAGACATCATTCAATTCTCTGGAGCCAGTTCACTCAGAGTGAAGAGGAAAATGACTTACTCGTTGCTGGTATTGTTGCTGGTATTGTTTCTGTTCCCGTTCATATTCCAGCTTGCATTGTTCACACATATCCTCAATCCAGTTATCATCATCATAGTCTGTGCTGCAGTTACAACCCATTGTCACTGAAACAAGAAACAATAGCAGTCATCTAAAACCACAAAGCCTGCTTTGGGGTTATGCATTTGGAAGAGACTTCCTTAGACAGGTGTACAACAACAATACTTTCCCCCAGTTCTTGGTACATTTAAAAACAATTACATTTCATTTTGAATACTGCTCATTGGTGAGCATTCCTTTGGCATCATTCTTTTTCCAGTTTAGGAATTATGTTCTGTCCATAACCAAGTAATAATGCAAGTTCGAGCTGTCATTTGAAAAATGCTCCTCCTCTTCAGTGTTAAACAATCTTCATCTTGCATTTTTCAGTAAAGATTTTTCAGCTAAACGTCTGATAATGGAAATGTGCAAACTCTAAAATGCCCAACTGCCTGAGTATAAAAACAAGTCAATGGAATGAGATAATTTAACAAGTTATAACACTGACTTGAAATTGCAGCATTGGGTGCACATATAGTTAAAACTAATTTCTCCCATTCTAGCAATTCACTTGCAGTTCACATTGATCTAAAATTTCTAATTCAGGTATAATATGTACCCTTTATTCAACAATTAATTTTGAACAGTCTGTATTACAGGCAACAATAACCTCGATTCCATTTGTGCGGTGACTATTTGAACAAATGGCATGAGTCACATATATAGAGACAAATGCATTTTAGTAAAATAATGAAATGACCAGTAATTAGTGCAATAAAAGAATGTTCATAAACACTTTGAGGTGATTTTTGCAATAACTTCATTGTAGTGTTAATTTAAACTACTTGTGACATTAGTAAATAAACTTAAAAGTTTATAAGCAGCAGTTGGTACATTCTGTTTTTTTTGACAAAAACACAGTGGTTAGCACTGCTGTATCACAGCGTCAGGGACCTGGGTTTGATTCTAGCTAGGCTGACCGTCTGTGTGGAGTTTGCATATTCTGACCGTGTCAGAATTGAAGTGAAAATAAAAAAAGTCCTGAACAGCCTACATTTCCAGGATGACGCTTAATATGTAAAATCCTTTGTTAGATATCACTAAATAAAAAAGAGCAAATGTAATCCTCAAAAAATTACCATAAAATACTGATCACTATTGGTGAAGAGGCAAAAAGAACTTACTTACAATTCTTTAATTTTTATATCAGCAGCAGTGATGAAGAAACCTTAATTGCTGAGCTGTGATGAAATCCCAGTGTCTTCATAAACATTATAAACATTACATTTACAATTGAATGGATAAATCCATTAAAACATAAACCTGGGGAATTTGAGGGTAGATCATTCCGAAGTGAAGACTTGTCCATCTAAGTAAACCAAATTTGAATTCAGGAACCCTGCAAAGGTTACTTTCAAAATTGCTAATATTTATGCTGGTTTTCAGGTTCCCTTATTTCAATCATTGATTCTGTTTTAAAATCAGTATTTATTACGATGCAGTCCACAAGCTCACTCCATATCACATTTTCCATACAGTGTGATTTGAAAGTTCTCTGGACTAATGTTATCAGATGCAAGGCACATGTATGAAATATTCCTTTTAAAGCGTCACTTGCTCTATACTTTGTTGTCAGAACAATTCAAAGCAGTGAACTGACAATCACAAACATCTCTTTTTAAATTTGGGAGCAATGAACATCTTCAACTGATTTTCAATTCTAAACTTCCAAATTTATCTTTCAGGTAAAAATAACAAAAACATTTTTTTAAAATGGCATCTTTTCCACAGAGTGAAAAGTGCCATAATCCTTATACTTTGACCAGATTCAGAGATTGCATTTTGGTGTGAAGATAGCCATTATTTGTTTGAAATTCTACAACTGGAATAATCTCATCTTCATCTTGAGATTCACTTTCAATTGTAAATTGTTTTTAGAGACTGTCAACAAGTTTTCATGAGCTGCATTATTTTACAATTCGAATTGTATTCGACTGTAATCTCATGAAAGATCCAGGCTTCCGGTGCATGTTGCAAAAAGCAAACCACTAAACTTACAGAATGTTCCAGTTATTCAGCCCATCATGTCTGTACTGGCTCTTTGAAGTTCCAATTAGTTCCATTCCACTACTCTTTTCCCAAAACTTTGTAGTATTTCCCTTTTGAGTTTTTATCCAATTCCCTTTTGAAAGTTACTATAGAATCTAGTTTCCCCGCTACAGATGTTGTATTCCAAATTGCAACAAACAGCTGCATAAAAATGTCTTTCCTCAACTTGCATTTGGAATGTAAATATCTACTAATGGTTCACAAGTCACATTATAATCCCATCGTTCCTGTTTGACTTTAGAACAGGCTGTTAAAGAGGGAGCATGTCCACTCTCCCATGTTCAGAACACATCCAGCCCTGAACACATGCTGGTCATGACGCAGAGCCACATAGGGAAAGCTTTCCTCTGTGCAGTTATTGTAATGAAATCTAAATATTCATAACAGTAGGGAATTCTTCTCAGTATTTAAATTTTAATTTTTTTCAACACATTTCACAGTTGTGGAGCTTTCTGTTGTTTTAAAAAGTCCCCAGTTTCCCCCTCAAAAAATTACCATAAAATTTCTCGGGGGAAATGAAATGAAACTCTGTATGTAATATGAGGTGTTCCCCTTACTCTGAGGCACTGACTAAAAGCCATTCAATATGGTCAGAAACGCTATCATATTCTCTCACTATCAAATAACAATAACCCAATCACAGGAAGAAAGATACAAATAGAAAGAAGCTCGCCCTGGATAATAATGTCTCAAAACACTCCAATACTCAGACCCAGTTCAGTCTTTGTGTAATGTGTGGTACAGTTAGATATCGAACCTATAGTGAAAAAAATTTAGCAAAATGTGCCATGGCAAAAGCTTCTGTTGCTAATATAAGTAGTGTCACAGTACAAGGTTAAAGTTTAACAGGTTTATTTGGTAGCAATTCATCAGGTGAGTGCAGGATTTGTTTCCCAAACAGGGTCTATATGGGTACAAACTCCATCTATGTGTCTATATAGGCCCTGTTTGTAAAATCTTGCACTCACCTAATGAAGGAACCTGTTGGACTTTAACCTGGTGTTATGAGACTACTTACTGTGCCTATCCCAGTCCAAAGCTGGCAACACCACATCAGTTGCTAATGTTATAGCACTTGACTGCATCAAATGCTGCAAACCAGTATTCCTACAGCATCTGGACTAACTTCTCTATCTCTGTTGGAGAGAGGAAGGCTGGTGGGATGGGCTGGAGGGGAAGGTGCAATGCCTCATTGTATTATATGATGCAAAGGTTGTGACCCTATTCAAGAACGAGGGTGACCGCAGCAATCATAGCAACTATTGGGGAATCTCCCAACTGAGTATCAGAGAAAGATCATTTTCCCATGTTGCTTTTGTCAGACTGCAGATCCCAACTAATTGCATCCGTCCCAAATCTCAATGCCGTTTCAGAACTAAAAGATCTACAATTGACATAGTCTCCTTAGCCCAGCAGCAAGACAAGGAATCCTCTGAAGAAAGAAGATCACAATACATGTTGTCGTCATCAATTTTCTAGCAGCCGACAATGTGAGGAGAGGGGGTCTGTTTAACCTGTTCAATCTGCCCAGGATGTGCAGATCGGCCATGGTAAATGTCCAGGGTTATGGGGACAGGGGAGCGAGCCTCAGCAGTGTACTCTTTCAGAGGGTCAGTGCAGACTCGATGGGCTGAATAGTCTTCTCCTGCAAGGTAGGGATTCTATATATTAAGGTCTCCTGTTTCTATGATAACATGATGGGTAAGATCAACTATGACAGGACAACATGAGAATCCTTCAATATCCACACTGGAGTAAAATGGTATTGTGTTTTGACACTGATACTCTTTGGCATGTTCTTCTCCTTGTTGCTGTCATTGTCTTCAGGGCACCTGAATTTACATTTACATTCTGCAATTGATAGAAAGCTGTTCAACCTCGCTTCCCTGTGAGCCAAGACAAAAGTGTAAAGACCTCATCAGAGAGTTGCTCTACGCTGATGACGCTGCACTAACATTCCACACTGGGGAATATCTTCAGCAGCAAATAGACAGACTCTCTCACACTTGTAAAGAGTTTGGTTTGACTATCAGCATCAGGAAGGCAAATGTCATGGTTCAGAATGTTATCAGATTGCCATCTATCATCATTGACAATATGACGCTGGAGGTTGTCACTAGCTTCACATATCTCAGCTCCACAACCACCAGCAATCTTTTACTAATGCTGAAATAAACAAAACATTGTAAAAGATCCAGCTGTTTGTGACAAACTCAAGGGGAGAGTTTGGAACAACAGCAACCTGATTGAGAACAGTGAACTCTAAGTCTACCAAGCCTGTGTCCTCAGGGTATTCCTCAACAGTGAGGAGATCCAGACAACAGCACAGGGCAGGAGAAAAGGCTGAGCAGTTTCCACCTTCTGCGTCTCAGGTTTATCTTTTGAACCTCTCGGCAGGACAAGTTCACTCACTCCGAGGTCCTGGAACAGGCTAATTCCATCAGTGTAAACTCACTGCTAAACCAATGATATCTACATTGACTTAGCCAGGTTCATTGGTTGAATAACAGCCATAAACCCAAAAATCTTCCATGTGGTGAATTGGCCGCTGGATCACTGTTTCCTGGGTATCTACATCTCTGCTACGAGGATACCCACTAGAAGGATTGGATAATGATGGACGTTAACCTTGATCACTGGGAGAGAGTCGCTGAATACCATGAGCCCTGGAGGCTGACGTTTTGGGGAAGGATGTTGGAAGAGGTGAATGTTTTTAAGGTAAGGATAAATTTTTGAACAATAAAGGAATTAAGGGTTATGGTGAGTGGGCGGGTAAGTGGAGTTGAGTCCACGTAAAGATGAGCCCTGATCTTATTGAATGGCGGTGCAGGCTCGATGGCCTATTCTTGCTCCTAGTTCTTATCTTTTTATGAAACAAAAAGCTCAGCTGGCTGAGCAGAGGAGCCAGAGAAAACCATTCCCAGTGAATCATGCACCTTCCCAACTCACTGTCTACATCTGTAGCAAACACAGCAAAGACCATCTGGGCCAGAGTCAGGCTCCTCAGTGTCCCCACGCAATGCTTAATACGGAAGTGACTAACATAGTTCAAAGCATCATTTTAACAGACAGAAAGCTGCCAAAAGGTATCCAGCCACCCGAGAGGGAGCCTTGGTCAAATGGCTAACCTGAAAGATGGCGCATCCCACAGTACTTCACTCATGTGCAGTTCTCGACCCTGTGCTGACCTCCCTGGATTGCAGCTTGAACAGACTGCCTTCTGATTCAAATTGAGATTGTTACACACTCAGCCGTGACTAACACTGTTATATATGTCAGAAACTCTTTCATATCATCTAATAGTACCTGGTCTGTGACTGTGGTCATTGTATGGCAAAAATATCGTTTACCTCACCAGCTGGACAGAGAAGCAGAGATCTTTATCTTTCATCAGAATGTTCCAACAATCAACCTGAAACTTTGGCTGGAATTCTCCAACATTGCCTGTGGCTGAGATTCTTCAACCTTGTCCACAGTTGGGATTCTCCAGCCCCACTGCAATGACTGGGGATTTGGCTGAGTGCGAAATTCTCCATTTTCACTGGCAGTGGGGACAAGATGTGTGACATTGTAGAATTTGGCCTGTTAACTCTATCTCTCTTATAGATACTGCCTGACCTGCTGCATATTTCCAGCATTTTCTTGTTTCTATTTCATATTTTTAACATCTTTAGTCTTTTGCTTTTATTACTTGTCTTTTCTCAATCATTTTAAAGCTTGAATCATTAAACAGCTTGAATCCAGCTGACAACGGGATCACCGACCGATTCTTTGATCATTTCTTCTATAGAGAAGAGACACAGTGGTTAACGCTGCTGTCTCACAGCCTCAGGGACCCGGGTTCAACTCCAGTCTCGGGTAACTGTGTGGAGGTTGTATATTTTCCCTGTATAGAGTATAATAAATGTGTAGAGTATAGGGCTAATGGTAGGACTCTTAATAGTGTTGAAGAACAGAGGGATCTTGGTGTATATGTGCATAGATCCCTGAAAGTTGGCAATCAAGTCGATAAGGTTGTTAAGAAGGCATACGGAGTCTTAGCTTTTATTGGTAGGGGGATTGAATTTCGGAGCCGCAACGTCATGTTGCAACTGTACAAAACTCTAGTGCGGCCGCACTTGGAGTATTGTGTGCAGTTCTGGTCCCCACATTATAAGAAAGATGTGGAGGCATTGGAGAGGGTACAGAGGAGGTTTACCAGGATGTTGCCTGGTATGGAGGGCAGGTCTTATGAGGAGAGGCTGAGGGATTTGAGGTTGTTTTCGTTAGAAAGAAGGCGGCTCGTAGTGCACCTCACTCACAGGGTTCCCGCTGGCGAGGGGTGAATAGAGAATCCCATTGAAAGCGGTGAGCCCAGTGAATCCCACTGTCAGGAAACACACGGCTGGGAGACTGGAGAATTCCCCCTCAATGTTCGCTAGGTGAGAATCAGCGGCAATCAGGTGGCAATTTTCCAACATGTAGTTAATTTTTTGGGGGGTGGGGATGGTGAGTTTTGCACCAGTTTGGAGAGGGGCAGGGCAGGGCCTCACTTTGCCGGCAAACCCAGCTTCACAGAGACTGGATGTCATTTTTAAAGAGCATCCTGATGTCAAAATGAAATTGAAGAACCCCCTCACCACCACCCCCCCCACTGGACATCTGGGACACCTCTCTCCCCTCATTGAAGGAGTGTTTCCCCATTACCCTCCCCTTTTCAACAAAGATCTAGGACATTGGCTCCCC
Organism: Sphyrna mokarran; assembly: GCA_024679065.1. Classification (NCBI taxonomy): domain Eukaryota; kingdom Metazoa; phylum Chordata; class Chondrichthyes; order Carcharhiniformes; family Carcharhinidae; genus Sphyrna; species Sphyrna mokarran. Next base: position 2,302,186 of record JAGIQG010000024.1, read on the forward strand.
CTTTATGACCCCTCCCCTCACTACCTCTCTTTATGACCCCCCTCTCAATGCCCTCCCTTTCATATCTCCTCTGCATGTTAGCCCCTACATGTTTCCCCTCACATGACCCCAACTTCATGACTATTATCTTCATGACTCTCTTCACATCCCAGTCCTCCTTTGACTCCATCCCTTTGGCACTATCCCTGCTACCCCAGAAACCTGGCACAGCCAGGTGGGGCAATGCCCAGCTATGTCCCTGACCATCCAGGGCTGCAATTGTCCCTTTACTCTACCTCCGATCATCAGCCCCTTCACCCCGCCTCCCCCACAGCCTGAGAGACATCTCCCTTCCCCTCCCACCCAACACCTTCCCCAGTGGATATCACTGGCATTCCGACTCCTCCATCCACTCCTGGCCACCACCACATCTAAATGAATCATTGCCCAACCCCACTCCCTCCCCGCACCCCATGAAGCTCCCACTGGGGCCTGCCCATCAGCACAGGTTGTTGTGGTGCCAGTCTGGTAGTGTTAACCTGTGCCAAGGAGCAGTGCCAGGGATATAGTACCAAGGCACTGCCTGACCATGTCCCTCTCCCCGGGGACTATACATTATTTTAAGTCGTGGGTGAACCCCCTGACAGGTTCACGTCTGTGTGAGCCTATTGTAAATCACGCCAACATGATATCACAGCACAGTGTCAGTATACCACAGGGGTGAAAATCCAACAATGGGAAAGGAGTTAATAACTCTTAAATATGTTCAAATGAATGTAAACCAGGTTCTGCACACTATGGGTGTGATCCTGATGACATCACTGGCGAGGAGTGGGGAAGATTCAGAATTGCATTCTCATTAGCAAGAACTGTGACTTCCGGATCTTGGGACCCTTCTGGAATTTGAACAGATGGTGAACAGAGTCAAGATTGTCCTCTTAACGTCTAATGATGTGTAGGTTAGGGGGATTAGCCACGGTGAATATGTGAGGTTATGGAAATAAGGTGGAGGGAGTTGGGTCTTCATAAGATGCTCTGTCAGAAAGTCAGTGTAGTCTCGATAGGCTAAATGGCCTCCTCCTGCACTGTAGGAATTCTATAACTCTATGATTTTCAATTGGCAGGTTGTAGCTAGTGCAATATCACACAGTCAGTCATTGAACCTCAGTTAATCGCAATGTAAGTGAATGACTTTGACGAGGGAACTGAGTTTACTTTTCCAGGTTTGCTGACAATACAAAATTAAGTGAAAACTAACCAGTGAGGGGGATGCAAAAGGCTGCAAAGGGCACAAACAAGTTGCACGCGTGGGCGCATGGTGGATGGAATGCCTTGTGGTGTTGCATGAAGTCATCACTTTACTCGGAAAAATAAAAACAAGCAAAATATTTTTGAACAGTGACAGAGAAATGTCTGTTTTCAGAGGGAGCTGGGTGCCCGTTACACAAGTCTGAACCCATATAGCATGTACCTGAGCCACGTGTAGATACAGCAAGCACGTTGGCAAAGTAGTGCAGACATGAATGAGGTCAAATGGCCTCCTTCCGAACTGCAGGGTTTCTAAGCAATCAGGAAGGAAGTTGTATATTGACTTTGTTACAGAGTGATTGGAGAACAGATTCAATAAGTTTACAATGATTAAGAAATGCGAGAACAATGTGGGAAGGTCAGAAGATGAGCTGCGATCTTGCTGGGTGTTGGAAGAGACTCAAAGGGCTTATTTCTTGTGTTCAACTGTCGATTGTATTAGTATTTAATTCTATTAATACAGAAATGCAACATGATAGAATTCTCCCGCTTTATTATTTTTGTCCGTGTACCAAAACTGGTCATTGATGATGAATTCTGTTCTGTGGTTGGAACTAGGCCTTTCCTGTTTTTACACTTTAGTTTTCTGTCAGCACCTTTGAATTGCACTTTTAAAATCTGATAAAAAGAAATGGCACACTGAAGGTTCGAATCTACATCAAAACGTTGTTGCATTTTGTAGCAGATTTTTTCCAGGAAGCTCAGAGTTTAATTTATTAACTAAAAATATTAGACATAGCAATAAGCAGAAATGTGTCATTATAATCATGTGATGTGTATTTTAAAGGTTGCCGTGGGGAAGTGAATTTTCCTGATTGTTGAATAACTTTTTGTGGCAAGATGGGTTACTCCCTAATAAACCAATCTTTATTTCTGATATTAGAATGTTCGAAAATGCAGATACAATTTTATTTTACTTTGCAATGAAAATATCTTATCCTGTCTTACGGAAGACATCACCAACGATGTCAATACTTGTCTATTTTTCAACAACATCTTGCATTTATATAGCAGCTTTCTTTTTGTAAAACATCCCAAGGCCCTTCACAAGAGGATTAATGCATAAAATTTGACTCCAATCCATATTAGGAACATTGGATTGATGGCAGAAAGCTTTCCAACAAAGTAGATTTTAACTCGATTCTTAAAGGAGATAAGAGAGAGAAAAAGGTGGAGGTGGAGAATTCCAAAATTTATAGGATTCAGACTATAGAAAGCACGGTCACCATGGTGAAGCAATTTCAACCAAGGTCTCAAGAGGCCAACATCAGAAGAGCAAAAATAACTGAGGATTGTAAGATAGAAGGAGATTACTGAGAGTGTGAGGCCCTGGAGGGATTGGCAAATAAGGACTGGAATTTTAAAATTGAGGAGGTGGCAATGTAGGTAGTTGACAGAGGTGACAGAGTGAGTTAGGACATGGGCAACAAAGTTTTAGATGAACTCAGGTTTGCAGAAAGCACAGTATGGGAGGCTAGCCAGGAGAGTATTGGAATAGTCAGGGCTAAGAGGTAACAAAGGCATGAGTGAGGGCTTCAGCAGCACAAGAGGAGTGATGAGTATGGAGTCAGATGATACTACAGAGGTGAAATTGAGTGGACTCAGTGATAGCAGGAGTTGGGGTCAGATGTTCATCTCTGGGCCAAAAGTGACACTAAGATTGTGACGAGTTTGGTTCAGCCTCAGACAGGAGAGGTGAGAGGGATGGAGTTAGTGGCATGGACCAGATTTTCCATTCCCAGGGTGGGGAATAGGGAGTCTTTTCCACCACAGAGACTGATAGGAGTTTGCAATGTATTGTGTTACCCTAACTTCATGAATGATGCAGTTGGAGGTTTCCTGGTGTATCACACAGCAGGACAGGCACTAGGGTTCACTTCCCACCATCAAATCTGAGTGCCATTTTTAAAAAGTACCTGGATATAACTGACCCAGAACTGAAATAAGAGAATGGGCCTCCAGGATCACTCTGAGGCTGGAAGATGGATTTTGGAAGTGGAAGACGTGCCTGGCAGATGTTTCTCCTACTCACTGCTGCAGGTTCCAGGGTCCATTCTTCCTCGAGGCCTTTATCCCAATCTCTACAGGTTTCCCCTGGCTTTTCTCAGTTGGATAGCAATATGTACATGTCACATGGTTCTGACATATTCCCCACCAGTGTGACTTCTCACTGGCAACATGGACGGTGGGGCAGGAGGAGCAATTTAAATTATGCTTTCACCTGCATCCGATTAACGGGATGCAAATCAGTTTCACACTTTCCTTTTGGAGGAAAAGGTGACTACAATGGCAGGCAGGAGTGTGAGATCCCGTTATCATTTTACACCAGCAGCAACCCGATTTTCCAGCTCCCATTACCATTTCCCCCTCCCTCTCCTCCTCCCCCACAGTCCCCCCCCCCCTTCACACCCTTCCCCACACCCCTCCTCCACCTCCCCTGCACCCCACCTGCCATTGCGAGTCTAACTGGGAAAATCTGTTCAACGGCTTCAATCTTCCCAATATTTAGCTGGAAGAAGTTGCTGCCCATCCAGAAATGGATATGGGACAAGAAGTCTGATAAATCAGAGGGTAGAGGCTGAGAGGTGCTGGTGAGGCAGCGCTGTGTGACCAGAGCATACATGCAGCTAAAAACTTTCAGAACAGGCCACCAAGGAATAACACCAAGATGAGAAACCGAAGAGGCCAAAGGTAGATCAGAGGAAGCTGTCTGAGGCACTGATGCAGAAGCAGGGAGAACATAGAACATTACAGCGCAGTACAGGCCCTTCGGCCCTCGATGTTGCACCAACCAATGGAACCCATTTTATGACCCTCTATCCTAAACTATTCCAATGTTATCCATATGTCTGTCCACTGCCCATTTGAACACCCTTAAACTTGACGAGTCCACAATTGCTGCAGGCAGGGCATTCCACGCCCTTACTACCCTCTGAGTAAAGAACCCACCTCTAACATCTGCCCTATAACTATCACCCCTTAATTTAAAGCTATGTCCCCTCGTGTTATCCATCTCCATCCGAGGAAAAAGGCTCTCACTGTCCACCCTATCTAACCCTCTGATCATCTTATATGTCTCAATTAAATCACCTCTTAGCCTTCTTCTCTCTAATGAAAATAACTTCAAGTCCCTTAACTTTTCCTCATAAGACCTACCCATCATACCAGGTAACATCCTGGTAAACCTCCTCTGTACCCTTTCCAATGCCTCCACATCTTTCTTATAATGTGGTGACCAAAACTGTACACAATACTCCAAGTGCAGCCGCACCTGAGTTTTGCAAAGTTGCAACATAACATCTCGGTTCCGAAATTCAATCCCTCTACCAATAAATGATCACACGCTATACGCCTTCTTAACAACATTATCAACTTGAATATGAACTTTTAGAGATCTATGCACTGTACACCAAGATCTCTCTGCTCACCTACGCTACTAAGAGTCCTACCATTATCCCTATATTCTGCACACAAATTACTCTTACCAAAGTGAATCACCTCACACTTTTCCACATTAAACTCCATTTGCCACTTCTCGGCCCAGCTCTGCAACTTATCTATGTCCCTCTGCAAACTGTAACGTCCATCCTCACTGTCTACAACTCCTCCGACTTTGGTGTCGTCAGTAAATTTACTAACCTATCCCTCTACACCCTCAACTAGGTCATTATAAAAACAAACAACAGTGGCCCCAAAGCAGATCCCTGAGGTACACCACTTGTAACTAAACTCCAGGATGAATATATCCCATTAACCACCACCTTCTGTCTTCTATCAGCTAGCCAATTCCTAATCCAAATTGCTAAATCTCCCTCAATCCCATGCATCTGCATTTTCTGCAGTAGTCTTCCATGGGGAACCATATCAAATGCCTTGCTAAAATCCATGTACACCACAGAGGTACATTGGGAGAGGAGACATTGGCAGTGATTCTATGGCTACAATGAGATAAATAAGAATAGAAGCATTTGAGTACAATCCCACCCAGCTGAACATTTATACTTTATCTACAAAGTATTTAACTATATGAGACTTTTTAAGAATACATCCTTCCTCCTTAGAGTTGATTGTGAGGTGTGATGAGGGTGAGAGACATATATCGATTTCTGTTCAAATTCCCAATGGAGACACTTTCATTTATTTATAACAAAAATGAATTTGTCTCAAAATTCATTCCTACATTGCTTTCAGAAAGAATCAACTACAGAAATTCAGAAAAGTAATCTTTGATTTGCCACACCTTATGACATTGAAAGGTAAGAGAGATAGGAACCGGAGGAGTCTTTCTTTAGCCTGCTCCACAATTTCTTCAAATCATTTTCCTCTAACTTCATTGACCTGCCTTGGCTCAGTAAACTTTAACATCCTGATCCAGCAAACATCCAACTATCACCATCCTGAAATTTTCAAGTACCTCCCAACCTCAAAGACATTTTGGGGGAGAGAGGCATGAATTTCTTTGCGTAAAGAAGTGCTTCTTTAAAAATGCCCTTCAAAAACTTGGAGCAAATGTAAAGATTTTTCCTCCTGGTTCTCGACTCCTCTATCAGGAAATGGTTCCAGTGATCCACCAACTTCTTTTATTGTAAAATCCTCAATTCAATCACTCATTCTGTGCTCAAGGGAATACAGCCATGTAACCTGTCTTCATAATTTAACCCTTTATCATTCTAGTCACTCTGTACTGAACCTCCTCTTGGAGGCACGGTGACTAGAACTGAGCAAAGACTCCTAAACGGAGAGGAAGCAGAGGAAAAATGTGAAATAACTCCTTCTGTTAGACATAGTTACAGAGACAATTGTATGAACACATCTGACCCTCCTCTGAGAGTCCATGTTGCTAACTTGTGCACCATAGAACATAGAACATTACAGCGCAGAACAGGCCCTTCGGCCTTCGATGTTGCGCTGACCAATTAAGAAAAAGCAATGACCCTCTAACCTAAACCATTCCCTTTTCATCCATAAACCTATCTACTGACCACTTAAATGCCCCCAAACTTGGCGCATCTACAACTGCAGCAGGCAGGGCATTCCATACCCTTACCACCCTCTGGGTAAAGAACCTACCTCTGACATCCGTCCTATAACTACTACCCCTTAATTTAAAGCTATGTCCCCTCGTGCTAGCTTTCTCCATCCTAGGAAAAAGGCTATCACTGTCCACCCTATCTAAACCTCTAATCATCTTATATGTTTCAATAAGATCTCCTCTTAGCCGCCTTCTTTCTAACGAAAACAACCACAAATCCCTCAGCGTCTCTTCATAAGACCTGCCTTCCATACCAGGCAACCTCCTGGTAAACCTCCTCTGTACCCTCTCCAATGCCTCCACATCTTTCTTATAATGTGGGGACCAGAACTGTACACAATACTCCAAGTGCGGCCGCACTAGAGTTTTGTACAGTTGCAACTTGACGTTGCGGTTCTGAAATTCAATCCCCTTACCAATAAAAGCTAAGACTCCGTATGCCTTCTTAACAACCTTATCGACTTGATTGCCATGGAACATATAAACTGAATGGAGCAAATCTTTCACATTGAATCTGGATTTGAAATGTGTTGAGCTATGCAATTCATGACCAGTGACCTTACAATAAAGGAAGTCCCTTATAGTAACCTGACCACTTCATTCACACATTGGTTTATCATGCGGTTGGTTCTTGATGAAATATTTTCCATTCACTTCAGTTGTCCACCCGATATTCTATTTAAAGATTCAAAGAATGTTGCACAAAACTGACCGTTGCAGCCAAAGACACTCAAAGGTTTATAAATACCTTTGTATATTTGAAATGCAGAAAGTGCCAGTCTGAGCACATTGTCAATTTAATTTGCTTTGTTCAGTTGTAATTATAAAGAACAAAGAAAGTACAGCACAGCAACAGGTCCTTCGACCCTCCAAGCCTATTACATTGTCCTATTTAGACAAACCACTTATGTCTTTCTATTCTCTGTTCTATCTAGATAAGTCTTAAAAATCCACCTCAACCACTTCACTTCGCAGAGCATTCCAGGCCCCCACCAGCCTCTGTGTAAAAAAAAACTTCTCCCTCATATCTCCACTGAACATTTCCCCCCACCCCTTTTACCCTGAACTTATGCTCCCTTGTAACTTCTGCTCTGGGAAAAAACTTCCACCTATTCACCTTATCCATACCTCTCATAATTTTATAAACTTCTATCAGGTCATCCTTCAGTCTCTATCTTTCGGGGGAGCACAATCTCAGTTTATTCATTCTTTCCTCATAGTTAATACCCTCCATACCAGGCAATATCCTGGTAAACCTTTTCTGTACCCTCTCTAAAGATTCCACGTTCTTCAGGTAGTGTGGTAACCAGAATTGGACACAGTATTCTAAATGTGGCCGAACCAGCGTTGTATACAACTGTAACATATTTTATATTCGATACCCCGGCAAGCATGCCATATGCTTTCTTCACTATCTTTTCCACTTGTGCTGCTACCTTTAAGGATCTGTGGACCTGTACTCCCAGATCTCTATGTGTCTCTGATGGTTCTGCCATTTATTTTACAGCCTCCACCTGAATTGGATCTACCAAAATGCATCACCTCGCATTTGGCTGGATTAAATTCCATCTGCGATTTCTCTACCCATTTTGCCAGCCTATCTATATCCTACAGTATTCTCTGATAATCTTCAGCACTATCCACAACTCTGCCAATCTTAGTATCATCCATAAACTTGCTAATCTTCCAACTCATTTAAACAACAGAGATTAAAATCCAACAGGTTTATTTGGTAGCAAATGCTTTTAGCTTTTGGAGCACTACCCCTTCATCAAGTGAGTGGGAGCTCTGTTCACAAACAGGGCATATAAAGATATATAAAGATGTATAAAGGCATTTAATTGTGTTTGTATTTTTATATGCCCTGTTTGTGAACAGAACTCCCACTCACCTGACGAAGGAGCAGTGTTCTGAAAGCTAGTGGCGTTTGCTACCAAATAAACCTGTTGGACTTTAACCTGATGTTGTGAGACTTCTTACTGTGAACACCACTAGTTACGGACCTCTATTCAGAAAAACACCTCTGTCTTCTATGGCCAAGCCAGTTCTGAATCCATTTAGCTAGTTCACCCCTGATCCCTTGAGATTTAATTCTTTTGCACTAGACTGCCATGAGGGACCTTATCGAATGCCTTACTAAAGTCCATGTAGACAATACCTACAGCCCTTCCCTCGTCAACGATTTTTGTCACCTCCTCAAAAAACTCAATTAAATTTGTGAGACATGACCTCCCAAGTACAAAACCACACTGTCCACAAATGGACTAAACTGAAGCGGCCTTTCATTTAACATTTAAACCTGAGTTCATTCTGCTTTGCTATAATCCACAGCGTGCATTGTACAAGTTAGAACAATGGCACAACAGACAATGAGCAGTAAAATTGACATGCTGAAGTTCAAATGCCGCAGAGGTTTTATTTCAAGTTGCGACACTATCTCTGTGGATCTTTTAACCTCATTACAACATCTGGGTGGGTCTGGATCACTGAAAACTGAATCGATCGTTGTAGCAAATGCTAGGGAATGTTCAGATTGTGGCAGTTTGCAAAATATATTCAGCAGCAATTTATTGATCTGTTTTTGTGATATATATACCTGCCAAAAAAATTTCATAAATCTGAAAGTTTGTCAGCTTTGCTCTATATCTACAGAATCTAGAATCATAGAATCCCAATCAATCCATTGAGTCTATACCAACCACAATCCCACCCAGGCCCTATTCCTGTAACCCTCATTTACCCTGCCATCCCCCTGACACTGTGGTCAATTTAGCATGGCCAATCCATCTAACCTGCACATCTTTAGGTCATGGGAGGAAACCAGAGCACCGGGAAGAAACCCACACAGACAGAGGGAAAACGTGCAAACTCTACACAGATAGTGACCCGAGGCCAGAATTGAACCAGGGTCCCTGGCACTGTGAGGCAGCAATGCTAACCACTGTGCCATGTTGCCACCCTCTTCCCACAGGTTCATGACTGATGTGGACAGCTTCCATCAATACTGCTTAGTTTGTCAAATTTCCACCATGGATTCCCAATCTCCCACAAAACCCACAGCCATTTCCATCATTTCCCCAGGGATTCCACTTTATTTACAGTGAGAGGTTGGAGAAGCTCCTGCGAAAATTACTGAGGCAGATATCTTGCTTAGAGCGATGAACATGGGCAAATTTAGAAATGTTTTAAAATAATTCAGAATGTAAAGTTAAAAAGTAATATTCACAATTCACAGGTCCCTGTTCATATTTCTATAGAAAGGCATACTCAGACTTCAAAGTAACAATAGAGTGACACCATTTACTTTTATTTAATTTAAGCTTTTTGACATTTATTATCACTAGATAATTATTTATTTTTTCCAATAGTAACCAGTTTTGTTCTTGGTTGTGGGTGGATCCATATTACAGATAAATAATTTGTAGAAAAGTTGTCTTTGCCCACCGATATTTCCACAACCATAATTTTGCTGATGCTGTTTTTTGTTCATTCGTTCATAGGTTTTGGGCGTCCTTAAGTACGGGAGGGGGGGAGGGGGTTACTGAGTGGCTTTGTTCAGCTATTTCAGAGCTAGAGAAGTTAAGAATCAACCACATTGCTGTGGCTCTAGAGTTACATCTAGGCCAGACCAGGTAAGGAAGGCAGATTTCCTTCCCTAAAAGACATTACTGAATCAGATGAGTTTTCCGACAATATGGCAGTTTCACGTTCATCATTATTGATGTAGCTTTTTATTTCAAACTTCAATTAATTTTGAACTTCTCAGCTGCCATCATGGAATTTTGAACATGTGACCTCCACATCATCACTCCAAGTTCAATAGCATTGCCTCCATGATATCGCATCCTAACTTAGCAGTGACTTCTAGCTGAAAATTACTGAATTTAAATTATTTGCTAATTCAGTTCTTTGGACAAAAATTCCCTTTTTGTTTTTATATTTACATTATTTAATTTATTAGATAGTTACATTCATAATAAAAAAGTCTTTGACTGAATCATCACAGTAACAACACAGCTTTAGATGAAATTAATGGATAAATTTTGGGCTGGGCCTATTTTGAGGTTAAGGCCTGGTGGTGTGTGACTAACTGTAAATAAAGTGGAATCCCTGGGGAAATGATGGAAATGGCTGTGGGTTTTGTGGGAGATTGGGAATCCATGGTGGAAATTTGACAAACTAAGCAGTATTGATGGAAGCTGTCCACATCAGTCATGAACCTGTGGGAAGAGGGTGGCAACATGGCACAGTGGTTAGCATTGCTGCCTCACAGTGCCAGGGACCCTGGTTCAATTCTGGCCTCGGGTCACTATCTGTGTAGAGTTTGAAGATAAAGGGCATTGACATCAGTGGACAGGGCAAGCAAGCTAAAGTTTTTAATCAGATCCTTCATCACTCAAAATGTTGACTTGTTTGTTTTGTGCAGTGTTGTTGCCTGACCTGCACACTGTTTTCCAGCTGCTACTAATCTATGTACAATTAATAATCACATCAAAACTTCTCTTGAACTGCCACTGATGTTAAAACAATAAAATCAGAATATTATCATTATTGTCAATAATCTTACTCTGCTGTACAAGTTAATGTGCAGAAACTGATACTGAACTGGATAATTTAATTGACTGCTTCAAGTTGGATCAGTTTTTATGGAGTGCCTCTTATGATGGATTCATGTAATTGGTGTTAAAGGCATTTCCCAAGAGGCTGGCAGCTGGAGGATTCACTACCCCCACTCATTAAAATCAATAGTTACTCTCTGACCAATTTCATCATATTTACATCTTAAATTCCATAGTACAGGAACTTTTACAATCTCCATCTTGTACTGTTCATAACTTGTTCCCTTTTCGCTCTTGAGAAGGAAGTGGTGAGCTGTTTGCTTGAAGTCCATAGTCTGTGGATACACCTACAATGCTGTTAGGGATGGCAGCTCAGGATTTTGACTCAGTGACTGTGAAGGAATGGCAAAATAGTTTTATATTTCCTTCTGATGTCCTTGAGCACAATGAGGTCAATGTCATATGATCTCTGATTCATGAAGGTTATTATGAACACTAAAGAAATGAACAAGTTGATGTGAGAGAAACAGTTCAGTAACTCTCCAAACCACAGGAAAGTTTAGTACAGCCTTTGCTGACTATAACTAACTCAATGCAAATGCTGTAAAGTTTGTATTAAGCAGGACTGTCAAAGAGTTTAACATCTAATCATAAAATTGACTTCAAAATCAAAACATAAGCAAATTCATAATTAGATTTTTAAAATCTTCTTCCTCCAAACAAAACACAAACAAACTATTTTTTGTTTGGAAGCTGAGGAACAAAATTTTGACAAGTAGTTCTGAACTTAAAAAAAACTCAAAATTTCAAATGTAGACTTACTCTGGAGTTTTACATTTTAAATATCAGAATGTAATTATTCCAATGGCATTTTTTCTGTGTCTACAAGTTCACTGTCATCATATCCACAGCAGACACTATTGTCTCATTCTAGCAAATGAGATCAGCACGATGGCTTCTCAGTCTTTAGCTAAGATCAAATGTATGCACCCAGGATAAGCAATAGGGTTAAACTGAGGCTTTATCTGATACAACTTCTTAAAGCCCTCTCAGCCCATTGGCTAAGGTGAAATTCAGATCGAGACTGGGAGGGGCTGGAATGCCTCATCCCATCAGATTAGACCTGGTTTGTCCCTTATATGGGGACTCTGATTGAACTCAATTAGCTTTTTGATTCAGAATAAAGTACCAAAAGGTACCCAAAAGAAAACATATAGTTTTATTGGGTGATATGCCTTGCATGGTAGATTTAAAAATGCCTTGTTGCTACCATTTAATAATACCCTCGGATGCCTAAAGACCAAAACAGGTTTCCCTGGTGTGAATCATTTTATTTCTTAGTGTCACAAGTAGGCTTACATTAAACTGCAATGAAGCTACCATCAAAATCCCCGAGTTGCCACACTCCAGCACCTGTTTGGGTCCACAGAGAGAGAATTTAGCAAGGCAAATCCACCTAACCAGCACATCTTTCATTCTGTGGGAGGAAACCGGAGCACCCGGAGAAAACCCACACAGAATATGTAGACTCCACACAAACAGTGATCCAAGCTGGGAATCAAACTCAGGTGGCACTGTGAGGAGGAAGTGCTAATCACTGTGTCACCATGCTGTCATATGAATACCATTTCTGTGATGTTTCAGCCATTGTACATATTATCCAGAGAAAGAGTGCAATGAAATATTTCAGGTGTGTGGAAGATATTAATACTGGCCAGTAAGTATTACAAACAGGGACAGGAGACTACCTGGATGTAAATCAAGTCATGGGAGATTCACCTTACAACACCAAAGTTGCTATTTATATCATTTATCCTTTTTGTTTCAGAATGTAAAAAGGATAACATTCAGGTTACAGGTCAGGAAATACCAAAAATTAATGTAATCTCATTAAACTTTTAATAAATATTCTAATATTAAGAAGCATTCTGTCTGATGTTTCACTGTCTCTTTGCCAAGTTTTGGATTTAAATTACTCCTGATTTGATTTGGTTGACATTGAATCCAAAATATCCAGTCCCACATTTCAGTTATGCATTTTGTCAGTTTGTCATATTGTTTTTTTTTATGTTTTGAAGAAACACTGTTAAGATCTTTGAAGTCATTTTTAAAAACTTGAGTTGCTGCCTCACAAAACTGACAAACGATGTCAAATCAACCTTCAAACAACAGCTGTTCTTTCAGCATGCTCCTACATGCAATAGCACACATTCTCTCCATCTGGAGACAATTAAAATCCCAATTAATTTACAATTCACATTAATAATGATTAATTTTATACAGCACAGATCCAGATCCAATAGTCAGTGTTTATTCTCTCCAGGAACTCCTCCCACTCCTCCTTTTGAAACAAGAGTATAACACATTTATATCTCCCTCAAATGCTTATTGAGATTCCTCCCAAATGAATCAGTGTTAATCCATCTCATCTATTCCATGTGGTGGATAGTTCACATTCTAACCACTCTCTGGATAAAAAAGTTATTCCTGAATTGCCCATTGGATTTATCAATGACTAAATATTTGTGACTAGATTGATGTGTGGCACGGTGGCACAGTGATTAGCACTGCTATCTCATAGTGTCAGCGACCCATGTTCAATTCCGGGCTTGGAACACTGCCTGTGTAGAGTTACATGTAATACTTGTGTCTGTGTAGGTTTCCTCCCAGTGCACCAGTTTCCTCCAACAGTCCAAAGATGTGCACGTTCGATGTATTGGCCTTGCTAAATTGCTCCTTTTGTGTCCTGGGATGCATCAGTTAGAGAGATTGGGGAGTAAATATTAGGGTTACACAAATAGGGCCTGGATAGATTGTTGTTGGTACAGACCTGATGGGCCGAATGGTCTCTTTCTGCACCGTAGCAGTTTTATGATTCTATGGTTCAATGATAGATTAATGGTCCCCAGTCTCCTCCACAAGTGGAAACATCCTGATGCCTTCACCAGCAGACTAATTTGAGATAAAACCTTCTCCTACATAACAAGCCCTAAATGCCTGTCAGGCTGCTGTCAGGAGAAACTGCAGTGGGTTTTAACCATACAGATTCTTTTCAGAATCAGTTGATTACCAACTAATAAATGGGCTCTAATCTGTAAACAAAATCATATAAAAGAATTTATATATCATCCCTAGTCTGTAATTCTTTTTGATCATAGAACATAGAACATTACAGCACAAACAGGCCCTTTGGCCCACAAGTTGTGCCGATCATATCCCTACCTACCAGGCCTATCTATAACCGTCAATCCTATTAAATCCCATGTACTCATCCAGAAGTCTCTTAAAAGACCCCAACGAGTTTGCCTCCACCACCACCGATGGCAGCCGATGAATATCATTGGAAAAGTGGAGTGAGATTTAGAAAATGAACACACCACATGGAATACTTAATCAATAATTAATTACCCAATTGGAGACAAAAAAACCTGGATTAGGATTTGGAAAGAAAGATCCATAAAAGGATATGGGGGACAGCATGGCATTGAGATTAGAGTACTGTTTCATTTGAAGAGTAAATCTGATATGATTAACTGGGATGACCCATTCTAAGGTTATTCTATAAAATAAATAGGCATATAGCCACAGAAACATAGCAGAGAGACTAATGTCACTGTCTATATACACATAAATTAAACCTGAAGGCTCAAATATTTTGACAATATAGTTAAAATTAATATGGCAAGAAGGAGCATGATTTTCAATAACAAAACGTATATTTATTGAATGCTTTCAAGAGGAAAACATCTCAAAATCCTTCACTAGAACTTTGGTGAGCAATGTCTGACACAGAGGCACATGAGAAGATATTAAAGAAGATGAGCAAAAGCTTAGTCAAATTGGCAAGTTTTAAGAAGTGACTTAACGACAACTGAGAAAGAGAGAAAAAGAGAAAGAGAGGGTTGAATGTCAGTGAGGTTTAGGAATGGAATTCTAGATCCTAAGGTTTAGACAGCAAGTGTCCAGTGGTATAGCAATGAAAATCAGCAGTTTACTAGGCGGAAGATTTGGAGGAGCCGTGAATTTTGTGGAAAGCTGTGGGCTCGAGATCACAGGGATAAGGAGTAGTGAGATCATGTAGGGCTATGAAAACAGAAATGAACATTGTAAAATTGGGTGGCATGGCGGCACAGTGGTTAGTATGACTAACTCACAGCGGCAGGGACCCAGGTTCAATTCTGGCCTTGGATGACTATCTGTGTGAAGTTTGTACATTCTCCTGGTCTCTGTGTGACCATTGCTGGACTGGGAGCCAATGTAGGATAGCAAGCCCAGAATGTTAGGATATGGGTTGAGTTACTGGAGCTCTTGTTTAAACTGTGTTCAGGGTCCACAATGTGTTGTCTTTATGTTATTGTTCTTATTGCCTTTGAGTAAGAGTCATGGATCATTTTAGCACAATCCAAAGTGCCCTTGAAGTTTTCTGATTAAAATATTGTTTTAATTAGAAAACTTCAACTATTTCTATAAAGTTGGAGGTGTATTGATAATTGGTTGTTTTAAATGTTTCCTTTTTTTTCTACACTGAAGCATTACAGCACTTTCTTACTGGTGGGGAAGTCTTCAGAAGTTCTTTGGCTAACTTCAGGCTTTCCATCACCACTTCCTACCAGAATTCGATAATACACAACACATTTACTCATAAAGAAGCTGGAATACAGACGGTTCTGTAGATAATGGGGATGCTGAATCTGATTGACATTCAATCATTTGTACCACAGTAGTGTTCAGTGTAATGGTCACCTGTTTAACCTTCAAGTTCAGTGTTACGACGGGCTGAGAAACCATTTAAATTTCACAGTGCCAAAAAGCCTTGACATTGAGTGCAGAGAGATAAATTGCACTTGCTTAAAATGTATTTTTAAAATGTTGTATTTAAACATGTAAGGCCACAATCATCAAGACTGAAAAATAGAGATTATCCTGTGGATAGAACATTCCCTCGGGTGAATCCTTGTAAAGATTCCAGCTCCAGCCCAATGAACACGTATCAGCGTTCTGCAAAATCTTGGCCCTGATTCCTTCCAATGGCAGTCTGCAACCGATGCTAATTAGTGTCCGACTGTAAACCTATCTGATATTGTCCCATTCTGTGAGAAAATATCTTTTCTTTGGCATCAGTAAACTGAATGAGATTGGAAATTCTCCAAATTGGAAAAATGAGACACAGAACACCATCTACTATTTTGTCATTTCAATTAACAGAGTTCTATTTTAGACTATGAATGATCACACAGAATTTCACCAAGTCAAATGTTTTCCCTTGAGCTTTAACATATTAGGGGCCAGTTCCTAAATTTTGTTTGCCAAGAGTTTCCTGGCATCATTCGTTTTTTATAATTACTAAATCTACTTATTAATGGGCACACGTTTCTTAAAACTATTCTGACAATGTAATTTTTTTATTATTTGGTCTTTCGAATAATATTTTAGAATGGGATCAGAGTTAAAATCATGAAGAAAAATAATTGTCATTTGTAGAAGATGAGATCTGACATGAATCTATTTATGGTCCATTGTTATTTCAGGTCAAAGGATAAAACTGGTTTGTTTAAACATGTGAATACTTGATTTCAGCTGCAGACATCACAGCTGATCAATAGGATACATGCAGTCGTTACCATTACTGTCACATGGCACCAGAGACATGGGTTTGATTCCCGGCTTGGGTCACTATCTGTGTGGAGTCTGCACGTTCTCCCCGTGTCTGCATGGGTCTCCTTCGGGTGCTCCAGTTTCTTCCCACAATCCAACAATATGTGGGTTAGGTGGATTGGCCATGCTAAATTGCCCATTAGCATCAGGGAGATTAGTTAGGGTAAATGCACGGGGCTATGGGGATAGAGCTGGGTGGGATTGCAGTCGATGCAGGCTCGATGGGTTGAATAGTCTCCTGCACTGTAGGGATTCCGTGAAGGCAAGCTTCCAATATTGGACAATACGTGTTATTTCCTTTATTTATTTCCTTTATTACTAAAACTAAATTGGTTTTGGTCATTTAAAACTAATATTAAATGAAATACTTTATGACATCTATAAGAAAGATTATCACGAATGAACTAACTCTGCATTTGAATGACAAAGACCCCAAAATTGTTCAGTTTGGCTTTAGCAGACAGATTAAGAATTAATATACATTTGCATTGGTCTTATTCAGAAGGTCAGTCGAACTTTGTATTCAGGTGCAAACTGTAACTGCTTTAACACAGTAAATTAAAATACAGTTTGAGGACCAGTTTACAATAGCTTATGTTTTGGTCTGGATACTGGATACTAGTTGTTGAGGAGAATGCTGAGATACAGGCTACTAGACTAGATGAGATTGAGGTTCATAAGGAGGAACTGTTAGCAATTCTGGAAAGTGTGAAATAGATAAATCCACTGGGCCGGATGGGATTTATCCTAAGATTCTCTGGGAAGCTAGGGAGGAGATTCCAGAGTCTTTAGCTTTGATCTTTAAGTCATCATTGTCTACAGGAATAGTGCCAGAAGACTGGAGAATAGCAAATGTTGTCCCCTTGTTCATAGAACATAGAACATAGAACATAGAACATAGAACATTACAGCACAGAACAGGCCCTTCGGCCTTCAATGTTGCGCCGACCAATAGAAAAAGCAATGCCCCTCCAAACTAAACCATTCCCTTCTCTTCCATATACTTATCAACTAACCTCTTAAACGCCACCAAACTTGGCGCATCTACAACTGCTGCAGGCAGGGCATTCCACTCCCGAACCACCCTTTGGGTAAAGAATCTACCTCTGATATCCGTCCTATAACTATCACACCTTAATTTAAAGCTGTGTCCCCTCGTGCTAGCTTTTTCCATCCTAGGAAAAAGGCTATCACTGTCCACCCTATCTAAACCTCTAATCATCTTATATGTTTCAATAAGGTCTTCTCTTAGCCGCCTTCTTTCTAATGAAAACAACCTCAAATCCCTCACCTCTCCTCATAAGACCTGCCCTCCATACCAGGCAACATCCTGGTAAACCTCCTCTGTACCCTCTCCAATGCCTCCACATCTTTCTTATAATGTGGGGACCAGAACTGCACACAATACTCCCAAGTGCGGCCGCACTAGAGTTTTGTACAGTTGCAACATGACGTTGCGGCTCCGAAATTCAATCCCTCTACCAATAAAAGCCAAGACTCCATATGCCTTCCTAACAACCTTCTCGACCTGACTGCCTACTGTCAGGGATCTATGCACATACACACCAAGATCCCTCTGTTCATCTAGACTACTAAGAATCCTACCATTTGCCCTATACTCTACACATTTATTATTTCTGCCATAGTGCATTACATCACACTTTTCCACATTAAACTCCATTTGCCACCTCTCGGCCCAGCTCTGCAACTTGTCCAAGTCTCTCTGCAAACTATAACACCCCTCTTCACTATCTACCACTCCACCGACTTAGTGTCATCTGCAAATTTTACTAATCCATCCTTCAATACCCTCATCCAGATCATTTATAAAAATTACAAACAGCAGGGGCCCCAAAACAGAACCCTGAGGCACACCACTTGTCACCGAACTCCACGATGAATATCTCCCATCAACCACCACCCTCTGTCTTCTATCTGCCAGCCAATTCCTAATCCAATTAGCTAAATCACCCTGTATCCCATACATCTGCATTTTCTGCAGAAGTCTTCCATGGGCCACCTTATCAAACGCCTTACTAAAGTCCATATATACCACATCAACCGCCTTAACCCCATCCACCTCTTTGGTCACTTTTTCAAAAAACTCAATGAGGTTAGTAAGGCACGACCTACCTTCACAAAACCATGCTGACTATCCCCAATCAATTCATTTCTCTCTAAATAACTATAAATCCTATCCCTAATAATTCTCTCCAATACCTTGCCCACAACAGAAGTAAGACTCACTGGCCTATAATCCCCAGGAAGGTCTCTCTTCCCCTTCTTAAACAATGGGACCACATTCTCTATCCTCCAGTCCTCCGGAACCACACCCGTAACCAACGAGGACCTGAAGATCAGAGCCAGAGGCTCTGCAATCTCCTCTCTTGCCTCCCAGAGAATCCTAGGGTAAATCCCGTCTGGCCCAGGGGACTTATCCAACTTCTTCAAGAAGGGGTGTAGAGACAACCCTGGTAATTATAGACTTATTTCTGTTGTGGGCAAAGTTTTGGAAAAAATTACAAGAGATAGGATTTATAATTATCTAGAAAGGAATAATTTGATTAAAGATAGTCAACACGGTTTTGTGAAGGGTAGGTCATGCCTCTTAAACCTTATTGAGTTCTTTGAGAACATAGAACATAGAACATTACAGCGCAGTACAGGCCCTTCGGCCCTCGATGTTGCGCCGGCCAGTGTACCCTCTAACCTAAACTATTCCAATATCATCCATATGCCTATTCACCGAACATTTGAATGCCCCCAAAGTAGGCGAGTCCACACCTGCTGCAGGCAGGGCATTCCACATTCTCACCACCCTCTGTGTAAAGAACCTGCCTCTGACATCCGTCCTATAACTACCACCTCTTAATTTAAAGTTATGTCCCCTCGTGTTGGTCATCACCATCCGAGGAAAAAGGCTCTCACTATCCACCCTATCCAATCCTTGATCATCTTATACGCCTCAATTAGGTCACCGCATAACCTTCTTTCTAATGAAAATAACCTCAGGTCCCTCAGCCTTTCCTCATAAGGCCTTCCCACCATACCAGGCAACATCCTGGTAAACCTCCTCTTCACCCTTTCCAATGCTTCCACATCTTTCTTATAATGCGGCGACCAGAACTGTACGCAATACTCCAAGTGCGGCCGCACCAGAGTTTTGTACAGTTGTAACATAACATCACGGCTCCTAAATTCAATCCCTCTACCAATAAAAGCTAACACACCGTACGCCTTCTTAACAACTTTATCAACCTGGGTGCCAACTTTCAAAGAGCTATGTACTTGTACCCCAAAATCCCTCTGCTCGACAACACTATTAAGGGTCCTTCCATTAGCCCTATATTTCATATGCCTATTATTCCTACCAAAGTGAATCACCTCACACTTATCCGTATTGAATTCCATTTGCTACCTCACGGCCCAGCTCTGCAACCTATCTATGTCCCTCTGCAAACTGTAACATCCATCCTCGCTGTCTACAACTCCCCCCACTTTGGTATCATCAGCAAATTTACTAATCCAATCCTCTATACCCTCATCTAGGTCATTTATAAAAATGACAAACAGCAGTGGCCCTAAAACAGATCCTTGCGGTACACCACTTGTAACTGCACTCCAGGTACACCAGAGATGTACAAAACTCTGGTGCGGCCACACTTGGAGTATTGCGCACAGTTCTGGTCGCCGCATTATAGGAAGGATGTGGAAGCATTGTGAAGGGTGCAGAGGAGATTTACCAGGATGTTGCCTGATATGATGGAAAGGTCTATTGAGGAAAAGCTGAGGGACTTGAGGCTGTTTTCGTTAGAGAGAAAAAGGCTAAGAGGTGACTTAATAGAGGCATATAAGATAAACAGAGGATTAGATAAGGTGGACTGTGAAAGCCTTTTTCTTCACATGGAGATGGCTAGCATGAGGGAACATAGCTTTAAACTGAGGGTGATAGATATAGGATAAATATCAGAGGTAGGTTCTTTACTTAGAAAACAGTAAGGGCATGGAACGCCCTGCCTGCAACAGTAGTGGATTCACCAACATTAAGAGCTTTTAAATGTCATTGGATAAAGATAAGGATGATATTGGAATAGTGTAAGTTAGATGGGCTTTGGATTGATTTTCACAGATCAGTGCAACATCAAGGGCCCAAGAGCCTGGACTGCAATATAATGTTCTATGCTCTATGTTCTAAAACGGAGTTTAAAAAGGATTGTAACTGAATAGAGCTCTTGCTTCTGAGTTAGATAATCCCGGGTTCAAGTTCTACTCAAATGTAAAAATCAAAGCTCACACTATGTCATACTGCTGGTACAGTGCTTTCCACTTGGACAAAATGTTAGACCGAGGTCTCAGGTTCTCTCAAGGTGTGTGTAAAAATAATTCTATGTCACTATTCTGAAGCAGGGGAGTTATCTCTTGTGTCCTGAGATTTTTATATTATTTAGTCAACATGATGCAAACAGATGCTCTGTGATCGTGGTCACGTTGCTTTTCTGTGGGATCTTGTTGAGCACAAATTGGCTGCCACATTCCTAACATTGCAACAGTGACTACACTTCAAAAGTGTTTATTGATTGGAAAGCATCCTGAGAAATTTCGTGGTTATAAAAGGCACAATTAATTTCTCTTTTTTTTAAACATAAAAATTAAATTGATTTTTCTTTAATTTAATTCACCATAACATTCTTTTAAGGAAGTGATTTCTTCCATTATGAAAGCTTACCTGATTGCTCTTAGGCATGAGAACCAGTTCCTTTATCTGACAAGAAGGTACATATTTTGGAATTTTGCTTGGTTTTATTAAATAGAAGCATTTAGGAAGTATTGTTAACATTCTGGAAACCTCGACTGAATGATCTTGGGTGTTCACACATCAGGCTTCAAAGTAAATAATTTGAAAACCGATGTTTAAATCAAATAAGATCTCAGAAAAACAAATCCTGCCTGAGGGTTGGAAAATTTGAGCAGCAGACTAGAAAAGGAGGACAAATTTCCTATGGTTATGCAATACATTTGCTCATTTAAGAAATATCATGAATTCAATTAATTCAAAGATAATTAACCCATTACGCTCTGTCCCTGTATTTAAGGTTATATATAATTGAATTCACTTGTATTGATTGTGTATAGTGATCATAGAGATGGAGACACGAAACTGAAACTGAACTTTCAGAGTACAGGGCTCATACCAGGCTTAACAGCCAAATATGGTGCCTCACCAGTTTCAGCGAAGCCCAGTATTTCATGGTATGATTATCCTGCAGTGTGCAATATTACAAGCCCATTGCATCGTGCATTTTGCTACATTTCTGCTTGGATGGATTGAGATGGTTGTGCAGGGAATGAAGAAGGGACAAAGATATCTCTTTGGCAAAAGATCATCTGGACTTGAAATGTCAGCTCTTTTCTCTCCTTACAGGTGCTGCCAGACCTGCTGACATTTTCCAGCATTTTCACTTTTGAACAAGAATCTCTCTGTTTGCCAAAGTCTTTTCAAGTTAAGCCTGCTTGCTTTTCATGTTCAGACTATCAGTACAGTACGACAAAGTTCCATCACATTTAAAATAAAGCCACAGTGAGAATGCCAAAAGTTACAGCTAAAAGAGTGCCTATAATTTCAGGTCAAATTTAACAAAAACCTTTCCTGACTTGCTGCTCCGATTGCTATAGTCTAGTGTTCAT
Organism: Sphyrna mokarran; assembly: GCA_024679065.1. Classification (NCBI taxonomy): domain Eukaryota; kingdom Metazoa; phylum Chordata; class Chondrichthyes; order Carcharhiniformes; family Carcharhinidae; genus Sphyrna; species Sphyrna mokarran. The sequence continues at coordinate 2,324,404 of JAGIQG010000024.1, forward strand.
TTGAAGGATAATTGAATTTAAATTGTAACCAGATTCCATTTACTATTTTCTAATTATTGCAAGTTATTTGCAACTAAATATTATACAGCTGGTCTGTGAAGCGGTGTTCATCAGTTCAAAGGGAATGAGGGCTACAGATAGAGTAAAAAGTTGGAAGCTTTTCCCCAGGGCAGAAATGACAATTACAAAGGGGCACAAGTTCAAGGTAAGGGGGGAAGATTCAGTGGAGATGTGAGGGGGAAAGTTTCTTTGTACAGAGAGTGGTGGTGGCTTGGAATGCACTGCAAGTGAGGTGGCTGAGGCAGATACATTAGCAACATTTAAGACTTGTTTAGATAAACATAGACGGGGAACAGAGAGATGGTGGGTGTAGACAGGGAATGTGATCAGCACAGGCTCGGTGGGATGAAGGGCTTGTTCCTGTGCTCTGGGTTCTTTATTTGAATTTGGTAGTTCTTTTGCATATCCAACAAGTAAACAAACTCAAATTAACTTAGGGACAAATTAAAAGGGGCAGCCACCCAAAAAGGAAGGGGGGAACGGCCCAAACAGAAACCAAAGTCCAAAGGAAACTTAAAATATTAAATCAAAAAGTGATTATCAGGGTCTATGATACACCCCAGCCCCTGCAGTGCCCAAAGGGCACGGAAGGCATCAGCTGCGCCCGTGGACAACGCATGTTTCTTCTCCAGGAACACTTGGCCGTGAACAAAGCCACAGTAGAGGGGCAAGCAGAGGGGCGGCCGCACCCCCCCACAATCGCCCACTGCCTGGAACTATGGATGGCACGCCTTGTCAGGCCCAGGAGCAGGTTCACAAGGAGGAAGCTGCTCAATCCAATAAGCAAATGACCGCAATTGAAATAATTTGTAACATCTGAGGTACGCTTTATAACAAGATGGAGCTTGTCTATTGTGGGGGAACTTGGCCATTTATTAAGGCTGCGATTAGATTGTTCCTCTCAGACAAGATTCTCTTTAAAGCCTTATTAAATTGGATCAGTTTTTATGACAATCATTTCAGAATCACCATCATTGAGACAAGTTTTCAATTCCAGATATACTCATTGTGTTTAAATTCTACCAGCTGCCTTTTCAGGATTTGAAGCTGTGACCCCAGACCATCAGCCTGGACCACTTCATTATTTTTCCAATAAAATTGCAATGATGCAACTGCCTCCCCCTAAGATTCACCAATCTGGTTCACAAATGTCTTTTCCAGAAGGAAATCTGCCATCGTTACCTGGTCCAATATGTGGCTCCAGACCCACAGCAACCAGGTTGACTTTTAACTGCCCTCAGTTTAAGAACCAATAAGGGATGTGTAACAAATGCCAGCCTTGCCAGCGAGACTCACAGCCCCTGAAAGAAGGAAATAGATAAATGTTCTGGATTCATCTCGAATTGCAAGCTTCAGCTGAGTTGAGACAACTTCTGATTCCTCACAATGTGAATCAGATCAGATTTTAGATTTCTCTAACTATAGTATGGAAGAGTGGAACTCAGATTTTTTTATTTAACCCAGGTCCCGAATAACAGTCTACAGATTTAATGTAGATTTTAGCTGGGTGTGCCTCAGCTTCAGTTGGAAACAGTTCGCAAACCATGCTAAGATTGTGCTTCTCATCAAAACAATTCCTTGTTGCCAAGTCGGAGAAAACAAGTTGGGACAACAGTTGACGACTGAAATTCTACCCAAAAACTATCAAATTGCTGGTGTAGTAAATCTAGCTCATTTATCAAGAAATATTTAAAGGGAGGTTACAAAACACCAAAATAACAAATAATACAGAAAAAAAGCAAACAATACTTCAAAACAGGAAAAGCAATGTGTTTACTTCAAACTCAGACTCCAAAGAATTTTAACAAATTAAAAAGCATTCTGATCAAAATGTCACATGTTCTGGAGCCTTAGCTATTTCAAATATATTTAAGGTCATCATGGGAACTTGTTACTCATTTATTTGAAGGATGGGAGAGGGCATTATGAAAAATTCAAGTTTAGACATTCACTGGGGAAATCCTTTGTATTTAAATATCACATTTAAAACACCATCCTGCCAGATTGCAGCCAAATTTAAGCTGCTGGAAGAGTTTATTAACTTGACAACCAGAGTTGTTCAGTAACTTTTGTTCCATTTTTCAGATTAGGTATGTGCATGTCTAGATCTGATAGACTGTATCTGGTGTATAGAGCTGGACTATCCTTTCAAAACATGCCAAGCTGTTGGACAAAATAATTTTTTTCCAAACAGATTAATTTTTGTAATGTGGAAATCATTAGCAAGATCCTGATAAATGCAGAGGAATCCCGAAATATGGAGAGTGCCGGGATTCTGTAGTAGCAGCTGCACAAAGTATAAAGAAATTTTAGCTCATTCAAGGATATTGTGAGTTCAGAACATTTTTCTGACTATCGCCTGTACTACACTGATAAAAATGCTCCTCATTAACGTTAATAGGGGAATATGCACCCTTTCTTGTTCATCGGAAAATCCTACAGCTGCTGTAGAAAAGGCATCTGCTTTTTCTAATTGGCACGCCAATGTTAACATCCTGGATGCAGCATTTCTGTATCATTGCTAATCAGTTATTTAGTTGATACGTATTACCAATAAACAAATTCTGAATATAGAGAAAGAAATAAAATATTTAAAATAAAAATAATTCTTTTAAAAAAATAAAAATAGTTGACATGACACCCTGTGTGCCCTCTCAATCTCCATTGTGCTGTAACAATCAGGACGGATACATATCAATGTATTCTCTGCCAACACTGATTTTATTGGTGCATTGAGGATTAAATGGATTTCCACCTCACTCCTGTCGGTGTGGTTGGAAATTTAGTCAGGATGTTTTCACTTTCACACTTAAATCTTAACTAGAACATCCTAATATTCACATGTGATTAAAATACTTCACTTTTCAATTCCTGCAATGATTGAGTGCATATACTTTGTGAGCTGAAATTAACATTTTATTGCAGTTGTTAAAGTGTTGATGGATAACGAATGATAAACAATTTAAATTTAAAAGATAAACTGGAAGTGATGAGCTATTTAAATGAATATTAATATCTGAAATACATGTTTATCATTGTGTTCTTTCATATTTTGTCCAGTAAACAGTAAGATTCTATTAGTAAGATTTTTCTGTAATTCAGTATTGAAAATATCAAATCTCAAGTTATAGCTGCCAAGAAATTTACTGATTATATAATTTGGGTTAAAAAAGTGAGATCTATAGCAAAATTAAAACCATATCACAATTACTGAGACTTTTGATGAAGAGTTGAGTGAACATGATAATTTTATGATTCAGTTTTCTGCTTTTATTTTTGTAACATTCAGTAGAATAACTTTGCAATCTCCATCCTCACATCAAATTCCATTTCTAATGTTTTGCTATTCTGGCACAACAATTCCACTGTTTAATGGCTAATCTTCCAACTTCCATGTTCCAATAATCTCATGCAAAACTCTGCTGGCTGTATTTTTACCGTAAGAAGTCTCACAACACCAGGTTAAAGTCCAACAGGTTTATTTGGTAGAAAATGCTACTAGCTTTCAAGGCTTTACCCCTTCGTCAGGTGAGCCCAGAAAATTAATGGAGTTTGCTATCAAGTAAACCTGTTGGACTTTAACCTGGTGTTGTGAGACTTCTTACTGTTTACCTCAGTCCAATGCCGGCATCTCCACATTGTGTATTTTTACCCACATTGAATCCTGCTCATCCATTACCCCTGTGCGCACACTCACTGATCCACATTGGCTTTCGGCACACTAATTCTTCAACTTACAATTCTCAATCTTTCCCTGATCTCAATCTTCCCTATCTCAACACAATTACAGAGCTGCAAAACTTGTGGAGTTGTTACAATGGATTTTAGATACCCAAATATAGACTGGGATAGAAGTAGTTCATAGGTTAGAGAAGGCAAAAGCTCCTACAACGTATTCAGGAGAATCTTTCCACAGCTATATGTGTCTAGTCCAATGTGAATGAAGGCACTGCTGAACCTGGTTCCTGGGTCAGTTGGATCAAGAGTGGGAGAATTTGGTGTTCAACAAAATTCAATTCACCGCAGCAATACCAGAAAATCTCAACCATGGGCAAGAAAACATTTAGGGCAGAGTAATCATTGTATCTTAAGATTTAGGCTGATTATCGAAAAGTACAATAAACAAACAGCGTAAAAATATTTAATCTGGAGAAAGCCAGCTTCAATAAATGCATCTGAGCTGAATAACTCGGATTCAAATATTAGCAGTAGAAAACATAACTGAACAATGGGATCCCTTCAAAGAAGAAGTCATTCAAGCACAGTCAAGGAGTATTCCCTTGAAAGCTGGGGCAAGCAAATCCAGAGCTGCCCGGATAAAAGAGAGAGAAATTAAAATAAAGGAGAAAAAGAGCACATGTGACAGATGTTAGATAGAAACCATGATTGGGAACCAGAGGGAATGTAGAAGGATCAGAAAAAAGTGGAAAGGTAAATGAGAGAAGGAAAGAGGGAGTATAAAGGGAGGCTGGCAGCTAACATAAAAGGAAATTGCAAAGTCTTTGATAGGTATATAAACAGTAAAAAGTTGGCAAAAATTGGAATTGGGCTGATGAAGGACCAAAAGTGAATTTACTCATTGAGATAGTACTGAGGTAGTACTTTGCATCTGTTTTTATCAGGGGAGAAGATACTATCCAAGCCTGGTGAAAAGGAGGTGATTCAGGTGGTAAAAGGGTTTAAAATTGATAAGGAGGACTCATTGAATAGGCTGTTTGTACTTAAAATTGACAAGATACCAGGAATGTATGAGATGAGACTGAGGGAAACTGTGGCTGTAATTTTTCAAACTTCCTTTATCTCAGATGATGCCAGAGGATGAAGAATTGCAAACATTACATCCTTCTTCAAAAAAGGATGTGAAGATAAGCCCAGCAACTACAGACCAGTGTGTTTAATATTGGTGGTGGGGAAACCTCCAGAAACAATAACTTAAGACAAAGTTAATACTCATATAAACAAATGTGGGTTAATTAAGGAAAGCCAGTATAGATTTTCTCAGGGAAAATATGATGCTTTAACTTTGTGGAGATTTTCTGATGAGGTAACAGATGATTTTCTGATGAGGTCAATGAGGGCAGTGCTGTTAACGTAGTATACACAGACTTCGAAAATTTATATAGTGCCACAAAATAAACTTGTAAATGAAGTTGTAGCTCATGGAATAAAAGAGACTAGCAACACAGATACAAAACTGACAGAGTTACAGGAAACAGGGTAACGGTTAATAGATGTTTCTCGAGCTGGAGGAAGATTTATAACGGAGTTCCCCTGGCATCAGTCTCACCATGACTGCCTTTTTCGGATATTTATTAATGACAGTGACCTTATTGCATAGGTAACAATATTACAGATGATACAAAACTTGGAAGCATTGTGAACTGTGAGGAGGATAGGGGTACAAATTCAAAAGGACAGAGACAAGTTGGTAGAATGTGCAGATGAGGTTCAATGCAGAGAAATGCGAAGTGATTTATTTTGGTAGCAAAAGAATGGAGAGACAAAACCAAGTAAAAGATACAATTCTGAAGTGAGTACAGGAGGAGAGGGAGCTGGGTATTTGTGGGCATAAGTCATTGAAAATAGCAGACAGGTTGAGAGTGATTCATACAGCAACCCAGTATCTTAGGCATCATTAATGGGGCACAGAGTACAAGAGCAAGGAAGATTATGTTAAACTTGTATAAAACATATCTTTGACATCAGCAGGAAAATTGCATCCAGTTCCAGGTGTCACACTTTAGGAAGTATGTAAAGATATTGGAGAGATTACGGAAAAGGTTCATGAGAAGCATGAAGAAATTAGAATAAAATAGATACCCTGCAGTGCAAAAGGAGGGCATTCAGCCTATCAAGATTGCACTGATAAAAATCCTACCCAAGCCCAATCTCCGTAACTCCACATATTTACCCTGCTAACCCCACTTACGCTAAGGGGCAATTTAGTCATGGCCAATTCATCTAACCCTCACATTTTTTGAGTGTTGGAGAATACCAGAGCCCTTGGAGGAAACCCATGCAGACACAGAGAGAAGATACAAACTCTGCATAAATGAACACCCAAAGTGCCTGGCACTGTAAGGCAACAGTGTTAATCTCTGTGTCACCATGCCACAGTTATTAAGATAAATTAGAGAAGTCAGGACTGTTTTCCTGGGAGAAAAGAAGGCTGAAGAGGTTTGATCAAAGTATTCAAAATCAGATCATCTGGATAGAGGGAGAGACTGTCCCCATTTGTGAAAGGGTTGAGAGTGTGAGGGCACAGATTTAAGGTAAAAGAAGCAAAAGTGACATGAGGAAAATCTTTATTTCACAGCAATTGGTCAATGTCTGGAATGTGCTGCTTGTGAATGCGGTGGAAGTAGGTTCAAACGAGGCTTTCAAAAAGGAATTAGATTGCTGTCTGAGAAGGAAGATTGTGCTGGGAGAAGGCAGTAAAAGGCCAATAAGGGAAAATCCCATTCGGAGAGTTTGTGCAGGCATGATGGGCCAAATGGCCTCCTCCTGCACTGAGCAATTCCATGATTTTCTTTACCCACCTCCAGCTGCGTAGCCTTCAATGTTCCTGCAGTGTGGACTGCTGTTCTTCTTTCACTCCCTACTCCACCAATCACCAGCTGTTTAGATTCCAAGCCCTGGAAATTTCATTATAACATGTCTCTGCCTCGACTTCTCTCTCTCCCTCAAGATACTTCTTCAAACTTACCATTTTGACTAAACATTTTACAGACCTATCCTAATCTTTCCTTCTTTACTTTGGTGTCAATTTCTATTGAGATTATTTTCTAAATGAAAGTTCTAAATACATGTTGTTAAGATGATACACAGTGAAACACTTTACTATTAAAATTCCTCTTAAAGTGAAATTTAGAATTCCCAAAATACTTCCTACTTGTGATTCTAATTCCACTTCCACTTCTAAAACCATTTCATTACAGTAAGTGCGTTTGTTCTAAGTGCATTTTACTGTAATGGAAGACGCTCATGAATTTTCAAATGTTCAATACAAGAGAGATCCACTGTGCAATCTCCACTGAATGATGACAGATATAATGGATAGCAAGTCAGAATGAATTTAAATTAACAACCTGATTCTGGGGTGTGGTGAATCCAGAATATGGCTTGATCCATGAAATCTCCAATGTTTAAGCTTTTGCAAATACAGAGATTTTAATTGACATGAAGGACCAATTTAACAGAGTTATTCTATCCCCAGCTTTAAGGAAAATCAGTTGCAATCGTTTATGTTTTTGGATTGGGGTTACATATTTTATTTCATTCGTAGGCTGGTTGACACATGCTTTGCTTTACATAACTGTCCTGGGATAATGGGAATTTTACACTGAGGCACAGGAGGCGAACATCAGTAAATAACTTCTGGCAGAAAGTGATCCAGAATAGTCATGAGCAACCCAAAACTGTTACATTTGTTCCTTTTCTCCTTTCTTTAAATTCATGCCATTTTACAGTTATTCCTTCCAAGATGATGATTGACATTGTGAATGTATTCATTAAATATTTAAAGCACATTATTGATATTATTAATATTTTTAAGAACAAAGTTTTTTTCCAGTTTTGAAATATCAATGTATTTTCATTTCATACCTTTCCCTAACTTATGTTAAAGAGAATGCAATATTTGAAAGGGGGGCAATTAGCACTGTGAGATAGACAGTTAGTTCATAATTCAGAATAACACCAAAAAAACAGATTATTTTCCTTATCTGGCCAAAATAGCTTTGGGACTGCCTTCTGCCCTGCTCAAGAGAATGGAAAACCTCACTAACAAAAACAGTGAAAGGACACAGCTCAGGATGAAACATTGGCAGGCAATGAGCGAAGGACCTATCTCCTATCTTCAAGTGGAGTAACATGAATGGCAGAATATTAAATATCAACGTGGACATAACTATAACTACAAAATGGTTTGTTGACCATCCCACTCCTGGCTGTACATTCATTGTATTTTCCGAGTATAAGTATTGTATATATTCAGGAAAAAGGTACTATATATGTGATTACTCAAAGAGTTTAAAATGGTATTTGCAATACTTAAAATTTAGCAGAAAGAGAATTTATTTGAAGGTTAAAAATAAATCAATAAGACAGTAAGAATCCTGAACAGAATGTTAACATTTGTTAAAAATAAGCATCTCAATTCCTTGAGCGCGTAGAATTCTTTCTGAGATCAGAATGTTAGTCAGTTTTTCTGGCTAGATTTTTCTCACAGCTTTGTTTTAATGGTCAGATATGTCTCAACTAAAAAAATAGTATAGTTGAATATAATTTTCTGTTTAACAAAAGGGGGTTGCTTTGATAAGGGACCTTTTATAATACGGCGTACTTAAATGCTGCAATTTAGGGCAGTAAATGCATTCATCTGGTGGATTGCAGAGTTAGAATCATGTTGTGTATCACCTTCTGATGCACTGGTCACTAATGAGTACTTCAGTTTCTTGGTATTAATTAACTTCACCCAAAGATCGATTTCTTTCTGTGAAAGTTTACAAATGGTTCAATTGCTCTCAATCCCAGGGAGAAGAGGTGACAAATTGATTTCACTATAAATCCCACTTCTATAAGAATAATTCACAAAGAGAAAAGTTCACTCTCACATAATGTTGAAGATGACTTTGTAAGATTATTCAGAGTTTAGAGAATGAGTTTTGCGTAAGTTACAGCAGAAGATCCTCAAAAACCTTCCACTTACCCTTTTATCTGCTTGTGAACTTTATCCCCTCTACATGGTATTACAGTGGATGAAAATGTTGGTGTTCATCTGGTCCAAGATGGTCTAATGCGGATTTCAAGGAAATATGAAATCATACAGGCACAATTGCAATGAAATAAACCCAGAATTAATTTATCTATTCTCCGCACATTATTGCTCTTGATTGCTGAACACCTTTTGATCAGATATGCTGTTTACTTCAGAGATGCTTTGTCTTCTCTGACAAATCACCCTATCTGCAGTGCAAGCAAATGGTAACCAACCACTTCCTTTAGCAAAGAGCAAATAGCAGAAAAGCTGAGAAGGCTGTTGAGACTAATCTCTGGGGTTCCTCACTGCAGGTGCATTTGTTTCAATAGCAGATTGAAGTTCAGGGGAAACGTATTTCAATTTGTACAACAATAGGTGGAGATATGCTAAGAACAGTTTGTGTTAAAGAGGAACAGCTCTACCATTGCGGAGGAGAAATGACAGTAAGGTGGGACAATCTCAAACCAACTCTTAAGGAACACCAACCGACAGCGAACATGGTTGGGAATTCTGCTTGAATATTTCACAGAATGCTGTAGTAAATAGAAAGATATTATACAAAGACAGTTCAGGTTGCTGTAAAACTGAAGCTGTAACACCTGGTCTCAGCAATGGAGAGGAACTCTTTCTTGAGTCTGAGGCCATCCAGGTGTTTAGAATGGAAAATGTTTCCTTTTCACACACTTTGAAAAATACCACATGATTTTTTATAATTTAGGGATGGCAAGGTGGCACAGTGTTTAGTGCTGCTGCCTCACAGCGCCAAGGACCCAGGTTCAATTTCAGCCTAGGGTTACTGTCTGTGTGGAGTTTGCATTTTCTTCTGCATGGGTTTCCTCCGGGTGCTCCAGTTTCCTCCCACACTCCAAAGATGTGCGGGTTAGGTTGATTTACCATGGTAACAGACCTTAGTGTCACATGCATTAGCAGGATTGCGGGTTTAGGGCCTGCATAGGATTGTGGTCAGTACAGGCACGATGGGCCGAATGGCTTCCTTCTGTACTGTAGAGATTCTATGATTTGATAACAATTTCTTTATTGCAAGTGTATGACCCAACTTCTTAAGCACACAAGTCCTACCCATAAATCTTATCCTCAGATAAGTTTGGCTTCTTTATACCCCAATCAATTCTCTCATTTCCCAATCAATTCTGTCATCAAGTCCAGTATTTAACTTCACTTGAGAAGTCTTGGAGAAGGCCAAGTGTTCACATTGCCCTTGGCTCTCAGGAGATGGCTGAAGCAATAAGGAAATAAATGATGTTTAAAGAAATACAATGTTTATATTGTCTGTATATATCGGTTTCAGTTACAACAGGTAACTTTACTACATTTCTCCATGACTCCAGGTGTACACAGTTTACAGCTGAGTTTCTGGTCAAATAGATCTCTTGCTCCTTGTTATCTGGAGCCCTGTTTAGAAGCAGAAAGGACCTCAGTGCCTTACGCTTTATATGTCTCAGTTAGTGTTACATTTTTAAAAATTCTAATGTACTCTTGATTCTTACAAAATAAAGATTCCAGGTTTCCAAAGCTTAGTTATAAATGTTTTGTACAGAAGCTGACTTCCTGCTTTAAATGAATTCAGTTATTTAAAAGACACTTTGTCAAATCTGATTAAATTACCAATGTATCATTTTAGAAAATATTAAATAACAAACCCATCACTGGGTTTACATTCTGCAAGTACGTGGAATACTTATCTTAAAAAGGTGGTTATTGCTCAGGATGTGGAGATTCCATTGTTGACTGGGGTGGAGTAGAAGGTCTAATAATATCGGGTTAAAGTCCAACAGGTTTATTTGGTAGCAAAAGTCACTAGCTTTCAGAGTGCTGCTCCTTCATTGGGTAAGTGCAATAGCATCCAGAAAGCTAATGGCCTTTGTTACCATATGAACCTATTGGATTTTAACCTGGTGTTGTGAGACTTACTGAATTATTCAGGACACAGTGTTACTGTAAAATGATCTGCAGGTAAAATCCAATATATTTTGGCAGATCACAGATACAATTTCCCCAATTCTGGAATAAGTATTGAGAAGTGGCACATGTAAATATACTTCTTGTTCTTGTTGATTTTTTTTTAAGTAAGAAACCGGATTTGATGCATTCTGCACCTGACTGGGTGCGTCTACGTCAGTCATCTGTCAAGGTTCTTTCTTCATTCTATTGCTCAAAGCATGTGTTTGACCACAATATCATTGTTGCGGTTTCTATCTTTTTAATTGTGCCGTTTAAAATGCGCATTTGCAGAGTTGAGGTTTAGCTTGTACAGGAAGTGAAGGGGAGAAGGACCTATTGACATCTTAAAGACTGCTTTGTTACTGTTGAGAAACTTTGGGGAAAATAGTTGGGTAAAATGGCATAAAGGATCCTGCCATATCGCTGGGATTGTTAGAAATGGCTCTGCCCACCTTGCTAAGGAGAAAAGCTAAGCAGTATACCAGCTTTCTAACAACATCTTACTCCTATTCTAAAATGGCTTCATTATTATTTTCAATCTCTTTCTTCAGCCGCTATCTTTTACACATTATCACAGCTCATTCACCCCACTCGCTCACTCTCAGTGAACTTCTAGCTTTCCATATTTAAGGAACTGGCTGCAAACCTTTAGACAAAAAAGTAAAATTAGGTTTATATGTGTGAAACAAAACACACTTGCCAGAGATTAAGTAATTCATATTTTCAAATACCAGTTACTGGGAGTGTATGTGTGTGTAATTTGTTGAAAAGAGACCATTACCATAGGACAGTTATTTTCTGCCTTTTTATGTTTCTCATAAAAAAACATTTTTACACCTCTTTGTAGGTGGTTCTTTGCATGCCGTGTTAACATGTACCCGTGTTTAGCAGCCATACCACTTAGAAAATGAGCAAAAGCTGACAATCAGCTTCAGAACTCTTCAATCAGCCGTCAGAAGTGAGAGATACGGGTTCAGGAATTGAGCTTCATTGTGTCAGAAAGATCAGAGCAGAAAACCCCAAAATAGTGGATAGGAAACACCTACAACTTTCCAGCCAAGTATGAACTGCATTTTAAATTGGACAAGAACAAACAAAATGGGTCCTATTTTACCATTTTGATTCTAAGTGCTGGGCAGACTTGAAACTGGAAAAGAACAAAGAACAAAGAACAATACAGCACAGGAAACAGGCCCTTCGGCCTCCAAGCCTGTGCCACTCATTGCTCCAACGAAATTTGGAAGTGTTTCACACCTGACTTTTAGACCAGTTCTCAGGCGCCCCCAAACACACTCTGCCTGAAAAAATATCCGTGATTCTGATCATGCTGTACAAGCCTGTGAGCAAGGCTTAACAAGCCCAAAATCCTGCAGCTCTAATCAGTGCCTCCAACTGCGCATGCACAAAAAATGATAGAATGCAGGTCCCCTGCCACATTGCTCTTGGGCTGGATAATGCCTCCTCCTGACCCCCACAGACATTGCCCCACTTCCACAGCCCCTCCGCCACCCAGACTAATCACGGACCCCTCCCGCCTCCCCTCCCTCCACTGATCTCAGGCAGAGTGGCAGTGGACCTCCCTTCCACCATCCCCACCCCGCTGATTTCAAGCAGGACACTCAGGATTTACCCCCTCACTAATTGGGGCGCCCCAATCAGACTACTGTGGAGTATGTTTGTTTTGTGCCCATTCTGGATGGGCAAACACAGTGGTAAAAGGGGAAGTGCCGGTAAGATTGGGTGTGCAGCCCATTAAGTCAATTTAAATGCATGCAAATGAATTTAAAGAGCCCTCACACTCATTTCAGGTACGGTCTCAATCACAGCCCTTTTCAGGCCTTGGTAAAGAGGGAATCGGTGTGGAGGTGGGTATGGATTGTCCTAGTCACCTCTCACCGACTTTATCAAGTATTCACACCAAAAAACGGGCACGATGTGATGGTAAAATCAAGGCCCGATGTGTCTATTACTCATGCCTGAAGCAGACGTGTAGCGTTTCACATCTTAAATAAGGGGCCTAAGCTCTGCTTGAGATCCTCAATCAAATGTTCACTTGCCCCCAGAAGCAGTCAGCTATATCAAGGAGAACACTTTGTGAAATCGACCTGCAACAAAGAAGGTAAATAACGCTTCAACATCAGCCATAATCTCCCACACTCAAGATATCGGACCAATAGAAGAAATGAAGAAAATCTTTTACAAGGATGTCACTGGATTTGAGAGATAGGAAAAATTTAAACAGACTGTAGCTACTTCACTATTAAAAGAGACAACTGAAATGAAACAGACCAACATCTTTTACTTCATGTAGGTGTTTGGTAAAGCAGATACGCAGAAATTGTTTCCCCTTTTGAATCCCGGCCAAGCAATGCATGTGTTTCAAATCCCTCAATGGCCTTGCCGTACCTCCCTCCACCGCACAACCTTCCGAGATTCCTACGCTCCTTCATACTTGTGCATTCCAGATTCTAATTACTCCATCATTGGTAGGCATGCCTTTGGTTACCTAAACCATATGATGTGGAATTCTCTTCCTACACCTCTGCACTTCTCCATCTCCTTTTGCCCTTCCTCAGAAGCTGCCTTTGTGAATAAGCTTTTGGTCATCTGACTTAATCTATCCTTATATAGCTTGGTGTCAAATTGTGTTTTATAATACTCATGGGAAGTGCCTTGGGAAGTTTCAATATGTTAAAGATGTTACATAAAGGTAAGTTATTGATGTTGTTGTTGTCTAAGTTCAAAACAATGCAATATAAATATAAGAAACCCATTGGCTGAACACAGATTTCATTCAGAAAAGTGTGAATGTGGGATTGCTGACAGATGGAGTGATTGAAGCATTGATAGATTGAAATGAATGTGTACATAGAAGAAGGGGATTGAGAGACATGATTTGGAGTTGATGAGGTTTTGAGAGGTGTGTGCTATATAAACAGCGGGCAAAATTTCCTTGAAATCACCCAGGGATGACAGCGAGTGGGAAAAGTGAAGGCAATAGTATCTTTTCCCATCAAAAAATGCCACACTATGTGCCAATAACTTTCATTCATGACTTCCATGTGGTATTGTTGACAGGGTGACCTCTGTCTCACCTGCCCTGCCATCATTTCAGCACCACAATCGCGGAATGCTATATTTGAAGGCCGTCCCAGATGGCTAACATTTCTCAGCCTGCTGGAAAGTGATGACTATCAAGAAACCTGCTCTGAGATTCTCCGGCATCTCCCTGGAGAGACCTGTTGGTGGTGTTGAAGCCCACTGTGACATCCCCAAAGGGAGGCCCAGCAGCAAGGTGACTGACCACCATGGGAGGCAGGAGCAGCTGAGTGCCACTGCCCTGCAGAAGAGAACAGCTGTCCAGCTGCAAGAGGATGAATGAACTCTGCTCTGCCAGGGTAAGTTACTCTTCTCATCACTCTCACACTCACACACTCTTTGCACACCCACAGGGATCTCACTCACTATCAGCTCAAGAGACACAGTCACTCGCTCTCCCACACACACTGTCATCTCCCCAGTGCTCAAGTCCTCATCACCTCACTGCTCACACCCACCATCTACACCATCCTGACATCCTGATCAACTATCCCAGCACACTTCCTGGTGACAGTGTCTCCATCTGTTTACATGTAGGAGAACTTTGCTCACAATCGAGAAAGAGAGACAGAGAGAAAGATCTGGCCGAGCAGAGGAATCCCAGAACTCAAGCTCCTTGACTTTGAGTAGAGAGCCATCCACCTGGCCGGGGAGGAGGTTGATCGATCCTGTGCTGATGGTGAGGTCGGCAGCAATAAATCCAGCACTGCCTCATCCATCAAACAGCAATGCCATAAATCATGCTCTTGTTTCTAAAGGCCTGTAAACACTGATAACCACTCCTTTCTCTCACAGATACATCTGGAAAGCGGCCCAAAGATTCCACCAGCCAGGTCCTCGACACGACCTCGAGAGCAGTGCAGAGGAGGAATTCACTGAGTCACAGAGACATACACACACCCAGAGAGCGGAGAATCAGCTGTAACTAAACTCTCACTAATTTCCTCTTTCAATAGCTCCTTGTTGTGAAGAGCTGTGTTTCTGTAATTTCACTCTGAAAACCTGGCTCCAGCACAGGGTAAAGACCGAGTGCTCAGTTCCGGGCTCCCTCCCTGTGCTTTGTGTAAGGTTCCCAGCACATTGATGGTGTCCCTTCACAGGGACTGAACACATCACTCATGTCTGTATCTCGTAGGGAATGAGAATATCTCCCACAATGCACAGGACGGGAGTCACTCATTCCAGTCAATGAAAGCTCTCTGTACCTTTCAGCTGTGCTGGCCCCTTCCATCCCATCTACCTCAGCCTCGACACTGACTCTCCAGGGTACAGCTCCCAAAGGATGCCAGATGATCAGGAAAGGTTAAATGTTTCCCACCATGCCAGCACGATATGACCCTGGTCATTGAGAACAAACGAGCTGCCATCAGCCAGACAGGAGTCAGACATTCACAACTGCTCTGGGAGGACCCATAGACTGTCTCTACGGTCAGTCATCATCTTCCTCCTGTGATGGAGAGACTATGGAAATCCACTCCCTCCCCATGACAGGAGTCTTTTCACAGAGATTGTGCACTGGCATCAGTCAGATAGGAGAGGAATGCTCACAGATATGATGTGAAGATTATGGGATATCCTGACTGGATCTCCTGATCATCTTCTATGAATCTAGCAGCAATGATTGCATCCTGTGCTTGTCTGTCTCATCTACCATATCCTCATGATCAATATCTCCTCCCTTAAGGACTTCCTCAGCCTCATCCCCTTCGATGTGCTCTTCATCACAGGAAACTTGCAGCTCTCCATCTCCTCTTCAGGCACTTCCTCCCTCTGTTGCAGCACCAGGTTAGTGCAGGGCACAAGTAACCACAATGGGTGACACCCTCTGTGGATTGTATTGGCTCCATCAGACTAACCAGACACTGGAACATCATGTTCAGCTTCCTTTTGGTCTGCTCCAGCAAAGAGTGAATTGCAGTGTGAATCTCAGTGCAGTCTGTGATCTCTACACAGATATCATCAGCCATCTCCTCAATGGATACTCCTTAACCCTGAGGAGCCAACCCTGCAGCCTCTTTGAACCTGAAAGTGGTTCAGAAAGTAGAAGCTATGCACACATCCTGAGAATTGAGCGTACAGCGGGTGGCTGGAGGATAGCGAATGTGGTCCCGTTGTTCAAGAAGGGGAAGAGAGACCTTCCAGGGAATTATAGGCCAGTGAGTCTTACTTCTGTTGTGGGCAAAGTATTGGAGAGAATTATTAGGGATAGGATTTATAGTTATTTAGAGAGAAATGAATTGATTGGGGATAGTCAGCATGGTTTTGTGAAGGGTAGGTCGTGCCTTACTAACCTCATTGAGTTTTTTGAAAAAGTGACCAAAGAGGTGGATGGGGGTAAGGCGGTTGATGTGGTATATATGGACTTTAGTAAGGCGTTTGATAAGGTGGCCCATGGAAGACTTCTGCAGAAAATGCAGATGTATGGGATACAGGGTGATTTAGCTAATTGGATTAGGAATTGGCTAGCAGATAGAAGACAGAGGGTGCTGGTTGATGGGAGATATTCATCTTGGAGTTCGGTGACAAGTGGTGTACCTCAGGGGTCTGTTTTGGGGCCCCTGCTGTTTGTAATTTTTATAAATGATCTGGATGAGGGTATTGAAGGATGGATTAGTAAATTTGCAGATGACACTAAAGTCGGTGGAGTGGTAGATAGTGAAGAGGGGTGTTATAGTTTGCAGAGGGACTTGGACAAGTTGCAGAGCTGGGCCGAGAGGTGGCAAATGGAGTTTAATGTGGAAAAGTGTGAGGTAATGCACTATGGCAGAAATAATAAATGTGTAGAGTATAGGGCTAATGGTAGGATTCTTAGTAGTCTAGATGAACAGAGGGATCTTGGTGTGTATGTGCATAGATCCCTGAAAGTAGGCAGTCAAGTCGAGAAGGTTGTTAGGAAGGCATATGGAGTCTTGGCTTTTATTGGTAGAGGGATTGAATTTCGGAGCCGCAACGTCATGTTGCAACTGTACAAAACTCTAGTGCGGCCGCACTTGGAGTATTGTGTGCAGTTCTGGTCCCCACATTATAAGAAAGATGTGGAGGCATTGGAGAGGGTACAGAGGAGGTTTACCAGGATGTTGCCTGGTATGGAGGGCAGGTCTTATGAAGAGAGGCTGAGGGATTTGAGGTTGTTTTCGTTAGAAAGGAGGCGGCTAAGAGGGGACCTAATCGAAACATATAAGATGATTAGAGGTTTAGATAGGGTGGACAGTGATAGCCTTTTTCCTAGGATGGAGAAAGCTAGCACGAGGGGACACAGCTTTAAATTAAGGGGTGATAGTTATAGGACGGATATCAGAGGTAGGTTCTTTACCCAAAGGGTGGTTCGGGAGTGGAATGCCCTGCCTGCAGCAGTTGTAGATGCGCCAAGTTTGGTGGCGTTTAAGAGGTTAGTTGATAAGTATATGGAAGAGAAGGGAATGGTTTAGTTTGGAGGGGCATTGCTTTTTATATTGGTCGGCGCAACATCGAAGGCCGAAGGGCCTGTTCTGTGCTGTAATGTTCTATGATTCTCTTTGTGTGTGGTTACAAACCAACTGAATATTAAATGAGTGGAAGCCAGTCTTCCTCCCTAGTTCCCTCTCAATGTTATCCTGGTTCCCTCTCAATGTTATCCTGGTTCCCTCTCAATGTTATCCTGGTTCCCTCTCAATGTTATCCTAGTTCCCTCTCAATGTTATCCTGGTTCCCTCTCAATGTTATCCTGGTTCCCTCTCAGTGTTATCCTGGTTCCCTCTCAATGTTATCCTGGTTCCCTCTCAATGTTATTGGTTCCCTCTCAATGTTATCCTAGTTCCCTCTCAATGTTATCCTGGTTCCCTCTCAATGTTATCCTGGTTCCCTCTCAGTGTTATCCTGGTTCCCTCTCAATGTTATCCTGGTTCCCTCCCAGTGTTAGAGTCATAGGGGGTTACAGTATGGAAACAGGCCCTTTTGCCAACTTGTCCATGTCATCCCTTTTTGCAAATCCCAATTGCTCATATTTGGCCCATATCCTTCTCGTTCCATTTTACCCATGTGACTGTCTAAATGTATTTTAAAAGACAAAATTGTACCTGCTTCCACAACTACCTCTGGCAGCTTGTTCCAGACACCGAAAAAATTGCCTATCCGGACACTTTTGTATCTCGCCTATATCACCTTAAACCTATGTCGACTAGTTTTAGACTATCTTTGGGAAAAAAATATTGACTATGTAGCTGATAGTTTACATACTTCTATGAGATCACCCCTAAGCCTTCTGATCTCCAGGGAAAAATGTCCCAGCTCATCCAGCCTCTCCTTATAACTCAAACCATCAAGTCCCAGTAGCATCCTAATAAATCTGTTTTGCACCCTTTCTACTTTAATATATTCTTTCTGTAATAGGGTGACCAGAACTTACACATATTCCAAGTGTGGCTATACCGATGTCTTGTACAATTTTAAAAAGATGTCCCAACTCCTGTACTGAATTTCTGACCAATGAAACCAAGCATGCCGAATGCCTCCTTCACCACTCTGTCCACTTATGCCTCCACTTTCAAGGAGCAATGAACTTGTATCCCTAGATTCTTTGTTCTGTAACTCTCCCCAATGCCCTACCATTAACTGAATAAGTCCTGCCCTGGTTCAACAGTGAATACTGATGAGAAATATTTATTTAGCATCTCACCTGTTTCTTGTGGATTTGCACAGAGATGACCTTGTTGATCCTTAAGAGGTCTTAGAACATAGAACAATACAGCACAAACAGGCCCTTCGGCCCACGAGTTGCGCCAATCACATCTACCAATCCACAGACCTATCTATAACCCTCTATCCTATTCTTTTCCATATACTCATCCAGAAGTCTCTTAAAAGACCCCAGTGAGTTTGCCTCAACAACCTCCGACGGCAGTCGGTTCCATTCACTCACCACCCTCTGAGTGAAAAACCTACCCCTGACATCTCCTTTGTATTTGCTTCCCTGCACCTTAAATCTGTGTCCTCTCGTAGTGACCATTTCAGCTCGGGGAAATAGTCTCTGAGAGTCCACCCTATCTATTCCTCTCAACATTTTATAAACCTCTATCAGGTCGCCTCTCAACCTACGTCTCTCCAGTGAGAAGAGTCCCAGCTCCCAACCTATCTTCATAAGGCCTGCCTCCCAATCCAGGCAGCATCCTTGTAAATCTCCTCTGCACTCTCTCAATAGCCTCTACATCCTTCCTATAGTGAGGTGACCAGAACTGCGCACAATACCCCAAGTGGGGTCTGACAAGAGTCTTATAGAGCTGCATCATTACCTCCTGACTCCTAAACTCTATTCCTCGATTAATGAAGGCCAGTATACCATACGCCTTCTTGAACACTTCCTCCACCTGCGAGGCCGATTTAAGAGTCCTATGGACCCGGACCCCGAGATCCTTCTGCTCTACAACACAGCTAAGACTCCTACCCCTTATACTGTACTCCTTCATCCCATTATTCCTGCCAAAATGGACCACTACACATTTATCTCGTAACATCCTTGTAAATCCCCTCTGCACCCTCTCAATAGCTTCCACCAGTTGCTTTATCTTGGATGATAGACCCTTGTAAATACAGACAATAAAAGAGGGATAGAGAAAGAAATTTTACAGAGCAAGGACCACAGAGTAAAGAATTATTGTTTCAAGTGAGCCCAGACAAGGTCCAATGGTGTATTCATTAACTGAGGCTGAAAAGTCATGCTAGATAAGAAATTACGTCTTACGTGTTCTCTAATTGCTCTTTTGCCCTTTATGTATTTGTAGAAGCTCTTTGGATTCTCCTTTGCTTTATCTGCCAAAACAATCCTGTGTCCCTTTTTGCCCTCCTGATTTTTCTCTTAATTCTACTTATACATCTCTATAATCTTCAAGTCCACTTGATCCCAGCTACCTATGCATGTGCCTCCTTCTTCTTCTTGACCAGGGTCTCTATTTCCCAAGTCATCCAGGGTTCCCTAATTTTGCCAGCCTTATCCTTCCCTCTAAGAGGAATGTTCTTATTCTAAACCCTGGGTTAACACACTTTTGAAAGCCTCCCACTTACCAGAGTCCCCTTTGCCTTCCCACAGACTCCCCCAATTAACTTTTGAAAGTCCCTGCCTGATACCATCAAAATTGACCTTGCCCCAAGTTAGAATTTTAACTTTAGGGCTACACCTATCATTCCCTATAGCTATCTTAAAACTAATAGGATTATGGTCACTAGTCTTAAAGTACCCCTCACTAACACTTCTGTCACCTGCCCTTCCTTATTTCCCAAGAGGAGGTCAAGTTTTGGCCCTTCTCTAGTCAGGCCATCCACATACTGAATGAGAAATTCCTCCTGAATACACTTAACAAATTTCTCTCTATCCAAGCCCCTAATACTATGACTGTCCCAGTCAATGTTGAGGAAGTTAAAATCCTGTACTATTACCATTCTATTTTTCTTGGAACGATCTGTAATCCCCTTACGTATTTACTCCTCAATTTCCCACTATTAGAGGCCTTTAGGGGTACAACCCTATCAAAGTGATTTGCCCTTTCTTATTTCTCAGTTCGACCCATATACATTCAGTGAGCAAACCCCTGGATATATCCTCTCTCAGTACAGACATGATATTTTCCTTAATCAAAAGTACAACTCCCTTCCTCTCTTACCTCCTGTTCTATCTTTCTGATAGCATCTATACTCTGGAATATTGAGCTGCCAGTCCTCTCCCTTATTTAGCCATGTTTCAGTAATTATTATGTTATCCCAGTTCCATGTACCCATCCTTCTCAGTGTTACCCTGATTCCCTCCCGGTGTTACTCTGGTATTCTCCCAACAGATAGGGAAGGGGAGAGGGTGCAATTCTGGTCAATGGGCCTGATAATGAGATGCAAACAAGTTATAAAGAACCTTCTGGCATTGAATGGCAGAAATGTGGCCTGTTGCTGACGGGAGCTTCCACACTAACACAAAACACGACTTTGGCCACCTTGTGATATTTCTCCCTCCCAATAGCAAACTCAGCAATTGGCAACAGAAGTGGAAAACGTCAGCCACTGACTTTGATCCACTGGCTGAAATTTCCTGTTCCCATGGCAGAGATTGTGTCACTCACCTGGACGAGGAAGAACAGGTTCAATGGCATCTCTGGCAGCTCTGGCAAAGGGCCATCTAGACTGGAGATGTTAGTTCTATTCTGTCTCCTCACAAATGTTGTTAGACCTGCTAATATTTTTCAGCATTTTCCCTTTTAGTTAAATGGCGTCTTTTTTTGGGAAGAACAATAAGGGAGATTAAGAGAGAAAATAAAACTTATCCATTAAAAAAAAGAACAAAGTGGCTGGAGGTGAAAGAGAGATCATTAATCAGACAAAATGTCCTCTATGAATGTAAGCAAATACAGAAAACTGAGTGGATCGTTCAGTGTGCATTTGTGTCTGAGTTAAAGTTTGAAGATTCAGTCTCACCCCCAAGACCTGAATAAATAATTTTAGTTACAGCTTTATTGCAACGTTATAAAAACTCAGCTGGTTCAGTGATGTCTTTCAGGAAGGAAATCTTTACCCGATCTGGCCAACATGGATTCCAGTCCCACAGCAATGTGGTTGACTTTTAATCACCCTCTGAAATGGCTACACAAACCACTGAGTTGTAAATATAATGACTCACCACTGCCTTTTCCAGGGAAATTAGAGATGGACAATAAATACTGACAGCAGCGTCAACACTCCATGATTGGAAAAATAAGCAAAGGAAAGAGTGACAGAGAAGACTGCAATGTAGAGAGAATGTGTGGGATTTTCCAGCTCTCCAGCTGAGTGTTTCTGGTTTTATGGTGTTATGCTTTCCAGCAGTGCAGGCAAGTGACCCTTGGCTGCCAATGGGATCTTCCAGTCCCGCTGATATATATGCCATTTTGCATTGCCTGCCTATCCCAGGGAACACGCTGTGGGAGGTTGCCATCAAGATTGGGAGGCTCTGCCAGCAGAAAGCGCTGGATGATCCCACCCAATGAATCTGGAAGAACTTTTCCAATCTTGGATTTATAGTTGTTTTTTTGTTTGGCTGAAATGTTATTTCCAAATAAAAGCTCATTTCCGGCTTTATCGAAATGAATCTGTATAAACTTGGCAGGGGGTTGACTGATGTTTAGCAATTGTCACAAAGAACATGAGATAAAGTTTTCCATGTAGGTAAAATCAGATGTAGCTGACTGGTGGCTGGCTTAGTGTCAATGATAAAAATCACTATGTACTAGCCTGATTAGAAAATATCTCTTACAGACATGTACAATTTAGTCCATGGATTACCGATTCAGAGTATTCTGAATTTTATGAACTGCATATTCACGGTGGATTCACTTCATACCAAAGTGTCTGGTTAGAAATGTAAATTCTTACAGCACAGAGGGAGGTTATTCAGCCCATCGTGTAGAGGTTCTTTGAAAAAGCTTTTTAATTAGTTCCTCTCCCCTCCTCTTTCCCCAAAATGCAGCAATGTCTTTTTACCTAGTGTGTCTGACACAGTTTTGAAAGTTACTATTGAATCTTATCTGGCAGCACATTCCTGATGACAACTCACTGCGTAAATCATCTTAAAACAGTGTTCTTATCTTACTGATCTTCCAATCAATCGGAGGTTTTTTCTTATTTATTAAAACCTCTCGTAACTATCAGGAAGCATCTGATAAAGTCCCACATAAGAAGTTAGTGTGCAGAATTAAAGCATGTAGAATTGAGGGTAATGTATTGGCGTGGATTGAGAATTAGTTAGCAGATAGGAAATAGAGAGCAGGAATAAATGAGTCTCTTTCCAAGTAGCAGGCAGTGACAAATAGGGTCCTGCAGATCAGTGATTGGAACCCCAGCTATTCACAAAATACATCAATGATTGCGATGAGGGAACCAAATATGATATTTATAATTTGGCTGATGACACAAAACCTGGTGGAAGTGTGAGTGGTGAGGAAGATGTTAAGAGGCTTCAAGGTGTTTGGACAAGTTGAGTGAGTGGGTAAATACGTGACAAATGAAATATAATACAGATAAATATAGAATTATCCTCTCTGAACAGAGAAACAGAATGGCAGAATATTATTTAAATGGTGGTGGATTGGGAAATGTTAATGTACACGGGGATCTAGGTGTCTAGCACACCAGTCACTGAAAGCAAGTATGCAGATACAGTAAGCAGTACTGAGAAGATAAATAGTATGTTGACCTTCAAGAGGACTTGTGTACAGGGGGAAGGATGTTTTGTACAGTGTCTTTGGTGAAGACACACTAGGAATATTATGTACAGTTATGATCTTACTTACTTGCCACAGTGGGAATGCAGTGAAAGTTCTCCAAATTTATTCCTGGGGTGCCAGAATTGTTGTATGAGGAGAGACTGGGTCGACTGTGACTGTATTCACTGGAATTTAGAAGAATATGAGGGAATCTAATTGAAATGCGTAACATTCTGACAGGGCTGAACAGGCTGGGTGCAGGGAAGATGTTTTCTCTGGCTGGGGGCATTTAGACAAGTTGTCACACTCGGGTTAGGGGGTCGGCCATTTAGGACTGAGATGAGGAGAAATTTCTTCACCCAGAAGATGGCGAACCTGTGGTGTTCTCTACCACAGAAAGCTGTGGAGGTCAAGTCACTGAATATATTTAAGAATAAGAAAGATTCCTTGACTGTAAAGATACGGAGAGAGATTGAGAGTAGGGTGTTGTGATAGAGGATTAGCTATGATCATATCAAATTGTCAAACAGGTTTGAAGGACAAAATGACCCACTCCTGCTCCTATTTTCAATGTTTCTATAGTATTATTCACCATTATTAAGTCTTCCCTTAGTCTTTCTTGTTCTAGAACAATCCCAGCCTCTAACATTTCTTTATGTAGCTGAAATTCCTCATCTCTTGTATGATCCAGGTCAATCTGGCCATTGTACTTTGATTGTCTTGCAAACATTCGACCCAATTTAGGCCAAAGCCCAGAGATGTGGTAAACCGAAAAGCTTAGACTTTGGACATTTTTCATGCAACCTAGAAAGTTGGACTGTTAATGTCCATATGAAATGGAAGCTGAAAGTACCACTGGATGTCGACCAGGAATTATACCTTTCTCAAGTGTCCAACGTCCCCTATATCCCTATACACACTGGTAAAACATTTTATTCAGAGATAGATTGTTCAGCAGTAAATATAATTCATCACATTGATAAAACCTGAAAGTACTAGAAATAATTTTCTCAAATGTCATTAACAGGAGACCATGGGCAAGTTCACCAAGTTCATACCATTGCATTGATTTAAGTCTCATGTGTTGCGGCAAGAATTTAACAGTAAATCCCATCAAAGTGCAAGGTGCTTCCAACATCTACCAGAAATAATTGTTCTTTTAAGTGAGACCAAAATCCTTGCTAAGGTCATTAAAGTTTGCTAAATTTTAATGGAGTTTCATTAGTAAGTTGCAGTTAATAGTGGACAGTAAGGGTCATTGTTGCCGCTCTGTATCTAACTGGTGCAGAATGTGTTACATCCTAAGCTTCTGCCAGCCCTACTTTGTTGATATTTGTCAATCCATAGATGACTTGAATAGCAGGTTAGGTATAAAGATTCGCATTCTAATCAGCAATCTGTAAACTGTCTATGCTGATATGTGTGCTATTGCAGACCAGAACACCTCATTCGCCTGATGAAGCTATAAAGCCGAAAGCTTGCGAATTTACTATCAAATAAATCGGTTGGATTTAAAACTGATGTTGTCAGACCTCTTACTGTGTTAATCCACAGACACAGTATTGCTGCTACTTCAAACTTGACATTTTTATTGTTTGTAGCATTGCTCGTCTGGCCAGTATTTAGTGTCCATCTGAAGTGTCCTTGGCGATGCGCCAAAATCACATGGCTGCCACCAACTTCCTTCCGTGCCTTCCCCCACCCTACTCCCTGACTCCATCTGCCCCCCAAGCTTTTTAAGCTATCTCTGATATTTAAAATAAATGATAGGCAAAGATTTTCAAAGAAAACACGTAAAATACACAATTGATTTTGAGCTTTTCTCCTATTTTGCTGGCAGCAGAGATTCATGTTCAATTGCTGGAATTTTCCAGACATCGTGGAATTTTGGTAACTATAAAATGTGAAGCAAAACGGTTCCTATTTGAGACACAACTCAGGAAATGTAAGAGATATTAAAGTCTACCTGTCAATATACCCAGTCTGCTTCTTTTATACTCATCCAATATTACAGACCAAGCAATTTATTAATGACCTTTATTCCACATGCTAATCTCCGGCAACCACCATCACAGCACTGTACAGCTACCAATTGAGTTGAATGTATCATATTTTTCTCCTGGGTCTTTATGACACTTGAATATATCCACTTGGATGCATAGTAGCACTGCTGCCTCACAGCACCAGGGACACGGTTCGATTCCGGCCTTGGGTGACTGCCTGTATGCAGTTTGTACATTCTCCCCAAGTCTGCATGGGTTTCCTCCGGTGCTCTGGTTCCCTCACAATCCAAAGATGTGTAGTTGTGTGGATTGACCATGCTAAATTGCCCCTTAGTATCCAAACATATGTAGGTTAGGTGGAATAGCTATGGTGAATTGTAGAGTTACTGGATAGGACGGGAGGTGGAATGAGGTAAAACACTCCTTCAGAAAGTTGGTGTAGACATGACGGGCTGAATGACCTCCTTCTGGGACTCTATGATTCCATGATGTCAGCCCCAGATCAGGTTATGAAGTGTGAAACTAGATACTGAGGGCGGGATTTCCAGCCACACTCACCCCAAAACTGGGAAATCCCACCTGAGGTCAGCAGAGCTCTGCATGGTTTGTTCCGCCCACCCCCACCCTCACCTCCGGCCTGTTACCATTCCTAGGGCAGCTAAGATGGGAAGATTCCACTGAGGTACTTTTCTTGATGATTGGTTTATTCGCAGAATACAGCATAACATACATCTGATTCCGATCTACCGTACCTGTGTGTCAGCAATTTCAATAACTTATAAGCAGCCTGTGCTTGAAGCTTATGTAATATTTCTATCGCATGGCTGACTAGGAATTTCTCCCATTCTTACCATCATGTTGGATGGGTTTACAAGCTGATAATCACCTTGTTTGGGCAGGATATTGAACACACCTTCCTTGGCCATCATCCTAGAGTCGAACTCAAATACAGGGCTCTGGCTCTGAGGCAGGGATGGGCCCCACGGCTCCCCAACACCTCCAATACTGTCTAACTTCACAAATCCGCAGCCATCATATATATTTCTATAGCCCGAGGATTGTTCCCTTGGCACCTCCTTTCGAAGACTGAGTTTTTCCAGTGTGTCTTCATAATATTAACATTAATATACAGAGGCACCTGGGCGTGCAGATCCACAGTTCCCTAAAAGTGACAACACATGTCAAGGTGATTAAAAAGTTATATGATGTGGAGTTGCTGGCGTTGGACTGGGATTGACACGGTAAGAAGTCTCACCATACCAGGCTAAAGTCCAACAGCTTTATTTGGTATCATGAGCTTTTGCAGTGCTGCTCCTTCATCCAAAAACTCTTGATTCCAAATAACCTGCTGGACTTCAACCTGGTATTGTGAGACTTCTTACCAAGAAGGCATACGGCTTGCTTGACTTCATCAGCCTGGGCATTGAGTACAAAAGTTGGGAAACCATGCCACAACTATGTAAAACCTTGGTTAGGTCACACTTGGAGTATTGTATGCAGTTCTGGTCACCACACTACCAGAAGAAGGTGGAAGTTTGGAGAGAGCATAAAGAAGGTTCATTGGATTATTGCTTGGTCTTGAGGCTATTGACTACGAGGAGAGGTTGAATAAACTAGGATTGTTTTCACTAGAAAGATGGAGACTGAGGAGGGACCTGATAGAGGGCTAAAAAGTTATGAGAGGTGTAGTGAGAGAATTTTTCCTAGTGTCAATTACAAGGGGACACAGGTCAAGATGTGAGGGGGAACGTTTAAAGGAGGTATGTGGGGATGTTTTTTCACGCAGGGAGAGGTAGGTGCCTGGAATGCACTACCACAGGAAGTGGTGGAAGCAGGCACATTATCAACATTTAGGAGGTACATGAATAGGGAGGGTGCGGCCTCACTTGGAGTATTGGAATACTCTGGTGTGGCCGCACTTGGAGTATTGCGTACAGTTCTGGTCGCCGCATTATAAGAAAGATGTGGAAGCATTGGAAAGGGTGCAGAGGAGGTTTACCAGGATGTTGCCTGGTATGGTGGGAAGGCCTTATGAGGAAAGGCTGAGGGACCTGAGGTTATTTTCATTAGAGAGAAGAAGGTTACGCGGTGACCTAATTGAGGCGTATAAGATGATCAAGGGATTGGATAGGGTGGATAGTGAGAGCCTTTTTCCTCGGATGGTGATGACCAACACGAGGGGACATAACTTTAAATTAAGAGGTGGTAGTTATAGGACGGATGTCAGAGGCAGGTTCTTTACACAGAGGGTGGTGAGGGCGTGGAATGCCCTGCCTGCAGCAGTTGTGGACTCGCCTACTTTGGGGGCATTCAAATGTTCGGTGGATAGGCATATGGATGATATTGGAATAGTTTAGGTTAGAGGGTCCACTGGCCGGCGCAACATCGAGGGCCAAAGGGCCTGTACTGCGCTGTAATGTTCTATGTTCTATGTTCTATGGAATAGAGAGACACGGACTGAGTAAAGGCAGGTTTTTTAAGTTTCGTTAGAGCATCATGATTGGCACAAGGTTGGAGGACCAAAGGACCTGTTCCTGTGCTGTACTTTTCTTTGATCCTTGTTCTTTATATTGTAAGCAGACCCTGATATCTGCCTTGTGGATTTTTGCACTGTTTGTTGTGTTACAGTGTCTCAATGAGTACAACTGGCTGTAGTCCCCAAGAGCTCTGTGCACACTGATAACTAACCCCTCAGTTTTATATTTAATTGTTTTGATGTGGATATTGGCTTTATTAATTGCTGTTCTGAATGATGGGAGATGTTTAAAATCCACTAACTAAGTCTCACAGCAATTTCTGAATTGTGGTCTCAGCAGCGAAATGGAATTTTACCCAACTCAGATTCTGGTGCTGAGGTGCAAGTCGCTCAGGGTGTCTAAGTAGCTATAGCAACCGTGTTGTAGGCCGGAGCTATGGATCTTAGTCGTGGAGACTCCAATTTTCTTTCCATCACAAGGTTAATTGGGATTTCACCCTTCCCTTCCCACCCCACTCATGAGTTAGAAGAATGACTGGTTAATCTGTTTGGTCAAAAGCAAATTACTGCCAACGCTGGAATCTGAAACCAAAACAGAGCTTTGAGCTTTGACAAAGGGTCATCTGGACTTGAAACATCAGCTCTTTGCTCTCCTTGCAGATGCTGCCAGACCTGCATTTACTCTTTTGGTAAACTGTTTGGTCAGGTTATGAATGAACCTTCCTTGACCAACAAGATCTGGAGTGGGGCTCAAACCTGCAGCTCCTAAAAGTTTCATGTGTAAGAATGTAAAAATTTTGTAAAGATTGAACTCAAATTTCACCATCTGCCACAGTAGGAACCGAATGTAGGTTAGCAAGACATTCTGCTGAGCATCCAGAATACTGATTCTGTGACAATAATTAAATGCCATCATTGCAGTTTTGAATTATTTTGTGTATTTAATTAAATGATGTCCTTCACCTGCGTATTTCAGCAACATGATTCACAGCATTGACTAGGCTAATGAATTTGACCCAACTTTGCTTTCTTTACAGATTGTAATCATACTAAACGTTGCTGCCTACATCCGGGATAGCCTGATTCAGCCTGTATTTGGGATATTCCTGGTTCATCCTGGCTCTCAGGTCAGTTGTGAAAGGTTTTTTTCCAACTGGGATCTTAGCCTCACTGTCAGTTGTTCAGGTATTTCTTTACTGGGCTTGTGTTCAGTAGATGACTTCGAGTACTGTGCTCAGCTCTGGTCGCCTCATTACAGGAGGGATTAGAAACTATTGAAAAGGTGCAGAGGAGATTTACAAGGATGTTGCTGGATTGGGTAGCATGCCTTATGAGGATAAGTTGAGGGTGTCTTTTCTCCTTAGAGAGACAATGGATGAGAGGGGACCTGCTAGAGATGTATTAGACTTTGAGAGCTATTGATCAGGTGGATCCTCAGAGGCTTTTTCCCAGGGCTGAAATGGCTGCCACAAGAGGACACAGGTTTAAGGTGCTGGGGAGTGGATACAGAGAAGATGTCAGGCATAAGATTTTCACTCAGAGGGTGGTGGGTGAGTGGAATCAGCTGTCGTCAGTGGTGGTAGAGGTAAATTTGATAGGGTCTTTTAAGAGACTTCTGGATGAGTACATGGAATTTAATAGGATTGAGGATTATAGCTAAGCCTAGTAGGTAGAGATATGATTGGTGCAACTTGTGGGCCGAAGGGCCTGTTTGTGCTGTGGTGTTCTATTTTCTATGTTGTTAAACAGTGCACAGCATTCTGGTACTGAGATGAAACATCAGTATTTCCATTTAGTCAGAAGATCTTCAGGGTTTGATTACTGAGCAGTCTGAGGCCCACATGGAGTGAGTCAGAGTCTCTAGAACCAGAAGCAATTTTCTTCTATTCAACACAAAATTGCACCATAGAATTTTCTGTTCTTTTCATGTGTTTTTCTGTTAACTATAGTGAATCAGTGAACTCTGTTTATCAAACTTCTTGTTGATGGAAACAGTTTAATATTTTATCTTGGATCCATTCATGCGGAGATAAAGTTGGCTATCTTGTGGAAAAGTTTACCTGCATTATCCCATTTTGCCAGAACATAAAACCTCCATTCAGCAACAAGTTATGTCACCTTCCTTGATCTTTATCACTGCCTGAAATACAGCTCAGTAATGTGTTTAGAAAATAAAAAGTTTGTGCAATATGGAAGATTTTATTTGACATGAGAATGAATGAGAGTACACCCAGTCAGTATTCTGATATGAATTCTTTAATGTCTCCAGGAACTCACTTGTGGAAATATATTTCTAAATTATGTGGAGGCCTCCAACAAACGGAGTTGAGCAACATTTGAAAAGACTCAGAACCAGATTGCAGTGAACATACACATCAGGTGAAAGTCCAACAGGTTTATTTGGAATCATAAGCTTTTGGAGCACTGTTCCTTCACTTTAACCTGGTATTGTGAGACTTCTTACTGGGCCCATCCCAGTCCAACACCAGCATCTCCACATCACAACATTCATACCAATAGACAATTGAATTGATGTTTTTGATGTTAAAGTTAAATGATGAAAGTGTAATGTTCAACAAGTCTTGGTGAGATTAGAGATTAGAGGCAGTTTGCCATGTTACTCACTCACTCACTCACGCAGTGAGCTCTGTATGTGTTCATTATAACGCCATCTTCAGTCGCAGATTATGAAACTCTTCAAAGGAATAAATATCCTCTGAGCCTGGTGGTAATAAGGATGAAACGTATTTGTGGAAATAGATGTAGATATTGTCTCTGGATCATGCTTGTGTTTAAGCTGATAAACCCTGGTACAGTAAGTAACCCCTACCACAGAACGCTGAATTTATATGTACATTCTGGAGATTTCCATGATTTGATTGATCAGAAACTGAGCTGACTATAAAAACTGTGACTAAAAGAGCAGGTCAGAAAATGGGAATTCTGCAGCAAGTAACTCATTTCCTGATTCCCAAAGCCTGTCCACCATCTACAAGGCACAAGCAAGGTGATGGAGTGATAAAATACTCTCCACTCGCCTCAATGTGTGCATTTCCACCAACACACAAGAAGCTCAACACCATCCAGGACAAAGCAGCCTGCTTGATTGCTACTCCTTCCATAAATGTCCAATCCCTCCACCATCAATAAACAGTCATGTTTACCATTTACAAGACTCATTGCAGGAATTCACTATCGATCCTTAGACAATAACTTTCTAACCCATAACTGCTACTATCTGGAAGTATCTGTAGATACTGGACAACACCATCACCTGGAGGTTCCCCTCCAGTCACTCACCATCCTGACTTAGAAATATATCAGCCTTTCCTTCACTGTTGCTCAATCCAAATCCTGGAATTCCCTCCCAAACAGCACTGTGGCTACACCTACAGCTCAGGGGCTACAGCGGTTCAAGAAGGGCAACCAGGGATGGGAAATAAATACTGGACTGACCAGTGACACTCACATCCATAAATAAATTAAAAATGATTGCCTTTGGAAAGCAGAGACAAACTTTCTCTTGGGTCAATGAGGTTGAGTTGAACCCATCACTGATAAGCCCAATTGCATTCTCTTCTGATTCCATGTTTTTTTCTGTAATTATAGGGAGGTGGCAAGAGGTTACTTCATTCCAATAACTTGATAAGTGGAATTAAAAATTTACTGATGAATGTGAAATCATTGTCAATTGTCAGAAAAACTCATCTGGTTCACTAAGATCCTTTGGGAAGGAAATCTGCAGTTCTTACCAGTGTGGCCTACATGTGACTCCAGACCAACAGCAATGTGGTTGACTCTCAACTGCTCTTGAACAAGGATAACTAAGGATGGGCAATAAATGTTGGCCAGCCAATGACACCATTGTCCCACAAATGAATTTTTAAAAAATGTAGAAATGTTCTCTCACTGAAAACCTTTAGTTAATTCAATGTTGTGATATTTAAACTTAAAAGATCAGTTGCATGTCTCAAAGCAATCCTTTGATTTGATTCAGTTTGTTTTACATGTGGAAGAATATTGCATCAGGAACTGATGGATGTCAACATGCATTGTGTTTGACAAGGTGATTCTAATAGAATGAATGGTCTACATGTTATCATACAGCCAATGGCTGGCATGCATTCAAACTGCTCCATGTGTTTTGCTTGGGTCACAAATATGAACTGGTCATCTCCAGTTTTACATGCCTTATTTCTGCCGCCAGTCAGATTGGAGAATTTGTTGCTTAGTCAAGTCTCCAGCAACACTGAAAAATCCCAGCCGTGAGCAAGGTTGGAGAGTTCCAGTTATTATCCTTATTGGTCATTAAATGGCAAATTATTCAACTTTTATATTAAGACTCAGCTATAATATTATTTTCTGGTATGCTAACTGAACTTTCTAACTTTTAAAACACATTACTCATGGGGTAACATGGACCTTTAAGTAATGGAGTTATTTTATAGAAAGTAACTGGTCAAAGTTGTAAAATGCTCAGGGCATGCTTTGAAGCTGTGTCAGTTCTCAACTAATAGTACATGCACAGCATAAATTTCATGTTCAGCAGAGTACAGAATAATGGACTAATGTACTGACCTTTCCTTACGCATAGAAAACCAAGGGGAGGTGACACACTACTGTCTGATTTGACCTCCTGCCTAAGTTAAATTTGGTCAGCATAAGGTGGAGCTATTTAAAGCAGCATCTTCCAACCAGTTTGTAACATGCTTGAGATAAAATAGGTTGCAGGACACTTGAATTCCTCAACAGCCTTGTGGTACTGGGGGAACAGCAGATTTTATTACTATATTGTACTAAAATGGATAATGTTTCATATACACCTAAGGCAAAAAACCTGAACTTTATCTTTGTCAGAACAGCACTGATACATTTAATGTTACCTTCTGAATATTATCAAAACACCACAACACCCAGTTCATCTAGATGGATTTACAAAGATTTATTGTTTAGATGTGGAATAACAAGATAAGATTGCCGAAAATGAACCCAGATGAGTCAAGGGACTGGGCCCTCTCTTTTTCCAGAATTTGGTTACTAAATGAAAGAGTGAAAGTTCTCATCTGAGACCCTCAAATAAAATCCTCAATACAACAGTATTGCATTCAGACAAAACTTTTACCTTTGGAACTTGGATTGCAATCTCACATAAACAAACAGGAACAAACTCAGCAATGCTAAGTATAATCTTCTAAATGTTTCTCAATTTCCTGTAGATAAGCTACAAAGTACAGAAGAAATACTTCTCTGAATCAGTTGTCACTGTGGATCGTACAAATACAACTTCCATTCAACGTTCCGAATCTTCATTCTAGTTCCAAACACTAATGTTCCACTGTCATCAGGAACATATCCATGATTACAAGAAGAATAGGCTCTGTAAGACCATACGACATAGAAGCAAAAGTAGGCCATTCAGCCCATTGAGTCTGCTCCACTATTCAATGAGATCATGACTGATTTGATATAATTCTGAACTCCACTTTCTCACCTTATCCCCATAACCCCTGACTCCTTTACTGATTAAAAATCTGTCTGCTGCCCACCCTGGTGTCATGAAAGTGACAATATATTGATAACTGGGTAAAGCCAAGTAATATAGTAAAGAGGAAGGTGAGTTGCCATGCAGTCTCAATGCAAGAACATTGAACCATGAGTTTACCTGAGGTTCCAGATCAGCAGTACTACAGGAAAAGGGAAGCAATGAATGCTGGAAATCCAAAATAAAATAGAAAATGCTGGATATCTACAATAGATAAGTCTTTATTTGAAAAAGAAATACAAGATACTGTTCAGGAAGTCATTACTCTTTTCAAAATGAGTTAGCTTTGAGCATCATCTCCTCCTGGAGATCTACATGCAGTCTGATATGACTATAATGATGCACCATCTCCAGTGTGTCATTGTTGTTTCGCACAATTCATTAGAAGAACTCAAAGATACTGATGACAGATATAACACAAGAAGTTGTTGCAGCTCTTTACCTAGGGAAAGTTTGGAAGTTGGAAGTAGCTTGGACTCAATTCTTGGAGCTGTGCTGAAAAGCACACTGTGGCCTTTATTCAATCAAAGTTCCGATATAGATTTAGCCCGTGGTACAGAGGAAAACATGCAAAGAGTCCAATTTGATGATCATTCTAAAATGAGTGTGAGCAAGATTCAATGGAACTTTTCCATTTAAGAACATAAGAACTAGGAGCAGGAGTCGGCCATCTGCTCCCTCGAGCTTTCTCCGCCATTCAGTAAGATCATGGCTGATCTTTTCATGAATTCAGCTTCACTTACCCGCGCGCTCAGCATAACCCTTAATTCCTTCACTGTTCAAAAATCTGTCTTTGCCTTAAAAACATTCAGTGAGCTAACCTCAGCTGCTTCATTGGGCAGGGAATTCCACAGATTCACAGTCCTTTGGATGGAGAGATTCCTCCTCATATTTGTCCTAAATCTGCTTCCCCTTATTTTGAGGCCATGCTCCCTAGTTCTAGTTTCACTTGCTGATGCAAACAACTTCCCTGCTTATAAACAACTTTATAAGTTTTTAAACAAAGTTGTTTTTAAACAACTTTCCTGATTATAATATAATCTTATATGTTTCTAAAAAATCCCTCCTTGTTCTTCTGAATTCCAATGAGTATAGGCCCAGTCTACTCAGTCTCTCCTCATAAGCTAACTCTCTCAACTCTGGAATCAACTTAGTGAATCTCCTCTGCACGCCCTCCAGTGCCAGTATATTCTTTCTCAAATAAGGAGATGAACGCTGTACACAGTACTCCAGATGTAGCCTCACTAGCACCTTATATAGTTGCAACATAACCTTCCTGTTTTTAAACTCCATTCCTCCAGCAATGAAGAACAAAATTCCATGTGTGCAATTCATGCACAAGGATATCCAGGTCCCTCTGTACAGCAGCATTCTGCAAATTTTTACCATTTAAATTATATCCATTGTGCTGTTATTCCTACCAAAATGGATGACCTTACTTTTACCAACTTTGTCCTCCATCTGCCAGACCCTTGCCCACTCATTTAGACTATCTACATCTCTCTACAGACTTTCAGTGTCCTTTGCGCACTTTGCTCTACCAGTCATGTTAGTGTCATTTGTGAATTTTGATACACTAGACTTGGTCCTCCAAATCATCTATGTAAATCATAAACAGTATGCAGTCCCAATGCAGTCCCAACATTAATCCCTGAGGCACACCACTAGTTACTAATTGTCAACCAGAAAAAACATTAATTTATTAAATCATTGAATCCCTACAGTGCAGAAGGAGGCCATTGGCTCATCAAGTCTGCACAGACAAGAATCCCACCCTTAATTCCGTGTATTTACTCTTCTAATCCCCTGAGACTAAGGGGCAATTTGGCATGACCAATCCACTTTACCCGCACATCTTTGGAGTATGAGAGGAAACCAAAGCACCCAGAGGAAACCCACACGGACATGGGGAGGATGTGTAAGTTCCACATAGACTACACACAAATTTATCCCCACTCTTTGCTTTCTGTTGGTTAACCAATCCTCTATCCATGTTAATACATTAGCATAATGCCATACACCTTTATCTTAAGTAGCCTTTTGTGCAGCACCTTGTCAAATGTCTTCTGGAAATCCAGATACACCACATCCACCACTTCCCCATTGTCCACTGTGCCAATAATGTGCCAATAATTTTCATCTTAATCATCAATTTTTACTACTTTATACTTGTTTTTATTTTTCCACTTCTAACATCTCACTTTGAATCTTGTTCCCTCTAGCCCTCTCTGACCCACTGCTGTATCCCTACATTCTGCGCATTTGTTTTGCCACTCACACATTCTGATCTCTTAATGGATGCTATTAGCACCATTCTCAGCCTTTATCATCACCATTTACATTCCATTTTCCTATGCCACTCCTATCAATTACACACTTCCAGACGCCCCCTCTTCACCCCAAGTAGTATAAATCCTGTATTTACCTCCAATGAAAGACCATCCAGACTCAGAACATTGGCTCTATTCTCTCTGTCTCTAAAGATGCTGTTAGACCTGCTGAGATTTTCCAACATTTTCTGTTTCAGAATCTAACATCCGCTGTATTTTGCCTTTATCAATTAAACTCGTGTCTGACTTCAGCCTTGTTAGGTTTCTCTCACACTGTCTCTTCTGTATCCTTTGCTTACATACAGGACATATCTTTTTTAATTTTAGCCGTAAATATCTATCCTGAGTTATCTCTCTAACCATTTGCATGTTTATTTCGACTGTTATTTCTCTTTTTTCTTCTTTACTCTTCTTGGGCTTTTCTCATCTCACCTTCCTGCCCCCATTTATTTCTCATCTCATGGACACTTTGTTCTCCTAATCCCTAATCTCAACCCATCACTACATCTAACTTCTTATATCCTTGATAAACTCAGAACTATCTTCTCTACCTACCTCAACATTCCCTAAAAGAAACTTTAAAACATATATCTCTACTTTCTTATGAACACCAGATCCTCATGCTCTTCTCGTGCTGACTTTCTCACTGCAACGTATTCCAACTAATATCCTTCCTGAGCCATCTACCCCTCAGCTCCTCCATCCCAAACGTAGTGAACCAATGGGTATGGTCAGTACTGGGTAGCAATTCCAAAATAATCCAAGGAAATTGATAGTTGCAGTCTATTAGCTTAAATTCCAATTAATTTTGAATGTCTAATAAGGGGGTAACAGGTAATATTTGAAAGCAAACAAGACTACAACAAGACAAAATTACTGCAGATGCTGAAAAACTGAAATAGAAATGGAAAATTCTGGAAAATCAGGTCAGACATCATCTGTGGTGGTAAACATTGGTCACAAAAACCCTTCATCAAATTGTCTTTGCTCAGTTCTGATTCTACACAATATCATCATTAAACACCAGCAAATTCAACAACTCTGAATTCTGAGATTCATGTTCACCCAATACTGATGGTGGAAATTATCCAATGGGATTTTTATCCTTATGCTCACAATTCTTAATCATTCAATGCAATCATTTTCATCCTTCTGTGTGCAAGATTGAAGTCCAAACTGAGAGGCTGAATTGTGGTCAATCTGTGACCAAAACAGGGCTTTTTTTTTCATTCGTGGAACATCAGTGTTGCTGGCTGGCCAGCATTTATTATCCACCTGTAGTTGCCCTTGAGAAGGTGATGGTGAGCTGCCTTGTTGAAACGCTGAGACTTTGCAGCGGTTGATGTAACTGTGTGGCTTGCTTGGCCATTTCAGAGGGCAGTTAAGAGTAAACCATATTGCTGTGGCTCTGCAGTCACATGTAGGTCAGACCAGGGTAAGATTTCCTTCCTCAAAAAATATTAGTGAATCAGACAGGTTTCTCTGCCAATTGACAATT
Source organism: Sphyrna mokarran (assembly GCA_024679065.1). NCBI lineage: Eukaryota > Metazoa > Chordata > Chondrichthyes > Carcharhiniformes > Carcharhinidae > Sphyrna > Sphyrna mokarran. The sequence continues at coordinate 2,361,329 of JAGIQG010000024.1, forward strand.
GTTTCATGGTCATCAGTAGATTTTTAATTCCAAATTATTTTTGAATTCAAATATTTGAATCCAGATCCCCAGAACGTTAGTTGAGTTTCTGGATTAATAGTCAAGAGAAAATACCATTAAGCCATTGCCCCCGCCATCTTGGTTTTATATTTGTTGGAGGGGCACATATTGTTAGAACAAAGAAGAAGAAAGAAAACATATAATTCAGAAACAGGCCCTTGCTGACCACGACACCCTGAATAAGCTAAAAAAAACGTTCTGCCCGTACTAATTGGCTAAGTTAGGATTATTTTCACTGGAGTTCAGGCGAATGACGGGATGATCACATAGAGACTTATAAAGTTCCAACAGGATTGGACAGGAAGGATATTCCCAAAGGTGGGGGAGTCCAAAACCAGGGATCACAGTCTGAGGATTCAGGATAGACCATTTAGATCAGAGGTCAGGAGTTATTTCTTCACCCAAAGAGCAGTGAGCCTGTGGAATTCATTACCACAGGAAGTAATTGATGTCAAAACATTGAATGTATTCAAGAGGCGGTTGGATATAGCACTTGGGGTGAATGGGATCAGAGTTTATGGAGAAAAAGCAGGATTAGGCTATTAGTTGATGATCAACCATGACCATAATGAATGGTGGAGCAGGGTTGAAGGACCAAATGGCTTCCTCCTGCTCCCATCTTCTAGGTTTCTTTGTCTATTTTTGTATATTTACTCGGTCCACATCCCTCTATTTTCCCCCTATCCAGATGTCTCTTAAATGTTTCTAATGTGCCTGTTTCCACTGTCTCCTCTGATAGTGCGTTCCAGACACCCACCACACTCTGTATGAAAACCTTTCCCCGCATATCTCCCTTAAACTTTCTCCCTCTCACCTTGAACCTGTGCCTCCTTGTAATTGACACTTCCACCCTGGGAGAAAGCCTCTGAGTATCCACCCTGTCAATGCCTGTTCTAGTTTTCTATCAGCTCTCCCCTCAGCCTTTGTCTTTCCAATGAAAACAATCCTAGTTTATCAATCTCTGGAGACAGTCAACACCCTCAGGACCAGGCAACATTCTGGTGAATTTTCTTTGCACTCTCTCCAAAGCTTCCCCATCCTTCTGGTAGTATGGTGACCAGAACTGCACACAATATCCCAAATGCAGCCTAACTAAGGTTATATAAAGCTGCAATATGATTTTCCAACTTTATTTAGGGAGAGAGTTCAAGGATTTTGATGCAGAACAGTGAAGAAACAGCGATATACTTCTAAGTCAGGATGGAAGGGGAACCTGCCACTGCTTCCTTGACCTTCTAGATGGTAGAGGTTGTGGGTTTGGGAGGCTCTGTTGAAGGAGTCTTGGTAATTTGTTACAGTGTATCCTGTAGATACACTGTATTGTGTACACACTCTGCTATTGTGCATCAGTGTTGGAAGTAGTAAATGTTGAATATATGGCTGGGTGGTAATCAAGCAGGCTACTTTGTCCTGGAAGGTGCTGAGTTCCTTGAATGTTGCTGGAGCTGCATCCCATCATAATTCTGACTCGTGCCCTGTGGACAAACTTTGGGGAGTCATGAGGTGAGTTACTCATTATAGAATTGTAAGCCTCTTAACTGATTTTGTAGCCACAATATTTATATGGTTGGTCCAGTTCAATTTCTGGTTGATAGTGACACCTCAGATGTTGATCATAAGGAATTCAGCTATGGTAATGTAAATGTCCACTTTATGGTTAGATTCTCTCTTGTAAGAGATGAACATTGCCTGGTTCTTGTGAGGCACAAATGGTACTTGCCATTTATCAGCCCAATAGTCTGAATGTTGTCCGGGTTTTGCTGCATTTGGACAAGGACTGTGTTAGTGTCTGTGGAGTTCCAAATGGTTCAATCTTCAGCAAACATCTCCACATCTGACATTATGATGGAGAGAAAGTCGTTGGTGGTTGGGTCTATGACACTACCCTATAGAACTCTTGCAGTGATGAACTGGAACTGAGATGTTTGGCTCCAACAAACAACCTTTGTGTTCCCTTTGCGCTACGTATGACTCCAACCAATGGAGAGATCTTTCCCTGATCCCCATTGACTTCAATTAATTGCTCAGGTTCCTGATGCTACACTCAATTAAATGTTTCCTTTAAGTCAAGGGCAATCATTTTCACCCCACCTTGTATTCACACCTTCCAAACTTCTGCATCCTGCTAATTGCCTACTCTAACCCTCTCAAGGGACATATCTAAGGAAAGATGTGTTGGTCTTGAAAAGAGTCTTGAGGAAGTTCACAAGAAAGATTGCTAGAATGAAAAGCTTGTTGTATAAGGGACGGTTGAGGACTCTGGCTCTATATTCATTGGAGTTTAGAAGGATGAGGGGGTATCTTATTGAAACTTACAGGATATTGTGTGGCCTGAATATGGAGAGGCTGTTTTCATTAGTAGGAAAAATTAGAACCAGAGGGCACAATCTCAGGTAAAGGGAAGATCCTTTAAAACAGAGATGAGGAGGAATTTCTTTAGCCAGAGAGTGGTGAATCTGTGGAATTCTTTGCTGCAGAAGGCTGTGGAGGCCGGGTCATTGAGTGTCTTTAAGACAGAGATAGATAGGTTCTTGATTAATAAGGGGAATCAGAGATTATGGGCAAAAGGCAGAAGAATGGAGATGAAAAATAAATCAGCCATGATTGACTGGCGGAGCAGATCGATGGGCCGAATGGCCTAATTCTGCTCCTGTGTCCTACGGTCTTATTCCTTCAGACTGCTGCTAACCAGGCCAGCAGACCAGAATTTAGCACTGTGTGATCTTCCTGTGAGGGTGTGACAGGTAGTGACAGCTCATACACAAATTCTTAATGAACCCTGAGGCCCAGTTTCAGTTGGATTTCCTGGTAAAGTGTTCACAGTCTCTACAAATTTCTACCCAGATCATCATTAGGCATACTCTCATCTGGGATATTCACTGTCCTTGATCCAAGAATACAGCAAAATTCCACCACTGTAGAAAAGATAATATAATTCCAATAGCTACAGTTCAATAGTAAATATCATACAGAAAATTATACTTCTGAGATTGCTAAATATATTTTAGAATTCATTGCAATTAATTTGATTAGAACTTGGAATGAATTGTACGAATCAAGTTTAATTGAATTAAAAAAAGTAATTATAAGAAATTACATTACAAGATATTATGGTGACAATTAATCTTGGAGATGCACAAAATACAAACATCAGCTGGTGAATTTTCATTCAGGTTTACTCTGCTCATTAGGTGTAACATTGGTGCAAGAAGCATGCCAAACCTGGACAAATAGTCAGTAAGCTGGATAAACATCAACAGCTTGTATCATTAATGTAAGAATGATTTGAAAAAAAAAACTTGATATTGAACAAAAGAAAGAGATGAGGTTGGTTGGTCAAACTTGGTCAAAGAGGAAAGTGTTAAGGTGAATCTTAAAAGCAGGAAAAGGAAATAGAGAGGTTTAGGAGGGGAAAGGTTTGAAGAAATGTAAATTAAGATAACAAAGGATATCAGATTCACCAGGATGAAAGAACGAAGTAACAATTATTATTGAATAAGCAGAGAACATAAACGTTGCCAACACAAATATCATTAAATAAAGTGGATAGATTATCTTTTGGAAAAGATTGTTTCAAGATTGTAGAATCAAGATAAAATGGTGAGCCAGTTTTTCCATTCTGGGAACTCCAAGGCTCCATGACCTGGGAAGGTGGAGTTTGGCCTCAAATCCGTTGTGTTTTTATTGCCTTTCAAACATTCTCTCAGTTGCGGGAACAGGCTGATAGTGTGCTTCCTGTTTATGATGGCTGTCTTATGATTCCATACGAGTGAGAAAAATATAATATAATTTCTTCCATTACAATATACTCTGAGCAACATTAGGATTAGGATAATGGAGTGTAGCCTTGATCAGAAAACACAGATATTTAAATGTTAAAAGGCCCCAGTTTTTCTCCAGCAGGCAGTTACCCTCAATGAATTCCCAAACAGAAATGCAGCCTCTCGAAAAAGAGGCCACATTTCACTTCCAATGTCCTACAGCAACATGATTACATTGTCCTTCACTCTCGCAACCACTTTCCTGAGGCGGGCTCTCCAATTGTGTTGTTAATGGTTCAGTTCACACTCTGTCTGGGTTTCTATCTGATGCAAAATGAAAACTTACAAAGCATCTTTAGCAACTATTTTATTAGCTTTGAGGAGTTTTTTACTAACCACTCTGAAGTCAGTTCATCAATGGCAGTGCAATGCTCAAGTATGTTTATTAGGATATGACCTTACATCTAACCTAAAGGTAAAGGAAAATGCAGAAATGTTTAAATATCTCTAATAATGGCAGTGAGTGATTCTGGATCGTTGCATATTTCTTGAATGTTACACAAGATTTGGGTGATTTTTGTGTTCATGCATTGATGATGGTGGTTCTCAAGAATTGAGTTACTCCACACTCCCCACCCTCATCACTAATAATTCCCGATCTTCCCTAGTGAGCATGGCACAAAACTCCACCAACATTACCTTGATAAATATCTCACCTGAAGCTTCATCAGACTGTACAACCACCAGTTCCACACTGCATGTGACCCATGGGGCTATCCAAATTCAAGTATGGGGACTTTTCTGAGCTGAGTTGAAAATTGGCTCCAGCAATGATTAAGAGGCAATTGTTGTCGCTCACAATCCCCTCACTGTGAAAGCAAATTTTGTTTGATTATTAGCACAAAGATGAATTGTTGCTGTGTTAGATCAGGAGAGAGAGAACCTTCTGGAATTAATGTTCATTTTAGTCACTCCTATGTGTTTGAGAGGTGTGGAAAGGCTGAAAACAGCCTTCAGGGGAATATCCAAGAGTAAGTCTGACTCCTCTTCACATTCCTCCAGTCCGTATGTCACATCGTCCAACATCTCCTTGTGTTGATGGCAGATCTGCTCCACCTTTAACCTGTGGATCTCTCTCCGCAGGCAAATGAGTTTCCGGGCCAGCTGGTGATCTAATGACTGCATCTCCCTCTGAAAGAACAAAGTAGTCTAATCAATAATTACCAATAAAAATGCATTGTCCTTTCAGAGACAAAGTCAAACTGCCTCAATGAATTTATTTAGAACATAGAAAAATTACAGCACAAAGAGGCCCTTTGGTCCACAAGTTGTGCCAAACATGTCCCTGGCTACTAGGCTTATCTATAACCCTTTATCTTACCAAATCATTTTCCTTTACTTTAGGTTAGATGTAAGGTCATGTCCTAACAAACGTACTTCAGCACTGCACTGCCATTGATGAACTGACTTTAGCGTGCACAGTAAAAAGCTCCTCATTGCTGGTTTGCTCTTGTACTTTATGCCTTTTTTTTTAAACATAAAAAGTCTCTTTAAAAAAAAAGTTTTTGCAACATTCCCAACTTTCAACCTAATCTTAAAATGTTGTGATTGGGTAGAATCAGAGAAATCATTTCTATTAGATGTGCGGGTTAGTCTTTAGTTTAGAAGATGTTTAGTTCAGAAATATCTTTAGAAGATGTTTCCATAAACAGTTGAAGAGGGGTAACATGGTGGCACAGTGGTTAACACTGCTGCCTCACTGTGTCAGGGATTCAATTCCTGGCTTGGATCATTGCCTGTTGGAGTCAGCACATTCTCCCCATGTCTGCGTGGGTTTCCTTTGAGTGTTGCAGTTTCCTCCCATAGTCTAAATGATCTGTTGATTAGCTATGTTGGCCATGCTAAGTTCTCCCTCAGTGTACCCTTACAGGAGCCAGAGAGTGGCGACTAGGAGATTTTCATAATAACTTAATTGCAGTGTTAATGTAAGCCTACTTGTGACAACGGTAAACTAAAAAAAAGTCAGTATCATAACTTTAGTCAAAGCAAGATAAAATTTGATTTAATCTTTTGGAAATCAAAAGTACACATCACCTAACATTCTGTTCAGACCATCAGATTTGAAAATTAGAAGACTGGTTCCATTTCACATGTGCTGTCTCTCTGAAAGTTTTGACCATTTAATCAGATCCTCTTCCCAAAACCTTTAACATGTTGATGTTTTTAATATTAATCCACTTTCCTTCTGTTAGCGTTTCTACAACCAGCAGTGATCTGCTACGATAACCAACACCCGAACAAATCTGCATAAATAAAAACTCTTCCAGAACAGCAAAAAATGCCAATGAGGATTAATATGATGCATTTAACATCAGGAAATATGTGTCATAAGAACATCACAAATAACAGCAGGCGTAGGCCATTCAGTCTCTTGATTCTGATCCATTAACAATGGGATCACAGCTCATCCGATCTTAGCTTCAACTCCACTTTCCTGCCTTTTTCCGATAACCCATGACTCACCATTGTTCAGAAATCTGGCTATCTCAGCCTTGAAGACAATCACAGGAGCATAATTAAATAACTATGGGCAAAATAAGAGACATTAAGATAGGATTGCCATAGCTGCTTGAAAGGATAGGTTTAAAGGAGCATCTTAAAAGAGGCAGGAGAGGAGGAGGAGGCCCAATGATAGTATAAAGAAAGTTGGGGTGCACAAGAGGCTGGAAATCGGAGGAGCACAGATATTTCAGCTTACCAGGCAATGGTAAGGAGGAGTCAGATTGCAAAGCAAACTCTCCCACTGTTCTTTTAATGATGATTTTGATTTTCTGCTTTTCAGGTACCAACATCACAGAGCAGTGAAGCCATGTTTCTATATTTATGTTATTATAATTTTAAACACCTCAATCAGATTATCTCTTGAACTCTGTTCCAGATAAAAGACTGTCAGTTTCTCTTGTGTCCCCTGTAACTAAGACGTCTTATCCAAGATTTATCCAAGCACATTTCTTCCGCACTCTCCAATACCATGACATCTTTCTTAAGGTAGAATGCACAAAACAGAATACAATACAATAATTGCATTGTATTTATGCAATTTAGCATTGCTGTTTTACTCTTGTACTTTATATCTCTTTTTAACATAAAAGGTCTCTTTAAAAAAAATGTTTTCTCAATTTTCCCATGAAAGTGAGGCCCAGCCTGTCCCATCCGGTGGAGTAAGAAAGTTATTTTTGGTGTCTTGGAGCCAATATATTTATCCTTTAAGCATGATCACTGAAATAAGTTATTTGGTCATTAACACGTTATTTTCCATGACGCTTTGCCTTATGAATGTGGCTGCTGTCTTTCTGACATTACAAAGTCTCACAACACCAGGGTGAAGTTGAATTTGGTTTATTTGGTAGCAAACACCACTAGCTTTCGGAGCACTGCTCCTTCGTCAGATGAGTGGGGAGTTCTGATCACAAAAAGGGCATAAAAAGGCACACACTCAGTTTACAGAATACTGATTAGCTGTAAAGACTCACATTCTAATCAAGTCTTAAAGGTGCAGGTAATGTGAGCGGAGATAGCAGTAAGCATAGGTTAAAGCGATGTGTATTGTCCCCAGACAGGAGAGTAAGGGAGATTTTGCAAGTCCAGGCAAGTCATGGGGGTTACAATTAGTGTAATATGAACCCAAGATCCCTGTTGAGGCTGTCCTCATGTGTGCAGAACTTGGCTATCAGTCTCTGCTCAGCGACTCTGTGCTGTCGTGTGCCGTGAAGGCCACCTTGGAGAACGTTTACCCAAAGATCAGAAGCCGAATGCCCGTGACTGCTGAAGTATTCACCAACAGGAAGAGAACAATCTTGCCTGGTGATTGTCAAGTGGTGTTCATTCATCCATTATTGTAGCGTCTGCATGGTCTCCCCAATGTACCATGCCTCAGGACATCCTTTCCTGCGGCGTATCAGGTATATAATGTTGGCCAAGTTGCAAGAGTATGTACTGTGTACCTGGTGGATAGTATCCTCACGTTAGATGATGGCGTCTGTATTGATGATCCAGCATGTTTTTGCAGAGATTGCTGTGTCAAGGTTGTTAGTGTTGTGGTCACTGTTCTCCTGAAGGCTGGGTAGTTTGCTGTGGACAATTGTCTGTTTGAGGTTGTGTGGTTGTTTGAAGGCAAGAAGTGGGGGGGATGGGGGGGGGAGGTGGTGGGATGGCTCCAGAGAAGATGTCGTAGCTTCTCTGCTCTGGGGAAGTACTGGACAACGAAGGGTACTCTGTCCACCAGGTCCTGTGTTTGTCTTCTGAGGAGGTCAGTTCGGTTTTTTGCTGTGGCGCATCAGAACTGTCAATCGATGAGTTGAGCACCATTTCGTGTGCTTATGAGGGTACCTTTCAGCATCTGGAGGTGTCTGTTGCGATCCTCCTCATCTGAGCAGATCCTGTATATACGGAGGGCTTGTTTGTTGGGGATGGCTTCTTTAACATGGAGAAGGGGAGCATCGCGAGCTTATCGTGAGGTTATCCGTGGGCTTGCAGTACAGTGAGGTGCTGAGGTGACCGTCCTTGATGGAGATGCGTTTGTCCAAGAATGCAACCGATTCTGGAGAATAGTCCATGGTGAGCCTGATGGCGAGATGGAACTTGATGATGTCATCATATAATTGTTTCTGTGGTTGTTCACAATGTGTCCAAAGGAAAAAAATGTCATCGATGTATCTAGTGTATAGCATTGGTTGAAGTCCTGTGCGGTGAAGAAGTCTTGTTCGAACCTGTGCATGAAAATGTTGACACATTGAGATGCAAATTTGTTCCGTAGCTGTTCCATATGCCTGGATGAAGAACTGGTTGTTGAAGGTGAAGACATTGTGGTCCAAGATGAAGCGGATGAATTATAAAATTGCATCTGGTAACTGGCAGTTGTTGGTGTTGAGAGCTGAGGCAGTTACAGCAATGCCATCGTTGTGGAGGATGCTGATGTAGAGCGCCGAAACATCCATTGTGATGAGGAGTGTTCCTGGTTCAACTGCTCCATATGTGCTGAGTTTCCATAGGAAGTCCATAGTGTCGCGACAAAAGCTGGGGGTTCTTTGTACAATGGGTTTTGGGATGCCCTCGACATAGCCGGAGAGGCTCTCACACAGGATCTTATTGCCTGATACAATGGGATGGCCGGGTGTGTTTGCCTTGTGAATTTAGGAGGCAGTAGAGATCGCCAAACCAGGTTGTACGTGGGATGAGAGCATGGAGGGTGCTCTGAAGGTCCAGTTCAAAGGTCTTGATCAGAATGCTGAGTTGACAGGTGCGTTCTTTGGTTGGATCTGCAGGTAACCGTCTGTAGTGTTCCTTGTTGTTCAGTTGATCTGGACTTTCAGAGCACCCTCTGTGAACAGAGTACCTTTCAACATCCAGTACTTCCCCGGAGCAGAGAAGCTACAACATCTTCTCCAGAGTCTTCAACATGTCATTGATGAAGATGAACATTTCGCCAGGGCCATCCCCACAACCCCACTTCTTGCCTTCAGACAACCACACAACCTTAAACAGACCATTGTCTGCAGCAAATTAACCAGCCTTCAGGAGAACAGTGGCCACACAACCCTGCACAGCAATCTCTGCAAGACATGCCGGATCATCAACACGGACACCATCTCACATGAGAACATCATCCACCAGCTACACAGTACATACACTTGCAACTCGGCCAACTTTGTCTACTTGATACTCTGCAGGAAAGGATGTCCCGAGGCATGGTACATTGGGGAGATCATGCAGATGCTACAACAACAGATGAATGAACACCACTCAACAATCACCAGGCAAGACTGTCCCCTTCCTGTTGGCGACTACTTCAGCGGCCTCTGATTTTCGGGTAAATGTTCTCTGAGGTGGCCTTCACAGCACACGACAGCGCAGAGTCGCTGAGCAGAGACTAACTGCCAAATTCCGTACACATGAGGATGGTCTCACCCGGGATCTTGGGTTCATGTCACACTAATTGTCAGTCTCATGACTTGTCTGAGCTTGCAAAATCTCACTAACTATCCTGGAGACAATACACATCTCTTTAATCTATGCTTAATGCTATCTCCACTCATTATCTGCATCTTTAAGACTTGATTAACTGTAAAGCCTCACATTATAATCAGTATTCTGTAAACTGAGTGTGTCTTTTTTATGCCCTGTTTGTGATCAGAACTCCCCACTCACCTAAGGAAGGAGTAGCATATTTGATATTTGCTGCCAAATAAACCTGTTGGACTTTAACCCGGTGTTGTGAGACTTCTTACTGTGTTTACCCCAGTCCAACACCGGCATCTTCATATCGTTTCTGACATTACAATGACTGCACTACAAAGTTCAGATATTTACTGAAAGGTACTATTGCAATTTCAGGTTTGCTTTCATTTAGCCAACTTTCTGCTGACACGTTTCCTCTGATGGTTTTCTCATTGATAATCCTGTGAAATGAACAAAGAAAATTCAGCAATATTTTATTGAAGACGATAATTTATGTTCAGAAATGCAGCAACAGGCTGTAGAGAGAGAAATTGAATTTTAGGCCTGCTCCCCTCTGGCCTGGGGAAGAGGCTGTGCCAGAAAATCAATGCAGGCAAATAACCTCCATCTGAACTATAGGAATTCTGACTCTGCATTCAAACCAAAACAGGGTTTAATTGTGATCATTCTGTTTCTCCAAGTCATATTTACACTGATCCAAGGATTCACAACACTTTGAGTGAAGAAAGCTCTAACTTCGGTCCAAAGTATCCAGAACTTATCCGAAGACGATGGCCTACATTTTCATCCTTAAGGCAGGCCACAGGAGTGAAAAAATTCCTGGTTTGGCTGATCAACCTTGGGAGAGAGTGCTCATAAAGGTGGGGATTGGGGTAGAAGGGAGGGGGTGTTGGTGCATGAGGATTTGGACTGTAGCTGAGCCAGCCAACCCAGGAAAGAGCTCAGAGGCAACCCCATGAGCTAAAGGGTGCAGAGGCCAGCAATGTATGAGTTCCACTTGCTGCTGTTACGCTTTATCCCAGTTAAAACTGGACTCTCTCATCTTCACCTCATGGTCCCTCACTCCCCATTCCATCTATGCTACCTCAATACCGCATCCACTTTGGTGCCACTTGCATCCATGTCAAGCTACGGCACTTCCATGCCCACTTACACAGCCGGTGGGTCAAAATCCTGGAATCCCCTCCCTTACATCGTTGGAGTCAACCCACAGCAATGGACCGATTCAAGAAGGCTATTCACCACCACCTCCTCAAGGACAACTAGGAACCTAGGCATGGGCAATAAATGCTGGCCAGCCAGCGACACCCATGTCCTACAAACAAATTGAAAAAAAAGATTCCTACTTTTTGTACGTAGCAACTCTAATCACTGTGTAGAGTATGTTGAGAAGCAGTACAAGAGCAGTGGGATGGAGAGGGTCCAAATGGATAGTGAAAAATAGTAAGATAGAAACTGCGAGTTGTGCTTTGGGGTGTGTGTGGAGGGAGATTGCTAACATGGTGAAGTTGGAAGAACAGCCGACTGATCAGGCAGGAAGCAGCTTGAACTGAGAGGATTGGAAAGGGAAACGAGTGCAGGCTTGAGCTGGCTGGTGAATGATGGCAACATCAAGCTGAGCAAAGGAAGAAAATTGCCAGTTTTCTTCCTGTTATATATTCCAATACTCAGCCTGTTACAGAGTATTCAATTACACCCAATACCCAGTCTTATATAGAGTACCCATTGTACACTCAATACCCAGCCTTGTATAGAGTACCCACTGTACACCCAATACCCAGCTTTGTATACAGTACCCATTGTATACCCAATACCCAGCCTGGTGTAGACTACCCATTGTACACCCAATACTCAAACTCACTTTGCCTTTTGTTAAGGATTTTGGAGTTTAAAGGGGCTGGCGGCTACACTGTTTACACAACACCGGAGTTGATTTGTAACTCAGTGCTCCCTGTAGTGGAAGAGAAAGAAATCCTTTTACGCACTGAGATGCCAAATTGTTTGACTGCAACCAATCAGAATTGGATAAGGTGTCTGTCCAACATTAGTTTGACACGGTTTTAGTAACAATGACAGTCCAGACTTCATTCGGCCCCAATTCCTGCCAATCTGAAGAAGCAGTTCCCAAAACCCCATTCCCCTGATAATTACCCCCCTGTCTCTGCACATTTTCGTTTCCCTGTTAAAGGAGTTGTGAAGCGGATTCACTCCCCGAAGCTGCAGGGTGAGAACTGGAGAAATCAAACTGGAATCAGGAGCAGCCGAAAGGAATAATAAAAAATAAAGAAAGCTGTTTGGGTGAAAGCGGTTGACAAAGTCCGGGAATAACTCACAGCGGGTCCGTGTGGGTCCAGCGACAGAATAACTCGGCTCAAACACACTGAGACTCGGGGGATCATTTGTTTGAATGTGTTGTTTTCTGAAAGTTTCTGCCTGTGGCTCTGAGACACTGGCAGCCGCAGGGAGTGGGGAAAGGTTTGTGACAGTGTGTGTGTATGTGTGTGAGGAATTCCTGCTACACTGGGACTGGCAATGGGATCAGACAGACTGAGAGAGAGGGCAGCATTGCGAATCAGGATAAAAAACACGACCAGGCTCAGCATGATTTGTCTGGTAGGGAATGATTATTCATTTCCGACTGGTGTTGGGACATGTACAGGAGCTGGAAACAAAGAGTAAAATAATTGGGATGGTTTAGTTAAAGTTAAATAGAAACTTTCAAACGCCATCAGATAAAGACTAGTCCACATTGATTCAGAATGAGCAAGTTTTTATAAAAGAATGTTCTAAAGATATTTATCCAAGATAGAATAAGAAGTTATTATGCATTACTTACTAATTCTTTCCTGAGCCAGTCCAAAGCTTCCCCGATGTTTGCAAAGCCGCAGATATTAGTGAGAGAGATGTCACTGTGTCCCGGTGACAGTTTGCTGTTTCCCTCACTCTCTGTTCCAGACTCAGGCTCTCCCGTTTTCCAGGGCTGGCTTTCCAGCTTCTCCTTCCATTCCGCGAACGACGGTCTCCGGGTCTGGAGGTTTAATTTTGCTGTCAGCGCTTTCACTCGGCCCAGATGGTCATCCGACTCCAGGTCATTGCAGTCGGTGCCCGCCGTTTGGGGATTGAGAGAGAGAGACATCAGTCACTGGGGAGGAGAGCAAGCCGAGTGATGCTACACTGGCAGCGGCACTGGGTTTTATATCTGCTCCCGGTTACTTTTTAACAGGATGGACCAGTCACCTTAAAGGCACCACCCAGAGTCCCAGCTGAGCTCTAACCTGCACCAAAAGCAGTCAGGTCCTTTCACCTTGCAATTCCCATATTAACCCCATCACATTCCCAATCTTCCAGCCCAATCTCTACCCGCGCTCTTTAATATCCCAGTTGTATTTTCACCAAAGTTTCAAATCATTTATTCACTGCCTCTTACACATTCCCCGCCCCCTCAGACACGTCGCTGTACTTTTAGTGAAATATTGAATATTTTATTTTGACGCAGGATCATCTAGACTTGAAACGTTGGTTCTATTCTCTGTCCCCACAGATACTCAGTAAGAATTTAGCAACACCAATTATTAATCCAACCGATTTATTTGATAGTAAAAAAGCGAGCTTTCAACACTCCCGTGTCTTCATCAGGCAAGTGCAGTGTTCTGGTCTGCAATAGCACACATCAGCACAGACAGTCAGAGATTGCTGATTAGAATGCGAATCCTTACATCTAACCTGCTATTCAAGTGTTAAAGTGGCTAACAATGTGTGTGAAGGGGATCCTGAGCATTGTTAGAGAGTTGTGTATTTTCTCCAGACAGCACAGTAAGTGAGGTTTTTTGCTAACCCAGGCAAGTTACGGGGGTTACAGATAGTGTGTCATGAAGCCAAGATCCCTGTTAAGACCGTCCTCATGTGTGCGGAGCTTGGCTATCAGTCTCTGCTCAGCAACTCTGCGCTGTCGTGTATCACCAAAGCCCCCTTGAAGAACATTTACCCGCAGGTCGGAGGCCGAATGCCCATGACTGCTGAAGTGTTCGCCCACAGGAAGGGAACTGTTTTGCCTGGTGATTGTTGAGCGATGCTCATTCATCCGCTGTCGTAGTGTCTGCATGGTCTCCCCAATATACCATGCTTCGGGACATCCTTTCTTGCAACGTATTAGGTAGACAACGTTGGCCGAGTTGCAAGAGTATGTACCGTGCACCTGGTGAATGGTATCCTCACGTTTGATGATGTCGTCCATGTCTATGATCTGGCATGTCTTGCAGAGGTTGCTGTGGCAGGGTTGTGTGGTATTGTGGTCACTGTTCTCCTGAAGGTTGGGTAGTTTGCTGCGAACAATGATCTGTTTGAGGTTATGCGGTTGTCTGAAAGCAAGAAGTGGGGGGGTGGGATGCCCCTCCCTTCTGCTTTCAGACAACCGCATAACCTCAAACAGATCATTGTTCGCAGCAAACTACCCAACCTTCAGGAGAACAGTGACCACAATACCACACAACCCTGCCACAGCAACCTCTGCAAGACATGCCAGATCATAGACATGGACGACATCATCAAACGTGAGGATACCATTCACCAGGTACACGGTACATACTCTTGCAACTCGGCCAACGTTGTCTACCTAATACGTTGCAAGAAAGGATGTCCCGAAGCATGGTATATTGGGGAGACCATGCAGACACTACGACAGCGGATGAATGAGCATCGCTCAACAATCACCAGGCAAAACAGTTCCCTTCCTGTGGGCGAACACTTCAGCAGTCATGGGCATTCGGCCTCCGACCTGCGGGTAAATGTTCTTCAAGGGGGCTTTCGTGATACACGACAGCGCAGAGTCGCTGAACAGAGACTGATAGCCAAGCTCCGCACACATGAGGACGGTCTTAACAGGGATCTTGGCTTCATGACACACTATCTGTAACCCCCGTAACTTGCCTGGGTTAGCAAAAAACCTCACTTACTGTGCTGTCTGGAGAAAATACACAACTCTCTAACAATGCTCAGGATCCCCTTCACACACATTGTTAGCCACTTTAACACTTGAATAGCAGGTTAGATGTAAGGATTCGCATTCTAATCAGCAATCTCTGACTGTCTGTGCTGATGTGTGCTATTGCAGACCAGAACACTGCACTTGCCTGATGAAGACACGAGTGTTGAAAGCTCGCTATTTTACTATCAAATAAATCGGTTGGATTAATAATTGGTGTTGCTAAATTCTTACTGAGTTCTTACCACTCCAATCCAACGCTGGCATCTTTACATCATGCCCACAGATACTGTCAGACCTGCTGAGATCTTCCAGCATTTTATGTTTTTGTCTTAAATTCCAGCATCCACAGTATTTTGCTTTCATATTATTGAATATTTTAGCCTAATTTGTGTAATTTTCTTCTTCAATGAATTTGTAATGAAATAGTGCAGGAAAAATGTCTACACTTCCTGCTGCCTGGGCAAAGCAGCGGGTATAATTAAAGACCACAGCACCCCAAACATTCTCTCTTCAATCTTGTACAATCGGAGAAAAAAAATCACCTACCAATGGACTCAAGAACAGCTTCTTCCCTACTGCAGTCAGACTTTTGAATGGACCTACTTTGCACTAAGTTGATCTTTCCCTACTCTCTTACTATGGCTGTAACACTACATTCTGTACTCTTTCGTTTCCTTCTCTATAAACAGTGTGCTTTGTTTGTATAGTGTGCAAGAAACAATACTGTATACTAATACATGTGACAAATAAATAAATCAATCAAATCAAGTCACAAAGTTCAAAACCTGTTTCAAATGTGATGTTTCATTAAGTAAGGCCTTTGACAAGGTGCTGCATGGGAGGTTAGTTAGGAAGGTTCATTTGCTAGGTATACACAAAGAGGTAGTATATTGGATTAGACATTGGCTCAATGGAAGAAGCCAGAGAGTGGTAGTGGAGGATTGCTTCTCTGAGTGGAGGTGTGTGACTAGTGGTGTGCCACAGGGATCAGTGTTGGGTCCATTGTTGTTTGTCACTATGTCAATGATTTGGATGACAATGTGGTGAATTGGATCAACAAGTTTGCTGATGGTACAAAGATTGGAGGTGTAGCAGACAGTAAGGAAGGTTTTCAAAGCTTGCAGAGGGATTTGGTCCAACTAGAAAAATGGGCTGAAAAATGGCAGATGGAGTTTAATGCAGACAAGTGTGATGTATTGCACTTTGGAAGGACAAACCAAGGTAGAACATACAGGGTAAATGGTAGGACACTGAAGAGTGCTGGGGAACTCTTCCCTTCAGAGGGATGTGGGAATACAGATACATAATTGCCTAAAAGTGGCATCACAGGTAGATAGGATTGTAAAGAGTGTTTTTGGTACATTGGCCTTTATAAATCAAGACTTTGAGTATAAGAGTTGAAATGTTATGATGAGGTTGCATAAGACATTGGTGAGGCCGAATTTGGAATATGGTGTGCAGTTTTAGTCACCTAATTATAGGAAGGATATTAATAAGGTTGAAAGATTGCAGAGAAGATTTACAAGGATGTTGCTGGGACTTGAGAAACTGAGTTACAGAGGAAGGTTGAATAAGTTAGGAGTTTATTGCCTGGAATGTAAAAGAATAAGGGGAGATTAAATAGAGATGTATACATTGTGATGGGTATAGATAGATGCAAGCAGGTTTTTCCCACTGAGGCTAGGGGAGAAAAAAAAACTAGAGGATATGGGTTAAGGGTGAAGGGAGAAAAGTTTAAAGGAAATATTAGCGGTGGGGGGGGGTGCTTCACACAGAGTGGTGAGAGTGTGGAATGAGCTGTCTGATGAAGTGGTAAATGAGGGGTTACTTTTAACATTTAAGAAAAACTTGGACAGGTACATGGATGAGAGGGCGTGGAGAGATAGGGTCCAGGTGTAGGTCAGTGGGACCAGGCAAAAAATGGTTCAGCACAGACAAGAAGGGCCAAAAGACCATCTTTGAGCTGTAATATTTGATGGTTGTATGGTTTTATTAATTATCCAGTTGATGTTTTATTTGATTTCATTTCATCTCCTTGTCTCACCTTTCCACACGCTACCTAACCCGGCACCACACAGAGCTTCCTTTACAGGATGTGGGTCTAAGGCCAGCATTTGTTACCCATTGTTACCCAGCCCTCCAGAAAGTGCTGCTGGATCACTTCTTGAACCCGCTGCAGCCCATGTGGTGTAGGTATACCCACAATGCTGTTAAGGAAGGAATTCCAGGATTCTGACCCTGCCAAAGTGAAGGAATGATGATATGAGTCGCTGAGCAGAGACTGATAGCCAAGTTCCACACACATGAGGACGGTCTTAACAGGGATCTTGGCTTCATGTCACACTATTTGTAACCCCCATGACTTGCCTGGGTTAGCAAAAAACCTCACTTACTGTGCTGTCTGGAGAAAATACACATCTCTCTAACCTCTGCTGTTAGCCACTTTAAGACTTGAATAGCAGGTTAGGTGTAAGGATTCGCATTCTAATCAGCAATCTGTAAACTGTCTGTGCTGATATGTGTGCTTTTGGAGACCAGAACACCTCATTCGCCTGACGAAGGCCACAAAGGCCGAAAGCTCGTGGATTTACTATCAAATAAATCGGTTGGATTTAAAATTGGTGTTGTCAAACTTTACTGAGTTTACCCCAGTCCAACACCGGCACCTCTACATCATGATATATTTCCAAGTCAGGATGGTGTGTGCCTAGGGGGGAGCCTCCAGGTGGTTGTGTTTCCAGGTATCTGCTGCCTTTGTCCTGGATATTAGAGGTTGCAGGTTTGGAAGATGCTGTTGAAGGAGCTTTGGCAAATTGCTGCCATGCATTTTAAAGATGGTAAAGGTTGCTGCCGATGTGCACTGGAGATGGAGAGAGTGAGTGTTTAAGGTGGCAAAAAGGATGCCAATCAGGCAAGCTGCTTTGTCTTGGACAGTGCCGAGCTCTCTGTGTGTTGTTGAAGATGAAGATGTGCAAAGAGAAAATAAATGAAAATTGTCTCCAGTTGAGCTGCTCAGGAATTGAGATCTGGGTTTATGGAAATGCAGTTTAATAGTTTTCATAAAATTCTGCTGGATGCATCAGACACAAGAAACACACACCAGACAGTGCATTTATCCACTGGGCCATTAGAGGAGCATAAGACCATAAGAAATAGGAGCAAAAATAGGCCATTCAGCCCATCAAGCCTGCTCCACCATTCAACAGGACTGTGACTGATAAGACTATGGCCTTAACTCCACCGTTTAGCCCACCAATAGCAGATAGAATGATTTTGCTCAGAGAACATTAGCTTTCCTGAAGCTGCTGGAAGATTGCAAGTCTTGTCTGATTACAAACAAAAGCTTTAGATGCAGATTTAACACAAGACTAAAGAGAACTCTGTTTCCACTTCACTCACTGTCAACTTCACAGCTAATTCTGTCAAAGAGTAAGCTCACCAATGCCTCTACTTTCTCAGAGACTAAGGAAATTTGATATGTCAGCTACAATTTCACCAGCTTTTACAGATGCACCATAGAAAGCATTCTTTCTGGTTGTATCACAGCTTGGTATGGGCTCCTGCTCTGCCCAAGACCACAAGGAATGACAAAAAGGTTGTGAATGTAGCCCAATCCATCACGTAAATCAGTATCCCATCCACTGACTCTGGCTACACTTCCTGTTGCCTTGGCAAAGCAGGCAGCATAATTAAGGAACCTCGCACCCCGGGCATTCTGTCTTCCATCTTCTTCTTTCGGGAAAAAGATACAAGAGTCTGAGGTCACATACCAACTGACTCAAGAACAGCTTCTTCCCTGCTGCTGTCAGACTTTTGAACAGGCCTATCTTGCATTAAGTTGATCTTTCTCTAACCCTAACTATGACTGTAACACTACATTCTGCACTTTCTCATTTCCTTCTCTATGAATGGTATGTTTTGTCTGCATAGGTCGCAAGAAACTATAGTTTTCATTGTATGTTAATACATGTGACAATAATAAATCAAATCAAATCAAAAGGATAAGTCAAGATTAACATTAATTAAAGTGAACCAGTGATCAAAAGTGATCTTAGCCAAGGTAACTCTTGAGACATTAACATCAGATACTGCTTTCAGAATTGATGGGGACAGAAAAACCTTCTGAAGGCTTCTGATTCAGTCTGCTAACATTTTCTCACTTTACCTGACAATATCGATGGGCAGAGAATTCCCTGGAATGTCTGTTTGTGACTCGAGAACCTTCTATTTCTATGACAACTCTCCTTTGATCCTAGAATCATGTAAATGTTAGTGATCCTCTGAAGAACTCATATTGACAATGCCTTCCTAAAATGATAGCAGAATATTGAAATAATGGAATCCTGCAAAATATGTTCCTTTCCATCAGAATTTATATTAGCATTAAGATCGTTATGTACAATGATAATTACACAATATTTGTGATTACGTATTTATTAGAAATCTCCTGTTACAATAAGATACTTTCAGCAGATGACAGATAGCAAACAAATTTAAATCTTAAGCAGATGCTCAGTCAGAGTCGGTGCAGACTTGATGGGCCAAATGGCCTCTTCTGCACTGTCAGGGTTTATCCCTGATTCCACAAAAAAGATACTAAACAGGAACATTCCAATATGAAGGAAAATGTTCTATTTCATCAGCTGAGCAAAGATAAATGATGTTGGAATCTGAAGGACTTCGTAAGAAAAGTGTTCTTTACATCAGGGCTCCCATTAGTGAAGCGTCAACATCATTGTCAACAACAACAGCAATAACAATAATTTGCATTTATATAGAGCCTTTACCCCAAGGTGCTTCAAATATAAAATGGCACAGTGGCACAATGGCTAGTAGAGTTCCAGGGACCCAGGTTAAAATCAGCAAAGTACCATGGAAACACATTGCTATCACAGGATTTAGATGTCACCCAGACAAAGTTAAAATAAAAATGATATTTGATCTAAAGGTACATTATTCTTCTTCGAGTACCATGTTTTACAATGCCACCTATCAAAGCTCTTCAATTTTCACAGTTCTCAACAACTGCCAACATTCTGATGTTGTTCTCAAATTTTTTATCAGTTCTACTTTTTAAAGTGTATTTCCTCCTTTGGCTCCCTCTAGCTCTAATGACCTCAGCTTTCCCAGTCACTGCCAGATATTTTAGTTTCTCTCTCCTAAGTACATGCACAAACAAGTGTCTGCTGTTAATCATCTGCAAAAAATCTACTTTTGTCAAGACTTCCTCATTTATTGTGTGTTTTCCAACTGATCCCCATCATAAATTTCAGAAACTATGGACTGAATTCTCCGCCTGTGTCTGTGGCTGGGATTCTCCAGTCCCGCTGCTGTGAATGGAAATCTGGCAGAGTGCCAAATTCTCCGTTCTTGCTGGCAGTGGGGGTGGATGGTTGGAGAATTTTGGCCTACATTTCTGTTGCCTTTAGCTTACTTTCCATTTATTTGCTCAAACTCCAACTTTTGCATCCATTTAGGAATATTGTCCAGATGTGCCAATTTAATCATCACATTCTGCTTTGTATCAAAGTGTTCTTTTCTCTAAACAGGTCTGACATTTTTACAAATATTACACTATAATTTCATCAAATTGATGGAAAGTGTTGCTGCTGTTAATGCCTTCTATTATCTGTAAGTATTGAAAACAGGGTGGGCCATTCCCCTGTAAAATGCACTGAAATAAAGCAAACATCACTGTTCAAATCACAAGGTCTGGTGAGTATAATAAGCAGTTGCTCAATATCTGGAAGGAAATCCACTGCTGCAAAAACAAAGATCTTGTTGAAACAGAACAAATCAAAGCATGTGAACTGTACATTTCATGTCTAAAGCACTTAAGTGTATTAATATTTCAGAACTTTGAACACTAGTTGTGGTATGTGCAGCATTTTGCTTTATCGCAGAATGCAGAATGTTAATTTTTCTTGGCAATTTTATATGTCTCCATAATGCCATCAATCACAAGCAAAATACTGTAGATGCTGGAAAGCTGAAATAAAGATAGAAAATGCTAAAAATATTCAGCATGTCAAGCAGCATCTAAGAGAGTAAACCTTTCAGGTTAATAACCTCTTCAGTTTCTGATGAAAGGAACATTTATTATGTTGCTTTCTTCACAGATATTGTCTGACCTGCTGATTATTTCATAATAACAGCAGAACTAGGAGTTGGAATAGGCCGTTCAGCCCTTCAAGCCCAGTCTGCCATTGAATATGATCATGGCTGATCTTGTCTTGGCCTCCACTTTCCTGCCTGTTTCCATAATGCTTCAACCCCCTTACTAAATAAAAATCTATCTCTTCCTTAAATTTATTCAAGTCCTGGCATCCACCACACTCCAGGGTAGCGAATTCCACAGATTAACAATCCTTTGAGGGAAGTCATTTCTCCACATCTCTGTTTTAAAACTGCCACCCTTCTCATAAAAGTATGGTCTCTTGTTCTCAATTGCCCCACAAGAAGAAACATCCTCTCCACATTTACTTTGTCAATACCATTTAACATCTTATATATCTCAATTGTAACTCCCCTCATTCTGCTAAATTCCAGAGCGTATAGGCCATAAGACAAACCCCTCATCTCGGGAATCAATCGAGTGAACCTCTTGTGAATTGCCTCCAATGTCACTACATCTGTCCTCAAATAAGGGAACCAAAACTCTACGCAGTGCTCCAGGTGCGGCCTCACCAATGTCTTGTATACTTACAGCAGCACTTATGTAATGACTCAGGAAGGCTGACTGGAAAGGAACATATGGTAGTCCCTGCCTGGGACTATAATTCACCAGGCCCAGTCCTGGCCCTTCCTTATAAGAGGTTTCAGGTAATGAGCTCCAGTTGTGCAGGCCACTACCTGTTACTCAACAAGCCTCACAAGAAGATCAATAAATGATTCCCATGGACTTCGGAAGGATTATCACAACTTCACAACTTTTATTCTTCATTCCTTTAGTTATAAATGCCAAACTTCCATTTGCTTTTCTTATCACATGCTGTGGCTGCATACTAATTTTCTGAGACTCATGCACAAGAGCATGAGTCTCAGAGTCTCAGTCTTGATCCCTCTGCACCGGAGCACCCCAAAGTCACTCTCTATTTAGATAGTAAGTTGCCTTTCCATTTTTCCAATGAAAATGGATAACTTCATTCTTATCCACATTAAACTCCATCTGCCACATTTTGGTCCATTCATCTAATCTATCCCATATCCATTCATAAATTTCTTATTTCCTCATTGCAACTTATCATCCCACCTATTTTAGTGTCACCTGCAAATTTGACTATAGTACCTTCTGTCTCTGTGTCCAAGTCATTCATTCAGATTGTAAATAGCTGGGGCCCAAGAACTGAATTATATGGCAGGCCACTAGTTATACCTTGTCAAATAGAAAAGGACCCATTTATACTGACTCTGTGCCTTCTGTCAGTTAGCCAGTCATCTATCCAAGCTAATATATTCCCCCAACCCCATGTGTATTAACCGTTCAATGTGGCACCTGATCAAAACCCTTCTTAAAGTCCAGCTATGCTACATTTACAGGATCCCCATTGTCTACTTCATTTGTTACATCTTCAAAGAACTCTAGTAAATTAGTCAAATGTAATTTACTTTTTATAAAACCATGCTGACTCTGATGGATTGTGTTTTGATTTTTAAAATGTCTTGGTATTACTTCTTTAATAGTAGATTTTAATAATTTACCAACAACAGATGTTAAACTAACTAATCAATAGTTTCCTACATTTTGCCTCCATCCCTTTTTGAAAAATGGCGTTACATTTGCATTTTTCCAATCGACTGGAACCTTTCCCACATCCAGGGAATTTTGGAATATTAAAACAAATGGATCCATTAAGTGCACTACCACTTTCTTTAATACCCTAGGATGTAGTCCATCGTGCCCTGGGGACTTGTCATCCTTAATCCTAATAGTTTGTTGAATCCAACTTTCTTATTCATGATGATTGTTTGATGATTTCCAGTATTTTCAATTTCTATCTAATAAATCATTCCTCGGTTGAGAAGCAAGACAATGTCCAGAAGTCCATATCCTGTCCACTGATGCTGCCAACTCCACCCTAAAGGAATTGGTACGCTAGCGGAGATCAACTCATTTATAAGAATTTGCTTGTGATTATTGAACCCATTCCTAAACATCTCCACCTGATGTCTCTAGTGGATACTATTGGAGTTATAGATATTATAGAAGTATAAACAGCACGGTAACACAGTGGTTAGCAATGCTGCTTCACAGCTCTTGGGACCTTGGTGCAATTCCCAGCTTGGGTAACTGTGTGGAGTTTGCACATTCTCCCCATGTCTGCATGGACTTCCACCATGTACTCTGGTTTCTTCCCACAGTCCAAAAATGTGTGGGTTAGGTTTATTGGCCAAGTTAAAATTGCCCCTTAATGTCCTGAGATGTATAGGTAAGAGGGTTAGTGAGTAACTATGTAAGAAAATGGGGTAGTGCCTGGATGGGATTACGGTCAGTGCAGACTCGATGGGCCAAATGGTCTCTTTCTGCACTGTAGGAATTCTATGATGATCTATCTGCCCATGACATACTACTTTAGCAATACGTTCCTCAACCATCAAATGTTTAAATGATTTAATGGGCTCAGTAAGGAACCACAAATCATTTGTTATTTCAAAATATTGTGTGATTCATCTCCAAGAATAGGGTACAGTAGTATCATGGTTATGTTACACAGTTAGTATCCATTACTGGACTGATAAACTCCAGATATTGTTGAAAGGCCACCATAGCAGCTGAAGTATTTCAATCCAGTTATTTGAATAAATTTTGAAATATAAAAAAAAGTCTCAGTAATGTGGACATGAAATTACAGGATTGCCATAACAATCCAGTTCCTTTAAGAGCATGGAGCTAGTAATGATTGTTGTAAAAACTCATCTCGTTCACTAATGTTCTTTAGAGAAAAAATCCACCATCCTTACCTGGTTTGGCCTCCATGTGATTCCAGAGTCACAGCAATGTGGTAACTCCTAACTGAACTCTGATATTCAGCAAGTCATTTAGTTGTACCTCAAAAACAATAAGGATGGGCAGTAAATACCGATTTACCAATGACACTTATATCCAGTGAATAATCTAGTTATATTTCAATTCAAATACAGAAATGCTATTGAGGACATCAACGTATTGCATCAGATTCCGAATAAATTTGAATAATGTAATTTTTGCTATTTAAATTTAATCGATAAAAACTGAGTGACCTCCTTGAACAGTGAACATTCTAATAGATTCTGATATAACATTTTAATAATCATATGAAGTGCTGGTCTAAGATCATATATGGCCAGAATTCTCCAGCTGCTCACATCTCACCAACACTGCCAGCAAGAATGGAGAATTTGGCACTCAGCCAAATCTCCATTCACTGCAGCAGGACTGGAGAATCCCAGCTTCAGGAGAGGTCAGACAACCTGACCCAATATCGCAGTACAGAAGGAAACCATTCAACCCATTGGGAGTCTGCACTGATTCTCCAACAGAGTATTTTACTCAGACCCAACCCCTGCTCTGTCCCCATAACCCCACACACCTATCTCAATAATCTGTCTAACCTGTGTATCTTTGGAATGTGGGAGGAAACCAGAGCTCCTGGAGGAAACACACACAGTCATGGAAAGAATTGATAAACTCTACACAAACAGTCACTCAAGGTTGGAATTGAACCCGGGTCCCTGGCACTATGAGGCAACACTGCCACAATGCCTTGCTATCAAAGTTTGTCTCACAAGATAGTCTTATTTGGCTGATTGCTTCACACATAGATAACACGTATAAGTGAAGTTTATAAGTGTGCTCAGAAAGTTCTGCTGATAGGATGAGATAAAATGGAGTGGAAAGAGGCAAAATAGTGAGGAAACAACAGCATTGACCAATGAGACTAGATGGACTGTTTCTGAGCTGTAAATTCTATGTAATTCAGAGGAATTAGGAATTGCAAATCAACAAGTTTAAAAGAACATTATGTTCACGAGAAGGTATTTGGCAAATCTGATATCATGAGGATGTGCAGAATCAAAGGATCGAGTGTGAAATTTATAACATCATATTACACGTCTGTAATCAATCTGTCAAAAACTTGGAATGTGGACAGCGCTTTAATAAGAACACAATAAATAGAAGCAGGAATAGGCAACTCCTCCAGTCTGCTCTCCCCTTCAATAAGATAATGGCTGATCTTCTACCATAACTTCACTTCCCCACTATCTTTAAACTCTTGATCTTTTTTGCCACAAAGCCTATTGATCTCAGCATTGACATTATTCAACAGCTGAATATCTTTGAGGTAGAGAATTCCAACAAATCACAGCTCTATAGATGAAGAAATTTCTTCTCATCTCCATCAATAAATGTCCAGTCCTTCACCTTCAAAAAAATGATTCTGAGTTCTGGACTCTCCAGCCAGTGGTAAACACCTCTCAGCATCTACCTTGCCAATACCTCATGAATCTCTAACCTGTAAGAAGAAAAGGGAAACTATTAGAAGTTATTATTAAATAAAATGTTGCAGCAGGCACTTGGAAACATTTAGATAATCAGGCAGAGTCAACATGGCTTTGTGAAAGGAAATCATGTTTCACCAATATGTTGGAGTTCTTTTGAAGAAGTAATATCTGCTGTGGATAAAGGGGAACCAGTGGATGTACTGGACTTAGATTTCCAGAAGATATTTGATAATGTGCCACATCAAAAGTTATTGTGGCAAATAAAAGCAGATGGTGTGATAGCACAAAGATAGCTGGTAAAATCAGATGAGGATACAAGGGGCTATGAAGGGATATAGATTGGTTTTGTGAATGAGCAAATTACCTTTCTTCCAGTATGAGGTCGGAAGAGGAAATATTGCTGATGATTGCAAATCTTCTCAGATACTGAATAGTTCAAGTCTAAATGCAGCAAAACCTGTTTGGGCTTTTTAAAAATTTATTCATAGAACATGGGTATTGCTGGCTTCCAGCATTTATTACCCATCCCGAGTTGCCCCTGAGAAGGTGGTGTTGAGCTGCCTTCTGAAATTTTTGCAGTTCATGTGTTATGGGTTGACCCACAATACTGTTAAGGAAGAAATTTTGACCCAGTGACTGTGAAGGAATGGTGACATATTTCCAATTCAGTAAGTGATTTGGAGGCGAACTTGCAGGTGATGGTGTTCCCATGTACCTGCTGCCCTTGTCCTTCTGGCAAGCGGCAAGTAACATTTGTGTCACACAAATGGCAGGCAGTGACGATCTCCAAGGTCAAGAGAGGATTTTGCTATCATTCCTTGACATTGAATGGTCATTACCATCACTGAATCTGCCATTCTCAGCTATTGACCAGAAACTGAACTGGCCCAGCCAAATAAATATGCTGACTGCAGGAGCAGGTCAGTGGCTAGGAATCTTGCAGGAAAACTCAACTCTTGACTCCCTAAAGCCTGTCCACCATCTACAACGCATTGATTCCTGGCTTGGGTCACTGTCTATGTGTAGAGTTTGCACGTTCTCTCCGTGTCTGTGTGGGTTTCCTCCAGGTGCTCTGGTTTCCTTCCATATTCCAAGGATGTGCCGGTTAGATTGATTGGTCTTGCTCAATTGCCCCTTAGTATTGGGGGATTAGTAGTGTAAATATGTGGGGATACAGGATAGTGCCTGGGTGGGATTGTTGTTGGTGTAGACCTGATGGGTAGAATGACCTCCTTCTACATTGTAGGGATGCTATGAAATTAAGAATTTGATGGAATACTGCCCACTTGCTAGGATGAGTGCAACTCCAGCAACATTCACAAAGCTGATATCATCCAAGACAAAGCAACTCACTTGATTGCTACCCCTTCCAGAAGCATCCAATCCTTCCACCACTGATGAACAGAGGGAACACAGGAACTCATCAAGGCTTCTTAGGCAGAATCTTCAAAACTCCTACTCCTAATTTATATCTTTGGATATAATGTTGCACGTTTCAATGAGATCACATCTTATTCTTCTCAACTTCAGAGAATATGATCCAATTCTACTCAATCATTTCTCATTGGTGCCAAAACACCCATCCCAGAAATAGTTTTGCCCTTGGCTGTGAGCTATTATCTTTAGCTCTGAATCAGAAGGCTGTGAGTTTAGTCTTTGGTGCATAACATTATCTAGGTTAAGAAGTTAGAGCTTCAATGCGGTACTGAGGGAGACTGCATTGTTGGAAATGCTATTGTTTGGCTGAAATGTTACACAGAAAATTTGACAAGTAGTAGTTTGTTGACATCTGTGGTTGTTGAGGATTTTTTATGTAATGCCATTCTAAAACACAGTACCCGTGTCTTATTGATTACGTTGTTAAGCTCCATTTATTTAAAGTTTATTTATTAGTCATAAGTAAGGCTTTCATTAACACTACAATGAAGTTAATTTGAAATTCCTCTAGTCACAATATTCCAGCACCTGTCAATGCACCCTAAGCAGCACATCTTTCAGATTGTGGGAGGAAACCGGATCACCCAGGGAAACCCATGCAGACACAAGGAGAACATGCAAACTTCGCTTAGACAGTGATCCAAGCTGAGAATTGAACCTGGATCCCTGTGAGGCAGCAGTGCTAACCACTGTGCTATCCACAATTAGAACATAGAACATAGAACATTACAGCGCAGTACAGGCCCTTCGTCCCTCGATGTTGCGTCGGCCAGTGGACCCTCTAACCTAAACTATTCCAATATCATCCATATGCTTATCCACCGACCATTTGAATGCCCCCAAAGTAGGCGAGTGCACAACTGCTGCAGGCAGGGCATTCCACGCCCTCACCACCCTCTGCGTAAAGAACCTGCCTCTGACATCCGTCCTATAACTACCACCTCTTAATTTAAAGTTATGTCCCCTCGTGTTGGTCATCACCATCCAAGGAAAAATGCTCCCACCATCCACCCTATCCAGTCCTTTGATCATCTTATACGCCTCAATTAGGTCAATGCGTAACCTTCTTCTCTCTAATGAAAATAACCTCAGGTCCCTCAGCCTTTCCTCATAAGGCCTTCCCACCATACCAAACTGACCCCTCTAACGTCCTTGAACTATAGCTTTTCCAATCGATATTAGAAAAGTTAAAGTCCCCCATTACAACTACCCTGTTACTTTCACATCTATCCAGGATCAACTTTGCAATCCCTTCCTCTACTTCTCTGGAACTTTTTGGAAGCCTATAAAAAACTCCCAACTGTGTGACCTCTCCTTTCTTGTTTCTAATCTCAGCCCACACTACCTCAGCAGACAAGTCCACATCAAACGTCCTTTCTGCCACCGTAATGCTGTCCTTAACTAACAACGCCACTCCTCCCCCTCTTCTACCACCACCTCTGCTCTGACTGAAACATCTGAACCCCAGAACCTGCAACAACCATTCCTGCCCTTGCTCTATCCACGTCTCTGAAATGGCCACAACATCGAAGTCCCAAGTATATTAAGGTAAACTGGTGGTGGGTATTTGAACACATATACATAGACGAGAGTGACATTTTCAGTTAATTAGATAAATTTTCTTTTTTTGTTACAGTAAGGGCTATCATTATATTAATTTGTTATTGTTATAAATGTATTGTTTATTTTGAAGAACATCTAAATGGGGGATAGTTGGGACACTGAGTGTGCATGAGGAGTGCTGACACTGAACAAAATCAATAAACTCTCTCAGTATGGAAATGTTCAATGTCTGAGTTGACTTCACCAACCAGTACAGATCCAGTTAATATGGAGCAGGCTCGGAGGGTTGAATTTGCCAACTTCTGCTACTAATTCTTATGTGATAGCAAGCATGTAAAACACATATGTTTTGGTTTGTTACTTTTGACAGTTTTATTATGTTCCCCAAGATATAGCACATAGTGTTCAACATGATCAGCTGTGTGCATCTCCGTGATATATGACGGCAGGGTATAATTACAATTGATATTTATATGCGGATACGTCAGAATTAATAGCAGGTGTGGACCATTCAGCCTCTCGAACTGATTGTGATCTCAACTCCACATTCTCTCCTACTCCCAATAACCTTTGATTCACTGGTTAGTCAAGGATCTATTAATTAGCCTCTGCTGAAAAATTTTCAATGATCCTGCCTCCATTGCTCTCAGGGAAAAGAGTTTCAAAGCCTCATGGCCCTCTGAGATAAAAATATTCTCCTTATCTCCATCATAAATTGGGGATCTCTTGTTTAAGAAATAAAGCCTCTCTCATATAAGTCATAGATGATGAGAAATTTTTTTCTTCTTTTAAATCGTGTCCCATTGTTCTAGTTTCTCCCACAAAAGGGATACATCAATACAATGTCCACCTTGTCAATTCCCCGCAAGACTGTAAGATCATTCTTCAAAGCGTCAATGGATACAGATCCAACCTGTCCAACCTTTCCTCATAAATAAGCACCCCCCAACTCCCCTAACTCCCTCAATCCTGACCCAGGTACCAGTCACATTAATCTTTCTCTGAGTTTCTTCTAATGAATCTATATCCTTTCTTAAATAAGGAGACCATCACTGTACAAATGTAGTCTCACCCTATACAACTGCAGCAAAACATCCCTTAATTTATATTCTCCTCTTGCAATAAGCAACATTTCATTTGCCTCACTAATCACTTGCGGTTGCACATTAACATTTCGTGATTCATATACCAGGACATCCGGATCCTTCTGTATCCCAGCATTCTGCAATCACTGTCCCTCTGTATCCCAGCATTCTGCAATCTCTCTCTCCATCCCTCTGTATCCCAGCATTCTGCAATCTCTCTCCATCCCTGTGTATCCCAGCATTCTGCAATCACTGTCCATCCCTCTGTACCCCAACATTCTGCAATCTCTCTCCATCCCTGTGTAATCCAGCATTCTGCAATTTCTCTCCATCCCTCTGTACCCCAACATTCTGCAATTTCTCTCCATCCCTGTGTACTCCAGCATTCTGCAATCTCTCTCCATCCCTGTGTATCCCAGCATTCTGCAATCACTGTCCATCCCTCTGTACCCCAACATTCTGCAATTTCTCTCCATCCCTCTGTACTCCAGCATTCTGCAATCTCTCTCCATCCCTGCGTATCCCAGCATTCTGCAATCACTGTCCATCCCTCTGTACCCCAACATTCTGCAATTTCTCTCCATCCCTGTGTACTCCAGCATTCTGCAATTTCTCTCCATCCCTGTGTACCCCCAACATTCTGCAATCTCTCTCCATCCCTCTGTATCCCAGCATTCTGCAATCTCTCTCCATCCCTGTGTACCCCAGCATTCTGCAATCTCTCTCCATCCCTGTGTACTCCAGCATTCTGCACTCTCTCTCCACCCTGTGACTCCAGCATTCTGCAATTTCTCTCCATCCCTCTGTACCCCAACATTCTGCAATTTCTCTCCATCCCTGTGTACTCCAGCATTCTGCACTCTCTCTCCATCCCTGTGTACTCCAGCATTCTGCAATTTCTCTCCATCCCTCTGTACCCCAACATTCTGCAATTTCTCTCCATCCCTGTGTACCCCAGCATTCTGCAATCTCTCTCCATCCCTGTGTACCCCAACATTCTGCACTCTCTCTCCATCCCTGTGTACTCCAGCATTCTGCAATTTCTCTCCATCCCTCTGTATCCCAGCATTCTGCAATTTCTCTCCCTTTGAACAATATACTGTTTTTTCTATTCCTCCTGTGGAAAACTTCAGGTTATACTCCTTCTGCCAATTTCCAGCCTATCTATATTGCTTTACAGAGTCCTGACATGCCCTTCACAATTTACTTTTCCAACTATCTTTGTATCATCGGCTAATTTTGCAAGTATATATTTGGTCCCTTCATCCAAGTAATTGGTATAAATTGTAAATAGTTGAGAATCCAATGCTGAATTCTGTGGCATTTCACTTTCAAATCTTGCCAAGCCAACAATTACATATTTGTGGTGACTGGCTATTCCCTGTTAGCAAGCTAACCCTCTGTCCATACTAATACTTCACTCCTAAACCACAGGACTATAATACATAGAACTACCATAGGACTACCGAGTTCATAAAGCGTAGCAGAAATTAATATCCAACTATACATGAAATCATGAACCCCACTTGGTCAATTGTGCATATCATAGAATCATTGAATCATAGAATCCCTACAGTGCAGGAGGATGCTTCATACGGTAAAGCTATTTCAGCACAACTGAATACATTAAGTGCAGCATGGTGGCATACTGGTTAGCACTGCTACCTCACAGCACCAGGGATCCGGGTTTGATTCCAGCTTCGTGTCTGTGTGGAATCTGCATGTTCTCCCTGTGTCTGCATGGGTTTCCTCTAGATGCTCCAGTTTCCTCCCACTACAGATGTGCAGTGGCCATGCTAAATTCTCCCTCAGTGTACCCAAACAGGCACCAGAGTATGTGGCAACTAAAGAATACTCACAGTAACTTCATTGCAATGTTAATATAGGCCTACTTGTGAAACTAATAAAGAAACTTTTTTTATTTCAAAAATATGCTTTATTCAGAAAAATCTCAATTAAATCGTTGCAAACCTACATGTCTATAAATTGCAAACAATGCAGAATAAAAACATTTTTATAATCCTATACAAATTACAGTCATTACATTTCAAAACTTAAAACTATATACATGCCTCAAAAATTACTGTGTGCCGCTGTTGCTCAGATTGGTACAGTTACGCAAGTTGAGGATATTTTATAGTTCCCGGGCACTCGGTCAGCCTCTGTTAGAAGGCCTTACAGTGTAGCCTTTCCCCATTGAGCCTTTGTGGCGGCTGCCCCAAGCTTCAGCGTGTCCCTCAGCATTTAGTTGTGGACCTTGGAATGTGCCAGTCTGTAACACTCGGTTGAGGACAGTTCTTTCAACTGGAAGATCAGCAAGTTTCAGGCAGAAACTTGCGTCCTTCACCGAGTTGATGACCCTCCAGCAGCAGTTGATATTCGTCTTGGTGTGCGTCCCCAGAAACAGCCCGTAGAGCACAGAGTCCTGCGTCACTGAGCAGCTCGGGATGAACCTCGACAAATACCCACTGCATTTCACTCCAGACCTTCTTTGTAAAGGCACATTCCACAAGGAGTTGTGCGACCGTCTCGTCAGCCCCGCAGCCGCTTCGAGGGCAGCGTGCGGTGCTGCCGAGACCTCGAGCGTGTGTAAAGGGAGTGCCCTTCTCACCACCAGCCAAGCCAGATCCTGGTGCTTGTTTGTGAGTTCTGTTGATGAGGCGTTCTGCCAGATGACACTGACAGTCTGCTCAGGGAACCATCTTTTTTGGATAGGTAACTGGAGGAATTTTTCTGCCTCACTTTCCTTCTTTCTGACACTTCTTAAAACCTTGCCTTTTGACCAACGTTTTGGTCATCCGATCTTAACCACCTCAGTCTAAGTTTCGGTTTAAACGCTGCAGTGAAACACGCTTTACTTTCATTTAGGCGGCATTATCTGACTCAGTGCGCGCCATCAAATCCTGCCAACATTATTCCCAATTTCTACATGAGCTATTTCACAAACTGCTGTTTCACCCCCATCGCTGCTGAGGGCCCAGCGCCTCTCTCTGCTGAAATAGAGTATTGTCACATTGAGCTCATGGAATTCCCCCTCCACACATTAAAATACAAGAGGAAATGAATTTAAAAAAATCAATATTTCAAGCAAAACAATCGCTCCAAATGCTAGAAGTGGAACTTAAAATCTTCATTATTCTGAATGCTGATCAAAGTTGCCAATCAAAAAGCACGAGGGAATGAGATTTTAAAATAAAAATAATCTAAAATGAGCACAGGCTCGATGTTGTTCCGCCTGAGCAGCAATGTTGAGGTTAATTCTCCCCTGGGTATTCGTAGCTTTGTGTTTAGTGTCAGTGGGGCGAGTGAGGCTGCAGTTTGTGGGTTTAAAGGGATCTGGGAATCTCAATTTGGAAAGGGGAGGTGGGATCTGAGTTTGGGATTCTCATCCCCAGCGTGAAGCTCACCTTATTTCCCTTTAAGACATTTTCTAGTGGAGTAGAATACAGTTTGGGCTCTGATCCAATATCAGGCAAATTTGTTCCAAAACTTCCTCTAAACTCATGTCGAAATGAAAGATGGAAATTTCAGCAGCGGCTTTTGTTCGGAGCAGGAACATTGTCAACACATCAGAAATAAATGGATGTGTTTTGGTTCTGTCTGTACAATCCCCGCCTCCCTACAATCTTCATTGGTTACCTGGATTTGGGAACTAGTGAGCGAGCAATGGTCAGAGGACTTGCCAATTCCAGTTCTAAAACAAACTGATTCCCCTCGCCAAATGAGAGACATTTTGGGCGGAAATATTGTGCACATCTGCTCTTAAAATGTTTGGGATTGCATCTTAAAAAAATTGAAGGACAAAAAGAGAATTGAATGATATACAACGCCCCAAGTTGCACTTTTCCTTCTCAAACTCTGCTGTAGCCCAGAATGTGGATTAAAAACAGGCGTTTATTGAGCTGGACTGTGCGTGAGGCCAAAGACTGATATAAAAAAATGACTGAGGCGGCCAGCAAATCACTTTAAATATCCCTCTGGATCCGCCCATTCTTTAACAAGAGGCAGAGTTCCTGTAAACCGTTAATTCTATCAGTAAAGCTAAAAGAAGCACATAGCAGGCAGACCACTTCCGTGCCATTAATTCAGACATTTCATATTTCTGCACGTTATTTACAGAGCAAGCTGCCAAATTAGGTAATTTTTCAATAGTTCTTTGTTACGTTATATTTAAATGAGGTGTAATATACAGTGCATTCCTTTTGCGACTCCTCAGATGCTGCTGCTACTTTTTCTTGTGGAGATGGGGAGTGCTCACTAGCTGTGAATGTTCTTGCTCCCCACAGCAATGGAACTGTCCGAGTTAATCCAAACTTCCAAAGTTGACAATGTCCTGCTCTCTCGCCCTTTCGTGCAGCCGGTGAAAGGGACCCTGTGTGTTAGTAGCCACCACCTCCTGCTCTCCTCCCGAGCTGGAGACAAAGAGGAACTCTGGCTGCTCATCAGGAACATCGATGCCATCGAAAAGAGGTCAGTTTATTCCAACTGCTGGAGAGTCCGCCTGGAGTTAAATCTGTAATCAAATAATCCGGGCAGATCTTGAACTCTCTAAAAACAAACCCTTGTGACTCCGGCTCATTTCTAAAAATGTCAGTGAGGGCGAAAGTCAAACGCAAAAGTTTAAAGTCGTCCCGGATACGAGTACGGAACCTGTCAGAAAAGATGCCTGGTTTTATCTCACAACTTTACTGTAGCTGACAAGGAAATGCATCATTCTGACTTCCTGCAGCACACGCTGTTTATTCTGAAAACATTTCTGCTGCCTGTTTTTATAGGATTTGCAAATATCTCCAGGGGTTTTTTGTATTTTAGAAATCTGCACTTAGAGTTTTATAGAATTGGAACTTGGCCCTAAGTTGTAAACTATCTTTAAAGATCCCGATATTGAAATAAACCACTGGGAGAGTTTATAAATGTGATCTAAACCGCACTGTTATATCCTAGCGAACATGCTGTCAGAACTTTTCATTAAACTGTGTATTTTCTGTTCCCATGGGCTGGTTTACTCCAGTTGGTAGCTTTCCCCATTGGAGTTCCTAATTCCATTTAGTTGCTTCCTATTTTTGTTTTGATTTCCAACCAGCCACATCACCTTGCAGTCAATCCATTTGCACAACTTCACATCATCTAACATGTGAAAGAATAGTTATACCAACATACTTTTTTCACATATTCATTGTCCTTCTCACAGGAGGGTAAAGTGTTCTATAGAAGACTAACACGCTGTAGTTAAATAGGGGGATGTGTATTCAAAAGGATAGAAACATAGAAAACTTACAGCACAAAACAGGCCCTTCGGCCCAAAGGTTGCACCGAACATGTCCCTATCTACTGGGCTTACCTATAATCTATCTTAGTAAGTCCAAAAATCTCTTAAAAGACCCTATTGAATCCGCCTCCACCACTACTGCCGGCAACCCATTCCACACGCCCACCATCCTCTGAGTGAAAAATTTATCCCTGACATCTCCTCCATACCCACTCCCCAGCACCTTAAACCTGTGTCCTCCTGTGGTAGCCATTTCAGCCCTGGGAGATAGTTTCAGAGCATCCACTCAATCAATACCTCTCAACATCTTATACACTTCCATCAGGTCACCCCTCATCCTTTGTCTCTTCAGGAAGAAAAGACCTAGCTCACTCAACTATCATAAGGCATGCCACCCAATTGAGGCAACATCCTTATAAATCTCCTCTGCACCCTTTCTATGGCTTCCACATCTTTTCTGTAATGAGATGACCAGAACTGAGCACAGTACGCCAAGTGGGGTCTTAGACAGCTGCAGCATTGTCTCCCGATTCTAAACTCAATTCCTCGATTGATGAAGGCTAGTACACCATATATCTTCTTAACCACAGCCTCTACCTGCGAAGCTGATTTGAGAATCCTATGAACCCGGATCCCAAAATCCTTCTGATCTTCCATACTGCCAAGACTCTTACCCTTTATATTATATTCTGTCATCCTATTTGACCTGCCAAAATGAATCACTAGACACTTAACTGGGTTGAACTGGATTATAAAACATTTAGGAAAATTTATAAGTTGTAGAAATTAAAAATGAAGGGAACCTGTTGAAAATGTTTAAAACTAATTACAGTTACTAAAAA
This sequence comes from Sphyrna mokarran, assembly GCA_024679065.1. Classification (NCBI taxonomy): domain Eukaryota; kingdom Metazoa; phylum Chordata; class Chondrichthyes; order Carcharhiniformes; family Carcharhinidae; genus Sphyrna; species Sphyrna mokarran. Next base: position 2,396,830 of record JAGIQG010000024.1, read on the forward strand.
AAAGTAAAATGTGCAGAGATCAAAATCTAAAACCTTTCTGATTCACAGGAAGTACAGTATGGAATTTCTGATATTTGATATACCATCTTGTGTTGTCCCTGCTGTTTGTGCTGTTTTGCACTAACTGATTCAAGAGGTGACATGAAATCTCAGCACTGTACTTTGTATCACTATCAACTCTAATGTAGATAAGTCCAGACAAGATTATAGCTCAAATGGAAAGCAGACCAGCCAATGATAACCAAGCCTTGTGCATTTCATACATTCCTTGAACAAGCCAGCCAGTGGATTGGTGCTTGGTAACTTAAACATCATTTAAACTGATTATGTAAGGCACTTCCCCAATGCAGGGAGACAGTGGCAGAGCAAAGTTTGTGTGTGTACATTGCTGTATATCTGACAGCAATGTTAGAAAATAAAATATCAGGGCCAAACTATATTGATTCTATATTTTTGATTGTTCTCTCTCCATCTGGATGATATTTTAGGATAATTCAGGTGGCAGTTTTAGGAATTTTGGAGTTTAGTGATTCTTATCCCGACCTGGATTCTCAACTCTGCCCCATGTTATAGAACTTCTACAGATCCCCATAACATAACATTAGAGGGTGATTTAGCTAATTGGATTAGGAATTGGCTGGCAGATAGAAGACAGAGGGTGGTGGTTGATGGGAGATATTCATCGTGGAGTTCGGTGACAAGTGGTGTGCCTCAGGGTCTGTTTTGGGGCCCCTGCTGTTTGTAATTTTTATAAATGATCTGGATGAGGGTATTGAGGGATGGATCAGTAAATTTGCAGATGACACTAAAGTCGGTGGAGTGGTAGATAGTGAAGAGGGGTGTTATAGTTTACAGAGTGACTTGGACAAGTTGCAGAGCTGGGCCGAGAGGTGGCAAATGGAGTTTAATGTGGAAAAGTGTGAGGTAATGCACTTTGGCAGGAACAATAAATGTGTAGAGTACAGGGCTAATGGTAGGGCTCTTAATGTGTTGAGGAACAGAAGGATCTTGGTGTATGTGTCAATAGATCCCTGAAAGTAGGCAGTCAAGTGGATAAAGTTGTTAAGAAGGCATATGGAGTCTTAGCTTTTATTGGTAGGGGGATTGAATTTAGGAGCCGCAGCATCATGTTGCAACTGTACAAAACTCTAGTGCGGCCGCACTTGGAGTATTGTGTGCAGTTCTGGTCCCCACATTATAAGAAAGATGTGGAGGCATTGGAGAGGGTACAGAGGAGGTTTACCAGGATGTTGCCTGGTATGGAGGGCAGGTCCTATGAAGAGAGGTTGAAGGATTTGAGGTTGTTTTCGTTAGAAAGGAGGCGGCTAAGAGGGGATCTTATTGAAGCATATAAGATGATTAGAGGTTTAGATAGGGTGGACAGTGATAGCCTTTTTCCTAGGATGGAGAAAGCTAGCACGAGGGGACACAGCTTTAAATTAAGGGGTATGAGTTATAGGACGGATATCAGAGGTAGGTTCTTTACTCAAAGAGTGATTAGGGAGTGGAATGCCCTGCCTGCAGCTGTTGTAGATGCGCCAAGTTTGGTGGCGTTTAAGAGGTTAATTGATAAGTATATGGAAGAGAAGGGAATGGTTTAGTTTGGAGGGGCATTGCTTTTTATTTTGGTCGGCACAACATCGAAGGCCGAAGGGCCTGCTCTGTGCTGTAATGTTCTATGTTCTATGTTCTATAACACAATTACTTTGCAAAATATTATTACACAATTAATCACATTTATTATTTTTAATCTATTTAATGTGCAACTAGTGAGTGAGTGTAAAATGTTCATGATTGGTGGGGTTTTGTCTGCAATCCATGCCAACTTCCACAGCAGTTTTCTACTTGAACTGAAGGGTGTCTGTTTGTCACCACTCTGAAGATGATTGCCTTTGTAAACAGCCCATGGTTAGACCCAGTGCATCTTTGCCATTAACTAGCTGAAGGTTGATACTATTTTTGCCAAGACAGAGTTTAGTTAGCACAGGCCTGACAATTTCAGTAATCAGTTTAATATTATATGTACTGTATGGAGGGAGGGGGTGTAGAGCTTCACAGCCTTTGGCTGCTGCTATCACTGCTCCCTCCCCCACCTCCCCTCACCCTCCAAGCTGTTGAGCTGTTGCTCAAATCAAATTAACTTAATTCCCATTTGTCTGACTTTATTTTTGTGCCGAATGTATTTCCTCTGTGTGTTGTGTTTGTCAGTTCACATTTTGCAGAGAACTGTTTAATGTGAAAAGAAGTCATTGATATAAACATCTGTATTTAGATATTCAGTGAGATCAGAGTGATCAGGAATTGTGTAGCCTGAAATGAAGTAAGAAACACCCAAATCACAAGTAAGTTAAGGCTAATATTTTAAAATGAACACTAAAAACATATAAAATGCTATTTTTATGGTTGTAATGTCGTCTTGCTTTAACACAAATCTGGTTTGCAATAGTAATATAAAAACAAATTACTGCAGATGCTGAAACCTGAAACAAAACAGTGAATGCTGGAAAATCTCAACGGGTCTGGCAGCATCTTTGGAGAAAGAAATGGAGTTAAGGTTTCAAGTTGGTGTGACTCTTCTTCAGAAGTCGAAATGCTCTCCACTGCATTTTTCCAACATTTCCTGTTTTTATTCCTAATTTGTACTGGTTGTTATAAGTTTCAGCTATGTAAACTGTCCATTAACAACCATCATTGTGACAATGCAGATGCAGAAATACAATTTTAATTTCTGTAGTTATGAGTCAGAGCAACATTCTAATAAGGAGGGATAGTTTCAAACTTTACAGTGAGACTGTTCTTTATTCATTATTTTCTGCTGGATTTTTCTTAACTGTTGTTTTCGCAGGAAGTTTAGAAGGCTGAGGGGGGATCTTATAGAGACATATAATGAAGGGGCTAGATAGGATAAAGGTAGAGAGATTCTTCCTGCTTAGAAAGGATAGCAGAACTACAGGGCACAGCCTCAAAATAAGGGGCAGTTTAGATCGGAGTTGAGGAGGAACTTCTTCACTCAAAGGGTGGTGAATCTCTGGAATTCTCTGCCCATGAAGTGGTTGAGGTTACTTCGCTGAATATATTTAAGTCATGGGTAGATAGGTTTCTGATAGACAAGGGTATTAAGAGTTATGGGCAGAAAGCGGGAAAGTGGAACTGATTCACTTCAGATCAGCCATGATCTTATTGAATGTTGGAGCAGGCTTGAGGGGCTGGATGGCCTACTTTTGCTCCTATTTCTTATGTTCTTATGGAATATATCACAGCCACAAGAATGGTCAACAAACATCTCACTGATGTTGAAAGAGTAAATTATTCTTTTTGACTCAGAGTGGCTGATATTCCTCACCACCATCTTCCATTAATCTTAGCTTAACCAAAACCCCATTTCTCATTTTCTAACATGCTTGAGGGCCCACACAGCCTGAGTACTTACCCAGATCCATCAATTCTGGCCATTTCATCCTCATGTTTAATTCTCTTCATGGTCTCACCGTTGGCTGCTTTAGTAATTTCCAGATCTACACCTTCCCCTGGAACTTTGCTTTCCTCCATCTCTTGCTGCAAGTGATAGGATGGACAGTTATCCAGCCTTGTACCAGGCAGTCTCAGTTTCAGATAGTGGTCACTGTGCAATATTGGATAGCTTCATATCGGCACTTTGACCTTCGATCTGTATACTTCAGACCCTGAAAAGTACCCAGTCTACCTCGGATTACTTTGGAAAGGTAAAGTATCTCAAACATTTGAGCAACGAGTGAAGCTAGCTGTTTCACACTGTTACAATGTAGCAGCAACATGACTGATATTAGTCACTAACAGAATGCTGCCATCAAGCCAACAATACCTTCTGCCTAGCACATAAACGAGTGAGGTGGTAAATGAATTTCTGAGCTGGTGTGATGCTGGGTCAGGCGTATGTCCCAAACATTGGTGGATTGTATCAGTCACTGTTACAGCATGCAAAGTATATACCCTCCCCTTCCCAACCAGCTCTTGTTTGTGAAATGCAAACTAGAATGTCCAAAATTAGATGTGATTCCTTAACTGGACAACATTTGCTAAATAATCTTCACTGTGTTTAAAAATTATATGACAGCCAATTTAAGATTGTCAGTCGTGCTCATAGTTTGTCACATTTGCATATACTGAAGGTTACATATATTAATGCACAGGGTCCTGTTCACTGTAGTCAGAAAGAACATGTACACACATTGCTCCTATTTAAGCTAAACAAAAAAAATGTGATAGCCATTCGTTGGTTCATAACACAAGGCAATACCTTGGCCAATCAGACTCAAGCTGCCTGATTTATATTTTAAACAACACAAGTCAGTTAACTGTCAGTCATGATCAACTGGTGCATTCTTCATGACAACTCCACGAATGATCTGGGTCTACCTGCCAACGAATCAGTATCCCCTTCTCAGAGGACAGAATTGTTGTTTCCGCTAACATTGGGACTTTTGCGATTGCCCTGATAAGTGCAAGATAAAAAACTTTGACACAATGGTTTTTTTCAACTATCCCCTGCTTTTCTTTGAAAAATGGCATGAGATCATTTACATCCACCCGCAATGGCAGAAAGGCTTTGGATAAAGTCTCATCAAGACATTTTAGAATACTGTAAAATTGGAAGTAATAAAAAATCTTTGATTTTTTTTTGCCTCTAATTGTTTATGGATTTATTGATTAAAAAACACGAGAAAAATGGCCATTGAAAGAATAATCAATATTGATAACAATACATGAGCTATATTTCAATAATAGTTCCGATGCGTTGGTAACTGAGGCTTCTCTGCAGACTGCTTGTGGAAGAGCTGCCTGTTTATTGTGTTGTGATTGGGAGTGACCACTTTCCCATGGATAGGTCATTCATAGTGGACATTAGCTACAGTCTTTCTGCTGTGAGTGATGCACAACCTCCCACCTCTGCGAAATGCACCACAGAGAGAGAGAAAATCTCACCCAAAAAGATGTAAACTGTTGCCTTTTGGAAGTGACCTTAAATATATAACAGTCAAAGCTAAAATTCTGCTCCCATCAATTCTTGAATGAGAGTAATTTACTGCTCCAGTTTGACCTACCTTTACCTGCTGTTAATATTTATAGAAAGTGCACCTCAGGAACAACTCTGAACAACTTGGGATTCATAACAAATGTTCACTTCTAAACCTTGTCCTCGGTGACACCATTGTGTTATTGGTTGGGTGAAGATTTTCTTCATTCATTTATGGGACGTGGGTGTCACTGGTTAGATCAGCATTTATTGCCCATCCCTAGTTGCCGTTGTGTTAGGATACAGGACAGTCCAGGAAGAGAAAGTTTTTAAAAAATTAAGAGAAAAAGCAAGAAGAAGAAAACAAAAATAATTGATATTGACAAAAGGAAGTTATAGAACTATAGAATCCTATAGTAAGGACAAAAGGAGGCCTTTCAGGCTATTGAGTCTGTACCGACCACAATCCCATCCAGGCCCTATCTCTATAACCCCATGCATTTACCCTTGCTAGTCTCCCTTGACACTAAAGGGCAATTTAGCATGGTCAATCCATCTAACTCACTAATCTTTATCTGTGGGAGGAAATTCACGTAGACACAGGGAGAACGTGCAAACTCCACAAGGACAGTGAACCAAGCTGGGAATTGAACCTGGATCCCTGGTGCTATGAGGCAGTCGTGCTAACCACTGTGCCACTGTATTGTCCATGTTTATAGGTTTACAAGCTAAAGATATATTTCATGTTCAATTTTTATGCAATTTGTTGATCTATATAGGGTTTCAAACTGGAAAGTATTGAAGTAGATAAGGAGGATGTGCTAGATATTCTTGAGGGTTTGAAGTTAGATAAGTCCTCTGGGCCGGACGGGATTTACCCTAGGATTCTCTGGGAGGTGAGAGAGGAGATTGCAGAGCCTCTGGCTCTGATCTTCAGGTCGTCGTTGGTTACGGGTATAGTGCCGGAAGACTGGAGGATAGTAAATGTGGTCCCATTGTTCAAGAAGGAGAAGAGAGACTTTCCGGGGAATTATAGGCCGGTGAGTCTTACTTCTGTTGTGGGCAAAGTATTGGAGAGAATTATTAGGGATAGGATTTATAATTATTTAGAGAGAAATGAATTGATTGGGGATAGTCAGCATGGTTTTGTGAAGGGTAGGTCGTGCCTTACTAACCTCATTGAGTTTTTTGAAAAAGTGACCAAAGAGGTGGATGGGGGTAAGGCAGTTGATGTGGTATATATGGACTTTAGTAAGGCGTTTGATAAGGTGGCCCATGGAAGACTTCTGCAGAAAATGCAGATGTATGGGATAGAGGGTGATTTAGCTAATTGGATTAGGAATTGGCTAGCAGATAGAAGACAGAGGGTGGTGGTTGATGGGAGATATTCATCGTGGAGTTCGGTTACTAGTGGTGTACCTCAGGGATCTGTTTTGGGGCCCCTGCTGTTTGTAATTTTTATAAATGATCTGGATGAGGGTATTGAAGGATGGATTAGTAAATTTGCGGATGACACCAAAGTCGGAGGAGTGGTAGATAGTGAAGAGGGGTGTTATAGTTTGCAGAGAGACTTGGACAAGTTGCAGAGCTGGGCCGAGAGGTGGCAAATGGAGTTTAATGCGGAAAAGTGTGAGGTAATTCACTTTGGCAGGAATAACAAATGTGTAGAGTATAGGGCTAATGGTAGGACTCTTAATAGTGTTGAAGAACAGAGGGACCTTGGTGTATATGTGCATAGATCCCTGAAAGTTGGCAATCAAGTCGATAAGGTTGTTAAGAAGGCATATGGAGTCTTAGCTTTTATTGGTAGGGGGATTGAATTTCGGAGCCGCAACGTCATGTTGCAACTGTACAAAACTCTAGTGCGGCCGCACTTGGAGTATTGTGTGCAGTTCTGGTCCCCACATTATAAGAAAGATGTGGAGGCATTGGAGAGGGTACAGAGGAGGTTTACCAGGATGTTGCCTGGTATGGAAGGCAGGTCTTATGAAGAGAGGCTGAGGGGTTTGAGGTTGTTTTCGTTAGAAAGAAGGCGGCTAAGAGGAGACCTTATTGAAACATATAAGATGATTAGAGGTTTAGATAGGGTGGACAGTGATAGCCTTTTTCCTAGGATGGAGAAAGCTAGCACGAGGGGACATAGCTTTAAATTAAGGGGTGGTAGTTATAGGACGGATGTCAGAGGTAGGTTCTTTACCCAGAGGGTGGTAAGGGTATGGAATGCCCTGCCTGCTGCAGTTGTAGAGGTGCCAAGTTTGGTGGCGTTTAAGAGGTTAGTAGATAAGTTTATGGATGAAAAGGGAATGGTTTAGGTTAGAGGGTCACTGCTTGTTCCTAATTGGTCGGCGCAACATCGAGAGCCTAAGGGCCTGTTCTGCGCTGTAATGTTCTATGTTCTATGTTCTATATTTCACATATTCCTCAGTAACCAGTGCTTGAGTAACAACTGACAACATTTCAAAAGGCCCATTCAGAAGGAAAGAAAAGATCAAATTTCTGTTCCGTTTCCACTCTAAACAGATGTCTTTGAACAGGAAATGCTTTATGTTCTGTGAAAGTTGAATTAACTGTTAACCAGTTCAGATAAAGTTGTTGGCCTCATTGACAATGAACTGGAAGGAGATGAAAGAGAGCCACCGTTATCTGCAAAGGCAGGTCAGACATTTACTGTGAGGTGTACAGTTTATAGAAGGGCAAGGCAGCAATTAAACCAAAGATCATCTTAAAACAATCCTGGCTTTCCTTAGTCTTATAGGCTTGTAAAAACCTCTTATGCAGTATCTGTTACTTCAAAACCATTTCACAATTTGCAGAATTGTCCTGTGAGAATGTGGCATTCTTCATAGCTGCATTTTTCTCTTCTACAATTGGCAATACAACCCCAGCAACACATTCTGATTATCAGTTATGATCATAGCTAAAAGCACTGGGAAGAAGAGAGTGAAGTTCAGCTTTAGATATTAGAGTATGTGCTGAATAAATTGGGCCTCTGAGCTCTGGAGTTTAAATGAGAGGCAAACTCATTGAATCCTACAAAATTCTGAGGGAGTTTGATTGGTGGACACTGTGAGATGCTTCTGCTGATTGAGGAATCTAAAACACGGGGGTACAGCCTCAGGAAAGAGGCCAATTATTTCAGACTCAGATGAGGAGAAATTTCTTCACTCAAAGGGTTGTGAATCTCTGTGATCCTCTCCCTCAGAATGTTATGGATACTTGATTATTGAATATATTTAAGGTTGGGAGAGATGGAATTTTGGTCTGTCCAGGAGTAAGGGATATGGAGAGCAGGCGGGAAAGTGGAGTTGAAACCCAAGATCAGCCATGATCGTATTGAATGGTGGAATGGGCTCGATGGGCTGAATGGTCTACTCCTACTTTTCTTTCCTCCACTCTTGTTTGTTAAAAAGAAAAAACAGAATTATATTGAAAGCAGATTGGTCAGATGCCAGTGCCTTATCATTTAAAGAAACAGTTCAACAAACACAGAGAGAACCCAGGAAATAAAGCAGGAGTAGGGCATTCAGGCTCTCACAGATGCTTCACCATTCAATAAGATTACAGATAGTTTTCCATCACAATGCGACCTTTCTGCACTGTCCTCATTATCCTTAATTCATTGAGTATCCAGAAATCGGTCAATCTCATGTTTCAAATATATTCAAATAAGTGAGCATCCACAGCTTTCCGGGATAGAGAATTCTAAAACTTCACAATCTTCTGAGTGAAGTAGTGTTTGTTCCTGTTTACGCTCCCATCCTCAATACTTTGCCTTGGATTTTCGCAGAGTCATGGAGATTCCATGAAGCTTTCAAAATGATGATTGGCACCCAAATGTGGAAGTCTCACAAATCCACATTTTCCCAGTAAGGGAAAAGGATTGAGGCATGATTCACCTTTGAGGAAAACTGTGCAAAATGCAGACTCCATTTTGGCTGATGCAGTGAGGGAGTCACAGATTCATAGAGGAGGCATAAAAGGTCTTGAAGGGCAACTACATTCTATTTTATGTCATTATGTGATGTTATTTAGAACTGCAGCTCATTAAAAATTAAATGCAAAAATAGGCTGCACATATTACTGAGAGTTAAAAAGAACCTTCTAACAATTTTAATAGCAATTTTTTGACTTTTTTTATGGAATCTTTATAAATGCTTGGCTGATTTCCAAAGCTGCTATTATCTTGGCAAGGGGATTTTGAGTTCCCAGTTTGTTTGACGGCTCAATAAGGATATTAAAGAATTAATTAACTTTGTTGAAGGTCTGAATAAAAGAATTTGTTTTTATAGGACATAGTGCATTTGAGATTTGAATAAACACTTTGAAACCCTATTAAAGAAATGATATTATTAAATAGAAAGAGTTCAGAAAAGATTTACTAGGATGCTAGTGGACTCGATGGTTTGGGTTACAAGGAGAGGTCAGATAGACTGGGACTTTTTCCTCTGGAGTGTGGGAGGCTGAGGAGTCATCTTTATAGAGGTCTATAAAATAATGAAGACACAGATCAGCTAGATAGTCAATATCTTTTTCCAAAGGTAGGAAGATCTAAAACTAGAGGGCATAAGTTTAAGATGAGAGGAGAGAGATACAAAAGGATACAAAGGGGCAATTTTCTCACACAGGGTGGTGAGTGTCTGGAGCAAACTGTCAGAGGTAGTAGTAGAGGCGGGTACAATTTTTTCCTTTAAAAAGCATTTAGATAGTTACATAAGTAAGATGGGTATAGAGGGATATGGGCCAAATATAGACAATTGGGATTAGCTTACTGATTTAAGAAAAAGGCCAGCATGGACAAGTTGGGCCGAAGGGCCTGTTTCCACACTGTAAACCTCTATGATTCTATGACTCTGTAATAGGCTTTGATGACAGAGAATGTGTTTTACCTTCAAATCTGTACACTTAAATCTGTATTAAATTTTTTGAACATTATTTATTTAATCTCTACGTGGTTTTGAGGTTTGTGCAGATTAGAAACTGGACAACATGCGGGTATGAAGGGCTTTGGGGATGGGTGGAGGAGAGAGTCTGAGGGGTGAGGACTGAAGACTAAAAGCTTATAGAACTGATGCGGACTTTCCGACCAGCCTACCTCAGCACCTGGTGATCCCTGTGGCCACTTGTGCTCTGCTCTAGGATCAGCGGGTTTCACTCTATTCGACATCACCTTTCCCTGAACTCCTGAAGCAGAACCAGTGATATCTGGGAAGCTTTTCCCTGAAATTTCCCAGCTTGAGCTGTGTGCCTTGGAAGTGAAAATTGGATGGGATGAATGTGATTGCAAGTGAGTGATTGCAACAGCTATCCCTTCATCAGACTTTTGAATGGACCTACCTAGTATTTAGTTGATCTTTCTCTACATCCCATCTATGATTGTAACACTATATTCTGCACTGCTTCCTTTCCTTCTCTATGAGTGGTATACTAACAAATTTGACAATAATAAATTAAATCATTTTCTTTCCATTCTCTTTTCTCCCGGTAGCTGTGTAATGACCCATTGAATCCCTTTGTTGTCAGGTAGGTGGGAAACGTCCTGTAGCTGAAATGAGGGGTAGCTGCTGATTGCTTTGATGTCATCAGTGGCATAGTCACACAGTGGCACAGTGTTTGGCATTGCTGCCTGCCAGCACCTGGGACCCCATTTCAATTTCATAGAACATAGAACATTACAGCGCAGAACAGGCCCTTCGGCCTTCGATGTTGCGCCGACCAATTAGGAACAAGCAGTGACCCTCCAACCTAAATCATTCCCTTTTCATCCATAAACTTATCTACTAACCTCTTAAACGCCACCAAACTTGGCGCATCTACAACTGACGCAGGCAAGGCATTCCATACCCTTACCACCCTCTGGGTCAACTTCTGTGTGGAGTTTGCACATTCTCCCCATGTCTGTGTGGGTTTCATCCAGGTGCTCCAGTTTCCTCCCATACTCCAAAGATGTGCAGGTCAGGTGGATTGGTCATGGTAAATGTGTGGAGTTATGGGGATAAAGCAGGGGAGAGGACCTGGGGTAAGTTACTCTTCCAGAGAGTGGTGCAGAGTCAATGAGTTGAATGGCCTTCTTTTGCACGATAGGAATTCTATGATCCTTGTTACAGGAGGTGAGGGAAATTGCTAAAGGTTCCTTCAGAGATGATTCAAAGCCCCCTCGACATTCCCTGTCCCATTACAGAACCACCCAATGGTGTTCACATTTTTAGACTGTTCAATTATCCAAAAACCTCTGACTTCCATCCAGCAGCTGAATTCTCACGAAGTTATGAAAAGAAGATAACCTGAAATCTTATTTGTCACTTTATCCAAATAATTATTATTATTCTCAGGAAGAATAAATAAATCACACCAAAGCAAGATATAACATGGGTTAGTATAGGAGTCAACTGGGACATTGTTCTCTTATTGTTGATACTAATTTTCAAAAAGATTCATTTTATTTTCCTTAGTCACAATACAGGAAAATCCAGGACAAATAGATTCTGAAATCCATCTGGTGTGTTCCAAAGCTAATATTCCTCCATCATCTGCTCCATTAAATATCCATCTAGTTGCCAGGTGAATTTTTCCACATTAGTCTGTGCTTCCCCAGCCACCAGTTGCCTGTTTACAGCACTCTCCACACATACTGATATCTGAAATATCTGTGCGTCTTCTCCCTTCAAAGCCTGACCAACAGACACTTATGTATCAATCACTGTGTTAAATGATGCAGAATTATCTGCCAAGTTACAGAAACTCCTGTTTCAGGAAATCTGTCCACTCTTTGCGGTGATGTCAATAAAATTCCCAATGATGAGAATTCTTTAAAGGGTATAAGTGATTTTTTTTTCATGTTGTTGACTTTTCACAGAGCTAATATCTAAGGCACAAACTCACCACAAAGTGAGCATAAAAATGGAAAGAAAATTGCAAGCCATAGAAGTACAGTTGCAGTGGTCTTCTGGAATTAGTGTTTGATATATTTTCAATGTCTAAAAGAGCTCTTTGTGCCATACCAGCTCCCCAGTACTGCAAGAGGAGCTTTATCCTTCCGAGCCCCAGACTTAGCCTTTGCACATGCAATAGAACTCTCAATGAGGAACAAGGCTATGTGTGCACTGAATTCTGTAGTTAAAGATTACACATACACACTCATAAATAAAGAACTATGATATTGACACTGAGATATTTGATTGCATAGAAAAGTTCAAGGTAGAACCTTGTTTCAATAATGCTTTGACCCTTTTAATAATTAACTCATGATTAAACACTGTGAAAAGTTGTCAGGATTGTGTGTTTTTTAAAGTTTACATTATATGAATGAATCCTCACTTTGGACCCAGAGGTATTTCAAACTATTGCATAACAAATAACGTAACATAGATACATTGACCATGCTAAATTCTTCCACAGTGTGTCCAAACAGTAATTCCATTGCACTGTTCATTACATTCAATGTTAATGTAAGCCTATTTGTGACACTAATATTAACATTAACAATAATCTAATTCCAGTTCTGTTGAATAAATTTTCTCTTTCAACAGCTTATTTACCTGTGTATGTCTTTAAGATCTAAATTCACATCATTAACAATAATCTGTATTTAACCCACAGGAGCTAATCTGACTTTGTCAATAACATGATTAAAGGAAGCAGGATTTGTTAAATCAGAATTCAATATTTAACAAATGCTTCTTTCTGACACTAATATCTCCTGTGTTTGTCTTTTTTCTCTCTCCCTATTTTTTCAATCAGTGTGCAGAATCTAAGTGGACTCCAAAGCATCAAATTTGTAAATGAGGAGAACGGGGACAGGTCTGGTATTTAATTGCTGTCAGCTGCTTCTTTCATGTTAGGCTACAAAGCGTTTGTGCTTTTGTCCTGAGTGACTTTGAAATAAATTGTTTACTTTTCTTGCTCCATGGAAAAGAAACTTTAATGATATAAATGGTCTTATTTTCTGCAAGGATTTGTTTTAAAGAAATGCTTCAGTTATTGCTAATGCTGTGTTGCAAAGCTAATGTTTGTGCATTTTCTGCATCTGTTATACTCAGTGTGACTGTGAAGGACCTTGGAAAAGATGAGGCCATTCAGCCCCTGAGGCCAGTTCTGTTGTTCAGTCAGTTTCTGGCTGATCTGGATCTTAACTCCATCTGTCAGTTTTTGTCTCGGAACACTTAATGCCTTTATCGGAGAGTGATGTAGCAATCTCAGTATTTTGGAGGAGAGGTTCCAGATTCCCATTACTGGTGTTTCCTGGCATCATCATCAATGCCCTTTACAGTTTCCTGAGCTATTAAACAAGGGAATAGTTCCTCATCGCTGAACCACAGAAGAAATGAAGATATAAATGTTGGTGTAATAATATCCACTCTGTTTTTATGTTATCGTAGAGGGCATAGGTTTAAGGTGAGAGGGGAGAGATCCAAAAGGGTTCAGAAGGGCAATTTTTTCACATTGAGGATGGTGAGTGTCTGGAACAAGCTGCCGCAGATAGTAGTACAAGCAGGTACAATTTTATCTTTTAAAAACATTTAGATAGTTACATTGGTACGATGGATATAGAGGGATATGGGCAAATGCAGGCAATTGGGATTAGCTTAGGGGTTTTAAAAAGAAAAGGCCATGTCGACAAGTTGGTTCCTCGCTGTAAACCTTTATGATTCTATTTCATCCATTTAACTGAAGTAATGAGAGTCAGAATATTTCTTTGTCTATGATGACAGCCATTGAATGGATTCATGTTGCTCTGAAACCACTTTATGGACTCATGCTTTCCACACAAGCCCTTCCATTTTCTGAGTTTACGTAGAAATCTGTTTTCTCTTTATCTGCCAGTTAGTGTCATGGTGAGACTGATTTTGACACAGGTTCTAAGTTTTTTGCCAGCTGTAAGAGTAGACACTAACATCCAATGGATTGTCACCATTCTGAATTCATCACTCTAGCTACTGGAGAGCAGTCACCTTTCTCAGATTCGTATGAGCTCAAAATCACATGTACATGTGGCATGCAGAACCTGTCAGCTCAGAATACCTGTGGTCTTGCATTGGGAAAGGCGCTATGTTTATGTGTGCGTCATACTTTTCTGTGCTTTGTGGAAGCGGGTATTTACCTGGACACTGAAAGGGTTTCAAATAAAAAGTCACTAACACAAAACATTATTCTTGTCTAAAGGTGATTGGTCCAGGCTGCAACCAAATCAGCTCCGTTACACATCACTCTGGAATATTTTGCAATGTAATCAGTAAAGTTAGCAATGAGGAATATAATATTATTGTATCAGGCATGGTTAGACAGGGCACAAATATTTTCTCTGCCATGCCGTGGTAATAATTATTGTGTTAATTTGTTGTGATTTTGGCATCTCAGTCTTATTGTTAAATAAAGCCTCCCAGGGATACAAAACTTTGACTGATTCAATTGTAAATACCAAAAGATAACAGTAAATATTCTGTTACATTCTAAGTATATATATTTTGTACAAGCCAATAAAACATACTTTATTAATCAAATAGCAGTTACTAAAATCAGTCACAATTGTCATTTTCCACACTAGAAATTATGATTAAAAGCCACAGCTAAATGAAGCGTCAATGGTTCTACTTTCACTATCCTTTTAGAGAAGTCGCTAAGCTTCACACTCTTATCAGTACAGACATTTATCTCACAAATACCTGCCCCTGCTATTCTTCTCTTTAATTCAGTGTGGAAATGAATACTGCAATGTATTGTTAATACTAAAGAAGTTTTTAGCACTTTAAGAATAGACAGGGATCTTTACAGTAAAACTGGAGGCCATTATGCATTGTGTCATTGTAAATTACACGACATCAGGCGAGAACATACAACCAATAAAATCCCACCCCCACGGTCCTATTCCTGGAAATCAGGAAAATATCTGAATTTGTTTCTTTGAATCCCATATCTGCATTCTGCAAAGCGTTTAAACAGTACAAAACATTTTCTTTCTTTTCCAGATCTGCAGGGTCTTCAGGGATAATAACTATTAAATGTAAAGATTTGTGTGTTATGTCCCTGGAGATACCAGGAATGGAGGAATGCTTGAACATTGCAAAGTCTCTTGAGGTAATGCACTGAATGTGAAAGTATCTGTAAAAATCCCTATTCCACTTCTCGAAGAATTAAGGAAAGAAAGAATTGGGGGAAGAATTCGGTTGCTGAATGGATTTTTTCAAATAAATTGACTGGGCAAATCTTGCAGCCGGGAATAACAGGAATTCAGTTTCTATCCATCAGATAGATAATATAGAATCCCAAAGTGCAGCAGAGGGCATTCAGCCCATCAAGTTTACACCAACTCTCTGACAGAGCATCCCACCAAGTCCTCTTCCCTCCTCTATCCTGTATCTCCAGCTATTTAGCACGGCCAATCCCCCAACCCACACATCTGTGAACTATGGGAGGAAACCGGAGCACCCGGAGAAAACTCAACACAGACAGTGACCCAAGCTGGGAATCGAACCTGGGTCCCTAATACTGTGAGGCAGCACATGAGAAGTATGGACAAATATTGGAATACTATGGGTGATTTCTGACACTGTGCATTCAACTGGATTTGATGCCTTCAAATAATAATTACAAAAGATCATAGGTCACAATTTTGCTTTTATTAATTCTAATTCCGGAGAGATGTACTTTTCAATTATCTCAATCTGCTGGAAGCCATGGGATCGTGAAGACATCCTTATTTTCTTTTGCCTCTGAGATCAAAATGTGAAGTCACTCTAACCCAAAGGAATGGAAACCCCTTTTGCTGATGGTTACCATGACAACCAGCACTAACACCAAAAACAATATCCCGCAACATTATGCCTCAAGTGCAATGCCTGTGACAGAACCTCCCTCTTGATGACTGACTTTCACACGGATCAGCAAAGTCCACTTAACAAAGAGCTCCCATCTAAACACATTGCTTGTTGCCTCTTTGTCATCTCTCACAGATGGATGGATATTAACACATGGTGGGTCAGTGTGATAAATTTGAGTAATAAGTCCCAGTTCAGATAACAAAACTGCCAACTAATTCTAGAATCATAAATCAAAACCCTTCACAAAGCGTTGTGACTGGATTTTAATGTTCAGGCACAGAACAGCCAGGGAATGATTCACCTCACAAGGTGG
Source organism: Sphyrna mokarran (assembly GCA_024679065.1). Taxonomy (NCBI): domain Eukaryota; kingdom Metazoa; phylum Chordata; class Chondrichthyes; order Carcharhiniformes; family Carcharhinidae; genus Sphyrna; species Sphyrna mokarran. The sequence continues at coordinate 2,412,950 of JAGIQG010000024.1, forward strand.
GTACAAGTTTTGAGGTTAGGTGCTAACTGCGAGTAATGTGTGTGTTCACGTATACAATCACAGCTCAGAAAAGGCCCACTAATGAAAATTATTCATTCTCTGCACTGATATCTTTCACTGTGAAGTGTGAGAAAATTAAGAGACCAGTCATGATAAATTAAGTCAGGTTTCATAATGGGTGTTATTTCCAATCTTTACAGCTAAATGATAAGTCACAACTTACTTCAAATAAATGCTAAACTTTCAGTGTAGAGTGAAATGCAATGTGAATGGTCCGTCACAGTCAGTGAGATCACTGGAAAATAGTACATTTCATCAGTTCCCAAGCGGGACATTAACACAATCTAAGAAACCAACAAACTGAGGCTGAGATTCCATCACACAGAAGGTAAATGATTCACAGTTAATTTGCATGTGGTCAATAAATATGATCTTCAGGCTGGGATTTGATTACCTGGGAGGTTGGCAGACCAATTTTCTTGATTTTATTTTTTCTCCCTGTTGGTTATGTTTCTTTTCTCGATGGATTTTGCTTCTTCTAGGATGGGTGCGGGTGATAAGATCATGGATATTTCACCATTCTGAATGTGAGGCTGGGGTGATGGATGGGAAGATCTTTTCTTACCCATTGACTATCTATGTTGGATAAGTGATAGGATAAGGTAGCTTCATCTATTTTTAATAATATCTCAAAAAATATGAACAGATCTTAAAACATTTCTAATTGCAAAAGAATCCCAGCACTTTATTACAAATCTTTTCATATCCCAATTTTATGCATACCTTGAAAAGCAAATGTGCTGTGTCATTCTGATACAATCAAAATGTTGAGATATTTTCAGTGGTATTCCTGGTACATTTCTTTGATCCAATTTTCATCTGCTGTGAATTTGCTTTTTAGGCTTTGTCATCTTTGGAATCTACAAGTCACATGTATCCCTTCTTCTATCGACCAATGAAACTGAACCTTCAGGAAGGTTGGGACTTATTTACTCCTGAAGAACAGTTTACCAAGCTGATTACACATGTTAGTTTATTCTAGTACCTTCAACCGGTTAAAACATTTAAAGAAAAATGTGTAAAGATTATTCATATTTAAATATGTTTAATAATATTTTCCTACTTTATTCTCTCAAACTTCTCTCCCCTTTTGTTGTGGGAGTGAAGGGCAGAGATGAACATGACCAATGGAACTTGGCTAATGCATGATCCAAATAGTTGTATCTCCCACACAGCAAGAACACGTGTCCAACTCATTAGCACCACTTGGTTATCAAACCTGCAGCCACTGACTGGTGAATGATTGAAATGCTGTGTTGCTTTCAATGCTGGAGAGAAATCTTTCAAACATGATTGTTCTTTAGCAGCTCAGGTTCAATGTTTCTGAAGGCCAAGCAATCATTTTGTTTGTCTTTTGAAAAGTGTGGTTGCAAAGCCACGAAAGCAAAAGACCAAATGAGGATGGGTTTTCTCCCAGGAACCTTTGGCAGGTGGCTGACATCCATTATGTTTTGCAGGCACTCCACATTGATGGCAAATTCTGAATTGGATAATTCATGTCCATTTTAACCTGTTCCCCTTTCATAGACCAAGTCCATTTATACACTTGGCGGTATCTGTGCCTGTCTTAAATTGTTACCTCCAAGTTGGCTGCTAGGAGGCTGAGGATGCATCCTCCTACATTGGGGTTGCCTTTCCCAAGATATCTCACCTAAGATGGAAAACTCTCCATGTCAGTGAGAACTTGCAACTCATCACTTCATCTGCTAGTGTCCCACTCTCAATATATCCATTCATTTTCAGTCTAACAGTTCCTATTCTGTTCAATAATAAACCAGACATTGTCTGTTAACTGTTTTTTCTTACATAGACTGATAATTGGAGGCTTAGCTACGTGAACAAAGACTTTGCTGTGTGCCCAACCTATCCTGATGCTGTGATTGTTCACCGATCCATTGACGATGCAGCACTAAAGACCATAGCTGCCTTTCGACAAGGTGGTCGCTTTCCAGTCTTCAGTTATCACCACAAAAAAACTGGGATGGTAAGAAACCATATTCCATTACTATTTACAATGTGGCAGATCAAGCCCTTAAGTATTGCAGTTAGAGTGTCAAATATACAAAGAACAAAGAACAAAGAACAAAACAGCATGGGAAACAAGCCCTTCGACCCAACGAGCCCGCGCTGCCACCTCGATGTTCCCACTTCTACCCGCGATCCCTGTCCATGTTTACAGATCTATGGATTAAAAACCAAATTTGAGACAATTTAGGAGAATTTGTTTTGCCAATTAGCCTAAGAGCACATCTTTGGAATGTGGGAGGAAACCGGAGCTCCCGGAGAAAACACACGCAAGCACGGGGAGAATGCGCAAACTCCCACAGAAACAGGCCCAAATCCATGTATCTGCACAGCACAGCGATAGTCACTGCGCTGTCGTGTTGCCCATCAGATGGTCCAGGTCAAGCATACACTAATGATGTGAAGCACTAGGATACTCTCGAGAAAGCAGTCCTCTCACGACCCATTGCGTGTATGCCCCTTGTTAGACAACAAGGTGGACCAAAGCACCTGCAGGATAAAAACAAATACATCAATATCATCATCTATTTACACACTTCCCAGGGACTCTCAAGGCTCATGATCCCTATTTTAAATCAGTTTTCTATACCCCTCCATTCTCATTCTGTTCATGTGCCCATCTAAGTATCTCTTAAATAATTCCAGAGTACCTGCCTCCACCACTTTACTTGGCAGTGCATTCCATACCCCCACCACCCTCTGTGTGAAAAAACTCCCTCTAGCATCCAAATTATACCTTACCCCCCTCACCGTAAGCCCATGACCCCTCGTGCTATTTGAGTCCATCCTAGGAAAAAGCTTAACCCTGTTTACTCGATCTATCCCCTTCAAAATCTTGTACACCTCTATCAGATCTCCTCTAAGTCTACGTCTTTCTAAGGAAAACAGTCCCAATTTGCCTAATCTCTCCTCGTAACTCAGACCTTCCATACCAGGCAGCATCCTGGTAAAACTCCTCTGCACTCTCTCCAGAGTCTCCACGTCCTTCCGGTAGTAAGGCGACCAGAACTGGACGCAGTATTCCAAATGAGGTCTAACCAGCGTTTTATACAACTGCAACATTAAAGACCAGCTCTTGTACTCTATACCCCTTCCTATAAAGGCTAACATACTATATGCTTTCTTCACAACCTTCTCTACTTGCTCTGCCACCTTCAGAGACTTGTTCACCTGCACCCCCAGGTCCCTCTGCATTTCTATACTCTTAATAGGTCTACCCTTTATCATATACCTCCCCCTACATTCTTTCTCCTGAAATGCATCACCTCACATTTATCAGGATTGAATTCCATCTGCCATCTGTCTGCCCAAGCTACCAGCCTATCTATGTCCTGCTGCATCGCCTGACAATGCTCCTCAATATCCGCAAGTCCAGCCATCTTTGTATCGTCTGCAAACTTGCTGATCACTCCACTTACTCCCTCTTCCAAGTCATTTATATATATTACAAATAGAAGAGGTTCCAGTACCGAGCCCTGCGGCACACCACTAGTGACCGACCTCCAGCTAGAGAAACACCCTTCCACTATTACTCTCTGTCTCCTATTACCAAGCCAGTTGCTTATCCATCTAGCTACCTGTCCTTGTATCCCGTTTGCCTTGACCTTCTCGACTAACCTCCCATGAGGGACTTTGTCAAACGCCTTACTAAAATCCATATAGACAACATCAACGGCTCGCCCTTCGTCCACCGTTTTAGTCACCTCCTCAAAAAATTCTACCAGATTTGTAAGGCACGACCTCCCCTTAACAAATCCATGCTGCATATCCCTAATCAGATTGCAACGCTCTAAGTGCCTATACATCCTATCTCTAAGAATCCCCTCCAACAGCTTCCCTACCACTGACGTCATATCTGTGAAAATGTCCCCTGCCATAACTGTCCCGCTGTACACAGCACTGACACCTGGAGAAATTCATCAATCTTTTCAAAAAAGATCCTGAATGCTCTACATCTTTCAAACAACAAATGAGGAAAAGTTGTTGATTTAATTTAGTCTGAAATAATATTCACAAGTATTTCACACTCTGCTGTTCTGGTGGATGAGATCATCAGCTGGTTAATTTTGTAAACCTCTCCACCAAATCTAAACTGTTCAGAGTGCAATTCGATTCATCCAGAATCCACTTGCTGTTATCTTCTTGTTTTTGCTTCACATTTATCCAAATTATTACTGCATCTGCCATTGATTAATCCACTCACCCAACTTGTCCAGATCATGTTGAAGGATATCTGCATCCTCATCACAGTTCACTCTTCCACCCAACTTTGAGATGTTACATTTTGTTCTCTCATCCAAATCATTAATATATATTGTGAATAACTGGATTCCTAGCACCGATCCCTGTCACATCCCACTAGTTACTGCCTGCCAATTTGAAAAGGACCCATTACTTCCTATTCTTTGTTTCCTCTCTGTCAACCAGTTCTCTATCCATCTTAACACACGTTGCCCAATCCCATGCACTTTAATTTTGCATGATAATCTCTTTTGCAGGACTGTGTCAAACGCTTTCTGAAAGTCCAAATATACCGCATCGACTGGCTCCTTCTTGTCAACTCTACTAGTTACATCTCCAAAGAATTCCAATGGATTTGTCAAGCATGATTTCCCCTTCATAAATCCATGCTGACTCTGTCTGATCCTGCCACTGCTTTCTAAAAGCTCCACTATGTTATCTTTAAATTCTGGAGTTATCCTGGAACAATGAGCAGACAAGGGTAGGACCCAATAATGTGTTTTAAATGGTCCAGCCAAATCTGGGGGTAGATGGCTAAATCACCATAGTTCACCATATCTTTTCAAATCTGCATCTCTTTTTTTTATTAATTTGTGGGATATGGAAGCTGTTGGCTGGCCAGCATTTATTGCCCATCCCTAGTTGCCTGAGGGCAGTTGAGAGTCAACCACATTGCTGTGGATCTGGAGTCACATGTAGACTAGACCAGGTAAGGACGGCAGATTTCCTTCCCTAAAGGACATTAGTGAACCAGATGGGTTTTTCCACCAATCAACAATGGTTTCATGGTCATCATTAGATTCTTAAGTCCAGATTTTTTTTATTGAATTCAAATTGCACCGTCTGCCATGGTGGGATTCGAACCCAGGTCCCCAGAACGTTACCTGAGTTTCTGGATTAATAGTCCAGCAATAATACCACTAGGCCATCTTCTTCTCTAGATCAGAAAAACCCTACAGAGTTTAATAAACACAGATTCCATGAGGGAGGAATTGTTTTTCATTACTTCATGGAACATAAGCATCACAGGCCAGTATTAATTGTCCATCCCTGGTTGCCCTTGGAGGGCAGTTGAGAGTTAACCACATTGCTGTGGCTCTGGAATCACATGTTGGCCAGTCCAGGTAAGGATGGGAATCTCTTCCAATAGACCAGTAGGAAATATGTTTAGGTGTGTGTTTTATGTTCCAGTCCAGTTGGTAACAGTAAATTGGACTCTGATTTCATTGGTGCTGTTAACTGTAGGTAATAATGCGAAGCAGCCAGCCACTGACTGGGGCCAATGGAAAGAGATGTAAAGAAGATGAACATTACCTGGCTGCTGTTCTTCAGCCTGATAAGAAGGGTTATATCATTGATACACGGTCAACACAGGCGGCACACCAGGCAAAGGTGAAGGGTGGTGGCTTTGAATCGAAAACTAACTACCACAATTGGAAAAGACTGCACAGATCCATCGAGAGGTAAGGACCACAACAAAACAGATATTCCTCAGGGGCAGGGAGTGCGAAAACAATCGGAATTACAATGCCATTTTTCAGTGAATTCATGTCCATTGAGAGTAAGATTAAAATGGTAAAAGTTGTTTTTTCTCTCTGTATAATCATTAACAATTCTAACAATTGGGAGCAGGTCGATGCTCTCACACTGCCTGAGCTGAATGTCTGTCTGTGATTTCCTCATCTCCCTCACTCCTCAAATCTACTCTGTTCAAAGAACAAAGAACAAAACAGCATGGGAAACAGGCCCTTCGACCCAACGAGCCCGCGCCGCCACCCCAATGTTCCCACCTCTACCCGTGATCCCTGATATTTTTATAGATCTATGGATTAAAAACCAATTTGAGACAATTTAGGGAGAATTTGTTTTGCCAATTAGCCTAAGAGCACATCTTTGGGATGTGGGAGGAAACCGGAGCACCCGGAGAAAACCCACGCAAGCACGGGGAGAATGCGCAAACTCCCACAGACACAGGCCCAAATCCATGTATCTGCACAGCACAGCGATAGTCACTGAGCTGTCGTGTTGCCCATCAAATGGTCCAGGTCAAGCGTACACTAACGACGTGAAGCACTAGGATACTCTCGAAAAAAATCCAAGAGCAGCCCTCTCACGACCCATCGCGTGTATGCCCCTTGTTAGACAACAAGGTGGACCAAAGCACCTGTAGGATAAAAACAAGTACATCAATATCATCATCTATTTACACACTTCCCAGGGACTCCCAAGGCTCATGATCCCTATTTTAAATCAGTTTCCTATACCCCTCCATTCCCATTCTGGAGAATAGCTAATGTTGTATCGGTGTTTATCCTAGATGGACTGGTTCATCATTTTTTTGGGGGAAACACAGCTGCTCCTCCACCACAGCTTAAAATCCATTGACTCCACCACTTCCTGACTAAACCCACTCCTGTAATCATGCTTCAAATGTCTTTCTTGGTTCAGCAATGTTTTCACTGATGCACTGTGGCACCTTGCTTATTTTATATAAAAGGTATCATTAAGACCAGTGCCAGCAATTTCCTGAGAACACAGTTTAAAAGAAGAACTGAAACTATTTTCACTTAAACGTGAAATCTACTTTTAATGAATATATATTTTTTGATTTTTGTCCTCTGCTTGGGGATCTGTCATTCCTTAAAGCAAAACAATATTCAGTAATGGAGGCTGGGAGAAACGGAGCGTCATTAATTTAAAGTAGTACTTTATCAATGACATTAGAAAAGTGTTACGTTTCCCAGACTGGAGGACTTTCAACTTCTGGAAATAAAAACAAATCTTGCTAGATAACCACCAATTTTCCATTCCGCAATGCGGAGATCCATTCAGGGAACTGATACAATGGGCTCTGCTTTGGCTGACTCTGAGGATTGACATCATTCCTGTTACAGCAGAGTAATTATAAATGTTGGTATCAACCAGTAGTGAATATCTATTTGCCCTGGGGTGCCTTACATCTTGGAATGGGAAAGGTATCAACTCTCGTCTAATATAATGAGTACTGGGGGTGTCTAGATGGGTGAACTTACAAACCAGATCTCTACTAAGCTTTTTCCTCACAGTACCAAGTTTGAATTCCCACTCAGGTAAGAAATATTATGAACAAACTAGAGAACGTTGTGTGCATGATAAAAATATGCAAGTACATCCTTGCTCCACTGTTGAGGTATTATTCTGCTTTCAGTGAATTTTCTCTATGCTACACTCTTTGATTCTCCTATGTTATTGTATGTCAAATTCAATGGCTGTTGCTGGGACTTAAATGCAAAATGTTCAAATTGAAGAGAAGAACGATAAGATTTTAGATATAGATATAGATATAGATATAGAACTATATCCTCAGTGAGATCCCTGCAAAGTGACATCATCACCTTGATATAATTTTTCTATTCATTTTTGGGACATCGAGACAAGCATTTATTGGCCATCACTAGTTGAGAAGGTGGTGGTGAGCTGCTTTCTCGAATCACTGCAGTCCGTGTGCTGTGGGTTGACCCACAATGCCATTAGAGACCGAATTCCAGGATTTTGATCCAATGACAGTGAAGAAACGGCCGATATATTTCCATGTCAGGATGATGCGTGTGTTGGAGGGGAACTTGCAGGTGGGGGTGTTCCCATGTATCTGCTGCCCTTATCCATCTGGATGGAAGTAGTTGTAAGTTTGGAAAGTGTTGTCTAAGAATCTTTGATTGATGCAGTGCACCTTGTAGACAGTACACACAGCTGCTACTGAGCACCAGTGGTGGAGAGATTGCATGTTTGTAGATGTGGTGTTAGTAAAGTGGGCTGCTTTGTTCTGGACAAGTGTTAAACTTCTTCTGACTCCCTCAGTACTGACCCTCTGACATTGCGGCACTCCTTCTGTACTGACCCTCTGACAGTGCGACACTCCCTCAGTACTGACAATGCAGCACTCCCTCAGCACTGACCCTCTGACAGTGTGGCACTGTCTCAGTACTGACCATTTCACAGTGCGGCACTCCCTCAGTATTGACCCTTTGATAGTGTGTCACTCTCTGAATCAAATGGGACAGCAATGCTCACAGATTTGATGTGAAGATATGGGATGCCCTCAACTGGATCTCCTCAACATCCTTTATGAATCTAGTGATAATGGGCATGTTAACTCTTTGGCCTTGATAGGTTGTAACGTTAGTATACTTTTAAGAGTTTTTTTTAAATCATGATCTCTGCGGCTGTCACAGCTTCAGTGCTTCTTAGCTCAATGCCTCAGCTGGTGTCACTTGTTACCAGCTTGATTGGAGATCTCCTTTAATTGCTGCTTCTACAGTTTAAGTGGGGGCTGTTTCTGTTTACTCTGGGAAGAGTTTAATGGCCCTGCTTTGTGGAGAGGAACATGGAGTTATTAAAGAGGCAACTAGTGAGAGTTTGTTACAATTGGTCGTCCTCTCTTTGAGTGCACAAAGGCCTCTGGCTTTCTCCCTTAGATAGGAGGACAGCTGTAATGAGCTCGAGAAGTCCGGCTGTCCTCTGGCTTAGCAGTGATGGAACCCAGCAAGTTCCTGCAACATGGAGTGTTGTGTCCTGCAGCTGTGCAGGACAGAAGTCTCAGACCAAGATTTCTATGGTGACTGTCATTCTACCAGTGTTGACTTTGTTGCATTGGAGTATCAGCACAATCACCTTTGACATCAGGCAGATGGACTCCTTCATCCAGCCTTCCATTCCAAGGATCTACCATCCCTTCCTGATACACTATGGAACCCGCCAAAACCCATTTCCACCTGCAAAATAACACTAGTGAGTTTGTCACACATTGTCCGTGCAGACTAGCCTCCAGAACTGTAATGATGATAAAACAGAACGGCAGAGTGTTTGTTGTTGAATTACTGTCAACAGAACAAAACTTTTTCTAATTAACGTCAACACATTTTCTTTATTGCAGAGGCAGAGTGCTGCAGGAAAGCCTGGCGAAGTTAGTTGATGCCTGCAATGACCAATCCAATAGCATTGACAAGTGGCTCAGTAAACTGGAGGCTTCCAAATGGCTGACCCATGTTAAAACTGTCCTGACAACAGCTTGTCTAGCTGCACAGTGCATCGAGAGGTAATGGACTCAAACCCTAGCTGCTTCTTAAATGACACAGTTTTCATGGAGATTTTTGTTCCCCAATCTTCTTTCTATCTTTGAGACTATATCTTGCCTGGATATCTTTCATACTCAGTAAGAATTTAGCAACACCAATTTTTAATCCAACCGATTTATTTAATAGTAAAATTGCGAGCTTTCAACACTGTGTCTTCCTCAGGCAAATGCAGTGTTCTGGTCTGCAATAGCACACATCAGCACAGACAGTCAGAGATTGCTGATTAGAATGCGAATCCTTACATCTAACCTGCTATTCAAGTGTTAAAGTGGCTAACAATGTGTGTGAAGGGAATCCTGAGCATTGTTGGAGAATTGTGTATTTTCTCCAGACAGCACAGTAAGTGAGGTTTTTTGCTAACCCAGGCAAGTTACGGGGGTTACAGATAGTGTGTCATGAAGCCAAGATCCCTGTTAAGACCGTCCTCATGTGTGCGGAGCTTGGCTATCAGTCTCTGCTCAGCGACTCTGCGCTGTCGTGTATCACGAAAGCCCCCTTGAAGAACATTTACCCGCAGGTCGGAGGCCGAATGCCCATGACTGCTGAAGTGTTCGCCCACAGGAAGGGAACTGTTTTGCCTGGTGATTGTTGAGCGATGCTCATTCATCCGCTGTCGTAGTGTCTGCATGGTCTCCCCAATGTACCATGCTTCGGGACATCCTTTCTTGCAACGTATTAGGTAGACAACGTTGGCCGAGTTGCAAGAGTATGTACCGTGTACCTGGTGAATGGTATCCTCACGTTTGATGATGTCATCCATGTCTATGATCTGGCATGTCTTGCAGAGGTTGCTGTGGCAGGGTTGTGTGGTATTGTGGTCACTGTTCTCCTGAAGGTTGGGTAGTTTGCTGCGAACAATGATCTGTTTGAGGTTGTGCGGTTGTCTGAAAGCAAGAAGTGGGGGGGTGGGGATGGCCCTAGCGAGATGTTCATCGTCATCAATGATATGTTGAAGACTCCGGAGAAGATGTCGTAGCTTCTCCGCTCCAGGGAAGTACTGGACAACAAAGGGTACTCTGTCCACCGTGTCCCGTGTTCGTCTTCTGAGGAGATCAGTGCGGTTTATCGTTGTGGCACGTTGGAACTGTCGATCGATGAGTCGAGCGCCATATCCTGTTCTCACGAGGGCATCCTTCAGTGTCTGGAGGTGTCTGTCACGATCCTCCTCATCTGAGCAAATTCTGTGTACACGGAGGGCTTGTCCATAGGGAATGGCTTCTTTAACGTGTCTAGGGTGGAAGCTGGAGAAGTGGAGCATTGTGAGGTTGTCTGTCGGTTTGCGGTACAGTGAGGTGCTGAGGTGACCGTCCTTGATGGAGATGCGTGTGTCCAAGAATGCAACTGATTCTGGAGAATAGTCCATGGTGAGTCTGATGGTGGGATGGAACTTGTTGATATCATCATACAGTTGTTTCAATGATTGTTCACCATGAGTCCAAAGGAAAAAGATGTCATCAATGTATCTAGTATATAACCTTGGTGAGGATCTCGTGTGGTGAAGAAGTCTTGTTCGAACCTGTGCATGAAGATGTTGGCATACTGAGGTGCGAATTTGGTCCCCATGGCTGTTCCGTGTGTCTGGATGAAAAGCTGATTGTTGAAGGTGAAGACATTGTGGTCAAGATGAAGCGGATGAGTTGTAAAATTGCATCCGGAAACTGGCAGTTGTTGGCATTGAGTACTGAGGCAGTTGCAGCAATACATCGTCGTGGGAGATGACTCAGCACACATGGAGCAGTTGAACCAGGGACACTCCTTGTCACAATGGATGTCTCGGCGCTCTACACCAACATCCCCCACGACGATGGTATTGCTGCAACTGCCTCAGTACTCAATGCCAACAACTGCCAGTTTCCGGATGCAATTTTACAACTTATCCGCTTCATCTTGGACCACAATGTCTTCACCTTCAACAATCAGCTTTTCATCCAGACACACGGAACAGCCATGGGGACCAAATTCGCACCTCAGTATGCCAACATCTTCATGCACAGGTTCGAACAAGACTTCTTCACCACACGAGATCTCCAACCAAGGTTATATACTAGATACATTGATGACATCTTTTTCCTTTGGACTCATGGTGAACAATCATTGAAACAACTGTATGATGATATCAACAAGTTCCATCCCACCATCAGACTCACCATGGACTATTCTCCAGAATCAGTTGCATTCTTGGACACACGCATCTCCATCAAGGACGGTCACCTCAGCACCTCACTGTACCGCAAACCGACAGACAACCTCACAATGCTCCACTTCTCCAGCTTCCACCCTAGACACGTTAAAGAAGCCATTCCCTATGGACAAGCCCTCCGTGTACACAGAATTTGCTCAGATGAGAAGGATCGTGACAGACACCTCCAGACACTGAAGGATGCCCTCGTGAGAACAGGATATGGTGCTCGACTCATTGATCGACAGTTCCAACGTGCCACAACGATAAACCGCACTGATCTCCTCAGAAGACGAACACGGGACACGGTGGACAGAGTACCCTTTGTTGTCCAGTACTTCCCCGGAGCGGAGAAGCTACGACATCTTCTCCGGAGTCTTCAACATATCATTGATGACGATGAACATCTCGCTAGGGCCATCCCCACCCCCCCACTTCTTGCTTTCAGACAACCGCACAACCTCAAACAGATCATTGTTCGCAGCAAACTACCCAACCTTCAGGAGAACAGTGACCACAATACCACACAACCCTGCCACAGCAACCTCTGCAAGACATGCCAGATCATAGACATGGACGACATCATCAAACGTGAGGATACCATTCACCAGGTACACGGTACATACACTTGCAACTCGGCCAACGTTGTCTACCTAATACGTTGCAAGAAAGGATGTCCCGAAGCATGGTATACTGGGGAGACCATGCAGACACTACGACAGCGGATGAATGAGCATCGCTCAGCAATCACCAGGCAAAACAGTTCCCTTCCTGTGGGCGAACACTTCAGCAGTCATGGGCATTCGGCCTCCGACCTGCGGGTAAATGTTCTTCAAGGGGGCTTTCGTGATACACGACAGCGCAGAGTCGCTGAGCAGAGACTGATAGCCAAGCTCCGCACACATGAGGACGGTCTTAACAGGGATCTTGGCTTCATGACACACTATCTGTAACCCCCGTAACTTGCCTGGGTTAGCAAAAAACCTCACTTACTGTGCTGTCTGGAGAAAATACACAATTCTCTAACAATGCTCAGGATTCCCTTCACACACATTGTTAGCCACTTTAACACTTGAATAGCAAGTTAGATGTAAGGATTCGCATTCTAATCAGCAATCTCTGACTGTCTGTGCTGATGTGTGCTATTGCAGACCAGAACACTGCATTTGCCTGAGGAAGACACAGTGTCGAAAGCTCGCAATTTTACTATCAAATAAATCAGTTGGATTAAAAATTGGTGTTGCTAAATTCTTACTGAGTTCTTACCACCCCAATCCAACGCCAGCATCTTTACATCATATCTTTCATACCCCAGCAGCTATCTCTGTCTTCTTCTCTTCTCTCCTAAATGGAGATAGATTATCCCCAACCTATTCAACTATAAGTCACTGCAGTCAAACCCAATCTTTCTGGTTAAAAGCAAAATACTACGGATGCTGGAATCTGAATCTAAAAGAGAAAATGCTGGAAAATCTCAGCAGGTCTGGCAGCATCTGAAAGGAGAGAAAAGAGCTGACATTTCGAGTCCAGTTGATCTTCTGTGAAAGCTAAAAGGCACAGAAAGTGGGAGATGTTTATACAGCAGGAGGAGAAAATGAAAAATGAATCATAGTCACAGAAATCAGGGGAAAGACTGCTAATGTCCACAGAGAGAATAAAGGGTGTGAATAGCCAAGCAACAGAGAAGCGGTGAGCTGTGACAGACGAAGATTTGAAGGGGAGGGGCATGCAACTGGAAACGGGACAGAGATGGAATGTAGAAAAGGGGAAGTGGGGGGAGAAAAAGTAAAGGAAGGGAGATGGAGTGGGGGGCAAGTGTGGGGAAGGAAAAGAAGGAAGACGATAAAGAAATAAATGATAGAAAACAGTAAAAAGATTAAATGAAATAGAATGAAAACAAAGGGTTCGAGGTGGGGTAGAGCAAATCATCTAAAGTTGTTGAATTTGATGTTGAGACAGGAAGGCTGTAAAGTGCCGAGCTTGAAAATAAGATGTTGTTCCTCCAGTTTGCGTTGAGCAGCACTGGAACATTGCAGCAGGCCAAGGACAGACATAGAACAGAATCATGTGATAAAATGGCAAGCAATCTTCCTGGCGTTCATAAAAACACTCTTCCTAGCATAGTTACCTGGTAGAAATCAAGAAGAATAACTTGTTAAAAAACTCCTCACACAAACATTGAGACAGTTATACTGACCGATATAAACATGAACATTACAGTGCAGTACAGGCCTTCAGCCTTCGATGTTGCACCCACCTGTAAAACCAATCTAAAGCCCATCTAACCTCCACTATTTCAATATCATCTGTATGTTTATCCAATGACCATTTAAATGCCCTTAATGTTGGCAAATATTACAGCAAAAATTGGTGAATTCAGAATCTCTTCTGGTAACTTTGTCACAACATCGGGACTTGATTGCTTTGCTTATTTATTTTGAACATCACATTATTTATATTTTTGTAGAAGTGAAACACAATTTCACACTTCCTGTTTCTTGAACATACTGATAATTGGAACTTTGAAATAATAGAACATAGAACATAGAACATTACAGCGCAGAACAGGCCCTTCAGCCTTCGATGTTGCGCCGACCAATTAGGAAAAAGCAGTGACCCTCCAACCTAAACCATTCCCTTTTCGTCCATAAATGTATCTACTAACCTCTTAAATGCCACCAAACTTGGTGCATCTACAACTGCTGCAGGCAGGGCATTCCATACCCTAACCACCCTCTGGGTAAAGAACCTACCTCTGATATCCATCCTATAACTACCACCCCTTAATTTAAAGCTATGTCCCCTCGTGCTACCTTTCTCCATCCTAGGAAAAAGGCTATCACTGTCCACCCTATCTAAACCTCTAATCATCTTATATGTTTCAATAAGGTAAAATAATGCTCTAAATAAATGATATCGGTCAGACAAATATATTGAGACAGAACAGAGGATGCTGGAAAAACCCAACAAATCAGTCAGCATCTTTAGAGAGAGAAAACAGAGTTAATGTTTCGAATCCATTTGAGTCTTCATCAGAATTAAAAAGAGGAAATGTGCTGGATATTAAAGTGTGGCTGTGAGAGATTGCAACAAGATGTAACAACCTTAAGAACAAGAAACAGATGGCCTGGTGTGGGAGGATTTTTGCATTGAGATAATACACGAATGGATTTTTATTAAAGCAGTTCAAGATGGAAGAGAAGATCACAGCCGAAAGTTGTTAATCTCAGTGTTGAGTCCTGAGGGCTTAGTGTGTCTAATCAGAAGATGCTCCTCTTGCATTGAACTTCAGTGGAAGGCTGCAGCAAGCCAAGGACAGACATATGGACATGGGAGCAAAATGTTAAATTAAAATGGTAAACAACAGGAAGGCTGGGGTCATGTTTGCGAACTGAGCAAAGATGTTCTACAAAGCAGTCATCTTGGATAGCAACAAAAGTGGCTGATTACACAGATATAAAAATATAAATTTTGTTGCATGAAGAGAATTGGGAAAATGTTGATTTTAACAACATCTACAAAATCTTCCATTTATATAAGAGTCTTATTGTGGTAAACAGCTCAAGCTACATCATGAGAGCATCATCAAATAATGTTTGACATCAAAACACAGAAGGAGAAATTCGGTCAGAAGAGCAAAATCTTGGCAGCTTTTCAGGAGCGTCTTCAAGAATGGAAGTGGGTCACAAAGCAGAAGGCCACAGGGAGAGAATTCCAGAGCTTCAGATCCGGACAGCCGAAGGGTCGACTCTGAGGCCAAAACTGGAGGAGTGCTGAGATCCCAGAGAGTTGTGGACCTGCAGGAGATTATAGAGATACACGGAGGGGCGAGATCTGGGCAGGTCTTTAAAAACAAGGCTCAGATTTTTAAAACCAAGGCGTTACTGGACCAGGAGCCCATGTAGATGCGTGAGCAGAAACTGATAACACAAAAAGGCTTTTGTAATGTGACAGGCAGTAGAGGTTTGGAAGGTCTCAAGCTTGTGTCAAGAAGATCATGAAAACTGGACCAGGAATGCAATGAAATAGAGAAGCCCAGAGATAACAACCAAGAATGAGAGTTTCTGCAGCAGAGACAGCGAGAGACAATGTTACTGAGGCAGTGATGGCAGAAATATATAATTCAGAGCTCATAAGGGAGCCAGGGGTTAGAAAGTTCTGGTTTAGCCTTCCAGTAATCAGAGAGACGGATGGAATCAATACCGGGAAATGGAATTTGTGATGGGGTCCAAATGGCTACAATCTCCCCAGTATTTAAACAGGTGCTCGTAACTTTAGCCTGTTAATACCTAAAGATTGTCTGCATCGCGATATGGACAACACTTCAAAATTAAATTCATTCAGGACAAAAACCTTCCAAACAATTCTTTCAGTTAAGGTTTTTTTTTGGACAAAGAATTCGGATTTTAGCAAAGAATTTGATTATGTCAACACCAAATATCAAATTAGTTTCAAATTAATTTAACTAACTGCAGCTAAATCTGAAAAATACAGGGCTGAATACTTGAATCAATGAGAGTTCTGCTGTTACTCTGTACAGGGAAGAAGCATCTGTCCTGATCCATGGTTCCGAGGGGAGAGATACAACACTACAGCTCACATCTCTGGCACAAATCATCTTGGATCCAGACTGCAGGACCATTGATGGTTTTCAAGCACTTATTGAACGGGAATGGTTACAGGTATGTAAAATCAGAAAAAAGATGTGATTAAGAAAAATTAGTCCTTCCTAGTCCTCTCTTTACACAGACCATGCGCAGTCCATTTTATCGGAGACAATATCCAGCCTATTTAATCGTGTAAGGCTAAAGCCTGCATGAATGCCTGCCACTCCCCTACACTCATCCTCACATCTTTGAGTTAACACTGGTATCTAGTATTCATCCTAACCTGCTGCTGTCTCCATGCTGCCCCATCCCGGCTCAACAACAGGCTTCGATCCACAAAATATTTGATCCCTCGGACTTTAACTATCTCTGGAACCTCAAGAGGTTGAGGGATCTACCTTGGACAGTGAAAACAGGCAGTCCCTCGCTCTGTCCAGAAGGTCATGTGGGACTCAGCCATCCTTAGCTGGAGGGTGTAGGTGTTCCCAGGCAACAGAGCAGCTTGTAGATTCACTAGGCTAATACAGGAGATGAGGGGGTTAGCCTATGAGGAGAGATTGAATAGACTGGGTCTGTACTTGTTGGAGTTTAGAAGGCTGAGGGGGGATTTTATAGAGGCATGTAAGATAATGAAGGGGCTAGATAGGGTAGAGATAGAGAGATTCTTCCCGCTTAGAAAGGATAGCAGAACTAGAGGGCACAGCCTCAAAATAAGGGGGAGAGGGGGGGCGGGGGCTGGGTGCAGTTTATATCGGAGTTGAGGAGGAACTTCTTCACTCAAAGGGTAGTGAGTCTCTGGAATTCTCCGCCCGTTGAAGTTGTGGAGGCTACATCGCTGAATATATTTAAGTCACGGGTAGATAGGTTTCTGATAGACAAGGGAATTAAAGGTTATGGGGCAAAAGCAGGAAAGTGAAACTGATCCACTTCAGATCAGCCATGATGTTATTGAATGGTGGGGCAGGCTCGAGGGGCTGGATGGCCGACTCCTGCTCCTATTTCTTATGTTCTTATGTTGTAAATTATAATTGGCAATGCATTGCTGGGCTACTGGAATTCAATTTGAAAGAGCAAGCAGACACTTGATGAGCCGAGTGGCCTCTTTCTGCGTGTAGAATTTTATCTCCAGAATCTTGCCACCATTCCCATTGGTGGGATTTTCTAATTCCACCGCAATGAACAGAGATTTGGCAGGTTGCCAAATTGTCCAAGCTCATCCTAGTGGGAGTGCAGTGTGAACGGGCAGTGAGATTGCATCCTATGATGCTAGAATCACAGCTTCTAATTGCTATCTGGTGATCCCTCTGGAATTATACATTGCAGAGAGACAGGATGATGCTTAGCTGTGATGGCTCACGTGGTTGAATGGCCTGCCAGCGTTCATTCTCTGGGCTTATAGAATGAAGAACTTTTTTTTTGAGAAACAATTTTAATGCTATTTCTCTTTTACTGATCCTGAAGTTGTCTCTATTCTGCTATCTTTGAAGATTTGAATGGACAGTGTTGCTACCCTGGAATACTCAATCACATCTGGATTTTTCTTTTCCTCAGGCGGGCCATCCTTTCCAGCTTCGCTGTGCCACTTCAGCTTATTCCCATGCCAAGCTGAAACAAGAGGCGCCAATCTTCCTCATCTTCCTGGACTGCTGCTGGCAGCTGAGTTGCCAATTCCCCTGCTCATTCCAGTTTAATGAGCACTTCCTCATCACCCTGTTTGAACATGCATACGCCTCCTGCTTTGGGACTTTCCTGTGTAACAATGAAAAGGAACGGTAATGTACGAGAAAATCATTTCACCAAACTCCACCTAACACAAAGGTCACTGTCAGTGAATCGCTGCCAACTCCTTTCCGATTGACGTCTGAGAAACCATATTCTCAGCATTGAGCTTCTATAGGTCACTGTTTCCTGTCTGTTTTAAAATGCTCTGAAACTGTTAAATGTTTTGAAGATAAAGGGATCAGGGATTATGGGGAAAAAGCAGGAGAACAAGGATGAGAAAAAAATCAGCCATGATTGAATGACGGAGCAGATTCGATGGGCCGAGTGGCCTAATTCTGTTCCTATGTCTTATGGTCTTATTATAAAGACCATAAGATTATAGGAGATAGGAGCAGAAGTGGGCCATTCGGCCCACTGAGTCTGCTCTGCCATTCAATGAGATCATGACTGATCTGGTAATCTTCAACTCCACTTCCCTGTCTTATCTCCCAATCATTCCCTTACTGATTAACAATTATCTATCTCAATTAACAGATATCAATTAACAATAATACAATTAACCTCTACAGCCCTCTGTGGTAAAGAATTCCACAGATTCACCACCCTGTTAAAAATTCCTCATCTCTGTCTCGAATGGGTGACTCCTTACTCTGCAATGAAGCTGTCTGGTTCTAGACAAGGGGGAACAACCTCTCAGCACCGCAATGAATTATAAAATTCATGTGGCATGAATGAAATAAATCCTAATGGGCAATGGATGACTAAGTATACCCATCCTTACCCCATCAACCTGCCCCGTGCGTCCCAGAATTTAGTCCATTAAAAATGTCAAAGGATTGTAAAGATGGGAAGCACCAGGATTGACTTCAAGCCTACCCACAACAGGAAGGGAGCGGGTAGGAGAGTCAATATTTGTGGGTGGGGGAACGCACAAGGGGTATGGGTAATAATGTTCCAACTCCACCCTCTTAACTGACCCTAGATCAATCATGGAATGTTTGACAGTTCCTGTAGACCTTTCTTACCTACAAAAATCCTGCCCCAATGATTGAGCACAACTGAAAAATCCGTGAGGCCAAAATATTTGACAGCAAATCCTGGCAAAAAGCAGAAGTCAACAAGTATCAACATTTTACTTTCATGGGATGGGGAAGGGCAGTGGTGGGTGGAGAAATGGAATTGCACCACTGATTTTTACAATAAATCCCTGGCTTCCTCATCCCACAGCCTTACTGCTTTTTCCCGGCGGCAATCTCTTCATTCAAGCCTCCTCCCCAGCGCCAGAGCTCAGGGACAGGTTCGTTGTGAGCCCAGTGTCCTCAGATCACTGACTGTCAGCTCTGAGTCCATTCTTCTGAGTTTGAGATGGTCCTGCTTTTTTTTTCAAATAAAACCAAGGGGTTTAAATGGCTCAAACCTCGCTAAGCTCCCCCAGAGAAATCTGTACCCCGGCCAATGGAGACTAACTCTCTTGCTAAAGTAACAGTTACACGGAGGTGATCGTTTTGTTTCTATTTCAATTCTGCTTCCTCTTTGACTCTGGAAAAGGCTGTAGTTTCAGTCAAGCTCACTGACACACAGCGCGGATATGTGAAATTCTACTCATGTGCAATAAATGACTTCCCTAACTTTAGTATAGACCAGCCAACCATCAACAATAATCCAGTTCAGCAGAAGTTAAGACATAACTACCAGTACTCTTGCAAAATCAGTGATCGGGGGAAAAATCAGAATTTGGCCTTGGTTCCATTCGTGCACAATATCAACATTCTTTATGACGTGAACTTGATTCCAGATTTCCTGAGTGTGCAGACTGAGTAACTTCCTTACACAGGAATATATCAATTAGCCAAGATTTTACTATCTGGACTCCTGAATAACTACTAGTATTTCTGCAGGAGCAGTAAGTTCAGAGATTAGCGGGATTCTACCAGAGAGAAAGAAACCTTAAAAAGTTCATAATCAGGTCTATTTAAAACACAAATTGGAAGGAAATTTGGGAACTTGCAATGATTTGTTATTTCCCATGACCCATGCTGACCTCCATTAAGGTCAATAATTCCATTTAATAAAAGCATCTTGTCTCTGAAATGAGCTGGTTCTCTGGTGGGAGGAATAATTCTTAGCTACTTTTCACTCTAAGCTCCTGGTGTACCCTCCTTCCTCGAGTTATCCAATGTCACATCAGAGGAAGTTGTTTCCCACAGTGTAACTCAGATTGCTGCTTTCACTATGACTGAGAGAACAGATTTCGATTTCACCATCTTAAAAATGAAAGATGAAAGTGGTACCTCCTATTGAAGACCGATAAGTAAAATTGTCCAATTCAAAGAAGGGAGTTGGTTGTGGGCAATTGTAACTGGATTGAATCAAAGAAAACATGGATAGTCAATATCATTGCAGTTTGGATCAGGGGGGCTGTGTTAATGTGATTTGACAGTATGTTACGTAGAAGAAGCTTGACTGTTTCTGCATATTGTAAGACACTTTTATATTGATATTGAGCTGCTGGCAACAATCCTGTGCTATTCCCACCACCAGCAACATCTATCTATACAAATGATGTAAATTCTGTGGCCAGATTTTGCTGAAATGAATAATTTTGCTTTTTCAATGCATGCTGGTGTCCAATAACAACGCCTGCAGTAATTTTGTAGGCAAACGAAATTAAAAGCTAAATCTGCCCAAACGATTCTAATTCGCATGTAGCAAGATGGCTCACTCCAGTAAAATCCTGTCCCATCTCTGAGCTAACTTGGAGATGACTTCTCCTAAATCCCAGGATTGTTAATCAGAGACTTGTTCTGCTTCCTATTGACTCCCCATTAGGTCCCGATAAAAACATGGAGATCCAAGGCCTTTGTCTGAAACTCCCTATCATCGAACCTCACACCAATATAAACATTTATTCACTCCTTGAGTCTCTTCCTGCATTTTAAAAATTTGTGTGTGTAACACAAAACTGAGTTATTGCTTAGAAAGGAATTTAATCCTAATCAATGTGTAAAAAGGAAGATTTATCTTCTGACAATTAATGTTATCTGGTATAAAAGCTAACATATCATTACCTAATGATCAGAAGTAAATTAACCAATTAGTCTGAGGTCTGATTAATAAATTGCCATTTTATCACAACTCACATAAAAGGAAGCTTCAGACGAATCAGTGACAGTCACTATCTCAGAGTTCCATTCGGGGTCTCTGTAATTATTCAGCACCATTATCATTGTATCCTGGCTCTTGATACTCATATTTATTCTGCACCTGCAGTGCAGAATAACTGGAGGCCATTTGGCTCATTGACCACAATCCCACTCAGGCCTATCTCCGAAACTCCGCATATTTACCTTGCTAATCCCCTGACACTTAGGGTCAATTTGTCATGGCCAATCAACCTAACCCACAATTTAGACTGTGGAAGAAAACAAGAGTACCCGGAGGAAACCCACACAGACATGGGGAGAATGTGCAAACTCCACATACACAGTGACCCAAGCCAAGAATTGAATCCAGGTCCCTGGAATTGTAAGGTACCAGTGCTAACCACTGTGCCACCATACCATCCAGGGTACTAGCTCCATTGCAAATGGAAAGAGAGCAAAACACGTTTGTTGTATCAAATTTTTTTCCAATCGACAAGTTTGCAACAATTGGCAGAAAATATAAAGAAACAGCAGAAACTCTATAAAGTATATTCATTTTTGGAATATTTTGCTTCTTTTGTTTGTAGATTTACTCTGAATGTGAAGGAACAGACAATTTCCATTTGGGCTCGGATAAATAGTCCTTCTGAGCAAAAACAATACATTAATCCTCTATATGAAAGAAACAGCCTCGCTATATGGCCATCAGTCGCTCCACAAAGTTTACAACTTTGGCAAGGTATGTCTGATTTAAATATTCACTTATAACGACAAATTGTGTAACCTCTGCCCCCTTTTTGCCTGCTCTCCCTGGCCCATCCATCAGGGGACGTGAAACAAATTGTAGGTAAGACTTACACCAGATCCCATCTACCCTCACTGGTGGCAGACAACCAACACTTACCCTCTGACCACCACCAGTTAAAAAAAATGTCTGCTCACGATCACATTGCTGTTTGTGGGATCTTGCTGTGCACAATTGACTGCTGTGTTTCCTACATTACATCAGTGATTACACTCCAAAATATTTTAGTAACTGTAAAGTAATTGAGTCATCATCTTGTAAAAGATTCTTTGTAAGTGCTTTCTTTCTTTCTTGCTCTCTCTCTCTATGCTCCTCCATCTGCCTTTACCTCTCTTTTCGCCATCTCTTGTTCTCTCCTTTGCCAATGTCACTGTGGTTTAGAAGTTTATGAGCAGATTTTGATGTTGACATTCCCCCATGAGGGAACAGATATGACCAACGCTCAGTTCTTTGCCACATAAGTAACGCCTGAAATGTTGGAAAACACAATTACCAAATTTTACTTAGTTAAGGAGTTGGGGTTCTGGAAGAATCAAGGAGAATTGTACTGGTGGAGCAATGCCCCCCAACAGGGATTTAGAGAAAGATGAGAAAATAAAAGACTGGGGAAATATAACTAAATTGAAAGGAAAGTTGCTCGCTGTTTGATGAGTATGTGTGAAGTGGGTCAGTTCTATTCTATCCCAAATGTTTAAAATAATAAGCAAATTAGTGGTAAAGTTAATAAAATATATTTAAAAGCACCCATAAATAATTGAATGACATCATAAAGTAATTATTTAAAATACAAAAGCATTGTGGGGCGTGCGATTGTAGCATGTGGGAACTCATGGGTAACATTGTGAACCGGGACAAGTACATCGCAGTAAATGTCTGCAGCTTGAGGAGGCTTGGCTCAGAGTTATTGAGCTGGAGGCTGAGCTGCAGACACTGACACATCAGGGAGGGAGAGAGTTACTGGAAGCTTTGTACCAGGAGGCAGTCACAGCCATTAGGAAAGGGTTTTCTGATTTGTTCAGTGATCAAGGATAGGAGGTGGTGACCACAACTGAAGCAGATAAGGGAATCCAGAGGGCAGAAGTGCAAGAGTGTCAACTTGAAATTAGAGGTTCTCTCAGTTGTTTGGTTGAGAGTGAGCAAACTAACCAGGTGTAGGAAGCCATTTAAGTGGGGGAAATAGTACAAAATGGCTACTGCTTGGCCATGTCTCTCTGCCCTGGGGGCTTTACTTTCCTTTAGACCCCTGGAGATGCCCTCATGACAGGATCACATCTAATTGTACCTGTTGTAAACTATGTGGCGTCACACTGTTGATGGGTTGTCAATATATGGGAGGGGGGATTAAATATATGGTGAAGGAGCGAGTTAATGACATTGAAGTATATTCAAATTCATGTAAAGCATATTCACGCCCATTTTGGACGTTAAATGATGATGTGGCCAACGAGAGGCAGGGAAGATCCAAAATCATGAACTTGCTGTTGTGACCTATGATTTCCAAATCTTGAACCCCACCAGAATTTGCAGGGATAGCAAAAATGGGCTCAGAATCATTCCTGATGATTTAGAAGAGGGGAGAGAAAGCATGGAAGCTAAATTTGCAAAAGACACAAAGATTAGTAAGAAAGTATGTTGTGAAGAGACGTATGGGACAGGATTTTATGGCCTCATTGTAAAATTCCGTCCGAGAGGTTAATGGACCTTTCGATTGTCTGCCCTTCGCCAGCTCCGATTTCAGTGGTGGAAGCGACCAACCAAAGCTTTGCCCAGTTCTGCAGAATGATCCGGATTAATATCTCCACCTTGATAACTGCCCCACTTAATCTGAAAAGCTTAATTTCACTTGTAAAGGAGATACATGTGACTTGCGAAAAGTGTGACCTCCCGTGCTTATTATTTTTGAACGCTCACCCTGTAGACATCAGCCTTTGGATGAGGAATATTTCAATATATCCAATCAGGGCAGGACTTACTCAGTTAATGGTGAGGCATTGGGGAAAGTTACAGAACAAAGAGATCTAGGAATATATGTTCATAGTTCCTTGAGAGTGCAGTCACAAGTGGACAGAATGGTGAAGAAGGCATTCGACATGCTTGGTTTCATTAGTCAGAACATTGAATACAGGAGTTAAGAGGCCCTGTTGAAGTTCTACAAGACATTAGTAGTAGAGATGGATACAATTTTGTCTTTTAAAATGCATTTAGACAGTTACATAGGTAAGATGGATACAGAGGGATATGGGCCAAATGCAGGCAATTGGGATTAGCTTAGTGGTTAAACAGAAGGGGTGGCATGGACAAATTGGGCCGAAAGGTCTGTTTCCATGCTACAAAATTCCATGACCCCATGATATATTGAAGAAATTGCTACACACTGATTCAAACAGTATATAGTTTGATAAGGCTGACAGTCAATACAGGACAGCAGTTTGAAAATTGAAATATTTTTCTTTTTCCTAGGATGGAGAAAGCTAGCACGAGGGGACATAGCTTTAAATTAAGGGATGGTAGTTATAGGATAGATGTCAGAGGTAGGTTCTTTACCCAGATGGTGATAAGGGTATGGAATGCCCTGCCTACTGCAGTTGTAGATGCGCCAAGTTTGGTGGCGTTTAAGAGGTTAGTAGATAAGTTTATGGACGAAAAGGGAATGGTTTAGTTTGGAGGGTCACTGCTTTTTCCTAATTGGTCGGCGCAACATCGAAGGCCGAATGGCCTGTTCTGTGCTGTAATGTTCTATGTTCTATGTGTGAATGTAAAAATGTCTCTCCTCAAAGGAGAGAAAAGAGGAAACATGTGAATGATTAACTCCAAACAAATCACCAGTCATGTTCAAAAATCAAACTCAAGTGAGATTTGTCCTGCAAGATGAATGGGAGGATTTAAAAATGTGCATCATGCTGCTGACAGTGCAGAGTTTCTAAAACCACCCAAAGTGGGTGAGAGGGGAAGGAATTGTAACCAAGTCAAAACCACTGAGGACTGTTCACAGCTGAAAAGCAGAAATCCACTGGGCTAACTATATTTCCCAAATATATAGTTTTTTTTTCATTAGCAACTCAAAGGTTTTGTAAGTGTATCAGTTTGCAAGTTGGAAAACAAATAAACGAAAGATGATCCAAAGGGAGAAAGAATGGAATCAGCACTTTCATTTGCAACTAATTTAAAGGAAGAAGCAAGTTTAGGAAGAGTGTTTTAAATAAACTCCTTCTCCTTCATCAATCATTGACAAAAAAGCAGAAAAGAGTCTGATTGTTGCTGAAAGATAATTATTCTTATCTATAAATTTTCAGTGAAATTGTTACGGGACTCTCTCGAACAATAAAGTTGCTTGGTTCATACTGGGGCATTCAAAAAGGAGCTGGGGAGTGTACAGGTCCAACACTTCAGGGTGAGAGGTAGAGGCAATAATTTCAGGGAACCCTGGATGTCTCGGACAATTCAGGATTAAATGAGGAAGAAGAGAAAGTCCAAAGGGGAGCAACTCAGCTTCAGCTCTAGAGCAATATAGGAAGTGCAAGAGGGAATTTAAGAAAGCAATTAGAAGAGCAAAAAGGGAGCATGAGGAAGGACTTGCGAACAAGATTAGGAAGAATTCTAAGATATTCTATAAATACATTAAGGGGAAAAGGTTAACCAGGTAAAGAATAGGGCTCATTAGGGACCAAGGGAGCAATCTGTGTGTGAAGCCACAGGACATTGTAAGGGTGTTAAAATAAATACTTTTCATTGGTCTTCATTCAGGACAAGGTGGACACAGAATTCAGGAAAAGGGACAATGAGGAGCTTGAGCAGTTTAACATAGGAAAGTATTGATGTCTCTGTCAGGCTTAAAAATAGACAAATCCTCTGACCCAGATGAACTGGCTGCTATGGGAGGCGAGGCAGGAAATTGCAGGGGCTCTGACGCAAATTTTTAATTCCTCTCCAGCCACAGGGAGGTGTCGGAGGACTGGTGGTGGCTAATGTGGTCTCCCTTTTCAAGAAGGGTGATAAAGATAAACCAGGAAATTGCAGACCAGTGAGTCTCACATCAGTGGTCAGGAAACTATTAGAGAAAATTCTGAAGCAGAGAATTAATGCCTGTTTGGAAAAACATGGATTGATTAGGAATAGTCAGCCTGGTTTTGTCAGAGGAAGACCAAAAAAATTGATAGATTCTTCAAATAAATGATCGGGTATATGGCTGAGGAAGTGCAGTTGATGTAGTTTATATGGATTTTAGCAAAGTCTTTGACAAAGTCCCACCTGGGAGACTGATTGAGAAGGTTGCAGCTCGTGGAATTCAGGGAAACTTGGTGAGATGGATCTAAAACTGGCTTCATTACAGGACACAAAATGTAGTGGTAGAAGGCTGGTTGAGTGATTGGAGGCTGGTGTCCCACAAGGTTCAGTTCTGGGATCTTTTTTGCTTGTTGTACACATAAATGACAGAGATCAGAATGTGGGGGAATGATAAGCAAGTTAGCAGATAATAAGATTAGAAGAGTGGTTAATAGTGAAGAAGAGCATTGGTTACAGGAAGATAGAAATGGGTTGGTCACATGGGCTGAGCAGTGGCAAATTTAACCCTGATAAGTGAAAGGGGATGCACTTTGGAAGAAAAAAACATACCCAAGATGATGGAATATTTAATGAATGGTAGGACACCGGGAAACTCAGAGGAACAGATGGATCTTGGGATAATTATTCACAGATGCCTGAAGGCAGCAAAGCAGATGAATGGGATAGTTAAGAAGGCATTTGGGACACTTGCTTTCATCAGTCACAGCATAGAATATAAAAGCAAGGAGGTAATGTTAGAGCTATACAAAATGTTGGTGAGGCCACAGCTGGAGTACTGTGTGCAGTTCTGGTCATCTCATTACGTAATAGCACGAGAGGCGTTACGGAAGAGATTCACCAGGATGTTGCCTGCGATGGAGTATTTGAGCTATAAGGAGAGGCTGGATAGGCTTGGATTGTTTGCTTTAGAGCAGAGAAGGCTGAGGGGGAACATGATTAAGATGTATAAGATTATGAGGGGTATGGACAGTGTGGATAGGGAGCAGCTATTCCCGTTGGTTGAGGGATCAATCGCAAAGGGGGCATTCTAGGGGCAGGAGATTCAGAGGGAATTTGAGAAAACATTTTTTCACTCAGAGGTTGGTGGGAATCTGGAATGCACTGCCTGGAAAGGCGGTGGAGGCTGGAAACTTTGCAATCTTTACACTATATATGGATGAGCACTTGAAACATCGTAACATTCAAGGATACGGGATAAGCGCTGGTAAATGAGATTAGCGTACTTTTAATGGTAGTTATTGTGAGTTCAGATTGGATGGGCTGTATTCTATGACTCCATGACTCAAGTCTGAAGGAAAAAGCTCTATTGTATCTGCAACAGCATGTTGTGAAGAAAATTAGAGGAATGAAGAGAAAGAAGATGAGGTAAGGAAGATTATGAAGGGAAATCTGAAAGAATGAAGAATAATGAAGTAATGTAAAGAGTAGATAGAATGGGAGAAAATGTTTCCGGAAGAAGTGAAGATGATGGATAAACACAAGGAAGGAAAGAATTGGTAAAAAAAGGAAACAGGTGGATAGGAAATGAAGAATCTGTAAGGAAAGGAGAAAATGAAGAGAAAAGGGGAACAAGTTAACAAGCTGAGGGTGAAGAGAAGAAAGTCTGCTAAAACAGCAGGGAGAAATTGTGAAGAGTTCAGCTTGGTGTAAATGTGAATATGGAATTAACCTGGTTCGACACCTTAATGATATTTTGTTGTTTTTATTTCAGGTTTATTCCTGAGATGGATTCGATCACCAGAGCATCAAAACGAGGCTTGGGAACAAATTAATCACATTGTGGAACACTGCAAGAGAGAAACAAATCCAACAAGTACTGAACCGTCTGTTCTTAAAGAAGGCAGCGCTGGAGAATAGGAAAGTTTCAGTATTTCGTATTCAGAGGCTGGTGGCAAACCGAAGGATTTTCAGAACTTCTCAGTCTCAACATTTCAAGGTCATCTCCAGCTGTGAGACTGTGGAAGATTCTAAAATTCGGATTGTGTACCCACAGAAACAGACAGGGGAAACTGTTGATGATTGAGTTGGAAGGAGAGTGGGGAAATACAACTGTAGCTGAATAAACATTTTTAAGCACAGTTTTTACTTCATTATTTGCTCTGTTAATATGAACACTATAATAAACCCGCTGTGAATGTGTAATAGTTAACAAGCTGTGACTGGATCCCTCTCTCCTGAGCTGCTGATTATTTAGTCAGCTCATCCATATTTGTTTCCAATCTGAAATATGTTCATGGTTAGAGCCCCAATAATATAACTTCATAAAGGGACAACTTAGGAAATCTCTCCAGTTTTGGAACTGGATAAGCCTACACTACTTTCATGGATGATTTTTGTTTTTAATACAGAGGTAGCATGGCTTCCAATTAAGTTGAAAAATTTTATTATATTTTTGAAGTGTTTCCCTGAAGATATTCCAAGGCAGAGTCTGTTTTTGAACTGATAATTTCACTTTACATTTTTGCCATTATTAATGGCTTTGGTTTATGCAGAGAAGCTCCATTAGAAACCTGCATTCAGATTGAGAGATAATGGCCAGAATTCTGCAGCTGTTCATGCCTCACCATCGCTGCCAGCAAGAATGGAGAGTTTGGCGCTCAGCAAAATGCCCGGTCACGCGCAAGGGGAGCAGAGAATCCCGACTGTGGACGAGGTCAAAGAATTCAGCCCAATATTTCACTGGGCAGCTATCTAAATGATATGGACGTCTATTTTCCTCTATAGGAAGATTGATAGACAAGGGTAAAGTGTAAGAGGTGTGGAGGCTTTGACCCTCAGTAGTTATGAATTTGAATTGAACAGAATTCAATCTTACTGTAGGTTTCCTGTCTCAATAATTCACATTTTCATAAAGATCAAGGTTCCAGCAATACAATGCCATCCAGTGCTGGTGAAGAAATACTGCAGTAATATTGGGTGAGATTGGTTCAATGGATATTTACCTCAAAATCATCCTCTAATTCATAGCAAAATGTCACACACTGAAAAGATATTAAATGATGAAAGCGAACAGTTTTCCATATGTGTTAATAACATATTTCAGAGTGTGTTGGAATGAATGTTTCCTGTATTTTAATAGGTTGCTTCAGACAATTTGAAATTTGATAGCACCAAGTAAATGTTTAACAGATTTGTTAAATTAATCTGTGTTTTACAAAGTGACCAAAAAGCTTTGGGACTGACTTTTTCATTTAAAAGTCAGAATGAGTTTGTTAATTCTGCAAATTAGTAAAGTTTCAAAGCATTTATATTTGTATAAAATCAAAATTTAAATAAAGTTTATTAGTATAATCCTCATTTGTAACATTGTATTTTTAATGCATTCATTTTTTGCAATGTCAAACACTTTGTTTTTACTTTTTTTACACAATTCCTACAATTTAATCAATTCCAGATTTGGTCACTCATGTGTAACTGAACAAAGAAAAGTACAGCACAGGAAAACACCCTTCGGCCTTCCAAACTTGTGCCAATCATGATGCTCTAACTAAACTTAAAAAGATACCCTTCTGCCCTTACTCAGTCATATCCCTCTATTCCCTCTCTATTCACGGACCCATCCATTAGTCTCTTAAATATTACTAATGTGCCTGCTTCCACCACCTCCTCTGCAGTGTGTTCCAGGCACCCACCACTTTTTACATGAAAAATATCCCCTCTCACCTTAAACCTGTACACACTTGTAATTGACACTTCCACCCTGGGAAAAAGCCTCTGACTATCCACTCCGTCTCTGGCTCTCGTCATTTTGTAGACCTCTATCAGTCTCCCCTCATCCTTTGTCTGTCCTGTGAAAACAATCCTAGTTTATTCAACCTCTCTTCATAGCTTCATAGCCTCAAGATCAGGCAACATCCTGGTGAACCTTCTTTGCACTCTCTCCAAAGCTTCCATGTCCTTCTGATAGTCTGGTGACCAGAATTGCATGCAATACTCCAAAAGTGGCCTAACCCTGGTTTTACATTTTCCAATGAATTTCACAGGGATAAAGTTACATGATTGTGTTACACATGCACGTGTATAATGGGGGAAAGGGGAAAAGTTTGGAAGAGTGTCTCACCTTAAACCTTCTAGTTGTCAAATCCCCTTCCCGGAGAAAAAGATTATCTGCATTTATCCTATCAATGCCCCTCATGATTTTATGCACTTCAGTAAGATCACCCCCTCATTCTTCCACGTTCCAAGGAATAAAGTCATAGTCTGGCCAACTTCTGCCTATAACTCCTGTTCTGTATCTTTTGGGATACCTTCACTCAAAGGGTTGAGGCCAGCTTTGGATATTACACCCTGTGACTTTTCAACTTGTGGAACGTCACACCCACTCTAGCCTAGTTGGAGTTTTTCTCTGTTCCCCATTTAAATTGCTGTGAAACCATTGATCAAACAGAACGCTGGCTCGTTAGCACCCCCTGCTGTCCTGGAATTTGTATTCCCTGAACCTGTTCCACATCTGCTTCTGGAGATTTCTTCTGAGTGTGGAAATTTTCCCCTCGGTCCCTCTGTAACTGTGTTGGGATGCTGCAATGGCACCTCAGCATGCCAGGACCTGCCATGAACGATAACCACCAGGGGTTACGCCAGCAAGGCCAGCTGCCTGGTGAGCAAAGAGCGAGCACCACGAAGGTGCCCCTGTAAAAGAATGAGAAAAACACATGAAATTCTCTTGGGTCTCACAGATAATAGGACAGTTGATGCTTCACAGCTTGTGGAAGATGATTAATGTTATAAATGTCTGATTTTATTTAAGAAAATATTTTTCTGTGTTGATGATCCTCCAGCACTGCTGGAGTGGCATGTCTCAATTCATGGGGGTGATTATGTATATGCCCCGACTGCTCTTTCCAAAAACACCAGGCACAAGTGGTTGAGGGTATTTTGGCTACAACAGATGAGTAACTTTTGGCTGATTGGTTGAAATGTTGAAGGTTAGTGTCTCCCAAGCCTCCTTATATTTCAAGGTGTGTGTCCATTTAAAAATAAATAAAACTCTGAACTTTTTTAACTCCAATATTCCATGGGTTTTTTTTCTCCATCATCAGAACAATGCTTAGTTCAAAATTTATTTGAAAATAATTGCACTTTGTTGATTCACGTTCACGCTCAAGTTGGTCTTTTCCCTCTACACGGGTATAATATTTAATCTGCAAACATACAGACATACAAAGTAGAAGCAGAAGTGGGTCATTCAGCCCTTGAGCCTGCTCTGATATCCAATAAGCTCATGGCTGATTTATTTGTGTTTCAATTTCCACTTTCCCATCTAGAATTATAGAATTCCTACAGTGCAGAAGGATCAGCCCATTGAACCTGCACCGACAACAATCCCACTCTACCCGAATAACCTTCGATTCCCTTGCCTAAAAAAAATTATCTACCTCCATCTTAAAAATATTCAGTGACCCCCATCTCCAGCGACCTCTGAGGCAGAGAGTTCTACAGTCACACAACTCTCTGAGAGGAAATATTTCTCTTTACCTCTGTCCTAAATGGATGGCCACTAATTTTAAAACAGTGCCCCTTAGTCCTTCAATTACTCACAAGAGGAAACACCCTTTCCCCATCCACCTTGCCAATGCCATTCAGGATCTTATAAACTTCAATCAAATCACCCCTCACTTTTCCAAACTTCAGTGGAGACAAGCCCAGTCTGTCCAGCCTTTCCTCGTATGACAGTCTGTTTGACAAGAGTTATTAATTCTGATGTTGTGTCTCACCAAATCAGTATACATCTGTTTGCTTTTAAATACCAACAATAAGATGTCCAATACCAGAATGCGATACTTTTAGAAATTAGTGTTATTTCACAAGAAATGGAACTTTTGATGGACTGAGTCTTATCTCCAGTATAACTGGATACATGGAATTTTGATTTGATTTATTATTGTCACATGTATTAACACACTGAAAAGCACTCATTGTTTCTTGTGTGCTACATAGACAAAACATACTGTTCAGAGAGAAGGAAATGAGAGAGTGCAGAATGAAGTGTTACAGTCATAGCTAGGGTATAGAGAAAGATCAACTAACCTGAGGTAAGTCCATTCAAAGTCTGCCAGTAGCAGAGGAGAAGATGTTTTTGAGTCGGTTGGTACATGACCTCAGAATTCTGTATCTTTTTCCCAATGGAAGAAGGTTGAAGAGAGAATTTTCTGGGATGCGTGGAGTCCTTAATTATGCTGGCTGCTTTGCCACGGTAGTGGGAAGTGTAGACAGAGTCAATGGATGGGAGGCTGGTTTGCATGATGGGTTGGGCGACATTCACGCCTTTTGTAGTTCCTTGGGGCCTTGGGCAGAGCAGGAGCCATACCAAGCTGTGATGCAACCGGAAAGAATACTTTCTATGGTGCATCTATAAAAGTTGGTGAGAGTCATAGCTAATACACCAAATTCCTTTAGTCTTCTGAGAAAGCAGAAGCTTCTACCGAGAAATATGGCATTGATTTTCATCCAATGTGTGCATTTAGCATTAATGACAATCCTGGTTTAAGGTTAATTTGTCCACATTGGAAAATAAGTCAAATAGGAGGAGGTACAAGTGAAACTCTACTTCACCTGAGAGGAATGTTTGAGGCCTTGAATGGTGAGGAAGGAGGAGGTGCGGCACCTTCTGTGATCGCAGAGGAAGGTGATTGAATGAGCAATAAGGACAC
The DNA here is from genome assembly GCA_024679065.1 of Sphyrna mokarran. Lineage (NCBI taxonomy): Eukaryota > Metazoa > Chordata > Chondrichthyes > Carcharhiniformes > Carcharhinidae > Sphyrna > Sphyrna mokarran. The sequence goes on from JAGIQG010000024.1 coordinate 2,445,561, forward strand.
TAAAAAGTGAAGCAATCGGGGCAAGGAAGAATTATCCTTTACCAAACTAGTTCAGGAAAAACAAATTTGCAGGTAGTGATGGTTAGCATCTGTTTCATTATCATCACATTACCCAGAGTTCCATATATCAGGAATATGACATCCTATTGAAGATAACTAGTAATGACCATTAATTTAATTAAATGAATGAAATGACCTCACATGTCAGAAGTAACAGTTCTATAACCTTTTCAGTCTGGATACTGCATTTCAGGCTTAGATTGACATTAATAGTTATAGCTATTGCCCTAATATTTTCATATTTTAATATCCTAAAGTGATTTTATTCTCTTTTGAGGTGATTCCCTGTGTCAGTAACAACCCTCAGCTCCCAGTCATTGAAACATTAATGAGTTTAGCAGCTCTGCAGCAAGTAACCAAATCATTTCTGCAGAATATTACATTCTGCACAGAATATATTACATTACATTTCTGACCCAATTGTCCCAAATCGCAATTATCCCAGAGAACAGTTCCAGTGCAATCCAATTAACCCAATCTCTTTTAAAACTCCCTCCTTGTCACCCAATTAGTTTCCAGGGAGGCTCATTCCAGGGACTGTTCGTCAATAGTGACATGTCTCCTGCAGAGAAATGCTCAGCAACCAAAAATAATGATTTATTCTTCATTGAAAAAACATCAGTTGAAAGGTCCTGTTCCCGCTCTGTTCAATGATTCTAAACTCCAGGATTAAGGGACAATTGTCCAGTGCTGAGTAACACTGTCCTCTTTGTAAAAGAACAATTGAGGCCAGTGTGATGGAATCAGGAAGTGAATATTCTGTGATTTTTTTTAATCTATTGAAAACAGATAATTAATCAGCGGGATTTCCATTAATAATATTGTGTTACAGAATGAACTGTGTGAGTATTGGTCCATGAAATTATATTATCAGCATGTTGCGGACGTGTTCAGTGATTTTATGTATTGGAATCTCTGTATATGTTTGTCCAAGAATGTTTATTCGAATTCTGTAGAGAATTACTGGCAAATGCAGGACTTCATTTTCTACTAATTATTACCTATCAGTAAGAAAGCTGCTGAAGGTTGGGTTCCCCTTGGGAAACTCCATCTCATTTCTCTCAGTATTGAGGGCGAGTACTCTGCGATAAGTCCTAACTCACAATAGCTACATCTTGGGATTGGTTTCTGAACATGTTTAGTCAATAACTTTCGGTTACAAGCGGTGTACCTCAGGGATCTGTTTTAGGGCCCCTGCTGTTTGTAATTTTTATAAATGATCTGGATGAGGGTATTGAAGGATGGATTAGTAAATTTGCGGATGACACCAAAGTCGGAGGAGTGGTAGATAGTGAAGAGGGGTGTTATAGTTTGCAGAGAGACTTGGACAAGTTGCAGAGCTGGGCCGAGAGGTGGCAAATGGAGTTTAATGTGGAAAAGTCTGAGGTAATTCACTTTGGCAGGAATAACAAATGTGTAGAGTATAGGGCTAATAGTAGGACTCTTAATAGTGTTGATGAACAGAGGGATCTTGGTGTATATGTGCATAGATCCCTGAAAGTTGGCAATCAAGTCGATAAGGTTGTTAAGAAGGCATATGGAGTCTTAGCTTTTATTGGTAGGGGGATTGAATTTCGGAGCCGCAACGTCATGTTGCAACTGTACAAAACTCTAGTGCGGCCGCACTTGGAGTATTGTGTGCAGTTCTGGTCCCCACATTATAAGAAAGATGTGGAGGCATTGGAGAGGGTACAGAGGAGGTTTACCAGGATGTTGCCTGGTATGGAGGGCAGGTCTTATGAAGAGAGGCTGAGGGATTTGAGGTTGTTTTCGTTAGAAAGAAGGCGGCTAAGAGGAGACCTTATTGAAACATATAAGATGATTAGAGGTTTAGATAGGGTGGACAGTGATAGCCTTTTTCCTAGGATGGAGAAAGCTAGCACGAGGGGACATAGCTTTAAATTAAGGGGTGGTAGTTATAGGACGGATGTCAGAGGTAGGTTCTTTACCCAGAGAGTGGTAAGGGTATGGAATGCCCTGCCTGCTGCAGTTGTAGATGCGCCAAGTTTGGTGGCGTTTAAGAGGTTAGTAGATAAGTTTATGGACGAAAAGGGAATGGTTTAGGTTAGAGGGTCATTGCTTTTTCCTAATTGGTTGGCGCAACATCGAAGGCCGAAGGGCCTGTTCAGCGCTGTAATGTTCTATGTTCTATAACTCTATCTCAGTTTCTCCCACTGGTGGTGTGCAGACCCATATTTAGAGAGGATTGTTGTTATATTAAGGACGTCACCCATTTAACCTGAGTCCTGGAAAGTTACTCCTCATAGAGAAAACTGCAACCAAAATAAGACAAGTTGTAAATGTGGATAAACATTTCTATTCGGTGAATGACCTTTGGTGAACATAGAACATTACAGAGCATTACAGGCCCTTCAGCCCTCTGTGAAACCAGTCTAAAGCCCATCTAACCTACACTATTCCAATATCATCCATATGTTTATCCAATCACCATTTAAATGCCTTTAATGTTGGTGAATCCACTTCTGTTGCAGGCAGGACATTCCACGTCCTTAGTAATCCCTGAGTAAAGAGCCTACCTCTGACACTTGTCTTATATCTATCACCCCTCATTTTAAAGCTACGTCCCCTCGTGCTAGCCATCTCCATCTGAGGAAAAAAGCTCTCACTGTCCACCCTATCTAATCCTCTATGCAATCCTGTGAGCAATTTTGGTCCCCTTATTTGCGAAAGGATATATTGGCTTTGGAGGAAGTGCAGTGAAGGTTCACCAGGTTGATTCCGGAGATGAGGGGTTAGTTTATGAGGAGAGATTGAGTAGACTGGACTTGTACTCATTGGAGTTTAGAAGGCTGACGGGAGACTTCATAGAGACATATAAGATAATGAAGGGGCTAGATAGGGTAGAAGCAGAGAGATTATTTCCTCTTAGAAAGGAAACAAGAACTAGAGGGTACAGCTTCAAAATAAAGAGGAATCAATTTAGAACAGAATTGAGGAGGAACTTCTTCCCGCAGAGGAAATGAATCTTTGGAATTCTCTGCCATTGAAGCAGTGGAGGCTATCTCGTTAAATGTGTTTAGTGACAGGTTGATAGATTTCTGATCAATAAGGGAATTAAGGGTTATGGGCAGCAGGCGGGTAAGTGGAACTGAACCACTATCGGATCAGCCATGATCTTCTTGAGTGGAGGGGACGGCTCAAGGGGCGAGATGCCTACCCCTACTGCTATTTCTTATGTTCTTATGTTTTTATGTTCTCTGGTCTCTTATATGCTTCTATTAAGTCACCTCTTAACCTGGTTCTCTTAGAGAGAAGCAGGTTAAGAGGTGACTCAAGTCCCTCAGCCTTTCCTCATAAGACCTTCCCACCATACCAGGCAACATCCTGATAAATCTTCTCTGCACGCTTTCCAACGCTTCCACATCCTTCCTATAATGCAGCGACCAGAACAGTACGCAATACTCCAAGTGCGGCCGCACCAGAGTTTTGTACAGTTGCAACATGATCTTATGGCTCTGAAACTCAATCCCTCTACCAATAAAAGTTAACACACTGCACGCCTTCTTAACAACTCTATCAACCTGGCTGCCAATTTTCAGGGATCTATGCACGTGAACACCGAGATCTCTCTGCTCATCCACACTACCAAGTAACTTACCATTAGCCCAGTACTCTGTATTGCTATTACACCTTCCAAAGTGAATCATTTCACACTTTTTTTGGTGAAGGAGGGTGGCACAGTGGTATAATGGTTAGCACTGCTGCCTCACTCGCTTGGGTCACTGTCTGTGTGGAATCTGTGCATTCGCTCTGTGTCTGCATGGGTTTCTTCTGAGTACTCCGATTTCCTTCCACAGTCCAAAAGACATGCTGGTTACGTGCATTGGCCATGCTAAATTCTCCCTCAGTGTACCTGAATAGGTGCCTGAGTGTGGCGACTAGGGAATTTTCATGGTGACTTCATTACGATGTTAATGTAAGCTGACTTGTGACAATAATAAATAAACTGAAATGTAAACCTTGGATGGAGCTGAAATAAAGTGATTGTATCACAGCGGCTAGCTAATAGGCTCAGTAGATGTGATACTGAGAGAGTTCACTCTGGAGTTTGTAGTCTTTTGGATGTGAAGGGCAAGGAATAGACCACAAGTCCCAGAGTGCCAGACAATCCACTTCTCACTGCCCAATAAATAACATTGGAACAGCGTACATCAGGAAGATCTCTAATGCTCTGTTAGCAGAGAACAAAGAACAATACAGCACAGGAACAGGCCCTTCAGCCCTCCAAGCCTGCACCAATCATGTGTTCCTAACTAGATCATCCATTTGTATTCTTCTATTCCCAGTCTGTTCATGTGACTATCTAGATAAGTCTTAAATGATCCCAGTGTGTCTGCCTCAACCACCTTGCTTGGCACACATTCCAGAGCCCCACCACCCTCTGTGTAAAATACATACCCCGCAAAGCTATATTGAACCTTGCCCGCACCCCCCCCCTTACCTTGAACTTGTGACCCCTTGTGTTTGTCATTTCCGACCTGGGAAAAAGCTTCCAACTGTTCATCCTATCTATGCCCTTCATAATCTTATAAACCTTTACTAGGTCACCCCTCAACTTCTGTCTTTCCAGGGAGAACAACCTTAATTTACTCAATTGCATCTCATAGGGAATACCCTCCATACCAGGCAACATCCTGGTAAACCTTTTCTGCACTCTCTCCAAAGCCTCCACATCCCTCTGGTAGTATGGTGACCAGAATTGGATGCAATATTCCAAATGTGGCCTAACCAACGTTCTGTATAACTGCAACATCATATGCCAACTTTTATACTCTATGCCCCGTCCAATAAAGGCAAGCATTGCCATATGCCTTCTTCACCACCTTTTCATCTGTGCTGCCACATTTAAGGATCTGTGGATTTGCACCCCCAGATCCCTCCCTTCATCCTTCCCATTTAAACTACTTACAGCCTGTGGGGAAAGGCAATCCTGATCTTTAAAGGGAATTTGCTCACCATTTAGCCCAGATATTATAGAAAACTGTGAGGTGAAATGAAACATCAACTCTTCAAGTTTTCATGTTACAGTATTTAACGCATTTGAAGGTGTTAAGAAGAGGATGGAATTGTTCCAGCATTTCCCTTTCCTTCTGAATCTTATATCCAGTTTACATCAGACATGTCAATATCTCGCCTTTGTAATTTGTTTCTCCTTGTTCCCCCAACTGGACTTTATTTTTATAATTGAAATGGTACATTAAGCTTCACATGTCAGCGAGGTTGCTGTCTCTGAGACACTGCTACTGCTGAATAAGTTAATCAGCTTCATTCTGCTAATATTGACAGCAGCTTACTCAATGAATATAGTTTTAGACACAGGAGAATGCTGAAAATGAGAATGTTTTCTCATTTAATCATTTGCGATTAACTGTGAATGGAGAATAGAATTTAAATGGAAATGCAGAAATGCAAGATTACATTACCGACTGTACTTCTTAGGATTTAAACGTTTTAGAGTACCCATAGTTTTTTTAAATGAATGGCAATTGGGGTGAAATGCAATAATCCTGCCCAGGATCCAGCAAAATGAAACCTCAACTTTCATTATTCAAATCATCCAAATCTTAAAAAAAATCTTGTTTAAAAATTAATTCCCCTTTTCGATAATTAGCCCCTCATATCTAATTCTGACTGCCAATCATAATTAGCAGAGAACACGGTAACTTTCTGTTTGATCTACATTTTGATAATGGCAATAGAATAATTGATGTTCATAATAATCGACAGAGGAACATCTGCTTCCAATAGTCTCACTGTTACAAACACACAGAAAATATTATATAATTCGTATATAATGTTAATAATAATTTCCAGAGTAAAATGTATGTAACTCGATGCTTCTCGCTAAATTGATTAAAACAGTCATAATTTACATGCAGAAGAGTTATCTCACAATCTATTTTTTCCCAGAAATACACTTAATTCTTAAAACTAATGAAAGTGAATTATGCCATGGTTTAACAAGGATGGAGTACAAACAAATAATCTCCTTTCAGTACACTCACTCTTACATATTATATTTACAATGTATGTTTGCATTTCATGTCAAACATTCCCTGTGCAAACCTCCCCGGGGGCTTTAAATAATGTCCAACTCTCTGTCTAATATAGCAGCAAGGTGTCTATCTCATAATCCTATTTCCTTTAAGGTTCAATAGTGAAACTGTACTCCTTTCAGTTTGAATATTAAAATTAGTCAAATCAGAGAAATCATATCACTGTAATTCATTAACATGTTACATTGAATAAGGTCACTCTGAACCTCACAGGATAATTTTAATAGGACAATGCCCTGAAACAAATAAGAAACCATACTCATATTTATTCAAAACCTGGAGCGAGACATTCAGTTTCCTTCATATTATTCTCATCATTCCAACCTACACTGTGAATGAACCTGTGATATTGGGGTGGCACAGTGGTTAGCACTGTTATCTCACAGCACCAAGGACCCAGATTCAACTCCTGGCTTGGTCACTGTCTGAGCAGAGTCTGTATATTCTTTCAGTGTCTGGGTGGGTTTCCCCTAGGTGCTCTGGTTTTCTCCTTAGTTCGAAAGAAATGCTGGTTAGGGGCATTGGCCATGCTAAATTCTCCCTCGGTGTACCCAAACAGGTGCTGGATTTTCAAAGAAATTTCATTGCAGTGTTAATATAAGCCTAAAGAAAAAATGCTGGATAATCTCAGCAGGTCTGGCAGCATCTGTAAGGAGAGAAAAGAGCTGATGTTTCGAATCAAAGAACAAAGAACAAAACAGCATGGGAAAGAAGCCCATCAGCCCAACGAACCCGCGCCGCCTCCTCGACATTCCCACTTCCATCCATGCTCCCTGTCTATGTTTATAGAAATCTGCATTGGAACCAAATCCAAACCCAGATGACCTTTTGTCAAAGCTGGTTTCAGATTCCAGCATTTGCAGTAATTTGCTTTTTTTTAAATGTAACCCTACTCGTGACAATAATAAATAACTAAAACAACTTTCAACTTTTAAAAATTTAAAAACTGCAGCAAGTTTCTGCTGTGACTTTTCATGTGGCTAAACAGGCCAGTTCTTGGTCCAAGGGGCAGAATTTTCCAGAAGGTAGCAGAATTTGGAGTTCAGGATTTGCTTCCTTATTTGCCACTGCTCTGCCTCATCTTTGAGGCATTGGGACCTATTTTAAGTCTGAGAGATTGGACAAAATTGGTTTGTTTTCATATGAACATTTGGAGGCATCGAGGTGACCTGATAGAAGTTTACAAAATTATGAGAGACGTGGATAGTATGGGTAGTCAGAGTCTTTTCCCCATGATAGGAACATCAATTATTAGGGCATCTAGGTTTCAGGTAAAAGGCGAAAGTTTAGAGGTGTGAGAGGCAGTTTTTTTTTTTACACACAGATTGGTAAGTGTCTAGAATGTGATCAGAGGAGATGGTAGAAGCAGATACACTAGCAACGTTGAAGAGGCAACTTGACAGATACATGAATAGGCAGCAAATAGAGGAATATGGAATATATAGAGCCAAAAGTCTTAGTTTAGAAAGGCACCGTGTGTCAGTGCAGGCTTGATGGGCCGAAAGGCCTATTCCTGTGCTGTACTGTTTTTTGTTCTAAAGCATGATGCAGTTGGATAAGTAAGTTCTGATCATTCTGAATAATTGGTAACAAGGTGCTGCCTATCATTAATGTCAATGCTGCTGAACTCTAAGTAATCTGTCCATCTGGTAATATTTCAGCAAATACCACCACCCTACTAAATGCCCTTCCGCTCTTAGAGATCTGTGGACCAATATACGAAGGTCCCTTTGTTTCACAGAACTTCCTCATGTCCTCACATTTGTTGAGTACATAAATAATTCCTATTTCTAATGGAGATAATGGCCATCTTTCCAGCTTCTGTTTCCACCAGTGTTTACAAGTTGCTTTAAGAGCTTCTTCGATCTGCAGAACCTGCATGAATAATTGAAACATCCCAAGTTTTCGCTCTTTACTGCAAAGTATTTTCTGAGATGTCTTGAGCTAAACAATCTCTTCTGGAGAGATCCAGGTGGCCATTATGATCCTAGGTGAGAATATCATCCTAGCAACATAATTAAATGCTTCCCTTTGAACTGTCATTATCCCAAGGTCTGTTTGATTTGTACTTACTTCAGGATTGTTTATCAGTTTCTCAATCAGGTATTTCCATTTAAATTGCATTTAAAATTCAACTCCTAAAACTAAAAGCAATACCTAAAGGACATGAATTACGAACTTAGACATCGGATAACATTTATCTCAGTCTGTTACTGTCAAGTATGCTTTCGTTGCAGTGTTTTGTATTCCATATTCTTCTACACGTTCCATATCATTAAAATAAGGTCAATCTGGTAATTCTTTCCAAAGTTGTCTGTCAACTAGGTTACACATTTCAAAGATATAAGAAAGGATTGTCTACCCAGTATTCTATTTGTTGTTCTGTAAAATACACTAAGCTCAAACAAGCTCATTGTGCGATGATGATCAGTTGAAGATTGAATTGCCAGCAACAGTTTCCATAGCTTTCCTCTTAATGCCTTTCCATTTTTGTATGGCTCAATAACGTGTCGATTCCTCTATCAAAACTCCAATGTACCCAGTCAAAAGTCAGATAAAAATGATTGACAAATAGTTTTTATTCATCTTTTCCTAGGTTAGCAGCCCGCAACAATTTGCACTTGAAGGGGCAAGGAAAGCAGTTAGCCAGAACAATTATTGCAAAGTACAGATGGCGTTTCAAGGATTTTTTAGGTTTCTGAAATCATCACCTCAGCAATTCCCCAGACATGCTGACCATGGGCACCAAGAAACTGCTAAAACCCAACTTCCCAGGATCTTGATCACAAGTCTCAAAAGTTTTTAAAACAGCTTCTGGTGCTGTTCTTGTTCCTTTGCAGTTCTGTACAAATGGTGTAATGCCCTTGGAATGACCTCATTCTTTGTTGAAAATTGCTTCTTTTACCTTCCCCTATTATTTCCCTGTGGAGCTGTTGCACTCTGTGTGACCAGCAATAGACTGGGGCACACTTCATGATCTTTTCATTTATGTTGCTTCTACAAATTGGGAATGGATAAACATTAGCTCAATTGGAGCATGCCAGTAATAAGGACTAAGAAAAATATAAGAAAGCACAAAAAAAGGGACAAGTGTACTCTTAAATCTGACTTTATTATTTTATAATAGATTTGACCTAATTTACTGAGTTCTTGAGACAAAGTTCAAACTGCTTCCAATCCCAAAAAACAATGTAAAAAATAGAAAAAAAACAAGTAAACTCTCAAATACCTATTGTTTGCGGTTTTCAAAATCTGATCCTGTACTTTTTCTGATCTTACAGCTGGACATTGAGCAGATAAAATTTCTGAACGCCGAAATTCAGAGGAAAGACAGAATGAAATGTCTAATTTTTAGTCGAGGGGAATTTGAGAGAAAATCTAGTTCTGTCAGGATTCCAAACCATTTGATATATATTCCAGTGGGAATAATCAGGAACAACTCTTAAATTGGGAAGATCTCTGATTTTTGATTGGAATTTGATTTAGCAAATACTGTTTTGAACTGTCCGAATCTGACAGTGACGTTGTCAGCGCTGTAATTAATACTGACCACATTCCCACTCTATCACCATATCACTTTATTCCATAATGTCACTCGATTCTACCTGCCCCAGATCATTTGCTGCTGAAAACTATGTCCAAATGCCTTTGGCTTAGACTTAACAAACAAAATCCTGACTAACTCTACAAATTCCACCCTTCTCGCCCAAACTGGCTAACTCTACAAATTCCATCTTTCATAACCTCCAACTCATCCAAAACTCAATGCCAACAAAGTCGCATTCATCTATTACTCACTGTGCCCAACTGAGTAATGCCTCAAATTTAAAAATTCACATCTGTGTTTTCAAATCCCGTTATCACCTCTGTACCATCCTCCAGCCCTACTACTTTCTAAGCTATTTGCACTCACTCAGCAGATGACATGTATAATTAATCAAGTACATCAAGTCTTAAGAGAAGTAAAAACAAGCAAGGTGCATCATCACTAGCTACTTCTTATCATGTTGGCCAAATGCTGCTAAGCTTATTAGTAAAACTCCTCTTACTGGGTGATGGTCTAATGATATTTTGCCAGACCATTAATCCAGAAACTTAGCTAATGTTCTTGGGGACCCAGGTTCATAGCAGATAATAGAATTTGAATTCAATTTTAAAGATCTGGAATTAAGAATCTACTGCCAATCATGAAACCATTGTTGGAGAAACCTATTTGGTTCACTAACATTCTTTAGGAAATGAAATCTGCCCCCTTACCTGATCAGCCTATGTGTTACTCCAGAATCACAGAAATGTGGTTGACTCTCAGCTGTCCCTCTGGACAAAAACTCATTCAGCTTTCTGAAATGAGCAATAAATGTTGGCCCAGCCAGCAACAACCCATGAATGATTAAAAAAACAATTTTCTTGTCCCTTTTTTCCCCCAACTATTTAGCTAATGGATGGCCAATAAGCTTTGAAGACAGCAGTGCCAAGAGAGATTGGGGTTGGAGGCAGGAGTGTGATCTCCAGGAACCGGAGACTGACATTGAGATCATAGAAGTTTACAGCGTGGAAACAGACCCTTTGGCCCAATTTATCCATACTACCGTTTTTTAAACCCCTAAGCTAATCCCACATCCCTCAATACCCATCTTATCCATGTAACTATCTAAATGTTTTTTAAAAGACAAAATTGTATCTACCTCTACTATCACTTCTGGCAGCTTGTTCCAGACACTCACCACCCTCTGTGTGAAAAAATTGCCCCACTGGACATTTCTGTATCTTTCCCCTTTCACCTTAAACCTCTAGTTTTAGACTCCCCTACTTTTGGGAAAAGATATTGACTATCTAGCTGATCTGTGCCCCTCATTATTTTATAGACCTCTGTAAGATCACCCCTCGGCCTCCTACGCTCCAGAGAAAAAAGTCCCAGTCTATCTAGCCTCTCCAACTCCACTCTAAACAGCAATGGTGTCAAGTTGGACCAAAATAAAAACTACATTGAGACCTCTTCATGCATTGCATTTCAAATCTTTGTTGAAAAATGTGACAATATATATACTAATTATTTACACAGACCTGAAAAGTTTACATCGCTGTATTAAGTTTCGGTGTAGAAATCGTTAGTCAAAATTGAACACGTTATAAAAATCAACTCAAAACATACCAACGTTCGCAAAGGAACATGCCCTCGTCCCTATCCATTCCAAGCCATTATTTGATACTTGACAAGATTTAAACCTTTGTAGACTTGCCAATGTTAATTGGACCCAAAATTTCTTTGAAGTTCTGCTGTAACTTCATCAGAAGACTTTCCAATCTGAATATATATTAGATATTGATTGCAAACAATCAGAATTGTATTGGATTATGTAAAGGTTTACACTGAACCCAACAATTCAAGATTGAACTATCAGCAGCTGTTATATTGTATATTAATTGTGAACCTCAGTAATGATGTTTGTTCTCAAGTGTTATAGGGAAAGACAATATAGTCTATTCATAAAATAATCACTTCATAAAATCATCATTAACTTTTCACTCCGACAACGACAGCCATGACCAAAATTTATACAACTGGTACTGGATGCAAAAACTAGTACTCACATTTCTTAAGAAGTTACATAAAAGGTTTGGTCGAGATTACATGCAAAGCAATAGGAATATCTAACTGTTGGAGGGCCAAAGAAACTGTTCCTGTGCTGTAATTTTCTTTATTCTTTGTTCCAAAACACATGCAATAAGATCAAGACAAGGTATTTTTAAAACCAATTATTAGTGGCTTATGGTTAGCAAAAAAAATGTCAAATCAGTTGTACAGTGAAACTCATTCAGGACCAACTTTTGTCGCAAGATGTGATTCATTTGTGGCTGTGAAACAGAGAAATATGAAAAATCCAGTTTGAATGTCTTTCTTTCACAAATACGCTGCACTTGTAAAAGTCTTCACTATACACAAAATCAAATCAGCTACAAGACCCTGAACATTAAATCATTTCAACAATGTGGACAATACTGGTTTAAAATAACTCCACAGATAACAAACTGGTGCTGAAATGGTTGATTTTTATTTCAGAACATTGGTGAAACAGTCCTTTATGCCAGTGCTCTGATTCCGAATATAACTTATAAGGCAATGGAATTACATATTTTCCTCAACTTCATAAAAAAACAATTCTTTTGGCAACCTTTGCAATTTGGTCCAGATTACACATCTGCAAAGTGACATCAAATTAAAAGGAGTAAAATCATTTGGATTCTTTTGTATCTAAATTGTATATTGCTTGTAAAGGTCCAATGAAGTAGAACAATTGAATAAATGAATTACAGAATAATTGATGTCAATGATGTTAAGTAACCGATATTAATGTTCTTTTGTATTCTGCTATTTAACAAACTAAATCTTGAAATACGATTTGAAAACAACGATCTCGCCTTAAAATTCCATCTCAAATTCAAAATACTGTGGGTCAAAATGATGTATTCTCACGTAACCATCTTCACCTCCACTACTGTAACTATAAAGAAGAACAAGTATTGATTAGATTAGATCCTTCACATTCTAATCTTCTCCAAGATTTGAATTAGAAAACAGGGCAAACATTTAGATACAAAGATCGGTGCAGATATCCACATCATCAACTTCGGAATTGAGTTTGTGGATCTCGTTCCTTTTTTTCCCCACTCTCCACTCAGACAGTTGGTCGTTCTCAGAGTGTTTTTCTAAGTAACAGCTTTCAAGAATTCAATCTATTCTCGCAAATTCAAACCCTTACTGCACCAATCTACGAAATTAACTTCCTCCATTATGTTACTAAGACGTCCATAAAATGGTAAAGATAATTTTTCACTGTGAATATCTTCTTAGCAGTCAGCCATTCGGCCCAATTGTGTAATTTATGTAATATAATTTGTTTGCATTAAAATGTAAACTAAAGCCATGTAAACTAACATATCTGTAATATCTTTAAATGTGTTAGCCATTAATCCCTTTAGTTTCCTGCATACTCTCAGAAGAAGGAAAACAAGAAGCCCCATGAGACAAATTGTCTCTGAACATTTCTGAATGGAAATAAAATGTGTATGGAATAGGTTTATTTGGATCATTGAATCCTCTAGTGCAAAAGGAGGCTTTTCAGCTCATCATGCTTGCATCAATCTTCTAACAGAGCAATTTACCCAGACCCTACTCCCGTAACCTCTCATATTTATCCTGCTAATCCCCTTAACCTACACATTGTGGTACGCTAAGGTAATTTAGCATGGCCAAGCCACACAACTTGCACATCTTTAGACTGTGGGATGAAATGGGAGCACCCAGAGAAAACCCATACAGACGCGGAGAGAACATGCATACCCCACACAGACAGTTACCCAAGGCTTGAGTGAACATGGGCTCCTGAAGCTGTGAGGCAGCAGTACTAACCACTGTACCAGCCACATTTGTAACATTCAGGATTTAAAACAATGAAATGAAAATCCATCTTCTGGTAGTTTCAATGCAACTCAACATGAGAAAGTTTCAAATGATTGCACTAACCTTTTCCCATCAGGATGGAAAGCTACACTGTTGATTGGTCCAAAGTGACCCTTGACTCTACCAAACTCCTCTTCAAATGACAAATGGAAAAACCTACAAAAGGAAAAGGAATTGCTTTAAACTATCACACACATACCTATTCATTCTATAGCTATCGATGGGCAACAGCCCCCAAGTACACTGTAACGCTGGGAGGGTGAAATAACCTGATTTACAGATTGTTTGGCAATTCCTAACATTACCCCTGCAAGCATCCAACTGCACAATCTTGTGCCTTTGCTGACAGCTTCTCTTTCCTCAAAGTTGAGCTACAAATTCATTTTTAGTTCAAAAAAACTAAATATCTTTGCATTTTCTGCCTCATCTCTGGTCAATATCAGCTTCATTAATGATGGCCAAAACATAATTACCCAATGTCACGATAGGCAGTTTGTAATGGTCATTCAGAATCATATTGATTGAAACTCAGGTCACAGACATCTGCAATCAGGAAACCAAGTGGAAACATTTGGTTAAACACTCAATCAATAAAGTCCCTGAACAATTTTAATTTAGAACAATTATAAAGAGCTGTTCTGAAGACAAAGTTAAGTCTTTGTCTCCGTTATCAAGAACAGAAAGTTCCTGGTTGGGTTGCAGGTTTGTGTTGAGTTTTGAAATAGGGAGCTGGCAATAAAGCTCAAGTGAACTGTCTCTAAATTCAGCTTCTGCACAGATGGTGCAACAACACTTCAGGCTTGGCAATACAATTCCAAAGTGATTTTATAAAACAAAAAGAATAAAAGATATGCAATGGAACAATGTCTAGCATAGAGGCAAAGCTGCAGTAACAGCTAATCTGTGTTCCACTGTGAAATCACAACTGCAAGGTTTAAGCAGACATTTCCTAATTCAAAAATTGGCAGTACAGCAGCTAATCACATTCTTCTGAAAACAAACTTTTCAAAGATACAAGATTCCAAGGGCCACTTTGGAAAGTCTCTCCTAATTAATTGAGGTGATGTGGAGATGAACTGCATTGGGTTGGGATGGGCACAGTTGGAACTCTCACAACACCAGGTTAAAGTCCAACAGGTTTATTTGGAATCACGAGTTACGGAGCTTTCGGGTGAGTGGCAGTCAGTACATTAGCACTCATCTGATGAAGGAGCAGTGCTCTGAAAGCTCATGATGCCACATAAACCTGTTGGATTTTAACCTGGTGTTGTGAGACTTCTTAACCATAATTAATTGAGAATAGGGCACAAAGTTTACTGAACAAATTAGATACTAGTAACGCCATCTTAGATGCATTCATAAATACAAAAGCATTGTTAGGCTAAACTCACTAAACTAGCAGATGACATATCAAAGTGAAGGTCAGTGAATTAATTCCAGACCAGTGTCTGCTGCTTACCGAGCCTCAAACTTGCCAATTCTGGTGGAGGTCGTTGTAACATCCATTGCTTCCTGACCACCACCAAGGACAACCTGTCAAATCAAAACCTAGTGTTGAGACCATTAACCAAAGCAAACTATAAGAATATAATACTAATAATGTCATTCACTTGTCAGTCTTGCAAAGGATATTCTAAGATGCAATACAATGGCTTTTGGCAATTTATTCAAAGGGAACAATGTCCAGGCACCGAAACATGTAACACAACGTATTTTTTAAAATTAATTTTATGGAATGAGAGTGTCAATGGCTGGCCACCATCTATTGCCTGATCCCATCTTCCCTTTCCAAGGGCATTTGAGAGTCAACCACATTGCTATACGTCTGGAGTCACATATAGGCCAGATCAGAAAAACAGCAGTTTTCCTTTCCTAAAAGACATTAGTGAACGAGATGGGTTTTTACGACAATCAACAATGCTTTCACGGTCATCATTAGATTTTCAATTCAACGTTTTATTAAATTCAAATTTCACCATTTGCCATGGTGGAATTCAAATCCAGGTTCCCAGAGCATTACCTTGGGTCTCTGGATTATTGGTCCAGTGAAAATTCCACTGTGCCACAGCCTCCCAATATACTAACAATAAGCAGAATGCAGTCTAATTGAGGAGAATTGCAATAATCAGGTGTATATTACAGCTGTTAAGGTTTGCTACTTTTTAATATATCGCTTTCAAATTATGCAGAGTCAGGTAAAAATCTTCCACATGAAAAAACATCCTCAGGCTATAAAGTACAAACCAACCTGCACACCATCAAGATTTAACAAAAAAAAAATCACCCTTTAATGTTCACTGCATGCATTGCAAAGGGTGCTCTCATCACTGCTTAGTTCAGCATTGGATATGGTCAATTAAACAGGAAAGTGTGTCATTTTTCATGAACATTGCTACCGTACAGATATGCCCCGAAGATCCTGTTACATGACTTAACACAGAATGAGCTGTACTCAGGATGATTTAATTTCATATGAACAGTGTGTTGGGTCACAAAATTACATGATGCTTTAACCTTGACAGAGTAAAATTTGATGACAGCTGTGTTAATAATCAAAAATGTTGCCTAAGAAACCTGGTGTTAGCTGTAAACATTAATAGCGATGGTTTCAGTCTGCAGTATGAGAAGAAATTTCTTCACCCAGACAGTGGTGAGTGTGTGGAATTCACTGCCACCTAATGTAGTTGAGGTCAAAATGTTGTCTGATTTCAAGAAATTAGATATAGCTCTTGGGTCTAAAGGGATCAAGGGACATGGAAGGAAGAGGGGGAGATCAGGATATTGAAATCGATGATCAGCCATAATCAAAATGAATGGCAGAGCAGGCTTGAAGGGCCAAATGGCCTCCTCCTGCTTCTAGTTCTGTGCTTCTATCTGACATATCATTTCTGTTGGCAGCCCTGATCTAGCAGTTAATCGAGATCAGCAGAGTTTAAGTTTTTTGATATTGTGGCTGATGAGCTGTAAAGAAATTCAAATTAATGTTCTGATGAATTTACATACAACCCAAGCCACCTATACTAAAAGATTCTGGTGCTTTGATATAGAATCTATGCACAACATTCAAACTGGAGAAAATCTTGAATTGGCAGAGTGAAATTAGAACTAAACTGTTTGGCATTGCAGGCTAGATTCCTGTCAAATAGGCTACACAACCACAAGGAGAAACCCTTGATCTAGATAAAGATTTTCTTACAACTGTAAATTGCAGGATACAACTGAATGTCATGAGAACCTGTTACTTACTTTCAGTGACTACACTGCTTTAAACATGTTAATGAAACACTTTTTCATTAACATGTTTCTCCCACTGGAGGAGACATAGCATTTTTCAGTTTTGGAGAAACCTGTGGAAACAGGTTTGACCATCTGCAGTAAAAGTCTCACAACACCAGGTTAAAGTCCAACAGGTCTATTTGGAATCATGAGCTTTCAGAGAGCTGCTGCTTCCTCAGGTGAGTGGAGGAGTCACACCTACCGGAGAATCACGTACAGCCCATACTGTGGAAGCATGAATCTGTATTCATCTCAGGTACAGAAACCATTCAAAGAGATACTGCACTGTTTGAAACAATTCCCCAGGCCAGAATTTAACTACTGCTAGATATTTTAGATTAAAGTATTTGTTTTTAATTAGCAGGCAATATTAAACATTAGTAAACATCCATAGGACTTTAATTTTTGTATATTTAGACAAAGTATTGTATTATCAATTTTAACTTGGACATCAGTTCTGTGTAAAATAAAAATATGAGAAATATTAATTCTGTTCCTGTGGTTCATTCACACAGACCAAAATCTGCCTGTCAGTCTCGACACACGATGTAAAGATGCCGGCGTTGGATTGGAGTGGTAAGAACTCAGTAAGAATTTAGCAACACCAATTATTAATCCAACCGATTTATTTGACAAATAAATCGGTTGGATTAATAATTGGTGTTGCTAAATTCTTACTGAGTCTCGACACAGGCAGAGAGTCTCATAATATCCAGTAATTTTCTAAATAGAATGTGAATTGATTATATTCCAAGTATATTTCCATTGTGGGATATTTAGAATAGCAGAGTTTACACAGATAAAGAGATTCTGCATTCTAAACTCAGATAAAGTAAGTGTGGGTTGTGTCTTCTTCCATCCCTTGCAAAGAATGAGCTAAAGAGAACTGTTTAAATTATAAACCCGTAGTAAAATATCAAACTGTGGTAGAAGACACTGTTCTTTTAGAGGATTAAAACTGGAAGCAGTTGCTTCAATCTCAGAGCAGGTCTCAGCAAGTAGCCGGCAGATAACATTAGTACCAATGCACGAATAACTTTCATCTCTAAGTCACTGAGGCAGAAACAGCTTAATTGAAAATGACCTTTTCCATTAAACTGAATGTCTACAAAGGGTGATGTATTGAGTCAGTTAGTGTACCCACAGAGGTAATGATAGCAGTATCATCTTTCCCCTATCTACATCAGTAGGAAAAGACTGCAACTTGTGAAAAATAGAGCTGGAAGCAAAAGTGAAAGGTAGCCTTCTACACTGCAATGTAATAAATGAAGTGTAACTGAGGTTTAAGTGGAATTCTAATCCTTTCTGAGATAGCCTACTCTAAATACAGTAGTGCTATTCCCAACTGAACACTAAAGAGATAAATGGAAGTCACAGAATGAAGTTTATTTACAATCATTTGACAAACTGTTAATTTATCAACCATCAAATCAGATCACATGCTTCAATTACTAAACAAATTCCCTAAAATTAATTTGCATTTTGTGCCTCTGACTTTATCACAAAAAGTTCTTTTCCACCTCCAAAAAAAATTCAAATATTTTCAAGTATGAATATCATTTTAAAAAAACTTTTATCCCTGGATATTACTTTCTGAATGAATAAATCATTTATATTTCACCCCTCAACTCCATGAGAGAGTGAAACAAAGCTTGTGAAAAAGTTTAAAAATTTAGTCTCTTTTTAACCATTTCTCTGCTCTGGAAGCTGAAACATCATTCCTCAGGTATTATCATTGTGTGTCATAGTGCTTTCACAAGAATTGCACCCATCAGTACTAATTAAAGCAGAAAGTACAATGAGCAGGAAACATGAAGGTTAAAGACAATGAGTGGCATGAACTGTAATGAATCAAGCTACATAACCTGAGCTCATTTTAACCCCAATTAACCATTTTAAAAATCAATAAAAGCATGCTGAAACTTGTGATAGCAACAACAACAATGATTTCCACAACAGCTTAATACTTTACCATGGGCTCATAATTGAAACTGCTCTCTATAATCTCAACAAATTAATATTGTTATATTTCAGAATATAATGGAATCGTATAAAATAGAAACTGATCAAATGAACTTTTACTTCACACAACAGGATCAGTTATATAACATTTATAAAATTTGCATGAACTATAGAAGCAATTTGTTTTTATATCAAAATACAGCATTGTTTTTATTGTACTTTCCTCACAGGATCATCAGTAGTAGCCCATTTGACCCACTCTGCCCATTCACTAGATCATGGCTAATCTGTTTACGACCTTAATTCCACTTCCCTGCCTGTCACCAATAACTTTTGATTCCCTGGCAGAAGGACCTAGTTAGAAACTTCCAAGCACTTTCTATTGAGTAAATTGCACTTAGAATAGGGAATAGTCACATTGGTGAGCTATCTACTTCTACCATTCTTTTTGTAGTTTACAGAGTGCACGGAAATAAAACAGCGTGTAAATGATCTAGGGGGTGTTCCAGGAGTTACCGTGTAGAAGAATCATCGATAATTACGCATGGCCCTAAATAGGGGAAAGGAAGGAACATCAACTAAGTACTGTAGTTCAGACAAGAAATATTACTAGCAATATAAAGTACATTACACAAATAAGCTGAACTGCACTTGTGTTTATTAAGTATTCATGCATGTGGGGCATAGTGGTATTGGTCACTGGACTAGTAATCCAGAAATCCAGCCTAAATCTCTGGGGACCCAGGTCTGAATCTCTCCACAAGGAGATGGTGAAATTTGGATTCAAGAGAAGGAAATCTGCTGTCCTTAACTGGCCCACAGCAATGAAGTTGATACTTAATTGCCTTCTGAAATATCCTAGCGAGGTTCAAGGGCAATTACAGATGGGCAATAAATGCCCACATCTCATCAATAAAAAAAGCACAATTCATGTATGTTAATTAAACAACTTACATGTTCCACAATAGGTGAAATTGCAGCTGAATTCACAGGCCGTTCAGTTCTGTATGTTTTCAAATGTTCAAAAGTTGCAGAATCAAACAGCTATAATAGAAAAAAAATTGAAAAAAACTAGTTCAAACTAAGGTGACATAATTTAAATTACACACACATTAAATATCTGATTCTACCTTCGCTGCACCAGGCCATCTTCATCAATAAACTTCCTATACGTTTTAATTTAATCTTTCTAAAGAATTTGGTTTTGCTTTGGAGACAGCAGGGTAGCCAGCGGGCTGGGTTGGTGTCAACATGGAATATCTGGGCTGGCTTAAATGATCCTGATGGTCTTTTATCACCCACTTTTTGTAGACTAGAAAAATTAATCAATTAAGGTGGGGAAAATAATTGCTTCACAAATATGCTTACATTAGCAAGAATATTTAAGCTATAAAATACTAGACAAGATAAATGGTTATTTGCATTGCAATAACTTAAATTCAAATTGTAATTAATAAAGATTTCAAAAATTGGTGACACCGACTACTAATAAACTGAGCTTCAATGTTTAGTTTGATTGTGCCAGAACCATGCTGTTCTAATCTTGTTCCAGCCCTGATTCAGGACTGGAAGCAAAAGCTGGATGCTGGCAATTAGAGAGTTGCTGCATTTGACCAAGTAAGAACCAAGGAGCCTTACCAAAACCAGACTGTAAACAAAATTCCTCACTTTTAATGAGCAGACTTTGTACATACTGTATTGATACTGGTGAGATTGGAACAGTGTGCAGAATCTGGTCAATCCACAGCTAAATTTACACCCAACAAATTACAAGTGATGACATATGAATCAGAGGTTGTTAAATAAGAAAAAAATCCATACCTTAGCAGTACTATCCTTTGAAGCAGTGATAAACATGGTCAGGTCTAAGGATGTTTGGATGTCGTTTATTTGCTTGGTGTGTTCTTTTACTTTTGTCATTATTTCCCCAGACTGTCAATAAGGCAAAATGAAAGAAACATTAATAACTGGATAAATCTGTTCTGAGGAGTCATATTTGTCTCAAAAAATTAACAGATGCTGCCAGACTGCTGAATGTTTCTAGTATTTTAATTTTAGTTCAGAACTCCAGTATCTGCAGTATTTTGCTTTTATATAAATAATTAAGGACTGATCAGTCATTTTCAATATACACATCCAATAGCACATTCAAGATTCTCAATAAGCAAGGAACTCAATAAGCTCAAATTCACTTATTTAATTTAGCAAATGCAAATTCCTTAAGTTTCTTCCGACCCTGCTGCATTGAGTGCAGATAGGCTTCCACTGACTCTGTGGATGGGACACACTTTAGAACATGCTGCAGAGTTTGTTCTCTCACTCAAATTCACTGACTGAGGTAGAACAGAGACATCCAATCCAGGAACACTCTTTTCATACAAATACATTTAGTGACAAAGAATATCAAGCATTTATCAGAAATGAATCAGAAATGAATCAGAAATTCATAACACTGTTGTAATGAAATGTAACTGACAGATCTTAATGTGTTCCAACTGAAAACAAGCCAGAAGATAAAGGACTTGGGAAGAGTCCTTCAAAATTCACCATTCTTAAGACCTGTGATTTTTTTGAAACACAGAAACTAGAAGGAGGAGTATGCCATTTCCCCATTCATTTTGATCATGCTAATTCTCAAATTCAATGTCCCGATCCTTCCTTCCCTCTCGATCCCTTTAGCCTCAAGAGGCATATCTAATTTCTTCTTGAAATCTTACAATGTTTTGGCCTCAGCTACTTTCTGTGGTAATGAATTCCACACATTCACCACCCTCTGGGTGAAGATATTTCTCCTCAACTCAATCTTAAAAGCACTACGACTCCAAGCTCTGGACTCACCCCATCATCGGGGATATTCTGTCTGAATCGACCCTGCCTAAGCCTATTAGAATTTTATAACCTTCCATGAAATGTTTATAAATCAAAACCGCTTATTGGAGAAACATCTTGAATCTCATCAAAAGAAATTCAAGCAACAATATTCCTTGTCAAAAGTAATATGAAAAACATACAGTGAAACAGCTTGCAAAAAATTGTTTAGAAAGGGAACAGAGGAGGTGCTCAATTGTCATGTGGGCAATCACAATTTAAAATCACTCAAGAATCAATTAACACTTACAGATGATGTAGATTTGCTGGTTAGCAGTGGCGCTGCATATTCAAGTCAAGAAGGGATACCTTTCCATTTCTGGCATGTGACCCAAATTTGAAGATATTCCACAGAAATCAGGCAGGATCATCTATTAAATTTACCTTTGTGATATTTTATCCTAAATGCCTGGGCTGGAGCATTTCAGTTTCAGAGAGAGAGGCAGGTAAAGCTGAGGTTATTTTCCTTACAGCAGAGAAGGCTGAGGGGGGATCTGATTGAGGTATACAAAATTATGAGGGACATAATTAGGAAAAAATATTTTCCCCCTAGTATAGAGGTCCATAACCAAGAGGCACAAATTTCAGTTAAGGGTCAGGATATGGAGGGGACTTGAGGTAAAAACAGAGAAATAGATAGGGTGGATTCTTGGAGGCTATTTCCCAGGGCTGAGAGGACACAGGTTTAACGTGCTGGGCAGCAAGTACAGAGGACATTTTCCACTCAGAAGGTCGTGAGTGTATGGAATCGGCTCCCGTCAGTGGTGGTGGAGGCGAACTAGCTGGGGTCTTTTAAGAGATTTCTGGATGAGTACATTGGATTTAATGGAATTGGGAGTTACAGATAGTTCTATGGCCTGGTAGGTACTGATATGATAGGCACAACTTGTAGGCCGAAGGGCCTGTTTGGGACATAGTCTTCTATGTTCTATGTCACTGACAGAGTGGTGGAAAATTGAAACTCACGGCTGAAAGGGGGCAGACGCATTTAGATAAGCATTTGAAATGTTGTAGCATATAAGGCTAAAAACCAAGTGTTGGAAAATAGGATTAAAACAGATAGGACCTCTTTTTCTGTGTAAAAGCGCCATGGCTGGATTCTTCCCAAAAATGCAAAGTGCTGGTTCAGGCTGAAAACCAGCATGAAGCTTGCAGGCCACACAGCCGGCTTTTCTCGCCATACTGAATAGCAATGTGTGACATTTCATAGGGGAAGCAAGATTCAGACAGTTGGCTGGTGGGGCAGGCATAAGAAAGTTGGCAATGCTTTTTAAAGGGTTCTCTGATCTCCGCTTTTATTTAAAGGCATCCCTCCAGGCACTGAAATGCCCTACGGATTAGGGGGAATCACCCCTTCCGTGGATAAAGGGAATGCACCACAATGAGCTCATCAGACAGCCCCCTGGCATTGCCAAGACACTGCTGAAGTGTTAGGGAGCAATGTTCAAACATGCCTCCACCCCAGGAGCTACAATTGTGTGGGCAAGCCTGGCACAGACATCTCAAGTGGTTTCTGCTTTTGAAACCATATAATAATCCGTACTGGCATGATGTCACGACAGCTGGATGAGTAGGTGATTAGGATGAGGGTGGATGTAGTAGCTTAAGCCCATTGATATGATGCTAATTCGTGGAAGTCAAGCTCACGTCTTTCCTAAGCGTGAACCTGATAACGTCACCAATGGGAGAAAGCAGGAAAAACCTCATTCTTGGATCTCACCGGCACATATCCTGTTTTAGCCTCGAGAGATTTAGTGGTTATTACGGGATGTGTGCCTGCCGTCATTGGAGGCCATTTGATTGTAGCTCTGATTCTATAACTAATGGATTAACAGTAATAATCAGCAACAAACTAACTGCATCGCTTTTTCAACATTACTGCTGATGAGAAAAACTGGAGTCATATTTTCCTGCACAATTCCCCGTATATCACTGATTTACAAGTTGAATAATTCAAATGTTACAAGATTGATATGTAGCAGGAGCTGATAGCATGTAGACATTTCACCCCACGTAACTACAAATGAAACAGGCTGTTGGGAAGTGTTAATAAGATAATTCTCAATTTGAATCAACTGCTGTATTTCTAATGAAAAATGAAATTAACTTAATTGTATAATCAAAAAGTATTTTCTAGCTTTAACCAAGTACTAAAAACATAGCACTCTTAGCTGACCAGATAAATACACTTCTGTGCACCTCTATACACATATTAATTACAACAGCATTGGAAAAGCCCAACTGATAATTGGGTAGATGTTCCAATACTACTCTAAGACATCTGGACAAGGATATCAGTCTAATACACACAAGGACACTGTTATCCATTTTGCAAAGCAGGGGCTTTATATGTTATTTTTCTCTCTCTGACAGATATCCTGAATCAAAAGAACAAAGAAAATTACAGCACAGGAACAGGCGCTTTAAGCCTTCACCGACCACACTGCCTGTCTTAACGAAAACTCTTTACCCTTCCGGGATTATATCCCTCTATTCCCATCCTATTTATCAAGACGCCCCTTAAAAGTCACTACCATATTCTCTTCTACTACCTCCTCCAATAACGAGTTCCAGGCACTTACTACTCTCTATGCAAAAGATCTGCCTCGTACATCTCCTTTAAACCTTGCCCCTCAATCCTTAAACCTGTGCCCCCCTAGTAATTTAATCTTTCAGCCTGGGAAAAAGCTTTGACTATCTATTCCATCCATCTCTCATAATCTTGTAAACTTCTATCAGAAAACTTGAATGATATTATTTTTATTTTGTTTCCCACTTCCAGTTGTTTGATGTGCTCACGCTATTTCTTGGTCTATTTAACTATTACTGAATAATCTATAAATTGAGAAATTAATACGCCTTGAAGAAAATTAAATTGCTGCAAACTATAATTATTCAGGCAAACCTCCCTTCTCGTTCACATCACTGGAGACAGATGAGTTCTACGTCATTGTTTAACAGCACATGGGTTCTTGGTGCATTGACTTGTCATTTCAGCTTCACATCTTCTGATTTTAAAAGTTTTCCATAGGCCAGTAACAACAAATTTTATGGTATTGGGAACAATCAATTGATTTTGTTTTTCCCCTAGAGGCGGAGAAGAAACTAATCTCTTGATGTGATAATCCCTGTCCCAGGAAGCATACACAGCATATATATTCATTTATATGGCAATGCTGCCACTACGTTTCAGACAATCATTCTGGAATTTCTTCTTACCTTAGCGCTGTATTGCACCAATTCACCACTCTCATGTCCTGCAATGACAAATTCTCCAAGAGGTCCCCAAACAGCACTAGTAATCTTTGATTCACTTGCTGGAACCTTCATGTATGGTTCATTGTTAGCTAAAGAAAAATAGGGAAAATAAAAAATGAAATTAGCCACTTTAATATAGGCAAATCATTGTTGGAGAATAGGAACAGCACTGTCTTTCCAGTAGAGCTAATAAAGGTAAGCAAAAGATTAAATGAATAGCTCATGTTTTGAAAAGAGAGGGTTGGAAAATCTGACTGAAGAGCGAAGAGGGAGATTTGGTAGAATGCATAGAAGGCCACAGTAAGGGGGAATCAAGATAGTGTGGCAAAAGTGAAGAAGATTGCAGCAATTGGATGGGTTAACGTTCTGACTTACTATTGAGATTACAATAAAAATAGAACGATGGGATGTAGCACTGGGAGGAAAGAATTATCCAACCAGTGGTAGATAAATTAGTGCAAGTGACATCATATGTAGCATGATTTCAGCCGCTGGTGCACAGTAAGTGCAAAACATTGAGTAATGTAAGACAAACAGTAATCAGGCTTATTCATGGACAACTTAAAACTAGGCATAAAAGAAGAAATTCCAGAATGGTTGTCTGAAAGCTCCCTATTGCTTTTGTTCAAATGTGCCACATTGGTGTACTGTTTATATATAGTACACGTAAAACAAATAATTGGCAAACTCTGAGCAAGCAAAGAAAAATGAGAAAAAATGTACCAAAAAAAAAAGCCTATAAAACCACACTGTCAAAATCTCAAGGGCTGTGGGCCAAGTGCTGGAAAATTGGATTAGTATAGTCCAATTTTGCTGACCAGTGTGAACTTGATGGGCCAAATGGCCTCTTTCTGCGCTGTAAACGTCTATCAATCTAGGGATAGGGAAACTGCTACTGGTACAAAAGATTGCTGAACAAGAGAGTTTATTAACAGATCTGCCTTGCTGTGGAAACAGCACCATCAAATGGAGAATTGTGAGAAAATCAAGTTCAATTTCAGTTCTAGAAGGCTTTTATGTTAAAACTTGACTTTTCAAAAGCCCACCACAGGCAAGTCCAATAACAGGATGTTTCATTTTTAAACTGAATTGCTAAACATTCCCACTGGCCCATTTAACTAGCAAACATTTGCTAAAAACTGCTCCAAATTAATTATGTTACAACATAAAATTCCATAACAATTGTAAATTGATACGTAGCAAAGAGAAGTGTATTTATTATTTTTATATTCCCAAGTAGCTGGAAAACACACAGAACCTATCTATCCTGTAAATGTGGGCATTGAAAATGTTCATACCTACAGAACTGAAAACTCAAGTGAATCAATGAGGATTACAAAATTAAACTGTTACACGAACTGCGCTTGTACATTTCACGAGGTTTCCTCTGTAAACTGAACAGCTGGTAACATATTTGAAAGACCTTTTGAATATATCCGTATATAATACATTCTCCTTACTTATCTGAGCAGGATCCCGTATGTCAAAGAAACTGACATAGCAATGATAGCCCATCTGTTTATCAGTCGTAAACATGATGATGTTGCCGCTGAAGTCAAAGCCACCCGTCCTGACTGCAGAGCTCGTCTTAAACAAAGCAAGTTGCTTCCCTAATAATAAAAATCAATCAGATGAATGCAAAACAAACAGAACCAGCAACAAAAATGATAAAAAATAATGAAACACAGAATTAAAATCTGCAGAGAACACATTTAACAAAATTACCAAGCCTTTTTTAACACCAAGTCATAATATATAAAAACAAAAACTAATTTTAAAATTAAGTACTATATTTTTGGTAATGTACATTACTCCCCGAGATGAACGTCAGACTTGGATTTATATAAAAATGACCATTGGCTGTCTCAAAGTAATTTACAGCCAATGAAGTTCTTTTCAAATGTAGTCACTGTAGCAATGTAAGATGCCTGCTGACTCAACCATTTTATTTAACAAGTAACTGAGGTGTGAGAAATCTCGGATTCAAACTTTGTTCTGTCCTAAATTAGCTGATCTCAGCCAGTTGCCGTGGTTGAGCATTCAGGGAGACTGAAAACAGAAATATTTGGCCAGAGTTTCTCTTTCTGTTCATCTCTCTAGCAACCCTTATTGAGGTGCATGTGTGGAAGTCAGACACAGGGGTAAGCGCAGTTTCCATGCTTACCACTACAGAAAACATCCTTACGTTCTCACGGTTTGTGCGTCAACATTGGTGAGCCAAGCACATACAAGAGGATGCAGCTCTCAGTGAAACAACCCTAGCTGTAAAGTAATATCCTTACAAAGAGAGGCAGATGGTGGGGAAATCTCTTCTCTGAAATAACAAAGAATCACAAATGTAATCGCAGAAAGTAACATTGCAATATCTCACCTGTTTCACAATCCCAAAGTCTGCATGAGTTATCTGCAGAACCAGTTAACACTTGCTTTGTGTCCCCTGATTATGAGATTAAGGAAAAAAGGAATCACTTAATGGAAATTCAAACACATGAACAGGTTGCTGAAGGAAGCAATTTGTATTCCTTCAAATAACATTGAACATCCATAAACGGCAATCAGAAAGTGCCCAAGCACAGTGTCATATCTTAAAAGTGACATTACGTTATCTGACGGCTTTTTAGAGTAATCAAGAATTTCCTCAGTCTGATTCAGATTTGCCTATAACATTAAATCATTATTTTGCCAGGTGGTGCCCTTATTAGAAAGGAGGATCAAATTTCTGGACCTCTTATAATGCAACTCTGCAAGATTTCACCTGTGCAATTATAAGGTCGGAAGCTACAAAATCAAAGCTGCAGTAACCAAAGACATTTTACTACCCATTAATGCATTAACTGCACTAGTCCTGTCAGACATCAGCACTCAAAAGAATGGATGACACAAACATTATCTTGTGGCAAGTTTCAGTGATTATACAAAAACCACATGGACATATTTGATATCAAGAGTCACTACAATCAACATGGACTTTCCAGCATTGCTGTGGTAGATTTTTCTATTGGGTTAGGACTGAAAATGTGTTTTCTTTAGAAAATTACCAATTTTATGAAACTACACAAAAGCTGAAGTATTTATTATTGCTCTCTGAAGTAATTTATATTATTGCGCCACAATACCAACAATAACCCATCTGCCAGGAAGAATTCTTGACATTCAAATTATCTCCCAAGGAATTTCCAGAAGAGTGTCTCCCACGAGGATTACCAAAGTCTTTATAAAAATTGGAACTCGGGTTCCCTAGGTTGTGGAAGTGGAAAAAGTGCACTAATGTGCATTGTGAAACCATTACACAATTCTAACTGACCGACCTGACCTTCCTACATCTTCGTAAGTTCATAAGATATAGGAGCAGAATAAGGCCATTTGGCCCATCGAGTTTGCTCTGCCATTCAATCTTGACCTCTAGAACATATCAAAAGCCGAATAAAAATAAATACAGAAAACTAGAGGCTTTGGTGGTTACAGTGTAGTTGACTTGAGTGTCGGAGTGATACTTGGAAGCTTGCAATCAAATCCGAAACTTCCTTCAAAAATGGGTAGTTCAGTAGAAAACAAGCACAATCTCTGGACTGAAAGATGTCAACACAGTGCCTATAATAGTTTTAGCCATTTTGACCATTCTCATTGCATAGTACTCTCAACCATAAATATATGTAGCAAATGTATCCATGAATCACTATCTAATATGGTAAGTACAAATTACACCCTTGCCATTAAGGATACAGTCAACATCTACACACCATACTGCTCCAGTGTGTCCATTGTATGTGCCAAGTCGTTCTCCATTCAGAGAATACCAGACATTAACAACCTACACAGCACAGAAAAGAAAAATAAATACATTTAAATCCTGGACAACTTGCATTATTTTATCAAAATACAAATAAATTACTCTTTAATATAGCATTCCCTTGAGTTGAAATAAGTATTGTTAATTTGATTGGACCCAATTACAAGTTAGATTTTATTTCAGCTACTTAAACATTGGACATATGTTCTTTATACGCATGTCTGGGGATAAAATGGAACCATGTCTGCTCAAGAAGGTTAACACATGGATTCATCCATTTTGTACGATACAGCAACGGGCCAGCCAGGCGGCTAGAAATATATAAAACGATATCAATATCATCTGACGGTCATTGAGTAACCAGCAGTTGATTGTTGAAATTTTTATTGCTAGTCATTGCATATTTTAGCTCTTTTTCTTAAATATCTAGCCAACTTCACTTTTGCATATTAGAAAATGATTGGTGTTCTAACCTCACAATTCAAAGTTAAAAGAAATTTTTTACAATTTACCATTCAAAACATGCATTGTCATCGCTGTTGTTATCTGAAATGAGCAGAGGGAAACTGACAGGAATTCATTCTTTTTTCTATTGGATTACAAAATGAAACTTTTCATTGAGATTTCAGTTTAAATCTGAGTTCAACAACATCACAGATGTTAAACCAGGCGCAGCCCGGGTCACCAACTGGTCGCAGCCTAAGGAAGCTGATGGAACTGGAGCCTCAACCAAGGTAAAAGTAAAGACAGGAGCAAAGTAAAAGTTAAATCAGCAGTTAGTCTTCAAACACAACTGCAATTAAAATACTCAGAAAGCGAAAGCCATTATATCACACTGGCAATGCTAATCCTTCATAAAAAATTATAAATAATTTTGCTTCACCAAGGACATAATGAAAAGATTCAGTTCCTAGTTTGAGTTAAATTAGCCTTTGGTTGAGCCAGTACAATTATGCACTGCCTCTGGGCTAAAAACAGGCAGAAAACAAGAAGGTAGAGTCTACCATTTTACAAGCTGGGTGAAAGTAACACTGGACTACTAGAAAATGCATCTGAACCAAGAAATGGGTGCATCCTTACAGCTTTTAAAAGATACGATTGGAGACTCATCAGCAGTTCAAGAAGACAATGCACCATCATCTTTGCAATGGTAATTAGGAATAGGCAATAAATGCTGACCTTGCCAGAGATGCTCACATCCCATAAACAAATAAAAATGGAAGAATTTCAAAACATCACATCATAATTGATTTCAAGAGTGCTGTTTTAATTTGTGCTTTTAGGAAAGTCAATAAATATTTTTCAGTCTCTGAGAGAAGGGAAAACTCATTACTCTGTACACTGTGCTGAACTGAGTTACCAGGGATTTTCACAAAGGCATTAAAAATACATCACTGTTTCAATGAATGATCAGTGATAGCTTATTATATAATTGGCCACTATTTTACGTAATCGTGATCAGTTATCTTCATAAAGCATGTCAATACCAGTTTGATGAAATAAATTATGTCAATCTTTTATAGTTTGCCAGTTATACTTACAGTATCTTTTGCACAGGAGAACACCAAGTCTCCTTCTCTGTTGTATTTAATCTGTGTGATTGATCTTTCATGACCTTGTAACAGGATGGGTTTCTAGTATAGAGCAAAACAAATAAAATAGGATACATCACAGTGCTGATACAAGATGGATTAACTCTTAACATCAACACGTTTGTCCTATGTATACGGTGGTAAACATTGAGAACATGAAAAAATTTAGAGCTTTGGCAGCCGAAGGACTACATTTTTTTTTAAATATAAAAAGCAAGTGAAAACATTCAACTGCAACATGAAGAACAATGTCAAGAGCGAGCAATAACAGGACAGTTGTAACTAACCAGGACAATTTAATCACAACAGTTTAAGAGTTCAAGATTCACATTATTGAAATTCCAAATGCATAGAGAGCTCTGGACTGGCTAAAACATTAAATGGAATCATCTTTCTCTATACTTAGCTATGACTCTAACACTACATTTTGCACTCTCTCATTTCCTCCACTATCAATGGTATGCTTTGTCTGTGTAGCTTGCAAGAAACAATACTTTTCATTGTATATTAATACGTGTGATAACAATAAATCAAATCAAAACATCTGACAATACCACAAGATTATTAAAACAGTCCCGACAATTAGTTGTTCCTCAAGCAACAAACACAGGTTAACTGGTCATTTATCTAATTTGTTATTCAAGAGCTGGCCACCACTTTTGTTTAGACAAATGGCCACACTTGAAAAGTAATTCATTGTCTTTATAACACTTTTGGGTATACAAACCATCTAACTAAGGCTGTTTAATATACATTTTTTCCAAGATAAATTTATCCATTACCCCTGCGCTTGTGAACCTATATCGGCTCTCAGTAAAGAAACACCTTCATTCCAAACTTCTCACCCTAGTTTCCAAATTCTTCCATAGTCTCACCCCTGCCTTGCTCTGCAATCCTCTCAAGCCCCATGACTATTCTGAGATATCTACACTTATATGAACATATGAATTAGAGGTACATTGGGCCACTCAGCCCTTTGAGTCTGCTCCACCACTCAGTAAGATCATGGCTGAAGTGCTTGTAACTTCAACCCCACATTCCTGCCTACCCCCAATAACCTTTCATTCTGTTAGTCAAGGATCTATCTCACTCTGCCTTAAAAATATTCAAAGACTCTGCTTCTACTACCTTTGAGGAAGAGAGTTCCAGAGATTCACAACTCTCAAAAAAAAAACATTCTTAACTGAGTGACCCCTTTTAAATAATGATCTCTACATTCTCCCGAAGAAGAAACACCTTCCCCACATCCACTCTGTCAAAACTCCTCAGGATCTTAAAGGTTTTGATCAAGTTATCTGCTATTCTTCTAGACTTTAGTGAATACAAACTTAAACCTCTCCATTAAAATAACATGTCCATTCCTAGAATTATCTCGTAAACCTTCTTCTGAACAGCACTAATGCATTTACATCCTTATTTAATTAAGGAGACCAGTACTGTATACAGTACTCCACACATGGTCTTGGCAATGCTCTGTACAACTGAAGTACAACCTTCCTATTTTTGTACCCAATTCCCTTCATAATAAAACAAAAACATTCTAATTACTTGCTGTACCTGTATACCTATCTTTTGTGATTCATACACTGGGACACCCAGATCCCTGTGCCTCAGAGCTCTGCAATTTCTCACCATTTAGACAATATGCACCTCTTTTATTCTTCCTTATAATTTCACACTTTCCCATATTATATTCCATTTACCAGAATTTTGTCCACTTATCTAACATACGTTCCTCTGTAGCATCCTTATGCCTTCACAACTTACTTTTATAGAACATAGAACATAGAACAATACAGCACAGAACAGGCCCTTCGGCCTTCGATGTTGTGCCGACCAAAATAAAAAGCAATGCCCCTCCTCACTAAACCATTCCCTTCTCATCCATATACTTATCCACTAACCTCTTAAACGCCACCAAACGCCTATCATTCTACCTATCATTCTACCTATCATTGCATCATCAGCAAATTTAGCAGCTATACTTCCAATCTCTTCCGAGTAATTTATATAAATTGTAAAAATATAAGCTCTACTCTTGATCCCTGTGGCACCCCTTCCTATTCTGGCCCCTGGATTCCTAATTTTAATTGCTTCACCATTTGTGGCCACGTTTTCAGCTACTTTGGCACAAGTTCCGAAATACTCTTCCTAAACTCTCCTCTAAAAATCATTTTGCTCGTTTAAGACACTCCTTAAAATGTATTACCTTCGTCAATTTTTGACCATCTACACTAATATTTTTGTATGTTTCAGTATCAATGCTTACTTTATAACACTCTCTGTGAAGCACCTTGGGATATCTACTATATGAAAGGTGCTATACAAACAAGTTCTAACTGTTTTCCATTTTGCATCGAACAGATTACATTGGGATAAAGTATGCTTGGAATTATGGAGATGGTTTTTAGTACAAGTATTTAGAATATGGAAAACGCTCAAATCTGAATGACATATTTAAACTCGAACAGAGGCCAGGCCCTCTTCCTCCTGACACTGAGGCTTTTCCCAGCGATTTTTGGACTACAATCTCATCTAACCAACAACCTGTATTTATGTAGCATCTTCAATACAGTAGATTAAACCAGTCAAAACTACTTCACAGGAGTGTTATTACCCAAGAATATATTGGGACTGGTGACCAAGAGTTCAGAAGCAGATTTGAAAGGAGAAGCCATTCAGCCCCTCTGTTGGATTCTGGTATTGGGTCTGTATGGAATCCACACATTCTCCCTGTGTCTGCCTGGATTTCCTCCGGGTGCTCCAGTTTCCTCCTACAGTCCAAAGATGTGCAGGTTAGGGGGATTAGCCATAGTAAATTTGAAGGGATGGGGTGGGGAGGGGTGGTCCTGGGTGGGGGGGGGGGGGGGGGGGGGATGGTCCTGGGTGGGGAGGGATGGTCCTGGGTGGGTGGTTGGGGGAGGATGGGGGTGGTGAATGCTCTGACATGTCAGTACAGACTGGATGGGCCCAATGGCCTCTTTCTGCCCGAATGGTAGCAGAGCAGAGAGTGCAAGGCCCCTGATCCAGGCTGGGAGAGTGTCTTCCAATTCCCCCAGTCTCACCCACACCATTCCGGCCCCCCGCTCTTTCTCACATTCACCACTCTCTCTCTCACATGCTGTCTCTCTCTCCCTCTCTCTGTGTATATCTATATATATATATATATATATGTCTCTCTCACTCACCATGCTGACGGTGTCTCGGCGCCGCAGGGGCCGTGGGGGAGGAACCGGAAACCGCGCTGCCGGAAGTGAATCCGGACGCGGGGGGGTCAGAGGTCAGGGGCTGCTGCCATGGCGACTGTCAGTGAGTGACCCTCCCGGCCGGAGTTGTCCGGCCACCCCCTCACCCCCCCTTCCCCCCCCCCCACCCCCCCTTCCCCCCCCCACCCCCCCCTTCCCCCCCCCCCACCCCTTCACCCCCTCACCCACCGCAAACAACAGAGAGGGCGCCGGCTGCCCACCCTCGGCCCGCAGCACTGCCTCCTGTCACTGAATCCCCACCGGCCAGCAGGAGGCCATTCGGCCCATCGAGCCTGTACTGACCATTAATCCCACCCAGACCCTGTCCCCATACAGTTACCCTAACTAGTCCTCCTGACACTAAGGGGCAATTTACCATGGCCAAGCAACCTAACCCACACACATCTGTGTGTGTTTCCTCCCACAGTGTGCGGGTTAGATTGATTGGCCATGCTAAAATTGTCCTTTAATGTACTAGGATGCTTAGGTTAGAGGGATTAGTGGATAAGATATATAGGGATATGGGGGATAAAGCTTGGGTGGGATTGCGTTTGGTGAGGACTCGATGGGCTTCTTTCTACACTGTAGGTTCTGTGATCTCTGGACTGTGGGAGCAAACTGGAACACCCAGAAGAAACCCACACTGACATGGGAAAAACGTGCAAACTGCACATAGACAGTGACCCCAAGCCAGGAGTCAAACCAGGTCCCCAGTATTGGGAGGCAGCAGTACTAACTACAGTGCCATTGTGCCATCCACACGTGCTGTCCCACATACTCCACTCACTGACCCCTGCCTGTTGAATGTGCACGTTGTGGAGATGCTGGCATTCGACTCGGGTAAACACAGTAAGAAGTCGCACAAAACCAAAGTCTAACAGGTTAATCGATAGCAAACGCCACAAGCCTCCAGAACAGTGTTCCGAAATCTTGTGGCGTTTACTATCAAATAAATCTCTTGAATCTGCACCCATGGCCAAGTGAATCTGCTGAGAATCTTCTTCCTTCTGTTTCAGTTCAGGTTTGCAGCCTTCTCCTCGTGGCACTGCTTTGGGGTGGAACAAACCCCTTTTTGAAAAAGGGTACAGAGGGGATAGAGAAGGTTCAGTCCAGAAACGTGGTCATTCGGCTTTTTGCAGAAATGAAGTTTTTATTTCTCAATTACAAGGTGAGAAAATTATTTTAAAATATGCACAGATATACTGCATTCGTTAAAACATCATGAGAAATGCCACGTCAGGAGATCACTATATTTTAGCTTTAATCATCTTTATTTGAGATAGAAATTGAATTGGTGAATCATTCTATATTGTGAACCAATCCACAATTTGTCCAGCTGACCTCCAATATCAATTTAATTTGGTAATAGCATGAGACCGAACACGTTTTTTTTTAGTGTTTCCTTTCTTGCAGGCTGCATATTGCATTATGCCAGAGGCCCTCCCTTTTTGTCATTGCTTATTGCCTAACTCAGTCAGACTACTTAACTGAACCCAAGTATCCATTCATTAGTGTGACTCTTTCATGATATGGAGATGCCAGCGTTGGACTGGGATAAACACAGTAAGAAGTTTCACAATACAGGTAAAAGTCCAACAAGTTTATTTGATAGTAAACCCACAAGCTTTGGGAATTCTGTTCCTTTGTCACCTGAGTGCTGTGAGACTTCTTACTGTGACCCTTTCTCACCATTGCTGCTCAATTTTCCAACTCTCTGACAGCCATTAGTTTAACCATTCCTTCTCCCAACACTGCTGCAATATTGTTCCAGCTCATGAGCTATGTCAGAATGAATACCGGTTCCTTTTTGCTTTCCAATGCTTGCTCCCCAAACTTTTTTAATGCTCTACCTTCTCTGACCAGTATTTGGTTTATCACTTTGACATTTATTCCAGCTGGCAATGTCATTGTATTCACTAAGAGGTTGTGCAACTTACATTCATTTTTACCCTGAATTGATGTTAATATCAATGAAACAAAAATATGCCAAAGTAAATACAGTTATTGGAGATAAACTCCAGAAACTGGGAATCTTAAATAAGCTTCAGTTTTAAGAAAGAAAGTCTTGTATCTAGGTTGCAGTTTATCATATCTCTGAGCAACATCCCCAGAAACATCAGATACAATTGATTATTTTGGAAATGCAGGAACCATTGCTATATAGCCAGTAGGTAGCCATTTTACACACAGCAAGATTCCACAAATGGCACTGAGATAAGTGACCAATTAGTCCTTTTGTGATGATAATTGAAGGACAATTGTTATTCAAGACTCTTAAGAATATGCCTAATTCCGATAAAACCTCTATATCATATTGTTAACATAATTATTCCATAACCTAGAAGGGGGAAAAAACAGTTCAGACCTACATTCTTATTTTCCCATTTTACTGACGTTCCAATGTAAAGTATAGAAGATCATTTCAGAGCAATATTCTTATTTTCCCTGTTTCTTTCCTTCTGGGAATGCCTCTCAAGTACTCCCAACATCCATCAGCACCTGTCCCCAGTGCCCTCATATCTGGACTCCATTGAGTTCTACTCTTCACTGACTCCTCAAAGCATTTCCAGAATCTCTCCCAATATGTTCAAATATCAGTGTCTCGAGCAGTGTTGCTTTCTTCCACCCGAACTTCCCTATTGCCCTGACCTTCATCAATACTCTCACATCTCCAAAAATCTCTCTTCTAAATTGAGGACTACCTCTTCAACAAATTAAATGGTGAAAAAGAATTTGTATTCATATTTAAGACCACTGAGTTACAGTCTCCATGTAAATTGGGATGCAGTAAGAATTTTGAGCAAAAAAATATTACCACAATATTCTGTAATAGGAAATTTGAAATGACTATGAATCACTGATATACATAGCAATTGGAGCTTGCACAGCATTAAACTGTATTTTGAAGTATTTTTGCAATTTCTTTAGAAAGTTACAATTGAGCACATTTGAAATCACAGTGACTTACTGGGTAAAAAAGGAAGAATGTGCAGAGGAGCCTTGAGAATGACCTGAAAGAAAATTGTTTATTTGGAGGATTGGTGCAGACACCAAAAGCCAAACAATTCTATCCTTTAATAATATCCTCTTTCTCAACACAAGTGAAATCAGGAGAAATCCGCAGGTCTGTCTCAATGGATTGTTTGGCTGTGAGCTGGATCTGATTCACATACACCCTAAAATGGGATTATCCAAAATTTTCGAGCCATTGGACCTCCTAAGAGCATCAAGGAACCCCAAACATTCTCAACGTCAAAGTGTCTTTTTTGCCACGAAATAGGTGTGAACACAGAAATCACATGTAAATGAGTTTTTTCTTACTGTATCAATGCATATTAGTCTGGTAATAACTTCTCTGATTAAAACTACATAAGTGGGTTGTCATTTTTAGTGGTAGGAATGATGCTGGAAAGCTGAATCTAATATCAGACACATTTATCTCTTTCCCTTTCTCACACACGCTCACCTCCCTGTCTCACATTCATACACAACTAGGCATCAGCTAATACTCCAAAAGGCAATGGTCTGATTGGCTTATTTGATTTCCCTATTTTTAAATTTTGCATATTTGAATGGGTATTTACCAGTCATGTGATGGTTGCCAGCTTCCAGGACACAGATGCCCATCTCTTCCTCCTCCCTGGAAACCTTTCATAAACCACGGGGGAGCCTGCAGATACCAGTTTGGGAACCTATGTGCAAGAAAAAAAACCTCAGTAGTTCAAACTAGTTCCAATAATCTGGAATAGTCAGTTGATCTCAGGAACTTTAAAGGGAAGAGCTGAACACCAGACCTATTTCAGACTCCAGATAACTGATAAACAGGATAATCTGATAGTGTTGGAAGAAAGATTGAGAATTGGTGTTTTCTTATCTTTCTTTTATTTATGTTTTTCAGTATTTGGTGCCTTTTCTCCTTAACCAATGTGGATCAGTCATTTACTACTTCACACTGGCATCTACAGGTCAGTCTACATTTTCATTCCAGTAAATGTTTTACAGTGCTGATGCCACTGTTTTTATACTACAATTTTTTAAAATCAAATTTCATTTTCGGAGGCCTTCTGAATTATTTGTAATTGCAAGTGTAACTTAGAGCCTCTGTGCACATCTTAAGACATATTCTCATCGCCTTCTGTTTGTCAAAAACAACTTTGCAGTGAATTTTCTTTGCAAATAAATTGAACATGATATTGTCATTCCAGTCTTTATGCATGTAAGCATGTGGCATGTCTCAGGAACAGTTAGGAATCAATGACAAATGCTGGCCTTACCAGCAATATTCACATCCCATGAACAAATATTTTAAATAAATGCTGTTTAATAGTTCTTTGTGGCATCATTAGTGAACCTCTCTAGGAATATTATCTGGAGCTCTATCATGCTGTTTAACTGCCAACTTAATCTGTACTTTTTATTTTTCTCAGTGCAATTTTCTTGGCCAAAAACACTAAATATCTGTCCCCCATAGAACAAAGCTAGCAGTGTAATTCCCCAAATTACATGATGATAGTGATGTGGGTTGTTTCAACCTCAGATGTTTCTTCCACTTCGAGGAAGTCTACATCAACGGGGATGAATTAGAAAGGGTTGAGAGCTTCAGGTTTTAGGTGTCCAGTTTAGCAACATCCTGTCCTGGTCCCCCGATGCTGATACTATAGATAAGAAAGCCCATCAATATTTTTACTTTCTCAGAAGACTAAGGAAATTTGGCGTGTCAGCTGTGACTGTCACCAACACTTACAGATGCACCATAGAAAACATTCCTTCTGGTTGTATCACAGTTTGGTATGGCTTCTGCTCTGCCCAAGACCACAGGGAACTACAAAAGGTCGTGAATGAAGCCCAATCCATCACACAAACCAGCCTCCCATCTATTGACTCTGTCTACACTTCCCACTGCCTCAGCAAAGCAGCCGGCATAATTAAAGACCCCACGTACCCCAGACGTTCTGTCTTCCAGCTCTGTCTGTTGGGAAAAAGATAGCAAAGTCTGAGGTCATGTACCAACCGCCTCAGGAACAGCTTCTGCCCTGCTGCTGTCAGACTTTTGACTGGACTTCCCTTGCATTAAATTGATCTTTCTCTACACCCTAGTTTGATTGCAACTTTACATTCTACACTGTCTGTTTTCCTTTTCTGTGAACGATATGCTTTGTCTGTATAGCGCACAAGAAACAGTACTTTTCACTATACGTTAATACATGTGACAATAATAAATCCAGTCAAATCAAATAAAAGGATACTAAGTATAAATGTGACATCAGGATTATACAATTTGAAAAGTCAATGTGATCTGTGCAATGTTGATCTAACTGTATTTCTTGTTCATCCCAATTGCTCTGAGAAGGTTGAGCTGGGCCATTTTCTTGAGCTGCTGTAGAATTTGCAGTTAGGTGGGGAATCCCAGGACTTTGACTGAGAAAACAAGAAATTGGTGTTGATGCTTTTGCCCTCTCAGTGATCGAAGTCCTGGGACTGGGAAGAGCTGGAGGAAGTTAAGGCATGCAAACCTTTTTAGTCTGTTGCAAACTATAATGTTTGGAATCTGTCTTAAGCATATTTATTGTTTCAATTATTGGAATCAATGGGAGTGTGTAAATCCACAATACTTTCACATTGATCAAACTTATTTGGCAATATGGCTTTGTTCCTTTTGTTAGACATCAAACAAAGGAAGAAGGTAGAGATGTGTTGAAGTGAAACAATTTTGGTGTTCCTTGGTAATACAAGCAATTGGGTATTAATAAAAAAATCAGAAATTATCAAGTAGTAAGTGTAACGAGTGCATTTAATAGTTTACTAGCCTGGTGTTTACCACAAATCTGGCTGGACTAATTCCAATGCTGCTGCTGCATTGTCCATGGAACTACTGCCTCCCAGTTTTATTCCTACACATCATAAAGTATGGACTGTATTAGCAGCTTTTCCTCTTCTTGAACAGTTATGCTGACAATCCTGTCCTTCCTTTAACCAAGTCTCTGTAATAGCAATAACCAAGTGCTAATCCAAGGTCTAAGTTCATTTACGTTACCTGTTACGCTTCTTGCATTGAAACAAATGCACTTCAATCCACCAGACTCTTTTCGATTAGCAACCACATTCTGCCTGCCCTTTCTCTGAGTCTTAGCAGCTGTACTTTCTAGGTCCCCTTCAGTGAATTCACCTTTGCTTTGGTTCCCATTCCCCTGCCAAACTCCTGTATCAGGTCCCCTCTCAACATTCACTGTTCCAAGGAAAACATTCCTAGCCTATCTAATTTCTCCTCATAGCTCAGTTCCTCCAGTCCAGGCAGCATCCTGGTAAATCTCCTCTGCACCTTCTCCAGTACAATTACATCCTTCCTATAATGTAGTGAGCAGAACTGTGTGCAGCAGTCCAATTATGACATAACTAGCATTTTATACAGCTCCAGCACGACCCCCTGCTCTTGTATTCAGTCCCTTGACTAACAAAGGCAAGTATCCCAAATGCTTTTTTGATCACCTTATCTACCAACCCAGTCACCTTCA
The DNA here is from genome assembly GCA_024679065.1 of Sphyrna mokarran. Classification (NCBI taxonomy): domain Eukaryota; kingdom Metazoa; phylum Chordata; class Chondrichthyes; order Carcharhiniformes; family Carcharhinidae; genus Sphyrna; species Sphyrna mokarran. Next base: position 2,485,663 of record JAGIQG010000024.1, read on the forward strand.
GGGATCTGTGGATATGTACTCCAAGGCCCCTCTGATCTTCAATACTTTCCAGGGTATTACCATTCATCGTCTAACCCATTGCCTTATTAACTCTACCTGAATGCATTACATCACACCTTCCTGGGTTGAATTCCATTTGCCATTGCTCTGCCCACCTGACCAGTCCACTGATAACCTCCTGCAGTCTATGGCTTTCCTCCTCACTATTTATCACCTGACCAGTTTTTGTATCATCCTCGAACATGATTGTATCCCCCACATCTAAGTCTAAAACATGTTAGAATTATTGAAAATATTGCCATTAACAACATGGATGTTTGTGCCACGTATGAATCTCAATTGTGACCTAATTCCAAAGCATTGAAATCCTGCACTTGATAAGTGACAGAAATTACAGCTGCACGGGTGAGAACTGCGTGATGTGAGTGCTGTGATTGCAGCTACAGTCCACATTGTTTATAGATGGCCAGCTGATGTGAATGAGAGTTACCCTCAGTGGCTGATCTATCAGCTTGGATCAATTTCAACTCGAATTTTAATAGCTTCAGAAATTAAAACTAATTGTTTAAAAAATGATAGCTCTGGAGTAAATGGACAGGGTCAAGAAAGGTTAATGTGTCCCCCTTTCATTTCAATTCACTTTAGTCGCATGTTTATTGATATAATTGTTTTTCCTTCTGTAACTTTCGAGAGGCAATTATTTAATGAAAATGTCTATTTTTGCAGATTTATCATTGGCTGTGCTCTTATCAAACTCCCTCACATTTCTTTTCACATTAGTAACTGGAAAGTTGCTTGGTGAAGATATTGGTGGAAAACGTAAGTATGTAGATTAATAAAAAAAATCTATCACATAGGCTAGGATTATCCAATCTTGTCATGGTGGGACCTGCTGCAGGCAGTTTGGCATTTCCAGCTAAAAGTGCATTAACTTTGAGTGTGACTGGATCATTCTGGCAATAGTCAGGGTCAGAAAATCCCACCCACAGTATTTACAGTACAGAGACAGGCCACTCAGCCCAACTGACCCTGGCCAGTTTTTATGTTTCTCTCGAATCTCCCCTTGTCCTTTTTCATCTGGAGTCATAGAAAAGAGGCCCTTCAGCCCTTCATGTCTGTGCTGGCTATCAAGCACCTATCTACTCTATTCCCATTTTCCATAGCCTTGTATGCTTTAGCATTTCCAGTGCTCATCTTAGTACTTTTTAAATGCTGTGAGGATTCTCCCACCCTATCAGACAGTGAATTTCAGATTGTCACCTTTGGGGTGAAAATGTTTTTCCTCAAATCTGCTCTATTTTATCTGTCCTTTACTTTAAAGCTCTTCTCCCACCACCCCTGCCCCCCCTACCCCAATCTGGGTTATTGACTCTCTACTAAGGGAAAAGGCTCCTTCCTATCTACTCTAACTGTGTCTCTCATAATTTTATACACCTCAATCAGACTACCCCCTCAGCTTTCTCTGCTGTAAGGAAAACAATCCCAGCCTATCCAGCTTTTCTTTATTGCTGAAACGTTCCAACCCAGGCAACATCCTAGTGAATCTCCTCTACGCGCTCTCTAGTACAATCACATACTTCCTGTACTGTGGCCAGAATTGCACGTAGCACTCCAGATGAGGCCTAACGACTGTTTTGTACAGCACCATCACAACTTTCCTGTTTTTATATTCTGTGCTAATAAGGGTGTTGTGAGTCTTTGTTAATGTGTATTTATCAAGTCACTCTGAAAATATGCTCTTTTTCTCCCTTTTTCCTTGTTTTGCAGAGGCTCTGGCAGGGATGCTGCTGATTATCATGGGTGTCACTCTGTGTGTTGCCAGCACAGTCAGCGTGGAGACTTGACAGAAAGGGAACCTGATGCATCAAAAGAACAAAATCAAACTTATACTTGTGCTGTACTTGATCAACTCAGAAAATGATGACAAAAGAGAAAAGCTCGAATCTGGATGTATCTCAGAATTGGAGGAAAATGGATAACCAACTTCTAACTCAAGAAGTTTACAGATATAAACCTGTCCCACTTTTGCTGTATTTGCCTCACACCAGAGACCTGTGCAGAAAAAATAGACTCTAGTTATCTTCAATCTGGTGTCCGATTGGAAGGCAATCATTTCCAATTCTCGATTTCTGCTTTTTCAACAGTCAGCATTTTCAAATAAAGAGCCAGCATTGGTCTTTATACTACTAAATGGGGGATAGAGCCCTGGCTTGGTCCAAAACAATTAGATATATATTTCTTCCTGTGAGGTGAATGGTTTTGTAATACTGAACATTAAAGAATGAAAGTTACAGTCTATCAAGATAACTCCACTGTGGTGAATGTGCAAAGTTGGTGACAAAGAATGTCAGTGCGTCGTACTCTGACAGCTTTTATTGTTTGAAACATTATCCCAGAATAATCAAGAGCTGACCAGTTTTTTAATTCTGTGATGCTTTCTTCCAGCCACTAGATGGTATTAATGCATTTATAAAGCATATATGTACAGGAGCTGATTAATGATATAGTCCTATTTTGTATCTGTAAATTCATGAACACATTTAGTATCTACACATTTATTTTGTGGAATTTTAAAGATTTCCACCAAATAACATAGTCATCTTCATCTGTGTGCCTGTAATTGGGACAAAAATACGTGGAGTTTCCCACAGGGAGCTCTGGATATGGAAATGATTTATCTGCTACATTAAGTCGATGGGTTTGTGGTTCTGAAGGACAAATTGGACAACGTGCAAATACGGAACCAATGTGACCAAAGGGAGTGACCTATTGTGAAGGGATCTTGTTGAATAACATTTATCATCCAGCCAAATCTAATGTTTGACCAAGGTTAATTATGTTCCACTTGAATTATTTTAATTAAAAGATCATTTTTAGTATTTATTTTTAATCTCTTCAGTCGCTGGATACATGTATGGAAAGTGTTTTCATGAAACAGTTCTAAATTGTAGACCAGCTGAAAATTGTGACACTGTGCATTGATCTGGATGTGACAGGGACATTCCATCTGCCAAGAACAAGTTTATAAAATACTGTAAATACCATTGTACGATCAAGTAATGCAGAATATTGGCACATAGGACAGAAATGCAGAGATTCGAGAGCAATATTCAGATGTTTTATGACCAAATTTAACATTAAGCATATTGAAATGTGGACACGGAATTGCGGTTGAGTTTAATACTAACCGACAGCAATGTCTATATCCCTTGTCTATGCTATAAACATGTAATAAAAATTAAATGCTCCATCTTCAAGGGAAAAAGTAATGCAACAATGGCAAGATTTGAAATTGTTGTAAAACTGAGTTAAGGAAAGAAAACATAATACACATTACAGATGATGATTGTGCATTCCAAGGTGATGGCTAATGGTCTGCTCAATGTATCTGAACAATAAAGGCTGATTGACTGCTGAAGGTCAAGGGTAAAGAAATGTTAAGGATCTTTAAATTAGAATGGCTCACCAGAGTTTATTCACAGCGCCCATTAAACAATTATATAAGGACATTTGGAGGGCATTTGGACTACGTTGCTGTGGATACAATGAGTTTTGTGCAAATTAAGTATTATTGTGCTAGGATTTGATAGCAACTTGATTTTAGAAGTTAATTATCTCTAACATTTGAAACTTTACAAGTTCCTCCTTTATTTTGGCAAACCTACACCAACCTTTGGAAGAGGTGAGTTAGTCTGCGTAGTATTTCCAGCCTCTAACCTGCTCTTATAGCTGCAGTATTTATGTGGGGATCCAGTTCTGTTTTTGGCTAATGGTAATCCCAGGATAGTGGGGTATTCAACAATGACAATGCGATGGTTGGGTTCTGTCTTGTTGGAGATGATCATTGCCAGGCAACTTCTATATCTATATCCCTTGTGAGACTGCAGAATGCTGTCCAGCTTGTTTAAATGGACATAAATTGCTTCAGTATTTGAAGAATCACAAATGAGGCTGAACATTTTGCAATTGTCAGGGAATTGACTTTATGATGGACGGAGAGTCATTGGTGAAACAACTGGATGTGGCTGGGATAAGGACACTACCCTCAGGGACTCCTGCAGTGATGTCCTAGACCTGAGATGATTGACTTCCAACCACTGTAACCAACATCCTGTGTGTTAGATATGACTCCAATTAATGGAGAGTTTTCTCCCGATTCCCAAAATTCCAGTTTTACTGAGATTTCTTGATGTTATACTCGGTTATGGCTGTGTTGATTTCAAAGGCAATCACTGTCACCCTGAAATGTCCTAACTATGTTTGGGATAGAAAGTTCCAACAAAAAAAAAAGACTTGCACAAGTAGATTTCACAACAATTACAGATTTATTGAGCTTTCTCTGCATTGCACAGAGTATAAACTGAAAGTAAAACAGCGGCTTCTACAAACACCCTTATGACATCACTGTCAAAGTATATAATCAACTCTTAAAGCAACTCACAACCCTTTTAAATATATAATGCACCTCACCTCTTGCTTTCATATCTTTGTCCATGTTTGTACCAAGGTTATGATGAAGTCCAGAGCTAAGTGGTCCTGGAGGAATCGAAACTGAGCACCAATGAACAGGTTATTGATAGCATTGCAGCAACACTTCTCTCACTTTGCTGAAGAGCGAGAGTAGACTGATGGGGCAGCAAATGGCCAGTTTGAATTTTTCCTGTTTTTGTGTACAGGACATACCTGAGTAATTTTCCACATTGCCAGGTAGATGCCAGAGTTGTAGCTGTACTGGAAGAGCTTAGCTAGAGCCTGGAGTACAAATCTTCAGTAATATTGTCAGGGCCCATAGCCCTTTGCAGTAGCCATTGGTATCATGTGAAGTGAATCGTATTAGTTAAAAACTGACATCTGTAGTGCTGCAGGAGGAGGCAGAGATGGATCATCCACTCAGTACTTTTGGCTGAAGATGGTTGCAAATGTTACAGCTTGATCTTTTGGACACCGCTCCCCCCTCCCCCTTTTGTAGGATGGGGAGAAAAGGAATACTGCAGATACTGGAGATCTGAAATAAAAATGAAAAAGAGCTAGAAAAGTTCAGGTCCAGCAGCATCAGTGAACTGAGAAACTCCAAACAAAAGAGATATTGAACACAAAACTTAATTGTATCTCCTCTATAAAACTGTCTGACCTGCTGGGTTTTTCTAGCATTTTATTTTTATTATTAAGGATGAGGACATTCATGGAGCCTCCTGCAGCGAGTTTTTAATTGTCCACCACCATTCACAGCTGGATGTGGTAGGACTGCAGATCTTGGATTTAATCCATTGGTTGTTGGATCACTTTTTTTTTATTCCAATTCAATCAAATCAAGTCCAATTCAGAGTCTCAACAAGTTGAGACATCCCTGATCCAAGCTGACAAGACAGGCCTTTCACCTCCTGCCTTGGGCTTGATCTACATGATCCAAGCTGATTGAAGTAGACATAGTTCCTCCTCCAAGGTTTGATCTGATTTGCATTTTTCCCAAAACACCGAGATGCCGCTTTGAAAAATTGCTTCAAATGAAGCTAAAATGTAACTGAATGACTTCAACCAAGTACAGCATGTTGATGCTACACTTGATCTTAGCCAAAAGGCCGAGAAGCATTGGTTGTTGGATCGCTTAGCTAAGTCTATCACATGTATTTACGCTGTTTAGCACACAAGAAATCCTGTGTTGTAGCTTCATCAGATTGACATCTCATTTTCAGATATACCTGGTGCTGCTCCTGGCATGCCCTCCTGTATTCTTCACTGAACCAAGGGTGATCCTCTGGTTTGGTGATGATGATAGAGTGGAGAAATGCCAGACTATGAATTAGATGATATAGAAAAAGGGCATTGGCCCATTGTGCTTATGCTGATTGTTCGATAGAGTTATTCATTTAGAGCCACTCCCTGCTCTTTCCCATAGTCCTTCTTCTGCTTCTACTGTCCTTTCCAACAGTACATCCAGATCACAATATGCTGTCTAAAATTGTTTACTCATGTGGCCTAGATTTTTTGTCAATTACTTTAAATCTGCCTCATTGTCTGGAGATATTCTGGATTCACCAATTAGGAAGGACTATTAGAAGCCAAAACTTAAATGTTGGCTTTGATTTACTTTCTCTTACTAAGTTCAAGGAAGGTTGTGGCTCAGACTATTGTCACTAGGCTAGAAGTCAGAGACCCAGGAAAATGCTCTGGGGATCTTGAGTTCAAATCCTACCATGGCAGATGGTGAAATTTGAATTAAATAAAAATCTGGAATTAAAAAATTTAGGGATGACCATGAAAACATTGTTGATTGTCAGAAAGACCCATCTGGTTCACTAATGTCCTTTAGGGAGGGAAATCTGCCATTCTTACGCAGTATGGCCTACAAAGAAAATGGAATCATTTTTAGAAAAAATGGTTACCAGGAACTCTGGATTGCAAGTTTCTGGTTACTACTATTTTTGGACCATGGGGCTAGAGTCCTTCCATCATTCTGGGTGTGTACCTCTGTAAAAACCCAGGGAACGTTAGACCCATGCCAATTGCAGAAGCCTGTAGGAGATGCAACATCAGCATCTACAGATGGAGTTTTACCATCTCGACCACCACAGGAATCAGAATGGGCAAGTGGCAGACCATGGAAAGGTCCATTGACCTCAGGCAGGGTTTTACAGTTTTGGGAAAAGCCAGGCCATAAAATCCCACCCGATATTGAACTCAAAATCTAAGATTTAAATCTAATTTTACAAAGTTTTGTGGGACAGGAACAGTGAAGCTCAAGGAAGCACAGTGGATTCCAGCCTTAACAAATAAGAATGATGAAAGGTCAGTGAATATCATGTTCTGTGATATCACAATGATCGGGCTCCGAGTCTCTGTTACTAAGGGTGATTGCTAAGAAACAATTATGTTTTTCATTTAGAATCTTTGATACTTGTTGGAACATTGTTCTCCCATTGGTACACTGTTGGTTTCAAATCTTGTGAGGTCTATCTGACTCTTAATCAATCATTTTTTCACTTAACAATTTAGCATTTACACTGTGCAGCAGGTAAGCTTAACAAATATTAAACAGAGAAGGAAATTTCTTTTCCCCAGAGAGGGGTGAAAATGTAGAACTCGTTAAGGAGTGGTTCAACATTTAAAAGGAATCAAAAACAACAGGAGTAGAAGGTTACCGTAAATAAAAGCAAAATATTCAGATGCTGGAATCTGAAATAAAAATAAAATGCTGGAAAATGCAGCAACTCTGGTAGCATCTGTGGACGGAAAGAAACAGTTAATACTTCAAGTCCGAATGACTCTGCAGAGTGCAGGAGTGGAGTTACACTGGACTCAAAATGTTAACTCTGTTTCTCTCTCCTCAGATCAGCTGAGTTTTTCCAATATTTTATGTTTTCTCAGAAGGTTGCAGTGATAGGTTGAGACGGGATCAGTGAGGAGGCTTATGTGGAGCTTCAGCATTGACCATTTGGGCTGAATGTGCTTTATTCTACACAATACCTAACTCCACTTTATACATTGTGAGTATTTCCTGTTTGTATTTCTTTTGTTACATTTCTGGTGCAAAATATGACTTCCTTGAACAAAATGACAGGGTTAGGGGGGAAGGTAGTGATCTTGAACCCAATTCCTCTGCTGGAATGTTTCCGCGAAACCCTGGAAGTTGCAGATCCTGCCGGTGGTAGAGAACGGACTGTCTGGAAATAAACAATGATGAACAAATTCCCCCAATATGTTTGACAGTCAGATCATTCTGCTTTTAACTCATCATCATTGCACAAGGAGTCAGAAAGATTCAATTGGTCAGTAAACTGGTATATTTGGTCTTCTTGTTAAGTTGTCATTATTTCTGGTGGGGGTGGGTGGAATTTCCCACCTTTTGTGATAGGTCCAAGATGAGAAAATTCGATAAATTCTTCTTCTTCTATCAATTGCACCAGAGAAATTTGAGAGGGCATTCCTCTCAGTTCCACCCCCCCCAACCCACCCTCCCTGACACATGCCTGTCCCCATTTCCATCTCCTGACATTGTATTCAGGATTTAGTCAGTATCTCTGATATTTCATCCAAGTAACCATTACAACCACAAAGTTTTAGCAGGCTGTTGAATCAGACTGTGCATCACATCCCATCTTGTCCTCACCCCAGTTACAGCAAGGATCCTGAGATAACAGTTCTGAGTGGGAACATTGATTGCTCTCCCAGGTATCTGGTTGGTACCACAATGAGTAGTGACAAAGGTTTTATGAGATTGACTTGTTTTCCATGCCCCACACCCAGTGATATTGCCTTTGTAGATTTTTATGGGCCATTTGCTGTGTGTTAATATGTGATGGCATCCACATTGTTGGATTCATGGTGCAATGTAATGATGTTGTAACTGGTAAATTAAGAATATCTTATGGAGAAAAAATGGTTGAAAGAGAATTGATTGAGGTATTCAAAATCTTGACAAATTAGATAGGGAGAAACTGTTCCCACTCCTGGCTGGAAAAGCCATGATTGATAATAAGTAATTGATGAAAGAAGCAAAAGTAACATAAGTAAAAACATTTTCACACAGCCAGTGGTTAAGGTCTGGAATGCACTGCCTGAGAGTGTAGCAGAGACTGCTTAAATCAAGGTTTCTAAAAAGGGAATTCAGACTGTTACCTGGGAAGGAAGAATGTGCTGGGTTACAGGAAGAAGGCAGGAGAATGGAACTAAGTGAATTGCTCATTTGAAGGGCTAGTGCAGACATGATGGGCCAAATTCCGCACTGTAATTTTAACAACGTAAATGCAGCATAGATTTATCCTTGACGTAATAAAAAGCTAATGTCGCCATTGTCCTAGGTGACCATCATCTGCCTGGTAGTGATTTAAAATGAGGATCACCACACCGCAGGTGAGGGACAAGGTTGAGAAGGCAGGACCTTCACAAATAACCTCAGCGGGTCCAGGAATTGAACCTGTGCTTTTGGCATTGCTAACAAGCTGCCCAATCAACTAAGCTAAACCAACCTGACATAATATGTTGGCCGGGATTCTTCCAAAAAAAGTCTCAAGTGCCGATTTTGCATAAAAGCAGGAGGAACTCCTGCTGTTTTTTATCAGCAGGAGTTTTAAAATGTATCTCCCACACTCTGTGGTGAAAGCGCCTCAGAGTGAGTCAAGCAGAATTCAAGGGGTAGGATCTACTCCCACTGGAGAGGTTGGCAGCATAGTGCTGAGCGAGCCACTGTGCATGTGCCGATCTGTTAGTGCTGAGATCGGCACGTGAGCAGTAACCCTGCACTTCAGTCCCAGGCCTGCTAATCAAATTTAAATATTCAGATCAGCTCCATGCTGATTTCCAGCGTAGAGCTGTCAATGCCAGAAATCCGGGGCCTGGAGATACACAGAGGCCGTGTTGCCATGTGGGAGCCACTAAACAGCCTCTGCTGATGTCTGCCGGCTGGGAGAATCATTGTGTGTGAATAATGCTAAATTATATAAGGAATAATTGACACTTGTAAATTTATGGGTGTTGAAACATCTTGAAATTTCAAATAATATCACAGACAAAAGGAGTGCGCAAATTATCTGGACATTGGGAGGAGATTACCATCTCAGAAAAACTCTTCTTCCCTCCAGGGTTTTTAAAAGAATGACTGAGGATTCTGCAGATTCGGAACTTCAAGCTGAGCCAGTGGCATTGAATCCAGAGATCAAATCCCTCCCCACGGATTGTGAAGTACCTTCAGTACGTACAAAAGTGAGGAAAGGTATAGAACAGACTAAAAAATACACACGTGAGGTAAATGATTCAAAAAATTTAGTTTGTATGCATTTAGAATAATAGAGCAAAGTTTCTAGCTTTCTCCTTGCAAGAAATAATCTTGAATCTTTATTTGGTACTGGATTTCCTGCTGGAATCAGTGTTGCCTGGAGTGATCCCAGCCAATAAATAAATAATTCACTATTCTATCCTATTTCCATATCAGATCCTGGATTTATCACCTATTTAATGTTTTTATTTCTATCTCTTTGATCATATAACGATGCTTAATCTGCAATAATTCTGGAAATTCATAATAACCCATAAACCTTAGTGTCTGATATGCCCCAAAGAAGCAACCATTTGCTTCTATGACAATAAACTATCTTCTCTAACGTCGAAATGTTTACATTTCTTCCATAAATCTTTGTGTTTTTTTGCAAATCTGTTACATTCATAACTCTTAAGAGAAGCAGATGATACCATGACATAGGAAAAACAGCACCATTTTCACAAGTCAGATAAATACATGACTCTGCATAAAGAAAGATGGATGGATTTCCCTCTGCATCTGAAATAGGCTCAGCTGCCGAGGTGAATAAACCAAAATCCTGTCACTTGCTATTTCTGCCTGATTTCAATTTACGTTCCTTTCCTTATCCAGCTGTGCTCAGCACTTACTTTCCTGACTGCTGGATTCTAAAGTTAGAGTAAGTACAAGGTCCAGAACAAAAGGCCACTCCGCTCCCATCTGCCCTAGTTATTCAGCTTCCTGTGTTTGTAATGTGGAGGTTGATGATAGTAATGGGTAGCAATATCTACCTTGGGAAGAATGTCTATTCGAAGCTTCTTCTCCATGCAGGCCCCTATGTTATTCTCAATCTGTATTAAAGCTGCAAGACCTGAAACTGTGAGATCTTTCCACACTTTTCAAATTGTCACATTGGGATTTAATGGGTCGACACTGGAGGACTTGATCTTTGAAGTAGATATTTCCCTGCAAATTGTTAGGAACCATTTCAGAAACTCCAAGGTTTATTACAAAGTTAGCTTAGATCCCAACTATTATTGATTTTTATGTGAGTTTAAGATGAAGTGATCAGATTCCCTGTTGATTGGCTTTACTCTGAAGTCTCTCAGTCCCAGACTTGGGGTCTTGCTGCTTCTTGTGCGGTAGCTGTTCCCAGGTTACTGCAGCCAATGTCTTCAAATCTCCTTTTCTTAATCAGTGCCAGCAATATCTGATAATGCTTCAGATCATGTACTCACACAACATGTACTAATCAATCAATGTCTTTTTGGTCACCAGGGGTCAGGGGTCGTAATTCTGTCAGCAACACAGCACACAAGGGTCTGCACTCAGTCACTGTTCAAAGACATAACAATAGTCACTGTCCAATGAACTCCCATGTTCACCCTATGGTCGCACATCCTGTTCTTTATTGCTGTCCTTGGACTGATGCAGAGTTAGCCCTTTAACCATCAGGCTTTGCTGTTGTCTTCATTTTGCTGGTGCCTTTATGCATATCCATCAGGCTATAGTGTGGTGGTGAGAGAGTGAGAAGCCTGACACAGGGGGTAAGATTTTTCTCTCGCTCCATGGTACGTTTGGTGACAGCAGGAGGCGGAGAGCTGGTCGCCAATGATGGTCCTGCTGATGTCAGTGGGATTTCCTGTTGAATGCAGGGAAACTTGCGGTTGGGGTGCGCCATCGGCAACACCATGGATCCCATCAACCAGAACTGGAACAAGATTTTGTAAAGGATGTAAGACAGACTCACACTCACCCCACACACTCACTCAGTCTCTCACACACTTTCCCATCCTCCCCTCCACATACTCACTCACTCACTCATTCACATTCCCACACAAACTCACTTAGTCACTCACTCACTCCCACACACACTCAGTCACTCACTCACTCACTCACACAATCACTCACTCACTCCTACACTCACTCATTCACTCACTTACTCACTCACTCACTCACACAATCACTCACTCACTCCTACACTTACTCATTCACTCACTTACTCACTCACTCACTCACTCACACAATCACTCACTCACTCCTACACTCACTCATTCACTCACTCACACTCCCAAGCACACTCACTCACTCACTCACTCCCTCACACACACACTCACTCAGTTACTCACTCACTCACTCCCACATACAGTCATTGCAGCACCATTTCCTCCTCAGGCTCACCAAAACTTCACCCTTCTCGGGCCTGATGTGACCTCATCCTTCCTGGGTCACCAAAACTGTGCTAGATATACCTGACACCCCTGGTTCCAGCCCCATAATATCTTCGCTTGCCAGGCTGGGACTGCACCTTGGACAAGCCTAATTGATATCAGGCACCTAAATAATGTTCCCATTCATTACAAGACAGGAAGCACTCAGCAGGTCTGGCAGCACTGACCAGGAGAGAAACACAGTTAACCTTTCAAATCATAGACTCTTGGTTGGAATTGAAAGGGGAAAGAGTGTTAGGACTAGAGAAACAGTAACAAAAAGCAACTTTAAGAACAAATGGCAAATCGCAAGTTGTTTGGGGAAGATGCGGCAGCGTATTGAGGTAATACATGGATGAAATATGTAAAGAAAAGAAGAAAGGCGATTTAAGCTGGAGGAGGTGAGTTAAAATCTAAAATTGCTGAACTCAACATTGAGTCATGAACTGTGTTTCTCTCTTAATAAATACAAAGCTGCTGAGATTTTCCAGCATTTTCTGTTATTGTTTCAGATTCCAGTATCCCCAATGTTTTGCTATTTTTAACATTTATTTTTTCCTTTCTCTTTTTTCAGAAATGCGTTGAATGCAGCAACTGTGAAGGGAACAATCAGCACTTAAAGAGAAATTACCAGGGAAATAGTGAACAAACTCCAGCAATTAAATCCTGCAGGTATTTCATTATAAAATGGGAAACAGCAGAAAGATCTTTGTAAGGACAGGGTCATACTCACTAACCCACCACCTTTCAGATAATTATTCTGAACAACGACTCAATGTTTCTTTTCTGTAAGTAAATTTTTTCTCATTTTAATGAAGTCATTTTTAGGTATTCAACAAAAAACAAACAAAAAACGATAGCTTAATATTCCATTTTTCTCAGGTATGAAAAAATAATTTTGAGAAGAGAAATTAAGTGATGTAACATTATTCCAAAACTGGATTTAAGTTCAAAACCATTTTAGACAGAAGCTGTTTAACTTCTCCAACAGCCAGCCTGCAAAGGACTGATGTGGAATTCATTTAGTTAACCTTAACCTACTGAACATGGATCCACTGTATAAAACTGACACAAATTCTCAAATTGGGGTAATTCTCGTAGAATAGAATCATAGAATCCCTACAGTGCAAAAAGAGGTTGTTTGGCCCATCAAGTCTGCACCGATCACAATCCCACCCAGGCCCTCTCCCCATAATACCATACATTTACACTGCTAGTTCCCCTGACACTAAAGGGCAATTTAATATGGCCAATCAACCTAACCAGCACATTTTTGGACTGTGGGAGGAAACCCATGCAGGCATAGGGAGCATGTGCAAACTCCACACAGTCAGTCACCCAAGGCTGGAATTGAACCCAGGTCTGTGGCGCTGTGAGGCAGCAGTGCTAACCACTGCATCACCCTAATTCTCACAGAAAACCTTACACATGCTGCCATAGGAAATAGGAAAACTTACGCTGGCACAGAGCTAATCTTCAGTGTTCAGAGTTAAGGCACATTATTCAGTTCAAGATATCCTTGGTGATCATTTCTCATTATTTGTGAGTCTATAATTGACATGCGGCAGCAATGTGAATGAAAAATGTAATTTGCCATTTGTTGACAGTAGCCATTGGTCCATCATTATATAAGATCCTGAGGAGTCTTGACAAGGATGTGGAGAGGGCGTTTCCTCTTGTGGGAAAATCCAGAACTGGGATCACTGCTTAAAACCACTGTTTAAAATGGAGATGAGGCAATTTTTTTCCTCTCAGAGGGTCATGAGTCTTGGAACCTCTCTTTCTGAGGAAGTGGTAGAAGCAGAGTCTTTGAATATTTTTAAGGCAGAAACAAGTAGATTCTTGGTGAACAAGGAGGGTGACAGGTTACTGAGAATAGGCAAGATGCATGATTGAGGTTACTATCAGATCAGACACGACTTTATGAAATGGTCAAGCAGCCACGAGGGGTCAAATAGTCTACTGTTGCTCCTTGTTAATATAATCATGTGACTGTTGTAAGGAATAGTGTAACAATAACAAAATCCTCCAAAGATATTTTGCTAGGTACTATAAATAGAAGAAATGTGAATTTAAACAGGAGGTTTGTAGAAGGTAAAATCTGTACAGTGCAGAAGGAGGCCATTTGGCCCATCAATTCAGCACCAACTCTCCAACAGAGAATCTTATCCAGGCCCTGTCCCCATGTATTTACCCTACTAGATTCCCTAAGCTGCACATCTTGGGACACTAATGGGCAATTTAGTACGGCCAAATCAGCTAACCTGCACATTTTTGGAGTGTGCGAGGAAACCGGAGCACCCGGAAAAAAACCCAAGCAGACATGGGGAGAATGTGCAAACTCCACAGATACTGCTGACCACTGTGCCCCCGTGCTGCTTGAATATTGTTTTCCCATGAAGGAATATTACAAGTGTTTACATTCACCTGAATCCACCACATTTGAACCATTGCAAGTTTCTATTCACAAAAGTTTATCATATTTACATCTGATTGTCTCAAAGTTTTTAATTATTAAACATCAGCAAATTACCGGTGAACTAGACAAATACAATCCAATCAGCAACAAACAGGAGTGAGAGCAAGTTCCAAAGATTTTGAGTTTAAATTTGTCAGTCAGCAACATATGTCAATGAAGCGAATGAATCATTCACACTGATCAAAACATCATTCGAAAATCCTCTCAGCCATCTTCTTAAATTCTTCACAATGCTGAAAAGGAGATTTGTAACAATAATAAAAATATAAAGAGTTAGAAGAAAATAATGGAGCTTTCCCGTGTTTGAAGCTTAAACAGTGATTTTTTGGGATCTCTGTATCTTTCTGCCGAGAGGACATAACTTCAGGCTAAAGGGACGATCCTTTAAAACAGAGATGAGGAGGAATTTCTTCAGCCAGAGTGGGGAATCTGTGGAATTCTTTGCCGCAGAAGGCCGTGGAGGCCAGGTCATTGAGTATCTTTAAGACAGAGATAGATAGATTCTTGATTAATAAGGATTTTGGGAAAAGGCAGGAGAAGGGGATGAGAAAAATATCAGCCATGATTGAATGGACTTGATGGGCTGAATGGCCTAATTCTGCTCCTATGCCTTATGGTTTTATGGACAAGCTCACAAATTCACAGTTTTCCACAACTTTCAATCAGCTGAAGAAGTGACTGAAAATCCCGAGAAGGCCTGAATGTGTGCATTCAGCGTCTGGCCAAGATAAGCTATCACAGTAATTAATTTTATTTTCCTAAACATTTTAAGCTTTAATTCTTTATGAGAGAAGTTTTCATAGGAAAGCTATTTTTCTCACAAGAAGACAAAAGCAGAATAGTGAAATATTTTCCAAAAACATTTCAAAGTGTCTTCTATTGGAAACAGAATTTGACATTCTGTTGTTGTACATGACCTTACACATTATACAACCTAGTGCTTTTGCCATTTTTCACATAGTCAACATTGTGGGAGAATATGTATATCGTAAAACTATAACAGGAGTACAATAAATAGAGGAATCGTAAAATTGATATTTTGCTTAACAACAATGTGCTTATGAATAAAGTGACAGTATAAGCCATGGTTTATATTTTCCCAGCGAGGATCGACTCATCGATAAGAGACATAGCCCAACAAATGGAAGAAAATGTTCTAAGAAGACCATGAACTATGATGATGGTAGGTGTGTATGCCCTAAATCATCTGTAGATATTCACAAGGAGCTGGTAATATGGAATGGACCCAATGTAAAGGGCAGCTACAGCTCCTAAAGACAGAACCTGCTGAGAGGCCGTACAGTATTGTGCACAATCAAAGAGGTTGTTGAAGCAAGGAGCTCATCTGCCCCACATTCTGGGGGTTGCTTCTTCTCTCTGTCAGAAAGGCATTAAAGGTTGTTTCTGATGAATGCCAGTTTATCTTCCCATATTAATATTGTGTTCAGTTTCCTGGGCAGGTATTGGTTGAATTGGATTGATAGGGTATCTGCCACGAGAAAACCTGCAAACAGATGTGAAAATAACCTTAGCCAGCATCGCATAACATCAAATTATCCCCGTACTAACAGTGCACTTTTCATCACATTGACTGAGAGTGTCTGTATGGTCCCTGGAAAGACCTTCTTTGTGGGTATTGGCTGCATTCACACACCACAGCAAATTAAACTTCATTACCAATGCTGAAAATGTGTTCTGTGAATGTCTGGAAAGGTAACCCCACAAAGCAAGCCTAACATGTCACTAACGCACACACGGCACAATGCAGGATGACCTCCAGTTCCCATTAGTCTGTGCACAGCATCTCATTACTGCCGCTGGCAAGGCAAAGCTGTTAATAACAAAAGAACGTGGAGCTGAATTAGAGGAGAACTCTTGCTGTTCAAACCCCTCACACAGTATGAGTGTTCTTCACTGAATAGAGAGGATCTGGGCCACAGGGAGATGGAAAGCTCCAAGATCAGGAAAGTACCATTCTTCTCTTGTGACCTTTCTTTCCCTTCTCCCATACACTCGCCCATTCACAATCAGGCATTGCAGCAAAACATTGTACATCCAAAATTGCCAATAATCAACTCCTTTTTTAGCCACCACACTAACACATGGTGCTTTTATTCCTGTAGGTGTGTGAAAAAAGACAACACCTCTCAACACTCAGTGTCACTCATTCTGTCCATAACAGCAGCAGAACATATACACCCAGCCATGTCACTGATTAGAGCCTGTTCAGATGGACACTTCTCTTACCACCCTGGCATCACTTCCTGCAACCTTTGAATTGCAACCATGATTTCTGTTAAATTAATCACAGAGATGCAGGGAGGCTGAAATAAATCTCTTCAGTTTGAACAGTTGTTATAGAAAAGCTCTTTGGTCGAGAGTTTGATCACAATTTCCTGATATTAGCATAAATAGTGCAAAAAGAATCACTGAATGCAGATTAGTGCAATTCAAAGCAGCATTATCCTTTGCACAAAGTGAAAAATATTATCTACCCACATGATTGGCCATCAGACATTTCTGCAAATTGTGTTTGTTTGCAGATCTTCAAAGAGGCTCCAAAAAATTAAGCTGCAGTTTTTGGGTGGAGGAAAACTAACAGACAAGTTTTTAAAAGTTAGAATGGTTTTGTAACTCACTAAGGACCTGGGTATTGTGTTCCAATCGAAATAGAAAATATTTTGATGTATATTTTTGGAAGCCTGACTTGGAATGTTTATTGCAAAAAAAAGAAAACCGAAGGTGTACTGAGGCAGCTCAGAGTGGAACATGTGCCAGAATTTTACTGTTTCGCCTCCCCCCCCCGTAAGGGAATCAGAGCAGGGGAGGGACGGACAATGGAAAGGTCCATTGAGCTCAAGTGGGATTTTACGGTTTCGGGGCGAGCAAGGCTATAAATTCCCATTTTTGCTGTCTGAAGAAAATTTAAATTCTATTGCACTTCCAGTAATGTACAATTTCAAATATTTTGGAACATTTACAGGTTTTGTGAATAAAATATAGTTTGGGGAAAGAGAATAACAACAGATTCTGAAGGAATAACTGAACCCATCGGTGAAAATGGATAAAGAAAATGAGTCAAACAGAACATGGACGGCAGTGTGGTTTGGGCTTACAACCATGGGAATGTGTGTAGCTCACTGCACCTTGATTAACTGACAGCGCAATGCAGCAGCATCGAGCTCTGCTCCAGAATTACCCTGTTCAGGGGTCTGTTCATAGGTTGATCCTGGGGCTTGATCCTCAAACACAGAGTGTAGAAGATACTATCATCATGCCCTTCAGTCATCAAGCTCATGTAACCATCAGCCCTGGGAATATTCTTAACTCTGGTGCTTGTGACAAACAGGAGGTGGGATATAGAATCATAGTCATAGAGATTTGCAGCACGGAAACAGGCTGTTCAGCCCAACTTGTCTGTACCGCCCTTTTTTTTCCTAAAATCCCTAAGCTAATCCCAATTCCCACATTTGGCCCATATTCCTCTAAACCCATGGTACCCATATAACTGTTTAAACACTTTTTAAGAGACAAAATTGTACCCACCTCTACTACTACCTCTGGCAGCTTGTTCCAGACATTAACCACACTTTGTGTGAAAAAAATTGCCCCTTGTATCTCTCCCCTCTCACCTTAAACCAATGCCATTTAGTTTTAGACTCCCCTACCTTTGGGAAAAGATATTGACTATCTAGCTGATCTGTGCCCCTCATTATTTTATAGACCTCTATAAGGTCACCCCTCAGTCTATCCAGCCTCTCCTTATAAAAAAATCCATCAAGTCCCGGTAGCATCCTGGTAAATCTTTTCTGCACTCTTTTGAGTTTAATAATATCCTTTCTATGATAGGATGTCCAGAATTGCACACAGTATTCCAAGTGTGGCCTTACCAATATCTTGTACAACTTCAACAAGACGTCCCAACTCTTGTATTCAATGTTCTAACTGATGAAACCAAGCATGCTGAATGCCTTCTTCACTATTCTGTCCACCTGTGACTCCACTTTCAAGGAACATGTATCCCAAGATTTCTTGTTCTGTAACTCTCCCTAATGTTCTACCATTAACTGAGTAAGTCCTGCCTTGGTTCGATCGACCAAAATGCATCACCTCGCATTTATCTGAATTAAACTCCATCTGCCATTCGTCACTCCATTGGCCCAAAACTGAGATACAAACTGAGACTGGAGAACTTTGTTCCCAATCCACATTCCTGTGTCGGAGCCAAGTCAGCGTGTAGGATAAGTTCCCAGTTATATCTCCGCTCTGCAATATCGGCAGTCTGTCACTGCACTAGCAATCTGTCACTGCACTGGCCATCTTTCACTGCACTGGCCATCTTTCACTGCACTGGCCATCTTTCACTGCACTGGCCATCTTTCACTGCACTGACAGTTTTTCATTGCACTGCAGTCTGTTGCTGCACTAGTGGTCTATCACTGAACTAGCAGTCTTTCATTACACTGGCGGTCTGTCAGTGCACTGGCGGTCTTTCTTTGCACTGGTGGTCTTTCTTTGCACTGGCAGTCTGTCATTACAGCCACACAAAGGGACTGTCTGTCTGGAAAATGTTTGAAGGAGGAAGGAATTCAGTTGATTTGAAGTCCAGGTGGAATCAGTGATTGTGGGAGTAGCCGGGAGCGGTAGCAACGTATCATCTCAGTATTGGTGCTGCTTTGGTTCCAGCTAATGAACCTTGCCTTTCAGAAAGGCAAATCCAAAGCTAAATGCTGGAGTCAGAAAGCACAGCCCTCCAGTCACCATTGGTATCTTAAGGCAGTTAGTTAAGGAGTTTGAACAGTAAGAGTTAGCAGACTGTTTGACTATGCAGAACACCAGAGTTGGACCTCAATCTGTCCTCACCCAGCCTTGCAGCAAGAGGGAAAAAGCAGCAATCACAAGCTTGAACTCTGAGGATATTTGTTATGGAACCAGGATATTCTGGTCTGTCTTTGGCCATTACAACATCGGGAGATAGTATCATTTCCATGTGTTGTGGTTCTGAATGACATTTTTTCCATTTTCTCA
Source organism: Sphyrna mokarran (assembly GCA_024679065.1). Classification (NCBI taxonomy): domain Eukaryota; kingdom Metazoa; phylum Chordata; class Chondrichthyes; order Carcharhiniformes; family Carcharhinidae; genus Sphyrna; species Sphyrna mokarran. The sequence goes on from JAGIQG010000024.1 coordinate 2,505,113, forward strand.
CAGATTGTGAGTCTGATAACGGGCATTGCAAAGTTCATCAAATCAGATGTTACAACTGTGGCCGTAGAAAGAATAAGCAAGAGGATGAGTGTTGTGGGGATAGAGGCAGTCACAGTAATCACTGTATCAAAGACAGAACAGACGAACAATACTTTGACTCCAGGATAAATGAAGTTCCCTCAAAGCACCTTCAAGAAAGGAGGTTAGTCATAAGTTAATGATATCAAAATATAAACTAAAGTCTTAAAAATCCAATCATTTGTTTCCCAACTGCAAATCAATTTCCTTCTTGGACCGAGCTATTCCCATGGGAATATCATCACATAACATCCCAGTTATGATATCAATTTTCCTCTGAACCACAGGGTTCCAGGTCCAAATCCCACTTCTGTCCCACAATAAACAAGATTGGTGCCCCAGCACAGTGTCCAGGGAACGTTACACTGTCAGAGCTATTGTATTTTGAATCAGACATTAAAATAAAGCCACACCTGCGGCTCAGGTGGATGTAACAAAATTCCCATGGCACCACTTTGAAGAAGGACAGATTATCTGGTCATGCGGCCATTACTGTTTGTGGGATCTTGCTGTGCACAAAAATGGCTGCCACGTTTCCAGCACAACAGTTACTATAATTCAAAAAATACCTCACTGGCTATAATCAGCTGGTCATGCTAAGGCGCTATATCAATGCAACTATTTCTTTGTTATCAGAATAACATTTCAGCGATTTTGTTACTCAACATCTTTAATCAGTGTCAGTTTAGTTTGATTTAATTGTTGCTGGGAAGGTGGGAACATTTGGCCTGACAGTTTGGTGGCACAATGCCAGTTTCCAGTTGCTAAATAGGATCCAGAGCGTCCAGGAAAGGGGGCGGGAAGTACACACTCAGAGTGAAGCAGAAGTATGCTGCCTGCCATATTGCTGTGCCCAGGACGTTTGCGGATTCGGGGCCTGTTTGAGGCCTCTGTGTAATGTCGGGTTGCCCTGGAACACCAAGTTTACAAGCAGCGTAACTGGCAATCCTTTCACAGTCAGTTTGTAAAAAAATAGATGCTGCGTTTCACCGCACCTCACTGCTGCCTCCAACTTTCCCTCGTAACAGCTCAACGACCCCCGCCAGAAATCTACAATGGGAAAGTCTGGAAAGTTGGGCAGGATTTTCCAACCTCGGATTGAGTGAGGCTGTAAAATCCTGTGTCACATCTCAGTCTCCCCAAACCTCCCACTCAGATTAGCCCTTCTCTCCCAATCGCCATGACTCCCAGTAATTTTCCTCTTTTCAGATGAGAACCATTGCCAGAACTGTCCAGTGACACCCAACAGTGAACCTCCCAGTGGCACCCAGTGGTGATCTGCCCAGTGACACCCACTGGGTGATCTCCCCAGTGATACCCAACAGTGAACTGCCCCATGGCACCCAGTGGGTGAACTGCTCAGTGACACCCCCCAGATGATCTGTACAGTGACACCCAATAGTGAACTGCCCTGTGGCACCCAGTGGGTGATCTCACTAGTGATACCCAACAGTGAACTGTCCCATGGCACCCAGTGGGTGATTTGCTCAGTGGTACCCAGCGGGTGAGGCTGAAATTCCAGTACCAGGAACACTCTTACACTCAGGAACTCATTTTTAGGTCAGTGTATATTGTAACTGGATTATTAAAAGAACTGAGATCCAGGTGACCCAGCCTCCCTCACACGGTCACTGATGGATGTCATTAATGGTTACATTGATGGAGTGCAGCTCCTGCACCAGTGCAGGAACAATATCCTGGACCAAGGTCACCATAGCAACTGCCAACCTGCCAGCATTGACCTCAGTGCATTGGCATGCTGACACCACCAACTCAGACTGAACGTGGACAGAACTGTCCAGTTTAAGGAGTACAGCTGATATCCCTTCCTGAGGTGTGTGAGTCACTGGGCTGGTGGAGGGTGTGGATGAGTCCAAACTCTGTGACGGATCTCCTGCTCTGTATCCGACCCCTGGTTTCTGTATCCAAAGTGTTCTCGAGGCTGGAGTTTCGGGCCCGGGTTGTGATGTCCTCGGGGTCTTTCCCGAGGGGCCAAAGAAAGAAAGGAGAGATTATTTGTACATGGCAGGTGACTCTGAAGCAGGACAAGGCACCCCCAGTGTGGCTGTCTGAGGGATGAGCTGGTGTAGAACCCTCACTTGGGTTTGTGCCCTCATCTCACTGTCAGCACGGGGATGATCACTGTTCTCTCTGGCAAGCTCTATGGCTTGGTTTTTGAACTGAGAGGAGCTTGTTTTGCTGCACTCTACCCGCTCCCCCACCTCACTCCCCCACTCCTACCTCCGGCTTGGGACCTGTCGCTGTGAGCTTGACCTGGATAAAGACAGAGGGAGAGAGTGTGAGCAGGACCAGGACAGATGATAAGGGTGGCTGGTATGTGGGCAGTGAGTGGAACCATGGACGGGAAGGAGATGTGAATTCCAATGGAGATGAGGCCAGATAGAGATATCAGGATTTGTGAGAGAGTCAAGGGTGATGTCCCTTAAACTGACCATGAGTGAGAGCCCTCTGAGTGTGTGAAGGGCTGGGTGTGTCTGTGAGGGGTGGGTGTGCAAGAGGCTGGGCGAGTGTGCAAGAGCTGGGTGAGTGTGTGAGGGGCTGGATGAGTGCGTGAGAGGCTGGGCGGTTGGCCAAGTGGCTGGGTTAGTGTAAGTAATGCAATGGTTAACTTAATTTCATGATGCAGATGAGATCATTCATCCTCTTCCTGCACCATGTTGGTGTTGCCCATTGCTGCCACTGCCTCTCAAGCTATTTGCTGGATGTCCTGTGGGCAGAGAGGGTTAAAGGTCAATGCGGCTGGCCCCGATTGTACCCAACAGGGGCGATAGTGAGGCTCCACCAAATTTTGGGTCTTTCTGGGTTTTGGAGCAGTGGAACAGCCCTGGGCTGCTGACATTGAGAACACAGTGTGACCGCTGGAGTGAGGAAGCGGTGAGTTGATGGGAGTGGGTGGGTGGGCAGATCAGAGGCCAGACCCGCAGTAATCCGGCATGTTCCCATTTGTGCACAATTAATTTATCATGCAGTGGAGGATTTGGCACAAAAACCCGTCATAGCAACCGGCAGGTCGAGCACTTGATGAAATCTTGCTGCTGTTTACATCAGTAATATCTTCCAGCCCCGCCAACAGCATACCCCTGCTATGGGTTTCCAGGCAGTGAGGGGAGTGGGCAGCGGGAAACCCCGTTCATTGTGGTGGGACCATAAGAACCTGCTGCTAGTGAGTGACACACTACCTCCCACTGCCACAAAATAATCCGCAGAGAGAGAAAAACCACCGTTTTTCACGCCGGCCTCTGCACTTTGGGGGAAAAGCCACCCTCCGTGTGTACGTAATAAACCCATTTTTATATTCATCAACACCACCAACAGAATATTGCTTGTTTGTGGGATCTTGCTGTGCATGAATTGCCTGCCAGGCTTTTTTCACATAACAGCAGGTGTCCCCACTTGGAGAAGTAGAACATTTTGGGACACCCTGAAATTCGATAGAATATTTATTTTTCTTTCATCAGATTTCCTCTCAAAACATTTAATTTTTCAATCAGTTTGTAAATCTGTCCGCTGTGTGTGATCCGATCTGTGCAGCCAGGCATCACCCTCCTTGCTGCTTATCCCCTCTTTTCCATTATAACATTGCAGCAATGCTGGATCGAGAATGCGGTATCCTAGATACACAAACAAACTGAGAACAAGGTCGGTAAAGTATAAACAAGCTGTGATTAGTGATGTGGTCACTTGAACCAATTGAATTATTTTGATATGAAATAGCAGATGCAGGGCACAGTCTGAAAAATAAACATATAATTTGGTAAAGTCAAATATCAGGTACTCAGCGAGGAAGAAGGAAAGGGGGTCAAACACTCTGTTCCAGTTGGATTTAAGGTGAAAGTACATGCCTCCTTCGCACTCCTTGGGAAATTCCAATCTTGCTGAAAACTGAAGCAAATATTTAAAAGGATCATACAATCTCTGCAGTGTAAAAGGCAGCTAATTGGCCCATCGAACCTACACCGACGCTCCTACAGGGCATCCTACCCAGACCCTATCCCTACCTCCACATAGTGACCCTGCTAATCCCCCAAACCTACACATCTTGGGAGGCTTATGGATTGGCCTTGTTAAATTGCCCATCTAACCTGCACATCTTTGGACTGTGGAAGGAAATCTGGCACTGTGAGACAGCAATGCCAATCACTGTGCCATCCTGTCACATAGAAGTTCCTACCTTGGTGGTTATTTTGTTCACAATATTTTTAAATTTTCCAGTGTGGATTTGATCCGCCTGGAACCAGATAAAGATTTTCCAAATTATTTCTACTTGTGTCTATTTCCGTAGCCTATTTATTTATCATTGTTATATTCCTCTTTTCTAGTCTCTTTGCTTGGAATAATGCAACTTTGGAGAGCCAGACTGGCCGAGCTTGGATAAGAGAAAGCTCCTTGATCCTTCCTTATGATTGGGAGGATGACTGTGAAATGATTGACTGGATAATTGATCAGTATGTGCAGGAAGATAACAGCATTTCCGCATTCTACAAGGGCAAGATCATTCAAAACTTAAAGGATGCTTTGGGAATCACATCTGTAGTTGCAAACCCTGAAAATCTTCCAAACAGACTCCAAAACCACTTGCTAGATACAAGCATCCCAGACATCCTGAAGGTAGTCAGCCAATCAATTATTTTCCTCATTCAAATTTAAGTAGAAATGAGACATTATTCACCATTTCCAGTTACTTTATCTCATGCTCTGCAGTTGATGTCAAGATTTTGTTTCACCTCTACATGTTACAGCTGCTGAACGTAATCTAAATGTCCACTTCTCTCGTGTGATGCTGGATAGGAAATGGTAATGAACCAATTAACAGTCAGCATTTTCCCAGCCAAACTTCATCCTATTCTTGTTTAGTGTTAGTAGATAAACACTTTCCAACAATACTTTCTGGATAATGAGTAGCAGCAGGATCTTGAGTGGTTTATTTTCCCCTGTAACAGCTCCTGTCAACTCTCCCACACCTATTACAGCTCCAGCCAAGACCCAACTAACTCTGAACAGAGTGGTTCGGGCACAGAGACCTTCCCATTACCCAATAACACTGCAGTCAACAATTAAACCACAGGGGAACTTTACAAATGTATTTCCAACTTTGCATTAGGCAATGGCATCTGAATTCTGAAGCTCTGATGGCCAAATCAAATACATGGTAAATTTTACTCAAATGGAATTTTAAAAGAAATATAATTCTTGGGTATTTGGACATTGGCTTTTCACCTGAAGGTTTGCACTTCTGACTGACAGCACGAGGGACATGGATTTGATTCCAGTTTGCCCTGTACCTGTGTGGGTTTCTTCTGGGTGCTCTAGTTTCCTCCCCTGTCAAAAGATGTACAGATTAGGTGGATTGGCCATGAAAAATGGTTAGACTGTTGCCTCATAGCGCCAGGGACACAGGCTCAGTTCCTGCCTCGGGTCACTGTCTGTGTGGAGTTTATATGTTTTCCCCGTGTTCACGTGGGTTTCCTCCCACAGTGCAAAGATGTGCAGGTTAGGTTGATTGGCTATGTTAAATTGGCCCTAGTATCAGGGAGATTATCAGGGTAAAGCAGGGTTACGGGGATAGGGCTTGGATGGGATTGTGGTCAGTGCAGACTTGATGGGTCGAGTGGCCTCCTTCTGTAATATATGGGTTCTATGATTCTGTGAAAATGTGCGGGGTTATAGGAGTAAGGTGGAGGGGTGGGCCTGGAAAGGATGCTCTTTTAGAAATTCAGTGTAGACTCGATGGGCTAAATGGCCTCCTTCTTCATTGCTGGAATTATGTGAATCCAAGATTCAGCTTTGGAGCACTTTGCAAATGTACGTAATAGGGTTATCACCCTTTAGCCTGTCTGAAGCATAGCTGAGATCTGGCAGGGGTAAGGGGGATGCGATAGGGGAACACGGGATGCCGTGTACTGATATACTACACAGAAACACCTGGTCAACATTAAAACACAAATATTCAGCAGAGCAGGTAGCAGCTGTGCAGAGAGGAACTGAGTTAACACTCGGCTCCAATGGATGTTTCAGCATTTTCTGTTTTTGTTTCAGATTTCCAGCCAGCACAGTTCCTGCTTTTGGATTAGTTACTCTGATTATACTGGTAACTATAGAAACATAGTTTACTTCTTTCTTGAAAAGAGGCCTGAGCAATCCACCACTTCTCTTCTCTGCCTGGCAACTTCTCCTTTAACTCATCCCATTTTCTCCAAATCGAAGATGTGGTAATGGCTACCTGTACGGGGTCCAAACTACACTTGTCTTTTTATGCAGTATGTAGAAGATAACTTTTTTTGTCCAACCCCGGTCCACTCCCACAACTCCTTTACTGGTACATCAATGACTATTTTGGTGCCGCTTCATGTCCTTGTCCAGACCTCAAAAAATACATCAACTTCACTTCTAGTTTCCACCCCTCAATCACCTTCACCTGGTCCATCTCAGACACTTCCCTTTCTTGATCTTTCTGTCTCCATTTCCGGCAATAAACTATTTACCAATAACAAAGCCCACTGACTCTCGCAGCTGTCTGGACTACAGCACTTCACACCCTACATCCTGTAAAGACTCTATCCCTTTCTCTCACCTCCATCGCATTTATTTTGATGATGTCACCTTCCAAAATGGTGCTTCTAAAATGTGCTCTTTTTTCCACAATCATGGTTTCTGCCTTAGCTCAGAGTGCAGTCCATCTCCTGTACCATGACCCTCACCCACTCCCCACCCTCCCAGAAAAAGGATAGAGTTCCCCCTTGTTCTCACATTTCATCTCAACCAGTCTCCACATAAAAAGCATAATCTTCTGCTATTTTCACCAACTCCGTGTGATGCCTCCAAACATGTCTTCACTTCACTACTTCTGTCAGCATTCTGCAGAGACTGTTCCCTCAGGGATAATCTAGTCCACTCCTCCACTATACCCAGCACCTCTCCTGTCACCCATGGCACCTTCCCATACAATCGCAGAAGGTGTAACACTTCCCCTTTTACCTTTTCGATGCTTCTCACCCAAGGTCCAAACACACATTCCAGGTTAAGCAGTGTTTCACTTGCACTCTTTCTATTTGGCGTATTGTATTCACTGCTCCCAGTGTGGTCTTCTCTATATCAGAGAGACCAAGTGTAGACTGGGTGATCACTTTGCTCACCTTCAGTGTGTGTACAGTCAGGACCCTGACCTTCCAGTTGCTTGCCATTTTATCACACGATTCTGTTCCCACGCCTGTCCCTGGCCTCAGTGCAATCCAACGCCAGCATCTCCACATCATGACTGCTGCAATGTTCCAGTGAAACTTAACACAAACTGGAGAAATAGCATCTCATCTTCCGGCTAGGCACTTTCGGTCTCAACGTCAAATTCAACAACTTCAGATGATTTACTCTACCCCTTTTATTTAATTTTTTACTGTTCTCTATCTTTTATTTCTTCATTGTCTTTCTTTTTCTTCCCCTTCCATTCTTTCTCCCTATTTTATCCTCCCTTCCCCCCCGACTTTCCCTTTCCCCACTTTTTCCTCAATATTACCTCTTTCCACAATCCCCCCACATCTTCATCTGTCACAGTTAACCTTCTGATTTCAGTTTCTCTACCGTTTGGTCTTTACACCCACAATAATTTGCTTTTATCTATGGAAACAAATTTACTTGAAATTATTTTTAAGTTTTAATATATGCTGTCTGACATGTTTCACACTGAGATCCTGTTACTGCTCATTACAGAATCACAGAATCACTGAATTATTCCAGCCCAAAAGGAGGCCATTCAGCCCATTGTGTCCGCACCAACTCCCTGAATGAACATTTCCCTTCATTCCATTCTCCTGCCTTCTTCCCATATCCCTGTACACCTTATCCTCAGCTCATGTTTAATAATGGAGAAAGAGGCTGAGAGGAGATTTGATAGAGGTAAACCATGAAGGGTCAGGACAGAATAAATAAGGAAAACTCTTCCCACCAGTGAAAGATCCAAGAATGATAGAGTGCACAGATTTAATGTAATTAGTAAAAAACGTTTCTTCAAAATGCAGTTATTGAAAATACAACAAAACGTACTCCATCTTATAAATCAAAGAAAGGGTTTAATAAAGAAACATCATTACTCCAAATTTGAGGCCCCACCCTAGGCCACTCCAAGCTCTCCACCATTCTATATAGTTCCTTATTTATAGTGAATCAGCTGGTCAGCTGACTATTACATCACTCTGTAATTTACTGGGTCAGCTGACCCTGACATCTTGTTCCTATTGGTCACATTCCATCCAATCAAAGTTGTCACTGGTTGTATTCTAACAGAAGAAGCAAAAGTGACAAGAAAATGATTCAGTGATTATTATTGTAAAGTGTTTAACAATTGACATTAAGAAGAATAGGATGAAGTTACTTAGTGGCGATCAATGATGCCTCGGTTTGTTTGGACAATGCACGTTCTTAACTCAAAACCATCTATAAATAGCAAAGATTAGAGTGAAGGATGCGGTTGTGTTGTGGTACTGTCACTGGTAATAATAGTCTAGTAGAGCTGAGTAGTCCTCGGGGGTTCGGATTCAAATCCCACAGCCGCAGATGGCAAAATTTGAATCCAATAAAAATCTGGAATTAAAAATCAAATGATGACCATAAAACCAGTTTTGGTTGTGGTAAAAACCCATCTGGTTCACAAATGTTTTTAGGAAAGGAAATCTGTCAACCTTTCCTGGTCTGGCTTACATGTGACTCCAGACCCACAGCTTTTAAATGCCCTCAGAAAAAGTCAAGCAAAGGCACTCAGTTCAGGGGCAATTAGGGATGGGCAATAAATGCTGACCCAGCCAGTGATGCCCACACCAGCTGAATAAATAAAAATAAAGTTTGGCTGAGACAATACTGACTGTTAATGACCTGTAATTATCCAGTGTCAAGTACCAACCAGTGCAGGGCAGTGCCAGGGGCATGTCCCTTTCCCCCAGGGGTAATACCCACCCCCAGAGGGATCCCTTTGACAGCTTCATCTCTGGGTGAACCTGTTGAAAATACAGCGAGGGGGAAGTTATGAGGGGGGGCTAATTATTATATTAAAATATATGTAAATACATTGAAATGAGGTTCTCACACTTTGTGGGTGGAAGTTTGCAACATCCTTGGTGAGACGTGAGGAAAATCACAGAACACAATCTCTCTGAATTTGCAGCCTGCGTCACTGTTCTGACAGTGAACGCAAGCTGAAAATCGCACCTACGTGTAACTGATGTAGTCTAGCAAAGACTAAAGAGCACAGTTAATATTTCAGACAGCGTAGGAACGCTTCCACCTATACTAAAAGCTTAAAATAATCTCAAATAAGCTTGTTTCCATAGTGACTGTCTGCAGATTATCAGACACTAAACTGATGGAATTGAAGTCGTCTGTGATCTTTTCATAATGCGATCTGTGAAGAGTTTTAGAACCCTTCACAGGGACCTTTGAATCCTATGGACCGGCTGCTTCATTTACAAAGCTGATATCAATGTCCCACCTTGTGCTGAGCTGAGTGCAGTCTGCTCTGCTGCTCTGTGGCTGCTGCTGATATTCACAAACTGACAGAATGATTCTGAATATTGCATTAGACAATCTGACCTGATGTCTGATGGACAGGAGAAAAAGAAAATTCATAATGTTTTATTATAACTATATATATATATATATATATATATAATATTTCATTTCACAGACTGCTTGTCTGAGAAACTTTATTACCATAACACAAAAACAAATAAAATCAGAAATCCAAATGTGAGCAAATGTTATCTTGTTGCTCAAAGTTGGTTTTGTTCAGATGCTTGCTGTTTAGTGATTAATAGTTAATCAAATTTAGTATTTAATAAAAACTATTATTTGTTTATGAATGCCACATGTAAGGCTTACATTAACACTGCAATGAAGTTACTATGAAAATCCGATAGTCATCACACTCCGGTGCTTGTTCGGGTACACTGAGGGAGAATTTAGTAAGGTCAATGTGCCCTAACCAGCACATTTTTCAGATGCCAATATACCTTGCTAAGGTTTTGATTGATTTATATTTTTTTTAATATGTTACAAGCAGCCAAACTTATACAAAGCAGACTGCTTTGACTGTGAAAAATGATGCTGGAAAAGGTGGTGTAATATTCAACTTTACAGCAAAGTTGTGACAAATCTAATTCGATTTAGTTGATCAAAGAGAAAATTGAACATCAGTTTTAATCAAGGCAAATCAAAGCTTAATTGTTACTTGTTATAAGATCTCAGTTGTTTGTCACTTCTGTACTTTACTGGGTTACTGTACCATGTTAATGATTTCCTCCTTTCCTGTAGCTTTATTCTGAATCAACTGTGACAGATAGCCAGCCACCTGAAGAAATCTCACATACTGAATCCCTAAAACCCCTAAATTCCAGCCCTCCGTCTCCTTGTAGCAGCGCTCCTTCAATCCTGAACACTATTAGTGAAACAGTCCAGTCTGCGGAAGACAGCCAGTCAGGTACAATAGCAAATCAACACGAGTTTATCAGTCGATACCCACAGCTGTGTCTTCCACATACTAATGCTTCCAGCTTGTAAAATATACAGTAACTAACTGCATTTTTCATGATGGAAAATTTCATATCAAAACATTATTGTTAAAGTTACACGTTAGGAATTCTCACTCTGCTGCCCATCACGTCCGATGCAAATTCCTGTGTCAAATGTTTTAAGAAACTACAAAGAAACATGCAGATAAATGATGTCCAAGGAATAGGAAACCCAAACTGACCTTCTCACCTACAAAACCACATTTCTGATGTCTAGCCAGACTAGCTACTAACCTCTGAATGAACCCATCCAAACAAGGCTGTGACCATCCTGGGACACATTTCTCCGAGCTACACAGTAATATATATTGGGTGATTGTAAATAATTGGCCACATTATTTATCTGACCTTTATTCAGAGCAGGCAGAATTCAGAACAAGAGGAAAAGGCAGTGAGGAAAATAAGGGAAGTATGGGCAGAGAAATCAAGGACCAGAGACAGATTGGGACGTAGCAAAAAATAGTAGGAAAGGGAGAAGAAATGTTAAATGTGCCACATTAAGGTTTTGTACGTGAATGCTTGGAGCATTTGGAACAAAACGGAGGAAATAGTTACATAGATAAATATAAAAAGTTATGATATAGTTGGCATTATGGAGACATGGCTCCAAGGATAGCAATAAAACACTGAAGACAGTGTTTAAGGATGGACAGAAAGGAAAACGTGATGGAGATGTATTGTTGATCAAAGACGATATTGATATTGATATGATATTGAGGAAGGATATTAGTGCAGATGATGTGGAATCTGTACAGGTCGAGTTAAGAAACAGCAAAGGACAAAAATCATTGTTGGGGGTGGTATACAGAATATCAAACTGCAGTGGTAATGTTGGGAAAAGGATTAGACAGGAAATCAGAGATGCATGTGTTAAAGGAACATCTGTGATTATGGGCTTCAGTTTTCATATTTGCTTCAGTCTGCACAAAGGAAGACATGAATAATGTACCAGAAGTTCTGCTGGAAACAAGTTTTAATGAGAAGCTGAAGAAAATCCTCATTTGTAGCAAAATGGTTTTGGGGAATTGATGAGATTGAAGGTGGATAAATCTCCAGGTCCTGATAATCTTCATCCCAGAGTACTTAAGGAAGTAGCCTTGGAAATAGTGGATCTGGGCAGACAGATGGCAGATGGAATTCAATCCTGATAAATGTGAGGTGATGCATTTCAGGAGAAAGAATGTAGGGGGGAGGTATATGATAAAGGGTAAACCTATTAAGAGTATAGAAACGCAGAGGGACCTGGGGGTGCAGATGAACAAGTCTCTGAAGGTGGCAGAGCAGGTGCAGAAGGTTGTGAAGAAAGCATATAGTATGCTAGCCTTGATAGGAAGGTGTATAGAGTACAAGAGCTGGCCTTTAATGTTGCAGTTGTATAAAACGCTGGTTAGACCTCATTTGGAATACTGCGTCCAGTTCTGGCCGCCTTACTACTGGAAGGACGTGGAGACTCTGGAGAGGGTGCAGAGGAGGTTTACCAGGATGCTGCCTGGTATGGAAGGTCTGAGTTATGAGGAGAGGTTAGGTAAATTGGGACTGTTTTCCTTAGAAAGACGTAGACTTAGAGGAGATCTAATAGAGGTGTACAAGGTTATGAGGGGTATAGATAGAGTAAACAGGGTTAAGCTTTTTCCTAGGATGGACTCAAATAGCACGAGGGGTCACAGGCTTAGGGTGATGGGGGTAAGGTATAATTTGGATGCTAGGGGGAGTTTTTTCACACAGAGGGTGGTGGGGGTATGGAATGTGCTGCCAAGTAAAGTGGTGGAGGCAGGTACTCTGGAGTTATTTAAGAAATACTTAGATGGGCAATGAACAGAATGGGAATGGAGGGGTATAGAAAACTGATTTAAAATAGGGATCATGAGCCTTAGGAGTCCCTGGGAAGTGTGTAAATAGATGATGATATTGATGTACTTGTTTTTATCCTACAGGTGCTTTGGTCCACCTTGTTGTCTAATGAGGGGCATACACGCGATGGGTCGTGAGGGGGCTGCTCTTGGATTTTTTTTCGAGAGTATCCTAGTGCTTCACGTCGTTAGTGTACGCTTGACCTGGACCATTGATGGGCAACATGACAGCTCAGTGACTATCGCTGTGCTGTGCAGATACATGGATTTGGGCCTGTGTCTGTGGGAGTTTGCGCATTCTCCCCGTGCTTGCGTGGGTTTTCTCCGGGTGCTCCGGTTTCCTCCCACATCCCAAAGATGTGCTCTTAGGCTAATTGGCAAAACAAATCCTCTCTAAATTGTCTCAAATTTGGTTTTAAATCCATAGATCTATAAAACGTTGACAGGGATCGCGGGTAGAGGTGGAAACATTGGGGTGGTGGCGCGGGCTCGTTGGGCCAAAGGGCCTGTTTCCCGTGCTGTTTTGTTCTTTGTTCTTTGTTCATTGGTGGTTAGATAAGGACACCAAAACTGCTACAACATTCCAGGTGTTGCCTCATCAATGTCCTATATATTTCAGCAAAATATCCCTGTCGCTATACTCAAATCCTCTCGCAATGAAGGCAACATACCACTTGCCTTCTTTACTGCCTGCTATACCTGCGCAGTTACTTTCAGTGACTGATACATGAGAACACCAAGGTTTCACTGAGCATCCAACTCTCTCAATTTACACCCATTCAAATAATAATCCGCCTATCACTGCTACCAAAGTGGATAAGTTCACATTTATCCACATTATACTGTATCTGCCATGAATTTGCCCATTCACTCAGCCTGTCCAAATCATGCTGAAACATCTCTGCATCCTCCTCACAGTTTATTCTCCCACCCAACTTTGTATCATCTGCAATGTGGGGATAGGACATTCAGTTCCCTTTTCCAAATCATTAATATATAATATGAACAGTTGGGGTTCGAGCACAGATCCACGTGGAACCCATTGGTCACTAACTGCCAACTCTTTGCTTCCTAACTGCTAACCAGCTTTTGCTCCATCGCAAGACACTACTTGCAATCCCATGTGCTTTAACTTTACACAGTACTCTGTTATGTGAGACTTTGTTGAAAGCTTTCTGGAAGTTTAAATAAAGCACATCCACTGGTTCTCCTTAATCAACTCTACTAGTTACATCCTCACATCAGAACATTGGTTAAAAAGGATTGCAGGGCAGAATGCTGGGATGCGGGGGTGTGGGGCAGGAGCAGAATGCCGGGGGAGGGGGATATGGGGCAGGGGCAGGACGCTGGGGTAGGGGGTGGTGCTGGGCAGGGGCAGAATGCTGGGGGTGGGGGCACTAGTGTGGGCGGGGTAGAATGCCGAGGGAGGAGGTGGTGCCGGGCAGGGACAGAATGCTGGGGGGGGTGGGGAGAGGGTTGCGGGTGTGGGGCAGGGGTAGAATGCTGGGGAGGAGGTGGTGCCAGGCAGGGACAGAATGCTGGAGGGCAGGGCAGAATGCTGTGGGAGGGGGGTTTGGAAAATGATTTGGAAAAGGGAACTGAACGTTCTATCCTCACATTACAGATGATACAAAGTTGGGTGGGAGAATAAACTGTGAGGAGGATGCAGAGATGTTTCAGCATGATTTGGACAGGCTGAGTGAATGGGCAAATGCATGGCAGATACATTATAATGTGGATAAATGATTGTTATTTGAATGGGCAGAGGCAGAATGCTGGAGGGGGTGGGGGGGTGGTGCCGGGCAGGAACAGAATACTGGAGAGGGGGTGTGGGGCAGGGGCAGAATGCTGGGGGAGGGGTGGGGGAAATATAAAGAAAAGAATCAATTAGATGACAAGCAGAGGCAGTTAAGCCGTGGACAATAATTCAATAATTCATATTATGCTTTGCTATTTCCCCAGCCGAAAAAGAGCAACGTTGCAAAGAGAATCCTGAAGTGTGCAATTAGATAAAGCACTTTTAATTATCAGCAAAACAATACGTTCCCAGGTAAAGAGATAGTTATATCCTGATAATGATTTGATAATTAGGACTTGATTATCCTTAGTTTTGGATTTCTATAGAATCACCTTTAATAATAAACAGTTTGAAGAATCACAAGTGTGTTACTCAGGAATCTGAAAACCACACAATTTTTAAAAAATATTTCACTGAACGTGGGCCAATATTTATTGCTGGTCTTTTATTGTCATGAGAAGGTGGTGGTGAGCTTCCTTCTTAAAGTATTGCAATTTCTGAGATTTAGGTATACCCTTGGCACTGTTAGGAATGGAGTTCCAGGATTTTGACCCAGTGACAGTGGAAGAACAGTGATATATTTCCAAGTTAGGATGGTGAGTGACTTGGAGGAGAACCTCCAGGTGGTGGTATCTGCTACCCTTGTCCTTCCAGATGGTGGTAGACATAGGTTAGGTGCTGTGTAAAGAGCTGTGTGTCTGAGCCTCCTTTGGTGTGTGGTCAATTTAAAGGATCAACAATAGACTTCTGTGGCTTTAAGATTAAAGAAAGTCTCCCTAAATTGTCTCAAATTTGGTTTTTAATCCATAGATCTATAAACATGGACAGGGATCACGGGTAGAGGTGGGAACATCGAGGTGGCGGCGCGGGCTCATTGGGCCGAAGGGCCTGTTTCCCGTGCTGTTTTGTTCTTTGTTCTTTGTTACTTCTTCATTTTGAGACTACAACATTCATCAATTACTCAGCACTCACTCACGCGTGTATGCATGTACACACACAAGAACATAGGCACACAAACATACATACACAAATACACAGACACATAAAAATACAGAGACACACATGTGCACACGCTCATTTGCATGTTAATGTAATTACATGCGCTCATGTAAGTTGTAGTTCAGATGAGTTCAGATAACTGGAATCAGATATTGGAGCTACTGTAGAATTCCCACAAAAAAACAATGATTGTTCAGCAAATCGTGGCATTAGGCACTTGTAACTTTAATATCAGGAGGTCTAGTTTCTTTACAAGTGATTTTTGATTTAAGAATCTGAGGAAGATTTTTGAAGATGTTACTGTCTATTCATAAAAGACAAAGGTCACACTCCCTTTTCTACAGCTGGAATTCTACTGTCCTGCCTGTCACAGGATTTGGAATGGGCAAGGGGCGGACAATGGAAAGATCCATTGGCCTCGGGTAGAATTTTCCGGTCTCGGGGCGAGCGAGGCTGTGTAATCCTGCCCATTGTGTCTTTCAGCAGACTGTCCAGCTCTCTCTCTGGATCACTCTCTGAGTCCATAGCCAGCACTATGTAATAGGAGATGGATGATAGTCTTTCAAATTTAACTTTGAGATAACTTCCATTTTCTCACTAGCTGTGTTTTGTTAAATTGCAAACTTGGGGAGTTGAGAGGTCCATTGTTTGGAGTGAACCTCAAATAATGTCAGGTTTGAATGACACAAATGCGTGTTGTCTGGGTATGTCCATTCCAGGAGGAGTTCCCACCCAGGGTGAGTCAATTAGAACTTTCTAGAAGCTTTAGATAGTCTGTGTAATATAAGCAAAATTCATTTGACTGGTGGTAGTCATCTTTGCCACCTTTTGAGTGCCAATTTTAAAATGTAAAAGAAAGTTCCAGAAGTTTCCACAGGAAGACATTCCTGTTTGAAGTTATTGATTTAACACAGCGCTATATCCAGTTATCCTTTGCCTGATATTGGGCAGTGCTTTCAAATCACACCAGAAAACATCTCTCAGAAATGGACAGAAATATAAGAGGAAGCCCAATGTTTTATCTCTGCTCACCCAACTCCCCAGTGTAACTTAAATCAAAATTCTTCTGAATCATGTTAATGGAAAACTTTTTTCCTGAGGTTTTGTGCCTACTCAAGTAATGATTAAATAGTCCAACCTTTACCCTGTACTCCCTGATGAATATGAATGAAAGGGTTTTAACCAATCAGAATATTCATAAAATAAATACACAATGCAGATTTCAAATAAGAAGTTTAATTTGCCACACTGAACTCCACAGCTGTGCTGTAATACTGGGTGATAGTGTACATGGAAGATCAGATTGTAATTAAGTGCATTTGTAGCATTTTGATCAGAGTTTTATGAAAGAGACTGTAATAGTATTATAATGTTTAATAAAGGAGAAACTGCTATTAACATTGCGGTATTCCTTCTCATTTTTATCCAAAGCTTGCAATAATCTCTGGAAAGGTCGCAGTACTCTCCAAACAATTCATTGTTTTAAAAACCAAAATGTCATTTTATTGTAGAAATTCATTTCATCACTATTATTATAAAATCAGACAAAGGATCAGAGGTCAATCCTTTTAAAGCAATGAAATGTCTGCAAAATAACAGCAAACAAAATAGCATTGCATCGTTTGATATTTTATATCTTTCTGTTCTTTCCACAGGGAAAACAAATCCAACATTCCGACGTTTACCTGTGACACTGCGAGTGTTAGAAACACCACAATGTGCTAAATCTTACAGCAATTTAGAAATTGAAAATCTCCAACAAAGTAGTCTGCTGTAACAGCCAAGCTTTTACTTTAAGAAGTGTTGGAAATTAAAACTTCAACATATTCAGATTATTGTTTGTTAAAGAATACACATCTGTGAAATTCTTATTTCTAAGCTATTAATTATTGCCAAGTATCATAACAGTTTTTTTTAAATCTCTTGTGAAACTTTACAGTGTTATGCTTTCAGTTGGGACCACTAATATTTTTAGTTTTTGTTTAGATTCCAAAAACCCAGGTATTTGCAAAAAAGAATGATTTAACAAAAGAATTTCAGAAACAGAAAATTCAAAGAACATGAACTGAAACAGCTCTGTGTTATCTTAAAAAGTTGGTTATATTAAAGATGATAAAAATAATATGAACAGAATTACTTATACTCTAAATCAAATATATTAACTCCACTTTCCATCTACATCCATTTTACTTACACGCCAAAATTGTCAACTCAGTTAGTTATCAAGAGACCAAGCGATAAACCCGCCACTTATTGTTAATTGACTGAGAAGGATTGATATTTCTTGGACCTTCCTTTCACTTCCAGCAAGTTGCCTTTTCAAATCTTCTCCAATCATCCGAAAATTGCAAGCTCCCCATTCAGTATAGCAACATTTTTAGATTTCAATGTTAAACCTAGCCATCTCGGGAGAGAACTCTCCTGGTTCCAATATTTATTAATTCTGGGAGTTTTGCAACAGAAACTCCCTCTCTCCCTCCAGCTTGCTTTTTTTTTTGAAATTCTGCTCACTGTTAGTAGATCTTCAGCTAAAACAGGAGTTTAAATTTTTTTTGCGTACACCTAGGGCAGACTTTTCCCATCCCACCTGCCATGGGAATCGTAGTGGGTGGGACACGGATCATGCAACAGTCTGTTGACCTCAGGGGGTATTTTGGGGGAACTCAGCCAGAAAGTTCCACCCCTGGAATTTCAACTGAAAGGAATGTTTACTTTATCCAGTTTGTTCTAAATTCTAAAACTCATCTGCATGAACCCAGAAGAATACTCCTGGAACTAACCTATGTTGACTTTCTTTCCAATATCTCCTGGGCAACCTGGTCACATGATCATTCACTTTAAGCCAGTGGCTGTTTTGCAGAAATCAGATATTTTAGAAACTTAGCTCTTAAGGGGACCATCACCCCAAGATAAGATAACTGTTTTTTTCCAAAGATATATGGGCTGTTGCAATGTTGTTGTACACTGATTGCAAAAGCCTCTGACACGCCCATTCAATCTTCTCTAACAGACACATTTTTACACTCAGAGATTAATTTTCACACACAATATACAGGCAGCTGTATCTCTGCTGTTCTGAAAATGATGTCTGCATGTCTGATAAGCAAAGCAAAATTAAATTCATGAGGTGAGTAGAACAATATGAAGATGGGAAAGAAGGAGTGACAAAGAGAATTGTTTATTTTATAAATAATTTATTAATATCACCAAAGTGCCCCATGATTGAGATCTGTCAACTCTGCACAATAATCCAACCAGAACCTTTGTGGTGTGTACAATTCCAGAGCACAACATATTCATTTGATGTCATTTTCACAGAAAATTCTCTCAAGATTATTTTATAAGAGGAAGAATATGAAACTAAAATGGAAATGGAAATATTTTATTACACCAGGTAACGCACTGAGATAGCACAGTCATCAACTTTATTTGTCCACAAGAATCATGTATTTACAAATGACAAACTGAAGGATCAATTGATTGTTCAGAGTGAGGTTATGAGGGAAGCTAATAGATTGCAACAGAATCACAATGTCATCTTGCAGAGACTTCAGACCACAAGATAAAGACAAAAGGCACATAATTATTATCTCATTACTTTTAGCTTTGACAAAGGGTCATCAGGACTCGGAATGTCAGCTTTTTTCTCTCCTTCCAGAT
The DNA here is from genome assembly GCA_024679065.1 of Sphyrna mokarran. Classification (NCBI taxonomy): domain Eukaryota; kingdom Metazoa; phylum Chordata; class Chondrichthyes; order Carcharhiniformes; family Carcharhinidae; genus Sphyrna; species Sphyrna mokarran. The sequence continues at coordinate 2,524,072 of JAGIQG010000024.1, forward strand.
GCTTCCAGACCTGCTGATGTTTTCCAGTATTTTCTCTTTTGGTTTCAGATCCCAGCATCCGCAGGAATTTGCTTTCATTATCTCATCCCTTCCTTGTTGGTATATCTGTAAAAATATTACAAATTTTCTAAGTGGCCAGAATAAGTTCTGTCAAAGCCTATTCATAGAATCCCTACAGTGCAGAAGGAGGCCATTCAGCCCATTGAGTCTGCACCAACCACAATCCCACTCAGGCTCTATTCCCATGACCCCACATATTTACCCCGTTAATCCCCTGACACTAAGAGTCAATTTAGCCTGGCCAATCAACCCAACCCCAACATCTTTGGAGTGTGGGAGGAAACTGGAGCACCCGGAGTAAACCCACACAGACACGGGGAGAATGTGCAAACTTCACACAGATAGTCACCTGAAGTCAGAATTGAACCTGGGTCCCTGGCACTATGAGGTAGCAGTGCTAACCACTGTGCCATTGTGACGCCCACTGTGCTGTTTTGTTAATGTGGAAAATGAATAGTAAAGAGCAATGGGGAGATGTATTTCTGAAATTTTACTCATAAAGGAAACACAGGTGCTGATGGCCTTTAGACTTTCACCTCTGGAATGAATTTGCTCATTGTAAAAAAATTTAAAGGAAATTAATTTTGGAAATCTCAATTTAGTTTCCATCAATTGCTGCTCAGTGATGTAACTTCTCCCACAGTTTCATTAATTAAGATGGCCCAGGTTGGGTTTAATGTATGTTACTGGGGGACAGAACTTTTCTCCACATCTCATTCACATTATATTTCACTGAGGAAAGTGATTTTGCTATTGACAGATACAATAAGCACCTGTCTCCTGACTCCTGTACAACAGTTTCCAGGAAAGGATTTATCCTCAAACAGCAGAACAAAGAACAGGTCCTTCAGCCCTCCAAGACTTCACCGACCATGCTGCCCAACTGAACTAAAACCTCCACCCTTCTGGGGACAATATCCCTCTGTTCCCATCCTACTCATGTATTTGTCAAGACACCACTTAAAAGTTACTATTGTATCTGCTCCCACTACCTCCCTCCAGCAACGAGTTCCAGGCACCCACACTCTCTATGCATCTCCTTTAAACCTTGTCTCTCGCACCTTAAACCTGTGCCCCGTAGTAATTGACTCTTTCACCCTAGGAAAAAGCTTCTGGCTATTCAACTTCAGAGAAATAGTCTCTGAATGATCCCAGTCTCCAGGGCTCAGAGACTGAGGGCTTTTTCTTCTTTCTACTGCTCCCAAAAAAAACAACTGAACCTGGTTTCTCTAAGTGAGCCCAGTCCCACCCAGTCAATCAAACCAATCTGCAAAACCCCAGGGGAAGACAATAAAATAACAGAGGCAGCATTTAGCCAAATTAAAACAAACATTCAAGCAATTAAGACCAATTATGCTGCTTCAGTAACAAAAGGATCCAGACAAAATGGCACTGATAATAAAACAAACTGCTGAAACAGAACCTGCACAAGAAATATGAGCCAAATACATTTCTTAAAGGCACAACATTGTCACAAGCTTTACAGTTAAAACAGAGTATAGTACTTAAATGAATTGTTAATGGCATCCAACTGAATGCCCACTGGGTGGGATCAGATACAATGATCTTTAATTCACTTGAAACAATCTCTCTCACCTTAAAAGGGCATGATATTTTAGCTTAAAAAAGAAGAAACTTTAAATTCTGTAATCCAGTTTCTTGAGAATATATGAATGTGCTTCCAAAATAAACACAGGAGCTGCTATATGATCAATAATTAGTATTATCAAGTATTATTGCTAATAATTATGAAAAATCATTGTTATCAATAAAGCTGTAATACAATAATGCTATCTATTAATCAGAACACAGGTTGGAAATAAAGCTGGTAACCTGTTAACCAAGACTCCTGTAAATTTTAAATGAATTAGGTTTGGTGATGAGAATTCAGATCAGCATATTATCAAACAATTGGAAGATGTGTGTATGAATCTTCTGGTACAAATATGCCTCATGTAGCCTTTCACTGGTTTATTATCTATAGGAACCTAACAACACAATGCCAGCAGATTGTAAGATCTGGGGCTGATACATTCTGTCACCATTCCAAAGAGAGTGATTTGCTCCATTTTGATGTGCATCACTCTTATTTTCGCACAGCAAAGGCTTTGAATAAGATAGAGAGACTCTCCCTGAATGTGACATTCAACCAAACAGATCTGCCTTGAGATAATTTGTTTGGTTTGATCACAAAAAACCCCAACATCCTCGTCCCATATCTCCATGGTAACCAACATCTCGGGAACCTGCAACAACAAAGCTTTGTCTATTTCTCAGATCACCTGAGGATATTTAGACCACTAGGATGCCATTAGCAGAATGTCAGATCAAGCCTAATGATGATTTGATATAAATTCCTGATGTGAGCTCTCTGGTGCATTTCTACAGAAAATTAAAGTACGGCTCTGGTGAGATGCTCCTCTAGAAACCAAAACTAAACAGCACTGAATGGAAAATGAAAGAGAATTTTATGATTCTATTTGAATGCATTCAGTTTTGGGACATGGATCGGAGCAGAATGTTGTCCATGTGGGGAACGCGGTACAATTACAACCCTCATTTAATACATTTACTCGGGAATATTTCAGAACTCTTTGATTTAGAAGCTTGTAACCAAACAATAGGTGTAAATTTATCTTAATGACTTGAGCTACATTCTACTGGCAGCACAACACACAAAGCAACCATTGATGGAAACAATACCATGGAAACCAAGGTAGCTTTGCATAGCACAGTCAGTCAGGCAGTCTATAACTTTAGCAGTGATTGAAGTGCGCAATAAAGGAAACAAAAATAGTTCTTAGCTTTGGAAAAATGGCCTCACCGGCTATTACCCTTGCCCCACAGGCAAAGAATGTGGTGGTCTTTAAGAATGGGGATCCTTTCTTTACTGGAAGAAAGCTTGTAGTCAACCAGAGACAGATTCTAACTTTTGAATCTTTTTTGAATGAAGTAACAAATAACATCGATGCTCCTGTTGCTGTAAGAAATATTTACACACCAAGTGGAGGACATCGAATCCTTCAGTTAAATGATCTACAGAATGGGCGCCATTACGTAGCTGCAGGATTTGAAAGGTTTAAAAAAATAGAGTAAGTACATTTAAATTATCTTCATATTGTCTGTGAACTAACATTCCTGCTGTTTATTCAGAGTTTGAGAAATTTAATGTTTTTATCAGAAAAATGAAACAGAAACTCAACATAAATTAGTCTTAACTTTTCATATGAAATCTATCTGACAGTCTCTAAAACCCAGTGATAGAATCACTTAATCCTGTTTATTGAAATTCCTTTAAACTCTACCTGTACTTTAATTCACATCATTGCAGAGTAAATCGAAAACATTTTTTTTTGGTCTGTTTCTCTCTCCCTACATTTCCTAATCGTGATTCTACCTTCCCTATCTTATTTAAATGTAAACATATTTCCTATATTTTAGTTCCTGGTTTGGACTCAGTAAGCGGTATTATTAGTCCCCGATATGGTGGAGAATGCAGGTAGACAAGCATGAGAAGCTATGCCACCCCAAGCCAATTCCTTAGAGGCAGAGTTGGGGGGAGGGGGGAATTGACAGTGTGATTGCAGAGTTGTTTGCCTGTAAACAGATGAATTCAGCTTGTTAAAGGTCTATTCTCTATTAGCAGAGACAGGATTTTTCCAACCAGACTCTGGGCCACCAGAGATATCAGGGAATAGTGGAGCTGCCTGGAGGTGGTCTCTTGATTGCAGACTGGGAATAACCTATGTTCCACACAGACTCTCTGTCTGCCTGGAATCAGCTGCAACTGTAGCAACAAGTTGCCTATTGGAGGCCATCTTGAGCTTCCCTCTCTCACTGTCCCATCTGAGCCAGCTCTTCCTTAATGCTGGAAGGCCTTTGATTAGTGCTCAAGCTTCATGAGACAATTCACAACAGGAAACCTTGCCTTTATCCCTGACATAGGCAATTAAGGAAAGCAGGTAAGACTGAAAGTAGTGGTAGTGCTCTGTCTAAGGTTAGATACTCTGTTTATTTGCCTTTCTGAAGGGCAATTAAGAGTGAGGAATAAATACTGGCCTAGCCAGCAATGCCCACATTCCATAAATGACTAAAAACATTTCTTCGTGCCTCATGCTCTCATGTCCGTTTCTACACATTCTCTGTCAGGATTGCCCTCTAGACTTGCATCATGTGTTCTTTGTCAGGTTATCACTCACCTGATGAAGGAATAGCATGTTCCAAAAGCTTGTGGCATTTGCTACAAATAAACGTGTTGGACTTTAAGCTGGTGCTGAGAGACTTCTTCCTTCAATTCCTCCACAGTCCAATCACCAGCCTTGACCTGCCCCAGCCCTGAATTTCACTCTTGCCTCTGCAGTCCCGATTTCTCCCAACCCCCGCCTCCCGCAGCTCCAAAACCCCCCTGGTAGACCGACCCACTCCCCTCCCAACCTGATGGCCAGCCGTGATCACTGACCTCTCTCCCTCTGTCACCAAGCCCAAGTGCAGAGTGGTACTGGGACCCCTCACGATCTCCCCTGCCAGTGGCCCCACCCCCCTTTTGCCTCATCCCTTTGGCACTGCCCAATGCCTGGTGGGCAGTGCCATGGTTCCCCCTGGGCATTATCACTTTGCCCCTTGGGAAATGCCAGGGAGCCAGGCTGTCAACGCCTAGGGGGCACCACACTTACCCCAGACCACCTGGAGGTCCTCCATAGCCTTCTTCAGTCCAGTGGGGTTGAATCACCAGCTCCCACTAGTGGGGAGATGTTGTAAACCCTGAACAACTCTTGGCAGGAGTTGGCAGGGGCGGGGCAGTGAGGGGGAAGGAGGTGTGGTGGTGATCGTGGGGGAACACACTAGTGGGTCCAGGGATTTCAGTCCTATGCCCGCTAATTAGATGCAACTTCTAATTTAAATAAATTACACAGAACTCCACACTGATTACTGGTGCAGAGCTGATGGCGCAGAAGCCTGGCACCTGGAGATGTGCGGACACTATGGCACCCACTGGGGAGCCCATTAAACAGCCTCTGCTTGAGTCACCCAGCCCACCGCGGGCTGGGAGAATCACCCCCACCACCCCCCCATATACTGTACATAGTGGAAAGGGGAGACACTTCTTGCCACTGCATCAGGCTGTATTGAGTGAATTTCACTCTATGCCGGGGGTACGGTTTGACTTTTTTCCATTACACCACCACATAAAAAATAAATAATTCCACAGATAAATAAGAAATGGAATGAGAAGAGGCTTTGGGGGATTATAACTTCAATGCTTTCAATAGACAAAGTTGCTGGGAATATTCAACAACAACTATATTTATATAGCACCTTTAATGGAACAAAACATCCCAGATGCTTCACAGGAGTCTCAGAAACACTGAACCACGTTTGGGTGATGTTAGAGCAGATGGTGCAAAGCTTGGTCAGGGGAATAGGTTTTCAGAGGAAAGAGAAACATAGGAAACCAGAGAAAACATCCTCCCACATCCCAAAAAATTCGCTCTTAGGCTGATTGGGAAACAAATTGTCCCTACATTGAGACTCTTCCATATTAGGAATAACCTAAAATTAGAATAGGATAATGAAATTGTTACTATAAAGTTATGACGGCGGCGCGGGCTCGTTGGGCCGAAGGGCCTGTTTCCCGTGCTGTGTTGATCTAATCTCTTAAAACAGAGAGCAATGAATCAGGCACTTTCTCGATCCACTTGCCGGAATTCTCCCAATCCGCCCGCCATGGGAATTGGAGTGGGCGAGGGGAGAACAATGGAAAGGTCTGTTGACCTCAGGTGGGATTTTTTGGTTTCAGGACGAACGAGGCCGTAAAATTCCGCCCACTATCTTCATCGCTGGTAAAAACACTGCCACCAGTGTGCAACTGGAAGAGGGTACAGGAATGGGTGGGGTGAGGTCATGGGGAAATTTGAAAATGAAGCTGCGAACGTTCAAATCAAGACTGAGCCAGCGCAGATCATGGAGCAAAGGGCTAAACAGTGAACAGGATTTAGTGTGAATAAGGATCACAGAGTTCTGGATGACCAGATGTTAATGGTGGGTAGAGTGTGGGAGGCCAACCAGGAGTGCATTGGAATAGTCAAGTGGGGAGGTAACATGGATATGGGTTTCAGCAGAGGTTGTACTGAGGCTGGGGTGAAGTTGAGCAATATTAGAGGTGGAAATCGGTGGGCTTTCTGATTGGATGGATATGAGGTCAAAAGCTCATCCCAAATTCAAATAGCACACCAGATGTGAAGGTGCTGGGGGAGGCAATGGCCTAGTGGGATTATTGCTAAACTATTAATCCAGAAACTCAGATAATGTTCTGGGTACCTGGGTTCGAATCCTGATACGGCTGATGGTAGAATTTGAATTCAATAAAAAAAATCTGGAATTAAGGGTCTACTGATGGCCATGAAACCATTGTCAATTGTTGGAAAAACCCATCTGGTTCAGTAATGTCCTTTGGGGAAGGAAACCTGCCATCCTTACCCTGTCTGGCCTGCGTGTGACTCCAGAGCCACAGCAATGTGTTGACTCTCAACTGCCCTCCAAGGGGCAACTAGGGATGGGCAATAAATGCTGGCCCAGCCAGCAACACCCATGTCCCTGAAATGAATAAAAACTATCTGACTGAATGTCAGATGGAATCAGTAACAACAGGACATAGTTTGGAGAATGAATCAAAGACCAGTACTGTCCAGTGTTTATTCAAAGAATATAAATAATCACATCCATCCATCAACAATTGACAAATGTAATGCGCCTTCTTGATTTATGTTTCCAGTTTTGATCTGTATTTCTTAACATTTTTCAAATTTAAATCCATCTTTTATTCCTTAACCAATCTGCTAAGTTTGCTTAGACTCCTGTAATTGCTATTTATCTTCTTCAGAACAATTACCTAACCACAAATTGTGGTTTTATGTGAAAACTTTATAATATATCATCATTAAAAGTTTCCTCCAACATATCATTTATAGGGAGTGTAAGTAACAAAAGGACTCAGGACAATCCCTATTCTCATTACTTGACTCCCTGCTAAATCTTATTTACTTCCCTCCCCCAAGGTAATATTCAGTCCAGTTAAAAAATGTATCCTTCAATCAAGATACATCAACAATTTTTTTAAAAGCCTTATCTTTAGAACTTTATCAAATACCTTTTGAGATATAGTTGTTGTCTATTTTTTTCTCTTTGGTCTAGTTTTGCTATGGTTTACAGTGAATCAGAAGTGTTAACGGAAATGTAAAAATTCCCCAGACACAAAAGCCATTTGTATATTGGCTTGTGATCAATATTAGTGAAATATATCAATGAGAGAATTTTCCAGCCTCCATATGTTGGGTTTTCCCATGGCAGCTTGCTATTGGCTGCTACAGGATTTTCTAGTCCTGCCAATGTCAACGGTAACCTTCATTGTGAGTCCACCTTACCGCAAGCAGAATAAGACCATGGGGTGACGGGACTGGAGAATCCCACTGGCTGGAAGGAACAGAACATTCTGAGCAACATTTTATCTTCATTTTGTTTCAAGTTAAAAGTAATTTTAGTTTGTATTGTCCAGCAGTCTACTAACCAGAATTCTCCATTAACCGGAATTTCATAGAATCATTGAATCCTATGTTGCAGAAGGAAGCCATTCTGCCCATTGAGTTTACACTGATCACATTTCCACCTAGCCCCTATCCCCATAACCTATGCATTTACCCTAGCTAGTCACCTTGACACTAAGGGGCAACTTAACAGGGCCAATCCACATAATCCTCATATCTTTGGATTTCTGAAAGCACAATTTTTTAAAATGAAGTCACATCCACTTTTAGTGTTCAGATAATGTCTTCCTTAAAACAAAATCAGAAGAATGTATTGTAAATCTGCTGAAGTGGCTCTCAGATTTTACACTGCAGTTAGTAAATTATTGGTTTAGTTAGTAAGACAGCTGGATTCTGTTGGAAAAGCTGCTCTGAAGGTCACTGTGCCCGTGCTGGTGTCTGCTTGGTCCTTTGTTATGGTACTTGTATGTGAAGTCCTGCTATGCTGGGACTCTGGACTGCCCCAGTTGATTCCCTTCAATCCCTCAAGGATAAGCAGCACCGTATCCTATGTCTGAAATAACGTAAGTCCCATTCGCTGACATTTTTGATCGATCGATGCTTCTCTTTCCTCGAGTATTCACTCTGCCCAAACGTTGAGTAACCTGTGACGCTGATTGGCTAGCAGCATTTACCTGTATTTACACTGTATTGCCATTAACATGGTTAGTGTGTGCCCTGTTTATCAATGCCAGTACTGTTTTATGCCTTGCTGCCTGCACTTCACAGGCTTTCCTTTCCACAACCGTCCCACTTGCCCTTCTGCCTCTCACTTCCTTCCTCTCATTAATGCTTGTTACCCCTCTCCCTATTTCTTCTGCACTTGCAGACAGTTCCTGAGAGTTTTCTGCCAAAAAAAGCAGAACTTGTTGGTAAGAGGAAGCAGATCTGGCAGCTTTGGTGTTGAGAGAAAGAGAGTTTGTCTGTATTAATCTCCTGAGCTTTTCTGAGCATTTGCTGATTGCATCTTGTTTTCCAGCCTGGATAAAGCCACCACCTCCCCTCTCCCCATCTCTTTGTTTTGCCTTTATTTGCTGACTGTTTAGTTTTTCTTTCAGGGTAGGGTTTGATGAACACTGTGCCAGTTTTCAGGCAGGCAGCTGCTTAGGGTGTTGCTGGTCTGAACACCACAGTCAATGCAACCAGCGTGGGTAGTATACACTCTGCAAGTCACAGTATCACCTACCTCATCACACTGAAGGTGCTGTCTATTAATAAATGTTTCATTGTGCCGGTGTGGTACTGACATTAGTCGACAGAGTTTTAAAGGTCTGGATGATCAAGGATCAAACAAACTTACACACCAACAATCAATGTTTCAGAAAGTGAAATGGAATTAATTATAAGTGTTTTTGAAGAAAGGAATTCAAAATATTCCATTTCTGTGATCGAGCATAGTTTAGTTCAAGGAGATCCAACAACCACAAAGGTCAAAATCAGGCTTGTAATATTATTTTTTAAGTAAAAATTCTAATTAGCAAAGATTGATTCCCATTAGTTAATGCTGACGCACCTCATTTAAGTTTATGCTATTTTTATACTGACGTCAGTTAGTCCAACAGAATCCCTTCCCTTATAACCAAAGCCTGATTCTAAAACTCAGTAAGGGAAAACTAAGAAAGGATTTTGGAGTTTCATCTTCTGGTAATCAGCTAGAATAATAATTGTTTATGAAGTGACACTTAATTAGCACGATTACACAGGCTAGACTGTGAATATATTTACTCACTGTAGTTACACTGTAAATAATAATGTATTTGCAATGAAGGTCAACACTCAATGAAGATTTTGGTTTGTAAGCTGTGGTATTGTGCTTTCTGTGAAGGTTAAAGCTAAATCTTATATAAAAAAAGAAATTTAAAACAATATCAAATGAACAGACCAAGAGTATTCAGCAGGATCGTAAAGTCCATTACAACTCTTATTGAAAATGCTTGGAGAATCATCATTGTTCAAAGCCACAACGGAGGAAATCTTCCTGATCGCAGATATGCCGTGCCTTGGACAGACTGCTTCTCCATCAGAAATGGAAGCTCATTAATTAAATTGTTAAGCAGGGAAAACAATGGACTAATTTTTTTATTCATTCATGGGACATGGGTGTTATTGGCATGCCAGCATTTATTGGTCACCCCTCGCTGCCCTTGTCAGAGGGCAGTTGAAAGTCAATCACATTGCTATGGCTCTGGAGTCACACATAGGCCAAACTGGATAAGCCATGAGGTGGAGATGCTGGTGTTGGACTGGAGTGGGCACAGGAAGAAGTCTCACAACAGCACGTTAAAATCCAACAGGTTCATTTGGAATCATGAGCTTTCAGAGCATTCATTCAGGTGAGATGATGAAGGAGCAGCACTCCGAAAGCTCGTGATTCCAAATAAAATTGTTGAACTTTTACCTGGTGCTGTGAGACTTCTTATTTAACTGGGTAAGGGTGATGGATCTCCTTTCCTAAAGGGCACTAGTGAACCAGATGGGTTTTTCCAACAATTAGCAATGGTTTCATGGTCATCAGTAGATTTGTAAATCCAGATTTTTTTTATTGAATTGTGCTGTGGCGGGATTTGAACCCAGGTCCCCAGAGCATTAGCTAAGTTTCTGGATTAATAAACTAGCAATAATACCACTGGGCCACCACCTCCCCTGAACGGAGAGCAGATATTTATTTTGAAACATGCAAGAAAAGATGGAATATTTTTGCTGAAAAGCAGCTGTGCAGTATTTTAGTAATCACATTAAAGGGAAATTCAGCATTAGGAACTGGATTGTGTGCTCCATCTAACACACATTCAAAGTTTCACAATTGCAACAAACTTCTCTGAATAATAATGCAGTCAGCTAGTTGACCTGGACTGAGCTCTGGATCTCCCATGCCGAAATGGTATGCAGTTTGTTGTGGTGGATGAGGTACGATGCCTCAGAGGCATTGTGCTTGAAGATGTTGATCATGAAAGAGGTCATGATGCTCATGGCTTTGGAAGAGATGCGATGGAGGGATGGACCTGGGTCAGCAGCCGGTACAGGTAAGTGGAGTAGCTCTGCTTGCGGGCTTTCCTCCACTTCTTGGGCAGCTTTTTGGTGACCTTGGTCAGCGACTGCTGTCAGGGACACGCTGCCCTTAGCCGCAAGCTCAGGCATTCCAACTCCACTTCGTTTAAACATTACTATTTGTAAATTCACCAGAATACAAAGATTAAACTATCTTTGCTAAAAGTGTTCAAAAATTTTTAATTGATTGGCAGAGTTTACGTAATTTGTATTAAATTATTTAGACCTATTGGGTGAGATTCTTTCCCCCTCTCCACAACGTGTTTCGTTACAGTGGGAGACAGTGCACTGCTCACTTGTGGTGGGCCAGACCATAAGATCCGAAAGTTAGATTAGATGCGATAGTGATTTTTAAGGGGCGTCTTGACAAATACATGAGTAGGATGGAAATAGAGGGATACAATAGACGAAAGGGTAGGGAGTTTTAGTTAAGTCGAACAGCATGGTCGGTGCAGGCTTGGAGGGCCAAAGGGCCTGTTCTTATGCTGTAATTTTCTTTGTTCTTTAATCTGCCAGGAAGAACAGCAGCAGGATTTTGGCAGATTTCACAATCATTGGCAAGACAAGCAATGGGAGGAGAGATCTCATTAGGGACTAATAACATTTTGTTTTAAGCAGATAAAGGTTGAGGTTTAAGGTATTTGCTTTTGGACAGTTTCTGTAGATTTTGAACAAACAAAAACATGATTTGCTCCATAAATTCAGAAAGATTAAAAGATTTACAATAAGCATCTTCCACTCTAACATTCAGGTTAAATATGAGGTACATGTAAATTAACAGATGGTCAAACACACCAATCACAATGCAACCAAGGCAGATACCATGGATTTCTCAAGCAATCATTTTGGTCACATTGTGATTCAGCAATCTCATTGAAATTCCTTCTTTTTTACAAGAGTTTACAATCTCCGTCTTTGAAAATCTTTCTCTGGAATTCTCCCCACATGTCCCTCACACTCGAACGTCTTTAACAATGGTCCAGTTTACAGTCTAGCAGAATGTCAGTCTTACGTTCTGAAGTTTTTTCTCCCTGGATAGAATCAACACTACTTTACAAGCATGCTTTCAGATCTATGGCTGCACTATGCAGAACACTACTCCAAAGCAGTAACTTTGTCCTGACAAGCATTGAAACATCATGTATTTTACATGTTACAATTGTCACAGGTGGCTAACTTTCTAGCTAGGGACACAGAATGAATTGAATTCAGAACACCTTTCTCCTGGGAAGAAAGATCTTCACTCTACTGAAAGCCTCTTTATACTGGCTTTATGGTTTTTTTTACAAGAAGTATTTGACATCATAGTTTTTAACAGATAGCTTGTTGCATACTATGTAGATAGATTTCTTGTTTTTCAACTATACATGTTATATTATAAAATTACAAAGACTAAACTACAACAAAAATCAATACTTGTAACAAGTCGGATTAATGTGATTTAAGCATCACAGAAGTTTATAACTTGATGCTTGGTGCTTCCTTTGGCTCTTATCCTCAGTCTTTAACTTGGTAATAAATGTTTCAATGAGCACAGCCCAATTATCCTTTCCATTAGCTGGAGGCATGATTCTATCTCTAAGATCATTACTCTTTTTACAATGAAGCAATTCATCAGTCTTGATTTTTAATTATGCGTTTAACCAACTGTTCATCATCACTTCCTTTTCACATGACTGATGCTCGAGTGCTCTCACCTGCTCTTGTTTTCATTAGCTAACTCATCTTTTAAGTGAATGGGCACAAACTTGGCTGATGGAATATATTGTAGGAAGTTATGCACTTTGGTAGGAAGAGTACAGAAGCTGAATATTATTTAAATGGAGAGAGACTGCAGAAAGCTGCAACACATAGAAATGTGGAAATCCTCCTTCATAAATTATAAAAAGAACTAACTAGCAGGTAATTGGGGAGGAAAATGAAATGTCCTCCTTCATGTCGAAGGGAATGAAGTATAAAAATAGGGAATTGTTGCTAAAACAATGTAAGACACTAGTGAGACCACACCTGGAATACTATGAACAGTTTGGGTTCTCTTATCTAAGGAAAGGTATAGTGACATTGGCAGCAGTCCAGGAAAGATTCACTTGGTTGATCCTGGATGTGGAACTGAAACAGGACCAATTTCCACCATAATGATTTTGTTTACTAAATAATTTTGTATATTGATCTTATGCAAGGAAACAGGTTGATAGATTCCATGGATATCTCTTGTTAATTGTTTTTCTTCATCTGACAAGCTGGGACAGAAACTGCATCAGCCATCATCAGTGACTGATCTGCCTCGCCCTATTTCTCAGAATATTAATTGGTTTTCTTATTTTGTTGGAGGACTAAAAGGACACTTCTCACTTTGACATAAAACATTTAGTATCTTCATTCACTTCAATCAAGAAAGAATTCCCTTGACTATTCTCAGCCACATTCCCCTCTCTAGTAGGTTCTGAAGGCACATCTTGCACCTATACCATTGCTGTACTTTTCGTACCCATTTCCTCTTCTGGTACAATGTTTTCCAAGATTCTTTAAGCATTATTGCTGCTGCCACTGTTTTAACTTTCAGCTTCCAACAATGGGTTTTGAGATGCTCTGTCTTATCATAATAAAATCTTACCAGTTTATTTTTACCTTTTTTATTCTGGATGGCATGGTGATATGGTGATTGGCATTGCTGCCTCACAGTGCCAGAGACTCGGGTTCGATTTCTGGCTTGGGTCACTGTCTGTGCGGAGTCTGCATATTCTCCCCATATCTGTGTGGGTTCCCTCACAGTGCTCTGGTTTCCTCCCACTCTCCAAGGATGTGTGGGTTGGGTTGATTGGCTATTGTCCCTTGGTGTCAGGGGGATAAGCAGCGTAAATATGTTGGGTTACTAGGAGAGGGCCTGGGTGAGATTGTTATCAGTGCAAGTTCAATGGACCAAATGACTTTCTTCTGCTCTGTAGGGATTCTATGATTACTATCATTTTTGTTGACTGTAAATCTTCTGCCTCATCCATAACGGCTTCTTCCTTGTACCTCCAATCTCGAATTGAGAACTGAGCCCGAACAGTGATGTATTACACCCATCTGTCTGAACTGCTGCTTCTCATATGTTTGAAACCATTTGCTCTTCCAGGTGTGACTCAATAGCTATTAAGACACTACTTTGAAATTCTTCCATTATCATTAGCTGTCTTTCTTTCTCAAATTTTGTTCCAATTGTAGTGATCAAAATCATTGGTCCCAAGGTATCATTTTTCCTGGCAAATTCTAAAAATATTTCATTTGATCTTTTCGTTAACGTCCAAAATTTCAACAGATATGCCTCTGGGACAACATCACAAACGCGAAGCACTGCAGCTTTAACGATCTCCTAATCTAAGGACTGTTCTTCTGAAAGACCAGAATACAATTCCGTCAACTTCCCAACCAAAACATTTTGCAAAATGAGACTTCATGGGCAGGATTTTCCAGCCTCGCTCACTCCAAAACTGGAAAATCCCACTCGAGGTCAACGGACCTTTGCATGACTCCCCCTCTCCCCCTTCCCTCATAGTGGGTGGGACAGGAAAATAATCTCCATGTGTCATTTGGTTACTTTATTTAATTAACTGCCTTTTCAAACAAATAAAATATCCCTCACTTCTGTTTTCAGTGAATTCAGGCAATCAATGAAGATTCTTTGTTGTATCAAAGCTCAGAGTGGGACTTGATTCCTCACCTGAGCTTCTCGACTCTCTTTGACTCTGCACTATGAAAGTTTCTCTAGCTAGTTCAAAATGTTTGATTTCTTTCTCTCCTCGAAACTCAAACTCAAGCTTTCACCTTTCCATTTTTTTTTGCTCTTTCTCCTCATTCGCCACTGTTTTCGTTCCCATTCCTTTTCCCATCACAAGTTGCTTCATTTCTGTTTCAGTTTCAAGTTGCTTTAACTATTGCTGAATTCTAGCTTATTCAGCTGAATTGTTATTTGGATGCATCTTTGTTTCTTCCACTCCTAGATGCTGTGAAATTGGTTTGATTTAAGGGGAGGCGATGGCCCAGTGGTATTATCACTAGACCAGAAATTCAGCTTAATGTCTTGGGGATCTGGATTCGAATTGTGCCACGGCAGATGGTGGAATTTGAATTCAATAAAAAAAATCTAGATTTAAGAATCTACTGATGAAGCCATTGTCAATGGTCAGGAAAAAGACATGTGGTTCACTAATGCCTTTAGGGAAGGGAATTTTTACCTGGTCTGGCCTACATATGATTCCAGAGCCACAGCAATGTGATTGATTCTCAACCGATCTCTGAAATGGCCTAGCCAAGTGCAATGAGGGATAGGAGATAAATACTAGCCAACCAGTGACATCAATGTCCCATGAATGAATAAAAAGAAATTATTCTTGCTTTCTTATCTCTTGGATTTTGGCAGGTGAATGATGGGAGGAATTTGACTTGGGCTTCAAGCCAGCTAATGATATTTATATTAACACTCTTACCTCATCATTGGTTTCTAACCCACCCGGTGGTTGGACCCAGTGAATCGGAAATGCTTGGAGGCCTGGCGGCAATCCTATTTTAGCCCCAGGGTCCAGGGGGCCATGGGGATTCTCACCAGCAGCGAGCAGGGCCAGTGAATCCTACCCTATGGGGATGATCTTGAGCCGGTGCTCTTTGTTTGTGGGAATGCCAGCAGGGGTTTAAGATCTAGTGAAAGCCAGAAGTCACAAATCCCAACGGCGAGATCCAATTTTCACACCCTCTCGCTGACAATGTAATCAGGCTTGAACATGATTTTAATACATTTAAATTTATGTAAATATTATTGATCACCCCATCATATATTCACAGTGCATCGATATGAAGGCATATGGAGTCTTAGCTTTTATTGGTAGGAGGATTGAATTTAGGAGCCGCAGCATCATGTTGCAACTGTACAAAACTCTAGTGCGGCCGCACTTGGAGTATTGTGTGCAGTTCTGGTCCCCGCATTATAAGAAAGATGTGGAGGCATTGGAGAGGGTACAGAGGAGGTTTACCAGGATGTTGCCTGGTATGGAGGGCAGGTCTTATGAAGAGAGGCTGAGGGATTTGAGGTTGTTTTCGTTAGAAAGGAGGCGGCTAAGAGGGGACCTTATCGAAACATATAAGATGATTAGAGGTTTAGATAGGGTGGACAGTGATAGCCTTTTTCCTAGGATGGAGAAAGCTAGCACGAGGGGACACAGCTTTAAATTAAGGGGTATGAGTTATAGGACGGATATCAGAGGTAGGTTCTTTACTCAAAGAGTGATTAGGGAGTGGAATGCCCTGCCTGCAGCTGTTGTAGATGCGCCAAGTTTGGTGGCGTTTAAGAGGTTAATTGATAAGTATATGGAAGAGAAGGGAATGGTTTAGTTTGGAGGGGCATTGCTTTTTATTTTGGTCGGCACAACGTCGAAGGGCGAAGGGCCTGTTCTGTGCTGTAATGTTCTATGTTCTATGTTCTATGACACCATGTTGTTATAGGTTTATCCAGATGGAGGGGGTGTGATGCTGGTGATGTTTAGGGGGGCTGTTCAGGTAGGGAGCTGAGTGTGGAAGGGGATGTCAGCTCTGATTGGTGGGTGAGGGGGGTGAAGTGGCAGGGAATGCCATTCCTAATGAGATCCTCTCATACTGATGCACTGATGTCATCTCTAATTAACAGTGCTATCCCCCCACCTCCTTTTCCTTTGCCGATTCTTCCCAAATGCTGAATATCATTGAAAATTCAGTCCCCAGTCTCAGTCACCCATATCTATATAACGGCAATTAAATCACAATCAGCTACCTCTAATTATGCCTTCAAATCATCTATCTATTTCCCATTGATATATACATTCAGATAGAGGATTCTTAACTTTCTCTTTTTAACATTATTTCACATTCTTGCCTCCACTTTACCTCCTTCTATTTTCACTTACAATTTTTCTACTTCCTTTTCCCAGTTTTTGCTTCTTCCCAATCTAAGCTCGCTCTCAGGTTCCCGTCCTCCTGCTAATTTAGATTAAGAATTCAGTAAGAATCTGGCAACACCAATTTTAAATCCAACCAATTTATTTGATAGTAAATTTGCAAGCTTTCGACCTTTTCATCTTTGTCAGGCAAATGCAGTGTTCTGATCTGCAATAGCACACATCAGCACAGACAGTCAGAGATTGCTGATTAGAATGCGAATCCTTACATCTAACCTGCTATTCAAGTGTTAAAGTGGCTAACAATGTGTGTGAAGGGAATCCTGAGCATTGGTTACAGAATTGTGTATTTTCTCCAGACAGCACAGTAAGTGAGGTTTTTTGCTAACCCAGGCAAGTTACGGGGGTTACAGATAGTGTGTCATGAAGCCAAGATCCCTGTTAAGACCGTCCTCATGTGTGCGGAACTTGGCTATCAGTCTCTGCTCAGCAACTCTGCGCTGTCGTGTGTCACGAAGGCCCCCTTGAAGAACATTTACCCGCAGGTCGGAGGCCGAATGCCCATGACTGCTGAAGTGTTCGCCCACAGGAAGGAAACTGTTTTGCCTGGTGATTGCTGAGCGATGCTCATTCATCCGCTGTCGTAGTGTCTGCATGGTCTCCCCAATATACCATGCTTCGGGACATCCTTTCTTGCAACGTATTAGGTAGACAACGTTGGCCGAGTTGCAAGAGTATGTACCGTGCACCTGGTGAATGGTATCCTCACGTTTGATGATGTCGTCCATGTCTATGATCCGGTATGTCTTGCAGAGGTTGCTGTGGCAGGGTTGTGTGGTATTGTGGTCACTGTTCTCCTGAAGGTTGGGTAGTTTGCTGCGAACAATGATCTGTTTGAGGTTGTGCGGTTGTCTGAAAGCAAGGAGTGGGGGGGTGGGGATGGCCCTAGCGAGATGTTCATCGTCATCAATGATATGTTGAAGACTCCGGAGAAGATGTCGTAGCTTCTCCGCTCTGGGGAAGTACTGGACAACAAAGGGTACTCTGTCCACCGTGTCCCGTGTTCGTCTTCTGAGGAGGTCAGTGCGGTTTATCGTTGTGGCACGTCGGAACTGTCGATCGATGAATCGAGTGCCATATCCTGTTCTCACGAGGGCATCTTTCAGTGTCTGGAGGTGTCTGTCACGATCCTCCTCATCTGAGCAAATTCTGTGTATACGGAGGGCTTGTCCATAGGGAATGGCTTCTTTAACGTGTCTAGGGTGGAAGCTGGAGAAGTGGAGCATTGTGAGGTTGTCTGTCGGTTTGCGGTACAGTGAGGTGCTGAGGTGGCCGTCCTTGATGGAGATGCGTGTGTCCAAGAATGCAACTGATAATGGAGAATAGTCCATGGTGAGATTAAACCAGCTCCCAAAACACTCGCAATCCTCCCCATGAGGCTGTTAGACCTGGTCCTGCTAAAGTGAAACTGTTCACTTTGCACAGGTTCTGCCCCACAACCAATCCCAATGCCTTAGAAATCTGATGGTTTCCCTCCTCCACCGATTCTCCAGCCATGTATCCAATGCTCATCTCCCCCCCCCATTCCTGTGCTCACTGACACATTGCTTTGGGAATCATCCTGAGATTCCTGCTTTTGAGGTCCTGCTTTTTTATTTCTTTCCTAACCCCCAAGACTTGTTTCCAACACCTCACCCCTCTTCAACAATGTCATTTGAACCACGATCTCTAGCTTTTACCCCCTCTCCTCCCCAAGAAAATGTCCTGCAGATATCCTATAATACTCTTGATCCTGACACCAGGGAGGCAACACCCATCTTCGAGTTACATCCTGCCTATTCCCATGACTAATGGATCTCCTGTCACCATAGCTCCTCCACACTAGTTTCTCCTCCTCTGTGCTGCTGAGCCACCCCCCCCCCCCCCCCCCCCAGGGCATCACTGACCTGCATTCCTCTGTAGAACTATCACCCTCATCCCAGTATCCAGAATAGAAAATGATTAGCAGGTGAGATCGACTCAGGGGTCTTGTCCAGTTCTTTCAGACTGCCTGATGGTCACTCATTCCCTCTCTGCATGCTCCTGATCTGTGGTGTAACCACGGTCCTAAATGTTCCTATCCACATATTCTCTGCCTCACAGTAATTCCAGCCACCAACGAAATTCTGAAACCTGGAGCTCGAGTTTTTACAGACAGTAATACTTCTTATAGACGTTTACCAAATTACACGGTGCATCCATAACTTCCCACATGCAACAGGACACACATTCGACTTGGCTGAGCTTTCTTGACATATATTAATTTCACACACTATTTATTCTTACCAGTTACTCACCATCAGGTTCCTTCTCTGTGCCAAAGTAAGAACCAAACAGCTGAGGCTGAAAAAGAGAGAGAAAGAAAGTTTCACCTCCTTCCTTTCTTCACCGAGCTCCCTCACTCTTCAAACTCCCAGCATTCACTCTGTTCAAGCTGTATTCTATTGGTAAGATGCTCAGAGAGCCTTACAGTGCTAAAAGAAGCTATTCAGCCCATCAAGGCTCTGAAAAAGCAACTTACCTAATTCCACTTCCGTGCCCTATCCCCATATCGCTGCGCATTTACCATGGCCAATCCATCTAATCTTTGAACTGTGGAAGGAAAGAGGAGCACACCTCATTTGCGGGGGAAGGGGGGGGGGATGTGCAGACTCCACACAGACAGTGACCCAAGACCAGAACCGAATCCGGGTCCCTAGTGCTGTGAGGCAGCTGTGCTAACCACTGTGCCGCCATGCTGCCCATGACAGGCTGAATACCAAGAGGATATTTCCCCTTGGTGGAGAAACTAAGGGAAATATTTTAAAAACCCATTTAAGATGGAGATGAGGAGAACTTTTCTTTATCAGAGGATGGTTGATCTGTGGAATTCACTTTTCCAGGGGAGGGACTTGTTGTGGAGTTTTTGAGGCTGATTTTGATAGATTTCTGATTGATGATAAGGAGTGCAAGAGTGCTCCCTCCTTCAGCCATGGTCACTGACCTCCAGCCAGCTGTCCACTGCCCCTCCAATCGATTGGTCTGGTTCACAGACCTACCTTCCTGCTGCTAATCTCTCTGTCTATCAGCTGTACTGTTGATTGCAGCTGCTGGAGTGGGTGGGTGGGGGATGAAGGTGGGGTAGGATGGGTGAGTGGGGGGGCGGTGTGGGCAGCGGGGGAGGGGGTGAGAGTGGGATTGCAGGGGGATGATGGCTCTGAAACATGTTAATGAGCTTTCTGAGACTGGCAGCACCCCCATGTTCCTGGCCTTGCTTGGATTTCTGCTGAATTTTGCCACCTTGTTGTCTGTCTCAGCTCCACGTTAACTGCAGTCTTTGTTTTCTTTGATTGTTTTGACACTGATGTGGGTGACACAACTTTCAAATGTTCACATAAAAATAAACTGAAAATACTTTACTCTTCACTCAAAGACTTCTGAATTATTTTGAAATAAGATATTAATGGCATTTTGATTTGTTAATTTATTCTTGCCTTTTTCCCGTACGACTTACAAACACATTGAACATTGATTTATGGCAGCGAATTCCACTTTCTAGATACTCTAAGAATATTTTTATAACAAGTTGCAATATTGTTTTCTCAATTCTTAAATCAGGAAGTTGACCTTATTGTTAAATGCTTTTTTTAACTATTGTGTCAACTAATATTTCATAAAAGTGATTTAGAAAATCATAACTGACAATGATATAAGATACGGAGGATCATAATGCTGAAACTTTCTTGCAGAGGCTGTGTCGTTAAGTATGTTGTACTCAGTAAGGGAAACAAGGGGTTATATTAGAACAGTTGTGATCTTATTGAACAGCACAGCAGACTCAATAGGCTGAATCGAGTTTTTATATCTTATGGCCTCATGAATTAATGATTAGAACAAAGAATAAAAGAACAAAGAAAATTACCGCACAGGAACAGGCCTTTGGCCCTCCAAACCTGCATCAACCATGCTGCCGGACTGAATTAAAACCCCCTACACTTCCAGGGACCATATCTCTCCATTCCTATCTCATTCATGTACTTGTCAAGATGCCCCTTAAAAGTTACTACAGTATCCACTTCTACTACCTCCCTCGGCAACGAGTTCCAGGCACCTCTCTGTGTAAAAAAACTGCCTTGTACATATCCTTTAAACCTTGCCCCTCGCACATTAAACCTGTGTCCTTAATAATTGACTCTTCCATCCTGGGAAAAAACTTCTGACTATCCACTCTGTCCATGCCTCTCATAATTTTGTAGACTTCTATCAAGTTGCCCTCAACTTCCGTCATTCCAGTGAGAACAAACCAAGTTTCTCCAACCTCTCCTCATAGCTAATGCTCTCCATACCAGGCAACATCCTGGTAAATCTTTTCTGTACCCTCTCCAAAGCCTCCACATCCTTCTGGTAGTGTGGTGACCAGAACTGAACGCTATATTCCAAGTGTGGTTTCACTAAAGTTCTATAAAGCTGCAACATGACTTCCAATTTTTAAACTCAATGCCCTGGCCGATGAAGGCAAGCATGCTGTATGCCTCCTTGACTACCTTCTCCACCTGCATTGCTACTTTCAGTGACCTATGTACCTGCACACCCAGATCCCTCTGCCTATCAATACTCTTAAGGATTCTGCTATTTACTGTATATTTCCTATCTGTGTTAGAGCTTCCAAAATGCATTGCCTCACATTTGTCTGGATTAAACTCCATCTGCCGTCTGTCCACCCACGTCTCCAACCAATCTATACCTTGCTATAACTCTCCTTATAACTCAAACCATCAAATCCTGGTAACATCCCAGTAAATCTTTTCTGCACTTTTTCTAGTTTAATAATATCTTTAATCTATGGAATTCTCTTCCCTAGAGAGCAGGGAAGGCTGGATCATTGAATGTATTCAGGGCTGAGTTAAAGTGTTAAGCAGCAAAGTGAGTGAAGGATTACAGAGGCAGGCAGAAAGTGGAGTTAATGCCACAGTGACATCCACCATCATCTTACAGAATGGCAGAGCCATTCATGATGGGCTGAATGGCCTACTCTTGGTTTTATTTCTTTTCATTTAATGATTTAATCTATTTAAGTTGCTGATGTTGAAGAAACTTAGTTTGCGACTGAGAGCAGATTAAGAGGTGATACTAAATGTTACTGAACACAACATTTGTCAATGCATTTCCTTTCTGTCACGTGTGGGTTCTCCCAGTTTCTTTCCTCATTAACTATATTGATTTTTCTTTTATTAGCTATTTACAAAATGGAATCCAAAAACCTAATGGAAACAGAAGAAAAATTGGCATAATGGTAAGTACCTTTAAGTAACATATACAGAATGGTATTATAATAATTTTCACTCTTAAATCCCTTCTGCTATATAATACCATTAACATATAAATAGTTCCTGGTGCAATTAGTGACAACCAAATTAATGCATTTAGATCACATTCCCTTGCCTATATTGTTAATGAGTTAAAAGAGTTGATAAAGGAATATCCTCGGAATGGGTTAACGTGCTAATCCATTAATAACACCAATAGAAATAGCTACGTCACTGTATGATTGTCCTGTGTTTAAACTTGCTCTGTCTGGTATCTCAGCAACATACAATATTGTATTTAGGATTAAATGCCTGTGGTCAATTGTTATTTTATATTTTGATCAGTTTTGATGAGTCAGTGAATCATAAAACAGACTTTTGTTGGAAGTATTGCTTATTAGAAGAATTAATTATCTGATAGGTCTGTAGGAGTGCCATTTGAAATGTATTTTTTGAAAATAAGCTTGGCTGGGTCAGAAATGTCAGTGAGAATGTCTGGATTTGGTTCAGAGAATATGCTGCTCATGGGCTTGATGGGCTGAATGGTCTCCTGCGCTATAGTGTTTCTATGATTCTATGTGTTGTAAAAGATGAGAAATTGTAGAGGCATAATTTGCTAGAACTGGATTAAAGTTAGTTAGTGAATTATAGTGAGAGAACCTGTACTATGGAGTATGTGATGAACATTCTGTATTATAATATTCAGTCAAAGGATTAACTTTCCTACAATCTTTAGATAAAGTCTTAAAATCGCTTTCAGAGGCACACTTTGTTCTATATTGCCATTCCTGTGTACTGGCCTTCTGAAATTATTCAATGTGGTTTGTAATCTTCACAATAAAGTTCTGTTTCTGTGTCTGGCAATTCAAATTCTAGACCTTGAAATTACACTGTAAATATATGGTTTGATGCTTAATGCATTTTTATACATTAGCTTTCTACATAACCTTTACAGAGATGGTAAATCATTGGTTTTAAATAAATTATCATCTTTCTTAAAAATGTCCAAAGATGTGTGGGTTAGGTTGATTGACCATCCTAAATTGCCCCTAGTGTCAGGGGGACTAGCTCAGTTAGATAGGGTTATAGAGATAGGGGCTGGGTGGGATTATGGTCAGTGCAGTTTCAGTAGGCCAAATGGCCTCCTTCTGCACTGTAGAATTCTTTAATTCTGTGAAAATAGCAATGCAGAAATTGCAAACAAATGTGATGAATATTTCTACAATTGCTTTAATACAGTCATTTCATACTTACATTTTGATAAGAATTGTGTGAGAATGTTAAATTCCTGATCTTATTTTAATTAGAAAGATTGAAACTATTGTACCCATCCTTCACAAACTCCATTTCATACCCACCAGTTCCATCCCCCTCCCTGACGACTGTCTGAGTTTCAAGCAATAGTTTGTAACCCTCTCTGCTGCTGAAATCTTCATCCACACATTCAAAGAACAAAGAACAAAGAACAAATCAGCACGGGAAACAGACCCTTCGACCCAACGAGCCCGCGCCACCACCCCGATGTTCCCACCTCTACCCCCGATCCCTGTCCATGTTTATAGATCTATGGATTGAAAACCAAATTTGAGACAATTTAGGGAGAATTTGTTTTGTCAATTAGCCTAAGAGCACATCTTTGCGATGTGGGAGGAAACTGGGGAACCCGGAGAAAACCCACGCAAACACAGGGAGAATGCACAAACTCCCACAGACACAGGCTCAAATCCAAGTATGTGCACAGCACAGCGATAGTCACTGAGCTGTCGTGTTGCCCATCAAATAGTCCAGGTCAAGTGTACACTAACGACATGAAGCACTAGGATACTCTCGAAAAAATCCAAGAGCAGTCCTCTCACGACCCATCGCGTGTATGCCCCTCGTTAGACAACAAGGTGGACCAAAGCACCTGTAGGATAAAAACAAGTACATCAATATCATCATCTATTTACACACTTCCCAGGGACTCCCAAGGCTCATGATCCCTATTTTAAATCAGTTTTCTATACCCCTCCATTCCCATTCTGTTCATGTGCCCATCTAAGTATTTCTTAAATAACTCCAGAGTATCTGCCTCCACCACTTTACTTGGCAGTGCATTCCATACCGCCACCATCCTCTGTGTGAAAAAACTCCCTCTAGCATCCAAATTATACCTTAACCCCCTCACCCTAAGCCCGTGACCCCTCGCGCTATTTGAGTCCATCCTAGGAAAAAGTTTAACCCTGTTTACTCTATCTACACCCCTCATAATCTTGTGCACCTCTATTAGATCTCCTCTAAGTCTACGTCTTTCTGAGGAAAACAGTCCCAATTTGCCTAACCTCTCCTTGTAACTCAGATCTTCCATACCAGGCAGCATCCTGGTAAACCTCCTCTGCACTCTTTCCAGAGTCTCCACGTCCTTCCGGTAGTAGGGCGACCAGAACTGGACGCAGTATTCCAAATGAGGTTTAACCAACGTTTTATACAACTGCAACATTAAAGGCCAGCTCTTGTACTCTATACCCCTTCCTATAAAGGTTAGCATATTATATGCTTTCTTCACAACCTTCTCCACTTGCTCTGCCACCTTCAGAGACTTGTTCACCTGCACCCCCAGGTCCCTCTGCATTTCTATACTCTTAATAGGTCTACCCTTTATCAAATACCTCCCCCCTACATTCTTTCTCTTGAAATGCATCACCTCACATTTATCAGGATTGAATTCCATCTGCCATCTGTCTACCCAAGCTACCAGCCTATCTATGTCCTGCTGCATCGCCTGACAATGCTCCTCACCATCCGCAAGTCCAGCCATCTTTGTGTCATCTACAAACTTGCTGATCACTCCACTTACTCCCTCTTCCAAGTCATTTATATATATTACAAATAGAAGAGGTCCCAGTACCGAGCCCTGTGGCACACCACTAGTGACCGACCTCCAGCTAGAAAAACACCCTTCCACTATTACTCTCTGTCTCCTATTACCAAGCCAGTTACTTATCCATCTAGCTACCTGTCCTTGTATCCCATTAGCCTTGACCTTCTCAACTAACCTCCCATGAGGGACTTTGTCAAACGCCTTACTAAAATCCATATAGACGACATCAACAGCTTGCCCTTAGTCCACTGTTTTCGTCACCTCCTCAAAAAATTCTACCAGATTTGTAAGGCACAACCTCCCCTTAACAAATCCATGCTGCGTATCCCTAATCAGATCGCAACGCTCTAAGTGCCTATACATCCTATCTCTAAGAATCCCCTCCAACAACTTCCCTACCACTGACGTCAACTCACCGGCCTATAATTTCCAGGGTTATCCCTACTACCCTTTTTAAACAACGGTACAACATTTGCTATTCTCCAGTCCTCTGGGACCTCACCTGTGTCCAAGGAAGAGACAAAGATTTGCATCAGAGGCCCAGCAATTTCACCTCGCACCTCCCTAAGCAGCCCGGGATAAATGCCATCAGGACCCGGAGATTTATCAGTTTTAATGCTACCTAGAAGCTCTAACACTTCCTCCCTCAGTATGGATATTTCCCTCAGCTAGTCCACAGCTCCCTCAGAGACAGGTACTGTCAATTCCTTAGATCAGATTGAATATTCCAGTGAGTTGTTGGTTATCTTTCACCTTCAATTCTCCATAAACATGATCTTTACCAAAATTCTACTGTCCACATGCTAACTTAAGGACTGAGGAATTGCAAATGTTATACTCTTGTTCAAAAAACATTGGAAAGACAACTCCAACAATTACAGACCACTCAGTTTAATTTCAGTGTGGGGAAGTTTGATGTGGTGTACAAGGACTTTCAGAAGGCAGTTGATCAATTGAGGCATTCAAAAAGGCGTAAGAGGATTATTTGAACAGAAACAATGTGCAGGTGCATGGGGAAAAGGCAGGGGAATGGCACTAAACCATGATGCTCATTTGGATGCTGGTACAAACACAATGGGCTGAATGGCCTCCTTCTGCATCATAATAATTCTGTGATTCTGTGAACTTTCGTCAAATCCCATTCACCCTTCTTCCTGTACTTGCTGACCTATTTAATTCCTGATATGGCAATGATTCAAAATTTTCATCTTTGCATACAGATCTCCCCATAATCTCACCCAGAACTTTCTCTGCATTCCTCTGATTCTGATCTCCCGATTGTCCCCTCTGCCTTTGTTTAGCTATGAACAGCAGTGCCTTCATATATCTCTTCCACAAGCTCAGAAATTTCCTCCCTTATCCTTCTATCTCTCCACCTTTTTCTCTGCTCCTTTAAGATGCACTTTAAACCCTACCTTTTTCTGTCCTTATGTGCCTCAGTCTCATGCTTGATTTGACGACACTCATATTGAAGCACCTTAGGATGTTTTGCCTATTAAAGGCACTATATAAATACAAAAATTTGTTGTTGCATAAACTATTCAGACACCTTCCTGTTTTCAGTAAGGAGAACTAGCCACTTAAAGGCCTGTTCCAAAAATGACAACAGCCTGGTCTTGGCTGGAACGATGCCAATAAATTTATCTTTACTGTTTGTCTCTCAAAAGCAGCGAGATAAAGGCAGGAAATGTCCCCTTTATCTTCGCTAATTAAAATGTTTCACAAATCAAAGCCCCTTCCTTCCCCCAATACCCAGAAGCAACTTCAGCGCAAAGGAAGAAAATTGGAAGAAAGAAATAAGTACTCTTCGAAATGATCTTGAAGCTGATTGTTACTGTGCTAGCTACAACATGTTCAGACATGTTTCCTTATAATGTGAACCGTGTCAGACTGTAGAAGATAACAAATCATTTTACTCAGTTAGCTATAATTAAGATGATTTTTTCTGCATTTTCCTGATTTTGAAAGTGTCTCAGTTTATCTCTGCTTTCTTGAATTGAAATATAAATATGGCCCTGAGATCCTTTCGTAAACACACTCCTCTTCACAGTGCTCTACTATTATATCCTCACTCCTGTGATCTGTGGCATTGCCTTTCAGGTGAATTCCACATGTACCCATAGTTTCTGCACTTATCAGATATGACAGCCTTTAGCACCCTGAAGCAGCTAAAGGAGAATTATAATTATAAATGAGAAAATGTTCAAGTGAGCAATCTTTCAGTGCAAACATTCAATTAAAGAAAATCTGATTTTTTTCTCAAGTTACTACTTGTAGATTTCAGAAATAATCAGAATGGCAAGTACAGATCAAGTCTCCCTTATCTGAAATCCTCGTGGTCTATGACATCCTGATCTCAGATCATTTCAGTTTATGGATATGATTACCAGCACTGTAATGGTATCGTCACCAAAGGATTTATGTCTGGAACACAGATTGGCATTGTTTGCTTTGCCAGAGAGCACACTTGGATATGATGCCTTTTCTTCTTGTTTGGAATTGAATAGATTATGGAAAGTGGAATAATTTTCTTTGAATGTTCTTTGAGGACAGAGGCAGGAGGGTCTGAGCTCTCCAAATTCAACAAGTTGGTTGTGGGGCTAACTGAGGTCTTGGGCCTGACGTGGGATTTCTGCTCTGGAGATGAGAAGCAGACTTTTTTTTAGTATAAGTTTTAGCTCTGACACACTGGTCCAAGAAATGCAGCTTCTTTTTGATCTAGGGTGTGGGAAGGATGTTGAGGTGGCGGCGGAGGCATGGACAGGAAAGGTGGGGTTGAGGCAGTGTTGGCTAGAGCCATTCGCACGCTGTACACATTGAGTAGATTTCAGGACGGGGCTGCCTTGGATGTTCCCATTGCCCCTTAAATGCTCATGACACCCTTCCCTGGCCCCCTCCAGCACCCCCCTCCCAATCCTAACATCTTCCAAAAATATCATAGACCTGGTTTGTTAAACTCTTCTGTTTTCAGAGGAGCAGCCGAGTCAGAATATTTCTCTTCACCAATGCAAATCAGTCCTTAATCAGTAGAGAACACAAATGTGGTGAACATTGGGAGCAGCTTTGCGCTGTATGCAGTTTTTAAATCTATAACTTGAGCGGTGTATTGAAGAGTGTTCAGTGCCGTGATGGAGATAATTTCAGAATCTCAGGCTTTGAGTTATGAAGGAAGAGCCGGAACTGAATTTATTTTTATTACAGAGAAAATATTTCAAAATATTGAGCAGATGGGACAGGCCTGATGTAATGAGGTTATTTTTAACTTATACAGTCAGCGATGAGCTGCAGGATATATATATATATATATATGATCGAGCCTCAGGCAAGGATTTTGAAACAAGCTTTTATATTCCTCACAGAAGAATGAAAGTGTGAAATTGGGCTGTCAAACTGAGATACAAACGTGCTGCTGACTAGAACCCTTTAAAAAAGAGTTTGGTGAACTTAAATTGACCAAACAAGAGACTAAATGTAAATTTAAAATTATGAAGTTATTCTCATAGCTATAATCTATTTCAAAGTATAATTGAATGAAATTTGTATAAATGGTCAAATTGAAGTCACTAGCATCTTTTCCATGAGGTGCATGCACAATGATTCATTAATCAATTATTGTCACAACAACATTCACAGCAGATATCTCAGTGTTCAGGTTCTGCAAGAACCATGTTCAAATGAAGGCCCATAGCTCATTGCGCCCTGAAGTTCTTTTGATTTTTTGACCCTCTTAATGTTGATTTATAGAAGTTATTGACAGACTGGGAATTATTGCATTGTGTTCTCCAAACATGTTAGAGTCATAGAATTCCTATAATGCAGAAGGAGTTCATTGGGCCCATTGAGCCTACACCAAAAACACCCAGACCATTTCCCCAAAAACCCATGTATTTACCCTGCTAATCCCTCTGACTCCAACAGTCAATTTAGCATGGCCAATCCGCTTAGTCCACACATCTTTGAAATTTGGGAGGAAACGGAAGCTCTGAGGGGAAACCCATGCAGACATGGGGAGAACATGCAAACTCCGCAAGACTGTATCTAAGGTGGAACTGAACTTGGGTCCCTGGTGCTGTGAGGCAGCATCATTATTATTGTCCAATGTACAAAAGGAGTTAAATGAATTCTAAACATTTGGGCTGGAACTTTCCAGCTGTTTGCTCACTGCTGCCGCTGCAGGTGAGGACAGAGAGTTTGGCGCTCAGCCAAATCTCCGTTCACTGCAACGGGATAGGAAATCCTGCCAGCAGAACACTTTTTGTAACAAACACGCGTGAAGGAATTGATTTGGAATGTGTTCAATACATCAAAAAACTTGGCATTGATGGAAATGAATTATTATGCAAATATGCAGATATTCAATTAATGGTTTCACACATCTTGTGGTCAGGAGCAGAGAGGATTTAATCTGATCATTGCTCACAAGAACTCCTCTGGTTATCAAGAATTTATATTTGTCTGCGTTGATCAAGCCAAGGGAATTATGTGCCAACTGTCCGCAGATCTGTATCAAGCTGAAAGTGCTACTATAGCAACTGGCTCTGCTCCAGAAATGTTATTTAAAACTAACTTCTTCAGTCACACCAGTTGTTACCATGCCAATGTCAAATTAACAAGCTCAGCACTGAAGTCAAGCTGCCTAGGAAAGGTTTCCAGGCCCCCGTGAGTGTCACTGGGTGAGGTGTCACTTTTCAGATGCCATTTCATTTTAGAGGAGATGGGTTCAGGAGCTGTACATAGACCTTTATCTCTAACTATGCATTTGCATTGCACTGACATTCAAGGATTATATTTGTTTGAATCAAGTCTGTTTTGTTTGTTTGTTTTAAAGATTGGTTTAGTGTCACAAGTAGACTTACATTAATACTGCACTAAAGTTACCGTGAAAATCTCCTGATTGCCACATTCTGGTGCCTGTTCGGGTACACTGAGGGAGAATTTAGCATGGCCAATCCACCTAACCAGCACATCTTTGGACTACAGGAAGAAATCGGACGAAACCGACACAAACACAGGGAGAACATGCAAACTCCACAGAGACAGTGACCCAAACTGGAATTGAACCCAGGTCCCCAGCACTGTGAGATAGCAGAGTTAACCACTGTACATCATGCTGCCCCAATGATATTATCTCCAAATCTCCACTCCTGTATGCTCTCCCTCATTTTTCCATCCATGCTGAAACATACCCTCTTTGAGGCAATATTCAGAACTTATTTTACCTCCCCAATATGGGATGAAATGAGAGAATTGCATCTCCTTCTCAATGCAATCCCAACACCTTACTATCTCACTGATCTGACTTCAAGAGGGAGTGGGGAGGAGTAAATGAGAGCTGCCTTCATTTAAACAATTAATTCACATCCTGACAATGCCTTATGGAATGTTCTTGGTATTTTATTCCAGGCCTGACTAACGCCTGTGTCACCACTAACCTGCTGGGAAAAGCTGAATGCAGCAAGTCTCTCAAATGACGCATGAGATTCAGTTCAAAAACATGCTGGTGCCACTGGCAGGAATCACTCCGTTTTTCACACCGGTACCAACACTCTGCCATTTCTGAGTAAAATTTTTCCTAGAGTTAAGGTTTTGATCTAATACGATCCTTGGAATGTAGTAATTGACCGTTTTATATGTTTTGAAAGGCACCTTGTGGGTCAGAGGATCAGGAGTGTAAAGTTGCCAGTCTTCATCCTCTCTTCCCCATCATGACATTTAAATACATTGTTCAAATTCCTTCCTAACAGCTACAGACATTACAGACATTGCACTCACAACCTCCATCCTTCTTTAATCAAAATCCCAACCTTGGTGCCATTGAGTTATTCACTCCTGATTCACCTTCTATCATCTCAACCTTGGCAGGACCTGTAATATGTCTCTTGATCTTACAGAAGAATCTCAACAACAAATGAACCAAGGTAACCAAACTAAGTTCAATTATTAAAAGCTTACTTCCATGACATGTTTGTCAATCTCTCCTTCGCTCCGACCTATCACTGAGTTTTCATTCTGCCCAGCCCCCTCTCCAAGTAAATAATTCATCACATTTCTATCCTCTTCAGATCTATAGAAGAGTCATAGAGTCTCAGAACATTAACTCTGTTTCTTTATCCACAGATGCTGCCAAAATTCACCCAGTTATTTCTGTTTTTATTTCAACTATTAAAATATATTTTCCTGTTCAATTTGTTTGCAGATGAGGGCTGTTTATTCCAACAGAGTAATCTCTGCTCGATGGAGCAAATACATTCCAATACCATGTATTATTCAGTGAGTATTACAAACGGATCTGTCTCATTTACTTGATCACAACTGGCTGGATCTTTAGGTATTAACCATTCACTCTCTGCCACCTTTTAGACACATGTTGGATAAGCAATATTCTGCCAGACTCCTCTCTGTCCCACATCCTCCCCCACCTCCCCCCACTCCCCACCTCCCCTCACTCCCCTCCTCCCCACCCTCCCCTCCTTCCAGCCTCCTCATGCTCACTCCCCGCCACCCTCCCCTCACTCCCTCACTCCCCACCCTCCCCGACCTCCCCCCTCCGTCCCCTCCCCACCCTCCCCTCACTCCAGCCTCCCCACCCTCCCCACTGTCCCTCCTCCCACCTCCACACCCTCCCCCACCCTCCTCCTCCACACCCCCCTCACCCACACCTCCCCACCCTCCCCACTCCACACTCCCCCCCCTCCCCACCCTCCCCACCCTCCCCACCCTCCCCACCCTCCCCTCACTCCCACACCCTCCCCACCCTCCCCACCCTCCCCACCCTCCCCTCCTCCCCACCCTCCCCACTCACTCACTCCCCACCCCTCACACCTCCCCTCCCCCCCTCCCCACTCCCCCCACCCCTCACTCACCCTCCCCACCCTCCCCTCACCCTCCCTCATCCCCTCACTCCCCACCCTCCCCTCACTCCACACCCTCACTTTCCCACCCTCCCTCCTCCCCACCCTCCCCAACCACTTCCCACTCACTCACACCCTCTCCCTCACTCCACACCCTCCCCACCCTCCCCAACTTTCTCACTCTCCCCTCACTCCCCATCTTTTGCACCTTCCCCTCACTCACACTCTCCTCACTCTCCCCTCATTCTTCACCCTTCTCCCTTCCCATTATCCCACTATAAGTTCTAGAAATTTCTATAGGGAGTGATTGAACAGGCTTGCCCATTTTTGGATATTTTTGAATATTAATGATGGAACTCAGTTATCTGAGCTATTTAATATCTCAGCAATAAATCAGTATCACACGATTTATCACACGGTAAATCCAGAATATTGTCAAATTCAAAGCCAAGATAGAATTTCACTGCAATCAATCACAGAATTCACTTTTTAAAATTCCTACTTTGCTTCAACCAGTATTGTCAACCCAATTGCATTGATCCTGACCCCCTACAGCCTTCTCCACCACCACTTCCCCCAGCTCTCTCCTGAAGTGTTAAATGAAGCAAGATCAGAACGACTGCTTAAAGCCCAATGATTCAAACTAGTTTGACCCTGGAATGTGGGCTGGAGTCAGGAGAGGGTGGATTTTAAATCCACTTGATTGCCAATCCAACTGGGGGACATGGACATTAGATTTTATTCTCCTTCCTCAGGAAACCAAGTTTGAGAGGGTTGATGCAAATCTGAAGATAAATGACTTATACAGACATGAACCAAACATAAAGGATCAAATCCAAAACCTCACTAATAAAATTCTGGACCATACCATGGCCCAGAACGTTCTGGAAAATTTCATTATAATGCTGCCATAAGATTGCAGTTGTACCATTTCCTATTGGGAAGACACAACATGAGTTCATGAAGGGCAGGTCATGTTTAACTAAGTAAGTGGAATTCTCTGAGACATTACGAGTGCCGTTGACAATGGAGAACCTGTGGATGTGTTTTATCTGAATTTCCAGAAGGCATTTGACAAGGTGCCGCACTAAAGGCTGCTACATAAGATAAAGTGCATGTATTACGGTTGATGTATTGGTATGGATAGAGGATTGGTTAGCTAACAGAAAGCAAAGAGTGGGGGTAAATGGGAGTTTTTCTGGCTGGTGATCAGTGACTAGTGGTGTGCCTCAGGGATCAGTGTTGGGACATCAAATATTTACGATTTACAAAGATGATTTGGGATTGGGGGCGAAGTATAGCATGTCAAAATTCACAGATGACATGATGATGAATGGCACAGGAAAGTGTGCAGAGGATGCTGAAAGTTTGCAAAGGGACATAGATATTTTGAGTGAGCAAAGATCTGACAGATGGA
The DNA here is from genome assembly GCA_024679065.1 of Sphyrna mokarran. NCBI lineage: Eukaryota > Metazoa > Chordata > Chondrichthyes > Carcharhiniformes > Carcharhinidae > Sphyrna > Sphyrna mokarran. Next base: position 2,557,118 of record JAGIQG010000024.1, read on the forward strand.
GTATAATGTTGGTAAATGTGAGGTCATCCACTTTGATAGGAATAATAGCAAAAAGGTCTATTATTTAAATGGTAAAAAATTGCAGCATGCTGCTGTGCAGAGAGACCTGAGTGGCCTTGTGCAGGAATCACAAAAATTTGCTTTGCAGGTGCAGCAGGTAATTAAGAAGGCATTGTCTCTTTACTTGAGAAAGGATAAACTGGCACTGGAGGGGGTGCAGAGGAGATTCACTAGGTTGATTCCAGAGTTGAGAGGGTTGGCTTATGAGGAAAGGCTGAGTAGACTGTGGTTATACTCATTGGAATTTAGAAGAATGAAGGAAGATCTTATAGAGATGTGTAAAATTATGAAGGGAATCGATAAGATTGGGAGGTTGTTTTCACTGGCTAGTGAAACCAGAACGAGGGAGCATAACCTCACAATAAGGGGGAACAGATTTAGGACTGCAGTGAGGAGGAATCTCTTCACACAAAGGGTTGAGAACCTATGGAATTCCCTGCCCAGTGAAGCAGTTGAGGCTACCTCACTGAATGTTTTTAAGGCAAAGATAGATAAATTTTTGAAAAGGAATTAAAAATTATGGTGAGCGGGTGGGTAAGGGCAGCTAGTCCTCAAAAAGATCAGCCATGATCTTATTGAATGACGGAGCAGGTTCGAGGGGCCAGATGGCCGACTCCTGCTCCTAGTTCTTAAGTTCTTATTTTCCTCCAACAATATTCCAAAATAACTGATTTACATCAGTTTTATTCCAGAACTATTGTGCACAGAATTACTGGATTATAGTCCCTGCTCCGAGTGTTACAGCTGTGAAATCCCCTCTTATCTTATCAATATGGGTTCACCTCCATGAGGATGACACACAGGTATCTTGCATTTACTTCAGTTCTGGACAGGTGATCATTTCACAGAGGGTGGTGGTTGATGGGAGATATTCATGGTGGAATTCGGTTACAAGTGGTGTACCTCAGGGGTCTGTTTTGGGGCCCCTGCTGTTTGTAATTTTTATAAACGATCTGGATGAGGGTATTGAAGGATGGATTAGTAAATTTGCAGATGACACTAAAGTCGGTGGAGTGGTAGATAGTGAAGAGGGGTGTTATATTTTGCAGAGAGACTTGGACAAGTTGCAGAGCTGGGCCGAGAGGTGGCAAATGGAGTTTAATGTGGAAAGGTGTGAGGTAATGCACTTTGGCAGGAATAATAAATGTGTAGAGTATAGGGCTAATGGTAGGATTCTTAATAGTGTTGATGAACAGAGGGATCTTGGTGTATTTGTGCATAGATCTCTGAAAGTAGGCAGTCAAGTCGATAAGGTTGTTAAGAAGGCATATGGAGTCTTAGCTTTTATTGGTAGGGGGATTGAATTTCGGAGCCGCAACGTCATGTTGCAACTGTACAAAACTCTAGTGCGGCCGCACTTGGAGTATTGTGTGCAGTTCTGGCCCCACATTATAAGAAAGATGTGGAGGCATTGGAGAGGGTACAGAGGAGGTTTACCAGGATGTTGCCTGGTATGGAGGGCAGGTCTTATGAAGAGAGGCTGAGGGATTTGAGGTTGTTTTCGTTAGAAAGGAGGCGGCTAAGAGGGGACCTTATCGAAACATATAAGATGATTAGAGGTTTAGATAGGGTGGACAGTGATAGCCTTTTTCCTAGGATGGAGAAAGCTAGCACGAGGGGACACAGCTTTAAATTAAGGGGTGATAGTTATAGGACGGATATCAGAGGTAGGTTCTTTACCCAAAGGGTGGTTCGGGAGTGGAATGCCCTGCCTGCAGCAGTTGTAGATGCGCCAAGTTTGGTGGCGTTTAAGAGGTTAGTTGATAAGTATATGGAAGAGAAGGGAATGGTTTAGTTTGGAGGGGCATTGCTTTTTATATTGGTCGGCGCAACATCGAAGGCCGAAGGGCCTGTTCTGTGCTGTAATGTTCTATGTTCTATGTTCTATTTCCACACACAAGTTCAGATGCAGTGTAATCTGTATTCAGTATACTGTGAATTCTCCGAGTCATCTTTATAAATACAGACCTCTCCATGTATTATGCTGCTTTTTATATTCCAATATCGACTAATCAGATACGCAGTAAATTGCAGCATAAGTGAGGTTTGCACAATCAGTATATAAACATGTGTAACCCATTCAGCTAATGTGTTACAGACTGGAGGGGGGTTACTTTAACAACACAAATTTCTTGTCTCACACCTGCCAATAAACAGAAAGATGTTTTGATTTGCTTTCGTCTTTATAATCAATGGCATACTTCCCAACCCTTCAGTTTTGGTGTGATCTAATTTTCTACTCTTAACCCCATAGTAAAATTCAAGCTAGGCAGAACTCACAGAGTTAGTTCATCTGCACACACTCAAAATGTAAAGGGGATCTCAGCACATTCACCCCCTATGAAAAAAATAACAGAGTGAATACCATGGAGCAAATAACTGGTATTTCATGTGGGTCCCAGGATCCAGAATGAACGTCCAATGAAAGATTCCTGCATGGAGATGGGCAGATTGAAAATCAATGTTGTATAATTCATATTTTCATTGGTGTTGATTTCATGCAATGAGGTGGCATGCAGATGTGAATCAGTCTTGTAGATGGGTGGTGTGGTGGCATAGTGGTTAGCACCTACCCAAGGATCAGGGTTCAATTCTGGTCTTGGGAGACTGTCTGGAGTTTGTACATTCTTCCTGTGTTTGTGTGGGTTTCCTCTGGCTGCTCCGGTTTCCTCCCACAGTCCAGTGATGTGCAGATTAGATAGATTGGCCATGCTAAATTGCCCCCTGGTGTCCCAAGCTGTGTAGACAGGTTGGCAGAGTAAAAAATTGGGGTTATTGGGATAGTGCCTGGGTAGGATAAAAATGCTGGTTTGGTGCAAACTCAATGGGCCAGTGACCTCCTTTTGCACTGGAGAGATTCAATTATTCTATGATACACAGTGTTCAAGTTAAATAAACATAAATAGGGCAGGTATGTAATCTGTTACAGTCCCTTTTCTGTGAGGCTGCCTGTAGAATGGTAAACAGCAATTTGAGATTTGCATTATACCGAGGCAATGTTACTGGTTACTCTAGCTAGCAGTCCCACTTTGCCACACAGCCTTTGGCAAGAGATATCGGTCTCTCATCTGAACCCCGGAGATGAGTTAAATATCTCAACCATTCAGACTTGAACAGAAGGTTGTTGGGCCCTTTGCCTGGCAGGTAAATAGAGTCCGGTTGACCAGTCTGCATTGTGGAATTAGGAAATGCAGATGGCCTTTGTATAGCTCTCTTTGAATTTGGTCTTTATGGCCCACAATCTGTCCTTACTGGCTCTTCAGAGATATTGAGGTACATATCTTTGCTGATACTATCAGGGAGCTTCTTTTGTTCAAGAGTCAAAGACAGGTATTTTAAAAGGTCTCTGTCCAGTTTTCAAAGTTTTAGGATAACAATGAGGATATTTATACATATTTCATAAAGATACCCAGTGTGAGGCTTTGGTCCCCTCATACAATGTTAGTCTGTCAGGTTAAGGTAAGGCCATTGTTTGAGTTCAAAGGTTTAATAATTTGACCCAGCTTTGACCAAATATTTGCTTCTGCTTTATTTGAACGTAATATTTACAATGGGGTTTTGTTTCGTAACATCTCACTTTCAATTTACAAAGAAAGGTTTAGTAAGAGCACAAGATAACTTTGGTTGTCTGTTTCCTGGCGACTGTGTCATATTTAGACTCAATAATGCCGTCAATATTTCAGTATTTCGCTGCCACGCCATGGATTTCTGCATGTAAACAATTATTGCTGAAAGATCTAAACAGATTTTTGATAATCTCAGTTTACAAACTGAAAATGTTGCTTTGATAGTTGCATAATTTACTCACTTTGACTCAACAAATTGAACAACGGGGAGATGCAAACATTACCACACAGCTGACCGCAGGGATGGCGGGGCGAGTGGAGTAGTTCTCTGGGCGCTGTAGCCCCAGGCGGGATTCACAATGCCCTGTTAAATCAGGCGTGAGGAGCAAACTCTCGCCAGACGTCAAACCCACTGCGAGTGTCCCAGTGTGCTGAGCTTCCCCCAGTCTGGTTTTTACCCTGAATGGGTAAATTATTACTGATTTCAATACGTTTAAATATAATTACCTGGTTAGAGGCTGGACTCACAGCACAAATACTTTCTAATACCTTACTTCGTTATATTGGTTTGTTTTCTTGCCTCCAAAACCTTTCACCGAGTCAGAAGCTTCATCTTTAAGACTTTTCATTCCAACTGTGTCCCTTTGCCAAGCTCCAAGATGAGAAATGCTGAGGATTTTATCTCTGAGATACAGGAGGTTTCACTGAGGTCTATAAAGTGAAGGAGGATATTGGTTGATTGGCCATCAAAGGAGCTGCTTACAAAAGCAGAGGAGACAGCAGGAGGCGATGATTAAAAGTGAAAGGCTGAAAGAGTGAAGAGGGAGGTGAGAATGAGGTGGGGATGTGTGGGGGTGGACGGGGGTAGTGGGAAGAGGCAGAAAGTTTGTAAAATTGTGCAGAGCATAGCTATCCATTTGAAGAACCAAGATCTATGAGCCATAGAGTCATAGAGGTTTACAGCATGGAAACAGGCCCTTCAGCCCAACTTGTTCATGCCATCCTTCTTTCAAACACCTAAGCTAATCTCAATTGCCCACATTTGGCCCATATTCCTCTATACCCATCGTACCCATGTAACTGGCTCTACTACTACCCATCTCTAGTACTATTCTAGCAGCTTGTTCCAGACACTCACCACACTCCGTGTGAAAAAAATTGCCCCTCTGGACTCTTTTATATGTCTCCCCTCTCACCTTAAACCTATGCCCTCTAGTTTTAGGGTCCCCTACCTGTGGGAAAAGACATTGATTATCTCGCTGATCTGTACCCCTCATTATTTTATAGACCTCTATAAGGTCATCCCTCAGCCTCCTATGTTTCAGAGAAAAAAATTTCCAGTCTATCCTGTCTCTCCTTATAATTCATGGGGTCTATGTTCTTTAGGGAAGGAAATCTGCTATACTTATCTGGTCTGGCCTATATATGACTCCAGAATCACTCTCAACTGCCCTCTGAATAAGGGAAGCTAGCAATGGCAATAAATGCTGACCAATCAGTGATGCCCATTTGGCATGAATGAATTTTTAAAAACTGCCAAGGGTTGGAAAATGAATCTCTTCCAGCCGGCAGACACCTGGTGGCCTTAATGACCACCTCCCCTGCTATTATTTTCTGTGAATCTATAGCTAATCTCCTCACTCTATTTAATGAGACCCTCAGAAGGAGCATTATATTAATTAAATCAGACATCAAACTAAGTTTGCCATTGACGTAGGGAATGATGCAGAATCTTGCTTATTTGCACATTGCTCCCAGATTGTCAAGTTGAGAAATTTGCCAGCTGAAGGTGTAAGTTTGGCCTCTGAAATGCTGGAAATCTGTGAACTGCTTATGTCGTATTTGTCTACAACAGTCAGTCTATGTGGGTGGAAATGGTATTTAAATCCACAACAGATTTATTCTCCCAGAATGTGTAAGATAAGAAATGAGCTAATGATTTTCCAATCGAAGAACAGGCTGTGAATTTTGCAAACTGTCTGTCTATGGCCCATAACTTCCTCAGAGTGGCCGTCTCTGTCTGATTGCCCCTCCTGACAGATTTACACAACTAGGATTCCCAAGCTCCTGTCTGGCCGAATCTTCCTCACTCACACTGGGTGACACAGGAGCAGTGAAAAGTGCACCCAGCTGCATTGGCTGTAAAACAGAATCCCATTTGACAGCACTCGCTGTCATGAAGGGGAAGTTTACAGGGACAAGGGAGTAGGTCAGTTTGACTGATAAGTGGTTCGGGCAATCGGGGGAAGATGGGTGGGTTGGGGGAGTAGCATTGGGACAGATTAAGGAGTAGTGGGATCAGGGTTCAATCAGGCAGGGGTAGTATGGTTCTTGGCTCATAAAAGAGGGGCCATGTGGGGGATCCATTGGGGAATTGTGCACCTGTTGGTTCTGTAAGGCTGGTTCTGGGTATTTAAAAAGTTATTTTGGGATTAGAAATGACTTTTTTTTTACCTAACTCTTTCTGGGCTGTTATTTCTAACATTTACTGGAAATCCTATGCTCCTAATGCTGCTTTTTCAGTATTTTCAGAAATGGAGACCTGCTGAATCCACCTTTTCGATTAATTATTCCCAAACACGTGATGTCAAATTGGGATAAAATTCTTGCCATGATTACTGAGAAAGCAAACATCCGAACTGGAGCTGTCCGCAGGTCAGTGCTACCGAAAAATGGTACATGTTATCACCTTCTTTTCTGTCTGCACCCTTCCAAATGTTACATATTGTGAACGTGCTGATATATTCAGATGTATATAATTAAATATTCCATATTGCTCGGTATTATTCTGGATTATTTGCATTGGCACTGATGCAGATAGGACCGAACCCCCTCCGTGGGTCTGACAGTAAGAATTCTTTGTCCTGAATTTACATCCTTGTGGTGGGCACCAGGAGTTGGGAAAATTCTCTGCTCTGCTCGCCTGCCTCAGGAGACAGTGCCCTCAGAAGGGGTATCTTCACTGGCAGATGGTATGTAGGCTGGAGTCAGGTCCCGACCCAGGAAGAAGTTGGGAGGCAGCCACAGGAGATGTCAGGTGTGGAGTTTAAAGGCCCACCTCAGTGCTGTGCAACTTCATCCCACTTAAACTAAAAGCACAAGGATGCTCACCCTCATGCCCACCCACTCACCATCCCTACATGGTCCCTGTGCCCTAACTAGGCCCCCTCCATGACAGCCCATCTATCCCTCATGCCCCCTATTTCAATCTATGCCACTCCACCCACCCTTATAACCAATCATGTCTTCATGCCAATGGTAGCACTCGTGCCCATTTTTCAAGTCTTTGTTTGATGGAGTATGAGCATCGCTGGCTGGGTCAGCATTTATTGCCTAACGCTGACTGGCCCCCATTTCTGGGGGCATTTAAGAGTCAACTACATTGCTGTGGATCGGGAGTCGCATGTAGGTCAGACTGGGTAAGGATGGCAGATTTCCTTCCCTAAAGGACATTAGTGAACTGGGTTTTTATGGCAATTGATTCATGGTCATCTTCAGAGGTTTAATTCCAGATTTTTTCATTTCACCACCTGCCATCTGGATTCATAGAGCATTAACCTTGGTCTCTAGATTACTAGGCCAGTGGCAATACCATTACACCGCCTTGTAGAACCAATTAATTCTATCATGACAGAAGCAGGTGTGAAAAAAACCTTACAAAAAGTCACTAACTCACTAATTACTCATAAGTTTAAAAAAAATCACCACTCCAAGACAAGAATGATGTTAATTATCTAGTCTTTAAAATATCAATAACCACAGATATTCGAAACAACTTAAACTTGTGCAAAAGAACACTGGAACAAATAATAAATATTATTCTGTATTATTGCCCATTCTTAAGTTATGAAGTTTTGAAAAGAAATATTTCATTGAAAAATTGTTCCAGTTGATTTCAGGCTGAATGAAAAGTGGTTTATTTTCCTCAGACTTTGTGCGTTGGATGGCCAGTTAATAAACAGCGGTGCTCAGCTAGAAAGCGGGCAGTACTACGTCGCTGTTGGATCTGAAAAGTTCAAAAATCTTCCGTACCTTGAACTCCTCGTATGCAAAATGCCATCACAAAATGCCTGCAGGTAATTTCAGCATTAGATTTTGGATTTATATTGTTCTGTCACATTACCTGATTACTGAAAGGCGTGCTGCTTAGGATGCATTGGCCATGCTAAATTGTCCCTCTGTGTACCCGAACAGGCGCCGGAATGTGGCGACTTGGGAATTTTCACAGTAATTCATTGCAATATTAATGTAAGTTGCTTGTGATAATAATAAATGCACTTTATGTTCTCTCTCTTTGATGAGACTTACACTGAAACCACTAATTGGAGCTGAGATTCCATTTACTTTGGTATATGGATAAATGTGTGTTTTGCTTCATAACTCTTGCCTATAAACAAAATTGTAATCTTATAAATCACACCAAGCTCCGCAATGCCATAGTTCAAACTTGAACTGGGATCAGATCACATTGTTCCCATGAAGATGACTAACCAGAGAGTAATGGATGTCAGCCTGATCTAATCAAGGAAATGAACTGACATGAATTACATGAACAGATAGTGAACAGATAGTGCTTCATCTAAACCTCTGTGTTTACACCATGTACATATTTGCTGCTGGAGGTGTGTTTTACATTATATCGCACTCACTGTGTGTTTAACTCCATTCCACCCGTGGAAAGGCTAGAATACTTTGACATTTTACAATCTCAGCCATAAGCAGCACAATAGAGAGCATCGACTCTCTCATCTAATGGGAACACAGGAAGCAAGTTGAAATGAGCTGAAATGGATTATGATGGAAGCTACAGGCCAAGCATTGACTATGAACAATAATGGAACTTAGTGACAGATGGATCTGACTTACCTTCATTTGTACCTAACTGTGTTCTTAGTTTGTACTTTTCTGGCTATTGCTAAGCAAAGGAAGTCCAGCAGGAGAGGTCCTGCTTCTCTATTTTTGTCAGTAATATTGTACTTTGAGTGAACTTCAGAAACAACAGCCCTCTATTCTCAGCCTTTAGTGAACACATGTTTAGTTTCTGTGCACGCCTCACCAGTATATTGTACTGGTAGCTAAGATATTGGAAGTAGCAGTTGTGTCACTATCCCTATCGTCCCAGACTGGCTTTCCAATGGGAAACAACACAGCGTACAGTGTGTAACAGCAGGCTGTTTGAGTCAGTGAGACACCACCTCAGCATGTACCTGACTAACACCACTGGCCTATAGCTTTTCTGCCCCATAAGTGCAGATAATGGAGAGAGAGACAAAAAGATACAAATAATTCATAAATTAGAAATTATTCCAGTTTCACAACTTATTTATAGATATAAAGAGAATAGGTAGCCACTGTCACATTGTTGGAATTACAGAGAAGTCACTCACTGAGATCCTAATCATCACAGACCTCACATATAACTTTGCTGCTGCTTTCTCTGAAAGTTCAACTGGTAAAATCACCAGTGTGTGTCAGACTATTTAATTCGATGCAGGAAAGCTACTCATTTCCTTGTTAGTCTGGGCAGAGATTAGATTTAGTTTATCTCAGCCAGGACGTTGATGTTGTTCTGCAAACTGCTCCGATATGAGAGAAGTTTAATAAAATTCCTTCTCCTCACTCTCACTGTGTGCACAGTGAGTTACCACAAATTGCTCAGAATGTTCAAACCCCAAAAGTGACAAGTATCAGAGCTCTCTACTGTCTCAGAATTACTTTTCACAAACCTCTCTGCCAATGTCTCAGCTTCAGCCTCTCTCAGGTCTTTAAAATATAAACCATCTCATCAAATCTGTTCTTGGTCACCTCTCTTCAGTTTGCCCAAGTTTTTCCATTGGTTCCTTTTCTCTTCTGATTTGTTTTAAGATTTTGTTTTCTGTATTAAATGACATGACTAAATGAAATGGTCTGCAATATACGGTGGCACAGTGATTAGCACTGTTATCTCATAGTGCCAGAGTCCTGGGTTCAATTGCAGCCTTGGGTGACTGTGTGGAGTTTGCACGTTCTCCCTGTGTCTGTATGGATTTCCTCTGAGTGTTCCGGTTTCCTTGCATACTCAAAAGATGTGCAGATTACGTGGATTGGCCATGCTAAATTGCCCCATGTCCCCAGATGTCTAGATTAGATGGGTTAAGAACATAAGAACTCAGAGCAGGAGTAGGCCATCTGGCTCTTTGAGCCTTCTCTGCCACTCAACAAGATCATGGCTGATCTTTTCGTGGACTCAACTCCACTTATCCATCCGCTCACTATAACTCTTAATTCTTTACTATTCAAAATGTATCTATCCTTGTCTTAAAAACATTCAATGAGTATAATTAAGTGTAAGGAGGATAGGGCAGAGGAAAGAGTCTGGGTAAGATACTCTGTCAGAGAGTTGGTGCAGACTCAGTGAGCTCAATAGCCTCCTTCTGCGCTGTAGGGATTCTATAATCCTCAATACAATATACACCAACAAAAATGCAATCGGTTTTGCCAACCTGTACATATGAATATGCAGTAAGTTTCAGAAAGCAGATATGCCACATTTCAATGATTTTTTTAATAAAGATTTTAAGTGGGGAAAACAGAAAGTAATTGTTGTATGAACATTCTTTTTTCAGACGTCAACAAATGGCCAGGCACAAAAATCGCAGCAATGAGGTAAATCATCTCCTGAAAGAGTGTGAGTGAAAAAGGGGGCTGATCTCTGAGACACAATAACAAAGTCATTGTAATTTCAGAATAACAGTTTCCACTCATTATAGGCCAGCAAGTTAGTGTTAGCGCAAACACTGCGACATCTTATAGCAAATTGAAAGAAATATTGTAATTTTGAGTTGGAATCTCCTGTGGGAGTTATTTTTAATCAACTGATTTATGCATTTTGGTGAAAAATGGTCTGTTTGCCCTTTTAACAAAACCAATAACATGACAACCTTTTGTAAGTCAGTTGTTGACTGACGGTCAAAATTATTAATTTCTTGTGGTGACAGATGGGAAACATTCAAACTCCTCCCAAGTTTGTGATGTGGTTGTCCTGTCTGAATTATTTTAAAATCTAAGTGTGATGATGGATGAATCTGTTAAAATGTCGCTTTGGAGTCATAGAATCATAGAATTGTAGAATCCCTACAATGCAAAAGGAGGCCATTTGGCCCATTGAGCCTGCACTGACAACAATCCCACCGGGGTCTATGGTAGTTACTATGTTGATGTAGACTGTGTTCCTTTCATAATGGCTGTTACTAAAAGTCATATCGCTCAATAAATGTGAGGGTGGGCCCTTAGGTTCAATTTGAACTTAAATGGTAAATCAAAGGACATTCTGTAACGCAGCAAATTTAATCCAACATTTTCACACATTGATCAGAAATGCTCCCAGTCACATAAACAATCTTCATCCATTTCATGTTAGCTGAGTGGAATAATTCTGCAGACAAAGTTACATTCTTGGGTATTTAATAAGCCACATGTCAAATATTGAACAAACATTTTTATTTCTGCTATTGTTGAAATACTAACTTCACCATTTTCTAATGATCATCCACATAAAACATCAGTAATTACAAAACAATATTAGCATTCAACGGTACACAGATATATTGCACATCTACAAAAACACAGCCATAACTCAGAATTCGTTACAATATAACATAATCAGATTCCTGCTTCTATAAATTCCCAATTTGTACTTTCTTCTGTTTCTATTATTTGTTCCAAGCGGAAATAACAGTTACTGATCAAACATTGACGTCTCCAATATCTCACCCAAGATTCTGATTTGCATCTGTGGACCTTAAGTTATTTTCTGTAGTAATTACATGACGGAAAAAATTGTATTTGAAAAGCTTGGGAAAGAATTTCAGTACAAAAATAGTTAAATGCCTCACAACTGCTATTACAGAGTGACACAGTGATCTTTGAATTTAAAATTAAATTACATAAAAAAGACTTGTATGAACAATGGAGGTATGGTGGTTAGCACTGCTGTCTCACAGCACCAGAGACCAAAGTTCAACTCCTGGCTTGGGTCACTGTCTATCTGGAGTCTGAACATTTAGTGCCTCCCACAGCCTGAAAGACATGAACCAGTGCTGGAGTGTGGTGACTAGGGGAATTTCACAGTAACTCCATTGCAGTGTTAATGCAAGCCTTATTTGTGACTAATGAATAAATTTAACAATTGTGTAACTAATTCTTTTTAATTATTTGCTTCCATTGTATGAGACAGTATGTCCTATCCCAGGATGGTGTCAGTGATTCTGCGCTTCTCTCTTCGCCTGCCAAGGTAATTATCATAATGTGGAGATGCCGGTGTTGGACTGAGCTAAGCACAGTAAGGATCTCACAACACCAAGTTAATGTCTAACAGGCTTATTTGGTAGCACAAGCCACTTGTACTATCAAATAAACCTATTGGACTTTAACCTGGTGTTGTGAGACTCCTTAAGATAATTATCACACAGACTGGCTAAATAAAACCCTCCGTCCTCTCACCCGTTACAATGAAGGATGATAATCTTCCAGCAGACATCTCCTTCCACTGAGAATCTGTTTACTACCAAATCCATTTTATCGAGCAGTATTTATCATGTGATGTAATCACAGTACAGGAGTGTAAACTGCATCATAACGATCACCGGAGGGAGCCAGCGAGCTCATTTCAAACATAAAATTGGAATTATTCAGAGACAAACATGTACGTGTGAGGCTTATAATTAAAAATGGCTTTGTGTTCTAATGACATTTACCCTGTGCTATCCTGAGAATATCCTCACACTTTCCTTTCCTTCTCATATCCAAAAGATAAGAGTGAGCTTTCCCAATGGATTCCTTGATAAATTTAATCTTTCCCAGTATGGGATACCCCTGGGGGATTCCTGCTCTCTGTTAAATCAGGACAATGAGATGTGTGTCCTAGTGAATTCTAACGTCACTGGGCTAAAATGAGCAAAGATAATCAGCCTGTTTCAGGACCAACATGACTTGTTTTTAAAGAACTCATATTTGGATATTTGAAAGACCAGAAGCAGGTGTCCTAGTCTTTCTGAATCAGGCCTAGCAAAGGCTTCTTGCTGGTGAAACCTTCAGGAATGACAATTCATTTAAGGGTAAGCTAGATAGATACATGAGGGAAAAAATAATAGGATGAGATCTCTCCTAACAGCACTGTGGATGTACCTACACCACATGGACTGCAACAGTTCAAGAAATTGACTCACCACCACCTTCTTGAGGGCAATTAGGGATGGGCAATAATTGTGAAGATGGAGGGGTGTTGTAAATGCAACATAAATGAAGATCTGAATCTATTTCCAGTCAGACAAGAGGAGGGTCCAGTCGACAGGAGATACAGCTCAACTCCCAGTGTCATCACACAGGGGGAAACAAAGAAAGGACAACACAAAAACACACTCTATATTCTTCGCAAAACCAGTTAAAGTGAAACCGAATCGGAATCTCTCAAAGAATTCACAGCTTGGGGATGATACCAAAGGTAAAAATTCTCATTTTTAAAATTGAAATTTTGTCAAATATTCATCAGGAACTGAAATTCATTTTCTCTCCTAATATTACCGCACAGCCACTAGGGAATAAGTCAGTGTGTGATGAGAGTGACTGAGTGAGCGAGTGAGTGAGGGAATGACCGAGGCAGACAGCAAGGGAATGAGTGAGCACGTGTGAGAGTGAGTGAGCGAGGAAATGTGAGTCAGTGAGTGTGTGAGTGCGAGCGCATGAGTGAGTGAGTGTGAGTGAGTGAGAGTGTGAGTGAGTGAGTGTGAGTGAGTGTGAGTGAGTGAGAGTGTGAGTGAGTGAGTGTGAGTGAGTGAGTGAGAGTGTGTGAGTGAGCGAGTGTGAATGAGTGAGTGTGAGTGAGTGAGAGTGTGAGTGAGTGAGTGTGAGTGAGTGAGTGAGAGTGCGCGAGTAAGTGTGAGTGAGTGAGTGAGTGAGCGAGTGTGAGTGAGTGAGTGAGAGGTGAGTGAGTGAGCGAGTGTGATGAGTGAGTGAGTGAGTGTGAGTGAGTGAGAGTGTGAGTGATGTAGTGAGTGAGTGAGTGAGTGAAAGTGGTGTGAGTGGCGAGTGTGATGAGCGAGTTGAGTGAGTGAGAGTATGAGTGAGTGAGCGAGTGTGAGTGAGTGAGCGAGTGTGATTGAGTGAGTGAGTGTGAGTGAGTTGAGTGAGAGTGGAGTGAGTGAGCGAGTGTATGAGTGAGTGGAGAGTGTGAGTATTGAGCGAGTGTGAGTGATGAGTGGTGGAGTGTGAGTAGTGAGCGAGTGTGAGTGGAGTGAGAGTGTGAGTGAGTGAGCGAGTGTGAGTGAGTGAGAGTGAGTGAGTGAGCGAGTGTGAGTGAGTGAGTGAGTAGAGTGTGAGTGAGTAGCGAGTGTGAGTGAGCGAGTGTGGGGAGCGAGTGTGAGTGAGTGAGTGAGTGTGAGTGAGTGAGAGTGGTGAGTGAGTGTGAGTGGTGAGTGAGAGTGAGTGAGCGATGTGAGTGAGCTGTGAGTGAGCGAGTGTGAGTGAGAGTATGAGAGTGAGCGGTGTGAGTGAGTGAGCGAGTGTGATGAGTGTGTGAGTGTGAGTGAGCGAGTGAGTGTGAGTGAATGAGCGAGTGTGAGTGAGCGAGTGTGAGTGAGTGATCGAGTGTGAGTGAGTGAGCAAGTGAGTGTGAGTGAGTGGAGTGTGTGAGTGAGCGAGTGAGTGAGTGAGCGAGTGAGAGTGTGATGAGTGAGCGAGTGTAGTGAGTGAGTGGTGAGGTGAGCGAGTGTGAGTGAGTGAGCGAGTGTGAGTGAGTGAGTGTGTGAGCGAGTGTGAGTGAGCGAGTGTGAGTGAGCGAGTGTGAGTGAGTGTGAGTGAGCGAGTGAGTGTGAGTGAGCGAGTGTGAGTGAGTGTGTGAGCGAGTGTGAGTGAGCGAGTGTGAGTGAGTGAGCGAGTGTGAGTGAGTGTGAGTGAGCGAGTGAGTGTGAGTGAGCGAGTGAGCGAGTGAGTGTGAGTGAGCGAGTAAGTGTGAGTGAGAGTGTGAGTGAGTGAGCGAGTGACTCATTCTGCCATTGTGGTCATGTTTCAGCTTCTCTCGTGTTATTACATAAAGTTACAGCAGATGGAGTCGAGTCAATGCTTTCATCCATTTGTCAAACTATTGGGACAAGATGGAGAAAATAATCGAACGGGAACACACTGCTGGAGGAATAAATAGGGGAGTGTGGCTTGGCAAAAGAGTGCTCCCTTTTCAATTTTATTTAAATTCCAGTCACTCTCACACTTTCACACTCTCACTCATATCCAAACACACTCCACACTTATATTTAAACACAAACTCACAATCAAACACTCACACATTGATGTTTGAGGCAGGATTTATCCCATGAGCCTCAGTCAGTCTGAAATGGGGTTTACAAACACTCACTGTGTGAAACTCAGGAATTCACTGCTGATTTTCCCTGAATTAGGAATTGGCCAATTAATAGCTGGTGGGTGGACTCGCTGTCCAATTAAAGCCAGCAAATGGGCACTTGATATCAGAGAGCCAATCATGGGCCCTCCAGCAGCAAATGAGGGAAAGAGACATTGGGTGGAATTTTCTAGCACTTTTCCCAAACTGTTCTCCCAATAGGAAAAGCAGTGTGCTGCCTGTACAGGTGGCATTTCCAGAGGAATTCTTAATAGAGACAAGCCAAAAACAGGTGAATTCATAACAGGGAGCAAAGAAATGGCCAAGAAACTAAATTATATTTTGCTTCAGTTTTCACAAAAGAAAACACAAATGATGTACCAGAAGTTCTGAGAGAAACAAGTTTTAATAAGGCACTGAAGGAAGTCAGTATTAGTAGAGAAATGGTTTTGGGAAAACAATGGGATTGAAGATGAATATTTGCTGTGGAGGGAGTATAGGGAAGGTTTCCTAGGATGGTAGGACTTTGATTTTGATTTATTATTTTTATGTGTATTGATATGTAGTGAAAAGTATTGTTTCTTGTACGTTATATGAATAGAGCATACTGTTCATGGAGAAGGAAATGGGAGAGGATAGAATGTAGTGTTACAGTCAAAGCTGGAGTGTAGAGAAAGACCACCTTAATGTGAAGTAGATCCAGTCAAAAGTCTGATAGCAACAGGGCAGAAGCTGTTCTTGAGTCAGTTGGTACATGACCTCAGACTTTTGTATCTTTTTCCCAGTGGAAGAGAGAATGTCTCAGGTGAATGGGGTCCTTAATTATGCTGACTGCTTTGCCGAGGCAGCAGGAAGTGTGGACAGAGTCAATGAATAGGGGGCTGGTTTGCGTGATGGATTGGGCTACGTTTTGTAGTTTCTTGCAATCTTGGACACAGTAGGAGCCAAACCACGCTATGATACAATCAGAAAGAATGTTTTCTATGTGCATCTGTAAAAGTTGGTGAGAGTTGTAGCTGGATGTCAAATTTCCTTAGCCTTCTGAGAAAGTAGAGGTGTTGGTGAACTTTCTTAATTATAGTGTCAGCATGGGGGGGGGGGAAACCAAGGTAGGTTGTTGTTAATTTGGACCCCTAAAAATGTGAAGCTCTCAATCCTTTCTACTTTGTCCCCATTAATATAGACAGGGACATGTTCTCCACACTTCCTGAAGTCGATGATTATCTCCTTCATTTTGTTGACATAGAGGGAGAGGTTATTTTTGCTGCACCAGATTATCTATCCCTGTACTCTGTTTTGTCATTGTTTGCGAGCTGACCCACTACGGTGGGTGTCAACAGCAAACTTGAAAATAGAGTTGGAGGGGAATTTGGTCACATACAGAGGTGTATAAGGAGTATAGTAGGGGGCTGAAAATACAGCCTTGTGGGGCACTGGTGTTGAGGATGATTGTGGAGAAGGTGTTGTTGCCTATCCTTTACTGATGTGGTCTGTGAGTTAGGAAGTTCAGATTTCCTAAGTGTGTGAAGGAAGTTCAGGATCCAGTCGCAGAGGGAGGAGCCGAGACCCAGGCCACAGAGTTTGGAAATGAGTTTTATGTTATCTAGGTGTTCCAGGGTTGAGTGTAAGGTCGGGAAATGGTTGCTGTGGTGATAGGTGTACTGTAGTGGATCCAGGCATTCCAAGAAGCTGGAATTGATTCATGCCATGGCCAGTCTTTTGAAACAATTCACAATGATGAATGTTAGGGCCACTGTATGATAGTCATTAAGGCACGCTGCTTGGCTTTTCTTAGGTACTGGGAGGGTGGTGGTAACCTTCTTGAAGCAGATAGGGACATCAGATTGGTGTAAAGAGAGGTTGGGGATATCTGTGAATACCCCGCCAGCTGATCCACGTGGGATCTGAATGCTCGTCCGCTACCCCATCCAGGCCAGTCGCTTTCCATGGTTTGACCTTCAAGAAAGCTGCTCTGATTCCTGCAATGATGACCTCGTTCATCCAGGGCTTCCAGGGTGGAGGGTGTGCTCTTGCTGACCTCTTGCTCAAAATAGGCATGGAATACATTGAGCTCATTGGGGAGGGGTGCATTGGAGCCAGTGATTTTACATGCCTTCGTTTTGTAGCTTGTTATGTCTCACAGACCTAGCCATGGTTGGTGGGGGTCTGTGTGGCTAGCCTGGGACTCTAGCTTGGTCCAGTGCTGTTTTTTGGCATCTTCAATGGATCTCCTTAGATCTTTCTTGGTCAGTGTTGCCTGACTTGAACACCTCACACCTGGACTTCAGCAAGAGTGGATATCCCTGTTTATATATAGTTTTCGGTTGGGGAACACACGGATTTGCTTCTTTGACACATAGTCTTTTACACACTTACTGATGAAGCGTGTAAACTAATGACTAATCTCTGTCATATGGGGAAAGATTAAGTCAGTTAGGATTATATTCACTGGACTTTAGAAGAGTGAGAGGGGATCATATAAAAATTCATAAAATTCTAACAGATTTTGACATGCTAGATTCAGAAAGAATGTTCCCAACAGTGATGGAGTCCAGAATTAGAGGTCATAGTTTGAGGGTAAAGGGTACTTCTTTTAATGGGAGAGATGAGAATTCACCAGAGAGCAGTGAATGTGTGGAATTCATTATCACAGGGAGTAGCTGAGGTCAAAATATGTGATTTCAAGAATGAATTAGATATAGTTCTTGAGGCTAAGGGATCGAGGGGGAGGGGAGACCCAGGATATTGAATTTAATGATCAGCCATGATCAAAATGAATGGCACAGCAGGCTCAAAGGGCCGAATGGCCTATTCCTTCTTGTTTCTATGTATTCCTGATCCACTCCCAAATCCCACCCTCCATTCACCCAAATCCAACCTCAGCCAATCCACCACACCCCCTCCCCGACACTCTTACAAACAGGAAATCCTCTCGGCTCGGCACTTAAAACAGCAGCAGAGCCAAAAGGAGACAACACGGGGCCATCACTGGCTCTGCAGTCACCAGGTATAACCCCATCACCTCAATGTGTCAGAATCACTTCACACAGTGAATCAGGCTCATGTATCTGAGCCTGGTTGATATTTAAGAAAAATAGGGGAATATGTCAATCTATATTTAAATATCTAACCAGGTAGTTAATACCTGCCAGTATCTCGCTACAAGCTGATTACATTGAAAGATTGCTCAAATATA
The DNA here is from genome assembly GCA_024679065.1 of Sphyrna mokarran. Classification (NCBI taxonomy): domain Eukaryota; kingdom Metazoa; phylum Chordata; class Chondrichthyes; order Carcharhiniformes; family Carcharhinidae; genus Sphyrna; species Sphyrna mokarran. Next base: position 2,575,311 of record JAGIQG010000024.1, read on the forward strand.
ATTTCTTGCTGAAGAAGCTCAGATTTTGAATATTGTTTAAATTTGTTTTTAGTTAAACACAGAACAGGAACAGGCCCTTCGGCCCTCCAAGCCTGCGCTGACCACGATGCCTGCCTTAACTAAAACTGTATGCACTTAGAGTCTGTATCCTTCCATTCCTGTCCCCTATTCATATATTTGTCTAGTTGTCTCTTAGATGCCGCTATTGTATCTGCTTCCCCCGCACCCCCCTGCCCTCCCCAAGCAGTACATGCCGTTCACCATCTTCTGTGTAAAGAATCTTGCCTCGAAACTTCTCAACTTTCCTCCACGCATCTTAAACCTATGTCCCCAGTATTTGATTTTTCTATCCTAGGAAAGAGCATTTGACTCTCCACTCTGTCCATGCCACTCATAATCTTGCAAACCTCTATCAGGTCATCCCTCAACCTTCGTCATTCCAATGAGAACAAACCGAATTTATCCAATCTCTCCTCATAGCTAATACCCTTCGTAACAAGCAACATCCCGGTAAACCTCCTCTGTACCCTCTCCAAAGCATCCACATCTTTCTGAATGTGATGATAACAGTTGTATAAAATGTTTCAAATGAAGCCTACCTAAGGCTCTGTACAGCTGCAGCATGATCCCCAATTTTTATACTTAATATCTCGGCCGATGAAGGCAAGCATTTCATGTGCTTTCCTGACTACCTTATCCACCTGCATTGATGCTTTCAGTGATCAGTGGACGTGTACACCCAGATCCCTCTGCTTGTCAATACCCCTAAGGGTTCTACCGTTTACTGCAGAATTCCTACATGCGTCGGACCTTCCAAAATGCATGACCTTACACTTGTCCGGATTAAACTCTCTCTGTCATTTCTCTGCCAAGACTCCAACTAGTCTTTATCTTGCTGTGTCCTCTTCACTATCCACAATTTGCCAAATGTGCACTGATTGTTTAATCAAAGCTTTGATTAAACAATATTAGATGTTCTGGTCTTTTTTTTTGAGTTCCTCATTTATCTGAATCAGATGGTGTTTGAAAATGTTTTTGCTGATCTGATATGTTTGGACTCGATGGGATAACCTTAAACATATATTATGTCATAAGATCTCAACATAATTCAATGGATGGATAGATGTGGGCACAGTGACTATGGCAGAGAAGAGGCAGAAACACATCAACATCCACAGCAACATTTAACTTCCAGTTTAGCTAGATTTCACCCTCCCTGGCATCTACCAGTGATGTTCCGGTTGATTTGGTTAATCTGATTTGGCGCCATCTAATTCAACACACGCTGGCACAATTCTAATTCAGTAAAGTTTTGCAACACCAATTTTAAATCCAACCAATTTATTTGATAGTAAATCCGCGAGCTTTCGACACTATGTGCCTTCGTCAGGCAAATGCAGTGTTCTGATCTGCAGAGGCACTCGTATCCACACAGACAGTTACAGATTGCTGATTAGAATGCGAATCCTTACATCTAACTTGCTATTCAAGTGTTAAGGTGGCTAACAATGTGTGTGAAGGGAATCCTGAGCATTGGTTAGAGAATTGTGTATTTTCTCCAGACAGCACAGTAAGTGAGGTTTTTTGCTAACCCAGGCAAGTTACAGATAGTGTGACATGAAGCCAAGATCCCTGTTAAGACCGTCCTCATGTGTGCGGAACTTGGCTATCAGTCTCTGCTCAGCAACTCTGCGCTGTCGTGTGTCACGAAGGCCCCCTCGAAGAACATTTACCCGCAGGTCGGAGGCCGAATGCCCATGACTGCTGAAGTGTTCGCCCACAGGAAGGGAACTGTTTTGCCTGGTGATTGTTGAGCGATGCTCATTCATCCGCTGTCGTAGTATCTGCATGGTCTCCCCAATGTACCATGCTTCGGGACATCCTTTCTTGTAACATATTAGGTAGACAACGTTGGCCGAGTTGCAAGAGTATGTACCGTGTACCTGATGAATGGTATCCTCACGTTTGATGATGTCGTCCATGTCTATGAACATCTTGCTAGGGCCGTCCCCATCCCCCCACTTCTTGCTTTCAGACAACCGCACAACCTTAAACAGATCATTGTTCGCAGCAAACTACCCAACCTTCAGGAGAATGGTGACCACAATACCACACAACCCTGCCACAGCAACCTCTGCAAGATATGCCAGACCATAGACATGGACGACATCATCAAACTTGAGGATACCATTCACCAGGTACACGGTACATACTCTTGCAACTCGGCCAACGTTGTCTACCTAATACGTTGCAAGAAAGGATGTCCCGAAGCATGGTACATTGGGGAGACCATGCAGATACTACGACAGCGGATGAATGAGCATCGCTCAACAGTCACCAGGCAAAACAGTTCCCTTCCTGTGGGCGAACACTTCAGCAGTCATGGGCATTCGGCCTCCGACCTGCGGGTAAATGTTCTTCGAGGGGGCTTTCGTGATACACGACAGCGCAGAGTCGCTGAGCAGAGACTGATAGCCAAGCTCCGCACACATGAGGACGGTCTTAACAGGGATCTTGGCTTCATGACACACTATCTGTAACCCCCGTAACTTGCCTGGGATAGCAAAAAACCTCACTTACTGTGCTGTCTGGAGAAAATACACAATTCTGTAACCAATGCTCAGGATTCCCTGCACACACATTGTTAGCCACTTTAACACTTGAATAGCAGGTTAGATGTAAGGATTTGCATTCTAATCAGTAATCTGTAAACTGTCTGTGTGGATATGAGTGCCTCTGCAGATGAGAACACTTAATTTGCCTGACGAAGGCACAACATAGTGTCGAAAGCTCGCAGATTTACTATCAAATAAATTGGTTGGATTTAAAATTGGTGTTGCAAAACTTTACTGAGTTTACCCCAGTCCAACGCCAGCATCTCTACATCATCTCTACATTCGTGACAATTCTAATTGGCAGAGGTGTTAATAGGAATTATTAATATCTTGCTGCACTCTGGCGATTTTAGGAGTGAACTAATTGGGATAATGTTGCTTCTTCTGTGCACTCTACCTGAAATACTCTGATCTTTTCTTTCACTCACTGCTGCAGTCAATTTAATAAACTTTCTATCCATCAGAAGAGAAGAGTGTTTTTAAAGTGAATGAGAAACGGGCTGAGTTGCAAGGAGCTCAGGAAATCCCTGATGATGAAAACACCAAGGTGGAACTGCCGATCGATAAGGTAGGGAATGATTTTAATTGCTTTATTAGTCGAGGTTAATTTTTAATCATTATCTCACTCTTGGCACAATTCCTCATTTATCTATGGGTTGGGTGGTGGTGGGAACCTGAGGGGCAGATTTTGTTGTAACCACAGTAACTTTAAATGGATTTCTGTCTCCTCGTGAAACTGCTCAAAAAATGCAGAATCTAAACGATTTCCCTATGCCCTCCTGGCCCCATGCCACCCTCATGTGATCTATAAACAGGACAAGCAGGCTTTGGGTGCAAAACATATCGGCACCTCTTCCAAGGCCAGGGTTCCCATTGTGAGAATAACAGAAATATTGCTGTTCATTCCCCGTGCCATTTCTGTGTGCTGCTAAGAGTTTCGAAAGTTCCCTAAAAAGAGACATCCTTCCAGAGTTCAGGATCATTACAGGAAGTCTGCTGAGAAATGGAAAACATTCTGTTGAGTACCATGGGCGGCACGGTAGCACAGTGGTTAGCACTGCCGCTTCGTAGCTTCAGGAACTAGGGTTTGATTCCCAGCGTTGGTCACCGTCTGTGTGGAGTTGGCACATTCTCCTTGTGCCTGCGTGGGTTTCCTCCGGGTGCTCCGGTTTCCTCCCATAGTCCAAAGATGTTTGGGTTAGGTTAATTGACCATGCTAAGAAATTGCCCCTTAGTATCCTGGGATGTGTAGATTAGAGGGATTAATGGGTATAATACATAGGGATATGGGAGTAGGACCTGGGTGGATTGTATTCAGTGCAGAGTCAATGGGCTAAAGGGCCTCATTTTGCACTGTAGGATTGTATGATCTATGAGTAAGTGTAGAATGTTTCAACTCCTTCAGATGTCACTATTAAATGTTGTACTTTAACATAGACATGTTTTTAATGCAACATAGGCCTCTGTCTTGTCCTTAATAGATAAGTCACTGCTTATATTAACTAGCATTGTGTAATTGCTCACACACATTGCAACACATTTCCCAATGCAGAAAGTGCTATAATGCATTCAGAAGTGTAGAAAAATGTGCTGGGAAACTCTCCTATTTTCTTTTAGGTCACAATTTTAATCCCCTTACTGTTGGGTGTTTAAGATAATCTAAGCATTTCCTCCATTTCACTTATTGACTGGAATGTGCTTTGAAATAGAAATATAACATAATTGGTTCTTGCAAATTCAAGGTCTTGTAGCTGCAATTGTTTGTTCTGATAGCTGTAGCTATTATGAATGCTTGTCTGAGCTCTAAAATCTGAAACAACCTGATTTTAGCAGGTGGCCCATTGACACAGTGGCTCAGAGGAATGATCAACAGTTTAAAGAAAATGTAATAACATATTCTACCTTTTGATGTGGTTTCTCGATGTATGATTATTTGTTTAAGCAACTTAATGGCTAATTAAGGGATTAAAGATTTTTTTCTATAGGGATATAGTTGTTTTGCAATGTCAATGATACTGAAATTTTTGAATGGGAGTTTTATTAAATTGTCACAGATTTAATTTTTTACACCTGCATTTAAAATAATTCAATTGCTATTGCTCGGCTTATATGGACTGTACATAATTAATACCGGTGAGTGACTATGGAGGATACAAAAAATGGGCATTGGGAATGGAGAAGAGACAATGGCCTGGTGGTATTATCACAGACTATTCATCCAGAAATGTTCTGGGATCTATGTTTGAATCCCAGCACGGCAGACAGTGGAATTTGAATTCAATCAAAATTGTCTGGAATTAAGAATCTATAGATGATCATGAAACCATTGTCAATTGTTGGAAAAACCCGTCTTGTTCACTAATGTCCTTTAGGGAAAGAAATCTGCCATTCTTACTCAGTCTGGCCTATGTGTGACTTCAGAGCCACAGCAAAGTGGTTGACTCTGAACGGCCCTCAGAAAACCAGGGGTGGGCAATAAATGCTGGCCAGCCAGTGACACCAAGTCCCACAATGAACTTAAAAAAGACTGAGAGGATAAGGAGGGAGTAGTGGAGATCAGAATGGGCATGGGGCCAGGGTGGATGGGAGGCTGAGGTTTAGGATGTCGTTAAACAATGGTAAGAGTTGGGCTGCTGTCTCTAAGAGGCAAAGTGGGCCTTTTACCCAGCTCACCTCCGCACCCACTGCACTCCCACACTTCATCACAACTCAGAAACTGCACATAAACCTGAATCCTATCTGAAAGTACAGCAACCCTCAGCAAAGTCAGTCATGAGTTTTGTACGTTTGGAAGCCACAAACCTGAGGGGAAGGTCTGAGCCTTGGAGTTTGTTGGTTGGGCCACTTCTTGAGCCTGAGCTTTTTTTCAGCATTGAGAAACTTCACAATCCTTCAAAAGGTCACATGTCTGAGTGAAGGAGTCGGATCCAAAGGGCAGAGATTGGGATTTGAATTAGTGTGCTAAAACTGGAATGGTTGAAAATGAGTTAGTTTATAAATGTGTTGTATGTGATGATAAGTCATGTATTAAAGATGGTCATTAGATATTCCATCCAACCCAACGCAAAAGGAAAGATGATAGCCCACAGGTCAGACCAGAATCCACAGGGCAGTTAGTCATCAGTGGGAAAACCTCCCCCAGTGAAGTCAGGGGAAGGGACAAATGCCCACAACTGGAGTGTTTGTGGTGGGATTTGTTAGGTTCATTCATGAACCATTTGCCTCTAATTATTCCTGAGCCTACCAGAACTTTCTAAGTTTCATTTTGAGAATGTGAACGTTGCTGGCTAGGTCAGCATTTATTGACCATCCTTACTTTCCCTTGACAAGATGACGGTGAGCTGCCGTCTGGAAATATTGCAGTCCATATCATGTAAGTACACCCACAGTGCTGTTAGGGAGGGAGTTCCAGGATTTTAGTGACAGTGAAGGGACAGTGATATATTTCCATTTCAAAGCAGTGGTGGTACCTCCAAGTGGTGGTATTCCCAGTACCTGCTGATCTTATCCTTGTAGATTATAGTGGTGGTGGGTTTGGAAGATGCTGCTTAAGGAGCCTTGGTGAATTGCTGCAGTACATCTTGTAGGTGATACACACAGTTGTCACTGTTTGTCAGTGGTGGAGGGAGTGAATGTTTGTAGATGGGGTGCCAATCAAGTGAATTGCTTTGTCCTGGATAGTATCAAATGTTTTGAGTGTTGTTGGAGTTGCACTCACCCAGGCAAGTGGGAGCATTCCTGATTTGTGCCTTGTAGATGATGGACGAAATTTGAGGAGTCAGGAGGTGAGTTAATCTCCTCAAGATTCTTGGCCTTTGAGCTGCTGTTGTAGCCATAGTATCTATATAGAACATAGAACAATACAGCACAAACAGGCTCTTTGGCCCATGAGTTGCGCCGATCACATCTACCAATCCACAGACCTATCAATAACCCCCTATCCTATTCTTTTCCATATACTCATCCAGAAGTCTCTTAAAAGACCCCAGTGAGTTTGCCTCAACAACCTCCGATGGCAGTCGGTTCCATTCGCTCACCACCCTCTGAGTGAAAAACCTACCCCTGACATCTCCTTTGTATTTGCTTCCCTGCACCTTAATCTGTGTCCTCTCGTAGTGACCATTCCAGCTCGGGGAAATAGTCTCTGAGAGTCCACCCTATCTATCCCTCTCAACATTTTATAAACCTCTATCAGGTCGCCTCTCAACCTACGTCTCTCCAGTGAGAAGAGTCCCAGCTCCCTCAACCTATCTTCATAAGGCCTGCCTCCCAATCCAGGAGCATCCTTGTAAATCTCCTCTGAACTCTCTCAATAGCCTCTACATCCTTCCTATAATGAGGCGACCAGAACTGCGCACAATACTCCAACTGGGGTCTGACAAGAGTCTTATAGAGCTGTATCATTAGAATTCTATAAGGCAAGAGTCTGATAGAGCTGCATCAAATGCCTTGCTGAAGCTGGACTCCAACAAGGCATTTGACAAGGTCCCACATGCAAGACTTCTTGAGAAGGTGAGAGGCCATGGGATCCAAGGGGCTTTGGCCTTGTGGATCCAGAACTGGCTTGCCTGCAGAAGGCAGAGGGTGGTTGTGGATGGCTCTTTTTCTGCATGGAGGTCGGTCACCAGTGGAGTGCCCCAGGGATCTGTTCTAGGACCCTTGCTGTTTGTCATTTTCATAAATGACCTGGATGAGGAAGTGGAGGGATGGGTGAGTAAGTTCGCCGATGACACAAAGGTCGGTGGTGTTGTGGATGGTCTGGAGGGATGTCAGAAGTTGCAGCATGACATCGACAGGATGCAAGACTGGGCGGAGAAGTGGCAGATGGACTTCAACGCGGATAAATGTGTTGTGGTCCATTTTGGCAGATCCAACGGGATGAATGAGTACACTATCAAAGGTAGGAGTCTTAGCTGTGTGGAAGAGCAGAGGGATCTTGGGGTCCGGGTCCATAAGACTCTCAAATCGGCCTCCCAGGTGGAGGATGTGGTTAAGAAAGCTTACGGTGTACTGGCCTTCATTCATCGAGGGATTGAGTTCAGGAGTCAGGAGGTAATGCTGCAGCTTTACAGGACCCTTGTCAGACCACACTTGGAGTACTGTGCGCAGTTCTGGTCGCCTCACTATAGGAAGGACGTGGAAGCTATTGAAAGGGTGCAGAGGAGATTTACAAGGATGTTGCCTGGATTGGGAGGCATGCCTTATGAAGACAGGTTGAGGGAGCTGGGACTGTTCTCCCTGGAGAGACGAAGGTTGAGAGGCGACCTGATAGAGGTTTACAAGATGTTGAGAGGAATAGATAGGGTGGACTCTCAGAGACTATTTCCCAGGGCTGAAATGGTCGCGATGAGAGGGCACAGATTTAAGGTGCAGGGAAGCAAGTACAGAGGGGATGCTAGGGGAAAGTTTTTCACTCAGAGGGTGGTGAGTGAATGGAATCGGCTGCCGTCGGTGGTGGTCGAGGCGAACTCGCTGGGGTCTTTTAAAAGACTTCTGGATGAGTATATGGGATCCAATGGGATTGGGGGTTATAGATAGGTCTATGGCTGGGTAGGTTTTGATGTGTTCGGCACAACTTGTGGGCCGAAGGGCCTGTTTGTGCTGTGGTGTTCTATGTTCTATGTTCTATGTTCTATGTTCTATCATTACCTCCTGACTCCTAAACTCTATTCCTCGATTAATGAAGGCCAGTACACCGTACGCCTTCTTGACCACTTCCTCCACCTGCGAGGCCGATTTAAGAGTCCTATGGACCCGGACCCTGAGATCCTTCTGTTCTACAACACAGCTAAGACTCCTACCCCTTGTATTGTACTCCTTCATCCCATTATTCCTACCAAAATGGACCACTACACATTGATCTGCGTTGAAGTCCATCTGCCACTTCTCTGCCCAGTCTTGTATCCTGTCTATGTACCGCTGCAAATTTTAGCATCCCTCCAGATCATCCACAACACCGCTGATCTTTGTATCGTGGGCGAACTTGCTAACCCATCCCTCCACTTCCTTATCCAGGTCATTTATGAAAATGACAAACAGCAGGGGACCCAGAACAGATCCCTGGGGCACTCCACTGATTACCGACCTCCATGCAGAACAAGACCCATCCACAACTACTCTCTGCCTTCTGCCGGAAAGCCAGTTCTGGATCCACGAGGCCAAAGCCCCTTGGATCCCATGCCCTCTCACCTTCTCCAGAAGCCTTGCATGTGGGACCTTATCAAACGCCTTACTAAAGTCCATGTACACTACGTCCACCGCCCTTCCTTCGTCAATGTGTTCAGTCACATTTTCGAAGAACTCAACTAGGCTCATAAGGCATGACCTGCCCTTGACAAAACTATATGGCTAATCCAGTTCCGCTTCTGGTCAGTGAGAATCCCGGGATGTTGTTAGTGGGGGGATTCAGGAATGGTAATGTCATTGAATGTCAAGGGGCAATGGATTGATTCTATCTTGTTGGAGATCGTTATTGCTGGGCATTTGTGACACAAATGTTATACGGTGGCTCAGGGATTAAATTGGGAGCATTTTCCTGAACTTCCCAAAAATTTCAACTTTGTGGGGGGCGGGGGGGTGGAGGGGAACACTTGTTCACAGACATTCAGTAAATGATTGAAGGACACAGTTTTAGAAAGGAGGTTGGGTCTCTGAAAACCTTGACTTTGCTATCAGCCTACTGACCGTTTGTCTCTGATAATCCCCCGTCCCTGCAATCCCTGTCCCTGCACTCACACGTGCCCAACGCTTACAGCAACATTCCCTGGCGTGTCGAGCCTCACCAACTCCAGTCTCACTGTCAGCAACGGAGTTACCACCCTCTGATTGGCTGATGGCAGGGTCTCTGGGATCCAAGTTCTAGTGGGAGATCCAACATTAACCAATCAGGTGCTGACGATCACTGAAGTATGTCAGGCCTCATTGACAGAAGCAAAGTAGGGATCCCTCTGGTTCTCCAACAGAAATTGGGCCCCCTTCACCCACATTAAATCCAGCTGTGTTGTAAGGTTAATTCTTGCAAGTTAATCAAATGATCTTGCGGATGAGAATGTGTTCTGACCTGCACCATAGCGACAGGCAGAAATATTTATCTCGATAGTTACTTTCTGGTATATCTCAATCAGAGTTTTCACTCTGGTGCTGATGCTCCCTCCTAATGCTTCACTTCCACGCATCCTGTACACCAGCTTTTCAATTTAGTTTGTAACTGAGACTAAATTAAAACGACAGAAAACAATTTACAACCAAAGTATTATCAAAACAAAACAGCTGCAATTTCTACTCACATGTCACTTTGCCTGAAGGCAAGCTGTATTGGGTGTGTTTGGAAATGCATGTTTATAACATAAGTAATTGAAGAAAATTACCTCTGACTTCAGGTTATTCCTGAATTTAAGATGGAATTTAATTGTGTGATGGGATGAACGCTGTGAATGTGAAGGTTAAAGGAATAAAACCCACAGTCAGGTCTGTGTTCAACCAATCACTTTGATATTTTGTAGAGAATGGCTGAAATTGTTGAAGATGAAGTCATTTCTGAAGAGGAGGCATATCACATTGAAGAGGTAACAACCGCACCAACATCTTTTACTGATTGTTACATTCTCTGGTCATTTCATCATGTGATAATCCTTCACTAATTACAAGACTAGGTAACAAAAGCTCCCAGTCACACTCCTGCTCTACCACATTCATTCTCACATAATATATAGATAAATAAATGCATTCCTTGGAGACAACTTCCTGCTATGCCTGGCTTTCTTGGGAACCCTTCAGAATTATGCCAAGTTAACTCATCTCAGATGGGTCAATTAGCCTCAGTGCCCATGTCACAAGGAGGAGAAAACTCAGAAAAATCCCTGTTCCTATTTGCTATTCCATGGCCAAAGCAGGGGGCCAGAATTCTCCAACCTTGCTGCGGCTGGGATTTTCCAGTCCAGTTGCTGAGAATTCTCCATTCTTGCTGACAGTAGGAATGGGTTGTTCAACATCACAGAATTTCAGCCTAGGTGTTAAAGGGGGGAGACAGGATCAAATTCAACTGTAATCCCAGTGATTAGACAGATTCATTTTCTCAGTTTAAATATGGAGAATTAATATTTAAACAATGTAATGGAATCCAGTCATCAACCTCAACATTCTAATCCTCTGAGATAGTGCCTTCAGAGAAAAGGAAAGAGAATTGGGAGAAAATATACTTCAGTTACTAAGTAAATAACTTTATTCGTTTTAGTGAATTTACAATTCTTTCAGACTCTCTTTCATAGAAACTCAGTGTTAATAACGGATTAAATTTCACAGCTGTGTAAGATCACAATAACAATATCACATCCTTGAAATTTAAATATTACTTGATCTTTTATTCTAACACATTTGATTTGATTTATTACTGTCATATGTATTAACAGTGAAAAGTATTGTTTCTTACATGCTGTACAGACAAAACATACCATTCATAGGGCAGGAAATGAGAGAGTGCAGAATGTAGTGTTACAGTTATAGCTAGGATGTAGAGAAAGATCTATTTAATGCAAGGTAGGTCCATTCAAAAACCTGACCGCAGCAGGGAAGAAGTTGCTCTTCAGTCAGTTGATACGTAACCTCAGACTTTTGTATTTTTTTCCCAACAGAAGAAGGTGGAAGAGAGAATGTCCAATTCTGATCCAATGTTCGTACCTGCTCTCCCTTTCAAATCTTACTTGACAAAAAATGACCTCTCAGCAATGAAGAGCAGAAATCTTCACCATGTTGAATGCAGCTTTAGTCTGCCATATTCAGTGGCCAATCTGGGCAGCACAATGGCACAGAGGTTAGCATTGCTGCCTCAAAACACCAGCAACCTGGGTTCAATTCCCAGCTCGGGTGACTGTCTATGTGGAGTCTGTATTTTCTCCCCATGTCTGTATGGGTTTTTTCCAGGTACTCTGGTTTCCTCCCATGGTCCAAAGGTGTGTGATTTAAATTGATTGGCCATGCTAAATTGCCCCTTAGTGACTTGGGATATGTAGGTTAGAGGGATTAGCAGGGTGAATGTGTGGAGTTGTGCGGATTGGGTTGTAGGATAAGACTGCTGTCAGTGCAGTCTCTATGGGCCAAATATGAATCTATGATATTCACTCAAATACCTGCCCAAACCAATTTGTAGAAAGTAAGATAGATAGTCAATATCTTTTCCTAAGGTAGGGGAGTCTAAAACCAGAGGGCATAGATTTAAGGTGAAAGGGGACAGATACAAAAGGGTCCAGAGGGTCAATTTTTTCACACAGAGGGTGGTGAATGTTTGAAACAAGCTGCCAGAGATAGTAGTAGAAGCGGGTACAATTTGTTTTTGAAAAAGCATTTAGACAGTTACACAGATAAGATGGGTATAGAGGGATATGGGCCAAATGCAGGCAATTGAGATTAGCTTAAGGTTTAAAAAAAAGGGTGACAAGGATAAGTTGGGCCAAAGGGCCTGTTTCCATGCTGGAAACTTCTATGACTTTATGAATCCAAGCATCTGTACAAAACCATGACAGGCAATGATTAATGACAGTTGCTGCAATAGGTATGTCGGGGTTGATTAAAAATGATAAGTGCTGGAAAAACACAGCTTGAGTGGCAGCATCTATGAAGAGAGAAACAGACTTAATGTTCAAAATCCAATCTGAATTTTCTTCAAAAAAGCAGAGAGGAGCAGGTGGAGCAAAAGAGAACATCAGTGATAGAGAACAAGGATGATAAAGTAACAAAGATATGGAACACAGGATAGAGAGCTAATATGATAATAAAGACACAAAGCTTGGTCAGGGTAGGTGTTAATAGCAGAATAAAGATTAGCATAGAAGGGCAAAGACATGAGAATATATAGACTGGCACTAGAGTGGGGAAAAAAAAATAAAAATTGAGGCAAGTTCATGGCTTGAAGTTGTTGAACTCAGCATTTGGTCCTGAAGGCTGTAAAGTGCTAATGGGAGGATGAGGTTCTGTTCCTTCACTTAGCATTGGGCTTGACCAGAACATTGTAACAGACCAAGGATTGGCACGTGGATATGAGAGCAAGATGCTGAGTAGAAATAGGAAGCAACAGGAAGGTTGTAGGTGGAGAGAAGGTGTTCAAAATGTGATCACACAGTCTGTGTTTAGTCTCCCCTGTGTAGAGGAGACCACATTGGCAAATCCAACAGACCAAATTGAAGGAGGTGCAAGTGAAACACTGCTTCATCTGAAAGGAGTATTGGGGTCTTGGACAGTGAGGAGGGAGGAGGTAGAGGAGCAAGTGTTACACATCCTGCATGGGATGTGCCGTATGATGGAGGTGTCATATTAAATTTCCAATGTCCTGTGCAAAGAATCATAATAGCATTCCATGTTTTAAGGGTTTTATTGTAACAAATTAAAAATCAGCATGAAATAGTAGTCAACACTTAATGACAGTAAAGATATTCCATATTATCCTCTTAACACAACCAAAAAGCCAACATGGCATTTATACATCACACCGCACTCTCTACAGAAATGTGATCTGGTTTGAAAATCCCAGGCTGCTCCTGGCTCCAACAGGGTCTCCTTGCCCTGCCTCACAAGGATGAATCCTCCAAAGGCCTTTCAAGCAATGGGTGGGATTTTATGGTTTCACTCGTCCTGAAACCGTAAAATCGCATCTGAGGTCAATGGACTTTTCTGTGGTCAGCCCCTCACCCGTTCTGATTCCTGTGGTGGGCAGGATGGTAAAATTCCAGCCAAAGTCCCATTCACTCAATTCTCTGAGTGTAATGGAACGACTTTCAGTAAAAAGCTATCCTTTGGTGATTTCTTGGTTCTTAACTCTCTGCAATCTTGTTTCAACAAAAAGGTTTCTATCTTCACCAGCCCTCCTCTTGCTGCTCTTTTTCCTCTATCTGGCATTACAGCATCAGCTTTTAGTCTCTTCCACCAGACCCCTTGATCTAATAGCCGTGTGCCTGAGATTCTGACAGCAACGTGACATCCTCCTTTGTGCTGAGGTGTTAATGTTTGCATCTGACTTTGAATAAGTTTCAATCTGAGTTTCTGACTCCATAATAAGCAGGACATAACGTTTGGACAGATCCCATGCGAGGTTCCACCTCTGCTTCCAGATGCTCCAGTTTACCTTGAATTAAAGGAGGCAGTTTAAAACATAACCACCTCATAACATCCAGCAGTTAGAATAATTAGTAAATTGTCAAATACTAGCCATCCCGAGCCCTATTTAATGGCAGTCTGAAGCTTCCTGCTTATTATTGAAGGAGCACTTTTGCCCATCAGGGACTAGAAAGAGATCACACCAAACTGCTTAGCTAGTCAGAACTGAACCTTTACCCCAGCAAGTGGCTGATATATGGGATGAAGTTTAATAATTTAACAAGGTTTCTAAGATAAGACACTTAACTATAATTTTCCTAAACTCTACATATCTACTCACTACTTAAGGCCCCAACAAAACAGAAAATTCCCTCACCTGATCACAGGTCCTCCTCTATTCACTGCCTTACAGTCCACTTCTTTCTGCTCTTAATGTCACACCCTGTACCTTCCACTCTCCTCACTATTGCTGTTTTCATGTCCCTAAACCTCTGCTGGCCTTCACACATAAGCACAACTATTCCATTTTCATACAAATCCTCAAATCATCTCATTTTTCTACCATTGGTATTCTGGCTTCTTAAAATCAGAACTATATCATACACACGTGCGCACGTGCACACATAGCCATACATGCGCACATGCATGCACACAATGCTCTCACATGTGCATACACAACCACACACATACACATACACTCATACGCACGCACACATGCACATATATAGACGCATATGCATACACACGCTTTTACACATACACGCACACACACTTGTCAATTCTTCTTGTTAAAAACAAATCATGCAAAAACTAAGGAAGAGGCTTTAGCATCTGACATTCAATTTGCCAATTCTCACATGTGCTCACACTTGTCTGCACAGCTGAATGTTCCATTGTCACATTTGTCCCAATACGTGAGTCATTTTTTACCATTACAAATTCCTGTGTCCATGTTTACAATGGGTTTTACTTAAGTAAACATGTAACACTCTGACTATCCAATCTGATCGAGGGGGAAAAAAACCTCAATGCTTAACATGGGATTACAAATAGTAATTTGAGAGTCCAGAACATGAATATTACTGAAAAAAGACATTGTTGAAGCTTTTTTCTTGGATGGGTCAGGACAATTCACTATGATAAACAGAACAATAATTTCTGTTTCATGAGAAGAGGATGTTGATTGGTTGGTTGGCAAGTGGTAAAGGTGTTGTCTTGGAGAACTCCTATTAAAAAGATTATCTGAGGGATTTAGTCTTCTGAAAAGTCTGACTTGGGCTTGATAGTTTTGCCCCAAGTTCTGATTCCCAGTTTGGACTGCGCAATGTGAGTAAGTGTGGGGTAGCTGCACTCCAAGGTGCAGCAGTGTCACTCAGTTATCTGTACTCATGGAATACTTTTCTTCAGCTTCTCTGTTTCCCTTCAAAAGGTTTTGAGAATTATTTGAAAACCATCTAGAGGACAAATTTGAAAATCTTCATTCAAATGACATTTTATAGAATGTCTATGTGGTGTTAAAGAGGGAGTTCCAGCATTTTGACCTAGCAACAGTTTCCAAGTCAGGATGGTGAATAACTTGGAGGGAATGTCCAGGTGAAGGTGTTCCCAGTGTCTGCTGTTCTTGTCTTTTTAGATGGTGGAGGTTGCAGGTTTGGAAAATGATGCTTAGGGAGCCTGGGTGAGCCGTTGCATGCATTTAGAGACGGCAACTACAACAATGCAACAGTCTCTGAGAACTTCACTGTCAGTCTGTACAATGGCTTAAAAATGGGATTGTACTGTGCTCATTTTGTAGGTATAAGTCCAATATGAGCTCTAATGCCTTGTTTCCCACTAATGATGGTTGTGCTTTCACTTGTCTGGGCCCTAAGTTTCCTGAACCTGTCTGCTTCTTTGTATCTCATACCTCCTTTAAAAGTCTTCTTGAAAACTCTCTCCTTAAAATGTTTGACAAACCTGTTCTAGTCTCTCTTTAGCTGAGCATATCTTTTGTTCAAGAAACTGAGTTGAATCATCCTGGGCCCTTTTACATTTCTAAGGTGCAGAATGATGGAATCCATACAGTTCAGAAGAAGGCCATTCTGCCCATCAAATCTGCACTGACTCTCCAACAGAAGATCCCACCCAGATCTATCCCCTTAAGCTCACATATTTAATCCCCCAAATCTACACCTCTAGGGAGAAACTTAGCCAATCCATCTAACTTGCATACCTTAAGACTGTGAGATGAAACCAGAGCACCTGAGGAAGCCCACACGGACACAGGAAGACCATGCAAACCCCACATAGGTACCCGAGTCTAGAATTGAACTGGGTCCCTGGTGCTGTGAGGTAGCAGTGCTAACCACTCTGCCACCGGGTCATCCTATTGAAAATTGTTGCTCTGAGGATATGCTCAGTAATTGTAAGATGCGTGCCTGAAACTAAGCCAGAGCTTTGCTATACATGAAATAAAGAAGTTAATGATGCCTTGAGGTTCCTGTGTCAGATTGACCTCGAGCTGAGGGCAGGGTGCAGAGTGCAAGCTGCTCAGATGCTCAGCAATCAAACCAACTTCCCTGAAAGGAACCAAAGCTGCCAATCAAAAAACCAAATTAAACTCACTTCACTGTTCCTGTCCCCAGCTCCACATTAAAACCGCCATCCCCCTGACAGAGGACAGATTGGATGAGACAACAAAAGAGAGATGGAGAAATATCTTCACATTTACCAGGATATTGCTAAAACAATATTTATAGTGTTCCTTCAAAAGTCAAAAAGTAATTGAGATTCATTTCACAAAGCAGGAGCAAAAAATTCTGAATAACATCTAATAAAACTCGATTTTGCTTTGTTCAGCCATTTGCATTGGTCATTTCCTCTACTTGATAGAAACAGTCCCTATTATAAAGTAGTGAATCTTGGGGCAGTGTTTCAGGAGCCGTGCTGGAATATTATGAAGCAGCTTGTTTTGTTATACACAAACCTTAATGCTTGTTGTTGCAACTTTAAGTTGACCTTTCCTCTTGCCAACTCTCATTGTAAATTAGCGTGTAACATTTCCCATTCACTTTTAATGCCAAACTTCCAATTTAGTTGCAGGCTCTGATCAGTATGTAACCTTTGGACGGTGTTTCTGACCTCTCCCTACTGTGTTGTAACATTGTGAGCAACACTGTCGATAATTTGCTGGTCCCTTAATTATTAAAAAAATTAATTATGGGATCTCCAAAAATCCTACTGATTAAATGCAGCAAGCTTTCTGCTCTGATTTCCATCAAAATGATATTTTGGGCATTAAATCGATCTTTGGAGATTTTCAGCAGCTCTTCTGCTAATGTTTCAATAAGAGGACAAGATAAATTTCTGTGTGAATCCTTCATCTTGTCATTGACTCATGACTGGACAAAATCCACTAACCTACGGTAATACTCAGTATTTGCAATTGGACAGTTGGAAAATAGACATGTGAATGTTCATCAACGATACTTGGACTCAGCTGTGATGCCTCTGTGTTCTAATAGCTTGCTGATATTCTCATTTCCAAGCTGGCATAGGAGGAATAAATAGAGTTATGTCTGTAGTTAGTGAACAAGTTTCCTCATGCATCACCACCTTTAGTAAAGGAGAAGTTGCCAGGGTTGGACTGGGGTAGGTGCAGTAAGTGGTTTCACAACACCAGGTTAAAATCCAAAAAGTTTATTTGGTAGCACGAATTTTTGAAGTGTTGTCCCAGGGTTCCGAAAGCTTGTGTTGCCAAATAAACCTGTTGAACTTTAACCTGGTGTTGTGAGATACTTACTATTCAGTAAAAGAGTAAAGGAAGAAGAAACCAGTGGCAAAAGAATATCAAATTTCCCATGGAAAAAAAACACAATTGATTTTGCATTTTTAGTGTTATCTTTCTCATGAACTTGTTTAAATCTATATAAAGACCTCTGCAAATGAACTTTTGAAAGTTTAAAAAAAATCAGCCAAGATCCAGCTGCAATTGGAATGAGAAATGATTACATGAAGGTTCAGATGTTGAAAATCAACATTTGAAGTTAAGTATAGGGTTCCACTTATGACGGTGTTTATAGGCTGTAGCTTGACTTCACATGGAGCTGATCACAGTTTCTATATTTTCCCTACAGGGTTTTATAGCTAAACCTTAGTGAAGTCTTCAGAAAGACAGAAGGTTGAGAACAAGACAACTGTCCGGTGACACAGTATTCCGATGGAAAACAGGCTTATTCAATTCTCCTAGTTGGACACACGGACACAGAGCAATTAGCCAGCTAGCTATCTGACTTTCCCATTGCAAGTTCTATTGCAGAATGACTCCAGATCTTTGCTCAAAGTGGTATGTTTTATTCCAGCCAATGATAACACCTAGGTGAGAAATAATAGAGATTGTTCTGAACTCCATCTGCTATTCTATTTCAATTAAAAACAACCACTTCACAACACTGGTATTTTTAACAAGATTAAACTAAAAGAATTGAATTATAATGAATGTAAAATGGTAATAAAGATTTTTTTTTTCTGGAGATCAATGGAATTGTGTACAGATTATACGTTATTCTTTCCTGAAGCAGCCTGAATTTAAATCAATCATGTTCCCTTGCTTTGAGAAGGTGTTTCTCCTGCTGGGAAAAAAACAACTCTTGTTGCCTATTTGATCATGGGATGCAGACATGGCTGGAATTTATCACCAGCATTTATTGCCCGACCTTGAATTGATTTCAGAGGGCATTTAAGAATCAACCACATTCTGTGGATCTGGAGTTGTATGTAGACCAGATTGTGTAAGAATGGCAGATTTCCTTCCCTAATGGACATCAGTGAATCAGATGTGTTTTTACGACAATCAACAATGGTTTCATGGTCATTAATTAAGCTTTTAATTCCAAATTTCTATTGAATTTGAATTTCACCATCTGCTGTGATGGGATTCAAACCCGGATCCCCCGAGCATTACCCTGGATCTCTGGATTACTACTACAATACCATTAGGCCACTGTCTCCCCATCTCAATAAATAGCTGGCAGAATTATTCAGCCAGAAAATTGTCGTTCACCATTAACACCATCCCTGAGGTAGTCCCAGTGCTTGTCAATGGGGTTAGGTAGCCATGATCCAACTGTTCCCATCACTTTCTCCAATTAACACTCCTAATCCAGCATTGGGGAACAAAGTCAGTATATTGGTGATGATTGAATGAGCAAAGCGATATCCCTGATGTGGTTACTGAATAGAAGAGACTTCCATTTGAATGTTTCTGGAGATTTACTTGAAAAGCAATTCCTGATTTTTTTCCTTTCAAGACAATTTTTTTAGATTAGTTCCCAGGAGGAGAGATTGAGTAGAATGGACCTGTATTCCTTGCAGTTTAAAAAAAAAGAGAGATGATCCCATTGAGACATTTAAAATCCTGAGAGTTTGACAGGGTAGATGCTGAGTGATTGTTTCCCTGGACTGGAGAATCTAAAACTAGGAAACTGAGATGAAGAGAAATTAAATCACCCAGTGGGATGTAAATATTTGGAACTCTCTACCCTGGAAAATTGTCAATGTCCAGTTGTATATTCAGGGCAGAAGTGGATGGATTTTGGGCTATGAAGGAAATCTTGAGATATGTGGATAGGCTGGGCAAGTGAGAATCAGTCACAGGTTTGAGGGGCTGAATGGCCTCATCTTGTTCTGATTCCTTCTGTTCTTATATTACATCCATTGAGCCTGGACATCATGAGCCTCGATTGATTGGTGCTGAACTGCTGGGTCCTTCACTGAATTTCAGCCAACACTATCTGAATGAAGATTATCTTAATGTAGGCTTGGAGGATGAAAAAACATCAGCTTCAGATATTGTAAGTGTCCAAAACATACACCTGGCAATAAATCTGGGAAAGAAGAAATCCCAGTCTGTCCCTGCTGGGTTATGTTTTCACAATTCCCAGAAATTTCCAGTATCATAATGGCCACGCTGTACAAGTGAGCTGAGGCTGTTTGGCTGAAGAGAGCATCGCAAAGAACAAAGAGCAGTACAGCACAGGAATAGGCTTTCCAAGCCTATACCAATCATGATGCTTGCCTCGGCTAAAACCATGTGTACTGATGGAGCCTATTTCCATCCATTCCCATTTGTGCAGTTGTCCCTTAAATGTTACTGTCATAACTGCTCCCACCACCTCCCAGGCAGCTCAACGCAGACATTCACCACCCTCTGTGTAAAAAACTTGCCTCGCACATCTAGGAAAGAGCATCTGATTAACCACACCACCCATAATCTTGTAGACTTCTATCAGGTCACCCCACAACCTCCATCGTTCCAGTGAGAACAAATCAAATTTCTCCAACCTCTCCTCATAGCTAATGCCCTCCATACCAGGCAACACCCTAATAAACCTCTTCTGTATCCTTTCTAAAGCTTCCACATCTTTCTGGTAGAGTGGATGCTTTGGGGAGGGTACAAGTTCCAAAGAATATTCAATATGAATAATTTAATCCTCCATTCTCACTTAACAAAACCAGGAACACAATCTTGCTGAATTAAACTCTTATCCTTTAATATTGATCCTTCAATAAAACTATTTGAGGGTCAATATGCAGATCCATCTTTACAAAAAAACCCAAATTTATTTTCCTTAATGCTTACGCTCTCAACATCTTCACCAAGAATTGAAGGATTGTAGTGAGGAACAGGAAGCTTCTCCAATATTATTGTCTCTAAACCAGGAGTATCGATGCCAGTTATATTACCCTGGCTGATACCAGCTAATTAGCTCAACACACACGGAAAATAATCGCTGAGAATTTACTGATCTGAATCTTCTTGAATAAACTGGATGATTGACAGGGGAAGGTCTGTGTGGGTAATGTATTACCTCCTGGTGAGAATAGCAAAATTAGTGAAAACCTAAACACAATTCTCTGTTATATTAGAGAATGCTATTGAAAGTGATTTCTTTCTAATGCTGTTCATTATAAACTACTGGCTCAACCTCATGAGTAATTGGATTTTATCAGTTCCAGAGTCATTCTCCAACCGCAACAAAAGAATGAGCACATCTACACTATCAATGATGGCACAGTGGTTAGCATTGCTGCCTTACACCACCAGGGACCTGGGTTCAATTCCCGACTTGGATCACTGTCTGTGTGGAATTTGCATGTTCTCCCCGTGACTGCGTGGGTTTCCTCCAAGTGTTCTGCTTTCTCCCACACTCCAAAGATGTGCGTGTTAGGTGGATTGGTCATGCCTAACTACCCCTTGTACCCCCTTGATACTTAGCTAGAGTAAATACATGTAGTTATGGGAATAGGGCCTGAGTGGGATTGAGGTTGGTGAAGGTTCGATGGGCCAAATGGCCTCCTTCTGCACTGTTGGATTCTATGACAATGCAACACACTTGATTCAGCAATAAACACTAATTGCAGGTTCCTGCCAAGATCCGGCTTCTGTCTTTATAAGCTGAAATAGAACAAACTGTATACAGGCTGAACAATTCCAAAACTTTGCTTTGAAAGTTCCAAAGAATGTTGAATATGAAGAATTTGATCCTCCATTCTCACATAATAAAAGCAGGAACACAATCTTGTTGAATCAAATTCTTCTCCTTTAATGTTGATCCTTCAATAAAACCAGGTGAGGGTCTATGTGCAGACTCATCTTCACAAATTACTCTTATAAACAAAAATTCTCTCTAAACAATTGAGGTTCAGGAATTTACGAGAAGACAAAGTAATTTACAATTCTTCCTACACGGCCCATCCATCTGCATCAATCACAAGCCACATTTTAGTTTTATGATTGAATTAGTATAGATGTTAGCACAGAGTACTTTATGTCCCTAACCAAGTTCTTAATGTTACCACACACAAGGCATCCATCACATCTTATAAAACAAGAACAGTTCAAACATGGTCAAAGATATTACCATGCAGCCAGAACAGGTTACCTCCAGTTCATTCTCCTTTCTAGTACAGTCTTTTACTTCATTATCCATTCCACTTATAAAACTACTTTAATATCAGACTTTTACAGGATATGCTGTATTTCAAAGCTTTCTTGTGATTTTTAGCCTGAGGGCAATTAATGGACACAACATTGTACAGCAGATATCACGGATCAATGTCAAACAGTCTTTGACAAACCCAGCTGCTTCATTCAATGCTGATGTAATTTTTGTAATAATGTCTCCCTTTCTGTTCAGAATTCTAGCAGCTGAGTGGGATTTAGAGTTTACAGCTTACCAGGACCTGCTTACCAATAAAGCACTGACAGAACAGGTGATGAGACTGATTGTATTTAAGCAGTGACTACAGTTAATCAAGAAGTGTGGATCGAAATAGCAGAAGCAGCAGATTATGGAATGTAGACATAAAGTAATATAGACCATTCCCTTCCTGTCTCCTTCGCAATCCTTCACCCAAATCCTTCACCCCATTAGCAGGTGATGGTGGCCTAATATTAAGCAGTTAATGCTCTGGGGGCACAGGTTTGAATCCCATCACAACATCAGGTGGAATTTAAATTCAGTTAATAAAAATCTGGAATTGAAAGATAGACCAGAATTTTACCGGCACACCTGCCCCCAATTCCGGCTCAGAAAACAGCATCTGCTGTTGGCTTCAGGCGGGATTGTACAAACCTTGGGCAGATGTGCCGACAAAATTCCGCCCCTGGTCTCTGTAATGGTGACCATGATAATTATCATTGATTGGGGAGGTAATGGACACAGACTTAAGGTGCAGGGAAGCAAATACAAAGGAGATGTCAGAGGTAGGTTTTTCACTCAGAGGGTGGTGAGTGAATGGAACCGACTGTTGTTGGAGGTTGTTGAGGCAAACTCACTGGGGTCTTTTAAAAGACTTCTGGATGAGTATATGGAAAAGAATAGGATAGGGGGTTATAGATAGGCCTGTGGATTGGTAGATGTGATCGGCGCAACTCGTGGGCCAAAGGGCCTGTTTGTGCTGTATTGTTCTATGTTCTATGTTCTATGGTCTAGTGGTATCATTGCTAGGTTATTAATCCAAAAACTCAGCGAATGTTCTCGGGACCCAGGTTCGAATCCTGCCTCGGCAGACAGTGGAGTTTAAAATCAATTAAAAAATCTGGAATTAAGAATCTACTGATGACCATGAAACCATTGTTGTAATCAGAAAAATCCATCTGGTTCACTAATGTCCTTCAGGGAAGGAAATCTGCCATCCTTACCCTGTCTGGCCTACATGCCAACTGAAATGGCTATTCAGATTAAGGGCAGTGAGGGATGGACAATAAGTGCTGTCCCAGCCAATGATGCCTATGGAAGATGTTTCAGAAAATAGCCACATTTCATGTTGAATTTGGAATGGTTACTCGGCCACAGAAACAATAACTCATTCCAGAACCGTCTCATTCCAACAGGCTTCATAAGTAGGAAAGTAGCAGGAATTGTGGCTAAATGCTTTCCATCTTCACCTGGAGCATCTTAATTATTTAACATCAGGAATGAATGGATAGTGCACTGCTAATGTTAATGTTAAGTCGATTCTCTCTGATGGGACAAACATATTACATTCTTAAACAATAAATGTATGAGGGCTGACATTTTATATTTTTCTGCACAATAAAACAGCAAAATAAATCAAGCTGATGTTATTGAGTGAATTTTGATACATACAAACTGACTCTTCATATGGCACCTACTATTACATTTTCTACAAATATTTCAGGCAGTGTAAGTTCAAAGCATCCAAGCAGTCTACTGGAGAGTTTTAAGTTTCATATTTGCAAATAAAGTATGTTTTTGAGTCACTAAAATGTATTGCAAAATATTCACTAATTCAGCAAAAACCTCAAGCCTCTTGGTCAATTTGGTGGTTCATTAACAGCTTCATCTGGTTATTCTGATAGACTTTATTAACCAGATAAATAAAGCCAAATAAAATCAATCTGACTCAAACAATCTCCTGCAAGATGAAACTCTGACAGTTGATTAATGCAGTGAACACTTCCTAGAGCAAAGTCTTTTTAGTTAGACTGACCTGTCATCGCAACATCATATTTTGCTCTCTGGTTTTGTCTGTATCCAATCACTGCTGCTCACGCAGAGTCACGCTGCAACATAATCCAACTGTTTTTATTCTTTCATAGGGATGTGGGCATCGCAGGCAAGGTCAATATTTGTTGCCCATCCCTAATTGCTCTTGAACTGAGTTCTTGCTCAGCCATTTCCGAAGGCAGTTAAGAGTCAAATGCAGAGTCTGCATGTGTGACTCCAGAGTGGCTCTGGAGTCACACATAGGCCAGACCAGGTAAAGACGGCAGATTTCTTTCCTTAAAGGATATTAATGAAACAGATGGGTTTTTAATGGCCATCAATAGTAGTTGTCATTGTCACTATTCAAAGAATCATAAAAACCCCACAGTGCAGAAATAGGCCATTTGACCTATCGAGTCTGCACCAACCACAATCCCATCCAGGCCCTACCCCAATATCCCTACATATTTACCTGCTAATCCTTCTAACTTAACTCAGGGCAAAGAAAGGTGCTCCTTTGGCACTGCCAGCTTTGACACCAAGCACTGCCAGCCCAGCACCTTGGCACTGCCCACCAGGCACCAGACAGTGCCAAGGAACAGGGCCAGACTGGGGCAAAGCCAGACCAAGGTGGTCATTCGGTCGCAGGGTGGATTGCTGCCGCTCTGCACAACAATCGATGAGGGGGGAGGGAGGGTGGTGATCATTCCGCAGGGAGAGATCATGACCATTCCCAGGTTGGGGGGAGACGTGCGAAAGGCCATGGGTCCCTGCAGGAGCAGGATGGGAGCTGGGTTTGGACCACAGTGGCCAGTGGATAGTAGCAGAGGCAATGACAGGATCTGCTGTTCACAGAGCACAATAACCTGCACAAGTGCAGTGGTGCTTTCTGCTGCTATCGGAGTCAGATGGTTGAGAGGTTTACAGCATGAAAACAGACCCTTCAGCCTAACTTATCCAGGCTGCACTTCTGTTTAACCAGTAAGCTAATCCCAATTGCCCACATTTGGCCCATATCCCTCTATAGCCATCTCACCCATATAACTGACTAGATGCTTTCTGAAAGACAAAATTGTACCTGCCTCTACTACTACCTCTGGCACCTTGTTCCAGACACTGACCATCCTCTGTGTGAAAAAATCTCCCCTCTGGTCATTTTTGTATCCCTCCCCTCTCACTTTAAACTTCTGCACTCTAGTTTTAGACTCCCCTACCTTTGGGAAAAGATATTGACTATCTAGCTGATCTATGCCCCTCATTACTTCATAGACCTTTATAAGATCACCCCTCAGCCTCTTATATTCCAGGGGAAAAAGTTTTAGTCTATCCAGCCTCTCATTATAGCTCAAACCATCAAGTCCCAGTAGCATCCTAGTAAATCTTTTCCGCACTCTTTCTTGTTTATTAATATCTTTTCTATGATAGGCTGACCAGCCCCGCCCACTTCCCCTCCCAGCAAGAAACCGGGTTTTAATATTGCAGAGTGGTGACCTCGTCAAAATAACAGATCTGAAACTCTATCATTTTCATGCTCGCTCTGAACATCTTGATAAGAATTCACAATATAGAATCATGGAATCCCTATAGTGCAGAAGGAGGCCATTCAGCCCATCAAGCCTGCACAGACAATAATCTCAGCTAGGCCCTATCCCCATGTATTTACCCTGCTTATCCCTCTGACACTAAGGGGCAAGTTGACAAGGCCAATCAACCTAACCTGCACATCTTTGGGCTCGAGCCATTAATATTTTCAAATAGAGCTCTAATATGGCAGAAGAGTTAAAGAATTTAAATTAGAGAGCTTCCATCAAAATGGGATTTGAATTTAACCAAATATTTTAAAGTTTGGATAATTTCAGATCTAAATGACAAACCATTTGGGTAAAGGCATCATTAAACATTAAACTTCAAATATCAGTGATTATGGGGAAATGGCAGAGGAAAGGAGCTGAGGCTGGTCCAGATCAGCCAGGATTGCATTGAGTGGCAGGACAGGATTGAAGGGCCTGGTTCTGTTTCTTGTGTTGTGTCTCTGTGACAGTGAGGAATATCCCGGGGGGAATTCTCCTGTCCCGCCTGCCACAGAAATCCTAGTGGGCAGATCATGCAAAGATTCAATGGGGTGAGTGTGGTCGGAGAATCCCGCCCCGTATAGTTGATGAACAGACACTTTGGGCCCCATTTTACAATTGTGTTGCATTTTTGGACACAGAGCTCGGTAAAGTCAAGTGTGAGATGAGTAATGAGATTTACACCTGTCTCCACACTTGTTCCCTCTTTACCAAGATCTGAAATGGGCATGTCATCAATTAAATGTATTTGCATACATTTAAATTGACTTAATGGGCTGCACAAACAACTTTACCAGCACTTCCCCCTTTACAACCATATTCATCCATCCAGAATAGACGCAAAACAGACACGCTCTACAAAAATCCGATTTGGATGCTCCAGTTAGTGAGGAGGTAGGTGCCGAGCGTCTGACAGCTCTGCCTGTGGTCAGTGTGGGGGGGAATAGAGGGAGGGGCCCACGAACAGTCTGGGAAGCAGAGGAGGTGGGGGATAAGTGGCTCAGTAATGTTGTGGGAGACATTATCTGGCCAGGGAGGGATGTGACAAGGGAGCTGCATTCTATCATTCTTTTTCTGCGCATGTGCAATTGGAAGCGCCAATTGGAGCTGCGGGATTTCAGGCATGTTAAGCCCCACCCCACAGGCTTTTGCAGTGCAATTCGGAATCGCTGATATTTTTCAGGCAGAGTGCATATGGGAGCACCTGAGGACAGGTCTAAAAGTCGGACCTGAAACATTCCTAGTTTCAAGTCGACCCAGCACTTTGAATCAAAATGGTAAAATAGGGCCTTTAAAGGGAAGTCGATTGATGTTGATGTGAAATTTCTTCTTGCAGAAGGTGGTAAATCTCTGGAATTTTCTGCCCCAAAGGGAGGCTGAATCATTAGAAGTATTTAAAGTAGAGATGGATGAATGTTTGATAGATTAGGGAATAGAGGGCTGTGGGGAAATAGCACAGAAAAGGCTGGCACAGATCAGCCATGATCACATTGAGTGGCAGGACAGGCTTGAGGGGCCTGGTGGTCATTCCTGCTTTTGTTTTGTGTGTTCTTGCTCAGAACCCTTTCATTGGATTTCCAAAGTTGAAGTAAGTTATTTCATTTTATTTCAATTTGGTACATTCATGAAGTCTATTTTAGTTAAAATGATGGTCAGAAGGACCTACATATCTTCACCAACAGAAAAATCACTTCCTGGAAGATAAAATGGCTTTTTCTTTTCAATTTCCTTTGTTTTACTAACACGGAACGTTAATTTTCGACAAAAACATTTAAATTACAGCAGTCAGGAGCTCATCAAAACTAGCTTGTTGCAGTTAAAAGATTTTAAAAAAAGTCCTTGTTATGTACAACCTTCATGTACTGATAATAGCAGATGTTGTTTTATGAACACACAGTACAATATGGATATAACCCAGGAACTATTGGAAGTCCTATTAGTATGATATACAGCATGTGTAGTTACACTGAAGATGTCCTAGTCATGCGTGAGGAACATCACATAGTTGACTAACAGCACCATTTTCCCCATCAATTATTTTTAATCACTTAGGCAATAGATAAATTTATTGATTCATCAAACATGTTTGAAGTGATAAATGGAATCTAAGGTTAAAATGCAAATTTCCTTCCAGCGAAAGGCAGCCATCAAATCAAAACTGCCAGCTCTTTCTCTGCAGCAGAAAGGGAAGTAAATTGGCCCTTTCCACAGAAAATTGAAAGGAGAAGCTTCTAAAGCTCGCGAGCATTTGAAAATTTGAATACGTTCTGGAGAACAAGGTACAGCTCTGCTCAGCTCAAGAGATTAGACGCTAAGGTTTCGTAAATTTAAAATGTGATACAAATGGTACACAATGGGGCTGCGGTGATTATAACCAGCGTCACTTGGAGATTCAGCTTACAATCTGTCCTCATTGCAAATTCAGGGGAGGAAATGAATTTGCTCCAAACCTGGAGATTACACAACTAATAGAGAGAATAAATATGGAAACGTGAATTTCAAAGTGTACGCTCTTATTACAGGAACATGCAATCGAGACAAAAGGTTTCATCACCTGATATGAATGCTGGGTTTATTTGAAATAGTTCCTTCCATCTATCTCCTTGGCTACGGATTTAAAAGGTTACGATCTCACTTTCTATTTTTATTCCTTCATTCGGAGGCAACAGTGATACCTTCAGAAAGTTGTAAACAAACAGAAAAAGACTTGCTGAAGATTAGACAGTCTGATGGAATTGTGTCAAAACACGTCACAGCTTCGCAAAAAAAGAGTGCTAACTTGCTTGATCTCGACGCAGGCGAAAAAGATTCACAGCTTCTCCTCTTCCAGTGAGAAAACCCAGAAATTGTGTAAAGTTCTATCAATTTTAACAGCAGAAGATCAACGGTTTGATGAGTCTGGAGGATGAAGAAACAAAATGCAGTTTTTTCGACTAATTAGCAAATTTGCCTTAATTTAAAAATATTTGATCGAAACCAGTCTGAGCTCATCAAACCGTGAGCCGGAATAAGCTGCTCAATGAAAAGTAAAATGAGGACTGTACTAGTGTCACATACTTTATTTAAAATTAATACTCCTTGTTCTGTATGAATGTGTTCTGTTTCCTGTTTGGTTGCTTCGTTATTGGATGGGCATTAAAAAGATCTGTTGGCTAATTGAGAATTTGGAAAATTCTAAATCGTACTCAGTTGGAATAATTTAGGTGCGGATGACTTGTCCCTTTGGTGGGACAAATTGCATTCGCTATTCACCACAACACTTCCTGAGGCTGTGCCTGTCCTGTGAAATACAGATCCCCACCCCCCCACCGTCCCACCACCAGGATATAGAAATTAAAGCATTGAAAGAGGACTGAAATCAGGAAGAAAGAGTGTGCTGTAAAATAGAACCAGAATGCTTCTGTCATGTAGAACATAGAACACAGAACAATACAGCACAAACTGGCCCTTTGGCCCACGAGATGCGCCGATCACATCTACCAATCCACAGACCTATCTACAATCCCCTATCCTATTCTTTTCCATATACTCATCCAGAAGTCTCTTAAAAGACCCCAGTGCTCCAAGCTATGAATCTGCCTGCGCTCATTTTCATGCAAATATGAAATTATCCGTGGAGAGTTTTTTTTAAACAATGTGGAGTTTTCTGACAGGTGATATCACTGTTTTAATTTTTAGTAAGAATTTCCTGCCCTTCAGCGAACTTCTGCTCCTGGATGCACTGTGGAGAGTTACCTGGGGTCCATGTTAACAGATTCTCATTATAATGGGGAACAGGAGATTTTTGTCTTCTTTTGGGATTATAGGGACCAGTTAACACTGTCTTGTTCAAAAGCTTATCAGTTATATTAAAATAGGACAAAGCAAAGAATTGGTAAAATTTTGTATCTAATACTTGTTCCAATGTTCAAAATGTCACAAGTGGCCCACTTTTTATTTTTCCAGCATTGCTCTCTCCTTCTTTGATGTGGAACATTAATACTGCTAGTTCCTTTGAAGGTCATGTCATTTAATCCCATACAACATATTTGGTTAATTTCTGAAGACAGTAATTTTGTTAATTCTAGCTACATTGGGTTACATAAAGAGATGTTAAGAATGATGGACAAGTCCATGATCATTAGAGTTCAGAAATAATTTGGTAAATCTTTGGACTGAGGAATTATGCACTTACGTGCATCCATTTGCCACACAACCTTGTCTCACGTAGTCTCAAGGGGCAGAATTTTGCATAATTTGAAAATTTTCAGGTTCACGAAGCTGTGAGACAAGTGGAATCTTACAAGAGCCCGTTAATTAAGAGCCCACCTTCTGTCGCATCTGGGCAGCTTCTAGAGGCAAGGGGTGACTGCTAGGATGGTCAGTAACAGTGACGCCACCACTGTCAGTACAGCCAAGGGGTAGAAACACACTGGGCTCATTTTAATGGGCGCATCTCTGGCTGGAAAGTACATGGTTTCATTTTTGTGGCCATTTCCAGGAGTGCTGGCAAAACAAAATGGTTATTGGTCATTTAAATGACAGCCAACAGCATTCCCATGAAGACAGAGATTCCACCTCCAAAAGCTGCTGTCCAATTGAAGGCCATTGCTGCAATTCAATAGGATCAAGAAGAGTGGCCAGGACTAGGGACCCCAGCAAACTGCAGGGAGGACAGGTGGTAATTGCTAAGGAAGGTGGGAGTGGGAAGTGGGGAGTGGGGTAGCGGGACTGTCCTTACCACTATTGGCACCCTCTGTGGAACCTGGGGTGCCCAATATCCACCCCCCTCCTGCCCCCACGTCACCACAATCCTCACCACTGAAAATATACCAACAGGAGTAGAATGAGGCCCTTAACCATTAGACTGGTGGCAGGAAGTTCAATCTCTGCCCTTTCCAACCCCTAACAATCATGGGGGAGTTGGGAGAATGAGAGGCTTTTCATTCCTGGGTAAAGGCTTCCCTGTAGCTTTCATAGGGGAGAGGGAGCATTAAATTATGGCCATTGGAGTTGCCTTCATTATCATGCAATGGCTGGTACCAACATCAACACAACACTGTCCAATCACTGTCCAGCTAATCTCCATGGAGTCACAAATCTCTCACATGTTTTGTTTCATTACTTACTCATGTGTTTAGGGCCTCGCTGACAAGGCCAGAATTTGATGTTCATCCCATTGTGCTACCATGCCATAATGGGCCAGCACAGTAGCACAGTGGTTAGCACTGCTGCTTCACAGCTCCAGGAACCTGAATTCGATTCCCAGATTGGGTCACTGTCTGTGTGAAGTTTACACATTCTCCTTGTGTTTGTATGGGTTTCCTCCAGGTACTTTGGTTTCCTCCCGTAGTCCAAAAATGTGCAGGTTAGGTTGATTGGCCGTGCTAAAATTGCCGTTGGCGTCCTGAGATGCATAGGTTAGAGTGATTAGTGGGTAAATATATAGGGATTTGTGGGTAGGGCCTAGGTGGGATTGTGGTCAGTGCAGACTCGATGGGCCAAATGGCCTCTTTTTGTAGGGTTTCTATAATTTATTTTATGATTTCTAATTTAGGAGTCATTACACATCAAACATATGATTGTGGCTCTGAAGTCACATGTAGGCTACACCAGTTAAGACATTTCTGTTATGATGCTGGACCTGACCTCCAGATGTATGTTCTGATCTGGTGAGGAATCAATATATTTTGTTTAAAACAGACAAGTTTGAGAATCAGGGTACTTGCTTGCTAAGAACATAAAGACACAACTTTTGAACAAATAAATTAAACGTCACTATATGGGGTGGCATGCGACAGTGGTTAGCACAGCTGCCTCAGAGTGCCAGGGACCTGGGCTCAATCCTGGCCTTGGATGACTGTCTGTGTGGAATTTGTATGTTCTCCCTTGCTGGAATCCGACTGTCCTACCCACCACGGAATTGGACAGGACGAGGGGCAGACAATGGAAATGTCCGTTGTTCTCTGGCAGGATTTTCCAGTCTCGATCGAGCGACTCTGTAAAATCCCGTCCCCTGTGTCTATGTGGCTTTCCTCCAGGTGTTTCTGTTTCTTCTCAAGGTCCAGAGGTGTGCAGCTTAAATGGAATGGCCAAGCTAAATTGCTCCTTCATGTCAAATTTTGAATTTCACAATATCGCTTCTTTCAGAAGAAATGACACTTCACTACAGTGCACGATCTTTTATAGGGACTTAGCATCATTGGCTTATAATAAATAGCTTATTACATATGACACAAATAAAGCTTTTATTTGGTTTCACAACTACACCTGTCAGGGTGATTCTCCAAAAAAGAATTTGAAGTAAAATTCACATAAAAACTGGAGCAAATCTGCTGATATTTTTATTCTATATGATATATACTCAATATGATACTCTAAACACTACTTGTGCTTCTACTAAGTAGCTATTTTGCATATGTGTTTACAGAGCAGCATAGTGGCACAGTGGTTAGCGCTGCTGCCTCATAGCGCCAGGGGCCTGGGTTTGATTCCCAGCGTGGGTGACTGCGTGTGTGGAGTTTGCACATTCTCCCGTGTCTGAATGGGTTTCTTCTGGGTGCTCAGGCTTTTCTCCTGCAGCCTGAAAGACACAAACAGGCACCAGAGAAAGGCGACGAGGGGAATTTCACAGTAACTTCATTGCAATGTTAATGTAAGCCTTACCTGTGACGAATTAACTTTACTTTTATGGAGAGCATTGAGAAACTACTTGGCCATGGAAGACATCATTGCTAATTTTCTGCTGGCTTAATATCTACACTTATGAGGTTCACATTCACTTGGAGGGGCAGGGGTGGGGCAGCGGGAGGTGGTGGTGGGGGGCAGTTGTTGGGACCATGGCTGGTAATTAGGAAAAGGAAATTATGCCGGTAATTTCTCTGCAGCTTGTTTGAATTCAACAGGTAAGTGAAAATTCCTCGTCTGAAGAATTTTGACAAGAGAGTAACTTTATCTCTAAAGCTTTCAGGGGGGTTGAATATTCCATAATATAACTGGAATCAAATTTTATTTATTTTGAAATCATTCAGGACTTTTTTTACATCGAGCAGGAATGGTGCTTGTGGAACCCAAGGGGACTAAGCACATGAAAACTTAAAAAGGAATAAAATTGGCCAGAACATAACTGACTAATACCAAAGGGTTTTTGTTCCCTATTTTATTTTGTTATCTTTAAGCACAGAATATGAATCCTGTCCCTGTTGGGAAAGTCTGGGGTTGTAATATGCTTTGGTCAATATGAAAATACATTGAAATATTTCTTTGATTTTTATGAAACTACATCAGAGCATTTCAAAATACACTATTTTCACATAAGAGATTTAACATGAAGCTGGAAATGTTTCAGCATTGTGTCCAGTACTGTAACAGCATCTCAAATGTCTGAATAAACTGCACAATTTAGTTCACATTTTTGCTCTATAAATCTGCTTTGACATTTAAGTCATGGCAAGTTTTGCGGTCGTGTTTATTTATGGGATTAAACAGCTTCTAAAGGACTGGTTCAATTCTAGTATAACTGTCAATTTATGACAAATGGGCAGGAAACCCAAGTTAAACAGTCTGACAGAAATGTACTTGTGCAATGTTAAATTCTAAATGGGCATGTTTATTCCTCTGTGTTAACGTGTGTCTTTGCGATATGCCGGATTTAATTGATTCAATGTGTTGAGCAGCAATTTGCAAATGGACGAGAGGCCATTGTAAAAATAAACAATAACAAGGCAGGAGCCTGGAAGACACCAGGAGTTTATGTGAAAAACCATTGTCGTATAATTCCTTGGCTGCCAATTCCCTTCGCCCAAGTCTCTAACTCTGGGTAACCAAATGAGCCGAATACTGTGTCTAGTCAAATGAGTACAGTAAGAAGTCTGATAACACTAAGTTTGAGTCCAACCGATTTATTTGATAGTAAACTCACAAGCTTTCGGGGTTTGCCCTTCGCCAAGTGAATGGAGAGTTCTGGCCTCAGACACAGCATACAAGAGCAAATGAGTGTCAACCTGGCTCTGTCAGGTGAGTTGCCTATTTTCAGGTGTTTTGAACTGTTGCTGCCAGATTTACAAGTACACAGGAACATAGGGAGAGGAGAAGTAGGCTGTTCAGCCCCTCTAGTCTGATTTACCATTCAATTAGATCCTGGCTGACACCGTTGATCTGCCTTGGTTTGGTAATCCTTACATCTTTGCCTAATAAAGATCTATCAGTCTGTTTTGTAAAGCTTTGCCCTAATTTTAAGCTTATGACCCTTCAAAGATTTCACAAAATCTGTAAAATTGCTGGTGGCCTGGAAGTTTCATGATAATCTCTGATTGGCCATACTATTTAACTTTCGTTAACAGTCAAATCAATTGCACCTGAATTGAAATCAGATCACCAACCCAGAAACAAAACATTTTTCTGCTTCATCCTGCCCTTCAGCTGCTGGGTCAAGTCAGGTTGATTGTGTCTTAGAAAAACTGATAAGATTGCCTAGGGGTGTCAATGTAAAATAATTAAATGACAACTTTGTATTGACTGTGAAATGCTACTCATGAATAAAGTAACACTTTCTGTTCATGTGCAGTAGCTGGATCCACAAACTAAATAAAATCTCTGATTGTAGATAGAGGACTCACAGGGCCAAGGCAAGAACTGAATATGCATTAAACCTTCCACACTTATGAAGAATCTCTATTATTCCAGCATAATACATTTCGACTGTAGCACACTGTAGTATCTAACTTGGATTAAACCCTAAAATTAATCCACAATAAGCATTCAGTGAGGAAAAGCAGGGATTGTTTTTGCACATTTTATATTGAAATGTTGTATACATCCCCCTGTGCTGTGTGGCATTTACAACATGATATAGTTTGATAGGAAGAGCAAGGAAAGGCAATATAAAGAGTACGGCTCTATAGGGGATGCATTAGCTGAGAACTCTGGAGGTTTAGATGCACAGAAGGTGGCAGAACAGATTGACAAAACAGTTTACTTGGTAGACAAGATCCTTGTCTACTAGTAACTTGAGGCATAGACAGAAAAGCAAGGAAATTATAGCAAATCTTTATAAAGCATTAGTTCCATTTCAACTGTAGCACCATGTCAAGTTCGAGGCATCACACACTGGGCATCAGTTTCTCTGTAACCACACCCACAAGTCTGAAACTGAAACTAAGACCAGGTGGCAGATATTTTAAAAGCATTGCTATACAGCTCCTGTTAATACATAGAACCTGAGCAATATCATCTTTGTATATCTCCAAGATATAGAACACCAGAGGGTGAGAAGGCAATGGATACCGTGTAGGATAAATTCATAAGGAAAGTTCTGGTTATGAGAGATTTCAGTTACTTAAATAGACTGGCAAAGCTTGGATTGTCTCCTTACAGAAGCTTGAGAAATAATTTGTTAGAGATGTTCAAAAATCAGGTGGTATCTGGACAGAGCAGACAGAGAGAAACTGTTCCCAATGGTAGAAGGATTGAGAATGAGAGGACACCAACTTAAAATGATTGATAAAAGAACCAGAAATATTATGAGGAAAACATTTGTTGTGCAAGGAATGGTTGGGATCTGGAAAGCACTAGCTGAGAATGTGGTAGATGTAGATTCTGTCATGGCTCTCAGAAGGGAATTGGATAATTACCCAAAAAGAAAACAAATTGCAGGGCTACAGAGGAAATGGGACAAGCTGGATTTTTCTTACAATGAGTCTGTTGGGCTCCTGTACTGTAACCATTATGATTCTATCCATTACAACATCTGCAACCAATATGACAGTGATGTGCCTAGTTACAGTAACTGCAAAATATGTCACAGTATTGGTGTGTTTCACTGTATCACAGTAGCACCATTCATTTCTGAAGATGGGTATTTACAAGGAATAAAATGGTTTCAGAATGCAGTGAAGAGCTCTAGAATCTGAGACAAGCAGTGGACCATTTCTCATGTTTTTAAGTACTCTAAACTTGAGAGAAATGTATTTGGATTTTGTGCTGTCCCTGAACATTAAGGTTGATCAGTTTTCAATTTAATGATATCAACACACAATATTAACATGCAAATATAAGTCTTATAGAGACTTACAAGATAATGAAAGGGTTAGATAGAGGTAGAGAGATTCTTTCTGCTTAGAAAGGAAAACAGAACTAGAGAGAACATAAGGGGTGGGGACAGTTTAGAACTGAGTTGAAGAGGAACTTCTTCAAAGGGTGGTGAATCTCTGGAATTCTCTGCCCATTGAAGCGGTTGAGGCTACCTCGCTGAATATATTTAAGTCTCGGATAGGTAGGTTTCTGAGAGACAAGGGCATTAAGGGTTATGGGGAGAAAGCGGGAAAGTGGAATTGATCCACTCCTGATCAGCCATGAGCTTATTGAATGACGGGGCAGGCTCGAAGGGCTGGATGGCCTACTCCTGCTCCTATTTCTTATGTTCTTTTATTTCTATCAGTTTTTCTTGCATAATGTAGATGCTGGCGGCTTGTAATAATATATCGATTTCAGTTTATCTTCAAGGTGCTTTGTCTCTTTGAAGCTTCTCACCAAGATACCAGAGCTCTGTTGGGATTCTGCTGGTGCATTGATGGGACTCTATTGGTATTGTCAATCCCACCAGAAGAGAAATCTCATGAAGAGGAGAAATCAGTGCCATCATTCTGATTTTCTAATTATTACAACAATGTAGAGGGATTAATTATATTCAAAACGATAAAGAGTTGTTCAGAGGGATGCAGGGAGTCAGTATAATGCCCTGGTTACCATTCCTCTCTCAAGCAACACCATTAAAAGCAGATTAAATGACCTCTCACTGCTTGTAGACTTCTCCTGTGTACAACCTGCTTGGTGCATTTTCCAACATACTTCAGAAATAATTCATTAGTTGTGAAGCCCTTTGTAATGTCTCTAGCACATAATAAAGCATGATATAAATAGAAATATTGATAATAGGTTCATGAGCAAGCCATTCGGCCCATCGAACCTGCACCACAATTCAATATGATCACGGCTGATGATGCACTCTCAGTATCGCACTCCTGCCTTCTCTCCAGGCCCCTTGATCCCTTTAGCCACAGGGGCCACCTCCAGCTTCCTCTTGAACGTATCTAATGAATGGCCCCAACAACTTTCTGTGGTACAGATTTCCACAGATTCCCAACTCTCTGAGTTGAAGAAGTTCTTCCTCACTTCAGATCATTCTGAGACTGTGACCCCTAATTCTGCATTTCCCCAACATCGGGAACATTCTTCCTGCATCTAGCCTGTCCAATCCCATCAGGATTTTAGATGTTTCTATAAGATCCCCAAATGTACTTTTTTTTTCTTTTCCAGTTTCCTTGTATCTTTGATTTTCTGTTTTCCTATATAATAACACCAAGATCCCTGCCAAATCCACTGAGCTTGACCAAGACTTTCCCAGTTGCTGATATCCCTTAGCTTTATAATCCATCCAGTTTAATTATAAATTCGGCACTGAACTTTGATTATTGCTCTTCTGCACAACTCTATTCGGCAGTGTAACAGCAAGAGCTGGGGTGTCCTGTATGGGAACCTCACAGTGTTTTGTATAGATTTAACATTCAACATTCCAGGATCTACATCTTCATCTTATACTTCCTTGTGACCTGAATCCAATTCCTCAAATTGACTGTTACATTTTTTTAGGATGCGGGTTTCACTGCCATGGCCACACTGCCTTCACCTGATTGGCCGGAGAGCTGATTAGCAAATTAGTTTGCTGAATGTTTTACTCAGCCACAACAGAGGGCAGTCAAGAGTCAACCTGGAATCACAGATAGCCCAGATGAATGGACTCATTGCATTTTCAATACAATCTGATAGCGTCACGCTCACTTTTACTAATACTAGCTTTTTATTCCCAGATAGAAAATCCAAGGTAATAATTACTTACAACAGATAGCTCAAATGGTGCAGTCAGTATTTATACACATGTGTGTACATCATATCCAATGTCACGTGTCATTTTTGTGAACATACGTCGGTAATTCTGCTGTAACTGAGATTCAGAAGAAATTTAAATGTTTATAGAAACATAGAAACTAGAAGCAGGCGTAGGCCACTCGCCCCTTCGAGCCCGCTTCACCATTCATTATAATCTTTAAATTCAATATCCTGATTCCATCTTTCCTCCCTTGATCCCTTTACCCTCAAGAGCTAATTTCTTCTT
Source organism: Sphyrna mokarran (assembly GCA_024679065.1). Taxonomy (NCBI): domain Eukaryota; kingdom Metazoa; phylum Chordata; class Chondrichthyes; order Carcharhiniformes; family Carcharhinidae; genus Sphyrna; species Sphyrna mokarran. Next base: position 2,612,725 of record JAGIQG010000024.1, read on the forward strand.
GAAGTCACCATAATGTTTAAGCCTTGGTTAGCAATGAGAAAGCTGCATCATTCTAATAGTTATTTAATACTGCAATCATGGTAATTTTGGTTTGTGTTGCTCTGAAGTTGCAATGGGTCGTACATTGCCTAATGGAATCTACTCTTAGCTGGACTTTTCTCTCTATCTTTGGAGTTACAAATGTTTCACACTTGTAAGTTTTTGGAAGGACAGACTGACAATGTCACAGTGAGGGCAGCGTGGGTCTAGGATTTGAATGAAGTTTCCCTTTAACCGGATTGTAGGATTGTGAGATTAACAGCACCAGGACTGGGTGGTAATGTAAATTAGAATAGATGAATTCAATGTCAAATAACATGTTGAAAGAGAAACTGAGGAAAAGAAAGGTCGGATTAAAAGAGATAGAGAAAATAGATAGCAAGAAAAATGAAAAGAAAATCAAACATTTTACATTTTTAGATACTCCAACGTAAAACAAAACCAAAAGGGTTAAGATTGCCGTGTAAGCATTAGTCAATTTTTACTGCTAGAAAGATTGATTGGCAGTAATTAACATTTATCATGCGGTTAAAAGAGCACTTAGTCTAAAATGGATAAGACTTAACTTTCTGTGACATGTTTTGTTTGTGTCTCCTGCACAATTACAAGAGATTTCAAGCTGTTCAGTGGGGAGGCAGGCAGAGAAATGCCTTGTTCCCAATCTAATGGTGCACTGACACATTGCACACAACAACTTCTGGATGTTTGAGTTAAACAACACATCCGTCCTGTTGAATTCTTGACCATTTGTGTGAATGCAGTGTCAGGTGGGGGGAGGATGGAGAGAGGATGAATGTATTGGGGGATGGTGCGGTGGGAACAACAGCAAGGATTCACTTATGCTCCTGTACATAAAATCTGTTATTGCTGCGCTTAGTAATACATAATTCCTGGTAAAATGGAGATTGTGTCAGATTGCCACTCTATTTTAAAGTTCTTGGGCAGAATTTTCCCCCCAAAATTCTATGTGTTGAATTTATGAGAAAACTGGAGTAATTCACGTTGATTTTGAGAGTGGGAGTTCAGATTAGAACTGAGAGGTACCAGTGTGAATATCAGTAGATTTCAGTGGGAGGGGCCTATTCCCACACCAGAGGCTGAAACCAGTGAAACTTTGCACATGCACAATGGCCCCGAACTGTCAGCCCCCTGATTGCTGGCTAGCTTTGACCCCCCGCAGTGCTGCCACTCCCAAATCTCCTCATGGCCTAATCATGGTCCCCTGACAATTCCCAGCAGGCTCAGCCCATTTCCCTCCATCCCAGACTGAGACGCTCCCTTCCCCAGCCTGCCCCGACCACTGGGCTCCCCCCTGAACCCATCAATGCCAATGGCAGGGTGGCAACAGGAACTCTACTTCCTTTGATCATCCCCCAGACCCTAGGCGCATATGCCCCACCCTCTTAGCGCTGTCCTATGCCCAGTGGGCAATGCCAACATGCGCCCAGGACATGGGCACTTTGTCCCTGATGCAGTGCTGGGAGCACAGACTGGTACTGTCAGTGTGCCAATGCCCAAGGGCCATTCCCCTGCTGCCCGACTCTTGGGGGGGACCCTGATTGCCCCCTCTTCATTCTAGCTTGGTCATCCCAATAGTTCCCCAAAAGTGAGGAGCTAGTGTAATCTCCTTTGGAGTGAAATACCCTGGTGGGGTGAGAGAGGATAGCGGGCCCAGAGAATTAAGTCCCAGACCTGCTAATAACATTTAAATGATATTTAAGATATCATTTAAATGCTGACTCCACCTCCCTAACGCCGGGAGATGCTAGCTGGGCGCAAATTTTCGCACAAATCCTGTGCATTCCCCCTCCCCCCCCACCACTCACAGCTGCATCTCTCTCCCAACCCACTGTGCTAAATGGGGAAATTGCAGCTCTTTTATGGGAATGAGGGATGAGTCAGAGGTGGGGAGATGAGGAGATTGGAAGTTCTATTTGGAAAGGGGATAATTGGTAGGCACTGGGGGAAGTCCTGTTGGGAGGTGTTGCCCTGTCAGGGGGTAGTGAGTGAGGGTGGGAGAACACTGCAGGGGGGCACAGAGATAGTGGTTTGCTGGCGTGGATTTGGGGAGTGTAAGGGGAATCTCATGAGGTGGCCTTGTACAATAATTACCAGAAATTAGAATTGGCTTTAATTTTATTAAAACATTCTGGGCAATTATTGATGTAACACAGAACCAGGCAAAGCTTGCCAGTGAAGTAGATTTGGGGAGATTGAAAGTGGGAGGGCCACATTCACAGAATGAGTGTTTCAGGATAGCAGCAGTCAGAATATTTTATCTGTGTCTCTCCCACTCCTCACACATTACTCACGCTTCAATTTGTTCAAATCTGAAACGGTCTTTGGTGTTCTATTTAAGTCACAGAGCCCCAGTTTGCGTCCCAGAGCAGTGCATTACAGGAAGAGGCCAGGGGCTTGTCCATACATCCTTTTCACTCTGCTACCAGCTGTACGAGCATCAGTAGTTGGCAGCAAGGTGAACATCTCCGTATTAAGGCTTTTGCTGCCAGGTTATCACCGGGTGATTCAAGTGAAAATCAACTCCGATAAATTTAGTGCTGTTGAAATTTATCGGCTAAATTAATCATAGTCGCCACCACTGCAAGACAGAGCGATAGCAAGGGATTCATCAATCTTCCCTGTATCATCTTTGCACATCCTGCATATCTAATGCCTCACTTATTCCATCTGCCCACTTGCCAAATGCCAACTTCAGATTCTGCTCATGTCAACCCTGTCTTCCTCTATTATCTCACCAATCCATCCCTTGGTGGATGTATTTCTTCACCAAATAGGCAATATGCAGCATTAATGAGTATCAGTGATTACGCCTACTTGGGCCTCCAGACAGTAATCTTTCCAAATATAAGAAGGTTATATATTTCGAGATTCTAATACTCGCAGTAACTTTGTTGATTTCATTTGGAGGGTTTAAAGAGGATTCGAATTAGGAGACAAACTGCCAGAACTCCAACCATTTACCTGGGTCCCAGCGGGTTTCTGTCTGCAATTTCCCATTCTGACCTAATTCCCATTGGTAGAGACCAGAGTATGTGACGCTGTAAAAAGCAGTTGTCTGGAATTTAACACACGTCACACTATTCTCCAGAGCTCCAAACTGCACCAGACCATTACCAGACTTGACCTGGGAGTGATTGATGCAGTGGCCTGTTTTCAAGTCTATAAAACTGACAATTAGCCGCACTTAAATCCGTCGACCTGATGAGGACATGTAATGATGCTCAAGATATCCCAGTGTCTTTGTGGGTAAGGTTGCCCTTGTATTTAGTCAGACACACCACAGTGTTCCGGGTCTGTACAGAATTAATTTCAGCTAGGGCAGTACTCAGGGAACTGAAACTGAGCTCAGTGCCCCTGGGCTATGGAGGGGATAAAGGTTAACTAAGGTTTCCATTTCTGATCTCTAATCCTGCGGCCTATGCTACAAGCCCGCCTGTGATGGATGATAAATAATCTGCAGCCACTCATTCCCTAAGTAATGGCCACATGGGGAGGTACTGTGGGTTGCCATGGAACTGTACCCCAGCAACGAATCAGCACCTTCAGGAGAAAATTGAAAACTAAATAGCACTGGTACACTCAGCCATGAGCGTATTAAAGGTTTGAGAACATGACATTACTGAGTACTAAAATAAATAAACTACAATAATCAATGCTTGTGCAGAGTCCTTGTTTATTCAGCAGGGTGAGGTTATATTTTTAACAAGTCACATCAGAGTGTCAGTGTACTGAGTCCAACCAGCCAGTTCATGTTTAGTCTTCAAAGCAGTTGTCGATGAATAGAATAGTCCCAAAGGACCAAGGAACAACAGAAACCTCCATTTGCCAATCTTGCAGTCAGATGGTAATGTGTCTACTGAACAGCCCATCCTCTTATTTTACATTTCTTCTTGGTAACTAAAGCAAAATCAGATTTAGCCCGTTCTGTTCCACGGTGCCCAATTGGGAAAGCAATTCGTTAAACGTGACTAAAAGATTGATGAATTGCCAATATCTTCAACCAAAAGAAAAGTCACACTGCAGCATATAGATGGAATTTGATTTTGCGCAGAACAAGGCCTCAGAAATACCCTCAGGACACAGGGTTTGCAATGAAACAGAAAATGCTTTCTGATGAGAATATCAAATGCTGTTTCTTTTGAAAACTGGTTTAGATGTTGGATTGAGAAATGGATCTTCTTCACAAGGAAATATCTTTTATTGGCTTTAATAGTCTCATTTAAGGGAAACGTGTCCTAAAATATGAGAGCTATTTATATTTTAGTCTGCGTTTTGTTTTAATTGCTATTGCTGAGTCTCACTGGCTAAAGGTGATATTCCAGTAAACTGAGGGTGTGACAATGTAATTAAAGATTTCTACCGCGTGTGTGATCTCATTGCTGCCATCTCATTGGTTACCAAGAGAGCAGATGATTGTAGCTAGGCGATGTAGCTCTCTTAGAAAATCTAAAACTCAAGATATGCAAATATTCCAATCTTATTACAATCGATAGTGTTACAGTCACATGAGGAGGGACAAAAATATAATAGTTTTTATAATGATATAAAGGCATCTCTCATAAGGATGGGTAAACATGTTGTGGGTTCATTTATTTAGACTGGGCACATGAAAATATTTTTACCAAGGTAGAAAGCAACTGCAGTGTGTGCTGCGTTCTGCTCACAGGCCAAAGTGAAACAGGCTGGATCACATGATACACTTTCCTTCTAGTGATGGCATGTTGCTATCTCTTAAAGACATATTGCAACATCCTCCCTTCTTTTTCAATGCACTTTCTCCTCTTGCAAAGAAGTATAACCATTGCAATAAATGCTCATGTTTAATTCCATTTTATAAATGTATAGAATTGACAAATCTATCAGTTGTAAAGTGTGGAAGTAATCTGCTGGTACACTACATCCTCTAATGGTAATCCAGACTGAAGGTTTCTTTAATTGCTCACAGTGACCTGTGGGATTGTCATTCCAAGATGTTGTCCCCAGTTGTACTTGGGATCATTTCCTTAATGCAACAGAATTGCACAGCAAGTTGTAGAATTGGGATAAATCAGATTTGTTCTCAGTTATGCTTCACCTTTGCAACTTTTGTGTAATGACCTCAGAGGATCTTGGTTCTGAACAAAACCTTGTCACCTCAGCTTGTTGTCATGAACCTTCTGTAGATTCCCTGAACCTGTTGTCCCACCTCTAAACCAAGCAACTCTGCGCCTGCATTTTAATCAGACACATTGGTCACTTTCTCTTGTAGCTTAAAATATTACTCTAGTTTCTGAGAGCAGATTAGATAAGAGTAGAGAAATGAGTACACACTGATCTGTCAAACATGAGCTCTGCCGGTGATGGAATAGTTGCACTTAAAGGTGCCATTCTCAGATGTTGCATTAGAATGTGTCAATCTTGTTTGGTTTGTCCACATTTGTGAATTAGAGATTTCACTGTGAGAATCATTCATTCAATTGGGTTGTTAGATCTTGGGTAATGAAGAGAAAAATAGTGTGATCAATATTCCATTTCTTACAGATATGCTGAAATGGTTTATCAATAAATTGCAGACCGTTATCCATAATGATCTGTCTAGACACAGCAGATATACTTGAAACAGCACACAGTGGTCGTGCTGCCGTATTGTGCCATTGTTGAACCATGGGTACTTGGTGAAGTAATGGGTGATGACAATGAAATCAGTGTCATGGACATGAAGGAGGTGAGAGCAACATTAGATCAAATATGGGTGAGACCTTCATGTGGAATCAATGGTTCTTTGTGCTGACTTAGCAAACGCTCTTGACATGCCCTGCATTTCTTGACAATGATTTTATTGTTCATACCCAGCCAATAGGCTGTCTCTGTTGTGAGTCTTCTCATCCAATCAATGTCCATGTGTGAGTGATGAAATTGTTGAAAAATATCAGGTTGCTAAGATTCCAGTATGGTGACCAGCCTCCATTAAAAAAATACTCTCAAGAAGGTGGTTAGCTTGTCCTGAAGACCAGAATTGTCTCCTGTGCTTATAGAGATCCTGAATTGAAACAAGCCATTCTTCAATGATGGTTTTCCACATTTCTATGGAATAGATTCTTGTTGATATTGCCATTTGCATTGAGCAAAATGTATCAGATCAGTTTGGAGAAGATCTACAATTTTGATATCAGTGAAACCAGATATATCTACTGTTTTTGCAGATAAGGCAATTGATTAAACTGTATCTGATGTGACCATCAGGTTACCTGCTCTGTACCCTAATCTCACAATTGGATAAAGATTTAAAGAGACGGTTCAATTGTCAATGATTTTCAGCAAATTATCTCCAATGGTTTGTGGTCAATCTCGACCACAAATCTTTTGCCAGTTAGTTGGGAATAAAGATGCATGGAGCTGGATTTTCTGGACATTCCTGTCAAAAAGTTTCCAATATTGAATGCAATTCAAACATGACATCCTTCCTTGAAATTATACACCTGAGAATATCAAGAAGTGCTGGCATGATTGCTTTCAGAGCCAGAAGTGTTTTACGAAATATATTGGGCATCGTATTTGCATTTCTATTGTGGAGAGAGGGCAGGCAATCTTGAGTCCACTTTCATCATCCGTGGGAATGACAGTGGAGCTCAATATTTGGTGAAATCCCAGTAGTCACAGACGGTGCTAGTGAGATTTGACTTCTGATTTTCAGTGCCCCTTGCCAATGATATAATCAGTTCATGCTATACCCAATCCATTTCAGTACAACAATTCTGGCTCTGAAAGCAATCCTGCAATCATTTCTTCACTCATTGGAACTTCTCAGAAATTAGTTACCGGTAATGCCAGATCTCAGGTGACATGTAACAGCCATCTTTAGTAAATGCCTTTTCTTGCTTTTAAAGAAGTCCTTTTTAAACAGTTCAGTGAAAATGCAGATTAATATCATTTCATGTACAAGTCACATCATGGTGATAATATTATCAGTGGAAAGTCAATCATCAGAGGAAGAAATTTCATTTTTCTGACAAAATGAAAAGCCTCAGAATTCTGGGGATCACTAAAATATATGTTTTGTTTCATGGGAAAATGTAGGGAAGCTTTTTTTGTGGTTTTGAGTACAATTTCTTACTTGAATATAATATCTCAATTCATCTCTAAATGCTTCATCTCATCATTCATGCAAAGTGTCAACAGAAAAACATTCCATTCATGGCAGGAACATGATGGACCAGGAGTCTGGGTCACTAAATGAGAATGTCCAAGCTCCCCGTGATCTTACATATCAGAAACTCTAATGCATGGAGTTGTCCACATGACTAGCAATTATAGCAGAAAAGCCCAGGTTCCTTCAGAGAAATCCTAATTAACTGAGAGCCTAATGCAAGCATCTTGTCAAACAACATTTTCCTCTGTTTCAGCGCCTTCCCTGTCCCAGTGGGATACACCTGGAAGCTGGGAGCTAATGGTATTTCTATTGGGCAAAGAAGTGCAGAGTCCCCAGAATGTGAAGACTTGGTAAGAAGCAAGCAGAGCATTGTGTGGAAACGCCTTGTTTATGTCAGGCTTTGTGAAGTTGATCTTGGCTTTTTCCCAAACAACTCAGCCAGATTGAAGCAGAGCTCATTTCTTCCACCACTAGTGCACACTGCCAGCCATGAGTACCATCTATAAGATGTGCAACAGCAACTCATTAAGGTTCCTTCAATAGCACCTTCAGAACTAGTGACACAATCACCTAGAAGGACAAGGACTGCAGGCATATGGGAAAACCATCACCTGCAACTCCCCTTTCAAATCATACCATCCTGACTTGGAAATATATTGCTGTTCCTTCACTGTTGTTCGATCAAAATGCTGAGAATTCTCCTCCTAACTGTGTTGCGGGTGTACCTACATAGCACAAACTGTAGTGGTTCAAAAAAGTGTCTCACAACCACTTTCTCAAGGGAAATGGGAGATAGGAAATAAATGCTGGCTCACTCAGCAACACCACCATCCCATGAAAGGATAATGAAAAGATAGAAATGTTTTAAAAACAGCTTGAACATTCAGTGGGGTAGCCAAGTAAATTCAACCCCACAATCGTTTGTTAGCTGACTTCCTCCGAACAGAAATATTGTACAGAAACATTTTTCTTCCCATTAATAATGTAAATAACAGACATTAATTTAATTGTAAGGTTGGGGTAAAAATTATAATTATGGGAGTTTGTATCCGTTTTCTTTGTTGCAATTACATTTTGTTTAATTGCTGCTACACAGATTTGTCATATCTTTCCACCGAATATCAAATTATCTTTTATTGCAAATGTACCACAGTCACAGCATGTTACCAATTGTTCACACACTGTTTGATTCTCACAACTATATTTTTCGTTGCAGGCGACTTTTAAAAGAAAAATCGAATGACATGGTATCAGGTTATCTGCTAGAACAGGCTGCAGCATATATTCCACAGCGACAACAGTGGGGGTGCTTAAATTCCAGCTGGATGTTTCAAAGTGTGAAATAGTATCTCAAGTATCAGCTGTAATCTTGCACTGGAGCATTGAATATAACTGCCTGTAATGTAGTCAAATAACAAAGCGCGTTTTTCTCTTTCCTGCTGACTCACTGGGGAGAATTATAATCCTTGCAAAATAGAAACAGGTAGCTATGAACACAACACTATCACCTTCTGAATGAAGAGATGGTAGAATAATGGTGTAATTCTAAAGCAAAAATCTACACTATTATATGAATTTGAGAGCAAGGCCATCCTAATTTTGTTCTGATGATTACAGATGTGATTTGGACTATGTCTAAATGCTTGAAAGAAAAGGTCCTGTGTTGTTGCACATTTACTGTGAACAGTACAGGAAGATCCTATAGCGAGAAGGGCTGGAAAATCTCATCCAAGGGGAATACCACCACCTGGAGGTTCCCCTCCAAGTCACTCACTTGGAAATGTATCAGCCATTCCTTCACTGTCACTGGGTCAAAATCCAGCGATTCCCATCCTAACAGAGTTGTGGGTTTACCTATACCACAGTAGCTCACCATCACCCTCTTAAGGGCACCAAGGAAAAAATAATAAATGCTGGTCTAGCCAGTGCCATCCACATCCCATGAATAAAATTTTAAAAAATCACTGTGGCACTAATAACAGTTTATATTAATACTTATTGATTTGATTCCAACAGCTTGCTGTCAAAGTTAAAAAGAAGGCTCTGTCTCTTTCTCAATTGTTGCTTTGCTAATCTTGCACTAATTATTGGATTGTGCCTTGTTTTATTATTCCTTTCTGCATTCTTCACTCCCTTACACATCACTTCATCAATGGCTTTCTGTAATTGTCCTCACTAACACAGGATATATCAAAGTGCTTTATGCCAAAGATGTATTTTAAAGTATAGTTCTGTTATAATACAGGAAACAGGGAACCTAATTTATACACAGCAAACTCTCACAAATAGCAATTTGACAATGTCCAGATAATCTGTTTTGGTAATGTCAATTGAGATACATAGTCTGGTAATAAGCACAAATGAGTGTGAACTACACAGACATCACAGTTATACAGAAATCTCTGTACCTTATCTGATGCTCATTACATAACTATCAGATATAGGATCAATGAGTATTTATGACATTACATATAATCAGAATATGCTTAGTACAAATGGGGTGATATGGTGGCACAGTGGTTAGCGCTGTTATCTCACAGCGCCAAGGATCTGGTTCAATTCCAGCTTTGGGTCACTGTCTGTGTGGAGATTGCATGTTCTCCCCGTGTCTGCATGGGTTTCATCCGGGTGTTCCGGTTTCTTCCCACAGTCCAAAGATGTGAAGATTAGATTGATCAGCCGTGGTAAATGTATGGGATTATGGGGATAGAATGGGGAAAAGGGCCTGGGTAAGAACCTCCGTCATAGAGTTGGTACAGATTCAATGAGCCAAATGGCCTTCTTCTGCCCTGTAGCGATTCTATGATAATACATAACAATGCCAGGTGAATTTATCAATTTCAAGTCAAAGGATAAGATGACTCCAGCACTGTTTTCCCATTTCCATCCCACATCTCTTTTCAATGCAATCATAAAATCATAGAACCCTACAGTGCAGCAGGAGGCCATTCAGCCCATCAAGTCTGCACCAGCCACAATCCCATCTGGACTCTATCCCCATCACTCCATGCATTTACCTTGGCTAGTCCCCAACACTAAGGGACAATTTAGCATGCCAATCTACCTAACCCGCACCTTGTTGGACTGTGGGAGGAAACCAGAGCACCCAGAGGAAACCCATACAGACATGGAGAGAACACGCAAACTCCGTACAGACAATGACCCAAGCCGGGAATCAAACCTGGCTCCCTGGTGCTGTGAGGCAGCAATGCTAATCGCTGTGGCACCCTTTGCTGTTGCTAGGACTGTGAGATTGGTGAATTTATTTTTGTGTGGTAATACAATGTAGACAGAATAGGGGATTATCACGTTTTGAGATGTTTAATCACTTAACCTGCAATGGATTTTGGTGTCATTGAGTGATCAAATTTGGGCCAAAAATTAGTCTTTTGCTTGATAAATGTCAAGCAGCTAATACTGCGAATCCTGGAAGCAAGTGGCAGCAGACAGGGTTAAGGTTACTTGAGGGCTATTTACAATGTGATTTTTTTGGTACAACTTGATTAGAAAGCTCCTTGTAACAGATAGTACAACTCCGTCACTGGTTTCATAACCCAGGGCTTATGGAGACAGTTTCTTATAGTCCCGTGCTCTGACCTATAGATAGAATTTTTGATGAAATGCCAAGTGCAAATGGTTCTCTTCTCTCTGAGATCTCTGCTTTCATACGTTACCATAAGATACCATAATTATGGCACTTTAGAAGCAAGCCCACATCATTATTTTCACTGGTTTGCTGGATTGACTGTATATGACTCAGGAGCCTGCAGTGAGATGTTTCCCTGAGTTTTACTGTGACGCAAGAACCATTTTCAGAACTGTGATTCATTTATGTTCTTCCAATTCTGTGAATTCCTGTCACTGAAATATTTATTTTGGTCTTGCCTATCATTTTTCAGACAATATCAAGCTGGTTTGATTAATCGAAAAGCGTCTGAAGGAAATACATTTCCAATTTCAAAAAATAGCAGGAAAGAAAGCAATTATACATTTAAAAAATTCAGAACATGCTAAGCCATTATTAGAATTCCTTCACACAGGGAGCTTATCTTTGCACTCGCTGTAGCTGAGCAAACAGGGGGTATAGTCTGATCCCATTTTAAGCAGGTGAAAAATGACGCAACATCAGATTAACACCTAATGGGCTGGTCAGAAGATTGTGACACTGCACCAAGCAGAAACAGGGAGGGCTCACACATAATTTCCCAACTCTTCTTCACAAGTTTCCCATTGGTCTGACTGATCTCACAGAACTTGAAAACATGCATAATATGTGTCACATTTCTAACCTTTAAACTGCAGGAAAGATTGGAAAACAAGTTCACGAGAATATAGAACATATTTGATGTCTGGGATGCTATGGGAACATAGCACCCAGTAGGAGGTGTCTGTTCCTCCAACTGTTCCTGAAATATGTTAAATATTTTTTTCAGAGAAAGAGTGGCCTTTGAATATGAGTTTCTATTTGGGATTTGAAGACGATGACCTTTAACAGTGGCTTTGATCAAATTAACAAGTGAATTGGAAGATTCTCTACTGATCAGCCAAATGAGAAATTGCTATTTTCTGCTTGCCTACAACACATTAGGTCCACCACATGTGGTTGCACAAGCAGTCTGCTCACCAGAATATTATTCACCAAATAAATAACCAGTCTGTAATCATAGCAACGGCCAAGTGATGGAAGATAGGTCAACGGAGGCCGCTGTACACAATATTTCTCATCTCATTTGGCTTAACTCTGATCTTCTCCAGTTAGAAAATAAATGGCCTGACACATCATCACAAACCAAGCGTTTGTCAGGGAAACTCAACTGGAACCTTGAACCATTTGTGGTCAATGCATACATTTGTTTTTTTCTGACAATTTAATATTCACTAATTAATACAGTCAGACCTCTTTAAACCGCTTCCTTCATACTGCAATGTTTTCTTAATCCAGAACCAAACGAAGGGAAAGATATAAAATGTGGAGTGAATTTCAAACTTTGTTTTGAAATCACACCACACAGCAATCCAACAATTAAAATGTGACGATGCGAGTGCTACACTCCCATGATTCACTCCCCAAGTCAGAGCTTTATTGTTCACGTGTACCTGAGCTTGTACAAGTTATAAATCTATCACACTGCTTAAATGAATGATAACCTATCGCAACGTGACATCTGTTATTTATAAATCAGTTCCCTTTATAGAATCACAGTGAGATCCTCACTTTGCGACACTGTGTGGTCATGTGCCAATACATTTCAATGTGAGCTATTTGTATTCAGAGCGGCCAACATCAGCAGCACAGGAAGGCACGTCAGCTTGCAACAATGTTTGTCGCTAGTCCATGGGACAATAATTTCCATCCTGTTGTGGAACCTCTTGGACAGTAATTTCCCAGCCTTGGTGGTGGGGGCAGTGGAGGTGTGGATAGAGGGAGGGTGGGAGTGATCTCAGCTCTTTGAAGAAGGCCGACCTACAGTGAACTGAGGTGATGGTGGGAGATGGAGATACCATGGGCAGGAAGGGCAGGCCCTACCCCAGGGCCTGTTCCCTCTGATCAGAAGGGTATGTTTTATTTTGTTTAAGCTAACCCCACTGAGGGTGCTTCCATTTTGAGATGACCCTCTATCCTGGCCTATCTCAGTACCATCCTCCTCTTTCCCGGGGGCTGCCAAACTTGCAGAGCTGATGGCCCAATGATAGAAACTTACCCACCATCGTTAATGGTATGGCAAACTCAGAGACAGCTAATTGTACCCAGCCTGCTGTTGGCAGATTGCCCATTTGACTCCAACATCAGAATCCCAAAGCCTACAGGAAAATTCAGCCCTTTACTTGCTGAAGTGAATAACTGCAGCAGGGACTGAATGCCATCTACACCAATCGAAAATAACGTTATCCACTTGTAGTCATAAAAACATAGAACATAAGATCAGGAGGAGACCATTTGGCTGATCATCCAACTTAATAGCCCCTGATCCCCATTGACCCTCCCCCATATCTTTTGATCCCTTTTGTTCCAAGTGCTACATTTAACTGCTTCTTGAAAAGATTCAGGGAATGATCTTACCAAAAAAACTCTGAGTGCCAAATGACCATGAAAACGGAAGAAATTTGTGCTGCTTTTCTTTTGGGTGACTTAAAAACCGAATCTTACCTCATTCTGGCAAAAGCATCAGGCAAAACCTGAAATCTGGTAGGCTGTGGGTTTGGCCTAAATCACCGGAAAACCGGGTGATTGCAACAAAGAGCATAATTGCACCTGTGCAGATTTCTGTGCTCAGAGAGTCTGCAAACCTGTCACTGCCTCTGCTGCTGTAGCAAACTGGCCTTCATGGCCCATCACGCCCCCCACACCTGATATCGTGGGGCTCTGTGGCTTATAGCCATCCCCCCACCCAGAACAATCGTGACCCCTCCCCTCCAATTGATCACTATTGCAGAGTGCACAGTGGTTCCCATCTCCACCCAACAGCCTGCCCCTGTCTGACCCACCACCTCCCCTCAGCTGGCCACATCCCTCACATTGACATTGGAAAGTGCATCTCCAATATAGAAGAGGATTAGTTTCTAAATTTAAAATTGTACAGCTCTGCGAACCAAACATTGAAAATATTTCACTTAGATATCAGGAGGATAAGGTTTAAATCAAACTTATCCAGGTGGTGAAGGTGAATTTACACCAAAAACAGTGGATGTGAGAGGAATGAATGATACATCTAACTCTAAAAATTCCAAATAATAATACCATCTGCCCAAAGCCATTAGTAGCTCCATGCCAGCTAGTAAAAATGAAGTCGTATAAACTCTGGAAACATTGCTAGCTATAAGCATATGAACTTCAATCTGTTCAAATCTAATGCTGTTAATTCATTTAAAAAAATCTAATCCAAAATTAATCTCATCAGTTTATATCAATCTCAGGCACTGATTACAATTATAAATTTAATTCTGAAGTACAGTGACATGATTGAACTGCCTTTGTGTTGCTTTTATGCATTACTTAATCATTATTTGCATATTCTAATTCTGCTTTGGGTGCAATTGAGAAATTTCAGTAGCCAAGTGCACTCAATACTGTGCTGCTTAGATTACAGCTCAAATCACCACAAAAATTCATTTTTATGATCACAAGTCTTCATTAAACTAATAGAACCAAGCAATGGAATCAAACATAATTGTTTATTTTTTATCTTTTGTGTGAAAGAATATTTGCTGCTGGTGACCTGGTTTTATCACTGAAAATGGGTTTCCAGTTCTCCACCGTGTGACCTGATTTAAAAATCAATGAACCTTTTAATAGCTTCATTGCTGTAAACTTATCAGTTTTTTGCAACTTAAATACTTTTTAATGTGAAAGAATTTTAAAATATGCCCACTGGTGCCTGTGCAGGAAAGAAAAACGTGGGTGATTTTACGTGTGACTTGCAAGTTTCAGATTTCTAATCTCTCCTGATTCTATCAATAATTGGTTTGTGTTTTTATTATTGGAATTCATAGACTCATAGAATCCAGAACGGCCCATTGATTCTGCACTGACAACAATCCCACCCAAACCCTACCTCTGTAACCCCATATATTTACCCTGCTATTTCCCTGACACTAAGGGGCAACTGAGCGTGGCCAATCAATCTAACCTATACATCTTTGGACTCCATGATGTAGAGATGCCGGCGTTGGACTGGGGTAAACACAGTAAGAAGTCTGACAACATCAGGTTAAAGTCCAACAGATTTATTTGGTAGCACTTTTGGAGTGACTCACCTGAAGAAGGAGTGACAGTCCAAAAGCTTGTGCTACCACATAACCTGTTGGACTTTAACCTGGTGTTGTGGGACTTCTTACCATCTTTGGACTATGAGAGGAAATGGGACCATCCAGAGGAAACCCACGCAAACGCTGGGAGAATGTGCAAACTCCACATAGACATACACCCAAAGCAAGAATTGAACCGGGGTCTCTGGTACTACGAAGCAGCTGTGTTAACTACCATACCGCCCTTCATTCCCAACTACTAGGTGAAACCTTAGCTCATGGGAAAAAATGGATTAATTCATTTACTTGGTAACATGGACAGATCCAGAACACTAATGCAAACCTAGGTATCTTCAACTCCTTGGCACAGGGACTGTTACAGAGACTTGTCTGCTGTCTTTGAAGAAGGATCTTATCCAGGTATTGAACTGAGAGTTTTTTTACAATGCAGCTGAGTACAAAATCACAGGATTGAGAGAATCACAACTCGCCCTGATCTTTGCTTTTGTGTTGGTGTTGAACAGAACTGCATTCTGGAAACAATCCCTTACAAAAATTACCCAGTAATCTTCATTCATCCTGGTCAGGACTAATCAGATTCGGTGGGAATCTTGCAAATATTCTTATTCAACCCTATGAACTTTTCTTTCTCCCTTGTGAATTCTTTTTATAGAATTTGTATTTATTTTATTAAATGGTTTAGACATCGTTATAACATGCAGTTATTTGATACACATCAGGAAAGAAAATCTTCCAGACAGATGATCAGAGATTGGGATGTTATACAGTTATCCAGCTGGGAGATAAGTGGAATCTTTAACAACGGATGTAAAAGTAAGTGATTCATCTTATATAAATCTTTTGACCAAAAACAGATTATGACTGCACTTTAATGTTTCTTAGCATGAGACAGGAAAGGTATTTTTATAATTAAATATTCCAATTCCAGACTTTTAAATTCAAGTCTCATCCTGGCTCCTCTCCCTCCCCCACACCCTGAGATTAATTTTAAAACTATTCTTGACCCTGACCCCTGTATTTTCTAAGAAAACAATGAGTAGATTTAGGTGGAATCTGCAGCTGTTATATGTCTTCAGAGATCCTGGCTAAAGATAAGTTCAGTTACACGTGGGCAACCATGGTTTGAATGCAAGGTTCACATCTTTTTTGTGGATTTTGCTGTAGTAAAGTTTACGTGGATGCAGAAAAATAATAAATTAAAACCAACACAGGATTAAGTTCCAGGTGAAATGAAGATTGTTGTTGCCTCCTTTGCAACAACGTGCTTCAAAAAATAATTGGTAAGACACTTTGGGATGTTTCTGAAAGGCTTGATAAAGCATCATCAAATCAAAATCTTTCTTCTTATTTATTTTGAGAGACAGTCAACAAAGGAGATTGGGAATCTAGGTTTGTCCTAATGTTCCATTGACACAATTAGCCCTTTGATATCTCAGTAAAATAGCTATCCTTCATAAATGGAGCCAGATGATGAGTACCTGTGTACTATACAACAGGGTGAGAGCTATTAGAGTTTGAACACACACAAATGCAATTCCAGCAAGAGTCACAAGTTAAAAGAGTGGAAACCCTGGGCTTACCTCCCCTCTTCTCTTGCTCCCTGGTGCTGTGCCTCAATTGCTAACCTACTGGGCTCAGATTCAAAGCTGTGATTTGAATGGTGTAGGATTACACTGAGTGGTGTCTCTAGCCAGTAAGGAACTGGGACAGCTTGCAATTACACTCAAGGTGAAAATCTGTAATACTGATTCTCTTAGCACAGGCTCAGGTTAAGAGAATCCACTGAATAGCACACTTATAGACACCTTCATCACCTTTGTCCAAAAATAAATCAAAGATACTTGCTGTTAGATATTCCTACAGTAAGCCTTTTAGAAACAAGGCAAAAAAAACCCTGAATATCTTCATTTAGCTGAATCCAGCATTTGTTACATTTTATTATTTTCCTGTATTCAAATGTGAATAATTTCTCTGAGAATCTGCGGAGTAGTGTCAGCTGATTGTCAATAGCTGTGTAAGGCACCAGGATGGAAACCCCAAGGTATGTCATGATGTTAGACCAGACCCCAACAGTTTTTCTACATGGCATTTTGAGGATAAGGCATTTCACTCCGGGGGTGGGTTTTTCTCACTATACTGGTCCCAAAACTGGAAAATCCCACCCAGGGTCAACAGACCATTCCATGGCCCACCCTTCAGCCACCACGATTCCTGTAGTGGGTGGAAAGGAAAAATTCACCCCCAAGTGTGATTCTCCTTACAAACTAGGACGATTTTATCGAAACATATTTTACTTAATAACACAGTTTAACTATGGTCTTCAAACTTACTCTCCAAATTTGCAGACGACACTAAGCTGGTTGACAGTGTGTGCTGTGGGGAGGATGCTAAGAGGCTGCAAAGTGACTTGGACAGGCTGGCTGAGTGGAAAAGTATTTGGCAAATGCAATATAATGTGGATAAATGTGAAGTTATCCACTTTAGTGGGAATAACAGGAAGGAAGATCATTACCTGAATAGTGGCTGTTTAGGAAAAGGGGAAGTGTAATGTGACCTGGTGGAATAGTTACTGAAGGTTGGCATGCAGGTACAGTGAGCGATAAGAAAAGCTAATGGCTCGTCTTCGTAGCAAGAGGATTTGAGTATATGAGTAAGAATGTCTTACTGCGGTTATACAAGGCCTTGGTGAGGCCACACTTTGAATATTATGTACAGTTTTGGTCTCCTAATCTCAGGAAGGACATTCTTGCTACTGAGGGAGTCCAGCGAAGGTTCACCGGACTGATTCTCGGAATGGCAGGGCTGACATATGAAGGGAGACTGGATTGACTGAGCTTGTACTCACTGGAACTGAGAAGAACGAGAGGGGATCTCATAGAAACATATAAAATCCCGATGGGATTGGGCAGGCTGGATGCGGAAAGAATGTTCCTGATGTTGGGAGAGTGAAGAACCAGGGGTCACAGTCTCAGAATAAGATGTAAGCCATTCAGGATTGAGATGAGGAAGGATTTCTTCACTCAGAGTTGTGAACCTGTGGAATTTTCTACCACAGAAAACTATTGGGCCAGTTCATTAGATATGTTCAAGAAGGAGCTGGACACTGTCCTTGCTGTTTAAGGAATCAAAGGGTATGGAGAGAAAGTGGGGATGGGATACTGAAAGTATATGATCAGTCATGATCGTAATGAATCGTGTGCAGGCTCGAAGAGCAGAATGGCCTCCTCCTGCACCTATTTCCTATGTTTCTATGTAACTATGATGTAAAGATGCCGGCGTTGGACTCGGGTGGTAAGAACTCAGTAAGAATTTAGCGACACCAATTTTAAATCCAACCGATTTATTTGATAGTAAATCTGTGAGCTTTCAACGCTCTGTGTCTTCGTCAGGCAAATGCAGTGTTCTGGTCTGCAATAGCACACATCAGCACAGACAGTCAGAGATTGCTGATTAGAATGTGAATCCTTACATCTAACCTGCTATTCAAGTGTTAAAGTGACTAACAATGTGTGTGAAGGGAATCCTGAGCATTGGTTAGAGAATTGTGTATTTTCTCCAGACAGCACAGTAAGTGAGGTTTTTTGCTAACCCAGGCAAGTTACGGGGGTTACAGATAGTGTGTCATGAAGCCAAGATCCCTATTAAGACCGTCCTCATGTGTGCGGAACTTGGCTATCAGTCTCTGCTCAGCGACTCTGCGCTGTCGTGTGTCACGAAGGTCCCCTTGAAGAACATTTACCCGCAGGTCGGAGGCCGAATGCCCATGACTGCTGAAGTGTTCGCCCACAGGAAGGGAACTGTTTTGCCTGGTGATTGTTGAGCGATGCTCATTCATCCGCTGTCGTAGTGTCTGCATGGTCTCCCCAATGTACCATGCTTCGGGACATCCTTTCTTGCAACGTATTAGGTAGACAACGTTGGCCGAGTTGCAAGAGTATGTACCGTGTACCTGGTGAATGGTATCCTCACGTTTGATGATGTCGTCCATGTCTATGATCTGGCATGTCTTGCAGAGGTTGCTGTGGCAGGGTTGTGTGGTATTGTGGTCACTGTTCTCCTGAAGGTTGGGTAGTTTGCTGCGAACAATGATCTGTTTGAGGTTGTGCGGTTGTCTGAAAGCAAGAAGTGGGGGGGTGGGGATGGCCCTAGCGAGATGTTCATCATCATCAATGATATGTTGAAGACTCTGGAGAAGATGTCGTAGCTTCTCCGCTCCGGGGAAGTACTGGACAACAAAGGGTACTCTGTCCACCGTGTCCCGTGTTCGTCTTCTGAGGAGGTCAGTGCGGTTTATCGTTGTGGCACGTCGGAACTGTCGATCGATGAGTCGAGTGCCATATCCTGTTCTCACGAGGGCATCCTTCAGCGTCTGGAGGTGTCTGTCACGATCCTCCTCATCTGAGCAAATTCTGTGTATACGGAGGGCTTGTCCATTGGGAATGGCTTCTTTAACGTGTCTAGGGTGGAAGCTGGAGAAGTGGAGCATTGTGAGGTTGTCTGTCGGTTTGTGGTACAGTGAGGTGCTGAGGTGACCGTCCTTGATGGAGATGCGTGTGTCCAAGAATGCAACTGATTCTGGAGAATAGTCCATGGTGAGTCTGATGGTGGGATGGAACTTGTTGATATCATCATACAGTTGTTTCAATGATTGTTCACCATGAGTCCAAAGGAAAAAGATGTCATCAATGTATCTAGTATATAACCTTGGTTGGAGATCTCATGTGGTGAAGAAGTCTTGTTCGAACCTGTGCATGAAGATGTTGGCATACTGAGGTGCGAATTTGGTCCCCATGGCTGTTCCGTGTGTCTGGATGAAAAGCTGATTGTTGAAGATGAAGACATTGTGGTCGAAGATGAAGCGGATGAGTTTAAAATTGCATCCGGAAACTGGCAGTTGTTGGCATTGAGTACTGAGGCAGTTGCAGCAATACCATCGTCATGGGGGCCTCCGTATACACAGAATTTGCTCAGATGAGGAGGATCGTGACAGACACCTCCAGATGCTGAAGGATGCCCTCGTGAGAACAGGATATGGCACTCGACTCATCGATCGACAGTTCCGACATGCCACAACGATAAACCGCACTGACCTCCTCAGAAGACGAACACGGGACACGGTGGACAGAGTACCCTTTGTTGTCCAGTACTTTCCCGGAGCGGAGAAGCTACGACATCTTCTCCGGAATCTTCAACATATCATTGATGACGATGAACATCTCGCTAGGGCCATCCCCACCCCCACACTTCTTGCTTTCAGACAACCGCACAACCTCAAACAGATCATTGTTCGCAGCAAACTACCCAACCTTCAGGAGAACAGTGACCACAATACCACACAACCCTGCCACAGCAACCTCTGCAAGACATGCCGGATCATAGACATGGACGACATCATCAAACGTGAGGATACCATTCACCAGGTGCGCGGTACATACTCTTGCAACTCGGCCAACGTTGTCTACCTAATACGTTGCAAGAAAGGATGTCCCGAAGCATGGTATATTGGGGAGACCATGCAGACACTACGACAGCGGATGAATGAGCATCGCTCAACAATCACCAGGCAAAACAGTTCCCTTCCTGTGGGCGAACACTTCAGCAGTCATGGGCATTCGGCCTCCGACCTGCGGGTAAATGTTCTTCAAGGGGGCTTTCGTGATACACGACAGCGCAGAGTCGCTGAGCAGAGACTGATAGCCAAGCTCCGCACACATGAGGACGGTCTTAACAGGGATCTTGGCTTCATGACACACTATCTGTAACCCCCCGTAACTTGCCTGGGTTAGCAAAAAACCTCACTTACTGTACTGTCTGGAGAAAATACACAATTCTCTAACCAATGCTCAGGATTCCCTTCACACACATTGTTAGCCACTTTAACACTTGAATAGCAGGTTAGATGTAAGGATTCACATTCTAATCAGCAATCTCTGACTGTCTGTGCTGATGTGTGCTATTACAGACCAGAACACTGCATTTGCCTGACGAAGACACAGAGCATTGAAAGCTCACAGATTTACTATCAAATAAATCGGTTGGATTTAAAATTGGTGTTGCTAAATTCTTACTGAGTTCTATGTAACTATAACAGATGAACTCTCTCTATCCGTGGATCAAGGAGATGGTTTGCATGCTCACTATGGAGAAAATCCATCAATGTTCCACTGCTTCTCGTATGTGCTAACTCCAGGAAAAAGCAGGCACCTCATGCTAATTGGTGACGATAATTCTATAAGTTAACATATTTGATGTTGATGTCTTCAGAAAATAAGATGATTCCTATAACAGCCGATTGACTTTGTTTAAAGTTTTGGGCTACATTGATGGATACTTCCTGTTCCTGTCATGTTGCGTTAACGTTGCAGCTGGATCTCATTTCAGAATTTTATATAATTTTTGGAACAGTATGAAATGGGATTAAAATATTTGAAGCATATCCTTCCATGGCTTATTACAGGAATTTGAGGACATTTCCTCCAAACACAATGATCTTTTTCATACACACTCAGGGTTCCATTATTTTCCTTGGGAGAAGAAAATAAAGATTCAAAACAACCTCACTTTACAATGACACTAATCTTCTGACAATAGGCTAGTGTCAGCAAACAATCACCGCTTAGCATCTGACGAAAATATGAAACATATAGAATTGCGAAGGGGCTGGTTGCAGAGAAAAATGCTGAGAAAATGTTTTCCCAGGCTGGGGAGTCTAGGACACGTGCTCACACTCAGAATAAGGCTCAGCTTCAGAACTGAGACAGGAGAAATTTCTTCACTCAAAGGCCTGTTAGTTTTTACAATTCCTTACCCCAGAGAATTGTGTATATTTTCACTCAAGTGTAATTGTAGGAAAATACTCTGTAAAAAGGGAACAAGAAAACTTAATGGCTGTAAATGTAATATTTTCCTGAGGTTGTAAAATATTAATAGAAATCAGCAGTGATGCAGATTTCAGATACAAGCTTGTCCAAATATTTCAGATCCCATTGAACAAGTAACCCTGAAACTTTACTGGTTTAGATTAATTCAAGCTGCATTGCAAAATTTCATCTCAAATCTATTTGTCAGTCGAATTGTTCAATGGATAAGATCACCATCTGGTGTTGTAGTGAAATGTACGGGAAAGTCCCGGGTTCAGTTTGCAATCAGTGATATTTTTTTTTTTAAAGCAACACAGCACGGGAAACAGGCCCTTCAGCCCAACGAGCCCGCGCCACCATAATACCAAATCATTATCCTATTTTAATAGTCCTATATAATAGTATATATATTAATCCTAATTTGGAAAATTTTCACCATAGGGACAATTTGTTACCCAATCAGCCTAAGAGCTAATTTTTGGGTTGTGGGAGGAAACCGGAGTGCCCGGAGAAAACCCACGCAACCACGGGGAGAACGCGCAAACGCCCGCAGACACCGGCCCAATTCCAAGTGTCTGCACAGCCACATCGATAGTCTCTGAGCTGTCATGGTGCCCTTCAGGTGGTCCACATAAAGCACTCAAATACGACATGAGGTACCAGGCAACCCATGAATCAACATCCAAGAGCTGTACCCGCACCACCTGCCGAATGCGTGCTCAAATTATGGACCGAATTACCTGTGGAAAAAAGCCGTAGTTAAACAGTCCTACTATATCCCTCTATCTGCATACCGCTCATGTGGCTTTCCAAGAGACCCTTAAACAGCCCCAGCGTGCCTGCTCCCACCACCTTACTCGGCAGTGCATTCCACACCCCCACTACCCTTTGTGTGAAAAACTGCCCTCTAATATTCGTCCTATACGTAGCCCCCCTCACCCTATGGCCATGACCTCTCGTCCTATCCATTTCTAAAGGTGGAAAAAGTTTACCTCCATTTACTCTATCTATACCCCTTTATAATCTTATACACCTCTATGAGATCCCCTCTAAGCCGACGTCTTTCAAGGGAAAACAACCCCAGTCTATCTAATCGTTCCTCATAGGACAGTCCTTCCATACCAGGCAGCATCCTGGTAAACCTCCTCTGCACTCTCTCCAAGGACTCCACATCCTTCCGATAGTACGGAGACCAGAACTGGGGGCAGTATTCCAAGTGAGGCCTAACCAAAGTTGTATACAACTGCAACATCAAACTCCTACTCTTATATTCTATACCCTTTTCTATGAAAGCTAACATACTATACGCCTTCTTTGTCACCTTCTCCACCTGTTAGGACACCTTCAGAGACTTGTGAACCTGCACCCCCAAGTCTCTCTGCGTCTCTATTGTCCTTATAGTTTTACCTTTTATCCTATAATTCTCTTCTACATTTTTCCGGCCAAAATGCATCACCTCGCATTTTTCCGGATTAAATTCCATTTGCCATCTATCTGCCCAATCTACCACCCTGTCTATGTCCTGTTGTATTGCCTGACACTGCTCTTCTGTCCCCGCCAATCCAAGCATCTTGGTGTCATCAGCAAATTTGCTGATCTCACCACCTACCCCTACTTCCAAGTCGTTTATGTAGACCACAAATAGAAGAGGACCTAGTACTGAGCCTTGTGGCACTCCACTATTGACAGGCTTCCAGCTGGAAAAAGAGCCTTCCACTACTACCCTCTGTCTCCTCCTTCCGAGCCAGTTTTCGACCCATCTACATACCCAACCCTGTATCCCATGCGCCTTCACCTTCTCTATCAGTCTACCATGAGGCACCTTGTCAAACGCCTTACTGAAATCCATGTAGACGACATCAACAGCCTGTCCTTCATCAACTGTTTTTGTCACTTCTTCAAAAAAATTCCACCAGATTCGTAAGACAAGACTTCCCCTTGACGAAGCCATGCTGCGTATCCCTGATCAGATCGCAGCGCTCCAGATGCTCATACATCCTGTCCCTAAGGATCCTCTCCATTACCTATAACTGAAGTCAAGCTCACCGGCCTATAGTTCCCTGGGTGATCCCTCTGACCTTTTTTAAACAACGGTACTACGTTTGCTATCCTCCAGATCTCTGGGACCTCACCTGTGTCCAGGGAAGAGACAAAGATTTGCGTCAGAGGCCCAGCCAAGTCTTCCCTCAACTCCCTTAGCAGCCTGGGGTAAATGCCATCAGGCCCCGGCGCTTTATATGTCTTTAAGCTGCCTAACAGCCCCAACACCTCTTTCCTCGTAATCCTTATTTCCCTCAACCAATCTTCAACTTTGTCCACATCAGGCACAGACATCTGTCCAGTCTCCTGCGTGAATACCGACGCAAAGTATTCATTCAGGCTCTCCCCCATTCCCTCAGGCTCTAAGCATAGATCCCCTCCACTGTCCCTAAGAGGTCCAATCTTGCCTCTAACCATCCTTTTGCTCCTTACATAGGTGTAAAATGCCTTTGGTGTTTCATGTTGTGTTTCAGCTAAAGTGGAAAAATTAAAATGAGTATCGACGAGCTAGATATGGCAAACATAATCTAGCATTTCCATGCATGACTGGTCTGTTGTTTCAGTGGAATGGGGGGGATCAGATTTGCAGGGAGATCAGGGGTTAATTCTAACTGTGCAATATGCTAATGAGACAGTATACATCATCACAGGAAGTGATGCAATGTCTCATCATCTTGCACTCTCTCTTTTGTTAACCTCATGACAAATTAAAAGCCAATAGTAAATTCTTTCTCAATAAGGTTTTCTTACTTCAGCAGATTCTATAAATATTCTGTATTAACTTCCCCTCAGTCTTCCAAAAATATTAGAATTCTGATCTATGACTGTTGCTGGAAATTGATTATATATCAGAATTACTGAATGAAACTCAGATGTGAATCCTTGCAAGGAGCAATAGCAACATTGTCCAGATCTACAGAGACTAGGCTGGCTAGGATTATGTTCAGTGGAGTTGAGAAGAGTGAGAGGGGATCTGATAGAAACATATAAAATTCTAACAGAGTTAGACAGAGTAGATTCAGAAAGAATGTTCCCAATGGTGAGGGAATCCAGAACTAGGGATCAAAGTTTGAGGATAAGAGGGTAAGGCTTTCAGGACTGAGGTGAGGAGAAATTTCTTCACCCAGAGATTGGTGAATCTGTGCAATTCACTACCATAGAAAGTAATTGAAGCCAAAACATTATGTGACTTCATGAAGAAATTAGATATAGCTCTTGGGGATAAAGGGATCAAGGGGATATTGGGGGGGGCTGTGGTGGAGTTGGGGAAAGTGGGATCAGGATATTGAATTTGATGATTAGCCAGAATCAAAATGGATGGTATAGAAGGCGCAGAGGGCCGAATGGCCTACTTCTGCTTCTAGTTTCTCTGTTTCTGTATTAATGCTCCAGATCTTGATGTTCAGGGGATAGTTTCAAAGCTTACAGATGATAAAATACTTTGAATTATTGGAAGTTGTGAAGGGGACAGTGTGGAATTTCAAAAGGACGTAATTAGATTGGTGGAGTGGGCAGATAGGTAGCAGATAAAGTTCAATGTGGAGAAGTGTGAGGTGATGCATTTTGGTGGAAAGAACATCAAGTGACACTACAAAATAAGGGATAATATTCTAAAGGGGGTAGGAGCAGAGAACATAGAACATAGAACATTACAGCGCAGTACAGGCCCTTCGGCCCTCGATGTTGCGCCAACCAATGGAACCAATTTTATGACCCTCTATCCTAAACTATTCCAATGTTATCCATACACCTGTCCACTGACCATTTGAACGCCCTTAAACTTGACGAGTCCACAACTGCTGCAGGCAGGGCATTCCATGCCCTTACTACCCTCTGAGTAAAGAACCCACTTCTAGCATCTGTCCTATAACTACCACCCCTTAATTTAAAGCTATGTCTTCTTGTGTTATCCGTTTCCATTTGAGGAAAAAGGCTCTCATTATCCACCCTATCTAACCCTCTGATCATCTTATATGTCTCAATTAAGTCACTTCTTAACCTTCTTCTCTCTAATGAAAATAACTTCAAGTCCCTTAGCCTTTCCTCACGAGACCTACCCATCATACCAGGCAACATTGTGGTAAACTTCCTCTGCACCCTTTCCAATGCACAGAGGGACCTGAGTATATCTGTGCATCAATCATTGGAGGTTGCAGGACAAATGGAGCAGTTAATAAAGCATATGGTATTCTGGGAATGATTTTGGATCATTGAGTACCAGAGCAAGAAGGTTATGTTGAGCTTAAACAAGACACTAGTTAGACCTCAGTTGAAATATTGTGTATAATTCTGAGCACCCCACTATAGGAAGGATGTGAATGTAGAGGTTTACAGAACGGTTCCAGGGATGAGAAACTTCCATTGTGAGGATAGATTGGAGACGGTGCGACTGTTCTCCTTGGAGAGAAGGAGGCTAAGAGGAGAATTGATAGAGATGTTCAAAATCATGAGGGTGCTGGACAGGGTAGACAAAGTGTTCCTGCTCGGAAAAGGATCAAGAACGAAAGGGCACAGATTTAAAATGATTTGCAAAAGAAGAAAATGTGATGTGAGAAAAAAACCTTTTGACACAACGAGTTGAAAAAGTTCCAAGTTGGGTCTGGGATGCTCTGCCTGGATGTGTGGTGGGGGCAGCTTCAATCGAGGCGTTAGATGATTATTTGAATAGAAAAAATGTGAGGGGATAGGGGGAAGGGGCAGGGGAAGGATACCAAATCATGACGTTCATTTGGAGAGCCAGGGCAAACACAATGGGCTGAAAGGCCTCTTTCTGCATTGCAACAATTCTGTAATTCTGGGGATGATTCTCCCAGTCTGCTGGGCTGCTCTAGGGCTAGGAGATACCAGCTGAGAGTATTTAGTGGCCTCCAGAAATCAGCACAGAGCTGATTTAAATATTAAAATTGCAATTTGTCTGTCCTTAGTTTTTATCTTTATTTATTGATCACAAGTAAGGCTTACATTAACAGTACAATGAAGTTACTGTGAAATTCCCAGTGTATCTGGGACTGGGGTCTCTGGACCCACTGCACCCCCCTCCCCCACTCCTGCCCCATTAGGGGTGTTCACTCCAGCAGGGTTTTCAAAAGCTCCCCACTAATGTTGGAGGAAAGGAAATCATGAAGGCCCCCCCCTCAGAAGATTGGGGGTAAAAGAGGGTGCCGCCTGGGTAGTGCCAGCCTGCCCCCTCAGTACTGCCCAAGGGGCAAAATGGAATGCCAAAGGATACCTTGTCACTGGATATCTGGCAGGATAGTGCCAAGGGAGTGGGGCCAGAGAGGGCAGGCCAATGGAGGAGTAGGGCTTTCGTGGAGAGATCGCTGAGGGTGGGGATCCTGCGGCCACTCTGAAGTTGGGATCAGTGACAGTGGGAGAGAAGGAGCTGATTGGGGTTGGCATTGGGGAGGGGGGATGGGGAGATGCCAGGGAAATTGCGGCTGCTGGTGGGGGGGGTGGAGGGTGGGGAGGGCTTGCCCGGAGATGTCCGGGAGGTTGGTGATCATGGGGTGGGGGGATTGGAGGGCAGCGATGGGGGTGCGATTGCTGGGCTGGCCAGCATTCGGGAAAATGGCAATGTGGGGCTACTGTGCATGTGCTGATCTGGGCTCTGATAGATCGGCGCATGCACCTTGGCTCACTCAGCATGATGCTGCCAGCCTCCCAGATTGGTGTTATGGGTAACGTATCAGCATAGGTAGAGGATTGGTTAACTACAGAAAGCAAAGAGTGAGGGTAAATAGGTGTTTTTCTGGTTGGTGATCAGTGACTACTGATGTGCCTCAGGGATCAGTCTTGGGACTGCAATTATTTACGATTTACACAATTAATCTTCAGTTGGGGACCAAGTGTAGTGTGTCAAAATTCACAGATGAGACTAAGATGAGAGGCAGAGCAAAGTGTGCAGAGGACGCTGAAAGTCTGCAAAGGGATATAGACAACCTAAGTGAGTGGATGAGGGTCTGACAGATGGAGTACAATGTTGGTAAATCTGAGGTCATCCATTTTGGTAGGAATAACAGCAAAATAGACTATTATTTAAATGGTAAAAAATTGCAGCTTGCTGCTGTGCAGAGGGACCTGGGTGTCCTTGTGCAGGAATCTTAAGGAGTTGGTTTGCAGGTGCAGCAGGTAATTAAGAAGGCAAATGGAATTTTGTTCTTCATTAATAAAGGAATGGCATTTAAAAACGGTGAGATTATGTTGCAGCTGTATAAGGTGCTGGTGAGGCCACACCTGGAGTTACTGTGCACAGTTTTGGTCCCCTTATTTGAGAAAGGATATACTGGCACTGGAAGGGGTGCAGAGGAGATTCACTAGGTTGATTCCAGAGTTGAGAGTGTTGGCTTATGAGGAGAGACTGAGTAGACTGGGGCTATACTCACTGGAATTCAGAAAAATGAGGAGAGATCTTATAGAAACATATAAGATTATGAAAGCAATAGATAAGATAGAAGCAGGGAAGTTGTTTCTACTGGCAAGTGAAATTGAACCAGCGGGCATGGCCTCAAAATAAGGGGAAGCAGATTTAAGGATGAGTTGAGGATGAATTTCTTCACACAAAGGGTTGTGAATCTGTGGAATTCCCTGCCCAGTGAAGCAGTTGAGGCTACCTCATTGAATGTTTTTAAGGCAAGGATAGATACATTTTTGAATAGTAAAGAATTAAAGATTATGGTGAGTGGGCAGGTAAACGTAGCTGAGTCCACAAAAAGATCAGCCATGATCTTATTAAATGGCAGAGCTGGCTCGAGGGGCCAGATGGCCGACTCCTGCTCCTAGTTCTTATGTTCTTATGTTCTTTTGAATCCCATTCAGACTCTCTGTGACATAGAGAGCATGGGAGATTCATTTTGAAAATCCCACTGATAAAACCAGTAGGAGTTACATCTGTTTTTACATGTATTCAGCACCCAGAATGTTTTTGGGAGATTTGTCCCTGAGTTCCATTCCAGCTATGAGGAACTACCATTACCCAGATGGAAATATGTGTATTTTGATATGAAGTGAGAAAGGGACCAGGCCCCACTGTGATGCCTCAATGTTGAATAGTTTACAAATATTCAATATCGAAGCTTTTGGAATGAAACCAGGTTATGAGAAATGCCTGAAGGGTATTCACATCTTTACTCCCACACCTTGTAACATTTTTCACCCGAGTGTAGACAGTGAGTGTCTGCAGGCAGTTCAATTCTGGAAGGCTTGTCACTAGTTCAAATAAGTTGCATGGATCAGGCAACGGAGCCTGGGCTGGAAATGGAACCTGGGACAGACTGGTTAATGTCTACACTAGAATTGATGTGCGTTAACAGCCATTTTCAATTTGGTCATAATCGCACATATACACAAAACATAGAAGATCCTGATGAGGATTTGATCAGGTACACACTGTGAGAATGGCTGGAATTCTCTCGTTTTGAGAAGTTGCTGGTGTGCGGCTCCAATGGCATCTTTCCTGTTGATGTGAAGATGCCGGTGTTGGACTGGGGTAAACACAATAAGAGGTCTCACAACACCAGGTTAAAGTCCAACCGGTTTATTTGACAGTAATCTCACAAGCTTTCGGAAACGGTGTTCCTTCATCAGGTGTATGGAATGCTCTGACCAGAGAAGGGTATATAAAGACACACACAGTTTACAGAATACTGATTAGAACACAAACCTTTATAGTTAACCGGCTATTCAAGTCTTAAAGATGCAGACAACGTGAGTGGATATAGCATTACTGTAGGTTAAAGAGATGTGTATTATCTCCAGACAGGACAGTAAGTAAGATTTTACAAACCCAGGAAAGTCATAGGGGTTACAGATAGAGCGACATGACCCAAGCTCCTGGTTGAGACCATGCTCATGTGTGGGGAACTTGGCTATCAGTGTCTGCTCAGTGACTCTGCACTGCTGTGTGTCATGAAGGCCGCCTTGGAGAATGTTTACCCGAAGATCAGAGACTGAAAGATCAGAGGAGGTTTACCAGGATACTGCCTGGTATGGAAGGTCTGAGTTATGAGGAGAGGTTAGGCAAATTGGGACTGTTTTCCTTAGAAAGACATAGACTTAGTGGAGATCTGATAGAGGTATACAAGATTTTGAAGGGGATAGATAGAGTAAACAGGGTTAAGCTTTTTCCTAGGATGGACTCAAATAGCACGAAGAGTCACGGGCTTACAGTGAGGGGGGTAAGGTACAATTTGGACGCTAGAGGGAGTTTTTTCACACAGAGGGTGGTGGGGGTATGGAATGCGCTGTCAAGTAAAGTGGTGGAGGCAGGAACTCTGGAGTTATTTAAGAAATACTGAGATGGGCACATGAACAGAATGGGAATGGAGGGGTATAGAAAACTGATTTAAAATAGGGATCATGAGCCTTGGGAGTCCCTGGGAAGTGTGTAAATAAATGATGACATTGATGTACTTGTTTTTATCTTACAGGTGCTTTGGACCATCTTGTTGTTTAACGAGGGGCATACACGCGATGGGTCGTGAGAGGGCTGCTCTTGGATCTTTTTCGAGAGTATCCTACTGCTTCACATCGTTAGTGTACGCTTGACCTGGACCATCTGATGGACAACACGACAGCTCAGTGAGTATCGCTGTGCTGTGCAGATACATGGATTTGGGTCTGTGTCTGTGGGAGTGTGCGCATTCTCCCCGTGCTTGCGTGGGTTTTCTCCGGGAGCTCCGGTTTCCTCCCACATCCCAAAGATGTGCTCTTAGGCTGATTGGCAAAACAAATTCTCCCTAAATTGTCTCAAATTTGGTTTTTAATCCATAGATTTATAAACATGGACAGGGATCACGGGTAGAGATGGGAACATCGGGGTGGCGACGTGGGCTCGTTGGGCCGAAGGGCCTGTTTCCCGTGCTGTTTTGTTCTTTGTTCTTTGTTCTGAATGCCCGTGACCGCTGAAGTGTTTGCCAACAGAAAGGAAACAGTCTTGCCTGGTGATTGCTGACCAACGTTCATTCATCCGTTGTCGTAGCGTCTGCATAGTCTCCCCAGTGTACCATGCTTTGGGACATCTTTTCCTGCAGTGTATTAGGTAGACAACATCGGCCAAGTTGCAAGACTATGTACCATATACCTGGTGAATGGTGTTCTCACGTGTGGTTATGTCATCAGTGTCGATGATCCAGCATGTCTTGCAGAGGTTGCTGTGGCAGGGTTCTGTGGTGTTATGGTCACTGTTCTCCTGAAGGCTGGATAGTTTGCTATGGACAATGGTCTGTTTGAGGTTGTGCGGTTGTTTGAAGGCAAGAAGTTGGGGTGTGGAGATGGCCTTGGTGAGATGTTCGTCTTCATCAAGACTCCAGAGAAGATGTTGTAGCTTCTCTACTCCCAGAAAATTCTGGACAATGAGGGGTACTCTGTCCGCCATGTTCCATGTTTGTTTTCTGAGGAGGTCGGTATGGTTTTTTTGTTGTGGTGCATCAGAATTGTCGATCAATGAGTCCAGTGTCAGATCCTGTTCTTATGAGGTCGTCTTTCAGTGTCTAGAGGGGTCTGTCATGATCCTCCTCATCTGAGGAGAACCTTTCCCGTTGGCCAGAATGGTGAATCCCAACAGATTCTACATTTGGAACGTTATTAATTATTCACAAGGTGCTCCCCTCTGACTCTCCTGATGGACTGGTCGCTGATTCATCCACCCACCCTTTGCTGATGGGTTGGAAGGTCCCAGGTCCATATTAAAATCTCCAGCCCCCACTCCTCACCAGATCGTGCAGGATATCAGCAACGCAAAGGGAAAAAAAGAGGACCATTCCTCAGTTTAAACATCCCCCCCAACCCCAAGCCAATCACCTGTGAGGTGCCTGTGCCCAATCTCTAGAGTCTTCATCCCTTTCCAGTAAACAATGTGGTTTCCTCCTGACCCCCTTGTTTGGGAGATTTTCACACAGCTTTGTCAGGGTACAGCCCCCTTCCCTATGGTCTTCCTTCTGTCTTCCCTTTTTCATCCTCTTCATCAATCTTCTCAACCTTTTCTCTGCTGCCGTGAGCCCTCATCCCTGCCCCTCCCCTTGTTCAGACTCAGATTCATCCTCCTTGTTTTTGTCAGACCAACCGAATTCCTCCCCCCCCCTCCCCACAATCCTACACACCCACCCTCACTTTGCACTCAACCCCCAGGTGATATTACCACTTTTGATGCAACAATTGCATGGGTTTCATAACACAATGTGTCCAGATAGACATTGGTGTGTGACACCAGGGGGTAGGAGAATCCTGTATAGAAACAATTTGCAGCAGGACAGGGAGTGGAACTGTCGTTTGGACAATTGGTCTCCTTCTGTGCCAGAACTATCCCCAGCCTCAGATGCAATATAGAACTGAGATGATGTTGCACGAGGGTCCCTGAGTCCAGCAGCATGATGCTGTCCATTGGCATGGAGATGGAGGCAGGAACTGAGCTACCTAGCAGAGTGATATTCAGTGCATCAGGAGCAGCACGGCACTACGATAGAAAGCCGAGTTGCTCTCACCGCAAAATGTCTTGGTAACTGAGGACCACTTTGTGCATGACACCTTTAACAATCGGGTTTGATGCTGCTGGTGTAACACGAGAAAGGTTTGATGGGATACTGGTGGGCAGCTGTTTTGATCAGTATGCATGAGATGCAAATGAATGCAAATAGAATTCACGCCATCAGCCAGCAGGAAGACAAACCCGTCATTAACCCACCATCGGGAAAAGTGCATTATGATTTTACGCTGACAATTTTCTGGTTCCCATCAGGATATTAGCTACCAAAGTGGAAACACTGGACAGGTTGGGAGAATTCTGCCCAATGATTTCCCTTGGGAAGAGATTCGAAGTTAGTCTTAAACTGTTCAAGAATAGGTCTCCTTTTTAAAGTGAGATGAGGAGAATTTCTTTTCTTTTCCCTGAGGATCATAAAATTCTGTTAACCAGAGGCAGGGTAACTGAGTCATCGAATTTATGAAGACAGAGTTAGACAGCTTTTTGGTCAACAAGAGAGTCGAGACCTATGGACAGCAGACAGAAAAGTCAAATTGAGACCACATCATATCAGCCATTATCTTATCGAATGGTGGAGCAGATTCAAAGAACAGAATGGCCTACTCCTGCTTCTAAGTCTTATGTTCCTCTGTTCACACAGTAAATCATGGTACCAATGACCTGCCATTAACAAACGGTATTATATAACCTATCACCATGAGATCAGCTCCTAGAGCTGGAATACTGAACTCTCAACTTCACACAACTCCTTGCTCTTCAAAAATGTCACCCTCTCCAAACAAGATTGACTGAAATGGCACCCTGTATGGATTTGCCAATCCATCGGAATAAACAAGGTGGATGCTAAGTTGTGATTGATGAGTTCTGATTTTTCAATCACGCTTTTCTATTTCCATGCATGTTATTGCAAGCACAGGTTCATTCCTCCTTGCACATTAATCTGTCAGCAATTCCATCACCTCAGTTCACATACAAATTTGTAGATATTTCATGATGTATGGAGAATGAAAACAATACTATTACAAGTGCAATGTATGGAAACATTATAAGGAGTCCATTGGTAACTACTTACAAAGCCCTTGAGTAACTGAGGTTAACCCTTTCCTGCCACAAGTTTACATTTAGCTGGAAGAAAGGTGTTTTTTTATAGCACAACATCTTTCTCTCTAGTTGTGTTTTGTGATGGTAATGATGGTGAAAACTGACAGTGTGGACTATCACTACTCCAGTGAAACTGAAACAGCAACTTGTAGAGTTGGGAAATTGATGGGAACTTCTGCATGTTCTCTCATTGAGAAACTTACAGCTTGTTGAGTGAGGTGTAATTTGATTTTTAATAGTTCACTTATCATAAACTGGCACTCCAAAAGTTAATTTTATAACTTGGAATATCAAATTTCTCCAACAATGATAAATGTCACATGTTTTAAAAATAATTCTTATCTTTAATTTAGCTTCTATTTTAATCCAACCATTATAATTTATTTAATAAAAGCAGAAGACTGCAAATGAGGGAGATCTGAAATAAAAACAGAAAATGCTGGCAAAGTTCAGTTGGTCTGGCAGCATCTGATGTATTTCTGTATGATTCTTCTTCAGAACTGAAGAGGGGCAGAAATGTGATGGGTTTTATACTGTTGAATAAACAGGGAAGGATGGGTGGAGCAATGAGAAAGTCAGAGATAGGGTAAAGAGGCGGGGAGGTAACATGACAAAGATGTTATGAATCATAAACAAAGAGGTTGGAAACAACAGCATTAAAGACACAACGCTCAAACAGAGAAGGCATTAATAGCAGAATAAAGGTCAGCACTGACTGAAAGCAAAAACATGAGAATAAGAAAGTATTGGGTGATGGATCTTGTGAGGATGAGAGAGGAATTTGGAAGTAGAATCAATGTATTTTTCCAATTCCGGATGAGAACAAAGAAGTATCAGTACAAATGAGTCATGAAAGAGGACCTGAGTTGGACCAGAACAAGGAATGTTCCACATACCCCACAAAAAGACAGATAAAACTTGTACCTAAGCCAGTACCCATAGCCACATATATTAACCAGAGGGGATGAGATAAACTAAAGGAGAAATTGTTCGAACACAGGTTCAGCCAGGCTGAGGATGGTGCTGGTGGATAGGCATTGAACAGGCCTTCATTCAATGAAGGAACACAGAGGTTGTCTGAGTGGCAGGTGGAGGTGTAGAGAGATTGGATGCCCCATAGAGGAAGAAGAGGCAATTCCAGCTAGGAAATTGGAAATGCTTTCAATTAGATAGGGAGTTGGAAGATTCATGAATATAGGAGGACAGAGATTGGGTAAGGGGAGAAGAATGCATCTCTTGGGGCAGGACAAGGCAGAAACAATGGCTTTACCAGGACAGTCCTGTTTTGAATTTGAGATTACAGGAGATGCGTAAAAGTCTCCAGTGAGCTGGGGAGTGACTTCACCCAAAGAGGTGAGCGTAGAGGCAAACGTGACCATCATGTGTTTCACTGTCTGGAGGAATACTTAAATTAAATTTAAAGGATATTTTAAACGCTTGCTGGTGTGCTTTTGTAAACATTACAATGTTTTTGGGTGTTTATCTGCTTGCAGAAGTGTTCCTGGAGATCACTTGGCCAGATTTAAACTGTTGTCGGAAAAGAGGAAATCCATCCCACAGAGAGATCACTGGATCAACTGTGAACCATCCTGTGAATGGCACTGAAAGTGAAATCCAGCATACAACAGAATGAAAACCTTACAGAGTGAGACATGTGCCCAGGGCCACTGTATTGAGATGTATTCAACAAAATCACACATAAGTAAAATCATGAAAATGTTATATTCAACTGGGCTCCTGGATGTCAAAACAATTAAAAATCACACCAGTCTCAAGTACGTGTAATATAAAATTATTATCAAGTAGAAGCAGGCTCAAGGTACTTATTACATACATGATTTATAACATTTTAGTGCGAGTTGCTTTTCCTACTAACGCAGTTTAATCTAGCAGTGCTACATAATGTGCCCAGTTGCTTTGGGGTGTTGCTAGGATTTAAATGCTGTTATGAAATGTGGTTGTAATGCATAAGGCCACTTTTATAGTGTAAATGTTTTATGCATTCCACATTCCACTTGTTAACTTAGATAAAACTATGATTAGAATATCACTTCAATAATAACTCCACCATGCGCACAATATTGTAATTTTAAGCTTGTCTGCTGAATCTGTACAGGGGAATGCATCAGGGACTGAACACAGGAGACCCAGTACAGCCCATGTAGGAATTTCTCATTTCTATTCATTGTGATGTAAATATCATGGTGAAGATCCGCAGCATAAAATCAAATTCCCTTCACGCACAATAACTTGTAAACCAAATCATTATGTAAATAGAGAGAGCGTAATAACATGGTGTGACTGATGAACCAAATCACATCAACTTTGAAAATTATTACCAATACAAATTAGTTGAATCTATTGGTAGACACTAACTGGTTCTTTCAAACACAAGTTTTAAAGAGCTGGGGCCCACAATAATACAATCCAGTCAATTAGAAAGAAATATTAAAAATGATCCATTTCTGCTCCTTACTACCACCTATCCATTGCTGCAGATGTACCAGATCCTCCTCCAGTCGGATTTGTATCCCGCTGTTTAATTGTCATGCCCAGCAGGAAAGCTCTCTTTGTTTGAACAGTCTGGCTGGCACATTGCACTCAGTGCTGCCTCTCCTTCCATTGTGCCAAAAGGAAAGGCTTGTCCAAAATGAATGTGTGCAGAGTGTACAATCGAGGCAAAGTACAGCATTAATATTCCATGATATTACTGATTACAATGCGTGTCCTTCTGGAATTCAGCGCCTTTGCATGATTGTGGAAATAAGCAACAACAGTTTAGTTGCTAAGCAGGTGATTTATGAGTCATACTTTATGAACTTTCTCACAAATAAGCTTTGCTATGTTGAGAGTGGACGTTTTTTAGCTAATAAAATGCCATCCAGTGCAGCAGCTTTCCTGAGCCAAGTTGGAGTTAGGTAGAAAGATTTTAAAAAACATTAACACAAGTACAGAGTAAATGGTTTGGCTCACTGTCTGTGTGGAGTTTGCACATTCTCCTCGTGTCTGCATGGGTTTTCTCTGGGTGCTCCAATTTCTTCCCACATTCTGAAAAATGTGCTGGTTTGGTAATTGATCCAAACAAGAGCTGAAACGTGGCGACTGGAGGAATTTCACAGTAACTTCATTGCAATGTTAATGTCAGTCTTATTTATGACTAATAAATAAACTTTACTAAAGTGTTACTTTACTAAATCTGTCAGCATCAAAATGACAAAGGAGACCTCAATATTTCTAATAGGACTAGCAGGAGTATTGGCCATTTGGAAACAATGTAAAAGCAGTGAAAAAGGTGGAAACACAGATTTACTCAAATGTTACGTTTACGGAAATGAGAAGGCTACAGTTAGATAAAGAAACCTTTTCACTGGCGCTGAAAATGTGAAGGGGTGAACTGATACAGTGATTTCCAAGTTCACAGAAGTTTTTAATAAAGATAAATAGTGATGTAAAAACAGAAAATGTGGAAAATCTCAGCAGGTCTGACAACATCTGTGGAGAGAGCCAACATTTCTATTCAGGATAATTCCTATCAGATGGATAGATTCCATTACTCAGCAATAATGAAAGTGTAAATACTTTGGATGATCAAGAAAAGATTGAAAATTAGAAAAGTGTCATTATACCGAGCATTGTTAGAATGTGCCACAGAGCATTGTCCAAACTGAGTCTAGTTCATAGACTCCTTACAGTGCAGAAGGAGGCCATCTGGCCAACAAGTCTTTACTAATTCTCCAGCAGAGAGTTCGGCTCATCTCCCCACTCCATCCCTGCAACCCACATATTTAGCCCACAAATCCACCTGCTCTACATATTTTGAGATACTCAGGGGCAACTTATCATGGCCAATCCACCTAAATGTCACATCTTTTGGACTGTGGGGGGAAACCGGAGCACCCGAAGGAAACCCATGCGAACACAGGGAGAATGTGCAAACTATTCAGACAGTGACCCTAGGCCAGAATTGAACCTGGCTCCATGCACCCTGAGGCAGCTGTGCTAACCACTGTGCCACTGGGGAGTGGGAGGGATTTTCATTAGGGTGAGAAATAGTTAAGAATGTGATTGGACCAAGTAACTGATCAGGATGAGTGGTGTGCTTCTCTGCCTCAATATTATCTGATATCCTCATGTCCCTTCATTTTTCTAGTACTAGAAAATCCATTCTCAAAATCGAGGAATGATTACAGCACAGGAGGAGGCCTTTTGGCCCCTCAAGTTTGCACTAGTTCTCTGAATAAGCAATATACCCAGTGCCATTACCCCACTTTCTCCACATAACCCAACACCTCTACTTTCTCAGGAGACTAAGGACATTTGGCATGCCTACTACGACTCCCACCAACTTCTACAGAAAGCATTCATTCTGGTTGTATCACAGCTTAGTATGGCTCCTGCTCTGCTCAAGACTGCAAAGAACTAGAAATGGTTCTAAACAAAGCCCATCCCATCAGTCAACCAGCCACCCATCCATTGACTCTGGCTACACTTCCCGCTGCCTCGGCAAAGCAGCCAGCCTAATTAAGGACCCCACGTACCCTGGACATTCTCATTTCCACTTTTTTCTGTTGGGAATTACTTAATTGCCTGTAAATTGCTACGAGAGGTCCAGTAGTCATGGTAAGTGCTATATAATTGCAAGTCTCACTGTCTTTCAAGGACTTTTCAATTCTGTATATGCTACTGTCCAGGACAAGAAGCAATCTTTTAGTATTTAGTAGGGATCACGGGCTTAGGGTGAGGGGGGTAAGGTATAATTTGGATGCTAGAGGGAGTTTTTTCACACAGAGGGTGGTGGGGGTATGGAATGCGCTGCCAAGTAAAGTGGTGGAGGCAGGTACTCTGGAGTTATTTAAGAAATACTTAGATGGGCACATGAACAGAATGGGAATGGAGGGGTATAGAAAACTGATTTAAAATAGGGATCATGAGCCTTGGGAGTCCCTGGGAAGTGTGTAAATAGATGATGATATTGATGTACTTGTTTTTATCCTACAGGTGCTTTGGTCCACCTTGTTGTCTAACAAGGGGCATACACGCGATGGGTCGTGAGAGGGCTGCTCTTGGATCTTTTTCGAGAGTATCCTAGTGCTTCACGTCGTTAGTGTACGCTTGACCTGGACCATTTGATGGGCAACACGACAGCGCAGTGACTATCGCTGTGCTGTGCAGATACATGGATTTGGGCCTGTGTCTGTGGGAGTTTGCGCATTCTCCCCGTGCTTGCGTGGGTTTTCTCCGGGAGCTCCAGTTTCCTCCCACATCCCAAAGATGTGCCCTTAAGCTAATTGGCAAAACAAATCCTCCCTAAATTGTCTCAAATTTGGTTTTTAATCCATAGATCTATAAACATGGACAGGGATTGCGTGTAGAAGTGGGAACATTGAGGTGGCAGCGCGGGCTCGTTGAGCCGAACGGCCTGTTTCCCGTGCTGTTTTGTTCTTTGTTCTTTGTTCTATTAATCAGATTTATAGCTTCCTCCTCCAAATAAGCATGACACTGTTCTGTAGAAGGATCATTTAGATCCAAAACGGTAACTCTGTTTCCCTCTCTGCACGAATACTGCCAGCCCTGCTGGGTATGAATTTACAGCTTTGCTTGTGCTGAAACTGTAAAATCCAAGCCGAGGTCAATGGATCTTTCATTGTCCACCCCTCGCCCACTGAGATTCCCACGGTGGACAGGCAGTAAAATTCCAGCTGCTGAGTTTATCCAGCATTTCCTGTTTTTATGCCACATTTGTGACATTTGCCTGCTTTCTTCACTCTGTGTTTGCAAGTGTGGTATTAGCCTCCCTTCACCTCTGCTCAGTCCCTCATGGCGTTTCCTCTCATTGCTTTGCTCATTGACTCCAACTGAAGTATGGTGGAAACTTTAAAACTGGTGAGATGTATCTGAACTTGGTAGCAGGATTCAGACAATGAATTGAGCCCATTTCCTATCAGCAGAGGCAGCAGAAGGCCACAGCAGTGTTCACCGCAGGATCTGACTAAATGGAGAGGGAGGGTGGGGGCACTGGTGCTGAAGAGGGCACAGAGCACATGCTAGCAGAGTAGATTGAACTCTTACTCTTCAGCCACCACCTTCTCTGTAATTGGCAGAAAGGGTTTCAGGGAACTGAAGGTTATTGGGAAAAGAGAAGTAAATAGAAATGAGGATTACCACATCAGATCAGTCATAATCTCATTAAATGGTAGAGCAGACTCAATGGGCCTAATAGTCTACTTCTACTACTGTGTCTTATGATCTTATTGAGCAACATTCCTACATTTCCTGGTCACACAGAGGAAATTAGGGGCAATAGTAACATAATGGTATCGTCACTAGATTAGTAATCTAGAAACTCAGAGGATCTGGGTTCAAATCCCACCATGGTGACTTTTGGATCCAGTAAAAATTTGGATCTACTGATGACCATGGAGCCATTGTCAATTGTCGTAAAAACCCATCTGGTTCACTAATGTCCTTTAGGGAGGGAAATCTGTCATCCTTACCTGGTCTGGCTTACATGTGAATCCAGAGTCACAGCAATGTTGTGGCCTTATGAATGTCTTGTACAACTTCGACAAGATGTCCCAACTCCTGTATTCAGTGTTTTGACCAATGAAACCAAGCATGCCGAATGCCTTCTTCACCACTCTGTCTACCTGTGACTCCGTTTTCAAGGAGCTATGAACATGTACCCCGAGATCTCTTTGTTCTGTAACTCTCCCCAACACCCTACCATTAACTGAGTAAATCCTGTCCTGGTTCAATCTACCAAAATGCATTGCCTTGCAATCATCGAAATTAAATTCAATCTGTCATCCGTCAGCCCACTGGCCCAATTGATCAAGATCCCGTTGCATTTCAAGATAATCCTCTTCACTTCGATGGACCAAATAGTCTCCTTTTTCACTGTAGGGACTCTATGATTTTTCTATGGTTCTAACTGCTCGTTTAAAGCTGCTTTCCTTTCTGATGTCATGGATCCCAGTGTTTCATTTCCCTAAGCATTTGGAAACTCAACACCAGCTGGAGTTATTTGTAGCACATTCTTTATTTCATGATTCTATGATTCACATTTCACAATCGAGTGAATCAGAGAGGTGCCTGGTGCAGGAATGTTGCTGGGAGTCACTGTCGGTTGTAGAATCAGCCTCCATCGTATTCTGTTCTGACTGCAATTCCCATCAAGTGCCGCCTGCTGCCGGGAGCACAGAATCACTGAACTTACCCTCATGTTTGTTTCCATCTCAAATATGTTTTATTCATCTCTGCCTCGCCAAAGTGTTTTCACTGCCCGATTGGCATGACCTTTATTTATCATCGAACACTAGTTACCTCTTTCTCATTTAAGAGGAATCTATTTACAGATTACGAAATGCAATAGCTGTCTCTTTGTAATATCAATCGTGCTCAATCTTTAATCTGTTGTTCTTACACCACTCTTGTGTTTGTTACTCATACAAAATGACTTTCCTTGTTATGTGGATTCTGAGTTTTCCACCCAAATTCTTTCTGAAAGTTGTGTAATACATGATGCTGTGTTTTCTGTGTATTTGCTGAATGTTTACAGAATGTTGTATATTTACGGAAAGCTATATATTTGCTGAACATTGTGTTTGCAGCAAATTTGCAGAACTATGTGTATTTGCAAAAGATGTATATTTGCAGAATGCTGTTTATTTGCAGCGTACTTGCAGAACACTTCACAGCATATTTACAGAATTTAGTGTATTTGCAGTGTATGTTGCATTTGCAGAATGCTGTATGCTTGCAGAATATTTTGTATTGCAGAATGCTGTGTATTGTAGTTCCCTGTGTATTTGCAAAATGCTGTGTATTTTGCAGTCTATTTACAGAATATTGTGTATTTGCAATGTATTTGCAGATCAACGTGTATTTTGCATTGCATTTGCAGAGAACTGTGTATCTGCAGTGTATTTGTAGAATATTATTTATTTTCAGTATATTTGCAGAATGCTGTGTATTCACAGCATATCTCAGAATGCTGTGTATTTGTAGAATGCTGTGTATTTGCAGAATGCTGTGTATTTACGGAATGTGGTGTATTTGTAGAATGCTGTGTATTTGCAGAATGCGGTGTATTTGTAGAATGCTCTGTATTTGCAGAAAGCTGTGTATTTACAGAATGTGGTGTATTTGTAGAATGATGTGTATTTACAGAATGTGGTGTATTTGTAGAATGCTGTGCATTTGTAGAATGCTGTGTATTTGCAGATTGCTGTGTATTTGTAGAATGCTGTGTATTTGTAGACAGCTGTGTATTTGTAGAATGCTGTGTATTTGCAGAATGCGGTGTATTTGTAGAATGCTGTGTATTTGTGGAATGCTGTGTATTTGCAGAATGCTGTGTATTTGCAGAATGTGGTGTATTTGTAGAATGCTGTGTATTTGTGGAATGCTGTGTATTTGCAGAATGCTGTGTATTTACAGAATGCTGTGTATTTACAGAATGTGGTGTATTTGTAGAATGCGGTGTATTTGCAGAATGCGGTGTATTTGTAGAATGCTGTGTATTTACAGAATGCGGTGTATTTGTAGAATGCTGTGCATTTGTAGAATGCTGTGTATTTGCAGAATGCAGTGTATTTGTAGAAAGCTGTGTATTTGTAGAATACTGTGTATTTGCAGAATGCTGTGTATTTGTAGAATGCTGTGTATTTGCAGAATGCTGTGTATTTACAGAATGCGGTGTATTTGCAGAATGCGGTGTATTTGTAGAATGCTGTGTATTTGCAGAATGTTGTGTATTTACAGAACGCTGTGTATTTACAGAATGCGGTGTATTTGTAGAATGCTGTGCATTTGTAGAATGCTGTGTATTTGCAGAATGCGGTGTATTTGTAGAATGCTGTGTATTTGCAGAATGTTGTGTATTTGCAGAATGCTGTGTATTTACAGAATGCGGTGTATTTGTAGAATGCTGTGTATTTACAGAATGCGGTGTATTTGTAGAATGCTGTGTATTTGTAGAATGCTGTGCATTTGTAGAATGCTGTGTATTTACAGAATGCTGTGTATTTACAGAATGCGATGTATTTGTAGAATGCTGTGCATTTGTAGAATGCTGTGTATTTGCAGAATGCGGTGTATTTGTAGAATGCGGTGTATTTGTAGAATGCTGTGTATTTGTAGAATGAGGTGTATTTGTAGAATGCTGTGTATTTGCAGAATGCGGTGCATTTGTAGAATGCTGTGTATTTGCAGAATGCTGTGTATTTACAGAATGCGGTGTATTTATAGAATGCTGTGTATTTGTAGAATGCTGTGTATTTGCAGAATGCAGTGTATTTGCAGAATGCGGTATATTTGTAGAGTGCTGTGTATTTGCAGAATGCTGTGTATTTATAGAATGCTGTGTATTTGCAGAATGCGCTGTATTTGTAGAATGCTGTGTATTTGCAGAATGCGGTGTATTTGCAGAATGTGGTGTATTTGTGGAATGCGGTGTATTTGTGGAATGCGGTGTATTTGCAGAGTGCTGTGTATTTGCAGAATGCAGTGTATTTGCAGAAAGCGGTGTATTTGCAGAATGCGGTATATTTGTAGAATGTTGTGTATTTGCAGAATGCTGTGTACTAGATTGTCTGCA
The DNA here is from genome assembly GCA_024679065.1 of Sphyrna mokarran. Classification (NCBI taxonomy): domain Eukaryota; kingdom Metazoa; phylum Chordata; class Chondrichthyes; order Carcharhiniformes; family Carcharhinidae; genus Sphyrna; species Sphyrna mokarran. The sequence continues at coordinate 2,655,756 of JAGIQG010000024.1, forward strand.
ACTTACAATACCCTGTTCACTCAGAGCTGAGTTTCTGACACTGCATTGTCTCCATCATAATTCTCATCTACATCCACCTCCGTAACATCAGTCTCCAAACTGACCTCCGTTAATTTGTTACTATGCTTTTGTCATAGAACGTAGAACATAGAAAAACTACAGCACAAACAGACCCTTTGGCCCACAAGTTGCGCTGAACATACCTCTATCTACTAGGCTCACCTATAAACCTCTATTTTACTAAGTCCATTGTACTCATCCAGAAGTCTCTTAAAAGACCCTATCAAATCCACCTCCACCACCACCACCGGCAGCCGATTCCACACACCCACCACCCTCTGAATGAAAAACTTACCCCTGACATCTGCTCTGTCCTCCTGTCCAGCACGTTAAACCTGTGTTCTCATGTGGCAGCCATTTGTCATCTCCAGACTGTAGGTTCAAATGTTTTCCTGATCAGCTTTCTATCCCCTGCCTTCCATAAACCTGGGTTTCTCCAAACTTCTGGTGTTTTATCTTAACCTGCACTCGATCCATTTACCCAGTGGCCCTCTGCTCCCACTGACATTCACCTGGAAGCCATCTGGCCCATTGAGCCCATGTTGGCCCCTGTGGAGCGAGCCAATCAACCTCATTCCCTCGTTTAATCAATTCTACAAGCCCTTAAACATAAAATTCTCATAAATATATTCAATTTTCTCCAGGGCTTTCCATTCTTCTCCTCTGTAATCCCTTTCAATTCTGCATTACTCTGCAAAATTCTGCCTTCTGCCAATTCTAGCCTCTTTTAAATTCCCCATTCTTTTCGTTCCATGATTGGTGCCTTTACCTGTCTAGTCCCTAAACCTCCTCATCCATCTTATTCCAATTTTTGTCAGTTTACACTTTTGAGAGAAACGTTATTCTGTGTCCAAGGATTTGTATTAATTCGAGTTACTTTCATTTGCAGAATAATCTGCTTTAATCCCTTGCCACTCTGAAAATCTAAGTATCTACCAGAAAGCACAGGGGAAAATCAGTAATTAATAGAGCTATAGTTAATTCAAACACTTTGTAAGCCTTTACATTTGGAAATACTTAATTTTCTAAGCAACTGCATCATTCATTTGTATGGATATTTATTATGGTACGGTATATATAATTTATTCAAATTGCGTCTATGCAATACATGTAGTATCTCAGCATGCTGTTCGCTAACATTATATATCAAAACATCTCTTCAGACCTTCTCCTGAATTGGGTTTATTTCCCATGAGGGAAGAGACACTTCCTACAACATTCATAATGAAAACAAAATATAACCAATTTGCAATATTTGCAGTTTAATAAAGAGATCGTTGAAATGGGAACAGAAAAAAATAAAATATGTGTTATTAAATTAACGCAACAGGATATTTTCAATTATATTTATCTTTATATGGACACTTCTTTTACTAAATATTTCTACTGAAATATTACCACATAAAAAGTAGTAAATTTTTACTCGTGTTTCTTATCAAATTGAAAATTGGTGGTATCAAAGAATGGAGCTTGATTCTTAATTACAATCTGTAAATGTATCAGGTACTCCCACAGCAGAAAGAAATGGAATGCAAAGCCCCCCATGCACTGCCCTGACAGTGAACCTTGGCACTGACCTTAGAAGAACATTCTCTGTTACACCAATCTATTTCTCAGCACTTGTGCTATCTGACACGGAATTGCTAAATTAGTGTTAATTAGGAACAAATTTGCACCTGGTTTTGCACGGTGCACACTGGTTTAAGATTGGCTAAACTCATTTCCCTTCAAAGCTCTGAAAGCCATTGCAGAGCACGGGAATATTGCCCGTCGATCAATGGCTAATTCTCAGAAGAAAACTTTGCTTTATAATAATCTTTGAAAATGGATAAAAAGATATGTAGCAGGAAAACTTTCAGAGAGAGCGAATTCTGATTCTAGAATAAATGGGCAGTGCCCAATCTTACACTATCTTAATCCATCAAGCATGCAGCCACTGTATCTTCTAATGCTTGCTGAAGCTTCTGAAAAAATAATCTTAGAATCCCAACAACAGTGTATAGCACATTTGCACTAATTTTCTGTTACAGTATCTTACCCAGTCCCTCTCCCCACAACCTCACACATTTACCATGGCTAATCCACCTAGAATCCTACAGTGCTGAAGGAGGCTATTCAGCCCCTCAAGTCTGCACCAACCACAATCCTACCCCGGTTCTATTCCTGTAATCCCAGATATTTACACTGCTAATCCCTCCAACACTAGCGACAATTTAGCATGGCCAATCCACCTAACCCACACATAATTGGACTGTGGGAGGAAACAAGAACATCTGGAGGAAATCCATGCAGACATGGGAGAATGTGAAAACTCCACACAGACAGTGACCTGAGGGCGGAATTGAATCCAGGTCCTAGGCACTGTGAAACACTCTGCCACGCGCCACCCATAATGAATAGTTGGAAGTATACTAAATCACCCTGCCGTTATCCTTGTTGCAAGCATTTAACTATGTTTAACCTGCACATCATGGGGTATGGAGCAATTTAGCACGGCCAATCCACCCAACCAGCACACCTTTAGACTGTGGGGAGAAACCGGAGCACCCAGAGTAAACGAACGCAGACATGGGAGAATGTGCAGACTCCACACAAGTTGTAACTCAGGTCTGGAAATTCAACCCAGGTCCCTGACGCTGTGAGGCAGCAGTGCTAAACACTGTACCACCATGCTACTCATGATGAATAGTTGGAAGTGAACTGAATCACCCTACCATGGTTCTTGTTGTAAGTATTTATGCCCAAGTGCAAGACAAAGTAATATAAACATTGAGATGGTTATGATCAAATAGCCTGGTGATAGTCATTCTCCAATTGCACACCAGCCCATTCTGTGTATGAGACGCTGTCAGGGAACTGCTATCCCTGCAGGCTATTGCCCAGAATCAGGGAAAAAAGACAAATACAGATTAAAAAAAAGTCTGGGGAAATAAAAGAAAATGGCAGCTATGCTGAGGGAGTGAGAGTGAAGCATAGTTTTCCTTGATCGGTAATGGTTCATGTGCAATAATAATCACAGAAAGTAATTGCAACAAAGGGACACAAAAAAAAATCTATTTTCATCTGATTTGGTGCAGCGTATTTGGAATGACAGCATTTCGGAGCAGACATTGGGAATGTCCTTGATAATGAGTATGTTCAGGATAACAAATTAATTATGCCAAACTACGTTTTCAAAAATAGGATTGTGTTTTCGAGATGCCAGCTGTAAGATATACAATACAGAAGAGCCATTCAATGGGGCTTCATAGCAAAGGGATTCAAGGCAAATTTGATCCACCATTCAGTGTGTCAATGCCTTTAACAGATCATTTTTCAGATGAATACGAATGTCATACTTCAGTGGGGTCAAGGTTAATGGTAGTCATGGAAACACAGTGGTAATGCTATCCTAATTTTCCTGTATCCCAAGATGCCTTAGAAATGGATTGCTGTTTTTCTCAGCGTTACTGAGTCTCTGCTGACCAGGATTTTTTTTTTATTTTCGATTTACTGTTTTTTTCCCCTCCCCTTCTTGTGAAGTCAGTCAATCAATTCAACTCCTCAAGTATGCGAACGCCTTTCCTTGCACAAAGCGACAGTCCATGAGAGACACACCTCAGAGGAGACAATATTGGAGCCTACATTTTGCTTCACTGACGGTGCTGGATGAAAAGAATTCTCTTCCACCAGCAGGAGACAGAGCAGTAACAGCTGGCTCCTGGAATCTCCGCTTCCCCACCAGAATAATCAAATTCATTCTGCTTGAGGCCTGTGGGCCTGATTTCCAGCTGAATCTGCATCAGAGCAGCTTCCTGCCTAGTTCGCCATAATTAATTCAAACAGAGCCAACATTGTCAGGATTTAACAGAAGACGGTTATAGGCAGAAGAAAAATAAAATGAAAGCAAAGAGTTGGATATTCCAACACAATGCACAGATTTTAAAAAATGTCTGCCTGTGACCATAGCTGAAGAATCCGTTACAGATGTTTGTAAATAAGTTGAAGGACATAACTCACAAAGATAGATACAGATGATGGATGACATTAGGGCCATTAGCAAACCTTACAGCAAAACCTCCACATTCCTCTTATTTCAGCCTCTTACACATGTCACCCGCTCTGAACCCCAAAACCCCAATAATTTGCTTTGCTCCAGTGTTGGTGGCCGTGCTTTCAGCTGCCTTCATCTCCCCTCCCTGAACCTCCCCCTCTCTACCCCTCTCTTCATAAACTAACCCCATAAAACCTATTTTTCAAACCAAACCTTTGGCCCCCTGTTCCTGTATCTCTGTGACATGTTAGAACATAGGACATAGAACACTACAGCACAAACAAGCCCTTCGGCCCACGAATTGCACCGATCACATCTATACCTACCCAGCCACAGACCTATCTATAACCCCCTATTCCACTAGTTACCATTTACTCATCCAGAAGTCTTTTAAAAGACCCCAGCGAGTTCACCTCTATCACCACCGACGGCCGATTCCATTCACTCACCACCCTCTGAGTGAAAAACTTACCCCTAACATCCCCTCTGTATTTGCTTCCCTGCACCTTAAATCTGTGTCCTCTCATAGTGACCATTTCAGCTCGGGGAAATAGTCTCTGAGAGTCCACCCTATCTATTCCTCTCAACATTTTATAAACCTCTATCAGGTCGCCTCTCAACCTACGTCTTTCCAGGGAGAGAGTCCCAGTTCCCTCAACCCATCTTTGTAAGGCATGCCTCCCAATCCAGGCAGCATCCTTGTAAATCTCCTCTGCACTCTTTCAATAGCTTCCACATCCTTCCTATAGTGAGGTGACCAGAACTGCGCACATTACTCCAAGCGGGGTCTGACAAGGGTCTTATAGAGCTGCATCATTACCTCCCGACTCCTAAACTCAATCCCTCGATTAATGAAGGCCAGTACACCGTGCGCCTTCTTGACCACATCCTCCACCTGCGAGGCCGATTTAAGAGTCCTATGGACCCGGACCCCAGGATCCTTCTGCTCTTCAACACGGCTAAGACTCCTACCCCTTATATTGTACTCCTTCATCCCATTATTCCATTATTATGTTGTAAAATGTTGACTAATGATACCCCCTTGAATCTCTCTGAACCCTCTTGCTATGGTACAATCACGATGCAAATGCAAGTTGTTATTCTTATTGTTGTCAGGTTTGTCTATCACAGAAGCTCTACACTTAAATCTACTTAAAGTTTTGCTGTAAATCTCCTGCCGACTCTGTTATTAGAGTGTGTCAAACCACCTGAACCAAAAAATCCAAGCGTGATTTTCCAGTTTGCACCCATATTGCTGAACTCAATTATTATTATCACAAGTATTAGTATACGGTGAAAAGTACTGTTTCATTGTGCTATACAGTGAAGAAAAGGAGAGAGTGCAGAATATAGTGTTATACCATAGCTAGGGTGTAGCAAAAGATCAACTTAATGTACAGTAGGTCGATTCAAAAATCTAATGGCAGCAGGGAAGAAGCTGTTCTTGAGTTGTTGGTACGTGATCTCAAATTTCTGTATCTTTTTCTCAACAGAAGAAGGTGTAAGAGAGAACATCTGGGGTGCATGGGTTCCTTGGTTATGCTGGCTGTTTTTCCACGGCAGGGAAAATATAGACAGAGGCAATGGATGGGAGGCTGGTTTGTGTGATGAATTGGGCTTTGCTCACAACCCTTTGTAGTTCCTTGCAGTCTTGAGCAGAGCACGAGCCATACCAAGCTGTGATACAACCAGAAAAAATGCTTTCTATGGGGCATCTGTAAAAATTGGTGAGAGTCATAGTGGTCGTGCCAAATTTCCTCAGTCTTCTGAGAAAATAATGGTGTTGGTGAGCTTTCTTAATTTAGTGTCGGCGTGGGAGGACTAGGACAGTCTGATTCGTATCGAGTAAATCGTGCTGGAAAATATCTGCTGGTTAAGCTGGGACATTGAATTGGACAGGCCCAGTTCCATCTACAGCTCAAAATTGATTCTTCACTCGGTGGCCCAGGATCAGCCTCCTGGACGCTGGGAATAATCCTAACATCTGAGAATATGCTAATTGATTTGACATGTGACTGCAAATTCCAAATTCAGAAACCTAATTTTCAAACTCATAGGCTGTCCTTTAAGTTCTTATGGGCAAATGTGGCAATTATTTCTCAACTGCTGAATTCATGGCGCTAATTAAAGATAATATTTTCAAAATAAGTCAGCTCAACAGCTACCTATTAAGGAACATTTTGAAAATAATTGCTAGCAATGAAAATACAGCAGTGATATTACAACTGTGCAATGTCAATGTCAGCTACTTTTGATTTGATTTGATTTATTATTGTCGCATATACTGGTACACAGTGAAAAGTATTGTTTCTTGCACACTTAATAGTCAAAGTATACCGTTCATAGAGAAGTAAAGAAGAGAATGCAGAGTGTAGTGTGACAATCCTAGCTAGGATATAGAGAAAGATCAACTTAATATGAGTAGCAGATAATAGATAATGAAATTTATTTATTTATTAGCACAAGAAAGGCTTATATTAACACTGCAATGAAGTTACAGTGAAATTTGCCTAGTCGCCACAGTCCTGTGCCTGTTCTGGTCAATGCACCTAACCAGCACGCCTTTCAGAATGTGGAAGGAAACCGGAGCACCCAGAGGAAACCCATGTAGACCCTAGGAGAACATGTAAACTCCACACAGACAGTGACCCATGCCAGGAATCAAACATGGGTCCCCTGGCACGATGAAGCAGCAGCATTATCCACTGTTAATACCACAGCATTACCACATCAATGGCACAGTCACAGTTCACGTGGATGATGGGAGAGATTTAAAAAGCAACATTATTACAACTTTAAAAATGAATAAATGATTTGTAAAGAGTTGAGTGGAAGAAAGAACAGTAGCTGATTCTTGCAAAGTTTTGACGAATGGTTTAGTCTCCAATTAGTGACAAACTAGGTAATATTAAGGTATTCACTGAATACTGTCATTTTTCAGGCCATCGAGACCAAGAATGTTTCAGGTTCACCCTGTGGTGTGGTAGCTGATCTCAGTCTCGATGGGTACACAAAAGGGATTTACATCCTATTGCTCAATTCCAATCATTGCCCAGACCTCTTTCTGGGAAGTGTGATGTGAAGAGCTTGATTGAATGATAAGAGCAGTCCTCCAGCCCGATTCCAGGGATTGACAAGGACTGTTCATAAAGAATAGTCACTTGTCAGAGATACCAGATAACGATACAGCCATGGTTCATGGGAATGATGGGAGAAACTTAAAAAGATAAAATGTTACAACTTTAGAAATGAATACTATATTTCAGATATTTCTTTACCAAGAGAGCATATCCAAAATCCGGACACATTCTTTTCAAACCATTGTTAACTTGTTACCTCTCAAATTCACACCTATCTTTCCAAATCTCAACCTCTAATCAGGATTCTATCCCTATCAAAGAATCAAAACAACTCTTACCGAAGTCACTAATGACATCCTATGCAATTGCAATGATAAACTATTCCTCCAACTCCTTCTCAACCTGGTTGACACAGTTTAACATGGTTAACTACATCATTTTCTAGGCAATCTCCAATGTCTGCCCACTGTCGGACTGTTTTCATCTATTCCATTCTTATCCAATTCATCATAGCCAGATAACCACCAGATTGGTGGCTTTTCCTGATCCCACTTCATCCTGATGAAAGGTGGCTGTTCTGAAATGTTAAGCCTGTTATTCTCGCATTTTTTGGAGTTTTTACTTCAGATATCCAGCATCCTCTGAATTTTGTTTTTATTTGAGTGTTTAATTCTTTGTCATTTCTCTTCCTGGGAAAGCCACACTGAAGAAATTCTGTTCTTTCAGATAGGAATTCCATTTGTTACTTTTATTCTGTTTGTCTTCATACCTTTTTATTTCCTTTTGTGTGATTTTTGAGGAGGCAGTAGCACAGTGGTATTGTCACTGGACCAGTATTCCACACAACCAGGGTAATGTTCTGGGGACCCAGGTTCGAATCCCACCATTGCAGACGTGGAATTTGAATTCAATAAATCCACTCCTCCATCATATTGATGATTTCAAATCTATTTCAGCTGTAAAATACTTTCTGTATTTTTAGACTGGTTGATGTGAAGATTGACCATTTGAATCAAATGCAGGCAAGCTCTTCCTGACAATTGGAAAATCTCCAGATCTAACATTGAAGATGCTGATTGTACAAGAAATATCTACACTTGAATGTGTTGGAAATAGAACATAGAACATTACAGCGCAGTACAGGCCCTTCGGCCCTCAATGTTGCGCCGGCCAGTGGACCCTCTAACCTAAACTATTCCAATATCATCCATATGCCTATCCACAGAACATTTGAATGCCCCCAAAGTAGGCGAGTCCACAACTGCTGCAGGCAGGGCATTCCACGCTCTCACCACCCTCTGTGTAAAGAACCTGCCTCTGACATCCGTCCTATAACTACCACCTCTTAATTTAAAGTTATGTCCCCTCGTGTTGGTCATCACCATCCGAGGAAAAAGGGTCTCACTATCCACCCTATCCAATCCCTTGATCATCTTATACGCCTCAATTAGGTCACCACGTAACCTTCTTCTCTCTAATGAAAATAACCTCAGGTCCCTCAGCCTTTCCTCATAAAGCCTTCCCACCATACCAGGCAACATCCTGGTAAACCTCCTCTGCACCCTTTCCAATGCTTCCACATCTTTCTTATAATGCGGCGACCAGAACTGTACGCGATACTCCAAGTGCGGCCGCACCAGAGTTTTGTACAGTTGTAACATAACCTCATGGCTCCTAAATTCAATCCCTCTACCAATAAAAGCTAACACACCGTACACCTTCTTAACAACTTTATTAACCTGGGTGCCAACTTTCAAAGAGCTATGTACTTGTACCCCAAGATCCCTCTGCTCGACAACACTATTAAGGGTCCTTCCATTAGCCCTATATTTCATATGCCTGTTATTCCTACCAAAGTGAATCACCTCACACTTATCCGTATTGAATTCCATTTGCTACCTCACGGCCCAGCTCTGCAACCTATCTATGTCCCTCTGCAAACTGTAACATCCATCCTCACTGTCTACAACTCCCCCCACTTTGGTATCGTCAGGGATGTACGTGGGGGGTTCACATTGTCTCATCTAGACCAACCTTTCGGAATGCAAACAAACTGGAAAGGGAAGTTCGATGTGGTTTAACTGATTCAAATTCCTTCTGTTCCAGCAGCACAAACAAGGTGCTTTATTCAGGATAAAACTGAATTGTCTGTTATCCTCTAAGGCACTCACTGCTTCTGTACAACACACTGATGATTTTAACACTGTTCAGTTACTATAGAAACTAATAGGATTTTTCTGTAGGGTTCATAAGAGAAGGTTAAAAATGTCATCTTTCATTCTGTCAGATAATTATGATGTTAAGTAAGTGCCTCACCTCCATGCATCAAATTCATAAACAGGAGGCAGATTTACAGACACAAAGTTGATGTCAACAACAGATTATATCAATCAGTTTTCACGCCATTTGTCCACATTTATGGTGCTACAGTCATTATCGAGGTTCACTCTCTGTGATTTGTGCTTTTGGCCACAACGCCTGACTTAGCTTCACAACGATTAGGTTCCTGGCTTAGAAAGTAGGCTCATTTTGTTGTTTTACAACCTCAGAAGTTATTTTCTTCCACTTCCTGTCTTGGTACAAAATAATCATGAGAAATGTGTTTGCTTCCAATGTCTGCTCTTTAGTGTGTACGTTGGGAGTTAGAATGAACAAATTCAGCTACATTCTACTTCAACCACTTGAGGTTATTCACAGTTTGGGACTTATCAAAGTAGATTTACCTGTTTAAAAATAATAATTAAAGACCAAACCAACAAGTGATATTAAACCAGCCTAAATATTGGATATGTTAATTTTTTTTGATCTAAACTCGAGTCAATATATCGTGAGATCAAACTTACTCATTTTTGTCACAGAAACAGTGGTGGAGTGTAAATTTCCCCTGCAATAAATTTCTAGTAAATTAACAACAATTTTTCCACTTATTTTCATTAAATGCATAAAAATAAAATTATGCTGTGAAAGCCATAATGTCAGTTACATAGTCATTCCATTTCAACATCCAGATTTTCATTCGTGAATCAATATTCCGGCCTTAACGACTTTCTGAGATATCTGATCATGAGTAAAGACATAACTTTTCATCTCCATCCTCATCTCACTTTCATAATCTTTAAATTTTGTCTCTTGCCTGATTCCCCTCTGATGTTTGAAAGTATTGTACCTGGTTTACTTTTATTCTATCATTAAGTGTTTTATAATCACTTTTCCCTCTCACTTTCTGTCAGACACATGGCTTAAATTTAGATTGATTCCATTAATTTTATCGTATCATTTGGGTCAATAAATATCATTGGCCATGAGCTTTAGTATGTGTAGTTTGAATTCTGAGGATTGGAAGTTAGGTGTGTGATTCGATGCAATTCATACATAATGTGGGTATATTTCAGAAAGGAGAGAGCCAGGAATTGTTTGAAGAAATGGTAACCAATCCTTGCTTCTTCCAATGAATGTCCAAGGTGGTTACTGTAATCATGGTCCCTCTTGTCTCTCCAGGCTTACAGTAGCTGCAGTTCACTCATTTTCAGGTTAAATGCAATCGCCAAAGTGAAAACAGGAATGAGTTGCATTTCAACTGGAAAGGTCTGTCAAAGGGATTCACCCACCTGGTGGCTGTGAAATTACATATCCTGAAAAACCTGCAGCAAGCCCTGCTGTTTAGAGACTGGGGCAATGTTTTTAAATCTCTGCACTCACAACAGGTTCTCCTTATCACCCAAAACCAAAGTGGTCCCCACCCCTGCCTGGTGGCAATGAAAACTTTGTCTGGTCACTTTAACTTTCATGGCCCCCCGGACAGGATTTTAAGTTAGTGCAGCACTCCATTCTGTGGCAGTGATTTTCCTTTCTCCCTGTCAGGAATCCCTTTCTGATGTTTCAACCCTCTGAAGTGGCCAAGCAAAACACTCAGTTCAAAGCGTGATTGGGGATTGATAATAAATGATGGTTTTCTCAGTGGCAGCCATTTCCCACAAAATAATTTTTAATTTTGTAGCATCTCCTTTAGAAGCCTATTCCAGATTTACCACCCATTCTCTGCTTTAATATTTCATCAGAATAATTTTGCTTTATGCCCATGAAGGTGAGGCTTTTTAGCTCAGGGGAAAGAGAACACCTTTTTATTTCAGGCATCGGGAATCAGCCAGTTACATATTGTATAGTCTTCTCCCACACAATAAACCTTATCTTCAATAAGAACATTCCTGAGTAATCAACAGCTTTTCCATTGAACATACCAACATCTCTGTCTGAATACTAATGCTAATTCATTGCCGATTTTGTGCTGTAAGCCCAGATCTACTGGAGACTGGCTTGCCCCTGTCCGCATTAATTTCACATATGTGTTTCTACAGCCACAGACTGGGGAAAGTCACTAAATATATCTTCAAATTCATGAGAGGTCTAGACAGAGCATTCCCAGGATTGAGAGTCAGAAAACATTGAATTATAATTCTTGTTCTTGCAGACAGCTAGCACAGGCTAAAAAGATACCAGAAATGCATATATATAGACATATCATATGTAAACGTATCATACATAGAGTATCATATAAAGAAGTATCACACATTAACGTATCACACATAGATGCATCACTCATGCATGTATCATATATGTACATGCACATTTCATGGACCCATTACATCCCTTGGAAAAATAAGTCAAAAAAATGACCTAAGAGGTCTTTAAAATTGTGAAAAATTTTGATAGCTTAGCTACAGAGAAAACGTTTCCAGCTGTGGGAACTCAAAGAAAGGTCACCAATGTATAAGATAGTCACCGAGAAATCCCATTGGGAATTCAGAGGAACCCCCTCAACTCAAACAGCATTGAGAATGTGGAGCTTACCAACTAAAGCAAATAGTATAGATTCATTTAAGATGAAGCTAAACAGCCACATGAGGGAGAATGGAATATACATTTTGAATGATGCTTTTAGATGAAGAAAATGAGTGAATGATAAACACCAGCATGGACTGGATGTGCCAACTGGCCTGTCCTTGTGTCTATGTAATCTGATGAATGGCCTTTTCTTATGCTGTAACCTTCTGTGGGTGGGATTTTCCAGCACTTCCCACCAGTGGGATCCTGAGATCCCACCAAGGACAAACCTACATAGCACATTTACTGGCAATGGGGTTGGTGAGCCATCCAAATTGACATTGACTTTAGTGGGAGCAGAAAGCTTCTCCACCAGTCAGTTTGATTCCAGCTGGTCTCGAGCCCAGGGCACAGAAATGAAAAAGACAGCATTGAAGCTAATTTCTCTATCTGGCTGCTATCATGGGAACCAGTGAACAGAAGTGAGTTCACCAATCAAAATAAATCTGTCTGATATGAAACACTGGCCTGACACAGCAACCTAATGAGCAGATCCATGTTATTCTGATATCAAACACATAATCAACAGGGGGTGGTGAAGAAAGGAATGTCTAAATTCCTGTAATAATCATAATGCTGATATTCAATTTTGGAATATTTATTCATAGCTTTCATTGTTATCTTCATGAAATATAAAATATATTTTTAAAAAGCTTTGTTCCTGCTCAGCAAATTGTGTCATCGACCAGAATTTTACAGGGATCAAGGCAGTCTCACCACTGGGAATGAAAGTGGTTCCTGTAGCTTCAAGGCAGGCAATAAGACTGTGGAAGCAATTTTATCAGCAATGGTCAGTTAATAGATTGCTTCTGGGACCACTGTCCTGTTACGGATGATGACTCGCCTCTCACAGCAACTACCAATGACTCCAAAACTTTGAGGTTCTGGAAAATCTGCCAGGGTTTCAGTTGCTGATCACTGAACAGTTATTCCTGTGTGGCTTTAATTGTTTCCATATTTGGGTAGCACTGATCATTAAGGCTTACACTGATGGCATGTGACCACTGCCAATGGAACAATCTCAGTAAAGAGATTCCATCACAAGAGGAAAAGGCAGCAGGAGAAAAAACTGAAATGTATTCTCTTAAAGAATCAGTTTGTAGGTGAAGATGCCATTATCATCAGACAGGTTCTCATCTTAGGGTTAGGTTTATTGTTATTAAATTACAGGCTGTCTGGAGCTCCCTGTCATCTCTGTGCATTGGACCTGTTGATATAAACCTTTGCAGTTGTGTCTGAAAATGTTCTTATTAAATACAGCCTGTCAAAATTCAGATGGTCCCTGGGCTTGGAACTTTCTGTCAGTGTCACCTTGGCCCCAGTCAATTCTTTACAACAGAATCCCATCACCTGCTAATTATTCAAATTGTGTAACCTTTGAACAAAATGAAGATCAGTTCTCACCCACAAGATGGTATTATTACTAAGTTAACATTTTTCAAAATCGGAGAATGTTTTTACATTTAAAAGTAAAGTGCTTGGTTTTTATGTTATTGGACTGAACTCCATAAAAGAAATTTAGCAAATCTGTACGAGACAGACCATGAATTCACACTGTTTGAGGAGGAGGAGATTCCACTGAACAAAAATTATCGACATTTATGCACAATAACATATGGTTTTGTGAGATTATTTTAATACCTGACAATTCTGAGTCTGTAACTGTCTGAGAGTACAGTCAGCTCTCTATTTCTACAATTCTCTTTTAAATAATAAGGAATTATGTTTCTCTGTTAGCCTGAAATCCATATTCCCAATTTAAAACTGTACAGTGTGCACAGCCTTTGAGGTGATCAGTTATTGCTTTGCTATCTTTGATGTGCTGGAATGAAACCATTGGGTTTTAAGAGTAGATAGTGGGTGGTTCTGGCTGCTGGGTCAGAGGGCAGAGGGCAGCAGCACGTGGGTCTTCTCCTGGCCCGGTGCAATGTTGGACCCTGAGACCCTGAAGGCAGACACAAGCAAATGAAATTTCTGTTCAGAGAGAGCTGCAGGCATGGCATTAGACAAGAAAAGGTTTACTGTGCAGATCTCCAACTGCCACAAGCCTCATTAATATGTGAATGAATGCATAATGCTGCAAATGAGGCAAATGCATGTAATTTGCATAATCTCTGCTCTCGCTGGAAGCAGATCAATGATGTCATCTTGCAGAATCCACACACATGTAACAATCTGGGAGAAACACTTTAAATTATCTCCATAAACCAGAAGCCTTGGGATTTAATAAAAGACAGTTTTGAAATGTATTCATGGGGATTGCGCCCTTAGTGAGTGGAAGCAGGGAGGCCCTGTCCAGTATTGAACAGCCGAGTCAAAGCTATCATGTTCAATTCTTTGTCTGCTCTGAGTCAGCTGATCTTACCCTCACCGGCTGCAATGTGACAACTTCCCTCAGCATTTTCACAGCTGAGGAATGGAGTCAGCTTTCCTTCGCCTGATCATCACCCAGTGACTCACACTGACAGAACGAATGCTTGCTGACTCCATGAGGAATGGAAGCATTGAATGTATGTATTTATATGTTTGAAATAAATGTACATTTCAGGTTTTTGTGCCACTTCCTCATCCTGCTGAACAGGAATGACACACGACTATTCGACAACCCATCTCCAGGAAACACAACTGGGCTGTTTTTGTGATCTTTCCCCCAATGACTTATTCCCAGCACAAGACCAAACTCAATCCAGCAATAAAAATGGTTAAATGTTAAATGACAAAGCACTAGAGGAAAAAAGATACACAAGTAATCTGTTATCCTAGATTAAAAGGAGAAAACATTCTTCTATCTGAAATGCTGTGCTAAATGGTTTAGTCTCGGGGATTGTGCCAGCGTGCAGACTGGGTTGGGATTCCTGTCAGCAATCATTTTTGTTTTGCTTGGGAGCACCTTTGTATGGAGCTGATTCCAATCAAATCCCCAAAGCTGCTGTTTTCAATGCTGGATCCACACAGCGGAGCCTCTACTTTCTCAGAAGACTAAGGAAATTTGGCATGTCCGCTACGATTCTCACCAATTTTTACAGAAGCATCATTGAAAGCATTCTTTCTGGTTGTATCACAGTTTGATATGGCTCCTGCTCTGCCCAAGACCGCAAGAAACTGCAAAAGGTCAGGAATGTAGCCCAATCCATCATACAAACCAGCCTCTGATTCATGCCTCGGCAAAACAGTCAGCATAATTAAGGACCCCACGTACACTGGACATTCTCTCTTCCACCTTCTTCTATCGGGAAAAAGATACAAAAGTCTGAGGTCATGTACCGACCAACTCAAGAACAGCTTCTTCCCTGCTGCTGTCAGATATTTGATTGGACCTATCTCGCATTAAGTTGATTTTTCTGCACACCCTAGCTATGACTGTAACACTACATTCTGCACTCTCTCCTTTCCTTCTTTATGAATGGTATGAATGGTATGCTGTTTGTCTGTGCAGCGCACAGGAAACAATACTTGGATTAATACCTGTGACAATAATAAATCAAATCAAATCAATTCGATAGCATTTCCTTATTATACAAAAGGCTGATCATAGTCTGACAATGGAGACATGAGTATTATCCCTTCCTCGTGTCTGAACGCGTCACATTACAGGAAACAACTCTCCCTATTTTCTTTGCAGTTTTAGTTAAAGACCATCATGACAAGACAGAACAAAGGAAAATTCCCTCAGAGCACAGTGTGACAAAAGGACTGTTGAAGGTGACTTGGCGAGTTGCTGCTGTGTATCTTGTAAATGGTACACACTGCTGCCACTGTGCAGAGTGGCAGAGAAAGTGGATGTTGTAGGTGGTGGATGGGGTACCAATCGAGTGGGGCTGTTTTGTGGTATGAAGCTTCCTGAGTGCTATTGGATCTGTGCCCATCCAGGTGAATGGAGAATATTCCATGACACTTCTAATATGTGCCTTGTATATGTTGGGCAGGCTTTGGGGAGTTAGGAGGTGAGTTACTCTCCACAGAATTCCCAGCCTCTAACCTGGCTGTTGTAGTCACAGTGTATAAATGGCTGGTTCAGTTCAGTTTCTGGCCAATGGTAAGCCACCAGACTGTCGATAGTGAGGGATTCAGTGACGGAAATGTCCTTGAATGTTAAGGGGTGTTGATTGGATTCTCTCTTGTTGGAGATGATTGTTGCCTGGCACTGACAGTGCACTGAGAACATTACTTGTAACAGCCCAATTTCCATCTGGTGGTAGATGTGTAGAACTGCACGTGTGACTATTAGACTGGTGTTGCCCAAATAAGGAGTGTGTGCGCCATGAAATGTGGAACATTTATAACACGGCAGGAGCCATTTGGCCCATCTTGTTGGTTCCAGCCAAAAGATTGTTACTCAGCCTAATCTCTTTTTCCAGCTCTTGGACCATAACCGGCACTTCAAGCACGAAGCCAAATATTTTAAAATGTGAGAATTTCTACCTTTATTACTGTTTCAAACACCACTAAACATTAAATGAAACAATTTCTCCTCAACTCCTCTCTAATTCTTCTATGTCTGTGCACACCCTCTCCGCTCTACCCTGAGATAAAATTCCACTCTGTCCATTCTATCTATGATCTCAGCTCCAGCCTGATTGACATTAGATTTCTGTCTGTGCTTTCAGTTTGGAAAATGTGACCAGGGCTTGGGGGTTGGAGAAGTGAATCCGGGGAACCTGAACCTGCCCTGTAGTGTGTGTGTGTGTGTGTGTGGATGTGTGTGGATGTGTGTGTGTGTTTCTGTCTGTGTGTGTGGGTGTGTGTGTAGGGTGTGTGTGTATGTGTGTATGTGTGTGTGTGTGAGCGTATGTGTGTATGCGAGCGCATGTGTGTGTATGTGAGCATATGTGTATGTGCGAGTCTATGTGTGTGTGTGTATGCATGTGTGTATGTGTGTGTGTGTGTGTATGTGTGTTTCTGTGTGTGTGTGTGTATGTGGGGTGTGTGTGTGAGTGTATATGTGTGTGTGAGTGTGAGTGTGTATGTTGTGTGTGTTTGTGTGTGAGTGTGTGTGGTGTGGGTTGTTTGGTGTGTGTGAGTGTGTGATGTGAGTGTGTGTGTGAGTGTTGTGTGTGGTGTGTGAGTGTATATGTGTGTGTGAGTGTGTGTGTGAGTGTGTGTGTGTGTATGTGTGTTTCTGTGTGTGTGTATGTGTGGGTGTGTGTGTGAGTGTATATGTGTATGTGTGAGTGTGTGGTGTGTGGTGTGAGTGTGTGTGTGTGTGTGTGTGTGGGTGTGTGTGTGTGTGGGTATGTGTGTGGGGTGTGTATGTGTGTGTGTTTGTGTGTGAATGTGTGTGAGTGTGAGTGTGTGTGTGTGTGTGTGTGTGTGTGTGTGTGTGTGTGTGTGTGTGTGTGTGTGTGTGTGTGTGTGTGTGTGTGTGTGTGTGTGTGTGTGTGTGTGTGTGTGTGTGTGTGGGTATGTGTGTGTGTGTGTGGGTGTGTGTGTGTAGCTGCTGAGCAAGTCACTGTTCCTCAGTATTGAACAGCCTGTTGATAGCCACCCTGGTTCTGGTCTGGTCTGGTCCTTGGTGAAATCGGCAGAGAGAGCTGGCAATGCTCTTTGGCAGAGCTGAGAATGTTTATTATAGACATCATTTTCCACTTCTTTCTTCCTGTCTTATCTCTTACGTAACAACTAATTCAATTGGTTATTGGCCATCACAATCAATATTAATGCAAACTATTATCAGTGTTGGAATATAATTACCAGTTCTGTGTAATACACAACTCCCTTCCTGACACATCCACCATTTTGCATCTTGGATTTTAGTAAAAGTTTCAGATGACTTTTAAAATATTAACATAAAGCACACGGCCAAGAGATTGCAATGAGGAGGCACAGATGGCAGGGATTGTTATGTTCTGTAGGAAGGAGAAAATCTTACCCCAACCAAACAGGATTAAAAGATGCTGCTGATGATGGGATTTACTCGATGACTCTGCAGCACACTGTGCTGATTGAATTTGATTCTCGAACAGAAGTGGGTGCGATTCTCCCAGTGCGCCGCACTGCTTTTGTACTGCAGCAGGCTGGGAGACTCGAGCAGTGGCCATTTCCGGAGCTCCCCACTGGGTGCCACAGCCTCTGTGACCATCCGGATTTCCAACACTGTCAGCTCCACCAGAAATTGGATAGAGTTGAATAATTCATGAAATGCAATTTAAACATCATTAGTGGGCCTCGGGCTGAAATTTCCAGTGTTTCACTCCAGCGGGGTTCAGTATAACTCCCACCTTGCGGGGAGCTGACAGCCAGAGGAGTGAGGGGGAGGAAATCAAGGCCCTGCAGAGGGTCAGAAGCGGTGTATCCCCTGGGCATTGTCACCTTGGCTGTGCCAGCCTGGACTCCTGGCACTGCCCACTGGGCATTTGACAGTGCCGAGGAAGCAGCCCCTAATGGACTTGGGCACTCCTGCCACTCTGGGCTGAGTGCCAGAGGGAGGGAGGTCAATGATCGAGGTTGGCTGTCAGGGTCAGGGGGTGGGGGTCAGCCTGCTGGGGCGGGTGGTCGGGACTCTGTAGGGTTCTTGGGACAGCTGGTGAGGGGAGAAATTGCGAGATTGGGGCTGTAGGGGGAAGGAGGCAAGGGTGGCTCAAACACACCAGGGGGGGTCAGCGATCGTGCCAAGGGTGGTCGCGTGGCCGAGGATGCTGGGGTGACGGGGTTGGCCAGTAATCGAGCTGACCAACGGTTGGAAAGCGGGGTTACTGTGCACATGCTTATATCAGGGCTGAGAGATTGGTGCACACATGGTGGTGTGTTCAGCGCTGTGCTGTCAGTCTCTCCAGTGGGAATTGGCTCTACCCACTGAATTTCTGTGTAACTCACACTGAGGCACTCTGCAGCACACAGAGTAGGAAATTCATTTTGAAAATCCCGCTGAGAAAACCAGCAGGAGTTACTCCAGTTTTTATACAAATTCAACAATTCGAATTCTTTGGGGGGGAATCAGCCCCAGTGTTTCTGGAGTTGAGTTTCTTTCCCTCACATCACACTTTACAAAGCCTCTGGCAGTGAGAACACTGGCACTTACTCTCCTCAATCCCTGTCAGATTGGTTCATTTTGCCAGCCTGCAAATGTCTTTTCAGTTGAGTGGCTGATTCAAAATAAGCCTTCCTCCAGACACTTGAATTTTTGGACAGAGAGTTTACAATACAACAGCTTTGATCTTGCATATAAAAATCCTGGCATGTTTAAATTCTCTGTGGCAGGCTTTCCTGGTGTGTAGGAAGAGGAAATCTCCTTTTGGAATGGAGAACACAGGTTATTTCTAAGCACATCCTAACATTCACTCCACTGTCTCTGATTTTGCTCAGTTACAATAGCCAGTGGAAATAAAGGTCTGACAGAAGTACAGCTCCGTGCAACACTGTTACAGCCTGAAGTCAGAGTCCAGTTTGAATATTGAATGCTTCCTTTCCTTTCACAAAAAGTACTGATAAACCACAAACAAAATGACTGCCTTTCTTTCCATGGCATCTGTCAGCAGGAATATTTGCTCCAGCATGCACAATCTGTGGAAATTCATTAACATATTTAAATTTTAATTTCCATCATTGCCATCCATTTCAGATTGTAGCTGGTGGCAGAGAACAGTCATTACCCCATTAATAACACGAGCCTTCCCTGGCAGGGCTTGGATAATCCACTTTGAGTCACATTCCTTCTGCCTCTCTACAATTCTCATTTTACACACCAAGGCACACACCACTTCCCGAATACTTCAAACTGAAATCACAATCAGGAATGCAACATACCACAAATTAATATTACTGTAAACATACATATGATATAAAGCTCATAATCCATATATAAAAATGTTCTATACAATTTCACAAAATGATTAGGAGTCACTCTCAAAATCATAATCATTTGACATAATCACAAAATTAATGACATTTGGTGTAGCAGTAAAAGAATTTTTTAAAAAATGTCTTTTTTGAAGAGTGAGGTGGGCCAACATCAATGAGTTATAGAATAGTCTCAGCTCTTGAGTGAAAAGCTGTTCTGTACAATGATATTTAATTCTACTCAAGACACATGTTTGCATTTTTAAAGTGAATGAAGATTTAAATGTCTTACATTATCCTTATCTAAGTTAAATATACGGATGACTCTGCAGTGGCTGAAGATCCAATATTCTGATTTCCTACCTGATTCCCAGCTTGAAGCTCATGATGGGGTTTTACTTGGATTGGAGAAGAATCAAATATTTTGCCATCCCAATTAGTTTTCCTTCTAGGTCTTTAACTTGCTTTCTGTCTCCTATTTGATCCGAGTATTTGTTGCATTTTCTGTTGTTATTTCAAATTCTCAGCATTGCAAAAAAAAGAGTATTTTTCTCTTCCTTTTTCTTAAAATTGCATTTAATATATCCAACAGACTGAAAGATTCAAGTGGTAGCCTGATTGAATTTTGTGAAAATCCGCTCTGGCAATTTTAGTTATTTTGCGTCATTAGCTGAGTGTTCCAAGCTCATCCAAGTACACTTTATTATAACTAAGAAAACTCCCCTCCTTAGAGTCCCCGCACTAGGTGTTGATTGCTTGTTCAGGCTACCTGACCCTTGCACAGTAAGACTGATCTTAAAGTCACAATCAACACATCCCTCTCCCTTTGACTATTTTCTTACTATCTTTATTCATCAATTTATGTTAGGAAACACTATCAAAATCTGAGAAATTATTACATTTGTACTTAGTCCTGAATTCTAATTACATATGTTCAATAAATATAAATCAAGGCTTTGAGGAGGTTTTCTGTTTCTGGTAGAGCAGTGTAATTCTATAGTTTGAGATACTTCCACAGCATCGACATTAACAGGAACTGTAAGAATGGGAACCTATTTTATCATAGACAGTTTATTACTGTTTGCTTCAAAGGAGACATTAATTATGTTAATAGCAAGTCAAGCAGGCTCCTCGGTGCTGGTGGAACCGTTTCTTGATGGCAACACTGATTGATGGAGCATCTCTCTACTTCTCAAGTTTAAAGTTTATTTATTAGTGTTACAAGTAGGCTTACATTAACACTGCAATGAAGTTACTGTGAAAATCTCCTAGTCTGCATGTTCATGAGCATCCTTCCCTCTATGTCTACTTGGTACGAAAGGCATCCGATCTCAGTAATTCCTGGATCCAACTTGGTTCACTGCTGAACTGTTTCACATAGATGTTTTTATCTACCAAATCAGATTGTGCTCTACTATGCGAGTCGTGGCTTGTTTTCTGATTATTTCAGCCAGTCGCTACCATCCCAGCAATTTGGAAGATGTAAAACTCAGCGTTATTCGGAAATGAGTTCTGCTGGTGGAATTCTGTCCTTGCCTGTAGAGTGGTACAGTAACTCAAGAAGGAATTGTGAGATGATCCTGACAATTTTTTAGGCAGCTCTGAAAATTTGGATTACTGTCTCAGCTATCCTGTTTGATGTTGGATAGTAATGCATAGTTCCAATGTGTCTAATGACATTGAGACCGTTGACATTTTGAAACTCTGTACTTGTAAATACGGTCCCATTGTCTGATATCGTGATTTAAGGTAATCCGTAAATTGAAAAGCATTAGCATAATCCTTCAATGATAGCAGGAGATGTAGGTGAGCTCACCTCAAAGTTTTCTATCCATTTAGAATGTGAGTCGATCATGAGCAAAAGTATTCTGCCCAAGAACAGACCAACAATGGTCTTTCTTCTGTAGAAGATGCAAAGGGACCAATACAGTTGATAAGTTGGAGAAAAAGCATCCGCTGTAATTTACCATCCCTGAAAAATGGTTTGAGTTTGGTTATGTTTGTGGGAGAAGGAACCTCGTTTATCACCTTGATATTTTCTTCCATGGAGTTTTCATTGTGCATCTATGCTCCAGGGAATTTTTTCTCACAATTAGTGGTAAAACTGGGCAACATGGACAAGTTGGGCCGAGTGTATGACTCTGAGTCTTTCACAGTGCCCTGAAAGATGCACTTTGCTTTCTTCATATGGACTTCAACCTCCTGAAATCTCTTTAGAACCACTTCTAATTTTGTCAGATGCTCAGCGTCTGTCGAAGACCACAGATAGGCACTTCCATGGCGGCGAAAGGGACTCCGGGATGGCAGTTTGCCTCCTTGGTGCCGGGATCCTGGATGTGTTTGAGCAGGTATAAAACATTGTAAAATGGGAAAGAAATCAGACATATGTCCATATTGGCATGATTGACATAGATAGAGAAAGTAATGAGATCCTGTAGCGGCAATACAGGGAGTTAGGCAGAAGATTAAAAAGCAGGACCTCTAGAATAGTAATCTCAGATTACTCCTGGTGTCATTTGCTAGTGAGGTTGGGAACAGGGAGATAGAGCAGCTGAACACGTGGTTAAAAACTGGTGCAGGAGCCGGTAGTTGGGAGGAGCTGTGAAATAAATGGCAGAACCATCAGGAGCATAGACACACACAGAGATCTGGGGGTCCAGGTCCACAGATCTGTAAAAGTGGCAGCACAGCTGGAAAAGGTAATGAAGAAAGCAATATGATATGCTTGCCTTCATCGGCCAGGGAATCGATATAAAAGTTAGCAGATTATGTTACAGTTATATAAAATGATGGCTTGGTCACATTTGGAATACTGCGTCCAATTCTGGTCACCACGCTACCAAAAGGACATGGAGGCTTTGGAGGGAGTACAGAAAGGGTTTACTAGGATGTTGCCTGGTATGGAGAGTCTTAGCCAAGAGGAGAGTTTGAATAAATTGGCATTGTTCTCCCTTGAAAGACAGAGAATGACGCGTGACTTGATAGAAGTTTATAAAATTATGAGGGTAGAAATAAAGTGAACAGTTGAAAGCTTTATCCCAGGGCTGAAATGACAATTACAAAAGGGCATAAGTTCAAGGTAAAGGGGGGCAAAGATTCAGTAGAGATGCGCGGAGGAACTGTTTTACACAGAGGGTGATGGTGGCCTGGAATGCATTGCCAAGGGAAATGGTTGAAGCAAACACATTAGTAACCTTTAGGACTTACCTGGATAGACAGATGAACGGACGGGGAAGAAAAGGATACAAGCAGTTGGTCAAAATAGGACAATGTGATCAGTGCCGGATTGGTGGGTTGAAAGGCCTATTCTGATGGTGTACTGTTTTTGTTTTTTGATCCAGTTATAAGAACATTATCAAGTTATACTGCAAACTGTGATAACCTCTGTGATAGACCTATCATTATATGGTGTTGGATTCGGATATGCACAGTAAATAGTCTCACAATACCAGGTTCATGTCTAACAGGTTTATTTAGTAGCACGAGCTTTTGTAGCTTTGCTTCTTCATCAGGTCATCAGGTGATCCTCCTCACCTGATGAAGGGGAAATGTTCCAAAAGCTTGTGCTACCAAATAAAACTGTTAGTCTTTAACCTGCTGTTGTGAGACTAATTACTGTGCAGACTTTTCATTGTCCTTGAACATGCCAAGGACACACTAAAAGACAGGTGTGTGTACTGGAATAGGCCTTTATATGTGTTTAGAACATAAGAACATAAGAAATGGGAGCAGGAGTATGCCATCTAGCCCGCGACATACACCTGAAAAGCATTGTCCTACTTGAGTTAGTTGTACACATGACTCATATCCAGCTCAAAGGTCTGGAAGAAAAGTCAATTGGGATGACAAAATCTTTGATTCTTTTCCATTCCAAGTAGAACCCTTACTCAGAAAGACTGGTGACAAACCAGTGACAAACATACACATTTCTTTGTAAGTCTTTTTTGAGTTGCATTAAACAAATGAATTTGATCTGCTGTGATGTACTTATAGGCACATCCCCACTATCCTTAAACTTCATTGAATATGATTTTACATGTGAAATATTCAGTGAAAGAAAATAGAACTGTACTTTCTATTCATGTTTCTTGAAGCAATGGATACATCACTTTTGTTTTGAACACTAATCTTCTGCTAATAAGTAAAGGTAATAAATTCTCTCCTTTTAAAATAAAAACACTAACTAATTAGTGCAGTGTAATAAATTATAAGAGATGTGATAATGCAAAAAGAAGTCAGAAACTTTAAAATATGTAGCTCAATTGTAAAGAGCATTAGTTTGAGGTCACATCAGCTTGATTTAAATTAATGCAGCACACTTTGAGAGCTCTCCTTCAACTCATATTGCTGCAATGACAATGCTAACCCGCAGAAAAATTCTAAATATCATTAACTTGAACCAGCCATTATGTTTACCAGAATGTGCAGAATGTTAGTCCTCCCTGATGCAAAGTTATGTTTAGATTTCACTTCCATATTTAATTTATTTTAAATGGGAATGATAATTCACAGGCTGGTACTCGAATAATGTATAGACCTAGTGCTTTCAATACAAAAGTGAGCGTTTAGCCACATACTTCATCAATAATTTTCCTACTCATTAGAATTCATTGCTACAGTACCATACCTCAATGGTACAATCATTCAGGTAAGGTGAACATACCTGTCAAGAGCTGACATCCGCCACAGGCTTTGCTCATGAGCACAGTAATGGAACCAGAGCTACATTGTGCTTCAAAAATAACATTACTATATTATCTTTCTCAATGAGATTTTTTAATAGGTCAAGTACAGTGAATTTAATTTAGAACCTGGTTCAGTGGTTCCAACAGGAATTTTCTTCTTGTCGTTGGACTTGATTTTAAACCATGTACAATACGATGTGGAGAAGAGCTCTGATTTCAAGAAGAGACAGTTTAGCCAGGTCCAGGTTCGAACCCGACTCCCGGTTATCTGGAAATTTTGTGAAATTTGGGAAATGTTGATGTATTTCAATTTACCCATTGTTAGGGTTCACCACTTATCAGCCATGATTGACTCAATGGCCTAATTCTGCTCCCACGTCTTATGGTCTAATGTGAAAAGAAACACAGGGTGAGTGTCCATGCCAACTCCAAAGGCTGCTATAGCTGTGGCCTAGTTGGTAGCCTCTGAAGCTGGTTCAAATCCCACCTCAACTTGAGGATAAATATTAAGGTTGAGGCTTCAGTGATTCTTCAATATAAGAATATCTACTTCAAGGGGTAAAAAGAAAACCACTTGTTCCAATCTGTAAATTAACTATCCCATCTAAAATGGAATCATCATGGGTCTTTTATGTAATCCCTGCAGCTGATAATGTAATGTTCAGACCTCTACAACATCTACAGTTCTGTATCTGAAAACCCAAAAATTAATAGATGTCACAGGAACTTCTGACCAATCACAGGTATTTTTCAGTGATTCTTCAGCATCCACAGAAATTTGTAGATTTCCCCTGGAAAAGGGCACCCTTGGTTATGAATGTGTGAATTTTGACAGTAACTGGACGCAGCTTGTCCAACTAGGAGTCAATGTAGATCAGAGCAAACAGCATCCTGCCTCTACCCAACCCACAATGCTAATGGTTAGGAGGTCACTGGATAACAATCAACAATAGGAGCTTGGATAATTGTTCCCTTCCCTATTGCAGGAATGCTTAGACCAAAGATAAAAGCAAAATACTGCGGATGCTTGAATCTGAAACACAAACAGAAATGCTCTGATAAAAGACTTATCCAGACTTGAAACTTTTCCTCTATTCTAGAAACATGGAAACTAGAATTTGGAGTAGGCCATTCAGCCCTTCAAATCTGCTTCACCATTCATCTTGATCATGGCTGATCATCAGATTCAATATCCTGATCCCCCCTTCCCTCCCTATCCCTTTAGCCCAAGAGCCAAATCTAATTTCTCCTTGAAATTGGACAACGTATTAGTCTCAACTACTTTCTGTGCTCATGAAATACTTCTCTCTTCACAAATGCTGTCAGACCTGCTGAGATTTTCCAGCATTTTCTGTTTTTGTTGTGCATATGTGCTTAAGCCAAATATAGTTCCTGTATCATCACAATGGTTCAGAATCCCCAACACACAAGAATAAATAAAAAACACAGCAAAGAGCACTTGCCCCTTTACCCAGTTGTGGCTGAACTGATGACTTCCGACCTTTTTACTCTCTGCCTGTGATCTCATTTTCTTCAGTAACTGATTTGTTAACCTAACACATTCAAAAATTTATGCAGCAACAAAAAGGATAGTGAGAGGCAATATATATTTAATTGCACAATTCTAAAGAATCTGCAGGGACCTACGGGCTTATGTGCATAGATCTTTGAATGGCAGAACACATTGTGAGTATAGTTGGCAAAGTGAATGGGATCTTGGGTTCCATAAATAGTGATATTGAACACAAAAGGTAGAAGTAATTTTGAGTCTTCATTGTGCTTTGTGTAGACCATAACTAGAGGATTATGCAGGTGGACAGAAGCTGTTCCCATGAGTAATGGTACACAGATTTTAGATTTTGGGTAAAAGATGAAGGGGAGATAGGAAGAAGAGTTTTCTTTTACGTAGCACGTGATATTGATCAGGAACCTGCTGCCAATGAGGAAGAGGAAACAATCAATAATTACAAAAAAAATTGGTTACTATAAAGAAAATAAATGTTCAGGACGAAGAGACAGAGTGAGATTGAATAGGATTGGACAGATTGTTTTACAGAGAGCTGGCATGGATTCAATTTCCACACAGCCTCATTCTGTAGCACAATGATTCTATAAGCAGAATTTAAACCAGATAACAGGATCCTCACCCACTTCATCCCACCTCCTTCTAAGGAAGGTCCAGAAGTGTCTATCAGAAATTGAAGTGGTCAAGAGTGAGTCTGAACTTGGATCAAGGACCCAGGACTATAAACCTTCCACTCGGAGCGATGGTGGCTCATGGTAATGCAGAAGCCCAGAACTGCAAAAGGACTTAGGTCAAAGGTGTGATGGGTTTGGTGAGCAGGGATCTCTGGTGAGCGGAGATGCAAAGGGCTGGCTCTTAGTGAGACATCACCCTTCCTAATGCCTGATCCCTTTATCAGGTACTGAATCCTTATCAATGATGGACACCTCCACCCTGCTCCAGCAGCTTCTTTATTCTTCCTTCATAGACTGCCCTACTCATCACTGGTGGAATGAGATCCTTCAGTGAGTATTGGTAAATAATTAGCCATAATTAGTTCTCAGATGGGCAATTCTCTCCATTAGAAAGAGACAATTGGTTCTGTATAATTTGGGGGCACCGTTAGGTCTGTATTTGGATGTAGGCAGGATGCAGATTTAAGGTTAATGTCAGATCAGCCATCATCTTATTAAATAGCAGAGCAGGCTCGAGGGGCTGAATGGCCTGTTTCTGCTCTTTGTATTATGGTCACTCCATAAGCTTAGGGAAAAGCAAGGAGAAGCTCACCATCAACCACTGCAAATTGTGTGGTAGGTTGAAGTTGTGCTGTTGGCATCATTCTGTGTCATACTAACTATCAAATGACCAAGGTAACCAATCCAAAAAAGCACGTTAATCACTCGCTTTCCAGGACTTTGATTGGTGACAGATTGGCCATTCACAAGTCTTTCCATTCTGAATTTAATCGGGGCAAAGATGTGAGTGGATGGGCTCTCCATCCCACACCCTGCAGCCTGATTAAACACCCTCTCACTTCCCTGATCATCTTCAAAAGGGATGTTAAAACGTTGACAATCCCTTTTCTTATTTGGATGGAGAAAGGACGGAAATGGAAAATCTCGGGAGGTGACAACAAGACACTGACCCAAAGCTTGCAATTTAGATTCAGCTCCTGGGTTGCTTGTCAAATCCCACTGAAATTTTCATCTGGATGGAGTTTATCCCAGTAAGAAGTCTGACAATACCAGTTTTAAGTCCAACTGATTTATTTGATAGTAAACTCACAAGCTTTCGAGGTTATCCTCTTTGTCTTCTTCATTCACCTGACGAAGAGTATAACCTCAAAAGCTTGTGAGTTTACTATCAAATAAATTGGTTGGACTTAAACCTGATGTCAAACTTCTTACTGTGTTTACCCCAGTTCAACACCGGTATCTCCACATCATGGAGTTTATCCCAGACTGGCTTCACCCGGATTATACCAGGTTGGAGAGTAGGGGAACATGCTCCCAGCTGCTGCACTGCTCTAAAAGGACAACAGGCAGTGGAGGCCAGTTTACTAGGCTCCCTGCTAGGCACCCTGTCTTCCACATATCCAAGTATTTGGCGTCATTAATTCTGTGCCGGAAGTGGAGGTGGCATTGATTCTGTATTTAAATTTGAATTCAAATGCCATTAGCATCTCCCACCCATCAGGTTCTGGTCCCCCT
Source organism: Sphyrna mokarran (assembly GCA_024679065.1). Classification (NCBI taxonomy): domain Eukaryota; kingdom Metazoa; phylum Chordata; class Chondrichthyes; order Carcharhiniformes; family Carcharhinidae; genus Sphyrna; species Sphyrna mokarran. The sequence continues at coordinate 2,683,985 of JAGIQG010000024.1, forward strand.
CTGGCAGGATTTACAACAGCTCCACACTAACTGTAAGCAGGCGGCCTGACCAACACCCACCCCCCCTTCCCCCTGGAAGGAGTGGAAGCCCTGAAGGCCTCTCAGGAGGTCCTGGGCATTAAATGGGTGTTCCCTGGGCAATGCCATCTAGGCAGTGCCAGTCTGGGCCCCCAAGACTGCCCAAGGGGCAAAGTGGCAATGAAGTTGGGCCGAAGGGCCTGTTTCCCGTGCTGTTTTGTTCTTTGACTAAGGGGCACCTTAGCACTGTCCACTGGGCATCAGGCAGTGCCAAGGGAGTGAGGCCAATGGAGGCAGGGCATATTTGCACTGGACCTATGTGGGTTTGGGGGCCTATCGGTGGGGTCCCATTCCCACTCTGCATAGGGATTGGTGGACCAGTGATGGAGGGAGGCAAGTGGGTGATCAGGGCTGGCCATTCTGGTGTGGGGGGTTGGGAGGGAGAATGGTTGAGCTTCTGCAGGTTGGGGGAGGGTTTGGGTCTTCTAGGGTGGGGGAGTGGCGGAGGGGAGAAATCAGGAGCTGCCCAGAGAAGTCCGGGAGGCCAGCAATCAGGGCGTTGAGGGTTGGAAGGGCAGTGATATGGGGTGGGGGGGAGGGTGGTCAGTGATTGAGCTATCCAGCGATGGGAAGCCGGCAGTGCGTGGCTACTGGGCACAGGCCAATCTCCGCTCTGAAGATCATTGCATTTGCAGTGTCCGCTCAGCGTTACGCTGCCAGCTTCACCAGTGGGAATGGGCCCTGCCCACTGAATTTTGGCATGATTCTCGCTGAGGCACTCTGCAGCGCACAGAGTGTAGGAATTCATTTTGAAACTCCCGCTAAAAAAAGAACAAGATTTATTCCCAGTTCTTATACAAATTCTTCACTTAGAATTTTTTTTGGGAGCATGTTGAACAATGAACCAGATGTTGAATGGTAAACCAGATTTGAATGGTAAACCAGATTTGAATGGTAAACCAGATTTGAATGATGAACCAGGTGTGCATAAAGGAATCGCAAGTAGTTAATTACATATGGCCCCCAGAAGTTTTTAAATATTTTTTGTGGGAATTCTCCTCCTGACCTGACAAATAAATTTTAACTTGCTGCCCCCTGTCCAGTGTTTCCCCAACACCTTTGCCTGGCCCATTCCCTTTTCCTACCCAACCTATCATTCAGCTCAGCTTGGGCTGTTGTCTTTTCTCCCAGGAGTTGCAGTCGATGTCCATGGCTGGGATGTTATTCCGGCTCGGACCATCACGTGATTCCAGTCCGATGTCAGGAAAATCCTGGAATTCTCTCCTTAACGGCATTGTGGGCCACCCACAGCACACGGGCTGCAGAGGGTTCAAAAAGGCAGCTCAGTATCACCTTCTGAAAGATAGTTTGAGATTGGCAATAAACTCTGGCCCAGCCAGTGCCACCCACACACAGAGGAATATTTTAAAAATCCCCATTCTGTGCTGCAGAGTGTAATATGTTATTGGATTTTATTTTTAATATTGAGATGTTGATAAGGATAAACTTGGGTGGAAACAAATCAGCAGATTTTTCTCTGCAATTAGGATTTGTCGACACAAGAGTGAATCATTTTCTATGAAGCAAAAACAACAATTTGTATTTATTTTTCTTCATTACTGTATATAAAGGATATTATTAAATTAGAAAGACTGCAGAAGAGATTTAGTAGAATGCTACCTGGACTTAATAGTTTAAGTTATAAGAAGAGGCTGGATAGAAAGATGGAAAGGCAGAGAGAGTGAGGAATGAATTCCAGAGCTTAGGGCCCAGGTAATGGCCAGTAACAGTGGGGCAATTAAAATTGAAATATACAAGAGGCCAGAATTAGATGTGCATGGATATCTCAGAAAGTTGGGGGAGGCAGAGATGAGGCTGGAAGGGCCATGCACAGATATGTTGGAGAGCAGGGATGAGAATTTTAAACTCAAGGTTTTGTGTGAGTGTGAACCAGTGTAGGTCAGTGAGCACAAGCTCAATGGGTGAATAGGATTTGGTGCAAGGAAGCCAGTAAGCAGCAGAACTTTAGCTGATTTAAAGTTTACAAGAGTACAACATGCATAAGTGCATTGGAAGAGTTAAGTACAGAAGTAATAAGGCTAAGATAAGGATTTTAAAAAATTAGAACTAGGGGACATTACTCAAAATAAGGGGGAGCAGATTTAGGACTGAGTTGAGGAAGAAGTTCTTTACAGAAAGAGTTGTGAATCTGTGGAATTCCCTGCCGAGTGAAGCAATTGAGGTTATCTCACTGAATGTTCTTAAGGCAAGGATCAATAGATTTTTGAACAGTAAAGGAATTAAGGGTTATGGCGAACGGGTGATAAATGGAAGTGAGTCCATGAAAAGATCAGCCATGATCTTACTGAAAGGTGGAGCAGGTTTGAGGGGACTACTCCCCCTCCTAGTTCAGCAGCAAAGAAGCTGAGTCAGGAACAAAGTTGGACATTGTTTCAGTGATGGGAAAAAGCAGTCTTAGTGTTGGTGCGAGTATGTGATCCTAAACTCATGCTGGGGGTCAGTGTTTGTGAAGGGACTGGTTTAGTTTCTGACAGTTGTACAGGAAGAGTAATGAAATGAGTGACATTGCAGACATTTGAAGCGTCTGTTCAGGTTCCTTAGAAATGCAAATTCTTTCAACAGAAATCCATCCAAATATTGTCAAATTATCAGAGGAAAATAGACCCTCTACAAAGGGGAGGCTGAATTTACTGTGAAATTTATATGTATCAAGACAGCAAAAACATTCACAAGCCTGCTATTAGAAACAGACTGGCCACATTTGCTGCTTGATATTTTAAGTCTGGTTGAATGTTGTATTTTTTTTTGTATGTAGATCACTGTAGCTGCCTTTACTCCACAATGACCAATCGCAGAGAAAACATTGCCTGAAAAGTCAATGTGTGTGGTTCAGAGTGAAGAGACTGGTGCTGTGGGAGACATATCAATATCTCCTGTACACACACACACAGAATTATTCACAGACACAGGTTATGTCGACATCATTCACAGGCTCACGTTTGCTGTTTGGTTTTTCTGATCATTTATAATTTCTCAACAAACATCTTCAGGAATTAAACAGCAATGTTCCACAGCATTTTTTAAAAATTGTTCAGTGTACAGGATTTTCAATAAGGGCAGAAAAACAGGATTTCCTGATGGGGGGGAGGGGGATTTATACTTTTGTCAGAAGCGGCATCTCCTTCATTAGAGTTTAATTAAAATCCTTATAATTATCTGCTCTACAAATTCTTTCCTGTGAGTGGTTGCGTTTATATTTATCTAGTTGTTGTGCAGGTACAATGGACCAAGGATATTAACTCTTAATGTACTAGTTATCACGGCATCTTTCAATCATACTCAGCACAGAACCAATATGTATTTTCAATTTGGAAGCTTTATACGAAAGTATAACATTTTCTGAAGAACTTTTCACAATATCCTGTCAAATAAAACACACGTGAAATGAATTAAATCCCATGCAATAACTCAATGCTGAATACAGAAGCACATCAGCCTTGCTGATCTTGAAAGGGTCTGTGTGATTGGTATTTTTGAATATTGCTTTCAAATATTGTTAAAGGGGAAAATATCCATTTCAAATTCTCCTACAAATGAAGAATATCCAGGAATTTCGCAAGGGAGAAGCTCAGGTGGAAACATATCTTGGTTTTCTTGCATACTTCATTGGCAATTCATCGCCAAGTTCCCCTCCCCCAACCTTCCTCCATATCTTCCATTCCCCATCCCCCACTCTCTGGGGATTACAAACAGCGAGTGCATAATAGCTTTGTATTCAACTGAACACAGCAAAAGATTTAACTGATCCATGGTTTGGGGGTTGGGGGGTGGTCAATGGACCTAAACTGGCGAGAGTACATCTGTACAGAGTGACTGAATTTATCTGCATCACAGTTTACTGAAAAAATTGTTAAAAAAGCGTAACGCCTGACACAAAACATTTCAAATTGCATCCACTAAGCATGTTCATACATTGCATGGTTATTTGCATTAGCCTGCTGTTCTCTAATGTTAATTTGCACAATTGCAAAGGATTTCTTTTCACTTCTGGGATGTGGATTAGAATCTAGTCTCAACATGAAGGATGAAAATATCCTTCCCAATTCCGTTCCAGAGTATCCCGCAGACAATCATTTCACATCAGCTCAACGTGAAGAAGCCACAAGGAGAGCGAATGGTGATTGGAAACATCACAGACATGGAGTGAAATGGCCGGTGTAAGCTTGGGGCTGAGGTGCATTAATGGAACAATTCAGACAAAGTCTTAGTAATGCTCCTGGTCTGGAAACCTGAGAGGATTGGCTGGGGGTGGGGTGGGGGAACATCACATCCCCACAATTGTCAGAGTGAATTTTCAAAGCGGTTGATGAGATGGACCCTCGTCTCTTGTTCTGCTACATAAGCTTTTCATTTTCTTCCTGTCAACTGTTTATCACATTTTCCTGCAGATTTTGCATTTGGAATAAATAATTTATTAACACTTTGAGTACTGGAAATTTTTTTGCAACTTTGGAAGCGTGTACGTTATCAATAACAGGAATAAAAATTTGAAATTGTATTATTTTAATCCTCAGGATTATAAACAGGAATTCTAAATGTAAAAAGCCACGACACTTTGTCCTACTTAAACTAAATTCAAAACTTAGGGTTTTATTTTATTTCTTGCTTTGAGATCACAGACAGGCCCAGTCTGGTTTTATTAATCCTACTGGCTTCTTCAGCCACACATGTGTTTGGATTTTGTTGCAAATATTTGTTTTTTTCCTCCTTTCAACAATCCTTTCCTGGAGGTTGTGGTACAGTTCCAGCTTTTTCGGGATCATCCCAATAATCCAGTTCCACTTCATCCTCATTGATGTAGACAGGGGTTTGCCTACTGCTACACCTCCTGAAGTCAATGACACTCTCCCACATTTTATTGACATTGAGTGAGAAATTGTTGTTGCTGCACCAGTTCACCAGATTCTCTATCTCTTTCCTGGACTCTGTCTCATCATTATTTGAGATCCAATCACTACAGTGATGTCACCAGCAAATTTGGAAATGGAGTCAGAATGGGATTTGGTCACACAGTCGTTTAGGCCAGTAGCTTTCTACATTGGGTCCCATTCTCACATGAAGACTCCTATTGTATTTCTACAGAAAATGCAGATGTGTGGAATAGAGGGTGATTTAGCTATTTGGGTTAGGAATTGGCTGGCAGATAGAAGACAGAGAGTGGTGGTTGATGGGAGATATTCATCGTGGAGTTCGGTGACGAGTGGTGTGCCTCAGGGGTCTGTTTTGGGGCCCCTGCTGTTTGTAATTTTTATAAATGATCTGGATGAGGGTATTGAGGGATGGATCAGTAAATTTGCAGATGATACTAAAGTTGGTGGTGTGGTAGATAGTGAAGAGGGGTGTTTTAGTTTACAGAGTGACTTGGACAAGTTGCAGAGCTGGGCCGAGAGGTGGCAAATGGAGTTTAATGTGGAAAAGTGTGAGGTAATGCACTTTGGCAGGAACAATAAATGTGTAGAGTATAGGGCTAATGGTAGGGCTCTTAATAGTGTTGAGGAACAGAAGGATCTTGGTGTATGTGTCAATAGATCCCTGAAAGTAGGCAGTCAAGTCGATAAGGTTGTTAAGAAGGCATATGGAGTCTTAGCTTTTATTGGTAGGGGGATTGAATTTAGGAGCCGCAGCATCATGTTGCAACTGTACAAAACTCTAGTGCGGCCGCACTTGGAGTATTGTGTGCAGTTCTGGTCCCCACATTATAAGAAAGATGTGGAGGCATTGGAGAGGGTACAGAGGAGGTTTACCAGGATGTTGCCTGGTATGGAGGGCAGGTCCTATGAAGAGAGGTTGAAGGATTTGAGGTTGTTTTCGTTAGAAAGGAGGCGGCTAAGAGGGGATCTTATTGAAGCATATAAGATGATTAGAGGTTTAGATAGGGTGGACAGTGATAGCCTTTTTCCTAGGATGGAGAAAGCTAGCACGAGGGGACACAGCTTTAAATTAAGGGGTATGAGTTATAGGACGGATATCAGAGGTAGGTTCTTTACTCAAAGAGTGATTAGGGAGTGGAATGCCCTGCCTGCAGCTGTTGTAGATGCGCCAAGTTTGGTGGCGTTTAAGAGGTTAATTGATAAGTATATGGAAGAGAAGGGAATGGTTTAGTTTGGAGGTGCATTGCTTTTTATTTTGGTCGGCACAACATTGAAGGCCGAAGGGCCTGTTCTGTGCTGTAATGTTCTATGTTCTATGTTCTATGTTCTATTGTACAGTATGGAACCTTGAATACCTCAAACAAGGATGGCAACAAGAGGGGATGGGGTGGTGGGACTGCTTAAAGTCAGCAGTTCCCATGTCACTGACTGTGAGAGGGATGTGGTGCAGGATCCACAGAGATACTCTGGTGACTCAGACACGTAGTGGTATCGAAGTGTGGAAGTGGAGTCTATTGGGGTCCAATTCAGGATCATGGCTCTGGTCGCTGAAGACAAAAGTCTGTTTACTCATTGCACTCTCGAGCAGTCCCTTACGAACAGTTCTCCAGAGCTGAGAATTCAACATTTCATTGCAAGAGAACCAGCAACCTCCTCCAGAGCAATGGCCTGGTGTCTGCCATTGAAACACACGTTCAGTGACCTCCCTGAACCTTGGTGGGCTCAGTGGCAGAGTTTGCAGCCCGACAGATTCTGGACCTTACTACCTAAAAAAATTACAGCTCCAGAGCATTCAATTTACCAATTTGTCATGGTAAACACAAAAAAAAATCACAAAATTAAACAGAAATAGGAAGATGAGGAAAATATTCCAAGATTTTATTAAATGTATTTGAGCTTTGGCGACGCACTAACATTTGATAAAATGATACAAATAATACCTGCCAATAGAGTGACTGGATTTAGATTAAGTACGACCTTAGTGATTCACAAATGGAATCTTTGCTCTTCAACATAAATGAATAAATGTGCAACACTTACAGCTACTTCCAAGCTGCTCTTTTCTAAAGATATTAGCAAAATGACGCCTCATCTTTCAGAGATTGTTAAGACCCCTGGGCATGTTAGCAATTACTGTCTGTATATGTAGGTGTCTCAGGTGAAGACTTTTTAAAGGCCTTTTTGAAACTAAACTATATATTATTTAAAAAAGAGGAAAAATGAAATGAATTAATCTTTTACTGCCTCATTTTGCCCATTTGTTTTTCTGCTCGAAGGGATTATGTTGTTGTATTTTAACTTCAGTGCCACTTACTGTGAGAATAATGAAGGAGAAATTGGAATGCCTGATATCCAATTCCCTGTCTGAAAATTAAGTTGCAAATGTGGAGGTGACTGGGGTGCAACTTCACAGGAGAAAGATGTATTGTTACTATGGAACAACATTTCCATCAATCACTTTCAGTCCTGAGCTGGAACACCCATCTATACTTTGAATAATTTGCCTAATGTATTTGTGATCCTGTATTTAAAAAGAAGTCCAAAGGTGTGCACATTCGATGGGTTGGCCATATTAAATTGCCCCTTAGTTTCCAGAAATATGTAAATTAGGTGGGGATAAGTGGGATTATGGGTATGGGGAGAGCCTGGGTAAGGTGCCCTGTCAGTGAGCTGGCACAGACTCGATCGGCCGAATGGTCTCCTTCTGCACTGTAGGCATTCCAGGATTCTATGATTCTAATGTAAATACATCTGACTGCTGTATTAACTTTTCCTGAATACAACAAATTTACAAAGAAATATTCATTGAGTTTCAGACTAGAAGGATAAATATAGTGTTCATGCCACAGAATTTCTTAGTAAGAAGTCTTACAACACCAGGTTAAAGTCCAACAGGTTTATTTGGTAGCAAATGCCACTAATTTTTGGAGTTTAGTGGTGTTTGCTACCAAATAAAACTGTTGGACTTTAACCTGGTGTTGTAAGACTTATTACTGTGCTTACCCTAGTCCAACACCGGCATCTCCACACCAAAATCTTTTACACAGCTCACCATAAGTAATTATTGTGAAAAACTTGAAGTATTAACTCTGTTTCTCTCTTCACAGAGACGAACTGTTGAGCTTTGCAGCCTTTTCTGTTCTTATTGTGGGTAACTATTAGATAGTACTTGCATTTAACTCTAAATGAATAGATTTTGAATGGGTTAACATCATATCCATAAAACCCTAAAGAGACCATTCAGTCCCTCAAGCCTGTTCCACAATTCAGTTCGATCATACTTGGTCACTGCTCCCACTCTGTGGCTCACTCTCCTGCTCATAAATTGAACAAAGGTCACAGTGTTTTAATTGTAAGATGCTCAGTTTACTTCTGGAAATTCCCCTTTTTCTGTGAACACAAGTTCAAAGAGTTGGGGGAAAGTTCAAATCTTGACATCTCATTGTCACTGAATCTTTGATCTTGGATTGAGCATTGTGATGAGCCAATGAGCAGAAAGCTGGAGATTCTTGCAGGCAAAATAAAAATAAGGCAGTGAGTCCTTCGCAGGCTGCACCCACACACCTTAAATAACAACAGCTTCCATTTATAAAGCTTAGTACAGAATAGAATCACTTAGAGCACTTCACATGGTGGGGGTAGAATGCTGAGCAACAGGCAGGAAAGTAATTAAAGATGTACGATTGCTTTTGAAGGGAGGGAGGAAGACAGTCAGACAGATTGTTTTGTAGAGAGAGGTGCAAACAGCAACAGATATAACGTTAGTTCCCAAAGGCAGAGTGGACAGACACAGAGGCATGTAGTAATTCAGAATCAGAGCAATAAAGTGCAAGATTTAGGAGATATTATGCCACCGTTGGTGTTTAACGACAGGGGAGAAAATTGATCAAGGGACTCTATTCTCATTTTTCAATAAATATTAAGTGTTTGAGACAAACGTGTTTTGCTTTCTAAAGTTTGCATTTTCCATTAATTGAAAATTTTCAAAAAAGCTATACAAGTTTCTACAGAAAACTAAATTCATTTTGTTTTTGGAATATATGTACTGCTCTATCATAACATACTACATAATTTAAATTGTAATAGCATCAGAATGCAGTGCAGTATAATGTTCATTATTTACAAATGGATACTATTATATTAGTATGCTTAAAAAGAAAGATAATTGGAAATAATTAAGCAACTTTATTTAACGTAGCAAAAATTTGATATTGAATAACTTAAAATTTATTTACTTGTAACTTTTGCAACAATTTTGTGATCCTCTTTTTGTTATTTTGATTCAAAAAGTTTTGAAATAAGAGCAAATGTATTGGCAAAAATTGTGAAATATTTTATGCAGATAAACGATAACAGATTCATTTTAATTTTGTGCATGTCACGCCTTGCTAACATGTGCAAGGATGTAATTTGCAAGGCTAAGTGGGGAAGCTGTAGCTTTTTTTTCAGTCAGAAAAACAAGTGAAAAGGAATATGGTTAAAAGATGAGACAAAGAAATGCAAAATACTTTTAGTTTAATAAAGAGGTAACTGAGTGAACTGGAGCTGATTCAAGCTAGCAAGGCTGTTGTTTTAATAGGTTCAGATATTACCCCGTAATGCCATGTTTATTGGTATCTCTGGCTCTTTTATTGATGATTTCCATATGTTTGCACACGGCTGTCTTTGTCTGGAGGCTTTTTCATGTGGCTCAAAATGTACTATAAAATCACCACCAACATCTCATTTCCAGGCCAACCCCACCATTCTACCAGCTCAGCTCAGCAGACATCAGATTTTGGCACAAGGCCATGAAACATATGTGTTGCTAACACTCTGGACAAATTCTAAATATTAAGACTTAGTCATTGTTAGTAACTTATGTGTGCCTGAAGCATTGAAAGCATTACTGAGGGGATTTGAAGAACATTCGGAGCAGGACAACTGAAATGTTGAAAACAGAGAGTGTGTATTTATTGTGATGCATATAGTCATGCTTAGGTGACAAGAAGCTCAGGATTTAGAAAAACTGTACTCATTTAAAGTATTCCACAATCCTTGAGCCTGACATGGTAACATGTTATAGGAATAAAGTACAGAGTAAAATATACCTTCCCGTCACCATAATTGTTGCAATGATAAACAAGTTATTAGTTGAAGTGAGTGAAAGTTCAAGAGTTACAAAAAGACAGGGAACATAAATGGCAAAAAGTGTAAGATGGAAACCAGAAAGAAAAATGGCAAAAATTCTCAAAGCACTAAAGATTTCCACACTTCCAGGGACATGGATGATAATAAATCTCTGTGTTCCTTCCATTATCCACCAACCACAATAATGTCGATTTTTTTTTACTGGACAAGTATTGTTAACAGTCACAATTGTAAACTGGGCCAGCATTTATCTAGAACAATAACACTGTGTGTTTCTTGTATATATTCTAGACAAGCAACATCACCAAAAAATTCCAATAAGATTTAATAATATTCAATAGTCAAATCTTTCACAATGGAACATAACTCTCTGCAGCCTCTGGAAGAAAAACATTTAACATGTAAATGGCTTTCACTCCTCTGTTAAAATGGCAGAAAGAAAGATTTGATATGATTGCAGTAAGAGAACCTGCACTAGTTGATGGGCCCTATACACAGCCAGCAAAGAACATAAAATCCCAGCCATACATCCACATTTTTCGATCCATTCATTAGTTGTTTATCTGGGATTTTGTCTTTTATCCATTTGACAAGCAAATTCCACAAAGCTTTTCCCAAAATCACAAATATTGCAGCATGAGAAAAGATCAATAATATTTCTAAAGGGTTACATTCCTGGAGGCCAAATGCAGTTTTCTTATAAAAGAGGAGACTTCACTCTCACTATTTGTGTAATGTTATTTTACAAATTGAAAATGAACCAATTTGTCTAGCGAGTAGAAATTGATTCCATACAGGAAACTGGAACTCACTCATATCAACTTTTCTTATCTGAATGTCCATTAAACCAGTTAGCTTAAATAATATCATTTGCACCATGGATTTCAGCTATTTATAGCAGCTATATTCTGCCATGTAGCTGGTTTAAGATCTCTTTCTCTGGGTTTTACTTATTTCTGTTATTGACATTTCCTTCAATTTTGTGAGCATGTCAGAATATTTTCTTTCATCCTTCCCAAGACAAAGGGAAATCGAGCTTTTTCTAAAGTTTGTCTTTTCTACCTCAAAACAACAGTCTGCACTTGCACCAAATTTCAATGAGTTTATTGGACAAGTCGAATTAAACCTCTCTCACAAAGTACCATTTTCTCAGATAACATTTCCTAAAATGATTTTTCCTAATTTAAATTTCATATCCAATTTAGAATCCCTGCCTAAATGTAAACTTGTAACTCTGAGTTACTCATCCGTGGGGAAATAGACAGCATTGATTACTACTAGTTACAAAAAAAACGAGATGTTGGACATTTTGAAGAATAGACCTAAAACCAATCAGACTCACCCAAACTCAGCTTCCGTATCACCAGGTAAATAAGAGAATACAAAAAGTAAGCCTGTGCCATAAAAACATCCAGTTAATTTTGTCAGTGTTGAAGTTTTAGACTCCAAGCTCAACTTGACTATTGAAGGAGCAGCAAAGGAGTCTGTGCAATAGCAACCTACCCTCCCCATTCATCCATCTCAGAGAATGGTGCAGAAGGAGTGGGGGAGGGGAAGCTTTCTTATTCAAACCACAAGTTCATGCTGCAATAGGACCTGGAGCCATTATACCAGGAATGCTGCTCCTTTATCTCCATGTAAATGACTGACCAGAAGGGTCGTAGTGCGGGGTTACAAAGACAGAGGGCAGGTCACCCTGCTGTTTAGAGACCATCCAGAAATATATATCCCAAAAGTGGGTTTGAGATGTGAAAATGTAAACTAAATCTACTGGAGAAACCTGAGAAAAACATTTATCTAAAATTGCGACATTTAAGCCAGTGATGTGAATATAGCAAGCTTGTTTACCCCCTCCCCTCACTACATTTTTCTAATTATATTTTATATTCATCTTCATGTTTCTGTTTTTAGTTTTAGGGAAGGTTCTACTAAATTACAAACCTTCTGCTCCTCCCAATAGTTGCTGATTGATTTGTGTGTCTTTAATTTTCTGTGCCCTTTTCAAATGTGATAAAGGTTTATTTGAATTCTAATGAAAGGTACAATGATATATTAGAAGCATATTAAGATGATAGAGCTAGATTTTTTTGAAAGATTATAAACCCTGTCTGTATAATTTGATAAGTTTTTTCACCTCCCAACCTATTCCCACTGAGGATGTTGTGCTGTACATTCTCAAACCTCAATTCCACGATTGGCTGTACGGACTTTACGGATGACAGAATCTCTGCAGGGAAGTTATCCCCATCTTTGTTACGTAGTCAGGTAGTCAACAATTTACCTGCATGGGCTCTATTCAGTAGCTCAGTTGTTTTACTGAGTAAGTCAGATGGTTACTGAATAATATTTTTATTTAGTTAGACATCAGTAGCATTTAGGTGGAAAATAGAATAAAACTGACAGGAAAAGGTTTTAGTTTCTCTTCTTTTTCTCAAAGGTTTCAAAATTTAAATAAATCACATTGTCTACCCATGCCACACTTCTACAAATTAATTCCCTTAACACAAAGAAATATATCAATTATTTTTTTAAGAATGGATTTTTACTAAGCATTGCAGAATTAGGATAGGCAGACACAAAGATTGACTGTCTGCATCGTGTCTCCTCATTTGTAACACAGCCTAGTTTCCCACAACTCCAACAGAATGATGTAATAGTGTATGTCAAATTAAATTTTTGATATCCCTCAGCACATTGGAGAAATCTAGAATCCAGTACCCCAATCAATTGTTTTATTGATGAGTGCTTTCCTATTACTTTCATGACTACATTTAGTTTAATGAGTTTAATTATTAATTATTTCTTTGTGCAATGAAACATCACAGAATCTACACCCATACTTTAATGTCAAATGATCAGATAATACATTTAACTGTCCAGTCAACTATTTATAATAAAGTATTCATCATAAAGTATTATATTGTATTGATAATGGATTTTACATCATTTCACTGTTACAACTTCTCTACAGTATGTGAAATTTATCTAGTAGTGATTATTTTCTTTGCAACTCAAGAGTTTTATAATTTTTCAATAAACAAGTAAAATAAAGATTATCCTGACCTTCACCCTCTAATGGACCTTACCACAGACATAAGTATGCACAGCTCATGTATCTATCCTGCATCATCCCCATTGTCATGGCTGAGTGCTTTGTGGCAATGTATATTTTTATCTTTAGGGTTCTACCACAGTTGATTCTAACTTTTTTCAAAATCTGGTTTGATTTTTCTTAAATCTCAGGTGGGTTTGTTTTCATTCTTAACACTGCACCAAATTATTATTGGACAAAGCACGTGAATTGATACCAAGCTGGTTCGTCCAATATCTTGAGTGGAAAAGATGTGTTCAAGACCCTGTTTATATCAAAAGGGATGAAATAGAAAGGGTTGAGAGCTTTAAAGTTTTAAGTGTCCAAATCACCAATAACCTGTCCTAGTCCTCCCATGCCAACACTATAGCTAAGAAAGCCCACCAATGTCTCTACTTTCTCAGAAGACTAAGGAAATTTGGCATGTCAGCTACGACTCTCACCAACTTTTACAGATGCACCATAGAAAACATTCTTTCTGGTTGTATCATATCTTGGTATGTCTCATTCTCTGTCCAAAACCGCAAGGATTTACAAAAGGTCATGAATGTAGCCCAATCCATCAGCAAACCAGCCTCCCATCCATTGACTCTTTACACTTCCCACTGCCTCGCCAAAGCAACCAGCATAATTAAGGATCCCATGCACCTCGGACATTCTCTCTTCCATCTTCTTCCTACAGAGAAAAGATATAGAAATCTGAGGACACATACCAACTGACTCAAGAACAGCTTCTTTCCTGCTACTGTCAGATTTTTGAATGGACTTACCTTGCATTAGGTTGATCTTTCTCTACACCCTAGCTATGACTGTCACACTACATTCTGCACTCTCTCCTTTCCTTCTCTAAGAATGATATACTTTGTCTGTATAACACGCGAGAAACAATACTTCTCACTGTAGGTTAATACATGTGACAATAATAAATCAAATCAAAATCTTAGATAGACTTTTCTTTTTTCTTAAAATAGAATGCAAAATTAATAGATAGAAATGTAAACAAGGAACCAGATGATTTCTTTTAAAAATCCTGTCCCTGTTAAATCATTATAACATTTTAAACAAGAGGATTAATTCCTGACATTTAGTTATTGGCTCTCTGAACCAATGATACAGTCTGAAGACATTTGAAACCAGACGATGATGTAGGAATCCATCACCAATCTTTTATTTAGTACTATATTTATTTATAGAATGCAATAATACATCTGTCTACCTCCCTCCTAAAGTCTCTCTTTAAATGTGCTCAAATAATGAATCAATACTCTCCATCCAAATGTCTTCAACCACAACACAATTGACAATGGGATGCTATAATTGGCACCAGCATCCTGACATTACAGAGGGGAAGATCAGACAGGGTTTCCACTCCTGGAACTTACTCAGTGATCTTTGATGAAAGTGGGTGTGTGCAGGAGTTAGCTTGAGGATAGGATAGGTGATGTTCCATGTGATTGAATAGCTTATAGACGTTCACTCACAAGGTTCATGGAAAGTGTGGGAGAGTATCTGCTGAGGTATACCTCAGCAAGAAAAGATGCAGCTGGGGATCACTGGGGCAGAGTAAGTATCAGCCATTCTCCCAGCCTGCTGTGCTCGTTTTTTAACCCAGCAAACCAGAAGAATCCTGCGGCGATTGATTTGCAGGGTTTGTATGAGCATTCGTACCCCGCTTGCATCTCTCAACGCTGAATTTCCAGCGGCATCCGCTCTTCACCAGAAATCATGGGAAAATGCACAAACCATTTAAATGATAATTTCAATATAATTTGAATACTGAATTCTCCAGGCCTGCTAGTGTCTCCCACACAGCCAGAGGGTTTCACTCCAACAGGGATTACAGTAGTTCCCCAGTTTTGGGCCCAAGCCCACTGGAGTGAAGGAGGAGGCAATCACATCTCTCCCAGGGGGTCAAGTGGCAGGGTTGGTGCCCCCCCCACCCCTGGGCATTATCACTCTGGCACTGCTAGCCTGTTCTCTAGTACTTCACAAAGGACAAAGTGCTCATGCCCAGGGAGCAACTTGGTACTGTCTACCAAGGATCAAGTAGTGCCAAGGGGTGGCACCTAGGGGATGATCAGTCGGGGTGAATGTCCCGTGCTGGCAAACCCAAAGGTGCTGAGTTCAGCCCTGCTGTGGGTTTGAATCTAGGATCTCAGTGACGTTTCAATGCAGCTCTCAAACAGTCTGGGCTGTAGCAAAATCGGGGGAGGTGGGGGGAGGGGGGCAGGGTGAGAGGTGGGGGGGGCGTGGGGAGGGGGCTCTCTGTCAGATGACATGATGAACTGAGGCTTCATCTGAAAATGTGGAGAAAGATTCTCCTAGAATCCAGGCTAATGTTGATTCCGTATCTAACCAGCATCAACTGGCCATGATATTTGCTGTAACAATACCAGAGACTGACCCTCAACGGTGTCTAAAATACTTTGGTATTGTCTGAGTTCCTGAAGTCTGCTGCATTGCTGAAGTTATGGTATTTGGTTTATCAGGAGCTGTAGCACAATTTATTAAAAGTAGTAATAGTAACTATTTGAACTGTATGACAGTGATTTTAATGCAACGTGTCCAGAAGCATTTAGACATTTAATTGTAAACTTTACCACAAGTTGAAATAAAATCTAATTCTCAGTCTTATTAAACCACATATTGTTGCAAACTTTCATCCCTGCTCACTATTGTAATCTTGCTGTGTATAAATTAGTTGCAGTGCTTTGTACATTGCAACAGTAACTTTGTGCCGTGATTCTCCCAAAAGTGCTGAATTGGTGGGAAAGTTGTTCTCGATCCCAACTATTTTGTCAGTTTAGCTTCTCACCTGAATCTCTTACACTCTGTGCACTGTAGAGGTCCCAATCGTGTGAGGAGCTATTCACACTAGAATATGACAGTTCTGGAACTCTGCACACATGCCATAGCCCTGATCTGTCAGTTTACCTGTTTGCTGACCAGCCCGCTCTCAAACCCCTCCCCCCACAACCCACCACCCCCACCCTCCCGGGACTGTCTCTCCAGCTTCCCACACAGCTCAACCACAACAATTTCTGGACCAGGGCACTCCTTGCCCTGGAGTGCCTCGATGTCCAGCCCCCTGCACCCAACAGTGGCGATCCCACCATTCCCAGCGAACACCACCCAGCTAATCCCCCCCCCCAATGTCAGACACATCTCCCTTCCCCCCGAGGCAGCCCCCCTCCCCCGCAGACTAACACCCTCCAGCCCACTGTGATCACTGCCCTTCCTCCATCCCAGACCGATTCTGCCCTCAGATCGTCCCTAAGCCTCGCCCTCAGTAGGCCCTGCCTCCTTGGCATTGTCCTGTGCCTGATGGGCAATGCAGGGTGCCTGCTGGACCTGGGCACTTTTGCCCTTTGGGTAGTGCCGGGGGCACAGGCTGGCGATGCCATGGTGCCAACCCTGGGGTCACGCTGCCCACCCCACCCCCACCCCCCAACACCACCTGATTCCCTGGAGGGCTCTGATTGCCTTTCTTCATTCTGGCAGCATCTCCCACTAGTTCCCCGAATGTGGGGAGCTAATCTGAATCCCGCCGGAATGAAGTACTCCTGGTGGGCTGGGAGATCGTATTGTGACTGGCAAAATTCCCAATAATTGCTTGCTAAACATATTTGACTACATTAAAAAAGATTCAAATCACTTATCTGTTTTCCCGCCGGTTTCCAGTGTGGTCTGGACTCCGACAGTTCTCTGGCTCTGGGAGATGCACAGCGTTCCCAATACATACGATATGTGCGTGGAGCCTGAAGAGATGGGAGAGGCACTGAATAAATATTTCTCTTCGGTATTCACGCAGGGAGATGTAAATGTAGTTGTGGAGAACACTGAGGTACAGGGTTGCAAACTGGGAAGTATTGAAGTAGATAGGGAGGATGTGCTAGATATTCTTGAGGGTTTGAAGTTAGATAAGTCCCCTGGGCCGGACGGGATTTACCCTAGGATTCTCTGGGAGGCAAGAGAGGCGATTGCAGAGCCTCTGGTTCTGATCTTCAGGTCGTCGTTGGTTACGGGTGTGGTTCCGGAGGACTGGAGGATAGCGAATGTGGTCCCATTGTTCAAGAAGGGGAAGAGAGACCTTCCAGGGAATTATAGGCCAGTGAGTCTTACTTCTGTTGTGGGCAAAGTATTGGAGAGAATTATTAGGGATAGGATTTATAGTTATTTAGAGAGAAATGAATTGATTGGGGATAGTCAGCATGGTTTTGTGAAGGGTAGGTCGTGCCTTACTAACCTTATTGAGTTTTTTGAAAAAGTGACCAAAGAGGTGGATGGGGGTAAGGCAGTTGATGTGGTATATATGGACTTTAGTAAGGCGTTCGATAAGGTGGCCCATGGAAGACTTCTGCAGAAAATGCAGATGTATGGGATTGAGGGTGATTTAGCTAATTGGATTAGGAATTGGCTAGCAGATAGAAGACAGAGGGTGGTGGTTGATGGGAGATATTCATCGTGGAGTTCGGTGACAAGTGGTGTACCTCAGGGGTCTGTTTTGGGGCCCCTGCTGTTTGTAATTTTTATAAATGATCTGGATGAGGGTATTGAAGGATGGATTAGTAAATTTGCAGATGACACTAAAGTCGGTGGAGTGGTAGATAGCGAAGAGGGGTGTTATAGTTTGCAGAGAGACTTGGACAAGTTGCAGAGCTGGGCCGAGAGGTGGCAAATGGAGTTTAATGTGGAAAAGTGTGAGGTAATGCACTATGGCAGGAATAATAAATGTGTAGAGTATAGGGCTAATGGTAGGATTCTTAATAGTGTTGATGAACAGAGGGATCTTGGTGTATATGTGCATAGATCCCTGAAAGTTGGCAATCAAGTCGATAAGGTTGTTAAGAAGGCATATGGAGTCTTAGCTTTTATTGGTAGGGGGATTGAATTTCGGAGCCGCAACGTCATGTTGCAACTGTACAAAACTCTAGTGCGGCCGCACTTGGAGTATTGTGTGCAGTTCTGGTCCCCACATTATAAGAAAGATGTGGAGGCATTGGAGAGGGTACAGAGGAGGTTTACCAGGATGTTGCCTGGTATGGAGGGCAGGTCTTATGAAGAGAGGCTGAAGGATTTGAGGTTGTTTTCGTTAGAAAGGAGGCGGCTAAGAGGAGACCTTATCGAAGCATATAAGATGATTAGAGGTTTAGATAGGGTGGACAGTGATAGCCTTTTTCCTAGGATGGAGAAAGCTAGCACGAGGGGACACAGCTTTAAATTAAGGGGTGATAGTTATAGGACGGATATCAGAGGTAGGTTCTTTACCCAGAGGGTGGTTAGGGAGTGGAATGCCCTGCCTGCGGCAGTTGTAGATGCGCCAAGTTTGGTGGCGTTTAAGAGGTTAGTTGATAAGTTTATGGAAGAGAAGGGAATGGTTTAGTTTGGAGGGTCATTGCTTTTTATAATGGTCGGCGCAACATTGAAGGCCAAAGGGCCTGTTCTGCGCTGTAATGTTCTATGTTCTATGTTCTATGTATACAAATCCTTGAACAAGGCCGGCGATATGCATATCCCAGCCTGACCCACCAGAAAAGTTGTGGGTGGTGATGGGAGAATCACCCCCTTTATTTCAAATGTAGATAACTGCTTGTAAAAAAAGTGCTTTGGAATATCTTGTGGTCATGAAATCACAATAGAAATGTATGTCTTTCATTCATGAGAATCACTCTGAGAAAGATGTGGTTGTCGGGTAGTATCCAAGCATGGAAAACAGAGTTATCTTTTACCTTTTTTATAAATCATGCCAATTTTCAAATACCTTTGCTGCAATGTGATGACAATAATTTTAACAGGTTTATGTAAAAATTAGAAATGCTTTTTCCTCAAGATTAAATAGGACTAATTATCAAAGGCATCATTCCTCAAACTGCGAGTGAATGATTTGAGGTGTGGCAAGCTAATTTTGAAATTATATCCCAATCACTAACACTGAAATTAATTCTGTATGAATTAACAAGACATTATTTTCTGAAATAATAGCGAAAGATTTAATGGTGTAAAGTAAAAAAATCTTCTGCGTGGTCGGACTAATCATCTGCAATTAATCCTGGCTGATGTGTTCAGAAGAAGGAATATTTTCAATAAGATAATTTTCCTTTTTGTTGGGTTACCCAGGCTAAAGCACAAAATTACAAGCAAATAAATAGCAAGTACAGGAACAGAGAGATGTCAGGGCGAATAAAAAGATTGTCTAAAAAAGCATTTGGATTCGTGGTCAGGCTTTTATGGCTACACTTATCTATAAACTGTAAAATCCTGCCAGATGTTAATGGATCTTCCCATGCACTCTCCCTCACCTGCTTCAATTCCCATGGCGGGAAAACCAGTAAAATTCCAGCTCTTATCTTTATTAAAGGTAAGACTTGATTAGAGAGTTTAAGATGAAAGAACCCTGAGGAGGCAGTGGCTTTATTATGATAAAATTTACCCTACAGTTTGGGAGGCAGAAGCTGGAATCAGACGTAACAGTATTACAGTTGAATAAAGGCAGTCGCACAGGTATGAGGAGGAGCTGGCCAGAATTGATTGGGAAAGGAGCTTAGCAGGAAAAGACGGTGGAACAGCAGAGGTTTCTGGGAATCATTCAGGAAATGCAGGAAAGTTTCATCCTAAAGAAGAAGAGGCATACTAACAGGAGAACTAAATAACTATGGATGGCGAGGGAAGTCAGAGACAACATAAAAACAAAGAAAAAGCACACAAAGTGGTGAAGTTAGTGGAAGCGAGAGGATTGGGAAGATTTTAAAAACCAAATGAGGACGTCTAAAAAAGCCAAAAGGGGTGGGGGGAGAAGATGAAATATGAGGGTAAGCTAGCCAGAACTATACAATAAGATTGCAAGAATTATACAATAAGATTTCATTTTGAAATATGAAGGGTAAGAGAAAGACAAAAGATGAGAAATTTACAAGCCAGTTTGGTCATTGGTAAGATTTTAGAGTCTATTATTAATGATGAGATTTTGGTGTATTTGGAAGTGCAGAGTGAAATAGGGTGAAGTCAGCATGGTTTCATCAAAAGAAGTCATGCTTAACCAATCTGTTAGAATTCTTTGAGGAGATAATGAGCAGGTTAGACAAAGGAGAATCAGTGGATGTAATCTACTTGGCTTTCCAGAATGCCTTTAACAAGTTGCTACACAGAAGGCTGCTGAGTGAAATAAGAGCCCATGGTGGTGATTGGTAATTGCAAAGGCAAATACAGTGTTCACTGTCATATCGGGGGGAATAGAATACAAAAGCAAGGATCTACTGCTGAGGCTTTATAAGGCTCTGGTTAGACTGCATTTGGAATACTGTGAGCAATTTTGGGCCCCGCGTCCAAGGGAGGATGTGATGGCTTTGGAGAAAGCCAAAGGAGGTTCACAAGAACAATCCCAGAATTGAAAAGCTTGACATATAAGAAGTGTTTGAAACCTCTAAGTTTGTACTTGATGGAGTTTAGAAAGGTGGGGGGGAGTGGTGAATCTCATTGAAACTTACAAATCGTAAAAGGCCTGGATAGAGTGGATGTGGAGAAGATGTTTCCATTAAAAGGAGAGACTAGGATCTGAGTAAGAAGTTTCACAACACCAAGTTAAAGTCCAACATGGTTTTTGGTAACACCAGCTTTCAGAGTGCTGCCCCAGCCTTCAGGAGAACAGTGACCACGACACCACACAATCCTGCCACAGCAATCTCTGCGAGACATACCGGATCATCAACACAATCATTTCACATGAGAACACCATCCATCAGTACACGGTAGGTACTCTTGTGACTCGGCCTGTCTACCTGATACGCTGCAGGGAAGGATGTCCCGGGGCGTGGTACATTAGCGAGACCATGTAGATGCTATAACAAGGGGTGAATGAACACCTCTCGACAATCACCAGGCAGCAGTGTTCCCCTCCTGATGGGGAACACTTCAGCAGAATGCCTCTGACCTTTGGGTAAGCGGCGTTCAAGACACACAACAACGCAGAATTGCCGAGCAGAGACTGATAGCCAGGTTCCACACACATGAGGATGCCCTCAACTGGGATCTTGGGTTCATGACACATCACATGTAACTCCCACATTTAGCCTGGGCTTACAAAATACTAACTGTCCTGTCTTGAGACAATTCACACTTCTTTAACCTGCACTTAACTTTCTCTCCACTCATATTGTCTGCACCTGTAAAGATCTGATTACCTGTTAAGACTCTCATTCTAACCATTATCTTGTAATTGAGTTTGTGTGTATATATATATATATATATATACTCTGTTTGTGAATCCAACTCTCCACTCACCTGATGAAAGGACAGCACTCCAAAAGCTCATGCTACCAAATCAGCCTGTTGGACTTCAATCTGGCATTGTGAGAGTTCTTATTGTGCTTATCCCAACTCAATGCCAGCATCTTTACATTATAGGATCTGAGGGCACAACCTCAGAGTAAAGGGATGATCCTTTAGAACCAAGATTAGGAGGAATTTCTTCAGCTGGAGGGTGGTGAGTCTGTGGAATTCATTACCACAGAAGGCCATGGAGACCAGGTCATTGAGTCTTTTTAAGTGAGAGATAGGCTGTAGAGTTTTCTAAACTGGAGGCCTGTGACCCAGCGGTGTGCCTCAGGGATCAGTGCTGGGTCCACTGTTATTTGTCATTTATTTCAATGATTTGGATGAGAATATCGGAGGCATGGTTAGTAAGTTTGCAGATGACGCCAAGTTTGGTGGTGTAGTGGGCAGTGAAGAGAGTTATCTCTAATTGCAACAGGATCTTGATCAATTAAGCTAGTGAGCTGACGAATGGTAGATGGAGTTTAATTTAGACAAATACTAGGTGATGCATTTTGGTAGACTTACTCAGTTAATGATACAGTGTTGGGGACAGTTAAAGAACAAAGATCTAGGGATACATGTTCATAGCTCCTTGAAAATGGAGTCACAGGTGGACAGAATGATGAAGACATTCGGCATGCTTGACTTCATCGGTCAGAACATTGAATACGGGAGTTGGGATGTCTCGTTGAAGTTGTACAAGACATTAGTAAGGCACACTTGGAATATTGTGTACAGTTCTGGTCACCCTATTATAGAAAGGATATTATCAGCTGTGATCAAATGGCAGCGCAGACCCGATGGGCTGATTGACCTAATTCATCTCCTATATCTTACAGTCTTGTTAGTTGAGCTCCAGTTATAGTATTTTGTTCAATTCTGAGTGCTATACTTTAGACCATGGAGAAATACTGAAGTGATTTCTCAAACACTATCTGGGATGGGGGACTTCAGTTACGTGAAGAGAAGCTGAGTTTTTTACTTACAGCAATGAAGGTTAAGAGGAGATTTGATAGAGGATTTCAAATTTGATAGATTTGAAAGGTTCTGAGTTTCCAGTGGCATCCAAGTTTGTGGCCAAAGGAAACAGATTTAAGGTGACTGGAAAAAGGACCAGAAACAACAGGGAAACAATTCTTTTGTACAGCGAGTTGTTGTGAACTGGAATTCACTGTCTGAAAAGTGATAACAGTAATTTTCAAAAGGCAACTGGAGAAAGATTTAAAGGGAAGAAAATTGCAGAGCTTTGTGGAAAGAGTGAGGGAGGGAGGACAAGTTTGATGTTTCCTTCAAAGAGCTAGTAAAGGTAATGATGGGCTGAATGGCTTCCTCATGTTCATTATGATTTTATGATTTGACTCCTACTCTGGATTAATGGAATATAATGCTATAATGAAGACTGTATCATCAATAATAATGAGAATATAAAAATCTCAGAGCCTATTATTTCCCATTTATTCTTTCGGTTTGAATTATAAAGAAAACCAGAACCTTTGATTAAGTTGCAGCAACTTTGTGGCTGTTGCAACCTCCAATGTTTCATATCCCACACACAGCCAAGGAAGTCAGGGTCCCTTTTTATTGGAAGGATTAAGGTGTGGCTGGTCAGCATTTTGGGCAGAGTCTGTGCTCAAATGGCACAGCTTTCTCACCAAAACTCATGGCCAGGGCGAGATTTAAAGAATTGCTTCATCTTCCCAAACCATTTGTGTTTTGTCACCTTCCCTCAATGATCAAGAGTAACCTGTATCAAACCTTGAAGATCAGAAATATCAGAAAGTGCTTCATGGAAAAGTAAGAGGAAAAAAGAGAATGAAAGAACAGTTCACATGACCGAGATTAACGTGGGTGAGGTGAGACAAATGGACAATGTTCCTGAACACAGCAGCATGAGGGCGGGTGATTTTAACCCTCAGTCAGGCATTACCCAATGCAACAGCTGGATGTCAACTGTTGGGCAACAGAAGTCTACTATCCTGGACCAACAGCGCAGTCACTGGCAGGGAGTTACGAAGAAGGGGATTCCGAGGGTCTTGCATTCAGCAATGGGAAGGGGGTCTGGCACAGGGAAAGAATGAGGTAACAGCGGAGATGTTGGTCGGAATTCCCCACCCAAAAATTTAAGACTGGAATTTTACCATCACATCCACCCAAGGTTTGTATGATCTCACCAGAGGCCAACAAAGAATGCCATTCTCCAAGCCTCGCCCGACCCCGGAATCGGGAGGGACTTGCTGGTAAAATTCTGGCTGAAGTGTCAAATTCATGTGAAAACTAAAGTAAATCATGTCAATTTTTTCAGTGCATTTCCCGGAATGAATCTCCACACTCTGTGCACTGCAGAGCCACTGGTGAGATTATCATTAAAAACCAGGAAGTAAGACATATACCCACTGGAGAGATTGAAATCAGCATAATGAGCGGGACCCCACAGATGCCCACATCTCTGGGACACTGTAAAAACACCTCCCAGCATTGAAATCTCTGGTCTCTTCGCTGGCCTCTCACATCCCCACCCTTCCCCCAGCCCTTCCCACACCCTCCCATGGATGTCGCTGGCTTCTCACATGCCCACCCAATCCCCACCGCTGCCCCTCACAAGTATCCTTTCCCCCATGGATGTCACCCTCTCTCCTGCTCTCCCTGTGGCCTGACAGATATCGCTGGACTCCTCATTCTGCCTGCGGGACACATTGGAGAAGCAGCAGTTGTTGTTCCCCACTCGGGGCCGTTGCCCATAGGGTCACACCGCAGGGAGTGGAAGATGGAGTGGAAACCCTTGCAGTTGATGAATGGTTGTCCCTCACTTCACAGGGACCGCAGGACAATGTGTGTCCTATCCACTGACCCCTGGACACGGGACATCCCAGCAATGGTGGCGAATCCTGCAGCCCGGGACTCCTGCTGGGCCTGTCCAACATCAAAATGGATGTTTTGGTCTGCCCAGGCAATTAAGGCATCCACGATATGTCGAACACAGCTGAGAGATTCTGCACAGAGTGCCTGAAATAACTCTGTCATGCAGACGTCAAGGGTGGCTGTCACCTTAACTTTGACCAGGAGCAGGTAGCTGCCCCTCCCCTCAGGTGCTAGGTGTGCGAGCACCTCACACAGGTATGGACTGTGTCCTTGGGTAATCCGACAGCCCTTTGAGTGTTGTTCTGGTCTGGTGCCACCTTTGTCTCTGCATCCTCCTTCTTCCAGCCACCCCCTCGGGAAACTCTCACTCCCGGCCTTCAGCAGTAGCCCCCTTCCCTCCTTCCAGAGGGCCTGTCATTGGCTGCTCTGGCAGTGGCCTCTTCAAGCCCTCCACTTCCTGAGTTACCTCCTCCTCCTCCTCAGCTCCCATCATGATGGCCAGCTCTAAATCTACCAGTCCAGATCCACTCTGCACAGAGGAGGCTAGAGAGAGGAATTGGTTGATTCATGGCATCACTTCCATCTATCCCAGCACTATCTCCCACCCCCACCCTCCTCACATCCCCTCCGCACTCCCCTCACCTTCAATGAGACCAGTACCCCACTCGTGGGAGCTGACAACACAACACAATCTGTGCTGCCTTGCATCACCTGATGAGGTTGCCTGCCATTGGCATCGTGAATACAGCTGGGAGGGTGAGCATGTAGTGGGTGTGTGGGCGTGCCCATTGCATTCCCTTCCAGGCATCTGTGGCAGGTCAGGAACATGGGGCAGGGACAGACTCGAGCTGTCTGAGCTGATGAGCCCTCAAGCAGCACATGGTGCACTTTCCTCACCCCCCCCCTTCTTAAAACCCTAGCACCCAGTCCAGTCCCTCACCACACCTCACACCAGAACAAAGGAATAGCCCAGTGGCTGCACACAGCAGCCTGGTCAGCACCTCCGTTAAAGGCCCTACCTTTCCCCACAGGGCCAGGGCACAACACCTGAAGACCTCCAGGAAGCTCCCCACAGCAAGCAGCAAATCTCCAGCCCTGCCTCTAAACTCCACAGCACTCCAAGCTGCAGCTCTATAATACTGACCTCTTTTGTTCAATGCTGCCACGCCAGCTCCTGACTTTTATACAGCAGTTATAAACCGTGCCAAAGTGACATCACGCCAAAAGGTGGGAGACACTAATGAAGGCGGAATCTGTTGTCATGGAGTTGCTTATCAGATGCTATGGTACATAAATGCATGTAAATATCCGTTACGCTGATTTTTAGTGTGGTTGCGTCGGCACCAAAACACTTGGGATGGAAGACACTTTCGAGGCGGGAACACGTGTGACTCCCATGAATCAGCCAACATGAGAATCTCCCAACCCGCTTTGCTAAATATTAGCACAGCAGGATGGGAGAGTCACCTCCGTTTTCTGGGCCCATAGACTTTCTCGTATTCAGTGCCTCCAGCCAGTTCTTTATATGATGTGGACTGAATCAAATTATTCGTAGAGACCTCAGGAAGAGGTTGATGGAACTTTCACTATGAGGCAAATGCTTCAACCTTGCCTTTTGCAGGGATGTGTTCTGTTTTCCCACCATTGAGGATCAGGAAGTTATAAGCCCTCCCGCCTCTGGTTCCTTGTTGAATTCTCTACCATGACTCACAACTGGGTAAAGCAGGACCACAGAGCTGTGATCTGATTTGTTGGTTGTGTCATCATTTAGCTCTATCCATTGCATGGTGCTTTTGCTTCTTAGCACACATTTAGCCTGCTTCACAGAAACTGGGATCGACTGCAAAACCTATTTCATCGGCAATGATGGGCTTTTGCAATTCTATCAAAAGCTTGAAGGAGGCAATTTTCTCAAGTTCTGCAAATATTGACCAATGAAAATACAAATTGGGTAACAAATTGTCCCTATATTGGTCCCTATATGGGAATCTTCAACAATAGGCATAGCCTAAAGTCAAGGATATGTCATTAAGACGTTAGGACGGCGGCGTGGGCTCGTTGGGCCAAAGGGCCTGTTTCCCGTGCTGTGTTGCTCTTTGTTCTTTGTTCTTTGTTAAATCAAAATTATTGTACATATTTGGAGAAAGGAAGGATGATCTAGATGAGGGATTTTTGAACGGCTTGTTCTTGTTATAACACAATTACCCAGAAATATGACATTTCAAACCAAAGAATACAAATCTCGGTTTATTAATTTCATTCAGGAACACAAAGTTTGTTGATGTCGGGAAAGTTATTTTGTTTAAGATAAATCTCACTATACGTTAAACAATGGCTTTATTATATAACATTTTTTTGGTTAATGCAACAACATAAAAGCACATGGAAGTTGGGATTTTGACAGAGTCAGTAATAAGTAATTAGTTGCATCAAGGGTATAAAATATTGCAATGTTACATATTTAATCAATCAATTCACCAGATTTCAATCCAATCAATTGGTGCCATACCTCTCTGTAAAAAGATTTTAACTCTTTTGATCTGGAAAAGTAATGTATTCTTTTCTTCAAATTTTCCTATAGAAAAGCCATAACATGTGGAAGAGGAAGTGGAGATGATACAGGCAAAACAATCACCAGATGTGGAGCCCATGCCCTGTTCAAAAGATAGACGTCCAATATTTTAAATGAAAACTTTATTTGACTACAATTTTAAGAAATTCTCCTAAGGTACATGACATTTCTTTGAATACAAATTATTTTAGCAATATGTGATCAACTTACTTACATCTAAAGTTTGATTAAAGATGGAATTTTATCGTGGTGGTCAAGAGTCGTCTCCGGCGGGATTGTACAAACCTCAGACGTGTTCATAACATTCTGCCCATTATCTTATTTCAAAATGCAGTTATTTTGAAAATGTGCCAGGAATAATATGGACCATCCACTGGTAAAATTCTGGCAAGTTGAGTTTCTCGTGTTGTTAAAGCTGTGTCCGACTTTCATCCCTTCTCTATTTAATCTTGCACAATTCACAATCACCTTAATTATCTAATTCTTGTTTTTAAGTTTTTTCTGCATCCCATTTCAGTAGCTTTTCTGTATACATTTTCTAATCTTTCTTTTCAGTTCTTCTTTTTGATTTCTCTTGCATCTGTATATGAGACCATCTCTAATGCCAGGTGTAGCTGTTCACAGAAACAAGCTTTCATTAACATTCTTTCTCCTGGTTTCTTTCTTTTCTCTGCTTTCTTGTGCATTACTCTTTGGTTGTTAAAACATGTTTAGAATTTTTCTGTTTCCATTGTTACTTGGCTTTGCAATCTGTATTTTGTTTCTCATCCCCATTTCCAAGGTTGACAGTTATACCTTTCTCTGCTAAAGATGGTGTGATTTGATTCAGGGTTCTGCCTCTTTCAGCATCCTGTTTTAGTTTCCTGTCCTCTCTATGTAAATGTACAGCACAGGTCACTCACCCTCGCAGCCTGCTCCTCACTTCCATTTTCTAGCTCATTCACCACGGCTGAATTTCTGGAATTATCCTTCCCAGACTGTTTTTTGCCTCTGAAATTATTGACATTTTGTTTTTCTTGATCTGCCTCTTCATTCAGAAAATTGCTTGGAACAAACACAACAACTGATTGAGATTGCTGAATGTGGAATTATTTTACTCACATGAACTCACTCATGTAAGAGCCATTGTATTAATGTGTGCAATTAAAATATGTCATCTAATTATCCAGCATCAATGCTGTCCAGCATTTTCACATCTTTTATTTAATATTGAAGTTTAAAAATCTGTCTTTTTAAAAGAGGTGAAGCTGCTTCTGAAAAGTGAAGAGGGGGTTTGGGCCTCTCGGACTCTCGATGTTCTGATTTACACCACGCAGCTCAATGGATTCATCGAATGGTGATATTGCAGATGTGGCTGAAGAAAGAGGAGGAGGACATTCCCCATCGGGATCTCACTTAATAGGTTGTTTTATGTGAGGGACCGTGCCCTTGATATTAAAAATCCAGTCATCAAAGCATCTCCTTCTAGCCTAGAGCAGGCTACTTGAATAATGAGGAAGCAATTACACAGGACAGACAGAACTCATTTGTAGCTTAGCCCAGGCACAAAGATTACAGGTAAGAAGACATTTTTAGAGACTAGATTGAACATTGGAGATGTTTATGTGGATGGAATCTGAACATTGTTTTTGAATTGACAGAAGACATTTATAATACACAAATTGCATTTTCATTAGACTGATATATTCCACATTGTTTGTTGCGTCTGAGAGAGGAAAAACAATACAACTGAGAATAATGCTGATTGGTAAATTGAGAAAATCAAATCACAAGAAAGAGCCCCATTCTACATTCCGAACTCACAGTTTTTAATCTCTCAATAATTCAGTGGTTGGAGCTACTACAGACAGTTGCTAAAAGTGTTTAAATTGTTATCACTAAACTCTGGGTAAAATATGACTTTGTATATATGTATGTCATTTAAGATAGACTGAAAGCTCAACCAACCAAAGACTCTGCAAAGAATTTATTTCATTTTCCCCATCCATTTAATCCATGTAAATGTTCTTTTAAATTCATTCCTGGTGTACTTTAAGTTTATTTATTATTGTCACAAGTTGGCTTACATTAACACTACAGTAAAGTTATTGTGGAAATCCCCTAATCGCCACTCTCTGTCTCCTGTTCAGGTACACTGAGGGAGACTTTAGCATGGCCAAAGTATCTAACCAGCACATCTTTCAGTCTGTGAGAGGAAACTGGAGCACCCAGAGGAAACCTATGCAGACAAGGGGAGGATGTGCAACCTGAAGAGAAAATGCTGGAGAATCTCAGCAGATCTGGCAGTATCTGTAAGGAGAGAAAAGAGCTGATGTTTTGAGTCCAGACAGATGGCCCTTTGACAAAGCCAGAAGACAATTGGTCGTCTGGACTCGAAATATCAACTCTTTTCTCTCCTTATAGATGCTGCCAAACCTGCTGAAATTTTCCAGCATTTTCTCTTTTGGTTTCAGATTCCAGCATCTGCAGTAATTTGCTTTTATTTATATGGAAAAACATACAAACTCCACATAGACAGTGGCTCAAGCCAGGAATCGAACCTGTGTCCCTGGCACTGTGAAGCAGCAGTGCTAAACAGTGTGCCATCATGTAGCTCCATCACTAGCAAGTGTTTTTATTACCTGTCATTAATTTTCCTTGAAAAGGTGGTGGTGGGCTCCCATCCTGAATCAATGCAGTCCATGTGTTGTAGACACACCTAGAGTACTACTATCTAGGGAGCTCCAGGACTTTGACCCAGTGAAGGAAGATCAGGATGGTGAGTGACCTGGAGGGGAATTTGGTAGTGGTAGTGTTCCCATGTACCTGCTTCCCTTGCTCCTCTAGCTGGTAGAGGTCACAGGTCTGGAAGATGCTGTCAAAGGCAAATTGCTGCCGTGCATCTCATAGATAGTACACACTGCCTCCACTGTGGATCCATCTTGGAGAGAATGAATGCCTAGGTGGTAGGTGGAGTACCAATCAATTGGATTCTTTCAGACAAAATCTCAATATATCAATTGAAATCAAAGTAAATAAATATTTGCAAATATCCAGTTTCTGCATCTTTATGGTGAATGCATTGCATAAATTGCACTATAGTTTTGTATCGAGAGAATAATCTCAAATTCCAAATCTCAAGAAAAGTTCCATTGCTCTACCTTTGCAAAGTAAGAGAGAAATTGTCAAGTTACTGCACTTGTAGAGTCAAACACTCTAAAATGTTCTGGATTTTCATGATTCAGCATCCACACGTTACAAAGTGAAGCCGTAAGTGCAGTTCAGGCTCAGAAAATGTGAACATTATAAGCAGCTCAGTAGAAATCAGACCGTTTTGAAAATAAAATTCTTCATTCCCCAAAATAATACAATTATTATCCACAGAGTATTCTGCATCTGCCTAATGAGCAAAAGCTCATCACCATCTTCAAACAAGTGGAATTCTCCAGAAATGGCACAAAGAGGTTTTGAAACAAAACAGGTAGGGAAGAATGCAAGCATAAATACTGTAACCATTTGAAACATGCAAGACTATTTGTAACACGCGTGACATACTTAGTGAAATAATTGCAATTTAACTTTAATCTTTATTATAATGTAAACACTGATTGCCACTAGTATAATCAAATTGTTATGAAGACATTAAACAGTGGCACACATCCAAAAGAACAGTATGATTATGTGGTTTATATATACAACTGAAATTGTGTTTCTCCTTCCCTCTGGGCCAATCTGTAATTAAACAAAGTCCAATAAAAATATAATTGAATGGAGAAGTACTACACCAGGAGGAAACTAGAAAATAACTTTAACCAGAATGACAAACTTCCCAGATTCTGTGAAGGAGGGGCCATTCTTCCTGCTAATTTTCAATCAGACACAATCCTCAGAATTGAACCCCATTCGAATCAACACACAATTCACAAACCCTGTTAGTAAGTGACAGCATTCCCTTTTTATTAAAAAATAGCACTTTTTTTTATTCTGACTGCCAATTATCCCCTGGGCAATGCTGCTCTGTCTGTTGGGAGCATTCTCACCTTCAAGTTAGCCAGCTGTAATTTTAAATTCCATGTCTGTGTTTGAGCAGAAGAATCAAGGTTGGTACTCCCATGCAATATTGAGGGAGTGCTGTACAGTTGAAAGGTCCAGTCTTTTGGATGAGACTATAAACTGTGGATCTTTCTGCCTTTCTCATGGTTTGATGTAAAAAATCCCACGACACTATTCCAAATAGAAGAATTGTCCCCCATGTCCTGATCAATACTTATCCCTCAATCAACATAAAAAAAAGTAAACTCAACATATTATCCTATGTGTATGTGGGATCTTGCTCTGTGCAAATTTACTGTTACCACTCAGTGCACTTAGTTTAAAAAGTAAAGAATTGGCTGTAAAGAAATGTCCCAAGTTATTGGAATATGCTATATAATTACAGCTCTTTCTTTATTTGATAGAATAGTGCGTAATTCTGTGTGGTCATGTCCTCAGGTTGAGGATGTATTGTGCTGATTGCTGTCCAGATGATGTACTGTGTTACCTTTTCTTTTATCTGTAATAGCAATCTTGCTGACGTGTAAATCCTTTATTCCTTACTCCTGAACTTTCCTCCAGTTGCTCTGAAAAAGCTCCCTATATCCAAGTTCAGCCAGCGAGATGACTGCGGAACAGGAGGTGGTTCCTTGTTGCCTTCTTCATGCGTGCTGGACAGAAAAGACATTCCTCTTCCTGGAGGCTCCTGCCTCGGCCAGAGGCACTGTTGTCCCTTGTGATTCCAGCTCTTGCACACCATCCCTAGGGAAAATCAGGGGCATGGTACCCTTGAGATAGAATTATTGAGTCGCTACTGGGTTTGGACTGGTGGACTGAGCAATAATGGGAGGGATGGCCATCCCTGGCTCTCAATAACTTTCCTAACCCACTTTCCTCTTGATGAAATTAAAATGGCTAAGTGTTATTTACTCCACCCTTGAAGTTACAAAGCCAATGTTCAGAGTGGAGCAGTCAAACAGGAATCTATTCCTTGCTTGCTCCAAAAACTAAATTCACCATCCGATTGAATCCAATTCATGGTCCCCACAAGAGAGTAAGAAGTCTCACAACACCAGGTTAAAGTCCAACTGCCGGCTCCACAGGAGAGACAAACAAGGTTTGAAGCTGACAGGATGAGATACTGCAGCCACCCTGGGGTTTGATCTGATTCCGTGTTGTCGATTTGCGGCCGGACATTTGACACAATGACCCATTCAGCACTGACCATCCCGCCAACCTGGAGCCTTGAGGCGGCCAGCGCTGATTGGCTGGGAGCGGG
This sequence comes from Sphyrna mokarran, assembly GCA_024679065.1. Classification (NCBI taxonomy): domain Eukaryota; kingdom Metazoa; phylum Chordata; class Chondrichthyes; order Carcharhiniformes; family Carcharhinidae; genus Sphyrna; species Sphyrna mokarran. The sequence goes on from JAGIQG010000024.1 coordinate 2,716,207, forward strand.
GGGAAGCCACTCCTCTCCGCTGTGATTGGTGGGTCCAGGGCTCTGTGATTGGCTGGGGGAGCTGTCAATCAGCGGGATTGTATCCATGGGGCGCGGGTTGATGTGGAGACAGGAATTGATGAGGGGATGAGCCGGGAGCGGCTGCTCTGAAGCTTCGCTGCTGCAAGAAAGGGGCTTTCGGCAGCCGCGACATTGATTATTTGGGGGAAAGTCGCCGGGTTTCCTTCTTCCCCCCCCCTCCCCCCCTTTTCCCGGAGAAAATGGTGCAGCAAACCAAGAGTTCGGGGGGCAGTCCGAGCAGCAGCTGCAGGGAAGCGGCAGACAGCGGCATCAGTGACATGAGCGCAGCTTCCAGCCCCAACCCCGGCTTCTCGGCTCATTCCGGGGAAGCTCCCTGGAGCGCTGCCTCCGGCAAAGCCGAGGAGGAGGCGGCGAGCTGTAACCCGGACTGGTGCAAAACCCCCACCGGCCACATCAAGAGGCCCATGAACGCTTTCATGGTGTGGTCTCAGATCGAGAGGAAGAAGATCATGGAGCAAGTGCCCGACATGCACAACGCCGAGATCTCCAAGCGCCTGGGCAAGAAATGGAAGATGCTGAAGGACAATGAGAAGACGCCGTTCATCAGAGAGGCGGAGCGCCTGCGGCTCAAGCATATGGCCGATTATCCCGATTACAAATACAGACCCAGGAAGAAAGTCCGCTCCGAGGCGGCGGCGGAGGAGAAAAGCTGCAGGAAGGAGATGAAATCCTGTAAGAAGCACAGCCGCCCGCAGAGGGGAGAGCTGACCAGCAACCCCCCAGTCTCCTACCTCCTCCTCCTGCTTTAATACTTCAATAAAACCCGCTCCTTTTCCAAGATTCTGGTCGCTATCCTCATTTTCTCTCCCTCATTTTGTCTCGCAACTCTTCCCAGCGCCCTGAGATGCATCCAGAGGTGCTATATAAATTCCGTGCTTGGGGATGAATCCTCAGTTCCTTTGTAGGCTGCTGAGGATGACTGACAGAAGGGGGTGATAGAAAGGCTGGACTTCATGATGGGACAGCCTGGGGAAGGGCAGAAAGAGGGGTTCCTGTCATCGTCGCCCCTTCATTGGGGAGTAGGCAAATAGGGAGGGAAACTGAAACATACAACTCATCCAGTCTTAGTTAATCTCACTTCAGTTCTGGACAATCGCCTGAAACTACAATTTGAGTTTTTAGAATCCCGACAGTGCAGAAGGAGACCATTCGGCCCATCAAGTCTGGACCTACCACAATTCCACTCAGGGTCTCGTGCTGTAACGCCACACATTTATCCTGCTAATCCCCCGACACCAGGGTCAATTTAGCATAGCTAATCCACCCAATCTACACAACTTTGGATTGTGGGAGGGAACTGGAGGAAACCCACACAGACATGGGGAGAACATGCAAACTCCACGCAGTCACCCGAGGCCAGAATTGAACCTGGGTCCCTGGCACTGCGAGGCAGCAATGCTAACCACTGGCATTGTACTGACCCGATATTACAATTCATTAACTTTTAAAAATGAGTGGCTTAGTGAAGAATAGCCAATGCATTTTTGACAAATGTTATAGATTTTTGAAGAAGGTCCAATAGGAAAGATTTTAAAATCCAATAAATAATACATTTACATTCTCAAAAGACATTCCATAGAAATATACACCACAAAAGGAGGCCATTTGGCCCATCATGTTGATACCAACCAACAAGCAGCTATCCAGTATTATCTTTGCAGTTCTTGGTCCATAGTCCTGTAGTGAATATCTGATTACTCTTCAAGATGTTACTCAGGTTTCTGCCTCAGCAATGAGCTCCAGATTCTCAGTATCCTTTGGATGTTTTAGCTTTTACACTAAATCTCTGCCCCCTGGTTCAGACCCTTCAACCCCAATCCAGTAAATCTCCACCCCTCAATTTCAGACACTTTTGTTTAGCCTGCCCTCTGCCTTCTCTGTTCAAAGAAAACCTCAAAATATTCAATCTTTCCTCATCTGGAGCCCAACATCCTCATAAATCTCCTCTGTATCCTCGCCAGTGTAATCACCATCTTTTCCAATAGTGTGGTGACCAGAACTGCGCACAGTAATCCAGCTGTGACCTAACTAGTGTTTCATACAGTTCCAGCATAACCTCCCTGCTTATATTCTATACCTCAGCCAATAAAAGCAAGCATCCTATATACCTTCTTGACCAGTTTGGTTAATTGAGCATTCATCTCCAGGTACCTGTGGTCATGTATTCCAAGGTCCCTCTGTTCCTCTACATGTGTCCGTATGCTCCCATTTATTGTAGATTCCTGTTAGCCTTTTCCAAAAGTTTCACCTCACTCATCTCTGGATCGAACTCCCATTTGCCATTGTCCCAATCATTTGACTCATCCATTGATATCTTCCCACTGTCAACAGCATTCTGTTTCACAATCACCCACACTCCCAGTTTTTGTATTCTGAAAAGGACAAAGAAAAGTACAGCACAGGAACAGACCCGTAAGCCCCCCAAGCCTGTGCTGAATATGATGTCTTAAATAAACCAAAAAAACCTTGTGTCTTTACTCAGTCCACATCCCCCTATTTTCTCCCTTTTTATGTACCCATCCACATGCCTCTTAAATATTGCTATTGCGCCTGCTTCCACCACCTTCTCTGGCAGCACATTCCAGACACCCACCACTCTGTGTCAAAAATATTCCCCACATATCTCTCTTAAACTTTTCCCCTCTCACTTCGAACCTGTGCCCCCTTCTAATTGAAAACATCTTAATTACACCCTCCTTCTCCCCACCCACACATATACGCAAATCCAAATCATTTATACATACACAACAAGAAAGAGACTTGATACCAAACCCCACCAGAGACAGCCTTTCAGTCACAAAAACACCCATCAACAATTACTCAATACTTCCTGGCTGAGTCACTTTTAGATCCAAATTGTCACTTTGCTTTAGACACAGTGGAAGAGTTAGAAATGGGGCTTCTCATGGTCAGTGCTATATCCACTATCCACTGATTTAGATTTGGGTACAGGGAAATCAAAAGAAACTGATTGATTACACAAAAATCAGAGGTTTGATAACCAGCAAACAAAAGTGAAAAAGATGTCAACACGGAAAGATTAGTGGAATTTAGAGACAGATGGCAGATACAATTTCATTTAGATACAAGTGTGAGATATAAATATTCTTTGGTACAAAATTAACTGGAAATGGGATAGAGAAATCAATTGTTGAGGTAGCAAAAGAATGGATAAAGATTTGATTGGCATTTGAGGAGAAATAGTGGTAGAGAAGAAGCTAATGTGTGAAAGGTACAATATGGGTTTCTACTAACTCACACTTTAAAATTCGATGCCACAAACCCTGAGGAATCTCAGTTGTGATAATAACATTGAATTTCGCAATCCTGGGGCAGGTAGAATATTTCTGCTGCTGAATCCTATCCATATGCAAATACTAAATAAAAACAAGATTAGCCTCAATTTTGATACTCTAAACTGGATGATATTGGAACCCCAGTGGCCATAATTCATATCTGAACACAAAAGGTGAGTGCCATCGGATTACTGGACTATCCAGGGCCTGAAAATAACTGAATCCAGCATTCACACACAAACATGCACACACACACACATCAAACAGGAATTTCCTCTCTCTATAGACACAGCCCATTAGCCTCCCCAAGATTGGGTATTAAAGGTGGCCAGTATTTGACTTCCTCCCCTTGGGTAGGTATGAAATCAAAGCTATTGACACTTTGGAGATGTTTTTCCATCCTGCTAGAAAGGCAACAGGTTTAATTTTAATGAAGCGATTTTTGTGACATGTACAGAATATATTATTTTTGAAATCTATAGGAAGCCATACTGCGTGCAATCCAATCAAGTCTTGCACTGAATTAAGTAACTTCAGGCAGGATTTCAGCCTAGCCTGTACATCATCCATATACAATAAAAAAATGACAAGGGAAAAGTCCCAACCTGCTTTGGAAAAATCGCAAAGTCAAGATTACTGAGTGCCCAAGGTTATTCTTCTTGTGACTCTCAGCTTTATTTACTCCTGATTTTAATATCTTCAATATCTTTTCCCTGTGAATTTCTGCTTCTATTGTCAAAGCAGTCAGTTTCCTTGCCAACATGTTTGTGGAGTTGACCAATAATTGCTGGCATACGCAGCGCTGGGAGAATAGGAATGTATTGTACAGCAGTTTCCATAGTGCTGGATGAATTGGATGAGAGACACCGCTTCACAGTGACCTCCCTCCCCCCTACCCCACCCACCCACCTTCCCCAAGCATCTGCTCCTGCATTGGTCAGGCAATGTACTTTTCACAACTATTCAACTGAACCTTCTCTGAACCTGACCTTATTCCTAAATGAGTATTTTGAGTATCTAGAAAATGCAGGAAGAAATATTTATTGATTTCACGTTGGCACTCATTCAAAATCAGGAAAATCTGGGCCAGAAACTGCATAAGTTCAGATCGGTCCTTTAATCTACTGATTTCAATCCCAATCTACAGACTGACTGCACTCATCGCTGGCTGAAAGGGAAAGTTGTCACTTTGAGGAATTATCCAATTAAGAGAAAGGGCAGTTCTGCAATTTTATGTACGTTCACTTTAGATACAGCATTGTTGTGTCAGGTACAAACTCCGGAAATTAACAAGAATCTCTACTCTCTTTTCCACTTGTTACTGGTATTATGTTGCTGTAGGGGCAATTCAAGGCAAAAACACAAAATGCTGGAAAATCTCAGCAGGTCGAACAGCTTCTGTGGAGAGAGAATCGAGCCAGCATTTGGATGATCCTTTGTCAGAAGCGTTGGCAGAATTTTCCGGCCATTCACACCAGTGGGATTCTCTTGTCCCACCGCAGTGGCTGAGTGTCAAATTCTCTGTCCTCACTTGCAGGGGCAACACGGTGTAAATGGCACCAACCATTGGTTCCATTCTCCACGGAGCATGTCAGACCTGCTGTGATTTTCCAGCATTTTCTCTTTTTGTTTCAGACCCAGCATGTGCAGCAATTTGCTTTTATCCAAGCTGTTCATTTGTTTTGAGATGTTTTTTCAGGTCGCTTTGGTGATCTGGAAGGGTCATAACTCCTCGATCATGTTCAGCTTTCTCCCAACAGGATGTTGAGACTCTGGTCAGAATTTTACCGGCATTTTCCGTTGGCCTTGGCAGGATCGTACAAACCTCAGGCGGACATCCCACTAAAACTCTATCCTGTGTCACTCTCCTTAGCTTATTCAGTAGAATAATTGCTAACAATTTCTCTTTAAGAGTAAGTAGCAGCCTTACAGAACTTGCTTACTTGGTCCATCCTACATTCTGCAGCCAACCGACATTCTTGTTAAACTTTCTGTGCACATTTTTCATGCTCAATTCTAATGAAGAAAAATTTGACAAAGCCAGCATGCCAGGCTAACATTGTACCAAACTGGCGCTGGTATATCTGAAGTTATCAGTGTGATTAAAACAGTGAAACATCAGACTACACGCTGGTTCCACTGCCTGATCCCAGCCCCATCTTCGATGGACCTCAACAAAAGAGCCAAGCAATGGAAAGGACCTTCTCACAGCAGAGACGCTGGGAGAGACATGGACCTAAGGTGTGAGGGATGACCGGAAAGGCCATGGGAGGTCATCAATAGATCTACCTGGAGTACAGGCTATCTTATTGAGCAAGTGGAGGCTTGTCCAATGGGAAGCAATCCATGTGGGGTTTAAGTCTGTAGCTTTACCTGAACCAGTGTCATGACCCCAGGGTGAAGACTGGGAGTAAGCTATGAGAGTGCCCTTTTCCTTTGGTGCACAATAAAGGGTGTTGACGAAGAAAACCAGTGTGTGGCTGAATGATCACATTGACATAGCCCTTGATAGTTCTTTCTCTACTGATTTGCTGATTAGCATCCATAGAATTCCTACAGTACAGAAGGAGGCCATTCAGCCCATTGAGTTTATACTGACCACAATCCCCTCCAGGACCTATTCCTATAACCTACTAACTAGGGGCAATTTAGCATGGCCAACCAACCATACATTTTTGGACTGTGGGAGGAAACCGGAGCACCCAGAGGAACCTATGCAGACATGGGGAGAATGTGCAAACTCCACACAGATAATGACCCAAGCTGGCAATCAAATCCAGGTCTCTGTGATGCAGCAGTGCTAACCACCATGCCATCCTTCCATCAACCTTCTAAACTCTTCCATCAACCAAGTGTTATGTCCATCACTTAAATTTCATCTTCTGATGCTTCAGGTGCCTACACTAGATAAGATTATTCTGTGACTTCCTGTGTAGTCCAAGGATCACAGAAATCTGGAGAACTGTGCCTCTGATAATTCCATCTGGAAAAAGTGGAAAACAAACCATTTAGTCAAAACACCAGCTATCTGGCCAGTCTGCAAAAAAACAGGATCTAAAAAAACAAGTAACAATTAATAATTATTGATTAATTAACAAAGCACAATCATAGCTGAATTAAAATCAATGTCTCCCAAGTAAGAGTAAATACAAAATAAATTGAATATTCCATGTAGGCTGAAGATCAAAGCAGGGCAGAAATCAAATGCAAAATTGAAAAAAGTGGCTGAAAGCCTCAGTTCAATCATGTGATTTCCCTTTGGGCTCCACAAAGAGAAATATCCATGTCCCATTCCCCCAATAACACCCTCCCCCTACCCCCCCCCACCCCCCCAACCATCTCTGCCACAGGATTTAGACCCAGAAATCCTGAACTTTGGTTAACTTATCAGGTGAGCTGTAAACTTCGACAGGTTCAAACTCTTCCAGCAAATACACAGACACATTGAAACCAGAGAAGTTTCACCTGTCTCCATCACAGCATTGCCTGCTCTGGGCCATTCTCAAACTGACCTTAAAGTTAATTATCCTCATTTACAATTCATTGTTGGTCTGATGGAGTAAATGGGGTTTAAAACTTTTTGGGTTCACTGACTGCTTTTCAACTATTTCAGCCCTAATTCCCAAAACAAAAACATTTCTCTGGACTGCATTTATTTGTAAGCAGTGTGGGCATCATGGACGGGATTTTATGGTCTCACTCATCCTGAGACTGTAAAATCCTGCCCGATGTTAACGGACATTTCCATTGTTTGTCCCTCGCTCACATTGATTCCCACGATGAGCAAGGTGGTAAAATCCCAGCTCATGTCTCCAGTTATCCATTAAGTAATCTCACCTTCTCTTAACTTTCTACCTGTTAATCTCTTAAAGAAAAATGATCCAACACTTTAAGTGTAGTAGACTCTGAGTTGCTTTATCCTATTTCTAGAGTTAATATTAAATTCCGAAAAGTACAAGTTATATACTGAAAGTTTCATGAGAATGAGAGGTGACCTTATTGAAGTGTATTAGATCCTGAGGGGTCTTGATAGGGTGGATATGGAGACGATGTTTGCCCTTTTGGAAGAGATAAAAACTATGGGTCACCTTTTAAAACAAAGAGATCTTCCGTTTAAACGGAGATGAGGACAATGTTTCCACTCAGAGAGTTGTGAGTCTTAGGGACGCACTTCCCCAGAGAGCAGTGGAGGCTGTCTCTTGAATATTTTTAAGGCGGAGGCAGATTTAGTCTCTTATTAGTCAAGAATCTAAGGTTATGAGGAATAGGCAGGAATTGGAGGCCACAATCATATGTGCCACGATCTTATTGAATGGCAGAGCAAGGCTGAGGGGCTGAATGGCCTACTTCTGTTCCTTGTTCACATGTTTGTATGAACCATGAATATTTGTAACAACAGGCTAAACTACTGGAAAACAAGGTGGCAAATGGAACATAGTATGAATAAGTATGAAGTTATTCATGTTTTTAACAAGAATAGAGAAGAAGAATGTTTTCAAATGGCTTGAAATTTCTAAATATTAATATCCAGAATAAGGATTTAGGCAAGACCAAATCTGGAGTAATTCCTGGAGTTTCCATCTCCATTTGTAGGGATGTTATGGAACCAGAAAGTTTCTGTCTCCAAAGACGCTGCCAGATTTGCTTTTTTTTTGTCTTTATTTCAGATTTCCCCATCTTCAGTTTTGTTCTTTTAGTGAAAAACACCAAACTTGGAGAGAGTACAGCGCAGGTTCACTAAATTAATTCCCTGGGATGAGAGGGTTGTTCTATGATGTAAGGTTGAGTAAATTAGGTCTATACACACCACAGTTCAGATGAATGAGAGCCGGTCTCATTGAAATGTAGAAGGTGCAGGAGGGGCTTGACAGAGCTGTTTCCTTGGGGAATCTCAAATACAGAGGCACAGTCTCAGGGTTGATTATCTATCATAGAGCATCATAGGATCTCTACAGTGCAGGTGGAGACCATTCAGCCCATCAAACCTGCACCGACCACAATCCCACCCATGCCCTATCCTCATAATCCCATGTATTTACCCTGCTAATCCTCTGACACTAAGGGACAATTTAGTATGGCCAATCCACCCAACTCACACATCTTTGGAGTGTGGGCAGAAACCAGAGCACCCAGAGGAAACCCAAACAGACATGGAGGGGGATCATACAAACTCCACACAAACAGAGGCCAGAATTGAACCTAGGTCAGTGGCACTGTGAGGCAGCTGTGCTAACCACCATGCCACCATGTTTATTTACACTTGTTATGATTGTAATGAGGAGAAATGTCTTCACTCAGAGGATTGTGAGCCTTTGGAATTCTCTACCCAAATGATTGTGGATGCTTTATCTCAGGGAATTAATGGAGAGTGGGTTTGAAACAGAAGATTCACGATAATCACACTGAGTGTTGGAACGGGCTTAGTGGGACATATGGCTGACTCCCCCTTCTATTAGGAATTTGACACAAAGTGAATATTATGCTGTAACTACTGGGTTTATACAATTTTTTTTAACAGTTTACAAATCACAATCTATCAATTTGCCCATCTAACTATTTAAATAAAGATACAATTTCACTGAAAGGTAATTAGTTTGATCAGTTGAATGTTTTGTTTTATATAACACAGATTCTTGCACACCCCCAAACACTCTTCTCTGTATTAAATACTTACAAAAAACAAAAAAGAATGTCCAGATGTGTTAACCATGATAATATGCATCTGTGAGCCAACAGACTGTTGTCACTGAAGTGAGAAATGGTTTAGAATCCAGAAAACAGCTAATTGTTTTTTGAAAATATTGCAATAAAACTGTCTGAATAATCTATTTATATTCTGCTGGCTTTCATTTTCCTACAGGTTAATTAACAAATTAAAGACAATTTCACATATTAAAAATCTATTCATAGATATAAGTACTGATGGCCAATCTACCACACCTGTCTATAAAAATCCATAATTCTTAATATATTGCTAAATAAAAGAGATTATAGTCACATAAGTAACTTTTTTATTTCTGTTGTTGACATTGTAAGGGAGTTTTGTTTATTTGCACTTATTAGCCCCATCTTTTTAATGTTCATTTTCAATAACATCTACAAAAGAATTCGTAATGAAACCAATTGATTATTAGATCTGATATTCTTCACGCCAATTCCTCCCATGCAGTCACTGTTAATGAGAGGAAGGAACAAACATTTTGCTGAAAAACTGGTTCCCTGGACTTTACCAAAAAAACGTCAGTGATGTCAATAATACTTGTTTCTCAAAGGCCTTTGGAAATAAATATTGCAAGATTCAACTGGGTTCAATAGGTTTCATTTAAAAAGAGCAAGCATCCTGTCATGCTGCAATAGGCAGAGTGACACATTCGGGCAGTTATAAAATTCACTTCCCATTCGGCACCACACAAAACCACACACACTCATTAATCTCTCTGTTGAGAAGGATGCTGACAGCTATCCAGATATCAAGAGAGTTCCACAGACTAAACAGCCTGTCATGCTCTCAAGTTGCCAGCTGGCCAATAAGGGTTACCTTAATTTTATCATTAGGACTCGTGGTTTATGAGGCAAAATTATGGAAATCTGGAAGGAATTTTCTAAAATATAATTCTAAAGTGCAGTACACTTAGAAACAAAACACAAATTAAAGTTCAAATCATTTTAATTGCAATAAGGTCTGACATAGTGGGACTGAATTTCTCTGACGCAGCAACATAATAATGTTATACTTTTTAGTATTTTTGCCAAGTCTGCCATCACAGCATGGTTTATGAGGATCCAGGGCTGAAGATACACTTTGCACTAACACTAAACAATACCTCCTGCCATTACTTAAGACAAGGAACATATCAACGAGGGGGAAAGTTACTAACAACACAGAATTTTGTTTAAGTTGTATTAAAATCCAGTTTCACCTGCTCATTATTTTCTGACAGCAGGTAAAAGAACATAATCACACACTTTCCCCAAGGTGACCAAAGGATACCAAATGAAATGAGTACTAACACTTCTTTATGAATGATTTTGTACCATGGAAAATTATGGTATGTTCATTTAGATACTTCCATTGAAGGAGCAGTAGAAATATATAAAGAGATTAGTCATCAATTATGTGGTTAATGGCTATTTCATTAGAATATACACAGTACTCTCCTGCGTTAATGCCAATGGGCTTTGTGGCATTTCACACGTCTGCCTGTTTGAGGGTGGTGTAGAGATGCCGGCGTTGGACTGGGGTAAACTCAGTAAAGTTTCACAACACCAATTTTAAATCCAACCAATTTATTTGATAGTAAATTCGTGAGCTTTCGACACTATGGCCTTCGTCAGGCAAATGCAGTTTTCTGGTCTGCAATAACACTCATACCAACACAGACAGTCAGAGATTGCTGATTAGAATGCAAATCCTTACATCTAACCTGCTATTCAAGTGTTAAAGTGGCGAACAAGGTGTGTGAAGGGAATCCTGAGCATTGGTTAGAGAATTGTGTATTTCCTCCAGACAGCACAGTAAGTGAGGTTTTTTGCTAACCCAGGCAAGTTACGGGGGTTACAGATAGTGTGTCATGAAGCCAAGATCCCTATTAAGACCGTCCTCATGTGTGCGGAACGATACCAAAGGGACTACAGATCACGAACCCACTCAGGTCAACCTATAACACGGACTACGCTGAGAGGCTTTGCCGTCGTACCTCTCTCACACTCCTCAATCACCTCGTACACCAGCTCTATAGCAAACACCGCACCCTGGAGAGTAAAATGGAATACATATTCTCAACTTGCGCTCAGGACGCAGATCAGCTGCGAAACTTTGCCAAGCAGATGAGACAAAGAAACTACACCATTTACATGCACACCAAGAACAGGAAACTTGAAAAACTCGGCATCGCCACCAGTAACAACCAAACCTCCCTTGGCACCACAGTAGAAAACAACACTACCGCAGGGAGGTCCATTGTTAACCTGTTGGACTACACACTTCAATCAGAGGAAATCAAAGTTCTCAGCCGAGGGTTCAATTTCTGTCCCACCACCAAAATGGACCCCATCAGTCTTGCAGCAGATACAGAGGAATTCATCAGGCGAATGAGGCTGCGTGAGTTCTTCCACAAACCCCAAGAGGCCAATAGCGGACTCAATGAGACAGCTAATGAACCAGAACAGCCGACAGAAGGATCCGCAGTGCAGCAACCGAAGAGGAATGAATCCAGTTGGACTCCTCCAGAAGGCCGCTGCCCCCGACTGGACATGTCATTGATGACGATGAACATCTCGCTAGGGCCATCCCCACCCCCCCCACTTCTTGCTTTCAGACAACCGCACAACCTCAAACAGATCATTGTTCGCAGCAAACTACCCAACCTTCAGGAGAACAGTGACCACAATACCACACAACCCTGCCACAGCAACCTCTGCAAGACATGCCGGATCATAGACATGGACGACATCATCAAACGTGAGGATACCATTCACCAGGTACACGGTACATACTCTTGCAACTCGGCCAACGTTGTCTACCTAATACGTTGCAAGAAAGGATGTCCCGAAGCATGGTACATTGGGGAGACCATGCAGACACTACGACAGCGGATGAATGAGCATCGCTCAACAATCACCAGGCAAAACAGTTCCCTTCCTGTGGGCGAACACTTCAGCAGTCATGGGCATTCGGCCTCCGACCTGCGGGTAAATGTTCTTCAAGGGGGCTTTCGTGATACACGACAGCGCAGAGTCGCTGAACAGAGACTGATAGCCAAGCTCCGCACACATGAGGACGGTCTTAACAGGGATCTTGGCTTCATGACACACTATCTGTAACCCCCGTAACTTGCCTGGGTTAGCAAAAAAACCTCACTTACTGTGCTGTCTGGAGAAAATACACAATTCTGTAACCAATGCTCAGGATTCCCTTCACACACATTGTTAGCCACTTTAACACTTGAATAGCAGGTTAGATGTAAGGATTTGCATTCTAATCAGCAATCTCTGACTGTCTGTGTTGATATGAGTGCTATTGCAGACCAGAACACTGCATTTGCCTGACGAAGGCCATAGTGTCGAAAGCTCGCGAATTTACTATCAAATAAATTGGTTGGATTTAAAATTGGTGTTGTGAAACTTTACTGAGTTTGAGGGTGGACCAATATGAAAGAAGCAGAGATTCCAGACTGCCTGCCTCTTTGTTCCGGGCTGGACAAAATAGGGAAGGTCTCTATTTGTATCAGACCCTCAATGGATCCTATCAATCTTTCATTGTATCGTGATGTATTTCCCCATCCAAACCAAATGGGAAACTCCCACAATATAGATTGTGAAATTAACATGAACATCACACCTTACTTGGAAAATGGTTTGAATTTGTGAAAAGTCACATGATTGGACAGTCGTGCTTTCTTGGTCTGCTTAAAGGAACAGTTGGAATGTGTTTGCAGTTAAAACCATGGAAATCATCAAAACTATCATAGAACATAGAACACTACAGCACAAACAGGCCCTTCGGCCCACAAGTTGTGCCGAACACATCAAAACCTACCCAGCCATAGACCTATCTATACCCCCAATCCCATTGGATCCCATATACTCATCCAGAAGTCTTTTAAAAGACCCCAGCGAGTTCACCTCGACCACCACCGACGGCAGCCGATTCCATTCACTCACCACCCTCTGAGTGAAAAACTTTCCCCTAGCATCCCCTCTGTACTTGCTTCCCTGCACCTTAAATCTGTGCCCTCTCGTCACAACCATTTCAGCCCTGGGAAATAGTCTCTGAGAGTCCACCCTATCTATTCCTCTCAACGTCTTGTAAACCTCTATCAGGTCGCCTCTCAACCTTTGTCTCTCCAGGGAGAACAGTCCCAGCTCCCTCAACCAGTCTTCATAATTTTTCATAATCTTCAAAATTTTTATAAATGATCTGGATGAGGGTATTGAAGGATGGATTAGTAAATTTGAAGATGACACTAAAGTCGGTGGAGTGGTAGATAGTGAAGAGGGGTGTTATAGTTTGCAGAGAGACTTGGACAAGTTGCAGAGCTGGGCCGAGAGGTGGCAAATGGTGTTTAATGTGGAAAAGTGTGAGGTAATGCACTTTGGCAGGAATAATAAATGTGTAGAGTATAGGGCTAATGGTAGGATTCTTAATAGTGTTGATGAACAGAGGGATCTAGGTGTATTTGTGCATAGATCCCTGAAAGTAGGCAGTCAAGTCGATAAGGTTGTTAAGAAGGCATACGGAGTCTTAGCTTTTATTGGTAGGGGGATTGAATTTCGGAGCCGCAACGTCATGTTGCAACTGTACAAAACTCTAGTGCGGCCACACTTGGAGTATTGTGTGCAGTTCTGGTCCGCACATTATAAGAAAGATGTGGAGGCATTGGAGAGGGTACAGAGGAGGTTTACCAGGAGGTTGCCTGGTAGGGAGGGCAGGTCTTATGAAGAGAGGCTGAGGGATTTGAGGTTGTTTTCGTTAGAAAGGAGGCGGCTACGAGGGGACCTTATCGAAACATATAAGATGATTAGAGGTTTAGATAGGGTGGACAGTGATAGCCTTTTTCCTATGATGGAGAAAGCTAGCACAAGGGGACACAGCTTTAAATTAAGGGGTGATAGTTATAGGACGGATATCAGAGGTAGGTTCTTTACCCAAAGGATGGTTCGGGAGTGGAATGCCCTGCCTGCAGCAGGTGTAGATGCGCCAAGTTTGGTGGCGTTTAAGAGGTTAGTTGATAAGTATATGGAAGAGAAGGGAATGGTTTAGTTTGGAGGGTCATTGCTTTTTATATTGGTCGGCGCAACATCGAAGGCCGAAGGGCCTGTTCTGTGCTGTAATGTTCTATGTTATATGTTCTATAAGGCATGCCTCCCAATCCAGGCAACATCCTTGTAAATCTCCTCTGCACCCTTTCAATGGCTTCCACGTCCTTCCTATAGTGAGGCGACCAGAACTGCGCACAGTACTCCAAGTGTGGTCTGACAAGGGTCCTATAAAGCTGCAGCATTACCTCCTGACTCCTGAACTCAATCCCTCGATGAATGAAGGCCAGTACACCGTAAGCTTTCTTAACCACATCCTCCACCTGGGAGGCCGATTTGAGAGTCTTATGGACCCGGACCCCAAGATCCCTCTGCTCTTCCACACAGCTAAGACTCCTACCTTTGATAGTGTACTCATTCATCCCGTTGGATCTGCCAAAATGGACCACAACACATTTATCCGCGTTGAAGTCCATCTGCCACTTCTCCGCCCAGTCTTGCATCCTGTCGATGTCATGCTGCAACTTCTGACATCCCTCCAGACCATCCACAACACCACCGACCTTCATGTCATCGGCGAACTTACTCACCCATCCCTCCACTTCCTCATCCAGGTCATTTATGAAAATGACAAACAGCAAGGGTCCTAGAACAGATCCCTGGGGCACTCCACTGGTGACCGACCTCCATGCAGAAAAAGAGCCATCCACAACCACCCTCTGCCTTCTGCAGGCAAGCCAGTTCTGGATCCACAAGGCCAAAGCCCCTTGGATCCCATGGCCTCTCACCTTCTATCAATTCAACATTTCTTTGAATCAGACATGGAAGCAAATTGTGTGACATCAGGCAACCAAAGTACAAAATTCCAGTTTCAAAGTTCACCCGAGAACCGACCTCCGAGAAATTTAACTACACAAAATCTGATAAACTGGGGTGAATCCTTCCTGTAAAAACCCTCACCTCAACCAAAATCATTCAAAAGCCATGTGGTAGACTGCAGTTTGCAAAACAGAGACTGAGATAACCATAAAAAGAATTTTTTTTCTTTCTTTTTTTTCTTTTCTGCAAAAGAATTTTACTTTACCCATTTCTAACCTTAGTGTGTGTGAGAACGAAGGTGTGAGATGTTCTGTTTAATTCGGGGGAATGTGTGAGAATAAATAATGTCTTTATATTTAAACTCACAAAGGTTTGCTGTTTAATTATTATTAAATTGGGATACACACTCCAAGAACACATCTCCTTCATACAGGACATAATTCTTAGAGAAAAAAGAGAACACATATATTTTGCCGGTGACAGTAGGTAAGAACATGATAAGAACATAAAAGATAGGAGCAGGAGTAGGCCATCCAGCCCTTCGAGCCTGCCCCGCCATTCAATAAGATCGTGGCTGATCTGGAGTGTATCAGTTCCACTTTCCTGCTTTCTCCCCATAATCCTTAATTCCCTTGTCTACCTATCTACCTATGGCTTAAATATATTCAACAAGATAGCCTCCAACACTTCAATGGGCAGAGAATTCCAGAGATTCACCACCCTTTGACTGAAGAAGTTTCTCTTCAACTCCGTTCTAAACTGCCCCTCCCCCCTCCTTATTCTGAGGCTGTGCCCTCTAGTTCTGCTATCGTTTCTAAGCAGGAAGATAAATATGAGGTCACCTACTTTGGATCTAAAAAGAATAGAACAGAGTATTTTCTAAATGGTGAAAAGCCAGAAATAGTGAAGCTCCAAAGAGACTTGGGGACACAGGTACACAGATGTTCAAAAAGTCATGAACAGAAACAAAAAACAAACAGAAAAGCTAATGGAATGCTGGCCTTTACACCCACTGAAAGAATCCACAGCAATGGAACTCATGTTTCAGTTATACAAAGCCCTGGTTGGACCACACACAGAGGACTTGAACGTTTCTGGGTACCACACCGCCACAGACCACAGTCAGTAAGCATAGGCAACAACACTTCTCCTTAATCATCCTCAACACTGGTGCTCCACAAGGCTATGAGCTCAGCCCCTTATTAGATTCCTTTATACACTTATGACTGTGTGGCCAAATTCCCTTCTAACTCCATTTTCAAATTTGCTGATGACACCATCTTAGTGGGTTGATTCTCAAACAATGATGAGATGGAGCACAGGAAAGAGTTTGAGAATCTGATGAACTGGTGCAACAGCAATAATCTCCCCCTCAATGTCAGCAAAACAAAGGATATAATCATTGATTTCAGGAAGTGTACTGGAGGGTATGCCCCTGTCTACATCAAAGTGATGAAGTGAGAGCTTCACATTTCTAGTGTTCAGATCACCAACAACCAATCCCTTTACAGCGATGCTGGAGTAAAGAAAGCCTCTATTTTCTCAGGAGGCTGAAGAAATTCTGTATCCACTACAACTCTCACTGATTTTTACTGATACTCTATAAAAAGCATTATTTCTGGTTGCGTCACAGCTTGGTATGGCTCCTGCTCTGCCCAAGATTGCAAGGATTGTGAGTGTAGCCCAGTCCATTATGCAAAGCAATTTCCCATCCATTGACTCTGTCTACACTTCCTGTTGCCTTGGAAAAGACATACTCTCTTCCATCTTCTTCCACCAGGAAAAAAATACAAAATCTGAGAGCAGGTATCAACTGATGCAAGACTAGCTTCTTCCCTGCTGGCATCAGACTTCATACATTAAGTTAATCTTTCTCTACACCTCTGTAACTGCCACACTATATTCTGCATCCTCTTCTTTCCTTCTCCCTGATGTACTTTATGAATGGCATGTTTTGTCTGTATAGTGAGCAAAAAACAATACTTTTCTCTATATCCCAATAGACTTGATAACAATAAATTAAATCAAATCAAAAATTGGTATTGGAATGAGTGCAGTGTAATTTTACCAGAATAATATTTGGACTTTAAGGATTCAGTAATGAGGCAAGAATACATAAACTAGGATTTTGTTTCTTCAATTTTAAAAGATTAACAGATGATTTGATCAAGTTTTCAAAATTTTAGGTAGTAAAGATAAAGTAGACTAGAAGAAACTATTTTGGCTGGCTGGAGAGACTCAAAGCAGCGAGCTTAATTTAAAAATGATGTAGACATTAGACAGCAGTGAAATTAACAAACAACTCTTCACGGAAAGGATGGTAGAACTTTGAGACTCTTTCACAAATGATAATTGATACTAGATTCATTTTTAATTTAAAATCTGAGATAGATAGATTTTTGTTGCCTGAAAATATTAATGGATATTGAGCAAAAGCGATATGCGGGAGCTGGGTTCCAGATTAGGGGTTGGGAGGGTGAATCCCCTTGTAAAAAGAATGGACTTTAGAAACACAGTCGGAAAATCAGGTGTCTCCCAGATAGAAATGAGAAGAATGTTTTTCTTTCAGAGGGCTGTGAATCTCCTTTCCTCAGAGAGCGGTGGAGGCAGGAGTGATGAAAATGTTTTAAAACAGTAGATTCTTGAGCAGTAAGGGAGTCAGATTTTCCAGGGATAGGCAGGATGTGGAATCGACACCACAATCAGAGCAGATCAGCCCTGATCTCATTGGGGTAGGACCCAATGGCCTACTCCTGCTCCTAACTCGAATGCTTGTATGTTCAGACATTATCTCATTGAATATGAGGCTAAATGCCTTGTTCCTATTTTGCTCTGAAATTCAGCACCATATTGCTCAGCTTTATTGCTTCTGTGAGGATTTTGACTTATTCACATCAGAGTCAAGCTTAGAGCTGGAAATGGTATTTGGGGTTTATTTGTAGATTGTAAATAGATAGCATTTATTGATTGGCAGCAATCAGTTACGTAATATCATCTTGTGACGTGAAAGATCTCTTGGTTGCTATGGTTACCAATGCCCTTAGGCAAGCTTACCTTGCTGATGAGAGCAGGCTGTCTGGCCTGGCCAGTCCTGGGTGTTTGCTGATTCAGACTGGCAAAATATTCCTCAATTGTATTGATCCTGGTAAAATAATGTTCAATTTGTCTTTTCATGGACAGAACTGAGAGAAATTTGAAGTATTTTATTGGGAAAGTAAAATCTGTGTAATTCAGATTACACTGGGATTAGATAGAGTTTATTTTATTAGTATCACAAATAGGCTTCCATTAACACTGCAATGAAGTTACTGTGAAAATCCCCTAGTTGCCACGTTCTGGCACCTGTATGGGTACATTGAATTTAGCATTGCTAATGTACCTGACCAGCATGTCTTTCAGAGTGTGAGAGGAAACTGGAGTATTGTGGGGTAGTATAGTAGCACAGTGGTTAGCACAACTGCTTCACAGCTCCAGGGACCTGGGTTCGATTCCAGTCTTGGGTCATTATCTGTGTGGAATTTGCAGGTTGAATGGCCATGCTAAAGGGGTTACCATTGACCAGAAACTGAACTGGACTAGTCATATAAATAGTGGCTACAAAAGCAGGACTGAGACTAGCAATCACACCTCCTGACTCCCCAAAGCCTGTCTGCAATCTACAACGTACAAGTCAGGCGTGTGATTGATTACAGTCCCTTTGCCTGGATGAATGTTGCAGCTCCAATAACACTCAAAAGCTTGACACTATACAGGGCAAAGCATACTTGATTGGCATTCCTTTCACAAACATTCACTCCTTCACAATGCACAGTGGCAGCATGTATATACCATCTGCAAGATATACTGCAGAAACTCAAAGTTCCTGAGGCAGCACTTCCGAAACCCATGACCACTGCCATCTAGAAGGACAAGGTCAGCAGACATCACCACTTGGAAGTTCCCCTCCAAGCTACTCAGACTTGGAAATATATTGCCATTCCTCCACTGTCCCCAGGTCAAAATCCTGGAACTTCCACCTTATGCAAGCACTGGGGTGAATCTACATCTCAGGGACTGCAGCAATTGAAGAAGACAGATCACCACCCTCTTCGCTAAGAGCAATTAGGAATTGTCAATAAATGCTGACGTCATCCTTTTTCACCCCAAGGATGGTGGGAGTCTAGAACGCAATGCCTAAATAGCAAGAAACCTCACTGCATTTAAGAAGTATTTAAATGAGCACTTGAAATGCCATTGCATATTAGTCTATGGACCAAGTGCTGGAAAATTGGATTAGAATAGACACGATGGGCCAAAGGGCCTCTTTCTGTGCTGTAAAACTTTATAATTCAGCGACGCCTATATCCCTTGAATTAATATTTAAAATCTACAGAAGGAGACAATTAAGTTTCCTGTAAGCAAGCAGTTTGCAGGATTTTAATATCACGAATTTACTTTCTGAACTAGAATCTAACTCCCAACCTTAGCTGGTGGCGTGACATGAAATCGCTAAAACAAGGAATTCCTCATTCTTTGGATAAAGATTTCTTCTTTTAAAATGTTAATGTTTCAATAAGGAGGTGACCATTTACTGTTGAGATGAGAAGAAATTTGTCTCAAATTCTCTGCTGTAAAGCAGTGTGATTGCTCAGCCATTGGATATTTCAAAGACTTCAATCAATGGACTGTGAGGAAATGAAGGGTTTGTGGATATAGAAAGTATAGTCCAGACAGAAGATTTGATTTGATTTGATTGGATTTACTGTTGTCACATGTATTAACACAGTGAAAAGTATTGTCTCTTGTGTTTTATACAGACAAAGCATACCATTCAGAGAGAAGGAGAGAGTGCGGAATGTAGTGTTACAGTCATAGCTAGGGTGTATTAAAAGATCAACTTAATGCAAGGTATGTCCAATCAAAAGTCTGACAGCAGCAGGGAAGAAGAGTTCTTGAGTTGGTCGGTATGTATCTTTTTGTATCTTTTTCCTGAAGGAAGACGGCAGAAGAGAGAATGTTGTGATGCATGGGGTCCTTAATTACACTGACTGCTTTGCTGATGCAGTGGGAAGTGTAGACAGAGTCAGTGGACGGGAGGCTGTTTTGCGCGATGGATTGGGCTACATTCACAACCTTCTGTAGTTTCTTGAGGTCTTGGGCAGAGCAGGAGCCATACCAAGCTATGATACAACCAGAAAGAATGTTTTCTATGATGCATCAATCATATTGAATGGTGGGCCAGGTTCAAAGGGCCAAGTGGCCTCCTCCCCTCCTGTTTCAGACGCTGCTAGTCGATGCTGATATGTGAACTAGTGGGTGGACACCTGTTGAGTTTTCCAGTGAACTAAACCTTGAAATAGGCTCAAATTTAGTCATCAGCCCCATTCCTTCCAATAGGCTTGGAGTGAAACTGATTTCATTTCAGGATCTTGTATAATAAAGTTGCAGCTACAAGCACCAGTAACAGCCATTCCAAAAGATGCTTCTCCTCAATGTAACTTTTAAAACAATATATTGTTCACCATTCTTAGCAAATGTAGTATTATACACCAACTCATGAGTTCAAGACAAGTGAATGTAAAGTACATTAACCAGAGAAATATGTAAAAGCTGGAAAATATAAATGGAGAAAAGAATAAATGGGGGAGGGGAGCATGAGGATGGAGGTGGTTGGCGGGTAGAAAAGTCATTTTGTTCCCATTTAGCAGTCACCAGAGAGAGCAGATTCCATCCTTTTTGTGCCAAATTTAAACTGAGTTCTCAAAAAATGGAAGTTAGTACTTTCAATAGCATTTTAATAGTGTGCATATAACTCTGGGCCTCTATCATACTCACTAGCTACAGTAGGTGCATGGAATACTTTCAGAAAATACTCTCACCTCAGCCTGAGCATTGTAAACTGTGTTTCTAAACCTTGCATAAAAACTCAGTTCTTGGTCTCAGTGTTATCAGATCAGGTTCTGGTCAATGTCTCTTCACAGAACTTGACGAATGACAGATTTCCAATGAATGCAGTGTCTGTAGAATTTGGTATTTGAATTTTACCTCCTCCAATGCAGCCAAAACTTGTTGAGATGGGCAGTTAAAGACAAATGTGGAATTATAAAAGCAGCTTTTCTAAACATGTCCTTAGGTTCTCATCATAAATTGAATTTATACTGAATGGGGAATTGCAAATATAGATGTAGAAACTAACATACAACTCCTTGAACCTGCTCCAGTATCCAACAAGATCGTGACTGATCTGTTTGTGTTTCAATTCCACGTTCTTTTCCATCCCTGATAACTTTTGATTCCCTTGTCTAACAAGAATCTATCCACCTTGGCCATAAAAATATTCAATGACCCAGCCTTCATCAACTTCTAAGGCAGAGAGTCCCAAACTCATACAACTAACTAAGAGAATCCCTGTCATAAAAGGATGACTCATACTTTTAAAAGAGAGCCCACTAATTCTGGACTTACACACAATAACATCTTTTGGTTAAGATCAAGTGTAGTATGGACACGTTGCGCTTGTTTGAAGTCATTCGGTTACATTTCAGCTTCATTTGAAGCAATTTTTCAAAGCGGCATCTCAGCCTTTTGGTCGCGATGCAAATGAGATCAAGCCTTGGAGAAGGAGCTATGCCTACTCCAATCAGCTTGGATCCTGTAGATCGAACCCAAGACAGGAGGTGAGAGGCCTGTCTTGTCAGCTTGGATCGGGAATGTCTCAATTTGTTGAGACTCTGAATTGGACTTGATTTGATTGAATTGGAATAAAAACAAAAAAAAAGAAACATTCTTTCCCCATCCAACTTGTCGAAATTGTTCAGGATCTTTTATACTTCAATCAAGTCACCCTTCACTCTTCTAAACTCCAGTGGAAACAAGTTCAGTCTGTCCAACCTTTCCTCATACAATAACCTGTTCATTCCAGGTAATAATCTAGTAAACCTCCTCTCAACCACCTCCAATGCGTTTACATTCTTTCTTAAATAAGGAGACCAAAATTGCTAGCAGTATTGGTGAAATTTGATCTCACCAAGTTCCTGCATAATTAAAGCATATTCTTCTTATTTTTATGTTTAATTCTTCTTATAATAAAGGATAGTATTCTATTAGCCTTCCTATTGCTTGCTGTACCTGTATATTAATTTTTATAACTCATGCACTGCAGTATCTAGATTGCTCTGCACCCCAGAATGTTGTAGTCATTCTCCATTTAGGTAATTCTCTGCTTTTTTATTCTTCCTGCCAAAGTGAAGAATGTCACTTTTTCCCAAATTATGCTCCAACGGCCAGATTTTGGCTCACTCACTCAACTCTTGTCCCCATAACCCCACCTATTTACCTGCCAAATCTCCCAACCTACACATTTCCAGACTCTAAGGAGCAATTTAGTATGGCCAATCCACTGAACCCACGCACCTTTGGACTGTGGGAGGAAAATGGAACATCCGGAGGAAACCCGAGCAGACACAGCAAGGATGTCCACACAGACAGTTACCCGATGCTGAAATTGAACCCCGGTTCCTGGCACTGTGAGGCAGCAGTGTTCATAACAGTGCCACTGTGCCACCCAATGATTTGATTCACCAGTCAGAGGCTGGACTTCATTGCTTGGTGAGGAGGCATACGTGCACTTTCTGAAAATTAAGTTGCATATTCCTAAAAGCATAATAAAAAAAAAGTTAACTTCAATTTAATATCTTGCCTACACAAATTTTACTCCTACTTCATAGTAATGAAAAACATGCGAAAAGTATGCCATATTTTACTACAGCTACACCATATTGACAGATTCTCGGCTGGAAGTCATTTACTTTTATAAGAATTTATAGAAAATAACACATTTCAAACTTTCCAGTGTTGACAGCTTTTGGCAGTACTGATGAGGAACATCCTGTAAAACAGTAGTCTCCTCCATATTTAACTGGGGTCAGTAACCGCAAGTCTTTCCCAGCAGGTAAAATAATCTTGACTAATTTAATCAGAAGAGCTTTGGGACAATGAAGAGCTGTGAGCAGCATTAGTTGTTCTTCTTTTAAAATATTGTTGAGCTATGAGGCAATCCAGGTAGCCCAATCAGAAAGGGGCCATTGACTCGGATGGAGCTATGTGAAGGTGGTTTTGAAGGCTTACCTGCAAAAAAAAAAGACAAGAACAACTTCTGATTATACTAAATAATAGTTTGGTGTGACATATTCGGACGATTGCAATCTCAGCCAACTTGAGACGAAGATTGCAGGAACACCTACTTAGATCTTTGGGCAAAATGGCAAGTTACTGAAGGGTTAAGTGTGGCTTTTAAATTTGAATGCTGCAGTCAAAAGTAGTGATCAATCCATCACTGAAGAAGACCTGCAATAAATACATAATTGATCATTCAGGGATGGTGGCGTGTATACTCGTTACAAATATTGTCGATATTTTATTGTCAATACAGCATTGTATTGTCAAGGTGTATAAAATAAATAAAAAAATAAACTAAATGCCAATCGTATAACAAGTTATGTGAATAGATATTAAATCCACAGCAAATGAAAGCCCCAAGTTGGTAATTTAAAGGCATTGGCAAGCAGGAGAAAAGGAAGAGTATTGTTCATGAGTGATTGTCTGTGTAACATATTTTATCAACCCGACATTTATTGTGAGTGCCAAATAGTTCATAGCGGAATAGAGCTTTACATTGTGTGATTATGCTTTAGGTATACGTAAGTAATGATTTAAATGTGTCCTATTATTCTCATTATTCTTATATTAAGTCTAAGCAGATCAACTGAAAGACTTACAAAACATGTTAATATCTGCAAATAACCTGCAAATACCATCTCATCAGTTCATTTTAGGTTTCTTATTCAAAAACAGCTCAATGCCATGTTGACATTTTAATGTTCTAATTACAGCAGCAAGATATACACCTGACTCTGACAAAGGATTAAACAGAATCTCTCTGTGCCATTTAAGATTCCTTCATGTCCACTCCCCATCCTTATTTTGCTTAAAAAGGAAAAATTGTACATAAACCCTCAAACTTTTAACACCCTTTTTAAACATACCAGAATCTCTTATCTAACAAAAGGAGACACGGTGGCAGAGTGGTTAGCACTATTACCTCACAGTGCCAGGGACCCGGGGGTTCAATTCCTGGCTTGAGTCACTGTCTGTGCAAAGTCTGCATGTTCTTGTCATGTCTGCGTGGTTTCTTCCGGCTGTTCTGGTTTCCTCCCAAACTCCAAAGATGTGTGGATGAGGTGGATTGGCCATGTTAAATTGTCCCTTAATATGTCAAGATGTGTAGGTTAAGGGGAATTAGTGGAGTAGATACTTGGAGTTACAGGAAACAGGTTGGGTGGAGTTGTCACTTAGCCTCAGGAGGATTCCATGGGGATGAGGCCTGGGTGAGATTGT
This sequence comes from Sphyrna mokarran, assembly GCA_024679065.1. Taxonomy (NCBI): domain Eukaryota; kingdom Metazoa; phylum Chordata; class Chondrichthyes; order Carcharhiniformes; family Carcharhinidae; genus Sphyrna; species Sphyrna mokarran. The sequence goes on from JAGIQG010000024.1 coordinate 2,740,536, forward strand.
GGTCAGTGCCGAATGGCCTCATTCTGCATGGTAGGGATTCTATGAAGACTTTGCTCTTCAAATTGTTTACAACAAACACATACACACCATCATCATAAACTATAAAGAGATGTTGAAAAGTAGTCATTGTCATTACTTTTTTTTCAAACAATTATCAGGTTGTTAAATGGTACAGTAAGACCTTAATCCATAAGGTATAGGATCAGAATTAGGCCACTCAGCCCATCGAGTCTGCTCCGCCATTCAATCATGGCTGATATTTTTCTAATCCATTTTTCCTATCTTTTCCCTATAACCTCTGACCCCCTTATTAATCAAAAACCTATCTATATTTGTCTTAAAGACACTCAATGACCCGGCCTCCACAGCCTTCTGTGGCAAAGAGTTCCACATACACCCCACTTTCTGGCTGAAGAAACTCATCCTCATCTCTGTTTTAAAGGATCGTTCCTTTAGATTGAGATTATGCCCTTTGGTTCTAGTTTTTCCCACTAGTGGAAATATCTTTTCCATGTCCACTCCATAATTGAACTTGATGCTCAAATAAAGGTAAGGACCATCACTAGTTGGGTTCAAAATTCAGTTTCCATGTTGTAGTTCCAAGAAATTTAATATTTTACATGTAGAACTGTAGAAGAAAGTGTAATCTCCTCTAGTTGCCCAAATTCCCTATTTTAAATCTGTGGAGTATGAAATCTTCAGAAGCAGCTGCTCCAATTCTCGTCTGCATTAGTTTAACAGGATCAGAATCTTTTCATTTGAATATTGCTTCATATGTTTGATGGCTTTGAGGAATGACAATTAAAGCAACGATGGTTAATTTTAGATGCCAAAGGGGACTTCACTTTCCAATTAAAATTTGAAGCCTTCTGAACAAGAAATCTTTACTCTTTCCTAATAGATAATTCATTAATCTAACACACGTACAAGTCAGAATCCTCCACAATCAGCCCAGGTAGGCAAGGATCATCAGTCTGGTCTTAAACCAACATGTTCTGAAACATTTTTGTGGTGATTTTTAAAATATTAACAGAAAGATCCCAGCCACATTCTTTGGATTCATTATTCCAATTTACTCAGTCAACCCCTAATTTTATATAAAATTATTGACAGACGATTATGTAATAATAGGTGCCATAATGTTAACCAAAACAAACTTCAATTGAAGATCTTCTAGCTCATAGAGGAATGACTTACTGGAAAAGAATTTTTAGATTCACAAGATATTTGGATTTTAAAAGGCAAATTGAATAGTCAACATATAACTTGCTTTATTCAATTTGTAAAGTAGTTCTTCAAACAAGAATTGCTACATTTTCTCAAAAATTAATTACACCTATAAATTAATGATGATTTCCTTATTATCTGAGATGGTTTGAGGTAAGATTTTCACCTATGTTAGTCTATTAAAAATACATCTCAAAAATTCATATGCAGATTTCAATGAAGCTTGATACACAGATTGGATGTAGCCCAAGCAAAAGGAAGCACTAACTAGTTTTTGCTGAAAAATCCAGATTTGAATCATGGGATTTTTTAAAGGTCCATTAATGTTGGTAGATACAACAAACTGACTTTTGTTTTTAGGATGTTGTGTGTTTAGTTTAAAATGCTGTTGATCACTTTAAAATGATGTGAGTTGTCTCAGTTGTTCTAGTGAAATTTATCACAGCTGTTAACACGTGGACAGAGTTTTCAGAGCAGGTTGTTGAATGTGGATTGGTCTGAAGCTTCATCTGTCAGATGGAAGCTGGCAGTGAAAATATTCTTTTATTCAGCTTCGTAGTTACAGAGCATCAACAAGGCAGGGAAAGACCTCAAGGAAGAGTAATTGTAATATTGGAAACAAACAGCATGCTGAGACCTGGGAGACCTCTTACTGTATTCAATCAGCAGGATAATGCACATGATTCTCTAATCACAGAAATCAAGAGAGTTAGAAATTAACTTTGCTTATCCCAGGCAGTAATCCTTCAGAACTAGTTATTTCTCACGTTCCTCCACTGAAAACAGAATACACTATAACTGGATGGGCAGAACTGAATATTTCCAGGAAGAGCTCCCTCTTTGGATTGTACTGTACACTACAAATGGGGGGTGAAAGTGGATATGGAACTGAGGCCACGGCGTCCAAAAACAACCTCAAACATGATTGAATGGATTGCAATTGAAGAAATATAGCATACTTTGTCAAAGCGAACATATTCATATATCATGTCCTAGAGGCTGTTTTTCACACATTCCTTTTTAAAACATCAATTTTTTGAAATAAATGTGTGTAGTTTATTTACAGAATAGTTAATTGAATAATGACAGGAAATTGAATAATGACAAAATGACTCATAAACCTTAACGGTTTTGCACACAGTTAATTAGTTCTGTTTTTTTACATCACTTATAAGAGTGCAGAAAACATTACTAGGATGCTACCGGGACATGATGGTTTGGATTATAAGGAGAGGCTGGATAGACTGGGACTTTGTCTCTGCAGTATAGGAGGCTGAGGGATGCTCTTTATAGAAGTCTATCAAATAACGAGGAGTATAGATCAGCTAGGTAATCAATATCTTTTCCCAAAGGTAGGGGAGTCTAAAACTAGAGGGTGGAGGTTTAAGTCCTGGTATGGAAGGACTGTCTTATGAGGAACAATTAGATAGACTGCGGTTGTTTTCCCTTGAAAGACGTCGGCTTAGAGGGGATCTCATAGAGGTGTATAAGATTATAAGGGGTATAGATAGAGTAAATGGAGGTAAACTTTTTCCACCTTTAGAAATGGATAGGACGAGAGGTCATGGCCATAGGGTGAGGGGGGCTATGTATAGGACGAATATTAGAGGGCAGTTTTTCACACAAAGGGTAGTGGGGGTGTGGAATGCACTGCCGAGTAAGGTGGTGGGAGCAGGCACGCTGGGGCTGTTTAAGGGTCTCTTGGACAGCCACATGAGCGGTATGCAGATAGAGGGATATATTAGGACTGTTTAACTACGGCTTTTTTCCACAGGTAATTCGGTCCATACTTTGAGCATGCATTTGGCAGGTGGTGCGGGTACAGCTCTTGGATGTTGATTCATGGGTTGCCTGGTACCTCATGTCGTAAATGAGTGCTTTATGTGGACCATCTGAAGGGCACCATGACAGCTCAGAGACTATCGATGTGGCTGTGCAGACACTTGGAATTGGGCCGGTGTCTGCGGGGGTTTGCGCGTTCTCCCTGTGGTTGCGTGGGTTTTCTCCGGGCACTCCGGTTTCCTCCCACAACCCAAAAATTCGCTCTTAGGCTGATTGGGAAACAAATTGTCCCTATGGTGAGAATTTTCCATATTAGGAATAATACATATATTATTATATAGGAATATTAAAATAGGATAATGGATTTGCTACTATATAGTATGACGGCAGCGCGGGCTCGTTGGGCTGAAGGGCCTGTTTCCCGTGCTGTGTTGCTTAAAAAAAAAAGGAGAGAGTGGAGAAATAGAAAATGGGCCAGAGGAACAACTTTTTCCCACAGAGCATGATGAGTGTCTGGAACAAGTTGCCAGAGATAGTAGTAGAGGCGGGTACAATTTTGTCTTTTAAAATTCATTTAGATAGTTACATGGGTGAGATGGGTAGAGAAGGGTATGGGCCAAATGTGGACAATTGGGCTAGCTTAATGGTAAAAACTGGGCAACATGGACAAGTTGGGCTGAAGGCCCTGTTTTCATGCTGTAAACCTCTATGAGAGAGAGTTTGCAACTAACTATCAATGAATGACAACTACTAGACTTCTTGGAAATGCAGTTAAAAATAATTTTTAAAATTCCCGACATTCAGGGAAGATTCCATTATATTGGAAAACAGTGAATGTAACTCTTCTAATCAACAAGAGGGGAAAACAGAAAAACAGCTTAATATCTGTCAAAAGGAAAATGTTATGGCAGGGTACTTAGACAAAAATCAAGGTAGAATCAACATGGTTTTGTGAAACTGAAATCATGTTTAACCAATTTATTAGAGCCCTTTGAAGAAGTAACATGCATAAAGAGGAACCAGTGGATGTACTGGACTTAGATTTCCAGAAGGGGTTTGGTAAAGTGCTTCATGGAAAGTTACCACAGAAAAAAAAACTCATGGTGTAGAGGATACAGGCCTGGCTTAAAGATTGGCCAGCTAATAGGGAATAGAGTTGGCATAAATGGGTATTTTTTTGGTTGGCATGATGTAAGGAGTACTGTCATCTCTGATTCTTTTGTTAATCACCTTTAGGGTTCTCAACATTCTGTCACTGGGAACAATCGCTCCCCATTTATTCTATTTAGGTCCCACACGGTTTTGAACACATCTAACTAATCTCTTCCCAACCTTCTCTTCTCCAAGGAGAACAGCCCCAGCTTCACCAATCTATCCAGATAACCAAAGTCTCTCGTCCTCAGAACTATTCTCATAAATCTTTCCTGCACCCTTTCAAAAACCTTCATATCCTTCCTGTTGAGGCTGTTCCAGTGTTTAATGAAGATTCATAACTTTCTTATTTTGTGCTCAGTGTCCGTGTTTACAAAACTCAGGGTTCAGTATAATTTATTCACTGCATTTTCAGCCTGCCCTGTCACCTTCAATGGTTTATGTACAGATACATCTAGGATCTTCTACTTCTACATTTCCTTTAGAATTGTCCCTTTATTTCATGTCACCTCACTCACACTCCTCTACATTTAATTTCATTTGTCAAGTGTCCACACATTCCACCAGCCTGTCAAAATCCTCCTGAAGTCTCTCCCTTTCCTCCTCACAGTTCACAATACTTCCAAACTCGGCTTCATCTTCAATTTTGAGTAAGTTATAAGCTAAGTGACTTCTCGATATATCATCCCCCAGTCAGAGTAAGAAAAGTTTATTATAATTCATATTTTAATAGGCTTCAATTAAAAAGTTAAACTCTTACATAATGAAATTCTAGTGATGTTAAAGATTAATTTTCAAAATACCACATGCTTTGAAATAAAATGCTGACTGACAATAATATTTTTCACTTAAAGAATACTGGTGTTTAAAAATTCAAATAATTATTACTCAAAAATACAACATAATGATCGACTTAGAAATTATAAATCCAATCCACTTCCTTATAGCTCCTGAACCTCAGGATTTCCCACTACACCACTGCAGCAGGTCACTAAATTTACTGTAGCAGTAAAAGAAACAATAACATTCTAAAATATGCAACAAATATAATCTCCAAAATACAGTGAAAAAACAAGCTTCTTGCAATACAAAAAAAATTGTACTCTTATCTCTGCCTGCAACTTTCTGGAAAATCAGCATTGAACCATGTTTAGGAAACAAATGTGAAGGCTGCTGGGTCTTCCTTTGAGAAAATAATTGTTAGCTGACTTTGCTAATCAAAGGGCACTTCTTTCTATTCCTTTACAATATTGTACTGTGATTCTTTTCAGTCTTTGCCCTAATCCTGCTGTTAATATCAATTGTAATTGCAGGGCAGAGTAGAAAGGATAACTGAATGCATTTGTGACAATCCTGAAATATTAGTTCTCACTATTTCAATCTCCAGTCAGTTGCTGTTTTATTCTTCTCCATCTTGTTAGCCTTTGTATTGTGACCCTTCACCTTAGTTTCTCACTCTTCAGAACAATAGGATGATCTTGAATTGTTCCAATATTGAATATACACTTTCACATTTTCCGGCAATATTCCGTATGACTCTTCTAAAAGTACAGTCTCAAATTGAACTCTAATTCCATAAGAACCTCACCCAAGATGGATGTTATTTGTGGATGAGACCAAACAGTGAGCATTGATAAGTTATCTGTTAGCTTTGGTGGGGGATGGAGGCAGGTGTTGGGGGTGCACTGCAGATTCATCAGAATTATACAAGGACAGGTTATAATGGACAGGTTGCTGAACTTGCCATGCATTCCTCTGAACACAGGAAATTGAGGAATGAACTGGTTGAGATGATTAAAATGTTGAATGGACTTGGCAGCATGGATACAGAGACAGGATTTCCTCAACTGGAGAATCAAGTACACTAGGGACATCATTTTAAAAGCAGAACAAAGCTGTTTGGCAGCAAAACTAGAAAGAATTATTTCTGCATAAAATGTGGTTGCAATGTAGATATCTTTTCCCGAAAAGACAGAAATAGAACTTTGTGTAGGGATGGCACCAGAGGATCTGGAGGAAACAAAGGGAAAATGAATGTAATGTGCAAATCAACAATAGACTCACTGAATGGTGAGACAAGCCTTGGGAAACTGAATGGCTTCCTCGTGTTTCTAATGTTACTATTTGGCCGATAGAAGAAGAGGGGCATCAGAACCCAACCTGGTGTAATCCTCACTTAATATGCAGGGAGAAAATAGCAATCAGGAGTGGGAGGCAATGGCCTAGTCGTATTATTGCTCGACATTAATCCAAAAACGCAGCTAATGCTCTGGGCACCTGGCCTCGAATCCACAGCAGCTGGTGGAATTTGAATTCAATAAAAAAAATCTGGAATTAAGAATCTACTGATGACCATGTTGTATAAACCCATCTGGTTCACTAATGTTCTTTAGAGAAGGAAATCTGCTATCCTTATCTGGTCCGGCCTACAATTCTACACCAGAATCACAGCAAAAACTCTCTGAAATGGCCTAGCTACCAACTCAGTTCAAGGGCATCTGGTATGGGTAAAAAATGTTGGCAAGCCTGCAATATTCATGTCACAAATAAATAATAACTATTATTAAAGTTGCGTTGAGGTATCTGGATTTGGTATCTGGAGGAATCTGGATTTCATTTTAAAAAACTGACTTTGCCATGTTTTTATCACGATTTGGGTTCCAAACAGACTTTAAAATGCTACCTTAATAATGGATCAGCATTGGTTCTAAAAAAATCTGATGTATTTTATTTAAAATGAAACTATTCAGTTGTAAATTAGTTTTATAAATCGCAGTTAGCTGCTTGGCCACAGTCAGGAATCAAAATGGTTTTAGGTTTGAATGCATGGTTTCATAATGCTCTCATTATTAAACAGGCCCCGTTAACTGAACCCCTTCAATACTACAACCAAATCTGTTTTCCATTAATCTTTGTGTCAGTGAAACATCTAGCAGAAAACTTTTTTTTAAATGACTGTGGACAAACCAAATACGGCAAGCAATGGGACCTTTAAAATCACCACAAAATCCTGAGAACTCTTCTTTGGAATGAGTGCGGAATTTTCAAAAACAGATTTATACGCTCCATTAATTTCACAGTGTCCGAGCTTTTTGTCTCCACTGGTCACTTTGTGCAAACCAAGAGTCCCATGGGGCACATATATAAAATCTAAATCAATGTTCCCATTAATTTGCATACATCATGAATTGCTGCAACTCTCAAAGCTTTCTGTTCTGACTTTACACTTACCCACCAATGAGCAACAACACTCACAACAATCCTGCTTCATACTTTAGATTCACAAAAATTAAACACTAGCCAATAATATATTCAAGCACCAAGAGAGCTCAGTTGCCTGGTTACAAAACGAAACTAGACTTTTTCCAAATTCAAGTTAACACTAATCAGTTATTTTCAGCTGTTTAGAAAATAAAGTTTAAAATGAAGTAAAGTTGCAAGTCATGGGCCATAGATTTGACAAAGAACCAAATATCAAAACCAAGAGAGAGCACATCACGAGAGAAAGAGTGTGCACATCATGAGACAGACAGAGAGAGTGTGTGTGTGTGTGCACATGACAAGGCACAGAGACACCTCTTAGTCTTTTGCTGCTGTTATGAGGCAGTGGCTGGGCCCAGACAGTCTGACCAATTCCTTTACTGCAATTAATTGATGTGTGACCAATAAAGAACAGATGGAGAATGGTTTCTGGAGGCAAAAAAAACAGGAGGAATGTTGGAGTGAGAATGTCATCCCATGAGATGGATTGAGCAGAAGGGATTTGATTCCTCTGGGGTTAAGAATGGGAGGCGATCTTATTGAAAATTATACGTCATCTTGTTGGGTACATCCTGAGATGTTGCTTTCCCTGTCGGAGATTCTAAAATTATAGATCACAGTGCTAGGAAAAAGGGTCAGCCATTTAGGACTGAGAAGAGAAGAAATTTCTTCACTCTGAACTCTTTGCCGTTTTATAATCTAGACATCTATAAATGCTTACTCATTGTGTATATTCAATCTTCTACAAGAAAGTGGATTTAACATTAAAAATCAGCCAAGATCTTAATGAATTCTGTCCTATTAAAGTTGGGGGAGGGGTAGGAATTCCCCTGTTCTGAATTATTGAGTCTATTTTTGTTCCTCCTGCAAAAAATGGCAATAGAAGGGATATTTAAATACAAAGCAGCAAAAGCATTACTTTTATGACTAAACAGTTCCCCCAAAATAATAGGGACCATCCCTGAGCCAGATATTAGTTCTAATTGTACTTACATGGGCACTGTCACTATGGCGATTGGTCCTTTAAAGATCTATCTGCAGTGTAAGGGTCACATGAACCGAGGAATCAACTGGGGAGGAGGTTGGGGGGGGGGGAAATCACCTGGTGAGCTCAGGATTCTGTCCCAGAACATTCTCAGAGGCTACAAGTCTTTATATTTTAGTTATGTGAAAATAAGCATTGCAGTTGTTATTTACCTAACTGGTGAACAGGAATTATTAGATTGATGATGAGGACAAAAGAAAAAAAAGCAGTCCCAAGATTGTGAGTATAGTCACGTCGAAGTTTACATCAAATTGAGAAACAGAAGAGTTTCTATTTGGACAGATAGATCTTTTTGATGGCTTTGTCGCAGATTGAACACAATGCATTGAATGCTTAGGAGAAAGGCAATCCTTCTGAGCATGCGTGGGGCACAGGCCTACAATGTAACACACAGCCTCACATCCCCAATAGCACCCAACTCCAAGCATTCACTGAAATAGTTAAATTGATGACAACACACTACCACCCAAGCCCATTGGTAATATCATAATGATTTAAACTTAACTCAACCTGGAATGCCCCTGGGGAAACTATTGCAACTTCTATTACCAAGTTAAGACAGATCTCAGAGCACTGTGATTTTGCAGCCACTCTCAACAATATGCTGCGAGACTGTTCAATCTGCAGGGTAAATAATGAGGCCATTCAAAGGAAGCTATTAACAGTTGCAGTGTTAAATTTTAAGAAGATATTGAAGATAATGCAAAGTTGTAAGAATGATACACAGAAGCTTCAAAGCCTATAAAATGGCACAGTTCACCAGCTAGGACAGGAAACTGCAGCCACCGTTAGACCAAAAATGAAGGTGCAATTTTAAAATGGGAAGAAAATCAGCCACGATAGAATGAGAAGATCTCAGAGAGCCAATCACCTAGGATTGAGGCTGAGTGTTAACTGGTGTGCGGGTAATCACTACCCGGAAGCCTGCAGGTATAAAGTGGCTGAACGTTTTCTCTGCCACAGGAAAGGTCACTTATGGCATAAATGTAAAAGTAAGTTATCCAGTAACAGAGTAACACGTTCCAAGTGCAGAATATGGAAGAGCCCAGTACTAAGGATTTAATCATTTTCTCATTGTTTAACATGAAAGTAGGCAAGGTAGCCCCCATCACTGTGATGCTTCTGGTAAACTGTATGCCTTAAAAATTGAAGTTGATACAGGAGTCTTAGCCACAGTGATAGGAGAACACACATTTCAAGTACTGTCCCATAAGATGAACGATGGATCTGAAAGGTCTGTCTTGTGAACCCTCTGAGGCCAGAAAAGACTATTCTTAGATTGAAAAAGAAGTTTTGTTATTAGCATATCGGGTAAAGAAGTTCCAACAGTATGTATATAAGAAGCATTTTTCAATTGGTACGGACCACAAACTACTCCTGGTTCTTTTTAAAGAGGACAAGACTATTCCACTAATCACATCAGCTAGAATTCAACATTGGAATTTCATTCCATCCGCCTATGAATATACATTCAAGTACTGGCCCGGAACACATCGCAAATATAGATGCTCTGAAGCACCTGCCTTTATCAGAGAGTGTAACATCTCCCCCACTACTGCAGCAGATTGTTTTGGTGTTGAAGTTCTTGGTCATATTGCCAGTTTTGGCACAGCCAGTAATGCAGTTCCAGGCCCAAACCACTCACTGGGTGAAAAAGATTTTCACATTTGCTTCTTTTGCAAATCATTTTACAAATCTGTGCCTTTTTAGAACATAGAACATTACAGCACAGAACAGGCCCTTCGGCCTTCGATGTTGTGCCGACCAAAATAAAAAGCAATGCCCCTCCAAACTAAACCATTCCCTTCTCTTCCATATACTTATCAATTAACCTCTTAAACGCCACCAAACTTGGCGCATTACAACAGCTGCAGGCAGGGCATTCCACTCCCTAATCACTCTTTGAGTAAAGAACCTACCTCTGATATCCGTCATATAACTCATACCCCTTAATTTAAAGTTGTGTCCCCTCGTGCTAGCTTTCTCCATCCTAGGAAAAAGGCTATCACTGTCCACCCTATCTAAACTCTAATCATCTTATATGTTTCGATAAGGTCTCCTCTTAGCCGCCTTCTTTCTAACGAAAACAACCTCAAATCCCTCAGCCTCTCTTCATAAGACCTGCCTTCCATACCAGGCAACATCCTGGTAAAACTCCTCTGTACCCTCTCCAATGCCTCCACATCTTTCTTATAATGTGGGACCAGAACTGCACACAATACTCCAAGTGCGGCCGCACTAGAGTTTTGTACAGTTGCAACATGATGCTGCGGCTCCTAAATTCAATCCCCCTACCAATAAAAGCTAAGACTCCATAAGCCTTCTTACAACTTTATCCACTTGACTGCCTACTTTCAGGGATCTATTGACACATACACCAAGATCCTTCTGTTCCTCAACACTATTAAGAGCCTACCATTAGCCCTATACTCTACACATTTATTGTTCCTGCCAAAGTGCATTACCTCACACTTTTCCACATTAAACTCCATTTGCCACCTCTCGGCCCAGCTCTGCAACTTGTCCAAGTCACTCTGTAAACTATAAACCCCTCTTCACTATCTACCACTCCACCGACTTTAGTGTCATCTGCAAATTTACTGATCCATCCCTCAATACCCTCATCCAGATCATTTATAAAAATTACAAACAGCAGGGGCCCCAAAACAGACCCCTGAGGCACACCACTCGTCACCGAACTCCACGATGAATATCTCCCATCAACCACCACCCTCTGTCTTCTATCTGCCAGCCAATTCCTAATCCAATTAGCTAAATCACCCTCTATTCCACACATCTGCATTTTCTGTAGAAGTCTTCCATGGGCCACCTTATCAAACGCCTTACTAAAGTCCATATATACTACATCAACCGCCTTACCCCCATCCACCTCTTTGGTCACTTTCTCAAAAAACTCAATGAGGTTAGTAAGGCATGACCTACCCTTCACGAAACCAAAGTTTCGTGAACAAATCAAAGAACAAATTTTTGTTCTTGATCCTTTTATAAAGGGGGAAGAGTTTCTCCTGGTCTACTGTGACCAGTCCCCTTGTGACTTTGAACATAAGATCATAGCAAACCTAATCAGATGTAAAGATTTTCCTGTAGCGATCCCAGGGTCAATCAGAAGAAGAAGTTGAATTGGATGTTCCTTACTCTACCCAAAAAAATCAAGATCTATTGTAACAATCTCACTGCCAATCCTGCTGGGTTTGCATGGATGTGGGATTGTATCCAGGGATTTATGATCTGTTGCTCACTAGCTTTCACTGATACAGTGGAGGAATTTGCATATTACAAAGTACAAGGGAGGATAACACAGGGACTGTTCTCACCTGGCATGTAGAGATGTAGATTCAGTTTCAACAAATGAGTGAGGATGAAGTCATCAAGAAACAGAAATTTTGACAACCCAAGCACGAGTCTTAGAAGCCTGAAGATTACAGGAAGAGGGAAGGACATAAATGAAGAGTTCCTTAAGTTAGAGGTACTGGGAATGAGTTGGACCCTATACAGTCATCTGATTTCAGAGCAGTGGCAGGGGTTCAAGGGAAATTGCCTAAAGCTGAGAAGAGTATGAGACCAAAGTTGAAAGTGTGCTGTACATATCAATACGATTGAGAATGTAAGAGGTCAGTGATTGAGAAGTTCACACAATATGCTATTTTTTTGTCCATTAAGCAGGAGTTGGAGAGAGTTGTTGAAGCAAAGCATATAACACATCTACGTTTAGCACAGGATTTTGTCCCCATTCTCCAAGTATAGAAATTTAAATTGGAAACATGCCCGTTTAACAAGCATAAGTATTTAATTGTGCTAACCCACTATTTAATCTACTGCTGTTGGGACATTGCATTAATGTTAAGTTCGACAGACATTTATTTGACAATATCATCTGTTGACTCACAATAGTCCCTGAGGTCACCTGTCAGTTTTCTAGTACTCGCTGCAGTAACATGCTGCACTAAATACAGATGTTTTACTTGTTTAGATTCAGATCCATCAGTGATGACAAGTAAGCCTGTCACTACAGTGCAGCTTGATCTGATGGAATGCTGACATTTCATCCACTAAGAATCTGTTAGTCAAGCAAATAAGTCCTTTGCCTTTCTAGATCCTGGCAATTGCGGATATCGAAGGTAGCCTTGTTTTTGCTAGATAATTCATCATCTTGCTTTAACGAATTTCTATTAGTTCATTCTATGTTGATAACCATTTTTTAGAGAGTTAATTTATAGCACTTTTATTGAAACTGTGTGTCAGCTGATGGGTTTGATTTCCATTCCAGGGGGTGTGTGTCGGGAATTGGCTCAGTTGGCTGGACAGCTGGTTACAGAGTTAGAGGGACACCGACAGCGTGGGTTCAATTCCCGTACTGGCTGAGGTTATTCATGAAGACCTTGCCTCCACAAACTTGCTCCTCACCTAAGGTGTGATGATCCTCAGGTTAAATCAGTCTATGGTCATTTGAGACGTTACTGAGGGTGTGATGTACTGCTGGACATCCTGTCTTTCTGATGAATTCCTATCCCGTGGCTCTATTTTGAAAAAGAGCAGGGGAGTCATCCCTGGTGTCACAGAATCGTAGAACTCCCGACAGTGCAGAAGGAGGCATTCAGCCAATTGAGTCTGCACCAATTCCCTGAAAGAGCATCTTGCCCAGTTCCCCTTTTCCCGTAACCCTATGTGAGAGGGAACTAGAGATCTGGAGGAAACCCATGCAGATATGGACAGGATGTGCAAACTCCACACAGATAGTCACCCAAGGCCAGAATCAAACCCAGATCTTTGGCGCTCTGAGGCAGCATTGCTAACCACTGTGCCACTGTCCTAGCTAGTTAAGACCAAACTAACAGAGAATCTGGTCACTATTGTATTGCTGACTGTCGGATCTTCCTCTACATAGAACATAGAACATTACAGCACAGAACAGGCCCTTCGGCCTTCGATGTTGCGCCAACCAATATAAAAAGCAATGCCCCTCCAAACTAAACCATTCCCTTCTCTTCCATATACTTATCAACTACCCTCTTAAACGCCACCAAACTTGGCGCATCTACAACTGCTGCAGGCAGGGCATTCCACTCCCGAACCACCCTTTGGGTAAGGAACCTACCTCTGATATCCGTCCTATAACTATCACCCCTTAATTTAAAGCTGTGTCCCCGCGTGCTAGCTTTTTCCATCCTAGGAAAAAGGCTATCACTGTCCACCCTATCTAAACCTCTAATCATCTTATATGTTTCGATCAGGTCCCCTCTTAGCCTCCTCCTTTCTAACGAAAACAACCTCAAATCCCTCAGCCTCTCCTCATAAGACCTGCCCTCCATACCAGGCCACATCCTGGTAAACCTCCTCTGTACCCTCTCCAATGCCTCCACATCTTTCTTATAATGTGGGGACCAGAACTGCACACAATACTCCAATGCGGCCGCACTAGAGTTTTGTACAGTTGCAACATGACGTTGCGGCTCTGAAATTCAATCCCCCTACCAATAAAAGCTAAGACTCCATATGCCTTCTTAACAACCTTCTCGACTTAACTGCCTACTTTCAGGGATCTATGCACAAATACACCTAGATCCCTCTGTTCATCAACACTATTAAGAATCCCACCATTAGCCCTATACTCTACACATTTATTATTCCTGCCATAGTGCATTACCTCACACTTTTCCACATTAAACTCCATTTGCCACCTCTCGGCCCAGCTCTGCAACTTGTCCAAGTCACTCTGCAAACTATAACACCCCTCTTCACTATCTACCACTCCACCGACTTTAGTGTCATCTGCGGAGAGAGCAAATTAATAGTTGTATTTCTTACTGTCCAACAAGGATTGGCCTTCAATCACTATTGGTTTTAGAGTGCATTGAGATGTCTGGAGATTGTGATTGGTGCTCTAGAGATACAATTGTTTCTTTTTATTTTCAGTTTCTTTCATATGCTTGGAAAGATAAAATACTTTTGCAACGATTTCAAACAGGAAACAAACTTCAGCATTAGAAAAACCCACTGAATAATATCACAGTTTAAAATCTACTTCAATCGGTATTTTCCATTCTAATTGGAAAATTCAGGCAGCATGCTAGCACAGTGGTTAGCCCTGCTGCTTCACAGCTCCAGGGACCTGGGTTCGATTCCCGCCTTGGGCCACTGTCTGTGTGGAGTTTGCACATTCTGCTTGTGTCTGCGTGAGTTTCCTCCGGGTGCTCCGGTTTCCTCCCACAGTCCAAAGATGTGCAGTTAGGTTGATTGGCTATGCTAAAAATTGCCTTAGTCCTGAGATGCATAGATTAGAGGGATTAGTGGGTAAAATAGGTAGGGATATGGGGATAGGGCCTGGATGGGATTGTGGTCAGAGCAGACTTGATGGGCCGAAGGGCCTCTTTCTGTACTGTAGGGATTCTATAATTTCTTTGATAATGTCTCTGGCTTCTTGCAAGCATCATTTTTAGCCATTCTTTAGAAGAATTGTTTAGATTTGAAATGTTTGTCGGAATCTTACTACCTCACCTGCTCGAGGCTTGCAAGTGTCCGAGGCCAATGGAAAATGCCCTTCTGTGAGTCTCACCCACCCGGTTCTGGGGCAGGTGTGTCGGTAACATTTCAACAGTTAACTTTGTTTCTCTCCACTGTTGCTGCCAGACCTGCTGAGTTTATCTAGCATTTTCTGTTTTAATTTCAAATTCCAGCTTTTGTAGTATTTTGCTTCTATTAGCCATTCTTTCCTTGTGTGGGTGCTAGCAGCAATCTATTCAGTTTACAGGGCATCACATGTAAATCATGTCTTCACGTGATGTTTTATTTTCCAGTATCAATCAAAGACAGGAATCTTGAATAAATCTTCCCTTCTTAGCTGAGCAACGCTGAGACTAATTATGGAGGCGTCCAACTTATCTTCCTTACTGAGATTATTAACTCAAAGAAATGAAATCAGAAACATTTTTATCGAGATTGTTTAACACGATAGCGGGCAGCATCCTGTACAATTGGCCAATGGGACACAAGACAAGCACTTTCACAGCTGTTCTGTCTAATTGGTTCTAAATTGCTTGGCCAGTGATTATTAACACTTGACAATAAGCAATTAAAACCCTGACTATTATTTTTAAACTGGCCAATCAGGATAACATTTGGTTGCCCCAGTGTCATCACTCAACACAAAAGTGTCAAAAAAATAAATTCCCTAACCATAAAAAATGAAACTTATTAAATTAAATAAGAATATTATTCCCCCTATCAACAGTGTGTTCCAGATCCTACAGTTCAGTAAAACCCCTGTATGAAAATGGATCAGTTCTCCAAAACGTTCCCAAATCCTTCCGTGCTTTGGAAAACGAAAGCTGATGGTTTTTTTCCCCATTCTCAGGATGTGGAAAAGCTACCATTTATTGGTCACCCCGAATTGTTCAGAATTTGATGCAAACTTATTGCTTTGTTAGACTCTGTCAGAGGACGTATGACTCAAAGCGATGGAGTCACACAGAGCAGAGGGCAGAGTTATCTTTAAGAAAACATTAAATTAAAATTTTAAATTCTAACAGGACTAAATGGGGTCCATGCAGGAAGGATGTTCCCGATGTTGGGGGAGTCCAGAACCTAAGGTCACAGTCTAAGGATATGGGATAGATCATTTAAGACAGATGATGAGAAATTTCTTCACCCCAGAGACTGGTGTGCCTGTGGAATTCACTGCCAATGAAGCAGTTACAACCAAACCATCAGAAGGATTTAGATATAGATCTTCGGGCTAAAGGGATCAAAGAATCTGGAGGAAAGAAAGAACAGTATCATAGAATCATAAAATCATAGAACCCTACAGCGCAGAAGGAGGCCATTCAGCCCATCGAGATTGCACCAATCACAATCCCACCCAGGCTGTATTCCCATAACCCCAGGCATTTACACTAACTAGTCCCCCTGACAGTAAGGGGCAATTTAGCATGGCCAATCCACCTAACTCACACATCTTTGTACTGGTAATCAGTCTCGATGGTAATGAATGGCTGTGGAGGCTTCAAAGATCCTACTGGCCTCCTCCTGTGCCTATTTTCCATGTTTCTCTGGGGTTAATTTCACTCTTTAATTTGATTTGATTGAATGATATTGGCCTGGATGCACCTACCTGTGATAAATCAGAGATCTGATTTAAGAACTGATATAAATCTCACCTGTAATGTGCTCATTGCACTCAGTAATCTAGGTCAACCCCAGCTGCTCAATTGGATGGACACAGCCAACATTATCACACAAAGTCAGTGACACTTTGCTAAAGTGAAAACATGCGTATAATTAAAAGGAAATGGCTGAATGAATGGCCATAAATTCTACCATTTAGACAGCTCAAAGACTGCTGAGAGAGACGGCTAAAAAACATTCAAACAAAAATAAATCTACAAAATAAATAATTAACAATTTTTTTCTTTGACAATATTTATCGAGAAATTAAGCTGAAGAACTTGATTCCCTTCAGCCTTCAACTGATTTAAATTGGAGTCATTCATTAGAATTGAATATGACATGACAGCAAAAGTCAGTTTTCTGCTAAAAAGAAACAAAAAGGCTCTTGGATTTGAATCCCAGCCTTGAGAAATTATATGAAATTTGTCTTTTTGTGACAGTTATGACACCACCAGTGCCATTCTTGGCAGCTTATTGAAATGAAGTCCCAGTTTCATCATCACATACTGCAGACACTGTTTGCAACAAGGTTCAATTCTTACAGCCTCACACCAGCACAGAAAAACCACCTCTCCTCATCAATTGTCCTCTTTTGTCTCTGCCGATGGTATTTAGTCCTCCTGGCTGTGTCCTCGCACAGAGTCCCTCTGGCACCATGACCAAATGTTTGAGGTTAAACCGTGAGTGTCAGGAAGTTATCTGATGTTGCCCAAAAACATAAACAAACCCAGTTCTCTCTTCATGTAATGTGCAGCAGGGGTTGCTATGGCAATCGGTTCCATTCTTCCCTTCCTAACCTACAGAATCTGTGAGGCCAGTTTTAGTGCCTCTATCAGTGCCCCAGATATGATCAATGAATTCAGCCTAGATGTGGATTTAACAGGGAGGAGACCTTTCTTCTCTGAATGATCTGTTCCTCAAATTCTAAACATTGGCAGTCACTGAACATGATTTCATGACGAATTGCATAGTGAAGCTCAACATTCCAGCTCCTCTTAAATAGTCTGACTGTCACTTCAAAGCTACAGTAACTACGTCATCACAAACATATTTAGATACTATTATTTCTGATAAGGGCAGGTTAATGCTTTACGCATTTTTATGATATTTTCTCCTAAGAAGAGGGGGAAGATTGAACCTATTCAAAATAAACAGATTAAATCCTGTTTTATTTCAATAGGGCACCATAGATCAAATTGGCAACACATTTATTCTAGTATTTTATATTGTATTCTATTATACAATCTATATATCCTACTATATAGTCTGTAACCCTAATTATTATTTTCAGTTTGACAGATTTCAGGAATTATTTCCACAATTCAATATCTTGCTCCCTTTCAAAGAGCAATGACTGGAATGCATTCTGCTGGGAACCATGTGTATGTGGATAATGCTTGAGGACAAAATCATGATCAGATTCAGCTGTGATGTCTTGTGCAGCGTAATAGGTTTTTTTTATTCTTTCAAGGGTTAGGAGTGTCTCTGGCTAGGCCAGCATTCATTGTGCATCTCTCATTGCCCTTGAGAACGTAGCGCCTTCTTGAACTGCTGCAGTCCACATGGTGTAGGTACACCCACAGTGCTGTTAGGGAGGGAGATCCAGGATTTTGACTCAGTGATAGTGAAGGAACAGCAATATATCTCTAAGTCAGAATGGTGAGGGACTTGGGAAACTTGCAGGTAGTGGTGTTCCCAGGTATCTGTTGCTCTTGTCCTTCTAGATGGTAGAGATTGCAGGTTTAGAAGGTACTGTCAAAGGAGCTTCAGTGATTTGTTGCAATGTGTCTTGTAGATTGTGGACACTGCTACGGCTGGGCATCAGTAGTGGAGGGAGAAGATGTTGAAGATGGTGGATGGGGTGCCAATCAAGCAGGGCTGCTTTGTCCCAGATGGTGTTGAGATTCTTGAGTGTTGTTGGAGTTGCACTCATGCAGCAAATGGGGAGTATTCCATCACACGCCTGACTTGTGCCTTGTAGATGGTGGACAGGCTTTGGGGAATTAGGAGCTGAGTTACTCACTATAAGATTCCGAGCTTCTGATCTGGTCTTGTAGCCACAGTATTTATGTGGATATTCCGATTCAGTTTTTGGTTAATGGTAACTCCCAGGAGGTTGATAGTCTATTGCACTACCTACCAATAGATTCACAGATAAAGAGACCATTGGCAGGGATAAAATTAATCCTCATTTGAGAATTATTGGCTAATAAATAATGGTCATTGTGGATTTGTTAATGACAAATGATGACTAATTCACCTGATTAGATTTTAATGATGTTACAGCCACTTAATGAAGGTAGTGCAGGAACTGCTGTGTACCTAGATTTTCAAAAAGCATTTGAGAATAGACATAACTGACATTATCGAAAGCAGAGGCTCTGGTATTAAAGGGACATTGTATGTTGAGTAAATAATTGGCTAAGGGACAGAAAGGGTGGCACAGTGGTGCCTCACAATGTCCAGGGACCCAGGTTCGAGACTCACTGTCTGTGTGGCGTTTGCATCTTCTCCCTGTGTCTGCATGGGTTTCCTCCCACAGTCCAAAGAAAGTGTGAGTTAAGTTGATTGGCTATGCTAAATTGCCCCTTAATATTAGGGGAATGTCAGAAGATTAATAGGATAAATGCGTGTGGGGTTAAGGGTATAGGACCTGTTTGTTAGTGCAGACTTGATGGGCTGAATAGCCTCCTTCTACACTGGAGATATTTTATGATTCTAGTCCACTCTATGACTCTATGTGCAGAACGAGGCCATATGTTTTTTTCTCTCTGGAGTGATGCAAAGGGCTACTCTAATAGTTAGTTTCAAGACCTTGATTTCCTTGTTAAATGTAAATGACCCTGTTGCACAGCGAGTACAATTTCAAAGTTTGCAGATGATATAAAACTTGATAATGTGGTAAATAATGAGCATACAAGTAACAGATTTCAGCAGAATATGGATAGATTGGTGAATTGGACAGACACATGGACAATGGAACATAAAGGCACTAATTGTGAAGTCATTAGGAACATTGAATAAGGAACAAGGAAGTTGTGTCACACCTTTATGAATCAGTGGTTAGGCATCAGCTAGAGTATTGGGCTGAAAGCATCAATGCAGAATTGGGAATCCAATATCTGGATGAATCTGAGTACCTCCTCACCAGAGAACAGTTATTCTTGTGGGATTATTTTAAGAAACAAATAGCCTATTTGGCCAGGAGTTGAACGAGGCTCTGAGCATCTCCAGGAGGTGAGGAGACTCTTTAAATTCATTTGTGGGATATCGGGGTCACTAGCTGGCCATCCCTAGTTACCCTCGGCGGGTAGCTGAGCATCAACCGCATTACTTTGGCTCTGGAGTCACATGTAGGCCAGACCAGGTAAGAACTACAGATTTCCTTCCCTGAAGGACATTAGTGAACCAGATAGGTTTTTCCGATAATTGATAATGGTTTTATGACCATTAGTAGATCCTTAATTCCAGACTTTTTTTATTGAATTCAAACTCCATCATCTGCCATAAGCAGGATTTGAACTCAGGTCCTCAGAACATTAGCTGAGTTTCTGGGTTAATAGTCTAGCGATAATACCACAAGGCCACTCCGTCTGGGTTGGTGACAACAGTAAAGGCAGATGTTAGATATGTTGTGGGCTGCCACTATTTATCAGATAAGAACAGGCAGCATGACGAGGTGAAACATAGGGTAAAGTGGCCCTGGGCAAGAAAGGGAGAAACAGTTCTCATGCCAAAACCAGTCAGCCCCATAGGCAAAGGGGCCATTAATATATCCCAATCTCAAACTGAGGCATTTTAGCAAAGATAACTTCTGCTTCCATTTGCAAACCTTCACATTGAGTTTAAATGCATTTTTTAAAATGGAAGAATGGACAGACAACAAGGCACTTTTCTGTGTTAGTTAAAACCTCTTCAGGCTCATGTATCTTAAGCAGGCTTCGGAGTGTCATTAAAATTCAAAAGACCCCACTAGAATTTCTATTCAATCTTCTTAAAGGTGTGAAAATGCTTTTATTTCTGAGGAAGCGATTCTATTGGCAATTAAATATATACTAGAGAAGGCTTGACTTGCAGTGATGGGGAACAGACTGGTCTGAAAATGGATACAGTTTCAAATGAGCTATCACAGATGCATCAGGCTGAATGGCCTCCTTTTGTCCAACAAGATTCTGAGAAAGGCTGAATCCCTGTGGAATGCTGTGTTAATGAGGAAATGCTGCTTTCAACAGAGAAAGAAAGAAAGAACTCCCCCCCCCCTCAGGTTCCCCAAGTGGAAGATATTTCCTCTGAAGAGTCAGAGATGATGTTATCACTGAGAAAGTGAGATGAAAGATGAGGAAAAAATTCCATTCTCCATCAAGTTATTGGATGATGGATGCTACAGGGAATGGGTGAGTCCAACACATCCTTTAAGGAAAAGGTGAAAACACATTTAAATCAGAGGAAGATGCACAAACATTCTTACAAAATGGCTTGGTCTATGCTGCAAACATCTGCAGTTCCCCAAGGAGCAAAAGTTGGAACTATGATCAAATGAAGCTTGTTCATTTTTACAGTGAGTTTCAGATTGCACCTAATTAAATAAATATTCCAGTTTGCCAGTTATTATAACTGTCATTTAATCACACACTTCAGGAAATGGAACTCACACCCAGTTGCAGACAGCAAGCCTTTGGTTTTTCATTTCTAAATCCTAGTTTTAATAATTCACATGAGGACACAGTTAAGAGACTGAACTGGATAACAAGAGGTGTTGGGAGGGTGGGGAGGTGCAGAGGTGGGGAAGGTGACAGTAGACGGATGTGGCAGAGTTAGGGGATTGCAGGCTGGGGGGTGTTGGGGGGAAGGTGTCAATGTTCACCTTACTGTGGTAGATCGGACATTGATCTAATCCCAGAAACTAAAACCAGCTCCAAAAGCAGTAAGCGGAACTATAAACTTCAGTTTTGTTCTCAGCAGAAACTACTCCAGCCACAGCAGAAGAATTGAGACGGACGTTTAGGCAGGTTAGAAATACACAGCAAACAAAATTTGTACAATCACGGCCCTGACTATAGCCTAAGGTCATTGAGACTCACATATGTAAATCAACTCAGCAAATCCAAATCCTTTTCACGGCATCACATGTGCAATTCAGATTTTACAGCTAACTGCTGTGAAGATACGTTTCCATTTGCAAACCATCACATTGAGTTTAAACACATTTTTCAAAATGGAAGTATGGGCAGACAACATGGCACTTTTCTGTGTTAGTTAAAACCTCTTCAGGCTCATATATCTAGAGCAGGCTTTGGAGAGTCATTAAAATCCCTCTAGGGATTTCCATTCAATCTTCTTAAAGATGTGAAAAATGGACAGAAAGTAACGCTACACAATGCAGGATTGTTTAATGCCCAGTCTCTGCTGGATTTAGCTTCCTAAACTCAGGAGATGCTGGAATCAGTTATTGCTGAACACTTTGGGTTCTGGTGGGTAAAGCACTGCTCCCACTCCTGATCGCTCATCCGTGACCTCTCCTGGAAATGCAAATTTCAGGTAAAATCTAAGATTGGGCTCAGCTGTGACAACCCAATATGAAACAGACTGCCAGCACTCAGTCAAGATCACACTACTCAGTGTCACAAAGCAAGTGACTGATACTGGGGAAATCATCCTTCACGTCAATTAGAAAGAAAATAACTTGTTAACAGGCACATATGAGAATATGGTGGTATTGTGGAGATATTGCTGGACTAAATTAGTGAGCTGGAGACACAGTTTCAAATTGTAACACAACAGCTGAAGAACTTAAATTCAATTAATTAAATAAATCTGGAATAAAAAGCTGGTATCTGATGGTGTTCATGAAACTAATGGATTGTCCAATAATCTAATTTATAATGGCCAAAGAGAAGGGAATTTCCTGTCCTGCCACTGTAGAGAATTAATCCAAATAATGCATGGTGAGTACTCAAACCTTATAAGCTTTTATTACCTGCTAGCAGGGACAGCAGACACAATGACTCTCACTCTGTATAAATCGAGAGGATACCAGATACTTAGCAGTTAGAGTTAATTACCGGAAATGAGAAATGAGCAACTTCCTAATCCTTCATCTATATACATAGTCCACTAATCATAGCATAGCTTTGTGCCCTTTCTTATCCAATAGAAATCTCCTTCATTAGCTTAATTTGCCACTATATCTTGTTTTTTTGGTATTTGTCACGGTAACTTGTCTTTGTTTCATCCTGTGTCCAAGGTCTGGAATGCAGTGTTAATGAAACTGAATTAAGGTTAGATTAGTCTCTTATCCTATGTATACAAGCATTGGCCTCACTGAAGGTCTTGTTTGCTAATAAACTGTATTTTCCATTGCTTGATAGAGTTGTTAATTATAATTTAATTTCCATAATTGTTGTAATTTAATTTTTCCCTATTAGCATCTACAATTTTTAACTCTTTTAAACTATAGTTTCACACGTTCCAGCAACTCCATGATGTTTTATTTGAAATGAGCAGCTTGAATCTTGCAAAACAAAGTAAATTAAATACCTGGCCATAGCTGGAATTACAACTTAATTTCCACACTCCAGCCAGCTCCATATCTTACCCACAACAACGTGATTGAAGTGGTCTTGCAAGTCACTGAGTTATGTTCCAGAAGATAGCTTGCCTCCTCCTTCTGAAGAATAATTAAGACTGAGCAATAACTGCTGGCCTTTCACTGATGTTCAAATCCAGTAAATGAATAAAAACCAATCAAATCTCATTCCCACCATAAATCTCCTCTTTGGAAGATTTCTCCAGTCTGAGAAGCAAGTTCCAAATCAGTCAGCATTGTAATGGCTGATGAGTATATGAGGATAATGTGGAGATGTCGGTGTTGGACTGGGGTAAGCACACTATGTGAGAACCCATAGCACACAGTATGTTTCATTGGATTTTTCAGTGAACATGTGAATTTTCCATTTTTAAGACCAAGTAAACAAAGTCACCCAAAGCTCAAGCCTTCCATAAACAGGTGAATAAACTCTTTAATATGATTTTAGGGGGAAACGAAATATTGTGTGGAGGAAAATGGATAAAGATATTCAGAGTTATGAAAGTAAATAGGTAAATATTGTTTTCATTGGTGGATGAATTGGTAATCAAAAAGCATCATTCATAGAACAGAGCAAGAAGTGAGAAATCTTTTTTGCTAAACATTTGTTCACAAAGGAGGTTGAATGTCTTGTCAAGAGGTAAAAGGAAGTTTTTGTAAGGATGAGAAAACAACGTTCAGTTGGGTCGTTTGAGGGTTACAAGGTAGCTAGGAATGAGTTAAAAAAAGGACTTAGGAGAGCTAGGAGGGGGCATGAGAAGTCCTTGGCAGGTCGAATAAAAGAAAATCCCAAGGCTTTTTACTCTTACATGAGAAATGACCATTTCTCATTCTTACATGAGAATGACCAGGGTGAGGTTAAGGCCAGTCAAGGCTGGTAGTGGGAACTTGTGCATGGAGTCAGAAGAGATAGATGAGGTGTTGAATGAATACTTTTCTTCAGTGTTCACTAAGGAGAGGGGCCATGTTTTTGAGGATGAGAGAGTGATACAGGCTGATAGGATACAACATAGAACATTACAGCGCAGTACAGGCCCTTCGGCCCTCGATGTTGCACCAGCCAGTGGACCCTCTAACCTAAACTATTCCAATATCATCCATATGCCTATCCACCGAACATTTGAATGCCCCCAAAGTAGGCGAGTCCACACCTGCTGCAGGCAGGGCATTCCACGCTCTCACCACCCTCTGTGTGAAGAACCTGCCTCTGACATCCGTCCTATAACTACCAGCTCTTAATTTAAAGTTATGTCCCCTCGTGTTGGTCATCACCATCCGAGAAAAAAGGCTCTCACTATCCACCCTATCCAGTCCTTTGATCATCTTATACGCCTCAATTAGGTCACCGCGTAACCTTCTTCTCTCTAATGAAAATAACCTCAGGTCCCTCAGCCTTTCCTCATAAGGCCTTACCACCATACCAGGCAACATCCTGGTAAACCTCCTCTGCACCCTTTCCAATGCTTCCACATCTTTCTTATAATGCGGCGAGCAGAACTGTACGCAATACTCCAAGTGCGGCCGCACCAGAGTTTTGTACAGTTGTAACATAACCTCACGGCTCCTAAATTCAATCCCTCTACCAATAAAAGCTAACCCACCGTACGCCTTCTTAACAACTTTATCAACCTGGGTGCCAACTTTCAAAGAGCTATGTACTTGTACCCCAAGATCCCTCTACTCGACAACACTATTAAGGGTCCTTCCATTAGCCCTGTATTTCATATGCCTGTTATTCCTACCAAAGTGAATCACCTCACACTTATCCATATTGAATTCCATTTGCCACCTCACGGCCCAGCTCTGCAACCTATCTATGTCCCTCTGCAAACTGTATCATCCATCCTCGCTGTCTACAACTCCCCCCACTTTGGTATCGTCAGCAAATTTACTAATCCAATCCTCTACACCCTCATCTAGGTCATTTATAAAAATGACAAACAGCAGTGGCCCCAAAACAGATCCTTGAGGTACACCACTTGTAACTGCACTCCAGGTTGAATATTTCCCATCAACCACCACCCTCTGTCTTCTATCAGCTAGCCAATTCCTAATCCAAACTGCTAAATCACCTTCAATCCCATGCATCTGCACTTTCTGCAGTAGCCTACCATGGGGAACCTTATCAAACGCTTTGCTAAAATCCACATACACTACATCAACTGCCTTACCCTTATCTACCTCTTTGGTCACCTCCTCAAAAAACTCAATAAGGTTTGTGAGGCACGACCTACCCTTCACAAAACCGTGCTGACTATCCCTAATCAATTTATTCCTCTCTAGATGCTTATAAATCCTATCCCTTATAATTCTTTCCAAGACCTTGCCCACAACAGAAGTCAGGTTCACCAGTCTATAATTTACAGGATGGTCCCTACTCCCCTTTTTGAACAAAGGGACAACATTTGCCATCCTCCAGTCTTCCGGCACTATACCTGTAGCTAACGACAACATGAAGATCAAAGCCAAAGGCTCTGCAATCTCCTCTCTAGCCTCCCAGAGAATCCTGGGGTATATCCCATCTGGCCCAGGGGACTTATCAATTTTCATACCCTCAAGATTCGCTAACACCTCCTCCTTATGAACCTCAGTCCAGTCTACAACCTAGTATCGCAGTATTCTCCCTGACAACATTGTCTTTCTCCTGCACGAATACTGACGAAAAATACTCAGTGTCTCTCCTATCTCCTCAGGCTCCACGCACAACTTCCCACTGCTATCTCTGACTGGCCCTAATCTTGCCCTAACCAATCTTTTATTATTTATATACCTGTAAAAAGCTTTAGGATTCTCCTTAATCCTATCCGCCAAAGTCTTCTCGTGTCCTCTTCTAGCTCTTCTCAACTCCCTCTTTAGCTCCTTCCTGGCTGATTTATAGCTCTCCATTGCCCTAACTGATCCTTCACGTCTCATCATTATATAAGCCTCCTTCTTCCTCTTCACCAGAGATTCAACTTCCCTAGTACACCATGGTTCCCTCACTCGACACTTCCTCCCTGTGGCAGGTACATATTCATTAAGGACATGCAGAAGCTGTTCCTTAAATATGCTCCACATTTCAGATGTCCCCAGCCCTGCAATTTCCTGCTCCACCCTATGCATCCTAAATCTCTCCTAATAGCCTCATAATTACCTTTCCCCCAGCTATAACTACTGTTATTCGGTATGTGCCCATCCCTTTCCATCACTAAGGTAAACGTAACCGAATTGTGGTCACTATCACCAAAGTGCTCACCCACCTCCAAGTCTAACACCTGGTCTGGTTCATTACCCAATACCAAATCCAATATAGCCTCACCTCTTGTTGGCCTATCTACATACTGTGTCATGAAACCTTCCTGCACACATTGAACAAAAACTGACCCCCTTTAACATACTTGAACTATAGCTTTTCCAATCGATATTAGAAAAGTTAAAGTCCCCCATTACAACTACCCTGTTACTTTCACATCTATCCAGGATCAACTTTGCAATCCCTTCCTCTACTTCTCTGGAACTTTTTGGAGGCCTATAAAAAACTCCCAACAGTGTGACCTCTCCTTTCTTGTTTCTAATCTCAGCCCACACTACCTCAGCAGACAAGTCCACATCAAACGTCTTTTCTGCCACCGTAATGCTGTCCTTAACTAACAATGCACTCCTCCCCCTCTTCTACTACCACCTCTGCTCTGACTGAAACATCTGAACTCCGGAACCTGCAACAACCATTCCTGCCCCTGCTCTATCCACGTCTCTGAAATGGCCACAACATCGAAGTCCCAAGCACCAATCCAGGCTGCAAGATCATCCACCTTATTGAGTATGCTCCTCGCGTTAAAGTATACACACTTCAAACCACCCTCCCGTTTGCCACTATACTGCTGCGACCTAGAAACCTTATCCATGACCTCCCTATTCACATCCTCCTGTATACTGGCACAACAATTCAGGTTCCCATCCCCCACCGAATCAGTTTAAACCCCCCTGACTGGTAAATTTACCCCCCAAGATATTGGTACCTCTCCGGTTCAGGTGCAGACCATCCCTCTTGTAGAGGTCTCACCTTCCCCAGAATGAGCCCCAATTGTCCAAATACCTGAACCCTTCCCTCCTGCACCATCCCTTTAACCACGAGTTCAAATGTTCTCTCTCCCTATTCTTTTCTATGCCATCCCGCGGCACAGGTAACAAACCAGAGATAACCACTCCGTTAGTTTTAGCCCTAAGTTTCCACCCTAACTCTCTGAATTTCTGCTTTATATCCCCATCCCTTTTCCTACCTACGTCATGGGTACCTACATGCACCACAACTTGGGGCTGGTTCCCCTCCCCCTTAAGGATCCCGAACACTCGGTCAGAGATATCACTGACCCCAGCGCCCGGGAGGCAACATACCAACCGCGAGTCCCGCTCCTTCCCACAGACCCTCCTATCTATCCCCTTAACTAGGGAGTTCCCAATCACTAATCCAGATCTTTTCATCCCCCTTCCCACCTGAGCATCAAGGACAGGCTCAACTCCCGAGACCTGTACTCCATGGCTTACCCCAGTTGTATCTACATCCCCAACAGCATCCAAAGCAGAGTACTTATTGCGTAGAGGAACAGCCTCAGGGGAACTCTGCACTGACTGCTTCTTACCCCTTCTAACAGTCACCCATGTATCCCATTTAGGAGTAACTATCTCCCTGTAGCTTTTATCAACAGCCATCTCTGCTTCCCTAATAATTCTTAATTCCTCCAGTTCCAGCTCCAGGTCCCTAACACGGTCCTCGAGGAGGTGGAACTGGATGCACCTCTGGCAGGTGTAATCAGCTGGGACACTACCAGTGTCCCTCACCTCAAACATCCCACAGGAGGTACATCGCACTGCCTGCACTGCCATCACTATTACTTCCTTTACCCAGAAACAAATATAAACTTAAACTTACCTGCTCACACTCCTAGTCTCCTTTTTTATTAGGTTAGAGGAGGGGGGAAGGATACTCTACACGTGTAGAGTATCAGGATTCTTCACCTTCCCAATTTATGGAGGTCCAGGTGAAAAAAAAACTCCTGCACAGGCCTCCCTGTGACTATTTCCTGTTTCCGGTTTTAAGAGTTAAAAAAAAACCAGACACGATTTTGGAAAAAAAAGACACAGAAATTTACTCATCAGCTCTCCTCACACCAGCCGCTCCCAAGGAACAATAAGGGTGGAGGGGGTAAATATTCTGAGGGAAGATGTATTAGCAATTTTGAAATACCTGAGGGTTGATAAGTCTGCTGGCCAGGTGGGATACATCCTAGGATACTTTGGGAGTTAAGGGATGAGATTGCAAAGCCTTTAGCTTTGATCTTTGGGTCCTCACTGTCCACGGGGATAGTACGAGAGCAGTGGAGAGTGGCGAATGTTGTTCCTCTCTTCAAGAAAGGAAATAGGAATGACCCTGGTAATCATAGGCCAGTTAGTCTTACTTCGGTGGTCGGTAAGTTAAGGAAAAGGTTTTGCAGGATAGGATTTATTACCATTTGGAAAGATGCAGCTTAATCCAGGATAGTCAGCATGGATTCACGAGGAGTAGGTTCTGTCTCACAAATTTGATTGAATTCTTTGAGGAGGTAACTAAGTATGTGAATGAAGGTAGAGCAATTGATGTCATATAGGTGGATTTTAGTAAGACGTTTGATAAGGTTTCCCATGATAGGCTCATGAAGAAAGTAAGGAGGTGTGGGGTAGAGGGAGATTTGGCCAATTGGATATGAAACTGGCTGTCTCAAGGAAGACAGAGGGTGGTGGTGGAGGGAAAATTTTCAGATTGGAGACCAGTTACCAG
The DNA here is from genome assembly GCA_024679065.1 of Sphyrna mokarran. Lineage (NCBI taxonomy): Eukaryota > Metazoa > Chordata > Chondrichthyes > Carcharhiniformes > Carcharhinidae > Sphyrna > Sphyrna mokarran. Next base: position 2,769,567 of record JAGIQG010000024.1, read on the forward strand.
CGGGTGTATCACAGGAGTCAGTGCTGGGTCCTCTGTTATTTGTGATTTTTATCAATGACTTGGAAAAGGGGGCTGAAGGGTGGGTTAGTAAATTTGCTGATGACATCAAGATTGGTGGAGTAGTGGATAAGGTGGAGGGCTCATGTAGGCTGCAAAGAGACATTCATAGGATGCAGAGCTGGGCTGAAAAGTGGCAGATGGCGTTTAACCCTGATAAATGTGAGGTGATTCATTTTGGTAGGACAAACTTGAATGTGGATTACAGGGTCATTAGCAGGGTTCTGAGGAATGTGGAGGAACAGAGAGATCTTGAGATTCATATCTACGGATCTCTAAAAGTTGCCACCTAAGTGAATAGAGCTGTTAAGAAGGCTTATAGTGTGTTAGCGTTCATTAACTAGAGGTTTGAGTTCAAGAGTTATGCTGCAACTATACCAGATCTTGGTGAGACCTCATTTGGAATATTGTGCGCAGTTCTGGTCACCTCACTATAAGAAGGATGTGGAAGCATTGGAGAGAGTGCAGAGGAGATTTACCAGGATGCTGCTTGGCTTGGAGGGTAGGTCTTATGAGGAAAGGTTGAGGGAGCCAGAGCTTTTCTCTTTAGAGCGGAGGAGGATGAGAAGCAACTTAACCGAAGTTTATAAGATGATGAGGGGGTTATTCAGAGCGGACGTTCAGAGACTATTTCCATGGGTGGATGTGGCCTGTTACTACGGGGCATAACTATAAGGTTCATGGTGGGAGATATAGGAGAGATGTCCCAGGTAGATTTTTACTCAGAAAGTGATTGGAGTGTGGAATGCACTGCCTGCTGTGATAATGGAGTCAGACATTTTAGGAACTTTCAAACAGTTACTGGATAGGCACATGGCGCACACAAAAATAATAGGGAGTGGGATAGCTTGATCTTGGGTTTGGACATAGCTTGGTACAACATCGAGGACTGAAGGGCCTGTACTGTGCTGTACTGTTCTATGTTTTATGTTCAGCTAACAAAAAAAACTGCCAGGAAATGGATTTGCCTCTCAATGGAATAAAGTGGATTTAATCTCCTTCTCCAGTTTGTTTCAGAATTTTCTCTCCATGCTTTTTGTTAAGAAAGTGCAATTTTGTAGGCTCCAGAGATACACAAGATGTAACAAATAAAACATGAATCTGCAGCAGAAATTGTGCTAAATATACATTGCACTCATTCTGTGAGGTATCAACTCAGACAGCAGTGATGGAGATTTTATCTCTGTGAGTAATGAATATTCACTGAGATTAAAGTGAAGGTCATTCTGAAATTTACCTTACTTCTGTTACAAGATGATAACCATTCTACAGGTACACCAACCATAAATAAATCACAACACACCTTTTAAAAATCCTCAAGAATGAGTAACGTTTACCCCTGTGTACTCAGCACATGGAAAACAGGGGCAGCTCTCTCTGTCCCCAAGCAACAGGAAGCATTGCCACTCTGCTAAAATGTATCAGCACTGAGACCCCGACGTGTGGGGAGGAGGAATTGCCAGTTTTCAAATACATTTCATTGGAAAGTCTGACTGAAGGGATGTTGGTGGGCTGGCCGCAAGGGTGAAGCACACACTCATATCGTGCACAGTTTACTGTGTACAGTTTTGGTCTCCTTACTAGAGAGAGGATTTAGTGGCACTGGAAAGGAGGTGGGGGGCAAAGAAGATTCACTGGGTTTATTCCAGAGTTAAGAGGGTTGGGAGTAGACTGGGGCTATACTCATTGGAATTCAGAAGAATGAGGGGAGATCTTATAGAAACATATAAGATTGTGAAGAGAATAAATAAGATAGAAGCAGGGAAGTTGTTTCCACTGACAGGTGAAACTAGAACTATGGGGCATGGCCTCAAAATAAGGGGGAACAGATTTAGGACTGAGCTGAGGAGGAACTTCTTCACCCAAAGGGTTGTGAATCTGTGGAATTCCCTGCCCAGTGAAGCAGTTGAGGCTCCCTCATTGAATGTTTTTAAGGCAAGGAAAGATACATTTTTGAACAGTAAAGGAATTAAGGGTTATGGTGAGTGGGCGGGTAAGTGGAGCTGAGTCCACAAAAAGATCAGCCATGACCTTATTGAATGACAGAGCAGGCTCGAGGGGTCAGGTGACAAACTCCTGCTCCTAGTTCTTATGTTCTTGTATTCATGGCTACAAAATGCCTGCTGGTGTCCTTGTGCTGTGGTCTAGAATGTTGATAGGGAGTCAGCAACACATTTTTTATTTCTTCCAATTGAAATAAAAATCTACCCCATCATGTTGGAGTCCCAGCTGTTCCTCTTACCCCAGGATTCACTTGAACTGGAAATATATTTGTCAAATTTATTACGACTTTCTAAAGAAATTGGACTTTATTAGTAATTTGCTTCTTTATGGATAGCACCCAAAAATAAAACTCAAAACACTTGCAGTCATTTTGATCCAGAGAGGGGTTCATTCTATTGGAACAAAATCTGACTCACATGCGATACCAATAATCAATGATAACCTGCATTTACATGGCACTTTTAACCAATTACCTAACATTCCTGTGAAGTGCCATGTTATCAAACAAGATTTGACACTGAGTCACAAAAGGAGATAACAGAATATGTGATCAAAAATTAAAAGCTTAGTCAAAAAGGTAAGTTTAGAATCATGTTTTAAAGGAGGAGGGAGAGTTAGAAAGGAACTTCTCGAGTTAGAGTCTTACTAGCAGCACCCAAGGCTGTCTGTGATGGAGTGATTACAATCACTCTTTCGATACCACCATGACTGATTTCAGATTTCATTTCCATTTTCCCTCCCACTCCCCATATCCCTTAATTCCCTGAGAGACAAAGTTTTGTCTATCTCAGCCTTAAATATATTCAACAATGCAGCATTCACAAGCCTCTGGAGTCGAGAATTCCCTAGAGCCACAACCCTTTCTCATCATCTCAATCCTAAATGATTGGCCCTTTATCCTGAGATTGTGCCAGTGTTCTTGATGCCCTGACCAGTGGAAACATCTCAGTGTCTAGCCCATCAACCCCCCCTCAGAGTTTAGTAGGTTTTAATGGGACCACCTTTCATCACAGAACAACACCCTCATCACAGGGGCTAATTTTGTGAACTTTCATTGTACCATCTCCAATACGAATCCAAGACAGTTCTTCCTCATTTGACAATCATGCAAGCACTTTCTATCTCAGGTTGCTATGTACTAAACAGATACAGGAATTCAGAACTCCACACAGCCAGTGACCCAAGCCAGGAATTGAACCTGGGTACCTGAAGCTATGAGGCGGCAGTGCTAACCACTGTGCCACTGCACTTCACTGGAAAAATCCGAAGGCAATGCTACAGTTAGATTTTACTCATTTGAATCTATACCAAATAGTCCCGTTTCCACAGTTTAATTTCTTTCCAATTCCATTCTGTCTTATAACTTACTTCAAGTACCTCTTTCCAAGCTGAAAGACTCAACATTCTCCAACCTTTGCTAGTAACTCAGATCCTGAATAATATGGATCATCTGGATCATATGGAGAGAATTATTAGGGATAGGATTTATAGTTATTTAGAGAGAAATGAATTGATTGGAGATAGTCAGCATGGTTTTGTGAAGGGTAGGTCGTGCCTTACTAACCTCATTGAGGTTTTTGAAAAAGTGACTAAGGAGGTGGATGGGGGTAAGGCGGTTGATGTGGTATATATGGACTTTAGTAAGGCGTTTGATAAGGTGGCCCATGGAAGACTTCTGCAGAAAATGCAGAGGTATGGGATAGAGGGGGATTTAGCTAATTGGGTTAGGAATTGGCTAGCAGATAGAAGACAGAGGGTGGTGGTTGATGGGAGATATTCATCTTGGAGTACGGTGACAAGTGGTGTACCTCAGGGATCTGTTTTGGGGCCCCTGCTTTTTGTAATTTTTATAAATGATCTGGATGAGGGTATTGAAGGATGGATTAGTAAATTTGCAGATGACACTAAAGTCGGTGGAGTGGTAGATAGTGAAGTGGGGTGTTATAGTTTGCACAGAGACTTGGACAAGTTGCAGAGCTGGGCCGAGAGGTGGCAAATGGAGTTTAATGTGGAAAAGTGTGAGGTAATGCACTTTGGCAGAAATAATAAATGTGTAGAGTATAGGGCAAATGGTAGGATTCTTAGCAGTCTAGATGAACAGAGGGATCTTGGTGTGTATGTGCATAGATCCCTGAAAGTAGGCAGTCAAGTCGAGAAGGTGGTTAAGAAGGCATATGGAGTCTTGGCTTTTATTGGTAGGGGGATTGAATTTCGGAGCCGCAACGTCATGTTGCAACTGTACAAAACTCTATTGCGGCTGCACTTGGAGTATTGTGTGCAGTTCTGGTCCCCACATTATAAGAAAGATGTGGAGGCATGGAGAGGGTACAGAGGAGGTTTACCAGGATGTTGCCTGGTATGGAAGGCAGGTCTTATGAAGAGAAGCTGAGAGATTTGAGGTTGTTTTCGTTAGAAAGAAGGCGGCTAAGAGGAGACCTTATTGAAACATATAAGATGATTAGAGGTTAGATAGGGTGGACAGTGATAGCCTTTTTCCTAGGATGGAGAAAGCTAGCACGAGGGGACACAGCTTTAAATAAGGGGTATGAGTTATAGGACGGATATCAGAGGTAGGTTCTTTACTCAAAGAGTGATTAGGGAGTGGAATGCCCTCCTGCAGCTGTTGTAGATGCGCCAAGTTTGGTGGCGTTTAAGAGGTTAGTTGATAAGTGTATGGAAGAGAAGGGAATGGTTTAGTTTGGAGGGGCATTGCTTTTTATATTGGTCGGCGCAACATCGAAGGCCGAAGGGCCTGTTCTGTGCTGTAATGTTCTATGTTCTATCTTTATGGTTTTGCTCAGCACTATTCCCAGGTTTACAATTTGTCCCCATCATTCCCCAGTCATCAGAAATATACAATGAGTGATCAAAACATTCTCAATCATTTTCCAAAGCAAATCTCAACCGATGTTGCTGCTCCTCTCTGACCAACTGTAAATCCACCAGAAGAAAAAGTTTGAGTTGCACAGTAACATCTTCACTAATGTGGACTTGATAAAAAATATCTTCAAGCATTTGCATCACAAAAATTCCCTCTGCTGTGTCCATAATGACACCATCAGCTTAGTTTTACCACCTCCTGATGCAGTGAGCTAAAATTCAGCCCCACGTGTTCATATTCCCACGATCCACGTTGTCTTCCTCTCTCCATGGGGGGGGGTGGTATGAATTGTGGTTTAGCTGCTCCCCCACCCACTCAGCCTCCGAGCTCACAACTTGGGACAGGATTCTACACCCGTCACCCTGGCAAAAAAAATCAACATGGAACGCAGTCCCAGTACAACAAGCTTCCCCACAGCCATTTAATGTTTGGAGGGACATTGATTAGCTTGTGGGGAGATTCTGTTCCCATCTGGGAGGCCAGAGGAGTGGCAACTGCTGTGACTGCCTCGTGGTTGAGGCCAGATGGGGAGGTAAATGGTGAAGGGATAAGGTGAGGCTCTGATAAAAAGCCAGGATGAGAGGGTGGGGAGAGGAGAGGACATTCTGCACTGACCATGGGACTGACGAAAACATTTGCCTGACGAAGACAAAGGGTCGAAAGCTCGCTGATTTACTATCAAATAAATTGGTTGGATTTAAAATTGGTGTTGTAAAACTTTACTGAGTTTACCCAAGTCCAACACCGACATCTCTATATCATGACTGGGGAAAGAGCCAGACCTTGGGAACGAGGCCTTGGATAGACTCATGGGAGCCCTTAAAGAAGGAATCCATCCACCCCACCACCTTTCTTGCCAATAATCCATGGAGTGGAATCTGCTAAGCTTCAAACTTTGCTCCCTCCTCAATCAATTGTATGAAAAAATTGCAATGGGGCAGGAAGAGGCCCACAAGTGACCATTAATTAACACTTAAAATTGCAGAAGTTTCAGGAAGAACTGGTAGCCATTGGAAAAGGCACCAATGGCATTACACCCAAATTAACAGACCTGCCTCAGCAACTCACCCCCAGGAAGTGGAACGTTCCACCCTAATTATCAGGCAGGGAATTGGATGTCGGGAATTCCAATTTCCCCATCATTGTTCTCGACGTAAGTGGCACTGAGATTAAAATACAACAACATAATCCTTTCAAGCAGAAAAACAAATGGGCAAAACAAGGCGGTAAAAGATTATAAAAACAGAAAATGCTGGGTAAACTCAACAGATCTGACAGCATCTGTGGTGAGAGAAATAGTTAATGCTTCAAGTCCATGTGACCCTTTTACAGAATCCCAATAAAAAATTAATTCATTTCTAGCAAACAAACTTTATTAAAAAGGCATTGGTAACAAGACAGAAATGTGCTAACCTTTAGTATCCATATATTTCCTGACTAACGAATCTTCACAGTGCAAAAGGAGGCCATTTGGTCCACTGAGTTTGCACTGACTCTCTGAAAGAGCATTCAATCTAGTCCCCCTCCCCTGTTTTATCCCTGTAACTAATCACAGACAGTAATCTAATTTCCTTTTGAATACCTCAATCGATCTGTCTCCAGCACCCTCTCAGAAAGTTCATTCTAGATTCCAATCACCCTCTGCTTGAAAAAAAAATCCTTACATCACTTCTCCTTTTGTCCATTATTTGGAATCTGTGCCCTTTAGTTTTGATGTACTCTTGAGAGGGAACAGTTTTTCACTATTTATCCTGTCCATACCCCTCAGGATCTTGAATATCTCTAACAAATCTCCTCTCAGCCTCTTCTTCTCCAAGAAAACAGACTCAACTTTTCCAATTGATCCTCAAAGCTACAGTTGTTAATATCTGGAATTATTCTTGTGAATCTCTTCTGTGCTCTAATGCCTTCACACCCTTCCTCAGGTATGGTACCCAGAGCTAGAAGCAGTCTCCAAATGAGGCCTGACTAGTGTCTTATACACATTCAATATGACCTCCTTACTCTTGTACTGAATTCTTGCCATGATTTCTTTCCTTTCATAAATAATAGCTAATTTTGTTTAAAAGGCCTTTAAAAAGTCTTCACCTGAGACACCTACATATACAGACAGTAATTGCTAACATGCCCAGGGGTCTTAACAATCTGTGAAAGATGAGGAGTCATTTTGCTAATATCTTTAGAAAAGAGCAGCTTGGAAGTAGCTGTAAGTGTCGCACATTTACTCATTTATGTTGAAGAGCAAAGATTCCATTTGTGAATCACTAAGGTGGTACTTAATCTAAATCCAGTCACTCTATTGGCAGGTATTATTTGTATCATTTTATCAAATGTTAGTGCGTTGCCAAAGCTCAAATACATTTAATAAAATCTTCGAATATTTTCCTCATATTCCTATTTTTGTTTAATTTTGTGATTTTTTTTTTTGTGTTTACCATGACAAATTGGTAAATTGAATACTCCGGAGCTGTAAGTTTGTCAGGTAGTAAGGTCCAGAATCTGTTCGGCTGCAAACTCTGCCACTGAGCCCACCAAGGTTCAGGGAGGTCACTGAATGTGTGTTTCAATGGCAGACACCAAGCTATTGCTCTGGAGGAGGTTGCTGGTTCTCTTGCAATGAAATGTTGAATTCTCAGCTCCGGTGAACTGTTTGTAAGGGACTGCTTGAGAGTGTTGTGAAAAAATAGACCTTTCTCTTCAGTGACCAGAGCCATGATCCTGACCTGGACCCCAATAGACGCCACTTCCACAGTTTGGTAGAAGTCTGCAAACAGAGTGGGAACAAATGGGGCTTCTTCAAAGTGACAGGCAGTGACTAGTGGGGTCCCACAGGGAACTGTGCTTGATGTTCACAGAATATATCAATGATTGGGATGAGGGAACCAAATGTATTCTCTCCAAGTTTGCTGATGACATGGAATCACAGAATTACCATTTGACCCATCATGTCTACACTCAAAACTTGGTGGGAATGTGAGTAATGGGGAGGATGTTAAGAGGCTTCAAGGTGATTTCGACAAGTTGAGTGAATGGGCAAACACATGGCAGATGCACAATGTAGCTAAATGTGAAGTTATCCACTTTGGACAGAGAAACAGAATGTCAGAGTATTAATTAAATGGTGATGGATTGGGAAATGTTGACATACAAAGAAACTTGGGTGTCCTTGTACACCGGTCGCTAAAAGCAACATGCGAGTACAGCAAGCAGTTAAGAGAGGCAAATCCTCTTGATTGCAAGAGGACTTGAGCAAGAATGCCTTACTGCAGCTGTTTAGGGCCTTAATGAGACCACATCTGGAGTATTGTGTGGTCTCCTTATCTAAGAAATGTTATACTAGCCATAGAGGGAGTGGAGTGAAGGTTCACCAGTCTGATTCCTGGGATGGCAAAATTGGTGTATGAGGAGAGATTGGGTCAACTAGGTCTGTATTCACTGGAATTTCGAAGAATGAGAGGGGATCTCATTGAAAGTTATACAATGCTGACAGGGCTAGATAAACTGGGTGTTGTTTCCTCTGGCTGGAGGAGTCTAGAACAAAGGGTCACAATGTCAGGGTAGAGGATCAGTCATTCAGGACTGAGATTAGGAGAAATGTCTTCATTGGGAGGGTGGTAAACCTGTGGAATTCTCCATTAAGAAAGCTGTAGAGGCTAAATCACTGAATATATTCAAGAGTGAAACAGGTTTCTTAACTCTAAAAGTTCCAAGGGTTATGGGGCAAATGTAGGAATACGGAGAGAGGATCAGTCTTGATCACATTAAATGGCAGAGCAGAATTGATGGGCCAAATGGTCAACCTGCTCCTATCATCGATGTTTTTATGAATGTCTGGATTCACCAGATGACCCTTAGGTCCCTGCAACACCTCCCTCTCAGGGTCAGTGACAGAGAAACTGCCAACTTTTAACAGTCCCCACCATTGTATGTTGCTACCCTTGTTTGAGGTGGGTGAAAGTTCCATTTCAAGATTCCATCCTGTACAATAGGAATCTCCATATAAGGATGGGATCCAATGTATAAAGCTATTGGCCCAAGTTATAGTAAAAGTGCATCAGAAAATCCATGAAATTTCAGCCCAGATCAGTCAATATTAGCATTACACACTCCCATTTTAAACGTTGCATGCTTAGCTGAAAAATTGGAACAGGATCAGGCCATTCGGAACTTCCAATCTATTTCACCATTCAGTTAGATCATGGCTGATCTTCAGTCTCAGCCCTACTTTCCCGTATCATACCCCATATCCCATCAGTACCAAAAAAATCTATCACAAAGTCCAAACAATGCAGAAGGAGGCCATTCAGCCCATCGAGTCTGCACCAACAACAATCCCACCTAGGCACTATCCCCATAACTCCACGTATTTACCTCTTGATCCCCCTGACACTAGGACTAATTTAGTGTGGCCAATCCACCTAACCTGCATATAAAGTTTGTTTATTAGCCACAAATAAGGTTTACATTAACACTGCAATGAAGTTACTGTGAAATTCCCCGAGTTGCTGCAGTCCAGTACCTGTTTGGGTTAATGCACCTAACCAACTTTGGACTATGGGAAGAAACCAGAGCAGCCAGATGAAACCTACGCTGACATGGGGATAATGATGTAGAGATGCAGGCGTTGGACTGGAGTAAACTCAGTAAGAGGTCTGGCAACACCAATTTTAAATCCAACCGATTTATTTGATAGTAAATCTGCTAGCTTTTGGCGTTTGTGCCTTCGTCAGGCGAATGAGGTGTTCTGGTCTCCAAAAGCACACATATCCACATTGGATATGTATGCTTTTGGAGACCAGAACACCTCATTCGCCTGACGAAGGCACAAACGCCAAAAGCTAGCAGATTTACTATCAAATAAATCGGTTGGATTTAAAATTGGTGTTGCCAGACCTCTTAATGGGGAGAATGTGCAGACTCCAACAGACAGTGATCCAAAACTGGAATTGAACCCAGGTGCCTGGTGCTTTTAATCCCTGTCATGGCTAAATTCAATGACTGAACATCCACAGCTCTCTGGGATAAAACATTTCAAAGATTCACAACCATTTGAGTAAAAGATATGATCACACTGGATGGAAAAAGACATGTGGAGTTTCTACTCAGTCTTGTACAGATGTGATACCTAAAGCATCAAGACATTCCTTACTTCTTTAGCTTTTCAAATTCTCCTCAGAGTCAAAAGAAAGAGTAAAGACCACACGCCAATTGGAAAAATCTGGAAAACTTCTTTCTGGTTCCTCTGTCAACCACATTGACTGTGAGTATAGGGGTAGAATTGGACTGGTTTGACCAGTCAGCATGAACTTGGACAGGATGATCCCTGAGTAAATCCAGAACTCAACATTGGTCCTTGGGCTGGATTAAACTGACAAACTTCAAATATCAACTGCATGTCGAAAGGGAGCTCCCAATTGAGGCATTGACCTTCTGGTAACCTCTGGAAGGAGTATGAGGAGGGGAAGAGAACCAGTAAGATGGCGAGAGGAGCAGGAGGAGTTGAATCTATTGGGGATCAAGGAGAAATACCATGCTGCTCCCTCCAGTTCCACACTCAGAGAAACATTTTTCAAAACCTTGTCTACTTAGTGGTGACCTTTAAGTTTACTCATTAGAGAAGACATAGACTTGCGTTATGTCAACAAGAAAAGGAATGAAAACTCAGTGTATCAATACATTATCCTATTTTGCCGTTTTATAATGCATGTGTTTGAGTAATGATCACTGGGATGAGGCATCAGAGGGTCCCAAATATATTGGAGCTGTACCCCAACCTTTAGGAAGTCTGGAAAGGATTGTTGAAAGGGAGGAAACAAATAAATTTTTGCAACAAAATCCAAATGCATGTGTGGCTGAAGAAGCCAATAGGATTAATAGAACCAGACTGGGCCTGTCTGTGATCTCAAGCAAGAAATAAAATAAAACCCTAAGTTTTGAATTTAGTTTGAGTAGGACAGTGCGTCATGGCTTTTTACATTTAGAATTCCTGTTTATAATCCTGAAGATTAAAATAATACAATTTCAAATTTTTATTCCTGTTATTGATAATGTACACACTTCCAAAGCTGCAAAAAATTCCAGTTCTCAAAGTGTTAATAAATTATTTATTTCAAATGCAAAATCTGCAGGAAAATGTGATAAACAGTTGACAGGAAGAAAATGAAAAGCTTATGTAGCAGAACAAGAGACGAGGGTCCATCTCATCAACCGCTTTGAAAATTCACTCTGACAATTGTGGGGATGTGATGTTCCCCCACCCCACCCCCAGCCAATCCTCTCAGGTTTCCAGACCAGGAGCATTACTAAGACTTTGTCTGAATTGTTCCATTAATGCACCTCAGCCCCAAGCTTACACCGGCCATTTCACTCCATGTCTGTGATGTTTCCAATCACCATTCGCTCTCCTTGTGGCTTCTTCACGTTGAGCTGATGTGAAATGATTGTCTGCGGGATACTCTGGAACGGAATTGGGAAGGATATTTTCATCCTTCATGTTGAGACTAGATTCTAATCCACATCCCAGAAGTGAAAAGAAATCCTTTGCAATTGTGCAAATTAACATTAGAGAACAGCAGGCTAATGCAAATAACCATGCAATGTATGAACATGCTTAGTGGATGCAATTTGAAATGTTTTGTGTCAGGCGTTACGCTTTTTTAACAATTTTTTCAGTAAACTGTGATGCAGATAAATTCAGTCACTCTGTACAGATGTACTCTCGCCAGTTTAGGTCCATTGACCACCCCCCAACCCCCAAACCATGGATCAGTTAAATCTTTTGCTGTGTTCAGTTGAATACAAAGCTATTATGCACTCGCTGTTTGTAATCCCCAGAGAGTGGGGGATGGGGAATGGAAGATATGGAGGAAGGTTGGGGGAGGGGAACTTGGCAATGAATTGCCAATGAAGTATGCAAGAAAACCAAGATATGTTTCCACCTGAGCTTCTCCCTTGCGAAATTCCTGGATATTCTTCATTTGTAGGAGAATTTGAAATGGATATTTTCCCCTTTAACAATATTTGAAAGCAATATTCAAAAATACCAATCACACAGACCCTTTCAAGATCAGCAAGGCTGATGTGCTTCTGTATTCAGCATTGAGTTATTGCATGGGATTTAATTCATTTCACGTGTGTTTTATTTGACAGGATATTGTAAAAAGTTCTTCAGAAAATGTTATACTTTCGTATAAAGCTTCCAAATTGAAAATACATATTGGTTCTGTGCTGAGTATGATTGAAAGATGCCGTGATAACTAGTACATTAAGAGTTAATATCCTTGGTCCATTGTACCTGCACAACAACTAGATAAATATAAATGCAACCACTCACAGGAAAGAATTTGTAGAGCAGATAATTATAAGGATTTTAATTAAACTCTAATGAAGGAGATGCCGCTTCTGACAAAAGTATAAATCCTCCTCCCCCCCCCCATCAGGAAATCCTGTTTTCCTGCCCTTATTGAAAATCCTGTACACTGAACAATATTTAAAAAATGCTGTGGAACATTGCTGTTTAATTCCTGAAGATGTTTATTGAGAAATTATAAATGATCAGAAAAACCAAACAGCAAACGTGAGCCTGTGAATGATGTCGACATAACCTGTGTCTGTGAATAATTCTGTGTGTGTGTGTACAGGAGATATTGATATGTCTCCCACAGCACCATTCTCTTCACTCTGAACCACACACATTGACTTTTCAGGCAATGTTTTCTCTGCGATTGGTCATTGTGGAGTAAAGGCAGCTACAGTGATCTACATACAAAAAAAAATACAACATTCAACCAGACTTAAAATATCAAGCAGCAAATGTGGCCAGTCTGTTTCTAATAGCAGGCTTGTGAATGTTTTTGCTGTCTTGATACATATAAATTTCACAGTAAATTCAGTCTCCCCTTTGTAGAGGGTCTATTTTCCTCTGATAATTTGATGATATTTGGATGGATTTCTGTTGAAAGAATTTGCATTTCTAAGGAACCTGAACAGACACTTCAAATGTCTGCAATGTCACTCACTTCATTACTCTTCCTGTACAACTGTCAGAGACTAAACCAGTCCCTTCACAAACACTGACCCCCAGCATGAGTTTAGGATCACATACTTGCACCAACACTAAGACTGCTTTTTCCCATCACTGAAACAATGTCCAACTTTGTTCCTGACTCAGCTTTTTTTGCTGCTGGAATCCTTATCTTGGCCTTATTACTTCTGGACTTAACTCTTCCAATGCACTTCCCCACATCTTACTCTTTGTAACTTTAAATCAGCCTAGCTCTGCTGCCCATTTGCTTCCTTGCACCAAACCCCATTCACCCATTTCACTGACTCACACCCGCACAACACCTCAAGTTTCAAATCCACATACCTACTCTCGAACATTTCCGGGCACGGCCCCTAAAGCCTCGTATCTGTATTCTCCAACCCTCTGAGATATCCGTGCACATCTAATTCTGGCCTCTTGTATATTGCAATTTTAATTGTCCCATCATTACTGGGCCCTAAGCTCTGGAATTTCTTCCTGAATCTCTCCGCCTTTCAGTCTCTCTTTACTCCTGTAAGACATTTTCCAAGAGTAATTTCTCTGACCAAGCTTTACTCGTCTGTGTAAATATCACTCGATGTGGCCTGGTGCCGAATCTGTATTTATAATGCTCCTGTGATGCACTATCGAATATTCTGTACAGTAATGAACCAAAATAAGTACAAGTTATTGTTGTTTTTGCTTCATAGAAAACGATTCACTCTTGTGTCGGGAAATCCTAATTGCAGAGAAAAATCTGCGGATTCATTTCCACCCAGAGTTTATCTTTATCAACATCTCAATATTAAAAATAAAATCCAATAACATATTACACTCTGCAGCACAGAATGGGGATTTTGAAAATATTCCTCTGTGTGTGGGTGGCACTGGCTGGGCCAGAGTTTATTGCCAATCTCAAACTATCCTTCAGAAAGGTTTGGTGAGCTGCCTTTTTGAACCCTTTTTGATGTAGGTACACACACACTGCTGTTAGGGAGGGAATTTCAGGTTTTGGACCCAATGACACTGAAGGGATAGTGATATATTTCCAACTCAGAAGGATGACAGGAATAATTTGCTGTGTGAAGATATTCTCATGCTGCTGTCATGTAGGCAGATCCAGAGTTTTAATGTGTAAATGAGTTGATTTTTAGAGATCTCCCATTGCAGCTATCTGCCCGGCTGTGCTGGCATCAGACTAGAATCACATGACTATCCAAGCCGGAATAACATCCCAGCCTTGGATACCGACTGCAGCTCCTGGGAGAAAAGACAACAGCCCAAACTGAGCTGAATGATAGGTCGGATAGGAAAAGGGAACAGGACAGGCAAAGGTGTTGGGGAAACACTGGATGGGGGCAACAAGTTAAAATATATTTTTCAGGTCAAGAGGAGAATTCCCAGAAAAAATAATTAAAAACTTCTAGGGCTGATTTGTAATTAGCTGCTTGCGATTCCTTTAAGGACACCTGGTTCATCGTTCAACACCTGACTCACTGTTCAACATCTGGTTCACTGTCCTACATCTGGTATAATCCGGGTGGAGTTTGTTTGGGATGCCAAACAACCACATGAAAATTTCAAAGGGGTTTGACAAGCAATCCAGGAGCTGGATTTAAGCTGCAAGCTTTGGGTCAATGTTTCGCTGCCTTCTCTATTTCTATCCATTCTCCATCCAGACAAGAAAAGGGGTTGCCAACAGTTTAACATCCCTTTTGAAGATTATCAGTAAATATGCTGGTGCTTTAACACAGAGCTATTCAGCAGTGTATGCAAACTTGGAGCTGAAATAGGTCATCGGCCCCTCAAACCTGCCCTGCCATTCGATAAGATATGTTTGTGTTTCAAATTTCACATTGCTATCTATCGCTGATAATCTTCAAGTCCCTTGTCTAACAAGAATCTATCTACATCTGCCTTAAAAATATAGAATGACTCCATTTCCACTGCCTTCTGAAGCTGATGGCTCCAAAGCCGCACAGTCTCCGAGAGAAAACATTTCTCTGAATCTCAGTCCTAAAGGGTAATTTAATACAATATCCCCTAGTTCTGAACTTACCCACAAGAGGGTAAGTTCCTTTCCATATCCACACAGCATGGTACTACAGTGGTTAGCACTGCTGCCTCACAGCACCAGGGACCTGGGTTCAATTCCCAGCTTGGGTTATTGTCTGTGCAGAGTCTGAACATTCTCCCCATGTCTGCATGGGTTTCCTCTGGGTGTTCTGGTTTCTTCACACAGTCCAAAAGACAAGCTGGTTAGGGTGCATTGGCCACGCTAAATACTCCCTCAGTCTACCCGAACAGGTGCTGGAGTGTGGCGACTAGGGGATTTTCACAGTAACTTTATTGCAGTGTTAATATAAGTCTACTTGCGACACTAACAAATAAACTTTGTCAATAATGTTCAGCATCTTATTCAATAAAGTCACTCCATCACGTTGTAAACTCTAGTGAAAATAAGCCCAGTCTACATAATCTTTCTTCAAACAACAACCCACTCATTCCAGGTATCAATCTAGTAAATCTCCTTTGAACCACCTCCAATGCATTTATCTCCTTCAGTAATTGAGAGTAAAACTGCACAGAGAATTTGAGATGGGATCTCAATGTCCAATATAACTGAGGCACTACTTTTATATTCAATTCCTCTCACAATGAATTATCGTGTTGCATTAACCTGCTGCATTCTAACTCTATGTGCCTCATGTAGGAGAACACTTAGATACTTCTGCAGTTGTTCTCTGTTTAAGTAACATTCTGCTTTTGTATCCTCCCGGTCAAAATCAACAACTTCACATTTTCTCATATTACACTCCATCTGTCAGATTTTTATTCATTCATTCAACCTATTTAAACCTATTTGCAACCTATTTATGTCCTCCTCACAACATACTTTCCTACCTACCTCTATTATCTGCAAATTTAGCAACCATGCCTTCACTCCCCTCATTTAAGTCACTGATATAAACTGTAAAATGTTGAGGCCTCAGTACAAACCCCTGAGGGAACTACTTGCCACATTCTGACAATCAGATTTATGCATTCTGTTTTCTGCCAGCTAGCTAACCTTCTATCCGTGCTGATTTGCAATTCCTACACCATGAGCTCCTACTTTGTGTAATAATCTTTTCTGTGACACATTATTAAATGCCAAGTATATTTAGGTTTATAGATTCGCTTTATCCACAGTACATGTTACTCCTTCAAATAACTCCAGTAAATTGATTAAACATGATTTTCCTTTCACAAAACCATGCTGACTCTTCCCGACTTCCTTAATATTTCTCCAAGTGCCCAGCTTTATAACCTTCATAATGATCAGTTCCAACACCTTCCTCAAGCTAACAGGCCAATAGTTTCCTGTTTTCTGCCTCCGTCCCTTCTTAAACAGAAGGGTTATATTCACTACTTTCCAGTGTGATAGAACCTTTTCAGAATTTAGCGAATTTTGGAAAATTAACACCAACATAACTACTACCTCATTAGCCATCTCTTTTAAGACCCCAGGATGAAGCCCATCAGAACCTAGAGATCTGTTAGCCCACAGCTCCATCGGTTTGCTTAGTGCAGCTTCTCTACAGATTGTAATTTCACCAAGTTCCCCTCTCCCTTCCTGGTCCTGATTTCCAGCTATTACTGGAATGATTATTGTATCATCTATAGCGAAGACAGGAGCAAAATATTTCATCTGTGATTTCCTTATTAACTCCACATTATCACTCTCCAGAGGACTGACAGTCAATTTACTCACTGTTTGTTTTTAAACACCTCTAGAAATTCTTACTATCTGTCTTTACATTCCTAGCTAGCTTCCTCTCATACTCCAATTTTTTTCTCCTGGTTAATCTTTTAGTGATTCTCTGCTTTTCATTATATTCTGACCAATCACCTGATTTACCACTCACCATTGCATAGCTTTCTGTTTTTTCCTTAAGTTTAACTTCTTTACTGAATCATGGATGATCGATCCTCCACTTGGAATTTTTCTTGACAGTAGGAAGATACTTATTCTGAGAGTTCTGAAATCTCCCCTTCAATGATTGAAAGTATTTCTCTATTGAGCTATCCCCTAGCCTGGTATCCAGTTCGCTGCAGTTAGTATAGAACATAGAACATAGAACAATACAGCACAGAACAGGCCCTTCGGCCTTCGATGTTGTGCCGACCAAACTAAAAAGCAATGCCCCTCCTAACTAACCCATTCCCTTCTCATCCATATACTTATCAACTAACCTCTTAAACGCCACCAAACTTGGCGCATCTACAACAGCTGCCGGCAGGGCATTCCACTCCCTAATCACTCTTTGAGTAAAGAACCTACCTCTGATATCCGTCCTATACCTCATACCCCTTAATTTAAAGCTGTGTCCCCTCGTGCTAGCTTTCTCCATCCTAGGAAAAAAGGCTATCACTGTCCACCCTATCTAAACCTCTAATCATCTTATATGCTTCAATAAGATCCCCTCTTAGCCGCCTCCTTTCTAACGAAAACAACCTCAAATCCTTCCACCTCTCTTCATAGGCCCTGCCCTCCATACCAGGCAACATCCTAGTAAACCTCCTCTGTACCCTCTCCAATGCCTCCACATCTTTCTTATAATGTGGCGACCAGAACTGCACGCAATACTCCAAGTGCGGCCGCACTAGAGTTTTGTACAGCTGCAACATGATGCTGCTGCTCCTAAATTCAATCCCCCTACCAATAAAAGCTAAGACTCCATAAGCCGTCTTAACAACTTTATCCACTTGACTGCCTACTTTCAGGGATCTATTGACACATACACCAAGATCCTTCTGTTCCTCAACACTATTAAGAGCCCTACCATTACCCCTATACTCTACACATTTATTGTTCCTGCCAAAGTGCATTACCTCACACTTTTCCACATTAAACTCCATTTCCCACCTCTCGGCCCAGCTCTGCAACTTGTCCCAGTCACTCTGTAAACTATAACACCCTTCTTCACTATCTACCACTCCACCAACTTTAGTGTCATCTGCAAATTTACTGATCCATCCCTCAATACCCTCATCCAGATCATTTATAAAAATTACAAACAGCAGGGGCCCCAAAACAGCCCCCTGAGGCACACTACTCGTCACCGAACTCCACGATGAATATCTCCCATCAACCACCACCCTCTGTCTTCTATCTGCCAGCCAATTCCTAATCCAATTAGCTAAATCACCCTCTATTCCACACATCTGCATTTTCTGTAGAAGTCTTCCATGGCCCACCTTATCAAAAGCCTTACTAACGTCCATATATACTACATCAACCGCCTTACCCCCATCCACCTCTCTGGTCACTTTCTCAAAAACTCAATGAGGTTAGTAAGGCATGACCTACCCTTCACGAAACCATGCTGACTATCCCCAATCAATTCATTTCTCTCTAAATAACTATAATCCTATCCCTAATAATTCTCTCCAATACCTTGCCCACCACAGAAGTAAGACTCACTGGCCTATAATTCCCAGGAAGGTCTCTCTTCCCCTTCTTAAACAATGGGACCACATTCGCCATCCTCCAGTCCTCCGGAACCACACCCGTAACCAACTAGGACCTGAAGATCAGAGCCAGAGGCTCTGCAATCTCCTCTCTTGCCTCCCAGAGAATCCTAGGGTAAATCCCGTCCGGCCAGGGGACTTATCCAACTTCAAACCCTCGAGAATTTCTAGCACATCCTCCCTATCTACTACAATACTTCCCAATTTGCAACCCTGTACCTCAGTGTTCTCCATAGCTACATTTCCAGCACTCTGCGTGCATACCGAAGAGAAATATTTATTCAGTGCCTCACCAATCTCTTCAGGCTCCACGCACAACTTCCCACTGCTGTCTATGACTGGCCCTAATCTTGCCCTCACCAATCTTCTATTCTTACCATATCGAAAGAAAGCTTTAGGATTCTCCTTAATCCTATCAGCCAACATCTTCTCGTGTCCCCTCTTAGCGCTCCTCAATTCACTTTTTACCTCCTTCCTAGCTAATCTATAGCTATCCATTGCACTACCTGAGCCTTCAAGCCTCATCCTGACATAAGCCTCCTTTTTCTTCTTAACCAGCAAATCAACTCTTTTCGTACACCTTTTTTCGTATCATGTAACAGTGAGTCTGTCTGTGTTCAAAATACAAGTTTTATCCTGTTTGAAACTGAGAACATTTCTGCATTAAGGTTTTTATTTGGAGGAGATGATGATGTGCTGGCAATGAAACCAGGCTAGTAACTTGGAGGCCCAAGCTGATGTACTGGGCAACCAGATTCAAATCACTACAACAGCCAGTGGAATTGAAATTCAATTGATAAAATCTGGAATTGAAAGCTAGTCTCAGTAATGCTGACCGTATAATTATCATCAATTGTCATTAAAAACCCTTCTGGTTCACTAGGGCCATTTAGAGAATGAATTCTGCCATCCTTGCGCAATCTGGCCTACATGTGACTTCTGACCCACAGCAATGTAATTGACTCTAGTTGTCCTTCTGAAATGGCTGAGCGAGCCTCTCAGTTGAAGGATAATTAGGAAAGGGTAACAAACATGGGCAGAGCCACTGATGACAACATCTCTTTGAAGAATAAAAATAAAATTTCAACCTTGTGACTTCAAGGGGACACGTTGGAATGGATAGCAGATGAAATTCAATGCAGAAAGGTTTGAAGTGATCTGCTTTGGGAAGAAGAATGAGACAAGACAATGCCTGCTAAATAGTACAGTTTTAACACAGTTTTACAGGTGTTGTTAAAAACAGAGAATTGAGTGTGTTGGTGCACAAATCTTTGAAGATGACGAGACAAATTAGTGAGGCTGTTAATAAAGCATCTGGGATCCTAAGCTTTATAAACAGAGGCGTATGTTACAAAATCCAGAAGATTATGCTAAACCTACAACCAACATTCGTTCACCCACAACTGAAGTATTATGCCCAATTTTGGTACCACGTTTTAGGAAGAATGTAAAAACTTTTAAGGATAATCCAGATAAACTTTACTAGGATGTTTCTGTGGATAGAGGATTAAGTTACATGGAGAGGCTGGAGAAGCTCAGATTGTTCTCCTTAGAGCAGAGAAGGCTTTGAGAAGATTTGATAGAGGTGTTTAGAATTGTGAAGGATTCAGATAAAAGTAAATAAGGAGAAATCTTTTCCAACGGCTGACAGATCACTAACCAAAGAACACTGTTTTAACTGTGACAATATTCTTCTTCCTCACAATGCTATAGTTTTTGTTAAGGTGGTGAACTCAGTGTTAAACTGATTTAATGTGAAAATCAGGAGTAAAATAAAGAAAAGCTTTTTCATGCAACAAGTATTTTGGATTTGGAATGCACTGTCTGATTAGATGAATAGCCAATAGTGCAGAATCAAGGTTTGTGCAGTCTCTCTCTGTGCTATACTGTTCAATGATCTTTATGACTTTAGACACCAATAAATATAAATTAAAAATTAGCTTTGCCTAACTTTATTTTTGGGTCAGGGAAGTCAACAGGATATTAAATTATCCTGATTCATTCATATTTTCAATGAGAATTAAGTGGCTTCCCTTATTGTTTGTATTCAGGAGCTAAATACTAGATATTTTAGATGTGGGGTGGCACAGTAGCACAGTGGTTAGCACTGCTGCCTCATTGCACCAGGGACCTGGGTTCAATTCTGGCCGTGGGTCACTGTCTGTATAAAGTCTGGACATTCTTCCCGTGTCTGCATGGGTTTCCTCTGGGTTTCCTTCCACAGTCCAAAGATGTGCAGGTTAGGTGGATTGGCCATGATAAATTGACTCTTGTGTCAGGGGGATTAGGACAGTAAATATGTGGGGTTATTGGAATAGGGCAGGACTATGTTTGGTGTGGAATCGATGGTCTGAATGGGCTCCTTCTGCACTGTAGGGATTCTGTGGCTCTATCTTTCTAGAAGTGTTAGTAGATACAAATTCACCTCAAGACGGAAATAATTTCATTATCTCTGGTAGCTGACACATTGAGGAAGATGCGATTGGAAGATATTTACTAGCTGGATCTTACTCCCTATAGCAGGAGAGATTTATTTTGGCACGGAGATAATGCATAATTTTAATTTACTTTTCCAATTCAGTATTCAGGATTGACACTAGGACTTCATATAGTGGACAGAGTGCTTACTATAGCTGCAGAGAAGAATCTCATGATAAGCTTACAGACTGTCTTATTCAAATGTCTTGCAAATAATCCACTTTTGTAAGCAAAACACTCTGAAGAATGTACCTCCTGTAGACCAATTCTACTTTCACTGATTTCCAATATCAGTATCATTTTTCTTTCATGGGACATGGGTATCACTGGTGGATCTACAACTGTTGCTACCCCTAATTGCCCTTGAATTGGTTGCTTTACTAGACCATTTCAGAGATCATTTAAGAGTCAACCACATTGCTGTGGTCATATGTAGGCCAGACCAGGTAAGGACAGCAGATTTCCTTCTTGAAAGGACATTAGTGACCCAGATAGGGTTTAATGACAATGATCGTTGTTATGAGATCAGTTCAATATTCCAGATTATCGCTGGAGGTCCCCATTCTCGCCCATTCCAGTGCTCCTGTTAGTGAGAATGGAGAATTCACTGCTCAGCCAAATTTCCATTCGCTGCAGCGGGACTGGAAAATCTCAGCTGCAGGCCAGGCTAGAGAATTCCAGCCTATATTAATTCCACTAGATGCCGTGGTGGGATTTGAAACGATGCCCCAGAGGATTAGGTTGAGCCTCAGGATTACTGGTCAGTGACATTGTCATGAAACTGCCATCTCCACCAGTATGATTCCGATTAGTTAACTTGTAATTAAATCTGGTTTTGTTTTGCCTGAATCAGCCAATTTTACCATAAAATTTCATGTTAGGCTTTATAAACAAGGCCATGAAGAAAAAGTCCAAGGAAATATGTTGAACTTGTCTAGGACACTAGCTCAGCCTCAGCTGAAGTATTGCAAATTGTTTTGACTTGAGGAAGGATGTGAAGTCATTTGAGAGAATGCAGAAAAAAAACCGTGAGAATGGTTCCAGAAATGAGGAGCTTCAGTTATGAAGATAGATTAGAGAAGCTGGGACTCTTCCTTCAGTAGGAGATTTGATTGAGGTCTTGAAAATCATTAGGAGTCTGAACACAGTTGATGTGGAGAAACTGTTCACACTAGTGAAGGAATCGAGAATGACAGAAGACAAATCTAAAGTAATTCACAAAGGTGACATGAGGTAAAAGCTCTTCACATATTGAGTGGTTAAGATCTGGAATGTGCACTGTCTGAGAGTGTAGTGGAGGTAGATTCTGTCGAGGTTTTCTGAGAAGGAAGAAAGTGTAGAGTTACCTGCAGAAGGAGATGGAGGGGAATTGCTCATTTGAAGAGTTGGTGCTCAGTGGATGACCTCCTTCTGCATTTAATAAATCTGTGATTCTGTTACTTATTGTAAAGTAAAAAAGTGAACTCAGTGGTCTTCGCATATGATCTTCAATGCAGAATACCAGAAGTAACTGTAAGATAGCATCCGATTTTAACTCTAGGTGAATGGATTTCGAGTGAGGTAGCATCTTATCCATAAAACCTTAAGGAGACCATTCAGTCCCTCAAGCCTGTTCCACAATTCAGTTCGATCATGCTTGATCACTGCTCCCACTCTGTGGCTCACTCTCCTGCTCATAAATTGAATAAGGTCACAGTGTCTTAATTGTAAGATGCTCAGTTTGCTTCTGGAAACTTCCCTGTTTCTGTGAACACAAGTTCAAAGAGTTGGGGGAAAGTTCAAACCTTGACATCTGAACATCACTGAGTCTTTGATCTTGGATTGAGCATTGTGATGAGCCAATAAGCAGGAGGCTGGAGATTCCTGCAGGCAATATGAAAATAAGGCAGTGAGTCCTTCGCAGGCTGCACCCACACACCTTAAATAACAACAGCTTCCATTTATAAAGCTTAGTACAGAATAGAATCACTTAGAGCACTTCACATGGTGGGGGCAGAATGCTGCGAAAGGAAAGATTAAAGGAAGTAATTAAAGATGTACAATTTGCTTTTGAAGAGAGGGAGGAAGACAGGCAAATTGTTTTGAGGAGAGAGGTGCAAACAGCAACAGATATAATCCTGAAACATCAGTTCCCAAAGGCAGATTGACACAGAGTCATGTAATAATTCAGCATCAGAACAATAAAGAGTGAGGTTAGGTTATTAGGAGGTAATAAAATCAGGAAAGGCTCAAAACTAGTTTCTTATCTGGCCAATGAACTTTAGCAATTCTGTTCTCGGGAATTTAAAGACAGTTTAAAGTGAAGTTGAGCTACCAATGAACAAAATTGCGAGTCCTTTTTGCATGTTATGCGTGCTCATTAACAGGTTAGGAAGAAACACTTCTTTAACTGCATGTAAGAGATGTATGCATGGCAAGCCTGACCTCTTCCAAGGACAACAGTGATTTGTAACAATATTGTCTGTTTCAGGAGAGTCTTTAAATGCGAGCATTAGTTTCAGGCTGACTGGTGGGAGAGGAGAATGACTAAAGGAGTGAGGAAGATAGGTGTTCAGAGTGGGAAGCGTGAGGCAGTGAGCAGGTAAAATTGGACAGGTGAGAGTTAGCTGTTCAGGAAGAGATAGGGCAGGATATTTGGGGACGGTGTAATGTCCTAACAATAATATGGAGATACCGGCATTGAACTGGGGTGGGCACAGTAAGTAATCTCACAACACCAAATTAAAGTCCAGCAGGTTTATTTACAAACACAAGCTTTCAGAGCACTGCACCTTCATCAGATAAAGGAGTTTCTGATGAAGAGACAACGCTCCAAAAAGTGATTCCAAATAAACCTGTTGGACTTTAACCTGGTGTTGTGAAATTTTTTACTGTATTATAAATGTGTTAGTGTTGTGTCAGGGCTGATTACAATGATTGGCTGGGCTATCCTCATTGTACCTGTTATGAAGTTTACATTTGTAGTGATTTTAAAACAATCATAAATCCAGTGTTTGCATTGATCAAAATCCGCTTCCTTTATTTGAAGATTTGTTTGCTAGATTATCCAACGAGCAAAAATTGAACAAAATTCTTCTTTCATAAACATATTTACAGATGAATGTAGCTGCTGAACCTGAACCATTGCTTATCATCATTACTTATGAAGGTATTTTTCATTACAAAAGATTGATATTGGAATAACATCCACATCAGCCCAAGCCCAAACATCAAACATTCAGAATCTAGGTGGTCCCACTCGTATGTACAATGTTACTGGATGATATTCTAATCCAGGACCTAGTGATCACGAGGCCTTGGTTTTTGTTTTATTCATTCCTGGGATTTGGGCACAGCTGGCTGGCCAGCGTTTATTGATGATGTGGAGATGCCAGCACTGGACTGAGGTAACTACAGTAAGAAGTCTCACAACACCAGGTGTAAGTCCAACAGGTTTATTTGATTGTAAATATCACAAGCTTTCAGAACACTGTTCTTCCACACTTGACAAAGGAACAGCATTCCAAAAGCTTGTGGTGTTTACTATCAAATAAACCTGTTGGACTTGAACGTGGTGCTGTGAGACTTTTTACATTATTTCTTGCCCATCCCTAGTTGCACTTGGAGGGGTATTTGAGAGTCAACCACATTGCTGTGGCTCTGGAGTCACATATAGGCCAGGCCAGGTAAGGATGGCAGATTTCCTTCTCAAAAGGACATTAATGAACCTGATGGGGTTTTTTCCAACAATCTACAATGATTTCATGGTCATCCATAGATTCTTAATTCCAGACATTTTTTATTGAATTCAAATTCCACCATCTGCTGTAGCAGGATTTGAACTTGTCTCCCAGAACATCAGCTGAGTTTCTGGATTAATAGTCTAGTGAAAATGCCGCTGGGCCATTTCTTCCCCATAATTTAGAACTAATAATTTAGAAACAATATTGGAAAGACTTGCATAGCCTGTGTATCGAAAAAGAAAAATGTGAATTTTGCCAGATGCGGGCCAGTATTTCAGGCACATTGTTGATAGCAAAGGCCTACGTAAAGCATTAAAGAGATGGATAGTATGTTAGAAGCACCATATCCAATAAATGTGAAGCAATTCAGCTCCTTTCTAGGTGAATAAATTATTATGGCAAATTTGTTCCTAACTTAGCTACATTATTAAAGCCATTGCATAATTTACGGTGCGTGAAACAGTCATGGGACTGGACAACAGAACGCGAGAAAGCATACAAGGATGTCAAAGATACTTTACAAACGTTTGAAGTATTTGTTCATTTTAATCTAAAACTACCATTACTGCTTGCTTGCGATGCCTCACCTTATGAAGTAGGGGCAGTTGTTTTACACACTAAGTTATATATTTCACATATTACGTGATGAATAACTTTTGCTTTGTGTACTCTGATTAATGCTGAATCTAACTATGCTCAGCTAAAAAAGAAGCATTAGTTATAATTTTTGGAGTCATCTGCTGGTGTCCCATCTGCTGGTGAATGCTACAACCCAACCTCCTGTGTGACACCCCTGTGTACTTACACATCTATACAGACTGATGTGCTTTTGAGTGTCCCTTTGCAGTCAGTATGTGGTGCACTAACCCAGTCGGGTATAGCAGAATCATTCATCCTCTTCTTGCACTGCTGGTTGTCTCTGTGTTGGACCCCATGAACACTAACCTCCTCTGTGACATCTGTCCAGAGATGGCCATAATCGGACATGAAGACCTTCTGCGGTCATCATGGGGAAATAGAACTCTCCTGGTGAGCCTGGAGATCTTGGGATCTTGGCTTCATGTCACACTATCTGTAACCCCCATGACTTGCCTGGGTTAGCAAAAAACCTCACTTACTGTGCTGTCTGGAGACAATACACATCTCTCTAACCTGTGCTCAGTGCTCCTTCCACTCACATCGTTAGCCACTTTAAGACTTGAATAGCAGGTTAGGTGTAAAGATTCACATTCTAATCAGTAATCTGTAAACAGTCTGTGCTGGTATCTGTGCTATTGGAGACCAGAACACCTCATTCGCCTGATGAAGGCCGTAGAGCTGAAAGCTTGCGAGTTTATTATCAAATAAATCGGTTGGATTTAAAATTGGTGTTGTCAGGTTTCTTAACGTGCTTACCCCAGTCCAACGCCGGCATCTCTATATCATGAGCCTGGAGGGGCCAGTCTCCAGGAAGGCTCTGCTCAACCATAAACAACGTTTCCTTCTCTGGAATATTACAGGCATCCAGACTGATGCTCCTGGCCCACAGTAAGTGAATAGGTGTCAGGGTACGCTTTGAATACGGCGTGCCGATCTCTCCTTCTATGAGATAACAGCAGGGATGGCAACTTGCTTCCATCCACTGTGAGGTTCAGCAGATGCAGTCAGTGAGCCTAAGATTGTGCACAGTTAGCTATCTGCCTCCCTCATTCCTGCTTCCATGTCCGCCACTGAACTTTCCCTTGAGAAGTAACGATGCCACGCATCTAAAATTCGCATTTCCCATCAATTTGTCTTTTTCAACAAACCTACACAAGTTGCTACGAAAAGGAAACTCTCATTTTGATCGGTTTGTTTTTGGAATATAAGCACTGCTGTATCATAAAATATTGCATAATTTAAACTGTAACAGCATCAAGAATGCAGTTATAAATGGATGTTGTTAAATTAGTATATTAAAAAGGATACAAAAGTCTGAAGTCATGTACCAACTGACTCAAGAACAATTTCTTTCTTGCTGCTGTCAGATTTTTGAATGAATCTGCCTTATATTAAATTGATCTTTCTCTACACCCAAGCAATAACTAACACTACACTCTGTACCTTTTCCTTTCTTTTTCCCTTATGTACTCTATGAATGGTGTGCTTTGTCTGTATAGTGCACAATGAACAATACTTTTCAACTTATTCCAATACATGTGGCAATAAGTCAAATTAAAGTCTTTGGAAAGTATGAAGCAGCTTTATTTATTTTAATGTTTGCAAAATATTTGATGCTAAATAATTTTAAAATGCATTGTATCATTTCAGTTATTTTCTATTTTGATTATAATGGTTTACAAATGAGGAATTATATTTTCCTTTATTTGATTTTGACCAAAAAAACTAAATGTGAGTAAATAGTAAGTGTACTGGTAGAAATTGTTAAAATACTTTATGCAGATAAACTCTAACGTATACATTTTTAGTTTTGTGCATGTTATGCCTTGCTATCCAAAACATTAACTGAATTAATTTACAAAGCAGCACTCGGATGACTGAGTGGGTGAGGATGTATTTATTTTAGTTTTTTTCAGTTAGAAAGGAGAAAAACCAGTGAAAAAAGAACATGAACAAAAGATCAGACAAAGAAACGCAAAATAGTTTTAGTTTAATAAAGTGGTAACTGAGAGAACTTGAGCTGATTCAAGCCAGCAAGGCTGTTGTTTTAATAGTTTCAGGTATTACCCTGTAATGCCATGTTTATTGGTATCTCTGGCTCTTTTATTCATGATTTCCACATTCTGCACATGGCTGTCTTTGTCTGGAGGCTTTTTCATGTGGCTCAAAGTGTACTATAAAATCACAACCAACATCCCATTTCCAGGCCAACCCCACCATTCTACCAGCTCAGCTCAGCAAAGGAGAGATCAGATTTTGGCACAAGGCCATGAAACATGTATGCTGCTAACACTTGATGCAAAATTTTAGGTTTAGAATATGTCCAATTTTAGGAACTTGTGTTATATGCACACGTAAGACTGACAGATAATTATATTAATGAGAGGGAGTTGAAAAACCTTCAGTGCAGGACAACTGAAAGATCAAAAAGACATAAGAAAGTATATGTTTA
This sequence comes from Sphyrna mokarran, assembly GCA_024679065.1. Taxonomy (NCBI): domain Eukaryota; kingdom Metazoa; phylum Chordata; class Chondrichthyes; order Carcharhiniformes; family Carcharhinidae; genus Sphyrna; species Sphyrna mokarran. The sequence continues at coordinate 2,797,337 of JAGIQG010000024.1, forward strand.
TTATGATATATTTAGTCATGCTTAGGTGACAGGAAACTGATATTGTTAAAAATGTTTGCTGTCACTTTAAAAAGTCTCCAATTCTTGGGTTTGTCACGAGAACAAATTAGGGGAACAAAGTATTGAATAAATCTCCTCACCACCATGATTATCGCAATCACATTCAGGTTATTACCTGAAAATTAAAGGGTTCAAAAGAGGCAGGAAACAAATATGAAGAAAACTGAAAAATGGGTATCAGGAAGAAAAGATTAAAGATTCCAAAAATACTGAGGAGAAAAGAGTTAGGCAGAGGTTTCCACACTGGGAAAATAATGCCATTCTTGTCCCAGACAATGTATGGTTTTTACTGGACAAACATTGTTGATGGTAAAAATTGCAAATGTTCTGGGATGCTGGAATTTATATAAAAATATTGCTTGCTTCTTATATATCCTCTGGAAATGAAATATTACCAATATTTTCTAAAAAGATTGACTAACATTCAATAATCAAATGCTTCTCATGAAAGAATAATAATTCTTTGTATTTTTCACAAGAAAAATACTTCAAACAAAATGGATTTCTGTTAAAGCAACAGAAAGAAATGTTTGATACGAATGTAAGGTATCAGTGACAGTAATTTCTGAACTAGCAATTTTAGGCTTATCAGTAAGAAAATCAAGATAAACATTTATGTGGAATATCCATGGTGAAATGTATTTATCAGGGTTTTGTTTGAAAGAGGAAAATTGAACTAGGCTGGGAGGATGGGGAGAGTAATTGTGTTGGAACCTATAGGGGCCTCATACGCAGCCAGCAAAGGACACAAGGCTGGCAAGAACGCCGGTCACGGTTTCTATCCATTTGGAAGTTGCGTACCTGAGATTTTGCCATTCTTGCAAGCTGTGTAAAAGACCCCACTGGACAGGCAGATTTTTTTTAAAAAAAGCTTATCCCACGAACGCTAATAACACAGCGTGGAAAAAAATCGATAATACTTGTAAAAGGTTATGTTCATTGGATGCCAAATGTGGCTTTCCAATAAAGAAAAGGCTACAATCTCCAATGTTTCTCAAAACTCATTTTACAAACTGAAAATGAAGAGACTTATGAGGAGCGAGTAAGTTTTTTAGGGGCTAGAATGATATAATAGCGAATGCTAAATAAAATATTATATATCCCTCAACACGCAAAATAAATATAGAATTCACAAGAGAGCTGCGAACGTTAATTCACACGTTGAAACCCAACTCTTTATACCCAAATTTACCTCAAAACCATTCAATACAAATAATGGACTTCCAAGGCAGGATTTCAGCAGTTTGTTTGCGACGTGACTGTGTTAGAATCTCATTCTCCGAGTTTTTCTCATTTTTCCAATTAAGATTTCAGAAAGTGGGCATGTCCTACAATAATAAATTACAAATACCAAAGATAATTGTGCTTTTCTTTAGATCTTTTCTAACCAAAGGGAAATCGATCTTTTTCTAAAGTTTGTTTTTTCTACCTCAAAACAACAGTCTGCACTTGTACCAAATTTCAATGAGTTTATTGGACAAGTCGAACTAAACCTCTCTGACAAAGTACCATTTTCTCAGATAACATTTCCTAAAATGACTTTTCCTTGTTTTCCACATGAGATTTAATTTAAATTTCATATCCAATTTAGAATCCCTGCCTAAATGTAAACTTGTAACTCTGAGTTACTCATCCGTGGGGAAATAGACAGCATTGATTACTACAAGTTACAAAAAAAACGAGATGTTGGACATTTTGAAGAATAGACCTAAAACCAATCAGACTCACCCAAACTCAGCTTCCGTATCTCCAGGTAAATAAGAGAATACAAAAAGTAAGCCTGTGCCATAAAAACATCCAGTTAATTTTGTCAGTGTTGAAGTTTTAGACTCCAAGCTCAACTTGACTATTGAAGGAGCAGCAAAGGAGTCTGTGCAATAGCAACCTACCCTCCCCATTCATCCATCTCAGAGAATGGTGCAGAAGGAGTGGGGGAGGGGAGGCTTTCTTATTCAAACCACAAGTTCATGCTGCAATAGGACCTGGAGCCATTATACCAGGAATGCTGCTCCTTTATCTCCATGTAAATGACTGACCAGAAGGGTCGTAGTGCGGGGTTACAAAGACAGAGGGCAGGTCACCCTGCTGTTTAGAGACCATCCAGAAATATATATCCCAAAAGTGGGTTTGAGATGTGAAAATGTAAACTAAATCTACTGGAGAAACCTGAGAAAAACATTTATCTAAAATTGCGACATTTAAGCTGGTGATGTGAATATAGCAAGCTTGTTTACCCCCTCCCCTCACTACATTTTTCTAATTATATTTTATATTCATCTTCATGTTTCTGTTTTTAGTTTTAGGGAAGGTTCTACTAAATTACAAACCTTCTGCTCCTCCCAATAGTTGCTGATTGATTTGTGTGTCTTTAATTTTCTGTGCCCTTTTCAAATGTGATAACGGTTTATTTGAATTCTAATGAAAGGTACAATGATATATTAGAAGCATATTGAGATACTATAGCTAGATTTTTTTGGAAGATTATAAACCCTGTCTGTATAATTTGATAAGTTTTTTTCACCTCCCAACCTATTCCCACTGAGGATGTTGTGCTGTACATTCTCAAACCCCAATTCCTCCATTGGACTTTATGGATGACAGAATCTCTGCAGGGAGGTTGTCCCCATCTTTGTTAAGTAAGGTAGTCTCAGGTAGTCAACGATTTACTTTAATGGGCGCTTTATTCAGTAGCTTGGTTGCTCTATTGAGGTAAGTCAGATGTTACATCAGTAGCCACATTTAGGTGGAAAATAGGGTAAAATTGACGGGAAGAGATTTTAGTTTCTCCTCTTTTCCTTAAAGGTTTCAAAATTCAAATAAGTCACATTGTTTATCCATGCTACACTTGTACAATGAATTTTCATAACATAATTTCTCTTATGACTCTGTTAAAAAGTTACATAGGTGATATGAATAAGATGTCAATGGGTAAGATATGTGCCAAACACGGGCAACTGGGACGAGTTTAGGGGTTAAAACAGGGGGGTGACATGGACAAGTTGGACTGAAGAACCTGTTTCCATGCTGTAAACCTCTATGTCTAAATAATACACAAGTTATATTTTTAAAAATAGGTTTTTATGATTATGGACTAAATATTGCAGAATTAGGATAGGCAGACACAAGGTTGACTGTCTGCATCATGTCTCCTCATTTGTAATACAGCCTATTTTCCCACAACTCCAACAGAATGATGTAATAGTGTATGTCAAATTAGATTTTTGATATCCCTCAGCACATTGGAGAAATCTAGAATCCAGTACCCCGATCAATTGTTTTCTGACGAGTGCTTTCCTATTACTTTCATGACTACATTTAGTTTAATGAGTTTAATTATTGATTATTTCTTTGTGCAATGAAACATCACAGAATCTACACCCATACTTTAATGTCAAATGATCAGATAATACATTTAACTGTCCAGTCAACTATTTATAATAAAGTATTCATCATAAAGTATTACATTGTATTGATAATTGATATTACATCATTTCACTGTTACGACTTCTGTACAGAATGTGAAATTTATCTAATAGTGATTATTTTCTTTGCAACTTAAGAGTTTATGATTTTGCAACGAACAATTAAAATAAAGGTTATCCTGACCTTCACCCTCTAATGGACCTTTCCACAGACATAAGTATGCACAACTCATGTATCTACCCTGCATCACCCCCAATGTCATGACTGAGTGCTTTGTGGCAATGTATATTTTTAACTTACCTTCAACTTTTTCATGTTTCTACACCTCAGGTGGATTTTTTTTTTATTTTTAGCACTGCACGAAAGCATCTTATTTAGTCACTGTAAGATTGGTTTGATACAAAGGTAGGTTATCCAATGCATGACTGGAAGGGATCTTTGTGATCATTTACAAGTAGATTACTCTTTTGTCCTTGAAACAGAATGGTAAATAAATAGATGTGACTGGAAAAAGGGAAGCAGGTGATTCCTAAAAGTTATAATGTGTTTTTTTTAATTGATCCAATCTTATGAAACCCAATTCTGGAACCTAACATTTAAAATCCCATCTTTTTTTATTTGTTTAATTTTATAAACAAGAATTTTGTGTTTGGTTGCTAACATACTGAGTTAGTGTGTGTGGGATGGTGTGGTACAGAGGAGGAGAAAAATCTACATTCTGACATTACAGAAGGGAAGATCAGACAAGGTTTCCACTCCAGAAGCTTATCCAGTGATGTTTGATGGAAGTGGGTGTTTGTAGAAGTTGGTTTGAGGACAGAATGGGTGATGCCCCATGTGACTGAATAGTCTATAGATGTTCACTCACAAAGTTCATATAATGTGTGGGAGAGTGTTTGCTGAGGTATACCTCATCAAAAAAAAGATACAGCAAGAGCCATTGAGGGAGAGTAAATATAAAATCTTATCCTCCTACTGCACAACTAACAGCTGATGTCCTTTTCACAGATTCTAATCCAAAGCAGTGAAGCATCAACATTGAGCTCTTAATTGCTATAACCCAAGGCAAGGTGCCATAGAGTATAAATGAACTTGGACTTTCTGTGTTAGCTGTGGCTCAGTTAGTAACATTTTGCCTGAGTTCAAAGGTTGTGGATTCAAGTCCCTTTTCAAGCCTTGAGCACAGAATCATGGTGGACATCCCAGTGTCTTGCTGAGAGAGTGCTGCAGCTGTTGGAGGAGCTATCTCTCAGACGAGATGTTGAGACCAGATACGTTGTCCTCTCAGATGGATGTAAAAACATCCCTTGGCACTATGTCAAATAAAACTGGTAGAATGATCCCCAGCCAATATTTATTTGTCAAGCAACATACTAAACCTGATTATCTAGTCATTGCTATAATAGTATAGACTGTAGTTCACCATATAAAAACTAGCAACTAGCTGGATGAGAACTAGTTCCTGTGACATTTACATTACAACGCTATCTACACTTCAAAAGTAATTATCTGTAATGTGCTTCTGGATGATCTGTAGTCATAAAAGTCGCTATAGAAATGCAAGTCTTTCTTTCTTGATAATCACTCTAATAAATATATATGTGGCATGTAATGTGTCAGCTTGTAAAAGAGGTTTACCTTTTAACCTGTTTTTCAGTCATGTTAATTTCAGAGTCATTTACAGTAATGTGGCAGTGAGAGATATGAATGCTTTTTCCTGAAGATTAAATAGGACTAATTATCAAAAGCATCATTCTTCAAATTGTGAGTGAATGACTTGAGGTGTGGCAGGCTAATTTTGAAATTATATCCCAATCACTAACACTGAAATTAATTCTGTATGAATTAACAAGTGTACTCCCAGATATTATTTTCTGAAATAATAGGGAAAGATTTAACGCTATAGTAAAAAAAATCTTCTGCATTGTTAGACCAATCATCTGCAATTAATCCTGGCTGATGTATTCAGAAGAAGAAATATTTCTAATAAGATAATCCTCCTTTTTGTTGGGCTATCCAGGCTAAATTGGAAAATTACAAAGCAAATATAAACAGCAAATACAGAACAGAGAGATCTGGGGATGAGTAGAGAGGCTGTTAAAAAGGCATTTGGATCTTTGTCTTTATTATAAAGGTATAAAGTACAGCAGCAAAGTGGTTATGTCAAGTCTTTATTAAACATTAGTTGAGCTCCAGTCGCAGAATTTTCTTCAATTCTGAGTCCTGCATTTTAGACCATGGACAAGGCACTAAAGTGATTTCTCAAACACTATTGAAGCACACTGAAGTAAGAAATTATTTTATACGCAGTTCTGGAATCCAAATTGTAGGAGGGATGTGATAGCACTGGAAAGAGTGCAGCAGAGATTTAGCAGGATGTTTCCTAGGCTGGAGAATTTTAATTATGAAGAGAGATTGGATAGACTGGAGTTTTCCTTGAAGCAGAGTGGACTGAGGGAGAACATGACTGAGTTGGAGAAAATGAAGAGGAGCATAGATAGAATAGACAGGAAGAAACATTTTCCCTTGGTGGAGGGACCAATAACCAAGGACATAGATTTAATTTAAGGGGCAAGTGATTTAGAGAGAATGTGAGGAAAATTCTTTTCACCCAGAGGGTAGTGGAGCCTGAAACTAAGTGCCTGAAAAGGTGGTGGAGGCAAACATCCTCATAACATTTAAGAAATATTCAGATGTGTACTTATGATGCCAAGGCTATGGGCCACGTGCCAGAAAATGGGATTCGAATGGTTCAGTGATTGGTCTTTAAGCAGCGCAGACACATTGGATTTAAGGGTCTTTTTCTGTACCGTATACCTCTATGACTCAGACATAATACCTTCTCTGCTCAGAGCAGAAGTTAAAAATGTATTCAGCTTAATGATGGAATTAAACCCAAATTTGCAGTTTTAGGAAATTACTCTGGGCAAGTGGATGAAGTAGCAATGGGTGACCATTGTGGAGGTAGTGACCATAATACAGTTAGATTTAGCATCATTATGGAAAAGAACAAAGATAAAAGAGGAATAAAAGTTTTTAATAGAGGGAAGACAAATTTTACAAAGTTGAGAGATTAACTGGTGAAAGTGAACTGAATACAAAGATTAAAAGGAAGACAAAGCTAAATCAGTGGGAGGCAGTCAAAAACGAGATTCTATGGGCATAGTGTTTAATTCTCCACCATCATTTACAACTGGACATGACAGGACCGCAGAGCTTTGACCTGATCTGTTGATTGTGGAATCATTTAGGTTTGTCTATGGCATCATGTTTTTGTTACTTGACATGGGCATAGCCTGCCTCTCAGATAGTGGGATTGAGTGTAAAGTCAATCTCATTGGAAATAATGGAGTTTGCAACTCTATTATAAGTTTGAAAGTGGCATATTTCCCAATTGTTGCAAATATTGATCTATGAAAATACAAATTAAAGTAATTATAACTATTCAAGGAAGGGATGGAAGGATGAAGATCTAAATTGAGACTGATCTAAAACTTACTTTTTAACAATCGATTTTGACAATTACTGAAGAAATATGGCACTTCAAATGTATCGCAAATATAAGTTTGTTATTTAGTCACACTTGGGGAATCAAAGTTTGTTTATCTTAGGTAAGTTATTTTATTTATGGTAAATCCACCATTGCACATATTTACTGTTAGGACATGATGTTACTGACAAGGTCAGCATTTATAGACAATCTCTTTTTGTCCTTGAGAAGGTGTTGGTGAGCCACCTTCTTAAACAGCTGCAGTCTATGTGATGTAGATACATCCACCGTACTTTAACATAATAATTTGATTATTTTCAGAGACAGTAAAATAAAAATAAATTACTACGGATGCTAGACATCTATGATAAAAACAGAAAATGTTTAGATCTCCCCTTATTTAAGATAGATATACTGGAATTTGAGGCAGTCCAGAGAAGATTCAGAAGGTGGATCCATGGTATGGAAGGATTTTCTTAGAAGGAGAGATTGAATAGTTTGGGCCTGTACTTGTGGGAGTTTATAAGAATGAGAGGTGACCTTATTAAAACATAGGATTCTCAGACTACTTGGCAGATACTGAGAGGTTGTTTCCTCTTGTGAAGAGTTTAAGACCAGAGGGTATAATCTCAAAATAAGAGGTTGCTCATTTAAACAGGGGAGGAGAATTTTCTTCTCTCAGAGGAGAGTGAAACGGAAGGCTGTAGAGGCTGGGTCATTAAGTATCTTCAAGGCTGAGACAGACAGATTTTTCATCAGTACAAGAATCAAGGATTATGGGGATAAGGTAGGAAAGTGGAGGTGAGTGTTATCATTACAGATCAATCATGATCTCACTTAATAGCAAATCAGACTTGCAGCAAAATCAGAAAATGTTGGAAAATCTCAACAGATCTGACAGCATCTGTGGGGAGGGAAAACAGCCAACATTTTGAGTCTAGATGACACTTCATCAGAGGACAATCTAGACTCAAAACTTTGGCTTGAATCTCTTCCCCAAAGATGATGTCAGACCTGCTGAGATTTTCCAGCATTTTCTGGGGTTTTTTCAGATTCCAGCATCCACAGTATTTTGCTTTTATCTCAGCAGATCAGACTTGATGGGCTGAATGGTCTGCTTCTGCTCCTACATTTTGTGGTCTAAAATACTGAAAAGCTCAGCTTGCCTGCCAGCATCTGTAAAAAGAGAAACAGAATTAGAGACTAGTCTTTGGAAAATGTTTCTTCAAAATAATAACTCACTCCATAGATACTGACAGACTTGCTGTATTTTTCTACAATTTTCTGATTTTATTTCTGAGGCAGTTAGATCTGGGTAGGAATGGTAGATTTTTTTCTCTCAAAAACATTAGTTAACCAGGTGAGGCTTTATAACAATCCGGTAATTTCATGGTCACCTTTCACAGACATTGAATTCCTTATCAAGATTTATTGATTGACTTTAAAATTCATCAGTTGCTGTGGTGGGATTTGAACATACATCTCCAGGCCATTCGTCCATTTCTCTAGAATACCATCACCATCAGAATGTATTTGCTCTCTTGTGGCCTCGAATCAATATGTTTTGTATGGAAAGAAGTGCGTCTTTTCTCAGTATATATTCCAATTAAACAATTAAGAAGCAAGCTTTTGTGAGTTTAAAAGTAAAGAAGGTTATCTATTGTCACACACTTACTCCAAATAATTCAATGCCACATATTCAGTCATTCACACACATGCGCAATTGGATACAGATTAAGATAGTGTTTCATTGAAGATTAAGTTGACTCAGTATCTGATTTACAATTTACAATCTCCCACATGGCATGCCTGTGGTTTTTTGAATAGATTTGATGATTTAAAGTTGAAGTGATGGTTTTATAAAGCATAGAGTTCACAGCACGTTGCAAGTTTTCTTGTGGTAGAATATTTAGGAGTTGGTTTTCAGGTTTGAAACTGGAACTTGATAAGTACTTTGGCAGCTTGATGACTTGCAGTTAGTTTCAAGGTCTGGTTCTCAAACAAGGTAATGAATAATGACTCTTCTAGATCATCTCAGTCAAAAAGTAATAAGTAATAAGCTGAAACCCAGCTTTAATCACATGACTTCTGGGTTAACAAGTTGAGGCTCATCCAGTCTAGCTTGGATGTAGAAGGCTATTTTTATAAGAAGTTAATAGCTGCCATGAAGTTTCTATCTTCCCTTTTACCCAGTGTGAAACACAGAGACAGCCTCGAAACTCCATAGTCTTTGGCTGTTGATCTGTTCTTAAACAATGAGCTGTGTGAATATCCTCACCTATGTCTGTATTGAATAAGGTATTTGCCAAAGACTTGATGATGTCATAGTCCAAATGCCAAAAGTCTCATGATTTGTTGTAGCCATTTAAAAATTGGACACAAACAAGCTATTAAAAAATATCACCAGAAATTCATTTTACAACATGTCTATGCTGGGTATGACAAGTCGAATTAAGTGACTATGCTCCCACAACAATAGTTTTATTCTTTAAATTCTCCATAGATGTCTGGGTTAGGTGATTGTTCATGCTAAACTTGCTCCTTAGTTCTGGGGGATTAGCAGCATAAATACATGGTGTTACAAAGATAGGATCTGGGTGGGTTGTTGTCGATGCAGGATCAATGGACTGAATGGCTTCTTTCTGCACTATAGGGATTCTATGATTACCTCCTTTTGGTTAATGCAACATCACAAAAACATTGACACTTCTGTACATGAAAGTGGTGACTTTGACAGAATGATAATTGTATGTAATTCGCTGCACCAAGATTGTAAAACATTGCATTCTTATAAATACAGTCATATCATTCATCAATATCCAATCTAATCACCTGGAACCATCTTCCTTGCAGAAAAATCCTAACTTCTACATTTTGCAATCTCGAAAGCGGATGTGTTATTTTTCAATATTGAGCTGCATAATATCCATTATAGAGAGAGAAGGATGTATATTGATTAGAAAAGAGTTATCAGCAGAGTCACTGTATGTGGTCCCAGTGACATGTTCAAATGACAGATGTGCTGTAAAATATTTCAAATGCAAACGTCACTCGATTGCAATTCTGATTTAGGCAAATCTCTAAGTTACATAAAATGTTCTTGTACCTGAACTATTTTAGCCAAACAGTAAGTCCTTGCTTTAAGTTGTCCTGCCTAACATTGTTTTGTTTTAACATTGTTTATTTTGGGGGCCCATCTTTCCAATTCATTTTGACATGTTTGGTTTTATCTCATTTGCACTCTGACCAGACCTCCCCCCTCTGGGTCACTGCCAGGGGCAGTTACTACAGCTGCCACTGCACTCAACAGAGACTGAGACTGAAGGGAGAGAAGGAGGCCTGAGACCCAGGAGCAGGAGTGCAGGGAACAAAGGAAAAGATGCTGGCCCATTGAGCAAATGGTGGATGTGAGAAATCCAGATGGGCAGGGAGCCCTCCTGGCTTCGTCCACGCTTCCCCCAACTCCCAACTCCATGCTTACAGCTCCATCTGTAAGCTGGGAACCTGGGACAGGTGCTTGGCACTCTGCACACTGTCAGGAAGAGATCAAAGCTCGAAACCCAAGCGCAGCTTTGGATTAGGAGTTGGGAAGGACTTCGGGTTGTTGAGTCACTGCAGTTAGCTGGAGTGGAGATAGTGTGGCTGGGAGTGATATAGAGTGGGAAAGGAGAGAGAGAGAGAGTGACAGAATAGTGAAGTAGACAGGGAAAAAAACGGCAGGAAAGTAAAAAGAGGGGTTGGGGGGGGGAAGAAAATCAAGCAAAATGTTAAACTGTGTTTCAGGAGTGCTCTGGGTGAGACAGGGATATTGTGCTACTCAGGATTTGTTTGGGTGATTTAGAGCCAGATTCTCTGACCTCACTGGTTTTCTTGGTGGCAGGAAGTAGAACGCTATTTACCAGCAGTGGGATTTGCTGATTCTGCTGCTGTCAATAAGAGTTCTCATTGACACCACCCTCGCCACCAGGAAACCCACAGCAGGGGATGCACTGTCCGCAGGTCCAGAGAATTCCATCAGCGTGAACGGCCAAAACATTCCAGCCCTAGTGTTATCTAATTTGAATTTATACATATTTATTTTATGTTGCAAGTTATTCTAGCTGGGAATGCACAGTGCTGCTCACAGATGGTACAGTTTTGCAACTCGGACATTTATTGTACCAGGCAAGCAATGTTGAAAGGAATCTGACTCCAGCTTTAATAATGTTTTCTTCAGGAAGTGGTGCCTCACTTAAAGTTGTTTCAATTAAAATCATGATTTTCAGAAATACAATCATAAATTTAAATGGGAACTTACTGAATATAACCAGCTTACTTAGATGTAAAGTTTGATTAAAGACAATGTCTGTTGTACAAATAACAATTCCTAAACTGGAGTGGTGGTGGAGAAGACAGCAATACATGGGTTAGCTACACTCCAATGGCAAAGAGTACAAGATTCCTAGTATCATTTTCAAAATAACCACATTTTGAAATAAGTTAGTGACTTTTTTATATGTTGTTAAAGCTGTGTCTGGCTTTAATCTATTGTCTATTTAATCTGGTACAATTCACAATCGCCTTACTTATCTAATTCCAGTTTTTAAGTTTTTTCTGCATCGCATTTCTGTAGCTTGTTTTTATACATTTTCTAATCTGCTTCAGTTCTTCTTTTTGATTTCTCTTGCATCTGTATATGAGACCATCTCTAATGCCAGGTGTAGCTGTTCACAGAAACAAGCTTTCATTAACATTCTTTCTCCTGGTTTCTTTCTTTTCTCTGCTTTCTTGTGCATTACTCTTTGGTTGTTAAAACATGTTTAGAATTTTTCTGTTTCCATTGTTACTTGGCTTTGCAATCTGTATTTTGTTTCTCATCCCCATTTCCAAGGTTGACAGTTATACCTTTCTCTGCTAAAGATGGTGTGATTTGATTCAGGGTTCTGCCTCTTTCAGCATCCTGTTTTAGTTTCCTGTCCTCTCTATGTAAATGTACAGCACAGGTCACTCACCCTCGCAGCCTGCTCCTCACTTCCATTTTCTAGCTCATTCACCACGGCTGAATTTCTGGAATTATCCTTCCCAGACTGTTTTTTGCCTCTGAAGTTATTGACATTTTGTTTCTCTTGATCTGCCTCTTCATTCAGAAAATTGCTTGGAACAAACACAACAACTGATTGAGATTGCTGAATGTGGAATTATTTTACTCACATGAACTCACTCATGTAAGAGCCATTGTATTAATGTGTGCAATTAAAATATGTCATCTAATTATCCAGCATCAATGCTGTCCAGCATTTTCACATCTTTTATTTAATATTGAAGTTTAAAAATCTGTCTTTTTAAAAGAGGTGAAGCTGCTTCTGAAAAGTGAAGAGGGGGTTTGGGCCTCTTGGACTCTCGATGTTCTGATTTACACCACGCAGTTCAATGGATTCATCGAATGGTGATATTGCAGATGTGGCTGAAGAAGGAGGAGGAGGACATTCCCCATCGGGATCTCACTTAATAGGTTGTTTTATGTGAGGGACCATGCCCTTGATATTAAAAATCCAGTCATCAAAGCATCTCCTTCTAGCCTAGAGCAGGCTACTTGAATAATGAGGAAGCAATTACACAGGACAGACAGAACTCATTTGTAGCTTAGCCCAGGCACAAAGATTACAGGTAAGAAGACATTTTTAGAGACTAGAATGAACATTGGAGATGTTTATGTGGATGGAATCTGAACATTGTTTTTGAATTGACAAAAGACATTTATAATACACAAATTGAATTTGCTTCAGATTGATATATTCCACATTGTATTTGTGTCTGAGGGAAGAAGTATAATATTAATCAGATTAATATAAATAGATATAATTGAGAAAAGCAAAACAAACCTGCGCCCCATTCTATGTTCAGGATTTATTTCTAATTTGTCAATGATTCCAAGATTAAGGGCAATCCAATCAGTCCGTAGAATCTTTACAGCACAGAAGGAGACCATTCAGCCCATTGAGTCTGCACCAACTCTCCGAAAGAACGTCTCACCCAGTCCCCTCATCCCTGTAAACCTGCACATTTACCACAGCAACCCAATTAATTTATCCATCTTTGGACACTAAGGGGCAGTTCAGCATGGCCAATCGGCCTAATTGCACATCTTTGGACTGAAAGGGGAAACCAAAGCACCTGGAGGAAACCCATGCAGACACGGGGAAGGTGTGCAGACTCCACACAGACAATTACCCAAGGCCTGAATTGAACCTACCTACCTGGTTGTGTGGGACAAGAGTGCTGTCTGTTATGCCACTGTGTGCCCCAAACTCTGAAAACATTTTTAACATTACAAGTGAATCATGCTATGGTGGAAAAATATGGTTGTATGTGTATGTTGTCAAAGAAAACCAAAGACTCAGGCAATCAAAGATTCTACAAATAGTTTATTTCACTTCCCAATCTTCCAACCACATTAAATTTAAAATAACTTCTTTCTCGAGATGTGAGTGTCAATAGCTAGGCAAGCATTCATTGCCCATCTTTAATTGCCTCTGACAAGGTAATGGTAAATATTTTTTGAATTGCTGCAGTGGGTGTGGTGTTGGTACATTCACAGTGCTGTTGGAGAGGAGGTTTTAGGATTTTGACCTAGTGACAATATATTTCCAAGTCAGAATGGAATGTGACTTGGTGGAGAACTTGCAGGTCATGGTGTTCACAAGCTTCTGCTGAACACTGTCCTTCTAGCTGGTAGAGATCCTGGGCTTGGAAGGTGTCATTGAAGGAGCTTTGACAAACTGCTGCTGTGCATCTTTTTAATGGCATACCTCTTCCACTCCGGATCAGCGGTGGAGGAAGTGAATGTTTAGGTATAAGTGGAGTGCCAATCAAATGCACTGTTTTGTACAAGATGAAATCTCAACATATACATTGATGTTATCAGGCCAAAGTAAATAAACATTTGCAAATGCTTTGGAAATATCCAGTTTCTGGTGAACGTGTTGAATGGATTCCACCATAGTTATTACGGAGAGTTGTGTTCTCTATTACTCCAGAGTTTATATGTCAGGAGAACAGTCTCAAATTCCAACCTTCCAAGTCTGAAGAAATGTTCCATTGCTCTATCTTTGCTAAGTAAGGGAAAAATTGCCAAGTTAATGCAGTCAAACACTCCAAAATGTCATGAATTTTCCTGATTCAAAATCACACATATTACAAAGCTGTAATTGCAGTTAGAGAGTTGCCATTGATGACTATGACTGTCAAAAAGGCTCAGAAAATGTGAACATTGTAAGCAGCTCAGCAGAAATCAGACCTTTTTGAAAATAAATATTCTTCATTCCCCCAAAATAATACAATTATTATCCACAGAGTTTTCTGCATCTGTTTAATGAGCAAAAACACATCACCACTTTCAAACAAGTGGAATTCTCCAGAAATAGTATGAAGAGGTTTTGGAACAAAACAGACAGGGAGGGATGTAAACACAAATATTGTGACTATTTGAAACACGTAAGACAATTTGTAATACGTGTGACATACTTAGTGAAATAATTGTAATTTAACTTTAATCTTTATTATAATGTAAGCACTGATTGCCACTAGTATAATCAAATTGTTATGAAGACATTAAACAGTGGCATACATCCAAAAGAACAGTATGATTATGTGGTTTATGTGTACAACTGAAATTGTGTTTCTCCTTCCCTCTGGGCCAATCTGTAATTAAACAAAGTCTAATAAAAATATAATTGAATGGAGAAGTACCACACCAGGAGGAAACTAGAAAATAACTTTAACCAGAACGACAAACTTCCCAGATTCTGTGAAGGAGGGGCAATGTTTCCTGCTGATTTTCAATCAGACACAATCCTCAAAATTGAACCCCATTCCAATCAACACACAATTCACAAACCCCGTTAATAAGTGACAGCATTCCCTTTTTATTAAAAAATAGCACTTTTTTATTCTGACTGCCAATTATCTGCTCCTCCATCAGTTGAAAGTATTCTCACCTCCGAGTCACCTGGTTGTAGATTTACATCCCGTTTCTGTGCTTAAGCAGAAAAATCAAGGCTAATACTCCCGTGAAATTGCTGACGAAACAGTCCCCTTTTAAGATCTTATTCTTTCTGAGAATGTAGGCATTTGTGGCTGGCCAGCATTTAGTGTCCATCCCTTTAGTGCCTTCTGCAAATGCTGAAGTTCACGAGGTGTAGGCTCTGTTAGAAAGGAAGTTCTTGACCCAGTGACAATGAAGGAGCAACAATCCAAAGCCAAGTCAGGCTGGTGTGGGAGGTTATAGGTGCTGCATTGAGACCCTGACGGTTGTCACAGGTGATTGTAAAAAATCACATGGCAATATTTCAAAGATTCTTCCCCCCCCCCCCCGCGCAACAGAGGAGTTCTTTGTATCAGTATATATTTCAATCTACCTCCCAAAAACAATTTATCTGATCATTATCGCACGCCGATTGTGGGAGCTTGCTGTGTACAAATTGTATCCCACATTAATACATCCTTACCTGCAAAGAGTTTTGGGATGGCCTGGAGATGTGAAAGTGCTACTTAAAATATTAAGTTTTTTGTCAAATCGTGAAGCTTTATCTATAATTGCCCAGCTCAACCTGATTGGTGAGATCATCTTCTTCAGATTTACAAGAAATTATCGCATTTCCCACACCTCTGTTAGAAATTTGCTTCTAAACGACGTTAAGATGTGTTTATATCCCATCGCCACTTGGAATAGTTTAACGGGACAGGCTGGTTTCAAATGGATTCATCTGATCAGCATCAATAAGCTCCCTATTTTGGTTCTGTCCCTGTGAAGCACATCGGGATGTTTTCCTGCCTCCTAAGGTGCTATCTAAATGAAAGTTTTTTTGTTCTGACCTCAGACCACCCAAGAGCAACATCACAGAAAATGAACTAAATCTTCTAACTGTGAGACTAAATATCCAGATGCAAACTCGTGTTCACACCACATTTCAGCAATCGTGTTTTAGCATTACCGCCCTCCCCCTCACCGCCCCAAGTCAGCCCCACCCCTCAGACTCCGAACAATTCAGAGAAAAACTGAGTGATCCCAAACTCCCCAAAATAAATCTTGGAAATATTACATTTTATCTGCAAATAAATCTATTCCTGAACAAACTGCTCTAATCTTTCAGTGTTGACAACAACGGGAAAGTTTAATTACAAAGTATCCCGTTCTGCAAAAAATCCATGCTGTATGCTTACAGTCATTAAATTGTTAATCAATTATATCACCTGGTTATTTAAATTGATTTTCCTATATTGGGTATCATGAGAACAGAGGATAGCAGGACAGCCCGTAGAAACTTTGAAAAGTATGGATGATTCCCTGATTAGCTGTTATATCGTCTGGAAGTTGAGAAAGGCTTCAACGTGGAGTAAAAAATGGGCAAGTCAGAGATCTCCTAAGTCTAGCCTGTTCTTAGCTGATAAATGACGGTTAATTCTATACCTAAAACTCCGCTTTTATGGGACAGATTTCCAGCTGATTCATATCTGCTCACAACCTCAAAGAGGACCGATAGCTAAAATACAATTCCCAAATGTCCAAACATTCTCTCTTCCACCTTCTTCCGTAGGGAAAAGACAAAAGTCTGAGGTCACGCACCAACCGACTCAAGAACAGCTTCTTCCCTGTTGCTGTCAGACTTTTGAATGGACCTACCTCGCATTAAGTTGATTTTTCTCAGCTAGGACTATAATACTACATTCTTCGCTCCCTTCTTTCTTTCCCTATGAACGGTATATTTTATCTATATAAAAGCAAATTACTACGGATGCTGAAATCTGAAGCCAAAAGAGAAAACACTGAGAAATCTCAGTCTCTCCTTACAGATGCTGCCAGACCTACTGAGATTTTCCAACTTTTTTCTTTTGCTTTGTCTGCATAGCGCGCAAGAAACAGTATTTTCACATGCGACAATAATACATCAAATCAAAAGTGCGCGGTTTAGGTGGATTGATCATTCCCCTTTGGTGTCTCGGGATGCATAGTTTGACAAGATTAACGAGGTAAATATATGGAGTTACGGGGATAGGGCTTGAGTGGGATTGTTGTCGGTGCAGACTTGATGGGCCGAATGACCTTCTTCTCTTCTGCACTACAGGGATTCTATAGTGATCTCTGTATAGGGATTTCTCTGATTTCTATAGGGATTCTATGAAAGAATGATCTCTGGCGCAGAGTTGGTCATTCTATATTTGAGGGATACAATGTTATGTTTGAACCAGACCTTCTGACCATGTGAGATTTATCGGGACATCTTCAAGCCTCTTCGCCACCAGTGGGCAACACAAGGCAGCAACAGTGGGAACAATGATGACACCTTGCTTCTGTTTTACTTCATGAGTCTTTTGGATCAGGTCCCCATCTGCCTTCTCAAGCGGATGCGAAAGATCACCTGACAGACTGCTTGCTGGGGTTGGAGTTTTAATTGTGACTCCAAACACAGCACTGTGACCCGGTGGTTCAAGGCTGTGGGTTTGAGTCTCACTCCAGCAAGTTCAATACAAGTTCGAGGCTGACACTCTAATGCAATGTTGAAAGGGTGCTGCACTGTCAGAGGTGTCATCTTTCGTAATGTGAGCCGCTATCTACCCCCGCGGCTCGATCAATGAGATAGGATGACACAATCCTGAAAAACAGGTGAATTTTCTAAAATGTTCTGGCATCAATACTCCCCCAGCCAATGTCAGGAAGATAGTCACGGTTCTGCTGTTGGTGGACTCGCGCTGTGAGCCAGTATGGTGCTGGCTTTGCTCTCACAATGACTACAGTTCGAGAGCGGTGACCAATGGCTTTGGGATGTCCCAGGGTTGAGGGAGGTGCTATAGAAATGTAAGTCTTTACGCTATCACACTGGTCAATCTGCCGGTCTCAGAGGGGGAGGGCAGCCCCTGCGGAGAGCCGGGGGGTGCGGCTCCCCCCCTTCCCTTTTCCCCTTTGACCCAATTAAAAATGCTCGGAGAGGGTCAGTCTGATTCCGTGTTGTCGATTTGCGGCCGGACATTTGACACAATGACCCATTCAGCACTGACCATCCCGCCAACCTGGAGCCTTGGGGCGGCCAGCGCTGATTGGCTGCGATTGGGAGTGATGTCATTGGAGCAGGGGGGAAGCCACTCCTCTCCGCTGTGATTGGTGGGTCCAGGGCTCTGTGATTGGCTGGGGGAGCTGTCAATCAGCGGGATTGTATCCATGGGGCGCGGGTTGATGTGGAGACAGGAATTGATGAGGGGATGAGCCGGGAGCGGCTGCTCTGAAGCTTCGCTGCTGCAAGAAAGGGGCTTTCGGCAGCCGCGACATTGATTATTTGGGGGAAAGTCGCCGGGTTTCCTTCTTCCCCCCCCCTCCCCCCCTTTTCCCGGAGAAAATGGTGCAGCAAACCAAGAGTTCGGGGGGCAGTCCGAGCAGCAGCTGCAGGGAAGCGGCAGACAGCGGCATCAGTGACATGAGCGCAGCTTCCAGCCCCAACCCCGGCTTCTCGGCTCATTCCGGGGAAGCTCCCTGGAGCGCTGCCTCCGGCAAAGCCGAGGAGGAGGCGGCGAGCTGTAACCCGGACTGGTGCAAAACCCCCACCGGCCACATCAAGAGGCCCATGAACGCTTTCATGGTGTGGTCTCAGATCGAGAGGAAGAAGATCATGGAGCAAGTGCCCGACATGCACAACGCCGAGATCTCCAAGCGCCTGGGCAAGAAATGGAAGATGCTGAAGGACAATGAGAAGACGCCGTTCATCAGAGAGGCGGAGCGCCTGCGGCTCAAGCATATGGCCGATTATCCCGATTACAAATACAGACCCAGGAAGAAAGTCCGCTCCGAGGCGGCGGCGGAGGAGAAAAGCTGCAGGAAGGAGATGAAATCCTGTAAGAAGCACAGCCGCCCGCAGAAGGCGAAGCTGCACCTGGAGCGCTCCAAGGCCAAGAGAGCGAAGATGGTGCGGGCGGCGGAGCCGTCACCCTCCGAGTCGGAGCCGGAGCCGGCCAGTCCCTACAACCCGGATTGCAACGACAGCGATGCCTCCTGCACCGAGCTCTCGGCCGGCAAGGACGCCCGGCTGCCTTCCCCCGACCCCAAGCGCAGCGCCCAGCTGACGGCCGCCGTCTCCATGTCGAGCCGCTCGGTACCGGGCAGACCGCCGGAGGAGTCGGACCACGAGCTCTTACTTTTCGACTTGAGTTTGAACGTGGCTGCCGGCGCCGAGCTGCTGGAACTGAGCGCGGCCGGAGCGGGGAACCTGTCGCTGGACAAGGACACCGACCCACTGACCAGCGGCTGCAGCCCCGTCTCCCACTTCGAGTTCCCCGATTACGGGACCCCGGAGGTGCGGAAAATGATCTCAGGAGACTGGCTGGAGATTGAATCCAACATTTCCTACTAGAAACAGCGGCTCCCGGGGAAAAGCTGCTTCCCCGAGGGATATTCTAGATTACAAAAAAAAAAGGAGCGAGCGACTCGAATATATTGGATGCAAATCTTATCTTGGGAGGAGGGAAGCTTCCTCCTTTTTTCGAATCAACCTTTCCTCTGGCAAGTGGGAGTTGATCTTATCAGGGTGCTTTAGAGAAACGGCATTACTGGTTGTCAGTGACGAGCACAATTAGTCAAATGGAAGTGAAGAATTTCCCAATTTTAGCGATTGATTCAAAAGGGAGCAGAGAATATTATTGAATGTGACTGGGGGGGAGGGGGGTAATAAACAAACAGAATCCCAATTTGGGGGGGGGGAATAATCCGTCAATAACAAGGTTTTTAAAGAAATGAAGGTGGTCCCAGAAATGGGCTTGAAAAAAACTAAGTTTTTAGGATAACAAGGTTCCGGCTGTAGTATCTTTGTGGTTTGTGCAGTGATTCTGGAGAGAGCGATAATAACTCATTGTGGTTCTAGTTTTACGAGTTAGTGTCGTGGTTTTAGCCCGTTTAACGCTACACAAGTGGATTGATTTCGGGAACGCGTCGCCCTCGATCCAGATCCAATGTGAATTTACAGTGGGGGGGATTCGAAGGGTTTTTATAGTATTGGCCTTGCCGTTAGCCTGTTTAGGAAGCAACTAATAAAGTATTGATTATTAACGGATTTTTTTGTTATGTATTGAGACAAGCTGGTTACAATGTGCAGGACTGAGATATCTTCACTAATATAAGCAGAAAAAAATGGTTAAAATGTGTCTAAATGCTTTGCGCATTTACAAAGAAACAGGCTGGGTTGTAAGGATGTGGATACAATTAATGTGGAACTTTTAGCGAATATCCTAGGTGAAGTTAAGGAAGAAATAGTTTTATTGTGCCAATTTATTACAGTGTATCTATTATGACAGGGATGATTCTGAAGAAATTAAATGAACATGTTGTGGTCTTATCAGTACCTCAATAAATGAATCTTCGTGGCATTCTTAGTAGGAGAATTGTGATAGCTAGGAGCTGTTTGACACACGTAGCTTTCTGTATTCAGTTCAAAGGCGAATGTACTGTATGTAGTCTGGCAGTTCGTCTCAGTGGGCTCTGATCATTGTATAAAACTACTGTGAATTTTAAAACCCTATGATTAGTCTCAGCTTCTGATTGCTCAGGACTATAGAATTCAGAGAATGGGGATGCTACCTTCAGGGTTTCTCTGACCTGTTATAGTTGAAGCTTGCTTCGGAGGCAATGCTGCCGAACGCTATAGCATTCCCTCAGGTTCTTGTCGTGTCTGACTCATGTGTTGGTCGTCAAGTATTCACATTGGATTCTAAATTAAAGGTTTACAGGGAGGTCTTACTAAAGGAAGTATAATTTCCTGCATTATGCACAGTATGAAATCCAGTACAGCCTGGTGGTACTGAAAATGTTGAATGCCCACCATTACCCCACTCGTTTCTGATGAGCATTGTGCTGGATTTTTTTTTTGAGGATCATCTATCAGAAAGGGAGGGGCTTTTTTTTTTTTGTTTCATTTAGAATCGATGCAGCACAATCGAAAGACCCATGAAAATAGCAAAAACAATCTTCCTTTTTCTGTTGTCAAGGTGTATTTTAATATTTCTCTCTCAAACGCACAGGCTCGTTGATTTATCCTATCCTTGCCATAGGAATCAAGGTACTGTACGTTTCAAATTTAAAAAAGAAACAACTTAATTTTTTTTATTAATTTTGTGGGGAAAGATAAAATATTGATGCTTCAATGCTTTGTTTTTTCTTCCCTTGGTGCTTTAAAATGCAGTCCATTAAAAGAGAAAAAGGAATCTTGTTTCTGCTCTGTGCCAGTTTGGCAATGCTGCAACATGGATCTATTATCATCAGTACCATTTCATTCATCTGTACAGTATGCTCAGCAGGCATTTAACATAGGGTTTCCTTCTTACAAGGAATTGAGTGGGAGGCTGAGTGCCATGAATGCTGTCAATTGGACCTTTTGCCAGAGTCTGGTACAATGTTAACTTCCATACAAATGACAAGACAAAATCTAACACTACTGTCAAACTGAAGGTAAAGGCAGAAAGAGATGATCATTTTTCAATTCTGAAGAACTTATGGTTCAAGATATGAAAATATCTATCTTGTGAAACCATTTCAACAGATCATCATTTGGAATTACTTTTTTTTTTTGCAAACTGAATTTGTTCAGTCTTTCCAAATTTAAATTGCTCCAAGACAATATTTGGATGTTTTGCAGTGTGAAAATTACTGATTGCAGACAATTTGAGGACAAAATGACAAAAAACACTCAGCCTAAAGGAAGCAATATCAGCATTGAATTGGAGAAATGTTGCAATAATTCCTGACTCCCCCCCCCCCCTTTTTTTTTTGAAATAGAATTCTTTCTTCCAATTGCAACAGATAATTGAGTAGTCATTTTTCATGCAATTTTTGCAACATCACTCCAGTTCAATGTGGTGAAATGGTCATCCATCCAATAGTCTCCATAGATAACAATATCATATTGTACCAGCCTGTGGAAGTCAAAAGGTTCCATAGAACTGCATTTTGTGTTAATGATTTAGAACTCTATCCAAAGACCAGCACATCATTCCTCAAACAACTGGCCTAAAATGGGACCATGCTCATTGACTTCAGGAAAAAAAAGCCTTTATATTGTGAATTTTCTGATGTGATTTTATTTTAATCCAAATATTTCCAATACCAGCATTTTTTAGTTAACTGGTTGGTTCTGTGTGGATTTTAATTTATTTTTTCAGGGTGTGCTTGTTTAACTGCATGCATGTGTATAAGTATGTATAGAAATATGGTCACATGTATATGTGTACCAGTGTATGTAGGTATATTTATACATTATAGCTTGACTGTTTAGACTTATTTTAAAAAAAGAAAATTGTGATAGATTAAAACTAGTACCTTTTTTAACTAGCCTACATGTGCCCCATGGCCAAAATGATTCAAATGTTCAGGGGAAATAAATAGCTCAGAGGATGCAAAGGTCAGTCTTGGGGCTCCCTACCACAAAAGATTTAGGCTGCTATCCTGAGTAGGGAGATTTATAAAGGTTACCTCTCAATGCTGAAAATTGAGTTGTATTAGGCTTAGAGAGAGCCTGTGTAACGAAGAGCCTGTTTTCAGACTGTTACAACAAATGGCATTATTTGGAAACTTCCTCTATATCTCTTTCCCTTTTTATTTCTTTCAATCACACTAATACATTATGGATGCAGCAAATGTCTTCCATGATGATTTTGGTGATGGTGATTGCTAATTCAAAAGATTCTGCGCTCCAGAGAATTTTCCAAATATAAAACTTCTGCAATTTGTCAATTCACATTATACCAGATTTTAAGTTGGCTGAATATTCAGTTAGGGAAATAAAAAAAAAAATAATGTAATATATTTGGTTACTGTGAACTTTGGTCATATGATTTGCCCAAATATAATAGCCTTGCCTGTGTTTAAACTTTTTTATATTTGATGAACACTCTTTTTAACTGCATTTTTTTTTAAAGGTTATTAGCTATCATTTACAAGTTTGAAAAAAACACACAAAAAGGAATTGGTAAAACATAGCTTCCCAAACTGCTTCAAGTTTGACTTGCAGAATCTTGTTTCATATATGGGGGAGAAAATGGAGTGTGTGATGAATTCTAACATTTTTATCTTGAAGCAGGGTGGTAATTTTAAACTTATGGTGATTGGTATAAGTGAGACATGGGATTGAGTTGCTATTCTGATTCTCTCTTCATTCCAGTTAAAATGAGGGAGTTCTGTAATAAGTGGCTGATCTAATATTGTCTCATTGACACTATTTCCAAAAAATTACCCCCTCTCCCCACCTTGGCCCCTTCCCCTGCCATCCTTGTGGTCTTTGAGAACCAGGATGGGCTAAATGGCCTTTTTCTGTGCTGACTTTTCTATGTTTCTAAGCACCAGACATGATCCAGATTTGCCTCAAATTATCTCTGACTAGAAGGTAGCTTCTCAAACAGTCCCTTAGCTTAGCAAATGGGAATATTGTGTCCCATTTAAAATAACTTGCAAAGACAAAGCCCATGTGTAGACCAGTTGAAAATAGATGCTATTGAAACAAATGAATTGTACAAAAACGTGGCAAAATATAAGTAAAATGCCACGAAAAATATTTGATTAGAAATACTGTCATGATTACCATATATCTTTGGAAAATAATAGAAGTTCAAGTTTTAGTTGTGGTTTATTCTTTAGTATTATTGCTCCATGTGGGTTGTATTGCAAAAATATTTCCATTTGTTACACTTAAACTTTTAAACTAAGACTGCGTGATATTTCTGATGGCAAACATTGCCACGATCCCCATGGACTCTTAAAACACTATGGTGCAACTATGTTCCCTTCTTTTTCTGACAGTGATGTAATTGTAGACAGAAGTATTCTGTTGCTAGCTCTTCCTGTACGAGAGACAATAGGCTGAAACTGTGAAGAATATGTTTTTTGACAAGATGTTCTTGCCCATTAGAGGTACTTAGAACAAAATGATTCTTTACATGTGTAGGCACATCCCACTAAGTAAAAATCTTGTATTTCCATTTAGTGACAGAAGGATGTTTTAATGCTGCAGTGCTGGTACTATCACACCATTGATGGCCAGTTTTTTGGTCTTAAAGCCTATGTCACCCCATATGCCTAAAAAAAAATAAGGAATGTACATGGCTTCAATGGGTTTTGTTTTTTTTTTAAAAAGTCACCAAATGACTTTTCTATATTTATGAAAAACCTGAGTGCCAGTACAATGCCTTTTTTTCTGTCTGCCAACACAGGGTTCAAATTTAGCTGCTGTTATGACTGGCGCGAATTTATGCCAAATTTTATTGTGAGCAAGTGTTAACTAAATTCAGTGAAAACTGTCAGTCAGTCACCGAGGAGACTGGACCAACTAGATTGCTGAAGGTAAGGGCCTTGAATCCAGGTGCCAATAGCATTTCAAATATTTATCATCAGATATGTTCTTCCTATTAGCAAATACTGGCATGGTAAAGGTTATTGCTGCTGATACAGCCTTGGGTTTGGCAACAATGTAGCCACATTGCATTAATTCATTAATTAAACCTGATAATCCAATTTTATAGATTTATCATAAATACAGTTTGTATCATATCCTACTTAAATAAAATGAACTATTTAAAATTTGTGTAAATACATTTAAAATGTATGACTGTGACGATATTAAAGATTCAACATTACAAACAGCTAATTGAGGAACGTTTCTCATCCCAGTCAGGACTCTTTTTTGCAAAAAGAGCATTGTTATCTTGGGACCGTTTTATAAACCAACTGTCCAATTTTAAATCCCTTCCCCATCAGTTTCCTGTGTTGTAATTCTGATAGTGTCTCGACAGATGCTGTGTCAAGCACCAATGCTCTAAGTGCTACCTCAAATCAGAAATTGGAATGGGAGTTGATATGAAACGGTTGGTATGTTAGAAAAGCTGTTTTGATATCAGTTGGATATTTCTCCAATGTTGACTACATGAGGTAAATTAAAACTCTGGTGATAGTTTAATATTTCCATTCTAAACCTGTTCAAATTTATTTTCATTTTGAAACCACAAATTCTCAATCAAACAACAGAAATGCTGATACTAAATAAGTGTTGTATTAAGCAGCAAGAACCTTTTTCATTATTGCCTTTTCTGACACATATGGAAGTAGGTGAGCCGGAGGAATAAATGGTTATGGCAGAGATATTCTACCCATTTACCATGAGTGAGTGGAAAGTCTAAATACAGATCGCATGATGGAAAGGCCTGAGTGATTTATTTTAATGAAATTAATCCATTTTTACTTGTAGAAATCTTGACAGTAGGATTTTCATGCCTGTGAATTGAATGAGTAAGTAATGTTCGGTGACAGTGTAGTTTCTGTAAACAGCTTCACTTTACCAATAGGAAAGTTCTATCCCTGGTATCAAGGCCACTTCATTTTTGCTCATTAATGGCTATGTTTGAAGGTTCAAGTTGTGTTTTTACCAATGTTACTAGTATAATGTTTTATCTAGTGGCTTGGGTCATACTGGGGTGCCTAATCCAAGTGAAGGGCAATTTTGACATGAGGCTGCATAAGACAGGTAGTGACTTGAGCAAGGTGACCTGAACAGACAAGTTAATTCAACTGCTCCTTTGTCTCATGGAGCAGGACCAACCCCATAAAGTTCAACCAGTAGAACACACAGCCTTTGTGGCTGGCACTTGTCGTTAATGTGCCTTACTGACAAAAGAAGGAGGCTTCCAACTCTTGGCTTTCATTATCCATAATGCTGATAACAAGATTTATATGTTTACAGGACCATCATGAGCCTAAAATAAATCACATATTTTAAGATATGAAACCAAAATAATCAGGGCATATTTCAACATGGCAATAAGACATACAAAATATTTTCAATAGTCTGTCATTGTAGATTGCCTCATTATAGATACTTAACCTGGAAAACAGTAGCCTCCTAGTTTTGTCAATAAGCTTTATTCGCGTGCATTTATGGGTTGCTTACTGTTAAATTCAAACCCTGCAATAGACTGTTAAACCTCTTCTCAGCTCAGAATTTAAACACTACAGACCTCAGACTGTTTTCTAGACACTTTCTATTTTCATTAATAATTTTCTACAGTAATGTGTAGCAGTACATAATAAAGCTATTGGAGCTTTGCTCCTTCCTCTGTCTTATACTGAGAATGTAACATTCCTGATCTACTTGTCAAAATAAGAATGCAATCATTATAAAGAATCTGTATTTAATACATTGTGGTGTGTAACTGGTTATTATAGTCATTTCTGAAGTAATTACTAAATTACCAATTCCTTGCATTTTCTGATGCAGGGAACTTTAAGCAAAGGGAATGTCCACTGCCCAAGTAATGGATGACAACTTTAAAGGGGTAACTGCCCACTATACCATCAGAAATAGCCTAGGATAATTCACACATCCACATTGTGCAACATGATTGCTGGATGTGATGGTTACCGTGATGTGTAATTAGCTACTAGATACATTTAGCTAACCGGGCATTTGATATTAAAAGGGTCTTTCTTTATTCTACTTTGTTGATTTGTCACAATTTTTAATGTTGCGATGATGTCATGGTATCATGATATATTGGGATGTGTAAACCCATAAAACATTGAAAACATAAATTTTGTCTTTATTGTGATTACAAATCATAGGTTGGAAAATGGGCATGAATAAACCCTTAAAATAGGAAAGATCAAATACAGAATGAATAGTGATCTGTTCTATAATACAGTATTACAACATCTGACACTTTACTTACCATCAAGATTACTCTTTTATATTTGTTCTCAAGTTGTTAGACTGTGAACACAATCATACATGCATTTTTACAGTAAAATATACCTAGTCAAGACTGTTTAATGATAGGCATTTTTGACAAGCAGTACCGATACTAGATGGGCCAGCACCTCAGCCATCTTGACATATTCTGTTCAAATTCCACCATTTTAAAGATGCTGAATGAACTGTAAGTGAGAAGTGTGTCATGTAGCTTGGCCGAATCCTTCATGGCAGATTGTGAGCATGCAAATTAAATGATGACTTAACATTGTCAGAAAAATTATTTCCATTGCAACTGTAATGTGTTAGAGATGTTCTTCCTCTTCCTTTTGTAATCCTGTTTAGTAGCTCACTATGTTGTGCATTCTCCAGTCAGAAAATGTAAATGTATTAACTTATGGAGTTGCCCCGAAATATCTTCAATGCCATTGGAGGGTTAGTGGACAGAAGATGTAAAACAAGCAGACATTTTTCCCCATCAGGGTAAAAACCTGGTGTCAAATTTATGACCAGTTCAAGAACTAAAATTCATTTAAGTGAGGCAAATGATTGATTCTGTAAATGATAATAAATGGCAACACAAGTTTTGAATAATATGGTCATTATACAATTTTTCTCCACCTCTTGAAGCAAGTTTTTTAAAGAAATGCTTCACAAAGAATTGAAAGTCACAGCTTCTTATTAATTGCAGGAGTTTTGAACATTTTGCCTTGTCAAGTTTATTTGCTATCCATGGGGCATGGATTACTTGTTGAGATACAGCTGTGTTCCCTGTGCATTGTCTGCAGTGGCTAATTGTGGACTTGGCCACCATTCATAGCTGAGTGTTGGCAGAGAGGGTTAGCAGTTAATTTAACTATTTTGGGTATCAGTGCCAGTCCCACTCCTGTCCTCGCCTGCAGTTGAGAGTTTTGGGCAGGGGCCAGTAGATTAGAAATCCCAGCTGTTTTCCCTACTAACCCGGCCAGAGGCCAAGCTGGGGGTCAGATCATTTGATCAATGGATTAGCTCGCTGAGTCATTATGGGTGATCTTTTTCAATTTATTTTAAATCCTGCCTCTTGGAATTCCATTTTCTTCTGTATAACTTTATAATTTTACATTAAATTTGACATTATTAGAAAGAGAAGTAGTTTATAATGGAATCCTATTTAAGGAAAACTAAAACAGAATCTTTATTGCTCTCTATCATTTTGTTCCTTTATCCCTTCTAGTTCTCCTCTTAACTGGGATAAATTTAACCATCACAGCCTCACCAGCCACTCAGTAAGACAAGGAAGGCATTGAAAACGCTAAAACTAAACCATATGTTTTGTCATTTTACAAAGAAAATCAAAATTACCAAGTCATTTATTGGTCTTAATTCATCAGAAGATGAAAAGTACAAGCCTGTCAGTGGATGTGATATTAGCATGAACTCTTAACACAATCATAGGAAATTCATGGCTTTTTTTAAAAGAAATAATTTGCTATTTAAATAGAATGAGTTCTAACCTCCATTTGATCCAAACACCAACTGTTCATCTGTTAATATTACAAATAGTCACATTTACCCCTTCAGGATCTAAGCCACAAAAGCAGTGATCTAGCACTCTAGTATTGTTCCATAGTACACAAGTCCGTGGTAAAAGTCAAATTCTTAGGCTGTAGGATACTTTCCTATTTCACAACTGGTCCATCCCCATTCACAGTAATGCTATCACACATTGATTGGGGAGAAGGTTAGCAGGATATTAATTTACTTGCATATTCTTCAATAGTAAGCATGGCATCCATTAAATTTGCTTTTTATTAATAACCAGGGGCTGGATTTTACACTCCCCTCCCTGCCCCACCCGCCACAACTGATGGCATTAAAGGTGGGTGGGTATGTGCAATCCAGGCCTACAGACTATTTGAAAACACACACATGTTTACAATAATACATTTTCTACCAAACAAAATTGAATAAAAACAATATCCAGAAATGCTCTTTAGGACACCATGTAAAGGCACTTAGTGGCAAGATGATGTAAGCCATGTTTTATCTTTGATTTAATGATGGTTCCATCCCAATACATCAATGTAAAAGAACTGGAATAGTATTCTGCAATGGTACATCATTCTCAACTACAAATTACATTTTTAAGATCCTTTCTGATATAGTTTTGAATTTTGGGGAGATAGGAGTTAATACTTCAGAACAATACAGATGGATCTGTCTGACATTGAAATGTTTGTATAAAAGATTTTTATGTGTACAGTGTAGACGTCCTTGTATGTTTAGAGGAGAAGTGTTGGTGTACTGAGTTATATTGATGTGTTCATAATTTATTTTGTGCCATAATAGATTTTTAAAAAATTTGTAGCAAATATACAATTGAACTGTTATTGAATTTTAAGTCTTTTGTTTGACTTTGAATATCTTTAATAAAATACTGAAAAAATTCAAAGTAAATGAGCCATATTTTTAAGAATGTGTGTGTATATATAATGTTTTATAAAATTTACACTGGAACTGATCCCCAGAAAGAAGCAGTCTTGAGCTTCAATGAAAATTGCTCCTAGCTCCAAACATCCAGAACAATTCAGACCAGAAACAGAAATTGATCAAATGGAATGTATTGTCCTCCTCTATGGTGGGGAAATTTTTAATCGGATAAGAGAGTGGCAGATGGAGACCTCTGAATAAGACTGTGATGGGAAGGCTGATGAATAGCCTTCCTGCCTGGTCCCTGATTGAATTAATGCCGTTGATCCAGGGGAAGACCAGTTACGTATCCCGCTGGCATTTAATGCAGAGAAGCGTCCTGAAAAGAGGTGATGTGCTGCTCCTAAGGATTCTCTAGCTGATAGGAGAGATCCCTGTCTCCAACAGTAAATCCTGTCCAATGTTTATGTGAGCAATCTTCAAATTACATTTGAAAATTTCAAAAATGCCACCTAAAGAGTTGCATTTGTCATCAAGAGCAAGTAAATAAACTAATTGTGAATGATCTCATGTAGATTCAATACAGATGCTGAGAGTTCAATCACCAATGTCTAATTCTCTTATCGTTGGTGTTGCTAAGCATTCAGTTAATACATTAATTATACTCTCCTTCCAATCAGCTATGGTAACATATACAGTTTTTCAATCATTGTCCGGTAGTTAGAAAGGTAACTGCAGGCTGATTGTCATTCATGTTCAAACTACTGGCCCTGGAAAGTTATCATTGTGCTTTTAATCTACAGAGACTGTAAACTATCTTATTAATAATACTGTCCAAATATACAACATCCACTGATTCAGCCTTGTCCACTCTACTGCTCACACCCTCAAAAAGTTTCAGAAGACTTGTCAAGCCCAATTTCCCTTCACGGAATCAGTGTTGACTCAATGATGTGGGATATTGCTGGAGAAGGGTGAGAACCTAATTTGAATACATCAGCATCTCATTAGCAAGAACTCAAGCCAGATGTTGAGCACATGGCAAATATTCAGTTGGCGCCAAAGTGACACCACATTAATGTCATTTACAAACGTAGCACAGTCACCTCCAAGTGCAATATTGGAGTGAGCATTCAGATGGCCAGTACTTTTCAGGTTGTCTAACACACAAGGAGTGCCAGGGATACACACAAATGTGGGTCAGTGCTGGGGGTGAGGTTCACTGTCACTATCCAGAGGGGGAGTGTGATGAGTGTGAATCGTTAAGAGGCTTTACTTTGTTCCAAGAGGATGCACTGGCTAACAAGCAGGCATCACTTCCCAGTTCCTCCTGATTGGTAAGTGTTCAAACACTAGCTTAGTGGATGTCCTTCCTTGGTAAGATGCAAACTGGGTGGGAGGCAGCCACAAGAGGGACAGTACTGGGAGCAACTATCAGGTCCTAGCATTCTGCTTTGAGAGAGGCCATTGGATAAGTAAGAGTTGAACCAATCAAAGAC
Organism: Sphyrna mokarran; assembly: GCA_024679065.1. NCBI lineage: Eukaryota > Metazoa > Chordata > Chondrichthyes > Carcharhiniformes > Carcharhinidae > Sphyrna > Sphyrna mokarran. The sequence goes on from JAGIQG010000024.1 coordinate 2,827,963, forward strand.
AGTCATACCAACTTGAAAAAGAGAAGAACAGCCTGGGGCAGCATAGTGACACGGTGGTTAGCGCTGCTACCTCACAGTTCCAGGAACCCGGATTCAATTACCCACCTTGGCTCACTGTTTGTGTGGAGTTTGCACGTTCTCCCTGTGTCTGTGAGAGTTTCCTCCAAACACTCTGGTTTTCTTCCACATTGTAAAACGTATGCTAGTGAGGTGCATTGACCCGAACAGGTGGTGGACCTTAGCAACTACAGGAATTTCATAGTAACTTCATTGCAGTGTTAATGTAAGCTTTATTTCTGACTAATAAACAAACTTTAACTTTACGTTCAACTCTGTTAAAGGTTCCAAGAGGCTTGAAGAGGATGAGGAGAGATAATGGCTGAAATTTTTGGATCTTATACACCCTGCCACCTCTGACAGTGACAATAGAGAATTTGGCACTCAATCAAATCTCCATCCACAGCAGCGGGACTGGAGAATCCCAGCCAGAAATGAAGTTGGAGAATTCCAACCACGGTATTATGGTCAGAACTACTGTAGATATGATTTGTTACTATAGGTTAAAGCTCTTTTGATACATCGGAAGAGGCGGAAGTCAGCAATTGAAAGGCAGGATTGCCGGAAAGAGAAGGGATCATTTTGGAGATGGCAGCGTATTTAAGGACATTGGAGCAAAATCAAATATTGGAGATGGATGATAGTTTGCAATTACCAAGAGGTCAATGATAGAGTTTGAAATTTGCTTGAAGATTGGTTGAAGGGAACTGTTCTTGAGGAGAGAGAGGGAACCACTTAAGCGATCAATTGGCATGGCGGGGTTGGAGGGGGTGGTAGTGGTAGTGATGCGTGGAGGGGGACAAGATGTGAAATTAGGTAGTTAGCAATTTATTGGCAATGGAATCAAAGGTGTAGGAGGTAGGTGGGGGGGGCGGAGGGGGCGGTGAGGGGGGTGAGGTGTGGCGGGGTTCCATGGATGAACAGAGCACATGGAAAGTAAAGTGAAACCATAGAGAAAGCATTTCCCAGTGGAAAGCTGGACAGAGGAGTGCCTAAGGGGAAATTTGACAGTGACAGGGACAAGTAGCAGAAGCAGCTGAATTGGATGATCTCAGTTTTAATGGCACAGTGCTTCATGATCTCCCAACATTTGGTCGCCGATGTTCTAATTTTACGCTGCACGAGAAAGTTATTGGAATTAAAAATTCATTTGGATCCAAGCTTGTATTGCACAGGCCTGAACTGGAAGACCAAAATCTGGCCCCACGTCGAGCCTTTGCCTCCTTAATACTTTGTGTGGAGCAGCTGTTGAGTCTCCATGGATCACTCATTCATTTCTACATGTCACTTGCTTTAATCACAGCAGCCTAGAAGGTGCATTACAAGAGGGCACTGGAGCAGGCAATGGCTGGGCAAATTGTAGCCATTTCCTAACAGCACTGTGGATGTACCTACACCTCAGGGACTGCAGAGTTCCGAGTGTATGTGGCGCGGTGGCACAGTGGTTATCGCTGCCGCCTCACAGCCTACACTATCCTACAGGTACTTTGGTCCACCTTGTTGTCCTACAAGGGGAATATACGCGATGGGTTGTGAGAGGACTGCTCTTGGATTTTTTGAGAGTAGCCTAATGCTTCACATCGTTAGGGTACGCTTGACCTGGACCATCTGATGGGCAACACGACAGCTCAGTGACTATCGCTGTGCTGTGCAGATACATGGATTTGGGCCTGTGTCTGTGGGAGTTTGCGCATTCTCCCCGTGCTTGCATGGGTTTTCTCCAGGTGCTCCAGTTTCCTCCCTCATCCCAAGGATGTGTTCTTAGGCTGATTGACAGAACAAATTCTCCCTAAATTATCTTGCTAAATTGATTCCAATGCAGATTTCTATAAACATAGACAGGGATCATGGGTGGAAGAGGGAACGTCAAGGTGGAGGCACAGGCTTGTTGGGCCGAAGAGTCTGTTTCCCGTGCTGTGTTGTTCTTTGTTAACATCAAGGATCTGGATTCAATTCCCAGCTTGGGTGACTGTTTGTGTGGAGTCTGAATGTTCTCTCCATGTTCTCCCACAGTCTGAAAGACATGTTGGTTAGGGTGCGTTAACCATGCTAAATTCTTCCTTAGTGTATCCAAACAAATGTCAAAGTGTGGCGACTAGGGGATTTTCACAGTAACTTCATTGCAGTGTTAATATAAACTTACTTGTGATACTAACAGATAAACAACTTTCCACCACCTTCTCAAGGGTAATTAGGGATGGGCAAGAAATATTGACTGGATAGCGACACTTATATCCCGTAAATGAACAAAAAAAGACCATCAAATGGGAATAGTATTCCTGCTGTTGCTGACTACACAGTTACATGATAGTAAGCTCAGTTTTCATTGGCAGTTAGAGGCACCAATGAGGAACTCTGTGTGGGGCATATCCTATACCTGCTTCACTTAATCAAAATCTGCAAATTGCACACATCAATCTGATGATGTTTGGAAGACAGACACTGATTAAGCGTGAGACATTTTGCTGAAATTGATTCTTTCTGCCCCGGTTTACCGCCAAATTGTAGTTCCTGGCATAAAATTTCATTTGACATCTGTCTGTCCAAACCATTAACCTGTTTCTGTCCTCCTAAAGTTGCTTAAATTTCAATTCAAAGCTAACCATTCTGCTTATTTTCCTGTTGTTTGCAAATTGAATCAGAGGTACCCAGTGAGAGAAAATAATAATGCAACGAATGGTTAGGATTTGAAATGCACTGCCTGATAAAGTGGTGGCTACAGATTTAAAAGTAGCTTTCAGAACGGAATTAGAAAAACACTTGAAGGAAAATCAGAGTGTGGGATATGATGAAAAAGCTCAGGAAAGGAACTGAATCGCTCTCCTAAAGGGCTAGCACCGACTCAATGGGTTGAATGTCATCTTTTTATGCTGTATTTTACTCTGATTCACTACCAGTGAACTTCACAGTTAATTTGCAGTTTACCTCTTCGGATCATAATTATATTGATTTCAAATCTAAAGATTGAAAGGGTTACCATAGTTAGTAATGAAATTTAAAATGTTGAACTACAATAAAACAGATTCAAAGACATTTATCAATTGTACTAATCCTTGTTTATTGTTTTATTTACTAAATTTGCCTAAAAGAGCAGAGTATAATTCTAAATGTATGACAATGCAAAGAGTTTCATTAGTAATTGAATTGTAGCAATACTACAATGTTGCTGTTGTCAGTTGTGGAATACCTTCCCTGCTCCTGTTTTTACCAGTTATATGATCATTCACTGGAGTGAAATCCCCAGAGAGCAAAACCCTGACATTCTAGCTCCAGGGTACTCGAGCTGTGGAAATGTGTGGCTCCACACAGGAAACCAGTATAGCAACACATTAATAAAGTATTGAGTCTGCACTGGATCTGGGCTAACATGCAACAAAAATGAACAAGCTCAGAGCAGTTTGATTTACCATATCTAATGTTATACAAAAGTTAACAGAGTCAACTTGGTTCAATAAGACTAAAGACCATTAAACATCATAGAGATTATTTTTAAATGTTGGATTTCACAATAGACCTGTCAGTATCTGAAAGATTAATAGAGGTTAACTTGATGGATTTAACCCCCTCACTGGATTTTGGTGAAGGAATACATCCAGAATATTAACTAGTTTTTCATTTTTCAGCTAGGTTATCCAGTCCCACCCGTGCTGAGAAAATGGAAACCCTCAGGAGTAGGGTATCACTGCTATTGGTAAGAAAGGGGGTATGTGGAGATTCTGCCCCTTACAAAACTGATCCCAGGGACCATGCTAACCTAATGTAGCCATAATCCAAGCTTTTTCTGCTAGTTTCTACTGGGGGCTTTTATTTTACAATGGGTTTCACCAAGCTCAAACGTTACTGATCTAGCAGAACAATAAGGAAATGAGGGTCCCTCACGTTCTGCTAACTGGCCTAGCCAGTACTGGACTACTGAATATCAGATCCCTTTACCTTGTCCTAACATAGTTACTTCCTAAGGGATTTGGTGCTGACTAAATCATTGCTGATTCCAGTCATATTGGGCTGAATTCAATCTTTAAATTCATTCATGGGATGTGGGTGTTGCTGGCTTGATGCTGCATTTATTGCCAATCCCAATTTTACCATGAGAAGGTGGTGAATTGATGTAGCTCTTCATCCTGACAAGTAACGTTTCTGCGAATTAAGTGCCGGACAATGACCATCTCCAACAAGAGAGAATCAAATCAATGTCCCTTGACGTTTAATGGCATTCCCATCACTGAATCTCCCATTGTTAACATCCTGGGTATTACTATTGACCAGAAACTCAACTGAACCAGCCATGTCAACATTGTGGCTACCAGAAAAGGTCAGAGGCTAAGACTTCTGTGGCTAGCAACTTACCTCCTGATTCCCCAAAACCTGTCCACCATCTGCAAGGCACAAATCAGGAGTGTAATGGAATACTCCCAACTTGCCTGGATGAGTGTAGCTCCAAAAACACTCAAGAGGCTTGACACCATCCAGGACAAAGCAGCCTGTAATGATTATGACATCTTCCACAAACCTTCATTCTCTCAGCCATCAATGAACAGTGGCAGCAGTGTGCATAATCTACAAGATGTACTGTAGGAACTCACCAAGTCTCCTTCCAAACCCACAACAAACACCATGTCAAAGGACAAGAGCAGCAGATACTGGACATTTCCCTCTAAGTAACTCACCATCTGGATTTGGAAATATATCATTATTCCTTCACTGTTGCTTGGTATTCATCCCTGACAGCATTGTGGATGCAGCTTTACCTCAGTGATACAGCAGTTTGCGAAGGCTGCTCACCACCACCTTCTCAAGACCAACTCGGGATGAGCAATAAATGGTGACTTAGTGATGCTCACATCCCATCAATGAATTTTAAAAATGTGTGCACCAATAACTCTGCTTACTGAGTAATGGTTGGTTCTGTATTCAATGTTTTGCATTAAAGAAACTAATTTCTTGGCAGTGAATGTGTGAGGGAGACAGTTCCAGAGGCAGAAAAAGTGTGTGATTTTGCAGCTATTATTCTCAAAGAATCCTTGCAGTGAAGAAGGAGGCCACTTGGCCCATGGAGTCTGCAACGACCACATTCCAATCCAGGTCCTATCCCCATAACTCCACATATTTACCATGCTAATTCCCCTGACACTAAGGAGCAAAATAGCACAGCCAATTAACCTAACCCACACATCTTTGGACAGTAGAGGAAACAGGAGCAGTCAGACAAAACCCTCACAGACATGGGGAGAATGTGCAAGCTCCACATAGATAGTGACCCAAGGCTGGGATTGAACCTGGCTCCCTGGCGCTGTGAGACAGAAGTGCTAATCACTATGTCACCCCCAAACTGTGCAAACTTTGTGGATTGATACAGAATAAAGAAATGCAGCCAAGTGTTGATGATATTCTTGGAAGTTTGGCTGAATTACTGGTTGGTTTTGGGATGCAGTTTAGATATGAACCTTTAGCCACCTTACTCAGGTACAGTGACAAACCATCCTCATCTCTTCCACTGGTTTGTGTGACGTTGGTGATTATTACTGTAACCTGCCAGAAAGCACTGCAAATTCTCGAATCATACTATGACATAACTGGAACACTTTATGCTTTTGTCTAAAAGTCCTGTGTTGCTTTAACAGACACATCAATTTGCCTAAAAGAAAACTGATGAACACTAAAATAGTGAAGAGAGGAAATCCAGACAAATGCAGCAAATTTTCATACCTATTAGCTCAGGTATAATGTCAGGAGCTGTATTTGTGGTTGCTATTAATGGTGTAGTCCTTCCTAGCTTTTTAATTTATTTATACAATCTTCCTATACATTCTCATATGACAAAATAATACCGTGACATATCCGCGGCCAGCAGAAAGCTAATATTTTAATTTAGTCTATTGTACATCTCTGTGCAATTTACAGATGCTGCACAGTTGTCCTACTGTGCCCGGTTGCCCTGACAGTACTGCAATGTAAAAACATATTATTCAGGCAATTACCGGCCCCGGTACTCCACTCCTGGCTGGTTTAATAACATGAAATGAACTTAACACTTAGAGTGTTAAGATTTTACAAGCTCATTATAGATTAAAACAAAGTTTTTCATGTGAAATCACACAGTTGCCACCATTTCTTTAAATTACTTCTTAAGCAGGTCATCAACCTCCTGGGATTGAATGAACATGAAAGAGACAACATCCTGTGGTTTATTATCTATTGAAACATCTGAATTGGTTGGATTTAAGCTTGTTACCATTGTAATTACAGTCTGCTACCAAGTATTTTCATGTAAATGATCATTTTCTTTAGGTGTCACTCTTCTCCTTCATTGTTAGAAGAGAAACTGTAAATTATCGTCAAAGTGACCTCAATTTGTTGAGAAGAGAATTCAAATTCTCATCTCTTACATTTAAATCACATTTCTGTTGTACTGCAACTACAACCTCTGTAGATTTATGACAAAAGAATTCATTAATTACAGCTGTCGGTAAGCATTTAATCTAATTTTATACCCTCCCGATTTTCATATTTGTTTGTGCATCATGGTAGAACTCTTTCATGCCTAAGTTGATAATAAATATTGGGAAGCTACTTGACGTTGGGAGGTGAGGAGAGGGAGCAGGAGGGGAACACAACTAAGTCCTATCTTGTCTTCAGTGACATCCATCTTTGTACACATTCCAATGAGGATCAGCCATCACGTGCAAATGTTCTAGCAAATTTTTTCTCTTCTCAACAAAGCTATGGTAAATTGAAACACCCTTATCTTACAACACAGAAACAGCCCAGTGACTTGAGAATATTGTATCAGCGTGGACTGTCAGTGTGAGCAATCCTAATTACGTTTTAGCTCAGTTGGCTGGATGGCTGGTTTGTGACGCAGACCGATGCCGATAGCGCGGGTTCAATTCCTGTACCGCTGAGGTTATTCATGAAGGCACAGCTTTCTTGTCCTTTGCCTGAGTTGTGGTGACCCTCAGGTTAAATCATCACCAGTCAGCCTACGGTCATCGGAGACTATGGTGACTTTAACCTGTAATTACATTTCCGGTTACATGCTCTGGGTTCCTCCCACAGTCCAAAGATGTGTGGGTTATGTTGATTAGCCATGCTAAATTAACCCTAGTTTCATGGGGTTATAGGAATAGAGCCAGGGTGGGGGTGTGGTCAGTGCATACTTGATGGGCCGAATGGCTTCTGTCTGCATTGTAGGAATTCTTTGATTCTATGATTCACTTACCCTTTTCCCAAATCTCTCCACCACTTTTCCTTCATCCAAACTAATTGTGAATATTCATTTAACGACATATCTCAACAATTATCCCTGGAAATAAGTTCAACATCCTCCAATTCTCTGCGTAAAGAAATTTTGCCCAGAGCCCATTATAAATTTCTTGCACTTAATCTTGTATCTATGGCCTCTCATTCCAGCCACGTCAACTGCCTGCTTCTATCTACCACAAACCATCCTTTCATAAAACAGTTTCTTCTTTGGGATTTCTTCTGGTAATTGCTATTAGGAAGAGAGACACATGACAGATAGCTGTGGGCCTGAGAATACTGTGTCCATATTATATTGGAGCTCATTCGCTATTGTTCAATACGTGAGTTTAGTCTTTAGTTCAAAACCAATCAAATTGAATTGAACAGTTAAAAAATGAATTTCTTGAGCTGATCATTTTAAACTATTGAATCATTCAATAAACATGATGTGGAGATGCCAGCATTGAACTGGGGTAAACACAGTAAGAAGCCTCACAACATCAGGTTAAAAGTCCAACCAATTTACTTGATAGTAAACTCACAGTCTTTTGGGGTTTGCCCCTTTGTCAGGTGAATGGAGAGTTCTGGCCTCAAACAGAGCATATAACAGCACAGACGGTTTACAGATTACTGATTAGAATGTGTGTCTTTACAACTAACCTGCTATTCAAGTCTTAAAGATGCAGATAATGTGAGTGGAAAAAGCATTAGGCATAGGTTAAAGAGATGAGTATTGTCTTCAAACCCAGGTAAGTCATGGGGGTTACAGATAGTGGGTTCATGTTGCACTATCTGTAATCCCCATGACTTGCCTGGGTTTGTAAAACCTCAGTTACTGTACTGTCTGTAAAGAGATACAGATCTCTTTAACCCATTGCCTAATGCTCTTTCCACTCACATTGTCAGCATCTTTAAGACTTGAATAGCAGGTTAGTTGTAGACTCACATTCTAATCACTAATCTGTAAACTGTCTATGCTGTTATATGCTATGGCCAGAGCTCTCCATTCGCCTGATGAAGGGGCAAATCCCGAAAGTTGTGAGTTTACTATCAAATAAATCAGTTGGACTTCAACCTGGTGTTGTGAAACTTCTTACACTCAATAAACAGCCAGAAGAAGACAGTTTATTTGTATGTGTGCTTTTAGCTGCCATTTCAGGAATTGCCAAAGATTCCCTTTATTGAGCTGGGACATGTGTTCCTCTAATGAAAAATGTTTCCTTATTTAGAAAAATATGAAATCCCACTCCAGTCTCCAACAGATCAGAATTGGAAGCTGAGAACTGTTTTATATTTCCTTTGGGCACAAATTGATCAGAAAGTCATAGAGATTTACAGCATGGAAACAGGCCCTTTGGCCCAACCTGTCCCTGCCACCCTTTTCGTTTAAACCCCTAAGTTAGTCCCAATTGCCCTCATTTGGCCCATATCCCTCTGTACCCATCCTACCCATGTAACTGTCCAACTGCTTTGTAAAAGACAAAATTGTACCCGCCACTACTACTACCTCTGGCAGCTTGTTCCAGACACTCGCCACCCTCTGTGTGAAAAAATTGCCCCTGTGGACACTTTTGTATCTCTCCCCTCTCACCTTAAACCTATGCCCTCTAGTTTTAGACTTCCCTACCTTTGAGAAAAGATATTGACTATCTAGCTGATCTGTGTCTCCCATTATTTATGGACTTGCAATTTTTCATTTTTAAAGTGATTTTTATTAGCATCGTGCATGTTATGCACCTTTTAAAATAGGAGATACTCACTGCCCATATTGTATTTGATTCGGGGAGTTAATTCCGGACTGCTTTCCATGGCTTTTTCACATTGACCTAATGCCAGGATTTCTTTAAATAAGTTTTAAAGTATTCATGTGTGAGACATGGGTGTCGCTGGCTGGCCAGCTGTTATTGCCCATCCCTAGTAAGTAAATAGATTATTTTGTTGGTTTTTTCAGATTAAGATTCTTTTTTAAAGTTAACTGCACAGGAAATTTACAAGCAGCTTAACTGCAACAGTCCAAAAATACACATCTGCAAGAATGTGGGAGTAAAATCAAGTTTACCTTCAATTCAAATTCAATTTAATAAAAATCGTTCACTAATTCTTCAAGGAATTCTGTTGATGATGTTCCTGCTAGCTCATTCATGGACTATTCTAAATCATTTCTTGTATTTTAAATGTTCCATATATTTTCTCCCAATTTATTCTGAAAGCAATGACTTGCCCTGAGATATTAACAACTCTTTGGTCCCTCACATCATTGGCTATTCACAGGTAACCCTGACGATAAATGTTAGCAGATTACTTGAATTTGGAGTTTTGATTAAGTTACAGACAGAGACTAGAGAAAATTGAAACCTTTGTACCTCCTTCCTTACTGTCTACTATCAATATATTTTAGAAAGGAAAGTGCTTGTGCTTCTCAACTTCTGAGTCTTAGAGTCAAAGGGATTTATTTTACCATTTTGATTCTGAGTGTTGGGTGGATTTGAAACTGGGAGTGTTTCAAATCCAATTTTTAAACTCGTTTTCAGGTGCCCCCAAAAACACTCTGAGGAAATATTAGTGATTCTGAATCATGCTGCAGAAGTCTGTGGGTGGGACTGAACGCTCCCGAAATCCTATAGCTCTGATCAGCACCTCCAAACGCGCATACTGAGAAAGAAAATGATAGAACACTGCTCCCCTGCCACATCCTTCCTGCGTCTGATAATGCCTCCCCCAAGCCCCATAGATATTGTCCTACCTCCTCAATGTTACTGACCCCTTATTCCCCACCCCTGCCATCCACACTGCTTTCAGGCCTCTCCCCATCCACTGATCTCAAGCAGAGTGACAGCGGAACCTCTCCCGCCACCGATCTCAAGCACAGCAGCAATGGACCCACCTTCCCTCCCCCACCAATTTCAAGCAGAGAGCCATCGGATGCTAGGCACCTACTTCCTCACTAACTGGAGTGCCCAACTGGACTTCTATGGAGCATGTTTCACACTGATTCCAGATAGGTGAATGCAGTGATAAAGGGGGCAGTGCCAGTAAGTTTGGGTGTGCAGCCCATTCAGTCAATTTAAATGCATGCAAATGCCACTATGGGCACGGATCGCGCTATTCACCTCACACCCGACTTTACCAAATTTTCATGACTGAAAACGAGCACAACGCGATGGTAAAATTGGACCCGTAGAATCATACAGAATAGAAAAGGCCCTTCAGCCCATTGAATCTGCACCGACAATATCTACCACTCAAGTACGTGGTCATTTCTTTAGTAACCAATATTAAGCTTTTGTGAGTTTAAATGAAGAGGATAATTTATTTACATGTTGACCCAGAAAGTCTAATGCTAAACGGAAACCATGGAAACATGAAATTGAAAGCAGAAGCAATTTGACCATTCAGTCCTGATCTGCCATTCAATATGATCATATCAGATTCTCTATCTCAACATCCCCATATCCCTTAATATCATTAGAGTCTAGAAATCTATCTATTTCCTTCTTAGACGGGTTCAATGATTTGGCCTCCACAGCTTTCTGTGGTAGAGAATTCCATAGGTTCACCATCCTCTGAGTGAAGGAGTTTCTCCTCATCTCAGTGGTAAATGACTATCCTGTATCCTGAGACTAATTCCTTATTCAGCCAGAGGAGACAATGTCCCCAAATTCAGTCTGTCAGACTTTATACATTTCAAAGAGATTCTCTCTCATTCTTCTAAATTCCAGTGACTACAGGCCCACTCAACCCAATCTCTCTTCATACACCAATCACTCGATGTATATACAAGCATGCACATGTGCACACACACCCACACTCTCTCAAGAAAAAATAGGTGAACAAGAACTCTTTAGACCTTTTACAGATTGTAAATGAAGAACGTGTTTGGTCTGTCTTATGGAAAGATGATCGTTGCAGCCCCAGTAAAGAAGACATTTTCACTTGTTAGTGAACTAATTAGCCTAAGTATATCTAAACAAACCAGAGTCATGTTTCAGTATTGTTACAGAATTCCCTTGAAGCAATGTTCTTTTCTAGCAGACCTGGTGTGATTTTGATTTGATTTATTATTGTCATATATATTAGTATAGAGTGAAAAGTATTGTTTCTTTCACTATAAAGACAAAGCATATCATCCATAGAAAAGGAAAGTAGAGAGTGCAGAATATAGTGTTACAGTCATAGCTGGGGGGTAGAGAAAGATCAACTTAATGTGAGTTTAATAGCACTAGGAAATAAATTGTTTTTGAGTCGGTTGGCACATGACCTCAGACTTTTGTATCTTTTTGCCAGTGGAAGAGAGTATGTCTAGGGTACGTGGCATCCTGGATTATGCTGCCTGCTTTTCTGAGGCAGTGGGAAGTATAGACAATGTCAATGGATGGAAGGTTGGTTTGAGTGATCGACTGGGTTTCGTTCACGACCTTTGTAGTTTATTGCTGTCTTGGACAGAGCAGAATCACACCAAGCTGTGATACAACCAGAAAGAATGCTTTCTATGGTGCATCTATAAAAGTTGGTGAGAGTTGTAGCTGACATGCCAGATTTCATTAGTGTTCTGAGAAAGTAGAGGCATTGGTGGGCTTTCTTAACTATAATGTTGGTATGGGAGAACCAGGACAGGTTGTTGGTGATCTGAACATCTAAAAACTTGAAACTCTGAAATATTTCTACTTCATCCCCAATGATATAGACAGGAGCATGCCCTCCACTATGCTTCCTGAAGTGGGATCTTGCTGTGTGCAAGCGGGCTGCTACATTTTGTTACGTTACAACAGTGTCCACACATCAACGTACTTGTGTAGCTAAGAAGTCTTTTGGGGCATCTCAAAATTGTGAAAGACTCCATATTCCTTCACATCCCAAAGATGTGCTCTTAGACTCATTGGCAAAACAAATTCTCCCTAAATTGTCTCACAAATTTGGTTCCAATGCATAGATCTATAAACATAGACAGGGATCATAGATAGAAGTGGGAACATCAAGGTGGCGGTGTGGGCTCATTGAGCCGAAAGGCCTGTTTCCCATGCTGTTTTGTTCTTTGTTCTTTGTTTATACCAAGGCAGGTTTGTTCCATATTAGTATACGTGCAATCTCCAGTTAGGGCTGGAGGTTAATTGTAGCCCCATCACAGTATGAAATAGACTAACTCAGCAAGGTTGTAATCCAAATTATAGTTTTCTTTATTTGTTTAGTTGGTGATGTTGCAATCTTAATGCATAAGTTAACAATAAATGTGGAGAGCAATCCATGATAATAGGAAAAGATATATTTTAATAACACAATTGTCTGGCTGAAGTAAAAAGAGTTAACGTCATCAAACTTTTAATTAATGTTGCTGCAGGCAAAGGAATTGTTATGATCCATAAATGAGATTAATTTATTGATGTAAAGATGAATCATATAACTATAGGTCTGTATAAAACTTTAAATAAATTGGTTAATTTCATTAATATATTAATGTATTCCGGTTTGATACAAGTGATATTAGTGAAACCTGATAAAGCACGTTTCCAGGTCTCTGATTCATGGTAATCCAAACTGCAGTACAATCTGTTTGGAAAGCTTGAATCTTGACTTTCATTTATCCATGACCTTGTTTAGCTAGGCTGATTATTTGTCCCTGGGTAGCAAGAAATGCTTCTATGTGATTGTTATAACACATACACATTCCTATATTTTTGGAGGAATATAAAACTGTTACAGCTATTACAAAGCTTATTTGCTTTATTTCTCTCTATTCAGTACTCCTGTCCAGCTGCCTTTAAGGCACTGATTCATCTTATGGTTCAGTTCAAAGCAGCATCAGCAAGTCAGCCAGATACTGTGTGTTGTTAAGCTATTTGACAATGGAAAGCATCACTGCTACTTCATGGAGGGAGTATTGGGGACATCCTCACCGACGAGGGTGGGGGTCAAACAAATGACCTTGAAAGGCTTTGTGGCTCATTACCATAAGTAACAGTGCACCAACTCTTGTTTTCACTGACAGATACCAAACATAACGATGTAAATAGGAGCTGGAATGGGATATTTAGCCTGTTGAGCCCATTCGACTATTCAACAGGATCACAGCTAATTTTCTACCTCAACCTCACCATATCCTACTTCTCAAAGCACCCAAAAATCTACCAATCGACGACTTGAACAGAGTCAATGTCTGAACAGCTACAGCTCTCTGGTACAGGTGAATTCTGAAACTTCACCACCCTCTGAATGAAGAAATTTCTCTTATCTCAGTCCCAAATGATTGCTCCTTTATCCTGAGGCTATGATCCTGTGTTCTAGACTCACCAGCCAGGGGTTACATTCTCAGCATTACCTCATCAAGCTGGTCAGACACTGGGAATTCTGCAATAACTGACTCCCCAAAGCCTATCCGTCATCCACAAGGCAGAAATTAGGAGTGTGATGGAATGCTCTCCACTAGGCTGGATGGATACAGCTCCTAGAAACACTCAAGAAGTTCAACTCCATCCAGGGCAAAGTAGCTCATTTGATTTGCATTCCATTCATCTATTTAAATATTCACGTTGCCCATCACTGATACACACACACATACACACACACACACACACTGGCATTTACAAGAAGCAGAATGAGAGGCAACTCGCCAAGGTTCCTTCACTAGCAACTTCTAAACCCACGACCTCACCCACCTCAAAAGGAGAAGAGCGCAATGCATGGGAACACCGCCATTTGCAAGTGTTCCTCCAAGTTACACATCATCCTGACTTGGAAATATGTCACTGTTCCTTCACTGTTGCTGGTCAAAATCATGGAACTCCCTCCCTAACAGCACTTTTGGTGTACCTGTACTCTATAGACTGCAACAGTTCAAGAAGGTGGTTCACTACACACTTTCTCAAGGGGAAATTAAGGATGAGCAATAAATTCTGCTCTAGCCACTGATGCCACATATCCCATTTTTTTTTCAAAAACTGTTTAAGAATTATCCGTTAGATTGCCTTTTATTCTGCACCTTATAGATGGTGCAAACAGCTGCCACTGTGTGTCAGTGGGGGAGAATGTGAATGTGAATGAATGGGGTGCAGATCCTACTGGATGCTTTGTCCTGAAAATTTATGCATAGACTACTGAATCTCTGTTCATAGGACAATCCCCTGTCTGGTGAACATATGCTGCATTACCTCCAGGACAAATATGTCCTTTCCTAAACAAGGAGACCAAAATTGTACACAACACTCCAGATGTGATCTTACCAATGCTTTGCATCCTTGTAGTAAACCTTTTTTTATGCTTATCATCATTTGAATTTCTAATTACCTGCTATACCTGCAGATTAACTTGCTGTGGTTCACATACACAGCACATACCTCTGAACGCAAACATTTCCCTGTCCCTCATTATTCAAAAAATATTCTGATCTTTTTGAATGTTTCCTTGCAAAATGGAGATCTTCACATTTTGCCCCGTTATGTTCCATCTGTCAAATCCCTGCCCACTTACCCATTGGTGTTGCAAAAAAAGCTACTGAAAAAGCAGATGATTTTATATTGCCCAAGACTCCCCCTCCCCCTTTGTGGTGTCAGGATTCTCACAGGGTCCTGTGCAGCTGGATTTAGTGAACTTGAGCAATTTCACATTTGCCTTGTGGCTGACTGCATAAAATCTGTAATAGCTGTCCTGTGTGAAAGCAGTGGCGCTCGTGCAATATAAAAGTGCCTTAAGGATAGTAATAGGATAAATATTGCAGTTGAGGATTATAATGATCTTTTTATTTCACCTAAGAGAAATCTCTGCATGAATGAATCAGGTAGTTAGTGCACAATCTCCCTTATCTATATAGAACATAACCTACATTGCCAGCCATGCATTTTACTCTGTATTCTGTGATTTCCCCTCAATGGTTAATGTCTGCATCTGTAACATGCTGCTGGAGCTATGATGTCACCTGTGGGGGAAGGGAAGGCAATCTGTGCTTGAGATGTGTGTGTGTGTGTGTGTGTAACCGCACCAAATACAGGCTGTGCCGAATGATTTTTGAGATGTTGCATAATAAGTTGCACCCTTTACATATTCATTAAGCACAGCTTTTGATCATTCAGGTGATAGAGTAACATGTACAATTAACTGATATTGTGTGGGTCATCTATGTTTTAATGTCATCTCTCTCGTGCACTGACTAATTGATTAATCTGTATGCATGTCGTGGGAGAGCAGTAAGTGTTTGAGAAGACGACAACCAAGGGATGATTTTTGAGGCAATTTGCATTGAAAGCTGGGCAGTTGTGGACCAAAGTCAAGTAGTAGTTAGTCATACTGACTGACTGATGAATTAACATCCATTCCAATTTTCACAGGTCTGGGCACCAGACGGAAACCAAACTTGGATATCTGCAAATAGAGACAATCTTTTAGATCACAACATTACAGATTTCCTTTTACACCGCATTAAAATAACAGGTAAGGAATGTCACATAAACATTTAAACATCTGACCACTCATACTGCCTGTCACATTTACAAACCCACGTGATAAATAAGTGAAACTGGTAGCAGATCCTTTAGGCCTTAGCAAAATCATTTCATAATTTCCTGGTACAAAAATGCTATGCGGCCATTTGCAGCATTGTGTGGTTGGTGTGCCTCACTTTTCTATCCTGTTGGATTAAACCAAATTGTCATTAGTGTCTCTTTCTAGTTAAAATTATATGAATCTATGTGCCTCTTTTCCAAAAAGTGATCTCACATAAAAGCTCTGCCATTCCTTTTGACTTTTGGGGTGGAATATTCCCAGCCTGTATGGGGAGATTTACAGGCTGCAATGCCAGGAGAGTGGGGAGTAACTTGGTACGGCTTCCTAATGCATACCTGCCACTGGGGCAGTTCTCCCATGGTTATTAGGGCAACAGATTACCTGTCTGTTGAAACAAGGCAGGCAACCAATTTGCAGATTTAAGGCCCCAATTAGTGGCAATTTAGATGGCACACTGGCATTTCACTGGCATTGGAGTGCCCATTCTGCCCATGCAGAGGTTACCAGCTGCATTCTCCATCCTTGCTCCACTCTCTGCCCCTCCTAAAAAAGGTGTCACAGGCAGTAAAGTCAGACCCCTTGGCCCAGCATCTGGAAGCATTTCCTCTTTGATCCTCAGATGCCCTTCCAATCACCTACCTGGATCAGCAGCACCCACATCTCCCAGTGCAGCTATCCAAGCTTCTGACCAGCTTTGATTTGTCCAACAGAACTGAACAGCCTTAGTTGGATGGAGGCGGGCAACAAGGAGGGTGCCTCCTGGAATCTCCCTGTGTCAGTCACAATCCCGGAAAATCAGAGTCCTGAAGCCTGCTGGAAAATTCAGGTCTCGAGATCCAGGAATTAGTACCAATTGGTCAACACATATGGTAACAGCTTACACACATCATAATGTTTTACTTTGCCAAATTAACACCAGTGATGAAACATAACTTCATCTTGTAAAACCTTTAAACTGAGAACTGCAGTCATATTACAGATTATATTCAAATTGCTTCACTGTACTTTCTTATCAAAAAGGTCTAATTAGAAATTGTGTTAAGATTTTTCTATATTTGCAAAATAAATCCTTCAGGATAAATGATGGATTTGGTTTGAATTTAAATATGGATAAACATATACATGACTCCAGAGCAGTTTAGAAAACAGATATTTCAATCAGTTAATCTGTGTGATTCATTTAACACTCAAGAATTACTTTGACTTTCTCTTTATTGCCAGTTACGTTTCTGTGTTTAAACTCTTTCACCCATTAAACAGCTAACGGGCAGACTCATTAGGTACAAATGAACAGCAATTGTTTCAGTGTTGGATGGCTGGTATGCCATTACAATGCTGGCCTGAAGCAATAAACAATGTTTTATTTTGCTTTTCTGGCTCTCTGCTCAATTCAAGAAATGTCAAACTCATTTGACCATGCAGGCTCAGAAACATATATAAGTCAGCCATTTTATCATTAAGCTTCAAATTTTGCTTTGTTGTTACATCAGTGTCATGTGCACCTTTTTGTCATTGGTCTCCTCTTAACTAGAGAAAGAGTGGATAGTTTTAAGACTAATCAGGCACCTACTATTGACGCATACCCAAAGAATTAAAAATTAGAGATTTTAGCAAAGTAATATTTGAATTAATGATAAATTCCTTGCATCAAATTACAACTAAATTCAAGTTGAAAATTGACAGAATTACTGTCTTTAATCAAAAATAAATGTGGATGCTTTAAGAGAAACACACCTATTCATAGACTAAAAGTTACAATGTAGTTTTGCAAATGCAGATTAAATGGAGACTGGTTACAAAATATAAGAATACATGACAGACCGAGCACATTTACTGATTTTGACAGTATGACTGAATTGCAGGTTTACAAATAAACTTTATACATATGGTGAATATATTTTTAGCTTTCTAACATGGCTAATATAATGTACGCATCTCCTATGTCATCTTTATGCATCCTTAAAGTTCCACATTTTGTTTGAACCCTAATACACTTCTTAATAAAACTGCGGGAAGACGCAAATTTCAGAAGCTACACATTTTTCGCAAATCCAAGGAAAAGGATGTTTTACTGCAACTGTAGAGCATTGGTGAGGCCATACCTGGAGCACTGCGTGCAGTTTTGCTGTCCTTCCTTATCTGAGGCAGGATGTCTTTGCTATAGGGGGAGTACAGTGGAGGTTTACCAGGCTGATTCTTGGAATGGCAGGTTTGTCACATGAGGAGAGACTAAGTCGATTAGGATTATATTCACTGGAGTTTAGACAAGTAAGAGGGGATTTCTAATAGGGTTAGACAGGGTAGATTCAGAAAGAATGTTCCCAATGGTGGGGAAGTCCAGAACTAGGGGTAAATAGTTTGAGATAAGGGGGTAAACCATTTAGAGCTGAGGTGAGGAGAAATTTCTTCACCCAGAGAGTGGTGAATGTGTGGTATTCACTACTGCAGAATGTAGCCAAGACATTGTGTGATTTCAAGAAATTAGTAGCTCTTGGGGCTAAAGGGATCAAGAGATATGGGGGAAGGGGAAAAAGGAATCAGAATATTGCATTTGATGATCAACTATGATCAAAATGAATCGTGGAACAGTCTCAAAGGGCCGAATGGCCTTCTCTTATTTCTAGTTTCTATCTTTACATATTATTCAAGATCAGCATTTTAATAAATTCACAGTATAATACGGTCTATAACTAGATCCCTGTTTTATCTGATGCAAGAAACATCTTGACATGATTTTAATCCAAATGTTTCATACCCTATCTCAATATATTCTTTATTTTGTGTAACATAGGACGAGAACACATTCTGCATTTTTGCCTCCCATCATTTCCCTCCTTTTAAGCTTGTTAAGCCTTTAGCGTCAGGTTACATCTTTTTAATTTTCTGACAGGGAAGGCCATTGGCTTAACCGCCAGATTCTCGATCTCAGCTGGGGAAACAATAGTGGTGTTAAATTGGTTCTCACTTCTGAATCTCACCCAATAGTCATTTACCTGCACTATCCCTTGCCTAATCACATTGAGTATACACCTCGATTCTCTCCAAGAAAATTGATTTTTTGGATGAGATAGCGGAAGCAGATACAATTTAAAGGGTGTCTGAACAAATACATGAACGAATACAAATGAGAAAGAGGGATATGTCCCTGAAAGAGTAGGGGGTTTTAATTCAGTCCAGCAGCATGGTCAATGCAGGCTTGAGAGAGCCAAAGGGCCTGCTTCTGTGCTGAATTTTCTTTATTCTCTTAGATCTTTGTTTCTATCAGTATTCTCCCTGCCTCCTGTCTGAAGGTGCTGCTTGATGCGAGTGTACAACAACCATTTGGTATCATTGTTCAACTCAGAGACCTGGTGCTGAGAGTCAGCAGCTTATATCCGAGGAAACAACATAACTGAGCCCCAACCTGTTCTTGCCCAACATTCCAAACAGACAATTCCTCTCTACTAACCACCGACCACCCCCACTTGCACCACCCATTCCAACCTCCACCATTATTCCCAGTCTAGAAAGTATTGAGGCCAATTTTGCAATCTCTTTTCAGTCCTCAACTGAGATCAATTGACTTTACACAGGCTAGGGACCAGACCTAGATCCGTATGAATCCAGATTGTTATTTGCAATGCTGAAGGTGCATTTAATAAAAGAATCATCAGGAGAGAGCTGAACATGCTAAAAAATATTAGCATGCTGTTTTACAAAATATTGTACACAATTAACCTTTTCAATGGGTCATCACCATTTATTGTAATGGAATTCGGATGCTCAGTGGATGTTCCAGTCAACTTAAAATAAAATCTTGAAAGTCATTGTAGCGAAGAACTTTGCTTCTTGCATTTCAGTTTAACAGAAGGGAAAATACCCAGGCCAGGTTCTTCATGTCATTTTCTTTCTGATAACTGATGTGATGATTGATCCAAAAATCCATAAATTGATGTTAAGTGTTTCAAAAGTATTTGAATGGCTGGCATGAAGAATATTCTTAACCCTTTTCCCTCTTCAGAAATATTTCAGCTAAGAACATGAATAATGAACCACCAGTCAGGACCAAACGTGTTCAAATACCATCACAATTGAGAAATTACATTCGGGTTAATTGTTTTGAATGCATTTCACAAACTCAACTGTGATCTTTTCCTTAAAAGCTGGAAAACAGCTGCATTCTTTCACAAAAAGAATCGCAAAATGGGTCTAGTTCACTAGTAATAATATCAAGCAAACGGTTACTTGACACAGAACAGCTGCTGTAAATTTGATGGATACAATTATTAAAAATTAATTTTAAATTTAATAACCAACGGGTGTAACAGCTTCCAGTCAATCTGTGTTCTTTCAGCATTACACATCATCAGGCTTCTGGTGTAGTTTTTTTTTTACAAATGTGTCCTAATTTCTATGCTCAGTATAGTGCAAAGAATGTGAATATTAATAAATGAATTGTAGAATAAGGCTGAAGAATGAAAGGCAACGTTGTATGGATTTGTCTGAGACAGGATTGAAAAACAGACTGTGTTAGTTAAAGAAACTGGATATCAGAACCTTGATGGAGAGATAATTGCATTCCTCATTTTGTATGAATAAGAGACAAAAAAAAGAGGACATAAAAGACAGAAGTATCCACTCTCCAGCAAGAGTCAATGGAAGGAACTATAGATTTTTGAATTCGATAAGTTAAAGAGGCAGAACTGGGAGAAAGAAAAATAAAAAAATGCAAACCTATTTAAAAACAAAGCTGTATGAGGACATTAGAACAAGCCTGTTAGGTCTTTGGGGAATAGGCTGGGAAGCTTTCAAACACAGGGTTGGAGCTTGGGATGGATAGTTTACAAGGTTAGTAGCCTCCAGCCTTGTTTATCATGTTTCAAAGACATTTATGTGTCAGGCCTGTTCATAGTCATCTACTTTGGAGCAGGAAGTGTAAGCTGGAGGGAGAGGGATTAAACTTATTTTTTTTTAAATCTTATACAAGTAGCAAGTTATTGCTCATTGTTAAATTTCAGAATTAGGCACCTGATTAAAATAAGAATGACTGTTTTGACATGGTCCAAAATCTAATCACATTCAAACTTAAATTGCAAACCTTTATGACCCGTCTGGCAAAGCCTCCTGTTGATAAGCAAAATTCTTGAGGTGTAGATGTTTTTCTGGTTGGAGAATCTGAAATCATTGGTCAATCTCAGAATAATTGTTTGGCCTTTAGGGATTGTGATCAGGAGAAATATCTTCACTAGAAGGTTTGTGAATTCTCTAGCCCACAGAATTGTAGATGCACAGTTGCTGAGTAGATTGTAGACTGAGATCAATAAATTTTGTGAACTAAGGGACTCCCCAGGTAGTGCAGGTGAAGATGAGGTTGAATATCAGCCATGCTTTTATTGAATGATGGAGCAGGCTCAAAGGACTGAATGATCAATTCCTGCTCTCCTTTCTCAGTGAGAATTTAAAAGGGGATTTCAGATGAAATATAGATTAATAAAAGCATCTTATCAGTGAAGCATCAATATAAACCTTACCAGTTGGGATAAGTTCTTTGGTAGAAGGACAATTAACATTTCAAGGTGTTGTATATCACAAGGTGATGTCATTGATTTTCTGTGTTATTAATTTTATTATCTGGACAATGTGGAAGATCAAATTCTTACACCTGTTTTCATAATGACCTCCTTCATGGATCCAATTAATATACAATAGATTTGTTGTATCTTGCAAAGAGGGTAACAATCAAATAGATTAATGAATAAACAGTTTATTAAGGTAAGAAACTCTGTAGAGAGTGTGATATAAAAACTACCGTACTCCATGAATCCAGACTCCCAACTGGCCATGAAAACCTGCGCTCAGCCCAGAGATCCGTGCGCTCCAGCCCAACTGACTGAACGGGTCATACTGTTCTCAAAGAGCTCACCCCCTTAAAGGGGCACACAATTACAAGACCCAAGGCAGGCTTCAAACTGTGAAGGGGAGAGTGATCCCATTAAATCATTTTAGCATTATATCTTGCAGACTCTACCAAGCCACAGTATAAGAGGACATTTGTTTGGGAACCAAAATGGCATTTGGGTGGCACAGTTGTTAGTGTTACTGCCTCATAGTGCCAGAAACTTGGGCTCAATTCCAGCCTCAGGGGACTGTCTGTGCAGAATTTGTATGTTCTCCAATGTCTGCGTGTGTTTCCTCCAAGTGCTCTGGTTTCCTCCCACAGTCCAAAGATGTGTGGGTTAGGTTGATTGGCTGTGCTAACTTCATCCTCAGTGAGGTTCGTAAGGAGGAGCGAATCTTGAGGGTATGAAAATTGATAAGTCCCCTGGGCCAGATGGGATTTACCCCAGGATTCTCTGGGAGACTAGAGAGGAGATTGCAGAGCCTTTGGCTTTGATCTTCATGTCGTCGTTAGCTACAGGTATAGTGCCGGAAGACTGGAGGATGGCAAATGTTGTCCCTTTGTTCAAAAAGGGGAGTAGGGACCATCCTGGAAATTATAGACCGGTGAGCCTGACTTCTGTTGTGGGCAAGGTCTTGGAAAGAATTATAAGGGATAGGATTTATAAGCATCTAGAGAGAAATAAATTGATTAGGGATAGTCAGCACGGTTTTGTGAAGGGTAGGTCGTGCCTCACAAACCTTATTGAGTTTTTTGAGGAGGTGACCAAAGAGGTAGATAAGGGTAAGGCAGTTGATGTAGTGTATATGAATTTTAGCAAAGCATTTGATAAGGTTCCCCATGGTAGGCTACTGCAGAAAGTGCAGATGCATGGGATTGAAGGTGATTTAGCAGTTTGGATTAGGAATTGGCTAGCTGATAGAAGACAGAGGGTGGTGGTTGATGGGAAATATTCAACCTGGAGTGCAGTTACAAGTGATGTACCTCAAGGATCTGTTTTGGGGCCACTGCTGTTTGTCATTTTTATAAATGACCTAGATGAGGGTGTAGAGGGTTGGATTAGTAAATTTGCTGACGATACCAAAGTGGGGGGAGTTGTAGACAGCGAGGATGGATGTTACAGTTTGCAGAGGGACATAGATAGGTTGCAGAGCTGGGCTGTGAGGTGGCAAATGGAATTCAATACGGATAAGTGTGAGGTGATTCACTTTGGTAGGAATAACAGGCATATGAAATATAGGGCTAATGGAAGGACCCTTAATAGTGTTGTCGAGCAGAGGGATCTTGGGGTACAAGTACATAGCTCTTTGAAAGTTGGCACCCAGGTTGATAAAGTTGTTAAGAAGGCGTACGGTGTGTTAGCTTTTATTGGTAGAGGGATTGAATTTAGGAGCCATGAGGTTACGTTACAACTGTACAAAACTCTGGTGCGGCCGCACTTGGAGTATTGCGTACAGTTCTGGTCGCCGCATTATAAGAAAAATGTGGAAGCATTGGAAAGGGTGCAGAGGAGGTTTACCAGGACGTTGCCTGGTATGGTGGGAAGGCCTTATGAGGAAGGCTGAGGGACCTGAGGTTATTTTCATTAGAGAGAAGAAGGTTACGCAGTGACCTAATTGAGGCGTATAAGATGATCAAGGGATTGGGTAGGGTGGATAGTGAGAGCCTTTTTCCTCGGATGGTGATGACCAACACGAGGGGACATAACTCTAAATTAAGAGGTGGTAGTTATAGGACGGATGTCAGAGGCAGGTTCTTCACACAAAGGGTGGTGAGAGCGTGGAATGCCCTGCCTGCAGCAGTTGTGGACTCGCCTACTTTAGGGGCATTCAAATGTTCGGTGGATAGGCATATGGATGACATTGGAATAATTTAGGTTAGAGGGTCCACTGGCCGGCGCAGCATCGAGGGCCGAAGGGCCTGTACTGCGCTGTAATGTTCTATGTTCTATGTTCTAGTGTCGGGGGGATTAGCAAAGTAAATACATGGGGTTACAGGATGGGATTGTCAGTGCAGGCTCAATGGGCTGAATAGCCGCTTTCTGCTCTGTAGGGATTCTATGATTCTGTTCTACAAGTTAGTGTAAAACACATTTTTTCTGCCCTATCATTTTTTTCTGTTTTTCTTTACATTCTGCTTTCTGCACAATTTGTATCACCCAAAATATGACAGCTCCCTCACTGCAAGAATGACCAAACTAAATGAATCCCTGCTTAGAATCTCATCAGTAAAACTGGAAACTGAAAATTATTTCAAAAGGGGAAACGTGCAGTAGGAAAAGGAAATTATAAAACCAATTGCTGAATTAGCCTCAGCATATAATGTCTGTGTGGAGTTTGCATGTTCTCCCCGTGTCTGCATGGGTTTCCTCCAAGTGCTCTGGTTTCCTCCCACAGTCCAAAGGTATGCAAGTTAGGTTGATTGGCCATACTAATTTGCCCCTCAGTGTTCTGGCATGCATAGATTGGAGGGATTAGCAGGGTGGATATCTGGAGTTAGCGGAATAGAGCCTGGGTGGGATTGTTGTTGGTGCAGACTCGATGGGCCGAATGGCCTCCTTCTGCACTGTAGGATTTCTATACAAAAGGCAAATAAAATGAATTCTGAAATTTAAAAAATAATAAATTAGGACAACACAAAGAACATTTGTACCTGCATTATGGTATTTACTCAAAGAGTGAAGCTACTTCAGTGACTGTTGAGGAGAAAAATTTAAACTCATTCAGCAGAAACAGCACGGATGGATTTGAAGCTGGTGTTTAATAACATAACCTGAATCAGCAGTGAGGGTTATAATCTTGCAATTGAGCACCAATGAAATTGAATACCTTTCAATGGGTGAAGAGTATACTGTACTTCATCCAGAAACTGTTGGCAGAGAAGGTGCCTGATCACGCAAAAGCTCATTTTCCACACCCTGGTCTGTTGGTTCAATGTTAATTAGGTCCAATTCTCATTAAACAGGCAGCCTGCCACCGAGAAACAGCAGACAACCAGGGAAAGTCAACACCAAGTGAGGATTCAATTCGTCTAAACTACTGCTTCCGTCAATGATAAAAATAAATGTTTATGATTACTGTTAAAGGTTGCAGTTACAGTCTATGCATAAATAAAATAATTTTAACATCCAACTGCATTTTATATCACCATGAACATAAGGTACGGGTTATTTTAGAATTAGAATGCAGCAACATTTATAATTAAAACAGGAAGGTATAAACGCAAGTTACTCAGAAACTCACTGACTAAATTGGTACCAAGGACTGGAACTTGTGATTCAGCACTGCTGAAATCCATTCGAAAATGGGAAATTTAACAACCTTCTAAGTTACAATCTTTGGGACGCAGAAATTCAGAACATTTGCTGTAGATGATGTAACAGTGTCAAATCACTTGCTCCAACCGGGATCAGCCATTTCCATTGCTGTGCAGAGCTGCTGATGGAGTGGCTGGGATTAAATTCTGATGCCATTTCTTTCCTGTAAATTCCACACTTCAATCAGCCCAAAGCTTTCAGGTAACACTGCAGATAACTGCAAAGCCACCCAGTGGGCAGGATGTACAATTGCATGCTTGATCAGGCCGAGAATTTAAAATATCTGTTAGTGCGCTTGAAAGAAAAGAAGGGTCTTCCGTTTCCAGCTTCAGGAAGCCCCAGAGCACTTTAAAACCAATTAAGTATTATTTTTTAATGTAGTCACTGGTGTAATGCATGAAAGGTGGCAGACAATTTGCGCTCAGCAATGAAATGAATGATCAAATAATATGTATTAGATATTCATTAAGAAATAATTGTTGTCTCTTGTTCCTGTCTCCTGTTTTTCAAATAATGCTTTTACATGGGCAATTAATGTCTTGATTTAATACCTTATCTAAAAAAAGCCACACCTCCAACAGTGCAGCATTCCCTCAGGATAATACTAAGGAAATAGGTAATATTCCTTGTAACATTATGTGATCGTTTTGATTTGATTTGATCTATTACTGTCATATATATTGACAAACTGTGAAAAGTATTGTTTCTTGCGCGTTATACAGACATAACATACCACTCATAGAGAAAGAAAGGAGAAAGAGCAGAACGTAGTGTTACAGTCGTAGCTAGGATGTAGAGAAAGATCAACTTAATGCAAGATAGATCCATTCAAAAGTCTGACAGCAGCAGGGCAGAAGCTGTTCTTGAGTCAGTTGGTACGGATCTCAGACTTTTATATCTTTTTCCTGACAGAGGAAGGTGGAAGAAAGAATGTCCGGGATCCTTAATTATGCTGGCTGCTTTGCCAAAGCAGTGGGAAGTGAAGACAGAGTCAATGGATGGAAGGTTGATCTGCGTGATGGATTGGGCTACATTCACGACCTTTTGTAATTTCTTGCGGTCTTGGACAGAGCAGGAGCCCATACCAAGCTGTGATACAAATAGAAAGATGCTTTCTATGATGCATCTATATGAGTTGGTGAGAGTCGTAGCTGACATGCCAAATTTCCTTAGTCTTCTAAGAAAGTAGAGATGCTGGTGGGACTTTCGTAACTATAGTGTTAGCATGTGGGTCTAGGTCAGGTTGTTGGTGACCTGGACACCTAAAAACTTAAAGCTTTCAATCCTTTCTACTTGGTCCCTGTTGATGTAGACAGAGGCATGTTATCCTTTACAGTTCTTGAAGTTGATGACGAACTTCATCAAAAGTTTTGTTGACATTGAGGGAGAGATTATTGTTGCCACAAATATTCACCAGATTCTCTATCTCATTCTGGTACTCTGTCATTGTTTGAGTTCTGACCCACTACGGTGGTGTCATCAGCAAACTTGAAAATCAAATTGGAGGGGAATTTGGCCACACAATCATAGGTGTATAAGAAATAGAGTAAGGGACTGAGAACACAGCCTTGTGGGGCACCAGTGTTGAGGATGATCATGGAAGAGATGTTGTTGCCTATTCTTACTGATTGTGCTCTGTGGGTTAGGAAGTTCAGGATCTAGTCACAGAGGAAGGTGCTGAGGCCCAGGCTGTGCTGCCGTGCCATTGATTGATGTACAAATACTAGCATCTGAAAAGATATTACCATTAATCATGGTTAGGGAAACACAGCAAAAGGAATTGGTTATTTATCCCCTCGGATTGTTCTTCCATTCAATGAGAACTTTGTTGTGACCTAAATGCATGCAATTGATTTTTGTCCGATTTAAAAAAAAAACATTTGTGGGACATGGGCATCGCTGGCTGGTCAGCATTATTGCCCATTCTTAGTTGTTCTTGTTCAGAGGCCAGTTGAGAATCAACCGTATTGCTATGACTCTGGAGTCACCTGTAGGCCAGAGCAGGTAAGGATGGCAGATTTCCTTCCCTAAAGGACA
This sequence comes from Sphyrna mokarran, assembly GCA_024679065.1. Classification (NCBI taxonomy): domain Eukaryota; kingdom Metazoa; phylum Chordata; class Chondrichthyes; order Carcharhiniformes; family Carcharhinidae; genus Sphyrna; species Sphyrna mokarran. The sequence goes on from JAGIQG010000024.1 coordinate 2,854,983, forward strand.
TTCGTGAACAAGACGGGATTTTCCGAAAATCGACAATGGTTTCATGGTCATGAGTAGATTCTTAATTCCAGTCTTTTGTATTGAATTCAAATTCCACCATTTACCATTGCTGGATTCGAACCCAGATTCCCCAAACATTAGTTGAGTTCCTGGATTAATAGTTTAGCAATAATACCACTAAACTGTTGCCTCCCGTAAATATTTTAAATTCCTTAACTCTTTGAGCCAACTAAAATCTATCAATCTAAGATTTAAAAGTAACAATAATCTAACTTTTGTGAAAGGAAGTTCCAAATCTCTATAACTCCTTACATATTGAGGTGTTTTCTACCTTCACTTCAAAGACTGGCGGGTGGGCGGGAGGTGGTGGGAGGGTGGGGGGGTGGGGGGGTGGGATCTTTCCTATTTTTCAGCAGTGGCACTGTAGGCAGGAGAAACATTTGGCCCATTGCATCTGCACCAGTTCTCCAAAAGAACATCCTTCTGCACCAACTCTCCCTTTCATCCTATCCCCATAACCCTGCCCATTTACCATGGCTGATCCTACATGTCGTGGGACATTAAGGGGTGATTTAACACAGCCAATCTACCTAACCTACATGTCTTTGGATTGTAGAAGGAATTGGCAGCAGATATAGGAGAATGTGCAAATGCCACACAGGCATTTCTCACCTGTTTTAAAGTGTTGATGAGGATTACACAGCCAGCTGGGGGGACGGGGCCTAAACCCTGAGCTCTGAGATCAGGAAGCTGTTTAAGAAAAGTGCCCTGATCTAAAGCTAAATTAAAGGCCCCGCATCAGTGCCTCCCACAAGCATCAGGGCAGCACCTCTGTCACAAGCATCGGAGTTCTCCCTTCTCCTTCCTCCCCACCACACATAAGGTAATGGAGAAGGATAACTCCTATGCCAAACCGTCCTTGGCACTACCCCTTTGGCACTGCCTGTGGGCAATGCCTACCTAGTCTTGCCCCACAACCTCAGGGGGCTACAAGCACCTCCATGCCCCCTGCCTGCTCATCATAACTGTTTTTCTTTTTTGCAAGCCAGTAGTGATTTGCACCAGCGTGACATCATGCCGAAGGGGAGATAAAATACATTGTGACTGGACACTACTACATCAAGTTTTTAATAATATGTAAGATTATGTTAATTTATGGAAATCAGGTCCATGCCCTTTCTAGGTGTGAATCTGACCATGCCACTGGCGCAAAGTTGGGAAGATCTCAAACTGAGTTCTTGCTGGCTCAAGACCTCTTTTTGGCCGCTTGTGAAACTTAGCGACTATTACAGGATTTACGCTCATGGCTAATGGGGCCACGAGAAGTCTTTGAATCTGAGAGAATAATGTGCATTGCAATGTAGATTTACATTGGGGTGCCTTATAATCAAGTGAAACACCTACATCAGTTTTCCTATTATTTTCTGTATCTTTACATACCACTTCTGTGTATTTGCATATTGCTTTTGTATGTGTCTTCCAGATAAATGCCTACTCCACATCAAATCCTTCTGGCATTGTTCCATATTCCCCTGATGAAAATTTGTTTCAAAAGGAAATCTTGATTTCAGTGTTTGAATGGATGTTATCTGCATTGAGTTTTTAACAATTCAGTCTTCCATGAGCCATATCATCAAACATTCCACAATCTGGTTCCAATAGACACGCACACTCAATCATAAGCTTTTATATTTGCAATCTACACTATGATTAAACATTACCGTCTGGAAAAGAAGGAATTTGTGTCGATTAACAGATGGAAATAAAGAATCTGAGAAGGTGGTTGATCTTAAGGTGACTGATGTTTTCTGTAAAGCAGTTTCGGTTGCTTCTGAAGTTCACTCTTAAGAATTAATTCATGGGATGGGGGCATTGCTATAACTATCGCCCTTGAGAAGGTGCTGATAAGACACTTTCTTGAATACAATGAATGTTTTGATAGTAGGACTTGCATTCTTATAGCACCACGACCACAGGAAATCTCAAAGTTTGCAGTGTAATAAATGTGACATCCAGACCACAAACAGCAAATAATAATGAGAAGATAACCTGCTTTTTTGTAATGTTGATTGAAAGATAAATATTTTCGCCCCTGCCATCTTATGCACACCTGAGAGGGTGGATGGGGCTCTCATCTGGAAGGTGGCATCTCCAACAAGTCAGCATTCCTTCAGCATGACACTGGAACATCAATTTAAATTTTTGTATTCAAGTCTCTATTGCTGAGACCTGAACCCATGACCTTCTGAATCAGAGTTAAGAATATTATCAACTGTATCTGCTCTGACACATTGCTGTGGGTCTGGAGCCACATTCTAGCTAGACCAGGGAAGGATGGCAGATTCCCTTCACTAAAGAACATTGATAAGCCAGATGGCTTTTTCTTTACCCCAACGATCAGCATTAACAATGGCAGCGAATTATTGCTAATTTATTTAAGTACCACAAGAAATTACAAAATGTTGTGAACGAAGCCCAGTCCATCACGCAAACCAATCTCTGATCCATTGACACTGTCTACACTTCCCACTGCCTTAGAACACCAGCCAACATTATTAAGGACCCCATGCATCCCGGACATTCTCTCTTCCACCTTCTTCCACTGGGAAAAGATAGAAAAGTCTGAGGACACATATCAACCAACTCAAAAACAGCTTCTTCCCTGCTGCCATCAGATTTTTGAATGGACTTACCTTGTATTAAACTGATTTTTCTCTACGCCTTAGCTATGACTGTCACATTATATTCTGCACTCTTTCCTTTCCTTCTCCATGAACAGTATTCTTTGTTTGTGATAGCGCACAAGCAACAGTACTTTTCATTGTATGCTAATACATGTGACGATAATAAACTCAAATCAAATAAATAAATTCCATAGAGGTCTCCAGATTTTCTGAGCCTCTGGATTACTCCCCTATTACCATGGCCACAATGCCACCATCATACCCTTCAAGCACTTTTGATATTTATGATCATGTTTTTGGAACTTGAAAATGTTTTTGATTCAGCTGCTGCCAGTGATAATCTTTACCCCCTGCAGGGATAGCTAATGCCTCTTTAACAAAATTGAAGACTACAAACATTTTTTCTGATCATCCAGACAATTTGAACTTGCTAAAATGTGGAAACAGCAAGTGTGATCTGTGATGAGTCAAAGCAAAATAAATCAATGTTTTTTTCCCGTGAGGTAATCAGGTATTTTTGTAACACACATCTTTAGTTATTTACTTCAAAGCTGCAGTTCTGTCCTTGGTGTTTGGCTGTTTTCAGGTATTAGAGAATATTGGGTCTTTTGATTTGAGATATTGTTCAAAAATGCATCAGGCCTGTTTTATTATTTTCACTAGGAATAAGGAGCAACTTCCTTCACACATTCACTCAGTTCTTAATTTGCTTGACTTATTGATTGAGATATTTTAATGTATCTTTTCTGCTCTCTATTTGAATAATTTGCTGTCACACCTGCCAGAATTCAAGCTGCGACCTATTTCCTGAAAGAAAGTCACCAATTCTATTCTGAAAATAGTCAGTAGGAGATAATATGCGAGAGAGACACAGGCTGACTTCCCAACTGAGATTTTTCCTTCCTATTTGTAGAAAAGGCCTTCTGACTTTGGCACAGGTGATATTGAGAATGCAGATTTTTCCATGAGGGTTTTTGGGCAGCGGTTGAGTCCTGTTTTAGCATCATTCCACCCGTTCTGCAAACTAGCAGGTTGAGTTGGCAGTCAGACAAGTGTTCCTTTCATGATCTCAGGATGTCCCAAAGCTCTTGAGAAGCAATGAAGCACTTTAGAAGGTCTGGTCGCTCTGTAGAAAGGCAGAATAACTCTCTGCTGAGCTCTCACCTATCACAGACCTACGTTGCTCTACCTCCTCCACCCCTCTCTCCAACAATGTAAAATCCATTACATTTCTACCTCTTTTCAGCTTTGAAGTAAAGCCATATGGATTCTAAACATTGACTTGGTTGTTCTTTTCACTGATGCTGTCAGACCTGCTGAGTATTTTCCAGCATTTCCTATTTTTATTTCAATCCCCGAGTGTTTATGAAAACTTTCCTTGTTTTAAGCCTGTTAACTTGGGAATCAAAAAGCATTTTCTGCCTATGGCCTTATCAGCACAAGAAATCTTTCACAAACCCCACCTCACAAGTTCCCCTCACCCACACCCCATCCTCCAAAAGGGATCTTGTTGGTGATAATAAGGATGGTTTACCTCAAGTTAAAAAGGAAATATATGAGAATGGAAGAGAAATAAGAAACCTTCACTGTTTTCATTATAATAAAGTTGGACATAAAGGTGCAGAGTTGGAGGCTTAAGATTAGCATTAGGAAAACAGGATAAGCCAATGGCATTTGTTAAAGTGATAAAGAAAACACCAGTTGAAGTGAAAGAGGTGTGAAAGTATGTACAGCCTGGTCAGGGGCTGGTTGATATGAAAGTATCAGATCTGTTTAAAGAATTTATTTATGTGGGTGAGATTTACTGATGTGTACCAGGAGAAGTAGGTAAAGAAGTTAAAATTTTAAGAGCCATTGGACCAAGTCAAACTTTAATGGTGAGAGATCAGGACATCTGTAGTTTGGAATGTGTTTTGCCAGCAAAGGTTGTAATATATGGAATTCATGGTAAAGAGTGTTCCATTATGTAAGCTAAGGTTAGAGGGTCAGATGAAAAGTGTTGGGAGCAGAATGAAGAAACAACCTTGTTTTCATTAGAAAGGAGGAGGCTAAGAGGGGACCTGATCGAAACATATAAGATGATTAGAGGTTTAGATAGGGTGGACAGTGATAGCCTTTTTCCTAGGATGGAAAAAGCTAGCACGAGGGGACACGGCTTTAAATTAAGGGGTGATAGTTATAGGACGGATATCAGAGGCAGGTTCTTTACCCAAAGGGTGGTTCGGTAGTGGAATGCCCTGCCTGCAGCAGTTGTAGATGCGCCAAGTTTGGTGGCGTTTAAGAGGTTAGTTGATAAGTATATGGAAGAGAAGGGAATGGTTTAGTTTGGAGGGGCATTGCTTTTTATATTGGTCGGCGCAACATCGAAGGCCGAAGGGCCTGTTCTGTGCTGTAATGTTCTATGTTCTATGTTGTCCAGAGATACAGTTTATTTTGGTGATAATATAACTGGATGACAGGTGGGAGTGAGACCTACTGTGGTTGACAAGTCAGTGGAAAATCAAACAACTGAGATGTAGCAGGAAGCATATTCCGGGAGATTTCCCAATTGTGTGGTAACAAGATCATAAAGCCACAAGTTGAGACAGGATGATGAGAAATCAAAGCGTGAAGACAATGAGGCTGAGATTCAGTTAACAGAAACAATCATTGACCAGATGGTTAATAAAGGACAAGAACAGGTGGAGAATGAAGCGAACAACTTTCGTTCGCAAAAGTCGGCAGAATTACAACAGAGAGCTGCGGAGATGAAGCAGTTGTTAGAGGATTGCAGCATGGAAACAGGTCCTTCAGCCCAACTTGTCCACACAGCCTTTCTTTTTAAAACCCTTAAGCTAATACCAATTGCCCACATTTGGCCCATATCCCTCCTATATCTCTTGTACCCATGCAACTATCTAAATGCTTTTTAAAAGATAAATTTATACCCACCTCTACTACTACCTCTGGCACCTCATTCCAGACACTCACCACTCTCTGTGTGAAAAAAATTGCCCCTCTGGACACTTTTGTATCTCTCCTCTCTTATTTTAAACATATGCCCTGTAATTTTAGACTTCCCTATTTTTGGGAAAAGATATTGACTATCTACCTTGTCTATGCCCCTCATTATTTCATAGACCTCTATAAGACCACCCCTCAGCCTCTTACGCTCCAGAGAAAAAAGTCCCACTCTATTCAGCCTCTCCTTATAACTCAATCCATAAGTCCTGGTAGCATCCTGGTAAATTTTTTCTGCACTTTTTTTAGTTTAATTATATCCTTTCTATAAGAGAGTGATCAGAATTGCACACAGTATTCCAAGTGTAACCTTACCAATGTCTTGTACAAGGCACTCTTTGCTTTCTGTTAGTTAATGAATCCTCTATCCATGCTAATACATTGCTGTAACACTGCATAGTTATTTTATACAGCAGTCTTTGGTGTGGCACTTGTCAAATTCCAAGTTCTGGAAATTCAGATACACTATATCCAAAGGTTCCCCATTGTCCACTGCACATGTATGATGTTCTCAAAGAATTCCACCAAATTAGTCAAACATGACCTGCCCTTCATGAACCCATGCTGCATCTTACCAATGGGACAATTTATATCCAGATGTCTCGCTATTTTTCCCTTGATGATAGATTCAAGCATTTTCCTACTACAACTAACTAGCCTATAGTTACCTGCCTTTTGTCTACCTCTGTTTTCCAATCTGTAGGAACCACCCCAGAGTCCAGCGAATTTTGGTAAATTACCACTAATGCATTTGCTATTTCTCCCGCCATCTCTTTTAGTACTCTGATTCCATCAGAATCAGGAGACTTGTCTACGTTTAGCCCCATCAATTTGCCCAATACTACTTTTTTGTGATAATGATAGTTTCTAGATTCTTACCTGCCATAGCCTTCTTGTCATCAATTTTTGGCATGTTATTTATGTCTTCCACTGTGAAAACCAGCACACAATCCTGTTCAATGCCTCAGCCATTTTCTTATTTCCTGTTATTTCTTTCTCGTCCTCTAAAGGACCAAAGTTTATTTTCACCACTCTTCATCATTTTATATATTTGTAGAAACTTTTGTTTTTATTATATTCTGACCTAGTTTGCTCTCATAATCCATCTTACCTTTCCTTATAGCTTTCTTCGTGGCTTTCTGATGATCTTTAAAGATTTCCCAATTCTCTAGGTTCCCACTAATCTTTGCCAGCTTGTATGCATTTTCTTTCAGTTTGATACCTCCTGTATTTCCTTAGATATCCTTGGCTGATTATCTCTTTGTCTACAGTCCTTCCTTTTCACTGAAATATACTTTTGCTGAGTACGTGAAAGATCATTTTGAAAGTCTGCCATTGTTCCTCATGTCCCACCATAAAGTCTACCTTAGCCAACTCCTCCCTCATCCTCTTTGTTTAAGCACAAGACACTGATATTGGATTTTACCTTCCAGCATTGTGCTGTCTAATATGCACATGAGATTGGGGCTAATATATTGGCATGAATTGAGAATTGATTACAGACAAGAAACAAAGAGTAAAGATAAATGGATCCATGTTGAAATGGCAGATGGTGACAAGAGGGATCCTACAAGGATAATACATACATCAATAATTTGGATGAGGGAACCAAAAGTAATATTTTCAATTTTGGTGATGACACAAAATTTGGTGGAAATGTGAGTGGTGAGGAGAATGTTAAGAGGCTTCAAGGTGATTTGATTGTAAATATGTGGCAGATGTAGAATAATGTGGATAAATGTGAAGGTGTCTGCATTGGGCAGAGAAATAGCAGAGTATTATTTGAATGGTACTAGATTGGGAAGTACCTTGTACACTAATACAACAAGCAATTGGAAAGGCAAATGGTATGTTGGCAAGAAGGCTTGAGTACAAAAGCAAGCATATCAGAAAGCATATGCAGAAGAAGAATCTGATTGTATATCAGAGTGTTATTACATTAAAAATGAACTGTTAATGAGGAAGTGGAGACCTCTACATATTTTGCAAATGAATAATGAGCAGAAGTTCATCACGTTGTATTACTGGTGGGTTTTAGAAAGGAGATATATCAGTTAATGCATAAAGTAACAGTAGGAGGAGAAAGGAAAATACAAGCAAAAGAAAAAAAACATTTTTCTTGGCCTGGATTGGATAAAGATGTAGTAGAATTTTGCTCTACATGTCACACATCAGGTAATAGGAAAACCTCAAGCGATGATAAAATCAGCAGCCTTAATACTCATCACAGCATTTGAGGAACCTTTCACAAGAGTCCTAATTGATTGCCTACAATGAAAAGTGGGAATCAGTATTTGTTGACTATAATGGATGTTTCTACTAGATTTCCAGAGATCATTTTCATTATTACATTATTATAATATTAATATTACAGTGAAAAGAATTGTAAAGGAGTTATTTACATTTTATTTTATCAGGTATGGACTGCCCATGGAAATCCAATTAGATCAAGGATCCAATTTTACATCAAATTTATTCAGGAAATTTATGGACAGCTTCGGAATAAAACAATTTAAATCAACTGCACACCATCCAAAATTGCAGGTAGTGTGAGAGTGGTGGCATCAAACTTTAAGGACTATGTTGAAATCCTATGGTTAAAATTATCCCGAGGATTGGGATAAAGGAATTTGTAATTTTTGCAATTAAGGATACAACTAATGAATCAAGTAAAATTAAATTCAAATTAATTTTTGGTCATGAGGTAAGATGGCCACTTAAATTGATCAAGGAGAAATTTGTGAGTCAGCATTCTGGGACTTGATTTTTAAACAAAGAACAAAGAACAACACAGCATGGGAAACAGGCCCTTCGGCCCAACGAGCCCGCGCCGCCATCCTAACGTCTTAATGACATATCGAGACCAATATAGGGACAATTTGTTACCCAATCAGCCTAAGAGCACATTTTTGGGATGTGGGAGGAAACCGGAGCACCCGGAGAAAACACACGCAACCACGGGGAGAATGCGCAAACTCCCACAGACACAGGCCCAAATCCATGTGTCTGCACAGCAACAGCGATAGTCTCTGAGCTGTCATGTTGCCCATCTGATGGTCCAGTTTAAGCATACACTAACGACTTGAAGCACTAGGCCACTCCTGAAGTAACCTCTAGGAGCAGCCCTCGCACGACCTGCCAAATGCATGCACCTTGTTGGTCAACAAGGTGGACCGAATAGCCTGTGGAAACAATTAAAGTATTTAAACAGTCCTCCTATATCCCTCTATCTGCAGACCGCTCATGTGGCTGTCCAAGAGACCCTTAAACAACCCTAGCGTGCGTGCTCCCACCACCTTACTCGGTAGTGCATTCCACACCCCCACTACCCTTTGTGTGAAAAAATGCCCTCTAATATTAGTCTTATACATAGCCCCCCTCGCCCTAAGGCCGTGACCCCTCGTTCTATCCGAATCTAATGGTGGAAAAAGCTTACCACCATTTACTCTATCTATACCCCTCATAATCTTATATTCCTCTAATAGATCCCCTCTCAGCCGACGTCTTTCAAGGGAAAACAACCCCAGTACGTTCAACCTTTCCTCATAAGACAGCCCTTCCATACCAGGCAGCATCCTGGTAAATCTCCTCTGCACTCTCTCCAGGGACTCCACATCCTTCCGGTAGTACGGCGACCAAAACTGGACGCAGTACTCCAAGTGAGGCCTAACCAACGTTCTATACACTTGCAACATCAGACTCCTACTCTTGTATTCTATACCCCTTCCTATGAAGGCTAACATACCATACGCTTTCTTTATCACCTTTTCCACCTGTACTGCCACCTTCAGAGACTTGTGAACCTGCACCCCCAGGTTTCTCTGCGTCTCTATACTCCGGATAGTTTTACCTTTTATCCTATAACTCCCCTCTACAGTATTCCGGCCAAAATGCATCACCTCGCATTTATCCGGATTAAATTCCATTTGCCATCTATCTGCCCAATCTACAAGCCTATCAATGTCCTGTTGTATTGCCTGGCACTGCTCCTCAGTCCCCGCCAATCCAAGTATCTTAGTGTCATCAGCAAATTTGCTGCTCACACCACCTACCCCCTCTTCCAAGTCATTTATATAAATCACAAATAGAAGAGGTCCTAGTACTGAACCCTGTGGCACACCACTAGTGATGACCTCCAGTTGGAAAAAGAGCCTTCCACTACTACCCACTGTCTCCTCCTCCCAAGCCAGTTCTCAACCCATCCACATACCTGGCCCTGTATCCCATGCGCCTTCACCTTTTTTATCAGCCTACCATGGGGAACCTTGTCAAACGCCTTACTGAAATCCATGTAGACGACATCAACGACTTGTCCTTCATCAACCGTTTTTGTCACCTCTTCAAAAAATTCCACTAGATTCGTAAGGCACGACCTCCCTTTAACGAAGCCATGCTGCGTATCCCTGATCAGATCGCAGCGCTCCAGATGCTCACACATCCTGTCCCTGAGGATCCTCTCCATTAGCTTACCTATAACTGTAGTCAAGCTCACCGGCCTATAGTTCCCTGGGTTATCCCTCTGACCCTTTTTAAACAACGGTACTACATTTGCAATCCTCCAGTGCTCTGGGACCTCACCTGTGTCCAAAGAAGAGACAAAGATTTGCGTCAGAGGCCCAGCAATGTCATCCCTCACCTCCCTTAGCAGCCTGGGATAAATACCAACAGGCCCCGGAGCTTTATAAGTCTTTATGCTACCTAAAAGCCCCAACACTTCTTCCTTCGTAATGATTATTTCCTTTAACGGGTCCTCAAAATCCTCAAAGCCGGCATCAGATATCAGGCCCCTCTCCCGCGTGAATACCGATGCAAAGTATTCATTCAGGATCTCCCCCATCCCCTCAGGCTCTAAGCATAGAACCCATCCTCTGTCCCTGAGAGGTCCAATCTTGCCTCTAACCATCCTTTTGCTCCTTACATAGGAGTAAAATGCCTTAGGATTTTCCTTAATCTTACCTGCCAAAGCCATTTCATGGCCCCTTTTTGCCTTTCTGACACCCCTTTTAAGATCCCGTCTACACTCTCTATATTTTTCCAGTGCTGCCTCTGTCCCCAATTGCCTGGATCTAACGTACGCCTCCCGCTTCTTCCTCACCAAGTCCTCAACATCCCTAGTAACCCACGGTTCTCTAATCCTACCCTTCCCATCCTTTCTCCTTACCGGCACGTGTCTATCCTGATTTTTACAGGCTGTTATGATGCTTTTTCTTGCATTTAAAAATATTGTTCCCCTCAAGTAGACAGACAAAGTCACAAAGTCTTTTAAGATGATTTATTAAATAAGATTACAACTATAGGATGCTGAGTGAAGTTATTCAGACCATTCAAAATAAAAACTTCAGAAATACATAGACAATTAAAGTCTCAACTTTGATTATAAGTAATTAGCATTTACCAATAAAAGAATAGGAGTTCTCTCCATCTACTCATAGTGATTAATTAAGGTTACATCATATAAAAGTACAGTTTTTTAAACCAATCACAACCACCTTACTTATTGAATTATAATATCCAATTGATGTAAGATTTTTACTTACCTCAATTAAATGTTGTTTCCCAACTATATCTGGATATTAGAACATGGATCACTCCCTTATCCAAATCATGATTTAAAGGCTTTTTCACAGCATTGTATCTTATTTGAATGTCAGGTACCTGGAACTAGTTGCTTACTATCTTGCAGTTAAACATTGTCTAGACATTTGTGATTGCTCTCTGTTAATCTGTTTCACTGGACACAGTTATTAATATGACTTATTTTCCTCCGTAGTATGGGTTATTAATATGGGTATTAATCCCCCTCTATGTTATTGAATACTGTCAAACTTTAGAGAGAGATCAACTAAGGCTGATGAGTTGGCTAAACAGCATTTAAAAGTAACACAGATTGTGATAAAAAAAGAAACTGTCAAGAAATCAAACATTCGTAGTTTTGCTAGTGGGGATAAAGTATTATTACCAGTGGTAGGCGTACATTTGAAAGCAAGGCTCAGTGAATTTCATCAAAGTGAAAAAAGACTGAGTGAGGTGAATTATTTGCTGTATAGAAGGAAAACTCACAGAATGTGTCATGTGAATATGCTTTAAAGATATTTTGACAGGGAAGGAAAGCAGAAGAAGGATGTTTTAATTGTTACAGCTAAGGATGAGGAACCTAATCCAGATTCTTCTGAAATTGACATTCCTCAAATTTGATAAGACAATGAAGAAGTAATCAGAGATTGGGATAAATTACTGAGTTACCTTCTGGAGGAAAATCAAAGTGACCTGAAAGAGTTATTATAATCATATAGTGCTATATATAGAAATTGGGAAGTAATTAATTAATTGTGCATGATGTAGATGTAAAAAATGCTGTTCCAATTAAGCAACATCCGTAAAGACTTAATCCACTCATGTTGGCACAGGTTCAGAAGGAGAAGCTGATATTTGCTCAGTCTGAGATACAGCAGCTGAAAGTCTCAATCAATCATTTCAAAGGGCTGGTGGATGATTACAACAGCAGTTTATCATCCACGAGAGGAGAAATGTAGATCAGTTAGCAGTCATATATGATCTCATGCTGGAGATTGAGGAGCAAAAGCATTGTACAACTATAGCTAGAAGAAAAGGACAATAATGTGAAGAAAGACTGTTTGATGGAACTGCAACATCATTCCAAATGAACTGCTGAGATAATGAATCTATACAGCTTGCCCAGACATAGATACCAAGAGAAACTGTACTGTTCATAGATGTCATTTGAGTAAGTTACGATGGTTTTCACAATAGCATGACTACAACAATAATCACTAAAACCATAATTACAACAAATCCTGACACAAAGAAGCCAATCTGCTATATATCTTTGCCAAAGAATGTACAGAAAATGATGATGAAGATCCAGAACAACCAAAGGAATTGATTAACTATCTTGGAACAGAAAGATATACGATTAGAAAATCTGGAAACAATTTTCAGCGTACCATTTCACAACAGAGGGTGGAGTTGGATTATCTAATAGATGAACCATAGAACCATAGAAGCCTATCATGCAGAAAGAGGCCCTTTGGCTTATCAATTCTACTCCAAACATAATCCCACCTGGGCCCTACACCATATCCCTACATATTATACCCTCTAATCCCTCTAACCTACACAGCCCTGGACACTAAGGGGCAATTTCTTAGTATGGGCAATCAACCTAACCCACACATCTTTAGACTGTGGGAGGAAACCCATGCTGAAACGAGGAGAATGTGCAAACTCCACACAGACAGTAACCTGAGCCGGGAATCAAACCCAGGACCCTAGAGCTGTGAAGCAGCAGTGCTAACCACTATGATATCGTGTCGCCCAAACTAAAGAAATGGGACAGAGATAAAGTGACCCTTCTGTGTGACCCTGAACACACATGTGAAGTTGAAAAACTGACAAAGGGACCAGTTTCTATGCCAATCTGTGAACTCTTCAACCTTTTGGAAAAAAAATTGTTTTGGTTTGACATTTTGGGACTCTGTAATCAAAAGAATTGGTTGAACTCAGCAAAGAAAATTAAAAAGCAAATCCAAAGTGGTTTGTGCAAGTTTGCTTTCAATATAAACTTTTACATTCCAGATTCTACCCAGGTCTCTGAGAACATCCCAGAACTAATTTCTAATCATGACAACAGAACCGATTTAGGTTTGGAGTTCAATTAGGGTTAAGAATCGGAGGAAGCCTCTGAAAGGAAAGAGGAAGCAGCTGAACAACAGCAGCGCTTTAAGCATTAAGAGGTAGACAGAATGTTATTACAGACACTTATCCCAACATTGATGAAAGGAGGAACTTTCAATGTTGGAAGAGAGAGACTTAATTGACTATAGTACTGTTATATTTGCATGCTTAGACACAATAAAATGTATATATATATCTTATAGTGCACTAGTAGTGTGTAACTAAAGGTTTTGAAAAATGAAACCATCATTGTTGGTTCATTTTTTTAAAAGGAAGGTGTGATGACACTGTGCCTCTAAGAAATATATGTATATCTTGTTGCTTGTAAGAGGTATGTTTAGAATTTAGATCTGTTTTGCAAGGTGCTTATTTGTTTAACAAGTCATTTAAATTGATAGCAGGGAGCATAGGATAAGTCCTCATTTTAGACCTTAAGTGTTTTTTTAAGCAGAGTGTGTTTAAGCATTTATGTTTATCTAGGTCTCCCTTGGGTGTTTCTGTGCAGAGTTTTTATTAATAGGGACAGAGGCATGTGTTTAATGGGAGCTAGCAAGGAAATCCCAGTTTCTCTTTCATTTCTTAAAACAGTTACTGTCTTGTTCTGAAAGAAGCAAGATGTGTGTGTCTCTCTCTCTATAGAAGTTGCCTGAAAGCTTCAAAACTGACTACCTAAGTAACTGTGTTTTGCTTACTAATTTTAAAGAGAAGGGTGTTAATCCTATAAAGAGGAATACTGTTTGAATTGGAACTCATAGTGAGCGATCAGCAATTAAGAATTGTATCTTATTTTTTAAGTATTATTTAATTGTTAAACATTAGGCTAATTCATTTGTTACAGTTAAACTGTTTTGTTAATTAAACTTTGTTTTGATGAATGCTTCTCATTTTGTCAATAGAATCACACCTGGAGTGAAACATCATATCCTCGCATTAATGCCAAAATAGCAAACTGTTGGGGTTTAGTATGACTTCACAATATCCTTTCGGATTTCTGATCTAGTATCCTAACTCTTCCCTAAAGAACAGTAATGAAATGGATGGGCTTTTATAGTCAAGTTGGTTGTTCGATACTCGCCATTGCTGATGCTAAACTTTTATTTAAGATTAACTTAAGTGAATTTAAATTCTCAATCTCAGTAGTGGAGTTTGAACCCATGCCAATGGGCCATTTGTCCAGGAATATAACCACTATGTTACACAATCCCAAATGCTTCCTTGACAGTTTCAAGAACAAATACGAAATACATGGGATGTTGGTGCAATATAAATCCGTTGAACACTGTGGACCTCAGAAACATTGGACCACGATTCTCCCATCGCAATCCACAACTTTTCTGACAGATCATGGCGGGAGATGTGTGTCGCCAGTTTTGTTCCAGGATTTGCGGATGAGCCGGGAACGCATGCCTATCTCCCAGAGCCAGAGAACAGTTAGAGTCCAGACCATGTTGGAAACCGGCAGGAAGATAAACAAGTAATTTGAATCTTTTTAAAATGTATTTTAAATATGTTTTGAATGTGATTATTGGGAACTTTCAGGTCCCGATTGAATTTCCCGCCCCACCAGGAGTATTCCATTCCGGCAGGGTTTATAGTAGCTCCTCACGTTCAGGAAACTAGCAGGAGGCCTCACTGGAATGAAGTGGAGGGGGCAGTCGGGTCCTCCCTGGGGTTAGGCAGCAGGTGGATGGTTCTCCCTGAGAATTGGCACCCTGGCATTGCCTAAGGGGGCAAAGTGTACATGTCCAGGGGCCACATTGGTATGGCCCATTGGGCATTGTGTAGTGCCAAGGGGGTGGGGCCTACTGAGGGCAGGGCTTAAAGGTGATCAGTGGGGGTGGGGTTCCCGCTGCCACTCTGCATGGGAATTGGTCTCGAATGGGGGCAGGCAGTGATTGGAGCAGGCTAGGGGAGAGGTGATCTGCTGGGGGAGCCTGCCTCTCTGGGGGAGGTCTGACCCCGGGGGAGGGAGTTTTGCAGGGGAGGGGTCTACCAGGGTGAGGGGGATGGGAAGGAATCACTGCTGCTGGTGGGGAGGAGCTGTGTATTGGGACAGGGGAGTGGGGGTGTTAGGGCTGGCCTGGGAATTGTTGTATGGGCCACAGTCGTGGGGGACTAGAGGAACAGCATTACGGAACTCCCGAGCTGGCCAGCAGTCAAACTGGCCAGCAAGTTGGGAATCTGACAGATCAGGATCACTGTGCGCATGCAGAGTTCCTGAACTATCAGGCTGTGGTGTGAATTGGCGCCACCCCCCTGGATTTTTAATGAGGTTTATAACTGGGACCTCTGCATTGCACAGAGTGCAGAGATTCAGGTGAGAAGCTGAACTGACAAAACAGCAGGAATTTTAAACAGCTTTCCCGCCAATTCAGCACTTTTGGGAAAATCGTGGCCATTGTTTTCCTATTTTTAATTTAGTTTCTCAAATGCCATTTCACAGCAGATTCTCTTGAAACTTTGGTATCCCTCATGTGGAATTTTGTGAAAAGATTCTGGAAAACCACCTCTAGGAAGGTGCAATGGTAGCTTGTAACATCCCCAAATTAAGTGAGGAGGTTTATCGAGCGAGATCCTCACTTATTGAATATGCAATAAATTACTTTCTTCTTTGAACTGAGTTTGAAACCAACAAAATAGCCCATTGCATCTCCCAGTCTTCTCTATTCCTGTGGTATTCTGCAACATTTTAACTCTGATTGATTATTTAGGTGATTTAATTTAGCATACACTGACAACCGTGCAAAATACACCAACCATCTAACGTTGGTAAACCATTACAATCGACCAGTCTAGACCCTCAAGCTTCATTGTTATTACAGCAATAGATTCCCTGTTCAAAAAGAGTTCAGATTGTCTTCACTTTACCCCTCTCCGCTGATTCATACAATATTTTCTTTTATTGTTTCTCAGAAAGATAATACAAAACTAATTAGAACACATGATCTTGAACGATTTGAGTGCTTTTTTGTTAGAGTCCAGTATCCGTCACTGCTGGAATCAGAATGTGTTTGCTCGCAAATTCTTAAAACATAATTATAGGTAACTGCTTTCCTTCCCATAGGGAATGACATGAGTGAGGTACTGCATGTGTCTCGTTCTAATTATAAGCAACAGGAAATGCTGGAAATTTGCAGTACATCATAGACATAAGCAAGATGTATTTTGCTTTAAAATTAATAGATTAATCTAATGGAGTATAGTGCTTCAAGCTTTTAAATGTTTAAAGTGTCAATTAGCATGACATCCGCTTGTCAGCATGAAATGCTTTGTTTGCAGATTTTGTTTTATTACCAATGCAGGAATCATTTCATCAGGTTGAGAAGGGGAAGTGATTAGTTTCAGAAGGTTTGTGGTGACCAAGAGGAGAGGAAGGAGGTAATCACAGAAAGATGTTGAGCTGCTGACATCATCCAGTATCCATTGCTTCAAATTCCACTGCACTCTTCAATAAATGAGGATGTTTTTGGTTATGGAACAATTGGTGGTACCTGCAATCCCTGGTGTTCCTGGATTGCTGGTGCTGACTAACTCAGAGTAAAGTAATCTTACAATGAGGACATCAATCGGGGATAAGTCCCGTTTCAGGCAAGGATGCTGCACATTGACTTTTTTTGGCTCTTACCAATTAGGCAGAAAGCACATTTCCAGCTCACAATAGGCACATGCTCCCTGACTGATACACTGGAGATAAAAAGGCCATCTTGTACCTGAAAAATACATTCTACATAGTCAAATCTCTAGCTCCATTTGTCAACATTGAAGAATAACTTTACAAAGTGATCAAACGTTTGCACTGCACTGATAATCTTTTTAAAAATTCCAACAAAATCAGATACAAATACAATTCAAAATACTTCTAAAACTTTGAAATAAAAGCAGAAAATGGTGGAAATTTGTATTGACAGCATGGCAGCACAATGGTTAACATTGTTGCCTCAACATCAGGGACTTGTGTTCAATTCCAACTTTGGGTCACTGCCTATGGGGAGTTTGCACATTCTCCCTGCATCCGCATGGGTTTCTCCGGGCACTCCAGTTTCCTCCCACAATCCAAAGATGTTTAGGCCAGGTGGATTAGCCATGCTAAATTGTCCCTTAGTGTCCAAAGATGTGTATGTGAGGTGGATTGGCCATGATAAATGTGCGGGGAATAGGGTGGGGGTAAGTGTCTGGATAAGATGGTCTGTTAGAGTCAGTGCATACATAATGGGCTGAATGGCCTTCTCCTGCACTGTAGGGATTATATGATTTCTTATGACCTTGATGTGAATTAAAAGAATATGGGATGTTTTGAAATGAGATTCCTGGAGACAAATGTTATGACATTACACAGATGTTAGTCACCATGAGTAATTAACCCGTCAACAAATCTGAAAGTTGATTTGGTCAATGCCGTGGGTGAAATAATCAGAAGAGCAACATGTTTGTACTTTGGTGTTCTTTCGAATTGCCTCGATTACTTATTCCAATCCAATCTGGCATCCATAAAAGTTGAATGTTGCAAACTGTCTCATTTCCCCAGAGTCAAGAGACAAATCTTTTCTTTCCTACAGCACTGACAATTAAAAATATTTCTGTTTTTTCAATGTTGTTCAACCACTATTGCGAATAAATTCTTGAAAAGTAACACAGCAAATCTTACAATGCACAAGCGTTGTAATTGATTGGATGTCAGCTGTTGGTTTCAGGATTTACTAATGATACTAATATATTATAAAATCTATTTTTAGGTTGCTTTCACCATTATTCAGCCACTATTGACAAGAGATTATACCTTTTATATATGACTTCTGGCTGGGCTGGCCGCAAACGGTAATTGTTGAATACTGTTTCTTTAACAACTTTTCTGGGTTGCACTAGACTGTAATTTAATAACTCAACTTGTTAATTGAGCACACATTTGACAACATAGCCTTTGTCTCAATGTTACAGTTATATACCAGTCTAAACATGTTAGTCTCTTCATACAGCATTGACATTCTGTTCTACTCTAAGTTCCATTTATTCTAATTTATTGTTACTTTTTCATTGTTATTCAAAGGTTTGTTTTTGCAATAAAGCTTCACTCATTTTTCATGAATCTGCTTTCTGAGTTTTACAAATTCTGAAGTAAAGATATATTTTTCTCTGATATTCATGGAAAGGTCAACAAGAGGATAATTGAATATATAATAATCCTCCATGGATATAAACATACTTAACAATTTTCTCTTTCTGTTCCAACCTTGTAATTTAAAGTCAATTCTTAATTATTGCAGAAGTACACAGGGTAGAAAAATGTTTGTTCTATATGGGCAATGTAATCAAAATGACAAAATTATAATAGCAGCTACTGAAATAAAAATAACTGATATATGTTAGAGTGGTTTTATTGCAAAATGATCTATCTTGGAATATTTATTAAGGATATGTATGTGACATTGAAGAGGAAATCCTTGTATTTGGTTGATAAACTGTAAGCAGGATCATTTGCTTTGCTGTGGTTAAGATACCATTTGGTACTTTACCAAAGACAATAGACAGAGGACATCATATTAGAAACAGGAAATGCAGCTGTAGAAATGGTGGTTGGTAGTTTAAGGTTCTTCTCTTTTTTTCTTAAGCAATCAGTTAGAGACAAGGATGATTGCTTACCCACTAATGATGAGTTCATGGGTGACTGAGGATTCTAATGTGTGATCTCCTGCCTCTGTCACAGGCGGAACAGAGGGTGGTGGTTGGAGGAACAGGTGGATGGGGTGCCTGGGTGGGTGGGATACCTGGTTGGGTGTGTGGGGTACCTGGATGGCTGGGGTGCCCGGTTGGGTGGGTTGCCTGGGTGTGTGGTGTGCCTGGATGCTGGGGTGCCCGGTTGGGTGGAGTGCCTGGGTGTGTGTGGTGTGCCTGGGTGGCTGGGGTACCTGGGTGGCTGGGGTGCCCGGTTGGGTGAGGTGCCCGGTTGGGCAGGGTGCCCGGGTGTGTGTGGTGTGCCTGGGTGGCTGGGGTGCCCGGTTGGGTGAGGTGCCCGTTGGGCAGGGTGCCCGGTGTGTGTGTGTGCCTGGTGGCTGGGGTGCCCGGTTGGGTGAGGTGCCCGGTTTGGCAGGGGTCCCGGTGTGTGTGGTTGTGACCTGGGTGGCTGGGGTGCCCGGTTGGGTGAGGTGCCCGGTTGGGCAGGGTGCCCGGGTGTGTGTGGTGTGCCTGGGTGGCTGGGGTGCCCGGTTGGGTGAGATGCCCGGGTTGCCATATGTTCCTTCCTTTGTCGATGGTGTCTTCAGTTTGCTCTCACTGATGAAATTCAAGATGTTCAGATTTTTCCTGTATATTTTTTCTCCATTTTCATGTTAAGGTTCTGCAGTTGCTAATACTACACAACCTGAAATGATATTTTCCCTTTAATATCAATGTATTAATGATGAAATTTGATGGCTCGGATTGATTTCGGCAAGCGATGAATAATTCACATCGAGATGAACCAAATACTGAACTACTTGAAATTTAAGCACAAATTAACAAATCTATTAAATGTTAATAAGTTCCATTCTTTCCATCTTGTATGAAAATAATGATTTATACAGACTGTGGGTGGAATTCTCGGCCACACACACTCCAAGACCAGAAATTCTTGCCCAACGGACCTTTAAATGATCTGCCAAATTTCCCATCCCAGCTGTAACAATTCCTGCAGTGGGCGAAACAAGAGATGTTCTGCCTGTATGTAAACTGGTACAGCTGGAAATGGTTACTGTTGATATTTATTGGTTATGGGATGGAAGCAATAGAACAATTACCTTTTTATAGAAAAGAAGACTTCATTTCCTCGCTTGTTACCTTTTCTTTCCTGTAATTTAGCTGAACTAACTATCTTTTAGAAATTATTTCAGCTTGATTTCAAAATTCATGTCTCTCTCCCAGGTTACTGCTACAGATAGAAATCACTTGTCAGTTGCTTCAGAGTAAGAAACTGACAAGAAGATGATTAGAAAATGAATGCTAAGGTTTTAAATTTTTCATGTATGAAAATGGTTATGGAATGTATAATTCCAAGCTGGAAGGCATGGCCACTTGCATGGAATTCTGATATAAGCAAATCCTGGTTGTCCGGACATATCTCTGCATTCCTTATTACAGGTTTCACCAACTCCATCACATTCCCGGTGATTTATGCATGTCACAATCAGCAAAATGTGCAAATATTTTCAGTATTTTCAATGGAGAACTTGCTTGTCTTTGCATGTCTTTGCATGCATTTGGTTTCCCTGTTGTTTCCTAATAACCTTCTGAAAGCAAAGAAATGTGATGTAAATAGTCTGCCTGATGTTTAACTTGATGGCTAATGACAACAGCAGAATTTCGTAATCAAGCTCATTCTCCCTATTGCTATGTAACCTCGGGGTGGGGCAATGGGGATTGAGCCCAGTAAGAACTCAGTAAGAATTTAGCAACACCAATTATTAATCCAACCGATTTATTTGATAGTAAAAAAGCGAGCTTTCAACACTCCCGTGTCTTCATCAGGCAAGTGCAGTGTTCCCAGTCACAGCACTGCAGTTACTACTCCAGCAGAGACCAGCTCAGCTGTCACAGAACAAGGAATGGGATGCTGGTGAGAATGGGTTTGGTCCAGGTGACACACATTGGGCCCTAGAGATATCTATAGGCCATCCAGATCATATTAGATTATCCAAAATAAAACAAGTTACCATTTCCACCATCACCTCGATGTTCCTTCAAAGTTCTTCCCACCTACAACCCACCTAAAAACCATTCAAATGTTGTGACTTTCTCCATCAGAAGTTCTACCTGTTAACTGTCCAAAGTTTTTGTTTTGGCAGGTACAATCTCTGACTGTTTTTAATGTTCTGACATACAATGTACTGACATAAACAGTACAACCAGTCTCCAGGCTGATCTTATCTCTACTTTGGAATATCACGGAGATTTTCAGTAAGATCCTGAAGTCAATTGGCTCAGCACAAAACCATGCATATGAAAATATGAATGTAGGCCATTCAGCCCCTTGAGACTGCTCCATCATTTGATAAGGTCATGATTGATCTAATTGTGGTCACTTTCCTGCCTAACCTGATACCGTTAGCCTCAGTCTTAAATTATTCAGTGACTCTGCCTCCAGGACTCTCTGGTGAAGAGAATTCCAGAGACTCCTGACCCTCTGAGAGAAACAGTTCCCCCTCTCCTCTGTCTTAAGTGGTCAACCAATTTTTTTAAGCAGTGTCTCTTCTTCTCGACTCCTAATGTCTCCCACGAAGTGAAACATAGGCAGCGATTCTCCCGTCGCGACCCACAACTTTTCTGGAGGATCAGGCTGAGAGATGCACCAACCTTGTTCTGGGATTTGCGTATGTGTCAGGAACACAGGTGTATCTCCCAGAGCTGGTGAAAAATCACCTGTCAAAGCACTCTGGAAATGATTTGAATCATTTTTTAATATGCTTTAAATGTCGTTCCAGTTTAATTATCAGGAACTTCCTGGTCCCGATTGAATCTCCCACCCCGCCAGGAGAACTTCACTCTGGTGGGGTTTATACGAGCTCCCCACATTCAGAGAACTAGCGAGTGACCCTGCCAGAATGGAGGGCAATCAGTGCTCCCCAAAGGGGTTGAGCAGGGGGGTCTGGGAGGGGTTTGTGAGGAGAAGCTGTCACTGAGGGGGGGGGTGTTGTCTGACCCTAGGGAGGAGTCAGCAGGGGGAAAGAGTCTGCCAGGGTGAGGGAGGTGCTGGGACTGCCACTGCTGGGGTGGGTGAGTTGTGTGCATCGAGGTGCTCTGGGACAAGGGTGGGGGGGTGGAATCAGGGCTGGTCTGGGACTGTTCTGGAGGATGGGGGTGGGGGGGTGGGGTCGCTGGAGGGTAGCACTGCAGGGATCCCAGACTGGTCAGTGATCGAGTTTAACAGCAATCGGGGATCTGACAGATTGGAGCCACTGCACATGCACAAAGTTCCAGAACTGTCAGACTCCGGCATGAATAGACCCCACCCCCCCCCGGGTTTTTAATGAGAGTTATGATTGGGAACTTTGCATTGCAGAGTGCAGAGATTCAGGTGAGAAGCTGAACTGACAGAATAGTCGGGATCTAGAACAGTTTTCCTGCCAATTCAGCATTTTTTAGGAGATTCACGGCATTCCAGCATCCATCTTGTCAAATTCCTTCACTATTTTATGTTTCAATAAGATCACGTCTCAATCTTTTAAACTCCTGGCCACAAACATAACCATGCATGTAGAATAAGATGGGATTGGGCTTCGCTGTGGTGCTTTGCACAAATACATAATCTTTCAAAACTGTCAATTATTCTCACCAATATCCCTCCCTCAAGTTTTCGTTCCCATATACTATTGTTAGATCTGATTGATTCTGAATCATGATGTAAAGATGCCGGCGTTGGATTGGGGTGGTAAGAACTCAGTAAGAATTTAGCAACACCAATTTTTAATCCAACCGATTTATTTGATAGTAAAATTGTGAGCTTTCAATACTCTTGTGTCTTCCTCAGGCAAATGCAGTGTTCTGGTCTGCAATAGCACACATCAGCACAGTCAGAGATTGCTGATTAGAATGCGAATCCTTACATCTAACCCGCTATTCAAGTGTTAAAGTGGCTAACAATGTGTGTGAAGGGAATCCTGAGCATTGGTTACAGAATTGTGTATTTTCTCCAGACAGCACAGTAAGTGAGGTTTTTTGCTAACCCAGGCAAGTTACGGGGTTTACAGATAGTGTGTCATGAAGCCAAGATCCCTGTTAAGACCGTCCTCATGTGTGCGGAGCTTGGCTATCAGTCTCTGCTCAGCGACTCTGTGCTGTCGTGTATCACGAAAACCCCCTTGAAGAACATTTACCCGCAGGTCGGAGGCCGAATGCCCATGACTGCTGAAGTGTTCGCCCACAGGAAGGGAACTGTTTTGGCTGGTGATTGTTGAGCGATGCTCATTCATCCGCTGTCGTAGTGTCTGCATGGTCTCCCCAATGTACCATGCTTTGGGACATCCTTTCTTGCAACGTATTAGGTAGACAACGTTGGCCGAGTTGCAAGAGTATGTACCGTGTACCTGGTGAATGGTATCCTCACGTTTGATGATGTCGTCCATGTCTATGGTCTGGCATGTCTTGCAGAGGTTGCTGTGGCAGGGTTGTGTGGTATTGTTGTCACTGTTCTCCTAAAGGTTGGGTAGTTTGCTGCGAACAATGATCTGTTTGAGGTTGTGCGGTTGTCTGAAAGCAAGAAGTGGGGGCTTGGGGATGACCCTAGCGAGATGTTCATCGTCATCAATGATATGTTGAAGACTCCGGAGAAGATGTTGTAGCTTCTCCGCTCCGGGGAAGTACTGGACAACAAAGGGTACTCTGTCCACCGTGTCCCGTGTTCGTCTTCTGAGGAGGTCAGTGCGGTTTATCGTTATGGCACGTCGGAACTGTCGATCGATGAGTCGAGCGCTATATCCTGTTCTCACAAGGGCATCCTTCAGTGTCTGGAGGTGTCTGTCACAATCCTCCTCATCTGAGCAAATTCTGTGTATACGGAGGGCTTGTCCATAGGGAATGGCTTCTTTAACGTGTCCAGGGTGGAAGCTGGAGAATTGGAGCATTGTGAGGTTGTCTGTCGGTTTGCGGTACAGTGAGGTGCTGAGGTGACCGTCCTTGATGGAGATGCGTGTGTCCAAGAATGCAACTGATTCTGGAGAATAGTCCATGTTGAGTCTGATGGTGGGATGGAACTTGTTGATATCATCATACAGTTGTTTCAATGATTGTTCACCATGAGTCCAAAGGAAAAAGATGTCATCAATGTATCTAGTATATAACATTGGTTGGAGATCTCGTGTGGTGAAGAAGTCTTGTTCGAACCTGTGCATGAAGATGTTGGCATACTGAGGTGCGAATTTGGTCCCCATGGCTGTTCTGTGTGTCTGGATGAAAAGCTGATTGTTGAAGGTGAAGACATTGTGGTCCAAGATGAAGCGGATAAGTTGTAAAATTGCATCCAGAAACTGACAGTTGTTGGCATTGAGTACTGAGGCAGTTGCAGCAATGCCATTGTCGTTGGGGATGTTGGTGTAGAGCGCCGAGACATCCATTGTGACAAGGAGTGTCCCTGGTTCTACTGCTCCATGTGTGCTGAGTTTCTGTAGGAAGTCCGTAGTGTCAAGACGAAAGCTGGGGGTTCTTTGTACGATGGGTTTCAGGATGCCCTCGATATAGCCGGAGAGGTTCTCACACAGGGTCCCATTGCCCGATACGATGGGACGGCCGGGTATGTTTGCTTCATGATCTTGGCTTCATGACACACTATCTGTAACCCCCATAACTTGCCTGGATTAGCAAAAAACCTCACTTACTGTGCTGTCTGGAGAAAATACACAATTCTGTAACCAATGCTCAGGATTCCCTTCACACACATTGTTAGCCACTCTAACACTTGAATAGCAGGTTAGATGTAAGGATTCGCATTCTAATCAGCAATCTCTGACTGTCTGTGCTGATGTGTGCTATTGCAGACCAGAACTCTGCATTTGCCTGAGGAAGACACAAGAGAGTTGAAAGCTCGCAATTTTACTATTAAATAAATCAGTTGGATTAAAAATTGGTGTTGCTAAATTCTTACTGATTCTGAATCAGTCAGATTAGATTTGTCCCCTCTTCCATGAACAGAATCAAAGAATCTCTGCAGTGCTGAATGAGGCCATTCAGCCCATTGAGTCAGCAGTGTCTCCAAATGAGCATTTTACCTAGTCCCACATCCCGCTCTATTTCCATAACCCCATGCACTTACAATGGCTCATCTACCTAACCTGCACATCTGTGGACTGGAAACTGGAGTACCTGGAGGAAACACACACTTCCAGGTGTCCAGATCACCAACAATGCGAGGATCCTGGTCCTCCCATGCCGACACTATAATTAAGAAAGCCCACCAGTGCTTCTACTTCCTCAGGAGTCCAAGGAAATTTAACATGTTTGTGACAACTCTCACCAACTTTTACAGATACACAGATTTTTTTTCTGGTTGTATCACAGCTTGGTTTGGCTCCTGCTCTGCCCAAGACTTCAAGAAACTACAAAGAGCAATGAGTGAAGCCCAGTCTATCACACAAACCAGCCTCCCATCCAAAGACTCTGTCCACACTTCCCACTGTCTCAGAAAAGCAGCCAGCATAATTAAGGACCCCATGCAGCCCAGACATTCTCTCTTCCATCTTCTTCCTTTGGGAAAAAGATACAAAAGTCTGAGGTCACGTACCAACCAACTCAAGAACAGCTTCTCCCTGCTGCCATCAGACTTTTGAGTGGACTTACCTCATATTAAGTTGATCTTTCTCTACACCCTAATTATGCCTGTACCATTACATTCTGCACTCTCTCCTTTCTTCCTGTGCACAGTATGCTTTGTCTGTATAGCGCACAAGAAACAATACTTTTTTGCTGTATATCAATACATGTGACAATAATAAATCAAAATCAAGTGAGACAACACTTGGAAATTGAAGATACTAATGTGATATAGTCAAATCATTGTCGAGTGGGTGTTGACGTTGCTACAAGCTGGCAAAAGAGGACACTTAAATACCAACACCACACTGCAGAACTGTGCCTAATGTAGTCTATCCATAACCATAAGACCAAAAGATGTAGGAGGAAAGGTAGGTCATTCGGCCCATTGAATCTGCTCCACCATTCGATGAGCAACCATTATGTTGGTGATTATGTCAGTGATCCATTTTGTGTCTATGTATTGCTGCCTCGAACCTCAGATGCAATAGGCAAATGTATGAAATTGTAACATACCGTAATGATTGGAATTTAATTTATATGAATACAAATGAGAATTAGAAACTTAAATATAAAATGTCAATGATATTAATTACCCCATGTTGGGATAGCATGTATTTCAATCACTATGCAGGGATGGGTGTGAAATAGCTACATGTTGTTTCTTGTGTAATAGATTGTGGTAAATTGCTTCCCTCACTAGAAGCTTTGTACCAGTAGATCAGACAGATGTGCATGTTCCTTTCACTCAAACTTCTCTCACATTTCTCGCTTTCCCCGTCATTATTTCTGAATTCTGAGCAAAGAAATTGCAATGTGCTGCTTGATTAACTGTTGCCTGCACACTCTTAATCCCTTTGGGACCAATCAGACTGTCTTCTACAGACACCATCAAGATAATTCTCTACCATCTGTAGTTTTCACGTGCTTCCCTGTTTTGTACTAAAGTGCTGAAAATTGAACATAATGATAATTGTCAGACATTTCTATGGTACTCAGATTAGGAATCTGAACTTCCAACATTTTTTAAAATCAATTCCTTTTCACATTACGTTATTTCCCTGATATTCTCCTTGTTTCAGGAGAGGAGTTTGAACCGTCTTTGACAGTGTCCAATGGGATTTGTGGGTTCCATAATCAAAGCCACCTGGGGAAATGATGTCGCCTGAAACCAGCTGGGAATGAATGCAGACAGCACAGTCGGAGACTTTGCTCCTTCAGGGGCTGTGGGTTTATCGAGTTATCAGGACATCAGGTAAGAGCAACAGAAGGTCTTCTTCAAATCCTTATTGATGCAGGTTTGAAGTCTTGCTTACACCATGGGAATTGATGAGGATTTTATAAAATTTCCTAAATTTGTACATCCAGAACCATTGCTGCTTTTTCTTAAATAATGATTCTGATTCGTGTGTGTGTGTGTGTGTAAAATGTCATTTTTATTCAACTTCTTAATACTACATTTTGATTTTGGGATGAATATTTATTCTTTTTGATCTCACCTCAGTACAGTGGCACCCCCCTGGTGTGGTGCCTGGATTCTGACGCAGACAGCAGCGATCATATTGCTGAGTTTTTGTCACTGGAAGGTGGCAGTTTAAGGTCCACATTCCACTGGAATGAAGAATTCCTCTGGTCGTGTTGAAAGAGCAACATGTCAGGCCGGTGTTCTACTTGTAAACATCATCCAACAATTGCATCAAGTTATAAGATTGAAGATAGCCAGCCCCGCACAGGCTTTAGACTGCAGTAGGAAAGTATTATGTACAATATACAGAAATGATCAAAGGTAATAGACCCCTTTCTATAAGCAAATTCACAGTGTGAGGCTGCAGCTGTGAGTTTATATTTTAAACTCTGTGCTTATTAGCAGGCTCTGTGTAAATTGGAATGAATCAGAATGAAAGGCTGTAAATCAAATTGCTTAATGTTGAGGATTGCTCACTCTTTGAATCTCGCACTGACTTGAAAAAATAACCTTAAAAGAGCCATAAAAACCAATGGATTAGAATCAGAATGAGTGTTCAGAACGGAAACTGTTCAACACACAGCCTTCAGTTTCCACCAGGAGGAAAAACTAGAACCAGAGGACACAACTTCAGAATAAAGGGACAATTCTTTAAAACAGAGATGAAGAGGAATTTCTTCAGTCAGAGAATAGTGAATCTGTAAACTGCCGCAAAAGGTTGTGGCGGCCAAGTCATTGAGTGTCTTTAAAACAGCGATAGATAGGTTCTTGATTAATAATGGGATTAGGGGTTATGGGGAAAAGGCAGGAGAATGGGCGGAGCAGACTCGATGGGCTGAGTGGCCTGTTTCTGCTCCTGTGTCTATGGTCTTCAGTTCAAAACCAAACCCACTCTAACCTCAGTCACTGAGCTTCAATTCACAGGTGGTGCTTGTTTATTCACTTACTCTGAAAGTTAGCTCCAGATCAGTATCTACTCCTTTTCAAAACATGTGAGAAAATGGGCCTTCCAATAAACACCCAGAAAACTACGGTCCTCTTCCAATCAGCTGCCACAGCCCAGACTGTCTCCCCATTGATTATCAGTCGTGAAGGCATGCTCGACGAGGCCATTTTCCATATCTTAGCGTTGTCGCAATGAAGCCAGACACAGGCCACTGCCTCCAATGTGTCAGTTCAATCTCCAACTACCTCAGAAAAGCAACATTGAGAGCCAGGATCTCAAAGATGGGACTCAGGTCATGATTAGCTGTGATTTTCACTTTCCTATATGCTTCAGAGACTTGAACAACCTACAGCACATCTCAAAGCACAGGAGAACCATCAGCATTGCCTTTGTAAGATCTTTCCCAAGATAGTTAGGGATGGGCAACAAATACTGACCCTACCCACAATGCCCATATCCCATTAGAGAATTTCAAAAAGCTTCCAAATCCATTAGCACAGAAGGTGGGTCCAACAGCAGCACCTCTTCCAAGCCCCACATGAAGGCTTAATTACTCAAAACCAGCTGCAGTGAGCAAGACGTAGCATTAGTACATATTCCCAAAGCAACTGGATAAAAGCAAATTACTGCAGATGCTGGAATCTGAAACCATAAAGAAAATGCTGGAAGATCTCAGCAGGTCTGGTAGCATCTATAAGGAGAGAAAAGTTTCATCAGCTTTAACACAGGGTCATCTGGACTCAATGTCAACTCTTTTCTCTCCTTACAGATGCTGCCAGATTTGCTGCGATTTTCCAGCATTTCCTCATTTGGTTCCAAAGCAACTGTTCTACTTGGAATTGGTCACACAGGGGACCTGCAGGGGGGCTGACACAAACACTTTAGGGATGCCCTCATCAAGCTGAGGAGGTCAAACATCCCTGTTGATTCATGAGAGTCCCTGGTTTGTGATGACAAAATGGAGAAGGTTAATTAAGAAAGTCACCAAACATATGGGCTGAAATTTTACCAGCACGTCTGTCCAGAATCAGGGTGAGCGAGGCTCCCAGGACAGAATTCTCCAATTGCCTCATGCAGGATTTTACGAACCTCGTCCAAGCGATGCTGTAAAAACCCAGCCATGGTTGGGAAGATGCAGAGGTGAAGTCAAAGTGCTGTAGAAAGTATACAGATGTCCCACAATTCATCTGCTTCAATCCCTAAGTATCATCAGCCCAGCATGTGTGATGTCTGGAGATTACACATTGGACATCAGGACACATTGAACCAGATCTGAGCAAAGTCAACCTTGATCGTAGGGATTTTCTAAGTAGATTTTCCCTCATTCAAGATTCTGTTCTTCTGCACTGACATGTACCCTGAGTTATCCAGTCAATTTGCTATTGAGACAGGTTCAGATAAAAGATATCGGAGTGACATGGTGGTACAGTGATTAGCACTGCTGCCTCATGGTGCCAAGACCCCAGGTTCGATTCCAGCCTTGGGTGTCTGTCAGTATGGAGTTTGCACGTTCTCCCCATGTCTGTATGGGTTTCCTCTGGGTGCTCCAGTTTCGTCCCTTACTCCAAAGATGTGCAGATTAGGTGGACTGGCCATGTTAAATTGTCTTGTATAGCAGTGATGTGTAAGTTAGGGGGAATTAACCATGAGAAAATGTATGAAGTTATGGGGATGGGGCCTGGGTAAGATACTGTGTCAGAGAATCAAGTGCAGGTTTGATCAGCTGAATGACCTTGTCTGCATACTCACCTGTGCTATTCTATTTTATATTGTGTAAATGACTCAGACACAAATTCAACATAAATTAACATTTTAACACCTCCCTAATAGAACCAACATTTGCCGCCGGATAATATTGTAAATGATGAAGACTATTATGTTTGTATAAATTCAAGAAATATTCAGTCTAAAACATACAACATTCTTCCAGTACCCCATCCCCACAAATTCCATTTTATTATTTAATCCATATGGTCATAAACATAGTCTCAGTAAATGTTGCTTCAGACCAACAAGAAACTATTAAACTGCTTTGGATAGATCAGAGCTTCTTTTCACTGTATAATTTCACAGTCACTGGGCAGAAACTTTCTGAAATTGATTTTAATTGGTATTAGAACCATATCTGGGACCAACCCAAATGATGTCTGAGTCCTGAGTCTGCGCAATCTCTCAGAAATGGTAGATTGACAGGTCCTTTGGGAGACTGTACGGGTATAGCAACGGCAGGAAGGTTACACAGGCGGGGCGATGGGTGGGAGGGGGGGGAAGGGGGAGGAGGTCAATCATTGTGCCTGAGGTTCTAGGCAACTCTATAAGGATGCATGAGCAATGCCAGTGGAGGTGGAGGACCACAAGATTGCCCCAAGATGGAGGAAGTCTCACTCCTCCTCAGTCGCTCTAACACCGAGTGTCTGCTCCTCGTAATCTGACTGGCTTCGTGCCATCTGCCACAGTAAGACCTGATGATGCCACTAATTTGCCCCGAAGTGGGCAATTAATTGATATTAATTAGCTAACTGCTGCTGTTATGCAGTAGACAGTGTCAGTCTGACCCCACCTCTGGTAGAAGAACCAATGCACAACTTTCCAAAATCCCCTGGCATTCCACTTCCCCTGACACCTCCCTGCAGCTGACAAGATTCCATCCAAAGGAGAGGATTTTCCATTCTGGAGAGTAAATGCAGTGATGGTAAAGTCGGTGTGAGTTGCCCTTATTGTTAGAGTAGATTTCCTGCTTTTCTGCTCATTAATTAAACATCAGTGAAGACTCATCAAAATTAGTGATAGAGCAGGAAATGATTCATCAGCCCCGGAGTTATGTTGTGAGACCACAGATGTTGGTGCCTTACAGTCATTCGGACTTTAGAAGTCAGGTGTATTGTGTTGTTCTGGTTCGCAATGGTGCCTAAAAGATCCAAACCTCCCACTCCATAGTGTAGTGAAGTCTCCCTGGGGATTCTCCTCCAACTGGTCCAGGAATGGTGGTGGGTGGTCTTATTTCCAAGGGATGGAGGTGAGAGGACTCTCCACCTGATCACGCCAGCCTGGGATAAGGCCACGAGGGAGGTCAATGCTCATGGCCACCAAAACAAGGTCCTGAAGAGCAGGGAATGAAATCTTCTCCTCACTCCAAACTCACCGGTCATCAAGCACTCTAAGGGTTAGGGTCCGTAGAGATGTCACACACTACTAGCAGATTGGACATCAGCACTAAACGTCTTCCAGTCACTTTTAAGATCCCCATCTCATGTACGATCCTGCACAAATTACACCTTCATCCCTTCCTAGGGAGGGATCGGCACACATATCAGGTAACTGTGCTTTGGAATTGCTCTGTCATCTCTAGTACTCTCAGTCAATCCATCTGTCTTCATCCAGAACAAACTCACCCACAATCAGTTCGAGGGAACAAGATGGGAGAGTTCAATCAGAGCTGAGGGTATTCTCCTCCCATGAAGAGTAGGGAGGGAACTGGCTGGTGAAGACAGAGATCATTCCTGTGTGGGTGACACAATCAACCTCCCCCCAAAGCTGGTGAGAGTCCATCCAGTTTACATCAATCACATGCGGACACTGACTGTGAGCAGCCTATAGTGTCTCTATTCCAGCCACCAGCAAGAAATGGGGGAGGAAAAGTTGCAGCAAGAATCTCAACCTCAGTCCCCAGAGCATCTCAGATGATGAAGAACATCCATCTGATGAAAACCCATCACTGTGTTCACTCCCCCGGTGCAGATACACACAGTGGGTTCTAATTCTAAATTAGGTTCAGGATCACAATCTGGTGACTCTCTCACAGACACGGGTCCACAGCAGGCGGAGGTGGTGACAGTCGAGGTCTCTGACTGCTGGAGACCCGGCCTCTGCTGAGTCAGAGTCTGATAACCAGTCTCAGCATCAACTCTGAGACAGTCGAGGGAATATCAGGCAGGGTTTTCAGAGGCTGTCACCAGATTGGAACAAAGGATGGAAGAGTCCACCCACCTCTGTCTGATGGAGTGGCTCCAGGATGTGAGTGAATTGAAGTCTCCATGGGAAGGGAGTGGCTGCCTTGGAGACTCAGGATCAGCAGAATGCACAGCTTCTGATGGGTTTACGCTCCATCGCTCGCGCAATTACATTCCAACAGTGGCTCAGCAAGAGGGAGCCCACATCTCGATACTCTCCAAGTGCCTCTTCTCTATAAGGATTCAGAGAGGGTCATTAGGAACCCAAAGGGAGGAGGACTGTCAGACATCCACTCAATCTCGCCATCGGTGCTTTGCGATGCCAAATTCCTCCTGCCTATAACATCAACTTGGCTCAAGCCAAGGGGAGAATCCTGAACAGGCCAGAGCCCATCCAAGCCTCAACCCTCCAGAGGGCACCCAGCAAAATCATCTCAGGAACAGAGCAGAGCAGTTAGCAAACTGCCTCCACCTCAGCTGCGATGTCAGAGCTGCACACAGACAAAGCAGTAAAGTAAGAAAAATTAAGAAGTTTTAAGTGCACAATGATGATGCAGGTGGTCAACTATTGTAAATATATTCTGCGTTTATCCCTCTCCAAGTCTCAGGTATTTATTGTCAAATCAATATGATGCCATATCCTATGTTCACTCAAGGGTATCCTGTGGGTGTACTGACACCACAAGGACTGCGACAGTTCAAGAAGGCAGCTCACTATCACCTCCTCAACAGCTACTAGAGATGAACAATAAATGCTGACCTAGTCAGCAACACCCACATCCCATAAACAAATTAAAAAATTCCCCACAATGATCTCATCACAGTTAATCACCGTTAGATCCACATCAATAACATGAACAAAGATACTTCCTATCTGGAAATGATGGCTGATTAATACACTTGTAAACCTTACATCTCCAGCAGACATAATGTGATCTTATGACAACTGATCACCAAAGTGAGGAATTACCCTGATACTGTTACACTGAAGTCTGTTTCTGTGGATGCTCTAAATATTTGTGAGACCAACATTGGGGTCTTTTCTCCCAAGTACATTTAGTTGTGAGGTTTTGGTACAAGTATGATTCGTCATCAAGACTTCCATGCCTCCCTTCAGCGAAATTCCATCTCAATGCTTCAGGCTGAACATTATTTCTTTATTAGTTGGGCTGTAGATGGTGATGTAGCATTAGCGTCATGGGACTAATTATCCAGAGGGCTGATAATCTGGGGACAGGATTTCAAATCCCAGCATGTCAGCTGGCTGAATTCAAGTTCAATTAATAAATCTGGAATATAAAGGTTGTCTCAATAACA
Organism: Sphyrna mokarran; assembly: GCA_024679065.1. Classification (NCBI taxonomy): domain Eukaryota; kingdom Metazoa; phylum Chordata; class Chondrichthyes; order Carcharhiniformes; family Carcharhinidae; genus Sphyrna; species Sphyrna mokarran. The sequence goes on from JAGIQG010000024.1 coordinate 2,888,310, forward strand.
GTGACCATGAAACCATTGTCGATTATCATAAAAACCCGTCTGGTTTAGGGAAGGAAAATTGCCATCCTTACCTGGTCTGGCCTACATGTGACTCCAAACTCACAGCAATGTAAAAGATTCTTAACAAGCTGCTTAAGGGCACTTAGAGATGGGTAACAAATACTGGCCTTGCCAGCGAAGGCCACATCTCATGAAATAAGTTTTTTAAAGCCCCATTTTCTCTGTGCTGAATGATGGAAGTTAATTCCACTTGATGATATCTGAAACATCTGCGAATGGGGAATGTTCATGTGATGTCAGAGGGGTATATTGATCCTGAAGAAGCTGTCTGCTTACTCCCGTAAGGAGCTCAATTTGCTTCTAAACATTGCTGCATGCAATCCATTAGTGAGGTCATAGAACGTAAATCGACATAAAATTCATTGCATGACTGAACTCAGTGACTTTGGATTCACAGAAAGGATTGGCCTTTGAGAGTTATCATTGATTATTGTGTCAAAACTGGCTGGGCCATGTCTCTGCCATGTGCCAAGTCAATGCAGGATGTAAACTTGGCAGCTTCTGATGAATGGAGAGTAATGAGAGATGGTCAGTGATCATAGGATGCTTCTGCAGTTTGTGGGTTTGATGTGTTAGGATACCAATCAGAAACCTTAAGGTATATTAAGAAGCCAAGCTAGACCCCAATAATTTTATATTTTGGTATTAGTATGAGGATAAAATGTTTCACTCCAGTTGCAATTCTATTGACAAACTAGTGAACTTTTATCAAAGCAAATTTTTTTAACAACAGTTTAACAATAACAAATGAATAAGCTTAACTTGTAACCATTGAACAATATTTAAATATGATAAGATTCAAGCCTCAATTGCTATCTTATCACTATTAGTTCCTATTAAGCAAAGTTTCCTTATAGATTTAAATCCTTCTTTAAAATTAGTAAACACATTTAACTTGCTATGACTTAGGTTACCAGACTTAAAGCTTTCAGAAAACCTTTTGAGATTCATGACAGAGAGTCACTGCCTTCTTCTGGTAGTCCAGGCAGCAACTGCTCTTGGTTTATTATAGAATCATAGAATCCGATGGAGCAGAAGGAGGCCATTCAGCCCATCAAGTCTGCACTATAGGATTCTATGATTCTGTGATAAACCAAGAGCAGTTGCACCCACAATCTCACCCAGGAAAATGAAAATGAAACTATTCCTTTCCTGCAAGTTTAGTTCCTCCCATTAACCAGATGACTCTGACCTTGTCAATCAACCTAATTAAAACTCACATGACTCTGCAAATCTAGTCTAAAATGCCAGGAAAATTTAAATAAAGGTCTATGAATTCTTCAAAGTAACACATTCCAAGCTAAAATCAATGATTAGCCTGCATTCTTAGCACCTTTTGCATGTTTACCAGACAAATTAACTCTTGCAACAAAATGCTTTCTCTTAAAGCAAACTCACCTTAAACACAAAACATATCGAAACAACACAGTGTGATCACAGATATCAACATAACTTACAGCTCTGCATCCAAATTGTGATGTGACGATCACTGCTTCCTGATATCTAATGGCATTTTGGACTCAATGTCAAGATGCATCTTCTACATTAATCAGCTGTGAGAGCTGGCATTTGCAGAAGTGGTGCTGTCCTAATGTAACTTTGTCTTCAGGTGGTCAAATGCTAACCATTAATGAATATTTTCCCTCTTACAGCTATCTTGCTAAGCTAGTAGCCACTGGCTGGAATGCATCTATGAGTCCAATAGCGTTTAAGAATGAAATTCCAAACAAATTTCCCATTGGCAGGAAATGGACATCATGCCCCTGTTGATGGCTCCGCCCATCAGAATTCCTGCCATCGATGGGGCAGAAAATGCCATCCAAAGTGCGGAATTGTAACCAGTGTGAACACAGTTACAATTCTGTTGCAATCTTGATGAACCTGCTGATAAAAAGGTTTCTGCGGTGCTTGTGTGAGTCGTGATATTGGTCTTCATTGCAACCTCAATTGCAGCAAAACCTTCCGTCCTATACAACAGGAAAGAATAATCCCACCATGAAAATAAGAAATATCTAATATGTACCATAACTTTAGTGGAGTAAAGCTGTGTCAATCAATGCAGCTGGTGGAAACTTCCAGAACTTCTATCCTGGCCTTTGGAAAATCAGAAAATTGATTTCCCATTGAGAATAATAATTAAATGTAACATAAACCTGTTATCAAACAATGTAAAGTGCAGAGAAAAAAAATTAAAGCTTCTTCATTTATCAGACTAATTTATTTTCAAGTTTTAAATCCTCCAACACAATTCTCACACAAATGATCTTTTGGGGAAAAGTCATCAATATAATTAAGTTGATTTTGAAAGTGTTTTTGTTCTGTTTATGTAAAAAAATTAATTTGCAACATGAAAAAATATGAGTCTTTTGTTTAACTGCTTACGATCAGAATGTGTAATTATGGTAAACACATAAGGTACATTCATTAATATATAAGTAAATGACACAGAAAAAGTAGATCAGAAAAATTACATTGTCAGAAAGCAGAACAAGAAGTCACAGGTTCAGATTAATAAGAAGCAAATTCAGGATTGACAACATGGAGATTTCAGATAAACGTTTGAACTGCTCTCTCAGAAAGACCAGAGGGGTTAAGAATTCCAAAGAGGGCAAAAACACTAAACTAAAGGTGGTGCAAACTTGTAGACTAAAGAGGGTGAGAATTGCAGAATGTTAGATCAGAGGGGGTGAGAACTCAAAGTTGTCCTCACAAGGGAAGGCAATGGTCTAATCACTAAAATATTAATTTAGAAACTCAGCTAATAAGGACCCGATTCGAATCCTGCCATGGCAGATGGTGGAATTTGAATTCAAAACAAAATACCTGGAATTAAAAATCTACTGATAACCATGAAACCATTGTTGATTGTCAGAAAATCCCATCTGGTTCACTAATGTCTTTTAGGGAAGGAAATCTGCCGTCCTTACCTGGTCTGGCCTTCATGTAATTCCAGAGCCACAGCAATGTGGTTAACTCGAACTGCCCTCGGGCAACTAGGAATGGGCAATAAATGCTGGTCAGCCAGCGATACCCATGTCTCACAAATGAATAAAAAAAATCTTATGTCAGAAAATTAATTACAACCTGCAGCATCAGAAGCTGAAAATAATTCAGGTAACTGCAAAATTACACTTTGAAACAGGCGACTGGAAAATGAATTAATATCTTATTACATTGTGGAGGACTGTTCAGTATATCACATTAAAAATAATTGATTCATGGGTTTTCTTTAAAGAGGAAATAGATTTTTGTTTGTTCTGTTTTTAACTACGGATATCTGTGCATGTGATATTTACTTCCAGATAGCTCAGATAATCACTAGGCAAACTAATGCCAAATATGTCACCCACACGGAGATATGTGTACAGACAATTGTTTGTATTTTCAATACCAGGGTTTCCATTATGTTCTCTCTATAAACTGAGGAACAATATTCTGTGCCTGTGACACTGACGAGTATAACCTATCAAAGGGAATTCAGACAGACTTGACAACTTCAGATTCACTGGCTGGAGGTTCCTTGGATGAAAGTAGGCAGTTGCCTGAGACACATATTGGTTCCCTCACTTCAGCAGTCTCTATTGTCAGATGTTTGTTAAAGGTCCAAAACATTCATTATATATTATGTCCCTCTCTACTCTGCATCACTGTATTAATCAGACTCGGTGTGAATCTACAGAGAATTTTAGACAATTCCTTGGAGAATATTAATTTATATTGTGAGGAAACATAATTAAAACAACAGAGTAATTTTTCCATGCCATTGGTAATGATAAGACACTATAAGATGTGCTTAAAAAGAAGACTTTTATTCATCCAATAACATATCTTTAGTATAATGTGGCAATACTTCATTGGATATTGCCCTTGACTTTTGTTGTAGGAAATATAAAAGACTCCGAGGGCAGAATTTTCCAACAGAGCTTGCCCTAAAACTAAAAACGCCTGCCTGAGGTCAACGGACTTTTGCATAGTCCGTCCCTTGCCCACTATGATTCCTATGGAAGGTGAGATGGGAATATCCCTTTCCTGAGTGTGTAACATTTTTATATGTGGATTTGATAGGAACAACAGAGATTTTGAGGAATAAAGAGAGGAAGAAAAAGAATGAAAAACAATTTACATCAATATAGCAGCACCCTTCTCTCCCTACACAGCTCCATCTTTTGAGGATTACCAATTATGGCTTATGCTAAGATGCCATCATAGAACAGATCACAGGAACTAAGGAAGGTGGTACAATGTATGATGTTGGTATCATATCTGCGCGTGTAGGTAACTGAGCTACCTGACTCCCATCACTTTTCACATTCATCAAACATCCCAATCGCTGACAGTGAACTATTCTGAAATGTTTCCATTGTAAATGCAAAACAAAAGACAACAAGGGTCCAATAAATGTCAACAGAAAGGAATGGCCAAATTATTCCTCCTGGTCATGTTGGTTGAGGGATGAACATTAGGTAGCATGCAGAGAATTCTGTGTTCCACCAATACTGCTCTGGAGTTCTGAAAGCAGAATAATGGGTTTTGTCATGGTTTTGAAACTCAATGCTTCTTCAGCCTGAGCAACAGACTCAGGGTGACGGGAATGGGGTGGATTCTGAGGCAAGGGGAAGTCTTACTGATGCAGGTCTTCCTAAAATCGAATGGAAATATAATCCAATTGTTTGTCTTAATTTCAGATGCAGAGGTAGTGAAGTAAAGTTAAATTAATGCTTGTGAATATAGTATTACTGATAGTCAGGAGGAGGAAAGTGCTGAGGAAGAACCCATTTGAAATTCTGGACAACACTATCCACAACTATAGAAAGGAACAACCTGTTGAGACATTAGTGTTTTTCTCAATACTCCTATTTTATCCTTATTATTGAGTGTAACAGTTTGAACACTAACAGCCACACTGGAAAATATCGTGAGACTACGTTATGCTGATATCTTTTTAATGCTTCATGTCACGGTTTTGTTCCAGAAAGTTCAGAGTAAAATTACATTTTTCTTTTACAGATTCTATAAACCAATGCTCTTTAACTTTAGAATTTCTGTCAATTTGTACATATATGATTTACAATTGTTTGGTTATTCTACCGTAACTACATGTGTGATCATGTGAACTTGTGAAAGGACTATATTAAGGTTTTGTCAGCACTGTGGTAATAGATCAAAACAAAAGCGGAAAAAAACCGCAGCTGCTGGAAATCTGAAATAAGAACAGAAAGTGCTAGAAAGAGTCAACATTTCTGGTCATATCTGTGGAAAGAAAAACAAGTTACATTTCAGATAGAATGACCCTTCATCAGAACAATAATCAGGTTAGCACCAGGAAACTGGAAGTTATTAATTTAATATTTATCATTATTGTTACGTGTGTTGGTATACAGTGAAAAGTATTATTTCTTGCATGCTATATAGACAAAGCATATTGTTCATAGAGTACATAAGGGAGAAGGAAAGGAGTCGATGCAGAATATAGTGTGACACTCACAGATAGGGTGAAGAGAAAGATCAGCTTAATATATGATAGGACCTTCAAAGGTCTGATGGCAGCAGAGAAGAAACTGTTTTTGAGTTGTTTGGTACATGTTTTCAGACTTTTGCATCTTTTTCACAATGGAAGAAGGTGGAAGACAGAGTATTTGGGGTCTTGTCCTGACAGTGCAGATAAGATTAGATTTCTCACCACATGAGATTGTGAATCTGCTCTCTCCTCCCAGTCCATGTCATAACAAGTTTTATTGCCAATATACATTCACTGAGTGAATACACTTCAAAGATCTTAACTGCAACATACTTGGCATTCCTTGTGTAAATGCTGTATCGTTTTACAGTTTTTGTGGAGAATCAGAAATACTTGGCAATAGCTTCATGTTTAAAGGATAAAGGTTGACACCTGTAAACAGAGAAACAATTGAATAAACTGCACTATTTCTAGATACCAGATTCAAAATGTCATGGGTGGAATTCTCTGGCCACGCATCCAAAAGACTGAAAACTACCCCCCCCAAGTTCAATGAACTCTTAAATAGTCCACAAAATTCCCTGCCTTGCCCACTACAATTCCTACAGTGGGCATAATGGGTGAATTTCCGCCTTTGTGTATATAGCATTTATAGAGTTTCACTGACATGATGAGGATGCTGTTATATTCCAGGGCTTGTGCTGCATCCATCTGATTATATGCCCTGTTATTGATTTGACTGGTCAACCACTATTAAAAATCATATAGACATTTCAGAAAAGATCAATTATATCACAAAACCTTCAACCCAAATGGTTGTGTATGTGCACTCCTCACCGACCCCTCACTGACTAGTTGTGGTACTATCTTTATCATTACGTAGATTACCTGGAATAGAACATAGAACATAGAGTAGCTTTTTTCATTTAACTATTCCGAAGATAAATCTCTGTGGCCTGGATTATTGCTTCCGCTCACATTGGGCGTGACTGGTGGTGGGATCTTGTGAGAGACCCAAAGCTTAGTGTCAGCGGGAAGTTCTGTCGGGATTGTCTCTGGCCCCTGCCAGTGATGTAACAGCGTTCCCAAAGTTCAAAATCGGAAACTCCACAAAAATAAATTTAAATCTAATTATCAGTCCTCGACACCTGATCATTTGCCCTGGTACATTAATGTCATTACATTATCCAATCATGTTGGCATGAGAGTACGCAATGTGAATTATATCTGGTGTCCCACACATGCACCTGGTGGGCAGATGTTCAGGTGAATGGGAGATGGTCATATCCAGACAATAAGCTGACAGAGCCCCAGCACCATCCCAAAGCAATGCCAGAAATACTAAATGTATCTCACAGCAACTGTGGTGAAACAACGTTAACACTTCAGACCTGTGACCCGTTACCAGAACAACTCCTTCCCAAAATCCACAAACAGGACTATCCTGATAGATCCATCTTTTCAGCCAATTCTAATCCCTGGAGTGGTTTCTTAAAAAAAATAAGTTGCTGCTGGGGGAGCTGCCCATTCAACAGGTGTGTGGGATCCACAACTTGCCATTGCTTCTCTACATTGTGAGCAATATGGTGGAGAAAGCCACTGTTGGGGCTGGCAGTTTTGCCCGTTCTCTGCAACTCTACAAAAAAACAGATAAATTCCACCCCGTAAATCTATTTAAATTACCAAACTTCTTCTCCAAACTTCTTATTTTACATGCAATTTAAAATCAGAAGTATTAAATTCTAATAGGGGAGGACCAAAGATTGGTCATCATGTGGTTCCAATAGTCACTATTTCACAGTTTGATCTATTTTTATACTGGTTTACTTGCTACATCCTGTTTTCAATCCAATTTTTCACTCCATTTACCAGCCAACTCTTGATTTCATGAGCCTTCACTTTCACTACACAGCTTTTGCGAAGGACTTGCTTTATGAAAATCAACGTGTACAAAATCAGGCAACTTTCTCCATCCAGTAACTGCGTTACTCTCTGAAAGAATTCCAACAAGTCTGTAATGTTCAGCCCTCGTGAACCCTACTGCATTTCCTTTACTATCATTGATCCATGAGATTACGGTGAATTGCTTGTTTTATGATAGATTCCAATATCTCACCGACTGCTGATATTAATCTCACTGGTCTGCAATAGATACTTTCATATGGCTATCCTTTTTTGAAGATTAGAATGACATGAGCTAAACTCTAACCAAAAGAGAAAATGCTGCAAAATCTCAGCAGGTCTGGAAAGGAGAAAAGCTTTGACAAAGAGTCACCTGGACTCAAAACGTCTGTCCTTTTCTCTCCTTACAGATGTTGTCAGACCTGCTAAGATTTTCCAGCATTTTCTTTTGGTTTCAGATTCCAGCATCCACAGTAATTTAATTTTATCTTGAGACTTTTTACAAACAATTTCAGCCAAAGCTTTGTGCAAAATATATTTTTGGGAATTGTAACGTTTTGGCTAATATTTTCCAATTCCTATATTAGGAAATACTTTCAGAAGAGAATGATTAATTATGTCTGGTTCTAACCTGGTTCATAATGCTTGTTGGCTAGCTGGTTGGACATTTTTGTTTAAATTGAAAAGTCACAAGTTAATCTTCAGGGATGTTTGACAGACTGGTTAATGTTTCTGGCCAAAAGAGTACAGCAAATTTCCTGGCATGAGAATGCATGTGGCTAGGAGATGGGGCAATTTATTAACTCTTTAGACCAAAATACATTACTACTAGAATGTTAACTACACATACCTGAACACACCCTGTCTTACAAAGCTATAGACAAGAACCTACCTGCTAGTTATTTGTTTTGACTCCTTTTACAAAGTGATCACTAAGATTTCCTCTTTGTTTGAAAGATATAAGAAACCAGCAAGCCTGTTGAAAGCTGAACATTCTGTAGTCTTTTCTATTTTCAATGGGTCAGCCCTTTTTTAGATAAAATTATAATGGAAGGTTAATTTACTTGCCTGAGTCTTTTTTATCCCTTATTTTATTTTGCTTCACAAGATGTGGGCATCATAATACTAATTCATCAAAAGCTTGCCTGAGCAGGAGATGTTAAGATTGAGTAGAACTTTGTGCAATGCAGGTATCAGTTTATTCATTGGGTAGTTAAACATTTTTGGGACAACATCCTTATTTTTATTCTTGACAACATTCTCCTCCTCTTCTCTGATGAAGACTTTGACTCCTTGGTGGGCCGCTGGGAACACCTTGGATAACTGCCGGTATGTGCATCATCCAGTAGTGAGTTTTAGCTGAGGTTAAGATCGTGAGCACGAGTAAACCCCAACCCAGCTACCTCGGGGAGGAGTCGGCGGGATGGGAGGGGGGTGGAATTTACAGCTGAGAATTGACTGGATAAATGCACAGAGTGAGCCGCTTTTACTTCTTCCAATTGTCTGTACACCACCAGACATTATTCAAACCCGGGAAGAGGGTGGAATGATGTTTAAACTAACTGTAAATTGTAATATAGAACATATAACTTTATTTTATGTCTGCAGAGTGAAGAATTAAAAGTAGTGTCAGAAAACAGAACAAAATGGAATGTGCAGAAGATGGTGCTGGACGTATGCCAAGGCACCTGCAATATCCAGATTATGGATAAAAGACAATTCTGTCTAATAAGTTTCCAAAGGCAGTTCTAGACAGTGAACTAACTCCTACATTTTGTGGGTCTGGAAGATAGCCAAGGAGTCTTATTACGGCACCTGATGGAAATACAGAAGGTAATGATGTGAGGCCTTAACACGTGTAATGAGGATTGATTCAGTAAATTGTCCAAGGCAGGCAGACTGAACAATTGAGTAGCTGGGGTTCTGAACCACAAGATATCAGTTAATAATAGGCTTCCTTTTTGCTGCACTTGGGAGACCATTATCGTAATTCAAGGATATCTCTTTTCTATCTTCCTTTCTATCTTTCTCACAGGTCTCCATATTCATCTTTGTCATGTCGGTAATGGGACAAAGAAATAAAAAGCTGCAAGATCAACTGTTATAAGATAAAACTGTAACCATTAAATTATGTCTTACTTTCTTCAAGTTTCAAAAAAAAGGATGTCGAGTTGATGGAACATATTTTTTATATCACGGAAACATCATCAATCATCCTACACCTATCCCAACGTGGAAATTAGAAAAGGTTAATCCGCAACTTCAAACAGCCAATAGAATCCGAGAAGCTGGCACAGTATTTAGTTTGCAGGTTGTAGAATACCTAATATTCCATCAATCGTATTCAAATAATAAGCTATAAAATCTAAGGGAATACAGGTGTTGACTGGATGTGTTCCAGGCAAGCTTTAAATTCTAACAATATTTCTTAGAATCCCTACAGTGCAGGAGGAGATCATTCAGCCCATCAAGTCAGCTCTGACCACAATCTCACCCATGCCCTATTCTCGTAACCCCACATATTTACTTCGCTAATTCTCCCGACACTAGGGTCAATTTAGCACCGCCAATCCACCTAACCCACACATCTTTGGGAGGAAACCGGAGCACGTGGAGAAAACCCACACAGACACAAAGAGAACGTGCAAATTCCACACAGATAGTGACCCAAGCAGGAATCGAACCAGGTCCCTACTGCTGTGACCTGCTATGATACATTTTCCAATATTCTGGACTCTACACTGAAGACAGGAATGTAATTTTTAAATTACCTATTTTTAGATGGACATTTCTTCAATTTTATTAAAAATAACTTGATTTGCATTTGAAAATTATTTTTCTTTATGGTTTAAACTTTTCTGTCCCATTCACCCTGTAAAAATATTTTCTATCGTGATTTTTATATTTATTTTTGGTCTTATTACTCTCAAATGGAAAATGTCTAACATTATTTACCTTTTACCATTTTCAGAAGCTTTATCAGGTTGTTCTTCAACCTTCAGGGAAGAAAGCTCCAATTTATCTTCATAACTGTAATTATTCATCCATGGTAACATCCCAGTGAATCTATGCCACACCTTTTACATCTGCCCCATGATAAGGTATCAGATTTATTGAATTAACAGACTTTACATGTCCCAACTTCCATGGCAGGATTTGAATTCATGTCTCTAGATCACAAACTCAGATCCTTGCACATTAGTCCAATCAGATTACCTTCTTCTCTGGCAGTCCCTCAGGGTCAAGGGGGACTTGCTTCCACTCTGGGGAGGTGAGTCCTGCAGTGGCTGAATAACCCAGTCCTGGAGTCGCAGGCTCTTCCATTGGTTTGGCAGGGGGTGTTTGATGACATGGGTGGGTGGGACATTCTGGATTCTGTGTTCTCTTTCTGCTATTTACACCGCCTCAGCTTCTCCACCTGTTGATTGGCACCTTCATGGATGCTTTTTTCTCCAGTTTGTGCGTTCTAAGGCAAGCAATTCCCACGTGTTGTTGGAGATGGAGCATTTATTTAGACAGGCTTTCAGAGTGTCCTTGCAGTGTTTCCTCTGCTTGCCTAGTGATCACTTGTCATCATGGAACTTAGAATAGAGCACTTTGTTCGGGAGTCTTGTGTCGGAGATGTGAACAATGGGATTCCCTCCTACCACAGCTGGTCGAATGTAACCAATGCCTTGATACTAGGGAAATCAGCCTGGGAGAGGACAATCCCATTGGTGCACCTATCCTGCCAGTGGATTTGCAGGATTTTACAGGCACAATGTTGGTGGTATCTCTCCAGGAGTTTGAGGTGTCTGTTACACATTGTCCATGTTTCTGACGCATACAGGAGAACAGGAACCATGGCTGCTCTATTAACCATGAGCTTGGTGCTGGATTTGAGGTCTCGAGCTTCGAGCACTCTGTTCCTCAGCCATCCAAAGACTGCACTAGATCATTAGAGTCAATGCTGAATTTTATCATCCGTGTCATATTGCACAAAACTACCAAATCTCATGTTACAGACTTTTTAGATGTATATGGAGAAAATTTTAAAGTTAAACATTGCATCTTGAAAATATCCCAGCCCATTGCTTGAAATAAGACAGAAGATCACAAGATCATAAGAGATAGGAGAAGAAGTAAACCATTCAGCTCTTCAAGCCTGCTTCATCGTTCAATAAGGTCATAACTATCAAATTAAGGCCTTAACTCCATTTTTCTACCTCTCCCCATAGCTACTGACTTCCTTGTAAATCAAAAATCTGTCCCACACAGCCATGAATTGAATTGAAAATTTTATTGTCACAAGTTTTGGGAAATAGTGAGAAGTATTTTTTCTCATGTGCTGTACAGATAAATGTACAGTTCATAGAGTATACAGAGGAGAAGGAAAGGAGAAGATGCAGGATGTACTGTTAAATTTACCAACAGGACAAAGAGAAAGATCAGTTTAATATATAACAGGTTCATTCAAAGTCTGACACCAGTAGAGAAGTGGGTTGGTACGTGTTTTCAGACTTTTATATCATTTTCCTGATGGAAAAAGGTGGATGGGAGTATGTGCAGGATTCATGGGGTCCTTGATTATGCTGGCTGCTTTTGCAAGGTAATGGGAAGTAGATACAGAATCAATGGATAGGAGGCTGGTTTGTGTGACGGGCTAAGCATTGTTCACATCCCTTTGTAGTTTTTTGCTGTCTTGGACAGAGTAGGAGCCATACCAAGCTGTTATACAACCAGAAAGAATGCTTTCAATGGTGTATCCATAAAAGTTGGTGAGAGTTATAGTTGACTTGCCAAATTTCCTTAGTCTTCTGAGAAAGTAGAGGCATTAGTGGGCTTTCTAAACTGTAGAGTGGAGGGACCAGGACAGGTTATTGGTGATCTGAACACCTATAAACGTGAAGCTCTCGACGATCTTTACTTCATCAACTTCGATGTAGACAAGGACATGTCCTCCACTATTTGTCTGAAGTTCATGTCTATCTCCTTCATTTTACTGACTCAGAATATAATAAATGGCTCAAGCTTCATGGAAAACATTGTGTGGGACTACTATCGGACCATCTGCAAGATATATGCTACAGTTAGGTTCTGTTTTGTATCAGATTCCTTTACGTGACCCATATTTGGCTCCATCAAATCCAAGGAGAGTAGGGCAAGTACACAACAAAGAGCCTGCTTGCTATCTACCAGTATTGAGTGTGAGAGAGAGAGGGATAGGGATGGCAAAGGGAAGGTGGTGGCCCAGTGGTATTGTCACTGGACTAGTAATCCAGAGTCCCAGGGTAATTTCTGAGGACCCTGGTTTGAATTCCATCATGGCAGATAGTGAAATTTGAATTCAATAAAAATATGGAATTAAAAGTCTAATGATGACCATGAAACCATTGTTGATTACTATAAATATCCATCTGGGTCACTAATGTCCTTTAGGGAATGAAATCTATTGCCCTTACCTGGTTTAGCCTAATGTGACTCCAGAGCCAGAGCAACGTGATAGATTCTTAACTGCCCTTAGAGATGGACAATAATTTCAAGTATGGGCACATCTGTGAATTAAAAAAAGGGCCCATTGGTGTAATCCTCATTGCAGCTGTTTATCTACATCTCTGACGGGGCCAAATACTGCACCATTCCTCTTTTTGCTTACAGAATTGTTCTAGTTGCTAGGGTGAGCAGGAGTTGGTGTGCTGTGAATCCTATGTTTGAGGAGCACTATTATATGGACGAGGTTTGATAGGGCAGTTCACCCTTTTCTGTTTTTTATTTTTACATCGTTCCTTTAACATCTGCAACATAATGTAGTCTCTCCACCCTCAGTTACATGAGAAGATGTTCTTTGACAAGATTTCAGCTCATTCTTCCATTTCCAAAGAAATGCAACTGGGCCCGTATATTTGGATTTGCAGCAGAATATCCAGCAGGCCTGTCGAGCGTGCAAAATAATAAACAAGATATTGGTGCAGTGCCGATGAGCTTCCAAGTTTGGGGTTAAGATTGGAGCGACATAGAGGGAGCTTTATCTTGCATCGAGCCTGTTCTTTATCTGGATTGAGAATGCTGGGTGTTGTCAGTAGATATAAGCAACAGAAAATGTCCCCTTCTTGTGCACTGCCAACCTGGCCTTGATAAAGATAAAATTAATCTACACGTGATGGCAAAAGGAATGACTTTTGCACCTCATTGTTCTCTGTTTCACCTCTCCACTGCAAAAGCAAAGCTTTGTGAAAATATATTTCATTAGAATGTGTCCCAGAAGGCTGTAATTACACATACAATGCTTTTGCCCTTACAGTCCGCTTAGTCTGTTAATGCTTCCCAGGAAGGTTGCCATATTATGTCTGACGCCAATCAACAATGGTTACAGAGGTGTTGGAACAGAAATTTCAACTAATTTGATTTTCTTTAAAAGCTAAAATATTCAGCAATGTTTGGCACCTCCACATTGAGTTATCAACACCAAGGTTTTTATGATTAAAGTGGGAGAGATATTTGTCTGTTCCCCAGTCCAAGGTTGGGGGCGGGGGTGGAGGGAGAAATGCTCTATATTAAATTACATGTTGCATTTGCAATCCCAGCACAACAGAAAGATAAAATCAAGAATAGAATCCTATATTAAATTGCTCAGGCAGTTTTCTGTAGATTTCAGGCATAAGTCAGTCACAATCAGAATTGTGTCAAGTGTCATTAATGAAAAGAAGCATGCCTTAATGAAAAACTGTTTAGCAAATTGCATTTTGGAGTGGAGAGGGAGGGGAAAGGGAGGACAACCAGAAAGAAACAGCAGTAAAAATGTGGGAATGATTGATACTGGACAAACTGGTCTCACTTACCTGAACATGGTTAGAATCATAGAATCATAGAATCCCTACAGTACAGAAGGAGGCCATTCAGCCCATTAGGTCTACACCAACCACAATTCTACCCAGGCCCTATTCTCACAATCCCACATTTACCCTGCTAATCTCCCTAATACTAGAATCAATTTAGCATGGCCAATCAACCTAATATGCACATCTTTGGAAGCATTTTAATTAAATTATTGCACAGAGCTTTATTTCCTAAGTAAAATTTGTGCATCTCAGGCAGTTGTTGTGGCACACTATTTATTATTAGCAATAAAAATGCCACAACGATATCTAAAGCAGCAATGTTAATATTGGTGCCAATGCCTTTGACAACATCGAACTGGTTTTTCTTTCGTAAATGTATATTTTTCTAAGCATGGCAAATGAATGCAGCTGAGAAAACTGAGTACAGGCCTGAGAGTTTGTGAGCGTGTGTGGGGGCAGGTGATGGGAGGAATGGGGGAAAGTGGGGTAGGATAGGATGAATTTGATGAAGGTGAGATGGGAGGGAGAGAGGATGTTCCTTCTTATTGCTTTTTCTACTTTTTTGCCGCATAGGAAATGGTTTTTCCTTTTCCACCGGGGAAGAGCAAGATGTTTGGTGAGGATGTATAAAATTAGAGAGATGAATACGTGGTTCAAGACTGGTGTGGGAGAATTGCATTCTGGTTTATTGGACACCGACTATCTCCCGCAGACAAAAGGACCACATCCAGACATGGCATCTTTCTTGAATTAAACAAAAGCGTGGGGAACAATCGTTCCCTGGTACATTCTCCATGGCAACATCTCAACCAATCAGAATTGACTTGTCCATCAATTAGCATATTTTCCTATCCTGTATGAATTGTACCTCCCTTTGATATTTGCCATTCTTGTGTTATCCTGATGAGTGCAAGACAAAAAATTTTAGCAGCATGTCTTTTTTTTCAGCAATACAAGTAAGGAGTTTTATAGGAGTTAATTAGGAGTCGCAATAAGTTATGGGACAGGAAGTTACAAAGAGGCACAGCAGCTAAATATGTGTGCACAACAATGGCAGATGGTGTTCAATGTGTGAACCATCCACTTTGGAACTGAAAAAGACAAACGGAATACTTTTTGACTGATTGAGGAACACTGGGATTTAGGTGTCCCTATCACAAACTACCATGTACTTTTTTAATAGTTTCATGGGATTCGGGCTTTACTGGCAAACCCGCATTTGTTGCCTATCCCTAATTGTCTTTGAACTAAATGGCTTCCTCGATCACTTCAGGGGGTAAAGTCAATCACATTGCTATAGCTCTGGAGCACATGTAGGCCAGACCGATTAAGGACGACAGATTTCCTTTCCTAAAAGACATTGTTAAAACCCACCTGGTTCACCAATCACCAGTGATTCCATAATCACCATCCCTGAGACTAAATTTATATTCTAAATTTATTGATTGAATTGATTGAACTGGTGTGGTAGAATTTGAACATAAGTTTCCAGAACATTGTCCTGGGCTTCTGGATCACTGCTTGGTAACATTGGCACTACTCAATCTGCTTCGTATGAAAGTGCAAAAAGTAATCAGAATTAAATAAAAAGAGAAAATGCTGGAAAATCTCAGCAGGTCTAACAACATCTGCGGGGAGAGAATAGAGCCAATGTTTCGTGTCTAGATGACACTTCGTCAGAGCTGTATCTTAGTGTTTAACTCACTGCCGCTTCTTTTCTAGAAATGCCTTCCCTGAAGAAGTACAGAGGTTTAAGGTGCTGGGCAGCAAATACAGAGGGAATGTTAGAGGTAAGTTTTTCACTCAGAGGGTGGTAAGTGAATGGAATCGGTTGCCGTCAGTGGTAGTAGAGGCAAACTCGCTGAGGTCTTTTAAGAGACTTCTGGATGAGTACATGGGATTTAATGGGATTGGGAGTTACAGATAGGTCTATGGCCTGGTAAATATAGATATGATCGGCATAACATGTGGCTGAAGAGCCTGTTTGTGTTCTATGTTCAATTCCAGTCTCAAGGGACATAATGGCCTTCTGTTGATATTATAGATAAAATCCTGCAGACTATTTTTTGAGTACTAATTTGATTTAATTTAATACTGCCGTTATTTTGTACAGAGGATAATTTTTAATCTACAAAATAGATTATTAATATATAAGCTAAATTCAAAATTTGACTTTTTATATATATTCTATATGATTTAGGTGGCACAGTGGTTAGCACAGCTGTTTCACAGTACCAGGAACCCAGCCTCAGACCGCTGTCTGTGTAGTGTTTGCACTTTACACCTGTGTCTGCATGGGTTTCCTCCAGATGCTCCAGTTTCCTTCCACAGTCCAAAGATGTGCAAATTAGGTTGATTGGCTGTGCTAAATTGACCCAAGTATCAAGGGCATGAGCAGGCTAAATGTGTGGCGTTATAGGAATAGAGCCTGGGTGGGACTGTGGTTGGTACAGATTTGATGGGCCAAATGGCCTCCTTTTGTACTGAAGCGATTCCATTCTAGGTATTTATAATATATAGAGAACAATATTTAAATTTCCAATTATAATTTTAATGGAAGGTTCAGAAGAAACTATCAGTGCTAGTATAAAACTGATCTATTCTAATAACACAGAAACAATCAATGCAGAAGAGAATAAACATCAATCCATTTATTATTTTTATGCAGGCTTATATAATTAGGACAATTGGAGATTTGTCAGTAAGCTCAACAGTCCTATTTCCCAGTGACGATAATGAAAACAAATGATTGTTGTCAATATTAGGAATGCTTATTCAGAAAAGCCCTTTACTCTGTAGATATATTTTAATATTTTGCATCCGTTTACTATATTAGCAATAATCACTATTTGTCAGGAATGTCCTTGGCAATAAAGACTCCTTGTTCTTACATTTAATCGGCCTTACGCAGTCCTGGGAAAGGGAGGCTGTTTCTTAATTGCTTCATTATTTGCAATAGATTTTCATGGACTGACAATAGACTTTAATCCTTTAATTAGTTTCTCTTGAGGAATGCATTTTCATTTGTGAAGTCCAAATAGATTCACAAGTACTCCAGTGACCCTAACCACTATAAATTACTCCAGATCTCAGCGAGCTTTGAAAAATCCTTCCAAAAATAGGATTGCTTTGTACATGGAGTATAAAATGTGAATTATAGAGTTGGTGTAGGTGATCATCATTTTGAATTGTGAACAAACATTGTGTGTTGATTGCCATGTGTAGTTTGCTCCTTGTCAGCATGTCTTTAACCCCAATGCATTTTCATGACAACATGGTCCATATCGCCAGCTAGTCTCTGACTTCCAAGGCAACTATAACCCTAAATGTGTTTTTGAGCTGTAATATTGAGGGTGAATCCTTATGTAAATAAAACCTCAAAGATGCTTTAATTAGCTGAAAAATGGGGAGGTTGATGTACATCCTGGGTGTGGGATAAATTTATATTATAGCATCCAAAAACAGGGGTCACCTTATACACTGCCATCCAGGGTGTATATTTATCTGTAAGAATTTGACACTGATAGAGACAGTGTATTGTGTCCCACGTGTTATAATGGAACAGTCAAAATAAATTCATTTTGATTTACTGGATAGGAACTTACATTGTCCTATAGTGACATTATCAGTCATCCAGCCTGTCCTGAAGAAGGAAGAAGACCTACATAGTAGTAATTTGTTAGAGGGATTGTTAATCATGTTTCTTTGGATGGGGTATGTAAAGTCACTTTCAATAACATTTACTCAGGTAATTTTACAGTCTGACTTTGCTAATGGATGCAACTATTTATCTCATACTCACTATTAAGAGGTTAACCATGTAATATTTGGCTTGAAATTTTAAAGCAGTTAAAACCCAAGGTGAAGGTTCCCTTCCCCCAATGTGTCAACCAGGTATGAGTAATTCATAATGTTCATGGAAACATGAGCATCAACATCCATAAATGTTCACCAGCAGTCAGTTTATGTCTGTTCATGAATATTCATGAACATTAAATGTCACCTTCTTGAGTTCATGAACATTAATGAACACTGATAAAAGCAATAAGTCCATGAAATTCTATGAACTCATTGTAACAAATCAATGGGCTGTCATGAATGTTTAAGCAAAATAGTCCATGAAAATCCATGAAATCCTCATGATCAATCTCATCATACTGAATCAATGAAGTCAAATCAATGTCCTTCCATGTAAAGCAATCAATGTCTTCTTTAACTTTACTAATACTGCAGAATAATAGTCATAGTTCACCATGATCCATGAACTCTCCATATCCAACAAGTGTTGACATCAGTTTTACTGAGTAATTAGTACATAATCTCCTATGGCACAAATTCACCTGAGGCGTGCAGAGTCCAGCTCAGAACACTGTAATATAACAGCAAAAATGATTGTGAATGAATATGACAATTGTATGATTAATGACTTCTAAACATCAACTAATCTTTCACTTACATCTCATTCACTTTAGAACTGGTCGGAACCAACATTTACTGTGGGTGGTGAGTATTAAAAATCATTTGCAATCAGTTTTAAATTAAATAGCATTATATCTTAAATTTCTTAAAATAGCAACTTCATCAATTATTAGTCAATAATTTTCTCTCTTTCATTGTTGACCAACCTGATATGTGTCGACGTGCTTTCTCTTTGTTTCATATTTCCAATATTTGCGGTGTTTCAATTTGTGAATTGTTGCCCAGAATCATTACTGCGGGTGCACCCTTAATCAGAACTTGAAGCAGCAGAGATGGTGAGTATCTGGTGCATGTTAATCATATTAAAATTATTAAAATATATGCAAATCAGTTTTGTGCTCATTGTGGGCATGAATCTGGTAACGTCACTGGGAAGGGATGGCCAATGAAGCTGATTTACATATATTTAAATAGATTGGAATATTAACCTAGCCCTTCATTTTATAATGCATTTTTATTATATATTCACACTGCAAAGTGTCAGATTGGTCATGAGAATCCCCCCCAGAATATGAAGGCAAGTCCTGCCCCCGGGAAAGAAGTTAATAGCCAGGCAATGTCCTGGAAATTCCCCCTGGCACAGGTTGCACCGTGCCAAACCAATAGTGCCAAAGGGCAGTGCTGGGGCAGTGTCAGGAACGGGCATTAATGGGAGCTTCTTGAAGGGAGGAAGGGGGATTCATTTGCATGTGGTGGTAGCCAAGAGCAGATGTGGTGAGGGGGGGTGGGGGGGTGGTGCAGTCAGATGAGGGGAAGCTGCTGAGACCTCCATGGTGGCTGGGAAGGAGGATCATTCATATTCTGATCAGGGTGTCCATGGAACATGGCACCTGACCTCAGTGCAGCTGGGTTTTGCCAGTGTGTTGATGCCCGCCCTCCTACATGACAGCATGGGACACACAGCTGTTTTTTTTCTATGACAGAGTGTAGTGTGATCTGGAGAGAAAACCTATTTGTTTCTCAGGAAAGAAATATACCACTTTGCACAATGGAACCAACACTCTAAATAATGTACAATTAACAGTGGATGGTATGTTTTGAAGGGTAATGTTTGGACCTCAGCACTGTGATTTTCTGCCATGTTAAATCACAATCTTGTTGTTTTTATGCCAAGCTTCCAAATGCAAAATCATAAATTGAGGGTGGAGGAGAGAGCACTGCAGAGGGGGGGGGGGGGGGGGGGGGGGGGGGGGAGGTGGCGGAGCTGGGATAGTGGGTGAGGGTTAATTACTTTGGGCTGCAGTTTGTCCACATTATAGACAAAGCCAATTTTAACGAATGCTGCTTCGCTTTGTGGCCTGACATATTGACTGGGAGTTATATTTATTTCAGATTTACTATTGAGTGGTCAATTGTGTCAATCTAACCCTGCTGTGTTGACACTGCCTAGTTCTCCAGGACTGGTTTAGGTTCTGTGTTTCTGAAAGGACATTCTCTGTGATGTCAGTTATTATGATAGGAGGCATTTGCTATTTTACATTGCTTGATATTTCATAAAGCTGAAAGATAATCAAGGATTAGCTTGGTCTGGCATCATTAAATTCAACTTTGCATTGCTTTACAAGGTTTGACTAAACATTTGAAAGGAGTGTATTTGTGTCCAATTTTATTCTGAATTTCTTTCAGCTCCCTGGTTGAAATGGTAGGGAATAACCTTTTACCAAGTTTCTGCCAATGTTACTCTTATGCGGCATCTTGGTATTCCCAAAGAATGGTGTGTTTGATCCATAGATCTCGCCCACAGCTAAGCGCATTGTTATAAATATCGAGCTCATACTTCTTAATAATAGTTGAAGGGTAATTTTTAGTTTCTAGAAGATTAACGGGTTTAAACACAACTAAAGCAGTTTGAAGACAATTACAAGTTTGGGGCCATAGGGTCCTATGGGGTTAACAGGGAAACATCCTTGTCGCATCAACCCTGTCAAGCCCTGTAAGAATTTTGTATCCTTTACTGAGATCATTGCTCATTCTTATAAACTATGGTGAATCCAGGCCCAGCCTCAACCCTCCCCTCAAAGGACAGTGCCACCATCTTTTGTTGCACTCTGTCTGTGGCTAATATATCCTTTCTTAGATAAGGAGACCAAAATTGTAATCCAGGTGTGGTCTTACCTAGGCTCTATACAATTGCAACAAGACACCTTTACTCTTGTTGTTAAATCCTCCTGCAATAAAGGCCAACATATCATTTGCCTTCCCAATTGCTTGCTGCACCTGCGTGTTAGCTTTCAGTAATTCATGAACAGCGATATCGAGGCTCCAATCATTCAGAAGGGATTGTGTAAAAGGTAAAGTCACCATAGTCCCAGATGACTATTGGCTGCACTCCTCTTTGAGGGGAAGAACTGACTGGGGGTGATTTAACACTTCAAGCGAAAGGCAAGTTGAGAAGGTGGGGCCTTTATGAATAGCTTCAGCAGGTTTAGGAATTGAACCCAGGCTATTGGCATCACTAACCAGCACATTGTGGGTTAATTTATTTAAACTAGGCATATAGTTGTACATGGATAGAAAATTTGAAAATATCAACAACAGAGCTGAGTGTGCTGCATTCTGCTCAAAAGTGAAACTGAGACTGGATCATATGATGCATTCCTCTTCTAGAGATGTCGTGCTTTTATACCTTAATGGGATATTACAACATTCCACTTTTTCTGATGCACGAGCTTCAAAAGTGAATGATTGCATGTAATTCATCACTGAGAACTACATAACCATGTTCTCATCCAACATCCACAGGAACACGTTCTATTTAGCAATCACTAGCAAATGATTGGACATAGAAGAAACCATGGTTGATTTTCCTGCACGCTTCCCCACAATCTGTCTTACTAGAGATTCTCAAATCATTTGTCCTTCTTTAACCATTGCCCCAGCTGAGATCAGCTTAACTTTTCACTGACTGAAGACCAATTGCTATTAAAACGGTGGATTTGCCCTGCAAGTCTTTGAGCACGCTCTGTCTTTTATCTCAAAGTTCACACAACACATTTATTCCAATTATATTTGAATTAACAAAACCACAGGTGAAAAATTTAGAAACAATATTATTATATTAGACCAGCAGTCTGATAAAACCAAACAACCTGAAGCTTACATTAATCACATTGAACTCACTAATATATTGCCTCTAGGTTTGAGTTTTGCTGTACCAATCCACACCAAAACCTACTCAATAATATTTCCTAAAGGGAACACAAGCCTGGTTTCAGCAGCAGGTGGCTGGTACTTTCATCTTGATCCTTTTCAATATTTTCTGAATGTGCAGAACATTTCATTATTTGCACTGGTATTGTAATATCCCTGAAAATAGAAATTAAGATGCAGCATGGACAAAGAGTGATATGGTGCACAACGGTTAGCACTGCAGCCTTACAGTGCCAGGAAGTGCGATCAAATCTGGCCTCGGGTCACTGTCTGCATGGAGCTTGCACATTCTCTCCATGTCTATGTGGATTTCCTCTGGGTGCTCCGGTTTCCTCCCACAGTCTAAAAATGTGCAGGTGAGTTGGATTAGCCATGATAAATGTGTGGCGTTACAGAGAGAAGGTGAGGGCAATACTCTGTCAGAGAATCGGTGCAGATTTGATGGGCTGAATGGCCTCCTTATGCACTGTAGGGATTCTATGAAATTTTCCTGATTAGCAATTCATGAACTGTAACGGGAATGATACTCATTAATATTCGTTGTTGTTGCTCATCCTTCAATATCGAACCCTTTGCAGTGAGTCCTTTGATGAGTGATGAGATAATTTTTGCTGGAATTAACATCCACAGATTGAACAGATTGGATTCTTGATATACCCATGGGTAATTCCTTAATAATGTACCTATACACACAGAACATGGAGCAGGGGATGAGGTCATGGAAAAAAAACACATGCTGATCTGAATTTGAACCATAAACTAATCTGCAGCTAATTCACCTGTGCTTGTAGCTGTAATATTACAGTTTCTGTGAACAAGCTTTGGCTAAAACATTTTCCCATCCTTACACAGCAGATCCACCCCTCTGCATGTGATCTACAGAAGTATCATTGGGAAAGTCAGTATCATTTATCACAGTGCTGTCATGAATATGAATAAAAAATATGCACTAAAATATGACTTAAAAATGATCCAAGTTTTATATTTTAAAACAGACACAAATCCTGAGAATGGCCGAGAATGTGACAGGAATAGCTGCAATAAATGACAATCGAACCCCTCCCTGTGTCATCTCAATATGAGACAGCAATATCACAGCTGACAGAGGGACAAGTAACAGTTTGATTTGAATTTTGATTTGACTTGATTTGATTTGATTTATTATACTCATTGTATTAAAATACAGTGAAAAGTATTGTTTCTTGTGTGCTATACAGACAAAGCATACCATTTATAGAGAAGGAAAGGAAAGGATGCAGAATGTAGTGTTACAGTCACAGCGAGGGTGTAGAGAAAGATCAACTTAATGTGAGGGAGGTCCATTCAAAAGTCTGACAGCAGCAGGGAAGGAGCTGATTTTGAGTCCGTTGGCACATGACCTCAAACTTTGTATCTTTTTCCTGATGGAAGGAGGATATCTAGGGTCCATGGGGTCCTGACTGCTTTGCTGAGGCAACAGGAAGTATAGACAGAGTCAATGGATAGGAGGCTGGTTTGTGTGATCGACTGGGCTACATTCATGACCTTCTGTAGTTTCTTGTGATCTTGGGCAGAGCAGAAGCCTTATTAAGCTATAAAACAAGTAGAAAGAATGCTCTCTAAGGTGCATTTGTAAAAGTTGGTGAGAGTCATAGCAGAGATGCCAAATTTCCTTAGTCTTCTGAGAAAGTTGGTGGGCTTTCTTAACTAGTGTCAGCAAGAGGAGACTAGGACAGGTTGTTGGTGATGTGGACACCTAAAAACTTGAAGCTCTCAATCCTTTCTATTTCATCCCTGCTAATGTATTCAGGGGCATGTTCTCCTTTATGCTTCCTAAAGTTGATGACAATCTCCTTCGTTTTGTTGACATTGAGGTAGAGATTATTGTCGCCACACCTGTTCACCAGATTCTCTGCCTTATTCCTGTACTCTTTCTCATCATTGTTTGAGATCTGACCCACTACTGCGGTGTCCCATTGTTTAGAGTCTAGCAACAGTTTGTTCCATTGTCACTGACCAGGAAGACCTCGGAATCATAGAATCTGTACAGTGCAGAAGGAAGCCATTCGGCTCATTGGATCTGCACTAACTCTTTGACAGAGCATCCCAGCCCTGCCCTATCCCTGTAATCCTATATATTTACTACACTAATCCCGCTAACCTACACATATGGTGAAACTAATGGGCAATTTAGCATGGCCAATCCACTAATCTGTACATTTTTGGAGCATGGGAGGAAACACATGCAGCCACAGGGAGAATGTACAAACTCCACACAGTCACGGAAGGTTGGAATTGAACCCAAGTCCCTGGTACTGTGAGGCAACAGTGCTAACCACTGTGCAATCAGGGTGGCAGTGGGTATGAATTGGATGCAAACATGGGTGGAGCCCACACTATATCTCCTGCTAGTCTGCTAACCAAGGCAGAAATACTCACCAGTTTTCCCATCAAGAAGCAGAGAAGTAAATAGAGTAGACAGGATAGCTAACCATGTTTAAAGGCTGGTGCAGAGATCAGCCCAGCTGGTTATATCTGACATAGAGGCAGGAGAGACTCCTCCCACCAGGGCCCAGAAAAACAGGCCCAGCTCCGGGAGGAGATGAACTAAATGTGGGAGCACCATCCAGTAGGGACTAGCGACAGTAGCTGGAGCTCCTCAGTTGTTCTGGTGTCCAATCCAGGTGCTTCCAGAAAGTTCTGCTTGATTACTGAAACATTATTGCAGTGACCCGTGCTGATACTGACCTAATACCTCAGCTGGCAGACTACATAGAAACGGTATAAATCAGTCCATATTACAAAGGTAGATTTACATAAAGGATGCTGGCAGGTTCCTTTGGCTGATCATGCGAAGGAAACTTCCACTTTTGTAACTCCAGATGGGTTATACCAGTATTGAGTTCTACTCTTTGGATTCTCCAATATCCCAGTTACTTTCCAAAGGCTGCTGAATCAGGTAGTAGCAGGCTTGTCCAATTGCATAGCGCACCTCCCAATGTACAGCGACATCTGGGAAACGCACATAGAGTAACTGGAAGCCTTCTTCCAGAGAGTACAGTCAACTGACCTGTAGTTCACTAAAGCTAAAGTACCTGTCTAGGACATGTGGTGGGGCAAATATAGATACTTCCCAGGGCTGCCATGGTATAAGACATTGCCCAGTTCCCCATTCCCACCACAAAAAGAAATCATGAGGTTATTGGGCATGTGTGGGTTCTACTGTAAGTTGTCCCAAGCTTGGGCACATTCACCACCTCATTGATGGAGCTACTACAGCAAAAAGCAAAGGTAGTGTGGATTCAGAAATGCCAGATAGCTTTTAAAAAGTTGAAGGCCTTCATAAACTTCATAAGGGAACCTGTTCTTGCAGCCTCTGATTTTAACAGAGCTTTTAAAATAGCCACTGAGGTAAGTGACATCAGGGTGGGTGTGATCCTCCTATGGGAGAATCAGTGAGGACAGAGAGACCAATCAGGCACTTGTCTGAAAAGCTCAACAAGTTTCAGAAACACTATTCCATTATAGGGAAGGAAATGCTACTCAAACATATTGAGATGTATGTCCAAAACGGATAGACAGAGATCACAGTCTACACTGACCATGCTGTGGTAACTCTTATGGAAAGGTTTAAAACCCAGAATGCCAGGCAATTCCATTGGGGTTTGATGCTCCAACTGTATCGTTGAAAAAACACCCACTTTCTGGGATATGAATGCAGACATCCTGTCCATTCACTCTATACTTTCCTTCTGCAGTAGACCTTCCAAATTGCATCACCTCTGATTAATTAATTCCATCTGCCATCTTTCGGCCCAGGCCTCCAGCTGATTTATAACATTTGGCAATCTTCCTCACTATCCGCTACTCCCCCAATTTTTGTATCATCTGCAAATGATGACTTACATTTTCCTCCAAATCATTTTTACGTATTACAAACAATAAAGGCTCAACACTGATTCTTGTGGAATATCACTTATCACAGACCTTCACTTAGAAAAGTACCCTTTCATTACTACTCTCTGTTTTCTATGCCCAAGCCAGTTTTGTATCCATCTTACCAGCTCACTTCAGATCCCATATGACTTCATTTTCTGTGTCAGCGTACCGTGAGGAACTTTATCGAAGGCTCTCTAAAATCCATGTATACAACACCCACTGCCCTGCAAGTTTTTCTTGTCGCTTCCCCAAAGAGCTCAATCAAGTTTGTGAGACACGAGCTCCCCTTCACATTCTGCCTATTGCAATAAGTCTATTCTCTTCCTGTCCCTAGCAATCATTACCAGTAATTTCCCCACCACTAATATAAAGCTCACAGGCCTGTAATTTCCCACATTGTCTCTTCTGTCTTCTTAAACAGAGGAACAATGTTAGCTACTCTCCAATCCTCTGGTATCTCACCCATGGCTAAAGAGAGTACAAGATTTTGGCCCAAGCCTCAATGACTTTTTCCCTCATCTTTCTGGCGTTGACCTTATCTGGCCCTGGGGTTGACTTTATCTGGCCCTGGGGTTGACCTTATCTGGCCCTGGGGACTTGTCCACCTCAACATTTTTCAAAATCTCCAATATTTCCTCCTTTTTATCTTGGAAAAGATAAAAAGATTGCTCATTTGAAAAGAAGTCTCATCTGAATTAAAAAGTTTGGAAAAGATATTCAAATGAAAGGGAATCTTTATTGATAAAACTTGTTGCTCCCCAGCAGAGAACAGGTTGAATAAAGGTGTGCCAGTTACCCTCCTCATCCGGGTTTGTAACTGCTTGGGGTGTCCCAGCTGAATGGTGACAAATCAAAGTCTCACCTGGATCAAGGACTTTTGGGAAACGATATTCGGAGCTGGTCGTAACAATATCTCGCAATTTCATGAGAATTAGTCTCAAACCAACAAATCACAGTTGAAAGGGCACTGGGAACGACTCATTCCGATTTTTTATATCTTTTAAATGAGTCACATTTGAGGTGTGATCTGTTCAGGGGACTTGATATTTCTACAATTTCTACATTATTATTCTATTTTATTTCCAGCAAAGTTCGAACGTGCTGATGTGGATGGTGTACTGTGGTTCTTGTTGCAAAAGGCACCGCCCAATTTCAGTTCCATTGAAGTGAATGATAAAGAAAGTAAAACAATATATCACCAAAATAACCAGGACCAAACAATAAAAGGGCGGTACAGTGGTTTGCACTGCTGCCTCATAGCACCAGGGACGCAGGTTCACTGTGTAGAGTCTGTATGTTTTCCCTGTGTCTGCGTGGGTTTCTTCCAGATGCTCCAGTTTCCTCCCACAGTGCTGGTTAAGTGCATTGGCCATGCTAAATTATCCTTCCGTGTACCCAAACAGGCACCAGAGTGCAGCAACAAGGGGATTTTCACAGTAACTTCATTGCAGTGTAAATGTAAGCTTATGTGTGACAAATAAATAAATTAAAATCAAGTACACACAATGCATAATAGTCACATGTCTGAACTCTGGCTAACTCTACTGCACTTGCTTGTACCCAGGGGGTTACAGAGGGTATCTATTGACCATTATCACCAAACCGGGAATCAACTTTGGTTCAGTGAAGAATGAAGAAGGAGCAACATCAGGCATATCTTAAAATAAGTGTCAACTTGGTGAAGCTACAATACAGGATTACTTGCGCATAAAGCAACAGTAAAAGTTACTAAGGGGCATAACTATAAAGTTCATGGTGGGAGATATAGGAAGGATGTTTGAGGTAAATTCTTCACTCAGAGAGTGGTTGAGGTGTGGAATAGACTGCCTGCTGTGATAGTGGAGTCAGACACTTTAGGAACTTCCAACCAATTATTGGATAGGCACATGGAGCACATCAGAAGGATAGGGAGTGTGATAGCTTGATCTTGGGTATGGACATAGCTCGGCACAACATTGAGGGCCAAAGAGCCTGTACTGTACTGTTTCCTGACTGTGTTTCTGTGTTTCTATTATATCAGAAAAAGCTCATAACAATCTAGAGATCGAGCTTGGGACTATCTGATAGGATCAGATTAGAAGCATCATTTTCTTCACCAGGTCTTATTTCTGTCTCTTCTCTGGGAGAATCCTGCAGGATGAGATGTCAGCTGGTGTGGTGTAGCACTAACCATGGACTTTGCCTTAGTAGGGAGCTTACAGGTGAATAATTAGATTAGCTAATATCTCATTCAGGGAGCATAAGGACATTCAAAATCCAGATTCCTCCCCAGCTATGAACAAGTTTATGGAAAATTTGTCAATTTTGGGAAAACATTTTAGCAATGGAAACATAGTGAGACATGTAATAGTTAACACTGTGGAAAGTGGCCTCAGGATGTTGAAGCTAGGTAAAATTCATTTAATAACCCCGATTAAATTTGAATAATATTAAAATAAACAAATCACCCTTCAGCAAATGAAAAATTAAACTACTGCTTCAACTGCTGCTCCTTAATAAAGTTATCCCGGAATTTTTAGAGGTTTTTGGAAGTGTGGCATAGCAGCACAGTGGTTAGCACTGCTGCCTCACAGTGCCAGGGACCCAGATTCAATTCTGGCCTCAGGTTACTCTGCAGAGCTTGAATTTTTTCCCTGTGTCTGCCTGAGTTTCCTTTGGGTGCTCCAGTTTTCTCCCACACTCCAAAGATGTATGGTTAGGTTGATTGGCCATGCTAAATTCACCCTAGTGTCAGGGGAATTAGCAGGGTAAATGTGTGGGGTTACGGGAATAGGACTTGGGTAGGATGTGGTCAGTACAGATTTGATGGGCTGAATGGCCTTAGGAACTGTAGGGATTCTATGATTGTTAAATTACTGATGCAAACCAATGATGTGTAATGTAAAAATCATTAAAATATTAACACATCAAATGACATTTAAAATGGATGACGTGTGAATCATTTCTCATCTCCCCTTCCCAAGTCTCTCCATTCCTCTGAAAAATAGTAGCTGATTCCAAAGAAACTAGTTCACATTTTCTTGAGAGACAAATGTGAAAGAGGAGGATGTGGATGTGGATTGTAGCTACGTTCACTCTTGTCTGCCTTTGATGGTTATGAGAAGAATGAGGCTGTACAATTATTTGGAAAGTGTGGGAAAGATCATGTTTAAATCGAAAGACATTGAAGAGTTTGTGATGTATGTTGGCTGATGTAACATCCCTTTCATCTCATCTGGGAATTAACTGTGAATTAAGCAGAGGTGAAAAGTGTGAATTCTGTATTCTCTTTTAAATTTTAAAAATCTGAAATGAAATCAGCCTTCAGTTGAACTGAAACAGCAAAATTTAGCATAACTGGAATTTTAAACTTGCTCAGTTCAGTGGCTGAGTGAATAAACACAGAAAATTAACATAAACTGTCATACGAATGCAAGGGTAGCTTTGCGTTTTGTGTGAACTGTGCAACTCAATCCTGTTTGTACACTCAAAGCAGCAAAAGTATTATATTTCCCAGGGCAGGACTGTCATCCTTTATCTTGATAAACACTCGCACTGTACCATTTTATTTGGAGCGTATTGACATGAAAAATTAGTAGTTTTTCAATTATTTAAACATTACAGCTCCTAGGCTGAAGGCTAAATAGCTCAGAGTGTAGAAAGCTGACAGTTCAAATTTTCTTTGCATAATCTGAAATTGGGTCTGAATTTCAGCCTTGTAAGGTGACACTAAAGGGCTGAAGATTATGGGCACTCGTAAATTTTATCATCCTTGCTTTTCCCTCAGCCCCATTCATCTCTCTAAACTCAGGTGGCTGAATTGTGGAAATCTATCTCCAGCTGTGCACTGGCCACCCACAGCAAGATCACAAGCCCATGGAGGATACGCTGATATGAGATGAAGGCAGTGATTTAGTACAGGTCTTAAAGGGACATACCCCAGTAACAAACCATCTGTTCTACTCAGCAATGTGTGAGTAAACTAAATTGAATTGCTTTTTAACTTCTGTGCAATCATTTTGCCATCATTAGTTATATGATGTATTCAATTATATCAAAGTAACCAGGTTATTAAAGAATGACTGTATTGAGAAAGAGCCCAGTTTGCACCAGCATTGCTACCATTTTGACTGATATATTATGTAGAATTGCTCATTGATGTGAAACATTAACTCTTTCCTTCTCCAAGATACTACCTAATTTACTGAGGGCTTTCTGCAGTTTCTGTCTCTATTTCAGATTTTCAGCATCAGGGGTAATTCACTTTTGCATCTCTTTTCTGTGAACGTTGCATTTTTGTTTGCACTTGAAGCTGAAGGGGTTAATAAGGAGCAGAGATCCATCTCTTTATACCTTTGTATGAGGAAGGAATGAATGATTGTGGTAGCACAGAGGATACACAAACAGTCTGGGAGCTGAAAAGGCTCCGAAATCTAACAGGCAAGGCTTGTCAACAATTTCCCAAAACAGGGTTTGGTTTTTGATTATTGAAAAACTATAAAAGTCTGATATTTTTGTCAAGAACTCTTATTCAGACAGTTGTAGTTAAGTACTCTGTAATATCAGGAACATCTGGAGTCTGTAGCCTGGAAAAGAAAGCCCTTGAAATGCAGCGATTGCGTGTCAATCACAGACCTAAGTGTTAAGCCCCAATTTACATATTCAATGGGCATGTCGCTAGCTTCAGACAAGTGATCAACCCATCCCAGAGAGCAGAGCATTTCTGCTCTGGGTGAAACGAGTGTGTGACACCTGCTATACTAATCCTCAGTTCACACCAGTAAAACTGGTGCAGTGTGATCCAATTCCTAGGTTATATTTTCTTTAGGAGAAGCTGCCTGTGTACATGCTGACGTGCTAACCCTAACACATCCACAAGACTCCTGTATTTATGTAGGCAAGATATAGATCTGTTTAAATGGAAACATATTAAAAATCTGAAGATGGTAACATTAACTACTTGTATTTTGTATCTTGCTTTTAATGTAATAAAATGTCCCTTGGCAAGTAATAGGGCCATTATAAAACAAAATTTGACAACAATCATAGAACCTACACTGCAGAAGCAGGCCATTTGGCCCATCAAGCCTGTACCTTCAACAATTCCATCCAGGTCCTAACCTCGTAACCTCATATATTTACCTTCCTAATCCCCCTGACACTCAGGATCAATCAACCTAACCCGCACATCTTTGGACTATGGGATGAAACCAGAGCACCTGGAGCAAACCCACGCAGAGATGCAGAGAATGTGCGGACTCCACACAGACAGAGCTGGAACTGAACCTGGGTCCTTTGCACTGTGAGGCAGCAGTGTTAACTGTTGTGCCAGCTCGCGGCTCAACAAGTCACATAAGGAGATAGAACAGCTCAGTCAAAGAAGTTTGAACAAGGGTCTAAAAGAAGGAAAGAGATTACAGAAGCAGAGAGGTTTAGGGAAAAAAAGACCAAAACCTGGAACTTTGCTAGCTGAAGGAATGATCACAAAGAAAATCCAGGCAGCGTGCCTTAATGACAATGATCCAGTGGCTCAGACATCCATCATTATGAAATGCTTCAAAAGATTAGCCATGGCACGAATCAATTCCAGCCTCCCAGTTTGCCTGGATCCACTACAGTTCACCAATTGCCACAAAAGGTCCACAGCAGACACCATCTCCCTGGCCCTGCATGAACATGGATAACAAGGACAGCTATGTCAAACTCCTATTTATTGACTACAGCTCAGCCTTCAACATCATTATTTTTACAAAACACATCTCCAAGCTCCATGGCCTGGGCCTTGGCTCTTCCCTCAGTGACTGGATCCTGAAATTCCTAACCCACAGACCACAATCAGTAAGGATAGGGAACAACACGTCCTCAACATTGGTGCCCCTGTGTCCTCAGTCCTTTACTGTACCCCTTATACACCCACGACTGTGTGGCCAAACTCCCCCCAAACCGATTTTTAAGTCTGCTGATAACACCACCATAATGGATCAAATGTCAAACAATGACAAAATGGAGTTCAAGGGTGGGATAAAGAATCTGATGAACTGGTATGATGACAATAATCACTCTCTCAATGCCAACAAAACAAAGGAGATAATCATTGACTTCAGGGATCATAAAGGAGGACATGCCGTTGTCTACGTCAATGGGGATGAAATAGAAATGGTCAAGAGCTTCAATTTCTAGGTATCCAGATCACCAACAACATGTCCTGGTCCCTCCATGCTGATGTTACAGTTAAGAAAGTCCACCAAAACCTCTATTTCTCAGGAGGCTAAAGAAATTTGGCATGTCCACTATGACTCCCATCAAATTTTAAGATGCACCATAGAAAGCATTCTTACTGGTTGCATTAAGCTTGGCGTAGCTCCTCCTCTATCCAAGACTGCAAGAAACTGCAAAGGGCTGTGAATGGAACTCAATCCATCACACAAACCAGCCTCCCATCCATTGACTCTGTCTATACTTCCTGCTGTTTTGAAAAAGCAGTCAGCATAATCAAGGACCCCACGCACCCCGGACATTCTCCTTTCCATCTTCTTCCATCCGGGAAAAAGGTACAAAAGCTTGAGGTCCTGTACCAACCGACTCAAGAACAGCTTCTTCCCTGCTGCCATCAGACTTTTGAATGAACCTTCCTCACATTAAGTTGATCTTTCTCCCTAGCTATGATAGTGCAGAATGTCATGTTACAATCTCATTTACTTCTCTATGAATGGTATGCTTTGTCTGTATAGCGCAAGAAACAATACTTTTCACTGTATACTAATACATGTAACAATAATAAATTAAAATCATCATCAATATAGGTGTGACTAAAACTGGGAATGCACAAGAGGTCAGCATTAGAATTGCAGTAAAATTCTACAATTCAGGATCAAATATGTCAACATTTAGAAAGATTCATTTTCCATCCTTGACCCAAGTTCAAATGTTTCCACAGTAACTTCCTGAAAATTTCTCTGTCTAAATAATTGACCACTGTAGCAACAATCCTGAATTCGTTTTGTGAAATAACATAATATAATTCTAAACTGCAGCTGAACAAAACAACGCAAGCCTTTACTTACTTCATGATTGGTCAATTTCTTATTCGCTCATTCCAACTCAATGATTTAGCAGCAGGGGAATTGTGAATGGCTGGCTCCAGTTGCTATTATATATGTGACAAATGAGCTGGTTGGCTAACCGGGGCAGAAGTGAGTGGTTGTGAGGAAGTGTGGAACTAAAAATTGATTTGATGCAGTGTGGTAGGTGTAATTTCAAAGATTTCTTTGGTCAATTTAAATCCCACTTTTCCTTCATGACTCCTCAGGGAAAGATTTTGGCTGCTATAATTCACGATGAAGGAATGAGTGAAGTGAATGTTTTAAGCATAATTCTCCAGTTAAATAGAGTATTTAAATGATGTTGTAGGCAAAATGTAAGTCCTTTTCCACTGGGTCCGTTCTGTATATAGATCTCCAGAGAACCAGGTAATTTCTCAGAAGAACGGATCAATATATTTTGCCTATAATACACCCATCAAAAGTAATTGACTGTGTGAACTGGTTTAAGATATTTCAATGACATGATCAAGCAAAATATCACAAGCATTTATTATGGTGGAATTATCAGTTGTCACATTTGTTATTTATCAATAATGAATAAATCACTCTTAGTTTATTCCTGTGAAAACAGTTTTAGATTAGACAGAAAACTTTTTGTCAAGTTCCAAATGAAAGGATTCTGTTTAAATGAAAGGTAATGGCAATCTGGAACAGAACTTTGCTTAGTCGTGATTTTCTCATCAGAATCAGCGGTTCTGGGTTTGACTCCTACTCTAGACAGCTCTTGCCGGAGAGCAGAGCTCTGGCCTTTCCCTAGCTGGTCAATTTCTAACCTCTAATGGGAACGGAGTGGCAGCTGCATGATCAAATTAACTAGCTCTCTCTGGTTAGGCTAAGTGTTCACATACATAAAAATGGGTCCCTGATTCAGAAACAGTTCAAAACACAAACTGATGGAGATAAAAGATTGCAACAAATGGGCGATGTTAAGAGAAAAAGAATGCATCAAAGAATTGAGATAAGGTAAATTTAAAGAACTGAAATCAAAAATTAAAGCAGACTTAGGGAGTGAGCTTCTACAATCATTTCCCCTGTTTGTCTATAATCCTCATCATTGGCAGCTGAAATCTACAGGAAGCAGTCAAATATGCTAACAATACAAAATGGAAAAGCATTAGTGACTCAGAATGTAACAAAGTTTATTAAAGTTTTAGATTTGATGCAACTGGGCAGATAAAAGCAAGTGAAATTTCACACTAACAATTATTGAACTTGGGTCTAAAACTGTAATAACTGATCAATGAATTAAACAGTGCTTCAGGAACTGACCTGGAAGCTATAGCAGACATAGCAATCTAAATAGCTAACAGAATGTTACTGCATACATAAAGTATAGTATATCCATAGATGACAAGATACTAGACACTTTTAGAGAGATCGGCACTTCAGTAAATCAAGGTAATGTTGATTTTATTTGTTTGGTTTCTGCAGTAACATTCTATGATGGATGACTATTTGCTATTAGGAAAATCCTGTTTGATTTTTGCAATTAACATGATGGATTCACATAGAAAATCAGTAGGTCAGGCACTTTGGGGGTAAATGTAAAGATTTGCATTTCTGTAGTACCTTTCACTATCTCAGAGCACTTTACAGTCAAAGAAACACTTCAAGTGTAGTCATTCTTGTACTGTAGGGAAGCGCAGCAGTCAATTTGTAAAAAGCAACCACACATAAAGAGTAATGTGTCTGGCCAGATAATCTCTATCTCCTTGAAATGCTGGACGAGACATAAATACTGGCCAGGAGTATAACTTACCCACTCTTCTTCAGATAGGCAATTGAATAGCTTAAAGCTTATTTATTAGTGTCACAAGTAGACTTACATTAACACTGCAATGAAGTTACTGTGAAAATCCTCTAGTCACCACACTCCAGCATCTGATCGGGTACACTGAGGGAGAATTTAGCATGGCCAATGCACCTAACCAGCACGTCCTCAGATTGTGTGAGGAAACCGGAGCACCCAGAAGAAACCCAATGCAGACACAGGAAGAATGTGTAGAATCCACACAGACAGTGACCAAGCTGGGAATTGAACCCGGGTCCCTGGCGCTGTGAGGCTGCAGTGCTAACCACTGTGCCACCATGCTGCTAATCTTTTTCCAAATTAGAAAGCAGAAAAGGCCTCAATTTACCTTTAATCTGGAAGGTAGACCGCCAGCAGCGCAACACTCTCTCTGTGCTTCACAGGAGGAACAGCCTAGATTGTTTGCATGTGTTTCTGGATGCAAGTACTCTTTATTTGAAATTGAACTGCAGGAAAAGGGATTATTTTCCCACTGGAAATAGATATTATAGAATCTACAGTACAGAAGGAGGCCATTTAGCCTATCAAGCCTACATCAGCAACAATCCCATCCAGGTCCTATCACATAACCCCACATATTTACCTGCATAATCCCCCTGACACCAAAAGGCAATTTATCATGGCCAATTAATCTAACCCAAAACAACTCAACCACTGTGTAATGTCAGCACACTGAAGCCTGGTAAAACCTGTGAAATTAAAACATACTGATGGATCTTACACAGACAGAGGTAGAATTTATTGTAATTTATTGTTCTGTTATATGTCAGTCAATCTATTACTCCATTTACTAGCCCACTAACATATTTTATAGACCAAGTTATCAGATGTCATAAGTCTTGCTATTCATGCTTCATTCTGCAATAAAATGTTGTAAAATAGAATATAAAATATATAATCTAAAAATATAAAATGTAAGATTTATTTACAAAATATAAGATTTGGTGAATTATTACTATGTGAAGTTGGGAAAAAAGCATCTGCTCAAACAACAAGGACTGAATAATGAAGAGCAGATATTCAACCAGACTTTGAACATTTGAAATTTAATAGTCTAACTAATATTTTGCTAGCCTGCAGCTATAATGTGCTGGTATGAATTTCAATCCCCACTTGAGAGAACATAAGTATTCCTGTGCTGTGCTGCCATGGAAAAGCTGCTGTTACTATGCACCAATTACATAACACTGCACATCTTCATTATCATTCTTCTTCAGTATTCATCAGTCCCCCAACATCAAAACCAATCTTCACTCTCCAGAAGCTGAAGAATGGCACTGGGACCAAACAGTGGTAAACATCTATTTGTAACTGGAGCTCATTTTGGTGAGAAGTACAGACATTATTTGATACACATTGAAATGGCAGAGGGAGCTATTGGGGGTGATTTTCCAACCTCTCTGCACCTGGCATAGATTACACTGATCCCAGCCAATGGCACGTGGGCCTAAAAATCAGCTTTTGTACCTGGCACCAAATGGTTTGAAATCGTCACGGTCTCTTTCTAATGGAGCAAACCAGATTGCACCCAAAAAGGGCATGAGAGTGATTAGTATATTTAAATAGCAGCTAATTAAATACCAGATTCTCCCAACTCCCAGGATCTTCGACCTTCATGCGCGGTATGAGACCGGTGAGAATAATTACTTGTTTCCAGTAGCAGAGACCAGATGTGAAGCCAGGCCAGGGGACTCAGGGGCCATTGAAACCCCCAACTGGTCGGGAACATGGCTGTGCAGTGCCAATATGTCAGTGCCCATCTGGTGGTGCCAAACTGGCACCCTGGCAGTGTGCACCAAGCACTGTCAGTGTGCCAAGGGGGAGTGGGGCCTGAATGATGGTTGTACAGGGGATCACATGGGGTGTTGCACAAGTGGGGTCATGCAGAGGTGCACCATGAGGTGGAGGAAGTGGGGGGGGTTCATAATGGGCTCATTGGGTCCACAATGCACCGAGTCCATCTCTACACCACTGCTTCTGAATAGGTCCCCAAAAATATCCCTTTTTAACTGCAATGTCCCTCTGTCAAACAGCATCCTTGTGGAAATCAGCAGAGGTACAAGGTTGACAATTCTGTGTAAACTCCTACTTGTCAAGTAAAATTCCATCATTCCCTCTCCGTCTCTCTCTCTCTCACTCTGTTTACCACCCCCCCCCACCATCCCCCACTGAGTTGTCTGAAAACCAGGATTTTAATAATTTTCTGCGTTATTTGCAAATGATAATGCAGCATTTACTCCCACATCAGAATGTTGTACATGCTTCTGGCAGCAAGACAGTGTGACAGTGTATAAGGATTAATTGGATGATGATCCCTGTCTGCGGTTTAACATTACACTCCTTCCGAATGACACAATAATAATTCATCAAACCTACACTGAAATTAGAACTGTATTTTAGGGTCCCCTGATTGCCCTACAAATGAGATATAGGATGTTTAATATGTGATGTTCATTTTTTTCAAATCAAAAAAACAAAATTCACAGAAAATGTGGGTGCAAAATTGTAATAAATTCAGTTTGGTATCATAAAAATAGTCATATAAATAAAATGGACAGGTGAATAGTTAATAATTGATCAACTCCTCCATTTATACTTGGTGGCTTTACAACTTGCTAAATCATTGATGACTGAGCTGAATTTTTGAATACATTAAACCCTTAATAAACAAACGTATGCCTGCAGCCAAAATGCAGATACCTTCTTAAATAATATACAACAAGCTCTGACTATGTAATGCCTGAGAGAATTAGATTTACTTTGCAAATTTCAAAATATGCAAATATTGCACACTCTACAATGTCATCCAGAATTATTTCCCCAAGATTTGTAATGAAGGAATTAAAAAATATACAAAACACCCTTCATATGTGTTTAGAACCAGCTTTAATAAAACCCATGTTAGCACCAAATAAGTCAATTCAAATCTTTCTTCCGTACATATTTACACAAAATATCTTTTTATTATATTTAGGCTGTATATCCAAATGAGAAAACAGCAGTCAGATAATTTCTTTCCCAGTCTGTATTCTCCCATTCCTCTGCTAACTGGTCAATCCTTTGCAGATACATTTTTATTTGCATCCTGTATCCTTATGCTCACGGTTAATACTCAGCCATGTCCATTGCGAGTGAATGGCAATGAGATATTTTCTCAGTGGGGACATTATATTGTTCACTCAGTCTCCATGTCAACTACTCCCACATACACTGTAGAAATATCTTCCAGTTCTGAACTGTGTGCTGACGTGAAAAACAACAGGGCAAAGGATAAGCAGATTGAGGCCATTCTGTCCATCCAGCCTGGTCCACCCATTCAGTAAGATCAAGGCTGGTCATCAACCTCAGCCCCACATTCTCACCCACTACTCCGAGTAAAAATAAAAAGTCAAAATAAATACTGATCTCCAAACAGGGCTCTGCAAACCAAAACTAAGGGAGTACCCTCCGTCAAAGTCAGTGGGATTTAAATAGATCGCTACAGTTACTGATGCGAAACCCATCTCGGTGTGACCAGAATGTCTCAGTATAAAGCTAGCAACATGAGCTCTGTGTTTGAAAAACTAAATTTAATTCCAGCTTGGAACCAGCGAGAGCTTAATTCGGCACAATTTCCAAATAATTTGAATAAAATAAGATGAATGAACACCAAAGACAAACCAGAAAATGCTCAAACGAGAGAACATGACTTCAATATCAAACCAATACTTCCGACATGAAGTTGCCATGATTTTACTGAATGCTGGGGCAGGCTCAGCTGGCTGATTGGCCTACTCCTGCTCCTAATTCAGATGCTGACATGCCTGAAATGGGTCTTATTCTGTATTCATTCACAGGCGTAGCTGCCAAAACCAGCATTTATTATTCATCCCTAATTACCCTCAGAACAGTGGAAGTGAGTTGTTTGTTTGAATTGCTGCAGTCAGCGTGAACAAGGTACATTCTCCAGCCCCACTCGCAACCGGGATTCTCCGGCCTTGCTGGCAACTGGGATTCTCCAGCCTCACTCGCAACCGGGATTCTCCAGCCTCGCTCACAACCGGGATTCTCCAGCCTCGCTAACAACTGGGATTCTCCTGCATCGCCCGCAACCCCGATTCTCCGGCCTCGCTCGCAACTGGGATTCTCCAGCTTCGCTCGCAACCAGGATTCTTGGCCTCGCCCGCAACCGGGATTCTCGGCCTCGCCCGCAACCGGGATTCTCCGGCCTCGCCCGCAACCGGGATTCTCCGGCCTCGCCCGCAACTGGGATTCTCCTGCCTCGCCCGCAACCCCGATTCTCCGGCCTCACCCACAACCGGGATTCTCCGGCCTCGCCCGCAACCGGGAATCTCCAGCCTCGCCCGCAACTGGGATTCTCCAGTCCCACCACAGTGGACAAAGATTTGGCTGAGCTCCAAATTTCCCGTTTTTGTAGGGATATATTTCAGGATCATGTGTGACTTGGAAGGAAACTTGCTGCCTTTGCCTCCCATGGGGTGAAATGCAAGATGTCAGCTGTGGTTCATTTGTATCCCTCTCACTGAGCTCTGAGTCAAAGAATTATAGATTCAGAGACCAAAATACTGCAGCTGCTGGAAATCTGAAATTAAAAACAGAAAGACCTTCTCCGGACATTCCTGGGATACAGAGCATCCTAGTGGCCTCGACAGTCTCCAGCAAAGCCCCCAATCCAACATGTTTCCTGTTGAGTAATGTTTCCTGTTGTTCTCTAATTATCGGGGCAGTATTTGAACAATACAGCATGAAAATGTACCACTGCAAACAGCAGGAAAAACACTGCTTTTCCCACTGGTCACAGCAGAGGAGGGAAAATCGTGTCTATATTTGCAACTCTTTGGCCGAAATTCTCTGGCCTCGTAGATGGCTGGGATTCTCCAGTCCCGCTGCAGTGAATGGAAATTTGAACGAGCATCAAATTCTCCATTCTCGCTGGCAGCAGTGGAGTGAACAAGACTGGAGAATCCCAGTTACCATTTATCTTGTTTTCAAATCCATTAAGAGGCCACGCGCTAATTAAGGGTCTACCTGCAATTTCAAGATCAGCTACAATCCTTGGACAAGGTGCTTCTACACTTCCCCAGCATTTTGTTTTTAAAGAAACTTCTATAAATCAGATACACAGGAAGAAGGCACCACTTCTACATCTTATTACCACTCTCGTGGGTTTTCTGGCTAACACTCCCAACTGAATGCAAAACAGTGTCGTCTTCCAATAACCAGACAGGCAGCCAGAATGTCTTTTGATGCAGATGCTATATTTTATCCCCGACTGTGAGGGGAAACTAATCCTGTGAGGCAGTGGAAAGCTGCCTCTGCTCATTACCATGAGGGCTGAGAATCACTGTGGTTATTGGGATGTTAGTTGCTTTGTTTGCTCACATCTCACTATTCAGCAGGAATAAAAGAAATGTGTAAAAAAGAAACACATTTTCAGAGAAGGAGAGCCTGAATGTCCAGCTTGGAGTTTGACACCATTTCTGACCAAAAGCAGAATGAGCACACAGGCATCTTTACAAAACAGGGTCCCTAATTCGCACGTAGTCATTTAAGGAAGAGGAAAGTCAGGTGTCTTTTTCGGAGCGAGGCGGGTACCTGTCCACCAGTGTCCTGCCACCCAAAAAGATTTTCGAGACATCACAGAACAACACATTCAGAGACTCTGTGTGTGGGTGAGTGGGATGGCGGGGTGGCAGAGGGAGAGTTCACTGCACCATGGGCTGCAGGGGGAACCGACATTCTTCAAGGCAAACGAGGCATTAGCTTGTTTTATTTCCAATGCAGTAAACGTGTACATCAGCAACATTAGTCATTCTGCACTGAATCAGTGGAAAATACAAGTAAATAAATGTCTTGTTTGCCAGTGCAAAGCAGTGA
Source organism: Sphyrna mokarran (assembly GCA_024679065.1). Lineage (NCBI taxonomy): Eukaryota > Metazoa > Chordata > Chondrichthyes > Carcharhiniformes > Carcharhinidae > Sphyrna > Sphyrna mokarran. The sequence continues at coordinate 2,928,864 of JAGIQG010000024.1, forward strand.
CATCTATTTGCCCCATTTTGGGGCTTCAGGGATAATGGGCCTGGTTTCCATTAAGAGCAGGAATTTTAAACATTCTGGGGTCCACTGGTGGCATCAATATTGCTCATCCCACTACATCCATCAATGTCTTGCTTGTATGTGACCATTAACTCAGAATACTGCAGGTTGATGCTTCATTCCTAGGCAACAATCATGATTTATTCATTTGACATTAGTCCACCATTATTTGATGATGTTCAGTGAGTTAACGACTGGATTTGTGGTGATTAGGCTGAATACCTGCTGCTTCCCCGGCCGAACGGTGCTGTCAGAAGAGCCTGCGGATACTTTCTTTCACCTTAACTACAGAGATAGAAGAAAGCAAATTATTATGAGCCAGTTCTTCAGATCAACACATTTCACAGGAGTTCTCACCAAGCTGTGAGGTTGATGTGTGCAAGCATGCACATCAACAGTGTGTGAGTGAACAGGATTGATGGTAAAGCGAACAGAATTTTCTCGATCTCAAGCATGAGCTGCTTCCGGATCTATTGCCTGATCTTTCAATTCCTGACCCAAGATTTCTTCTGACAATGTTAGAGATTTCCAGATGGTTTGTCCTCCCTCCTCTTAGAGAGATTTGCCTCTGTTTGGGTTCAGCCTTGCCCCATAGAGGCAGGAATATACATTGAACCTGTGAATTAATGAAATAGACAGAAATGCTTCCTAATTCCATTGTAATGTATTGAAACTCCACACTATATCATCACCATCCACTCCGGTACTATTATTTTTTTGGCCATGGATGGAATCTCTCCACGTTCTCCTGACGATATGGCTTCATATTATAATACTTATTGATTGCACTAGTGGAGATTCCTACCACATCCATTTAAACTTTACTTATTAATGTCACATTAGGCTTACATTAACACTGCAATGAAGTTACTGTGAAAATCCCCTAGTCACGGCATCTATTCGGGTACACTGAGGGAGAATTTAGCATGGCCAATGCACCCAACATCTTTCAGACTGTGGGAGGAAACTGGAGCAGGCAGAATAAACATAAGTCGACAGGGAGAGAGTGGACAGACTCCACACAGACTCCAAACTGGGAATCGAACCCAGGACCCTGGTGTTGTGAGGCACAGTAAGAAGTCTCACAACAACAGGTTAAAGTCCAACAGGTTTATTTGGTAGCAAAATCCACTAATTTTCCTTTGTCAGACAGCAATGCTAACCACTGTGCCATCGTGCTGCCCATTGCCATGAACTTTCAGACTGATATTTCCAATTTAGTTTAAATAACAATGATTTAAGTATTCTGTGTTCTGTGCTATCCAGATAGGAGCTGCTGAAAGATCTTGCTTTGAATCTGGGATCAGGGGAGATGTGTCAGAATGAAAGGAAAGTCAGAAGTGAAGGTCTAGTGTTGCATTTATCGCACAGTGTCACCCAGTCTCCTGAAGGTCATTAAATCAGGTCATTTCAACCACACTTTCCAATACCGAAATCAGAGTGTAACCCAGTGCAGAGATTTCTCAGATTTTGGAAAACAATTTAAAAAAAATGCTAGGTCTAAAAGGGTTAAATAGGATTCAGATAAATTGTTCTTCAGTGGTTTGTTGCCTGTGGTTTTCTGTCTCCCTGAGCTTCTCTCTACGGAATTAATATTAGAAGGATACATATGGAGAGAGTGTGAGCCAAGCTATAAGCATCTATTGTGATGGTGTCTAGACACCTGCATGAGGAAATGCATTCTTTTTATGTTTATTCAGTCAGCTGTGTCAAATAGTAATCTGTCTTGTGGTGCATAAAGAATGAGGGTGGATTTTTGGAAAGAACATTTTACATTTGATAAATAAACATTTAATTTTTTTTAAAAAAGGAATCACAATTTCAATTAAAAGGTTGATATAATATGTCTAAAGCTTGTCTATAAAGGCCACAAAGATGGAGATTATGCATTTTTTATGGCATGTAGTGAAGGAAATATTCTCTTTATTATGACTCTGATAATGGTTAGGCTACAAGATTTTGAAATGGAGATTGACTAATTGCTTGAGTTATTAATGTTCCCCTCCTGTCGGTGTGGTCATATATCTACATATACTTTTGTTTTATATCTGACAGTAGGGCACTTTTTATTCTGATATTACTGTTACTTTCCCCACACAACAGGCCTGTGTTTTGGAACATAAAATACAACAATTATTTTGTTACTCAAAAAAAAGGGCTTGTTGACCTCATGTATTCCACAATCTCAAGAGAAATCCTGATGAAATTATTCAGCTGAGGTTCACCAAACTCCTCCTATAGAATCTGACAGTGCTGTCCACTGATTGTTGCCCACGAATCCAAATGTTGCTGCATTGTGTGAACATGTATCTGTTCTGCTGACTGATTTTTTTTTAGTCAGGATTTCTTTACTACGTTATGAAAAGGTAGTTGCAAAATAAAATCTTAACCTTTCTAAAACTGTAGTTCTTTTAACACAAATTTAAAATTATATACTCAACATGCAATCAGTCTTGGGTATAGAAGATTGTTGAATTTTTGGTTATTTGGAGACTGTTGGCTGAGGTGAGGAATCTGGTGTGTAGCCAGCTCGCTGGCTGTATAGCTGAATCTTCTTGCCATATTGTGCAGCACTGTGCACAGAAATCTCTTGGCATGGTCGACACAATCATGCTGGCAGGCAGAACCTAATAGAGCTGGTGACACTGTGATCAGTGCATTCTTTTTAAAGACAGCCCTAATTTGCAATTTGAAAAATACACCCCTCTCCCATGGTTAGGGTAACTTCTACCCTCCCCCCTCACACAAGGGCAACACCCCACTGCCATAGATAAGAGAAACCTCCTGAATGGAGCTCTCCAGAGGGACCCATGGATCTGCTCTGGCCAGGGAACCACGCACATTGCCAGAGTACTGCCTGGTGATGCCCCCTACACTATACTTGTAAAGGTTGCCATTACCAATTGTAAACCTTGTCAATGTGAAATCACATCAACAAGGGGGGGGGGTGGGGGGGGTGGTTATTTCAAATGTGGGGTGGGGAGGAGGGAACATTATGGGCAACAAATCCAATTCATCATACTTAAATTTATTGAAATGAGATTCACGACCTTCCTGAGTATCAAACTTGTTACATCACTGGCAAGGAGTGGGGAGAACTGGAGAACAAGATCTCTCCCACGAGATTCCCGTTTTCTGACTCTTGTGACATTTTGTGCCCAGGTTGCTGTTTGAGTCCATGGTGAACAGCGGCACAAAATTGCAGCAGTAGAATAAATTCCTTGGGCAGGATTTTCCAGCCGTGCTTGCCTCAAAACCCGATGGCCTTTAGTCTGTCCCCCCCCCACCCCCCCACTACAATTCCTGTGGTGGGCAGGACAGGAGAAATCCCCTCCTTGTGTCATCTTTCCCCTCTTTACTGTACATTCTATAAACATGTAAGTATTAAACTGAAGCAAAACATTTGTCATATTATTAAGATTCTGATGATATTCGATTCTATTTTTGTTAGTATGTGACAGGGATAAACACAATTTTTATAACCTTGTCATAGACAGAAAAATGCCAGGGAAAAAAATTGTTTATAATGAAAAGATTTCAACCTTAAAGAGGTAGCGTCTTAAAGGAAAGAGTTTGGTGTCTATAGTGCTAGGAAAAAATAAGTGTTCAGTTGATCATGTATCTGATTCTGAGCTGGACTTGGTTTTGAAGTAGCCTCCCAATATTTTATAACCACTCTTGTGGACTGGACAAAATATGTTCACCCTAAAGAATCATACATAATCTTTTTTGTGAAGACTTTGCATCCAAGTGACAGTGATGTTTTTCACTGAAATTTATGTGAATGTGTTAAGAAGTTTGCAGAAAGTTACTCACAAACATGGTGACTTTTCAAATGAACCATTGGACAAGTCTAGAGCTTTTTTGTAATTGTATCATCAATATTGACTGATGAGTAGAAGGAAAAAAAGAGCAACTTCAAAGGAATAAGATGGCTCCAAACTAAGCTCCTGTAAGCTGAACTGGTCACAATGTGTGGATAACCTATCACTTATTTTCTGAAAAGGTTATTCAAAATTTGCTTATTTTTACCAATGACAAAGAAAAGTCATACAAAGCACCTTATCCTCTTCAAAAATCTCCACATCTTTATTTTGTAGGCATCAGCAGGAGCCAGTTTGCACTTAGCAAGCTCCCAGAAACAGCAATGAGTTGATTGCATAACTAATTTCTTTATGGTGGTCTCGGCTGAGGACAGAATGTTGGCCAGGACACTCTCAGATCTCCATGTTATTATTTGATTAGCGCCATGGGATTTTTAATACCCAACTGAACCAACAGATGGATCCTCAGTTTAATGTCTTGCGTGAGGCTTTGTCATTCTATCTGTCTCAGAAATTCATTGAAATGAATTCTTTTCGCAAATTCTGGGGGAGGCTTGAACTCATCGGCCCCTGATTGAGAGGCAATTGAGCCAAGCTGATCCCTCACCGTGTTGAAAAGTTGAGATAGATACTAGAGGCTATTTCCTTGTCCAGAAAATTAAAAAAAATGTAATGTGTTGACAGGAAAAGTACTTTAAGAAAAATTATGTGTTGTGAATCTTCCCATTCTAATGAAATTAGAACATAGAATATAGAACAGTACAGCACGGTATAGGCCCTTATGCCCTCAATGTTATGCCGAACTATGTCCAACTCAAGATCAAGCTATCTCACTCCCTATAGTTCAAGTGTGCTCCATGGGCCTATCCAATAACCACTTGAAAGTTCCTAAAATGTCCAACTCCACTATCACAGCAGGCAGTGCATTCCACACTCCAACCACTCTCTGAGTGAAGAATCTACTCAGACATCCCTCCTATATCTCCCACCATGAACGTTATAGTTATGCTCCCGAGTAACAGCTACATCCACGAAATACTGTCTGCACATCCACTCTATCAATCCCCCTCATCATCTTATAAACCTCTATTAAGTTGCCTCTTATCTTCCTCCGCTCTGAAGAGAGAAAAGCCCCAGCTCCCTCAACCTTTTCTCATAAGACCTACCCTCCAAACCAGGTAGCATCCTGGTAAATCTCCTCTACACTCTCTCTAATGCTTCCACATCCTTCTTATAGTGAGGTGACCAGAACTGAACATAATATTCCAAATGTGGTCTCACCAATGTCCGGTATAGTTGCAGCATAACGCCACGGATCTTAAACTCAAACCCTCTGTTAATAAACACTAACATTCTATAAGCCTTCTTTACAGCTCTATCCACTTGAGGACAACCTTCAGAGATCTGTGGATATGAACCCCAAGATCTCTCTGTTCTTCCACATTCCTCAGAACACCGCCTTTGACCCTGTAATCTGCATTCAAGTTTGTCCTACCAAAATGAATCATCTCGCACTTGTCAGAGTTAAACTCCATTTGCCACTTTTCGGCCCAGCTCTGCATCCTGTCAATGTCTCTTTGCAGCCTACTTGAGCCCTCCGCCTCATCCACTACTCCACCAATCTTGGTGTCATCAGCAAATTTATTAACCCACCCTTCAGCTCTCTCTTCCAAGTCATTGATAAAAATCACAAATAGCAGAGAACCAAGCACTGACCTCTGTGGATCACCGCTGGTAACTAGCCTCCAGTCTGAAAATTGTCCTTCCACCACCACCCTCTGACTTCTATGAGACAGCCAGTTACTTATCCAATTGGCCAACTTTCCTTCTATTCCACACCTCCTTATCTACTTGATGAGTCTACCATAGGGAACCTTATCAAACGCCTTAGTAAAATCCGTGTATACAACATCAACTGCTCTACTTTTGTCTATACACTTAGTTACCTCCTCAAAGAATTCAATCAAATTTGAGAGGCAGGACTTATCCCTCACTAAACCATGCCAATTATCCCGGATTAAACTAAATCTTTCCAAACGGTCATAAATCCTATCTCTCAGCATCCTTTCTACTAACTCACGACCACCAAAGTAAGACTAACTGGCCTATAATTACCAGGGTCATTCCTATTTCCTTTCTTGAAGGAAATTAAAGACTTTTGGATCCTTTCTCATCTGAATTGTCTTTTTATATTTAAAAAATGATTTCAATTTATAAATAATTGCTTTTAAACTGTCATTAGTATTCAAACATGTCCAAATTCTGTATAAGCAGGAAACTCATGAAGTATAATTCCTAATGTGTGACTCATATGTTGGAAGTGCACCTCCAAAGTCTACAGCTTAAGATTGTTTTTCTGTCTCTTTTAAAACATTACAGTTGTAATTCTTGGAAGATTACTAAGAGTAAAACTGTTAGACTTGTTCATGGATTCTATGGTGGGGAATGCCACATCTTGAAGCAACTGTATGCAATGGAGAGAGACTGACAGCCACTTTAGGCTGGTGCAGGGTTCATAGAACATAGAACATAGAACAATACAGCACAGAACAGGCCCTTCGGCCTTCGATGTTGTGCCGACCAAAATAAAAAGCAATGCCCCTCCTAACTAAACCATTCCCTTCTCATCCATATACTTATCAACTAACCTCTTAAACGCCACCAAACTTGGCGCATCTACAACAGCTGCAGGCAGGGCATTCCACTCCCTAATCACTCTTGAGTAAAGAACCTACCTCTGATATCCGTCCTATAACTCATACCCCTTAATTTAAAGTTGTGTCCCCTCGTGCTAGCTTTCTCCATCCTAGGAAAAAGGCTATCACTGTCCACCCTATCCAAACCTCTAATTATCTTATATGTTTCAATAAGATCCCCCCTTAGCCGCCTCCTTTCTAACGAAAACAACCTCAAATCCTTCAACCTCTCTTCATAGGACCTGCCCTCCATACCAGGCAACATCCTGGTAAACCTCCTCTGTACCCTCTCCAATGCCTCCACATCTTTCTTATAATGTGGGGACCAGAACTGCACACAATACTCAAGTGCGGCCGCACTAGAGTTTTGTACAGTTGCAACATGATGCTGCGGCTCCTAAATTCAATCCCCCTACCAATAAAAGCTAAGACTCCATAAGCCTTCTTAACAACTTTATCAACTTGCCTGCCTACTTTCAGGGATCTATTGACACATACACCAAGATCCTTCTGTTCCTCAACACTATTAAGAGCCCTACCATTAGCCCTATACTCTACACATTTATTGTGCCTGCCAAAGTGCATTACCTCGCACTTTTCCACATTAAACTCCATTTGCCACCTCTCGGCCCAGCTCTGCAACTTGTCCAAGTCACTCTGTAAACTAAAACACCCATCTTCACTATCTACCACACCACCAACTTTAGTATCATCTGCAAATTTACTGATCCATCCCTCAATACCCTCATCCAGATCATTTATAAAAATTACAAACAGCAGGGGCCCCAAAACAGACCCTGAGGCACACCACTCGTCACCGAACTCCACGATGAATATCTCCCATCAACCACCACCCTCTGTCTTCTATCTGCCAGCCAATTCCTAATCCAATTAGCTAAATCACCCTCTATTCCACACATCTGCATTTTCTGTAGAAGTCTTCCATGGGCACCTTATCAAACGCCTTACTAAAGTCCATATATACTACATCAACCGCCTTACCCCCATCCACCTCTCTGGTCACTCTCTCAAAAAACTCACTGAGGTTAGTAAGGCATGACCTACCCTTCACGAAACCATGCTGACTATCCCCAATCAATTCATTTCTCTCTAACTAACTATAAATCCTATCCCTAATAATTCTCTCCACTACCTTGCCCACCACAGAAGTAAGACTCACTGGCCTATAATTCCCAGGAAGGTCTCTCTTCCCCTTCTTAAACAATGGGACCACATTCGCCATCCTCCAGTCCTCCGGAACCACACCCGTAACCAACGAGGACCTGAAGATCAGAGCCAGAGGCTCTGCAATCTCCTCTCTTGCCTCCCAGAGAATCCTAGGGTAAATCCCGTCCGGCCCAGGGGACTTATCCAACTTCAAACCCTCGAGAATTTCTAACACATCCTCCCTATCTACTACAATACTCCCCAATTTGCAACCCTGTACCTCAGTGCTCTCCACAGCTACATTTCCAGCACTCTGCGTGAATACCGAAGAGAAATATTTATTCAGTGCCTCGCCAATCTCTTCAGGCTCCACGCACAACTTCCCACTGCTATCTATGACTGGCCCTAATCTTGCCCTAACCAATCTTCTATTCTTAACATATCGAAAGAAAGCTTTAGGATTCTCCTTAATCCTATCAGCCAACATCTTCTCGTGTCCCCTCTTAGCTCTCCTCATTCACTTTTTACCTCCTTCCTGGCTAATCTATAGCTATCCATTGCACTACTGAGCCTTCAAGCCTCATCCTGACATAAGCCTCCTTTTTCTTCTTAACCAGCAAATCAACTCTTTTCGTACACCAAGGCTCTCTTACTCGTCCATTTCCTCCCTCCTGACAGGGACATACTTATCAAGGACTCTCAGCAGCTGCTCCTTGAATAAGCACCACATTCCAGATGTTCCCAGTCCCTGTAGTTCCCTAGTCCAATCTACGCACCCTAATTCTCTCCTGATGGCCTCATAATTACCCTTCCCCCAGCTATAACTACAGCCCCCAGCTTCATGCCTATCCCTGTCCATCACTAAGGTGAACGTAACCGAATTGTGGTCACTATCACCAAAATGTTCACTAACTTCCAAGCCTAACACCTGGTCTGGCTCATTGCCCAGCACCAAATCCAATGTAGCCTCACCTCTAGTTGGCCTATCTACATACTGAGTCAAAAAACCTTCCTGCACACTCTGTACGAAAACTGACCCCTCTAACGAGCTAGAGGGGTCAGTATGGTCACAGTATGGGGCAATGATAAAATTGTGGTTCCACATACCTTTGGTCTTTCATGAAGAAATTCTAACATTTCAATAAATTTAATCAGCATTAATGTCAGATTACTACACTCTAGATAGCTGGAATTGTTCTTAGAGCAGATAAGGATAAGAGGAGATTTAACAGAGATGTTTACAATTTTGAGAATTGCAATGGAGGACACAGGGAGGAATTATTTTTACTGACAGAAAGGTTGGTAAACAGAGAATGCAGATTTAAGTCAATATAAAAGGTAAACAAATCAGTTGGACTTGCGGAGAAACCTTGTGAAAAGTGAGTTGTGAACACACTTCCTGGAAGATAGATACGAGGCAACATCAATAACGACTTTCAAAAGGAAATTGGATAAATATTTGAAGTTGCAAGGCCAGTGGAGCACAGACTGGCACAGGCAGAATGGGCTGAATGGTCTCCTTCTCTTCTGTACAATTTCATTTGTACTTCATGAAGGGACCATAAGAGAAACACAAATAATATGAGAAAACTAAAATATCAGCCTAATGTTTCTTCAGAAGGAACTCTTCAAAACGCAGCTAATGAAAATACAACAAAACTTACTCCAACAGATAAATCAAAAAAAAGGGGTTTAAGAACAAAACACAATTATTCCAAACTTTGACACCCTAACCCCATTCCCTGTTTATTTATAGTGAACCAGTTGGTCAGCTGACTATTACATCACTCTGTAGTTGGTTCCATGTTTTACTGGATCAGCTGACCCTTACATCTTGTTTCCATAGGTCACATTACATCCAGTCAAAGTTGTCACTGATTATATTCTAACACCTAACATCATGGGCAAAGAAGTGCTTTTGTTGAATTTTGGGAACAAGTTCTTATTTTAATTAATGATTTGTTTGAGGAATTACTCCACCAAATCAGACACCTTTTCCAAATGATAAGCTTGCTAGAAACATTTGAATCAGCTCAAGGCAACTGACCACATTTTCTTCATTTGCACAGGACGGTTTGCAAATATGCTGCATTTTTATCAGAAATACCCTGGTTAATATATTTTCATGCACAAAAATGAATCTAATGTTTCTTTACTCTAACATGAACCATTTTATAATAGATATAAAAAACTAATAATGCAACATAAAATCCATTTACCTTTGCTAATGCTTTTCTATTTTATACACAGAAAACAAACTTAAAATTGTTCATTTTTAATGATTTTTTTGAAGAACAGGACAGTTCCAAATGTAAGTAATTTAGCTCAAAAATGCTCTACACACACAAGGGGACTTGTTTCTGACATCCCCATACGTATATCTGCATAAAAACCAGTTTAAACTGGAGTTGACTTGTGCTATGATAATATTAACATGTATTTCCCCAAGCTGCAGCCTATTTCCATCCAAATTCTATAAAATAAAATTAAAATAGTCACAAGAAGCCAATAGACTTTAGCCTTCAGACCCCAGTCTCGTAACAAATGTCAGCTCAGATTATGATTGAAAATTCTTGCTTAGAACACAGTCTTTAGAATGACCTCGGAACACTTTTGTGTCAGTAGTCTAACAGCAAAAGGTCTTCTGTGACCTCAGAAGAACTAAGTGATTCTGTTGTGGTTTAAATGTTCACAGGACAGCTCCATCATCTCTGAGAGGTATTTATTAAAATGGAAGCCTTTGTGAAAGAGCATGCCTTCCTCTTTCATTCAGCAATATTTGAAAATATGAGTTCTAAATGCAAGCATTGAGAGATCTGAGTGAAGCAAAATGTACACTGAATAATTATCTACCTTGGAGACTGAACTCTCGGGTACAGCATGGGGTACAATTTACGCCACACTTGACGCTATAATTCATTGTTTGTTAGGAAATATGGTGAACATCTTCTCCATTTTGTTCAGCCAATACAGGGACACAAATTGAGGTTTATTAAGTTACTCTGTCCTCCACACTGTTTATAGATAATCAGTTATTAAAAATGTTCTTTGCTCTCCTACGTGCCATCATTCAGCACTCGGCAAGTCAGTCACTGGTGATTTGTTATTCATCACCTGATGAAGGGGCAAACCCCAAAAGCTTGGGAGTTTACTATCAAATAAATCGGTTGGACTCTAACCTGGTGTTGTGAGACTTCTTACTATGTTTACCCCAGTCCAACGCCGACATCTCCACATCATGTCTAGTGGGGAAGGGCAGGATTAAAGCTGGAGTCAGGGAAGGATATCTGCTTTAGATAGCTGGATGGGCCCAGCAATATTTATAACATAAGACATGAAAAATCTGTTAAGAACATTTTAGGATTAATGTAACAAGATGTGAAAATTACTTAACTCATTTTATCAGAAGTGAAGTGACCACTAGACAAGCTTCAAGCTCATTTCATTTTTGCCAGAGCTTTGTTGTAATTACACAAATTAGAAATAGGTTTTCTCAATGTTACCTGGTTTAGCTGGGGCAGATGTAGAGAAGTGGCTGAGGGAGGGGCAGGATTGGCAGCTCAGCATGCCAGGATATGGAATCTTCAGATAAGACAGGAAGGGTGGGGTGTAAAACAGGAGGTGGTGTCACAGTATTGATCAAGGGATCTGTTACTGCCGCGAGAAGCAATGATATCTTAAGCAAGTTCCTCAACTGAACTCATATGGATGAAACTTAAAATAATATGGCTGAGAGTCTACTACAGATCCCCAAAACAGTCAGGGAGAGATATAAAAGCAGATATGCAGATAAATCTCAGAGAAATATAAAAAACAATAACACAACAAGGGTTAGGAATTTCAGCTTCCCCAATTTTACTTGGGATACTCAGAATTAGAAAGGCTTTGGGCAGGCAGAATTCTTAAAGTGCATCCAAGAGAGTTTTTTGACCTGGCTCATGGAAAATCCTACAAGAGAAGGGGTGGTACTTGATCCAGTTTCAGGGAATGAACCCAGGTGGTTAGTCAAGCACTCAATGGATTCAATGCATTCATAGTTTCTAAAGACACTCCAACTCTCCCCAACCCCAGCACTCCTCCAAGCCAGCCTGACTAGCTACATCAATTGAGATTAGCACTGCTGCCTCACAGCGCTATGGATCCAGGTTCAAATCCAGCCTTTGGGGTCTGTCTCTGTGGAGTTTGCACATTCTCCAAATGTCTGCTTGGATTTCCTCCAAGTGCTCCAGTTTCCTCCCACAATCCAGAGATGTGTGAGTTAGATAGATTGGCCATGCTAAATCGCTCCTTAGATTCCCAAGATGTGTAGGTTAGGAAGATAAACGGGATAGGTGTGTGGGGTTGGTAGAATGCGGCAGAGGATGAGCCTGGGTGGGATGCTCTGTTGGAGATTGAGTGCAGGCTCGATGGCCCCCTTCTGCACTGTAGGAATTCTATGATACTATCCCAACTCCCCGACCCGACCATCCCAACCATCTGATTCCCCCAATCTTTCAACTCTCCCCAACCCGATCTGATTACCCCCCGAACCCCCACCACCCAACTGCCCCCCAGTGATCCCCAGTTTCCTCTCCCACCCTGTAAATTTCAGAAAGGTTGCCAGTTACATTGAAATATCATTGGAGAATTTCAGAATCAGCAGCAGAGTGAAGCACGGCTGCATCCTGGCACCAACTCACTCTAACATATTTTTCTTCATGCTGTTTTGTACATTTTTGGCCACTCAAATGAGAGAGTCTGTCTGCGTGCCAGAGCCAGTTCCAAGCTGCAGAACCTGGCAAGACATCACCAAGTCTGAAGTGCATAATGTCCTAGTTGAATAGTTGGTGTTTTGATGACCCCCCCACACTGGCATCCCGTGCTGAAGATCAAAGTTGAAAAGTCGAGTGTGGACCAACGGCAAATGAATGTAAAGTACAAAGCTCCACGTGTACCAAGCTTGTGTTCTCAGCTTGAAGCATGGGCAACTTATTGTAAACTAACAAAAGTCACTGAGACAAATATTGGCCATGTCCTGGCAGGACAGGACGCCAAATATAAAAGTACATCAGTGAGCAGGGATCCTCCCACATGTTTGCCCGCAAGTCAACAGCTACATTGTTAGCTGAGTCATGTGAGGGAATAGACAATTGTTGCATCTTCAAAGACATGCTCTATGACAAACTTGCTATTGGCACAAAACTGGCAAGTCACCCACGTTGGTGATATAAGAATGTCTGCAGCAAGTCTCCAAACTGACCAGGATCAGAGTAGATTCATGAGAAGTCCTTGCTGCTGATTCCTGGAAACAAACAGTCAGGAAGGACGTGGAGGAAGCAAAGCACAAGATAAAGGAGCAGATGGAGGAAAAGAGAATCTGCCGGAAAGCAAAAAAACATCATTCAACCTCAAGCCAGCACCATTCATCTGTGCCAGCTGAGGAAGGGGTTGCCACTTGCAAATCAATTTCTATAGCCACAACAGACCGTGTCTAATCCAGAAGTGACAGGAACCCTGGGTACAGTCCATCTCCTCCCAAGATGGACAGATGCCAAAATATACAATTTCTTTAATTAAAGAAAAAATGATTACAAGTGGAAAATGAAGCAGAATGTAGCTTTGGATTAAATTTAGCAAAGCCAAAGTTCTTTATTATAACATAAATAAATGACAGACTTTCAAATGCAATATGTAAATGATAAAAAATAGGGAATGAAGGTGAAAAACAATGACGCTATTCATGCTGAACTGTAGTGGAATCGAATAAATGGTTTTAACGTTCAGTCTATTGGCAGGAGATAATAAAAGCATCATTTAATATGAAGTTAATCTGACAAGGACAATGAATTTCAACAGGAATTGACACCATGTTAACATTAATATCAATCCTTAGTCACTAATTTCAGTTTTTCCTCAATTATCCTTGTCTCTCCCCCTGAAGCTTCCAATGAATTTTCTGTCCTCGACCAAGCCGGCTTTTTATTTATACATTTACTGGATGTCAATGTCACTGGCTCGACCAGCATTTATCGCCCATCCCTAATTGCCTTTGAGGAAGTGATGGTGAGCTGTTTTCTTGAATCGCTACAGTCCCTGAGGAGTAGGTAGACCCAGGGTGCTGTTAGGAAGGGAATTCCAGGATTCTGACCTAGTGACAGTAAAGGAACAGACATGGTTGAGTGGTGAATATCTTGGGCCAAGAGGCTACAGATTGTGTACAATTCTGTTGCTGCAGATGGCCCACAGTGTCTGATAGATGCCCAGTTTTGACTTCCTCAATCTGTTCAAAACCTATCTTATTTCGCAGACCAGCAATTCCACACAAGACAGGACTTCAATTCTGCAAGATCTGTGCAGTGGGTCACCGCTACCAAGACTGTCAAAAGGCAGTCAACAGAGAATGAGGTTCAGTATCCTTTTCCTTCTTGTTGGTTTCCTCACCACTTACTACAATCCCAATCTAGCAGCGATGTCCTTTAGGACCCAGCTAGTTGGATATCACTAAGCCACTCTTTGTGGTGGATGTTGAAGTTCCCCACTCAGCATTCATTCACTATCTTCACTGCTTCCTCCAAGTGCTGCTCAGAATGGAGGATTCATCAGTTGATTAGGAAGAGGATGGGGTGTTTGGCAGTAGAAGGGTCATCAGCAGGGTTTTTTTAAAATTCAGTCATTGGGCACGGGAGTCATGGCTGCCAACCTTTATTGCCAATCCCTAATTGCCCTTGAGAAGGTGGTGGTGAGCTACCTTCTTGAATCGCTGCAGTCCATGTGCTGCGGGTTGACCCATAATGCCATCAGGGAGGGAATTTCCTGGTCAATGTTTGATCTTATGTGATGAGAAATCATGTGACCCAGAGTCGATTTTGATAACTCCCAGTGTAACTCCCTCCTGCCTGTATACTATTGTGCTGCCTGTCACCTCTGCTGTAAGTGTCCTGTTGGTGGGACAGCATATACCTAGGAACAGGGATGGTGGTGTCTTGGACGTTATCTGTAAGGTATGGAATCCTTGACTATGACTGTCAGGCTGTTGCTAGTTTATAGCTCTCCCACTTTTGACACAGGCCCCCAGATGTTAGTGAGGAGAACTTTGTAATGATGTTAAGACTGGATCTGTCATTGCAAATCAAAGAATTGCAGGATTATCATGATGCAGGAGAAGACCATTTGGCCCACAGTGTCTGAACTGGCTCTTCAAATGAGCATCATGCGGTTCCCCTGCCTCTTCCCTGGAACCCTGCACATTGTTTGTATTCAAATTATCCGCTAATGCTCTGAATGCCTCTGTTCATCCTGCCTCCACCACACTCCCAGGCAGCACATTCCAGACCCAAACCACTCGCTGGGTGAAAAAGATTTTTTTCATCGCGTTTGCTCCTTCTGCAAATCATTTTAAATCTGTGCCCTCTTACCCTTGATCCTTTTCTGAGTAGGAATAGTTTCTCCCTGTCTACTCTGTCTGGCACTGTGCACCCCCCATGCGTTTGAACATCTCTATCGACATAGATTACAGTAGATTTTAAAGGGGCAATTTACTTACCTTACGGTTTAAGAATATGACTATATGAATGTTCTACAGAACATTGTCTTTCCACTGCAGTAAAGGAGTGACCTTTGGATCACTCTTTCTAGTGAGGGAACAGTTAGTGCACTAAGTGGAAAGGAATAAGAAACATCAAAATTGTGTTCAGGGTGTGGAGCCGAGGTTTTCACCAGGTTTGAATCCAGGTAAAGATTATTTAACTAGCTGGGCTGCTCACCTGGCCTCCTGCAGATCAGAACATCCGCAAAGTCCACCACTGCTGAAAGCCCAAGGCTATGACTATCACCATTAGAGTCTTCTGGTTTCTGTCCAAAAATGGAATCCATGAGTTCCCTAACACAAATAATTATGTTTTTAAGTTTTTAACTTAAGTTTATTTATTAGTGTCACAAGGAAGCTTACATTAACACTGCAAAGAACAAAGAAAATTACAGCACAGAAACAGTCCCTTAAAGCCTGTACTGACCAACGCTATTTATCACAGCCCTCCATTCAGAAATATTCCCTTCCACTGCAACTTCTATCTTCTTTGTTTGAACCAGTTCTGTATTCATCTTGCCAGCTCATCTCTGATCCCATATAACTTCATTTTCTGCACCTGTCTGCCATGAGGGACCTTGTCAAAGGCTTTATTGAAGTCCACGTAGACAACATTCACTGCCCTTCCCTCATCAATCATTTTCATCACTTCCTCAAAAAGCTCGATCAAATTAGTGAGATACGACCTCCCCTTGAAGTTACCCTTGAAGTTACTGTGAAAATCCCTGAACCAATGTGTTTTTACCCCTTCGGGTCCGATTTGCTGGCAAAGGGGTTCATGATGTAGAGATGCCGGCGTTGGACTGGGGTAAACTCAGTAAGAGTCTGGCAACACCAGTTTTAAATCCAACCGATTTATTTGATAGTAAATCTGCTAGCTTTTGGCATTTGTGCCTTCATCAGGCGAATGAGGTGCCTCATTTGATGGAAATTATTCATCGTGGAGTTCGGTTACAAGTGGTGTACCTCAGGGATCTGTTTTGGGGCCCCTGCTGTTTGTAATTTTTATAAATGATCTGGATGAGGGTATTGAAGGATGGATTAGTAAATTTGCAGATGACACTAAAGTCGGTGGAGTGGTAGATAGTGAAGAGGGGTGTTATAGTTTGCAGAGAGACTTGGACAAGTTGCAGAGCTGGGCCGAGAGGTGGCAAATGGAGTTTAATGTGGAAAAGTGTGAGGTAATTCACTTTGGCAGGAATAACAAATGTGTAGAGTATAGAGCTAATGGTAGGACTCTTAATAGTGTTGAAGAACAGAGGGATTTTGGTGTATATGTGCATAGATCCCTGAAAGTTGGCAATCAAGTCGATAAGGTTGTTAAGAAGGCATACGGAGTCTTAGCTTTTATTGGTAGGGGGATTGAATTTCGGAGCCGCAACGTCATGTTGCAACTGTACAAAACTCTAGTGCGGCCGCACTTGGAGTATTGTGTGCAGTTCTGGTCCCCACATTATAAGAAAGATGTGGAGGCATTGGAGAGGGTACAGAGGAGGTTTACCAGGATGTTGCCTGGTGTGGAGGGCAGGTCTTATGAAGAGAGGCTGAGGGATTTGAGGTTGTTTTCGTTAGAAAGAAGGCGGCTAAGAGGAGACCTTATTGAAACATATAAGATGATTAGAGGTTTAGATAGGGTGGACAGTGATAGCCTTTTTCCTAGGATGGAGAAAGCTAGCACGAGGGGACATAGCTTTAAATTAAGGGGTGGTAGTTATAGGACGGATGTCAGAGGTAGGTTCTTTACCCAGAGGGTGGTAAGGGTATGGAATGCCCTGCCTGCGTCAGTTGTAGATGCGCCAAGTTTGGTGGCGTTTAAGAGGTTAGTAGATAAGTTTACGGATGAAAAGGGAATGGTTTAGGTTAGAGGGTCATTGCTTTTTGTTAATTGGTCGGCGCAACATCGAAGGCCGAAGGGCCTGTTCTGCACTGTAGTGTTCTATGTTCTAAATTGGTTGGATTTAAAATTGGTGTTGCCAGACTCTTACAAAGGAGAGCATTACAGACCATCAGGCCCTTTTCTTTTGAGTATCCATCAAAATGGGTGACACAACCATGAATAAGAGATTGTGGAGTGGGGGCTGGGATCGTTCCTCTTTTTTGAATAACTGTTGTTAGCTTACACAGGTGCAGCCACATCATTAAACCTCATCAATCGCAGTGTAATAAAGTGCTAGAAAGCTCACACTCTATTTTTCCCGTGCTTTGAACCTGAGCCATAAGCATTTCCCAAGTGAAACATTGAAGTAGAACAGTGCCACATCTCTGGAACACGTATAACACACATTTCCTGTGTCACCTATGGCGGTAAACAGAATCTAAGCTCAATCATGAAAAAGCTGTTAATTTCTGCATTTTAAACTTTGCCGAGACCAACATATGCAAAAGATGTGGGGACTTCTGTTAGAATTGCATACTTAACGAGATCCTTTAATGTTTGGCAGAGAAAGACAGCTTGTGAATACTTTGCGGAGGAACCTTCCAGCTTCAAAGGCAGTTTGGTGGGATTGTCTGTCTGTCTGTGTGTTCAAAAATTAACCGTATAAAATCTGTTAGGTTTATACCATAGGATTCTAAAATGACAGGGTTTACAAATTTACTAGCCTGGGAGAAGATGGACCTTTGTCTCTTCTGCTCACTTGTGTACTTGAGTGGCAGAGAAAAATTAACAGTCTGATTAACAGGCAGTTGAGGAATAATTTGGTGATTCTTTAAAGACACCTGCCTCTACTTCAAAGGAAGGCCGGAAGCCTGCTGTTTGCACTCCATCTATCTGAATGGCAGCATTGATTATTGTGCGCCTGCTGGGAAAGGAAGGACTTTGATCTGGCACAGTGAACCCTACAATTGGAAAGACAAATGTGATTCTGCTTTCCCCTCTCTCCAGCTCCTTGTTCTTCTGTTTGTACCTAGCAGCAGCATCACCAGAACAACCCACATTTCATCCTTCAAATACTCCTTAAAACATTCACAAATCAAACATATTTAAAGGACAATTTTAAACACAAGTTAAGCATTGCATGACTGATTGTTTGCTGCAAGCTTTTTTTGGTAATTATAATCTTTGTAAATAAATTTGCTTACAGTTTTGAGCATTAACGTTATGATCTGACTTTCCGTTTCAGGATGTTTTGGTATTAACGGACAGTTTCCGTAGTGTGAGGTCCAGAAGGCACTTTGGGACGTGGACCAGTCAGATCAACGGATTGCTGGTGAAATAGTTACACTCTTTGAATTTGAAAAAAGAAAGGATAGGGGACACAGCAGAGGGACAAAGTGGGAGAGGGTGAAGGTTTTCTGCGGGGATCAGGACTGAAGAAATAGACCAGAGAGGCCTCAAGGCAAATAAAAGATTTGGATAAAGTTGAGACCATCTTTCTATCCATGTTAGATAGAGGCTGCTTGTAGAAATAGCCACTGATCAGACTGTCCTTCTTATTCCAATAAAAACTCTGAGTAGTAGGGGCGAGCGGGATCAAAGGCTAGGAAGCACAATTCAAGAATTGTAAATCTTCACTTTAATATCGGTCAGGAATTTCTTCAGGGTTTTTGGTTGTTTAATGTGTCAAAAACCTTACAGCTTTTACAACAGAGCTTTTCCCAAAATTACAGGAGGCAAATCAGAACATGCCCATGGAAATTTCCAGCAACAGATATTGAACCTTAATGAATTCCCTTGTCCAGTTGTGAGTTTTATTTTAATTGCTGGGTTAAATTTTCACAAATACTCAATAAGATTGACCTTGTTAAAGAACATTAAACTCACATACCTAAACAAGGGAGTTTAGCTGCCCTCTGGTGGTCAATTTCCTTATTACTCAATAAAGATTTCTCATAGGATGAATGGTGATGGGGAACAGAGCAGGACATTGACTAATTCCGCTATAACTGAATGGCAAATATTCATTTTAACTGGTTAACGAGTGGATAAGAATATTTCTATCTCAGAATAGTCATCTTGCACCTTGTCAAAACTGAAATTCATCCAAAATGCTGACCCATTTTACATGGATAACAAGAGCCACCATCTTCACAGTGTTCACTGCAGCAAATAGGAATGCCTTCTCCTGCTGTCTTAACCTCAGGACTTTATTTAAAAACCCATCCGCCACACTCTGAATCCACAAACACAGGGATACTGAATCAGCTGTAACACCCTGATTTCCTCCTAGGCTGTGTTATTGAGCAGGAACTGAAACTGAACCTAAAGCTGAGTATGCAGCAGGATTCCATCACAAATCATCCACTAAATCAGGAGGGTGGTTTGCCACACCTAACTGCAATCAATTTTAGACAATAAAAGGAATTATTGATCTTAATCTCGGGAAGATTAATAGTCGCAGCCACTTTGTCACAGTCTCAAACAAAACTAAGATGAATTCAAAATTCAATATTGTTATTGGAAAGATGAGGTACAACCGCATTGTAGATTTTAAAATGTCACAATACATGCTTGATGTTGTTCTGGGTTACTGCTTTACTTGATAAACTAATTTCAGTGAAGTGCTTTGCATCAGATTTCTTCTTCTTCTGTGCTATTTGCCAAATCTAAAAAGATCAATAATCAGTGATAAATTGCAGAGAAATATAAAGTTTGACAAGGTTTCATGTGGTCTTATCCAGAGCTTCTCATACTAGACTGGGCCAATACTATTGTGTGATTAAAATGCCAAGTGCATCATGCAATCAACTGCAGTGTTTACACAATCATTTCTCCCTCAATGTCAATAAAACGAAGGAGATTGTCATCAACTTCAGGAAGCACAGTGGAGAACATGGCTCCTGTCTACATCAACGGGGACAAAGTAAAAATGGTCAACAGCTTCAAATTTTTAGGTGTCCAGATCATCAACAACCTATCTTGGTGCCCCCCATGCTGACACTATAGTTAAGAAAGCCTGCCAATGCCTCTGCTTTTTCAGAAGACTAAGGAAATTTGGCATACTCTCACCAACTTTTACAGATGTACCACAGAAAGCATTCTTTCTGGTTGTATCACAGCTTGATGTGGCTCTGCTCTGCCCAGGACACAAGGAACCACAAAGTGTTGTGAACGTAGCCTAATCCATCACACAAACCAGCCTCCCATCCATTGACTCACACTTCCTGCTGCCTCAGAAAAGCAGCCAGCATAATTAAAAACCTACACACTTTGGACATTCTCTCTTCCACCTCCTTCCATCAGGAAAAAGATACAGAAGTCTGAGGTCATGGACCAACAAACAGAAGAACAGCTTCTTCCCTGCTGCTGTCAGACTTCTGAATGGACTTACCTCGCACTAAGTTGATCTTCTTCTACACCCTAGCTGTGACTATAACACTATATTCTGCACTCTCTCCTTTCCTTTTCTATGAATGGTATGCTTTGTCTGTATAGCGTGCAGGAAACAATACTTTTCACTGTATGCTAATACATGTGACAAATAATAAATCAAACCAAATCAAACAGTTTTGTGACCTGTGCTGGCACACACATGATGGTGGGAGGCAAAATACTTTTATAGAGCTGCTGGAGTTGCAATCGCTGGAATTTTAATTGAACGTGGAGCTGCCGGATTATCAACTGCAAACAAGGTTTGTAGCCTATGAAATAGATCCAAACCTATAATCCAACAAAATGCAGTGATCCAGGCTTACATTTCATTTTTATTTTGTTTTCAAAAACTGTAGGATTAGCAGAGGATTAATTTAGGTCAGTTTGTAAGCCCTTACTTACCCAACAGGTTCGAGCTCCTTGTTCCCAGAGTTGATGAAAATGGGGGCTGTAGTAAGGATGAGCAAACTGACCATTGTACCATGGTTCAGGGAGCTGCCCAAGTGGGGGAGAGAAAAGACAAATGTAGTCCCAGTTGAGGGTATTATAATCAAGTTCTCTGTAGCCAGGATTAGAATTTTGAAGGTTCTGTTATCTGCCCAATGTCGGGGTTTGGGACGTCTGCTCTGCGCTGAAGAGGAACTTGCAATAGAAGAGAAGGATCCCATGGTCATGGTCCATATAGATACCAATACAAAGGTAGAACGAGGAAGGGGTTTCTGTGTAAGCAGTTTGAGGAGTTAGGCACTAAAAGTAAAGAACAAAACTCCCAAGGTTATAATCCCTGGATTGTTACCCGAGCTGCATGCAAATTGCCACATGGTATGTAAAATTAGGGAGGTGAATATGTGACTAGTGTGGGAGAATGGGTTTAGGCTCATGGAAAATAGGGGCTGTACCATTGGGACGACCTACATCTGAGTCATGTTGGGACCAGTGTTCTTGTGCGCTGTACAACTAGCCAATTAGAGAGGGCTTTAAAATAAATAATGGGGAGGGGGAGAGTTCAGGTACACGGAAAATTAGGAAGCCAAGGTAAAAAACATAGGATTACAGAATAGTGACGAGTTGAGCGTCAACAGAAAGCAAAAGGTAGTGACAGATCATATAAAAGTCATGTTGAAGCAAGGACTTGTACAAAAGGAAAGAAATTGCATAATAAAACAAGACCTTTGTATCTTAATGCACAAAGAATTCGGAATAAGATTAATCAATTAACAGTGCAAATTTAGACAAATGCAATGATTTCGTGGCAATTACAGAGATATAGTTTCAGTGAAACCAGGTTTGGAGATTGAGTATTCAAGAGTACGCAGTATTTTGGAAGGATGGCGGAAAGGAAAACAAAATGGTAGAGCTTTAAGTAAGGAAGAGGTCAGTTCTGTAAATGAGAAATGACAAGCACTGGAGTCCTAGAGGTAGAATCAGTCTAGGTAGAAATAAGAAATAGCAAGGGAAAGAAGTCCCTGGTGGGAGTAATCTATAGATCCCCAAACAGTAATTCTGCAGTGACACATAGAAATAGATAAGGCTTGTAAGAAAGGCAATAATCATGGATGATTTTAACATGCATATTGACTGGAATATTCAAATTGGCAAAGGCAGCCTTAGGGGAGGGTTCATTGCTTCAAAAAACAATCTCTAATACATTGTTGTGGAACCAACCAGGGAGCAGGCTATTCCAGATTTGAGATTATGTAATGAAATTGGGTAAATAAATGATCTCATAGTTAAGGAACCTCCAGAGAAGAGTGATCATAGCAAACTAGAATTTCAAATTCAGTTTTAGGATGAGAAACTGGAGTCCCAGACCAGAGTTTTGGATTTAAACGGAAATTACATTGGCATGAGGACAGATTTGGCCCTAGTGGCTTGGGCAGGAATACTACAAGGTAGACAGTTGGAAAGTAGTTTGATTTGATTTATTATTGTCACATGTTACATTACAGTGAGAAGTATTATTTCTTGCATGCTATACAAAGCATACTGTTCATAAAAAAGGAGAGTGTGGAATATAGTGTTACAGTCATAGCAGGGGTGTAGAGAAAGATCAACTTAATGTGAGGTAGGTCCAATCAAAGGTATAAAGGCAGTAGGGAAAAAACTGTTTTTGAGTTGTTTGGTACGTGATCTGTATCTTTTTCTCGACAGAAGAAGGTGGAAGAGTATATGTTTCGTGATGCATGGAATCCTTAATTATGCTGGCTGCTTTGCCGTGGCAGTGGAAAGTGTCAAAAGAGTCAATGGGTGGGAGATTGGTTTGCATGATGGATTGGGCTACATTCACAACCTTTTGCAGTTTCTTGTGGTCTTGAACAGAGCAGGAGCCATATCAAGCTGTGCTATCCACAAATGGTGCATCTGAGAGTCATAGCTGGCATGCCAAACTTCCTTACTCTCTTGTGAAGGTGGAGACATTGGTGGGCTTGCTTATTTATAGTGTCAGCATGGAGGGACCAGGACAGGTTGTTGATGATCTGGACACCTGAAAACTTGAAGCTGTTGATCATTTCTACTTCATCCCTGTTGACATAGACAGGAGCAATGTTCTCCTTTACGCTTCCTGAAGTTGATGACAATCTCCTTCATTTTGTTGACATTGAGGAAGAGATTATTGTCCTTGCACAAGTTCACCAGATTCTCTATTTCATTCATGTACTCTGTCTCATCGTTGTTTGAGATCTGACCCGGTAGTGTCATCAGCAAACTTGAAAGTCAAATTGGAGGGGAATTTGGCCACACAATATAAGGTGTGTATAAGGAATATAGTAGGAGGCTGAGAACACAGCTTTGTGGGGCACCAGTGCTGAGGATGATCATGGAGGAGGTGTTGTTGCCTATCCTTACTGATAGTGGCAGATATTTAAAGAACTATTCAAATCCTCCCAACTAAAATATATTCCAGAGAGAAGGAATGTGGCAAGAGGGGGAAAAGACTTCCATAGCTACAAAAGGAAGTTAAGGATAACATAAAGACAAAAACTAATTAGAACTCTTAATAGTGTTGATGAACAGAGGGATCTTGGTGTATATGTGCATAGATCCCTGAAAGTTGGCAATCAAGTTGATAAGGTTGTTAAAAAGGCCTACGGAGTCTTGGCTTTTATTGGTAGGGGGATTGAATTTTGGAGCCGCAACGTCATGTTGCAACTGTACAAAACTCTTAGTGCGGCCGCACTTGGAGTATTGTGTACAGTTCTGGTCCCCACATTATAAGAAAGACGTGGAGGCATTGGAGAGGGTACAGAGGAGGTTTACCAGGATGTTGCCTGGTATGGAGGGCAGGTCTTATGAACAGAGGCTGAGGGATTTGAGATTGTTTTCATTAGAAAGAAGGCGGCTAAGAGGAGACCTTATTGAAACATATAAGATGATTAGAAGTTTAGATAGGGTGGACTTTGATAGCCTTTTTCCTAGGATGGAGAAAGCTAGCAAGAGGGGACATAGCTTTAAATTAAGGGGTGGTAGTTATAGGACGGATGTCAGAGGTAGGTTCTTTACCCAGAGGGTGGTAAGGGTATGGAATACCCTGCCTGCTGTAGTTGTAGATGCGCCAAGTTTGGGGGCGTTTAAGAGGTTAGTAGATAAGTTTATGGATGAAAAGGGAATGGTTTAGGTTAGAGGGTCATTGCTTTTGCTTAATTGTCGGCACAACATCGAAGGCCGAAGGGCCTGTTCTGCGCTGTAATGTTCTATGTTCTAATGTTCTATGTTCTAAAGCATACTGTATGGCAAAGTGACACATTGGGGAAATTTTAAAGATCAATCTTCCAAATGGTCACTAAAAAATAAAAAGAGCAACCATAAATTAAAATAAAAAATCAGACAGCAAAAGTTTTGGTAAATATAATAGAGGAAGGGAGTAGCTGGGGAATTAATGAGGAATGCAGTATTGGCTGAGACACTAATTCAATTTTTGCCTCAGTTTTCACGGTGGATATGAGTACCATCCCAAAAGAAACAGAAAATGCAGAGGTTATAAAAAGGGAGAAACTTAACGTCACTAGGGAAAAGTATTGAGCAAACTACTGGGGTTGAAGGCAGACAAGTACTAAGATCCTGACGGCCTAGGATCTTAATGGAAATGATACTGGAGATAGTAGATCCATTGGTTATAATATTCCAAAATTGCTTGGATATGGTAATGATTCCGGTAGACTGGAAAAATGCGAATATCATATCGTTATTCAGAAAGAGGAGGAGGCAGAATGTAGGAAGATATAGGCTAATTAGTTTGACATTTATCATTGGGAAATTGTTAGAATCCATTTTAAGGGAAATAAAAACAGGACATTTAGAAAGTCAGAATGCAATCCATCATGGTTTTATGAAGGTAACTAATGTTTGACTAATTTGTTTGAGTTTTTCCAAGATGTAACTAGCAAGGTGGATAATGGTGATCCTGTAGATATGGTACATCTGGACTTGCAAAAGACACTTGGTAAGGTGCCACACAAAAGGTTAATACACAAGGTTAGTTCACATGAAATTAGCTTGGATACAGGATTGGCTAATAGCTTGGATATGGGATTAGCTAACCAACAGAAAGTAAGGATAAATGGGTCTTTTTTGGGTTGGCAAGATATAACTATTAGAGTGCCACAGGGTTCAATCTTTGGACCCCTATATTTCTGACTTGAATACAGGAGTAGTAGGGAAAATAGCCAAATTTGCAGACGACATTGAAATATGCGGGTTAGTAAATTGCAATAATGAAAGAAATTTACAAATGGTTATGGACAGGTTAAATGAAAGGGTAAAATATAGCAGATGGAGTTTAACATGGATAAGAATGAGGTTATCCATTTTGGTATGAAAAATACCAAAGCAACTTATCTAAATGGAGAGAAACTTCTGAGAGTTTCAGTGCAGAGGGACTGCAGTGTCCTTGTGCATGAGTCACAGAAAACTAGTATGAAGGTATAGCAGATAATAGGAAAGCAAATGGAATGGTGGCATTTATTGCTAAAGAAATAGAATATTAAGGTAGTGAAGTGTTGCTAAACATTACTTACATTGCACTAAAAACATTGTACACAGTTTTGGTCCCCTTACTTGAGAAGGAACGTGGTTGCAGTTGGGAGCAGTTCAGAGGAGGTTCACTAGATTGATTCCAGAGATGAGGTGTTTTTCTTACAAAGAAAGATTGGGAAGGTTAGTCTGATACTCCCTGGAGTTTAGAATAACGAGGCGATCTAACTGAGATGTACAAGATAAGGAGTATTGACAAAGTAGACATGGAGAGTATGTTTCTCTTCTGGGGCAATCTACTATGAGAGCTCATAGTTGTAGGATAAGGGGTAGTAGATTTAAAACAGAGATGAGGAGAAGTTATTTCTCTTAAAGGGACATGAGTTTGTAATAATCATGACCCCAGAATCCAGTTAATGCTGGAATCTTGAGTACATTTAAGGAAGAGGTAGACATTTTTAATGAGTAATGGGTATGAAGGGCTATGATGAATGGCAGGGAAGTGGAGCTGAGGCTGAGATGAAATCAACCATGATTGTATTGAATGGCAGAGCAGGCTCAAGGGGCTACATAGCCTCCTCCCATTCCTTGTTCTTATGATTCTTAAGTCAGAAGATAGAAGTTTTGGTATATTTTTAAAATAATCAACGAGAGCAATGTGAAGAAATAATTTAAATTTATTGCAAATATATATTTATACTATGAATTTTCCTGATGCATTGTAAGCGCACAATTCAAAAATACTTTCAATATCAAAAGTGACATGACATCACAAAGTGCATGTTTTAATTCATGGCCATTGTTTAAACAGTAGTCAAGGAAAGGTTCATGCTCCCTTTTCTCCTCTACAAAAAGAGACTTGAGCACAAATCAATGTTTCACTTAGCTACTAGCCGAGGGAAGTACCTGACTTCTGGTTCATGCTCTGGAGAAGAATTATGGAGTTGAAGCAGTAACTCTGTTTCTTTTTCCACAACTGCCACACTTGCTGAGGTTTTTCCAGCATTTTTCTTTCCAATTTCCAGCATCCACAGTATTTCACTTCTATTCTGTTCTATGTACTGTTATCAGAGTGCATTTATTGTGAAATAAATTGTGAGCATTTGTCTTCAATTGCATATTAGTTTTAAATGTACTCTCATACCCATCCAAATTATTTATTTGTAGCATTAATCCTAAGGCATCACATCCTGTTTGGGCAAGATAAAGCCCCTGGGATAATAGAGGAAAGGTAACTCAAGCGAGCAGCAGGTATTTCCTTTCTACTGCAGGCCAGTACAGTTAAACATATCCAGACAAATTGCTGAGTGATGGAACTGCTTGGCAGCATTTTGGCTGAACTCCAAGATTAGTGAAAGTTGTTCTAGACTACTAGCCAGGAAACCAGCCACAAGTAAATAACCTATCACACTAAATTTGAAAGGATTATTATTTTTTGCAGTAAACAAAACAGGGCTCAATGTTTAACAGAAACATTAGAGAATCATACCCTGGAACATACAAGTTGAAGTACTGCTTCAAGGAATGCATTAAGTTAATGTTATTAATATTCTTTTCATCGAATGCTTTCCAGAAGTGGTTTCTGGTAGGTTTCATTTCATTGCATTCAACCCACGCATACACACAGAATTGATCCATGTAATATCATTCCTCTTGCATCTAGTTCATTGCCAACTAACTTCATGAAGAACTGTTCTATGGATTGTTCAGATCTGCTTCTTACAGTTTATGCAGTGCTGGTAATTCCGAAATTCCACCATCATTCTGAAGTACCCAATCGTTGTTTCAGCATCAAATACTGTTAAAATAAAATAAGACCACCGCTATGAGTGAGTAACATCACACACATGCACACAGTTGTTTATAAGATTATAGCACAACGACAGACTTTGGATTAGATGCACTCCTCACATAGCAACTTCTTACTTACATTTTTACGACTGGCAATGGCCTGTTGCAGCCACAAGAGTTCCATTGCAAGGCTACTTCTATACTTCTGTAGCTCTCGTTGTGTTTCTGGCATTTCCTTCTTCTGTAATTTACACAAAGGCTCTGCAGAATTCAAGAAATAACATTCCTGATCATGAGATTTTTCACTGACTAATTCTTACATTTAATTGCAATTCACAAACCAACAAGTTTTAATGGGGATTAAAAAGTAAGTGGGTCAGAGCAGCAGTTTTGTAAGTTTACCCATATTTTAAGAAAATGTATCCACTATTTACTAAAATCTGTTTGCAAGTCAAGGCAAGTGCAATTGAATCTGTGATAGACAACAGTGCAGAAAATAGTTTTCTGGGAACACAATTTAATCAGATCCAAATAAGAACACATTCAAAATGTGAGTGCAGGTAGAAGAGAAATATTTTATTGATTTCTTTTTACAAAAACCTACCATCATCCACCACAGAATCTAATGTTTGGTAAATAATTATAGAGTTTTTAAATGTACTATCAAAACAAAGAGTATTCTAAGTATCTGCACGATTTAACATTTCAAAACATTTCTAACCATTAGGCATTATAAAAACAAAGAGATTTCCTTCAAGGTTATCCATAGAATTCCTACAGTGCAGAAAGAGGCCAGCTGGCCCATTGTATTGGCATTAACTGTCCAAGAGAGCTTCTCACCCAGGCCCTCCACTCTGCCTTATTTCCAAAACCCCACACATTTACCATGACTAATCCACCTAACCTACACATTTTTTGAACACTAAGGGGCAATTTAGCCAGGCCAATAACCTAACCTGCATATCTTTGGACTGAGGGCGTCAGGGGGCAAAGGGATGGGGGGCATGGACCGGAGCACCCAGAGGAAACCCATGCAGATACGGGGAGAATATGCAAACTCCATACAGAGTTTTTGCTTTTGCATACCATTCACTGGACCTTGCACTTTACCTGTACTGATGACTTTCTGTGAAAGCTCCAATGATGTACTATTCCAGACTGATGTCACATCAGTAAGGTCCATTGTGATATCAGAATCTTTCCTCTCATCATCACTTGCAGGGGATGCTTTTTCTATTTTTAGAAGTTGAATAACACCTTCAATCTTATTTGATGCCGGCTCAGCTGAAGCAGGAACTACAACTGGAGTGCCAGGAACTTCCAGCTGCTCAGATAATGGAGGAATATTTCCTGTGGTGGAGAATGTTGCACCATCTTTTTCTGGTTCATCATTCACAAATAATGGACAAATTCCATTTTCTTTGTCTTCATGACAAAGTGTTTCAGATGTTTTCTTTTTACTTACGCCTTTCACTTTTGCATCCTGTCAAAGAAGAAAATAAGTCTCGTCAAAGCAAATTCTTGATTGAAGCCTTGTAGAAAAGAAAGCAAGGTGGCTGCTAATTCTTGAAGTAACTTTTGTACCACACTAGCCCGAGCCTGATTGCTGTCCAAATCTTGCTGCATGCGAGACTATCTGAGGAGACAGCATGTGGCAGCTACATACATACGCAGCTACATAAATTAGGAACAATCAAGGTATCAAATTCTGTGTAAAGCAAGAAATGCTAAAATAATCCTTAGCAATTTACCTATCAGGCTGCTAAGTAAACAAAAATGTTTAGTGATTAGTCAATTAGTGTGACAGGAAAATTTACCCCATAAAATGGCTCTAATATTCATGCTCCAGTTGGCTTTGAAACAATTTTGAAAAACAATCTCAATTACTGCTATAGTTAGACAAAAAACAAACCAAGTTCTTCATCTGAAAACGTATTGATGCACAATGAAGCAATCTTGATGCTACACACTGCAACATCACAGGACTTACATGCTGTCAGCAATGGCTTTGAGAAGTATATCAAGTCTACCCTTGGACGTGAATTCAAGAATGTCAAAACAACACAAACACACAAAACCATTGTTTCAGTGCTTGTAAAAAAAATCTAAAATCACAATGAATGAAAAACTATAAAGTTACAAACTTTATTTTGCAAGAAAAAGGATAAATAGAGGAATGGGAGATTTAAAGTGATCAAGGTTGGAGAAGAGCAAATTAAATTCTTAAAAGAGATGGCAGCAAGAGAAAAGAACAAAAAGTTGGAGTCACAGATTTGGGACATTTTTTAACATGAATCAAAAATGGTAGATCACCAGAAGCAAGAGAAGCAACGACTGGAAAATGTAAAGGACAAGTAGCCAGAAGGTAAAATGGAGAACTATAAACATGAATTCTGCTATAAGATTCTGACCTCATAGGCTTGTACAGTTATACAAAACAGATTAAGATGATAAGAGATAGTGAATGTTACTTTTAATAGAAATAGCATCTCAACAGGAGGAAGATAACATCATTATGCAATTAGTGGCATGGTGGCACAATGGTTAACACTGCTGCCTCACAGGACCAGGGATCTGAGTTCAAGTTCCAACTTGAATCACTTTCTGTGTGGCATGTTTTTTCCGTGCCCGTGTGGGTTTCCTCCGGAAGCTCCGGTTTTCTCCCAGTTTGAAAGACGTGGTTAGAAACATTGACTCAAATAGGCACCAGATTGTATAGCAACTAGGGAAATTTCACAGTATCTTCATTGCTGTGTTAATGCAAGCCTAATTGCAACTCATAAGGTAAACTTTAAACCTGGATTACAAGAAAGGTCATTGTTTAGCAATTATGATCGGAGGTCTCTAACCTCGTCTGTGGCTGGGATTCTCCATTTTCACTACTGTAAATGGAGATTCGGCAAATCCTCTGTTCTCGCTAGCAGAGTGTGCAAGCCTGGAGAATTTCAGCTGATGACAAGGATTTGAATGAGGCTGACTAAGCAACCATCCCCCCGCCCCACTGGAGAAGATAATAGCAGATAACGGTGAGTGCATTCAATTCTTTTTAGTTAGGTCAGAAAGTCATTAAGAGGAGAGGAGGAAAGAAAATGTATTACAGCTCCATTCACAAGGAAGTCCCAAAGCACATCACAGCCAATGAACTATTTTTTGAGTGCAGCCATCATTGTCATTACTTCCTGCTACTTCACCGGTGCTTAACTCTCTCTCTGCTCACATTGTCTGTACTTTTAATACTTGATTATCTGTAAAGACTCGCATTCCAGCCATTATCTTGTAAATTGAATTTGTGTCTATATCTGCCCTATTTGTGAACACAGCTCCTCACTCATCTGATGAAGCAACACTCTGAAAGCGTGTGTTACCAAATAAACCTGTTGGACTTTAACCTGATGTCGTGAGACTTCTTACTGTGCACACCCCAGTCCAACACCGGCATCTCCACATCATGCCCATTTAATATCACACAATTTGATATTGAGTACACACTCAGTAAATTTAATGGTTAATTACTGTTCAGAATTCTGAATTACTTTGTGAAAGAGTTCCAGTATTTATATTTCTGGAGAATTTTTCCTGGACAATGCAAGAGTAGTTTTGTATCTTAAAATTTGTATCAGACAGTGTGACAAACAAGATGCTTCAAAAAGAAATCATATATACAGAAATAAACACACAGTATTGTCCAGTGAAACATACTTGGTTCTTAAATTTGGGCCTCAGTAGTTGCTTGCCATCCCAGTCCAACAAGTCCACACTTTCCTCGATTTCTTTTACAATACTTTCATAATCTTGGCGTAAACGTTGGAACTTTTTTCTCACCAAATAACCTCGAATATAAGCCTAAAAGAATGGAGGGTGGAGATGTGCTTTAAAAATTTGTAGCGGAGAGGATCATAAGAGAAGGAATATTGCTAAAATAAACAAAATCCCCAGTTACCCAACCCCATCAGGTGTCTACAATACTTGACACTTGTACTGGGCACTAACTACCACTCACCAGCCTAATTCAAAGCAAGACAAATGTAAAATTAAAATAGCAGCAAAATACTAGGGGTACTGGAGATTTGGAATGAAAACACAAAATGCTGGAAAAACATAGGTCTGGCAAAATCTGTGAACAGAGAAAGAATTGATGTTTTGAGTCCAATGTGACTCTTCTTGGAACATAAAACAATGTGCAATAGTTTTAAAATAACTCAGCTTTACTGACTAATACTTCGTAATAAATCATCCATGGGATGTGATGAACAGAATTATTGACAGCAATTAGATAAATGTTGGCTTTATGAAGAAAAATCTTTTGAAGCAGGAGATTATTACGCAACTCGCAAAAAGGAAATAGTTCACAGTCAGGGCCCACATAAAAATATTTGTTTCATTTCAATGTTGGAAATAATCTTTGAAGGACTTTTGCAGAAGATTTAAAACAAATAAACCAATGGAGCTCATTTGCAAAGATTAATTCATTTATTCTTTCT
Source organism: Sphyrna mokarran (assembly GCA_024679065.1). NCBI lineage: Eukaryota > Metazoa > Chordata > Chondrichthyes > Carcharhiniformes > Carcharhinidae > Sphyrna > Sphyrna mokarran. The sequence continues at coordinate 2,960,726 of JAGIQG010000024.1, forward strand.
TTCAATAGTGACACACAAAGAGTTTCCACACACCAGGGTTGCTTTTATCTGCAGGGAAACAATGTTAAAATCAGCACTGAGTATAAACATGCAAATGTCAGCGATGATAAAGATTAGCATCCAGTTGGAAGCTTGAGAATTGTGGGTTCAAGCTATATTCCTGGGGTCACATATCGGCTTGCCGCTTTGGTGGCTGTTACCGTTCAATAAGTCATAATGCAGGACTAATATTCCAGAAACCCAGAATGATATTCTGGGGACCCAGGCTCAAATCCCACCATGGCAGATGGTGAAACCTGAATTCAATAAAACTCTGGAATTAAAAGTTTAATGATGACTATGAAGACACTGTTGTAAAAACCATCCGGTTCACTTATGTTCTTCAGGGAAGAAAATCTGTCATCCTTATCTGGTCTGGCCTACACGTGACTCCAGACCTACAGCAATGTGGTTTACTCAAAGGGAATTCTAGATTGCTAGCATTGGCCACACCCATGAAAACATGAAAAAAAACCCATTAAATCAATGTCTCATCAGCTATTTCAAAATGGACATGAAAAATCCCACTGAGCTTGGAATTATCGGTTTTGGACCATGTTTAACCAGTGCCACCAAACTGCTTAATGGGTCATTCATGACATTACTATTAGTCATCTACTGTAATTAAATTTTCCAGCAAAAGAACTTGGAAAGCATTTTGGAACATCCCAAGGACATGAAAGGTGCTACATCAATTCAAGTTTTATTAAGGGGATAGAAATGTAGGCAGCATAGTGGTTAGTACTGCTGCCTCACAATGCCAGGGACCTGGGTTTGATTCCTGGTTTGGGTCACTGCCTGTGTGGAGTTTGCATGTTCTCCCTGTGTCTGCATGTTCTTCCCATGTCTGCATGGGTTTCCTCTAGGTGCTCCAGTTTCCTCCCACAGCCTGAAAGACATGCCGGTTTAGGTGCATTGACCCAAACCAGCACCAAGTGTGGCAACTATGGGAATTTCACAGTAACTTCACTGCAGTATTAACGTAAGCCTTACTTGTAACTAATAAATAAACTTTAATTTTAACCTAGAGTGAATGCAGGATTACATTTCATTGTTAAACATAATACAATCATTAAGACCATAAAATAAAGCAAACAAAACACTTCTGTGTTTGTTTTTAATGGGATAGAAATGAAAAGTGGATAATTTGGGGAGGATATTCCATGCCTGCTAGCTCCAAATCGCAATGCTCCGGATAATCAGGCACAAAAAACGGGTTTTGTGTCAGGTGCCAAACCCATTGTGAAGCTCCCAGCTCGCCCACCCATCCCTGATTGTCGAATACATATTCAAATTCAATATTTTAAATATAATAAACAGACTTGAAGCTCCATTCTCACTTCCTGCTGCCTCAAAAAATCATAATCAAGGACCCCATTCACTCCAGACATTCTCTGTTCCACCTCCTTCTGTCAGAAAAATGATACAGAAGTCTGAGGTCATATATCAACCACCTTAAGAACAGCTTCCCTGCTGCAATCAGATTTTTGAATGGCCCTACCCTGGACTAAGTTGATCTTTATCTACACCCTAGCAATGAACGTAACACTATATTCTACACTCTCTCCTTCCCTTTTCTATGAAGAGTATACTTTGTATAGCGCACAGGAACAAGACTTTTCACTGTAATGTTAATACATGTGACAATAATAAATCAAATCAAATCAGGACCTGCTTTTCATCCGCCTCCCCAGTGAGATCTGGGCCTGCCCTCTATACAGGTCCTCACAAGTGAGAAGTTGGCATGTTGGGATCCCAAGGGTCGAAGAAGTATCATCAACTTCTCAGCAATGAGGGGAATTCTCCACCCCCACACCACACAAATATGAGGTTTAAATGATCCCCCACACAGTTCCTCCCCCCTCAGACTATGTATCTTGGCAGTGCCAACAATGCACTGCTCACAGGTACTAACCCCCTAACCTGACACTTTGACCTCGAGGCAAAGTAACCCCAGTGGCCACTGCCCCCTCTGCTGCTATTGTCAGGCTACCGTGGATTTCAAAGGTCCCGGGGATTCGGTGGGTTTGGGGCAAAGGGGTGACCTCACCACTCTCTGCTGGGATTGGGGTATTGCAGCTGGACTGTCCCTTCTAGCTCTAGCGGACCTAAATATCACCCCAGGAATGATTTCAGGTAACTCTGAATTTCAGGTAGCAGACATTTTCTTTTCTCTCTGTCGCTGTTTAAAAAGGTAGCAGACAAAAGGCAGGGAATTATATGCCGGTTAGTTTAACATCCATAGTTGGAAAAATGCTAGAATCCGTCATCAAAGAAGAAATAGCAAGGCACCTATGAAAAGAATGGTTTGATCAAGCAGACACAGCACAGATTCATGAAGGGGAAGACGTGTTTAACGAATTTATTGGATTTCTATGAGGATGTGACTAGTGCGATAGACAGAGGGGAACCGGTGATTGTGGTGTTTTTAGATTTCCAGAAGGCGTTTGATAAGGTGCCTCACGAAAGGTTGTTGCAAAAGGTTAGGGTGCATGGAGTTGGGGGTAAGGTGTTAGCATGGATAGAGGATTGGTTGTCTAATAGGAAGTAGAGAGTTGGAATCTATGAGTGCTATTCTAGTTGGCAGTTGGTGACTAGTGGAGTGCCGCAGGGATCAATGCTGGGGCCTCAACTGTTTACCATTTACATAGATGATCACGAGGAGGGGGCTCAGTATAAGATAATGAAATTTGCTGATGACACAAAGATGAGTGGAAAAGCAAATTGCATGGAAAGTGTGGAAAGTCTGCAGAGAGATCTGGATAGGCTGAGTGAGTGGGGCGAGGACCTAGCAGATGGACTATAATGTTAGCAAATGTGAGGTTATCCAATTTGGTAGAAATAATAGTAGGAGAGATTATTATTTAAAGGGCAAAACACTGCAGTGTGCTACAGTGCAGAGGGACCTGGGGGTTCTTGTGCACAAATCGCAAAAACCCAGTCTGCAGATGCAGCAGGTGATCAAATGGAATGTTGGCCTTTATAGCAAGGGGGATAAAATATAAAAGCAAGGAGGTCTTGTTGCAACTGTACAGGGCACTCGTGAGGCCACAACTGGAATATTGTGTTTTGGTTGCCGCATTTGTGAAAGGATATATTGGCCTTGGACAGAGTACAGAGAAGGTTCACTAGGCTAATACCAGAGATGAGGGGATTAGCCTATGAGGAGAGATTGAATACATTGGGTCTGTATTCATTGAAGTTTAGAAGGCTGAGGGGAGATCTTATAGACATTTCAGATAATGAAGGGGCTAGATAGAGTAGAGGTAGAGAGATTCTTCCTGCTTAGAAAGGATAACAGAACTAGAGGGCACAGCCTCAAAATAAGGGGGAGGGGGACAGTTTAGATCAGAGTTGAGGAGGAACTTCTTTATTCAAAGGATGGTGAGTCTCTGGAATTCTCTGCCCATTGAAGTGGTGGAGGCTATCTCACTGAATATATTTGAGTCACAGTTAGATACATTTCTGATAGACAAGGGAATTAAGGGTTATGGGGAGAAAGCAGGAAAGTAGAACTGATCCACTTTAGTTCAGCCATGATCTTGTTGAATGGCAAGGCAGGCTCAAAGGGCTAGATGGCCTACTCCTGCTCCTATTTCTTATGTTCTTAGAAACTGCTGGTGACAACACATTGCTTTGAAATCCTCCGACAGAGAGAAGTCAATATCACTTGGGTGAGGAATCCAGTCTGTCCAGCTGTGTACTCAGTCCCTATGTATCACACAGTTTTGATTTGAAGTTGCTAAGGCTTCCCAAAAAACTGAAATCACTGAATCCCTCTCCATTGCATTAGAAGCCTTTGATCTGTAACAAATTGTGTACTGCCTGGTAAAAGATTCAGCTGCCAGCTCCATGGATTTCTATCACCCAGCCACCTATATTTAATTTTATTTCCTTTCACACTAGAATGCACCTCAAGTACCTTATTGATCAGGACCTCAATGTTGACAGAATCTAAGCCTGATTTTCAATCTGTGGCTTAAATTTCTCCAAAAAATTTGAATTTTAAATTTGATCAAAGAATGTGGCTGTCTCAATTTAGTTGAAAAAAATAGAAAAGTAGAAAAGTAGCACTTTTTCCAGTGGTGAGAGACTGAGAGAAATTGGTAGTTAGACTGAAGGAACTTCTGTATCCTTGTAATCAAATCATAAAGTTAGCATGCAGGTACAGCACACAATTGTATACAGCAATAGTGATCATACCTGGAACACCGTATATAGTTTTGATCAGCTAGAACAGGTTGCAATTATAAAGCATTTTTAAAAAGATATCCCAAGAAAGGAAACACCTGCTTCGGAGGGGGTGCATTGAAGAGTTCACTAGACTGATTCTTGGGGAAGGGAATTGTCATGAGGAGATAGAAAGTAAACTAAGCATATAAAACTAACAAAATTCTAAAGGGCTTGGCAGAGTGGTGCTGGGAGTATGGTGATTGCAGTTTCAGAACAACTTTGGTAATTTAGAGGAGAAAAAGAGTGTTATTTTGGGATTTATTACAACAAGAGTTGTGGATTTATCTATTACATATATTTACAAAAGATCAACAAGAGACAGATGAACAACCATGATTTTTTGAATGACAGAGCAGGTTTGAAAGGCTAAACCTTGCACCTCTTTCTCTGACCGTTAACACTAACGCCACTGTAAATAGTTTTACGCAAGAGTGTTCCAAATGATAGGAGCTGCTTGAACTCCACTTGTGCTCAGATATCAAAAGAAAACAAGTTAAAGTGCATGAGCGAGGTACAAACTAATAGCAGGAATAGGCCATTTAGTCCTCAAGCAGGTCCACCATTCAGAATTATGGCTGATCTGCTTGTGGCCTCAATACCTTAGTAATCAGCCCTAAAAACTTTTAGTGACCCTGCTTCCATCTGGGGGAAAAAACTCCACAAAGTCATAACATAAGAAAAAAGATTTCATCAGCAATCATTCAACTGTAACACAGTATAACTGAAAAACAAAATTCACCAAGTGCCAGGATTTTTATTTCCAACCACTGAAGAACATTTAGTAATTACTATGGTAACTACTTTACAACATTGGTTAGAACTATTGCCTCACAGCATCAGGGACCCCTGTTGGATTCTAGCATCAGGTTAATGTGTGGAGTTTGCACATTCTCCTCTTGTCTGTATGGATTTCCATGCAGGATTTTCCTCCAGGTGCTCTGGTTTCCTTCCACAGTCCAAAGATGTACAAGTATGGTGAACTGACTATGCTAAATTACTCTAGTATCCAAAGAAATGTACGCTGGATGGATTAACCCTGGGAAACGTGGAATTAAGAGGAAAGGGTGAGGGGAAATGGCCTCAGTAACATACTGTCAGTATCTAGAGGGCAAATATATAGGGGTTACAGGAGTAGGATCTGGGTGGGATTATCACTGGTCAGACTCAATGAGCCAAATAGCTTCCTCTCGCACTATAGATTTTAAAATCAACATTTACATAACACATTCCTAATGTTTAACAATCGATTTCTGACAGACTTTCAGTTGATAAAATCTCTACATGCAGAAGGCCATTCGGCCCACCAAGTCTGTACCGACCACAATCCCACCCTGATACTAAGCGACACTTTAACACGGCCATGACCAATCCACCTAACCGGCATAGTTTTCAGACTGTGGGAGAAAACCCACACAGACAGACACCCTGCTCCATGTGTAAATGGAGTCGCCAGTCACTGACCTGGAGAACACACACTCCATGAAGAAACTCCACCGCTGCCATTTTAAACCTGCATCGCGGAAGTGACGCAATCCCGTGAGGGGCGGAAACGTAACCAATCACCGACGGCCTCCAGGATAATTGACAGCTCGTTTAGCCAATCAGTGTCCTGAGCGGAGGGGAGGGCGGGCCGGGTCCTCCGGCGCAGGCGCAGTGCGGGTTCAGTGATGGACGATCGGGAGTACGATTTGAGTGCGGCTCAGAAAGCGGTGAAAGCCAAGTACCCGCCCGTCAAAAAGAAATATGAATGTAGGTGATCCTCTGCCGGAGCCCCGCACTGCCGCCTGTGCGGATTAACCGGGGAGGGGGGGATTTGAGAAGGGGAGATGGGATCGTCTCCCAGAATGGTACAGAAAAGGCCATTTGGCCCATCGTGTCGATACTGGCTCTCCAAATGAGCGTCATGACTTTGTGCCATTCCCCTGCCTGTTGTCTGCATGTTATTATTGTTCAAATATTCATCCAATGCCCTCTTGAACGCCTCGATTGAATCTGCCTCCACCACACTGTTAAAGGTGTGTGTGTGTGTTAGGTATCCTGGATACAGTAACAGGGAGATTTGTAACTAAGGAAGGAGTTTGCATGTATTGACACAATGATTGGAATCTTCTGTTTTTAGACTCAGTAATTGAGCTCACAATAACATGTTTTTATTAATGCTGTAAGATACCTCAATTGAAGGATATTGTGTAAATGCCAAAACTATTCACTGACCAGCAGCTAGTTACTGACACGAGCCAGCAGCTAGTCCCATTTGACTCTAGTCATGACACTTATTAAAAATTATGTCTTTAGAAATTGAGCTCTTTTGACCTGTCAATAGATTATCTTACTGCCTGCACTCACCCAATCAGTTTTTCTTCTGGGATATGGGTGTTGCATCATATACAACATTTATTGCCCATTCCTAATTGCCTTGAGAATGAGGGAGTGGTGGCTGAACTGCTTTCTTGAGCAGCTGTTAGAGAGGGCATTCCACGATTTTGACCTCGTGACAGTGAACAAACAGTGAGCTATTTTCAAATCAAGATAGTGAGAGACTTGGAAGAGAACTCCCAGATGGTGATGTCCCATGTGTCTGCTGACCTTGTCTCCCTAGATGATGGTGGTCGTGTATTGGAAGATGCCTCCTAAGGAACCTTGTTGAGTTCCTGCAGTGCATCTAGTAGATGATAGCACAGCTGCCGCTGTTTGTTGGTGATGAAGAAAGTGAATGTTTGTATATGGGGTGCCAATGAAACAGGTTGCTTTGTTTGGATGATGTCAAGCTTCTTGAGTAATTGGAGCTGCACTCATCCAGGCAATTGAAGAATATTCCATCATACTCTTGTCTTATGCCTTGTTGATGGTGGACAGGCTTTGGGCAGGCAGGAGGTGAGCTATTCCTCACAGGATTCCAAACCTCTTACCTATTCTTGTAGCCACAGTATTTACATTGCTAGAACAGTTCAGTTTCTAGTCATATATAATCTTCAAGATATTGATAAGGGACTAGCTTCCCATTGCCTGTTTGAATTACCTATTGTAGAACCCCATAAATTGCGTTTAGTAATTTTGTTTGCTCTGAGAATTAATTTAAATTTTATGATCCAAATGTTACCCAAAGACTTATTGGCTAAATGGATTGCTCACTGTTTTAACTGACATGTATCGGTCAGGAAGGTTACAGAAAACATTGGCAATGCTCTGCTGATCAGGCAGCATCTGTGGAGAGAGTGAAAAATTAATGTTTCCGGTTGATGAGTTTTTATTGGGTTACAGATTTGATTCTTAGTCAGTTTGAGTTAGCTGGTCTTAGCCAGTTAAGATTAGGAAGACTGCACTTTGGCCTGGACACCTCTACTCGGGACTTGAATTATAGTACTTGAATGAATATAATTCATGACAATGAAGAGTAATTAAGACATCAGTAAGTGAGCAAAATTACAATATTGCTTCTGGTATTGTGGGTAATTTAGATGACTATAGACCACAATACAATTTTTCTTTAGTGAATCAGATGAACTTCTATATGTTGCATAACAGATCTTGAAGATATAAAATCATTTTTCTTCTCCTTAGACTTGGATCACACTGCAGATGTACAGTAAGTTTTTTTAAAAAATTACTTCTAAACAAACTGTTTAAAATGAAATGATTGCAGATCTGGGATATAACTTTGATATTGGGGAAGTAGCCTGTAATATCTGATTTGTATGATTCATGTTGACATTCATTGCAACTCTGGGATTCCACAGTGATTACTACACGATATTGCAGTGATGTTGCATCACCTTCCTGATGGACATTCTCTTCAGACCTTGCGTTTCAATAAAATCTTCAATTGACTTTAATTCATCTATATTTTCTAAATTTGTGTCACTTCACAAACAAGACTGTCTTGTCAAAATTGCTACTGCTTAATCAATATGCACTTAATTCTGTCAACCCTAATGATGAACCTTATGGAACTAGGAATTCCAAAAGTTGTTTCAAACAAAATATAAAATCGGTATTCTCTTCCCAGAAAAAATAATAATTTCTCTGCAATAATGGCATTGGGTCCCTGAAATTTTGCCACTTTACTGGACCATGTAAACTTGCTGGAGGATTACCCTAATGAAGGGACAAAGTTGATCCAGTATTGTCACTGGGATTTTCATTTAAAATCAGACATGTAAAATGTTGTGTGCTTTTTCATTTGCAATCTGAAAAGTATGAAGCATCACAGTTAGATTGTGACCTCACAAACCTGAATTGTGTTCGTAGATATTGCCTTGAACAAATCAACACTGGAGTATTTTCAGACTTCAATGGTGTGCGTATTAGTGGAATCAATTTTAAATGATTTTGAATGCATCAGATAAGCATAGTGGACAAAATTATTTTGCACTACATTTTAATTATACCTTTACATAGCTTGGTGCTTGTTGCCAATTGTGAACAACTCTGGGAATATGGTTTTTGTATCCTTTGCGAAAAATTGTTACATGTTTTCAAGTAAAGAAGTTGGGCAAAATCTGCAGATGATCTGGTTTAAATTCAAGTCTTACTATTGTGATAAATCAGCTGATCTAAATACAGCAAATATTAGAAATACACCACAGCTAATGCAGCTCTTAAAATATCAAACAACATTTTGAGTACAGGCCACTCTTCAAAACTAAAAAATGTACTAAAAATGGAAGTTTGTTACTTATTCTGCGGTATGTTATCATCACCAGTCTATGATATAGATTTTTCATTTAAATGCTTTTTGGCTGATTATTTGTGATTTGTAGCAGAAACAAAATTGACGGTTACCAGCCTCGCAGTTCATGGTCAATGCGTAACAGAACTGGTAATCTACCAGTAATTACTTTTCAGTTCCGAGGCCCTGAAATTCTTCTTCTTTCAGGTTACATTCATGGGGTGATACATTAGAAGAGGCATTTGAACAGGTTGTTATGGCCATGTTCGGTTACATGACTGATATTGAAACTGTGCAACCCACAACAACGATTGAAGTAGAGGCTGAAGGTAACCATGGTGATATAGTAATGTACTGTTATGACTAATTAAATGTCTAGATACATTTTCAGTAAATAAAATTTGTCAATATGTATGATCCTTTTGCGAAGCACCTTGAAATTGGAGGACACTTGGTTCACTGCTTTGCTTTTACAATGTACTGTTTTGTATAAAGATTGAGAATAAAGGTTGGAAGTTACAGGGCATCCATTATCTCAACTACAAGCTCTGTTCCTACAGTTCCTAGGGTGGAGCATAAACCTTGAGGAAGGTGTGCTTGTCCAGTTGTCTGCCAATGAGGTTTAAGAGAAGGGAGAAAATGTGAATGGTAGCGCATCAGTGCACTTTTCAGTTTGGAAAGAACTTGCATGATCAATAATTTGGGCTAAAAATGTAATTTTGTTTTTAATATTTAATTACAGAGGAATTAACTTAATAGGCACAATTCATTTAAGAGGAAAGGCACACTGTGATATCGGGGTACATAGCTCCTTGAAAATGGAGTCACAAGTGGACAGAGTGGTGAAGAAGGCATTTGGCATGCTTGGTTCATTGGTCAGAACATTGCATACAATAGTCTTGTTGAAGTTGTACAAGACATTGGTAAGGCCACACTCGGAATACTGTGTACAGTTCTGGTCACCCTATTATAGAAAGGATATTAAACTAGAAAGAGTGCAGAAGAGACTTACTAAAATGCTATCGGAACTTGATGGTTTGATTTACAAGGAGAGGCTGGATAGACTGGGATTTTTTTCTCTGGAGCATAGATGGCTGAGGCGTGATCTTATGGAGGTCTGTAAAATAATGAGGATCACAGATGAGCTAGATAGTCAATATCTTTTCCCAAAAATAGGGGAGTCCAAAGCTAGAGGGCATAGGTTTAAGATGAGAGAGGAGAGATACAAAAGGGACAATTTTTCACACAGAGGTGGGTGAGTATCTGGAACAAGCTGCCAGAGGTAGTAGTAGAGACAGGTTCAATTTTGTCTTTTGAAAAAACACTTATTACATGCATAAGATAGGTGTAGAGGAATATGGGCCAAATGCAGGCAATTGGGATTAGCTTAGCAATTTTTTAAAAAAGGGCAGCATAGACAAATTGGGCCAAAGGGCCTGTGTCCATGCTGTAAAACTCTATAACTTTATCTAATAGTCACATATTGCTTATGATGTGGAGATGCCGGCGTTGGACTCGAGTAAACACAATAAGAAGTCCCACAACACCAGGTTAAAGTCCAACAAATTTATTTGATAAAATAGCTTTTGGAGTGCTCGCTGCTCCTTTGTCAGAGAGTGGGTAGCTCTGTTCACAAACAGAGCATATAAAGACACAAACTCGATTTACAAAATAATGGTTGAAATGCGAGTCTTTACAGGTAATCAAGTTTTAAAGGTACAGACAACATGAGTTGAACCTACCACACATTAAGTTGATCTTTCTCTAACCCTAATTATGATTGTAACACAACATTCTGCATTCTCTCTCACGACTTGCCTGGGCTTGCAAATTCTCACTAACTGTCCTGTCTGGAGACAATACACGTATTGCTTATTCAGCTTCAATTCTAGCCATGGCTGACCATGTGGAGTTTGCATGTTCTCCCTGTGTCTGTGTGTCTGGGTTCCCTTCAGGTGCTCTGGTTTCCTCTCATAGTCAAAAGATGTGCAGGTTGGAATGGTTTGCCAAGCTAACTTGCCCTTTAGTGCCCCAAGTATGTAAGTTAGTATGATATGTGGGGTAAATATGTGGATAACAGGAATGGGGCAGAGCAGAATGGCCTCCTTCTGCACTGACGGATTCTATAAACACTGGTCCAATTCTATGGGAATTGGAAAAATCTGATCAGGCATCATAAACATCCTTGTTATTTGATGGACACGCAATGTGCTACCTGTTTGGTTCTGTCTATTAATAATGTCTTAGCACCAGTAATGACTAGCCACTGGTATTTACTTCAACTGATAGCAAGAGATTTTATTTGTTTAAAAACTGGGATTGCTAGAGTAGATATTGATATTCTATTGCTTTGAAAAATGATTGGACAACTAGGGAGGCAATAGCCTGGTGGCATTATCGCTAAACTATTAATCCAGAAACTCAGATAACGTTCTGGGGACCTGGGTTTGAATCCTGTCACGGCAGATGGATGAATTTGAAGTCAATAAAACATTTCTGGGATTAAGAATCTACTGATGACCATGAAACCATTATCGATTGTCAGAAAAATCTGTCTGGTTCACTAATGGCCTTTAGGGCAGGAAATTTGCCGCTCTTATTTGGTCTAGCCGACATCTGACTCTAGAGCCACAGTAATGTGGTTGAATTTCAACTGCCCCCTGAAATGGCCAAGCAAGCCACTCAGTTCAAGGGCAACTAAGGATGGGCAATAAATGCTGTCATATGTCGTGAAGGCTGCCTTGGAGAGCGTTTACCCAAAGATCAGAGGCTGAATGCCTGTGACCGCTGAAGTGTTCACCAACAGGAAGGGGACAGTCTTGCCTGGTGACTGCTGAGTGGTGTTCATTCATCCATTGTCATAGCATCTCATGGTCTTCCCAGTGTACCATGGTGCCAACATACCATGCGGACATTGTGACAGTAGATGAATAAACACCACTAGACAATCAGAAGGCAAGATTGTTCTCTTCCTGTTAGCGAACACTTCAGCGGTCACGAGCATTCGGCCTCTGATCTTCGGGTAAGCGTTCTCCAAGGTGGCCTTCATGACACATGACAGCGCAGAGTTGCTGAGCAGAAACTGATAGCCAAGTTCCACACACATGTTCTAGTGGCCTCAACTGGGATCTTGGGTTCATGTCACACTACCTGTAATCCCCACGACTTGCCTGGGCTTGCAATATCTCATTTACTGTCCTGTCTGGAGACAATACACATCTCTTTAACTTATACTTAATGCTATCTCCACTCACATGGTCTGCGCCTTTAAGACTTGATTAACTGTAAGACTCACATCCTAATCAGTATTTTCTAAACTGAGTGTGTGCCTTTATGTGCCCTGTTTGTGATCAGAACTCCCCACTCATCTGACAAAGGGGCAAAACCCTGAAAGCTAGTGGCGTTTACTATCACATAAATCTGTTGGACTTTAACCCTGGTGTTGTGAGACTTCTTACTGTGTTTACCCCAGTCTAGCGCCAGCATCTCCACACCAATAAATGCTGGCGACACCCATGTCCCATAAATGAATAGAAAAAAGCTGCAATGAGTCACACCAAGCTTTCCGTGCAAATATTTGGCAAATAAGCCAAACGATAAATATTTTTATTCTGTTTGCTCTGAGATCAACAAGGGACTTTTCTTTAATTCCCCCACAATCTGCCATGGTATGTTGTTAACTAAATTCCTACCTGGTTAGAATAATGCAACCAGTTTGACATTTACTTGAGTTGCGATCAGAGTGGGTAGGGCAAACACTGCTGTGACTGTTCACCATTGTCTTTACATCAGAAATGTTAAAGTTCATTGAGGAACTCCCTGCAGATGTTGGCTATGACCCAGCTTCAAATAGACCATTTGTGAAGTCTAATGTTTGGTAGGATGGGTCCTGCACCATTGTACCCTGTTTCAAGCGTAGTCATTTGGAATATGCTGGGTGGATATTTGCATCTTTAATGGTACAACAGAGTTAGTCATCTCACTGAAGGAGCAGAAGTTGAAATGCCACCATATCCCTCTGATGGGGAGATTCCAATTAAAATTTACTGTCAGAATTGCAGGGTATTTGGTAGAGGTGTTCAGTTGCAAGCAGAAGAGCTGCCTTAACTCCTGGAACAGAATCCAGGCCTGTTTTCAGCAGGTGTAAGTTTAGCTGTTCCCCTGGAGATGAATTCCCGAACCAGCCTTGGAACGACTTCCCCCTGTGGTTTCACTGAAAATTCCACCCAGGTTGGGTCACTACTAACTGGAATAAGGCCAGTGTTGCAGATTCACATCGTGCAAAGAATGGGAATCACAATCTAGTACCAATTAACCAAAGAAAATGGAGGCTTCGGCTGCAGCAAATGTATATTCAGATCTGATGGCAGAAATTCTAATCTGTCAACACATGCTGAAAAAAATAAAGATGTTGATGGTAAACGAACAGAAGTCTAATGGTTTTGCAGATCTCTTAAACTTACCCTCTCAAATACTTCCGAGAGTTGAATTTAAAAAACTGGTCAGTGTGTTATGTAACTCGAGCATTGTTAGTGTGTTGATTTGAGTTGCAATATCTTCAAAGCTCTGACACAACATTTTTTTTGAGATTTTGTTGTCTGTAGTATCTGATGTGCAGTGACCCAATGGTAGTCAACAAAGATCTTCAATAAATAAACCCACATTAACATCTATAACCATGACTAATGGTGTTACTCAGAACACAATTTGAATGAAAAGACATTTGTTTTTTTTTTCTGTCAGATATTCACTATAAACTGATAACTGAATATCAGTTTTGAATAAATTTGTACCTGCAACAAAAACGAGACATACTGAAAGCATGCAACAGATCAAATCAGCATCTGTCGAGTGAACAGACAAGTTAATGTGTCAGGTGTAAGCTGTGTACAAAAACTCTAATTTCCATTATTTACATTTTGTTTTGCATGTTTTGAGAAGAAGCATCATTGACCTTTTCAAGTGACCAACTTTAGTTGGTCACCAGAATTCAGTATATCCTCTAGTATTTGCCCATGATTCTGGATGACTTGTTTGTACAATGTGAAACATAATACCAAATAGTAATTTGAACCTAAATTTTATATTTTGTTTTTGTCTATTTTCTTCTAGGGCATGACATGTTGTCTCTGCTTTATAATTTCATGGATGAATGGCTCTATCGATTCAGCGCAGAAATGTTTTTCATTCCAAGGGTCAGTAAATTGTTTTAAGATGGAAATAAGAAAGAGGTGAATTGACATTAGAATTTATCACATTAAGCTCTGTTTGTACAACGAGTAGGAATGATTGAGAAAATATAAGCTGTGTCTGTGATGGGCACTGGGAAAGAAATGCAGTTCTGCAAATTTATATATCCTACTTGTTCTAAAGCTGCCTGAAAGTGCCCCAGTAGAGGCAGCTGAATTATTTTATCTCACTTTGAGCTTGGGTTTTATATGTTATGGTGCCAGAAGGCTTGGCTGATACATTATACACAGCTGATGTTTATAGAAGTTACCCGGGATTGTGTTCCAAAGGACCTGATGAAGACGAGGATTTATCAGTATAATATGCTTTCCAAGGAAACTGAACTTGCTCATCCAATAGTTCAACTATGGAAGTGGGTGTGTAAGTAAATGGAAAGTACATATGTGGATGCCAAGGAAGGATCAGAGCCTGCAGTTAATGATAAGACTAATTTTAACCTTGCAAATCTAGTGGGAAGTTTGATCAGATTGGGTTTGTCATTCAGTTTTACACTGATTTTGATGAAGAGTAAAATCAGGCGAGGTGTAAAACAGATGACCCATCCATCAATTGGTTACGTTGAAATGATTTTTTAACTTCTTACATTCACGATGCCTAGTGATTTTAATGCTAGACCAATATTCCAGAAACTCAGCTGCTGTTCAGGGGAAAGTCACCAATATCCTTTTGGAAGGAAATCTGCCGTCCTTACCTGATCTAGCTTGCATATGACTCCAGAGCCACAGCAATGTGATTGACTCTCAAAAAACAAAGAAAATTGGAGTCATAGAGGTTTACAGCATGGAAACAGGCCCTTTAGCCCAACTTGTTCACATGGCCCTTTTTTTTTAAACCCTGAAGCTAGTCCCAATTGTCCACATTTGGCTCAAATCCCCCTGTACCCATCTTATCCATGTAACTGTCTAAATGCTTTTTATAAGACAAAATTTTACCCTGGCAGTGCATTCCAGGCACTCACCACTCTTGCAAGAAAGACTTCCCCTGCACATCTCCCTTAAACTTTCCCTCTCTCACTTTAAAATTGTGCCCCTTTGTAATAAACACTTCTACCATAGGAAAAGGCCTCTGACTATCCACCCTGTTTATGCCTCTCATAATTTTGTAGACCTCTATCAGGTCTCATCTCAGCCTCCATCTTTCCAGTGAAAACAATCCTATTTTATTCAATCTCTTCACATAGCCAACTTCCTTGAGACCAGGCAATATCCCGGCGAGCCTTCTCTGCACTCTCTCCAAAGCTTCCACGTCCCCTTCTGGTAGTGTGGTGACCAGAACCGCATGCAATATTCCAAATGTAGCCTAATCAAAGTGTTATGTAGCTGCAACATATCTTCTCAACTCTTGTACTCAACACACTGGCTGATGAAGGCGAGCATGCCCTCTAAGAGAAACTAGGGATGGGCAATAAATGCTGTAAGAAGCTCACAACATCAGATTAAATAAAGAAAGAAAAATAAACTGTTGGACTTTAACCTGGTGTTGTGACACTTCTTACTATGTTTACCCTAGTCCAGCCAGCAATGCCCATATCCCATGAATGAATTAAAAAAATGAGACAAAGGCAATGGGTACTGCAAAAAACTTAGATAATTAAAATAAGTAAAGAGAGTGTGACACTGATGATGAGTTGCTTTCTTGAACTGCTGCAGTCCATGTGATGTTGGTACACCCATGGAGCTACAGAGGGAGTTCCAAGAGTTTAACACAGTGACATTGACGGAATGGCAATATATTTCTACGTCAGGTTGATGAGTGGGTTGGAGGGGAATTTGCAGAGTTAGTGTTCCCAAGTGCCTGCTGCCCTTATCCTTCTAGATGATTGCAACCGTGGGTTTGGAAGATGCTGTTTATGAACTTTTGGTGAATTCATGCACTGCATTGTGTAGATGGTGAATAGGCTTTGCAGAGTTAAGAGGTGAGTTGCTGACCAGGATTTGTAACCTTTGACCTGTTCTTATAGCAGCAGTATTTATAAGACAAGTCCAGTTCAGTTTCTCATCAGTGATAATCACAGGATGTTGACAGTGGAGGATTCAGTGATGGTAATGACATTTGAATGTCATGGGGAATGGTTAAATTCTCTCATTAGAGATGGTCATTGCCTAGCACTTGTGCTAACAAATGTTATTTGTCATTTGTTAGCCTTAGCCTGGATATTGTCCAGATCTTGCTGCATTTAACTGGGACTGCTTCAGTATTTGAGGAGTCATGAATGGTGTTGAACATTGTGCAATCATGGGTGAATATCCCCACTTCTGACCTTATATTGGAAGAAAGGTCATTGATGAAGCAACTGAAGATGGTTGGGCCCAGGACACTGCCCTGAGGAACTGCTGCAGTGATGTCCTAGAGTTGAGATGATTGATTCCAATAATCACAATCATCTTCCTTTGCAGCAGGTATGACCCCAACCAGCCGTGTTTTCCCCTTGATTCCAGTTTTGCTGTTGTCCATTGATGCTACACTCGGTCAAGGGCAATCACTCAAACCTCATGTCTTGAGTTCAGCTCTTTTGTCCATGTTTGAACCAAAGCTTTAATGAGATCAGGAGCTGAGTGACTGTGGCAGAACCCAATCTGAGCAATGCTGAGGAGGTTGTTGCTGAGGCAATGCTGCTTGATAGTGCTATTGATGACCCCCTCCATCATTTTATGGATGATCAAAAAATAGATTGATGGAGCAGTCATTAGCCTGGTTGAATTTGTCCTGCTTTTTGGATACAGGACATAGCTGGGTGATTTTCCGTCTTGCCAGCTAGGAGGTGATGTTGTAGATGTACTGGAGCAGCCTCGCTAAGGGCATGACAAGTTCTGGAGCACAAGTCTTCAGCAATATTGCTAAATTATTGTCAGGGCTCATAGTATTTGAATCTCCAGTGCCATCAGCTGTTTCTTAATATATTTTCTTCGAAAATGTGACTGAACACATTGACGAAGGAAGAGCAGTGGACGTGGTGTACATGGACTTCAGCAAGGCATTTGACAAGGTTCCCCATGCAAGACTTCTTGAGAAGGTGAGAGGGCATGGGATCCAAGGGGCTTTGGCCTTGTGGATCCAGAACTGGCTTGCCTGCAGAAGGCAGAGGGTAGTTGTGGATGGCTCTTTTTCTGCATGGAGGTCGGTCACCAGTGGAGTGCCCCAGGAATCTGTTCTAGGACCCTTGCTGTTTGTCATTTTCATAAATGACCTGGATGAGGAAGTGGAGGGATGGGTGAGTAAGTTCGCCAATGACACGAAGGTCGGTGGTGTTGTGGATGGCCTGGAGGGATGTCAGAAGTTGCAGCATGACTTCGACAGGATGCAAGACTGGGCGGAGAAGTGGCAGATGGACTTCAACGCGGATAAATGTGTTGTGGTCCATTTTGGCAGATCCAACGGGATGAATGAGTACACTATCAAAGGTAGGAGTCTGAGCTGTGTGGAAGAGCAGAGGGATCTTGGGGTCCGGGTCCATAAGACTCTCAAATCGGCCTCCCAGGTGGAGGATGTGGTTAAGAAAGCTTAAGGTGTACTGGCCTTCATTCATCGAGGGATTGAGTTCAGGAGTCAGGAAGTAATGCTGCAGCTTTATAGGACCCTTGTCAGACCACACTTGGAGTACTGTGCGCAGTTCTGGTCGCCTCACTATAGGAAGGACGTGGAAGCCATTGAAAGGATGCAGAGGAGATTTACAAGGATGTTGCTTGGATTGGGAGGCATGCCTTATGAAGACAGGTTGAGGGAGCTGGGACTGTTCTCCCTGGAGAGACGAAGGTTGAGAGGCGACCTGAGAGAGGTTTACAAGATGTTGAGAGGAATAGATAGGGTGGACTCTCAGAGACTATTTCCCAGGGCTGAAATGGTTGCGACGAGAGGGCACAGATTTAAGGTGCAGGGAAGCAAGTACAGAGGGGATGCTAGGGGAAAGTTTTTCACTCAGAGGGTGGTGAGTGAATGGAATTGGCTGCCGTCGGTGGTGGTCGAGGCGAACTCACTGGTGTCTTTTAAAAGACTTCTGGATGAGTATATGGGATCCAATGGGATTGGGGGTTATAGATAGGTCTATGGCTGGGTAGGTTTTGATGTGTTCGGTGCAACTTGTGGGCCGAAGGGCCTGTTTGTGCTGTAGTGTTCTATGTTCTATATTGAGAGAATCAAATTAGCTGAAGTCTGACATCTGTGATGCCGGGGACCTTGAGATGGACTCACCCAGCACTTCTGGCTAAAGATTGTTGCAAATGCTTCAGTCTTATCTTTTGCTGGCCTTCTTCATCATTGAGAATGGGATTATTCTCCTGCAGTGAGTTTTTTAATTGTCCACCACAATTCAGGGCTGGATGTGATAGGACTGCAGAATTTAGAATATAAGAAATAGGAGCAGGAATAGGCCATCCAACTCCTCGAGCCTGTCCTGCCATTCAATAAGATCATGGCTGATCTCTAGTGGTTCAGTATCACTTTCCCGCATTCTCTCCGTAACCCTTAATTCCCTTGTCAATCAAAAACCTATCCACTCTTGACTTGAACACATTCAGCAAGGAATTCTCCACCACCTCATCAGGCAGAGAATTCCAAGATTCACCACCCTTTGTGTGAAGAAATTTCTCCTCAACTCTGATCTGAACCGCCCCACCTCCCACTAATCTTGAGGCTATGCCCTCTAGTCTTTCTATCTTATAGGACGGATGTCAGAGGTGGGTTCTTTACTCAGAGAGTAGTAAGGGCGTGGAATGCCCTGCCTGCAGCAGTTGTGGACTCGTCAAGTTTAAGGGCATCCAAATGGTCAGTGGATAGGCATATGGATAGCATTGGAATAGTTTAGGATAGAGGGTCATAAAATTGGTTCCATTGGTTGGCACAACATCGAGGGCCGAGGGGCCTGTACTGCGCTGTAACGTTCTATGTTCCTCAAATGCGGTGACCAAAACTGCGCACAGTACTCCAGCTGCGGCCTCACCAGTACCCTATACAGCTGTAAAAGTATCTCCCTACTTTTATATTCTATCTCCCTCGCTATAAAGGCCAACATTGCATTCGCCTTCTTAATCACCTGCTGCACCTGCATACTGTGTTTTTGTGATTCGTGCACAAGGACCCCCAGGTCCCTCTGCACCGTCGCATGCTGCAGCTTTTTGCCATTTAAATAGTAATTCTTCCTACCATTATTCCTACCAAAGTGGATAACCTCACACTTGCTAACATTATACTCCGTCTGCAGGTCCTCGCCCACTCACTCAACCTATCCAGATCCCTCTGCAAACTTTCCACACCCTCCACGCAATTTGCTTCATTGACCTGATTCATTGGCTGTCTGTTGCATTTTGCTTTCACTGTTGGGAGACTATTAGTCCTGTGTTGTAGCTTTATGAGGTTGATAATTTTTAGGTATGGCTGGTGTTGATCCTGGCATGCCTCCTTCATTCTTCATTCAGCCATGGTTGATCCCCTAGTTTGGCGATAATGGTAGAGTGGGGGATATTATCAAGCCATGAGGTTACAGTTGTGGTTGAGTACAATTCTGCTACTGCTGATGGTCCACACTGCTTTATGGATGCCCAGTCTTGAGTTCCTGGATCTGTTCAAAATCTATCCCATTAAGTATGGTGGTAGTGCCACACAATATGATGGAGGTTATCCTCAATGTGAAGACAGGACTGTGTGGTGGTCATTCTTACTCATTCTGTCACGGACAAATGCATCTGTGGCTGGCAGGTTGGTGAGGATGAGGTCAAGTATGTTTTTCCTTCGTGTATCCATCAGCTGCTGCCACAGACCCAGTTCCAGCAGTGATGTCCTTTAGGACTTGACCAACTTGGCTTGTACTGCCTTTGTAATTAGATAACTCGATACAGGCTGCAACTAGGAATTGGAACCTTAATGTCCCTTAGTGTATGTAGATTAGTGGGATTAGCGAGATAAAGAAATGGGGTTACTGGGTAATCGTAGACCTGGGTAGGATGCTCTGTCAGAGAGTCAGTGCAGACTTGATTGGCCATATTGTAGGGATCTAAGATTGTAAAATGTAAAATTTACAACAGTTTATTAGGAAATTCTGATTTCTGATTCCTGTTAATAATTTTAAAGTTGCAATTCTAACTTTCTTGATTTTCTCTTTTAGGAGATGAAAGTGATTTATTTGGATCGAGTTAATTTTAAGATTCGATCAATTGGGTACGTACAGTGTATAACTTGAACTATCCGATATATTGACCACTAATCTTAGCTGCTGGCAGCTTTGGGAAACTGGCAATATCTGAGCCCAGCTGATTACTTGAACATTATACACCTTCACTGGAATACCCCATTTCTATTCCCCTGCCCCAGATTTAAATTCTATCTTACAATTTTCACTGTTAAATGTTTTTACTTACTGGCAGAAAGCATTTTTCTACCTAAGATTTATTAAGTGACAAGTCCCTGTTGTAGCCTCATTTTGGGCAGCACAGTGGTTAGCACTGCTGCCTCACAGTGCCAGAGTCCCAGGTTCAGTTTTGGCCTTGGGTGACTGTCCATGTGGAATTTGCACATTCTCCCCATGTCTGCGTGGATTTCCTTTGGGCACTCTGGTTTCTTCCCACAGTCCAAAGATGTATAGGTTAAATTGATTGGCCATGCTATATTGCCCCTTAGTGTCAGGAGGTTTAACAGGATAAATACGTAGAGTTACAGGGATAGGGCCTAATGGCATTGTTGAAGCTGATTGCCTCCTTCTGTAGTCTAGGGATTCCATGGTAAATGGGAAAAGTGTCAGCCAAGTGCTGTTCCTTGCATGAAAGAACTCAGTTCCTGACTGAGACCAGCTTTATAACGGAAGTCTAAGGCTGAACTGTCTTCAGTGAGACAACGTAAAAGCAGACACATAGACTGCAGAAAATGCCAAGAAATGAGGATAGGATAGCATTTGGAGTTTCAGCCGATTATTAAAACTGTTTATGTTCCAAGTTGAGCTATTTTAAAACTTAAAAAAAAACTTCCCATTGGTATAGCAACGGGTGCAGATTTATTATTCAAGACATAACTGAAATCTCAGTGGCTCCTGGAAAATATTCATGGGATGAAAACCCTTTTCACAGTGATTCAAATGATTTGTTTGCGTGATCTTGCTCTATTCAGTGGCTGTTCTATTTGGTATTACGAGTTAATGTTTTGCCATTTTCCTTGCATGTGTTTAATCTTTGAGCATCAGTAGTGAAACCGTTTTGTAAGTAAAGGATGAAGAAATCCAATGAGTGGATTGAGAATTGATGTTTTCTATTTCTGTTTTAATCAGATGTAAGCAATAAAAATTGATATAACATTATGTACAAACTATTAGCGCATGTGCTTAGGTTCTAACTCATATGTTCTTTTGGGCAGTGGAATTCATAATGTTTTAAAAGTTAAGTCAATTGAAATTCATTTAAATTTGTCCATTGAACTAGTATTTTAGCAATCAAGACATCTCAAAATGTGCTTCCTAATGGGAGGCTCCTAATAAGATGGTTATTTGTAAGTTGATGCCTCATGGTTCACTTAAAAAAGATGCTTTTTGTTTTCTGAAAGGTGGGGAGAAGAGTTTGATTTGGCCAAACATCCGCAGGTAAGACTGGAACATTTCAATTTTAACTTGACACATTTCCTTTAGTCAAGGAATTACAAGTGAATTTGACACAACTATTTCTCTTTTACAGGGCACTGAAGTCAAAGCTATCACCTACTCAGCGATGCAGATTCACGAGGATGAAAAGCCTCAAATTTTTGTTATAATTGATATTTGAACTTTATTTAAATGTTTTGAATCGTTTTCTGTATATTTCAAAAAATGTACAGCAGAGAGTGAATCTTTATCTTTTTATTGAACTGCTATCAAGTATGTAAATAAGATAAGTGCCATGATCAGGAGAACTGTCACTTTTATTTATGATTAATACACACATAGCGTTTGGTTTTTTTGAGAGAACTTGCTGTACCAGAAGGCAAATAGAAAGTCTGGATTTTCTACAGTTTACTTCCTTTTTGGTGAAATGTAATCAGAATGGGTGATTTAGCAGGTGGTGTACTGTAACGAAGGGGCACGTACCGTCTACTGGAAATGTTGGCTTCTCGTGCGACAGATCAATCAACAACAAGTGTGGCAGCTCTGAATTTACCATCTTGGTTTAATTTTTTTTTACATAATTTTCACTTTTTTGAAATGAATGAAAATGTTTCATTTCCTTCAGCTGACAGGACTGGCATCGTCAATAGCGTGTTTGACAGCTGTGCTTGAAGATTGACTGAGTTACTGTTATTGTTGGTGAAGATGCACAAAGTGTGTTCTTATTAGATGTGAAACTTTAATGAAATGAAAAACGCCTGACTGAGAGATTGGAATGTTTCTCTCAGTGAATCCCAAATCATTTCGCTGGCAGTGCGATAGGAATGACTTTTCAATAACAGCAATGTGATGTCACCATAGAAGTTATATTTAGTCTAATGATTTGTGATATAAAAAATTAACTATTATCAAACTTTTATTAATACTTATATTAAATATAGGCTTGGAAGAATCACAGTCTTAAAACCTTCCCAGTAGTAATGCACAAGAATCGATTTGTATCAATAGATAAATCATTGAGGATGTTGGGGCGGATTTTTTAATCTTTTTATTAATTCGTAATTAAAATTGAGTTTATTTCTTTAAAACAAAATTCTCAATTATTTACAAAAGCTCTTTGACACCACTGATTTTTGATTACTTCATAAACCTGTAAAGTTTTGGCCTCTGCAATTGTGCTGATTAATTATTTGAAGTGTTGGGATTTTTCTTTAAGTTTTGATTTAAAATGTACAATAAAGTTATTAAAATGTGTTTATAATGGTCTTGTTCATTCATTTTGCTTCACGCAAATTGTTTGTCACATTTACCTGCATCAGTGACTCCATTTCAGAGTAATCCATTATCTATAAGCACTCTGTGATATCCTGAGGCATGATATAACTATAAGACCTAAAGAAAACAATCTTGTTCTGCAGCAGACAGTTGCTCGGGAGTGAGATGGAGTTGGGGCTACAACACGGAGCTTGTGACAATGGCTGAAGACATTAGCAGGATGTTTTTGGAGGCTTTGGGTGGCACAGTGACACAGTGGTTCACACTGCTGTCTCAACGCCAGGACCCAGGTTCAATCCCAGCCTCGGGTGACTGACTGTGGAGTTTGTACATTTTTCCTGTGTCTGCATGATTTTCTCAGAGTGCTCCCGTTTCCTCCCACAGATGTGCGGGTTAGGTTGATTAGCCATTCTAAATTGCCCCATAATGTCAAGAGGACTAGCAGGATAAATACATGAAGTTAAGGGGATTGGGCTTGGGTTGGATTGTGGTGGGTGCAGACTTGATGGGCCAAATGGCCTCCTACACTGGAGGGATTGTATGATTGCTGTCAGGCTGAAATGGAGGTGGGGGTCGGAAGCTGCAATGTAGGGAACGGTTAATGGTAATTTACCCTGAATTAACTGATTAATGATCAAATGGGAGGCTCATTATTCAATTATGGAAGATGCTTCAACTCGATATTGGAGAGCCAATAGCTTGATTGAAAGCAGCAATGGGATGGGAAGTGAAGGAGATAGAATTCCGAAGTGGACGCGCCTTGAACTTTTTCAAATTAAAAGAAGAACTTTGTGGATAACCCACAGTTACAGGTGGGAAAGGGACAGAACCACGCCATCAGGCAGCCCAAGCAGATAGACAGAGCCTCTAAGCCTACGCTGATCCTTTGGAAAGCACCGTGGAGCCAAACCATCCCCCACCACCTGCAGGGATAGAGGCAAGTGGAAAACCCCAATCAACATTTGACATGCTGCTCCCAATTTGCGTGTTTGTAATCAGCATCAATACATTTTAAACTGCTCCATTGGTGACCCTCCACTGTGGGTAGGTAGGAATGCAGCCTTCGACCACAATCCCATCTCTGGGAAAATTATCCAGGAATGGCATGGATTAGGGGGATCAGCAAGCAGTCCTGCCACACAAAATTCCTCATCCTCCCATTTCTGTTCTCACTCCCAGTTGGGAATAAAATTCGGCCCAATGTCTTCAGACTTTGCAGTATTTCATTGTTCAATGATAACATGTTTCCTTCAGTATGGAGACAAACTTCAGAGTTTGTAACACTGGTAAAATGGCGATTTGTCCATGAATGTAATGTAATTCCCTTAACTGCCTAGAGATGGCAGTAGCAATCCAAGAATATGTGTCTGACTTGTCAGCAAGAACTTGGTTGAAGATTGGCTGAGGAGTTATTATAAAATAGTCACAGCAAAGGAGGCCTTACAGCCCACTGAATCTGTGCTGGATCTCTGCAAGAATTATTCTATTCATCCCACTTTCCCTCCTTTTCCCTGTATTGCAGCCAGCTGTCTCCTCCGGGTCTGAATCATCAGCAGAGTTTGCATTTCCACATCAGAACATTAAGCTTTTTCCTCAGTTTACTATTGGAAAAATAACTAATCACCTCAAATCATCATCTTTTGATTCTCAACCTGTCTTCAAATGAGAGAAGTGTGTCAATAAGGGCTCTTTCCAAAACCCTGCTGATTTTGAACTTTTGAATGTTTATCAAATCACTTCTCTAAAGAGAACAAACCCAGCTCTCTGTCTATCAAAGTAACTGAAGTTCCAATAGCATTTATGATTTTATTGGCTTTTTTTAAGGGAAATATGTTAAATGTACTGCTTTTACAAACTGGCTTGCAATCTTTGCCCGCACCAGAAACTATACAACTTGGAATTTATATAGTCTTCAACATAAGAAAATATCCCAGGAACATAATAAGATAAAAGTTGATAACAAGTCAAAGATATTAGGCTAAATGGCCTGAAATGTGGTCAAAACATAAATTTTAAGGTGGATTGTAGAGGATGGGATAGAGATGGAGAGATAAAGGCAAAATACTGTGGATTATAGAATCCCTACAGTGTAAAACTTGACCATTCAGCCCATCAAGTTTGCACTGAGTCTCCGACAAATCATGTCAGCCAGGCCCCATCCCCATAACCCCACATATTTATCCCACTCATCCCCCTAACATATACATCTTGGGATACTAAGGGACAATTCAGCTTGGGCAATTCACTTGAGCTGCATATCTTTGGATTGTGGAAGGAAACTAGAACAGCAGAAGAAATCCACACAGACACAGGGAGAATGTGCAAACTCCACACAAACAATGACTCAAGCCAGGAATTGAACCCAGGTCCCTGGTACTGTGAGGCAGCAGTGCTAAACACCGTGCCGCCCAAATGTTGGAATCTGAAACAAAAACAGAAAATGCTGGAAAATCTCAGCAGATCTAACAGTATCTGTAGAGAGAGAATAGAGTCAATGTTTTGAGTCAGGATTGATTTGAAATGTTGGCTTTATTCTCTCTCCACAGATGCTGTCAGACCTGATGGGATTTCGTAGCATTTTCTGTTTGAGATGGAAGGGTTTGGGATTGGAATTCCCAAGGCTGGGAGCCTAGATGGCCGAAGGCATGATGGGGAAGGCAGAGTAGATGGAGGAGTTCTTATAGATTTCTAGGGCTTGAGCAGGCTGTGAAGTGTGAGGTGCAAGCCAGTGCAGGATTTAAATACTAGAATGAGAATTTTAAAACTGGAAGGGAAGGACCTGGATAGAGTTGGGATGAAGTTATATGGAATCAAAATTGGAAAGGGAGAAGGCTGGGTCAACCTACCTTCACCACCTTTTCATTCTGTATGCTCTAGTTTACAACCATTCACTATGTCATAAAGTTTCTCCTCGTTGCTTTTGATTTTTTACCAATCCGGAGGGGATGAACAGCAGATTGACCAGGGCTGGGATGGAGCATTTACATTAAAAAGAAAGGTTGGATAGACGTGGGTGTTTTCGTTGGAGGAGGGAAGACCAAGGGAATGACCTGATCGAGGTGTACAAGATTATGAGGGACATGGACAAGATAGATAAGGAGGAGATGTTCCCTTTAGCTGAAGGGTCAGTGATGGGGGGCACAGGTTCAAAGTAAGGGACAGGAGATTTAGGAGGAATGTGAGGAAAAATCTTTTACCCAGAGGGTGGTGGTGGTCTGGAATGCACTGTCTGGGAGGATGGGAGAAGCTGGAAGCCTCGCATTGTTTAAAAAGTATTTGGATGAGCACTTGGCACATCATAGCATTCAGGGCTACACACCAAGTGTTGACAAATTGGGATTAGGTTTGAAGTCAGCTGTTTCTCGGGTGTCAGTTCAAACTTGATGGGCCAAAGGGCCTCTTTTGAACTACATGCCATGATATGGAGATGCCGGTGTTGGACTGGGGTAAGCACAATAAGAAGTCTCACAACACCGGGTTAAAGTCCAACAGGTTTATTTGGTATCACAAGCTTTTGGAGTGCTGTGAAAAAGTAGAGCTCCTTTGAGCAGTACTCCAAAAGCTCATGATACCAAATAAACCTGTTGGGCTTTAACCTGGCATTGTGAGACCTCTTGAATTCTTGTACCCTGGTTATCGTCCATTTTGGCACCTTAAGCACTGTAAACTACAGGGGCTATAGGCCGGCTGCAGAAAGGTGGCATTAGAAAGGGAACATGAGTGTCCTCAGGCTGGCATGGACAAGATGGACCGAATGGTCCTGTGCAGTAACTTTTCTATGGTTCTATGGCACTGGGACCAAATTGTCAGTTTTTCTGTGCAGACCTTACCAAGAATCTCTTACAATACATCTAATGTTTAATGCTGAGCTGAATTAAATGAAGCCAAGTTGCAGTGTGTGATTTATACTTCGCTTTGAAAAGTTTATTGCATCAACAGAGCGAGGATGACAATTTCCAAAAAAGTTAAGGTTCCACCGAGATTTGAACTCGGATCGCTGGATTCAGAGTCCAGAGTGCTAACCATTACACCATGGAACCGTGCAGAGTTCTGCGCCTTTCCCGTTTATCAGGGAACCGCTCCGCAGTGCATCCGCAATACTTCATAGTTCAAATAGCAAACTGCCGCAAAATCACAGCGTCAGGCAGCAAAGGGGCTGCTCCCACCGCCCAGCGACCCTCCCAAAATACAGCCCGGGGACCGGGACCCGCGGCTCCCCGAGGCCGCAGCAACTACACCCGGAGAAACACTGCCCCTAGAGCTGGAGAGCAGAACTGAAGCTCAGTGTGACCCAGGTGAGAATACACTGGGAACACAGGTATCACAGCACAGGTATTAATACACTGGGAACACAGGTATCACAGCACAGGTATTAATACACTGGGAACATAGGTATCACAGCACAGGTATTAATACACTGGGAACACAGGTATCACAGCACAGGTATTAATACACTGGGAACATAGGTATCACAGCACAGGTATTAATACACTGGGAACATAGGTATCACAGCACAGGTATTAATACACTGGGAACACAGGTATCACAGCACAGGTATTAATACACTGGGAACACAGGTATCACAGCACAGGTATTAATACACTGGGAACACAGGTATCACAGCACAGGTATTAATACACTGGGAACACAGGTATCACAGCACAGGTATTAATACACTGGGAACATAGGTATCACAGCACAGGTATTAATACACTGGGAACACAGGTATCATACACTGGGAACATAGTATCACAGCACAGCTATTAATACACTGGGAGCACAGGTATCACAGCACAGGTATTAATACACTGGGAGCACAGGTATCACAGCACAGCTATTAATACACTGGGAGCACAGGTATCACAGCACAGGTATTAATACACTGGGAACACAGGTATCACAGCACAGGTATTAATACACTGGGAACACAGGTATCACAGCACAGGTATTAATACACTGGGAACACAGGTATCACAGCACAGGTATTAATACACTGGGAGCACAGGTATCACAGCACAGCTATTAATACACTGGGAGCACAGGTATCACAGCACAGGTATTAATACACTGGGAACACAGGTATCACAGCACAGGTATTAATACACTGGGAACATAGGTATCACAGCACAGGTATTAATACACTGGGAACATAGGTATCACAGCACAGGTATTAATACACTGGGAACACAGGTATCACAGCACAGGTATTAATACACTGGGAACACAGGTATCACAGCACAGGTATTAATACACTGGGAACACAGGTATCACAGCACAGGTATTAATACACTGGGAACACAGGTATCACAGCACAGGTATTAATACACTGGGAACACAGGTATCACAGCACAGGTATTAATACACTGGGAACACAGGTATCACAGCACAGGTATTAATACACTGGGACACAGGTATCACAGCACAGCTATTAATACACTGGGAGCACAGGTATCACAGCACAGGTATTAATACACTGGGAGCACAGGTATCACAGCACAGGTATTAATACACTGGGAACACAGGTATCACAGCACAGGTATTAATACACTGGGAACACAGGTATCACAGCACAGGTATTAATACACTGGGAACACAGGTATTAATACACTGGGAACATAGGTATCACAGCACAGGTATTAATACACTGGGAGCACAGGTATCACAGCACAGGTATTAATACACTGGGAACACAGGTATCACAGCACAGGTATTAATACACTGGGAACACAGGTATCACAGCACAGGTATTAATACACTGGGAACACAGGTATCACAGCACAGGTATTAATACACTGGGAACACAGGTATCACAGCACAGGTATTAATACACTGGGAACACAGGTATCACAGCACAGCTATTAATACACTGGGAGCACAGGTATCACAGCACAGGTATTAATACACTGGGAGCACAGGTATCACAGCACAGCTATTAATACACTGGGAGCACAGGTATCACAGCACAGGTATTAATACACTGGGAACACAGGTATCACAGCACAGGTATTAATACACTGGGAACATAGGTATCACAGCACAGGTATTAATACACTGGGAGCACAGGTATCACAGCACAGGTATTAATACACTGGGAGCACAGGTATCACAGCACAGCTATTAATACACTGGGAGCACAGGTATCACAGCACAGCTATTAATACACTGGGAGCACAGGTATCACAGCACAGGTATTAATACACTGGGAGCACAGGTATCACAGCACAGCTATTAATACACTGGGAGCACAGGTATCACAGCACAGCTATTAATACACTGGGAGCACAGGTATCACAGCACAGGTATTAATACACTGGGAGCACAGGTATCACAGCACAGCTATTAATACACTGGGAGCACAGGTATCACAGCACAGGTATTAATACACTGGGAACATAGGTATCACAGCACAGGTATTAATACACTGGGAACATAGGTATCACAGCACAGGTATTAATACACTGGGAACACAGGTATTAATAACTGGGAACATAGGTATCACAGCACAGCTATTAATACACTGGGAACATAGGTATCAGAGCACAGGTATTAATACACTGGGAGCACAGGTATCACAGCACAGCTATTAATACACTGGGAACATGGTATCACAGCACAGGTATTAATACACTGGGAACATAGGTATCACAGCACAGGTATTATACACTGGGAACAGGTATCACAGCACAGTATTAATACACTGGGGCACAGGTATCACAGCACAGGTATTAATACACTGGGAGCACAGGTATCACAGCACAGCTATTAATACACTGGGAGCACAGGTATCACAGCACAGCTATTAATACACTGGGAGCACAGGTATCACAGCACAGCTATTAATACACTGGGAGCACAGGTATCACAGCACAGGTATTAATACACTGGGAGCACAGGTATCACAGCACAGCTATTAATACACTGGGAGCACAGGTATCAGAGCACAGGTATTAATACACTGGGAGCACAGGTATCACAGCACAGCTATTAATACACTGGGAGCACAGGTATCACAGCACAGCTATTAATACACTGGGAGCACAGGTATCACAGCACAGGTATTAATACACTGGGAGCACAGGTATCACAGCACAGCTATTAATACACTGGGAGCACAGGTATCACAGCACAGCTATTAATACACTGGGAGCACAGGTATCACAGCACAGCTATTAATACACTGGGAGCACAGGTATCACAGCACAGGTATTAATACACTGGGAGCACAGGTATCAGAGCACAGCTATTAATACACTGGCAGCACAGGTACCAGAGCTCAGGTATCAATACACTGGGAGCACAGGTATCAATATACTGGCAGCACAGTTACTAATACTCTTTTTAATTTTTTTTTAGAGCAACACAGCACGGGAAACAGGCCCTTCGGCCCAACGAGCCCGCGCCACCGTCATAACTATTTAGTAGCAATTCCATTATCATAATATAAAATTAGGTTATTCCTAATATGGAAGACTCTCACTATAGGGACAATTTGTTTCCCAATCAGCCTAAGAGCGAATTTTTGGGTTGTGGGAGGAAACCGGAGCGCCCGGAGAAAACCCACTCAACCACGGGGAGAACGCGCAAACTCCCGCAGACACCGGCCCAATTCCAAGTGTCTGCACAGCCACATCGATCGTCTCTGAGCTGTCATGGTGCCCTTCAGATGGTCCACATAAAGCACTCATTTACGACATGAGGTACCAGGCAACCCATGAATCAACATCCAAGAGCTGTCCTCGCACCACCTGCCGAATGCATGCTCATTGTTGGTCAAGTATGGACCGAATTACCTGTGGAAAAAAAGCCGTAGTTAAACAGTCCTACTATATCCCTCTATCTGCATAACGCTCATGTGGCTGTCCAAGAGACCCTTAAACAGCCCTAGCGTGCCTGTTCCCACCACCTTACTCGGCAGTGCATTCCACACCCCCACTACCCTTTGTGTGAAAAACTGCCCTCTAATATTCGTCTTATACTTAGCCCCCCTCACCCTAAGGCCATGACCCCTCGTCCTATCCATTTCTGAAAGTGGAAAAAGTTTACCTCCATTTACTCTATCTATACCCCTTATAAGCTTATACACCTCTATGAGATCCCCTCTAAGCCGACGTCTTTCAAGGGAAAACAACCCCAGTCTATTTAATCGTTCCTCATAAGACAGTCCTTCCATACCAGGCAGCATCTTGGTAAACCTCCTCTGCACTCTCTCCAAGGACTCCACATCCTTCCGATAGTACGGCGACCAGAACTGGACGCAGTATTCCAAGTGAGGCCTAACCAAATTTCTATACAACTGCAACATCAAACTCCTACTCTTGTATTCTATACCCTTTTCTATGAAAGCTAACATACTATACGCCTTCTTTATCACCTTCTCCACCTGTGAGGACACTTTCAGAGACTTGTGAACCTGCACCCCCAAGTCTCTCTGCATCTCTATGCTACGTATAGTTTTACCTTTTATCCTATAACTCTCCTCTACATTTTTCCGGCCAAAATGCATCACCTCGCATTTATCCGGATTAAATTCCATTTGCCATCTATCTGCCCAGTCTACCAACCTATCTATGTCCTGTTGTATTGCCTGGCCCTGCTCCTCTGTACCCGCCAATCCAAGCATCTTAGTGTCATCAGCAAATTTGCTGATCTCCCCACCTACCCCAACTTCCAAGTCGTTTATGTAGACCACAAATAGAAGAGGACCTAGTACTGAGCCTTGTGGCACTCCACTAGTGACAGGCTTCTAGCCGGAAAAAGAGCCTTCCACTACTACCCTCTGTCTCCTCCTCCCGAGCCAGTTCTCGACCCATCTACATACCCGACCCTGTATCCCATGCGCCTTCACCTTCTCTATCAGTCTACCATGAGGAACCTTGTCAAACGCCTTACTGAAATCCATGTAGACGCCATCAACAGCCTGTCCTTCATCAACTGTTTTTGTCACTTCTTCAAAAAATTCCACCAGATTCGTAAGACAAGACTTCCCCTTGACGAAGCCATGCTGCGTATCCCTGATCAGATCGCAGCGCTCCAGATGCTCATACATCCTGTCCCTAAGTATCCTCTCCATTAGCTTACCTATAACTGAAGTCAAGCTCACCGGCCTATAGTTCCCTGGGTTATCCCTCTGACCTTTTTTAAACAACAGTACTACATTTGCTATCCTCCAGTCCTCTGGGACCTCACCTGTGTCCAAGGAAGAGACAAAGATTTGCGTCAGAGGCCCAGCTAGGTCTTCCCTCAACTCCCTTAGCAGCCTGGTGTAAATGCCATCAGGCCCCGGAGCTTTATATGTCTTTAAGCTGCCTAACAGCCCCAACACCTCTTTCCTCGTAATCTTTATTTCCCTCAACTGATCCTCAACTTTGTCAACATCAGCAACAGACATCTGGCCAGTCTCCTGTGTGAATACTGACGCAAAGTATTCATTCAGGATATCCCCCATTCCCTCAGGCTCTAAGCATAGATCCCCTCCTCTGACACTGAGAGGTCCAATCTTGCCTCTAACCATCCTTTTGCTCCTTACATAGGTGTAAAATGCCTTTGGATTTTCCTTAATCCTACCTGCCAGAGCCACCTCGTGGCCCCTTTTTGCCTTTCTAACACCCCTTTTAAGATCCCGTCTACCCTCTCTATAAGCTTCCAGCGCTGTCTCAGTCCCCAGTTGCCTAGATCTAATGTAAGCCTCTCGCTTCTTCCTGATCAAGTCCTCAATATCCCTGGTAAGCCACGGTTCTCTAATCCTACCTTTCCCATCCTTCCTCCTTGCCGTCACGTATCTTTCCTGCAGAGCGTTTAGTTTTCCCTTGAAAGACTCCCACATGTACCTCATCGACCTGCCCTCGAAAAGCTTATCCCAGTCGGTATCTTTAAGATCTTGCCTAATCTGGCTGTATCTAGCCCTCCCCCAGTTAAATACCTTCCCTTTTGGGCCAGTCTCATCCTTTTCCATTAATATCCTAAAGCAGACAGAGTTGTGATCACTATTTGACACCTGCTCTCCAACCTCGACGTCAACCACCGGCCTGGCTCATTCCCCAGAACCAAATCCAGTATAGCCCCCTCTCTAGTCGGGCCATCCACATACTGCTCCAAGGACCCTTCCAAAACACACTGTACAAATTCCTCCCCGTCCACTCCTACAGCTCTGGGCACTCTCCAATCTACTCCAGGAAAATTGAAATCTCCCACTACTACTACCCTATTTTTCCTACACTTATCTAAAATGTCCCTGCATATCCCTTCTTCCACGGCCCGCGGGCTGTTGGGCGGTCTGTAGTAAACACCCAACAGAGTAACCACTCCCTTCCTATTCCTCAACTCCACCCATAGAGACTCAATTCCTAAATCATCCATACCTCCCTCCCTCTGCACTGCTATGATGTTGTCCTTAACTAATAAAGCCACTCCCCCGCCTCTCCTCACACCAACTCTGTCATGCCTAAAACACTTATATCCTGGAATATTCAATTGCCAGTCTTGCCCCTCCTTCAACCACGTCTCGGTCACCGCCACCACTTCTAAACTCCTCGTGAACATTATTGCCTTCAGTTCATCTGTTTTGCCAGTCACACTCCTCGCATTAAAACACATGGACTGAAGACCCTCAGCTCTCAGATATTCCTTTCTACCTTCTGGTGTTACCCTATCATCCCTCTCTCTCCCACTCCCAGTTCCCTCTCTCTCCCCACCCTCTCTCCCTATTAGTTTAAACACTTCTAATATTCTCTTTAGTAATTCTCTGGAAGCACAGGTGAGAGTGCTCTAGGAGGACAGATATAAATTATAGTTCTCTTTTGATTTGATTTATTATTTGATTTATTATTTATTTTGAAATTGAGTGTAGAATGTAATGTTACGGTCATAGGGTGTAGAGAAAGATCAACTTACTGCAAGGTAGGTCCATTCAAAAATTTGACAGCAGCAGGGAAGAAGCTGTTTTTGAGTCGGTTAGTATGTGACCTCATCTTTTGTATCTTTTTCCTGACGGAAAAAGATGGAAGAATATCCAGGGTGCATGGGGTCCTTAATTATGCTGGCTGCTTTGCCAAGGCAGTGGGAAGTGTAGCCAGAGTCAATGCATGGGAGCATGATGTAGTTATTTTGTAGTCTTTTTGCGCCTTTTGTAGTTGTTTTGTGGCCTTGGGCAGAGCAGGAACCAGACTAAGTTGTGATACAACCAGAAAGAATGCTTTCTATGCTTTCAAGTATTAATAGTCTTAGAGCACAAGTATTAATTATAATTCTCTGGCAGCACAGGTATAAATGATCTTGCTTTGGGAGGCCAAGTATTAATTATAATGTGTTGGGAATATTGCAGCAGGCTAAGACAGACATGTGGGCATGAGAGCAAGATGCTGAGTTAAAATGGCAAGAAACAGCATGAGTTCATGCTGATGGACTGAGTGAAATGACTTTGACAGATTTCACCACTTCTTATCTTTTAAGATAAAGTACTTGAAAACTGGAGATCTGGTGCAAAAGCACTGACCAATAAGAACCAGACTTCAAAATTACCATTTAAAAGCAACAAGCCTTAATTGTTTCTGAAATTGTAATTGATAAAATGACTCAACAAGAGTTGCTATTTCAAGTATTCAAATACATATTTAAGGGAATAAACAAAAATCCAACTTGCAAAAGAAAAATTAATGGAAAAGCAGTCTTTCTCAAAAATATGTAAAGTTTGTTTTGGAAGAAAGTAATTGAATAGCAACAAATCTGTCAACAACACTGCGATTTGAAATTGGGATAATGTTAAAGTGAAAAAACCTCACGCACAGTTGAGAACATAAAGTGTTGTTTAAGGGGAAAGAACAAGTAAGAACATAAGAAATAGGAGCAG
This sequence comes from Sphyrna mokarran, assembly GCA_024679065.1. Lineage (NCBI taxonomy): Eukaryota > Metazoa > Chordata > Chondrichthyes > Carcharhiniformes > Carcharhinidae > Sphyrna > Sphyrna mokarran. Next base: position 2,995,592 of record JAGIQG010000024.1, read on the forward strand.
GAGTAGACTATCCAGCCCCTCGAGTCTGCCCCACCGTTCAATAAAATCATGGCTGATCTGCAATGGTTCAGTACCACTTTCTCGCTTTCTCCCCGTAATCCTTAATTCCCTTGTCAGTCAAAAACTTATCCACACTTCACTTAAATATATTCAAAGAACAAAGATGAAAAAACAAAACAGTACGGGAAACAGGCCCTTCGGCCCAACGAGCCTGCGCCGCCACCCCGATGTTCCTACCTCTACCCACGATCCCTGTCTATGTGCATAGATCTATGGATTAAGAACCAAATTTGAGACAATCTAGAGAGAATTTGTTTTGCCAATTAGCCTAAGAGCACATTTTTGGGATGTGGGAGGAAACCGGAGCACTCGGAGAAAACCCACGCAAGCACGGGGAGAATGTGCAAACTCCCACAGACACAGGCCCAAATCCATGTATCTCCACAGCACAGCGATAGTCACTGAGCTGTCGTGTTGCCCATCAAATGGTCCAAGTCAAGCATACACTAATGACGTGAAGCACTAGAATACTCTCGAAAAAATCCAAGAGCAGCCCTCTCACGACCCATCGCGTGTATGCCCCTCGTTAGACAACGAGGTGGACCAAAGCACCTGTAGGATAAAAACAAGTACATCAATATCATCATCTATTTACACACTTCCCAGGGACTCCCAAGGCTCATGATCCCTATTTTAAATCAGATTTCTATACCCCTCCATTCCCATTCTGTTCATGTACCCATCTAAGTATTTCTTAAATAACTCCAGAGCGCCTGCCTCCACCACTTTACTTGGCAGCGCATTCCATACCCCCACCACCCTCTGTGTGAAAAAACTCTAACATCCAAATTATATTTTACCCCTCTCACCCTAAGCCCGTGACCCCTCGTGCTATTTGAGTCCATCCTAAGAAAAAGCTTAAGCCTGTTTACTCTATCGATACCCCTCATAATCTTGTACACTTCTATTAGATCTCCTCTACATCTACATCTTTCTAAGGAAAACAGTCCCAATTTGCCTAACCTCTCCTCGTAACTCAGACCTTCCATACCAGGCAGCATCCTGGTAAACTTCCTCTGCACTCTCTCCAGAGTCTCCATGTCCTTCCAGTAGTAAGGCGACCAGAACTGGACGCAGTATTCCAAATGAGGTCTAACCAGCGTTTTATACAACTGCAACATTAAAGGCCAGTCTTGTACTCTGTACCCCTTCCTATAAAGGCTAACATACCATATGCTTTCTTCACAACCTTCAGCACCTGCTCTGCCACCTTCAGAGACTTGTTCATCTGCACCCCCAGGTCCGTCTGCGTTTCTATACTCTTAATAGGTCTACCCTTTATCATCTACCTCCCCACTACATTCTTTCTCCCAAAATGCATCACCTCACATTTATCAGGATTGAATTCCATCTGCCATCTATCTGCCCAAGCTACCAGCCTATCTGTGTCCTGCTGCATCGCCTGACAATGCTCCTCACTATCCGCAAGTCCAGCCATCTTTGTATCGTCTGCAAACTTGCTGATCACTCCACTTACTCCCTCTTCCAAGTCATTTATATATATTACAAATAGAAGAGGTCCCAGTACCGAGACCTGTGGCACACCACTAGTGACTGATCTCCAGCTAGAAAAACACCCTTCCACTATTACTCTCTGTCTCCTATTATTAAGCCAGTTACTTATCCACCTAGCTACCTGTCCTTGTATCCCATGAGCCTTGACCTTTTCAACTAAACTCCCATGCAGGACTTTGTCAAACCCTTTCTGAAATCCATATAGACGACATCAACGGCTCGCCCTTTGTCGACTGTTTTTGTCATCTCCTCAAAAAATTCTACCAGATTTGTAAGGCACGATCTCCCCTTAACAAAGCCATGCTAAGTATCCCTAATCAGATCGCAACGCTCTAAGTGCCTACACATCCTATCTCTAAGAATCCCCTCCAACAGCTTCCCTACCACTGACGTCAAACTCACCGGTCTATAATTTCCAGGGTTATCCCTACTACCCTTTTTAAACAACGGTACAACATTCAATGAGGAAGCCTCCACCACTTCATCAGGCAGAGAATTCCAAAGATTCACCACCCTTTGAGTGAAGAAATTCCTGCTCAACTCTGATCTGAACCGCATCGCCACCTCCTCCCTCCCCCCCCTCTCTATTTTGAGGCTGTGCTTTCTAGTCCTGCTATCTTTGCTAAGCGGGAAGAGTCTCTCATCGTCTACCCCATCCATCCCCTTCATTATCTTATACGTCTCTATAAGATCCTCTCTCAGCCTTCTAAACTCCAACGAGTACAAACCTAGCCTATTCATTCTCTCCTCATAATCCAACGCCCTCATCTCTGGTATCACCCTAATGAACTTTCTCTGCACCCACTCCAAGGCCAATATATCCTTCCTCAAATACGGCAACCATAACTGCACACAGTACTCCAACTGCGGCCTCACCAGTACCCTGTACACCTGCAAAAGTACCTCCCTACTTTTATATTCTATCCCCCTAGCTAGAAAGGCCAATATTGCATTCGCCTTCTTGATCACCTGCTGCACCTGCAGACTGGATTTTTGCAATTCGTGCACAAAGACCCCCAGATCCCTCTGCACCGTCACATGCTGCAGCTTTTTGCCAGTTAAATAATAATCCTTCCTACTGTTATTCCTACCAGAGTGGATAAGCTTGCTAACATTATACTCCATCTGCCATTAATGCCTGGAATCAAGTGGAATTGTTTCATTTCTGTTTTGAAGATATTATGAAAACATTTTATTGAATTGTAGGTTCTCCAGGGCTCATGAAGAATAAAGTGATAACTTTTTCAAAGATATTTGTGTCTTTTCCTATGAACTTTTTAACAGAGCTAAATTTGATAATCTGGTCACCGTCTGAGAATTGAGATCATAAAGGGGGAGATAAGCAAAGATCCTGAGACAGAGATACCCTTTGATCTTTTGAGAAGATTACCACAAAGCATGCTGTGTGAAGGAAATTTTAAAGAACCACCGAATGGGGAAAGGTGTGAAGTAACTAATATACATAACGTGACACTGTAATAAGGAGTGAGGCCCATCTACTTGACAAACAGTATAACATGTAATGATTAACATGACCTGGAGTGTAAGAAAACACTAGTAAATGATCACATAGTCCTTGGAGAAACTGGTTGTGAGACAATTAAAATATTTAGGGTCAAAGAGAATGAAATTAAAGCAAAAGTACTAGGAACTTTGTATTAGGATAACAATCATGAACATATGTTGTAGGATCAGAAATAGGCCATTTGGCCCCTCAAACCTGCTCTATCATTCAATGAGATCTTGGCTGATCTGTTTCTGTCAAGTTCTACATTCCCATCGAGCCTGATAACCTTTGGTTTTCTTGCCTAACAAGAATCCAGTTTAAAAATATTCAATCACCCCCCCACCTCCACTACATTCGAAGACAGAGAATTCCAAAGTCATGCAACTCTCTGAGAGAAAACATTTCTCATTTATCTCCTCTGCACTGCCTGTCATTTTTTTTTGTTCAGGCAACTTATTTTTTCTCTGTAGCTTTTCCTTTACTCTGCAAATTTTTCCCACTATTCCATCTGCTTTTTTAAATAGTTATTTTTAACTTGTGATTGTGTTCTGGCTTCCCTATTTTATTGCAACAATGCCCAGCTCCCAGAAATGCATTTAAAAAAATCATGCTTTGTGCACAGATTTTTTAAATGTCAATGAAAGTTTATAAGATTGGTTCCAGGGATGAGAAACTTCAGTTGTGAGGACAGATTGGAGAAGTTGGGTCTGTTCTCCTTGGAGGTAAAGACTAAGAAGAGATTTGACAGTTTTCTAAATCATGAGGAACCTGGACAGGATGGGGGAAAAACCATTCCTGCTCATAAAAAAATGAGAATTACAGGGCACAAATTAGGATGATAGGAATTAAGGGCAGAAGTAGACAAGTTCAGTCCTTCACGCTTCCTCCACTATTCAATCAAATCATGGCCAATATATTCCTGGTCTCAAATCCAACTTCCCATCTGTTCCCCATTTCTCTCTTTCCCTATTTTTGTTAAAAATATATCTATCTCCCTCTTGAAACTATTCAATGATTCAGACTTGACTGCATTATGGGGCAATGAGTTCAACAAATTCATCCGCTCTCGAGAAATAGTTCATCCTCATCTTAGTTTTAAATCCACCATCTTGCAACCTATACCTGTGACCTCTTGTTCTAGATTGTTCCTTAACAGAAATATTTGTTCTACATTTACTTTATCAATCCCTTTTAACATTTTACATACCTCAATCAGATCCACCCTCATTCTTCTAAGCAAGTATAAGTCCAAATTGTTTAATCCCTTCTCAAACATCACCTCTGGAATCAATCTGGTAAATGTCTTCTGAACTGTATCCAATTCCACCACATCCTTCCTGAAATAAGGAGACCAAAACTAGACACAATACTCCAGATGTGGTTTCACCAATGCCCTATACAACAACACTTCTCTATTTCTATACTCCAGTCCTTTTGAGATAAATGCCAATATTCCATTTGCCAACAGCATTAAGTCATGATGTTGATCTGGAGAACTGATGCAGACACAATGAGCTGAATGGTCTCCTGCTACACTGTAACAATTATGTGATTAAACTAAGCCTGTAGAACTGCCACCTATTCTACAATACAAGGACAGCTTTGTATTTTTGTGCACCATCGGGTTCTTGCAAATTTTGTAGTGAATTTCCACTCTGGTGGATTCCTCACTTCCAAGTCTGCAGTGAAACATCTTCAACTTTTTCTCTAAGGTTTCTTTTTAGCTGCACATCTCTCTGATAAGTCTTCAGTTTTCATTCTTTGGGATGTTGTTCCGGGTTAATGCATGAGATGTTATCCTTCATATCTGTTGATCACCACAACTGATCACCATGATATTATTGCCATTGATCATCATCACCAATGTGATATTCTTTAGAAGATGCCACTGTTGCCAATCATGTTGTGTTATGATGCACTGTGGCCTCTCAATGATGAGAACCAGTATCTTTTAACTAATAGCAATTCTCTAGTTACTGCCTTACAGGAAAGCTGTTTACTTAGTGTTCTTTACAAACTGTTTTGTGTTTATTACCATGTAATTGTATGCGTCATACTGACTGATGTCTCACCTTAGCCCTTGTTTTGCTGAGTACCTTTCTGTTAGGATGGCACACACACAGCAGGTGGTTAGATTGTCTCTTGTTGGTGATGACTATTGCCTGACTTTTGTGTGGCACTAATATTACTTCTCAATTATCAACTCAATGAAGAGTAAAATAGAAGTGGACAATACTGAAATACTCAGCAAGTTAGGAGGTATCTCCAGAGAGAAATAGCTAGGCACGTGGGACTCTTTCAAGGCAATACTGAAAATATTGCAAGAAAGATATGTGCCGGCTAAGATGAAAGATGGGAAAGGTAGGATTAGAGAGCTGTGGATTACTAGGATATTGAGGACTTGGTTAGGAAGAAAAGAGAAGCATATGATAGGTCAAAGCAGCTGGGAATGGAGACAGCGTTAGAGGAATATAGACAGAGTAGGAGGGAGCTCAAACGGGGAGTTAGAAAGGCAAAAGGGGGCATGAAATGATTTGGCGAATAGGATTAAGGAAAATCCAAAGGCTTTTTACTCCTATGTTAGGAATAAAGAGTGGTTCGAGGAAAAATTGGACCTCTTAGGGACAGAAGAGGGGAACTGTGCTTAGAGCCTGAGGGAATGGGGGAGATCCTGAATGAATACTTTGCGTCGGTATTCACGAAGGAGAGGGGCTTGTTGACAGCTCCTGTCTCTGAGGGAGCTGTAGACCAGTTGACAGAAATATCCATACTGAGGGAGGAAGTGTTAGAGCTTCTAGATAGCATTAAAACTGATAAATCTCCGGGGCCTGATGGCATTTATCCCAGACTGCTTAGAGAGGTGCAAGGTGAAATTGCTGGGCCTCTGACGCAAATCTTTGTCTTTTTGGATACAGGTGAGGTCCCAGAGGACTGGAGAATAGCTAATGTTGTACCGTTGTTTAAAAAGGGTGGTAGGGATAACCCTGGAAATTATAGACCGGTGAGTTTGACGTCAGTGGTAGGGAAGCTGTTGGAGGGGATTCTTAGAGATAGGATGCATAGGCACTTAGAGCGTTGCGATCTGATTAGGGATACACAGCATGGATTTGTTAAGGGGAGGTCGTGCCTTACAAATCTGGTAGAATTTTTTAAGGAGGTGACAAAAACAGTGGACGAAGGGCGAGCCATTGATGTCGTCTATATGGATTTCAGTAAGGCATTTGGCAAAGTTCCTGATGGGAATCATGAGGTTAGTGGAGAAGGTCAAGGCTCATGGGATACAAGGACAGGTAGCTAGGTGGATAAGTAACTGGCTTGGTAAAGGGAGACAGAGAGTAATAATGGAAGGGTGTTTTTCTAGTCGGAGGTCAGTCACTAGTGGTGTGCCGCAGGTCTTGGTACTGGGACCTCTTCTATTTGTAATATATATAAATGACTTGGAAGAGGGAGTAAGTGGAGTGATCAGCAAGTTTGCAGATGATACAAAGATGGCTGGACTTGCGGATAGTGAGGAGCATTGTCAGGCGATGCAGCAGGACATAGATAGGCTGGTAGCTTGGGCAGACAGATGGCAGATGGAATTCAATCCTGATAAATGTGAGGTGATGCATTTTGGGAGAAGAATGTAGCAGGGAGCTATATGATAAAGGGTAGGCGTATTAATAGTATAGAAATGCAGACGGACTTGGGGGTGCAGGTGAACAAGTCCCTGAAGGTGGCAGAGCAGGTGGAGAAGGTTGTGAAGAAAGCATATGGTATGCTAGCCTTTATAGGAAGAGGTATAGAGTACAAGAGCTGGCCTTTAATGTTGCAGTTGTATAAAACGTTGGTTAGACCTCATTTGGAATACTGCATCCAGTTCTGGTCGCCTTACTACTGGAAGGACGTGGAGACTCTGGAGAGAGTGCAGAGGAGGTTTACCAGGATGCTGCCTGGTATGGAAGGTCTGAGTTACGAGGAGAAGTTAGGCAAATGGGGCTGTTTTCCTAGAAAGACGTAGACTTAGAGGAGATCTAATAGAGGTGTACAAGATTATGAGGGGTATAGATAAACAGGGTTAAGCTTTTTCCTAGGATGGCTCGAATAGCACGAGGGGTCACAGGCTTAGGGTGAGGGGGGTAAGGTATAATTTGGATGCTGGAGGGGGTTTTTTCACACAGAGGATGGTGGGGGTATGGAATGCACTGCCAAGTAAAGTAGCAGAGGCAGGCACTCTGGAGTTATTTAAGAAATACTTAGATGGGCACATGAACAGAATGGGAATGGAGAGGTATAGAAAACTGATTTAAAATAGGGATCATGAGCCTTGGGAGTCCCTGGAAGTGTGTAAATAGATGATGATATTGATGTACTTGTTTTTATCCTACAGGTGCTTTGGTCCACCTTGTTGTCTAACAAGGGGCATACACACGATGGGTTGTGAGGGCTGCTCTTGGATTTTTTCGAGAGTATCCTAGTGCTTCACGTCGTTAGTGTACGCTTGACCTGGACCATTTGATGGGCAACACGACAGCTCAGTATCGCTGTGCTGTACAGATACATGGATTTGGGGCCAGTGTCTGTGGGAGTTTGCGCATTCTCCCCGTGCTTGCGTGGGTTTTCTCTGGGTGCTCCGGTTTCCTCCCACATCCCAAAGATGTGCTCTTAGGCTAATTGACAAAACAAATTCTCCCTAAATTGTCTTAAATTTAGTTTTTTAATCTATAGATCTGTAAACATGGACAGGGATCACGGGTAGAGGTGGGAACATCGGGGTGGTGGCGCAGGCTCATTGGGCCGAAGGGCCTGTTTCCTGTGCTGTTTTGTTCTTTATTCAAAGCATGAAGTGATTTCACCAGGCCAGCCGGGTATTTCCAATTATTCACATCCTGACTGATTTAATTTCTGGCATTTTCCAGAATTTTGTTTTTGTTTCAGATTTCAGCACTCACAGTAATTTATTGTATTTTAGTTTCATATTCCCCATTTGCACAATATCTTCCTGGTTTTTGGCTCCGGTTAAATCACAGACAGAGATATCAGTGAATTCCACTGTCTGGGCGCCCTGTTTGCTCTCAGATTAAAAACGCCCAGGAAGCTCAGTCAGTGACTCAGAGAAGGCCGGCTCTGGGGTTCCGGGCCCGGGTGCGGGGCTGCTGCCGGCTCTGGGGTTCCGGGCCCGGGGGCGGGGCTGCTGCCGGCTCTGGGGTTCCGGGCCCGGGGGGGCTGCTGCCGGCTCTGGGGTTCCGGGCCCGGGGGCGGGGCTGCTGCCGGCTCTGGGGTTCCGGGCCCGGGGCTGCTGCCGGCTCTGGGGTTCCGGGCCCGGGTGCGGGGCTGCTGCCGGCTCTGGGGTTCCGGGCCCGGGGCTGCTGCCGGCTCTGGGGTTCCGGGCCCGGGTGCGGGGCTGCTGCCGGCTCTGGGGTTCCGGGCCCGGGTGCGGGGCTGCTGCCGGCTCTGGGGTTCCGGGCCCGGGTGCGGGGCTGCTGCCGGCTCTGGGGTTCCGGGCCCGGGTGCGGGGCTGCTGCCGGCTCTGGGGTTCCGGGCCCGGGTGCGGGGCTGCGCCTACGCAGTTGTGGTAATGACGGGAACGAGCTTGCCTATGCCGGCAATGACGGGAATCAGCCTGCGCAGTACCGGTAATGACGGGAATGAGCCTGCGCAGTGCCGGCAATGACGGGAACGAACCTGTGCGGTGCCGGCAATGACGGGAACGAGCCTGCGCACTGCCAATTGGCTCTCAGAGTTTTAGGCGGGGAATTGTTTTGATGATATTTGTCTAAGTTGCTATGGATGAGACTAAAATATGTCTCTGTCAATAAAATGGACGTGTATTTTTGTCATCTTTTTGTCATATGTTCTATGTTCTATCTTGCTCAATAGAATAAAATGGTGGTTTGAAAGCTTTGTTTTCCAGACAGATGAATATTTGGCTATTTTTGATTTGATTTATTATTGTCACATGTATTAATATACAGTGAAAATTATTGTTTCTTGCGTTCCATACAGACAAAGCATACCATTCATAGAGAAAGAACGGAGATAGTGTAGAATATCGTGTTACAGTCAGAGTGTAGAGAAAGATCAACTTAATGTGAGGTAGGTCCATTCAAAACTTTGATGGCAGCAGCGAAGAAGCTGTGACCTCAGACTTTTGTATCTTTTTCCCAACGGAAGAAGATGGAGGAGAGAATGTCCGAGGTGCATGGGGTCCTTAATTATGCTGACTGCTTTGCTAAGGTAGCGGGAAGTGTAGACAGAGTCAATGGATGGAAGCCTGGTTTGTGTGATAGACTGGGTTTATTTCATGACCCTTTGTAGTTTCTTGCAGTCTTAAGCAGGCAAGGAGCCACATCAAGCTGTGATGCAACCAGAAAAAATGGTTTCTATGCCGCATCTGTAAAAGTTAGTGAGAGTCGTAGCTGACATACCAAATTTCCTTGATCTTCTGAGAAAGTAGAGCATTGGTGGGCTTTCTGAACTGTAGTGTTGGCGTCGGGTGGAGGGGGAGGGGGAACTAGGACAGGTTGTTGGTGATCTAAAAACTTGAAGCTCTCGACCATTTCTACTTCACCCCCATGACAGGGACATGTCCTCCACCACACTTGTTGAAGTCGATAACTATCTCATCCATTTTGTTGACTTTGAGGAAGAAATTATTGTCATTGCACCTGTTCAGCAGATTCTCTATCTCTTTCTTGTACTTGTCATTGTTTGAGTCAGATTGTGATTTAAATACTGTTCCTGTACTTAGGAAGACTCTCTTTACTGTCTCCAGGATATAACGGAAAAGTTTTTTCTCTCTTTCTTTACCATCTTTGCTTTCCATAGGGTGTATCACCCTTTAGCTCTTCCAAAATTTTGCTGTTCTTATCCACAGAGCTGCTAACTCTCACCCTGAGTCACTGGTCCATCTTAGTTTCTGGTCATCACAGCACCTTCAATTTAAAATTTTCATTCTGGTTTAAGTTCACCTACATCTCTTAAAATTTTTCATAAAATCCACGTCTATGATCAAACTTTTACCAACCCCTCCTAATATCTCTCTTCAGATATCAGATATACGTCAGTGGTAGAAGGTTGTTGTTCACGACCCACTCCAGAGACTGACAGTCCCATTGCAGTATTTAGGCAGTGCTGAACAGAGGGAAGGTCCACCACTCTCCGACTCTGTTTCTCATGTGAGTGTAAAGGATGAAAGGGCACTATTTGTGATCAACAGCTGGGAGGTTATCCCCCGTGTCCCAACTGTTATTGTTATCCAATCATTAAAAAAACAAATTAGCTGAAAATTATCCATTTGGGAGCTAGCTGTGCACACATTGCCTGCTGGTTTCCTATATTACAACAATGGCCTCACTTGAAACATCCTTCCTTCGGTGTAAATTGTTTGGAGAGGTACAGGTGCTGTTTGCAGCTGATTTCTGCCAATTCAAGGTGCTTTGGAATGTGTTGCATTTGCCTTTGTTTCTGATTTAAGCTATTACTACACATGGAAACATAGAAAATATGAGTTGAAGGAGGAGCTTCAGCCTTTCAAGCCTGACGCTCCATTCATTATGATGACGGCTGATCATCCAACTCATTAGCCTGATCCCACCTTCCCCCGTTCCCCCCCAACATATCCTTTGATCACCTTCGCCTCAAGTATAGAAACTTAAAAAATATCAAGTATAGAAGTTATCCAATGTTTTAAAAAAATCATAAATTAAATTCTTAAAACTGGTGACAGTATTTTAATCTATGAACAAAGAAAATCACATTAACAGTGAAACTACTGTCTTGATATCTGAGTTATTTCCTTTTTCACAGAAGTGAAAACTTCAGAAGTACGTATAGGGAATCGATGGTCACTTGCAGTCTCTCTTCTTGTCTCTGAATTTCTAATGATTTTAATTCTGGTCAGAGCTATGTACAAGAGACATCTTCAATTGAAAATTAAAGATAAACACAATATTGCAAGTCTTGATGGATCACTCAAGAAAATGTAAGTAATCAGAAGCTACCACCTCCAGTAACCTTGAGGGCAGATGGAGTTTTTGTTTTTCACAGCCTTGTCCAAATTCAGATGATATTTTAACCTTTTCAAACTATTGAAAACTATAGTTAACTATTGAAAACTATAGATAGTGAAGAGGGGTGTTATAGTTTGCAGGGAGACTTGGACATGTTGCAGAGCTGGGCTGAGAGGTGGCAAATGGAGTTAAATGTGGAAAAGTGTGAGGTCATGCACTTTGGCAGGAATAATAAATGTGTAGAGTATAGGGCTAATGGTAGGATTCTTAATAGTGTTGATGAACAGAGGGCTCTTGGTGTATTTGTGCATAGATCCCTGAAAGTAGGCAGTCAAGTCGATAAGGTTGTTAAGAAGGCATACGGAGTCTTAGCTTTTATGGGTAGGGGGATTGAATTTCGGAGCCGCAACGTCATGTTGCAACTGTACAAAACTCTATTGCGGCTGCACTTGGAGTATTGTGTGCAGTTCTGGTCCCCACATTATAAGAAAGATGTGGAGGCATGGAGAGGGTACAGAGGAGGTTTACCAGGATGTTGCCTGGTATGGAGGGCAGGTCTTATGAAGAGAGGCTGAGGGATTGAGGTTGTTTTCGTTAGAAAGGAGGCGGCTAAGAGGAGACCTTATTGAAACATATAAGATGATTAGAGGTTTAGATAGGGTGGACAGTGATAGCTTTTTTCCTAGGATGGAGAAAGCTAGCACGAGGGGACACAGCTTTAAATTAAGGGGTGATAGTTATAGGATGGATATCAGAGGTATGTTCTTTACCCAGAGGGTGGTTAGGGAGTGGAATGCCCTGCCTGTGGCAGTTGTAGATGCGCCAAGTTTGGTGGTTTTTAAGAGGTTAGTTGATAAGTTTATGGAAGAGAAGGGAATGGTTTAGTTTGGAGGGTCATTGCTTTTTTCATAATTGGTCGGCGCAACATTGAAGGCCGAAGGGCCTGTTCTGCGCTGTAATGTTCTATGTTCTATGTTCTATCTGATCAATATTTTTTGTATTTATAATCTGTAGCCAATGTGTCCCTGGTGTGACCCTGCTAAAGCTCATTTGGAAACAGATCTACCCAGTTCTAAGTAGTCTTGTCATCTGCACTTTGGCCAGTTTGATTAATATGATTTTGGCAATCTTTTTATTGCAGCATGAATCAAGACTCAAACTCTATCTTAAGAACATAAGAACAAGGAGCAGCAGTAGGCTATCTGAGCTCTCGAGTCTGCTCCACCATTCAATAAGATCATGGCTGATCTTTTCATGGACTCAGCTCGACTACCCACCCACTCACCATAATCCTTACTTCCTTTACTGTTCAAAAATTTATCTTTCCTTGCCTTAAAAACATTCGAAGAGGTAGCCTCAACTGCCTCACTGGGCAGGGAATTCCAGAGATTCACAACCCTTTGGGAGAAGAGGTTCCTCCTCAAGTCAGTCCTAAATCTGCTCCCCCTTATTTAGAGCCATGCCCCCTAATTCTAGTTTCACCTGCCAGTGGTAACAACCTCCAAGCTTCTATCTTATCTAATCCCTTCATCATTTTATATATTTCTATAAGATCTCCCCTCATTCTTCCAATTCCAATGAGTATAGCCCCAGTTTATCAGTCTCTCCTCATAAGCCCAACCCTTATAACTCCGGAATCAACCTAGTAAATCTCCTGTGCACACTTCCCAGTGCCAGTTTATCCTTCCTCAAGTAAGGTAACCAAAACTGTACACAGACCTCCAATGGCCCCACCATCACCTACTAATCCCTCTAACCTCTCCTGGGACATTAAGGGGCAATTTAGCACGGCCAATTAATCTAACCCGCACATTTTTGGACTGAGAAAGGAAACCAGAGCATCCGGAGAAAACCCACACAGACACGAGGAGGATGTGCAAACTCCACACAGAGAGTGACCCAAGTCGGGAATGGAACCCAGGTCCTTGGAGCTGTGAAGTAGCAGTGCTAACTACTGTGTTACCATGCCTCCCAAACTGTATACAACTGCAAATAACCTCACTGTTTTTAAACTCCATCCCTCTAGCAATGAAAGACAAAATTCCATTTGAAATTTTAATTACCTGCTGCACCTGCAAACCAATATTTTGCGATTCATGCACAGGGACTCCCAGGTCCCTCTGCACAACAGCATGCTGCAATTTTTTAACCATTTAAATAGTCCATTTTGCTGTTATTTGTACCAAAATGGTTGACCTCATATTCATCAACATTGTACTCCATCTGCCAGACTCTCGCCCATTCACTTAAAACTATCTATTTCCTTTGCAGTCTTCCAATCTCCTCTGCACACTTTGCTCTACCACTCATCTTAGAGTATTCTGCAAATTTTGAAACACTGCACTTGTTCTCAACTCCAAATTATCGATGTTAGTTGTAAATAGTTGTGGTCCTAACGCTGATCCCTGAGGCACACCATTAATCACTGATCGCCAATCAGAAAAACACCCACAACCCACGTGGATAGAGAATTCCAAACTTGAGTAAAGGGATTTTTTCTCACTACACTCCCAAATGACCAATTCTTACTCTGAAACTCTTGCCACTTCAGCATCTCAACATCGACTGTGTCAATCTTCTAACAATTTTTTATGTCTCCATAAGATCACCTTGTTCATTCTGCTCAATCCTTCCTGAGAAGATAATTGTCTTATCCCAGGAATCAATCTCATTGATAATACACTGTTTGAACCTTAAACCAGCAAGGCTTAAATGGGCCTGGATAAAACTACAATACTACCTTCAGAATGAGCATGTCCCTGAAATTTCTTCCCCAAGTCTTGTCCATATCGACCCTAGTGAGAGGACACTTGATAACTGTGTGCGTCTCAAGAACATTCACAACCAGTGGGCAGCTCAGGCTTCAGAGCATCGAACCAACATTGGCAACTCTTGAGTTTATGGATTTATTTCATCTGATTTTATGTGTAAATTATATTAGTGATGCCAATTTTAAGGGAAGATATTTTGGAGCAGATGTCCACCTGAGGAGTCTGATATAACTCAAACCAAAATATGCAGATCTGTCAGTCCCTGATGTTGCTCAATTAAGTGTTGAACTGTGCTAAGTTTCAGGAGTAGCCCAAACTTTGCACATCAATCTCTCCAAATGCTTACAATGCCATCCCATAAAAACATTCAATTGTTCAAAGATTCCAATGCCAACTGTCTAATGCCAACTACATTAAAGAAGACAAGTTCAAAATAAATTAGAATATGAAATAGGAGCTGGAGAAGACCACATGGATTGTAGACCCAGCCCTGCCATTCAATATGACCTTGGGCTTCAACTTTCACAGCCATTCCCCACATTCACTGATTCCCTGAGAGACCAAAAATCTACGCCATCTTTAAAATATATTTAATGCTGAGTATTCACAATCCTCTACGATCCTGCACTCCAAGGATTCATAACCCCAAATAAAGAAATTACTCCCCATCTCTGTCCTACATGATTCATCTCTGGCTCATGCAGTTATTCTCGATCCCTCAGCCAGTGGAAACAACCTCTCAAAGTCAACCCTGTCAGTATCCTTCAGAATAGGAGTAGGAGTACAGCATTTGGCCCTAATGAGTGTGCTCTTCTATTCAATTAGGTGATCATTAACATCTACCTCAATCCCACTTTCCCACACTACCCCCATATTCCTTTCTCTCATAAGTATTCAGAAATCCATTGATTTCCTGTCTTAAAAATGATCATGGAATTTCCTCTAGCATGTTTCAATGAAATAATTGCTCATTTTTATGAGCTTGAGAAGGTACATCCAATTTACTCAACCTCTCATCATAAAAGAACTTTCTCTTCCCAGACACCAATTTAGTGAATATTTACTGCACTGCTTCCAATACAAGTATACCCTCTCTTAAACAAGCTGCAAACAGTATTTCAAATGTGATCTCACTAAAATCCCATATAATTTTAACAAGATTTCTTTAATCTATCTTCCAATCCCCTTGAAATAAAGGTCAACTTGGCATTTGCCTTCTTGTTGTACCTGCATGCTATCTTTCTACGTGCTTTATACAAGCACACCCAAGTCCCTTGAAATGTCAACACTTAGAAGTTTTGAGCCTTTTAAAAAAACATTCTGCTTTTCTTAGGACCAAAATGAATAACCTTACACTTCCCCACATTAAACTCCATCTGCCATCTTGTTATCCATTCACTTAACCTGTCTATATCCGTTCACAGCCTCTGTGTCCTCCCAGTTTACATTTTTACCTCATTTTGTATCATCAATAAACATGAATATATTAGCGCATTTTGTGTTGTTCCATGAGACAAATTTAACTGCTAACTTTGTTCTATTCTAAGATTGACATTCCAGGAACTGAAGTTTTAAATGGACAGTGAGAATGAATGGGAAATTTTTAAAAATGTGACTTTTGTTTTTGGGACAGGTACCTCTCAAGCTCAATAGAACATCTCAAGGCTCGGGAGGTGCTTAACTTTGCAACGGTCAGTTACTGTTTCAGCAGTCGATCAAAAAGAAAACCTGGATCCTGCAACCTGATAATCCACTGGGCATGCAAAGTATTCCAAGCCAGAGAAGATATGCCACACATAATAGGAATCACCATACACTCAATTTTCATTTTCTTTTATTATAAACTTTATAACCACAGAAATTTTATCCTTCAGTTTCGTCAAATGGCTTCAGAACATAAAAATAAAATCAAGTCAGGACTATCGTCTTCTGAACTTTGTAGTGAAATGTTGCTTCTTAACTAAGTTATCAATAATTATTTTCTATAAAATTTAGTTTTAATGGTTGAGTAGCCAGAGCAGACCATTGATTTCTGATTATGACCAGTTCCTGCCTTCTCCCCTCACTATAGTCTCTCTTTTCCAAGTCTGCAACTTGGCAGCTGAGGATACCTTTTGCAAGAATAGGCACCTCTTTCTAGTGATTTATTTTGAGCCATGTTATTCTCTATTGTCTGTGTTCAGTTTATTAATTAAAGAACAAAGGAGCAGGAGGTCATCGATCCCCTTAACCCTATTGGCTTTGGCTCGCTGGGCTGAGGTGAGAGCAGGTTTAAGCAGAATGTGCTACTGGTTTTCAGTTGCGTTCACACCTCCAAAGGTGTTCCTGACAATGGCAGGGATTATGGGAAGGTGCCTCACCTGCATACGATGTCATATGTGGGAGTTCCTGGAGGCAAGACCTCTCCCGAAAGTCCATTTATGCGTCAAATGTTTGGAGCTGCAGCATCTGAGGGCTCGGGCCAAGCAACTAGAGCGGCGATTGGAAGATGCATTTTTAGTCAGGAAGGACAGGGCAATCATGGAAGGGAGGCAGAGTAAGGTGGCAGACCCAGAGCCTAAGCAGGGGGGTAACCTGATCCTTACAGGTGGATTACTGTAAGGAAGGGGAAAAAGGAGAGGGGGAACAGTCCAAAGACTTTCCCAGTGGCAGCCCCCCAAAATACCGAGGGCGGAGGGGTAAAAAAGATAAGGCAGAAGGACCTGAGTACCTCAAAGGGGAGGAAAGGGGCTAGAAGAGAGATAGTGGTGGGGAATGGGAGGGTTAAAGGAATAGATAGACGCTTCTGTGGTCAAAGACGGGACTCCAGGATGGTAGTTTGCCTTCCTGGAGCAGGGTTGCAAGATGTGTCTGACAGGGTAGAGGGCATTTTGAAGGGTGAGGTGATCCAGGCTGATGTGATTATTCACGTAGGAGAGAAGGATGTAGGAAGGAAGAGCAGGGAGGATATACGAAGGCAGTTCAGGGAGTTGGGGGGTAGGCTGAAGAGCAGGGCCTCCAGGGTGGCAATCTCAGGGCTGCTTCCAGGGCCAAGTAATAGCGGGGCCAGGAAAAATGAGATCCTACAGCTGAATGCATGGCTGAAGGATTGGTGTAGGGCAGAGGGTTTCATATTTGTGGATAACTGGGAATTCTTCCTGAAAGAAGGGCACCTGTATAAAAGGGACGGGGAACACTTAAATGGGAAGGGCGTGAATATCTTAGCTGGGAGGTTAGCTGGAGTGCTTCAGCAGGGTTTAAACTAATATGGAGGGGGGAGGGGCTGAGACTGACAGCTCGGTAGAGAGTGAGATGGGAGATAGAGTAAGCTTGGATGAGAAGAAATACACCAGGGAGAAGGAGGTTCTGAGTAGGCTTGGAGGTCTGGAGTGTGTCTGTTTCAATGCGAGGAGCGTAACAGGAAAAATAGATGAACTTAGGGCCTTAATGTTTGCGAGGAACTTGGATGTGGTTGCAGAGACGGAGACGTGGTTAAAGGAAGGGGAGCAGTGGCAACTGAATATTCCTGGGTATAAGTGTTTCAGGCGTGACAGAGGAGGGTCCAGAAGAGGGGGGGGAGTGGCGTTGTTAGTTAGGGAGAGCATCACAGCGGTGCAGAGGAAGGACAATTCAGAGGAGTTAGGAGTGGAGTCGCTGTGGGTGGAGTTGAGGAATAAAAAGGGGGCAATCACTATGCTAGGGATGTATTATAGGCCACCCAACAGCCCGCCGAAGAAGGCATATGTAAAGACATTTTGGATAGGAGCAGAAAGAACAGAGTCGTTATAGTGGAAGATTTTAATCTCCCTAGGGTGGATTGGAAGGTATCTAGAGCTGGGGGTTTGGACGGGCAGGAATTTGTAAAATGTGTACTGGAAGGATTATTGGAGCAGTATGTAGCTAGCCCGACTAGAGAAGGGGCTATATTGGATTTAGTTCTGAGTAACGAGCCAGGGCTGGTTGATGTTGTAATAGGGGAACATGTGGCTAACAGTGACCACAATTCTGTCTATTTTAGGATACAGATGGAAAAGGATGCTTGTTGCCCTAGGGGCAGGGTGCTGAATTGGAGGAAGGCTAACTATGGTCGGATTAGGCAGGAATTTATGGAAACTGATTGGGAATGGTTGTTCAAGGGTAAGTCCACGCTTGGCATGTGGGACTTTTTCAAGGGAATACTGAAAATGTTGCAATAAAGATATGTGCCAGCCAAGAGGAAAGATGGGAGAGGTAGGATTAGAGAGCTGTAGATTACTAGGGATATCGAGGACTTGGTTAGGAAGAGAGCTGTATATTAGGTCAAAGCAGCTGGGAATGGAGAGAGCATTGGAGAAATATAGAGAGAGTAGGAGGGAGCTCAAACAGGGAGTTAGAAGGGCAAAAAGGGGGCATGAAATGATTTTGCCAGATAGGATTAAGGAAAATCCAAAGGCTTATTACTCCTATGTTAGAAATAAAAGGGTGGTTAGAGGAAAAATCGGACCTCTTAGGGATAGAGGAGAGGAACTGTGGTTAGAGCCCAAGGGAATGGGGGAGATCCTGAATGAATACTTTGCGTCGGTATTCACAAAGGTGAGGAGCTTGTTGACCGGTCCGATCTCTGAGGGAGCTGTGGACCAATTGAGGGAAATATCCATACCGAGGGAAGTGTTAGAGCTTCTAGGTAGCATTAAAACTGATAAATCTCCGGGGCCTGATGGCATATATCCCAGGCTGTTTACTGAGGCACAAGGTGAAATTGCTGGGCCTCTGACGCAAATCTTTGTCTCTTCTTTCGACACAGGTGAGGTCCCAGAGGACTGGAGAATAGCTAATGTTGTACCGTTGTTTACAAAGGGTAGTAGGGATAACCCTGGAAATTATAGGCCGGTGAGTTTGACGTCAGTGGTAGGGAAGCTATTGGAGGGGATTCTTAGAGATAGGATGCATAGGCACTTAGAGCGTTGCGATCTGATTAGGGATACGCAGCACAGATTTGTTAAGAGGAGGTTGTGTCTTACGAATCTGGTAGAATTTTTTGAGGAGGTGACGAAAATGGTTGACGAAGGGCGAGCCGATGATGTCGTCTATATGGATTTCAGTAAGGCGTTTGACAAAGTCCCTCATGGGAGTTTAGTTGAAAAGGTCAAGGCTAATGGGATACAAGGACAGGTAGCTAGATGGATAAATAACTGGCTTAGTAATAGGAGACAGAGAGTAATAGTGGAAGGATGTTTTTCTACCTGGAGGTCGGAGACTAGTGGTGTGCCACAGGGCTGGGTACTGGGATCTCTTCTATTTGTAATATATATAAATGACTTGGAAGAGGGAGTAAGTGGAGTGATCAGCAAGTTTGCAGACGATACAAAGATGGCTGGACTTGCGGACAGTGAGGAGCATTGTCAGGCGATGCAGCAGGACATTAGATAGGTTGGTAGCTTGGCAGACGGAATTCAATCCTGATAAGTGCGAGGTGATGCATTTTGGGAGGAAGAATGTAGGGGGAGGTATATGATAAAGGGTAGACCTATTAAGAGTATAGAAATGCAGAGGGACCTGGGGGTGCAGGTCCACAAGTCTCTGAAGGTGGCAGAGCAGGTGCAGAACGTTGTGAAGAAAGCGTATGGTATGCTAGCCTTTATAGGAAGGGGTATAGAGTACAAGAGCTGGCCTTTAATGTTGCAGTTGTATAAAACGCTGGTTAGACCTCATTTGGAATACTGCGTCCAGTTCTGGTCGCCTTACTACCGGAAGAACGTGGAGACTCTGGAGAGAGTGCAGAGGAGGTTTACCAGGATGCTGCCTGGTATGGAAGGTCTGAGTTACGAGGAGAGATTAGGCAAATTGGGACTGTTTTCCTTAGAAAGACGTAGACTTAGAGGAGATCTGATAGAGGTGTACAAGATTATGAGGGGTATAGATAGAATAAACAGGGTTAAGCTTTTTCCTAGGATGGACTCAAATAGCACGAGGGGTCACTGGCTTAGGGTGAGGGGGGTAAGGTATAATTTGGATGCTAGAGGGAGTTTTTTCACACAGAGGGTGGTAGGGGTATGGAATGCGCTGCTAAGTAAAGTGGTGGAGGCAGGTACTCTGGAGTTATTTAAGAAATACTTAGATGGGCACATGAACAGAATGGGAATGGAGGGGTATAGAAAACTGATTTAAAATAGGTATCATGAGCCTTGGGAGTCCCTGGGAAGTGTGTAAATAGATGATGATATTGATGTACTTGTTTTTATCCTACAGGTGCTTTGGTCCACCTTGTTGTCTAACAAGGGGCATATACACGATGGGTCGTGAGAGGGCTGCTCTTGGATTTTTTTTGAGAGTATCCTAATGCTTCACATCATTAGTGTACGCTTGACCTGGACCATTTGATGGGCAACATGACAGCTCAGTGACTATTGCTGTGCTGTGCAGATACGTAGATTTGGGCCTGTGTCTATGGGAGTTTGCGCGTTCTCCCTGTGCTTGCCTGGGTTTTCTCCAGGTACTCCGGTTTCCTCCCACATCCCAAAGATGTACTCTTAGGCTAATTGGCAGAACAAATTCTCCCTAAATTGTCTCAAATTTGGTTTCAATCCATAGATCTATAAAAAATAGATAGGAATCACAGGTAGAGGTAGGATAAATGAGGTGGTAGCGCATAAGCAGGTGAAGGCAAGAGATGTGATGCAGGTTTATTTCATTAAAATAAATATCTCCAAAAGCTTCTCATGCTACATATCGTGCATTGAGTTGTTTAAATTACAAACACAATTTTCAAAATATAAATAAAGTTAAATTTCTCCTGATCCTGCAGGAGTTAATGACATTTACATTTGGGCAGAGCTTTAAGAAGCAGTAATTCCATCTTGCTTCATGGCTACTTGGATAAATAATCACACATTTCCCTGAATGGTCCATCAAGAATTACAGAATCCATTTTGAAATTCTCCTGTTATTTTACGATGATGTTTCTTGCACACAACTGTCACCAGCATTAATATAATGAGAAATTCAGTGACAAGGAGAGAGACAAGTGACCATCGAATTCTTGTCTGTGCTTCAGGAGTTTCCAATTCTGTGAAAAAGGAAAATAACTGTTGGTGGTTTCAGCTTTAACTTCATTTTTTTTGTTCATGGTTTAAAATACAATGAAAGAACAGTTTTAAGAATCCAATTTATGATTTTCTTTTATACTGGATAGTGTAATAAGACCCTAAATCAGGAACAATATTTAACAGAATATAACACCTTTAACACTGAAAAAACATCCCAAAGCAGCAAGCAAAGAAAAGCACTTGATGTTATATCATGTCATTCATGATTGCAAAGCAATTTACAACCAATGAAGTATTTGAAACTCAGGTCATTAGTGTAATGCAGGGAGAACAGAGGCAATATGTGCAAAACAAGCAAATCTCCCACTCATCTGACAAAAGGAGCAGTGCCCCAAAAGCTAGTGGCACTTGCAACCAAATAAACCTGTTGTACTTTAACCTGGTGTTGTGAGACTTCTTACAACAAGCTCCACCTGACTCAACAAGATTGGTGCTAAAGGGAGACATGAACACACAACCACCTATCACTGACGGATGATATCTGCAAAAGGAAATATTGGATGGGAAGGCACAATAATAAAATCTATGTCTTTGACTAATCAAAGGGAAATTTTAAAGGAGAGGGGGGGATAGAAGGAGTAGGGTGATAGGGAAGGAGTTTGCCAGCAGCCAGAAGTAGTAAGTTAAGAGTAGAATTCTTAGTTTTGAAGGTTCCAGATACAAAGAGAGATAAGGCCACAAAAAAAAGGACTAGAAACAAGAATGAGAATTTTAAATCTGAGGCACTGTGGTGATGAAGGCCAGTGAGCATTGGGTGAAAGTTCATAGAATTATTGAGCCACTACAGTAGAGAATGAGGCCATTCGTCTCATCAAGTCTGTACTGTCTCTGAAGACCATCCATCCCAGGCCGTCCCCTTGCACATTTACCATGGTTCATCCACCTAAGCAAGATATCTTTGAACCATAGAAAGAAAACCATGCAGACAGGGGGAATTTGCAAAGAGACAGACACCCAAGGCTAGAATTTAACTCGGGTCCCTGGCACCATGATGTAGCAATGCTAACGACTGTGCCACTCATTGGGTCTCAGACCAGGATGGGATAAAGGATAGGAGTTTTGGAAGGGCTGGAATTTATATAGGGAGCAGGATTCCAAATCGCAAAAAGGAGAGGGAGAGAGAGTGATGGAGAGACAACAACAAGAAACATTGCAGTATTCTAGTCACAATTGTCTAGAGTCAAAAGGTATTTAAAAGCAAAAAAATTCAAACATGCAGCTGTTCTTTCATGATCTTGGAAACAGATAAATATCAATAAATCTACTGTGCAGCTGTTTAGACTTATGATACTGAAATAGAAGCTATATGAAAATGAGAATCAATTTGTAGAAGGACTATTTCTGTTTTTAGCAATGAAAACTGTGACACATCACTCACAGAAACCTGGGGGACAAACTAGAAAAATGCAGCTGGTTCCTACATTTGATGTCAATTCATTGTTCTCCATTAAGGTGTAGTAATTCAGCACTTCATTACAAGACAACATGAGCTTCAGAATATAGAGTGTGTCAGATATACAAGTGAACCTACCTTTAGAAAGGCCAAATGTTCGAGAGACTGATTGATGTAGTACATCATTCCTTAATCTAAATGTGTAGTTAGAACTTCTATTGGCATCACTGACTTCCAGAATACTCTGCAGTGAATAGAGACCATCTCCACTTTGCTGGTATAAAGTCTCAGACAATGGAGAAATATCCTTGTTTTCGTCATTGTACCAGGAAACGGAAGCTTTGGGATAACCTTGGGATTCAAATTTGAACACTGTCCCAGAAGGTCTCAGTTGAATAGAAAAATCAGGTTCCTTGTAAAATGCTGCAGGGCAAATGCGGACAAGTCGTCAGAAACAAGAAATAAACAAAATTATGCCAACTAGGGTCTCCCCCATTAATTACCGTAATTGAATGCAATAAAAAAACAAAATGTTCAAATGACAAGTCTGAGTACAAACAGATCAGTGACAGTTAGTGATCAATTTGTAAAGATGTTTAAATCACAAATTAATAATGTAGCTATAACATTACTATAATATCCAACAGGCTGCTGTTAGAGCAGATTCAGTATTGAGTAGAATACTGTTCAGCAGTTTAGATTGCCACTGATGGACATTAAGATATAGTCAAACAGGGTTAAAATCAGCTACTCATGTTCAATCGAAACTGACTTTTTATATGGTGACAGCACCCCAGCAGAAGAAATGACCTATAACTGCTGAATGGGCTGCCTGTAACTCTTCTTGAAAATAAAGAGAGTCTCTGAGCAGCTGGCTGAGTGTGCTGTTTTTTAATGTTACCCAGTCACTCGTTAGACTGATGGGCACAAATATCAACTTGTGATTTCACAACTACTCCCATGACTCCGGATTACTATCCTCCCAGCCAGAACTGGCAGCTTCTGAACTCAATTTTATCAATCTAGCAGATGGGAAAATGTAAATGAGTTTTAGGAAATTGGATCTGATCATTAAATCCACAAGATTCACCACATTTCACTGGAATTCTATCATGAGATTTAGAATACAAATTGAAGCATGTGTTTACTCCTTCCATTCCTGATATTTTCCCTCCCCTTATCCCCTTGCTCCTGTAAGAGTTTGAAGTTTTGCTGGGGTAAACAGTGTCATGTTCAATTACTTAAATCATCATCATTCATATACGCTACTCTCAATATTCACCTATGATGGCTACATCAGCTTAATGATGTCCAATTGGTAAAGTGAACAGCCAATAGAGGAGTTTCCACCTTAAGAGACATGGCAAGGTCAGCCAATACCCTGTTGGGAGTAGAGAGGAGCTAAACCCTGTGACAATCCACTTGGTCTGTACTGCTTACTTTAGACACTCACTCACTGGATCATTGCAGGTTACCAAGAAGCATGATTTTGATATACAGCACAGAGACCCAAAAAAATAGAAAGAAGTACCAGCAAATATTAGAGACAGCGTGTCGTGGCCACCTCCCTTTGTATTACTGACAAAGCACTTGTATTGTCCAGCATCCTCTGCTCTCACTCCTTCCAGCTTCATTGAGGCATTCCCGTGTTTTAATTCCTCATGGAATAAGCTTGTCCTCCCCGAATAACGAGAGCTTTGGTGACTCAGTTGCTCTTTCCCATAATAATAACTAAAAACAACTTCCTCAGTCTCGACTCGTTGCCAATTGATGACCAATCCATCGAGTGACGATTTATCCTGAACTGTAAAGCTACATCCCAGCACTGTATACTGGCCATAGATAGCAGTCACTGGGGTCTCTGAGGTATAAACCCTAAATTCAGCTGTGAAGAAAAAAAATAAGTGAATATAGGAGGTTTATTGCAAAAATCAGTTTAAGGACAGTTAATCTGACCATATTTAACCTTGAACACATCAAAAAAAACAAACAAACTGCAAATTATTTCTCTGCTTTCTCTCTTCTCTTCTCCCCTTCCTCTGATGGAAGGATATTTCCTGATACGTTGTCTCACCGATTCACTCAACAAGCTCACCTGAACGTTACAGGAACTGAACTGGTCAAGGTCATTGCCCAGCAATCAGGACAGGACCCAAAATCCATCTTTTTAAACTTACTGTAGCCAGAGGACTCCAGGCTTCCCGTTCCCTTGCAGTCCAATTCAACCCTGCCCCAATTTAAAATTTGTTAGGACAGACTATGCAACAAGTCTAGTATCTCCTTGTGTGCGTGCCTGGTGTCAAAGCAGGGTCTCTGTCCATCCTGAGGGAGGACAGAAAGTTTGGAAATTGATGGGAATATTAAAATAAACATGGAATGCTGAGAGAGGACAAGGAGCAGATAAATAACTTCCACACATGTGACAGAGGGTACCAAAAGCCCAAATATAAAATCAATATAATAAATATTAGCTGAATAACCATGAATGTACTAACACCATTGAAGGAAAGAGTAATGATTGAAATGCCTGATACAGGGGGATTGGACTGGATAATTGGTTAAATATTGGTCTCTCAACTCTGCGATTAGGGATGAATCCAATCCAAGTTGAGAATCTTCATGAATCGATACCATTTGCAGAGTTTTAACAGTTTCCCCTCCAGATCCCACTGACCACGAACGCGATATAAAACGGCCCCAAATTAGCAATCTCACTTCAAGTTTCACAGGCTGAGTAAGATCATTGGAGGGAAAATGTTTGAAATGCTCTAGACTGATTAGATTGAACATAGAAAAAACAACAAGATGCCGGAAAAGCTCAGCAAGTCAGACAGCATCTACTTTTAGCTTGTGTGCCTTTGGTCAGAGTTCCGATGAAAGATCACTCGACCCGAAGTGTTGACTGTTTTATTCCACAAATTATTCAGAAATTCAGCAACTTGAGTTAAAATGTTCAGCTCCCCTACATAGACCGCCCTCTCCTCAAAATTTAACCACAACATAAAAATCAGTAAAAAGCACAGAAAACGCCGAGCTCTTTTAGTAAACACACACCAGGCTGTTTGTTCTCAAAATAATTTGGTAAATTTCCAACACAAGAACAATATTTGTGGAAAGTACCCACCAAAATTACCAGGCATTACAAATAAACATGTACTTGCTTTGGGCTAATCTGGTGAAAAGGACAGTTTAAACTGTGTAGATTATTTACTAAAATATGTCAGAGAATTCTTTAATTGAAAGACTTACCAAGAGTTGAACTAAATCCTGCCACGAGCAAAGCAGCAAGCAGGTTTGTCAAAACACTTTGATCACTTTTCATAATATTTAATCACTTATCGGACAGGGGCACAGCCGCCACCTGTAACTCCACTCACCACCTCCTCTCTCAGCTCTGTTCACTTACCCAGTTAATGGTTCTAATATAAAAAGTTACAAACTGGGCGGTCCCAGAGTCGTTATATCCCATGACGATTCACGTCATTGTGTGTATCGGAATCTCCATGGTGATTCTTAATAAGACTGGGGAGAAATGGAACTTCGACTTCCTCCGAAGTTTATCTCTGGTTCTGTCACAGTTTTCAGTGTAAATGCAGCCTCTGTGAAACATCGGACAGACTCCCAACAACATGATATAAAATCACCACAGACAGAAAATGAAAACGAGCTAATTGCCAGCAGCTAAAATCTGTGGAGAGAGAAACAGAGTTCATGTGCCACATTGTATACATACCAGCTAAAAGATGCATTGTAGCAAGGCTCCTTAGACAGCAATCTCCAACCCCAGGATATCGGGATGTGTTTAACACAAACTGCTGGAAACTAGGCATCAAAAACATCCTAATACTTGTTATTGTTTACAATTGTTTACCGGCTTCCATTAGCACATCGCTCCTTCCAGAACCATCTCGGAGTTTCTGTGATAAGGAAATGATGATGTATGTTAGCATTAGCATAATGAATATTAACCCTTCACAAACTACAGCGTCCAGATAAACTGATCACTGGATTTTAAATTTCAATTCAAATTTCATCATCTGCTGCTTTGTGATTCTTACCCTGGTGCTCGGGGCATTAGCCTGGGTCTCTGGATTACTGGTCAGTAACAACACTACTGTGCCACTGCCTCCTCCTTCATGTCAGACCCATTCTCCTGATGTTGGGGGGCAGTAACTCTCACTTCACCTTTTTTTTAAGGTCACTGACTATTTTTCAGAATAAGGAGGAGTTTGAAATCTAACAGTATTTAACCAAGGGAGCATTGGCTAATATTCACTGTAAATCCACCCAGTAAAAATGTATCTGGGGCCCAGGATTTCAAACTATTGTTTACGAGGTGCAGTGACCTCCCCGCCCCAATAATGTGGACAATCTACAATCACCTAGAAACCTAGTGGTGATCCTCCAAATCCAATGTGAAGAAAAGTGGCTCAACAACTACAATGTGCCCAGTATTGCAATGCTAATCAGAACAGACCAGCTTCACTGGGCAGGACATGTCATTCTACTGCCAGACACCAGACCCACTGCTCTCTTCGGGAGGGGATGGTCGGGATGCCGATCTCCTTGTGAACCTGCTCCTGGGCCTGGCGACACGCACTATCAATAGGTCCAGGCAGCGGGTGATCGGGAGGATGGTCTGTCCCGATTGTCTGCCCCTTTAGCACAGCTACATTTGTGGCCAGGTGTCCCTGGAGAGGGAGCATACAGTATCCGTTAGCACAGGCGACACCTTCTGTGCCTGCTGGGCACCGCAGGGGCTGAGGTGTGTTATAGACTCCGACAATCACGTTTTGATTTAGAACATAGAACATAGAACATTACAGCGCAGAACAGGCCCTTCGGCCTTCGATGTTGCGCCGACCATTATAAAGAGCAATGACCCTCCAAACTAAACCATTCCCTTCTCTTCCATAAACTTATCAACTAACCTCTTAAACGCCACCAAACTTGGCGCATCTACAACTGCCGCAGGCAGGGCATTCCACTCCCTAACCACCCTCTGGGTAAAGAACCTACCTCTGATATCCGTCCTATAACTATCACCCCTTAATTTAAAGCTGTGTCCCCTCGTGCTAGCTTTCTCCATCCTAGGAAAAAGGCTATCACTGTCCACCCTATCTAAACCTCTAATCATCTTATATGCTTCGATAAGGTCCCCTCTTAGCCGCCTCCTTTCTAATGAAAACAACCTCAAATCCCTCAGCCTCTCTTCATAAGACCTGCCCTCCATACCAGGCAACATCCTGGTAAACCTCCTCTGTACCCTCTCCAATGCCTCCACATCTTTCTTATAATGTGGGGACCAGAACTGCACACAATACTCCAAGTGCGGCCGCACTAGAGTTTTGTACAGTTGCAACATGACGTTGCGGTTCCGAAATTCAATCCCCCTACCAATAAAAGCTAAGACTCCATATGCCTTCTTAACAACCTTATCGACTTGACTGCCTACTTTCAGGGATCTATGCACAAATACACCAAGATCCCTCTGTTCATCAACACTATTAAGAATCCTACCATTAGCCCTATACTCTACACATTTATTATTCCTGCCAAAGTGCATTACCTCACACTTTTCCACATTAAACTCCATTTGCCACCTCTCGGCCCAGCTCTGCAACTTGTCCAAGTCCCTCTGCAAACTATAACACCCCTCTTCACTATCTACCACTCCACCGACTTTAGTGTCATCTGCAAATTTACTAATCCATCCTTCAATACCCTCATCCAGATCATTTATAAAAATTACAAACAGCAGGGGCCCCAAAACAGACCCCTGAGGCACACCACTTGTCACCGAACTCCACGATGAATATCTCCCATCAACCACCACCCTCTGTTTTCTATCTGCTAGCCAATTCCTAATCCAATTAGCTAAATCACCCTCAATCCCATACATCTGCATTTTCTGCAGAAGCCTTCCATGGGCCACCTTATCAAACGCCTTACTAAAGTCCATATATACCACATCAACTGCCTTACCCCCATCCACCTCTTTGGTCACTTTTTCAAAAAACTCAATAAGGTTAGTAAGGCACGACCTACCCTTCACAAAACCATGCTGACTATCCCCAATCAATTCATTTCTCTCTAAATAACTATAAATCCTATCCCTAATAATTCTCTCCAATACTTTGCCCACAACAGAAGTAAGACTCACTGGCCTATAATTCCCTGGAAGGTCTCTCTTCCCCTTCTTGAACAATGGGACCACATTCGCTATCCTCCAGTCCTCCGGAACCACACCCGTAACCAACGAGGACCTGAAGATCAGAGCCAGAGGCTCTGCAATCTCCTCTCTTGCCTCCCAGAGAATCCTAGGGTAAATCCCGTCCGGCCCAAGGGACTTATCCAACTTCAAACCCTCAAGAATATCTAGCACATCCTCCCTATCTATTTCAATACTTTCCAGTTTGCAACCCTGTACCTCAGTGTTCTCCACAAATACATTTACATCTCCCTGCGTGAATACCGAAGAGAAATATTTATTCAGTGCCTCTCCAATCTCTTCAGGCTCCACGCACAACTTCCCACTGCTGTCTATGACTGGCCCTAATCTTGGCCTAACCAATCTTCTACTCTTAACATATCTAAAGAAAGCTTTAGGATTCTCCTTAATCCTATCAGCCAAAGTCTTCTCGTGTCCCCTCTTTGCTCTCCTCAACTCACTCTTTAGCTCCCTCCTGGCTAATCTATAGCTGTCATCAATGTATCTAGTATATAACCTTGGTTGGAGATCTCGTGTGGTGAAGAAGTCTTGTTCGAACCTGTGCATGAAGATGTTGGCATACTGAGGTGAGAATTTGGTCCCCATGGCTGTTCCGTGTGTCAGGATGAAAAGCTGATTGTTGAAGGTGAAGACATTGTGGTCCAAGATGAAGCGGATGAGTTGTAAAATTGCATTCGGAAACTGGCAGTTGTTGGCATTGAGTACTGAGGCAGTTGCAGCAATACCATCGTCGTGGGGGATGTTGGTGTAGAGCGCCGAGACATCCATTGTGACAAGGAGTGTCCCTGGTTCTACTGCTCCATGTGTGCTGAGTTTCTGTAGGAAGTCCGTAGTGTCAAGACAAAAGCTGGGGGTTCTTTGTACAATGGGTTTCAGGATGCCCTCGATATAGCCAGAGAGGTTCTCACACAGGGTCCCATTGCCAGATACGATGGGACGGCTGGGTATGTTTGCCTTGTGTATCTTTGGGAGGCAGTAGAGATCTCCAATGCTGGGAGTACGTGGAATGAGAGCCCGGAGGGTGTTCTGAAGGTCCGGATCAAGGGTTTCGATCAGAGTGTTGAGTTGACAAGTGTGTTCTTTGGTCGGATCTGCTGGTAACTGTCTGTAGTGTTTCTCATTGTTTAGTTGTCGGTACACTTCTTCACAGTAGTCCGTTCTGTTCAGTATGACGGTGGCGCCTCCTTTGTCTGCTGGTTTGATGACAATGTTGCGGTTGGTCTTGAGAGCACGGATGGCCTTGCGTTGTGCTTGGGTGATGTTCGGGACTGTCTTGTAAGTGCGGTTGATAAATCTGGTGTTCACGCACCTCCTGATGGCTTGGGCATACATGTCCAGTCGGGGGCAGCGGCCTTCCAGAGGAGTCCAATTGGATTCATTCCTCTTCGGTTGCTGCACTGCGGATCCCTCTGTCGGCTGTTCTGGTTCATTCGCTGTCTCATTGAGTCCACTATTGGCCTCTTGGGGTTTGTGGAAGAACTCTCACAGCCTCATTCTCCTGATGAATTCCTCTGTATCTGCTGCGAGACTGATGGGGTCCATTTTGGTGGTGGGACAGAAATTGAGCCCTCGGCTGAGAACTTCGATTTCCTCTGATTGAAGTGTGTAGTCTGACAGGTTAACAATGGACCTCCCTGCGGTAGTGTTGTTTTCTACTGTGGTGCCAAGGGAGGTTTGGTTGTTGCTGGTGGCGATGCCGAGTTTTTCAAGTTTCCTGTTCTTGGTGTGCATGTAAATGGTGTAGTTTCTTTGTCTCATCTGCTTGGCAAAGTTTCGCAGCTGGTCTGCGTCCTGAGTGCAAGTTGAGAATATGTATTCCATTTTACTTTCCAGGGTGCGGCGTTTGCTATAGAGCTGGTGTATGAGGTGATTGAGGAGTGTGAGAGAGGTGCGACGGCAAAGCCTCTCAGCGTAGTCCATGTTATAGGTTGATCTGAGTGGGTTCGTGATCTGTAGTCCCTTTGGTATCCTGTCTGCTTTCTTGCATCTCTGTAGAAACTTGATGTCTGTGTCGATATGTGAAATCCTCTTGGAGATCCTCTCCACTTGGATCCGGCAGTATGCGGTGTCGATAGTAGTCATGATGTAAAGATGCCTCTTTACATCATAATCTATAGCTATCTATTGCACTAACCGAGCCTTCAAGCCTCATCCTGACATAAGCCTCCTTTTTCCTTTTAACCAGTGAATCAACTTTTTTCGTACACCAAGGTTCCCTTACTCGACCATTTCCTCCTTGCCTGACAGGGACATACTTATCAAGGACTCGCAGCAGCTGCTCCTTGAATAAGCTCCACATTCCAGATGTTCCCAGTCCCTGTAGCTTCCTAGTCCAATCTATGCACCCTAATTCTCTCCTGATGGCCTCATAATTACCCTTCCCCCAGCTATAACTACTGCCCCCCGCTTCATGCCTATCCCTATCCATCACTAGGGTGAACGTAACCGAATTGTGGTCACTATCACCAAAATGTTCACTAACTTCCAAGCCTAACACCTGGTCTGGCTCATTGCCCAGCACCAAATCCAATGTAGCCTCACCTCTAGTTGGCCTATCTACATGCTGAGTCAAAAAACCTTCCTGCACACTTTGTACGAAAACTGACCCCTCTAACGAGCTAGAGCTATAGCTATTCCAATCAATATTAGTAAAATTAAAGTCCCCCATAACAATTACCCTATTACTTTCACTCCTGTCCAGGATCGACTTTGCAATCCTTTCCTCTACCTCTCTAGAACTTTTAGGAGGTCTATAAAAGACTCCCAACAGGGTGATCTCTCCTCTCCTGTTTCTAATCTCAGCCCATACTACCTCAACAGACAAGTCCTCATCAAACTATCTCAACAGACAAGTCCTCATCAATTTGACGTTGTCTTAAGTTTCCTTTGTACTTCTTGTTTTTGTTTGGGCTGTTCCCCTTTCCTTTTGGGGAACTGCCCTTTTCACTTTGTCCTAATGTGATTTGAATTTGTTTACTTGGTTTGACCTAAAAGGACCCCCCCGCCCCCACCCTACTGCTCTCTTCGGAATTTGGTCATGGTTTAGACACCACCTGTCCTGCGCATGGCAGAGTTTTCAGGTCACACACTGGGTGTAATCACCATCATTGAACCCATCAAACCAGAGTGAGTCATATCATGCTCGATCCTGTGAGACTGCCTAAAGTGGATGGATAAACTGAATCTCAGAGTAACATTGAGTGCAATGCTTGTAAGAATGCTGCCATTCTCTCAGCTTCTCTCTGTGGCATCTGTTCAGAAGTGTAACTTTCTGTGCCAATGTTTTCTCAACCGAATGTTCTTACCCACACCTGCCGTTACACCGCTACCCCTGCCCATTCAACAGAAACATTTAACCCACGCTCACATCCACAGTCAGACCCAACCACATCAGTTTAAAGCTTGTTTTTAAGCAAGTTCACCAACTTACAGTTGGTGATTTATTATGGCAACACAGCAAGTTCAGCACGTGACCCAGATTTTAGAATCGATTTTTATATTTATTTGAGCCAGAAATAATAAAATATCATCTCAATTTTTAATGTATTTAGTTATAGAAACAGTGACCTGAGTAATATTTGATTTGTTTTGATGTATTATTGTTACATATATTAGTATACAGTGAAAAGTATTGTTTCTTGCACACTATACAGACAAAGCATACTATTCATAGAGAAAGAAATGAGAGAGTGCAGAATGTAGGGTGTGGAGAAAGATCAACTTAATGCAGGGTAGGTCCATTCAAAAGTCTGATGGCAGCAAGAAAGAAGTTGCTCTTGATGCATTTGTTGATACGTGACCTCAGAATTTGAATCTTTTTCCCAACAGAAGAAGGTGGAAGAGAGATTGTCCGGGTTGCATGGGGTCCTTGATTATACAGGTTGTTTTGCTGAGTTGGCGATAAGTGTAGACAGAGTCAATGATGGGAAGCTGCATGATCGATTGGGTTACATTCACGACCTTTTGTAGTTTCTCACGGTCTTGGGCAGAGCAGGAGCCATACCAAGCTGCGATATAATCAGAAAGAATGCTTTCTATGGTGCATCTGTAAAAGTTGGAGACAGTTGTAACTGACATGCAAATTTCCTTGGTCTTCTTGGAAAGTAGAGGTGTTGGTGGACTTTCTTAGCTATAGTGTTGGTTGGGAGGGGGTCCAGGACTGGTTGATCTGGTTGATCTAAAAATTTGAAGATTCCGATCATTTCTACTTCAACCCCATTGATGTAGACAGGGGCATGTTCTCCTCTATGCTTCCTGAAGTTGATGACAATCTCCTTCATTTTGTTGACATTGAGGGAGAGATTATTATTCCCTGTATCTTTTCTGTACTCTGTCTCATTATTGTTTCAAATCCAACCCATTATGGTGGTGTCATCAGTAAACTTGAAAATTGAATTGGGGGGGAATTTAGCCACACAGCCATAGGTGTAGAAGCAGGATAGCAGGAGGAGGGTAAGGGTGGGGATAGAAGACATGCATTGACAGAAATCGCACTGGCATGAAGCTATCCCACAACATACCAAGCAGTCACACTGAAATAAAACTCTGAAGATCTCATTAATGAGGCCAACGGGTAGCCCCCGAAACTGATCCCTCCTCCTTCCCATCTTTGAACTATCTGAGATTAAAATTCAGGCTTCCTGATTCCATCCTGTTTCCCATACCAAACAAATTATGGTGCCACCACCATATTATTAGGGTCAGCAGGCTTTGTAACAGTATCATGCTATACTTTCATGAAATTATATGACTAATTTGTAATTCTTTCCCATCCTTGTACTTAATTCTTGTCATGTCCTTGCTCCTTCCAATCTATACAGTGATACCAAACCCTCACCCCCAATTCTCTGAGCATCAGCAGCCAGTCTCCCAGACTCCATGCTATGGAATTCCATCCCTAATCCAATCCTACTTTCAACTCCCATCCCCCTGTATGACCCTTTTTAAAACACAGAGCTTATCAAAGTTTTTGGTTAATGTTAACTTCTCTAGCTCATGTCTATGTGCCTCTGTAGCTACCTTTGTGACTTGTGTTGGAATGTTTATCCTTATTGAAGGCCTGATATACTGGTTCCTGTTGTACCAGTTTGTGTTGTTTAGTGTCTCACTGCATTGGATGATCCATTTTAGCTAGCCTAACCAATAGGACTCAGACTGGGCAAAAGATATCCCATTTTGCTCTGTTCCTGTTTATTTTCTGTTGACTTAACAAATTTCCAGACCATCTCACTGCCCTGTTTTAGATAAATGCTGTCAGGCCAAGAACAAACATTCCTCTCAAATCACCTGACAAGATTAAAGAAAATAGCTGGTCTGCTTTAGACACGTGTACATCAGAAATGACGCAAACTTGAAAATTTGCATGTATAAAGGTCAGCGTTGAAGTAATTCCAACCCACAATCTACCTTCCCGAACAGAATCAGGGGACATTGATATAAAATAAGGGTCCCCTATTTAAGGCAGACATGAAGTTGTAAGTTCCCTGGACTGGTATTATGCATTCTCAGAGTTTTGAAAGAGGTTGCTAGAGGTAGTAGATGCATTGACAATCATCTTCCAAAATTCTGGAATGGTTCCTGAAGATTGGAAGATAGCAAATGTCACGTCACTATTTAAGGGAGGGAAAGAGAAAACAGAGAATTACAGAGTTATATCAGTAGTTAGGGAAATGCTGGAATCTTTATAAAGGATGTGATAGGTAGATACTTGGATAATCATGATCTGATTGGGTATAGTCAGCATTGACTTACAAATAGGAAATTATGTTTAACTTGTTGTAAGGTTTTACTAAATAATCTGACAGAGGAGAGTCGACGGATTGATTTCCAGAAAGCTTTTGATAAAGGTCCCACAAGACCTGATTAGTAAAATAAAAGCACATGGAATAGGGGGTAAGATACTGACATGGAGTGAGGATAGGCTAACAGGCAGAAAAGAGAGAGTAAGAATAAATGGGTCATTCTTGCATGAGCAGGCTGTGGTGAATGGGGTACTGCAGGGATCAGTACTAGAGTCCCAGCTGTTCACAATATATATCAATGATTTGGATGTGGGAACCAAATGTAATATTTCCAAGTTCACGGATGATATAAAGCTTGGCAGGAATGTATGGTGTGAGGAAGATGTAAAACAGGTACAGGAGGATTTGGACAGACAAGAACATAGAAAATGAAATATACTACGGAAAGGTGTAAAGTAATCCATTTTGGTAAAAGAAACAGATGTACTTCCTAAATGGTTAGAAATTTAGAATATTAACCTTTTTCACAAGAGGATTTGTGTACAGAAGTAGTGTGGTCTTGCTTCGATTGTATAGAAGCTTGGTTAGACCACACGTGGAATACCGAGTGCAGTTTTGGTCCCCTCACTCAAGAAGGTTCATTATCACCAGATAAGGAAGCGCAATGAGGATTCACCAGGTTAGTCCTGGGGATAACGGGACTATCTTATGAAGAGAGATTGGGCAATCTGGGCCTGTATTCTCTGGAGTTTTAAAGGTTAAGAGGTGATCTCATTGAAACCCACAAAATACTTTACGAAATAGACAGAGTTCTTGCAGATATTTCCGTAGGAGAGTCTAGAACCAGGGGAGAGGGAGGCACAATTTCAAAATAAGGGGGAAACAACTTAGGACTGTGATGAGGAGAAATTTCTTTACATAGAGAGTTGTAAATCTTTGGATTCTCTATCTCAGAGGGTTATGGGAGCTCAGCCACTGAATATGCTTAAGGTAGAGATTGATAGATTTCTGATTATCAATAATGTAAAAGGATTAGAGGGATTGTGGGCAGTATTACCCCCAGTCCCACATTAAACCTTGCTATTGCCAGATTTGTTTTATATCACACTCTCCCCTACTTTGTTTTCCTCTTTTGAGAGACTTCTCTATCCAAGCCAATATACTACATCCAATCATGGGCTCTTATCATAAAATTTAATCTTTTGTGAGATACCTTGTTGGAAGCCTTTGGAAGTCCAAATACAACCAACTACTGGGTCCCCTCTATCCACTCTGGTTGAGACCAGAGGGTCTTCAGAAGGTGACATGATACTGTAGGAAGATTAACATCTGACTTTTTTTGAAAGCTGCAGGTGCCTTTCCTGAGAGACAAGCAGACATTCCTGATCTGAACATTCCAACACACTCCTGTTTAGTCTCCAACATTTCACTCTCTCTAAACATGACGTCCTCCAGAACAATACTTCCAGTGGGTTTGTTTGCATCAAGTTCAGTTCCTCAGTCACACCTCGTGCTTCCTAGTTTACGTATTAATCTATCACCTGATTTGTTCAAGTTCCACAAACACTTCCTATTCTAATTACGTGTTTTGATTATAATAAAGGAATTTCTGAATGATGTACTTACGAATTTGATGTGACTGTGCTTGGAGTGGGGATTCCTGTCTGACAGCATTTTTAAATGGGCCTAACCAACCGAATATATAATAATGTATTGTTACAGGTAGATTATCATCCTGTTTAAGACTCTTCAGCACTCAGTATGTCCAATTTGCATTGACATAAATTGCCATGTGTAGAAACATCCCATCTCCCATTTAACCAATACATTCATTCTGGCTTTGTATTTCATGACCTGATTCTATCAAACTTTTCACTGGTGGAGATAGTCTCTGATTCAGCAAAAGGGGATGTTTACTGTAAATGATCCAACAGCTGTTCACAGTCCTATAGGAGTTGGGATGGTTTAAAAATAACTGGAAAAGTTCAAATATAAAGCATCATTGGGTTCTTGCTTATTATAGATTTAGGTTAGTTCTGGATAATTTTTTATGCAATATATATCCTCAAGACAAGACTATTCTCCAGCAGGGCAGACTCCTGTATAAAAGCAAATTACAGCGGATGCTGGAATCTGAACCCAAAAGAGAAAATAGTGGAAAATCTCAGCAAGTCTGGCAACATCTGTAAGGAGTGAAAAGAGTTAACGTTGAGTTAACGTTGGGTTTGTCAAAGTTAAAAGGCTTTGAAAGTGGGAGATATTTATACTGCAGGGTGAGGGAATGAAAGTTGAATCATAGCCATAGAAACTGGGGGAAAGGCTGCTAATGGCAGCCCATAGAGAGGATAAAGGACAAACAGCAAAGAATCTGAAATCAGAGGGTTAGCTATGACAGATGAAAATGACAGGGAAGGGGGTGGAATGGTGGTGGTGGGGGAAGGAGGGAGGACATGGATGGGAGAGAGATCGAATTTAGAAAAAGGTGGAGAGGGAAAGCAAAGGGTGAGAAAAGGTAAGGACGGGAGCGGGAGGGGGGAAGGAAAATGAAGGAAGACAATGAAAGATAGAGAACAGTAAAAAATTAAAAATAGAATGAAAACAAAGCAGTGGAGATGGGGCAGAGCTCATTATCTGAGGTTGTTGAACTCAATGTTAAGACAGGAAGACTGTAAAGTGCCGAGCCCAAAAATGAAATGGTGTTCCTCTGGTTTGCGTTGAGCTTCACTGAAACATTGCAGCAAGCCAAGGACAAACACCTGGGTATGGGAACAGGATCATTAATAAAAGGGCAAACAATGAGAAGGTCAGGGTCGTGTGTCAGGGTCTGTCACAACTTACTCTCTGATTTCAGCTTTTCTGCCATTTGGCCGTTCACTCCCTTTATTCTCTCTATGGGCTGCCATTAGCAGCCTTTCCCCTGGTTTCTGTGCCTATGACTCACCTTCCATTCCCCCACTCTGCAGTATAAATATCTCCCACATTCTATGCCTTTTAGCTTTGACAAGCACCATCTCTATAACAAGTCAGGTCATAAATACCTAATTATCTGGAGACTATATTAGATAATTACACAATACCATGATGTAGTTTATTGAAAATATTGTAAGAATCGTTACCAGAGTGGAAGGAAAACATTGAAAAATTCATATCAGCAAAACCCTCGCTATTTACTCTTTTTAAAAGAGCAGCCTCTATTTTGGGGGTTGGTTTCATTGTGAACCCTCGCCCAAGCGGTCAATATTCACAGGTGAGTGGGCTTTGAAAGAGATGAAAACAGCTATTCGACTGCATGGGGCATCACAGGGATTGGGACCAGGAAGTCATCGCCCGTGACGTCATCACCCGGAATCGCAGAAGCGCCGCCGGAAGTGCGTCAGCGCCGGGAGCGGGGTGAATGGCGACGGCACAGGGCCGGGCACCGGGGCCGAGGAGGTGGGGTGGGGGGACCCGGGGGTGGGGGGTGGGGGTGGGTGGTCCCGGGACTGGGGTGGGGGGGGGGCGGCTGCTCCATGTCTTCGCCTTTGTTTCACTTTGGGGCTGGAGGCTGCAATTCTGGCTGTTACCGGGGGCGGCGCTGTTTGTGATGTCTGGGCATGTGCAGTAAGTGCTCCCCCTGGTGTTGCAGCCGGGGCTGTGCAGGACTGAGTCGTGGTGGTGAAGAGTTACCCTGCTGGATACTCAGCACTGAGTAATCATTACACTGAGACCCAGGCCAGAAACTTCAAGGTGTTTTATAAAGTTAGCCTTCACCTTATATTCTTATCTTTGAATTTGGTACAGGTGAGCTTAAGGTGCTTCAGTCCAGGTATGATTCAAGTGACCCAGTTTTTTAGCTTTTATCAAATGGAAGTTTATTTATGAACAGTTGAAATGTAATAAAAAGAATTAGCATAATTTTTACCAATTACAAGAATTATACACAACACAGCATAAACGTTAACAGCTATGATGTTCCAAGTCAAAGCACCCCACAAACATACAACCCTTTCTAGACTTAGCACAAAAAGCAAATATGCTCACGTGATGCTGCTTTTTGCAGTTTTTTAACATCTATGAATTGATCCTTTCACTTTGCAAAAGATCTGGACACTTCCCAGTCCTTCAGTAACAGAGAACATCAGCTGAAGATATTCTGGTGCCAAAATAAAATGTTTAGAGCTCTCCAGAAAAAAAACTGCAAAGGAACTTGATGAAAAGATATTTCTTACAGTGCTGGTATGGTCACAATTGTCATGTGCTAAGATACAGTGAAAAGTATTGTTTTGGATGCTTTCCATTCAAATTATACCGTACAAAGATACATCAGGGGAGTAGAACAGAGTGCAGAATGTGATGTTACAGCTACAAAGAAGGCACAGAGAATATGAGTTCGGTATCAGAGATATCCGTTCAAAAGTCTGGACTCAGCGAGAAAAATGCTGTTCTTGAATGTATTGATTTGATATATATTGTTTCTTCGCTCTGTTGAGACAAAGCATACCATTCATAGAGAAGTAAAGGAGAGAATGCAGAATGTTGTGTTACAGTCATATCCAGGATATAGCGAAATATCAACTAAATTTGAAGTAGGTCCATTGAATTGTCTGACAGCAGCAGGGAAGAAGCTGTTCTTGAGTCAATTGGTATGTGTCATCGGACTTTTGCATCTTTTTCCTGACAGAAGAAGGTAGAAGAGTGTATCCGGGGTGCGTAAGGTCCTTGATTCTGCTGGCTGTTTTTCTGAAGCAGCAGGAATTGTCGACAGAGTCAATGGATGGGAAGCTGCGTGATGGATTGGGCTCCATTCACAACCCTTTGCAGTTTTTTTATGGTGTTAGAGAGAGCAGAAGCCATACCAAGCTGTGATACACCAGAAAGAATACTTTCTATCGTGCACCTATAAACATTGGTGGGAGTTGTAGCAGACATGTCAAATTTCCTGTGTCTTCTGAGAAAGTAGAGGCATTAGTGGGCTTTCTTAACTGTAGCACTGATGTAGAAGGACCAGGACAGGTTGTTGGTGATCTGGACACCTAAAAACTTGAAGCTCTCCATCTTTCCTACTTCATCCCACTGACGTAGAGAGGAGCAAGCCCTCCACTATTCTTCCTGAACAATGACAATCCCCTTCATTTTGTTGACTTTGAGGAAAAGATTATTGTTGTTGCAACAGTTCACCAGATTCTTCATTTCCTGTACTCTGTCTCGTCATTGTTTGAGATCCGACCCACAACAATAGTGCCATTAGCGAACTTGAAAATTGAATTGGAGAGGAATTTGACCACACAAAGATGTGTGTGTAAGGTGTATCATAAGGGGCTGAGGACATAGCCTTGGGGCACTGATGTTGAGGATGATTGTGGAGACAGTGTTGTTGCTTATCCTTACTGATTATGATTTGTAGGTTAGAAAGTTCCGAATCCAATTGTAGAGGGAGGAGTTGAGCCCCAGGCCATGGACTTTGGAGATGAGTTTTATCAAATAGTGGTGTTGAAACCTGAGCTGTGGTCAATAAATAAGAGTCTGACTGGTTAGGGCAAGATTTGGGCCAGCCAGGGACAGTAGTGGGAAGTTGTGTGTGGAGCCTGAAGAGATTGGAGAGACACTGAATGAGTATTTTTCGTCAGTATTCACGCAGGAAAAAGTCAATGTAGCTGAGGACAATACTGAGATACAGGCTTTTAGAGTAGACAGGATTGAGGTACATAAGGAGGAGGTGTTAGCAATTCTTTGAGGGTATGAAAATAGATAAGTCTCCTGGGCCGGATGGGATTTATCCTAGGATTCTTTGGGAGGCTAGGGAGGAGTTGCAGAGTCTTTGGCTTTGATCTTCATGTCGTCATTGGTTACAGGTATAGTGCCGAAGACTGGAGGATAGCAAATGTTGTCCCCTTGTTCAAGAAGGGGAGTAGAGACCATCCTGGCAATTATAGACCAGTGATCTTTACTACTGTTGTGGGCAAAGTTTTGGAAAGAATTATAAAAGAAATAAAAGAATTATAAGTCCAACAAGGGGCATACACGCAATGGGTTGTGAGAGGGCTGCTCTTGGATTTTTCGAGAGGAGCCTTTTGCCTCATGTCATTAGTGTATGCTTAAACAGGACCAGTTGATGGGCAACACGACAGCTCAGTGACTATCACTGTTGCTGTGCAGATACAGGAATTTGGGCTGGTATCTGTGGGACTTTGCGTATTCTCCCCATGCTTGCGTGGGTTTTCTCCGGGTGCTCCGGTTTCCTTCCACACCCCAAAGATGTGCTCTTAGGCTGATTGGTGAAACGAATTGTCCCTAAATTATCTTTTCAATTTGGTTTCAATGCAGATTTCCATTAACATAGCCAAGGATCATGGGTGGAAGTGGGAATGTTAAAATGGCGGTGCAAGCTCCTTGGGCTGAAGGGCCTGTTTCCCACACTGTATTGTTCTTTGTTCTTTGATTTATAATCATCTAGAGAGAAATAAATTGATTAGGGATAGTCAACACAGTTTTGTGAAGAATAGGTCATGCCTCACAAACCTTATTGAGTTCTTTGAGAAGGTGAGCAAAGAGGTGGATAAGGGTAAAGCAGTTGATGTGGTGTATATGGATTTTAGCGAAGCATTTGATAAGATTCTCCATGGTAGGCTACTGTGGAAAATACAGATGCATGGGATTGAGGATGATATGGCAGTTTGGATCAGGAATTGGCTAGCTGATAGAAGACAGAGGGTGGTGGTTGATGGGAAATATTCAACCTGGAGTTCAGTAACAAGTGGTGTACCTCAGGGATCTGTTTTGGGGCCACTGCTGTTTGTCATTTTTATAAATGATCTAGATGAGGGTATAGAAGGATG
The DNA here is from genome assembly GCA_024679065.1 of Sphyrna mokarran. Taxonomy (NCBI): domain Eukaryota; kingdom Metazoa; phylum Chordata; class Chondrichthyes; order Carcharhiniformes; family Carcharhinidae; genus Sphyrna; species Sphyrna mokarran. Next base: position 3,036,681 of record JAGIQG010000024.1, read on the forward strand.
GGTTAGTAAATTTGCTGACGACACCAAAGTCAGAGGAGTTCTAGACAGTGAGGATGGATATTACAGTTTGCAGAGGGACACAGATAACCTGCCGAGCTGGGCTGAGAGGTGGCAAATGGAGTTTAATGCAGAAAAGTATGAAGTGATTCACTTTAGAAAGAGTAACAGGATTACAGAATATAGGGTCAATGGAAGGACTCTTGGTAGTATCGACAAGTGGAGAGAACTCGGTGTACGGGTGCATAGATCCCTGAAAGTTGGTATCGAGGTTGTTAAGGAGGCGTAAGGTGTGTTAGCTTTTATTGGTAAAGGGATTGAATTTTGGAATAGTGAGATCATATTGCAACTGTAGAAAACGCTGGTGCAACTGCACTTTAAGTATTGTGTACAGTTCTGGTCGCCGCATTATAAGAAAGATATGGAAACATTAGAAAGGGTGCAGAGGAGGTTTACCAGAATGTTGCCTGGTATGATGGGAAGGTCTTATGAGGAAAGGCTGAGGGACTTGAAGTTATTTTCGTTAGAGAGAAGAAGGATAAGAGGTGACCTAACTGAGGCATACAAGATGATGAGGGTGGAGAGTGAGAGCAAAGAACAAAGAGCAACACAGCACGGGAAACAGGCCCTTCGGCCCAACGAGCCCATGCCGCCGTCCTAATGTCTTAATGACATATCCTTGACTTTAGGCTATGCCTATAGTTGAAGATTCCCATATTGGGACCAATATAGGGACAATTTGTTACCCAATCAGCCTAAGAGCACATTTTTGGGATGTGGGAGGAAACCGGAGCACCCGGAGGAAACCCACGCAACCACGGGGAGAACGCGCAAACTCCCGCAGACACAGGCCCAAATCCATGTGTCAGCACAGCAACAGCGATAGTCTCTGAGCTGTCATGTTGCCCATCAGATGGTCCAGTTTAAGCATACACTGACGACGTGAAGCACTAGGCAACTCCTGAAGCAACCTCCAAGAGCAGCTCTCGCACGACATGCCGCATGCATGCCCCTTGTTGGTCAACAAGGTGGACCGAATTGCCTGCGGAAACAAATAAGACTTAATTAAACATGCTAAAAAAAAACTAAGACATTCCCGAGACGAAACTAAAAGATAGTCTACTACTATTTGGTCCTCCCGATATTCAAACAGTCCTGCTATATCCCTCTATCTGCAGACCGCTCATGTGGCTGTCCAAGAGACCCTTAAGCAACCCTAACGTGCCTGCTCCCACCCCTTACTCTGCAGTGCATTCTACACCCCCACTACCCTTTGTGTGAAAAACTGGCCTCTAATATTCTTCTTATACATAGCCCCCCTCACCCTGAGCCCGTGACTCCTCTTTCTATCTATTTCTAATGGTGGAAAAAGCTTACCACCATTTACTCTATCTATACCCCTCATAATCTTATATACCTCTAAAAGATCCCCTCTCAGCCGACGTCTTTCAAAGGAAAACAACCCCAGTGTTTTCAATCTTTCCTCGTAAGACAGCCCTTCCATACCAGGCAGCATCCTGGTAAATCTCCTCTGCACTCTCTCCAGGGCCTCTACATCCTTCCTGTAGTACGGCGACCAGAACTGGACGCAGTACTCCAGATGAGGCCTAACCAACGTTCTATACACCTGCAACATCAGACTCCTACTCTTGTATTCTATACCCCTTCCTATGAAGGCTAACATACCATACGCTTTTTTTACCACATTCTCCACCTGTACTGACACCTTCAGAGACTTGTGAACTTGCACCCCCAGGTCTCTCTGCATCTCTATACTCCGGATAGTTTTACCTTTTATCCTATAACTCCCCTCTACATTATTCCGGCCAAAATGCATCACCTCGCATTTATCCGGATTAAATTCCATTTGCCATCTATCTGCCCAATCTACCAGCCTATGTCATGTTGTATTGCCAGGCACTGCTCCTCAGTACCCGCCAATCCAATCATCTTAGTGTCATCAGCAAATTTGCTGATCACACCACCTACCCCCTCTTCCAAGTCATTTATATACACCACAAATAGAAGGGGTCCTAGTACGGAGCCCTGTGGCACACCACTAGTGACAGACCTCTAGTTGGAAAAAGAGCCTTCTACTACTACCCGCTGTCTCCTCTTCCCAAGCCAGTTCTCAACCCATCTACATACCTGGCCCTGTATACCATGCGCCTTCACCTTTTCTATCAGCCTACCATGAGGGACCTTATCAAACGCCTTACTGAAATCCATATAGACGACATCAACGGCTTGTCCTTCATCAACCGTTTTTGTCACCTCTTCAAAAAATTCCACTAGATTCGTAAGGCACGACCTCCCCTTAACGAAGCCATGCTGCGTATCCCTGATCAGATCGCAGCGCTCCAGATGCTCATACATCCTGTCCCTGAGGATCCTCTCCATTAGCTTACCTATAACTGAAGTCAAGCTCACCGGCCTATAGTTCCCTGGGTTATCCCTCTGACCCTTTTTAAACAACGGTACTACATTTGCAATCTTCCAGTCCTCTGGGACCTCCCCTGTGTCCAAAGAAGAGACAAAGATTTGCGTCAGAGGCCCAGCAATGTCATCTCTCACCTCCCTTAGCAGCCTGGGATAAATACCATCAGGCCCCGGAGCTTTATAAGTCTTTATGCTACCTAAAAGCCCCAACACTTCGTCCCTCGTAATGATTATTTCCTTTAACGGGTCCTCAAATTCCTCAAAGCCGGCATCAGACATCAGGCCCCTCTCCCGCGTGAATACCGACGCAAAGTATTCATTCAGGATCTCCCCCATTCCCTCAGGCTCTAAGCATAGTTCCCCTCCTCTGTCCCTGAGAGGTCCAATCTTCCCTCTAACCATCCTTTTGCTCCTTACATAGGAGTAAAATGCCTTAGGATTTTCCTTAATCCTACCTGCCAAAGCCATTTCGTGGCCCCTTTTTGCCTTTCTGACACCCCTTTTAAGATCCCGTCTACACTCTCTATATTTTTCCAGCGCTGCCTCTGTCCCCAGTTGCCTAGATCTAACGTACGCCTCCCGCTTCTTCCTGACCAAGTCCTCAATATCCCTAGTAACCCACGGTTCTCTAATCCTACCTTTCCCATCCTTCCTCCTTACCGGCACATGTCTTTCCTGCAAAAGTTTTAGTTTTCCCTTGAAAGACTCCCACATGTGCAGTGTCGACCTACCCTCGAACAGCTTATCCCAGTCGGTATCCCTAAGATCCTGCCTAATCTGGCTATATCTAGCCCTCCCCCAGTTTAACACCCTCCCCTTAGGGCAGGCTTCATCTTTTTCCATTAATACCCTAAAGCAGACAGAGTTGTGGTCACTATTAGACACATGCTCTCCTACTACAACGTCAACCACCTGCCCTGGCTCATTCCCCAGAACCAGATCCAGTATAGCCCCCTCTCTAGTCGGGCTATCCATATACTGCTCCAAGGACCCTTCTAAAACACACGGTACAAATTCCTCCCCGTCCGCACCTTCCGCCCTGCGCACCTTCCAATCTACCCCAGGGAAATTGAAATCTCCCATTACAACTACCCTATTCTTCCTACACTTATCTAAAATGTCCCTACATATCCCTTCTTCCATGGCCCGCGGACTGTTGGGCGGTCTATAGTACACACCCAACATAGTAACCTCTCCCTTCCTATTCCTCAACTCCTCCCATAGCGACTCAATTCCTAACTCAGCCATACCAAGAGCCTTTTCTCTTGGATGGTGATGGCTAACACGAGGGGACATAGCTTTAAAGTGAGGGGTGATAATTACAGGATGGATGTCAGAGGAAGGTTCTTTACTCAGAGGGTAGTAAGGGCATGGAATGCCCTGCCTGCAGCAGTTGTGGACTTGCCAACTTTAAGGGAGTTCAAATGGTCAGTGGATAGGCACATGGATAACATTGAAATAGTGTAGGTTAGAGGATCATTAGATTGGCTCCACTGGTCGATGCAACCTCGAGGGCCGAAGGGCCTGTACTGCGCTGTAATGTTCTATGTCTGTTCTATGACATAGGTGTCTTTGTTATCTAAGTGTTCCAGGGTTGAATGTAAGGCCAGGAAGATGGTGTCTGTTGTGGACATGTTGTGGTGGTAGGTGAAACATAGTGGATTCAGATACTCCAGGAGGCTGAAGTTGATTTGTGCCATGATTAACTTTTTGAAGCAATACATTGGTACATATTCAACCTTGTGTATCTTTTTCCTGAAGGACAAGGTAGAAGAGAGTATGGCCAGGATGCGTGGAGTCTCTGATTCTGCTGGCTGCTTTTCCGAGTCAGTGAAAAGTGTAGATGGAGTTAATGGATGGAAGGCTGGTTTGTGTGACAGGCTGGGATATGTTCACAACTCTCTGTAATTTCTTCCAGTCTTGGGCAGAGGCAGTTGCCATACAAGCATATCTGATGTATCCAGATAAGATGCTTTCTACAGTACATCAGTAAAATTTGGTAAGAGTTACAGGGCACATGCTGATTTTCCTTAGCTTTCTGAGGCAGATAGTAATGCTGCTTCTGGCTACAGGTCACCCTGCTGATAACTGGTCACTCAGTGTGGATAAATGCTAATGTACACATTGTGTAAAAGTTTCATCATGCATGTTCAGTCCCTTTGCTTACTGTTTCCTGTTTGTAGCTTTTGTCTGAGACATCCCAGGCAAGGGCATCCACAATGGAAACAGATCAGATCCAAAAACAGAGAATGCTGGAAAATCACAGCAGGTCTGACAGCATCTGTGGGGAGAGAATAGAGCCAATGTTTTGAGTCTAGATGACCCTTCATCAGAGTGATGAATTGTCATCTGGATTTGAAACGTTGACTTTTTTCTCTCTCTACAGAGACTGTCAGACCTGCTGAGATTTTCCAGCATTTTCTGTTTTTGTTTCAGATTCCAGCATCTGCAATATTTTGCTTTTGTGTTAGGATCAGATCCATTTTGTTTGCACCAGTAATTGTAGCTCACTGAAATGACAGCTGACTCCACACGGAGCTGCATTTATATACCGCCTTCCTAATTTTCTGTGCCCTCCCAACCAGAACTGTGCAAAATGGCAAAGGAAACAGTGTGCCCTGTGTTCAGTGTGATTGCTGCAACATTCTCTCTACTGGTGAAATGTGCAATTGCATCTGGTGCCCACACAGAGAGATCCTGGGAACAGGGATCCTATGGTGTGGTTCAGGGTTGCAATCTCTGCACAACCTTAACATGAGAGTAACTTTATCACTTGTATAAATATTTCTACTTTTACATTTTAACACGCTTCCATCAACAACAACTTATATGTGTATATATTATTAACTATGTCAAACTGTCCCAAAACACCACACAGAAGAAACCTGATAACTCGCCAAATAAGATATTAGGGTGTATGACCAAACAAATCAATAATAGGTTTTGTCCTTGAGGAGGAGAGAGAGAGAGAGAGATTTAGGGAGGGAATTGAAGAGTTTAGAATCTCAGCAGCTGAAAGTGAAGCCACCAAGGAGAGCAAAAGGCCCATGTACAGGTGGCAGCAAGGATGAGAGTTATACTGGGGGAATGGCCAGGGTAAAGGGAGAATAATGAGGACAAGGTAACAGGTGTAGATAGAAGTTTTTTAAAAAGTTCTGTAAGTGCAGAAATGTGGTGAATGCAAGGCCCAATTTGAAAGTGCCATTTTAAGTGATTTGAGCAAAGTTATTCCAGGATGGATACAAGGTGAAATGAGAAGGAAGGGGGATGTTGCTAAGGTCGATGTGAGAATGCCATGTAAGGTGGTAAGTCTAGTTATCTGACCCAGCTTTAACACCCCCTTAAGAGGTTGGTGTAATTTCTTGCTGCGATGTTTTATTAATTTGAAATCATTTTATAAATCACACCAGTTGTTGCTGTAAAGATGTTTAGTTCCCTAATGCTCAGCAGGATAATTACATACTTATATCCGATGCGGTATATTTGAAATACACAGTGAACTATATCACTGTCCCTCGACCAATGGGTTCTAGAGCTTTGGGCCTGGACGGCTGAAGACACAGCCACCAATGGTGTAGGGATTCAAAGTGAAGATGTTCAAGAGTTAGAATTCGAGGAACGCAGATATCTCAGAGGGTGTGGGGCTGGAGGAGATTACAGAGATAGGATTGGCTTGAGGCCATGGAGAAATTAGAAAACCAGGATGAGAATTTTAAAATCCGGACTTTGTTTGACTGGAGCCAAACTGGCCTTCTGGGATTTCATAGCATCATGAAGAGATTAAATGTCACAACAGATTAATGGGAGACCTTGATTTCTCGTCGACCAAAACAGGCAAAGTTTCTTTAGGAAGGCATTGAATACATCGAGCGATGTCATCATAAATACATAGAGTCAAAGTTATAGAATGCAAATTTCTGGCTGTTCACGCATCAGGATCTTCTGGTCTCACCAGTGGTGCATCCCTGCCGTGGGTCTGCTGATGGCAAGGGGAGATTCAACAGGAAACCCCATTGACAATGGCAGGATCAGGAGATCCTGCTGCTGACCAATGATGAGCCATTTCCACAAAACTACCTGAAAGTTGTATTTTGGAGAGGAGTGTGAGCAGCAGGATCTGGCTGTCCTTGTGTACCAGTCGCTGAAGGTAGGCATGCAGGTGCAGCAAGCGATATAGAAGGCAAATGGCATGTTGGCCTCCATTGTGCAAGGTTTTGAGTACAGGAGCAGGGATGTGTTGTTGCAATTATACAGGGCCTTGGTGAGACCACGGCTAGAATATTGTTAAAGAGGTTTACAGCATGGAAACAGGCCCTTTGACCCAAATTGTCCATGCTACCCTTTTTTTAAACCCAAGCTAATTCCAATTGCCTGCATTTGGCCTATATCCCTCTATACCCATCTCACCCATGTAACTATCTAAAAGTTTTTTAAAAGACAAAATTGTACTCGCCTCTACTATTGTCTCTGACAGCTTGTTCCAGATACTCACCACCCTCTATGTGAAAAAATTTTCCTTCTCGACACTTCTGTATCTCTCCCCTCTCACTTTAAACCTATGTTCTCGAGTTTTAGACTCCCCTACGTTTGGAAAAAGATATTGACTAGCTGATCTGTGCCTCTCATTATTTTATAGACGTCTATAAGATCACCCCTCAGCCTTCTATGCTCCAGAGAAAAAGGTCCCAGTCTATCCACCCTCTCCTTATAACTCAAACCATCTAATCCCAGTAGCATCCTAATAAATCTTTTCTCCACTCTTTCTAGTTTAATAATATCCTTTCTACAATAGGATGGCCAGAACTGTACACAGTATTCTAAGTGTTGCCTTACCAATGTCTTGTACAACTTCAACAAGATGTCCCAACTCCTGTATTCAATGTTCTGACCGATGAAACCCAGTATGCCGCAATTTCCTCCCTCGTCTCCCACAACGTCCTGGGATACACCTCATCAGATCCTGGGGATTTATCTAACTTGATGTGCTTTAAGACTTCCAGCACCTTCTTCTCTGTAATATGTACACTCCTCAAGACATCACTATTTATTTCCCTAAGTTGCCTAACATCCATGCTTTTCTCAACAATAGATACTGATGAGAAATATTCATTTAGGGTCTCACCCACTTCTTGTGGATCCACACACAGGTTATCTTGTTGATCTCTAAAAGGCCCTGCTCTCTCCCTTGTTACTCTTTTGCCCTTTATGTATTTGTAGAAGTTCTTTGGATTCTCCTTTGACTTATTTGCCAAAACAATCTCATGTCTCCTTTTTGCCATCCTGACTTCTTTCTTAACTCAACTCCTACACCCCCTATATTCTTCAAGAGAGTCACTTAATCCCAGCTGCCTATGCATGTTATGAACCTCTTTTCTAAACCAGGGCCGTAATATCCCAAGTCATCCAGAGTTCCCTGCTCCTGCCAGTCTTGCCGTTCACTGTAAGAGGACTGCGTTTAACTTGAACCCTGGTTAATACGTTTTTGAGTGCATGCCACTTACCAGATATCTCTTTGCCTTCCCACAGATTTCTCCAGTTAACTTTTGAAAGTTCCTGACTGATACCATCAAAATTGGTCTTGTCCAATTGAGAACTTTAACGTTTCGGCCAGACCTTTCATTCTCCATAGCTATCTTAAAACTAAGAATTATGGTCACTGGTCCCAAAGTGATCCCTCACTAACACTTCTGTCACCTGCCCTTCCTTATTTCCCATTAGGAGGTCAGGTTCTGGCCCTCTCTACTCAGACCATCCACATACTGAATGAGAAATTCCTCCTGAATACACTCAACAAATTTCTCTCCATCCAATCCTCTAATACTATGGCTTTCCCAGTCAATGTTCGGAAAGCTAAAATCTACAACTATTACCACCCTATTTTTCTTGGAGCTATATGTAATCTCCTTACATTTTTGTTCCTCAATTTCCTGCCGACTATTTGGGGGTCTATAGTACAACCCTATCAAAGTGATTTCCCCCTTCTTATTTCTCAGTTCGACTCATAGAGACTGTGGTATATCCCCTTTCAGTACTGCCCTGATGCTTTCTCTAATCAAAAGTACAGCTCCCCCTCCTCTCTTACCTCCTGTTCTATCTTTCCGATAACATCTGTACCTTGGAACATTGAGCTGCCAGTCCTATCCCTCCCTTAGTCATGTTTCAGCAATTGCTATAATATCCCAGTCCAACATACCGACCCATGCCCTGAGTTCATCTGCCTTGCCCATCAGGCCTCTTGCATTGAAATAAATGCAATTTTATCTGGACTTTCCTTGCTCTGTTTTGATTTTGCCTGATCTGTCTGGTTCTAGGATTACTGACACTGTCTTTACTACTTAACGTGCTCTCTTTAACTTCTGTGCTGTCCTCAGACTTCTCTTGTCTCTCTACTACTTTGGATCCCACCTTTCTGCCAAACTAGTTTAAACACTCCCAAGTGTCTGTAGCAAATCTCCCCGCCAGGATGTTAGTCCCCCTCCAGTACAGGTGTAACGCGTCCCTCTTGAGCAAGTCAGCCCTTCGCCAGAAAAGATCCCAATAATTCAAAAATCTAAAACCCTGCCCGCTGCACCAGCTCTCGAGCCATGCATTTACCTGCCTAATCCTCCTATTCCTACTCTCACTAGCATGTGGCATTACTGCCTTCAGGGGCCTGCATTTTAGCCTTCTGCCTAACTCTCTGTATTCCTACTTCAGGAGCTCATCCCTTTTCCCATCTATGCCGTTGGTACCAATATGTACAACAACCTCTGGCTGCTCACCCTCCTCCTTAAGAATGTCCTGAAATGGCTCAGAGATGTCCTTGATCCTGGCACCAGGAAGGCAACACACCATCCTGGAGTCTCGACTGTGGCTGTAGAAACGCCTGTCTGTGCGTCTAATGAGTCCCCTACTACTATTGTTCACTTGCTCTTTGCCCGACCCTGTCCCAGGATCCAGCTGTGGTGTCACAGGCCTGGCTACTGCTGCCTCCCTCTAACAGGTTATTCCTCTCAACAGCATCTAAAATGATTTACCTGTCTGAAAGGGGAATAGCCACAGGCGATTCCTGCACTACCTGCCTGCCTCTCCTGGCAGTCACCCTCTCAAATCTGTCTGAACTTGTGGTGTGACAAACTCCCTGTATACTCCACAATGCATCCACCTGCTGCTCCAACCGAACAACACGGTCTGTGAGGAACTGCAACTGGACACACTTCCTACAGACAAGGGTTGTCCAGGGAGATGAATCGCTCCCTTATTTCCCACATCTAGCAGGAGGAGCATACCACTGCCCTAGCTGCCATACTGCCCTTATACAGGTAAAAGGATCAAAAAATCTCAACTCCCTTGCTTGTCGGCCTCCTGCTGATTTTTTTTAAATTCAAAAATATACCTTATTCATTAAAAAAACCTCTCAAACAATTGCAAAATTGTTTTTGACAGATCCAAGAATTACAAACAGTGCAAAAGAATCATTTTTACCATAAAATATATTTAATACTACATATATACATCAGATTTTACTGTGTAATGTTATTTTTCAGATTGTCACATTGTCACGCAGGCTGAGTGTATTCTAGTTACCAAGCCCACAATCTGCCTCAAGTTGAAATGCTTTACATGGTGGCCTTTCCCCTCCGTGCCTTTGCAGCAACTGCCCCAGGCATGTGCGTGTCCCTCGGCACGTAGTCCTGGACTTTGGAACATGCCAATCTGCAACACTCGGTGGAAGACAATTTTTTCAACTGGAAGATCAGCAAATTTCAGGTGGACCAAAGAGCACAGAGTCCTGCTTCACTGAGCTGGGACGAACCTCGTCAAATACCATTGAATCTCACTCCAGACCTTCTTTGCAAAGGCACATTGCACAAGAAGGTGTGCGATTGTCTCATCAGCCCTGCAGTTGCTTTGAGGGCAGCGTGCATAAAGTCTCCATTCAAAACTTTTTCAGAAACGTCCGTGTGAAAAAGAATAGGCGGAAATAGCATTAAGAAGAATCCTATTATATTTAGAAGATAGAAAACTACGGCACAAACAGGCCCTTTGCCCCACAAGTTGCACCAATTATATCCGTACCTACCAGGCCTATCTGTAACTCTCAATCCCATTAAATCCCATGTATTCATCCATAAAAGACCCCAGTGAGTTTGCCTCCATCACCACCAACAGCAACCGATTCCACTCACTCACCACCCTCTGAGTGAAAAACTTACCCCTGACATCTCCTCTGTACCTGCTCCCCAACACCTTAAACCTATGTCCTCTTGTAGCGACCATTTCAGCCCTGGAACATAGCCTCCGAGAATCCACCCTATCTATACCTCTCAACAATTTATAAACCTCTATCAGGTCGCCTCTCAATCTTTGTTTCTCCAGGGAGAAAAGACCGAGCTCCCTCAACCTATCCTCATAAGGCATGCCTCCCAATCCAGGCAATATCCTTGTAAATCTCCTCTGCACCCTCTCAATAGCTTCCACATCCTTCTTGTAGTGAGGCGACCAGAACTGCGCACAGTACTCCAAGTGGGGTCTGACTAGGATCTTATAAAGTTTCAGCATTATCTCCCGATTCCTAAACTCAATCCCTTGATTAATGAAGGCTAGCACACCGTATGCCTTCTTGACCACATCCCCAACCTGCGAGGCTGATTTAAGACTCCTATGGACCCAGACCCCAAGGTCCTTCTGATCCTCTACACTGCTAAGAGTTCTATCCTTGATATTGTACTCTATCCCACTGGACCTGCCAAAATGGACCACTACACAGTTATCTGTGTTGAAGTCCATCTGTCACTTCTCCGCCCAGTTTTGCATCTTACCTATATCTCGCTGCAACTTCTGACATCCCTCCAGACTATCCACAACACTACCGACCATGTTGTCAGCAAACTTACTAATCCATCCCTCCACTTCCTCATCCAGGTCATTTATGAAGATGACCAACAGCAAGGGTGCTAGGGCAGTTCCCTGGGGCACTCCACTGGTGACTGACCTTCATGTAGAAAAAACCCATCCACAACCACTCTCTGCCTTCTGCAGGCAAGCCAGTTCTGGATCCACAAGGCAACAGCTTCTTGGATTCCATGCCCTCTCACTTTCTCAGTAAGTCTTGCATGGGGGACCTTATAAAACGCCTTGCTGAAGTCCATGTAAACCACATTCACTGCTCTTCCTTCATCAATGTGTTCAGTCACATTTTCAAAGAACTCAACTAGGCTCGTAAGGCACAACCTGCCCTTGACAAAGCTGTGCTGACTATTTCTGATCATACTAAACTTCTCTAAATGTTCATAAATCCTGTCCCTCAGGATCCTCCCCATCAACTTACCAACCACTGAGGTCAGACTCACTGGTGGGTAATTTCCCAGGCTATCCCTGTTCCCTTTCTTCAAACTAGAAACCACATCCGCAAATCCTCCAGAATCTTTCCCGTCTCCATCGACGATGAAAGGTCATCGCCAGGAGCTCTGCAATCTCTTCCCTCACCTTCAACAGTAACCTGGGATACATCCCATCCGGTCCCAGTGACTTATCTATCTTGATAGAATTTAAAAGTTAACACATCCTCTTTCTTAACGTCCATATACTCAATCTTTTCAGTCCGCCACAAACCTGCAGTACAACCTCCCAGATCATTTTCCACCGTGAATACCAAGGCAAAGTACTCATTAAGCATCTCTGCCGTTTCTTCCTATTCCACACAGACTTTTCCCCCTTCATCTTTTTTAGGTCCTATCCCTTCACTTCTCATCTTTTTACTCTTCACATATTTGTAGAATGTTTTGGGATTCTCCTTAATCCTACCTGCCAAGGCCTTCTCATGACCTCTTCTGGCTCTCCTAATTTCCTTTTTAAGTTCTCTGTTTATTGAGGAAGCCTATATCTTTTGCCTTTTTTTAATATTAAAAAATTCTTCTCTCCAATAGGACAGGCACACTGGAAGGGTGCAGATATCAGGGATGGAAGCTGCTGCATCTTTCTCCAACTCTTAATCCTAAAAATTGAATCTTCCAACAGCTCAACTGTTACAGAACTATAAAGAGTTGTTATACTGCTAACTTGCAGTAATAAATATTGTCTTCCAGGAGCAGGCACCATTAGACAGATTGCTGAAAGGTTTATGTCAGAAAATATGTCATTCTGGTGGAACACATTTGTAAATCATAGCTAGAATTAGCATGAATGCCAAACATAAAATTATGGCAACACCTACACACCAATACTTTCTTTCCTCAGTATCTGTAAAAAAACCTTATGGAAAAATATTTCAGTGTTAGTTGACATTTTTTGATTTAACAACCTGTCGCCTCATTTGGTAACACCGAGCCTGCGCAGTGCCGGCAATGACGGGAACGAGAACGCGCATTGCCGGCAATAACGTGAATGAGCCTGCGCAGTGCCGGCAATGACGGGACCGAGAACGCGCATTGCCGGCAATAACGTGAATGAGCCTGCGCAGTGCCGGCAATGACGGGAAAGAGCCTGCGCACTGCTGGCAATGAGGGAATGAACCTGCGCAGTGCCGGACATCAGGGAACGAGCCTGCACCGTGCCGGCAATGACGGGAACGAGTTTGCGCAGTGCCGGAAATGACGGGAATGAGCCTGCGCAATGCCGATTGGCTCTTAGAGTTTGAGAGAGGGAATTGTTTTGATGATATTTGTCTAAGTTGCTATGGATGAGACTAAAATATGTCTCTGTCAATAAAATGGACGGATTGTTTTCCAGACAGATGAATGTTTGGCTATTTTTGATTTGATTTATTATTGTCACATGTATTAATATACAGTGAAAATTATTGTTTCTTGCGTTCCATACAGACAAAGCATACCATTCATAGAGAAAGAACGGAGATAGTGTAGAATATCGTGTTACAGTCAGAGTGTAGAGAAAGATCAACTTAATGTGAGGTAGGTCCATTCAAAACTTTGATGGCAGCAGCGAAGAATCTGTGACCTCAGACTTTTGTATCTTTTTCCCAACGGAAGAAGATGGAGGAGAGAATGTCCGAGGTGCATGGGGTCCTTAATTATGCTGACTGCTTTGCTAAGGTAGCGGGAAGTGTAGACAGAGTCAATGGATGGAAGCCTGGTTTGTGTGATAGACTGGGTTTATTTCATGACCCTTTGTAGTTTCTTGCAGTCTTAAGCAGGCAAGGAGCCACATCAAGCTGTGATGCAACCAGAAAAAATGGTTTCTATGCCGCATCTGTAAAAGTTAGTGAGAGTCGTAGCTGACATACCAAATTTCCTTGATCTTCTGAGAAAGTAGAGCATTGGTGGGCTTTCTGAACTGTAGTGTTGGCGTCGGGTGGAGGGGGAGGGGGAACTAGGACAGGTTGTTGGTGATCTAAAAACTTGAAGCTCTCGACCATTTCTACTTCACCCCCATGACTGAGAATGAATGGGAAATTTTTAAAAATGTGACTTTTGTTTTTGGGACAGGTACCTCTCAAGCTCAAGAGAACATCTCAAGGCTCGGGAGGTGCTTAACTTTGCAACGGTCAGTTACTGTTTCAGCAGTCGATCAAAAAGAAAACCTGGATCCTGCAACCCGATAATCCACTGGGCATGCAAAGTATTCCAAGCCAGAGAAGATATGCCACACATAATAGGAATCACCATACACTCAATTTTCATTTTCTTTTATTATAAACTTTATAACCACAGAAATTTTATCCTTCAGTTTCGTCAAATGGCTTCAGAACATAAAAATAAAATCAAGTCAGGACTATCGTCTTCTGAACTTTGTAGTGAAATGTTGCTTCTTAACTAAGTTATCAATAATTATTTTGCATAAAATTTAGTTTTAATGGTCGAATAGCCAGAGCAGACCATTTGATTTCTGATTATGACCAGTTCCTGCCTTCTCCCCTCACTACCAGTCTCTCTTTTCCAAGTCTGCAACTTGGCTGCTGAGGATACCTTTTGCAAGAATAGGCACCTCTTTCTAGTGATTTATTTTGAGCCATGTTATTCTCTATTGTCTGTGTTCAGTTTATTAATTAAAGAACAAAGGAGCAGGACGCCATCGATCCCCTTAACCCTATTGGCTTTGGCTCGCTGGGCTTAGGTGAGAGCAGGTTTAAGCAGAATGTGCTACTGGTTTTCAGTTGCGTTCACACCTCCAAAGGTGTTCCTGACAATGGCAGGGATTACGGAAGACGCCTCACCTGCATACGGTGTCATATGTGGGAGTTCCTGGAGGCAAGACCTCTCCCGAAAGTCCATTTATGCGTCAAATGTTTGGAGCTGCAGCGTCTGAGGGCTCGGGTCAAGCAACTAGAGCGGCGATTGGAAGATGCATTTTTAGTCTGGAAGAACAAGGCAATCATGGAAGGGAGGCAGAGTAAGGTGGCGGACCTGGAGCCTAAGCAGGGGGGTAACCTGATCCTTACAGGTGGATTACTGTAAGGAAGGGGAAAAAGTCCAAAGATTTTCCCAGTGGCAGCCCCCCAAAATACCGAGGGCAGAGGGGTAAAAAAGATAAGGCAGAAGGACCAGAGTACCTCAAAGGGGAGGAAAGGGGCTAGAAGGGAGATAGTGGTGGGGGATGGGAGGGTTAAAGGAATAGATAGGCGCTTCTGTGGTCAAAGGCGGGACTCCAGGATGGTAGTTTGCCTCCCTGGAGCAGGGTTGCAAGATGTGTCTGACAGGGTAGAGGGCATTTTTGAAGGGTGAGGTGATCCAGGCTGATGTGATTATTCACGTAGGAGAGAAGGATGTAGGAAGGAAGAGCAGGGAGGATATATGAAGGCAGTTCAGAGAGTTGGGGGGTAGGCTGAACAGCAGGGCATCCAGGGTGGTGATCTCAGGGCTGCTTCCAGGGCCAAGTAATTGCGGGGCCAGGAAAAATGAGATCCTACAGTTGAATGCATGGCTGAAGGACTGCTGTAGAGCAGAGGGTTTCATATTTGTGGATAACTGGGAAGTCTTTGTGAAAGAAGGGCACCTGTATAGAAGGGACGGGGAACACTTAAATGGGAAGGGCGTGAATATCTTAGCTGGGAGGTTAGCTGGAGTGTTTTGGCAGGATTTAAACTAATATGGAGGGGGGAGGGGCTGAGACTGATAGCTCGGTAGAGAGTGAGATGGGAGATAGAGTAAGCTTGGATGAGAAGAAATACACCAGGGAGAAGGAGGTTCCGAGTGGGCTTGGAGATCTGGAGTGTGTCTGTTTCAATGCGAGGAGCGTAACAGGAAAAATGAATGAACTTAGGGCCTTAATGTTTGCGAGGAACTTGGATGTGGTTGCAGAGACGGAGATGTGGTTAAAGGAAGGGGAGCAGTGGCAGCTGAACATTCCTGGGTATAAGTGTTTCAGGCGTGACAGAGAAGGGTCCAGAAGAGGTGGAGGAGTGGCATTGTTAGTTAGGGAGAGCATCACAGCGGTGCAGAGGAAGGACAATTCAGAGGAGTTAGGAGTGGAGTCGCTGTGGGTGGAGTTGAGGAATAAAAAGGGGGTGATTACTATGCTAGGGCTGTACTATAGGCCACTCAACAGCCCGCCGAAGAAGACATATGTAAAGACATTTTGGATAGGAGCAGAAAGAACAGAGTCGTTATAGTGGGAGATTTTAATCTCCCTAGGGTGGATTGGAAAGTACATAGAGCTGGGGGTTTGGATGGGGAGGAATTTGTAAAATGTGTACTGGAAGGATTATTGGAGCAGTATGTAGCTAGCCCGACTAGAGAAGGGGCTATATTGGATTTAGTTCTGAGTAATGAGCCAGAGCAGGTGGTTGATGTTGTAATAGGGGAACATGTGGCTAACAGTGACCACAATTCTGTCTATTTTAGGATACAGATGGAAAAGGATGCTTGTTGCCGAGGGACAGGGTGCTGAATTGGTGGAAGGCTAACTACGGTCGGATTAGGCAGGAACTTATGGAAACTGATTGGGAACGGTTGTTCAAGGGTAAGTCCACGCTGGGCATGTGGGACTTTTTCAAGGGAATACTGAAAATGTTGCAATAAAGATATGTGCCGGCCAAGAGGAAAGACAGGAAAGGTAGGATTAGAGAGCCGTGGATTACTAGGGATATCGAGGACTTGGTTAGGAAGAGAGGCGTATGTTAGGTCAAAGCAGCTGGGAATGGAGAGAGCATTGGAGAAATATAGAGAGAATAGGAGGGAGCTCAAACGGGGAGTTAGAAGGGCAAAAAGGGGGCATGAAATGATTTTGGCGGATAGGATTAAGGAAAATCCAAAGGCTTATTACTCCTATGTTAGAAATAAAAGGGTGGTTAGAGGAAAAATCGGACCTCTTAGGGATAGAGCAGAGGAACTGTGGTTAGAGCCCAAGGGAATGGGGGAGATCCTGAATGAATACTTTGCGTCGGTATTCACGAAGGAGAAAGCCTTGTTGACCGGTCCCATCTCTGAGGGAGCTGTAGACTAGTTGAGGGAAATATCAATACTGAGGGAAGGAAGTGTTAGAGCTTCTAGGTAGCATTAAAATTGATAAATCTCCGGGGCCTGATGGCATATATCCCAGGCTGTTTACTGAGGCACAAGGTGAAATTGCTGGGCCTCTGACGCAAATCTTTGTCTCTTCTTTCGACACAGGTGAGGTTCCAGAGGACTGGAGAATAGCTAATGTTGTACCGTTGTTTACAAAGGGTAGTAGGGATAACCCTGGAACTTATAGGCCGGTGAGTTTGACGTCAGTGGTAGGGAAGCTATTGGAGGGGATTCTTAGAAATAGGATGCATAGGCACTTAGAGTGTTGCAATTTGATTAGGGATACGCAGCACGGATTTGTTAAGAGGAGGTCGTGTCTTACGAATCTGGTAGAATTTTTTGAGGTGACGAAAATGGTTGACGAAGGGCGAGCCGTTGATGTCGTCTATGTGGATTTCAGTAAGGCGTTTGACAAAGTCCTTCATGGGAGGTTAGTTGAAAAGGTCAAGGCTAATGGGATACAAGGACAGGTAGCTAGATGGATAAGTAACTGGCTTGGTAATAGGAGACAGAGAGTAATAGTGGAAGGATGTTTCTCTAGCTGGAGGTCGGTCACTAGTGGTGTGCCGCAGGGCTCGGTACTGGGACCTCTTCTATTTGTAATATATATAAATGACTTGGAAGAGGGAGTAAGTGGAGTGATCAGCAAGTTTGCAGACGATACAAAGATGGCTGGACTTGCAGATAGTGAGGAACATTGTCAGGCAATGCAGCAGGATATAGATAGGCTGGTAGCTTGGGC
This sequence comes from Sphyrna mokarran, assembly GCA_024679065.1. Lineage (NCBI taxonomy): Eukaryota > Metazoa > Chordata > Chondrichthyes > Carcharhiniformes > Carcharhinidae > Sphyrna > Sphyrna mokarran. The sequence goes on from JAGIQG010000024.1 coordinate 3,054,303, forward strand.
AGACAGATGGCAGATGGAATTCAATCTGGATAAGTGCGAGGTGATGCATTTTGAGAGAAAGAATGTAGTGGGGAGGTATATGATAAAGGGTAGACCTATTAGGAGTATAGAAACGCAGACGGACCTGGGGGTGCAGGTCCACAAGTCTCTGAAGGTGGCAGAACAGGTGGAGAAGGTTGTGAAGAAAGCATATGGTATGCTAGCCTTTATAGGAAGGGGTACAGAGTACAAGATCTGGCCTTTAATCTTGCAGTTGTATAAAACATTGGTTAGACCTCATTTGGAATACTACATCCAGTTCTGGTCGCCTTACTACTGGAAGAACGTGGAGACTCTGGAGAGAGTGCAGAGGAGATTTACCAGGATGCTGCCTGATATGGAAGGTCTGAGTTACGAGGAGAGGTTAGGCAAATTGGGGCTGTTTTCCTTAAAAAGATGTAGACTTAGAGGAGATCTAACAGAGGTGTACAAAATTATGAGGGGTAGAGATAGAGTAAACAGGGTTAAGCTTTTTCCTAGGATGGACTCAAAAAGCACGAGGGGTCATGGGCTTAAGGTCAGGGAGGTAAGGTATAATTTGGATGCTAGAGGGAGTTTTTTTTCCACACAGAGGGTGGTAGGGGTATGGAACACACTGCTAAGTAAAGTGGTGGAGGCAGGCACTCTGGAGTTATTTAAGAGATACTTAGATGGGCACATGAACAGAATGGGAATGGAGGGATATAGAAAACTGATTTAAAATAGGGATCATGAGCCTTGGGAGTCCCTGGAAAGTGTGTAAATAGATGATGATATTGATGTACTTGTTTTTATCCTACAGGTGCTTTGGTCCACCTTGTTGTCTAACAAGGGGCATATACACGATGGGTCGTGAGAGGGCTGCTCTTGGATTTTTTTTGAGAGTATCCTAATGCTTCACATCGTTAGTGTACGCTTGACCTGGACCATTTGATGGGCAACATGACAGCTCAGTGACTATTGCTGTGCTGTGCAGATACGTAGATTTGGGCCTGTGTCTGTGGGAGTTTGCGCGTTCTCCCTGTGCTTGCCTGGGTTTTCTCCAGGTATTCCAGTTTCCTCCCACATCCCAAAAGATGTACTCTTAGGCTAATTGGCAGAACAAATTCTCCCTAAATTGTCTCAAATTTGGTTTCAATCCATAGATCTATAAAAAATAGATAGGAATCACAGGTAGAGGTAGGATAAATGAGGTGGTAGCACATAAGCAGGTGAAGGCAAGAGATGTGATGCAGGTTTATTTCATTAAAATAAATATCTCCAAAAGCTTCTCATGCTACATATCGTGCATTGAGTTGTTTAAATTACAAACACAATTTTCAAAATATAAATAAAGTTAAATTTCTCCTGATCCTGCAGGAGTTAATGACATTTACATTTGGGCAGAGCTTTAAGAAGCAGTAATTCCATCTTGCTTCATGGCTACTTGGATAAATAATCACACATTTCCCTGAATGGTCCATCAAGAATTACAGAATCCATTTTAAAGTTCTCCTGTTATTTTACGATGATGTTTCTTGCACACAACTGTCACCAGCATTAATATAATGAGAAATTCAGTGACAAGGAGAGAGACAAGTGACCATCGAATTCTTGTCTGTGCTTCAGGAGTTTCCAATTCTGAGAAAAAGGAAAATAACTGTTGGTGGTTTCAGCTTTAACTTCATTTTTTTGGTTCATGGTTTAAAATACAATGAAAGAACAGTTTTAAGAATCCAATTTATGATTTTTTTACAATGGATAGTGTAATAAGACCCTAAATCAGGAACAATATTTAACAGAATATAACACCTTTAACACTGAAAAAACATCCCAAAGCAGCAAGCAAAGAAAAGCACTTGATGTTATATCATGTCATTCATGATTGCAAAGCAATTTACAACCAATGAAGTATTTGAAACTCAGGTCATTAGTGTAATGCAGGGAGAACAGAGGCAATATGTGCAAAACAAGCAAATCTCCCACTCATCTGACAAAAGGAGCAGTGCCCCAAAAGCTAGTGGCACTTGCAACCAAATAAACCTGTTGTACTTTAACCTGGTGTTGTGAGACTTCTTACAACAAGCTCCACCTGACTCAACAAGATTGGTGCTAAAGGGAGACATGAACACACAACCACCTATCACTGACGGATGATATCTGCAAAAGGAAATATTGGATGGGAAGGCACAATAATAAAATCTATGTCTTTGACTAATCAAAGGGAAATTTTAAAGGAGAGGGGGGGATAGAAGGAGTAGGGTGATAGGGAAGGAGTTTGCCAGCAGCCAGAAGTAGTAAGTTAGGAGTAGAATTCTTAATTTTGAAGGTTCCAGATACAAAGAGAGATAAGGCCACAAAAAAAAAAAAAGACTAGAAACAAGAATTTTAAATCTGAGGCACTGTGGTGATGAAGGCCAGTGAGCATTGGGTGAAAGTTCATAGAATTATTGAGCCACTACAGTAGAGAATGAGGCCATTCGTCTCAAGTCTGTACTGTCTCTGAAGACCATCCACCCCAGGCCGTCCCCTTGCACATTTACCATGGTTCATCCACCTAAGCAAGATATCTTTGAACCATAAAGAAAACCATGCAGACAGGGGGAATTTGCAAACCGCAAAGAGACAGACACCCAAGGCTAGAATTTAACTCGGGTCCCTGGCACCATGATGTAGCAATGCTAACGACTGTGCCACTCATTGGGTCTCAGACCAGGATGGGATAAAGGATAGGAGTTTTGGAAGGGCTGGAATTTATATAGGGAGCAGGATTCCAAAATCGCAAAGAGGGAGAGAGAGTGATGGAGAGACAACAAGAAACATTGCAGTATTCTAGTCACAATTGTCTAGAGTCAAAAGGTATTTAAAAGCAAAAAAAAGTTTGTTAAAAATCACAAATTCAAACATGCAGCTGTTCTTTCATGATCTTGGAAACTGATAAATATCAATAAAATCAGCCGTTTAGACTTATGATACTGAAATAGAAGCTATATGAAAATAAGAATCAATTTGTAGAAGGACTATTTCTGTTTTTAGCAACCAAAACTGTGACACATCACTCACAGAAACCTGGGGGACAAACTAGAAAAATGCAGCTGGTTCCTACATTTCATGTCAATTCATTGTTCTCCATTAAGGTGTAGTAATTCAGCACTGCATTACAAGACAACATGAGCTTCAGAATATAGAGTGTGTCAGATATACAAGTGAACCTACCTTTAGAAAGGCCAAATGTTCGAGAGACTGATTGATGTAGTACATCATTCCTTAATCTAAATGTGTAGTTAGAACTTCTATTGGCATCACTGACTTCCAGAATACTCTGCAGTGAATAGAGACCATCTCCACTTTGCTGGTATAAAGTCTCAGACAATGGAGAAATATCCTTGTTTTCGTCATTGTACCAGGAAACGGAAGCTTTGGGATAACCTTGGGATTCAAATTTGAACACTGTCCCAGAAGGTCTCAGATGAATAGAAAAATCAGGTTCCTTGTAAAATGCTGCAGGGCAAATGCAGACAAGTCGTCAGAAACAAGAAATAAACAAAATTATGCCAACTAGGGTCTCCCCCATTAATTACCATAATTGAATGCAATAAAAAAAAAAATGTTCAAATGACAAGTCTGAGTACAAACAGATCAGTGACAGTTAGTGATCAATTTGTAAAGATGTTTAAACCACAAATTAATAATGTAGCCATAACATTACTATAATATCCAACAGGCTGCTGTTAGAGCAGATTCAGTATTGAGTAGAATACTGTTCAGCAGTTTAGATTGCCACTGATGGACATTAAGATATAGTCAAACAGGGTTAAAATCAGCTACTCATGTTCAATTGGAACTGACTTTTTATATGGTGACAGCACCCCAGCAGACGAAATGACCTATAACTGCTGAATGGGCTGCCTGTAACTCTTCTTGAAAATAAAGAGAGTCTCTGAGCAGCTGGCTGAGTGTGCTGTTTTTTAATGTTACCCAGTCACTCGTTAGACTGATGGGCACAAATATCAACTTGTGATTTCACAACTACTCCCATGACTCCGGATTACTATCCTCCCAGCCAGAACTGGCAGCTTCTGAACTCAATTTTATCAATCTAGCAGATGGGAAAATGTAAATGAGTTTTAGGAAATTGGATCTGATCATTAAATCCACAAGATTCACCACATTTCACTGGAATTCTATCATGAGATTTAGAATACAAATTGAAGCATGTGTTTACTCCTTCCATTCCTGATATTTTCCCTCCCCTTGCTCCTGTAAGAGTTTGAAGCTTTGCTGGGGTAAACAGTGTCATGTTCAATTAGTTAAATCATCATCATTCATATACGCAACTCTCAATATTCACCTATGATGGCTACATCAGCTTAATGATGTCCAATTGGTAAAGTGAACAGCCAATAGGGGAGTTTCCACCTTAAGAGACATGGCAAGGTCAGCCAATACCCTGTTGGGAGTAGAGAGGAGCTAAACCCTGTGACAATCCACTTGGTCTGTACTGCTTACTTTAGACACTCACTCACTGGATCATTGCAGGTTACCAAGAAGCATGATTTTGATATACAGCACAGAGACCCAAAAAAATAGAAAGAAGTACCAGCAAATATTAGAGACAGCGTGTCGTGGCCACCTCCCTTTGTATTACTGACAAAGCACTTGTATTGTCCAGCATCCTCTGCTCTCACTCCTTCCAGCTTCATTGAGGCATTCCCGTGTTTTAATTCCTCATGGAATAAGCTTGTCCTCCCCGAATAACGAGAGCTTTGGTGACTCAGTTGCTCTTTCCCATAATAATAACTAAAAACAACTTCCTCAGTCTCGACTCGTTGCCAATTGATGACCAATCCATCGAGTGACGATTTATCCTGAACTGTAAAGCTACATCCCAGCACTGTATACTGGCCATAGATAGCAGTCACTGGGGTCTCTGAGGTATAAACCCTAAATTCAGCTGTGAAGAAAAAAAAAAGCGAATATAGGAGGTTTATTGCAAAAATCAGTTTAAGGACAGTTAATCTGACCATATTTAACCTTGAACACATCAAAAAAAACAAACAAACTGCAAATTATTTCTCTGCTTTCTCTCTTCTCTTCTCCCCTTCCTCTGATGGAAGGATATTTCCTGATACGTTGTCTCACCGATTCACTCAACAAGCTCACCTGAACGTTACAGGAACTGAACTGGTCAAGGTCATTGCCCAGCAATCAGGACAGGACCCAAAATCCATCTTTTTAAACTTACTGTAGCCAGAGGACTCCAGGCTTCCCGTTCCCTTGCAGTCCAATTCAATCCTGCCCCAATTTAAAATTTGTTAGGACAGACTATGCAACAAGTCTAGTATCTCCTTGTGTGCGTGCCTGGTGTCAAAGCAGGGTCTCTGTCCATCCTGAGGGAGGACAGAAAGTTTGGAAATTGATGGGAATATTAAAATAAACATGGAATGCTGAGAGAGGACAAGGAGCAGATAAATAACTTCCACACATGTGACAGAGGGTACCAAAAGCCCAAATATAAAATCAATATAATAAATATTAGCTGAATAACCATGAATGTACTAACACCATTGAAGGAAAGAGTAATGATTGAAATGCCTGATACAGGGGGATTGGACTGGATAATTGGTTAAATATTGGTCTCTCAACTCTGCGATTAGGGATGAATCCAATCCAAGTTGAGAATCTTCATGAATCGATACCATTTGCAGAATTTTAACCGTTTCCCCTCCAGATCCCACTGACCACGAACGCGATATAAAACTGCCCCAAATTAGCAATCTCACTTCACAAGTTTCCAGGTCTGAGTAAGATCATTCGGAGTGGGGGGGGGGAAAATGTTTGAAATGGCTCTAGACTGTTGAGATTGAACATAGAAAAAAACATAATCCGAAAATGCTTCCAGCAAGTCAACAGCATCTACTTTTAGCTTGTGTGCGTTGGTCACGTAGTTCGCGATGAAAGATGCACTTGCGATCCGGGGCGAAGTGTTTGACTGTTTTATTCACAATTATGAGAAATTCAGCAACTTGAGTTAAAATGTTTCAGTCTCCCCTAGCATAGTAACTCGCGCTCTCTCGTCTGGCAAAATTTAACCACTTTTTCATAATATTTAATCACTTATGGGACAGGGGCACAGCCGCCACCTGTAACTCCACTCACCACCTCCTCTCTCAGCTCTGTTCACTTACCCAGTTAATGGTTCTAATATAAAAAGTTACAAACTGGGCGGTCCCAGAGTCGTTATATCCCATGACGATTCACGTCATTGTGTGTATCGGAATCTCCATGGTGATTCTTAATAAGACTGGGGAGAAATGGAACTTCCACTTCCTCCGAAGTTTATCTGTGGTTCCGTCACAGTTTTCAGTGTAAATGCAGCCTCTGTGAAACATCGGACAGACTCCCAACAACATGATATAAAATCACCACAGACAGAAAATGAAAACGAGCTAATTGCCAGCAGCTAAAATCTGTGGAGAGAGAAACAGAGTTCATGTGCCACATTGTATACATACCAGCTAAAAGATGCATTGTAGCAAGGCTCCTTAGACAGCAATCTCCAACCCCAGGATATAGAACATAGAACATAGAACAATACAGCACAGAACAGGCCCTTCGGCCTTCGATGTTGTGCCGACCAAAATAAAAAGCAATGCCCCTCCTAACTAAACCATTCCCTTCTCATCCATATACTTATCAACTAACCTCTTAAACGCCACCAAACTTGGCGCATCTACAACAGCTGCAGGCAGGGCATTCCACTCCCTAATCACTCTTTGAGTAAAGAACCTACCTCTGATATCCGTCCTATAACTCATACCCCTTAATTTAAAGCTGTGTCCCCTCGTGCTAGCTTTTTCCATCCTAGGAAAAAGGCTATCACTGTCCACCCTATCTAAACCTCTAATCATCTTATATGTTTCGATAAGGTCCCCTCTTAGCCGCCTCCTTTCTAACGAAAACAACCTCAAATCCTTCAGCCTCTCTTCATAGGACCTGCCCTCCATACCAGGCAACATCCTGGTAAACCTCCTCTGTACCCTCTCCAATGCCTCCACATCTTTCTTATAATGTGGCGACCAGAACTGCACACAATACTCCAAGTGCGGCCGCACTAGAGTTTTGTACAGCTGCAACATGATGCTGCGGCTCCTAAATTCAATCCCCCTACCAATAAAAGCTAAGACTCCATAAGCCTTCTTAACAACTTTATCCACTTGACTGCCTACTTTCAGGGATCTATTGACACATACACCAAGATCCTTCTGTTCCTCAACACTATTAAGAGCCCTACCATTAGCCCTATACTCTACACATTTATTGTTCCTGCCAAAGTGCATTACCTCACACTTTTCCACATTAAACTCCATTTGCCACCTCTCGGCCCAGCTCTGCAACTTGTCCAAGTCACTCTGTAAACTAAAACACCCCTCTTCACTATCTACCACACCACCAACTTTAGTATCATCTGCAAATTTACTGATCCATCCCTCAATACCCTCATCCAGATCATTTATAAAAATTACAAACAGCAGGGGCCCCAAAACAGACCCCTGAGGCACACCACTCGTCACCGAACTCCACGATGAATATCTCCCATCAACCACCACCCTCTGTCTTCTATCTGCCAGCCAATTCCTAATCCAATTAGCTAAATCACCCTCTATTCCACACATCTGCATTTTCTGTAGAAGTCTTCCATGGGCCACCTTATCAAACGCCTTACTAAAGTCCATATATACTACATCAACCGCCTTACCCCCATCCACCTCTCTGGTCACTTTCTCAAAAAACTCAATGAGGTTAGTAAGGCATGACCTACCCTTCACGAAACCACATATCGGGATGTGTTTAACACAAACTGCTGGAAACTAGGCATCAAAAACATCCTAATACTTGTTATTGTTTACAATTGTTTACCGGCTTCCATTAGCACATCGCTCCTTCCAGAACCATCTCGGAGTTTCTGTGATAAGGAAATGATGATGTATGTTAGCATCAGCATAATGAATATTAACCCTTCACAAACTACAGCGTCCAGATAAACTGATCACTGGATTTTAAATTTCAATTCAAATTTCATCATCTGCTGCTTTGTGATTCTTACCCTGGTGCTCGGGGCATTAGCCTGGGTCTCTGGATTACTGGTCAGTAACAACACTACTGTGCCACTGCCTCCTCCTTCATGTCAGACCCATTCTCCTGATGTTGGGGGGCAGTAACTCTCACTTCACTTTTTTTTTAAGGTCACTGACCATTTATCAGAATAAGGAGGAGTTTGAAATCTAACAGTATTTAACCAAGGGAGCATTGGCTAACATTCACTGTAAATCCACCCAGTAAAAATGTATCTGGGGCCCAGGATCTCAAACTATTGTTTACGAGGTGCAGTGACCTCCCCGCCCCAATAATGTGGACAATCTACAATCACCTAGAAACCTAGTGGTGATCCTCCAAATCCAATGTGAAGAAAAATGGCTCAACAATTACAATGCGCCCCATATTGCAATGCTAATCAGACAGAACAGCTTCACTGGGCAGGACATGTCATTCTACTGCCAGACACCAGACCCACTGCTCTCTTTGGGAGGGGATGGTCGGGATGCCGATCTCCTTGTGAACCTGCTCCTGGGCCTGGCGAGACGCACTATCAATAGGTCCAGGCAGCGGGTGATCGGGAGGATGGTCTGTCCCAATTGTCTGCCCCTTTAGCACAGCTACATTCGTGGCCAGGTGTCCCTGGAGAGGGAGCATGCAGTATCCGTGAGCACAGGCGACACCTTCTGTGCCCGCTGGGCACCGCAGGGGCTGAGGTGTGTTATAGACTCCAACAATCACGTTTTGATTTGACATGTCTTAAGTTTCCTTTGTACTTCTTGTTTTTGTTTGGGCTGTTCCCCTTTCCTTTTGGGGAACTGCCCTTTTCACTTTGTCCTAATGTGATTTGAATTTGTTTACTTGGTTTGACCTAAAAGGACCCCCCCGCCCCCACCCTACTGCTCTCTTCGGAATTTGGTCATGGTTTAGACACCACCTGTCCTGCGCATGGCAGAGTTTTCAGGTCACACACTGGGTGTAATCACCATCATTGAACCCATCAAACCAGAGTGAGTCATATCATGCTCGATCCTGTGAGACTGCCTAAAGTGGATGGATAAACTGAATCTCAGAGTAACATTGAGTGCAATGCTTGTAAGAATGCTGCCATTCTCTCAGCTTCTCTCTGTGGCATCTGTTCAGAAGTGTAACTTTCTGTGCCAATGTTTTCTCAACCGAATGTTCTTACCCACACCTGCCGTTACACCGCTACCCCTGCCCATTCAACAGAAACATTTAACCCACGCTCACATCCACAGTCAGACCCAACCACATCAGTTTAAAGGTTGTTTTTAAGCAAGTTCACCAACTTACAGTTGGTGATTTATTATGGCAACACAGCAAGTTCAGCACGTGACCCAGATTTTAGAATCGATTTTTATATTTATTTGAGCCAGAAATAATAAAATATCATCTCAATTTTTAATGTATTTAGTTATAGAAACAGTGACCTGAGTAATATTTGATTTGTTTTGATGTATTATTGTTACATATATTAGTATACAGTGAAAAGTATTGTTTCTTGCACACTATACAGACAAAGCATACTATTCATAGAGAAAGAAATGAGAGAGTGCAGAATGTAGGGTGTGGAGAAAGATCAACTTAATGCAGGGTAGGTCCATTCAAAAGTCTGATGGCAGCAAGAAAGAAGTTGCTCTTGATGCATTTGTTGATACGTGACCTCAGAATTTGAATCTTTTTCCCAACAGAAGAAGGTGGAAGAGAGATTGTCCGGGTTGCATGGGGTCCTTGATTATACAGGTTGTTTTGCTGAGTTGGCGATAAGTGTAGACAGAGTCAATGATGGGAAGCTGCATGATCGATTGGGTTACATTCACGACCTTTTGTAGTTTCTCACGGTCTTGGGCAGAGCAGGAGCCATACCAAGCTGCGATATAATCAGAAAGAATGCTTTCTATGGTGCATCTGTAAAAGTTGGAGACAGTTGTAACTGACATGCAAATTTCCTTGGTCTTCTTGGAAAGTAGAGGTGTTGGTGGACTTTCTTAGCTATAGTGTTGGTTGGGAGGGGGTCCAGGACTGGTTGATCTGGTTGATCTAAAAATTTGAAGATTCCGATCATTTCTACTTCAACCCCATTGATGTAGACAGGGGCATGTTCTCCTCTATGCTTCCTGAAGTTGATGACAATCTCCTTCATTTTGTTGACATTGAGGGAGAGATTATTATTCCCTGTATCTTTTCTGTACTCTGTCTCATTATTGTTTCAAATCCAACCCATTATGGTGGTGTCATCAGTAAACTTGAAAATTGAATTGGGGGGGAATTTAGCCACACAGCCATAGGTGTAGAAGCAGGATAGCAGGAGGAGGGTAAGGGTGGGGATAGAAGACATGCATTGACAGAAATCGCACTGGCATGAAGCTATCCCACAACATACCAAGCAGTCACACTGAAATAAAACTCTGAAGATCTCATTAATGAGGCCAACGGGTAGCCCCCGAAACTGATCCCTCCTCCTTCCCATCTTTGAACTATCTGAGATTAAAATTCAGGCTTCCTGATTCCATCCTGTTTCCCATACCAAACAAATTATGGTGCCACCACCATATTATTAGGGTCAGCAGGCTTTGTAACAGTATCATGCTATACTTTCATGAAATTATATGACTAATTTGTAATTCTTTCCCATCCTTGTACTTAATTCTTGTCATGTCCTTGCTCCTTCCAATCTATACAGTGATACCAAACCCTCACCCCCAATTCTCTGAGCATCAGCAGCCAGTCTCCCAGACTCCATGCTATGGAATTCCATCCCTAATCCAATCCTACTTTCAACTCCCATCCCCCTGTATGACCCTTTTTAAAACACAGAGCTTATCAAAGTTTTTGGTTAATGTTAACTTCTCTAGCTCATGTCTATGTGCCTCTGTAGCTACCTTTGTGACTTGTGTTGGAATGTTTATCCTTATTGAAGGCCTGATATACTGGTTCCTGTTGTACCAGTTTGTGTTGTTTAGTGTCTCACTGCATTGGATGATCCATTTTAGCTAGCCTAACCAATAGGACTCAGACTGGGCAAAAGATATCCCATTTTGCTCTGTTCCTGTTTATTTTCTGTTGACTTAACAAATTTCCAGACCATCTCACTGCCCTGTTTTAGATAAATGCTGTCAGGCCAAGAACAAACATTCCTCTCAAATCACCTGACAAGATTAAAGAAAATAGCTGGTCTGCTTTAGACACGTGTACATCAGAAATGACGCAAACTTGAAAATTTGCATGTATAAAGGTCAGCGTTGAAGTAATTCCAACCCACAATCTACCTTCCCGAACAGAATCAGGGGACATTGATATAAAATAAGGGTCCCCTATTTAAGGCAGACATGAAGTTGTAAGTTCCCTGGACTGGTATTATGCATTCTCAGAGTTTTGAAAGAGGTTGCTAGAGGTAGTAGATGCATTGACAATCATCTTCCAAAATTCTGGAATGGTTCCTGAAGATTGGAAGATAGCAAATGTCACGTCACTATTTAAGGGAGGGAAAGAGAAAACAGAGAATTACAGAGTTATATCAGTAGTTAGGGAAATGCTGGAATCTTTATAAAGGATGTGATAGGTAGATACTTGGATAATCATGATCTGATTGGGTATAGTCAGCATTGACTTACAAATAGGAAATTATGTTTAACTTGTTGTAAGGTTTTACTAAATAATCTGACAGAGGAGAGTCGACGGATTGATTTCCAGAAAGCTTTTGATAAAGGTCCCACAAGACCTGATTAGTAAAATAAAAGCACATGGAATAGGGGGTAAGATACTGACATGGAGTGAGGATAGGCTAACAGGCAGAAAAGAGAGAGTAAGAATAAATGGGTCATTCTTGCATGAGCAGGCTGTGGTGAATGGGGTACTGCAGGGATCAGTACTAGAGTCCCAGCTGTTCACAATATATATCAATGATTTGGATGTGGGAACCAAATGTAATATTTCCAAGTTCACGGATGATATAAAGCTTGGCAGGAATGTATGGTGTGAGGAAGATGTAAAACAGGTACAGGAGGATTTGGACAGACAAGAACATAGAAAATGAAATATACTACGGAAAGGTGTAAAGTAATCCATTTTGGTAAAAGAAACAGATGTACTTCCTAAATGGTTAGAAATTTAGAATATTAACCTTTTTCACAAGAGGATTTGTGTACAGAAGTAGTGTGGTCTTGCTTCGATTGTATAGAAGCTTGGTTAGACCACACGTGGAATACCGAGTGCAGTTTTGGTCCCCTCACTCAAGAAGGTTCATTATCACCAGATAAGGAAGCGCAATGAGGATTCACCAGGTTAGTCCTGGGGATAACGGGACTATCTTATGAAGAGAGATTGGGCAATCTGGGCCTGTATTCTCTGGAGTTTTAAAGGTTAAGAGGTGATCTCATTGAAACCCACAAAATACTTTACGAAATAGACAGAGTTCTTGCAGATATTTCCGTAGGAGAGTCTAGAACCAGGGGAGAGGGAGGCACAATTTCAAAATAAGGGGGAAACAACTTAGGACTGTGATGAGGAGAAATTTCTTTACATAGAGAGTTGTAAATCTTTGGATTCTCTATCTCAGAGGGTTATGGGAGCTCAGCCACTGAATATGCTTAAGGTAGAGATTGATAGATTTCTGATTATCAATAATGTAAAAGGATTAGAGGGATTGTGGGCAGTATTACCCCCAGTCCCACATTAAACCTTGCTATTGCCAGATTTGTTTTATATCACACTCTCCCCTACTTTGTTTTCCTCTTTTGAGAGACTTCTCTATCCAAGCCAATATACTACATCCAATCATGGGCTCTTATCATAAAATTTAATCTTTTGTGAGATACCTTGTTGGAAGCCTTTGGAAGTCCAAATACAACCAACTACTGGGTCCCCTCTATCCACTCTGGTTGAGACCAGAGGGTCTTCAGAAGGTGACATGATACTGTAGGAAGATTAACATCTGACTTTTTTTGAAAGCTGCAGGTGCCTTTCCTGAGAGACAAGCAGACATTCCTGATCTGAACATTCCAACACACTCCTGTTTAGTCTCCAACATTTCACTCTCTCTAAACATGACGTCCTCCAGAACAATACTTCCAGTGGGTTTGTTTGCATCAAGTTCAGTTCCTCAGTCACACCTCGTGCTTCCTAGTTTACGTATTAATCTATCACCTGATTTGTTCAAGTTCCACAAACACTTCCTATTCTAATTACGTGTTTTGATTATAATAAAGGAATTTCTGAATGATGTACTTACGAATTTGATGTGACTGTGCTTGGAGTGGGGATTCCTGTCTGACAGCATTTTTAAATGGGCCTAACCAACCGAATATATAATAATGTATTGTTACAGGTAGATTATCATCCTGTTTAAGACTCTTCAGCACTCAGTATGTCCAATTTGCATTGACATAAATTGCCATGTGTAGAAACATCCCATCTCCCATTTAACCAATACATTCATTCTGGCTTTGTATTTCATGACCTGATTCTATCAAACTTTTCACTGGTGGAGATAGTCTCTGATTCAGCAAAAGGGGATGTTTACTGTAAATGATCCAACAGCTGTTCACAGTCCTATAGGAGTTGGGATGGTTTAAAAATAACTGGAAAAGTTCAAATATAAAGCATCATTGGGTTCTTGCTTATTATAGATTTAGGTTAGTTCTGGATAATTTTTTATGCAATATATATCCTCAAGACAAGACTATTCTCCAGCAGGGCAGACTCCTGTATAAAAGCAAATTACAGCGGATGCTGGAATCTGAACCCAAAAGAGAAAATAGTGGAAAATCTCAGCAAGTCTGGCAACATCTGTAAGGAGTGAAAAGAGTTAACGTTGAGTTAACGTTGGGTTTGTCAAAGTTAAAAGGCTTTGAAAGTGGGAGATATTTATACTGCAGGGTGAGGGAATGAAAGTTGAATCATAGCCATAGAAACTGGGGGAAAGGCTGCTAATGGCAGCCCATAGAGAGGATAAAGGACAAACAGCAAAGAATCTGAAATCAGAGGGTTAGCTATGACAGATGAAAATGACAGGGAAGGGGGTGGAATGGTGGTGGTGGGGGAAGGAGGGAGGACATGGATGGGAGAGAGATCGAATTTAGAAAAAGGTGGAGAGGGAAAGCAAAGGGTGAGAAAAGGTAAGGACGGGAGCGGGAGGGGGGAAGGAAAATGAAGGAAGACAATGAAAGATAGAGAACAGTAAAAAATTAAAAATAGAATGAAAACAAAGCAGTGGAGATGGGGCAGAGCTCATTATCTGAGGTTGTTGAACTCAATGTTAAGACAGGAAGACTGTAAAGTGCCGAGCCCAAAAATGAAATGGTGTTCCTCTGGTTTGCGTTGAGCTTCACTGAAACATTGCAGCAAGCCAAGGACAAACACCTGGGTATGGGAACAGGATCATTAATAAAAGGGCAAACAATGAGAAGGTCAGGGTCGTGTGTCAGGGTCTGTCACAACTTACTCTCTGATTTCAGCTTTTCTGCCATTTGGCCGTTCACTCCCTTTATTCTCTCTATGGGCTGCCATTAGCAGCCTTTCCCCTGGTTTCTGTGCCTATGACTCACCTTCCATTCCCCCACTCTGCAGTATAAATATCTCCCACATTCTATGCCTTTTAGCTTTGACAAGCACCATCTCTATAACAAGTCAGGTCATAAATACCTAATTATCTGGAGACTATATTAGATAATTACACAATACCATGATGTAGTTTATTGAAAATATTGTAAGAATCGTTACCAGAGTGGAAGGAAAACATTGAAAAATTCATATCAGCAAAACCCTCGCTATTTACTCTTTTTAAAAGAGCAGCCTCTATTTTGGGGGTTGGTTTCATTGTGAACCCTCGCCCAAGCGGTCAATATTCACAGGTGAGTGGGCTTTGAAAGAGATGAAAACAGCTATTCGACTGCATGGGGCATCACAGGGATTGGGACCAGGAAGTCATCGCCCGTGACGTCATCACCCGGAATCGCAGAAGCGCCGCCGGAAGTGCGTCAGCGCCGGGAGCGGGGTGAATGGCGACGGCACAGGGCCGGGCACCGGGGCCGAGGAGGTGGGGTGGGGGGACCCGGGGGTGGGGGGTGGTGGTATGGGTGTCCCGGGACTGGGGTGGGGGGGGGGCGGCTGCTCCATGTCTTCGCCTTTGTTTCACTTTGGGGCTGGAGGCTGCAATTCTGGCTGTTACCGGGGGCGGCGCTGTTTGTGATGTCTGGGCATGTGCAGTAAGTGCTCCCCCTGGTGTTGCAGCCGGGGCTGTGCAGGACTGAGTCGTGGTGGTGAAGAGTTACCCTGCTGGATACTCAGCACTGAGTAATCATTACACTGAGACCCAGGCCAGAAACTTCAAGGTGTTTTATAAAGTTAGCCTTCACCTTATATTCTTATCTTTGAATTTGGTACAGGTGAGCTTAAGGTGCTTCAGTCCAGGTATGATTCAAGTGACCCAGTTTTTTAGCTTTTATCAAATGGAAGTTTATTTATGAACAGTTGAAATGTAATAAAAAGAATTAGCATAATTTTTACCAATTACAAGAATTATACACAACACAGCATAAACGTTAACAGCTATGATGTTCCAAGTCAAAGCACCCCACAAACATACAACCCTTTCTAGACTTAGCACAAAAAGCAAATATGCTCACGTGATGCTGCTTTTTGCAGTTTTTTAACATCTATGAATTGATCCTTTCACTTTGCAAAAGATCTGGACACTTCCCAGTCCTTCAGTAACAGAGAACATCAGCTGAAGATATTCTGGTGCCAAAATAAAATGTTTAGAGCTCTCCAGAAAAAAAACTGCAAAGGAACTTGATGAAAAGATATTTCTTACAGTGCTGGTATGGTCACAATTGTCATGTGCTAAGATACAGTGAAAAGTATTGTTTTGGATGCTTTCCATTCAAATTATACCGTACAAAGATACATCAGGGGAGTAGAACAGAGTGCAGAATGTGATGTTACAGCTACAAAGAAGGCACAGAGAATATGAGTTCGGTATCAGAGATATCCGTTCAAAAGTCTGGACTCAGCGAGAAAAATGCTGTTCTTGAATGTATTGATTTGATATATATTGTTTCTTCGCTCTGTTGAGACAAAGCATACCATTCATAGAGAAGTAAAGGAGAGAATGCAGAATGTTGTGTTACAGTCATATCCAGGATATAGCGAAATATCAACTAAATTTGAAGTAGGTCCATTGAATTGTCTGACAGCAGCAGGGAAGAAGCTGTTCTTGAGTCAATTGGTATGTGTCATCGGACTTTTGCATCTTTTTCCTGACAGAAGAAGGTAGAAGAGTGTATCCGGGGTGCGTAAGGTCCTTGATTCTGCTGGCTGTTTTTCTGAAGCAGCAGGAATTGTCGACAGAGTCAATGGATGGGAAGCTGCGTGATGGATTGGGCTCCATTCACAACCCTTTGCAGTTTTTTTATGGTGTTAGAGAGAGCAGAAGCCATACCAAGCTGTGATACACCAGAAAGAATACTTTCTATCGTGCACCTATAAACATTGGTGGGAGTTGTAGCAGACATGTCAAATTTCCTGTGTCTTCTGAGAAAGTAGAGGCATTAGTGGGCTTTCTTAACTGTAGCACTGATGTAGAAGGACCAGGACAGGTTGTTGGTGATCTGGACACCTAAAAACTTGAAGCTCTCCATCTTTCCTACTTCATCCCACTGACGTAGAGAGGAGCAAGCCCTCCACTATTCTTCCTGAACAATGACAATCCCCTTCATTTTGTTGACTTTGAGGAAAAGATTATTGTTGTTGCAACAGTTCACCAGATTCTTCATTTCCTGTACTCTGTCTCGTCATTGTTTGAGATCCGACCCACAACAATAGTGCCATTAGCGAACTTGAAAATTGAATTGGAGAGGAATTTGACCACACAAAGATGTGTGTGTAAGGTGTATCATAAGGGGCTGAGGACATAGCCTTGGGGCACTGATGTTGAGGATGATTGTGGAGACAGTGTTGTTGCTTATCCTTACTGATTATGATTTGTAGGTTAGAAAGTTCCGAATCCAATTGTAGAGGGAGGAGTTGAGCCCCAGGCCATGGACTTTGGAGATGAGTTTTATCAAATAGTGGTGTTGAAACCTGAGCTGTGGTCAATAAATAAGAGTCTGACTGGTTAGGGCAAGATTTGGGCCAGCCAGGGACAGTAGTGGGAAGTTGTGTGTGGAGCCTGAAGAGATTGGAGAGACACTGAATGAGTATTTTTCGTCAGTATTCACGCAGGAAAAAGTCAATGTAGCTGAGGACAATACTGAGATACAGGCTTTTAGAGTAGACAGGATTGAGGTACATAAGGAGGAGGTGTTAGCAATTCTTTGAGGGTATGAAAATAGATAAGTCTCCTGGGCCGGATGGGATTTATCCTAGGATTCTTTGGGAGGCTAGGGAGGAGTTGCAGAGTCTTTGGCTTTGATCTTCATGTCGTCATTGGTTACAGGTATAGTGCCGAAGACTGGAGGATAGCAAATGTTGTCCCCTTGTTCAAGAAGGGGAGTAGAGACCATCCTGGCAATTATAGACCAGTGATCTTTACTACTGTTGTGGGCAAAGTTTTGGAAAGAATTATAAAAGAAATAAAAGAATTATAAGTCCAACAAGGGGCATACACGCAATGGGTTGTGAGAGGGCTGCTCTTGGATTTTTCGAGAGGAGCCTTTTGCCTCATGTCATTAGTGTATGCTTAAACAGGACCAGTTGATGGGCAACACGACAGCTCAGTGACTATCACTGTTGCTGTGCAGATACAGGAATTTGGGCTGGTATCTGTGGGACTTTGCGTATTCTCCCCATGCTTGCGTGGGTTTTCTCCGGGTGCTCCGGTTTCCTTCCACACCCCAAAGATGTGCTCTTAGGCTGATTGGTGAAACGAATTGTCCCTAAATTATCTTTTCAATTTGGTTTCAATGCAGATTTCCATTAACATAGCCAAGGATCATGGGTGGAAGTGGGAATGTTAAAATGGCGGTGCAAGCTCCTTGGGCTGAAGGGCCTGTTTCCCACACTGTATTGTTCTTTGTTCTTTGATTTATAATCATCTAGAGAGAAATAAATTGATTAGGGATAGTCAACACAGTTTTGTGAAGAATAGGTCATGCCTCACAAACCTTATTGAGTTCTTTGAGAAGGTGAGCAAAGAGGTGGATAAGGGTAAAGCAGTTGATGTGGTGTATATGGATTTTAGCGAAGCATTTGATAAGATTCTCCATGGTAGGCTACTGTGGAAAATACAGATGCATGGGATTGAGGATGATATGGCAGTTTGGATCAGGAATTGGCTAGCTGATAGAAGACAGAGGGTGGTGGTTGATGGGAAATATTCAACCTGGAGTTCAGTAACAAGTGGTGTACCTCAGGGATCTGTTTTGGGGCCACTGCTGTTTGTCATTTTTATAAATGATCTAGATGAGGGTATAGAAGGATGGGTTAGTAAATTTGCTGACGACACCAAAGTCAGAGGAGTTCTAGACAGTGAGGATGGATATTACAGTTTGCAGAGGGACACAGATAACCTGCCGAGCTGGGCTGAGAGGTGGCAAATGGAGTTTAATGCAGAAAAGTATGAAGTGATTCACTTTAGAAAGAGTAACAGGATTACAGAATATAGGGTCAATGGAAGGACTCTTGGTAGTATCGACAAGTGGAGAGAACTCGGTGTACGGGTGCATAGATCCCTGAAAGTTGGTATCGAGGTTGTTAAGGAGGCGTAAGGTGTGTTAGCTTTTATTGGTAAAGGGATTGAATTTTGGAATAGTGAGATCATATTGCAACTGTAGAAAACGCTGGTGCAACTGCACTTTAAGTATTGTGTACAGTTCTGGTCGCCGCATTATAAGAAAGATATGGAAACATTAGAAAGGGTGCAGAGGAGGTTTACCAGAATGTTGCCTGGTATGATGGGAAGGTCTTATGAGGAAAGGCTGAGGGACTTGAAGTTATTTTCGTTAGAGAGAAGAAGGATAAGAGGTGACCTAACTGAGGCATACAAGATGATGAGGGTGGAGAGTGAGAGCAAAGAACAAAGAGCAACACAGCACGGGAAACAGGCCCTTCGGCCCAACGAGCCCATGCCGCCGTCCTAATGTCTTAATGACATATCCTTGACTTTAGGCTATGCCTATAGTTGAAGATTCCCATATTGGGACCAATATAGGGACAATTTGTTACCCAATCAGCCTAAGAGCACATTTTTGGGATGTGGGAGGAAACCGGAGCACCCGGAGGAAACCCACGCAACCACGGGGAGAAAGCGCAAACTCCTGCAGACACAGGCCCAAATCCATGTGTCTGCACAGCAACAGCGATAGTCTCTGAGCTGTCATGATGCCAATCAGATGGTCCAGTTTAAGCATACACTGACGACGTGAAGCACTAGGCAACTCCTGAAGCACCCTACAAGAGCAGCTCTCGCACGACATGCCGCATGCATGCCCCTTGTTGGTCAACAAGGTGGACCGAATTGCCTGCGGAAACAAATAAGACTTAATTAAGCATGCTAAAAAAAAACTAAGACATTCCCGAGACGAAACTAAAAGATAGTCTACTACTATTTGGTCCTCCCGATATTCAAACAGTCCTGCTATATCCCTCTATCTGCAGACCGCTCATGTGGCTGTCCAAGAGACCCTTAAGCAACCCTAACGTGCCTGCTCCCACCCCTTACTCTGCAGTGCATTCTACACCCCCACTACCCTTTGTGTGAAAAACTGGCCTCTAATATTCTTCTTATACATAGCCCCCCTCACCCTGAGCCCGTGACTCCTCTTTCTATCTATTTCTAATGGTGGAAAAAGCTTACCACCATTTACTCTATCTATACCCCTCATAATCTTATATACCTCTAAAAGATCCCCTCTCAGCCGACGTCTTTCAAAGGAAAACAACCCCAGTGTTTTCAATCTTTCCTCGTAAGACAGCCCTTCCATACCAGGCAGCATCCTGGTAAATCTCCTCTGCACTCGCTCCAGGGCCTCTACATCCTTCCTGTAGTACGGCGACCAGAACTGGATGCAGTACTCCAGATGAGGCCTAACCAACGTTCTATACACCTGCAACATCAGACTCCTACTCTTGTATTCTATACCCCTTCCTATGAAGGCTAACATACCATACGCTTTTTTTACCACATTTTCCACCTGTACTGACACCTTCAGAGACTTGTGAACTTGCATCCCCAGGTCTCTCTGCATCTCTATACTCCGGATAGTTTTACCTTTTATCCTATAACTCCCCTCTACATTATTCCGGCCAAAATGCATCACCTCGCATTTATCCGGATTAAATTCCATTTGCCATCTATCTGCCCAGTCTACCAGCCTATTTTTGTCATGTTGTATTGCCAGGCACAGCTCCTCAGTACCCGCCAATCCAATCATCTTAGTGTCATCAGCAAATTTGCTGATCACACCACCTACCCCCTCTTCCAAGTCATTTATATACACCACAAATAGAAGGGGTCCTAGTACGGAGCCCTGTGGCACACCACTAGTGACAGACCTCTAGTTGGAAAAAGAGCCTTCTACTACTACCCGCTGTCTCCTCTTCCCAAGCCAGTTCTCAACCCATCTACATACCTGGCCCTGTATACCATGCGCCTTCACCTTTTCTATCAGCCTACCATGAGGGACCTTATCAAACGCCTTACTGAAATCCATATAGACGACGTCAACGGCTTGTCCTTCGTCAACCGTTTTTGTCACCTCTTCAAAAAAATTCCACTAGATTCGTAAGGCACGACCTCCCCTTAACGAAGCCATGCTGCGTATCCCTGATCAGATCGCAGCGCTCCAGATGCTCATACATCCTGTCCCTGAGGATCCTCTCCATTAGCTTACCTATAACTGAAGTCAAGCTCACCGGCCTATAGTTTCCTGGGTTATCCCTCTGACCCTTTTTAAACAACGGTACTACATTTGCTATCCTCCAGTCCTCTGGGACCTCACCTGTGTCCAAAGAAGAGACAACGATTTGCGTCAGAGGCCCAGCAATGTCATCTCTCACCTCCCTTAGCAGCCTGGGATAAATACCATCAGGCCCCGGAGCTTTATAAATCTTTATGCTACCTAAAAGCCCCAACACTTCGTCCCTCGTAATGATTATTTCCTTTAACGGGTCCTCAAATTCCTCAAAGCCGGCATTAGACATCAGGCCCCTCTCCCGCGTGAATACCGACGCAAAGTATTCATTCAGGATCTCCCCCATTCCCTCAGGCTCTAAGCATAGATCCCCTCCTCTGTCCCTGAGAGGTCCAATCTTCCCTCTAACCATCCTTTTGCTCCTTACATAGGAGTAAAATGCCTTAGGATTTTCCTTAATCCTACCTGCCAAAGCCATTTTGTGGCCCCTTTTTGCCTTTCTGAAACCCCTTTTAAGATCCCATCTACACTGTCTATATTTTTCCAGCGCTGCCTCTGTCTCCAGTTGCCTGGATCTAACGTACGCCTCCCGCTTCTTCCTGACCAAGTCCTCAACATCCCTAGTAACCCACGGTTCTCTAATCCTACCCTTCCCATCCTTCCTCCTTACCGGCACATGTCTTTCCTGCAAAAATTTTAGTTTTCTCTTGAAAGACTCCCACATGTGCAGTGTCGACCTACCCTCGAACAGCTTATCCCAGTCGGTATCCCTAAGATCCTGACTAATCTGGCTATATCTAGCCCTCCCCCAGTTTAACACCCTCCCCTTAGGGCAGGCTTCATCTTTTTTCCATTAATACCCTAAAGCAGACAGAGTTGTGGTCACTATTAGACACATGCTCTCCTACTACAACGTCAACCACCTGCCCTGGCTCATTCCCAGAACCAGATCCAGTATAGCCCCCTCTCTAGTCGGGCTATCCACATACTGCTCCAAGGACCCTTCTAAAACACACCGTACAAATTCCTCCCCGTCCGCACCTTCCGCTCTCAGCACCTTCCAATCTACCCCAGGGAAATTGAAATCTCCCATTACAACTACCCTATTCTTCCTACACTTATCTAAAATGTCCCTACATATCCCTTCTTCCATGGCCCGCGGACTGTTGGGCGGTCTATAGTACACACCCAACATAGTAACCTCTCCCTTCCTATTCCTCAACTCCTCCCATAGCGACTCAATTCCTAACTCAGCCATACCAAGAGCCTTTTCTCTTGGATGGTGATGGCTAACACGAGGGGACATAGCTTTAAAGTGAGGGGTGATAATTACAGGATGGATGTCAGAGGAAGGTTCTTTACTCAGAGGGTAGTAAGGGCATGGAATGCCCTGCCTGCAGCAGTTGTGGACTTGCCAACTTTAAGGGAGTTCAAATGGTCAGTGGATAGGCACATGGATAACATTGAAATAGTGTAGGTTAGAGGATCATTAGATTGGCTCCACTGGTCGATGCAACCTCGAGGGCCGAAGGGCCTGTACTGCGCTGTAATGTTCTATGTCTGTTCTATGACATAGGTGTCTTTGTTATCTAAGTGTTCCAGGGTTGAATGTAAGGCCAGGAAGATGGTGTCTGTTGTGGACATGTTGTGGTGGTAGGTGAAACATAGTGGATTCAGATACTCCAGGAGGCTGAAGTTGATTTGTGCCATGATTAACTTTTTGAAGCAATACATTGGTACATATTCAACCTTGTGTATCTTTTTCCTGAAGGACAAGGTAGAAGAGAGTATGGCCAGGATGCGTGGAGTCTCTGATTCTGCTGGCTGCTTTTCCGAGTCAGTGAAAAGTGTAGATGGAGTTAATGGATGGAAGGCTGGTTTGTGTGACAGGCTGGGATATGTTCACAACTCTCTGTAATTTCTTCCAGTCTTGGGCAGAGGCAGTTGCCATACAAGCATATCTGATGTATCCAGATAAGATGCTTTCTACAGTACATCAGTAAAATTTGGTAAGAGTTACAGGGCACATGCTGATTTTCCTTAGCTTTCTGAGGCAGATAGTAATGCTGCTTCTGGCTACAGGTCACCCTGCTGATAACTGGTCACTCAGTGTGGATAAATGCTAATGTACACATTGTGTAAAAGTTTCATCATGCATGTTCAGTCCCTTTGCTTACTGTTTCCTGTTTGTAGCTTTTGTCTGAGACATCCCAGGCAAGGGCATCCACAATGGAAACAGATCAGATCCAAAAACAGAGAATGCTGGAAAATCACAGCAGGTCTGACAGCATCTGTGGGGAGAGAATAGAGCCAATGTTTTGAGTCTAGATGACCCTTCATCAGAGTGATGAATTGTCATCTGGATTTGAAACGTTGACTTTTTTCTCTCTCTACAGAGACTGTCAGACCTGCTGAGATTTTCCAGCATTTTCTGTTTTTGTTTCAGATTCCAGCATCTGCAATATTTTGCTTTTGTGTTAGGATCAGATCCATTTTGTTTGCACCAGTAATTGTAGCTCACTGAAATGACAGCTGACTCCACACGGAGCTGCATTTATATACCGCCTTCCTAATTTTCTGTGCCCTCCCAACCAGAACTGTGCAAAATGGCAAAGGAAACAGTGTGCCCTGTGTTCAGTGTGATTGCTGCAACATTCTCTCTACTGGTGAAATGTGCAATTGCATCTGGTGCCCACACAGAGAGATCCTGGGAACAGGGATCCTATGGTGTGGTTCAGGGTTGCAATCTCTGCACAACCTTAACATGAGAGTAACTTTATCACTTGTATAAATATTTCTACTTTTACATTTTAACACGCTTCCATCAACAACAACTTATATGTGTATATATTATTAACTATGTCAAACTGTCCCAAAACACCACACAGAAGAAACCTGATAACTCGCCAAATAAGATATTAGGGTGTATGACCAAACAAATCAATAATAGGTTTTGTCCTTGAGGAGGAGAGAGAGAGAGAGAGATTTAGGGAGGGAATTGAAGAGTTTAGAATCTCAGCAGCTGAAAGTGAAGCCACCAAGGAGAGCAAAAGGCCCATGTACAGGTGGCAGCAAGGATGAGAGTTATACTGGGGGAATGGCCAGGGTAAAGGGAGAATAATGAGGACAAGGTAACAGGTGTAGATAGAAGTTTTTTAAAAAGTTCTGTAAGTGCAGAAATGTGGTGAATGCAAGGCCCAATTTGAAAGTGCCATTTTAAGTGATTTGAGCAAAGTTATTCCAGGATGGATACAAGGTGAAATGAGAAGGAAGGGGGATGTTGCTAAGGTCGATGTGAGAATGCCATGTAAGGTGGTAAGTCTAGTTATCTGACCCAGCTTTAACACCCCCTTAAGAGGTTGGTGTAATTTCTTGCTGCGATGTTTTATTAATTTGAAATCATTTTATAAATCACACCAGTTGTTGCTGTAAAGATGTTTAGTTCCCTAATGCTCAGCAGGATAATTACATACTTATATCCGATGCGGTATATTTGAAATACACAGTGAACTATATCACTGTCCCTCGACCAATGGGTTCTAGAGCTTTGGGCCTGGACGGCTGAAGACACAGCCACCAATGGTGTAGGGATTCAAAGTGAAGATGTTCAAGAGTTAGAATTCGAGGAACGCAGATATCTCAGAGGGTGTGGGGCTGGAGGAGATTACAGAGATAGGATTGGCTTGAGGCCATGGAGAAATTAGAAAACCAGGATGAGAATTTTAAAATCCGGACTTTGTTTGACTGGAGCCAAACTGGCCTTCTGGGATTTCATAGCATCATGAAGAGATTAAATGTCACAACAGATTAATGGGAGACCTTGATTTCTCGTCGACCAAAACAGGCAAAGTTTCTTTAGGAAGGCATTGAATACATCGAGCGATGTCATCATAAATACATAGAGTCAAAGTTATAGAATGCAAATTTCTGGCTGTTCACGCATCAGGATCTTCTGGTCTCACCAGTGGTGCATCCCTGCCGTGGGTCTGCTGATGGCAAGGGGAGATTCAACAGGAAACCCCATTGACAATGGCAGGATCAGGAGATCCTGCTGCTGACCAATGATGAGCCATTTCCACAAAACTACCTGAAAGTTGTATTTTGGAGAGGAGTGTGAGCAGCAGGATCTGGCTGTCCTTGTGTACCAGTCGCTGAAGGTAGGCATGCAGGTGCAGCAAGCGATATAGAAGGCAAATGGCATGTTGGCCTCCATTGTGCAAGGTTTTGAGTACAGGAGCAGGGATGTGTTGTTGCAATTATACAGGGCCTTGGTGAGACCACGGCTAGAATATTGTTAAAGAGGTTTACAGCATGGAAACAGGCCCTTTGACCCAAATTGTCCATGCTACCCTTTTTTTAAACCCAAGCTAATTCCAATTGCCTGCATTTGGCCTATATCCCTCTATACCCATCTCACCCATGTAACTATCTAAAAGTTTTTTAAAAGACAAAATTGTACTCGCCTCTACTATTGTCTCTGACAGCTTGTTCCAGATACTCACCACCCTCTATGTGAAAAAATTTTCCTTCTCGACACTTCTGTATCTCTCCCCTCTCACTTTAAACCTATGTTCTCGAGTTTTAGACTCCCCTACGTTTGGAAAAAGATATTGACTAGCTGATCTGTGCCTCTCATTATTTTATAGACGTCTATAAGATCACCCCTCAGCCTTCTATGCTCCAGAGAAAAAGGTCCCAGTCTATCCACCCTCTCCTTATAACTCAAACCATCTAATCCCAGTAGCATCCTAATAAATCTTTTCTCCACTCTTTCTAGTTTAATAATATCCTTTCTACAATAGGATGGCCAGAACTGTACACAGTATTCTAAGTGTTGCCTTACCAATGTCTTGTACAACTTCAACAAGATGTCCCAACTCCTGTATTCAATGTTCTGACCGATGAAACCCAGTATGCCGCAATTTCCTCCCTCGTCTCCCACAACGTCCTGGGATACACCTCATCAGATCCTGGGGATTTATCTAACTTGATGTGCTTTAAGACTTCCAGCACCTTCTTCTCTGTAATATGTACACTCCTCAAGACATCACTATTTATTTCCCTAAGTTGCCTAACATCCATGCTTTTCTCAACAATAGATACTGATGAGAAATATTCATTTAGGGTCTCACCCACTTCTTGTGGATCCACACACAGGTTATCTTGTTGATCTCTAAAAGGCCCTGCTCTCTCCCTTGTTACTCTTTTGCCCTTTATGTATTTGTAGAAGTTCTTTGGATTCTCCTTTGACTTATTTGCCAAAACAATCTCATGTCTCCTTTTTGCCATCCTGACTTCTTTCTTAACTCAACTCCTACACCCCCTATATTCTTCAAGAGAGTCACTTAATCCCAGCTGCCTATGCATGTTATGAACCTCTTTTCTAAACCAGGGCCGTAATATCCCAAGTCATCCAGAGTTCCCTGCTCCTGCCAGTCTTGCCGTTCACTGTAAGAGGACTGCGTTTAACTTGAACCCTGGTTAATACGTTTTTGAGTGCATGCCACTTACCAGATATCTCTTTGCCTTCCCACAGATTTCTCCAGTTAACTTTTGAAAGTTCCTGACTGATACCATCAAAATTGGTCTTGTCCAATTGAGAACTTTAACGTTTCGGCCAGACCTTTCATTCTCCATAGCTATCTTAAAACTAAGAATTATGGTCACTGGTCCCAAAGTGATCCCTCACTAACACTTCTGTCACCTGCCCTTCCTTATTTCCCATTAGGAGGTCAGGTTCTGGCCCTCTCTACTCAGACCATCCACATACTGAATGAGAAATTCCTCCTGAATACACTCAACAAATTTCTCTCCATCCAATCCTCTAATACTATGGCTTTCCCAGTCAATGTTCGGAAAGCTAAAATCTACAACTATTACCACCCTATTTTTCTTGGAGCTATATGTAATCTCCTTACATTTTTGTTCCTCAATTTCCTGCCGACTATTTGGGGGTCTATAGTACAACCCTATCAAAGTGATTTCCCCCTTCTTATTTCTCAGTTCGACTCATAGAGACTGTGGTATATCCCCTTTCAGTACTGCCCTGATGCTTTCTCTAATCAAAAGTACAGCTCCCCCTCCTCTCTTACCTCCTGTTCTATCTTTCCGATAACATCTGTACCTTGGAACATTGAGCTGCCAGTCCTATCCCTCCCTTAGTCATGTTTCAGCAATTGCTATAATATCCCAGTCCAACATACCGACCCATGCCCTGAGTTCATCTGCCTTGCCCATCAGGCCTCTTGCATTGAAATAAATGCAATTTTATCTGGACTTTCCTTGCTCTGTTTTGATTTTGCCTGATCTGTCTGGTTCTAGGATTACTGACACTGTCTTTACTACTTAACGTGCTCTCTTTAACTTCTGTGCTGTCCTCAGACTTCTCTTGTCTCTCTACTACTTTGGATCCCACCTTTCTGCCAAACTAGTTTAAACACTCCCAAGTGTCTGTAGCAAATCTCCCCGCCAGGATGTTAGTCCCCCTCCAGTACAGGTGTAACGCGTCCCTCTTGAGCAAGTCAGCCCTTCGCCAGAAAAGATCCCAATAATTCAAAAATCTAAAACCCTGCCCGCTGCACCAGCTCTCGAGCCATGCATTTACCTGCCTAATCCTCCTATTCCTACTCTCACTAGCATGTGGCATTACTGCCTTCAGGGGCCTGCATTTTAGCCTTCTGCCTAACTCTCTGTATTCCTACTTCAGGAGCTCATCCCTTTTCCCATCTATGCCGTTGGTACCAATATGTACAACAACCTCTGGCTGCTCACCCTCCTCCTTAAGAATGTCCTGAAATGGCTCAGAGATGTCCTTGATCCTGGCACCAGGAAGGCAACACACCATCCTGGAGTCTCGACTGTGGCTGTAGAAACGCCTGTCTGTGCGTCTAATGAGTCCCCTACTACTATTGTTCACTTGCTCTTTGCCCGACCCTGTCCCAGGATCCAGCTGTGGTGTCACAGGCCTGGCTACTGCTGCCTCCCTCTAACAGGTTATTCCTCTCAACAGCATCTAAAATGATTTACCTGTCTGAAAGGGGAATAGCCACAGGCGATTCCTGCACTACCTGCCTGCCTCTCCTGGCAGTCACCCTCTCAAATCTGTCTGAACTTGTGGTGTGACAAACTCCCTGTATACTCCACAATGCATCCACCTGCTGCTCCAACCGAACAACACGGTCTGTGAGGAACTGCAACTGGACACACTTCCTACAGACAAGGGTTGTCCAGGGAGATGAATCGCTCCCTTATTTCCCACATCTAGCAGGAGGAGCATACCACTGCCCTAGCTGCCATACTGCCCTTATACAGGTAAAAGGATCAAAAAATCTCAACTCCCTTGCTTGTCGGCCTCCTGCTGATTTTTTTTAAATTCAAAAATATACCTTATTCATTAAAAAAACCTCTCAAACAATTGCAAAATTGTTTTTGACAGATCCAAGAATTACAAACAGTGCAAAAGAATCATTTTTACCATAAAATATATTTAATACTACATATATACATCAGATTTTACTGTGTAATGTTATTTTTCAGATTGTCACATTGTCACGCAGGCTGAGTGTATTCTAGTTACCAAGCCCACAATCTGCCTCAAGTTGAAATGCTTTACATGGTGGCCTTTCCCCTCCGTGCCTTTGCAGCAACTGCCCCAGGCATGTGCGTGTCCCTCGGCACGTAGTCCTGGACTTTGGAACATGCCAATCTGCAACACTCGGTGGAAGACAATTTTTTCAACTGGAAGATCAGCAAATTTCAGGTGGACCAAAGAGCACAGAGTCCTGCTTCACTGAGCTGGGACGAACCTCGTCAAATACCATTGAATCTCACTCCAGACCTTCTTTGCAAAGGCACATTGCACAAGAAGGTGTGCGATTGTCTCATCAGCCCTGCAGTTGCTTTGAGGGCAGCGTGCATAAAGTCTCCATTCAAAACTTTTTCAGAAACGTCCGTGTGAAAAAGAATAGGCGGAAATAGCATTAAGAAGAATCCTATTATATTTAGAAGATAGAAAACTACGGCACAAACAGGCCCTTTGCCCCACAAGTTGCACCAATTATATCCGTACCTACCAGGCCTATCTGTAACTCTCAATCCCATTAAATCCCATGTATTCATCCATAAAAGACCCCAGTGAGTTTGCCTCCATCACCACCAACAGCAACCGATTCCACTCACTCACCACCCTCTGAGTGAAAAACTTACCCCTGACATCTCCTCTGTACCTGCTCCCCAACACCTTAAACCTATGTCCTCTTGTAGCGACCATTTCAGCCCTGGAACATAGCCTCCGAGAATCCACCCTATCTATACCTCTCAACAATTTATAAACCTCTATCAGGTCGCCTCTCAATCTTTGTTTCTCCAGGGAGAAAAGACCGAGCTCCCTCAACCTATCCTCATAAGGCATGCCTCCCAATCCAGGCAATATCCTTGTAAATCTCCTCTGCACCCTCTCAATAGCTTCCACATCCTTCTTGTAGTGAGGCGACCAGAACTGCGCACAGTACTCCAAGTGGGGTCTGACTAGGATCTTATAAAGTTTCAGCATTATCTCCCGATTCCTAAACTCAATCCCTTGATTAATGAAGGCTAGCACACCGTATGCCTTCTTGACCACATCCCCAACCTGCGAGGCTGATTTAAGACTCCTATGGACCCAGACCCCAAGGTCCTTCTGATCCTCTACACTGCTAAGAGTTCTATCCTTGATATTGTACTCTATCCCACTGGACCTGCCAAAATGGACCACTACACAGTTATCTGTGTTGAAGTCCATCTGTCACTTCTCCGCCCAGTTTTGCATCTTACCTATATCTCGCTGCAACTTCTGACATCCCTCCAGACTATCCACAACACTACCGACCATGTTGTCAGCAAACTTACTAATCCATCCCTCCACTTCCTCATCCAGGTCATTTATGAAGATGACCAACAGCAAGGGTGCTAGGGCAGTTCCCTGGGGCACTCCACTGGTGACTGACCTTCATGTAGAAAAAACCCATCCACAACCACTCTCTGCCTTCTGCAGGCAAGCCAGTTCTGGATCCACAAGGCAACAGCTTCTTGGATTCCATGCCCTCTCACTTTCTCAGTAAGTCTTGCATGGGGGACCTTATAAAACGCCTTGCTGAAGTCCATGTAAACCACATTCACTGCTCTTCCTTCATCAATGTGTTCAGTCACATTTTCAAAGAACTCAACTAGGCTCGTAAGGCACAACCTGCCCTTGACAAAGCTGTGCTGACTATTTCTGATCATACTAAACTTCTCTAAATGTTCATAAATCCTGTCCCTCAGGATCCTCCCCATCAACTTACCAACCACTGAGGTCAGACTCACTGGTGGGTAATTTCCCAGGCTATCCCTGTTCCCTTTCTTCAAACTAGAAACCACATCCGCAAATCCTCCAGAATCTTTCCCGTCTCCATCGACGATGAAAGGTCATCGCCAGGAGCTCTGCAATCTCTTCCCTCACCTTCAACAGTAACCTGGGATACATCCCATCCGGTCCCAGTGACTTATCTATCTTGATAGAATTTAAAAGTTAACACATCCTCTTTCTTAACGTCCATATACTCAATCTTTTCAGTCCGCCACAAACCTGCAGTACAACCTCCCAGATCATTTTCCACCGTGAATACCAAGGCAAAGTACTCATTAAGCATCTCTGCCGTTTCTTCCTATTCCACACAGACTTTTCCCCCTTCATCTTTTTTAGGTCCTATCCCTTCACTTCTCATCTTTTTACTCTTCACATATTTGTAGAATGTTTTGGGATTCTCCTTAATCCTACCTGCCAAGGCCTTCTCATGACCTCTTCTGGCTCTCCTAATTTCCTTTTTAAGTTCTCTGTTTATTGAGGAAGCCTATATCTTTTGCCTTTTTTTAATATTAAAAAATTCTTCTCTCCAATAGGACAGGCACACTGGAAGGGTGCAGATATCAGGGATGGAAGCTGCTGCATCTTTCTCCAACTCTTAATCCTAAAAATTGAATCTTCCAACAGCTCAACTGTTACAGAACTATAAAGAGTTGTTATACTGCTAACTTGCAGTAATAAATATTGTCTTCCAGGAGCAGGCACCATTAGACAGATTGCTGAAAGGTTTATGTCAGAAAATATGTCATTCTGGTGGAACACATTTGTAAATCATAGCTAGAATTAGCATGAATGCCAAACATAAAATTATGGCAACACCTACACACCAATACTTTCTTTCCTCAGTATCTGTAAAAAAACCTTATGGAAAAATATTTCAGTGTTAGTTGACATTTTTTGATTTAACAACCTGTCGCCTCATTTGGTAACACCGAGCCTGCGCAGTGCCGGCAATGACGGGAACGAGAACGCGCATTGCCGGCAATAACGTGAATGAGCCTGCGCAGTGCCGGCAATGACGGGACCGAGAACGCGCATTGCCGGCAATAACGTGAATGAGCCTGCGCAGTGCCGGCAATGACGGGAAAGAGCCTGCGCACTGCTGGCAATGAGGGAATGAACCTGCGCAGTGCCGGACATCAGGGAACGAGCCTGCACCGTGCCGGCAATGACGGGAACGAGTTTGCGCAGTGCCGGAAATGACGGGAATGAGCCTGCGCAATGCCGATTGGCTCTTAGAGTTTGAGAGAGGGAATTGTTTTGATGATATTTGTCTAAGTTGCTATGGATGAGACTAAAATATGTCTCTGTCAATAAAATGGACGGATTGTTTTCCAGACAGATGAATGTTTGGCTATTTTTGATTTGATTTATTATTGTCACATGTATTAATATACAGTGAAAATTATTGTTTCTTGCGTTCCATACAGACAAAGCATACCATTCATAGAGAAAGAACGGAGATAGTG
Organism: Sphyrna mokarran; assembly: GCA_024679065.1. NCBI lineage: Eukaryota > Metazoa > Chordata > Chondrichthyes > Carcharhiniformes > Carcharhinidae > Sphyrna > Sphyrna mokarran. The sequence continues at coordinate 3,086,120 of JAGIQG010000024.1, forward strand.
TAGAATATCGTGTTACAGTCAGAGTGTAGAGAAAGATCAACTTAATGTGAGGTAGGTCCATTCAAAACTTTGATGGCAGCAGCGAAGAAGCTGTGACCTCAGACTTTTGTATCTTTTTCCCAACGGAAGAAGATGGAGGAGAGAATGTCCGAGGTGCATGGGGTCCTTAATTATGCTGACTGCTTTGCTAAGGTAGCGGGAAGTGTAGACAGAGTCAATGGATGGAAGCCTGGTTTGTGTGATAGACTGGGTTTATTTCATGACCCTTTGTAGTTTCTTGCAGTCTTAAGCAGGCAAGGAGCCACATCAAGCTGTGATGCAACCAGAAAAAATGGTTTCTATGCCGCATCTGTAAAAGTTAGTGAGAGTCGTAGCTGACATACCAAATTTCCTTGATCTTCTGAGAAAGTAGAGCATTGGTGGGCTTTCTGAACTGTAGTGTTGGCGTCGGGTGGAGGGGGAGGGGGAACTAGGACAGGTTGTTGGTGATCTAAAAACTTGAAGCTCTCGACCATTTCTACTTCACCCCCATGACAGCGACATGTCCTCCACCACACTTATTGAAGTCGATAACTATCTCATCCATTTTGTTGACTTTGAGGAAGAAATTATTGTCATTGCACCGGTTCACCAGATTCTCTATCTCTTTCTTGTACTTGTCATTCTTTGAGTCAGATTGTGATTTAAATACTGTTCCTGTACTTAGGAAGACTCTCTTTACTGTCTCCAGGATATAACGGAAAAGTTTTTTCTCTCTCTCTTTACCATCTTTGCTTTCCATAGGATGTATCACCCTTTAGCTCTTCCAAAATTTTGCTGTTCTTATCCACAGAGCTGCTAACTCTCACCCTGAGTCACTGGTCCACCTTAGTTTCTGGTCATCACAGCAGCTTCAATTTAAAATTTTCATTCTGGTTTAAGTTCACCTACATCTCTTAAAATTTTTCATAAAATCCATGTCGATGATCAAACATTTACCAACCCCTCCTAATATCTCTCTTCAGGTATCAGATATACGTCAGTGGTAGGAGGTTGTTGTTCACGACCCACTCCAGAGACTGACAGTCCCATTGCAGTATTTAGGCAGTGCTGAACAGAGGAAAGGTCCACCACTCTCCGACTCTGTTTCTCATGTGGGTGTAAAGGATGAAAGGGCACTATTTGTGATCAACAGCTGGGAGGTTATCCCCAGTGTCCCAACTGTTATTGTTATTCAATCATTAAAGAAACAAATTAGCTGGAAATTATCCATTTGGGAGCTAGCTGTGCACACATTGCCTGCTGGTTTCCTATATTACAACAATGGCCTCACTTCAAACATCCTTCCTTTGGTGTAAATTGTTTGGAGAGGTACAGGTGCTGTTTGCAGCTGATTTCTGCCAATTCAAGGTGCTTTGGAATGTGTTGCATTTGCCTTTGTTTCTGATTTAAGCTATTACTACACATGGAAACATAGAAAATATGAGTTGAAGGAGGAGCTTCAGCCTTTCGAGCCTGACGCTCCATTCATTATGATGACGGCTGATCATCCAACTCATTAGCCTGATCCCACCTTCCCCCGTCCCCCCCCAACATATCCTTTGATCACCTTCGCCTCAAGTATAGAAACTTAAAAAATATCAAGTATAGAAGTTATCCAATGTTTTTAAAAAATCATAAATTAAATTCTTAAAACTGGTGACAGTATTTTAATCTATGAACAAAGAAAATCACATTAACAGTGAAACTACTGTCTTGATATCTGAGTTATTTCCTTTTTCACAGAAGTGAAAACTTCAGAAGTACGTATAGGGAATCGATGGTCACTTGAAGTCTCTCTTCTTGTCTCTGAATTTCTAATGATTTTAATTCTGGTCAGAGCTATGTACAAGAGACATCTTCAACTGAAAATTAAATATCAACATAATATTGCAAGTCTTGATGGATCACTCAAGAAAATGTATGTAATCAGAAGCTACCACCTCCAGTAGCCTTGAGGGCAGATGGAGTTTTTGTTTTTCACAGCCTTGTCCAAATTCAGATGATATTTTAACCTTTTCAAAGTATTGAAAACTATCTGATCAATATTTTTTGTACTTATAATCTGTAGCCAATGCATCCCAATTTTACCCTCGTGTAACCCTGCTGAAACTCATTTGGAAACAGATCTACCCAGTTCTAAGTAGTCTTGTCATCTGCACTTTGGCCAGTTTGATTAACATGCTTTTGGCAATCTTTTTATTGCAGCATGAATCAAGACTCAAACTCTATCTTAAGAACATAAGAACAAGGAGCAGCAGTAGGCTATCTGAGCTCTCGAGTCTGCTCCACCATTCAATAAGATCATGGCTGATCTTTTCATGGACTCAGCTCCACTACCCACCCACTCACCATAATCCTTAATTCCTTTACTGTTCAAAAATTTATCTTTCCTTGCCTTAAAAAAATTCGAAGAGGTCGCCTCAACTGCCTCACTGGGCGGGGAATTCCAGAGATTCACAATCTCCGGAATCAACCTAGTAAATCTCCTGTGCACACTTCCCAGTGCCAGTTTATTCTTCCTCAAGTAAGGTGACCAAATCTGTACACAGACCTCCAGGTGTGGCCTCACCATCATCTACTAATCCCTCTAACCTCTCCTGGGACATTAAGGGGCAATTTAGTATGGCCAATTAATATAACCTGCACATTTTTGGACTGAGAGAGAAAACCTGAGCATCTGGAGAAAACCCACACAGACACGAGGAGGATGTGCAAATTCCACACAGAGAGTGACCCAAGTCGGGAATCGAACCCAGGTCCTTGGAGCTGTGAAGTAGCAGTGCTAACTACTGTGTTACCATGCCTCCCAAACTGTATACAACTGCAACATAACCTCACTGTTTTTAAACTCCATCCCTCTAGCAATGAAAGACTAAATTCCATTTGCCTTTTAATTACCTGCTGCACCTGCAAACCAATATTTTGCAATTCATGCACAGGGACTCCCAGGTCCCTCTGCACAACAGCATGCTGCAATTTTTTAACCATTTAAATAGTCCATTTTGCTGTTATTTGTACCAAAATGGTTGACCTCATATTTATCAACATTGTACTCCATCTGCCAGACTCTCGCCCATTCACTTAAAACTATCTATTTCCTTTGCAGACTTCCAATGTCCTCTGCACACTTTGTTCTACCACTCATCTTAGAGTATTCTGCGAATTTTGAAACACTGCACTTGTTCCCAACTCCAAATTATCGATGTTAGTTGTAAACAGTTGTGGTCCCAACGCTGATCCCTGAGGCACACCATTAATCACTGATCGCCAATCAGAAAAACACCCATTTACCCCCACTCTTTTTTTTCACAAAAGCATGCTGCAACTTTTTAATCACTTAAATAATAACCAATCCTCCATCCATGCTAATACATTACCCATAACACCATACACCTTTATATTACGTAGCAATCTTCGGTGCAGCACCTTGTCAAATGCCTTCTGGAAATCCAGCTACATCACATCCCTAGGCTCCCTATTGTCTACCGCACTTGTCATGTCCTCAAAGAATTCCACTAAATGACCTGCCTTTCATGAACCCATGCTGCGTCTTCCCAATGGGATAATCCAGGTGTGTCGCTATTTGTTCCTTGGTGATGGATTCAAGTATTTTCCCTGTGACAAAAGTTAAACTAACTGGCCTATAGTTATCCACCTTTTGTTTGCTTCTTTTCTGAAACAGTGGCGTCACATTTGCTGTTTTCCAATCTGCCAGAACCACCCCAGTGAATTTTTGGCATGTTATTTGTGTCTTCCACTGTGAAGACCGACACAAAATACCTGTTGAGTGGCTCTATCATTTCCTCATTTCCCGTTATTAAATCCCCCTTCTCATTCTCTAAAGGACAAATGTTTACCATAGCCACTCTTTTTCATTTTATAGATTTGTAGAAACTTTTGCTATTTGATTTTATATTCTGAGTGAGTTTACTCTCGTAATCTACTTACTTTTTTTAATACTTTTTTTCATTGCTTTCTGTTGACCTTTAAAGATTTCCCAGTCCTTTAGTTTCACGCTAATCTTTGCCACTTTGCCATGTTCACCAATTGACAAAATGTGATGATTTAAAGGTGCCTTGTTGTTGATAGCAGAATCTGAGCTCCACAGCAACCATTGCTGCCTCAGCTACAGTATTAAAATCCAATTTGTCACTGGACTAATAATCTAGGGACACAGGTTCAAATCCCAGCATGGCAAATGGTGAAATTTGAGTTGCATACAAATCTGGAATTAAAATTCTAATGATCACCATGAAACCATTGTTAATTAAAGCTGTGTCCCCTCGTGCTAGCTTCCTCAATCCTAGGAAAAAGGCTATCACTGTCCACCCTATCTAAACCTCTAATCATCTTATATGTTTAGATTAGGTCCCCTCTTAGCCACCTCCTTTCTAACAAAAACAACCTCAAATCCCTCAGCCTCTCTTCATAAGACCTGCCCTCCATACCAGGCAACATCCTGGTAAACCTCCTCTGTACCCTCTCCAATGCCTCCACATCTTTCTGATAATGTGGGGACCAGAACTGTACAAAACTTGCACTTGGAGTATTGTGTGCCGTTCTGGTCCCCACATTATCAGAAAGATGTGGAGGCATTGGAGAGGGTACAGAGGAGGTTTACCAGGATGTTGCCTGGTATGGAGGGCATGTCTTATGAGGAGAGGCTGAGGGATTTGAGGTTGTTTTCGTTAAAAAGGAGGCGGCTAAGAGGAGACCTTATCGAAACATATAAGATGATTAGAGGTTTAGATAGGGTGGACAGTGATAGCCTTTTTCCTAGGATGGAGAAAGCTAGCACGAGGGACACAGCTTTAAATTAAGGGGTGATAGTTATAGGACGGATATCAGAGGCAGGTTCTTTACCCAAAGGGTGGTTCGGGAGTGAATGCCCTGCCTGCAGCGGTTGTAGATGCGCCAAGTTTGGTGGCGTTTAAGAGGTTAGTTGATAAGTATATGGAAGAGAAGGAATGGTTTAGTTTGGAGGGGCATTGCTTTTTATATTGGTCGGCGCAACATCGAAGGCCGAAGGGCCTGTTCTGTGCTGTAATGTTCTATGTTCTATGTTCTATGTTCTAATTATCCTTAAAAAACCCATCTGGTTCACTTATACCCTGAAGGAAATCTGCCACCCTACCCCAGTCTGGCCTACATGTGACTCCAGATCCACAGCAATGTGGTTGATTCTTAATTGCCTCTAAATTTTTTTTGTTTATACATCGAATTCAATCCAATCAAAGTCCAATTCAGAGTCTCAGCAAGTTGAGGCCTCTCACCTACTGTCTTGGGCTTGACCTACAGGATCCAAGCTGATTGGAGCAGGCGTTGCTCCTCCTCCAAGGCTCGTTCTCATTTGCATCTTAGCCAAAAGACTGAGATGCCACTTTTAAAACTTGCTCCAAATGAAACCTCAGTGTAACCTCATGACTTCAAACAAGTGCAGCACAATGATAGCACACAACTGCCCCTAAATGGCCTGGCAAATAGTTTTAGGGTTAAACAGAAATGGGCCATAAATGCTGGGTCCAGTCAGTGACATCCATATCCTATGAATGTAAATTAAATTATTTAAAGGAGTAACATATTTATCTTCTGCTGGATCATAATATATTAGTGTTTAGATTTATTTTTAATTCTATAAAACTGAAAATATGTTATTTGGCAAGTAACCGAACACACTTAACACAGCATGAAAATATATGCTTTAGTCATTTGTTTAAATAAACAGAATGTTGCAGTTTATGTTACTTTGTATTTTTGCATGATGTCTCTGTCCACAACTTATAAGAGTGTTTCAAAATACTGTTATTTTCTGTCACAGTTGCATTGTTGCAGATATCCAAAAGATGTGCAGATTAACTGGTTTGGCCAAGCTAAATTGCCTCTTAGTGTCCCAAGATGGCATGTCAGCTGCGACTCTCATTAACTTGTACTGATGCACTATAGAAAGTATTCTTTCTAGTTGTATCACAGCTTGATATGGTTCCTGCTCTGTCCAAGATTGCAAGGAACTACAAAAGGTCATGAATGTAGCCCAATCCATCACACAAACCAGCCTCCCATCCATTAACTGTTTACACTTCCTGCTGCCTTGGCAAAAATGCCAGCATAATTAAGGACCCCATACGCTCCAGTCATTTTCTCTTCCACTTTCTTCCATCGGGAAAAAGATGCAAGTATGATGATGGGTCTGGGAAAGGATGTGTAGATAGTTTTAGCTATATTGAGATCAAAAAGGAGGAGGTATTGAGGTTCTTGAGCGACATTAAAGTAGACAAGTCTCCAGGGCCTGATTTGGTACACCCCAGAATACTGAGAGAGATGAGGGAGGAAATTGTTGGGCCTTGAGAGAAATCTCCTCTCTGGCTACAGGGAAAGTCATGATGTGGAGATGCCAGTGTTGAACTGGAGTAAACACAGTAACAAATCTCACAACGCCAGGTTAAAGCCCAACAGGTTTATTTGGTAGCAAACGCCATTAGCTTTCAGAGCTCTGCTCCTTCGTCAGGCGAGTGGAGAGTTCTGATCACAAACAGGACATGTAAAGGCACACATTCAGTTTACAGAATACTGAGGCATGGTACATTGGGGAGACCATGCAGACGCTACGACAACCGATGAATGATCGCAGCTCGACAATCACCAGGCAAGACTGTTCTCTTCCTGTTGGGAACACTTCAGCGGTCAGGGGCATTCAGCCTCTGATCTTCGGGTAAGCATTCTCCAAGGCGGTCTTCACGACACATGACAGCGCAGAGTCGCTGAGCAGAGACTAATAGCCAAGTTCCGCACACATGAGGACGGTCTTAACAGGGATCTTGGGTTCATGTCACACTATTTGAAACCCGCTTGACTTGCCTGGGCTTGCAACATCTTGTTTACTGTCCTGTCTGGAGACAATACACATCTCTTTAACCTATGCTAATGCTACCTCTGCATTTTCTGCACCTTTAAGACTTGGTTAGCTGTAAAGATTCGCATGCTAATCAGTATCCTGTAAACTGAGTGTGTGCCTTTATATTGATGAGGATAGGGCATGGATGTTGTCTATATGGACTTCAGTAAGGCCTTTGACAAGGTCCTTTATGGCAGACTGGTGCAGAAGGTGAAATTACATGGGATCAGAGGTGAGTTGGCAAGGTGGATACAAAACTGACTCAGTCAAAGAAGACAGAGGGTAGCAGTGGAAGAACGCGTTTCTGAATGGAGGACTGTGATAAATGGCATTCCTCAGGGATCAGTACTGGAACCTTTGCTGTTTGTAACATATATATAAATGATTTAGAGGAAAATGTAACTGGATTGATTCGTAAGTTTGCTGACGACACAAAGGTGGGTGGATTTGCGGACAGCAATGAAGACCATCAGACGATACAGTAGGAAAGAGATCGGTTGGAGACTTGGGCAGAAAGATGGCAGATGGAGTTTAATCCAGACAATGTGAGGTGACGCATTTTGGAAGGTCTAATTCAGAGGAAATATACAATAAATGACAGAACTCTTAAGAGTATTGATAGGCAAAGGGATCTGGGTGTACGGGTACACAGGTCATTGAAAGTGGCAATGCAGGTGGAGAAACTAGTCAAGAAGGCATACGACATGCTTGTCTCCATTGGCTGTGGCATTGAGTTTAAAAAGTCATGTCGCATGTTTATAGAACTTAGTTAAGCCACACTTGGAATATAGCGTTCAATTCTGCTCATCACAATACCAGAAGGATATGGAGGCTTTGGAAAAGTACAGAAAACAATTATCAGGATGTATGGAAGGCATCAGCTATGAGGCAAAGTTGGCAAAACTTGGTTTGTTCTTTCTGCAACAACAGAGATTGAGGGACAATCTGATAGAAGTCTGCAAGATTTTGAGAGGCATGGACAGAGTGGATAGTCAGAAGCTTTTCCCAGGATGGAAGAATCAGTTACTAGGGGGCACGGGTTTAAGGTGCAAGGGCAAGGTTTAAAGGAAATGTACAAGGTAGATTTTTTACGCAGAGGTGGTGGGTGCCTGGAACTCGTTGCTGGAGGAGGTAGTGGAAGCGGATATGGTCATGACTTTTAAGGGACATCTTGACAAATACATGAATATAATGGGAATGGAGGGATACCGTCCCCAGAAGAGTAGGGGCTTTAGTTGAGACAGGCAGCGTGGTCAGTACAGGCTTGGAGGGCCGAACGACCTGTTCCTATGCTGTAATTTTCTTTGTTCTTTGTTCAAAGGTCTGAAGTCATACACCAATTGACTCAAGAACATGTTTTTCCCTGATGTTGTCAAACTTTTGCATGGATTTACCTCGCATTAAGCTGATCTTCCTCTACACCCTAGCTGTGATTGTAACGCTACATTCTGCGCTGTCTTGGTTCCTTCTCTGTGAATGGTATGCTTTGTCTGAATAGCACACAAGAAATACTTTTCACAGTATGTTAATACATGTGACAATAATAAATCAAATCAAATCAAATCAAATCAAAAGATGTATAAGATTGGGGATTAGCAGGGTAAATGACTAGGAGATAGGGGTAGGCCTGAGTAAGTTGTTGAGTCAGTGCAGACTTGATGGACCAAATGGCCTCCTTCTGTATTGTACGGATTCTATAATTTTATTTCTATAATGTTACACATCTGTTGACTCATGATGACTTGCTGTTAGTTGTCTCACAGAAATTAATACAATAATTCATAAAATATTATCTAGATTTCTCAGGGATTCCACACCATATGCAATATAAGTGTTTTGGACATAACAGCAGCTGATGTGGGACTGGAAACAGACCTGTCCACATGTGATCATAAAGGAACACATGGACTGAGAGTAGGGTCAGTTGTGGACTGGACAGAAACCTGTGTAGAAATGTACATGGAGTTAGCCCCTAGCTTGGACTTTATCTACATAGTTATGTGTTCAGACTCAGAACCTGTTTGTGAGATCTATTGAACAGCACATACAGCAACAGTTATCACACTTAACTAGCATAGAACATAGAACATTACAGCGCAGAACAGGCCCTTCGGCCTTCGATGTTGCGCCGACCAATATAAAAAGCAATGACCCTCCAAACTAAACCATTCCCCTCTCTTCCATATACTTATCAACTAACCTCTTAAACGCCACCAAACTTGGCGCATCTACAACTGCTGCAGGCAGGGCATTCCACTCCCTAACCACCCTCTGGATAAAGAACCTACCTCTGATATCCGTCCTATAACTATCACCCCTTAATTTAAAGCTGTGTCCCCTCGTGCTAGCTTTTTCCATCCTAGGAAAAAAGCTATCACTGTCCACCCTATCTAAACCTCTAATCATCTTATATGTTTCGATTAGGTCCCCTCTTAGCCGCCTCTTTTCTAACGAAAACAACCTCAAATCCCTCAGCCTCTCCTCATAAGACCTGCCCTCCATACCAGGCAACATCTGGTAAACCTCCTCTGTACCCTCTCCAATGCCTCCACATCTTTCTTATAATGTGGGGACCAGAACTGCACACAATACTCCAAGTGCGGCCATACTATCCTCCAATACATTTTAACAACTGTTGGTTAATGTAATACTAATTTTAAAACTGCAGATGAAACTGATTTAAAATGTTCTAGAACACTGAGATGTACTGTGTACAATTGTGGTCACCCTGTTATAGAAAGGATATTATTAAACTAGAAAAAATGGAGAAGAGATTTATTAGGATGCTATCTGGACTTGATAGTTTCAGTTATAAGGAGAGGTTGGATAGACGGGGACTTTTTTCTCTGGAGCATAGAAGGCTGAGGAGTGATCTTATACAGGTCTATAAAATAATGAGGGGCATAGATTAGTTAAATAGTCAATATATTTTCTCAAAGGTAGATGAGTCTAAAACTAGAGGGCATAGGTTTAAGGTGAGGGGGAGAGATATGAAAGGGTCCAGAGCAGCAATTTTTCGCACAGAGGGTGGTGAGCGTATGGAATAAGCTGCCAGAGGTAGTAGTAAAGACAGGTACAATTTTGTCTTTTGAAAAGCATTTAGATAGTTACATGAGTAAGATGGGTAAAGAGGGATATGGGCTAAATGCAGGCAGTTGGGACTAGCTTAGAGGTTTAAAAAAAAAGGCATATTGGACAAGTTGGGCCAAAGGGCCTGTTTCCATGCTGTAAACTTCTATAACCCTATGATTAATATGAATCATTCTCAAGCTGTTAATCATGAGTGATTAACATGAGTCATAAAAGCACACATAGGATCAGGAGTAAGTCATATGGCTTCCTTGTAACTGCTTTGTCATGCATCAAGCTCATAACCTTCTACCTAAATTCAATATTTAGAGCCCTTATTGTTGAATCCAAAAATCTACTAATCTGAGTTTTGGTTATGTTCAGCAGCTAAAATCCACAACCCACGTGGATAGAGAATTCCAAACTTGAGTAAAGGGATATTTTCTCACTACACTCCCAAATGACCAATTCTTGCTCTGAAACTCTTGCCACTTCAGCATCTCAACATTGACTGTGTCAATCTTCTAACAATTTTTTATGTCTCCATAAGATCACCTTGTTCATTCTGCTCAATCCTTCCTGAGAAGATAATTGTCTTATCCCACGAATCAATCTCATTGGTAATACACTGTTTGAACCTTAAACCAGCAAGGCTTAAATGGGCCTGGATAAAACTACAATATCACCTTCAGAATGAGCATGTCCCTGAAATTTCTTCCCCAAGTCTTGTCCATATCGACCCTAGTGAGAAGACACTTGATATCTGTGTGCGTCTCAAGAACATTCACAACCAGTGGGCAGCTCAGGCTTCAGAGCATCGAACCAACATTGGCAACTCATGAGTTTATGGATTTATTTCGTCTGATTTTATGTGTAAATTATATTAGTGATGCCAATTTTAAGAGAAGATATTTTGGAGCAGATGTTCACCTGAGGAGTCTGATATAACTCAAACCAAAATATGCAGATCTGTCAGTCCCTGATGTTGCTCAATTAAGTGTTGAACTGTGCCAAGTTTCAGGAGAAGCCCAAACTTTGCACATCAATCTCTCCAAATGCTCACAATGCCACCCCATAAAAACATTCAATTGTTCAAAGATTCCAATGCCAACTGTCTAATGCCAGAAGAATTATTCTTCTTTAATAATTAAAAGAATTAAAGAAGATTCTTTAATCTTCTTACATTAAAGAAGATAAGTTCAAAATAAATTAGAATATGATATAGGAACTGGAGAAGACCACATGGATTGTAGACCCAGCCCTGCCATTCAATATGACCTTGGGCTTCAACTTTCACAGCCATTCCCCACATTCACTGATTCCCTGAGAGACCAAAAATCTACGCCATCTTTAAAATATATTTAATGCTGAGTATTCACAATCCTCTATGATCCTGCACTCCAAGGATTCATAACCCCAAATAAAGAAATTACTCCCCATCTCTGTCCTACATGATTCATCTGTGACTCATGCAGTTATTCTAGATCCCTCAGCCAGTGGAAACAACCTCTCAAAGTCAACCCTGTCAGTATCCTTCAGAATAGGAGTAGGGGTACACCATTTGGCCCTAATGAGTGTGCTCTTCTATTCAATTAGGTGATCATTAAACATCTACCTCAATCCCACTTTCCCACACTACCCCCATATTCCTTTCTCTCATAAATATTCAGAAATCCATTGATTTCCTGTCTTAAAAATGATCATGGAATTTCCTCTAGCATGTTTCAATGAAATAATTGCTCATTTTTATGAGCTTGAGAAGGTACATCCAATTTACTCAACCTCTCATCATAAAAGAACTTTCTCTTCCCAGACACCAATTTAGTGAATATTTACTGCACTGCTTCCAATACAAGTATACCCTCTCTTAAACAAGCTGCAAACAGTATTTCAAATGTGATCTCACTAAAATCCCATATAATTTTAACAAGATTTCTTTAATCTATCTTCCAATCCCCTTGAAATAAAGGTCAACTTGGCATTTGCCTTCTTGTTGTACCTGCATGCTATCTTTCTACGTGCTTTATACAAGCACACCCAAGTCCCTTGAAATGTCAACACTTAGAAGTTTTGAGCCTTTTAAAAAAACATTCTGCTTTTCTTAGGACCAAAATGAATAACCTTACACTTCCCCACATTAAACTCCATCTGCCATCTTGTTATCCATTCACTTAACCTGTCTATATCCGTTCACAGCCTCTGTGTCCTCCCAGTTTACATTTTTACCTCATTTTGTATCATCAATAAACATGAATATATTAGCGCATTTTGTGTTGTCCCATGAGACAAATTTAACTGCTAACTTTGTTCTATTCTAAGATTGACATTCCAGGAACTGAAGTTTTAAATGGACAGTGAGAATGAATGGGAAATTTTTAAAAATGTGACTTTTGTTTTTGGGACAGGTACCTCTCAAGCTCAAGAGAACATCTCAAGGCTCGGGAGGTGCTTAACTTTGCAACGGTCAGTTACTGTTTCAGCAGTCGATCAAAAAGAAAACCTGGATCCTGCAACCCGATAATCCACTGGGCATGCAAAGTATTCCAAGCCAGAGAAGATATGCCACACATAATAGGAATCACCATACACTCAATTTTCATTTTCTTTTATTATAAACTTTATAACCACAGAAATTTTATCCTTCAGTTTCGTCAAATGGCTTCAGAACATAAAAATAAAATCAAGTCAGGACTATCGTCTTCTGAACTTTGTAGTGAAATGTTGCTTCTTAACTAAGTTATCAATAATTATTTTGCATAAAATTTAGTTTTAATGGTCGAATAGCCAGAGCAGACCATTTGATTTCTGATTATGACCAGTTCCTGCCTTCTCCCCTCACTACCAGTCTCTCTTTTCCAAGTCTGCAACTTGGCTGCTGAGGATACCTTTTGCAAGAATAGGCACCTCTTTCTAGTGATTTATTTTGAGCCATGTTATTCTCTATTGTCTGTGTTCAGTTTATTAATTAAAGAACAAAGGAGCAGGACGCCATCGATCCCCTTAACCCTATTGGCTTTGGCTCGCTGGGCTTAGGTGAGAGCAGGTTTAAGCAGAATGTGCTACTGGTTTTCAGTTGCGTTCACACCTCCAAAGGTGTTCCTGACAATGGCAGGGATTACGGAAGACGCCTCACCTGCATACGGTGTCATATGTGGGAGTTCCTGGAGGCAAGACCTCTCCCGAAAGTCCATTTATGCGTCAAATGTTTGGAGCTGCAGCGTCTGAGGGCTCGGGTCAAGCAACTAGAGCGGCGATTGGAAGATGCATTTTTAGTCTGGAAGAACAAGGCAATCATGGAAGGGAGGCAGAGTAAGGTGGCGGACCTGGAGCCTAAGCAGGGGGGTAACCTGATCCTTACAGGTGGATTACTGTAAGGAAGGGGAAAAAGTCCAAAGATTTTCCCAGTGGCAGCCCCCCAAAATACCGAGGGCAGAGGGGTAAAAAAGATAAGGCAGAAGGACCAGAGTACCTCAAAGGGGAGGAAAGGGGCTAGAAGGGAGATAGTGGTGGGGGATGGGAGGGTTAAAGGAATAGATAGGCGCTTCTGTGGTCAAAGGCGGGACTCCAGGATGGTAGTTTGCCTCCCTGGAGCAGGGTTGCAAGATGTGTCTGACAGGGTAGAGGGCATTTTTGAAGGGTGAGGTGATCCAGGCTGATGTGATTATTCACGTAGGAGAGAAGGATGTAGGAAGGAAGAGCAGGGAGGATATATGAAGGCAGTTCAGAGAGTTGGGGGGTAGGCTGAACAGCAGGGCATCCAGGGTGGTGATCTCAGGGCTGCTTCCAGGGCCAAGTAATTGCGGGGCCAGGAAAAATGAGATCCTACAGTTGAATGCATGGCTGAAGGACTGCTGTAGAGCAGAGGGTTTCATATTTGTGGATAACTGGGAAGTCTTTGTGAAAGAAGGGCACCTGTATAGAAGGGACGGGGAACACTTAAATGGGAAGGGCGTGAATATCTTAGCTGGGAGGTTAGCTGGAGTGTTTTGGCAGGATTTAAACTAATATGGAGGGGGGAGGGGCTGAGACTGATAGCTCGGTAGAGAGTGAGATGGGAGATAGAGTAAGCTTGGATGAGAAGAAATACACCAGGGAGAAGGAGGTTCCGAGTGGGCTTGGAGATCTGGAGTGTGTCTGTTTCAATGCGAGGAGCGTAACAGGAAAAATGAATGAACTTAGGGCCTTAATGTTTGCGAGGAACTTGGATGTGGTTGCAGAGACGGAGATGTGGTTAAAGGAAGGGGAGCAGTGGCAGCTGAACATTCCTGGGTATAAGTGTTTCAGGCGTGACAGAGAAGGGTCCAGAAGAGGTGGAGGAGTGGCATTGTTAGTTAGGGAGAGCATCACAGCGGTGCAGAGGAAGGACAATTCAGAGGAGTTAGGAGTGGAGTCGCTGTGGGTGGAGTTGAGGAATAAAAAGGGGGTGATTACTATGCTAGGGCTGTACTATAGGCCACTCAACAGCCCGCCGAAGAAGACATATGTAAAGACATTTTGGATAGGAGCAGAAAGAACAGAGTCGTTATAGTGGGAGATTTTAATCTCCCTAGGGTGGATTGGAAAGTACATAGAGCTGGGGGTTTGGATGGGGAGGAATTTGTAAAATGTGTACTGGAAGGATTATTGGAGCAGTATGTAGCTAGCCCGACTAGAGAAGGGGCTATATTGGATTTAGTTCTGAGTAATGAGCCAGAGCAGGTGGTTGATGTTGTAATAGGGGAACATGTGGCTAACAGTGACCACAATTCTGTCTATTTTAGGATACAGATGGAAAAGGATGCTTGTTGCCGAGGGACAGGGTGCTGAATTGGTGGAAGGCTAACTACGGTCGGATTAGGCAGGAACTTATGGAAACTGATTGGGAACGGTTGTTCAAGGGTAAGTCCACGCTGGGCATGTGGGACTTTTTCAAGGGAATACTGAAAATGTTGCAATAAAGATATGTGCCGGCCAAGAGGAAAGACAGGAAAGGTAGGATTAGAGAGCCGTGGATTACTAGGGATATCGAGGACTTGGTTAGGAAGAGAGGCGTATGTTAGGTCAAAGCAGCTGGGAATGGAGAGAGCATTGGAGAAATATAGAGAGAATAGGAGGGAGCTCAAACGGGGAGTTAGAAGGGCAAAAAGGGGGCATGAAATGATTTTGGCGGATAGGATTAAGGAAAATCCAAAGGCTTATTACTCCTATGTTAGAAATAAAAGGGTGGTTAGAGGAAAAATCGGACCTCTTAGGGATAGAGCAGAGGAACTGTGGTTAGAGCCCAAGGGAATGGGGGAGATCCTGAATGAATACTTTGCGTCGGTATTCACGAAGGAGAAAGCCTTGTTGACCGGTCCCATCTCTGAGGGAGCTGTAGACTAGTTGAGGGAAATATCAATACTGAGGGAAGGAAGTGTTAGAGCTTCTAGGTAGCATTAAAATTGATAAATCTCCGGGGCCTGATGGCATATATCCCAGGCTGTTTACTGAGGCACAAGGTGAAATTGCTGGGCCTCTGACGCAAATCTTTGTCTCTTCTTTCGACACAGGTGAGGTTCCAGAGGACTGGAGAATAGCTAATGTTGTACCGTTGTTTACAAAGGGTAGTAGGGATAACCCTGGAACTTATAGGCCGGTGAGTTTGACGTCAGTGGTAGGGAAGCTATTGGAGGGGATTCTTAGAAATAGGATGCATAGGCACTTAGAGTGTTGCAATTTGATTAGGGATACGCAGCACGGATTTGTTAAGAGGAGGTCGTGTCTTACGAATCTGGTAGAATTTTTTGAGGTGACGAAAATGGTTGACGAAGGGCGAGCCGTTGATGTCGTCTATGTGGATTTCAGTAAGGCGTTTGACAAAGTCCTTCATGGGAGGTTAGTTGAAAAGGTCAAGGCTAATGGGATACAAGGACAGGTAGCTAGATGGATAAGTAACTGGCTTGGTAATAGGAGACAGAGAGTAATAGTGGAAGGATGTTTCTCTAGCTGGAGGTCGGTCACTAGTGGTGTGCCGCAGGGCTCGGTACTGGGACCTCTTCTATTTGTAATATATATAAATGACTTGGAAGAGGGAGTAAGTGGAGTGATCAGCAAGTTTGCAGACGATACAAAGATGGCTGGACTTGCAGATAGTGAGGAACATTGTCAGGCAATGCAGCAGGATATAGATAGGCTGGTAGCTTGGGCAGACAGATGGCAGATGGAATTCAATCTGGATAAGTGCGAGGTGATGCATTTTGAGAGAAAGAATGTAGTGGGGAGGTATATGATAAAGGGTAGACCTATTAGGAGTATAGAAACGCAGACGGACCTGGGGGTGCAGGTCCACAAGTCTCTGAAGGTGGCAGAACAGGTGGAGAAGGTTGTGAAGAAAGCATATGGTATGCTAGCCTTTATAGGAAGGGGTACAGAGTACAAGATCTGGCCTTTAATCTTGCAGTTGTATAAAACATTGGTTAGACCTCATTTGGAATACTACATCCAGTTCTGGTCGCCTTACTACTGGAAGAACGTGGAGACTCTGGAGAGAGTGCAGAGGAGATTTACCAGGATGCTGCCTGATATGGAAGGTCTGAGTTACGAGGAGAGGTTAGGCAAATTGGGGCTGTTTTCCTTAAAAAGATGTAGACTTAGAGGAGATCTAACAGAGGTGTACAAAATTATGAGGGGTAGAGATAGAGTAAACAGGGTTAAGCTTTTTCCTAGGATGGACTCAAAAAGCACGAGGGGTCATGGGCTTAAGGTCAGGGAGGTAAGGTATAATTTGGATGCTAGAGGGAGTTTTTTTTCCACACAGAGGGTGGTAGGGGTATGGAACACACTGCTAAGTAAAGTGGTGGAGGCAGGCACTCTGGAGTTATTTAAGAGATACTTAGATGGGCACATGAACAGAATGGGAATGGAGGGATATAGAAAACTGATTTAAAATAGGGATCATGAGCCTTGGGAGTCCCTGGAAAGTGTGTAAATAGATGATGATATTGATGTACTTGTTTTTATCCTACAGGTGCTTTGGTCCACCTTGTTGTCTAACAAGGGGCATATACACGATGGGTCGTGAGAGGGCTGCTCTTGGATTTTTTTTGAGAGTATCCTAATGCTTCACATCGTTAGTGTACGCTTGACCTGGACCATTTGATGGGCAACATGACAGCTCAGTGACTATTGCTGTGCTGTGCAGATACGTAGATTTGGGCCTGTGTCTGTGGGAGTTTGCGCGTTCTCCCTGTGCTTGCCTGGGTTTTCTCCAGGTATTCCAGTTTCCTCCCACATCCCAAAAGATGTACTCTTAGGCTAATTGGCAGAACAAATTCTCCCTAAATTGTCTCAAATTTGGTTTCAATCCATAGATCTATAAAAAATAGATAGGAATCACAGGTAGAGGTAGGATAAATGAGGTGGTAGCACATAAGCAGGTGAAGGCAAGAGATGTGATGCAGGTTTATTTCATTAAAATAAATATCTCCAAAAGCTTCTCATGCTACATATCGTGCATTGAGTTGTTTAAATTACAAACACAATTTTCAAAATATAAATAAAGTTAAATTTCTCCTGATCCTGCAGGAGTTAATGACATTTACATTTGGGCAGAGCTTTAAGAAGCAGTAATTCCATCTTGCTTCATGGCTACTTGGATAAATAATCACACATTTCCCTGAATGGTCCATCAAGAATTACAGAATCCATTTTAAAGTTCTCCTGTTATTTTACGATGATGTTTCTTGCACACAACTGTCACCAGCATTAATATAATGAGAAATTCAGTGACAAGGAGAGAGACAAGTGACCATCGAATTCTTGTCTGTGCTTCAGGAGTTTCCAATTCTGAGAAAAAGGAAAATAACTGTTGGTGGTTTCAGCTTTAACTTCATTTTTTTGGTTCATGGTTTAAAATACAATGAAAGAACAGTTTTAAGAATCCAATTTATGATTTTTTTACAATGGATAGTGTAATAAGACCCTAAATCAGGAACAATATTTAACAGAATATAACACCTTTAACACTGAAAAAACATCCCAAAGCAGCAAGCAAAGAAAAGCACTTGATGTTATATCATGTCATTCATGATTGCAAAGCAATTTACAACCAATGAAGTATTTGAAACTCAGGTCATTAGTGTAATGCAGGGAGAACAGAGGCAATATGTGCAAAACAAGCAAATCTCCCACTCATCTGACAAAAGGAGCAGTGCCCCAAAAGCTAGTGGCACTTGCAACCAAATAAACCTGTTGTACTTTAACCTGGTGTTGTGAGACTTCTTACAACAAGCTCCACCTGACTCAACAAGATTGGTGCTAAAGGGAGACATGAACACACAACCACCTATCACTGACGGATGATATCTGCAAAAGGAAATATTGGATGGGAAGGCACAATAATAAAATCTATGTCTTTGACTAATCAAAGGGAAATTTTAAAGGAGAGGGGGGGATAGAAGGAGTAGGGTGATAGGGAAGGAGTTTGCCAGCAGCCAGAAGTAGTAAGTTAGGAGTAGAATTCTTAATTTTGAAGGTTCCAGATACAAAGAGAGATAAGGCCACAAAAAAAAAAAAAGACTAGAAACAAGAATTTTAAATCTGAGGCACTGTGGTGATGAAGGCCAGTGAGCATTGGGTGAAAGTTCATAGAATTATTGAGCCACTACAGTAGAGAATGAGGCCATTCGTCTCAAGTCTGTACTGTCTCTGAAGACCATCCACCCCAGGCCGTCCCCTTGCACATTTACCATGGTTCATCCACCTAAGCAAGATATCTTTGAACCATAAAGAAAACCATGCAGACAGGGGGAATTTGCAAACCGCAAAGAGACAGACACCCAAGGCTAGAATTTAACTCGGGTCCCTGGCACCATGATGTAGCAATGCTAACGACTGTGCCACTCATTGGGTCTCAGACCAGGATGGGATAAAGGATAGGAGTTTTGGAAGGGCTGGAATTTATATAGGGAGCAGGATTCCAAAATCGCAAAGAGGGAGAGAGAGTGATGGAGAGACAACAAGAAACATTGCAGTATTCTAGTCACAATTGTCTAGAGTCAAAAGGTATTTAAAAGCAAAAAAAAGTTTGTTAAAAATCACAAATTCAAACATGCAGCTGTTCTTTCATGATCTTGGAAACTGATAAATATCAATAAAATCAGCCGTTTAGACTTATGATACTGAAATAGAAGCTATATGAAAATAAGAATCAATTTGTAGAAGGACTATTTCTGTTTTTAGCAACCAAAACTGTGACACATCACTCACAGAAACCTGGGGGACAAACTAGAAAAATGCAGCTGGTTCCTACATTTCATGTCAATTCATTGTTCTCCATTAAGGTGTAGTAATTCAGCACTGCATTACAAGACAACATGAGCTTCAGAATATAGAGTGTGTCAGATATACAAGTGAACCTACCTTTAGAAAGGCCAAATGTTCGAGAGACTGATTGATGTAGTACATCATTCCTTAATCTAAATGTGTAGTTAGAACTTCTATTGGCATCACTGACTTCCAGAATACTCTGCAGTGAATAGAGACCATCTCCACTTTGCTGGTATAAAGTCTCAGACAATGGAGAAATATCCTTGTTTTCGTCATTGTACCAGGAAACGGAAGCTTTGGGATAACCTTGGGATTCAAATTTGAACACTGTCCCAGAAGGTCTCAGATGAATAGAAAAATCAGGTTCCTTGTAAAATGCTGCAGGGCAAATGCAGACAAGTCGTCAGAAACAAGAAATAAACAAAATTATGCCAACTAGGGTCTCCCCCATTAATTACCATAATTGAATGCAATAAAAAAAAAAATGTTCAAATGACAAGTCTGAGTACAAACAGATCAGTGACAGTTAGTGATCAATTTGTAAAGATGTTTAAACCACAAATTAATAATGTAGCCATAACATTACTATAATATCCAACAGGCTGCTGTTAGAGCAGATTCAGTATTGAGTAGAATACTGTTCAGCAGTTTAGATTGCCACTGATGGACATTAAGATATAGTCAAACAGGGTTAAAATCAGCTACTCATGTTCAATTGGAACTGACTTTTTATATGGTGACAGCACCCCAGCAGACGAAATGACCTATAACTGCTGAATGGGCTGCCTGTAACTCTTCTTGAAAATAAAGAGAGTCTCTGAGCAGCTGGCTGAGTGTGCTGTTTTTTAATGTTACCCAGTCACTCGTTAGACTGATGGGCACAAATATCAACTTGTGATTTCACAACTACTCCCATGACTCCGGATTACTATCCTCCCAGCCAGAACTGGCAGCTTCTGAACTCAATTTTATCAATCTAGCAGATGGGAAAATGTAAATGAGTTTTAGGAAATTGGATCTGATCATTAAATCCACAAGATTCACCACATTTCACTGGAATTCTATCATGAGATTTAGAATACAAATTGAAGCATGTGTTTACTCCTTCCATTCCTGATATTTTCCCTCCCCTTGCTCCTGTAAGAGTTTGAAGCTTTGCTGGGGTAAACAGTGTCATGTTCAATTAGTTAAATCATCATCATTCATATACGCAACTCTCAATATTCACCTATGATGGCTACATCAGCTTAATGATGTCCAATTGGTAAAGTGAACAGCCAATAGGGGAGTTTCCACCTTAAGAGACATGGCAAGGTCAGCCAATACCCTGTTGGGAGTAGAGAGGAGCTAAACCCTGTGACAATCCACTTGGTCTGTACTGCTTACTTTAGACACTCACTCACTGGATCATTGCAGGTTACCAAGAAGCATGATTTTGATATACAGCACAGAGACCCAAAAAAATAGAAAGAAGTACCAGCAAATATTAGAGACAGCGTGTCGTGGCCACCTCCCTTTGTATTACTGACAAAGCACTTGTATTGTCCAGCATCCTCTGCTCTCACTCCTTCCAGCTTCATTGAGGCATTCCCGTGTTTTAATTCCTCATGGAATAAGCTTGTCCTCCCCGAATAACGAGAGCTTTGGTGACTCAGTTGCTCTTTCCCATAATAATAACTAAAAACAACTTCCTCAGTCTCGACTCGTTGCCAATTGATGACCAATCCATCGAGTGACGATTTATCCTGAACTGTAAAGCTACATCCCAGCACTGTATACTGGCCATAGATAGCAGTCACTGGGGTCTCTGAGGTATAAACCCTAAATTCAGCTGTGAAGAAAAAAAAAAGCGAATATAGGAGGTTTATTGCAAAAATCAGTTTAAGGACAGTTAATCTGACCATATTTAACCTTGAACACATCAAAAAAAACAAACAAACTGCAAATTATTTCTCTGCTTTCTCTCTTCTCTTCTCCCCTTCCTCTGATGGAAGGATATTTCCTGATACGTTGTCTCACCGATTCACTCAACAAGCTCACCTGAACGTTACAGGAACTGAACTGGTCAAGGTCATTGCCCAGCAATCAGGACAGGACCCAAAATCCATCTTTTTAAACTTACTGTAGCCAGAGGACTCCAGGCTTCCCGTTCCCTTGCAGTCCAATTCAATCCTGCCCCAATTTAAAATTTGTTAGGACAGACTATGCAACAAGTCTAGTATCTCCTTGTGTGCGTGCCTGGTGTCAAAGCAGGGTCTCTGTCCATCCTGAGGGAGGACAGAAAGTTTGGAAATTGATGGGAATATTAAAATAAACATGGAATGCTGAGAGAGGACAAGGAGCAGATAAATAACTTCCACACATGTGACAGAGGGTACCAAAAGCCCAAATATAAAATCAATATAATAAATATTAGCTGAATAACCATGAATGTACTAACACCATTGAAGGAAAGAGTAATGATTGAAATGCCTGATACAGGGGGATTGGACTGGATAATTGGTTAAATATTGGTCTCTCAACTCTGCGATTAGGGATGAATCCAATCCAAGTTGAGAATCTTCATGAATCGATACCATTTGCAGAATTTTAACCGTTTCCCCTCCAGATCCCACTGACCACGAACGCGATATAAAACTGCCCCAAATTAGCAATCTCACTTCAAGTTTCACAGGCTGAGTAAGATCATTGGAGGGAAAATGTTTGAAATGCTCTAGACTGATTAGATTGAACATAGAAAAAAACAAGATGCCGGAAAAGCTCAGCAAGTCAGACAGCATCTACTTTTAGCTTGTGTGCCTTTGGTCAGAGTTCCGATGAAAGATCACTCGACCCGAAGTGTTGACTGTTTTATTCCACAAATTATTCAGAAATTCAGCAACTTGAGTTAAAATGTTCAGCTCCCCTACATAGACCGCCCTCTCCTCAAAATTTAACCACAACATAAAAATCAGTAAAAAGCACAGAAAACGCCGAGCTCTTTTAGTAAACAGACACCAGGCTGTTTGTTCTCAAAATAATTTGGTAAATTTCCAACACAAGAACAATATTTGTGGAAAGTACCCACCAAAATTACCAGGCATTACAAATAAACATGTACTTGCTTTGGGCTAATCTGGTGAAAAGGACAGTTTAAACTGTGTAGATTATTTACTAAAATATGTCAGAGAATTCTTTAATTGAAAGACTTACCAAGAGTTGAACTAAATCCTGCCACGAGCAAAGCAGCAAGCAGGTTTGTCAAAACACTTTGATCACTTTTCATAATATTTAATCACTTATCGGACAGGGGCACAGCCGCCACCTGTAACTCCACTCACCACCTCCTCTCTCAGCTCTGTTCACTTACCCAGTTAATGGTTCTAATATAAAAAGTTACAAACTGGGCGGTCCCAGAGTCGTTATATCCCATGACGATTCACGTCATTGTGTGTATCGGAATCTCCATGGTGATTCTTAATAAGACTGGGGAGAAATGGAACTTCCACTTCCTCCGAAGTTTATCTGTGGTTCCGTCACAGTTTTCTACTGCGATATTTTCAGTGTAAATGCAGCCTCTGTGAAACATCGGACAGACTCCCAACAACATGATATAAAATCACCACAGACAGAAAATGAAAACGAGCTAATTGCCAGCAGCTAAAATCTGTGGAGAGAGAAACAGAGTTCATGTGCCACATTGTATACATACCAGCTAAAAGATGCATTGTAGCAAGGCTCCTTAGACAGCAATCTCCAACCCCAGGATATCGGGATGTGTTTAACACAAACTGCTGGAAACTAGGCATCAAAAACATCCTAATATTTGTTATTATTTACAGTTGTTTACCGGCTTCCATTAGCACATCGCTCCTTCCAGAACCATCTCGGAGTTTCTGTGATAAGGAAATGATGATGTATGTTAGCATTAGCATAATGAATATTAACCCTTCACAAACTACAGCGTCCAGATAGACTGATCACTGGATTTTAAATTTCAATTCAAATTTCATCATCTGCTGCTTTGTGATTCTTACCCTGGTGCTCGGGGCATTAGCCTGGGTCTCTGGATTACTGGTCAGTAACAACACTACTGTGCCACTGCCTCCTCCTTCATGTCAGACCCATTCCCCTGATGTTGGGGGGCAGTAACTCTCACCACCTTTTTTTTAAGGTCACTGACCATTTATCAGAATAAGGAGGAGTTTGAAATCTAACAGTATTTAACCAAGGGAGCATTGGCCCATATTCACTGTAAGTCCACCCAGTAAAAATGTATTTGGGGCCCAGAACCTCAAACTATTGTTTACGAGGTGCAGTGACCTCCCTGCCCCAATAATGTGGACAATCTACAATCACCTAGAAACCTAGTGGTGATCCTCCAAATCCAATGTGAAGAAAAGTGGCTCAACAATTACAATGTGCCCCGTATTGCAATGCTAATCAGACAGAACAGCTTCACTGGGCAGGACATGTCATTCTACTGCCAGACACCAGACCCACCGCTCTCTTCGGAATTTGGTCATGGTTTAGACGCCACCTGTCCTGCGCATGGCAGAGTTTTCAGGTCACACACTGGGTGTAATCACCATCATAGAACCTATTAAACCAGAGTGAATCATATCATGCTCGATCCTGTGAGACTGCCACCACCCCCCCTACCCATTCAACAGAAACATTTAACCCACGCTCACACCCACAGTCAGACCCAACCACATCAGTTTAAAGCTTGTTTTTAAGCATGTTCACCAACTTACACTGAATTATGGCAACACAGCAAGTTCAGCACGTGACCCAGATTTTAGAATCAATTTTTATATTTATTTGAGTCAGAAATAATAAAATATCATCTCAATTTTTAATGTATTTAGTTATAGAAACAGTGACCTGAGTAATATTTGATTTGTTTTGATGTATTATTGTTACATATATTAGTATACAGTGAAAAGTATTGTTTCTTGCACACTTTACAGACAAAGCATACCATTCGTAGAGAAGGAAATGAGAGAGTGCAGAATGTAGGGTGTGGAGAAAGATCAACTTAATGCAGGGTAGGTCCATTCAAAAGTCTGATGGCAGCAAGAAAGAAGTTGCTCTTGATGCATTTGTTGATACGTGACCTCAGAATTTGAATCTTTTTCCCAACAGAAGAAGGTGGAAGAGAGATTGTCCGGGTTCCATGGGGTCCTTGATTATACTGGTTGTTTTGCTGAGTTGGCGATAAGTGTAGACAGAGTCAATGATGGGAAGCTGCATGATTGATTGGGCTACATTCACGACCTTTTGTAATTTCTCACGGTCTTGGGCAGAGCAGGAGCCATACCAAGCTGCGATATAATCAGAAAGAATGCTTTCTATGGTGCATCTGTAAAAGTTGGAGACAGTTGTAACTGACATGCAAATTTCCTTGGTCTTCTTGGAAAGTAGAGGTGTTGGTGGACTTTCTTAGCTATAGTGTTGGTTGGGAGGGGGGAAATCAGGACTGGTTGATCTGGTTGATCTAAAAATTTGAAAATTTCGATCATTTCTACTTCAATCCCATTGATGTAGACAGGGGCATGTTCTCCTCTATGCTTCCTGAAGTTGATGACAATCTCCTTCATTTTGTTGACATTGAGGGAGAGATTATTATTCCCTGTATCTTTTCTGTACTCTGTCTCATTATTGTTTCAAATCCAACCCATTATGGTGGTGTCATCAGTAAACTTGAAAATTGAATTGGGGGGGAATTTAGCCACACAGCCATAGGTGTAGAAGCAGGATAGCAGGGGGAGGATAAAGGTGGGGATAGAAGACATGCATTGACAGAAATCGCACTGGCATGAAGCTATCCCACAACATACCAAGCAGTCACACTGAAATAAAACTCTGAAGATCTCATTAATGAGGCCAACGGGTAGCCCCCAAAACTGATCCCTCCTCCTTCCCATCTTTGAACCATTTGAGATTAAAATTCAGGCTTCCTGATTCCATCCTGTTGCCCACACCAAACATATTATGGTGCCACCACCATATTATTAGGGTCAGCAGGCTTTGTAACAGTATCATGCTATACTTTCATGAAATTATATAGCTAATTTGTAATTCCTTCCCATACCTGTACTTAATTCTTTCCATGTCCTTTCCTTCCAATCTCTACAGTGATACCAAACCCTCACCCTCAATTCTCTGAGCATCAGCAGCCAGTCTCCCAGGCTCCATGCTATGGAATTCCATCCCTAATCCAATCCTACTTTCAACTCCCATCCCCCTGTATGACCCTTTTTAAAACACAGAGCTTATCAAAGTTTTTGGTTAATGTTAACTTCTCTAGCTCATGTCTATGTGCCTCTGTAGCTACCTTTGTGACTTGTGTTGGAATGTTTATCCTTATTGAAAGCCTGATATACTGGTTCCTGTTGTACCAGTTTGTGTTGTTTAGTGTCTCACTGCATTGGATGATCCATTTTAGCTAGCCTAACCAATAGGACTCAAAAAAAATCCCATTTTGCTCTGTTCCTGTTATTTTGCTGTTGACTTAACAAATTTCCAGACCATCTCACTGCCCTGTTTTAGATAAATGCTGTCAGGCCAAGAACAAACATTCCTCTCAAATCACCTGACAAGATTAAAGAAAATAGCTGGTCTGCTTTAGACACGTGTACATCAGAAATGATGCGAACTTGAAAATTTGCATGTATGAAGAAATCAGATTGTCTGAAGGTCAGTGTTGAAGTAGTTCCACCCCACAGTCCACCTTCCCGAACAGAATCAGGGGACATTGATATAAAATAAGGGTCCCCTATTTAAGGCAGACAGGAAATTCATGTGTGCTATTGCAGACCAGAACACTGTATTTGCCTGATGAAGACGAAAGTCGAAAGCTAGCACATTTACTATCAAACAATAGGTTGGATTTAAAATTGGTGTTGCCAGACTCTTACTGGTATTACGCATTCCCAGAGTTTAGAAAGAGGTTGCTAGAGGTAGTGGATGCATTGACAGTCATCTTCCAAAATTCTGGAATGGTTCCTGAAGATTGGAAGATAGCAAATGTCAACTCACTATTTAAGGGAGGGAAAGAGAAAACAGAGAATTACAGAGTTATATCAGTAGTTAGGGAAATGCTGGAATCTTTTATAAAGGATGTGATGGGTAGACACTTGGATAATCATGATCTGATTGGGTGTAGTCAGCATTGACTTACAAATAGGAAATTATGTTTGACAAACTTGTTGTAAGATTTTACTAAATAATCTGACAAAGGAGAGTCGACGGACTGATTTCCAGAAAGCTTTTGGTAAAGCTCCCACAAGACCTGATTAGTAAAATAAAAGCACATGGAATAGGGGGTAAGATACTGACATGGAGTGAGGATAGGCTAACAGGCAGAAAAGAGAGAGCAAGAATAAATGGGTCATTCTTGCATGAGCAGGCTGTGGTGAATGGGGTACTGCAGGGATCAGTACTAGAGTCCCAGCTGTTCACAATATATATCAGTGATTTGGATGTGGGAACCAAATGTAATATTTCCAAGTTCACGGATGATATAAAGCTTGGCAGAAATGTATGGTGTGAGGAAGATGTAAAACAGGTACAGGAGGATTTGGACAGACAAGAACATAGAAAATGAAATATACTACGGAAAGGTGTAAAGTAATCCATTTTGGTAAAAGGAACAGATGTACTTCCTAAATGGTTAGAAATTCAAATGTGTAGATGTACAAAGGGGTCTGAGTGTTCTTGTCTATAAGTCATTGTAGGGTAATATGCAGGTGCAGCAAGCTATTAGGAACAAAGAACAAAGAACAAAGAACAAAGAACAACACAGCACGGGAAACAGGCCCTTAGGCCCAACGAGCCCACGCCGCCGTCCTAACGTCTTAATGACATATCCTTGACCTTAGGCTATGCCTATCGTTGAAGATTCCCATATAGGGACCAATATAGGGACAATTTGTTACCCAATCAGCCTAAGAGCACATTTTTGGGATGTGGGAGGAAACCGGAGCACCCGGAGGAAGCCCACGCAACCACGGGGAGAACGCGCAAACTCCCGCAGACACGGGCCCAAATCCATGTGTCAGCACAGCAACAGTGATAGTCTCTGAGCTGTCATGTTGCCCATCAGATGGTCCAGTTTAAGCATACACTGACAACGTGAAGCACTAGGCAACTCCTGAAGCAACCTCCAAGAGCAGCTCTCGCATGACATGCCACATGCATGCCCCTTGTTGGTCAACAAGGTGGACCGAATTGCCTGCGGAAACAAATAAGACTTAATTAAACATGCTAAAAAAAAACTAAGACATTCCCGAGATGAAACTAAAAGATAGTCTACTACTATTTGGTCCTCCCGATGTTCAAACAGTCCTGCTATATCCCTTTATCTGCAGACCGCTCATGTGGCTGTCCAAGAGACCCTTAAACAACCGTAGCATGCCTGTTCCCACCACCTTACTCAGCAGTACATTCCACACCCCCACTACCCTTTGTGTGAAAAACTGGCCTCTAATATTCGTCTTATACATAGCCCCCTGAGCCCGTGACCCCTCGTTCTATCCATTTCTAATGGTGGAAAAAGCTTACCACCATTTACTCTATCTATACCCCTCATAATCTTATATACCTCTAAAAGATCCCCTCTCAGCTGACGTCTTTCAAGGGAAAACAACCCCAATGTTTTCAATCTTTCCTCGTAAGACAGCCCTTCCATACCAGGCAGCATCCTGGTAAATCTCCTCTGCACTCTTTCCAGGGCCTCTACATCCTTCCTGTAGTACGGCGACCAGAACTGGACGCAGTACTCCAGATGAGGCCTAACCAACGTTCTATACACCTGCAACATCAGACTCCTACTCTTGTATTCTATACCTCTTCCTATGAAGGCTAACATACCATATGCTTTTTTTACCACATTCTCCACCTGTACTGACACCTTCAGAGACCTGTGAACTTGCACTCCCAGGTCTCTCTGCATCTCTATACTCCGGATAGTTTTACCTTTTATCCTATAACTCCCCTCTACATTATTCCGGCCAAAATGCATCACCTCGCATTTATCCTGATTAAATTCCATTTGCCATCTATCTGCCCAATCTAACAGCCTATCTATGTCCTGTTGTATTGCCTGGCACTGCTCCTCAGTCCCCGCCAATCCAAGTATCTTAGTGTCATCAGCAAATTTGCTGATCACACCACCTACCCCCTCTTCCAAGTCATTTATATACACACAAATAGAAGGGGTCCTAGTACAGAGCCCTGTGGCACACCACTAGTGACAGACCTCCAGTTGGAAAAAGAGCCTTCCACTACTACCCACTGTCTCCTCCTCCCAAGCCAGTTCTCAACCCATCTACATACCTGGCCCTGTATCCCATGCGCCTTAACCTTTTCTATCAGCCTACCATGAGGGACCTTATCAAACGCCTTACTGAAATCCATATAGACGACATCAATGGCTTGTCCTTCATCAACCGTTTTTGTCACCTCTTCAAAAAATTCCACTAGATTCGTAAGGCACGACCTCCCCTTAACGAAGCCATGCTGCGTATCCCTGATGAGATCGCAGCGCTCCAGATGCTCATACATCCTGTCCCTGAGAATCCTCTCCATTAGCTTACCTATAACTGAAGTCAAGCTCACCGGCCTATAGTCCCTGGGTTATCCCTCTGACCCTTTTTAAACAACGGTACTACATTTGCAATCCGCCAGTCCTCTGGGACCTCCCCTGTGTCCAAAGAAGAGACAAAGATTTGCGTCAGAGGCCCAGCAATGTCATCCCTCACCTCCCTTAGCAGCCTGGGATAAATACCATCAGGCCCCGGAGCTTTATAAATCTTTATGCTACCTAAAAGCCCCAACACTTCGTCCCTCGTAATGATTATTTCCTTTAACGGGTCCACAAATTCCTCATTAGAAAGTCTAATAGAATATTAACCTTTTTCACAGGAGTAGTGTAGTCTTGCTTCGATTGTATAGAAGCTTGGTTAGACCACACATGGAATACCGAGTGCAGTTTTGGTCTACTCACTCGGAAAGGATATTATTGCGAAGAGGGCATGCAATGAAGGTTTGCCAGGCTGGTTCCGGGTATGGTGGGACTGACTTATGAAGAGAGATTGGGCAATCTGGACTTGTATTCTCTGGAGTTTTAAAGAATAACAGGTAATCTCATTGAAACCTACAAAATACTTAAAGAAATAGACAGGGTTCTTGCAGATATTTCCGTAGGAGAGTCTAGAACCAGGAGGCACAATTTCAAAATAAGGGGGAAACAACTTAGGACTGTAATGAGGAGAAATTTCTTTACATAGAGAGTTGTAAATCTTTGGATTCTCTATCTCAGAGGGTTATGGGAGCTCAGCCACTGAATATGCTTAAGGTAGAGATTGATAGATTTCTGATTATCAATAATGTAAAAGGATTAGAGGGATTGTGGGCAGTATTACCCCCAGTCCCACATTAAACCTTGCTATTGCCAGATTTGTTTTATATCACACTCTCCCCTACTTTGTTTTCCTCTTTTGAGAGACTTCTCTATCCAAGCGAATATACTACATCCAATCATGGGCTCTTATCATAAAATTTAATCTTTCATGAGATACCTTGTTGGAAGCCTCTGGGAGTCCAAATACAACCAACTACTGGGTCCCCTCTATCCACTCTGGTTGAGACCAGAGGGTCTTCGGAAGGTGACATGATACCGTAGGAAGAGTAACATCTGACTTTTTTTGAAAGCTGCAGGTGCCTTTCATGAGAGACAAGCAGACATTCCTGATCTGAACATTCCAACACACTTCTGTTTAGTCTCCAACATTTCACTCTCTCTAAACATGACGTCCTCCAGAACAATACTTCCAGTGGGTTTAGTTGCATCAAGTTCAGTTCCTCGGTCACACCTCGTGCTTCCTAGTTTACGTATTAAACTACCACCTGATTTGTTCAAGTCCCACAAACACTTCCTACTCTAATTACATAGATTGATTTTAATAAAGGAATTTCTGGATGATTTGATGTGAGTGTTCCTGGAGTGGAGAATCCTGTCTGACAGCATTTCTAAATGGGCCTAACCAACCGAATATATAATAACGTATTGTTACAGGTAGATTATCGTCCTCTTTAAGACTCTTCAGCACTCAGTATGTCCAATTTGCATTGATATAAATTGCCATGTGTAGAAACATCTCATTTCCCATTGAACCAATACATTCATTCTGGCTTTGTATTTCATGACCTGATTGACTTTTCTATCAAACTGTTCACTGGTGGAGATAGTCTCTGATTCAGCAAATGGGATGACCCAGTAGCTGTTCACAGTCCTGCAGTAGTTGGTCAGTTTTAAAGATGACTGGGAAGGTTCAATGTTCAGTGTTGGGACTGATTATAAAGAAGAATTGCTAATCTAAATCTAAATCAGTGGCTATTAACTCTGGATAATTTTTCATATGATACATGTCTTTATGCCAAAGTCCAGCAGAATAAACTCCTGAAGAGTGCCCACTACCAATGTCTTACTACAAGTGACTATGACTCATCTTCCATTCCCCCATCCTGCAGTATAAATATTTCCCACATTCTATGCCTTTTAGCTTTGACAAACACCATTTGTATAAGAAGTCAGGTCACAAATAGCCAATTACCTTGAAAATACCTGGCGATGATCTTTGCGTCATCCATGGAAACGGGAGAGGTTGCGGAGGATTGGAGGATTGCGGATGTGGTTCGTATTTTTAAGAAAGGGAACAAGGATAATCCGGGAAATTACCCACCAGTGAGTCTGACCTCAGTGGTTGGTAAGCTGATGGAGAGGCTTCTGAGGGACAAGATTTATGAACATTTGGAGAAGTTTAGACTGATCAGAAATAGTCAGCATGGTTTTGTCATGGGCAGGTCATGCCTTACGAGCCTTGTTGAGTTCTTCGAAAATGTGACTGAACGCATTGATGAAGGAAGGGCAGTGGATGTAGTGTGCATGGACTTTAGCAAGGTGTTTGATAAGGTCCCCCATGCAAGGCTTCTTGAGAAGGTGAGAGGGCATGGGATCCAAGGGGCTTTGGCCTTGTGGATCCAGAACTGGCTTGCCGGCAGAAGGCAGAGAGTAGTTGTGGATGGGTCTTTTTCTGCATGGAAGTCAGTCACCAGTGGAGTGCCCCAGGGATCTGTTCTGGGACCCTTGCTGTTTGTCATTTTCATAAATGACCTGGATGAGGAAGTGGAGGCATGGGTTAGTAAGTTCGCCGACGATACAAAGGTCGGTGGTGTTGTGGATGGTCTGGAGGGATGTCAAAAGTTGCAGCGGGACATAGACAGGATGCAAGACTGGGCGGAGAAGTGGCAGATGGACTTCAACGTGGATAAATGTGTAGTAGTCCATTTTGGCAAGAATAATGGGATGAAGGAGTACAATATCAAGGGTAAGAGTCTTAGCTGTGTTGTAGAGCAGAAGGATCTTGGGGTCTGGGTCCATAGGACTCTTAAATCAGCCTCGCAGATGGAGGAAGTGGTCAAGAAGGCGTATGGTGTACTGGCCTTCATTAATCGAGGAAATGAGTTTAGGAGTCAGGAGGTAATAATGCAGCTCTATAAGACTCTTGTCAGACCCCAGTTGGAGTACTGTGCACAGTTCTGGTCGCCTCACTATAGGAAGGATGTAGAAGCTATTGAAAGAGTGCAGAGGAGATTTACAAGGATGCTGCCTGGATTGGGAGGCAGGCCTTATGAAGATTGGTTGAGGGAGCTGGGACTCTTCTCACTGGAGAGACGTAGGTTGAGAGGCGACCTGATAGAGGTTTATAAAATGTTGAGAGGAATAGATAGGGTGGATTCTCAGAGGCTATTTCCCCGAGCTGAAATGGTCACTACGAGAGGACACAGATTTGCTAGCACGAGGGGACACAGCTTTAAATTAAGGGGTATGAGTTATAGGACGGATATCAGAGGTAGATTCTTTACTCAAAGAGTGATTAGGGAGTGGAATGCCCTGCCTGCAGCTGTTGTAGATACGCCAAGTTTGGTGGCGGTTAAGAGGTTAATTGATAAGTATATGGAAGAGAAGGGAATGGTTTAGTTTGGAGGGGCATTGCTTTTTATTTTGGTCGGCACAACATCGAAGGCCGAAGGGCCTGTTCTGTGCTGTAATGTTCTATGTTTAAGGTGCAGGGAAGCAAATACAGAGGGGATGTTAGGGGTAGGTTTTTCATTCAGAGGGTGGTGAGTGAATGAAATCGGCTGCCATCAGAGGTGGTAGAGGCAAACTCACTGGGGTCTTTTAAAAGACTTCTGGATGAGTACATGGGAACGAATGGGATAGGGGATTGTAGATAGGTCTGGGGATTGGTAGATATATTTGTGATCGGCACAACTTGTGGGCCGAAGGGCTTGTTTGTGCTGTAGCGTTCTATGTTCTAATATATTAGAGAATTAGACAATACCATAATGTAGTTTATTGAATATGTTGTAATAATCGTTCATTGAGTTACTAAAAAAGAAAACATTGAAAAACTTCATATCAGTAAAACTCTTGCTATTTACTTCTCTTTTTAAAAGGGTAGCCTCTATTTTGGGGGTTGGTTTCATCCTGAACCCTCACCGAAGCCCACACCCAATATTCACAGGCGAATGGGTTTTGATAGAGATGAAAGCAGCTATTTGACTGCTTGGGGCATCACAGTCATTGAGACCAAAAAGTCAGCTCCACTCCGCCCACTATTGATGTCATCGCCCGGTGTCCCTGACAGCCACCGCCGGAGTGGGGGGGGGGGGGGGGGATGGCGGGGGCGGGGTCGGGACCGGGCCGGGGTCTAGGGTCGGGGTCGGGACCCGGGGTCGAGACCCGGGGGTCGGGACCCGGGGTCTGGGGTCGGGAGTCCGGCGTCTGGGGTCGGGGGTCCGGGTCGGGACCCGGGTCTGGGGTCGGGGGTCCGGGGTCGGGACCGGGGTCTTGGGTCCGGGTCGGGGTCTGGGCCGGGGGTCCGGGGTCGGGACCCGGAGTCTGGGCCGGGGTCGGGGGTCGGGGGTCCGGGGTCTGGGGTCCGGGGTCTGGGGTCCGGGGTCAGGACCCGGGGTCTGGGCCGGGGGTCCGGGGTCGGGACCCGGGGGTCGGGGGTCCGGGGTCTGGGGTCCGGGGTCAGGACCCGGGGTGTGGGCCGGGGGTCCGGGGTCGGGGGTCGGGACCCGCTCCCTGTCTTTGTTCTTGTTTCATTTTGAAGCCGGAAGCTGCAATTCCGGCATTCACCGGGGGTGGTGCTATCGGTGATATCTGCACATGTGCAGCAAGTGCTCCCCCTAGTGTTGTAACAGGCATACTGCAGGACTCAGCATCAGATACAGCAGCACAGTTAGACCATTCAGCCCATCGAGTACCCTCTGCCATTGGATCATAGCTAACATGCTCCTCCTGCCCTTTTTCCTGCCTTCTCCCCATAAACCTTCAACACATTACCAATAAAAAATCTGTCTAACCCCTTAAATTTACTCACTGTCCAAGCGTCCACTGCACTTGGAGGCAGCAAATTTGACAGATTCACAACTCTTTGGGAGAAGTAGTTTCTCCTCAACACTATTTTGAATTTGCTATTCATTATCCTAAGACTATGACCTGTCACCGTAGAATGCCCACAAGTGGAAAAGCAAATTGCGTGGAAAGTGGAAAATCTGCAGAGGGACCTGGATAAGCTGAGTCAGTGGGCGAGGACCTGGCAGATGGAGTATAACATTAGCAAATGTGAGGTTATCCACTTTGGTAGAAATAATAGTAGGAAGGAATATTATTTAAAGGGTGAAAAGCTGCAGCATGCTACAGTGCAGAGGGATCTGGGGATCCTTGTGCACAAATCGCAAAAACGCAGTCTGTAGGTGCAGCAGGTGATCAAGAAGGTGAATGGAACATTGGCCTTTAAAGCGAGGGAGATAGAATATAAAAGCAAGGAAGTCTTGCAACTGTGCAGGGCACTGGTGAGGCCACAGCTGGAGTACTGTGTGCAGTTTTGGTCCCCTTATTTGCAAAAGGATATATTGGCCTAGGAGGGAGTACAGAGAAGGTTCACAAGGCTGACACCGGAGATGAGGAGGGTTAGCTTATGAGGAGAGATTAAATAGACTGGGCGTGTACTAGTTGGAGTTTAGAAGGTCGAGGGGGGGATCTTATAGAGACTTACAAGATAATAAAGGGGCCAGATAGGGTAGAGGTAGAGTGATTCTTCCTGCTTAGAAAGGAAAACAGAACTAGAGGGCACAGCCTCAAAATAAGGGGGAGGGCAGTTTAGAACAGAGTTGCAAAGGAACTTCTTCACTCAAAGGGTGGTAAATCTCTGGAATTCTCTGCCTGTTGAAGTGGTGGAGTTACCTCATTGAATATATTTAAGTCACGGGTAGATAGATTTCTGATAGACAAGGGAATTAAGGGTTATGGGGAGAAAATAGGAAACTGGAACTGATCCACTTCAGATCAGCCATGATCTTATTGAATGGCGGGGCAGGCTTGAAGAGCTGGATGGCCTACTCCTGCTCCTATTTCTTATGTTCTTATATCTGTTCCGTGTCTACTTTATCCATACCTTTTATCATCTTGTATATCTCAATTTCATCACCCATCATTTTTCTCAACTCTAGAGAGTATAGGCCTAAACTGTTCTAGCTCTCTTCATACGACAAACCCCTCATATCTGGAATCAATCCAGTGAACCTCCTCTGAACTGCCTCCAATACCATTACATCTTTTCTCAAATAAAGGGACCAAAGTTGTGCATAATACTCCAGACGTGACCTCATCAATGTCCTGTATAGTTGCAACAATACTTCCTTACCTTTATATTCTATTCCTTTAGCTATAAATACAAACATTCCATTCATTTTCTTTATTATGTGCTGTACCTGCATGCCACTTTTCGGTAACTCATGCATAAGGACACCCAGATCCCTCTGCACCAGAATACCCCAAAGTCTCTGCCGTTTAGATAATAAGTCACCTTCCCATTTTGCATGACCTCACGCTTATCCACACATCACACTTATGATGTTGCCTCTGGCCATAAGTCACTCTGCTGGACACCTGGTCACTGACCACTGATTAATTTTATTATTGTGTTGAGACCCAGGGCAGAAACTCAAAGGTGTTTTATGAAGTTAACCTGGGTCTTAAGCTTTTACCTTTGAACTTGGCACAGGTAAGCATGTAATGTTTCACTCCAGATATGATTCAAGTGACCCATTGGGATGCTCTAATCAAATGAAGTTTATGAACACAGTTAAAATATAATAAAAAGAATTAGCATAATTTTTAACCAATTACATGAATTTTAGACAACACAATATAAACCCTAACAGCTAGCTATGTATGTTGTTCCATGTCAAACAACACCAACAAACATACACCCCTTTCTAGCACAAAAAGCAAATATCCTCACATGATGCTGCATTTTGCAGCTTTTTAACACCTGCATTCAGTAACACTGCAAAAAGTAGTGTTACAGTCATAGCTAGGTATAGAGAAAGATCCACTTAATGTGTGGTAGGTCCATTCAAAAGGCTGATGATGTCAGCAGGGAAGAAATTGCTCTTAGTGATTTCACATGTCCTCAGACCTTTTTTTGTGTCTTTCCTGATGGAACAAGGTGAAAGAGGGGATGTGTCAGGGGTCTTTGATTATGCTGGCTGCTTTTCC
Organism: Sphyrna mokarran; assembly: GCA_024679065.1. Taxonomy (NCBI): domain Eukaryota; kingdom Metazoa; phylum Chordata; class Chondrichthyes; order Carcharhiniformes; family Carcharhinidae; genus Sphyrna; species Sphyrna mokarran. Next base: position 3,122,008 of record JAGIQG010000024.1, read on the forward strand.
GAGGCAGCAGGAAATGTAGACAGAATCAATGGGTGGGAAGTTGGTTTGAGTGATGGATTGGTTTTATTCATGATGCTTTGTAATTTATTGCGTTCTTGGACAGGAGCCATACTAAGCTGTAACACAACCAGAAAGAACGCTTTCTATGGTGTATCTATAGAAGTTGGTGAGAGTTGCAACAATCATGCCAAATTTCCTTAGCCTCCTGAGAAAGTAGGCGAGCTTTCTTAACTATATCTTCTGCACGGAGGGACCAGGACAGGGTTGTTGGTGATCTGGATGCCTAAAAACTTGAAGCTTTTGATCATTTCTATTTCATCCCCATTGATATAGACAGGGACTACGCTTCCTGAATTAGATGATTATCTCCTCTGCTGCTACTGAGGGAGAGATTATTGCCATGGCACTAGTTCACCACATTCTCTATCTGTTTTCTGTACTCTGTCTCATCATTGTTTGCGATCTGTCCCATTACAGTGGTGTCATCAGCAAACTTGAAAATCGAATTGGAGGGGAATTGGCCATACAGTCATAAGTGTGTATGGAGTATAGTAGGAGGCTGAGAACACAGCCTCATGGGGCCTGGCGTTGAGGATAATCGTGGGGGCAGTGTTATCTGATTTTATTTGATTTGATTTATTATTGTCACATGCATTAATATATACAGTGAAAAGTATTGTTTCTTGCTCTATATAGACAAAACATACCATATATAGGAAAGGAAAGGAGTGCAGAATGTAGTATTATTATCATAGCTGCTGTTATTTGTCCATTGTCATCGATAAGGACCTTAACACCATTAGTCATTTTGAGGCTGGTTGTGGTATGTCCGAAGATGACTGATCAGGCCAATTCGGACACGGAATGTCCTGGCAAATATTGGACAGACTTGTGTAGACACTGTAGTTGTTGTGCTGGTGGCTCTGGATGTGCAGCTCATGCTTAAGTTGTGCTTCAGCAATACACCTTGCTTCGTAAGCTTGACAGCCTTTGGGGATGAGGCAGCACCAGGTAGGGCGGTTTTGAACCAGCATTTCCCAGGTGGTCGTGTCAATGTCAAGCAATTTCAAGGAGGCTTTGAATGTGTCTTTGAAACGTTTCTTCTGCCCTCCATGCGAATGTCTTCCAGCAGAGAGTCCCTCAAAAAGGAGCTGCTTGGGTGTGCGCTCGTCTGACATACGGATGACATGACCTGCCCACCGGGTCAGCGTTCTCATCAGCAGTGTGTGGACTGATGGTAGACTTACTCTAGAGAGAACATCAATGTCTGGTACTTTGTCTTGCCATCTGATGCGTAATATTCTGCGAAGACAAGTCATGAAGAAATGATTGAGTTGTCTTGCATGCCTTCGATACACAGACCACCTTTTACAGGCATACAGGAGGGTAGTGAGTATTGCAGTGCTGTAGACCTTCAGTTTTGTTGCTGAGCTGATTCCTCGCCGTTCCCATACAGTGGAGCATAGTCTACCGAAAGCAGAACTTGCCTTTGCTATTCTGCAGTTAACTTCTGCATCAATAGTCACTGCTTGGGGGAGGGTGCTGCTAAATGAACTGTAGTTTCTGCCCTTTGATTATGATTATGGATTCTGTGTAAGTTGCATGAGGAGCAGGCTGGTCTTTTTAATGTTGATGGTGAGTCCAAAGTTGTCACAAGTTGTAGAAAATTTGTCCATACTGACTTGCATCTCTGGCTCTGAGCCAGCATACAGAGCGCAGTCATCTGCAAAGAGAAAATCTCTCAGAACAGTTTCTTTCACTTTGGTAATAGCTTGAAGTCTCCTCAGATTGAAAAGCTTCCCATTCACACTGTACTTGAGGCTGATTCCAGCAACACTGTCCTGGAAGGCATCATTCAGCATGGCAGTAAACATCATGCTGAACAGTGTGGGTGCGAGCACAAAGCCCTGTTTGATGCCATTGGTGACTGGGAATGCCTCAGAGGATTCTCTGCCATCCAGTACTTTGGCCATCATGCCATCATGGAATTGGCGTACCATCTGAATGAATTTGGAGAGGTGTGATACTCCACAGGCCTTGTCGGCTTACAGTGTCAAAGGCTTTTGCGAGATCAACAAAGGTTGTGTAGAGCTTGTAATTCTGCTCCTGACACTTCTCCTGAAGTTGCCGTGCAGCAAAAATCATCTCTGTATCCCACGACTTTTGCAGAAGTCACACTGTGACTCTGGAAGGAGGTCCAACTCCAGATGAGTGACAGCCGATTTAGTAGGACTCTTGCAAGGGTCCTTCCTGTGATGGAGAGCAGCGAGATTCCTCGGTGGTTATCACATAATTGCCGATTGCTCTTCCTTTTGTACAGGTGTACGATGGAAGCATCTTTAAGTTCCTGAGGAATGGATCCTTGCTTCCAAAAGGACTGGAACAACTTGGTGAGCTGCTTGATAAGTGCAGGACCAGCAGCTTTATAGGATCTCAGTGGGTCTGGCATCTGCCCCAGGGGCTTTGCCACTGGATAGCTGGCTGACAGTTTTCATGACTTTGACTACTACAGGTGGGTCATCCATGGCGCTGTTGATAAGAACCTGGGGAATCCTGTCATTTGCCTCATCGTTAATAGATGACGGTCAGTTGAGGACAGCTTCAGAGTGTTCAGCCCATCTCTGCAGGACCTGAGCCTTCTCTGGAATGACAGTTATACCATCTGTACTCAGGAGGAGGAACTCCCGAGAGATTGAGGTTCATAGAGAGTGTTGAGGGCTTCATAGAACTGTTTCAAGTCATTTTTGTCAGTGTATCCCTGTATTTCATCTGCCTTGGTGCTCAGCCAAGCATCCTGCATTTTACACAGTTTATTCTGGACTGTCCTGCGAGCACTGGGAAAAGCATTTTTCTTAGCAGCTGAAGATGAGTCGTTCTGACAGGCCCGATGAAGACGGTGCTTTTCAACAGCCTGTATCTCCACATCATTCTCATCGAACCAATCATGCTGTTTGTGGGGTAGAGAGCCCAAGTATCTTCAGGGCAGATGTATGGACAGCATCCCTGAAGTGTTCCCAGTCATCCTCAGTGCTGCCTGCGAGGTGTGGGTCAGCAGGTTTGATTTCTAAGTCTTCAGCCAGTACTGAAGCTATGCTGGGGTTCTTTAGCTTGGCCGCATTGATTCTTTTCATAACCTTGCTTCCTTGGGATTGCCTCTTGGTCTGATGCAGAGCCTCATTTTGGAGACAGTGAGCCTGTGATCTGTCCAGCAGTCAGCACCACACACGGCCTTGGTCACTCTGACATCCTGCCTGTCTTTTCTCCTGACAATGACATAGTCGATAAGATGCCAATACTTAGATTGAGGGTGGATCCAGGAGGTCTTGTTATGGGTAGGCAGACAGAAGGTTGTGTTGGTGATGAGGAGGTCGTGACCTGCACAGGTCTTCATTAAGTGTAGGCCGTTACTATTATACTTGCCCACTCCATGCCTCCCAATGACTCCCTGCCAGATTGCACAGTCACACCCTACTCTTGCATTGAAATCTCCAAGTAAGATCAGCTTTTTGGTACTGCTCACTGTTGATATTAGGGCATCTAGTTCTTTGTAGAACTTGTCTTTCATCCTGTCTGGGTTGTTTATTGTGGGGGCATAGGCACTGACCAGGGTAGCTTGACTTCTGTTGTGTAGTGGAAGCTGTAAACAGGTTGTTCACAACCTTGGGTAGACTAGCAAGTTTCTGAACAAGATGATTCCTGACGGTGAATCTAACTCCAGCATCACAACGCTCATCACTGCCACGACCACTCCAGAAAATAGCATATCCACCTCCAGTTTCAGTCAACTGACCTATGTTAGCAAGTCGAATTTTGCTCAGGGCTGAAATATCAATGTTGTGTCTTGCAAGCTCTCTGGCAACTAAGGCTGTTCTCTCTGGTTTTCTACTGTAGGATTGTCCAGAAGCGGTGCACGTTCCAAGTGCCAAGGGTGAGCGGTGTCACCTTGTGTTTTATTTTGTTTGTTTGACCGCAAGATGGGACTAGATACAATAAACTGGCCAGGGTGTAGTGAAGCAGGCAATGTTTAGGGCACCTTTTTGAGCCCCTTCCTCGTTCTACGGAGGTGACCTGAAGAGGACTGCTCAGTCACCCAGGTAGACGCTGAGTTTCACTGCTGCTTCGATCAGCAGAAAACGACCATTAGACTTGAGCCACCTGCGTGCAGTTCGGTGCTGACAGCTCCCAGTGTATCCATACCTGCTGCTTCATCACTCACCCATCGCCACAGGACTTCAAGGGTTGAACAGGACATTGATGTTGATGATGATGGTGTCAAAACTAGCGCTTGATTTGGATTAAAGTGAGGGAGATTTGTGCAGCATCAGCCTCACTCTCTCTTCTCAATTCCCATCTAGGTCCAGTGGCAAGACAAGAGTCAAGATGGCTGGAGATGGGATTAGGCACAGTGGGTGATCAGGACATTTTCTGTGTCTTGTTCTGCTCTTCATGTTCCACTTGTAGAGACCATCTTCTTGACTGTTGGATCTTCCGTTGGTCTCGTCCGCTCAATGCGCCGGACTCTCTCTTCACATGCTGGGATAGACATCTCTCTATCTCACCGAGGGTTGAGACCCGTCAGCTACCCTCACCTGGTTTAGCTGGCTTGTCGAGGCCGTTGCCCAGGGAATAGCTGCTGTCGTATACAAAGAGCTCCGGGGAGCCACAGGTGAGAGCCGAGTCCCAGCTGGTGATAAAGGGCGGACAAACTGCCCTGAAAGGACACAACATAGAACATAGAACATTACAGCGCAGAACAGGCCTTTTGGCCTTCGGTGTTGCGCCGACCAATTGAGAAAAAGCAATAACCCTCTAATCTAAACCATTCCCTTTTCATCCATAAACTTATCTACTAACCTCTTAAACGCCACCAAACTTGGCCCATCTACAACTGCAGCAGGCAGGGCATTCCATACCCTTACCACCCTCTGGGTAAAGAACCTACTTCTGATATCCGTCCTAAAACCACCACCCCTTAATTTAAAGCTATGTTCCCTCATGCTAGTTTTCTCCATCCCAGGAAAAAGGCTATCACTGTCCACCCTATCTAAACCTCTAATCATCTTATATGTTTCAATAAGGTTTCCTCTTAGCCGCCTCCTTTCTAATGAAAACAACCTCAAATCCCTCAGCCTCTCTTCATAAGTCCTGCCCTCCATACCAGGCAACATCCTGGTAAACTTCTGAAGAGCTGCATTTATATACCGTCTTCCTAATTTTCTGTGCCCTTTCAACCAGAACTGTGTAAAATGGCAAAGGAAATGCCTTTATCACAAAGGGGATAGAATATAAAAGCAGGGAAGTCTTGCTGCAACTGTTCATGGCACTGGTGAGCTCGCAACTGGAATACTGTGTGCAGTTTTAGTCCCCTTGTTTGCGAAAGGATATATTGGCCTTGGAGGGAGTACAGAGAAGATTCACCAGGCTGATACCGGAGATGAGCAGATTAGCCTATGAAGAGAGATTGAATAGACTGGGCCTGTACTTGTTAGAGTTTAGAAGACTGAGAGGGGATCTTATAGAGATTTACAAGATAATGAAGGGACTAGATAGGGTAGAGATAGAGAGATTCTTCCCGCTTAGAAAGGATAGCAGAACTAGAGGGCACAGATTCAAAATAAGGGGGTGTGCAATTTAGAAGGAGGAGCTTCTTCACTCAAAGGGTAGTGAGTCTCTGGAATTCTCTGCCCATTGAAGTGGTGGAGCTACCTCGTTGAATATATTTAAGTCACAGGTAGATAGATTTCTGATGGACAAGGGAATTAAGGGTTATGGGGAGAAAGCGGGAAAGTGAAACTGATTCACTTCAGATCAGCCATGATCTTATTGAATGGCGGGACAGGTTCGAGGGGCTGGATAGCCGACTCCTGCTCCTATTTCTTATGTTCTTAAACAGTGTGCCCTGTGTTCAGTATGATTGCTGCATCATTCCCTCTACTGGTGAAATGTGCAATTGTATCTAGTCCCAGCAAGAGAGATCCTGGGAACAGGGATCCTATGGTGTGGTTCAGAGCTGCAATCTCTGCACAACCTTAAAATGAAAGTAAGTTTACCACTTGTGTAAATATTTCTGCTTTTACATTTTAACACACTTCCATCAACAACAACTCATATGTGTATATATTAACTATGGTAAAGTGCCCCAAAACACCACACAGAAGAAATCTGATAACTAGCCACATAAGATATTAGGATGTATGACCAAAAAAATCTCAAAGAAGTCGATTATAGGGATTGTCCTTGAAGAGGAAAGAAAGACGGAGAGGTTTAGGGAGGGAACTGCAGAGTTTAGAACCTCAGCAGCTGAAGGTGAAACCACCAAGATGAGCAAGAGACCCATGTACCGGTGGCAACAAGGATAAGAGTCATACTGGGGGAACGGCCAGCGTAAAAGGAGAATAATGAGGACAAGAGTAACGGAGGTGTGGATAAAGGAGGTTTTGAGAAGTTCTGTAAGAGCAGAAATGTGAGTGCATGGCCAAAGGCCTGATGTTTGGAAATTTAAAAGTATCATTTTAAGTGATTTGGGGAGTTATTCCAGGATGTATACAAGCTGAACTGTTCTAAGAGGAGGAAGGAGGATGTTGTTGGTGACGGTTGTGAGAATGCCATATAGGGTGATAAGGCTGATTTCTGTACTGATGGGTAGGAAAGTTTATGTATATTAGATTCAAGAGGATAGGTGGGCAATAAACTATGTTAAGATGGAGGGTGAAATTGCCAAGGGTAAAAAGGCATTCAGTGTACAAGCTGTGAGAAGAAGTTCATAAAGGTATATCAAGGAGAGAGATTCAGAGAGGGACATTGGAATATTATCTATTGGTATAGTTCGCAGACTTCAAAGTTATTGAACTTGTGTAACTGGATTGAAAACAACAATAAAATAGGAGATTGTGATTGAATGACCTGGTTATGTATTAGTGAAAGATTAGTTTGATATTTTTCTGATTCTAGCGGCTTACTGAGATTTTTCATGATTTTTCATGCTCCCAATATTTTGGGGATGTTGTACAAAATTGAACATTCATCTATCCTCCAGATCTAAATCAAACCCCCTGGACTTTCCAATAAACATTCTTAGACCATGTGGTTTAGTTAAACTGTGCAATCCAATCTCCCTGGGAAAATTTGTGTCTCTCAGGGAGTGAAGGTCAGAGAATTGGAGGTTTTCACACAGTTGCTCTTCTCCCTGACCTGTACCCCCTTTCAGTGTGATTTTTGAGTTGGGAGCACAGAATTTGGTATTCATACAGACCAAAAGACACTGTACGTTTATGGTGAAGTCAACTCAATAAATATCGTAACATCGAAGATTCTTGTTAATGCTGTTTCTGATCAAAATGATGAATGGTCCTAAGGTTCCTCACAGAATTGATTTTTTATGTTTCCCTGTCTCTATTTTAAAAACAGCGAGGCTTGTGGAACTGAACATGTGTATTTATGCAGAACTTTTTAAGCTTCATGTTTTTATGTGTCCAGATCACCAACAACCTGTCCTGGTCCCCCTATACTGATGCTATAGTTAAGAAAGCCCATTAACACTTCTACTTTCTCAAAAGATGAAGGAAATTTGGCAAGTCAACTACAATTCTCACCAATCTTTTCAGGTGCACCATAGAAAGTATTCTTTCTGGTTGTATTGCATCTTGGTATGGATCCTATTTTGCCCAAGACTGCAAGGAACTCCAAAAAGTCATGAATGTAGCCCAATCCATCACGCAAACCAGCCTCCCGTCAATTGACTATCTACACTTCCCGCTGCCTTGGCAAAGTAGCCAGTATAATCAAAGAACCCAGCACACCCCAGACATTCTCTTTTCCACCATTTTCCATCAGGAAAAAGTCTGAGGTCACGTACCAACCGATTCAAGAACAGCTTCTTTCCTGCTGCCTCAGACTTTTGAATGGACTTACCTTGCTTTCAGTTGACCTTTCTCTACACTCTAGCTGTGACTTTAACACTACATTTTGCACTCTCTCATTTCCTTCTCTATGAATGGCATGCTTTGTATAGCGCGCAAGAAACTATACTTTTCACTGCATACTAATACATATGACAATAATAAATCAAATCAAAAAATAGTAAAACAGTACAAGGTGCCTTACAAGGGAATTATCAAACAATATGTAACACTGAGTCATATGAGATGTTAAGACAGGTAACCAGATGTGGCCAAACAGATAACATTTTGAGGAATGTCATAAAGGAGGAGAGTGAATTATGGAGAGGAAAAGTTTAGTACGGGAATTCCAGAACTTTGCGCCTAGGTAGCTGTCAATGGTGGACTGATTAGAATCAGAGAAGTTCAAGAGATAGAATTTGAGGAACAGAGGTATCTCAGAGGGTGTGGGGCTGAAGATTACAAGTTAGGGATGGGTGAGGCAATGGAGGAATTTGAAAACCAGGATGAGAATTTTAAAAGCTGGACTTTGTTTGACTGCAGCCAGGTTACCAAGTACCGGAATCATCTGCTCTGCTCAGAACTGAGTCACGCAGAACACTCCCAGAAGGCCAGTGAAAACTGTTGAGGGATGTTCTCAAAGCGTCATGAAGAGATTAAACATCACAATAGACTCATGAGACACACTGATTTGTAACCAAAACATGGAAAGTTTATTCAAGAAGTCACTGGACACATTGATAGACTTTGTCAGGAACATACAGAGGAAAAGTCAAGGTATCAGAGAGAGACCTCAAACCTCCAAAAAATTTATCTACTCCTCTCTCCTAGCACATCTTGCATATGGTAGAACCTGCCACATTGGATTATCAGTCATCTCACAACCCATAAACTGGAGGGGAAGCAGATCCTCAATCCAAAGGCAGGCATTCCTGACTTCCAAAAATGAGTCCAGTCACCTGAAATGTTGGACTCTGAGAGACAAATGCAGGATTGATTTGTGTCCTCTGCCTCCTGTCGGCTGGCTTCAGTTCACCAGAACATCAACTCAGTTCTCTGTTAGAATGTAACCAGTGATAACATTGTATCTGTTGCAAAATGACCAATGGCAGCAAGTTGTAAGGATCAGCTGACCCAGTAAACCATGTAACGAATGACAGGATGATGTGATGATGAGCTGACTCAGTAAATAAGAAACTTTATTGCTTGAAGTGGCCCAGGAGAGGCCTGAAGTTTAGAGTAATGAAGTTTCTTTATTAAACCTTTTCTTTGATTTCTAAGTGGGAGGAAGTTTTGTTATATTTTTACTGTCTACGTTTGAAGATTTCTTTCTCGATAAACATTCCCTACAGTCCCTTAAACTCATCCATCCCCATGCTCCCTCATATCTCCCATGCCCCTTGTCAAGAAGCTTAAATAAAGACTTAAAAATTGAATGAAATAAAGATTAAAGAAGCTTGGATAAAAGGGAATTGATAAGAGTATAGCTATCTAAAGGACTTGGATATGTGAGTTAGCTTTAACAGCAGAGTAAATAGATATTTGTTTAAGTGAAGTGGAGAATATTCGAGTATGGAATTGACAACATTAAAACTACAGAAGAGATTAGTTCAAAATGAAGACGTAGGAAAGCTTGTCACACTTACATGCTAAAAGTGTGACTTCAAAAGTTTTAGCATGAGATCAAAAGGGAAATAGGGCATATCAGTAGCAGAGTTAGCCCTGTACTGCAAGATAAACAGTTAAGATCATAGCCACATCCAGATAGAAAGAGAAACCCTCACAAAGCAGGACTCTTTGCTAGAAGTTGCTGCTTCAAAACTTTTGAAAGTCTACGCTGCTTCAGGAAAACTCCCAAAAATTAAAGGTAAATTTGTGGGTGGTAACAGCTGGACGTTAACCTGGTGTTATGAGACTTCTTACTGTGCCCATCCCTGTCCAATGCTGGTATCTCCACCTCATTATTTTTCCTGGAATTAGTTCAGAGTTAAATTGTATGGGATGTTGCTTTTGGACAAGGGCCATTTCTCAGTTTAGGAATGAAGATAGATGCAGAATGGGGAGCCCAAGAAGATGGAGGCCATCATGAAAGTCCCAAGCCCAGAGAATGTGTCCCAACTGATGAGATAGCTCATGAGACTTATTAATTACTATGGCAAGTTCATCCCAGATCTGGTAGCTGTGTTGGAAGCCCTGCATCAGTTAATGGGAAAAGGTTAGCCATGGAAATGAACCTGGAATGTGAGGAGGCTTACTGAAGTAAGCTTCCAAAGATCAGAAGTGTTAATTAATTTTAACCTAAGTTAATATTACGGTTATCATGTATCACTTTGCCTTATGGGGTTGACACTGAATTCTTTCATATCTTACCAGAGAGGAAAAGCCCATTGCTTTTGCATTGAGGTCACTAAAAAAGGCAGTGGAGAATTACACCCAATTTGAAAAAGAAGGCTTGGCATTGTCTTCAGCCTTGAGAAGTTCAGTGGCCGGCACTTTGTGTTACTGAACACAGACTGGTAACATTCATTTTAGGTTGTAAATTGGGGTACCATCAATGGAAGCAGCAGACCTGCAGGGATGGGAGTTTTGGGAAATTACCACTTCGGAGTCAGACTGGGGGTGCAACAATAGTTTTTTTTAATGAAGCTTTGTGGAGAAAAGGCACTGGCACTCTGCAGTACTGGGCAGTACCTTCTGTCAATAATACAATAGGAGTGATTTATTTTTATACCTTTCAGACAATGGACAGTCTGGACATTAGCTATTTGATACATCATTACAATTGAATAGGATCAATAGTTTAACACCTTTTTACAGCCAGTCATATACAGACATTGGCATTTAACATTGCATTGTTTTATAGAATGGACTATCAATGACTTAGTTTCAGTCTATACATACAATAACTGGTTTTCCTGCATTTATGTATTCCCATTTATAGCTAATCTCCTTATTGTTCTAGGTCTGTCCTTATCTTAAAAGTGTCTCAAGCTCTCTACTGGCTTCCTGTGGTATCAGATTCCTGCATGTTTAACTTTAAATAACTGTCTGTCCTGCATGTTTTTAGTTTCAAGTAGCCGTCTGCACTAAAACTCAGTGCCTGCGTAATGTCTTTCTTGCAGTTAACTTTTTTTATGTGCCAAGTAGCCATCTTTGTGATTTTTCCCATTACATGGGCATTGGTTCTACTCATATGGAATCAGATACCGACAGTCAGAGAAGGATGGCAACATGGGTGCCTCGTTAAGGCTGCCAGTTCCAAGAGTACGCTGGGCACAGCTTGCAAGAACAAAAACAGAAAATGCTAGAAAATCTTTAGCACATCTGATAGCATCTATGAAGAGACAGAATACAGCCAATGTTTCAAGTCCAGATGATCCTTCACCATAGCTCGTTGCCAGGCTCCAGCACCAACTTGGAATAACAGGGGATAAAAACGTTCAGGGAATTTTCCCATTCCGCCTGCCATAGGAGTCATCGCAGGCGGTGGGCGAACCATGGTAAAGGTCTGTAGACCTCGGGTTGGATTTTCCAGTTTTGGAGTGAGCATAGCTGGAAAATCCCAGCTTATGTATTTCTCCCAAGAAGATAAGGTCCCAGTGTCAGTGAGTCAGGTGCTGACCACTATCTGAACGACCCAATTTTGAATTAAGGACTTAGTCCTGAGTGGGAGGCCGAGTCATTGGAATCATCCAGGAATCATCTTGTTCAGGAGGCGGAAGTTGTCCGTATCAGATGGGAGTTTAATGTGAGAGATGAGAGTCAATATTTCCCCCACATTCAGTGGAAAGGTTCTGGAACAAGTGTACCAAGGATATTCCGGCATGGTATGATTGAAAGAGATAGCCAGGGGTTACTTTTGGTGGCCAAACGGGGATTTCCAAATTGAGGAGAAAGCGGAATGGTGAGAATCCTGCACATTGGTAAGGAAAGTGCTGCTATTGTTGCTCCTTGATACATAGGAATAGCCATAGTGTTGTTTTTTGTGAGCTATACAGGCAAAGCATATCATTCACAGAGAGTGAAAGGAGAAAGTGCAGAAGATAGTGTTACAGTCATAGCGAGGATGTAGAGAAGGATCAATGTAATGTGATGTAGTATAATGACCTTGGCAGCAGATTCACGTTGACTCAGTAAAGGGACTCCACTCCACTGCAAGGGGCCTGAGGTAGTGGTGATAAAGTTCACATCAGCCGGAGCAGCAGTAGACGAAATATTTGCCAGGTTTGGGAACCCTAAACACGCGTTACAGATATGGTCCACAGTTTGTGGCAAAAGAGCTTGGGGATTACTTGGAAAAGCATAGAGTCAGAGAGGTGAGATCAGGCTCATACCACACCGTGATAAATGGCCAGGGGAAGAGATTTGTGCAAACCCTGAAACAAGCTGTAAAAGCCTCACAAAGGGAGGGGTAACCAGAAAATTAAATCAACAAGATTTGATTTGACTTATTAATACAATAATATACTCTATATGTATTAGTATAGAGTGAAAAGTATAGTTTCCTGCAAGCTATACAGGCAAAGCATACCGTTCATAGAGAGGGAGAGGAGAAAATGCAAAATATAGTGTTACAGTCATAGCTAGGGTGTAAAGAAAGATCAATTTAATGTGGGGTAGGTTCATTAAAAAGTTTGATGGCAGCAGGGAAGAAGCTATTTTTCAGTCAGTTGGTATGTGTGCTCAGATCTTTACATCTTTTCCCAGCGAAAGAAGGCAGAAGAGGGAATGTCTGGAGTGCATAGGGTCCTTGATTATGCTGGCTGCTTTTCTGAGACAGTAGGAAGTGTAGACAGTGTCAATGGATGAGAGGCTGGTTTGAGTAATGGACTGGACTTCGTTCACAACCCTTTGTAGTTTCTGAACTCATATTGCAACACGCCACACGCGATGACTCAGTGCTCACTGGCCTCCTTCATGTTCAATCAGCAGCTGAGAATCTTGTTTGCTGCGCTCGCAGCCGGAAGAATCCAGGGAGGGTGACAGGGCGCAAAACAAGGACAGACGGGCAGGAACCTCAAAGTCGAGGACCTTCCAAAGAGGGGAGATAATCTTGGCCGGAAACTATACGTCTGGGGAAAAATGGATTCCAGTGACTATGGTGGCTGTAATAGTACAGACCAGGGATGAGCTGGTCTGGAGCAGACAGCGGATGAATGAACATCACTCGACAATCACCAGGCAAAACAGTTCCCTTCCTGTGGGCGAACACTTCAGCAGTCATGGGCATTCGGCCTCCAACCTTCGGGTAAACGTTCTTCAAGGGGGCCTTCACGACACACGACAGCGCAGAGTCGCTGAGCAGAGACTGATAGCCAAGTTCCACACACGAGGATGGTCTTAACAGGGATCTTGGCTTCATGTCACACTATCTGTAACCCCCATGACTTGCCTGGGTTAGCAAAAAACCTCACTTACTGTGCTGTCTGGAGAAAATACACATCTCTTTAACCTGTGCTCAGTGCTCCTTCCACTCACATTGTTAGCCACTTTAAGACTTGAATAGCAGGTTAGGTGTAAGGATTCGCATTCTAATCAGTAATCTGTAAACTGTCTGTGCTGATATGTGTGCTTTTGGAGACCAGAACACCTCATTCACCTGATGAAGGCACAAAGCTAGCAAGTTTACTATCAAATAAATCGGTTGGATTTAAAATTGGTGTTGTCAGACCTTTTACTGCAGATATGCGGACCAGTTGGCCACCGAAGTTCCTCAAAATCCAGAACCAGTCAGGATGGAACCAGTGATGTCACCCATGCTGTGTGTTTCCGAGCCGGGGTTGGTCATCCGTAGGGAAGAGGCAGCAAGCAGTGCCAGCAGATAACAGCAGCCAGTCAGAGAGGGACACATCCCTCCACAGCAGAAGCTCCCTGAAGTCCGAGAATCATCCTGAGACGAGGAGAGAGTCTTCCAGAAACCACCAATCCCCTGAGAAACTTATCATGTCTGCGTAGACTACTGATAGGACATCATGCATAGAAGGGGGATACAAAGAACAAAGAACAAAGAACAAAACAGCACGGGAAACAGGCCCTTCGGCCCAACGAGCCCGCGCCGCCTCCTCGATGTTCCCACTTGTACCCGTGATCCCTGTCCATGTTTATAGATCTATGGATTAAAAACCAAATTTGAGACAATTAAGGGAGAATTTGTTTTGCCAATTAGCTTAAGAGCACATCTTTGGGATGTGGGAGGAAACTGGAGCTCCCGGAGAAAACCCACGCAAGCACGGCGAGAATGCGCAAACTCCCACAGACACAGACCCAAATCCATGTATATGCACAGCACAGCGATAGTCATGGGGGTGTTGCATTTCCATGTTGTCCACAATGCCTGTGGAGTACTTGTAATTGTGTACATACGTTTGTTTATGGGAGCTTTGAAATAAAGGGGTGTTATATTTTTAGATACTACCCCTTTAAGAATGTGAGTCAGGTGACCCTCTTCACCCAGGGTGGAATTTGAGGAGTCAGTCTAGGGCTAACTGTGAAGCGGGAAAGACCTAAAATAAATGATTCTTTGTTTAAATTCTACAGCCCTACCTTGTGGTCCCTTTATGTCTTATAACAAAGACCCACACATAATAGTATCGAACAGCTTTTTTAATTCCCTCATGTTTTTCCAGGGCCATTTATTAATTCTTCAAAGAGTTTTTCAGGGCAGCGACTTCTCACTGAGAGGTCTGGAGGCTTATGTGGTTAAACGTTAAATGTTTACCGGTAACACACAACTATATTGATCTCCACAGGATAGCCTTGACCAGATACTGTCTGTGTCTGTCCCTCTACTGTGGCTACATTCATGGCTGGGTTTCCCTGGAGAGGGAGCATATGGTGTCCGAGGGCATTGTTGATGCCTTCCATGCCCATTGGACACTGGAGGGGTTGTGCTGTATTATTGACTCCTGTAATCACATTTTACTTTGATTTCCTTTCTACTTTCTCCTGTTTCACATGGTTCCCTTCTTTTTGGGGGTTGCCCCTTTTAATTTATCCCTCGGTTCATTTGATTTAGTTTAATTGTAGAATCATAGAACACTAGAGTGCAGAAAGAAGCCCTTCGGCCTATCGTGTCTGCACCAAATACAATCCCACCCACGCCCTGTCCCCGTATCCCTTCATATTCTACCCACTAATTCTCTAACTTATGCATCCCTGGACATTAAGGGACAATTTTTTAGCATGGCCAATCAACCTAACCCGCACATCTTTGGACAGTGGGAGGAAACTGGAGTACCCGGAGGAAACCCATGCAGACATGAGGAAAATGTGCAAACTTAATTGTTTAGTTAAAAAATTGACCAGGCACTATGTGCATGCTGGCTTCTGGTGGATAAAGCAAAATACTGTGGACATTGGGAAATATGAAATAAAAACACAAATTGCTGGAAAAACTCAGTAAATCTGATACAATCTGTGGAGGTAAACAGAGTTAATGTTTTGAGGCCATATGATCTTCACACACCAAAAATGTGCAGGTTAGGTTGATTGGCCATACAAACTTTCCCCTTAGTGTCAAGGGGATTAACAGGGTAACATGCATGGGGTTATGGGGATAGGGCCTGGGTGGGATTGTTCATGTTTGTCAGTGCTGGCTTGATGAGTCACATGCAACAGTTCTATGATTCATCACTAACTCTGTTTCTCTCTGTGCAGACACTGCCAGATCTGCTGAGTTTTCCCAGGGTAGAAATGTCAATTGCCAGGGGACATAGGTTTAAGGTAAAAGGGTTAAGGTAAATTACTGGAATGTGCTGCCAGAGGAGATGGTAGAAGCAGATTACAAAGCAATGTTTAAGAGGCATCTGGGTAGAGACACAAATAAGTAGGGAATAAAGAAATATGAACTGCATAGAGCCAAAAGGTCTTAGTTTAGAAAGGCATCATGTATAGTGCCATCTTAGCTTGGTGGGCTGAAGGCCTATTCCTGTGCTGTTCTGTTCTGTTTTCTAACATTTTTTGTTTGATTACTACCATACTCAGTCCACTATCATGTGACTCTCCATGTTTCCTCAGTTTCTTTTAGGTCAAATGAAGTAAACAAACTCAAATTACATTAGGACAAAGTAAAAGGAAGGGGAACAGCCCAAAGAAACACAAAAGTACAAAGGAAACTTAAGACACATAAAATCAAAATATGATTGTTGGAGTTTATAACGCACCTCAGCCCCCGTGGTGCCCAGCGGGCATGGAAATGTTTCTCCAGTCCCGCATTAACCTTTACTGACCCTATATGACCTTTCCCCACTACTCAGATTTCAGAACTTCCTCCCACTTCTTGAAAGGTTTTCCCAAAACTAATGATATTAATAATTGTGGAAGCAAAATGGTGCTTTATAAATAAAAATAAAGTATCATAGGGAATGGATGGCCAAATATTAGCCTTTTAAGAATCTCTGAATGTGCTGTTCTAAATGATTTGTTCAATCCGGCAATCGTATACCTTGCCATTTGCTAATTGTTGTTTGTGGTATTTTATTGTGTTAGGCTGAATAGATTGCTGACACAATCACAAGAGTCACCGAGTGCAAAATAAAAACAGTTCCTTGTTTGTGGAACGCTTTGGAGTGTCTTGAGAATATGAAACGTGACAATAAATTCAACCCGTAGCTTCCACACACACCCCCCCCCCGTGACATGTGGTACAGCAGAAGCTTCCTGTAACAGTAAATAGCCCGTAGGCAATGTAGCAGATCCTGCAGCTCACGTACAGCATGTCTGCAATCTTTACTGGGACGGATTTAATGAGATGCTGTTCCAATTTTAAACTAACCAATGGGGATGAACATATCAAAATAAAGGGCAAGAGCCCGTCCAGCATGGAGAAGAGCCATTTTGAGGCTGTGAATTGGCAGCAAATGGAACTCCAATTGCCCCCCCCTTCCCCCAATGAGGGCAGCGTGAACGGCGGGGGAGCGGGGCGGGGCGGGGCGGGGCGGGGGGGAGAAATCTACTACAACAACAACAACAACAACCAGCCGCGGCCCTTTGTCCCAGCCCGAGGGAACGACAGCCGCCCCCTGATTGGCTGCAGCACTGTAACAGTTTGGCCGAGACCGCCTCCTGATTGGCTGCAGCCCCTGTAACAGTTTGGCCGAAACCACCTCCTGATTGGCTACGGCGCTGTATCGGCTGGGCACGCTCTGTGATTGGCTGTGGCGCTGTATCGGCTGGGCACGCTCTGCGATTGGCTGTGGCGCTGTATCGGCTGGGCACGCTCTGCGATTGGCTGTGGCGCTGTATCGGCTGGGCACGTTCTGTGATTGGCTGCGGCGCTGTCTCCGGGTTCCATTTTCTGCTACATTCAGGGGGCGGGGCTCGGTAGTTCCTCTCCGGCAGCTGATGGTCCGAGTGGCCGGGAACAGAGCTCTGAGAGCCGGCCTTCCGAGCAAGCAGCGCCGGGGTGTGCGCGCCAGGGCCGAGTGGGTGAGAGGGCGAGCTCGGAGAGGGGGTGGGTGCCGCGATGGGGATCGCTCTCTCTGTCTCTCCCTCCTCCCAGAGGTTTGGTCTCGTGGTGGGCCTGTCTTTTGTTCTCGCTCCTCTGACTTGTTTTTTTTCTGCTTTCCAACCTCCTCCCCCTCCCCGTTAACTCTCAGTCCGAGAACAAACAGCGCCGACTCTCACTCTGCTCCCCTCTGAAGGAGGAAAGAAAGTGGTGATGTTGTTAAATGGCCGTTTTCATGTCGTGTGAGAAAATTCTGCCGCAAAAGGGGGAGGGGAACGTTTAAATTAAACGCAATTTTCAAATAAAACTTTACTGTTTATGGAAAAAAGGTTTCTCGTTTTGTCCTTTTCCGCGCAGTCGTTCTGGTTGATTTTAAAAAAACATGTATTTTTTAGACTTGATTGTTCGAAGCTGATTTTTGTGTTTTGCTCTTGAAGGAAGTGACTTGTACCCAGCCCTGTGTGCCGAGCAGACCCATGTTGTGTTTGGCTCCACCATCTTCTGTCCGAGTTCGGCTCGTGCAAATTCTTAGCTGGGAAAAGTCAGCCAGATTGACCAGTGGCGAGAGATCTCCGATAATCTGGAGCCCAAGTTTCCAGAAGGCTTTGGATAAGGCGGTGGATGAGTTTTGGGATTTTTCAACGGAGAGGTAGGTGTGTGAGCCGATCTCAGACTCGGAAACATCCATAGAATCCCCACCGCGGAGAAAGAAAGAGGCAAAATAAAAACAAATTACTGCGGGTGCTCGAATCTGAAACCAAAAGAGAGAATGCTGGAAATGTCAGCAGGTCTGGCAGCATCTGTATGGAGAGAAAAGAGCTGAAAGCAGGAAGAGGTCTTTAGGCCCATCGAATCTGCACCGACTCTCCAAAGAACATGTTTCCCAGACAACCGCCCCAGTAATCCCACCGTACCCAACCTGCACATTTTTGGACAGTAAGGCACAATTTAATGTAGCCAACCCACTTGCACATCTTTGGACTGAGAGGAACATCTAGAAGAAACGACACAGATGCAAAGAGAACGAGCTAACTGCACATAGTCAGCAAGACTGGAATTGAACCCAGGTCCCTGACGCTGAGAGGCAGTACTAACCACTACATTCATCGACAAAGATTGCATAAACTAAAACTAAAACAAAAACAGAAAATGCTGGAAAGTCTCAGATCTTCTGACAGCATCTGTGGAGAGAGAATAGAGACGTTTCAAGTCTAGGTGACCTTTCATCAGATGCTGTCAGACCTTAGATTTTCCAGCATTTTCTGTTTTTGTTTCAGATTCCAGCGTTTGCAGTATTTTGCTTTTATCTTGTTGAATAAACTAAACAGTTCCAAATTATGAAACATTTTTTCAAACAATTGTTAGTCCTCTCTAGGATGAGTCAATTTAATCCTATCTCGAGCTGCCATAAACTTTAATGATTACAACTTCCATTTCTTTTTCAAAGATCACATGCGGCCCATAACATTAATATTAGTGCTGTTCAGCCCAGAACTGTAATTGGAAAGTTACTTTATTCTTTCTTGGGACATGGGATTGCTGGCAAAGTCAATATTTGTATTTTAACCTGTTCACATTGTGTTTTGGGGGTTAATTAGGATTGTGTTCTGGAATTGAAGGAGTATTCTGTACTTAGTATATTCATAAATGTGTTTTGTCTGTTTTCTATTTTGTGGTCTTAAAATCTCAACTGTCTCTAAATTTTTCTGAGCTGTTCCTTGGGTAATATGGTTAGTTTACAATGGCATCACATATATTTTCAATTCAGTAAGCACTTCCTATAATCATACCTGATTTTGAAAATCAGAGGCTTCTGTTTAGGCAGATATGAATGCTGCTTTGTGACTAAAACTGCTTAAAGAGAACCTTATTGAAAAGAAAGGGGTCCTCATGACTTTTTCAGTGGCACTT
This sequence comes from Sphyrna mokarran, assembly GCA_024679065.1. Classification (NCBI taxonomy): domain Eukaryota; kingdom Metazoa; phylum Chordata; class Chondrichthyes; order Carcharhiniformes; family Carcharhinidae; genus Sphyrna; species Sphyrna mokarran. The sequence continues at coordinate 3,141,262 of JAGIQG010000024.1, forward strand.
TGCAATGAAGTTGTTCTCTGCTATCCCAGTTAGTATTTAAAAAAAACAAAATGTTGAAAAATCTCAGCAGATCTGATAGCATCTGTGGAGAGAGAAAAGCTGATGCTTTGAGTCTGTTAGTCTCTGTCAGAGTTTTTGGTATAGAATCAATGTAACTTATAGCTCAAAAATTAGAACAGGAACATTTCAATGTTTAAAAAGCCATGCCCCAGATTGAAATATCATTACCTTTTGTCACAAGACACTTATTTTGATTCAATATTTGTGGTCAGTTATTCAAATGTGCAAGATATGGACTTAAAATATAGGGGGCATGGTTAGTAGGTTTGCAGATGACACCAAGATTGGTGGCATAGTGGACAGTGAGGAAAGTTATCTCCAGTTGCAATGGGATCTTCATCACTTGGCCAGTGAGCTGACAAATGGCAGATGAAGTTTAGTTTAGACAAACACAAGATGATACGTTTTGGTAGATTGAACCAGGGCAGGATTTACTCAGTTAATGGTAGGGTTTTGGAGAGAGTTACAGAATAGAGATCTAGGGGTACATGTTCATAGCTCCTTAAAAATAGAGTCTCAGTGGATAGAGCAGTGAAGAAGGCATTCAGCATGCTTGGTTTCATTGATCAGAACATTGAATACAGGAGTTGGGTCATCTTGTTGAAGTTGTACAAGACCTTGATAAGGTCGCACTTGGAATATTATGTACGGTTATAGTCACCAATTAAATAGGATATTACTAAACCAGAAAGATTGCAGAAAAGATTTACTAGAATGCTACTGAGACTTGATGGTTTTGAATTACAAGGAGAGCTGGATAGACTGGGACTTATTTCTCTGGCGAATAGGAGGCTGAGGGGTGATCTTAGAAATCTATAAAATAATGAGTACAGATGAGCTAGTTATATCTTTTCCCAAATGTAGGGGAATCTAAAACTAGAGGGCATAGATTTAAGGTAGGTGGGAGAGATACAAAACTGTCCAGAGAGGCACTTTTTTTCAGTGGTGAATGTCTGGAACAAGCTGCCAGAGGTAGTGGTAGAGGCAGATACAGTTTTATCTTTTCAAAAGCATTTAGATAGTTACATGGGTATCGGGGGGGGGATATGGGCCAAATGCAGGCAATTGGGATTAGTTTAAGGGTTTTTAAAAAGGGCGCATGGACAGTTGGGTCAAAGGGCTTGCTTCTGTGCTGTAAACCTCTGTCATTCTAATTGGCTTTTATTTCTATGCAGGTGATAGTTTCTTTGTAAAGAGAAAATGGGAGGTGTTGAAAGATTAAATATCCCAATATCTCAACCAAGCCATGGGACTCCAAAGAGGAATCAGCACTTAAGCAATAACAGACAGAAAAACAAGGATGATAATCTTTACCATGTGAAGACAATGCACAAGAAAGGTGAGAAGGGACATGGACGGCATCCATTTATCTCGGAAATGTGCCAGGTTGTGCAGAAGGAAGGGAAACATGTTATGCACTTTACTGCAAATACTGCAAACAATCAGAGTTGGGAGGCAGTTCTGAGCAGCTCAAATACACTGTTTAGATCACAGTGTGATCAAAATTATGCTGGAGCCAAGTTTAGTGAGCCACCATCACCAAGTGTACTACCCAAGCCTCCAAGTCATTGGGTACACATTCCCCTGAAGCCTTCTGATCACAGTGAAATGGCCTTTCAATTGAAATCCATGCTTAAAGTGCAAGCGTAGCTATTTCTTAAAATGCAGAAGAACCACACAGCTGGAAACATTTAATGGTTTCTATTATTTAATACAGGAGTTTTATTTTTTTTAAAAGCACTGCCTTTATTGTCCTTCCAAGCTGGATATTTGCTTAATTAGTCCAGTTTTGATTTGCGACCAGCAGTTGTACAGAGGGAATTTGTTCCCTCTTACCCATTCTGCCTTTCCTCCTTTTTGTCTGTGTGTTAACTGGAAACTAAGTCCAAATTAGTGTTGCAGTTTTAGTGCTGGGGCATTCCCAGTGATAGAACTTTCATTACAATTGATTCAGTCCAAACAGTGCTGAGATTACTTTGGCCATCTTGCTGAACTTGTCCAACAGAAGCAAGTTGTCAATGTATTTTCATGTGCTGGAAAACATGTTTCATTACCTCTTTTGGAACTCCTGATATTAAATTGGTTCTTAGTTTTTGGGTTGCAGAAAGATTCACAATACAGTACCTAATGCACAAGATGAAATTACATTTGCCAATGTTAAATGTTAGGGGCCTTTTGTGTTTTAATGTATATTTTCATTGAGAAATGTAGCTTTGTTACCAACCTACTGAGGCAAGTGTACTGTACCGAATAGGCAACCATTTAAAATAGCTGCTCGGTTTATTAACTGAAATTATTGAGCATTTATGTTGCCTGCTGTTGCTAAGATTAACACTAGACCTTTATCTGTCTTCAAATGAGCACTAAAATGTTATTCTAATGCAAAACTGGAACATAAATTTTAATTGGTGGTCTGAAATTTATCATTTGCCAAAAATAAACTCTTGTACAGGGAACAAAGGTCTGTGTTATTTTAGAATTGTCAATAAGAATGAAACTAGTTAAAGTTAATGTGCAAATTTAAAAACTTCTGGCCAGTTTCTTTTTTGAAAACTTTTAACCTGTAGAAAGAGCCACAAATAATGTAAAACTTGTAGCATATGTATATTACAATGCAGGACTTTGCCTGCTGGATAAAGTATTTTAGTACAATAGTTAAATGTATAAATCATGCCACCAATTTCTTGGTATGTCAAAACTTAAGAATATTTTTTGTTAAAGAATGGATAAGAAAAAGCACAAGTATTCCATGATGCTACATGTGACCAGTAAGCTTACACATATGTTTTTGAAAAGAATTACTGGTCTTTATTGCTTGGTGCAGGGAAAAAAAAAGCTGTGGAAATGTATTTTCTATTTTAAAAGAAAAACTTTAAAAAAAATTGTGGTTGCTGCATATTCTGTAATGGTGATACCATTTGTTTTAAATAGACTGAAATGAGCAATCTGAATTTGTATTGCTGCTTGCACTTTTCACCATTGAAAGAAAATCTAATCTTTTCACAAAGTGGGTAAAACCTATAAATGTCAAAGCCCATTCTGTAACCTTAACAGCAGAATTGTGATGGGCTTGGATTAGTGACTGTTGTCATGTTGGCTCACTGTTGCTGCACTGTACAGTTTGCTTTGAGAACACCGTATGTAAAGCTTTAATTCCAACAGCGATGGTCCAGTGAGCGTTGATTATTATTCTTTGCTCAAGTTGTTAGCTTTTGGTTCCTATATTGTGTACCAGATTTAGCGATAGCAACCATATCACACAATTTGTCAAGATGCTTCCCTTTGTCCAATGCTTGAAATTTTTATTTTGATTTGGTTTAAGCACTTTGAGTTATGAATCACCTATTTCACCACCCCACCCCTGGCCAACATTTTGCCCTTGTTTATTCAGCAGTCACACCAATTCAGGAATATGGTTCTGCTACCAATTTTATTGTTCTCGTCTCTGGTAGCACCTGACAGAGGGACAACTGTTCATTCCTGAATGAATACGTAATGAATGTCATCTTTCCCAAAAAGACATGCTGTACCTCTTGGCACCCTATCTTTGGTAAAATTATCTCCTAGTACAACGTGGCTTGGAATTCTGTCAGTTAACTTGATTTGTTATTAGCAGTTAAAATTTTGTAATGGAATGATTGTTTCACATTTTTGTAATTAATCCCTTAATTTGATTTTAAAACTGCATTTAACATGTTGTGAATTGGATATTCAAATAAAGTTTTCAGCTCCCAAAATGGTGTTTGTTTTTGTCCCATAATTATGGGTTCATGTTGTAACAAACCTCTGAAGGATGAGGGTGCGTAAGAATAACATTGCTCATGTATGCCAGATCAATTCAGAGTAACCTTACTTCACTCCTTTCGTTGGTTTTAATTTCACTTTCAATTAGGGGGAAACACTAAGTCAACAATGCTAGCAGCTGAGAAATGCTCAGTTAGCTGCACTCCTAAAACTTATATTAACTATGGCAAGAAGGATAATGAGAAATTCAATTTAACAAACATCCAATAAATTTAACATTGTATCTTAGACTAGAACAGCTTGAATATGGTCACATTACCAAATGGCCTTTAATTGAAATTAATTTACCATACTGAGATGTGGGAAAAGAGGCAACTTGATCTTAGAACCTGTCACCAAATGTTTATCATAAACCAGCACTGTGGAACTATAGCTGGAGCTCTGGCTCCAGAGCAGCATTCCCGTCCCTAATGAATTAACTATGAATTATTCCAAGTATACTCTACAATATGAAATTGGATGTTTTTCGTTTGAACATACAGAATTTTATTGCTGGAACATGATTGGAATGAGAGAATTGCATATTCACAATGGATCACTGGAGTGCATCTCTCCCCCACTTAAGTAATGAAGACTGTGAAGGCATTGGAAGCTGGGAATTGAGATGTGAGCAGAATGCTCAACTCAACCATTGAAGTAGAAACCGTACACTACAGAAAGAGCTGTTTGGCCCAATGAGTCTGCTCCAATTCAGAGCATCCCACCAACACCATCTCTGTAACTACACATTTACTATGTGTAACTAATCTAGCTTGCAATCTTTAGACTGTAGGAGGAAACTTATGCACAGAGAAAATGTGTAGAATTTAGTCATGAGGGTAGAGTTGAACCTGAGTCTCAGTTCCTCCAGTTGATATCCTCTCTTTTCAATCCAACACAAATTCAAAATTGAACTCAATCATCTAAGATCACTAGTCTAGTGTTATTTGTTAGTGTTAGTCTAGTGGACATTTAGTTAAAGCCCTAGTTTCAAACCACCCAGACCATGTGGGTTTTCAAATTTTCGTGGATTTTGGAACTCCATGTGGGCTCTCTGGACTTATTGATCAGTCTTAAACAAGTGATTGTAAATTTATAGATTGGGCCTCCATACCAGAAATCCTCTGTCCATTGTAGTTCAGGCAAAATTTTAATCTATTAATCTTAGTGATTTCCACAGGATCCAAAGATTTCATTCATGGGCATCACTAGCTGGCCAGCATTTGGTACCAATCCCTAACTGCCCTTGAAATGGTGATTGCTCATAGGTAAAGTCCATTTGCTGTGGGTTGATCCACAATGCCATTAAGGAGGGAATTCCAGGATTTTGATCCAGTGACTGGAGGAAAGGCAGTGTTTCCAAGTCAGGATAGTGTGTGGCTTGGAGAATTTGTAGGTGGTGATGTAGCCATGTATCCTTCCAGATGGAAGTGGTTGTGGGTTGCACAGTCTAAGGATCTGTGAAACAGACATGTAGAGAATGAGGCCAGGAGGAGTTAAATCTTGGGAGTACTGTATTAGCTATGTATTGTGCTCCCTTTGTGTAAAGGAACAAAATCAACTGAATTCAAATTGTGCAGATACAACTCTTGCTGATTCTAACTAGAGTGGCGTCTTCAATCCTTCCATTTTCTTTAGAGTTGTTATAGCACAGGAAGCTATTTGGTTCATTAGGTCTGCACCAGCTCTCCAAATGATCATGACTCTGCACATTGTTCCTATTCAAACAGCTATCTGATGCCTCTTGAACACCTTGATTCAACCTGCTTCCACCACATAGAGGCAGTGCATTCCAGATCCAATTACTTGTGAAAAATTCTCATCACATTTGCTTCTTCTGAAAATCACATGCCCCCCCTCATTTGTGATTATCCTACAAGCAGGAAGTTTCTCCCCATTCACTCTTGTCCAGCCCCCTCATGATTTTAATCAAATTTCAGCCTTCTCTCCAAGAACTTTGGGACAGAAAATCTGGTTAAGAAACATAACATGCATTAATGAGTTCAGTTGTGAGCACTGTACAAAACAATGCACATTACTGTCTCTGAAACACAGCAAATCTTCAAATAGCCTCAACTGTAATACTTAAATCAACACTGCAGAAAATCTAAACTGTGACCAGTTAAATTAGTGTCCAATTCAGGTACCACACCTTAGGACAGACACAAACAGTTAATGAGAGGAAATAATGCAGAGATACAGAGAAGACCAGGCACATGGGACTAACAAAATTCAGTGCCCAAATGACCTTTTGAATTCTAATTATTCCATTCACAATATGGTGTCACTGCATAGAGTTCTCTCAGAAGTACAAGATTCTTTTAAGAAAATAAATCTTTCAGATACTTCATTATACAGCACAGATTTATTTACAAGTATGAAGTTACAGTCAGCTATCATGAACAAAAAGGATGAACACAAACATCCACATCTGATTCAAAAACCTAAATGAAATATAGTTTGCTTTAATTGATAACCTGTGCTAAGTCTGTAAGAGGGTTTATTTGCACTGCATACCTTAAACTGAATTATAGGAAGTTATGAAAAGCGTACCCTGTATTTGTCATCTTCTCAAGCTTTTAGAGCAAGTCTTGAATCTTGTCACTTCTTTGAGTCACAGCAAGGAACTGGACTTTAAAACCAAGATACCCTGAACCTAAACAAGAATTGTCACATAACCCTGATGTGATCCAAACACAGTTGATTAAGTCACTTACATTATATCGTGTAACACTTATTCTTTTCCCAGTTCTGCTTATTCAAATCACAAGGTGAATAGCTAAATGTGACCTCACTATCTTCTGCCCCCCCCACCCCCCATTCTTAATCTTCCGTATATATTATTTGGTGCCATACAGAGCAACAAAGACTAGAATGGTCAATACTTGATTTCAAATGCCACATTTTCCTAATCATGCAAAGACCTAGACAACTTAGCATTTTAAAGCTTAAACTGAAAACATTTCTACTGTAGATGAACTTTTACAAACAGCTTTTATTAAAAAGACTTGGTATAAAAATCCCTTTTTTTTTTACAAGCTTCTACCAGAAAGAAAAAAGTTTGATCACAATACCTCTGCTGTTTTGGAAAATAATCCAATTCCTCCATCAGATATCAGTTCCTGCATTTGTCTTACAATAAGATTGCAGATAGTTATCTAATGGCATTGGCAAATTATACCTTTACAGTCAAGAATGAAAAGAAATATTCATGCAAAATACACAAATCAATACTACAGGAAGCATGCCAGACTACTGCATTGCATAAGCACACACATGAACAAAACATAAGGTTGTGGGCAACATATTGCCAATACTTTTGATTGTGCTTAAGATGATCAGTTGAGTAAAATAAGGAGAATTTCTGTAAATTGATTACCCAAGCAGTGTGTTTTAGGCAATTATTTAAATGATGTAAAACCTCACACTGAAGTTATGTTAATACAGCACTGCACTGATGACATGTCCTTTGTTAACAGTAACCATTACAAATTTTGAATTCACACAGTTTTGATTTTACCAGCAGCTTTATTAATCCATCAGAATATCAAACTGGGAAAACAATTTAGTATAGTTTTGGACAATCAGTATAGAGGGCACTGCTTTATAAAAAAATTACTAACAGTAACATAGCCATGGATCAAATATACTTTTCTGAATTTGCCTAAAAACAATAGTGAACAAGTGGACTTTCAATGAACCAATGAGTAACATTAATGTTAATGGCACTTTGAACCTTATTAACTGGTCAGTTGTAGTTACTGCATCATTCTGTTTAAAATCATGGTAGAAATCTTTCAAGCACCATCAACAAATTAGTCTTGCACACTAAGTTTTCCTGTAGTCATAAAACAGTACCCACCTTCTCTTAACAACTACAAGACCCCAAAAAACAAAAGAAAAAAGCACAAATGGAAGCTGCAAGTTGATGACCATCCATTGCTTCAGTCCTCATGGTGACTGTCAGATTTGTGGCCACTCAGTGACCTGGATTTCGATCTAGACCTGGATCTTGAATGGCTGCATGACCTTGATTGCGATCGTGTCTTAGAATCCTTTCTGGATGCCGATTTTGATCTTGAAACAGACTTTGATCTGGATCGGGACCTGGATCTAGATCGGGACCTGGATCTAGATCTGGAATAAGAACGATGGCGACGCCTGTGCCTAGAAATAACGAGCAGTTTGTTACACAATGTAAGATTCCATTTTAAGTAAAACAGATCAAGTTACCAGCAAATACATAGCTTTCCTCTTTCATTCTGCTTTTTTTGCTACGTCCTACATCGGTCTATCTCTACACTAGCAAAACTCTACTTGGCAATTAGAAACCAAACAAAAAATAAATAGGATGAGGGGAAAAACAGCAAAAGTAGAAAGCTTATGGGTACTGGGGCAGAGAATGTGCAAAGGGTAGCTTACGTATAAAAGGACATGAACAAACTTGGAAGAGATAAGAACCAAGAACGCCAGGAGGAATGCTTTCCCTTAAAATATAAAACTGCAAATACCACTCATGTGCATTTAGTAACTGTAGCTGCATTGGATAAGGAAACAATCAGAAACTCTAACTTCATTGCACACTAAAAATTCATACTATTTCCTCTTGGACAGTATATTCTACAGAAGGCAGGTAAAGAGCCAAGCCTATCAATTTTTTCTCTAATGCAAAGTACTATAATTTGAACGATCTTGTGGCACTAATCTTAAAATAAAATCAACTTTATACTTAAAAAAAGCCCATAACACATCCTTTAGTTTTAGGCCAATGCAGTCTACGTGACCCTACCTGTCATTGAAAGAGTTACTACGGCTGCGTCTACGCTTTCCACTTGATCTGCTCCGTGAACTGCATACAAAAAACCGAATAAAGATCTGAGAAATATATTATGCTGAATTTAGGATAAAACACAATATGCGTGTTATAATCACATACTTTTTAGGGCTGTCAGACCTCCTGTGACTTCGCTCATATGAACGACTTCGAGATCGCCTTCTGTCATAACTTCGACTCCTGGATCTCCTCCGCCTATCATAGTCATCATAACGGTCATATCGTGGTGAACTTCGCGATGATCTTCGTTCCTTTGATTTCATCTGACCAGGTGCTATAGTCAGAAAGACAAAATTCTCAATTTTAGAACAGCAATCACTTGTTGAATACATCTTCCCTTTCCCTGCACTTCCAAATACAAGTTTCCCATGAAGCAAATGGGAATACTTTAGCAGCTTCAAAGTCAGCATGGACAACTAGTATTTTGTTATTCTACATCACCTACAACATATACTAGGCCTAACATATACTAGGATACAGCTTTCCCAGAGTGGAGACTTTCATTCCAAAAAACTGCATAGACTTGCTTAGCTATAAACACCTTACAGAAATCTTGTCAATGTCTATGATAATTTGCAGCGTGTCTGGATTCAACAGATATACCAACACTTGTTGATTTTTTTCATAATGGTTGCATTTAACATTCATAACAGCATGAAAAATAGAACGTGTAAAATTTAATTTGGATAAATTACACTTACTTTTACGATCACCTTGAGCAAACTGAATCTCAATTTGACGGCCACACACCCATTTCCGATCGAGGTTGTGGAGCGCATCTTCTGCGTCACGAACATCTTCAAACATGCTAAGCTGTTAAGGGGGCTTTTCACTTTCACAGGTTTCGAACAAATCCTACAATCTTCAATACACATTTTCAACCACAACATTGTTTTGCCAAAACTTAGAAAGTTTGTTTTTGTACTACATTTAAAATATACGATTCCAAAACTACATTACCCTATATAAATTCTTACAGAAAAATCTATGTTTAATATTACCAAAATGAGTCATAATTAAGGGTAATCCACCAAATTTAAGTGAATTAGATCTACAAGAAAATGCAGAACAGCAATAAAGACAATATTACATCCTAATACTATTAGATTGTAACTACCCCATCACCGCATGAAATTAGATCAATAAAGCTTTTTCTGATCTTTTTAAAGTACGTTCTCATTCATTAATAAAATCAGATTTAGCAAAATGCTGCAAACAATTCAGTATTAACTTGTAAATAAATATAAATCATGTCATACAGCTGGTCAAAAACATGAAAATAACATTTAAGTGTTTCACTCCAGTAGGATGTATTCTTCCTTGGAGAGGAACTGTAATGATATGTCACAATAGTAATCACACTGGAAAAGGGCAGAAGAGGCCTGCTTGTTGGGCAAGTGCCTTCCCATAGCTCACAGGCATCTGTAATGACTGTCAAGCCTTGCTTTAATTCACTAAGACACCATCTATTAGTGGCTGCAATTGTAATTCTGCAGCACCTAACTGGTTTAGAAGTGGCTATGTAACTTCTAAGAAATGGAATATGAAAGCAATTTAAATCAAAGAAAAATTCAAATATGGGATTTTTAAAAAAGGAGATCCACTGATCTTTAGAAAAGTGACAATGGCAGAAACTAAGTGAAATCAAATGTCAAGAGCATTCTAAAGCCTTAAAAAAAAACTCATGTCCTCTATTTCGCACTTGTCATAGTCTCTCTGTTCAAGTCAACACAGCTGGAAACAAAAAAGGTCCAGAAAATGCTCCAAACAAAATTTTTGAAAAGAACATAAAGGAATGAATTTATCTGCAGCACTGAGACTTAAGATTTACCAGTTAAACGTTTCAATAAAGAACTGTATTACACAAGGATTATTTAAGTTTGTAAAAATCACAATTAAAAACATAATATTTAAGAGCGAATGAATTGTTTTCACTATGGTAGGATACAACATCAGGACTTTGCTGGTTACCTTAAATTTGGCTGTAAACTTGACCTTGCACCGTCAGCTTGACCTTTAACTCTTTAAGTGCTTGCCAGAAGGACTTGACATGAGGCGCTGGCCCAAATAAGACACTTGGCTTTGACTTTGACAAAACAACCTTTTTTCCAATTGCAGACAAATCGAAGCCTTGACTTTTTCCCTCTTCAAGCTTTAATCTTTTTCACCCTCCCTCTCTTTTCTTCAAGCCTGATCCTTAAGAGGTCTTTGGCTTGTCTGCTTGTCTTATGCTTGGATTCTATCTAAAAGGCTCTTTCATACTTTCTTTGTGGGTTCGCCAGTTACAGCGGATTGCTTTAAATTTTCTGAGGCAACAACAACAAAAAAGTTATGTCAGGGGATGGGTATAAAAAGACAAACATGCAGGGTTTGAAATCACTTTTTTGACTACCACCAAAATTAGCCAAAAAAGACACCAGCAAGTACGTTTTTTTTAAAACAAACAGCTAAAAGTTGTCACATTTTCTATGAATTAGATGAACTTCTGATTAGAAATACATACCTTACAGCATAAATGTAAAGAGAGAAAAAATGTTAGACAAGCAAGAATGGGGTGCACTACATAAATTCAGAACCAGCAAATCCCTGCAGCACCAACTCAACAAGCAGTACATGAGTTACACAAACTGGAGCAGTATGATTGTTTCTGCATTATAAGCATAATAACCACTAATTTATTGAGTAAGTTTCCTAGTCCTGCCAAAACATTTATGTTAACAGGAACATTACAACAACTTCATCTTGAAGTTTTAGTCGTAGGTAGGCTTACGTTAACGCTGCAATGAAGTTACTGTGAAAATCCCTTAGTCACCACACTCCGGGGCCTGTTTGAGTACACTGAGGGAGAATTTAGCATTAACAATGCACCTAACCAGCACATCTTTTGGGCTATGGGAGAAACCCATGCAAACACAGGGAGAACGTGCAGACTTCACACGGATAGTGACCCAAGCCAGGAATCGAACCCAAGTCCCTAGCACTGTGATGATGCAGCAGTATTAACCACTGTGCCGCTGTTTACTGTCTTCATCTTTAATTTTAATATCTAGGTTGTTCCAAATGAGCACCAAAATACTTACCACACAACATTGTTATGCAACAATCCTCAAGTTACTTCCTCCATTTTTTAAAAAAAGTTTTCGTACAAAAGTGTATTTTAATGCTCTGTCTAATGTGCAGTATATAGAATAAAAATGAAAACCCATTAAACACCAATGATCTCATGGTAACTGACATGAAATTTTGTAGTATTTGAGACCTACAGTTTCTCAAAATTGCACTACTATCGCAGTCTTCCTTGGACAAATGTTATACTCTCTTTAATGAAATTAAACTTATATAATCTGTCATTCCTTGATATAAAATTATCCAATGATTTGAATGTAAATAAACCAAAGCAGGAATTGAATTGAAACTAACTGATCTAAATATACTGCATACAATAAACATGTACAGGCATAGAAGTATGATCAGGCATGTTAAAAAGAGCATGCCAATTTTTAAATTTAAAATCTTACTCAAGTTTTGATTCTGTTTAAAGTCAAAATCAAGTGTTAAACAGCACTGATCCCATAATTTTGCATTTAAGATATCTGAATCTCTGGAAAAAAAATACTCTACCTTGATCTGTACAGTGTCAATTTATCCTCAAAAGGACTTGCCAAGAGATGAAATTCTCAATTCAAAAAAGTCACAGATCAGTTGAAAGATTTATTATTAGTCCAAATATTTACTGGGATTGGGGCTCAAAACTCCTTTTGATACAGAATTCTGTCTCAACTCAAAATGATAACACAAGAGTGTGTCAGTGTATGTAACACTTGTATATAACCCACAGGCAAAGCAAGCATTCACTATTGGTGCACATAAACTAAACACATTCCTCTGGACAGCAAAGTAGATGTTTCAGTCAGGCAATGCAAACAGACTGCAATTATTGACTTCAGACCTGTAGTTAGTTCAAGATGTAGAGATGCTGGCGTTGGACTGGGGTAAACTCAGTAAGAGGTCTGACAACACCAATTTTAAATCCAACCGATTTATTTGATAGTAAAATTGCAAGCTTTCGGCCTTTGTAGCCTTCGTCAGGCAAATAAGGAAGGCTACATTCACCTGACAAAGGCTACAAAGGCCAAAAGCTTGCAAGTTTACTATCAAATAAATTGGTTGGATTTAAAATTGGTGTTGTCAGACCTGTTACAGTTCAATGCAGCCTTTCACTGTCCACAACTAACTTCATTAACTTTTTTCCAAATGCTTTAAGTGACAATAAAAAATATTCTCAAAATACATAAGGAATTAAAAATATCACAGCAGGCCAATCAAGATTTTATGACTTGAATTTTGAATATGCAACTGTTCAAAGGGAATTGCTTATTTTTCAAAGCAAAGCTACAGGCCCTTCCCAAAATGCCAGCTGTAGAAAAATCTTGTGCTCAGCAAGATATTGCGGTACAACTACAACAATGGTATCTAGCAGATGTAGAATATCACCCAGGTGTATTCTGCTCACAAGACAGAACTAGTTCAAGTCTGCTAGCTAGCATCTAATCAGCCCAAGCCTGTCATATGAAAAGTTTTCAGCAGCACTATCAAGGCAAAATGGCTCAATGATCTTCTCTTCATCAACTCAGCTTGGGTTTCACTAATCTGCCCAGCTCCAGAACTATTTACAGCCTTTGTTGAGACAAGGACATGAGCTGAATTATATTTAAGCCAACTGAATTGGGAGAAATTGTTCAGAAGCTAATATCATATGATACAAAGAAATGCAGTAACTCAACTACATATCATTGCTGCAAGGTTAAACGATCTGGAGCTTTAACATCAACATTCCTTCCATAAGGAGTTTCTTACTTTACTGATTATTGAAATGTTCAACTCAATTTGTAATTCCTCCGATGAAGCAGTAAAAACCTGACTGCAGCAAGGACTGGAGAACAGCCAGGTTTGGTGAATAGCATGAACACTCGTGCCATGCGAGTGCCAGACAATGACTGTCTCCTGCATGATAGGCCAATTAATGGCATTAAACTGGCCAGAAGTCCATCAACATCCCAGAGAGTACCAAGAACCTGGAGTCCAACTGAGCCAATCATGTAATTTCTATGGTTGTTAGAGGTTCAAGACTAGGGATTTTGTGGCAAGTAGCTCACTTCCTTCCTACATTCTACACAGTAAGAGTCAGTTAAGTGTGATGCAATACTTCCTACTTGCTTGAACAGGTTGAACTGCAATAGCCAAGAAGCTGCTTGACTGGCACCTCACAGATGAGCTTAAACTTTCATTGCTTCCACTACTGGCTGCAGTGTGTGCTACACACAGGATGCACTGCAGAAACTCATCATAAATTTTATGCCAGTACAAAGTGCAAGGAAATACTATCTTCATGTTGTACACAATGATGACTGGACAGCTATTGTTATTTTACTAGGTCAAATCAGTGGAGCTGCAAATCTAAGTGTTCAGATTTTCACTGAACTTGACCTCAATTTAAACTATTCAAAGATTTTTCCCATTCTAAAAATTTACATTTTTAGATTTTAGGAGAATGTACATTACCAGAAGAATCCTCCTAAAACTAGTTCAGTTAAAAGTCACTAACAGGTTATGCAATGATTTGACATATTTATAAATGGAACATTTTGCAATATAACAAACATTTATATTAGTCCCATTATGGAAATACAGTTTTCCCTCAGGAAGGTTGCTTCTGATATGTATACGTTAGCTTTTACAGAAGATTAGATCCAATCCCATTATTCAATTTGGTGTAGCAAACAGTGCTACCTTCAGGTGGTCGCGGTATGTTTAACGTACTAGAAAGTGTGTGCATATCCATGACCAACTTGAAAATAAAGCTGTTTTTAAATTCAGAATACACAAACATGCCAATTCCCAGTATTTATGTTACAAAGTCCTGGTCCCTTTACTATACCTGACTACTGATTTATCAAATCCATAAAAACTTATGTCTACAAATCTCAATGAATGCAGGGACAACAGCATATTGCAGGGTTACTCAACAAGGAATCCAAAGGCTAAGATTAATGATGTGGAGATGCCTGAAGGAGGAATGACACTCCTAAAAGCTCATACTACCAAACAGACTTGTTATTTAACCTGCTGTTTTGAGACTTCTTACTAAGATTAATAATGCAGCAAGTAGAGTTCAAATCTCACCATGACAGTTGGAGGAATTAAAATCAATAAATTGCTAGTCTTATCAATAATGAGTATTTTGCTATGTTTGTAATGAAAAATTCATCTGATGAACAAACGTCCCACGGGGGAGAAAATCTGCACCATATCCTGTCTGGCCGACATGTGACTCCAGGGCTACAGCAATGTGGCCGAGTCCTAATTGTCCTAAAAATGACAGAATATCATTGGACAGTCACCATCACATATTCAAAAGACAAGTGGAAATGACCAATAAATGTCGGCCTTGTCAGTGGTGATCACATTTCCAAACCAAAATTAATAGAAAAAAATATTGAATTACATTTGCTCTTCTCAAGAGCAGACCAGAGGGGATTGGAGGAATTTACAGTGATATCGAATTAGGGAAGCAAAAGGCTCACGCATCTGAATCTGTAATCATCCATACTTCTAGAAATAATGTAGGGGGGCGGTATATGATAAAGGGTAGACCTATTAAGAGTATAGAAACACAGAGGGACCTGGAGGTGCAGGTGCACAAGTCTCTGAAGGTGGCAGAGCAAGTGGAGAAGGTTGTGAAGAAAGCATATGGTATGCTAGCCTTCATAGGAAGGGCTATAGAGTGCAAGAGCTGGCCTTTAATGTTGCAGTTGTATAAAATGTTGGTTAGATCTCATTTGGAATACTGCATCCAGTTCTGGTCACCTTACTACTGGAAGGATGTGGAGACTCTGGAGAGAGTGCAGAGGAGGTTTACCAGGATGCTGCCTGCTATGGAAGGTCTGAGTTACGAGGAGAGGTTAGGCAAATTGGGACTGTTTTCCTTAGAAAGACGTAGACTTAGAGGAGATCTAATAGAGGTGTACAAGATTATGAAGGGTATAGATAAACAGGGCTAAGCTTTTTCCTTGGATGGACTCGAATAGCACGGGGGTCACGGGCTTAGGGTGAGGGGGGTAAGGTATAATTTGGATGCTAGAGGGAGTTTTTTCACACAGAGGGTGGTGGGGGTATGGAATGCGCTGCCAAGTAAAGTGGTGGGGGCAGGCACTCTGGAGGTATTTAAGAAATACTTAGATGGGCACATAAACAGAATGGAAATGGAGGGGTATAGAAAACTGATATAAAATAGGGATCATGAGCCTTGGGAGCCCCTGGGAAGTGTGTCAATAGATGATGATATTGATGTACTTGTTTTTATCCTACAGGTGCTTTGGTCCACCTTATTGTCTAACAAGGGACATACACGCGATGGGTCGTGAGAGGGCTGCTCTTGGATTTTTTTCGAGAGTATCCTAGTGCTTCACGTCGTTAGTGTACACTTGACCTGGACCATTTGATGGGCAACACGACAGTTCAATGACTATCGCTGCGCTGTGCAGATACATGGATTTGGGCCTGTCTCTGTGGGAGTTTGCACATTCTTCCTGTGCTTGTGTGGGTTTTGTCCAGGTGCTCCGGTTTCCTCCCACATCCCAAAGATGTGCTCTTAGGCTAATTGGCAAAACAAATTCTCCCTAAATTGTCTCAAATTTGGTTTTTAATCCATAGATCTATAAACAGACAGGGATCACGGGTAGAGGTGGGAACATCGAGGTGGCGGCGCGGGCTCGTTGGGCTGAATGGCCTGTTTTATGTGCTGTTTTGTTCTTTGTAATGTGAATCCAAATGACTTTTTAAAAAGAATCAGCTGTGGTTCAGTTGGTAGTTCTGCCGGAGTCAGAGGATTGTGGTCAACGTCCACACAGGATTGGGTCACAATAATCTAGGCTGACATTTCAGTGCTGCACTGAGGGAGTACTGCACACAGAGGCGCCGTCCTCAGATGAAATGTTAAACCAAGGCCTCTTCAGATGAATGTAAAAGTTACCAATGCACTATTTTGAAGGGGAGTTGGGTGTGCCCTGGTGTCATGGCCAATATCTATCTCTTAATCAGCATCGCAAAACTGATTGGGTCATTGTCACATTGCTGTTGACAGGAGTTTGCTTGGCACAAATTGGCTGTTGTGTTTTTTACATGACAAGTGACTATAGTTCAAAAGCATTTCACTGACTAAAGTGCTTTGGGATATTTGGTGGGCACAAAAGCAGCTATACAAATGGAAGTCTTCCTTTACTTAAAATAACAGGATTTCTACTAAGCAATTTTCATACTGACAAAATGTTAAATTCCAGGTGTTTCAGGGTTTTCCTATTATTGTCTATAGGTAACAATATGAAATGTAGCAGCGCTGCATTTAATGCAGGATTTTAAGCATTTAGTGTGCTCACTACAGCTACAATACCATGAATTTTAAATGCCTAATTTAAATTTAAATCACAGATTCAGACTATCATTTTTACTTTTAAAAGCACAAAACCATGATTCACTTGAGACTTTAACCAAGCAGCTAAAATATTTAAAACTTATATGGTCACCATTTATTACACAGCCTCTTACTTGTGCTTTGGAACACTTCTGGAAACTAAGTTAAAATGACAATACAAGCTAAGCAGAATGCCTTATTTATCTTTATAAGTTTACTTTAAAAACTATATAAACTATTACATTTTACATTCTTACATATTTAAATAGTTTGATGTTTTTTAATTATGTGTAAAATTGTATAAGAAATTGGAACAATTGAATTTAAGATACAAAATGCTGCAATATGCACACTTCCCCATATTACAATAAAATGCAGCGACACGGGAATACCAAATTTTGGTTTGTAAATTTGTTTGATTTGTAATTAAGTTTTGGGTATTCAGGATCTGGAAAATGTGACACAAAACCATTTCCACTCAGTGTACAGCATCTAATCTCCAAGCAATGTATTATATTACATTGCTACAAGTGTGTGCTAATCAACTAGGTAATCTTTATGTCAGAATTCACATGCTAATAGCACTGAGTAACAGCTCTAATACTGCTTCACACCCCTTTACTGGAATTATTATAATTCATGCTGAAATGTAATCTGGCCATTCCCAAAAAGCTTTCAGATTTATCAGAAATTTAATTGCTTGATATTACAGAACTTAAATATTGCTGAAGAGACAGACCAATTTAAGTCATTTGACTCATTCACATTGACAAGAAGCAACATGGATCTACTTGATGCGACCCCTTCTCTGCAAATAAAAAAAACACATTCAAGCTTTGTAGCTTTCCTGAATAACCCAGGAGCATGGGAGCCCACAATTCCCCACTGCTTTCTGCACTGCAACACTTTGGCCAGGGTCAACTTGCCAACTGATCAGCATCTTTTCTTTGGCTGTATAAATTGAAATCATTTGAAATTTGGCACTCTTGATAAATCTGGCATTCTTGATGAATACAAGATGAAAAGGTTGGCAACATGTTTTCTTTTCAATAAATAAAAGCAAATTACTGCTGAAGCTGGAATCTAAAACCAAAAGAGAAATTGCTGGAAAATCTCAGCAGGTCTGGCAGCATCTGTAAGGCGAGAAGACAGCTGATATTTCGAGTCGAAACATCAGCACTTCTCTCTCTTTACAGCTGCTGCCAGACCTGCTGAGATTTTCTAGCAATTTCTCTTTTGGTTTTTCTTTTCAGCAATATTCAAGACGTTTAATTACAGTCACCATAGCTAGCATGACAGTGTGTCTAATTCAAATACAAATTTCCACACATGCAAGACTTCCGTACAGTCCCCAACACTTAAAATGTCCACGTTCAAAGTTAGTGGATTACATCACACAGAGAGCAACTTATTTATTTGCACTGTGAATTTCAAAGCTGCCAGAGGCAGCATCTGCAGCGTTCTTTAGTTTGGACAGAAAAAGCTATATTAGGAATTGCTAAAACATGAATTATCTTTATTTTTACACTAAACACTGTTGAACTTCATCTCAATAAAATGCTGATCAAATTAAATCAGGATCTATGATTTACAGGATTAAAATTTAACTGGACTTCTAATTTCCATGACAGCCAGTTGAGAATCTTTTTCCTGAGAGGCATTTAAATTCAGGGCAACGACCTATCCTGACTATTTGAACTGTGCAGATACTGGTCAAGGAATATGACAACGAAGGCCAGACAGGCTATCGGATTGGGAGCAATCCGAGTCTAAACCACTCAACTGTTAAGGCTCATGAGGAAACTGATTTAGAGTGGATAGGTTCTCCTGTGTTGCAATATTAATGTTTCGGTGAAACTGACTGACAAGACTAACCTCAATTAGCTCAATTTTAAAAAAGATTTACTCTTACAATGAGAGTTTAGTTAAGATTATTTCTCAGCAAAAGGATTAATTTTTTTATAACCTCATGATAGCAATGCCGTGTTATATTAGCCACTGCATACAGCAGGCAAATCGTGTTCATAAAAGCGTGACCACTGTGAGCGATGGAAACTGTATATAGCAACAAACACATGCCCTTGGCATTATCTCTTAAATATGATCCCAGCCCCAAGCAGCAATTTCCAAAAGAACAGAGCTATATTGAACCAGACTGAACTTGACATTCAAATGCATCATACAGTGAAAAGACCTCAATATGTCTGCTTCACTCGTTTAGGAGAACTGAAGAAAGGATATTGTATATATGCAAATCCTCTTGGACGTCGAGTGTAGAAGTCAAGGGGAACGTAAACATCTACTATTGGGCCATAGCGACCAAACTCACGACGTAAATCCTCAGGCCTAAAGTACCATAAAAACGATACAGGTGATTTGAAATATGAATTGCCCACTGTGCATGTGAAGAGTCCAAAACTATCGACATTAAACCATCTGAAAAGGAGATTCTACAACCATCTAAGAGATTTCTTTGGAACATCAAATCAACTTGTAAACTGTCTACAGGATGTCAGGAATAGGATGAATCAAATTATTGGTTTCCGGGTGAGCAAAATGGCAACACAATCTATTTTAAAAACAAGATTATTTACTAACGCCTCAACGTTAAAAGATTTATGGTTCTTCCAGTCTTAACAATTCTCAAATCATTTTAAATATAATTCAAACGTTAATTTTCATTGGATTAATCACCAACTGTAAGAAATTTTAAGCCAAAAGATTTGGCTTTGTGTGCCTCTGAACTAGCTGCGAAGTCACATCCAATATAATCTGTGTAACTGTTTTGCATCTCCTCTCCAGTATTTTATCAATAATCAGGGTCTCTCAGTTGACTCTTTTTAGCCACTCAGGTCCTGCTGCCTCTCCTGAGATTTCCAGCCTGTCCACAGTTTATCATTTTGTATCATTGATGTTTGCATCTCATTTTAATATTGAACTGAATTAGATCAGATTAATTGCTATAATCCAAATTAATTTTAAGCACACTAGAATTTTCCCAGCCTCTTCAATCTGTCTCCATTTTCATCCAGATCAATTTTTGATTTTAAGGAAGCTTCAGCACCAGTTCCACCTATTCAAATCAAAGTGCTTCCAAATTTGAATATGTTTGAATCATTCATTACCACATTTATAAATATCATTCAAAAATAAAAATTAAACAATAAAATTAATTTCATTATAGCCTTAGTCTAATTTAGTTCAATTAGATAAAACAAATTCACTTATAATGAGAATAAATGAGCTTACCATCTTACTTATCCCTATTTTCCAAGTAGAAAGTTACACGTTTTGTTAGAAGATTAACATTATAAAAAAAGTTAAATATTTCTTTTGTGGTACAAAGTTTTGGAAAATGATTATCATTTTAAGATAACAGATTCTATTCAGCATTTATCTGACAGGTCGAAACGTACTCCCCACTTAAAAGTCAAATTCTCTAGAGATGGGGATACAATACTTTAGCATGTTATAAAAATCTTAACTAAATAAGTAAAAATGATAAGATTTTTATTTTTTAAGAGCAGCGTTCGACTTAGCTGCTAATTATTGGCTCAAAATGTTTGTTGAAATATTTTACTGAAAGTGTGCCGTTTCCAAGTTAAGTCAAATGTGAGCGTTCCCACAAATCAATGGGAAATGCATAATACTGCATCTGAAAAAGGAAAGTTCAATCTTCCATCTGTTTTGAGGCAGTATGTAACAGCTGGGCATCAGCAAGCACACAATTCGCGTGCTCCGGGCTAGAGTTTAACTCCAATTACCATGAGCAGCCATCCTAGGCAAATGTTAGCTAAATAAAAGGGCTGTGATGTCCCCAGAGTGTGAAATAATCCACTATTAATCATACCAATAGTCAAAAATTAGCAATAATCAAAATCAAGCTAACATAAAACCTTATTTAAAAGCATTAACTGAACAGGAAATCACATTACTTGGAGCACAAGGAATACATGAAAAGCCTAAAACCAAAAGAGAAAATGCTGGAAAATCTGTCAGTATCTGTAAGGCACAAAGAGCTGACGCTCGAGTCCAAATGACTTTTTGTCAAAGCTCATGAAAAGTCTAAGCGGTTTGCATTTTTATTTGTACAATTAAATATCTCAGTGATATTACTGCATTACAAATAATATTAACAAACTCAACATACAGGATCAATTAGCAATTATATCAATTAGCAATTGATATAAAATAATTCAACCAGTTAAGAATACTTTTTCTATCTGCTAATGTTTCTTAATACATGGTATACTACTAATGCTTTTACTATACTCCAAATATTTTTTCTAGTTCAAAGATTTATGGATAATTCAGAACCATACCTACAGATTGAAGGTATTTTGATAACCAAGTTGTGTGGTAATTGTACATGTTTTTCTTTTGGGACAATTATTCGAATCTAATTCATTACTGCACTTAAAACATTGACATTACTAAAATCTAATATTTTTTGAACACGAGATCCATGTCTACTAATAGATGAATACATCCTCAACAAGCTTCTTAGCAAGTTTTTAACTGTTAGAATCTTTTCTAAAAATACTTTATCCCTTCTACACTGTTGATACTTGGGCAAATTTACTGAACTTAATTGCATCAATTTTTTTAAAAATAAGTGATCACTAAATCTGGCTCAAATTTACTCCACTAAAACCGTACTAATTTCAATTATTACTTGTATACATTTGAAGTTCTTAAGAATGTTACAAAACACCATAAAGCAAGAATTCATAAGGTTTTTAAAACCTTTGAAGTGTACAAAGTATATGAACTCATTTTATTTAAAAAATGTTGGGAATCCTTGCATGTATTTTGATGCATAGGTCACAAATGTATCTTAATAGTGTAAACTCAAATCCAAACCAAATATTTTGGCATATCTATCCTAGATAGACCAAACAAAACAATATTAAATTCAGAGAGTAACTTGAAATGCATAAGACTACACTATATAGAGAATTCTTTTAACTAGCATCCCAACAATTACTTTTCAAAATAGCTCACTAAAATCTAATATCATTTTCTACACCTTATCTTTGTCACCCATATACTTGACTATTTTAACATAGTCCCAGCTGGACTCCACATGCCCTACACTGCACAAATTTGAGACCAAAATTCTACTGCCTGAGCTTTTACTCAAAAGTTCCATTGCCTCTACACTCATTGTCTCCCACAGTAAGCAAATCAACTTTAGAAATTCATATCCTTATTTTTAAATCCATGGTCTCAGCTCTCCTCTACCCTGACCACCTCCAGCTCCAGAACAATGCAAGATCTCTCAACATTCCCCAACCTTACCAGATCCCCAATTACCTTTACTCCCCAACTGACAGCCTTGCTTACAACTGCCCTAGTCCCCAAGATCTGGAATTCCCTCCTAAATCTAAGAGGCCTCTTAAAACTCTCTTTGACCAAACTTTGAACCACTTACCCCAATGTCCTTGTGAAACGCGGTGTCAAATGCTGCTTTATAATAGGTGCTTCAAATACACCTACTTTTCTTTACAAATATTTATGCTACACTTAAACATCGTCCATTTATTTTCTCCAACGTTCCACTGTTTGTAACCCGGGACAAAGTGAATCTGGAGTGAGAAAGCTTTGAGAAAAGCGCGGGTATAACCTTCCCACGTTACTGCAATCGACATTATCCCAGCGTCTAATTAAATAACTCCAGCGTTGACCTAATTTATTTGATAAAGGTACGAGAGATCCTGCCTGAGGCGGTGCCGCTCCCAAGCTGCAGGACATTTAGAAAGGTCGTGGATGATGTGGGTGAGACAGCTGCCGATCTCGCTGCCCCCCCTTGCCTGAGCTCTGGGCCAGGCGAGGCCGGGGACCGCGGCGCGGCCTACACTCGGGGGCCGGAGAAAAGCCGCTCCCCCGACAGAGAGAAAAAGAGAGAAAGAAAGCCGCGGCCCCTCGGGCGGGGACTGCTCCCCGGGAAGCTGGCGCCGCCTTCACGCGGCCTCACCTGGTGCAATCGCCGACATTCCTGACGAACAGGGAGCTGTTGGGCGGGCGGGCGTACCGAGACATGGCGGCAGCTGCACCGAGAGAAAGACGCGGGCAACGGCGCCGAACAGCGAGTGCGCATGCGCGCCCGCCGGCCCCGCCCATAGAACCCACTAGAAGCCGCGTCACAATGACGCGCTGGCCAATCGCAGCGCAGCGCAGCGCCACCATCTTGGTGCAGGAGGCGGGACGGCGCGGCCGCCATTTGGTGAGTGTTCTGGAGATGGCCGAGGTACCAGGGAACCTTCACTGTCTCCACCATCCCCTACCCTACCTCACAACACTAACCAAAAGCGGCCGATCTGAAATATTAATACTTTCTGTCTGACCGGAAATGCTTTCTGTTCTGCTATTTTTAACTGCAATACAGACCATTCGGCCCTCATAGTCTATGCTCCCTCATCCCAGCCTTCTTCATCTAAATTCATCAACATCACATAAACTGCACTGATTTAAGAAGGTGGTTATCATTATCTTCTCAAGAGCAATTTGGGATGAGCAATAATTGGTCACATCATATGAAATAATAACACATTCCAGAAAGTTTATTTATTAGTCACAAGTAAGGCTTACATGAACATTGCAATGAAGTTACTGTGAAATTCTCCTACTTGCCATAGCCCAGCACCTGTTCGGGCCAATGCACCTAACTAGCACGTCTTTCAGAACATGAGAGGAAACCAGTGAATCTGGTGGAAACATGAGAAAACGTGCAAATTCTGCATAGACAGTACCCAAGCCAGGAATTGAATGCTGGTCTTTGGTGTGGTGAAGCAGCAGTTCTAATCATCATGCTACTGTGCCACCCCCTATTCTCTTCTGTCTCATGTGTTTATCCAGATTTCCCTTAAATGCATCTACATTTCTTGCCCCTCCACTCTGTGCATTCTCCTTTTACCTAACAAAATTTCTTCTGAATTCCCTAATTCTTGATGGCTCTCCTACATTGTGACCTGTGCTTGAATTGATAGCACCCTCATCTCTAAGTCAAATGTTGACATAAGAGTACAGAAATCAAGGCAGTGCTGGACTGTCACATCATCTTTTAATAAGATGCTAAACCAAGGTTCTGTCTGTCCTCTGAAATGGATGTAAAAGATCCCAATGGACGACTTCAAAGAAGAGCAGTGGAATCATATTGCTGCCCCTGCCAACATTTATGCCACAATCAACATCACCAAAACATTTTTTGGTGATAATCAGATGCCTGTTGGTGCATATGAACTTGCCATGAATGAATTGGAAGCCGCAATTGGAAGTTACAACTTTAACTACAGTTCAAAAAGTACTTCTTTGACTGTAAAGTGCTTTGTGAAATTCTATATTTCCACCACAATTGGTAAATAAGCGTGTTTGGAATTCCCTATTTGCTTTCTTGGTGTCAGTTTTGAAATGGTGGTCTCTAGTTTTGCTCTGAAAAGATTTTGTGCCTACTGTATCAAAACATACTATAATTTTAGAGAATACTTGTGTTCTTTAAGAAATGTTCTCTAAGCTGCTGCACAATATTTGGTCACCTCTTTAAAGAGACCCAACTTGTGTATATTGTGCAGTATCATATCTTCTGGCTAAGCCCTTTACAGCTTTCCGGTCTCAACATTGAATTCAACAATTTCAGATGATTTGCTCTACACCACCTTGCCCCTTTGTTTTCATTCTATTTTATATTTTTTCCTGTTTTCTACCTTTTATTTCTTTATTGTCTTTTTTCATTTTTCTTTCCCACCCCACTCTTTCCCCCTACTTTACACCCTTCACTTCCCTTTTCGCTCCCTTTGCTGCTTTCCTTTTCTAAATCTTATCTCTGCCCCATCCATCCTCCCCCATACCCCCCACCGCCAACATCTTTATTTTAGCTTCTCCACCGTTTGGCCATTCACACATTCTCTACGGACACTATCAACTGGTTTCCCTGGTTTCTGTGGCTATGACTCATCTTTCAGTCCCTCAACCTGCAGTATAAATATTTCCCATTTTATTTGCCTTTTAGCTTTGACAAAAAGTCGTCTAGACTCAAAACATCAGCTGTTTTTTCTCCTTAAAGATGCTGCCAGACCTGATGAGTTTTTCCAGCATTTTCTCTTTTGGTTTTTTTATTCCAATCCAATCAAATCAAGTCCAATTCAGAGTCTCAATAAGTTGAGACATTCCTGATCCATGCTGACAAGACAGGCCTCTCACCTCCTGTCTTGGGTCTGATCTACATGACCTAAGCTGATTGGAGTAGGCATAGTGCCTCCTCCAAGGCTTGATCTCATTTGCATCTTAGCCAAAAGGCCGAGATGTCACTTTTAAAAATTGCTTCAAACGAAACTGAAACGTAACCTAATGACTTCAACCAAGCGCAGCATGTTGATACTACACTTGATCTTAACCAAAAGGTTTTTTTTAAACTGACTTTTTTGCCCCAAAAATATACTTTATTCATAAAAATACTCAAATAAACCCTGCAAAATTACACATCTTCGAATTGCAAACAGTGCAGAACTAAAATTTTTTTTAATAGTTCCACACAAATTACAGTCATAACATTTCAAAACTTACAAATGTACACATGCCTCAAAAGTTACTGTGTGCCGTTGTTGCTCAGATTGGCACACAGTTACACAGGCCGAGGGTATTCTGTAGTTTCCAGGCCCTCAGTCTGCCACCATTAAAAGACCTTAAATTGTGGTCTTTCCCCATTGTGCCTTTGTGGTGGCTGCCCCAACCTTCAGCGTGTCCCTCAGCATGTAGTCCTGGACCTTGGAATGTGCCAATCTGTAACACTCGGTTGAGGACAGTTCTTTCAAATGGAAGATCTGCAAACATCAGGCAGACCAAAGTGCGTCCTTCAGCGAGTGTGACATGAACCCAAGATTCCAGTTGAGATTGTCCTCATGTGTGCAGAACTTGGCTATCAGTTTCTGCTTGGCGGTTTTGCATTGTCTTGAAGGCTGCCTTGGAGTATGTTTACCTGCAGATCAGAGGCTGAATACCCATGATCACTGAAGTTTCCCCAGTAGGAAGGGAACACTCCTGCCTAATGATTGTCGAGTGTTGTCTATTCATTCGTTGACATCTATATGGTCTCCCCAATATACCATGCCTCGGAACTTCCTTTGCTGCAGTGTATCAGGTAGACAACTTTGGCGGAGTCTCGGAGTACGTACCAAGTACCTGGTGGATGGTGTTCTCACATGAAATGATGGCATCCGTGTTGATAATCTGGTCTTGCAGAGGTTGTTGTGGCAGGGTTGTGTGGTGTTCTACTCACTGTTCTCCTGAAGGCTGGGTAATTTGCTGCGGACAGTGGTCTGTTTGAGGTTGCGCAATCATCTTAAGGCAAGTATTGGGGATGTGGAGATGGTCTTGGTGAGATGCTGTCTTCGTTGATGCCACGTTGAAGGCTCCAGAGAAGATGTCGTAGCTTCTCTGTTCTGGGAATGTACTGGACAACAAAGGTTACTCTATCCACTGTGTCTTGTGTTTGTCTTTTGAGGAGGCCTGTGCGGTTTTTCACTGTGGCGCTTTGGAGCAGTCGAATGATGAGTTGAGCGCCATATTCTGCTCTTACCAGGATGTCTGTATGTGTCTGTTGCAATCCTCGTCACCCTGTGTATATAGAGGGCTTGTACATTGGGATGGCTTGTTTAATGTGTTTAGGGTGGAAGCTGGAGAAGTGGATCATCATAAGGTGCTGGGGTGACCATCCTTGATGGCGATGCGTGTGTCCAAGAATGCAAACGATTCCGGAGAATCAGAATCATGGTGAGTCAGATGGTGGGATGGAACTTGTTGATGTCATCATGTAGTTGTTTGCCATGAGTCCAAAACAAGAAAATGTCAACAAGGCATCTAGTATATAGCATCAGTTGAAGGTTCTGTGCAATGAAGAAGTCTTGTTCGAAACGTGCATGAAGATGTTGGCATATTGAGGTGCAAATTTGGTCCCCCATAGATGTTCCATATGTCTGGGTGCACTTCACGTACCACAAGCCCACATGAGGATGGCCTCAATTGGGATCCTGGGTTAATGTCACACTATCTGTAACCCCCCAGTGACTTGCCTGGACTTGCAAAATCTTACTAACTGTCCTGGCTTGAAACAATTCACACAGAACATTGAATACAGGATTTGGGATGTCTTGTTGAAGTTGTAAAAGACGTTGCTAAGGCCGCACTTGGAATACTGTGTGCAATTGGTCACCCTACTGTAGAAAGGATATTATTAAACTAGAAAGAGTGCAGAAAAGATTTACTAGGATGCTACCGGGGGTTGATGGATTGAATTCTAAGGAGAGGCTGGATAGACTGGGACTGTTTTTCTCTGGAGCTTAGGAGTCTGAGGAGTGATCTTATAGAAGTCTATAAAATAATGAGGGGCATAGACAAAATAGATGTCAGTATTTAAGTCAGTATTTTTTCCCCAAAGTAGGAGAGTTTAAAACTAGAGGGCATAGGTTTAAGATGAGAGATACAAAAGTGTCCAGAGGAGCAATTTTTTTCACACAGAGGGTGGTGAGTGTCTGGAACAAGCTGCCAGAGGTAGTTGTAGAGGCGGGTACAATTTTGTATTTTAAAAAGCATTTAGATAATTATATGGTATAGAGGGATATGGGCCAAATGCGATTTTTTTTTCTTTGGACTCATGGTGAACAATCATTGAAACAACCGTATGATGATATCAACAAATTCCATCACACCATCAGACTCACCATGGACTGTCCTTCAGAATCAGTTGCATTCTTGGACACACGCATCTCCATCAAGGACAGTCACCTTAGCACCTCTCTGTACCGCAAGCCGACAGACAACTTCACAATGCTCCACTTCTCCAGCTTCCACCCTAGACACGTTAAAGAAGCCATTCCCTATGGACAAGCCCTCTGTATACACAGAATTTGCTCAGATGAGGAGGATCGTGACAGACACCTCCAGACGCTGAAAGATGCCCTCGTGAGAACAGGATATAGAACATAGAACATTACAGCGCAGAACAGGCCCTTCAGCCTTCGATGTTGCGTCGACCAATTAGGAAAAAGCAATGACCCTCTAACCTAAACCATTCCCTTTTCGTCCATAAACTTATCTACTAACCTCTTAAACGCCACCAAACTTGGCGCATTTACAACTGACGCAGGCAGGGCATTCCATACCCTTACCACCCTCTGGGTAAAGAACCTACCTCTGACATCCGTCCAATAACTACCACCCCTTAATTTAAAGCTATGTCCCCTCATGCTAGCTTTCTCCATCCTAGGGAAAAGGCTATCACTGTCCACCCTATCTAAACCTCTAATCATCTTATATGTTTCAATAAGGTCTCCTCTTAGCCGCTTCTTTCTAACGAAAACAACCTCAAATCCCTCAGCCTCTCTTCATAAGACCTGCCCTCCATACCAGGCAACATCCTGGTAAACCTCCTCTGTACCCTCTCCAATGCCTCCAACATCTTTCTTATAATGTGGGGACCAGAACTGCACACAATACTCCAAGTGCGGCCGCACTAGAGTTTTGTACAGTTGCAACATGACGTTGCGGCTCCGAAATTCAATCCCCCTACCAATAAAAGCAAAGACTCCATATGCCTTCTTAACAACCTTATCGACTTGACTGCCTACTTTCAGGGATCTATGCACAAATACACCAAGATCCCTCTGTTCATCAACACTATTAAGAATCATACCATTAGCCCTATACTCTACACATTTATTATTCCTGCCAAAGTGAATTACCTCACACTTTTCCACATTAAACTCCATTTGCCACCTCTCGGCCCAGCTCTGCAACTTGTTCAAGTCTCTCTGCAAACTAGAACACCCCTCTTCACTATCTACCACCCCTCCGACTTTGGTGTCATCCGCAAATTTACTAATCCATCCTTCAATACCCTCATCCAGATCATTTATAAAAATTACAAACAGCAGGGTCCCCAAAACAGATCCCTGAGGTACACCACTTGTAACCGAACTCCACGATGAATATCTTCCATCAACCACCACCCTCTGTCTTCTATCTGCTAGCCAATTCCTAATCCAATTAGCTAAATTACCCTCAATCCCATACATCTGCATTTTCTGCAGAAGCCTTCCACGGGTCACCTTATCGAATGCCTTACTAAAGTCCATATATACCACATCAACTGCCTTACCCCCATCCACCTCTTTGGTCACTTTTTCAAAAAACTCAATAAGGTTAGTAAAGCACGACCTACCCTTCACAAAATCATGCTGACTATTCCCAATCAATTCATTTCTCTCTAAATAACTATAAATCCTATCCCTAATAATTCTCTCCAATACTTTGCCCACAACAGAAGTAAGACTCACCGGTCTATAATTCCCCAGAAAGTCTCTCTTCCCCTTGAACAATGGCGCTCGACTGATCGATCGACAGTTCAGACATGCCACAGCGATAAACCGCACTGACCTCCTCAGAAGACGAACACGGGACACGGTGGACAGAGTACCCTTTGTTGTCCAGTACTTCCCCGGAGCGGAGAAGCTACGACATCTTCTCTGGAGTCTTCAACATACCATTGATGACGATGAACATCTCGCTAGGGCCATCCCCACCCCCCCACTTCTTGCTTTCAGACAACCGCGCACTCAAACAGATCATTGTTCGCAGCAAACTACCCAACTTTCAGGAGAACAGGGACCACAATACCACACAACCCTGCCACAGCAACCTCTGCAAGACATGCCGGATCATTGACATGGGCGACACCATCAAACGTGAGGATACCATTCACCAGGTACACGGTACGTACTCTTGCAACTCGGCCAAAGTTGTCTACCTAATACGTTGCAAGAAAGGATGTCCCGAAGCATGGTACATTGGGGAGACCATGCAGACACTGCGACAGCAGATGAATGAACATCGCTCAACAATCACCAGGCAAAACAGTTCCCTTCCTGTGGGCGAACACTTCAACAGTCACGGGCATTCAGCCTCTGACCTTCGGGTAAATGTTCTTCAAGGGGGCCTTCACGACGCACGACAACGCAGAGTCGCTGAGCAGAGACTGATAGCCAAGTTCCACACACATGAGGATGGTCTTAACAGGGATCTTGGCTTCATGTCACAGTATCTGTAACCCCCATGACTTGCCTGGGTTAGCAAAAAACCTCACTTACTGTGCTGTCTGGAGACAATACACATCTCTCTAACCTCTGCTGTTAGCCACTTTAAGACTTCAATAGCAGGTTAGGTGTAAGGATTTGCATTCTAATCAGCAATCTGTAAACTGTCTGTGCTGATATGTGTGCTTTTGGAGACCAGAACACCTCATTTGCCTGACGAAGGCCACAAAGGCCGAAAGCTCACAGATTTACTATCAAATAAATTGGTTGGATTTAAAATTGGTGTTGTCAAACTTTACCAAATGCGAGTAATCAGGGGTTAGGGGTTTTAAAAAAAAGAGCAACTTGGACAAGTTGAGCCAAAGGGCCTGTTTCTATGCTGCAAACCTCTGACGCAGTGACTCTATGACACCTCTTTAACCCCCCCTCCACTCGCATTGTCTGCACCTATGACCTGATTATCTGTTAAGACTCGCATTCCAATCATTATCTTGTAGTTGAATTTGTATCTCAATATGCCCAGTTTGTGCAACAAATTCGGCACTCACCCAATGAAGATGCTGTGCTCTGAAAGCTTGTGCTACCAAATAAACCTGTTGGACTTTGACCTGGTATTGTGAGACTACTTACATGATCATTGTAATGGGACAGAATATCAGGTTGGTATCTCAGCTTAAAAATCGGGCAGGACACAGATTCTGAAAAAATGGATTAACCTAATATGTGGTCAGGGAGAGGAATGGAAGTGATGGCTGGGGAACTGAGATGGGGTGAGCAGGTGCAAAGTTAATTGTTTTGGTCTCACAAGATGTTTAAATAAAAGAGTAATGCTGGATCTGCAATTCTTACATTAGAGTCTGATTTAAATAGATTGGCGTATGCATGATGCAACTTTCTGCACTTTGTTTACAGCTGAAAGAGTTGTGATGTTATGAGTTTGCATCAGTAATAATATCTCAAAGTGAAAAAAATAATGCATTGATAACCAAATCATTTCCTGAGCTAAACAAAGTCTTGAATGATTTTAATCACCATGGTCATCACATAATAAAATTGTCTGGATACTAAATAATTAAATTAGAAATGTTAGTGTTGAATTATGCTAAATATAATTCAAAACAAAATAGCCAAATGGCCTATTTCTACTCCTAAGTCTCATGGCCTAATCTAAAGAGAGAATTGGGGTAGTTAAAATAAGAAAAAACAGTGGAAACTGACAACACAATAACAACTGCCTTTTTCAGAGGTAAAAATAGATCATGTTTCATATATCCTGCTACTGAAAATAACAGGATTGTGATATTTCATGTGATTTATTATTGTTACATGTATTGGGATAAAGTGAAAAGCATTGCTTCTTGCACACTATACAGACATATTATTCATAGAGTATAGGGGAGAAGGAAGGAGAGGGTGCAGAATAGAGTATTACAGTCATAGCTAGCGTGTAGAGAAAGATCAACTTAACATAAAGTAGATCCAATCAAAAATCTAATGGCAGAAGGGAAGAAACTGTCTTTGAGTCAGTTGGTACTTGGCCTCAGACTTCTGTATTTTTTTTCAATGGAAGAAGGTGGAAAAAAGTATGTTGAGGAAGATGGGGGTCCTTGATTATGCTGGCCGCTTTTCCAAGACAGTGCCATTCATCTATCATGAAAACCTACTCTTCCAGCCTTTGCTCATCTCTCTAATGTCTGCTCCTTTGATTCAGAGTAAAAGAACAAAGAACAATACAGCACCAGAAACAGGCCCTTTGGCCCTTCAAGCTAGCACCGCTCATGCTTCCAACTAGACCATTCATTTGTATCCCTCCATTCCCAGTCTGTTTATGTGGCTATCCAGATAAGCCTTAAACAATCCCAGCGTAATCACCTCCACCACCCTGCTTGGCAGGGTATTCCAGGTCCCTACCACCTTCAGTGTAAAATACGTCCCTCTGGCATCAGTGTTAAACCTTGCCCCCCTCACCTTGAACCTATGACCCCTTGTGTTCAAGACATTGTGTTCATCCTTGGCTGATTTTGGCATGACATTGGAAATTCAGCATGTCAGGTAAGACTCTCACCAACTTTCACAGCATCATAAAAAACACTCTTTCTGATTGTATTGCAGTTTGGTATGGCTCCTGCTCTGCTGAAGACTGCAAGAAACTACAAAAGGCGTAACTCAGTCCATCATGCAAGCCAGCCTCCCATCCACTGACTCTGAATACACTTTTCACTGCCTCAGAAAAGCAGCCAGCATAATTAAGGACCCCATGTACCTGGAATGTACTCTCTTCCTCTTCTTCCTTTGGGAAGAAGATATAAAATTCTGAGGTCATGTACCAACTGACTCAAGAACAGCTTCTTCCCTGCTGCCATCAGACTTCTGAATGGATTTACTTCACGTAAGTTGATCTTTTTCCATACATTACATTCTGCATCCTCTCCTTTTCTTCTCTATGAATGATATGCTTTGTCTGTATAACGCACAAGAAACAGTACTTTTTGCTGTATACATGTGACAATAATAAATCAAATTAAAGATTACACTCACGTGAAGCTTCTTAGAGTGCTTTACCAAAGTAAAGATGCTATATAAATGCAAGTGTCTGCTTTTTTCCCAAACCTCTTTATCCTGCACGTAATGTTTTATGGATAGTCAATTTTTTCTTGATCTGATTACTGGTAAGGTGGAAGCCTTTGTTTCTGTCTTGCAATCATGATCAGGTAATAAAAAGCCTACAAGATCTCAGACCAAGCATCAATGTGTGATCAGAATTGATCAGATAAGTGTAACATTGACATACCAAGTCATTACAAACACTAGATGTCACTGCTCATTAACAGTGCATAAGAACTTAGGCAGTGTAGGATCATAAAAAGCTATTTTTATCCATCTAAGTAATTTCAATAGCTCAGGAATTAAATATATATCCAATAATCTTTTGAAATAGCTTGTATAATAAACATTCATTGCTTTCCCACTGTTCATAACGTTCCATAACATTCTTCTACTTTAAGTTTTTATCACATCAGATACTGTAAGAGATCATTTTCAGATAACATGTGTGATTGACTGGAACCCTTTTCTCTTTAAAATGCAAGGCTGAGGTATGACCTAATAGAGGTTGAACCATATGAAGGGTTATGATTTAGTAGACAAAAAAATCCACGTGGAACAGAGCAGAACTCATGCCATCAATATACGATTGTCACCAAGATATCAAATTGGAAATGCAGAAATTATGCAGAGATTGATGAGAATGTGGAGCCCCCAACCACAGAAAGTGGGTGATGTAAATAGAATAGATGCATTTAATGAGAAGCTGGATTAGCATTTGAGGGAGGAGAAGAAAAGGTTATAATAGATAAATTAGATGGGAAAGGAAATGAGGTGGGTGAGGTGAAATATAAATCTGATCCCAGACTGATTAGGCCAAATGGCCTGTTTCTGAGCTACATATACTATGGAATGCTATATAAATTGCTGAGAAGAGAGATGTGTTGCTGGAACTTTTCATCTTGTACTCATCAGAAAAAAAAAGCCAACTATTGTCACTAAAGGAGAGTGGGAGCTGATTGGCTTGCAAGTCAATTTTGATTGGCCAAGGTATTGCCATGAAAAAAATATGGGGAACTACAGGCTCCCCGAGTTCCCAGGTAATTCATGAAAAAACACAAGGCCTGAACATACCCCTTTTTAGTTGCAGAGAACAGGTCCTTGTGTATGACTGTATGTCACTACCAGCAAACGTAAATCAGCGAAGTTACAAGTTCATTATTTTAAATTGGTTGTTAGTGTTGCTGTTAGAACACAAGTGCTGCCCAATCACAGAATCTCATCTAACAGTAGAGATTTTAATTTGGGTTGTACAAGTGCAGCCTGGTTGAGAATGGGTTTACATACTGCCTATGATGAACAAGCAAAGAAATATGATATTTGATTCAACAGCCAATCACTGGGATGTACAGCTGACATACCTGGTATCACACTGGACAGTGCTCAGTGTACCTCAAATTACCCTGAGAAGGTAAAGTCTCTCCAAAATTTAAACCCTAGGTTGAGCAAGTTGCCACAAACAATTTAAACTGATCTGATTTTCCCACTCTCTATCTATCTATAAAGAGAATTTTTTTATTCCCCATTTATAGATGGTTGCATATTTTCCCCAACTCTTAAATCTGGACATAGTGTAATCTTCTATTAATAATTTGCACTGCAACCTCGAGATATGGTGAAAACAAAAGGGTTGGTTTATTTTTACACACATAGGGAGAGGCGATTTGCAGTATCTATGCCTTTTTACACATAAATGGAGAATAAGAGAAAGGAAGAGAGTTCAGGGAATACACAGTCACAATAAAATATAAGTATGGGTTTTACAGGTGCCCAAAATCAGAAGTCAACTAGAAAGGGAGGTTGACTGGTTGTAAAATGCTCTGTCTGTCCAGAGCGAGATTCTCACAATGGGAAAAGACTAAGAAAATTTGGCGCGTCAGCTACAACTCTCACCAACTTTTCCAGATGTACTATAGAAAGCATTCTTTCTGGTTGTATCACAGCTTGGTATGGCTCCTGCTCTGTCTAAGACCACAAGGAACTATAAAAGGTTATGAAAGTAGCCCAATCCATCATGCGAATCAGCCTCCCATCCACTGACTCTGTCTACACTTTGCAGCCAGCATAATTAAAGGGCCCCATGCACCCTGAACATTCTCTCTTCCACCTTCTTCCTTCGGGAAAAAGATACAAAAGTCTCAGATCACATACCAACAGACACAAAAACAGCTTCTTCCCTGCTGCTGCCAGACTTTTGAATGCACTTACCTTGCATTAAGTTGATCTTTTTCTACAACCTAGCTATGACTATAACATGACATACACTTTCATTCCCTTGTCTATGAACGGTATGTTTTGTCTGTATGACATGCAAGAAACAATACTTTATATATATGTGATGATAATAAATCAAATCAAATGAAGGCACGTAGAGTTAGCTTGGAGATATTAGTTCCAAGGTTCCAACAGTTGGCAGGTTTGATGAAGGTCAGATTCTTTCTGCTGCCATTGGCTTGATAGTAACCAGCACGGGATGTTTTAAAAAAAGTTTTAAAATGTTTACCCCATTCTTTAAGTTACAAAGCTAATGATCAGAGTGGACTCTCAACCCATCTCCTTGCTTGCTCCAAAAAAACAATTCAAATTGAATCCTATTCATAGTCCCCACAAGATAGACATGCAAGGTCCAAGTTGACAAGAAACAACATTACACATGACCTTAATCTGACACTTGACTTAGTCTAAAGGCCGAGAAGTGAATTCTGTCAGTGGTCATGGCTTCACTTCTGCCATGTATGACAGCACAGGTTGTTGCCTGGAGTTCTGTTCACATTTGAGGATTAAACTTTATTTATTAGTGTCATAAGTAGACTTACATTAACACTGCAATTAAGTTACTGTGAAAATCTGCTCATTGCCACACTCCAACGCCTGCTCGGTACACAAAGGGCATTAACTAGTACATCTGTGGACTGTGGGAGGAAATCGGAGCACCTGGAGGAAACCCACACAAACACGGGGAGAACTTGCAGACACCACAGATAGTAACTGCTCGAATTCAATTCCACTGGACGTGACATAGTTCTTGATGATGTATATTCCCATGGCTGGAATCTTGAGGTATTTAGTTGGAATTCTAAGAGAAACAAGATTGACTTGGTAAACAGTTTCTCCTTTTGTTGAGACTTTTGTTTCAAAATTGCGAGTGCTTTGGCCATTAGCTCCATTATGGGAGATTAAGACTTGCAAAGGTTTTCATTTGTTTGAAGTTAGCTGAAGAAGACTTAATCTCTCTGTGGACATTTTTACTTTGAAACTGCTACAACTTATCAGGTGATCTGCTGCATCATTCTCTCTCTCTCAACCATTGTGCATTTTGAAAAAGCACAAAGAAAACAACTTCATAAAACATTTCAGCTGATGACTATATATATTTCACCTTTCATGTCTCAACTGTGACAAAGTAATTTTACGCTGCTACTATGCAATGGCTACATAAATCGTACTTTCCAATGACAGGATTCTGCACTCAATCAAAAAGGACATTCTGCCAATGCACAACTGAGCAGTATTTGGTATGAATCTCAGTGATAACATGAACCTCAAGACACTAAAATCCAACAAATCTCCAGGAGTTGCTGGCCTGTATCGTAGGGTTCAGAAAGAGATTCCTGCAGATAGTAGATAGGCTGCTATGATTTCCCAAAATTCCGCAGATTCTGGACCAGTCTAAAAATAAGGGAGAGGTAAAAACAGGAATCTACAGGCAAGTTAGCCTGTTATCAGGCAATGATAAAGTGCTGGAATCTGTTATTAAAGAAAGCTAAACAACGCACAAAGAAGTATTACAATTGGACTAAATCTATCAGGTAAACCCTGATTGACAAATTTATTAGTTTTTGAGGATATAATCAGTGGGATAGATAAAGAAGAAATAATAAATGTATTCTTTGATAGCCAGAAAACATTTAATGAGGTGCCCCAAAAAGGTTAATACACAAGGCAATGGTTTATGGATTGGGGGCGTGGGGGGTGGGAGTGTTATATTATTAGCATTAGTGGCTTTCCCACACTATCACAAATTGAGGCTCTTAAGTGGCAATTAACCCATTAAAGGCCTCATCCCATCACAGCTGGCATGATGGTGAGTAGGGAGCTAGCCATTCAGAGAGCATGACAAGCAAGAAAGAATTCAAAGGCATTGAGTCACTGATGAGGAACGTGAGCCACCTCTCGCTGCTGACCCCCTCTATAACACCCACCCAGCAGCACCCCAAACACTATCATTCATTATGGCCTGAGTTCCACTGATGATCTGCGGCTCTGGGTGGTTGTTACACTGGCAGCAGCTACTGTCTCCCTCATGGAGCTACTGCTCAATGGTCTCTGACTGACTGGCAGTCATAGGAAGGCAGGGCTTCTACACACCTTAATCCTGAGGAAGCCCATCACTGCCCATTAACTCGATGAGCCTTCCTGAAATGAGGTGATATGGGGCCCACTGGCCTGTCAGCAAGAGGTCGAATTCCCCGTTAACTCCAACCCAAATGTGATACGTTTTTAATTCTCTTCTGCAAATAATATTTTATCAGTTTTAAAATTGAGAGTGATAGGCCTTGTTACTCAAATGTATGAAGGGAAGTGGGTCAAAGGTTGGCATATGGAATTAGGTCACAGACCCCTTCATCTGATTGAATGGCAGAACAAAGTTGAGCAGTTTAATGGCCTACTTCGTGTTCTTATATTGCACAGCTCATCAGTGCCTCCTTGGAGAGTGATGAGAGAAATGGTTAATTAGCTATGTTCTATGCTCTGGAAACTGCTAGAAGTCCTGCAGAGAAACATTTCTTAAAGGCACAATATCATTACAATATAAAAATCTTAATTTCATCTGACTATAAGGAATAAAAGGACATTTTACCGGTATTATTGAACATTCTGCCAATAGATGAAATGCTTTTCAATACTCCACTTTTTTTTGATGGCAATTTGCAACTGAGAAAATTTTGTTGAAATTGAGGGGCCAGTTGATGCAATTGAATTTTTTTATAATTTTCAAACAATTATTTATTCTGGAACAGTGCACAGTTGTGACATTACAATTTTTTTTTAGAAACTATTTGAAAAGTTAAGACCTTGGATGGAGTTTAAAAACTGTGCAGGTCACATGATTGCCCTTGTGGGTTTGGGCTGAAATTCCTTCAACCAGACAAAGAAGCTCAACATAACCTCAAATATAAGCTCAGTCCAAAGATGTGCAGGTTAGATGGCTTGGCCATGGTACGTTGCCACTAAATGTCCCAAGTTGTGTAAGTTAGATAGATGCATTAGCCATGGCAAACAACTGAAAAGGAACATGATTATAAATAGACAAGCTTGCTTTATCAGAAATTTTGTACCACAAAAACATGTCAGGCACAACTGATAATTAATAATGTGTGTTCTTTTGACATGTTTAAATACAACTTAACATAACACCCAAAGCTGTAGTGCATGATATTGCATTCAAACACCTCACACCAGAGGCACAAACTGGCACTGTGCTGGGTGACCAACTGTCTGGTGTTTTAAGAGATTGTTTCTTATTTTGGTAATTTAATCCCATGTCATTTTTTTATGAACAGTATAGGACAATCAGTGGGAAACTGAGCCTAAGAGTCTCAGTTAAGTAATTTGAGCAGGACTGCAAGTCTGCTGGGTGTACCCATGGATGGCACAGTGGTTAGTACTGTTCCCTCACAGCGCCAGGGACTTGGGTGTTATTCCAACGTTGGATGACTATGTGGAATTTGCACATTCTTCCCATGTCTGCATGACTTTCCTCCAGGTGCTCCAGTTTCCTCCCATGTATGGGTTAGATGAATGGGCCATGCTAAATTTGCCCTGCAAAGTCCCAAGATATGTAGGGTAAATGGATTAGCCATGGTTATGGGGAAAGGATGGGGTCGAAGGCCTGGATATGATACTCTGTCAGAGAGACGGTGCAGACTTGATGGGCCAAATGGCACTGAATCTGCACTGAAGGGACTTGAAATCACTGACTGTTCATAGAGCAAGCAGAAATTGATTGACTTGATGGCTTTTCTTCCAAACATAAAGATATGAAGTGATGAGTTGCTGTAAGGTGTGAACAGCTTTCACTCTTTTGAACACCAAATGATAAACGGAATTCAAAATTGCAAAACCACTTGCCTTATATGGAACAATGATTCACATAACAACAACCATCATGCTTTTACAAAAAAGGCAGAAAGTTGCAGTGAGGCAGAAACATCTTGGAGATCCATCTTAAAAAGCTGCAACCTGGGAGAGGTACATTTGAAAAGGGTTAATAGTCTCCTGCAGCTAAAAGTGCCATATTTGCAAAGTTAGAAACTACTCTCTGCAAATCCAATTCACTATCTGACAAAACAACCTCGGACAATTTGTAAAGACAACTCTCAGCCTCAAGACCTTTACTTTAGACAACAGTAGACCTCGATTTCAAAATGTGTCTAGCAGACTATAGGCTAATCTCAATTTACATTTATAAGTATTATGGGCCGGATTCATTGACCTCGTGCCGAATTGAGACTTTGCACTCCTGCTGCTGTGAATGGAGATTTGGCTGAGTGCCAAATTCTCCGCTGCCACTGGCAGCAGTTGTGGGGGGCTCTTTTAAGGCACCAAACAAATAAACAAACTCAAATTAACTTAGGGACAAATTAAAAGGAGGCAGCGGCTGTGGGATGTGAACAGTTGGAGGATTCCAGCCCACATTTGATTTGATATTCATCTGTAATTGGTCTTTGTGTATGTGTGTGTGTTAGTTCTCCTTTCTTCAGTGACATCCTGAATATTAGCGTGAAATGAACAAAGATTTTGTTTGTAAGTAAATTGCTGCTGGGTTATTTTAATTTGAATTTCTCACTCAACGGTTAATTGCCTGGAAGCAAAAATACTTTCATAATGGAAGAAAGCACACACACACAAATATATTGTTCAACAGTGATTGGGGAAACCTGTTAAACATCAGTGCCAATTCACTTATGGTATTTCCTTATTGATGTCCCTTTTTTGATGCCTTGAATCTGGGACTTGCTCAAACCACAAGAGCAATCCTGGTGATTTCTCCTCTGATATTTTCCTTTTTTTTAAATCAGGAAGTGTTTAGCTTCCAGTCAACTACCTCATCTACTGGTACGGATAAGATGCAGAAGAAACTTACAAGGGCATTATCGGTAAACCGTGATTCAGAGGTACAAAGGTGGCTGGGTGAAGGAATGGGGTTTTCTGTTCATCATTATCATTGTTGGCAGACACTAAACTCATAGCTGTTTTGAGCAGATACTTGCTACTATCACACTTGTAAATTCACTTACACCTGAATACAAAATTATTTTCCTGTGTTTAGTGCAGAATGTGTATCTCAACTTCCTGTCCTTACATTGATTTTAATACTGAGTCTGTCAGTGATGTACAGTTAGCGTGATGTGTAAAGGTGCAGGGTAACTTGGACCGCAATTTCCAGAGCATGCCGGTATTCTGGCATTTGTTGTCTGCTTTACTCCTCATGCTGGTGACTTCTTACTAGACTCACCGTTTAATCTCAGTGCAAGTTCCAAGTCAACACACGGCCACCATCATACACCAAGGTTGCAGGTTGTGATACCTTGCTGTAGTTCCTCCAATGACTTCCTTCTTCCTCCCTCTCTCCACCAGAGCAATAAAAACAACCTCCTGCAAATTTGGGCCTTCTATACTTCACTCTACCTTGAGGTTTAACTAAAATCTGAAAATGCTGGATAAACTCAGCAGGTCTGGCTGCATATGTGAAGACAAGCAGAGCTAACATTTCAAATCAAAATGACCCTTCCACTGACTAAGAGAACATCTTCTTTAAATGGAATGATCTATTGCTTATATTGATAGGACATTTTAGCAAGCTATGGTGCAGACTGTACACTATGAATAAGCTATTGTTAGCACACTGTCAGATTTTTGCTATGTGATTATGGACCATGAACAAATGATTAATGGTTGCAAAATGAGTGAGCGTAAGTTCACCTTTAAATGATGTGCATGCCAAGCAGCTGAAAAGGAATGTGATTATAAATAGACAAGCTTGCTTTGTCAGAAATTTTGTACCGTAAAAACATGTCAGGCACGACTGATAATTAATAATGTGTGTTCTTTTGACATGTTTAAATACAACTTGACATAACACCCAAAGCTGCAGAACATGATATTGTATTCAAATACCTCTCACCAGAGGCACAAACTGGGCACAGGGCAGAGTGATCAAATATCTCATATTTTAAAGGAATGCCCCTTATTTTGATAATCTATCCCATGTCCTTTTGTCCTACATGGTATAGGACAGCCAATGGGAAACTCAGTTAAGTGATTTGAACAGAACTGCAAGTCTGTGGTCAGCACTGCCAGGACCCAGGTTCTATTCCGGGCTTGCGTCATTGTATAGAGTCTGCATGTTGTCCCCATGTCTGTGTGGGTTTTCTCTGGGTGCTCAGGTTTCCTTCTGAAAGACGTGTTTCAGTGCATTGACCGTGTTGAATTCTCTTTCAGTATACCCAAACAGGCACCGGAGTGTGGTGACTAGGGAATTTTCACAGTAACTTCATTGCCATGTTAATGTAAGCCTATTTATGACATTAATAAATAAACTTTAAATTGCCAGAAAATAGCTGTAACAGCATTGAATTTGGAGGCCAATAACTCTGTGGATCTAAGAGCAGTTTGTATCAATATCACTGATAGAGGGGGACTTCATTATCATAGAAAGGTGTTAAAAACACCTCTTTATGTTTGTCTATAAACACATCATGTGATGTTATAATTGAGTCACCATGTTACTTTGTGCAACACCAATGAAAAGCAAATAACACCACTCTCATAATCAAAAACAGAAAATGCTGGAAAATCTCAATGTGTCTGTGGAAAGAGCATAGAACCAATGTTTCGAGTCTGGATGACCCTTCGTCAGAGCTGGTAATTATTTTAGTTTTTACCACTCTCATAATTCTTGTCCATTCCCAGAAATAACAATACTCCTTTAATTTATAAAGGTGTCTTCTACCACAGCAACATTTCCCATAATCACTAATGATTCTAATTTATTTTGCTTTTCTCATTATGCAAACATCACTCCTGCCATTGAATCATTTTCTGTTTTTTGCCCTGCCTGTGTGTTCTTCACTCCAATGGTTCTGTTCCTTTTCAAATACTGCATCTGTTACATCCTCTTTGTCTCATTGTTGTTCTTGTCTAGGCAATGGCTTAATGGTATTACTATTAATCCAGAAACTCAGCTAATATGTTGTGGGAACCTGCGTTCGAATCCTGCAATGGCAGATGTTAGAATTTAGTAGAATTTGAATTCTGTTAAAAATATCTGGAATAAGAATCTACTGATAACTATGAAATCACTGCCAATTGTTATAAAAATCCAATTGGTTTACTAATGTCCTTTAGGGAAGAAAATCTGCTATCTTTATCTGGTCTGGCCTATGTATGACTCCAGAGCCACAGCAATGTAAGAATGTAGTTGAGGCCAACATGTTATCTGATTTCAAGAAGAAATTAAACATAGTTCTTGGGACTAAAGGGATTAAGGGATATGGGAGGAAGGGGGGAATCAGGATATTGAATTTGATGATTAGCCATGATTAAAATGAATAGCGGAGAAGGCTGGAAGGGCCGAATGGGCTCCTCCTGCTTCTAGATTCTATTGCGGGGTGGGGGGGGGGGGGGGGGGTGCCTGTGAATGGATGGGGGAACTATGGTTGGGCTATGGGGGTGTTAGGAAGGGCAGCACCGAAGGGTTCCCAGGTGTCAATAGTAGTCATGATGTAGAGATGCCGGCGTTGGACTGGGGTAAACACAGTAAGAAGTCTGACAACAACAGTTTAAATCCAACCAATTTATTTGATAGTAAACTCGCAAACTTTTGACTCTATGGCCTTCGTCAGGCGAATGAGGTGTTCTGGGACCATTTGCCCGACGAAGGCCGTAGAGTTGAAAGCTTGCAAGTTTACTATCAAATAAATCGGTTGGATTTAAACTGGTGTTGTCAGACTTCTTACTGGGTTCCCAGTGATCAAGCTGGCCAGCAAACAGGAGGCTCATAGTTCAGGGCCACTGTGTTTGTGCAGAGACCCAGAATTGTCAGATTCTGGTGTGTAAAGGCCCTGGCCCTTCTAGCTGCCAGCTTAGCATGGCCATTTTGTCTTGCTTTTTTTAACCTATACACTTCTCTTTTTAACCTTCGACTCATTTGTTTTGATTTATTATTGTCACATGTATTAGTATACAGTGAAAAGTATTGTTTCTTGTACGCTGTACAGACAAAACATAGCATTCACAGAGAAAGAAAGGAGACAGTGCAGAATGTAGTGTTACAGTTATAGCGAGAGTATGGAGAAAGATCAACTTAATAAAAGGCAGATCCATTGAAATGTCTGATAGCAGCAGGGAAGAAGCTGCTCTTGAGTCGGTTGGTACATGATCTCAGACTTGTGTATCTTTTTCCCAACAGAAGAGAGAATGTCCAGAATGCGAGGGATCATTGATAATGCTGGCTGCTTTTCTGAGGCAGAAGGAAGTGTAGACAGTGTCAATGGATGGGCGGCTGGTTTGTGTGATGGACTGGGCTTTGCTCACAACCCTTTATAGTTTCTTGCGGTCTTGATCAGAACAGGAGCCATTCCAAGCTGAGATACATCTGGGTGATCCAGATTCAAAACCTCATGAGAGTGATAAAAGCTAAAATAAAAAACCAGCTCTGATGAAGGGTCGTCCAGACTCGAAACGATGGTTCTATTCTCTCTTCACAGAATTGCTGTTGGAACTGCTGAGATTTTCCAGCATTTCCAGTTTTCATTTCATATTTTCAACATCTGCATTTCTTTGGTTCCTGTTTATCTCATTTACATTGTCCGGCAGTAATCTTGGTTCTGTGCCCAGGACAGAGATCTGCATTCATCTCTAAAGGCAGAGTTCCTCAAATGGTTATCTATTTAACGTTTAGACAGAACAGGCTGCAGTGTCTGTTCTATAGTTATTTTTATGGAAGGTTCAGGGAAAACACAGAGGCTCCTTTTTGATATGTGAGACTTAATCCAATTTTAAACTGATTGCAAAGCATGTCAGACTAAAGCCTTGTGAATCTCCCTCAAAGATGTAGACAACCGTTTAATATCAACTCAAGATAGAAGTTGCTTCATAAAGTTGAAGTTCAAACACATCCTCGGTAGGGTCAGTCTGAGGAGCTGAAGTTTCCAACACTTTGGTATTGCATTGATCAACGGCTGACAATCTTTATTCCAATGATGATGGTTGGCTTTTTACAGCACTTGTCGGACAGCTGAAGTACAGTTTCTTTTTGCAGGTTTATGTTGAGACAATGAATCCTTGCTGTCGTGGAAAGCTGATTAAAGCGGTCGATCATTTGAATGCACATGCAGAGATTTGTGAATAGAAGCCCACCCATGAACTCCTTTGTGATCTTTGTTGAGGCTTGTGGTCTACTCAATGATGAGATGATCGGAGGCGATGGCCCAGTGGTACTATTGCTAGACTATTAATCCAGAAACTCAGCAAATTTTCTGGGGGCTCAGGTTTGAATCCCACCATGGCAGATGGTGGGAATTTTAATTTTTAAAAAAATCCAGCATTAAGAATCTACTGATGATCATAAAGCCATTATAGATTGTCGGAAAAGCCATCTGGTTCATGAATATCCTTTAGAGAAGGACATCTGCTGTCCTTACTTGGTCTGGCCTACATGTGACTCCAGAGCAATGTGAT
This sequence comes from Sphyrna mokarran, assembly GCA_024679065.1. Taxonomy (NCBI): domain Eukaryota; kingdom Metazoa; phylum Chordata; class Chondrichthyes; order Carcharhiniformes; family Carcharhinidae; genus Sphyrna; species Sphyrna mokarran. Next base: position 3,185,843 of record JAGIQG010000024.1, read on the forward strand.
TGACTCTCAACTGCCCTCCAAGGGTAACTCGGGATGGGCAATAAATGCTGGCCAGCCAGCGAAGCCCGTGTCCATGTTGACAAAAGAACAGCTGCACTGCTCAGAATACGTTATAATAGAAAGCTCCAGAATACCAAGAAAGCTTATGTACAGTTAGCTTGAACAGAATAGACAGCTAAAGATGATTCACTGCCAGCAGGGAAAATCTCGTGGCTGATCACATGAGTTGGCAAGCAAAACCATATTCAGAATCCACCTCTTTGACCAGCTTTTGGCCTCACTTCCTTTGGGTTGGTGCCAATATTTGAGATTACGCCTCTGTGGAGTGCCGTGTGATGTTTTTCGAAGCTAAAGGAGCAATAGATTTGTAAGTTGTCGTGTCAGCCTCAAAGCAAAGGCACGGATCTCAGCAGAAAGCTCCTGACCCGAGAAAGGCTTTCGGATCTGTCAAATGTGCAGACTTTATTTTAATATTTCTCAGAGAGATCATCAAGACTGATTGTATTTCCAATAAAGGGTTCAAGGGGTGATCTTAACAGAATTTGACAGTGTTGGTTCCGGTAAGATTGCACGAGAGGTGAAAAGCACTCTTGCCTCTCATGATATTGTTGGTCCTGATCTACCAGTGTAGTCAGCCTCGCGTCCAGGAAGGGTGTGAGGGTAATATCAATATTCATTTTCTCATTTCAACATTATTAGTGAGCTTGGGATGTAATAGTTCAGGTTCCCTTGCCTTAACAGCCTCACTGGCAGAAGTCCTCATCAGCGAGGATCATATATAGTGCCCAGTAATGGAGCCCAGATGTGAAGGCTATTGAGGTCCCCCCAGGTAGTCAGCGGCAGATAGTGCCTCTTGGGCAGTGCCAGCCTGACATCCTGGCAGAGCCAAGCAGTGGGGCCTATGGAGTGGGATGGTGCCTGAAGGGGCGGGATGGTGATTGAAGGGGTAGGGCCTGAAAAGGAGGCAGGCTGTGCATACTCTACCAGGCACCTGGGGGTAAGGAGGGAATTGGAGCTGGCAATTGACTGGGTAGGACATGGGGAGCAGTGATCGGATGGGGGAAGACATCCAGGGCAGCGATCGGCTGGGGAGGGGGATGTGGGAGTTGGCATTATTGATATCTCCCATTTTCATGCTCATTCAGTACTTAAAATCTTTTTGGTAAGATGGCCGTCTGTGTGTTGCTCTCCAGATCTTACCACACTCTGTTACAAAAGGAAAAGCTGGGTGTGTTTCAGGCCATCATGTAGGGGTCGGGCTCTCAGAACTCCAGCAAAGCCCAGCTGTACTGAGATCAAACACCCCGATCAAAACAGCAATGATCCATCTTTCCTGTCCACCAAGGAGGTCTCAGGGGCTCCCCCATCCCCTATATCAGTTGCCACTTGTAGCCCCATGCCAAGTCATGGCTGGCACCTCTTCCCTATTGCCCCTTCATCCCCCACAACAGTCAGTGCTAACAGGCATCTCCCCCATTCTCCAAACCCCATCCCCAGCTCCCATGTCCGTTCCCAGCCACCACCATATACAAATTAATCCCATTCCCCTCTCCATGAGGCTCTCATTGGGGTTCACTCCTGTTACTGTTCTCTGGCACATGTTGGTACTTGCCAGGTTAGCATGGGCATGGTGTCAACCTGGCAGCCATTGCCTGGCCATATCACTCTCCCCCGAGGTTATACTCACCTTTACGTCCCTGGTGAATCACCACAACAGGTTCATGTCTGGTGAACCTGTTGTAAGCCTCACAACAGTTTGAAGTCCTGTTGATACAGTGTGAATATATGGCAAGACGGGGGGGAGGGGGGTGGTGGTGGGGGTTAATCATATTGAAATACCTGGAAATGTATTTAAATTAAGTTCACACCTCTTTTGGGTGTGAACCTATCACATCGCTAGCAGGGCTGCCAGAAATCAGAAGTTGTGATCTCACCATTGAGGTCTGGGTTTTCGGGTTCCTCAGCATCTTGAGCCCCCATCAATAACCTCACGCACGGTGAGAGTGGGCTCAAGATCCCGCACATCTTCAAACATACAGCCATCAACGAAGTAAATATCCTATGTGAATAATTCACCAGAATAGTTACAATCTCCTTTTAAAAACAACTTACCTTGGATTATTTTGTTTCTTATGTTTTTGATCACCCTCATCAATAAGTCCAAAGTTCTGAAAGCATAACTTTTTGCGTGGAATTTTCCATTCTGTGCATAAGCATAACTATATGGTTCATGGTGGGAGATATAGGAGAGATGTACGAGGTAAATTCTTTACTCAGAGAGTGGTTGGGGTGTGGAATACACTGCCTGCTGTGATAGTGGAGTCAGACACTTTAGGAACTTTCAAGTGGTTATTGGATAAGCACATGGAGCACACCAGAACTATAGGGAGTGGGATAGCTTGACCTTGGGTTTGGGTATACTTCGGCACAACATTGAGGGCCAAAGAGCCTGTACTGTGCTGTACTGTCCTATGTTCTATGTTCTCTGCTCAAATCTCCAATATGGATATATCATATTGTATTCTCTGACAATCCCCAGTATTATCACAATCTTCCTGTCACCCACAAACTTACTAATCAGACCACCCCGTTTTCCTCCAGATCATTTTATATACAATAAATGATGGAAGTCCCAGCATTGATCCCCGTGGAACACCACTAGCTACAGATCTCCATTCTGAAAAACACACTTCCACTCTCTGTCTTCTATGACCAAGATGTGGAGATGCCAGCTTTGGACTGGGATAAACACAGTAAGAAGTTTCACAACACCAGGTTAAAGTCCAACAGGTTTATTTGGTAGCAAATGCCATGAGCTTTCGGAGCACTGCTCTTTCATCAGGTAAGTGGGAGTTCTGTTCACAAACAGGGCATATAAAAACACAAACTCAATTTACAAAATACCCCCACCACTTGCCTGGACTTACAAAATATTACTAACTATCCTGATTGGAGACAATACACATCTTTTTAACCCGTGCTTAACGCTCTCTCCACTCACATTGCCTGTACCATTAAGACTTGATTACCTGTAAAGACTCGCATTCCAACCATTATTTTGTAAATTTAGTTTGTGTCTTTATATGCCCTGTTTGTGAACAAATCTCCCACTTACCTGATGAAGGAGCAATGCTCCAAAAGCTAGTAGCTTGTGCTACCAAATAAACCTGTTGGAGTCTAACCTGGTGTTTGTGAGACTCCTTACTGGGGAATCTGTAACCAAGCCAGCTCTGTATCCATCTAGCCAGCCCACCCTGAATCCCATGTGATTTTAGTTTTTGTACCAGTCTACCATGTGAGACCTTGTCAATGCCTTACTAAAGTCCATATAAATCACATCCACAACCCTTCTCTCACCAATTATCTTTGTCACCTCCTCAAAAAGCTCAATCAATTTGGTAAGCCATGACCTTCCCATGCTGCCTGTCACTAACTATTTCATTTTCTTCCAGAAATGCAAATATCCTGTCTGTCAGTACCTTCTTCCCCATCAGTGATGTCAGGCTCATTAGGCCTATAATTTTGTGGATTCTCCCTACTTCCTTTCTTAAACAAGGGAACAACATTGACCATTCTCCAGTCCTCTGGAACTTTCCCTGTGGTCAAAGACAATGTGAAGATATCTGTTAAGACCCCAGCCATTTCTTCTTTTGCCACCCACAGTAATCTGGGATAGATCCCATCCGGCCCTGGGGGACTTGTCTATTTTCTTACAATATAAGATACTCAACACTTCCACCTCCGATATATTGACATTCTCTAGGGCATTCACACACCTATCCTTGATCCGTCATGTCCTTCTCCTTGGTGAATACTGATACAAAGTACTCATTAAAGATCTCACCACCTCCTGTGGCTCTACGCATAAGTTCCCTTTGTTGAGCCTACTCTTTCTCATACTATTCTCTTGTTCTTAATATATGCATAAAAAGCGTTGGGATTCTCTTTGACCCTGTTTGCTAAAGACATTTCATGGCCACTTTTAGTCTCCCTAATGCCATGTTTAAGTTTTTTTCTACTTTTACTATTATTCCTCAAGGACTTCATCAGTATTTAGATGTCCAGACCTATCATATACTTCCTTTTTCCCTTTGATTAAGCTTATAGTTTCCCTTGTCATCCATGGTTCCTGAATCTTGCCAGTTCTATCTAATTTTTGCGGGGACATGCCTGTCCCACACTTCAATCAACCGACCTCTAAAAATCTCACACATGTCAGATGTGGATTTGCTCTCAAATAGCTGCTCCCAATCCACGTTCCCCAGTTTTTGTCTAATTTGGATGTAACTGGCCCTCAGCCAATTAAGCCCCCTCACCCGAGGGCCACTGTTGTTCTTATCCATGACTACTCGAAATGTTATGGAATTGTGGTCACTAAGCTTAGCCCCACTGAAACATCGATCACCTGACCTGGCTCATTCCCCAATACCAAGTCTAGTAATAGCCCCCTCCCTAGTTGGATTGTCAACACACTGTACCAAAAAGCCCTCCTGGACACATTTAACTAATTGGTCTTCGTCCGAGCCCCTGGCTGTAAGGGAATCCCAGGCAATATCCCAGTTAAAATCACCCACCACAACTATTCTTTTGTTCACAACTTTTCAGTATCTGACTATGCAACTGCTTCTCTGTTCCTGCCAGAAGTCTATATTACACTCCCAATATTGTAATTTCATCCTTCCTATTCTTGAGCTCCATGCATAATGCCTCACTACAAGATCCCTCCAATGTGTCTTCCCTCAGCAGAGCTGTGAACTGCTCCCTAATCAACAATGCAACTTCTCCCCCACCTTTTTCCCCCTTCTGTCCCATCTAAATCAATTATATTCTGTAATGTTAAACTGCCAGTCCTGTTCCTGTTTTAACCATGTTGCCATAATTGCAATAATACTATAATTCCATGCAGTAATCCAGGCCCTCACTTCATCAGCTTTACCTGTTATATTTCTTGTATTGAAGAAAACACATTCCAGATCTCCAATCCCGCTCAGCCCTGTGACCTCCCTCTGCCTGCTCTCACTCTGTGATATGTTTATCTCAGTCTCATTTTTTTTCCCAGTCCCTACACTTACAGTCTTGCTATTTCAGTATCCATTTAAATACCTTATTCTGAGATTTATTTTATGCAACAATCTACCATGCGGTATGTTGTCAAAGGCCTTGCTAAAGTCCATGTAGACAATATCAACTGCACTGCCCTCATCTACCTTCTTGTTTGCCCCTTCAAAAAAATTCAATTAAATTTGTGAGGCATGATTTTCCACTCACAAAGCCAAACTGAATGTCCCTATTAGCAGGATGTTTGAGAAGGATTTGTTGTACCACACCAAAATTCCTTTTATACATCCTTACTGACCTGTTGCTGCCTAAGAAGACTTTTTCTGAGGTATTATCTGGGGAAAGACGGTATGTGGACTTTGATGGAAGGGTTTTTCTGAGGTGATCATCTCCTTTGTTCTCTTCTTCCAACTCCTGTGCCCCCAGTTTAACACAAATGAAAACTCTTACTCTCAGCTCTATGAAAAGGGCTTGGTTACAAGATGGAGAAGAAGATTATCTGAAACTGATGAAAGGTATTTTGCTGAATTCCTTCATCTGGTTGAGAAAATATTTTTTTAATTGCTGTTGTCAAAGCTCGGACTTTCAAAGCCTGTCACTTCCTTGTTTGACAAGTTGTGCAGGTATCTTTCGCTGTATTTCACAAACTTAATGAAAGTTAGTTATAATTCTGGCATGTAGGAATTTCTGGATTGGCAGCCTTTGAATTCATTATTCCATCATTTGGCTCCTTGAACCATGGATCTATTGTAAGCTACTGCTAATTCCAGCTGACTTCACTGGGTATTTTAGATAACTCTGGATATTATGCCCCAAATTACAGTCTCCTATGCCAGAACTTTGCAGCTTTTAAACCAACAAACTGAAATTTTGGCACAAAATACTTGTTGTTTGGCAAGTATCAGTCCAATTCCACTTTTTTGTTGTTTGAACAACAGCAGTAATCTCTGTGTAGATGCTTCAGTAATAATATAAAACATACTTGATGTTATAAATGTAATTATACAAGTTAAGCTTAAGTATATACAGGTGTAGGCTATTTATTAGATAATTGAAAAAATATAATTAGACACTCACTAACATTGGTATTGGGGAATAGATTTCAGAGTTATATTTTATAATATGCTTGAAACTGAGTAAAGATTGTCTACTGGCCTCCTCTTCCACCAACTAACTGTCAGGAGTTCAACAATAAAACACTCCATCTTAAAGGGGAAAGAAAATGTTGTAATTGAAAATCAACTGTGCAGTTTCCTTAATGTGCTTTCATCTCAAATTAGGAGCATTATTTGTGCCACTCCCCAAAACAAGAAGAATGTTCTTTCATCAGCAACACTGTCTGTCTATTACATTGCTTCCAAACAACTCATCACACCCCTGTGTCAATTTATTATAATGATGTATTTACGATAGCAAAGGTGACAATACTTTTACAACATTTGTCCGACCCATACTGCTAAGATATCTTATCTGAGAGTAATGGTTCTCCTATAGCCGGTCCATCTACATTCTGCATTTGAGATTATCTCTTTTTTTATTTCAACTGGTTCTGTAGCTGATCGTCGGCACATTTGGCAAAGAAGGCTTCAGTCTAGATACTAGCCTGGAATATTACAAGTGCTGTCTTCACTCAGTGCTTTCCACAGTGAAACTGTAATTTTAACCTTAATACAAGGTAAGCTGAATTTATTTTATGCCCTGTGATTCTTGTCAATTTAAAAATACAATCATCTAGATATGGAATTTTCCCATAAATTTTTGCTTTTAAACATCGTTTTTAAAATGATCTCCAAATACAATATCAGAACTGAGAGGTTATACTTATCAGAGAAGATTATTTCTTGAAAAGTGAAGACAAAGCATCTTTTAAAGCTAAGAAGTGTTTGGATAGCGAAATATTTCCAATTATGGGGAAGCAAAAACTAGGGGTCTTAAATATATGGGTGTTGTTAATGAATCTATTGGGAATTCAGATGAAATTTCTTTGTGTGGAATTCAGTAACAGGGGGTGGTTAAGGCAAATAATTTGAGGGAAGGTTGCTTAAGTACTGGAGAAAGGAGTTGAACATCGTGCAAATAGGATTATATAAAGAGTACTGGCTCCGACACACATGGAATGAATGTCCATGTAATTGAGAGATCTAAACAACAGGCTACCACAAGTTTGAATTTGGAAAATCTCCGTGCAGGAGAAGGGAATAGTTGAGGAATCCAGGAATTCTGCAGTTTGAAGTTCTTGTGAAAGAATGAGTTAGTGTTGGAGACAAATCCTGAGTTTGTACAGTGAGAATGCAGAGAAGAGGAAATTAGTGTAGAATGATGTCTTTGTAGCTTTAGAGGAACAATAGAAGAATATTAAGAGGAACAATGTTCCTTTATAGCCAGTCCACCTACATTCTTCATTTGTGATTTGCCTCTTTGGGTTTTATCCAAGTTGATTCTGCTTCTGATTATAGGCACATTGGAGAAAGCTCCCTGGTTTCGGTCTGTATATCAGCCTGGGTTATTGCGGACGCTGTTTTCACACAGTTCTTTCTCCTACGAAATAATTCTAAATTTAGAACAAGGTAGGTTGAATTTATTTTCAGATCTATGCTTTATAGGTAAAAAGCACCATTCTTCTATTTATAGAAAGAAATATTTACCTTTAATCATCTTTTTGAAAACATTTTGCAATTTGATACCAGTGCTGAATGGAGAGGTTAAACAAGTTGGGACACTTTTCTCATGAGGAGAGCAGATGGAGAGGTGACCTGATTGCGATCATTAAGGAGTCTGTTTGATGTAGATGTAGAAAGGATGTTTCCATGTGGGGGGGGGACCAACATTAATGGTTATAAATAAATGACAGTTGCCAATAAATCCAAAAGTGAATTCAAGAGAAACCTTTTTATCCAGAGATTGATGAGAAAATGGAACTTGCTACTATAGAAAATGATCCTTTAAAGTTGTGAAAAAATTGAAAGCTATTTGGAAGACAGTTTAAATAGACTGCTTTGTTAAAGGACTTTTTTGCTTTATTTAACTGATTATTATTATTTGTCATCTATTTTTCTTAAATAATTTTTTTTCTTTTGCTTCAATGATTATTGTTAGTTTTGTCTCTTTATAGTTTTCTCAAACCACAATGCCTTCCCTGATGCACTGAGGCTCCCAGGTGATCTGCCCCATGTAGATGGGCAGAAGCAGTCCGCGGAAACACATCTTTCCTGAATGATGAATATGGGAATTTTGGCATAAGCTGAAGTTGTGATCACACATACGTGCCTACTACACAGGTTTAGCTTTTAATATGAATATAGCCCTTAGCAGGACAGGGATGATTGATTTGTGTAATGCATCACAGAAGGCTGTTCAGATAATCTTTTAAAAATTGCACAGTTTTTTGTTGAACATTTAGATTTGAACTGTTCAGGAGTCAGTGTTTAATAACCTATTGTACTTAGCATTTTTATTTTTGATTCAAATACAATCCTGAAAAAAGAAAAGCAGTAGTCCAGTTTCTAATAAACATCTAATTCTACTGGAAATTATCTGTTATAATAATTATGATGCATGGACATGATGTGTTGAAGTACAAATGTAGTTGTTTCATGTAATGAGTGATCAGAAAGAATTAATTTGAGAAATTGTTCATAGAATCTCTACAGTGCAGAAGGACGCCATTCGGCCCAGCAAATCTGCACCAACCACAATCCCACTCAGGCCCTATTCCCATTACCCTGTGTATTTAGCCTAGCTAGTCCCCCTGACACTAAAAGGCAATTTAGCATGTCCAATCAACCTAACCTGCACAATTTTTGACTGTGGGTGGAAATTGAAGCATTTGGAGGAAACCCAACAGACATAGAGAACATACAAACTTTACACAGACAGTGATCCAAGCCAGGAATTGAACCTGCACTCTGCCACCTTTCAAATGAACAGATTATTATTTACTTTCAAATATAAATGAATCTGGTTTTATTTGGTGGACTTTTTTTCAGTCTTGGAATGTCCAAAAAAATTTGAAATGAATATTTGTACCCACTGTTATAATATAGAGACACGATTATAGAGATACTAGTGCACCATTGAATGTATTCAAAAGGCTGCTGGATTTCGGACTTGAGGCAAATGGGATCAAAGATTATGCGGAGAAAGCAGGATTAGCCTGTTGAGTTGGATGATCAGCATGATTGTGATGAATAGCGAAGCAGGCTCGAAGGGCTGAATGCTCTCCTCCTGCTCCTATCTTCTATGTATCTACATGTGCACCCAGTTGTTCACAGTGGAATCTTGCAAAACAGCTGGATTTTAATTTGCATGTAAAAAATGATCTTTCTTTTAACATTTGACAGGCTCTAAGTCAAAACCAAAACACAATTAGAGTAACAGCACAGCCTTTTTTTGAGTTTTTAATTTTTCGTACTTTTTAGTCACTAATTTATCAATCCTCGTGCAGCGAGCAACATTGTGTTATTAACTTAACCTAACTCAGTGCCCTGCACAGATACACACATCTGGCATTATCTGGTGGGAAACTCCATGTGATTAAAGTTTTTACCTTTATTTTGAATATTATTCGATTTTAAAGTCTTTGGAAAAACAAATATTCTGGGGATAACCATTGACCAGGACTAACTATATAAATACTGTGGCTACAAGTTCAGGGTAGGGCTAGGAATCCTGCAGAGAGTTACTCACCTCCTAACTTCCCAAAGCCTGTCCACAATCTACAAGGCACAAGTCAGGAGTTTGATGGAATACTTCCCAGTTGCCTGGATAAGTACAGCTCCATCAACACTCAAGGATCTTGACACTATTCAGGACAAAGCAGTTCACTTGACTTACACCTCTTTCACAAACATTCACTCCCTCCACCACACAGTAATAGCAATGTGTTCCAGTTTTGAAAACCTGATCGGCATGGACAATTTGCGCTAAAGGTCCTATTTCCATGCTGTATAATTCTGTGAGTCTACAAGGCTCAGCAAGACTCCTTAGACACCACCTTCCAAAACCCAGGGCTATTACCAACTAGAAGGATAATGTCAACAGACACATGTGAACACCTGCAAGTTCCCCTCCAAGTCACTCACCATCCTGACTTGGAAATACATCACTGTCCCTTTGTGGTCACTGGGTCAAAACCTTGGAACTCCTTCCCTACACCTGTGGGTGTACCAAATCTTAGGGATAGAAGCAGTTCAAGGCAGCTCACTACCACCTTCTCAAGAATAAAGTCATGCTGCACCATCTTCTAAAATAGGAAATATCACAATGAATTTGTTGCTGTTTGTATCATTTAAACAGTTATTTACCTTGTCTTTAAAATTAAGTATAATGATAACCTTATACAGAAAATTCACAATTTTGTGCTGATTTGACTGCACAAATCAAATAGTTTGCTGGTGCATATATGGGAAATATCATTTGGGTATGGAACTGGAGGGGTGTCAATTTTCCCATGGACAAATACCCAGCAAAAACTATCAGCTGCAGGAGCATGACGCTAAAAAGATAAATATATTTTTGCATTGTGAATTATGCTAAAATAATCAGAGATTCCTGAGGGAAGAACAGTGAAAGTTAAAGAGAGATAGACATATTAAATAGAGACCAGGTATATATTCTGACTGAGTTATGTTCCAGCTAACAGTTGTAAATTTTATGCCTTTCAGATACTTACAGAGAATATTACCTTTAGTTTCTTTCTTAGATTTTGTGCTCAAACCTCTCACTGATAAAGAGAGCAGTTTACTCACAATTCTAACAAGATGGTGTAACACGAGATATTGAGAGAAAATGATTGAAGACATGACTCTTATCTCTCTGCTCCATTTCTAACCTCTGTCCATGTAAATAACATTCACATTTTCCTGCAGAGGCATTTGTTAGTTCCTATAGAAATTGGAAATTCACAACGTGGAAAGCTTTGGGCATGATCTTTGTCTTCATATTGTCAACAGTATGATTCACTGATCAACAGACCACAGACAGTAGTCATGATTTAAAGAAATGTGTTCCACAGTGCGATCTACCAGCCAGAGTCTGCAGCAGCATTGTGACAGTACACTGTTTGCATACAAAATTTCTGTTGTAAATATTAGAGGGGGTGGCTTCACTGCTGAATACTGACATAAATGTGTGGCCAAAAATCATCACTAGAAGTTGACCAGCAAGTGTGCGCACATGCAAAATTTTAAATGATGAGTGGATAAATTCTAAACTTCCTGCTGTAGTAAAGTAACTGATGCTGTTTATTTCTAGAGTGATCAAGAATGGGATGGTATTTCCTTCATTCTCTGCTGAATGGGGTCAACAAGTATTCAACATCTCTGGGGAAAGTATGGATCGCAGTCATTTTCATTTTCCGCATCTTGGTTTTGGTGGTGGCAGCTGAGACTGTCTGGGGGGATGAACAGAGTGACTTTGTGTGCAACACACAACAGCCTGGTTGCAGGAATGTGTGCTACGATCACTTCTTCCCAATCTCCCACATCAGGCTGTGGGTTTTCCAGCTCCTCTTTGTATCCATTCCATCATTTCTCATTGGTATGCACGTTTATCAAAGGAAAAAATCCAAGAAAAATATCAAAATCTTTAATCAGAATGCAGGTTTGCAGAAAGTAAAAATCGATGCCCCCCTTCTTCGAACTTACTTGGTTAGCATTTTCTTTAAAATGTCATTTGAAGGTATCTTCATGTATTTATTTTATTGGATTTATGAAGGCTACAAGATGCTCAGACTTGTCAAATGCAGTGAATATCCCTGTCCTAATATTGTGGATTGCTTCATTTCCAGGCCAACGGAAAAAACAGTTTTTACTGTTTTTATGTTAGTGACTTCAGCTGCATGCATCTTGCTAAATATTGCTGAATTGTGCTATTTGTCTGTGAAGTACTGCATTATGCATTGGAAGCAAAGCTTGGCTTCCGCAACGGAAAGCAGTGAACAGGACAAAAGAACAACAGTTGCACTTAAATCCTCAAATATCAGTGTAGCGAAATTCAATGATGATCAGTCCAGCACTTCAGATCACACTTCTCTATGTTAAAAAAGCAATAATCTGTGAATTAGTTAGAATTATACAATTTGTACATATTTCATTGTGTGACTTTGCAATGTAATATTTTCAGGAAGAAATGATGAACTTGCACCTTTTATACATTCTATTTATTTTTAATTCAGATTATTCCATTTGTTACTGTTACATGTTAGACATTTTTGAGCATGTAATCACTTCCTTTTTTCAGTAATGCTGTGTAGACCTCTGGGAATGTAACCTCTATCAAATATACCAAAGAAGGATTATAAATCAAATGATTCGCACACAGAGGATAAGGAAACTGAGCAGATTAGAAGTCCTATGTTTTGAGTAGAAGACAGATGTCAAGGCATCAAAGAATTAGATTAAATGAAATATTTTATACAAAACTATATCATTGAGTCTGAAATACTTGATAATTGGGAGTTGGGTGAAGCTCATGTAAATGAGTGAAGGTTGATGTGTAAAGGAGTGGGGCCTGCCATTGGATTAGGAGCAGGAGTAGACCATTTGGCCCCTCGAGCATGCTCCGCCATTCAATAAGATCATGGCTGATCTTTTTGTGGTCCGAACTCCGCTTACCCATCTGCTCACCATAATCTTTAATTCCTTTACTGTTCAAAAATGTACCTATCCTTGCCTTAAAAACATTCAATGAAGTAGCCTCAACAGAGGGTTTGAGTTTAAGAGTCGTGGGGTATGCTGCAACTATACAGGATCTTGGTGAGACCACATTTGGAATATTGTATGCAGTTCTGGTCACCTCACTATAAGAAGGCTGTGGAAGCATTGGAGAGAATGCAGAGGAGATTTACCAGGACACTGCCTGGTTTGGAGGGTAGGTCTTATAAGGAAAGGTTGAGGGAGCTGGGGCTTTTCTCTTTAGAGCAGAGGAGGATGAGAAGTGGCTTTATAGAAGCTTATAAAATGGCGAGAGGGATAGATAGAGTGGATGTTCAGGAACTATTTCCTTGGGTGAACGTAGCTGTTACTAGGGTGCATAACTATAAGGTTTATAGTGGGAGATATAGGGGGTATGTGCAAGATAGATTCTTTACTCAGAGTGGTTGTGGTGTGGAATGCACTGTCTGCAGTGATAGTGGAGTCGGATACTTCAGGAATTTTTAAGTGATTATTGGATAGGTACATGGAACACAGCAGAATGGTAGGGAGTGGGATGGCTTGATCTTGGATTTGGACATAGCTCGGCACAGCATTGAGGGCTGAAGGGCCTGTACTGTGCTGTACTGTTCTATGTTCTATGCTTTATGCTCAACTGTTTCACTGGGCAGGGAATTCCACAGATTCACAACCATTTGTGTGAAGAAGTTCCTCCTCAACTCAGTCCTAAATCTGGTTCCCCTTATTTTGAGGTCATGCCCCCTAGTTCTAGTTCCACCTGCCAGTGGAAGCAGCTTCCCTTCTTCTATCTTATCAATTCCAATCTTAATCTATGTTTCTATAAGATCTCTCCTCATTTTTCTGAATTCCAGTGAGTACAGCCCCAGTCTACTCAGTCTCTCCTCATAAGCCAACCCTCTCAACTCCAGAATCAACCTAGTGAATCTCCTCTGCACCCCCTCCAGCACCAGTGCATCTTTTCTCCAGTAAGGAAACCAAAACTGTACATAGTACTCCAGATGTGGCCTCAACAGTACCTTATACAGCTGCAACATAATCTCCCTGTTTTTAAACTCCATCCCCCTAGCAATGAAGGTCAAAATTCAATTTGCCTTCTTAATTACCTGCTGCACCTGCAAACGAATTCCTTGAGATTCCTGCACAATGGCATCCAGCATGCTGCAACTTTTTTTTTACCATTTAGTGGTCTATGGTATATGTATCACTCTTTCTTGTTTATCGTATTTTTTGAAGGCACTTCTCATACAATCTGACACTTATGGTTTTGCACAGCTGATGTGAGAATCTGGCTGCTTAAATTTCATTCCTATGTGGATCCCTGCTGGAAACCTGGGTCTGCATCTCTTTTAAATCTCCAAAGCTTCAGATCTTTCATGTTAAATGTGCCACCGACGGTGGAACACTGTAGATTTGCTGCTATTGACATTCCTTCAATATTAAAGTATCTTTAACAGTGAAATGTGAAAAGTCCAAGAAGTGTAACTAGAACCTTTCTCCTTGGTATGCTTGCCTTAACGCTTGTGTAATGAATGATCATTGAAAAATGAACAACAGATAATAAAAGATTACATTGAAGATTGTGAAAAGATGAATTCTATTTTCTATTTAGGTTTGTTATTCGATTGACTATGTAGGAATAGATTTACAGATTTACTTTATCCTTCTTTCATCTGGGGAATAGATCCTGAGTGCTCCCTCTCCATTATTCTGAGGGCAGTCTGAATATTGAGCTAAGAAACTGAAAGACTTTAACTCCTAATTGTATCCCCATTATACAATATCCCATTGTATAATGGGGATATACAACACAATTGTTATGTCTGTTGGGATTGCAACAGCGTAGTAATCTTTTAGGAATGTAATTCTGTTCCCAGTGCTATAAAGATGATAATATGCTGTAATAAATTGCTCTCATTTACATTAAACTGTGGCCTGGATTATATCTGAACTTGGATCTAAAGGGGCAACATTTACTGTCCTTCCCCTGAGGTAGGTTTGAAGTGGGATGGGGGAGGGGAGTAGGATGATTTAGTCACATTAGAAGCTTCAGGATGGGTACTGGACCCGCATTCCAGCCCTGCTTTGATTAAATCCGTGGCAAAAAAGGCTCACAGCCTTCCCACTCTGTTCCAGTTATTGCCCACTGAGAGACCTTATCCCATCATTGGTTTCCAGCAAGGCAAGCTATCATTATGCAATGAGCACAGAAAATAAAATCCTGCTGAGGAGCAGGAGTGAGAATCTCATTCAAACGTATTCTGTTCCTGATTGAGAAACTTGGCACTGGCAAATGGGTCACTAATGCTGAGAGCTACCATCCCATGTTTGCTGCCAACCTCCTTCATCCCACCTCCTATGAAGCCCACCCTGTGACCCCATTCCACCTGCACTCAGCTTTGGCCTCATCCCCTTGGTGATCTTAGGCCTCTCCCTGGGCACATTACTAGCAGTTGCTACTGGTCCAGTTGGCACTGCCCACAGTATGGGTTGAGTCAGTGGCGCAGTAATAATGATTGCTAATTCAGGGGTCCTGGTTAATGCTTTTCGTCGCGAGTTTAAACGCTACCACGGCAGCTAGTGGAATTTAAACACAATTAATAAAAAAGGAATAGGCAAAGGATTGTTGTAAAAACCTATCTGGTTCACCACTGTCTTTCAGGGGAGGAAATATCCTTATCCACTCGGCCCTACACATTCCAAATTCTGTGCAATAATTGACTCTAAACTGCCCTCAGAAATGGCAGTCTCTCGTTGAAAGGTGATTAGGTTTGGGAGTAAATCCTGGTCTTACTACTGATCTCCACATCCTATCAAAAGAGTAAATAAAATGAATGATAAAATCAGCCTGTGGCCAAAAGTTGTCAAAAGTGTGGATTTCCTTCCTTGGAGTCCCTGATCCTGAGGAAGCTGTTCACTGGCCACTCAAGAACCTGTTTGACACTTCATTCTGGCAGCCTTTCCCAAAGCACTGCAGTGGAGGAGGTGGTCTTCTGCCAGTCTTCCAGATAGGGGGCAAGATCCTCATTGCCTCAACCCACAGAGTGAGGGCAATTGTGGACTGAGTTATAAACATAGCAAGATTGTATTCAATAATTTCTGTAGGACCTTTATAACACTAAACTTTTACATTCCATAGCTTTTGTGAACTTAGTCAATAGTCAGGTGCTAACTGTGCCTAGGAATTGGTGTCAAATCTGTAAAAATATCCTGAATTTGTTCATTTCAATCTTTAGATTTATTTAAATATGTTTGTGTCGAATTCCATGCTATTTTTAAAAGAATACTGCTGTTTACCTGTGCTGTGATTTAATTTGTTGGTATAAAAGTCAGTTTCCATTGAGAAAGGTTTCTAAGGACAAACATTGGTGCTTTTTTGTTTTATTTTTGCCAAATAAATTGCATAAAACTATTGTTCACTTGAATGAATATTAATGGAAATTTGTTATGATCTGTGTTGGTTTGATGGACAAATGGCTATTTTCCTTTACAGTAATGTATATATATTTGATATAGTAAGTATTTAAATTGGTTTATGGAGGTTTGGTATGAAAGATTTTTGTTGAACTCCAACTGATACAGAAGCAGTTTGCTTCTAATCCCAAGTGGAGTTCCTGTTGATCTTGTTCAATAGAAATATCAACTGAGAGTTGAAACCGGGGATGGCATGGTGACACAAAGGTTAGCGCTGCTGCCTCAGGGACCCAGGTTCAATTCCTGGCTAGGATCACTGTCTGTGTGAAGATTGCATGTTCTCCCTGTGTCTGTGTGGGTTTCCTCCAGGTATTCCTGTCTTCTCCCACAGTCTGAAAGCCGTGCTGGTTACTTGCATTGGCCTGAACAGGTATTAGAGTGTGGTGACAAGGGAAATTTCACATAACTTCATTGCAGTTAGCGTACTTGTGACTAATAAACAGACTTTAACTTTTTTAAAAATCTCTTATTTGGAATTGACGGTACAACCATCCTACAGATGTTCTATAGTCTGTTAATCAGCAAACAGGGAGTATACACAGCCAACACTATTGCATTCTCTCTCCAGATGTTCTCCCTCATGTAAGGAACCTCATCTTTATTTCTGTGATTAGGAACTGCAATGTGGGAAATTTCAGTCTTCCACTTTTTCCCTTTAATTTGCAGCAAGAGGACCAATTACTGAAAGGAATTCCAGAATATTCTTTGTTGCTATGTTAGCTTTGATGCTAACACATTTGAAAAGACCATGAGACTTTGATAAGCAGCCACATAAACCAGCTTTTTAAAAATGTAGCATTTACACATGCCAAGTTAGATGCAAGAATTAGTATCATTAATCAGATAATAGGAGGGAGGTGGATTACATCAAATTCCCACCCAATTTTGCATCCATTCTATTCTTGGTTTCATTTACCAGTCAGTTTTATATTTATATTTAAAATATGCACATTTAGAGCAATTTGGGAGGCAGATATTTTGGGGATTGAGTTTATGAGAACATAACAAACAAATATGGCAGGCTTAGGAGAAATTAATGGCTTTGGGTTGATGGGTCAAATATTCCACTGAGATCTATATTGCCTCATGTCTAAACTATTGTAGACTAATTGTTGCGTTGTGATAACTCAATGTTCCATTTTCCTTATGTCATTTAATTAACAGGATGGTAGCAGATGAGCTGGAGGGAGCTTACTATTTTAGCAATTCCTATGTTCCTACCAGATTCCTAATTGCAGTAAAGTAATGAGTGTTGTTTGTTCCTAGGGTGATCCAAAATGGATTGGCATTCTTTTCAGTCTCTGCTGGGTGGCACGAACAAATACTCAACACCGTTGGGGAAAGTCTGGCTCTCTGTCGTTTTCATTTTCCGTGTCCTGGTCTTGGTGGTGGCAGCTGAGACTGTCTGGGGAGATGAACAGAGTGACTTTGTGTGCAACACACAGCAGCCTGGTTGCAGGAATGTGTGCTACGATCGTTTCTTTCCCATCTCTCACATCAGGCTGTGGGTTTTCCAGCTCCTCTTTGTGTCCATTCCATCATTTCTCATTGGTATGCACGTTTATCAAAGGAAGAAATCCAATAAGAATATCAAAATGTTTAATCAGAATGCAGGTTTGCAGAAAGTAAAAATCGATGCCCCACTTCTTCGAACTTACTTGGTTAGCATTTTCTTCAAAATATCATTTGAAGTTGTATTTATGTGTTTATTTTATTGGATTTACGAAGGCTACAAGATGCTCAGGCTTGTCAAATGCAGTGAATACCCCTGTCCTAATACTGTGGATTGCTTCATTTCCAGGCCAACGGAAAAAACAGTTTGTACAATTTTTATGTTAGTGACTTCAGCTGTGTGCATGATGTTGAATCTTGCTGAACTGTGCTACCTGTTTGTACGATATTGTGTTTTTCGGTATAAGCAGTCCTTTTCCAGTAAAGAGCAATAAAAAATAGAATAGCTAACATTCCTTATAAATAACAATTGACCAAAACGTGAAGACAACCTGCCGAAACCTGAATGGTGATTTATATAAATACAGATGTACATTCTCAGTAAAACAGTCCCAGGAAATACTCAATATACATTTAGCTCTGCAAACTTATTTAAAATTTGAATGTGAACAAAAATTTAAGACTACTAGTTCAAAAATTAGGAGGTGATCCTCCCCCAAAAAACTAAGTGCCAACGAGTGGGAAAATGAAGGTTATTTTACTGAATCTATCCTTGGTGTTCTGGGAACCAAAATAAAAGCACACACAGAAACAGCAGAATTTCTTTCATTTATTTCACTGGATCACAGGAGATTGGTTCCACTCTGGTTAAACGCGTCGGCTTTTTCTAATCATAGTGGTGGTGCCTGCGGTGAGTTTCTGTTAAAAAAACGAGGTTAAATTGGAGTTTGCAATAGCAAAATGGCAAAGCAATGGGCACACATCATTTTAACAAGTTGTAATATAGAATCAATCTAATAGATGATAATCGAGATGCATTAGATTGTTCTGGGCTTATCACAATGTGACATAAATGAGGAAATTGCATTTTCCTCCTTCAGGCTTATAGCAACATTGGATGCCATGGACCCTGGTGAGTGTCAGATATATAGAGCTAATCGAATAAAGACAACTGTTTTCAAAATTACCAGGCTGCTTTCCAAGCAATAACTATACAAATTGCCACAATGAACAAAACAACTTTATTCTTCAAGTATTCAACCAAATGCTTGGATCTGAAACATGTTGCAGTTAACAGGGAATTTATTCATATTAACTTGAGACGTTCATTGCAACCAGTGTGTAACAGACCGAGACCTTCCAGATAGTGAAACCACCCAATGTTCACATTGCTACAAAGATGACAACATTGATAGAAAATGCCCATTATTTTCCAGGTTTCTCCTGAACTATCCTTTGAAGTTGGTAATGTGTCTTTTTCCCAATTAAAATTTACTCCAAAGTCATTTCTAGATGGATTTTCTGTAACTATTGCCATTTAAAACTCATTCTGATGTGTGACTGATCATCTGCACTTGTCAAAAGCTGCACAGCGTGTAGCAAACAAAGGAGTGATATAATCCAATACTTACTTCAATCATTTCAGAACCCTGTACCTCCTGGACATGGAGAAAGTTTTGCAACTTGCATACTAGCTTCCCTTCTTCCATTTGAACAGTACACTGTGCAAGGAAAATTATTGTAAGCATAAACAAACCATCTCAATCAGAGAAATACACACCGGGGAATTAAACATTTTTGGGCCATGGGACTGTAAACTTGGCTTATAAGTGGATTTAATTGAAATATCTTGGTGATACTAAGGGACAGGTTAGACACTTGCACTCACTCACAAAACAAATCTCTGCTATTTATACCTGTGTTTGGGGGCACATTTGACAACAGATCATTGGGAGACAGTCTAAACTACATTTTCTACCATGAATTTGAAATAATGACTGGAACTCTACCACCTCGCCTGCATGGAAACGGTGCAGGTGAGGGTCTGACAATGGAAATCTCCATTCACGTCGGGCAGGAATTTCCAGTCTCGCCTGAGTGTAAAATCCCAATGTGTGGAGAGATAAGAATCTGACAATATACAATAGGCACATAGTGACCATTAGTGAACTGAGACTGGAGATACCTTCAGCTTTTTCCCATCCATAGAGGTGATCTCGGTCTCTTTTCCGATGGTAAATTTATTTGTTACTGAACTACGTGGATTCTTTGTTGTAACAACAAAATCGTCTCCAGTTTGTTTGATTTCAATGGTTGGCTTGATGTCTTTTCCAACCTTTATTATATCCTCTGGAAGAGCTGAATTATTGAAAAAAATAGAACAATTATTCTGAAATAGACAAATATCTTTACAGAGTATGTAAAATACAACTTAAAAAGATTGTGCTGGTGGCCAAGGCTTTCAAATCAGCTAAGGCTGCCAATAAACCACTTATCATTGGTACCTGACCTCTGCATTCATATATCATTTTCTGTGAGAGGAGTAATGAGTAATCTGTCTTGTGTGTAATAATTGGCATTTTAAATAAGAACTGGGACAATAAAAACTGTTCTAATATCCAACTTGCTGCAGATTTCCCAAAGACCCACCAAGTTTATTCAATGAAAGAGCTGATCAACACAGACACGGAAGATTCCTGGAAGAAGGGGCAGCAGAGTGATTGGCACTGCTGCCTCACAGCACCAGGACCAGGGTTCAGTTCTGGGCTCAGGTAAAGTGTCTGGTGGAGTTTACATGTTCTTCTGGGTGCTCCATTTTTCTCCCACATTTCAAAGATGTGCAGGATAGGCTGATTGGCCATGTAAAATGCCCTTTAATGCCTGGGAGATTGGCTGGGTAAATACGTGGAGTTTTAGGGATAGGGCCTGGGTGGGATTGTTGTTGGGCAGAATGGCCTCTTTGATTCTATGATTCCTGGTACCATTAACCATTCAAGAAATAGAGATCAATAAGTCTTGGCCAGGTACAAAAATAATCAAATCAGTGAGTGAAATATTGGCCTTTATATCTCAAGACTAGAATATAAGGGGATAGAAGTCATAGAAACAGAACAATAGAATTCCTACCATGCAGGAGAAGGTCATTTGGCTCATTGATTCTCCGAAAGACCATCCTACCCAGGCTCACCCCCCACCACCATCCTATGTTTAATTTAGTTTTAGTTTATTTATTAGTGTCACAAGTAGGCTTACATTAACACTGCAATGAAGTTACTGAGAAAATCCCCTAGTCGCTGCACTCTGGTGCCTGTTTGGGTAACAGTGAGGGTGAATTTAGCGTGGCCAATGTACCTAACCAGCACGTATTTCGGATTTTGGGAAGAAACTGGAGCACATGGAAGAAACCCATGCAGTCACAGGGAGAACGTGCAAACTTCACACAGACAGTCACCCAAGCTGGGAATTGAACCCAAATCCCTGGCACTGTGAGGAAGCAGTGCTAACAACTCTGCCCCCGCACAGTTAGCATGGCTAATCCACCTAGATTACAGATCTGCTGCGATTATACTGAGCCTGGTTCAACCACATCTTTAATATTGGTTTCAGTTCTGCTTACCACACCTTTATAAGGATACGCCGACTTTAGAGGAAGAGCTTTTACCGAAATGGTATCTGGACTCTGAGGGTTAATTTACAAAGAAGGATATATGAACTATTCCCTCGAATGTAGAAGAGCAATTTGATCCAAGTTTTCAAGGCATTGAAGGGAGCAGAGGAGATAGAAAAGAACTATTTCCACTGAGTTGGGAGTTGGACCCAGGGACAGAAGCTACTCCTTCAGGAGTAACACTAGGAAACATTTCTATACACGAGGGATGGAATTTTCCACCCACCACAGGAATAGTAGAGAGCAGGACAAGACCATGCAAAGGTCCATTGCCCTTGAGTGGGATTTTCCAGTCTTGGGGTGAGTGTGGCCAGAAAATCCTACCCAAAGAGTGGTAGAAATTTGGAACTGTCCTTTATAAATGGCAATTGACACAGAGTCAATTGTAACTTTAGAATCTGAGATTGTAAGATTTCTGTTAACCAGGGCATTAAGTGATATATGGGGAGACAGGAATTACATGGAGTTAGGTCACAGTTCAGCCATGATGTAACTGTCATGATGTAACTGTCCTGCTCCTATCAAACCCCACCAATCAACCTCCCTTCTGCAGAACTCCCCCCTTCCCTCCTCCGCTGCAGAGCTCCCTCCCACCACCTCATCATTGCTCCATCCCCTTTCAGGTCCCACCCACTTCAGGCCCCACCCTTTTAGTCCCATTGCCTTGGCACTATCCACTTTGCTGCCAAAGTGCCCAGTGGCAGTGCCAAGACCAGATGGGCACTGTCCACTGTTCTGAAGAAGAGCTGCTTAGCATTCAGATTAGAGGCTTGTTAATTTCAAAATAGTCCTTCCATCTCATTTAAGCAGAATTTGACGGACTTATTCAAGGATTCAATGCGACCTTTCTCCAGAGCTGCACAGTGCCATCAGGAAGGGAGTTCCAGGAGTTTTACTCAGCGGTAGTGAAGGAACAGCAATATAGTTCCAAGTCCATGAGAGAGACGGTGGTGTAGTTGCAATCTCACTGGACTATCCAGAGGCCCAGGCTCTGGCAACATGAGTTCAAATCCCAGCAAGGCTTGTGTAATTGAAATTCAATTAACAAATCTGGAATGATTCTATGATTCTGCTATCTTTTAAACTACAAAATGGGAAGGAAGAAGGTTTATTTCCTTTAGAAAGGGCAGTACAGTAGTTAGCACTGCTGCTTCACAGATCCAGGGACCTGGGTTCAATTCCCAGCTTGGGTCACTTTCTGTGTGGAGTTTGCACATTCTCCTCATGTCTGCGTGAGTTTTCTCCAGGTGCTCCGGTTTCCTCTCACAGTCCAAAAATGTGTGGGTTAGGTTGATTGGCCATGCTAAGAAATTGCCCCTTAGTGTCCTGGGATGCGTAGGTTAGAGGGAATAATATATGGGTATAACATGTAGGGATATGGGGGTAGGGCCTGGGTAGTATTGTGTTCAATGCAGTCTTGATGGGCCAAGATTCTCTTTCTGCATGTAGGGTTCTATGATTCTATGACTATCTAGTCAATGTGACCAAACTACTATCACTGACTGTTATAAAAACAAATCTGGTTCACCAATGTCCCTTTAGGGAAGGAAATCTGCCATCCTTACCTGGTCTGGCCTACATGTGACTCCAAACCCATAACTTTAACTGCCCTCTTAAATGGCCTAGCAAGCCACTCTACTTCAAGAGCAATTAGGGATGCATATAGATACTGGCCTTGCCAGCGATGCCCACACCCCATTAACTAAATTCCAAAGGGAAGTCAGGATGGGTTGTGAGGGGAACTTGCAGGTGGTGGTTTGCCTTTGACAGCACTTTCTAAACACACTATCACTAGAAAGACAAGGGCAGCAGATACTTGAGAATTCCACCACCCCCAACAACATGCCACCCAGATTTAAAATATATTGCTGTTTCTTCCCTATCATTGGATCATAATGCTAAGATCCTCCTCCTAACAGTGCTGTGGGAGCACCTTCACTATGTGGGCTGCAGTGGTTCAAGGTGTCTCATCATTTAAATTTGAGATGGTTTTGCCGTGAAGAAACAAAACAAAATCCAGATGAAATGCATGTTCATGTTGTGTCACAGTTTGAACGACGCTCACCCGAGTCCATTGACTTTGAGTCTGGTTGGATCTAACAAACTTCCAGCCTTCTTTTTTGACTCAATGACAATGTTTTTGTGCCTAACAAAAACCAAAATGATTTTCCACATTATCATTGGAAAGAGACGATGAACGTATCAAGCTAAAGTGAGCGTATGTACTATTCATTTCCAGTAAAACCGATTGCAAACTATTGGGGAATTTCAAACATAAATTACATTTAGCACCATACAAGTTTCCACAAACTTTTGCATTAGTTTAGAAACATCATGAGCAGTTACACCCTTTCTACAAAACTGGCTTTATGCCCAGTTGGAACTAATGGTTCTGTACAGTTAGCTTAGAGTCATTTTCACTTATTTAAATTAGGTTCCTCTGATGCTCTTGATTGGACACTGACTAGAAATGCTTAATTTTTTGCGATAAGCCTATTATGATAAAATTGCACCAGATTGTTACTCTTAAATAGAAATATTTTTAATGCATTTTATAAATCATTCTTTCTAATGTGCCGCTAATTATGATAGTTCATTTATGTTTATGCAAATAAGTTCAAGTGGTAACCCAAGCATAAAAAACAGTTCAGAAAGCCAGCACAGTTTTGAATACAATTTGTGACTAGATTCCCATTTATACCCTTGACCTTTTGTCATTATTCATGTTGTTACTGTGACTTACAGAGAGCTCGCATAAAATTTTCAATGTTCTCCTGGGAGTAAACCTGCCATGTTCCAGAGAATGCCATTTTACCAGCTCTGATCTTCCTCTTAGCTGCACGCGGTTAGGGAAAAGGAGAAGCGGAATTTGACTTTTTTGATCAGTATTTATATCAGACAGCGCCTATTGGTGGATCCAAATTTATTAATAACTTGGTTAAACTGATTTAATCATTAACTGAAAAGTAATCAATACAAGGCCCATCTGAGCAAACCACAAAATTGCTCTTGATATGGGTAACCTCACATTGATTATAGTGCATTCAACGCTGAAAGCTGGCAAATTGTTCACTTTTCAAGGTCAATACCTTTTAGAAAGTAGTGCTGGATTCAAAATAAGTAATATCATAGTATTAGCCATTTTGTATCTGTAAGAAGCCCAATGGTTTGACTGTAGAAGGGATATGATTGCTGAGAGACTTTATGGTTCATGATTACATATGATTACATATTGTCAAACATCATGTGGTCAAAATGAACTAATTGTTACCAGGCCAAGCACACAATGCAGTCAAATTTGTTTAGTAGGAACATAGGAGTTGGGAGCAGGAGTAGGTCATTTAACCTTTCGAACCGGCTTTACCATTCAGTAAGGTTGTGGCTGATCTGGCTATGGTCTCAACTTCATTTTGCTGTATGTCCCCTATAACCCTTGATCCCTTGTCTATTAAAAATCTGTCTAACTGTCCAATCATGCTGATGCTATAGTTAAGAAAGCTCACCGATATCTCTACTTTCTTAGAAAGCTAAGCAAATTTGGCATGTCTGCTACAACTCTCACCAACTTTCACAGATGTGGAGATGCCGGTGTTGGATTGGGGTAGGCATAGTAAGAAGTCGCACAACACTAGGTTAAAATCCAAAAGGTTTATTTGGTAGCACAAGCTTTTGGAGCGCTGCCTCTTCAATAGGTGAGTGAGAGTTCTCCACTCACCTGATGAAAAGACAGTGGCCTGAAAGCTCATACTACCAAATAAACGCTTTGAATTTTGGTGTTGTGAGACTTCTTACTGCAACTTTCTCAGATGCACTATAGAAAACATTCTTTCTGGTTGTATCACAGGTTGGTACGGCTCTTGCTCTGCCCAAGACTATAAGAAATTACAAGGGGTTATGAATGAGGCCCAGTCCATCGCACAAACCAGCCTCTCATCCATTGATTCTGTCTACACTTCCCACTGTCTCAGCAAAGCAGCCAGCATCATCAAAAACCCCACTCACCCCGGACATTTTTTCTTCCACCTTCTTCCGTTGAAAAAAAACGTACAAAAGTCTGGGATCACGTACCAACCATTTCAAGAATAACTTCTTCCCTGCTGCCATCAGACATTTGAATGCATCTACCTTGCATTATATTGATGTTTCTCTGCACCTTAGCTATGACTGTAAGACTACACTCTGCACTCTCTCGTTTCCTTCTCCATGAACAGTATGCTTTGTCTATATAGAGTACAAGAAACAAAACTTTTCACTCTCCACTAATATATGATAATAATCAAACATAGAAATATAGAACAGTACAGCATAGGCCCTTCGGCCCTCAATCTTGTGCAGAGCTATGTCCAAACCCAAGATCAAGCTATCCCACTCCCTATCATTCTGGTATGCTCCATGTGCCTATCCTATTAATAAATCAAATCAAATCAATTTCACGCCTGCTCCAATTTGAAAGCCCTCCGCAGGAGGGTGAGGGAGAGCATATGTTCTGGCCATAGACCAATGAAGAGCTACCACTAATTTTGCACCATGGCTTCTCGCTCGGGACCGGCACTGTGTCTCTCCCCAAGGCATCCAGAAACCACATTCAAACTCACTTTTCCTTCAACGGCAGAGCAAACATATGCATTCCCTAAATTCAGCTTCCAGGAGCACCTCTGTTAAACTGACCACTTTACTGAGTCCTATTACTGATTATTCAGTGAACTATTGTCCCAATAGCCTTGTCACTTTCTTCTCAGATAGCTTCAAATCCCTGCCTCCTCTTACTGACTGAAAGCCTGACCTCTCTACTCCTGTCTTTTTCTGAGTCACTGGATCACTGTCACCAGACAACAGTTTTCTACTTTTTTTTTGCCAAATCACTGAACCTCTTTTAACCGATCTATTTAATTTCAGGAGTTGTAAACATCATTAAAATGTATATATTCAAGGTTTCAAAAACCTTTTAGTCACAAGTCTAGCCAGACTCTCAGGCACCAAAATTTATAAATAAATGAAATTGAAACCATTTTTATGTTTCCTAACACACACACACATATATATGCACACACACACACACACACACACATATGAGTTCATAAGTTCATAAGGTATAGAAGCAGAATTAGGCCATTCAGCCCATCGAGTTCACTCCACCATTCAATTATGGCTGATACGCTCCTCATCCCCATTTTCTTGCTTTCTCCCCATAACCTTTTAACCCATTACCAATTAAAAATCTAATTCTTCCTCAAATTTAATCACTGTCCCAGCATCCACCACACTTGGAGTAACAAATTCCAAAGATTCACAACTCTTTGGGAAAAGTACTTTCTCCTCAATTCTGTTTTAAGTTTGCTACCCCTTGTCTTAAGACCTCTCGTCCGAGAATGCCCCTCAAGAGGAAGATGCTCCACATCTACTTTATCCATATCTTTCATCATCCTGTATACCTTAATTTGATCTCCCCTTATTCTCTAAATTCTAGAGTATTGGCCTAAATTGTTTAATCTCTCTTCATACGACAAACCTCTCCCCTCTGGAGTCAATCTGGTGAATCTCTTCTGAACTGCGGCCAATTTCACAACATCTTTCCTCAAATAAGGAGACAAAACTGTGCACAATACTCCAGGTGCAGCCTCATCAATGCCTTATATAGTTACAACAATACTTCCTTTCCTTTATATTCTATTCTTTTAATTATAAATGCTAATATTTCCTTTGCTTTCTTTATTATCTGCTATACCTGCATGCTAGTTTTCTGTGCTTCAGGAATGGGGATACCCAAACCCTTCCGCATGGCAACACCCCAAAGTTTCTCTCTATTTAGATAACAAGTCAAATTCACATTATTCTGACCAAAATGAACAACCTCACACTTATCCACATTAAACTCCATCTCCCATATTTTAGCCCACTCTCCTAACCTGTCTATATTCATTTGTAAGGTATATACCTAACTTTTTAAAGCTCTGCTTACTTACCACCTATGTCTTGCTGACTAATACTAACTCCTGATTTGCTAACACCTTGATTTGAAAATTGTTCATGTCTCAACTCACCATATCTTTGTAACCTCCTCCAGCCACACAATCCTCCAGGAACTCTGCATTCATTCAAAACTGGCCCTGGAGCATTGCCCACTCATTTAGTTCCACAACTGACAGTGAAGCCTCCACATATCTAGACCCTAGACTCTGAAATTTCCCACCAAGACACATCTGTCTTTCCATCACTTTCTCCCAGTTAAAGAAAGTATCTCTTTGACTAGGGTTTTGGTCCTCCATCCTAAAATATCTTCGTCTTCATCTTAGTATCAATTTATGTCTGACTAACCTCCTGTGAATGGCTTTGGAATTCTTTCCTAATGGATGCAAATTGTTGGATTATATTTTTGAATTGAACGCAATTAACTATAAATGGTTCCAATAATAAGACACACCTCAAAGAAATCTTTGAAAACTCATTAACGTGTATTTGGTGCAGAGTTTCTCGTAGTTTGAACTGGAATTAACAGATTTGAATCCCAGAGAATTAATGATGGAAATAAATTATTTGTAGCTGGAGTATTAAGCATTTCTTACAGAGGGTCATTTTGTGATGTTTAATATTTATTTTTTAAGGTAAGTACAGAAAGTAGCACTTAATCAATTAGGTTCCTTAACATTGAAGTTCATTTGCTAATGAAGTTGGCAGGCAACAGTAAAAGGCCTTTTACCTGCTACTGGATCCAAGTTTAAATAAATGGTCTGCTCTGAAAGTCTTTGTTTGCTTTACATCATCTGTATTCTGGGTGAATAACCCTTATGAGTCAAAACCTAACGGTTAAAGTGATGAAAGAAATGGGGTCACCTTCCACTACAGCTAAAGATAGAGTCAGTTACTGAAAGCCAAGAGTGATTGAACATTGAGTTGATAGTGAAACCTTTATTAAATGTTTGCCTTTGCTCTTTTTAAAAATCTAATTTCCCCTGTTTTTACTTCTTTGGTTTTGTCTTATTCTTGCCTTTGCCCAGGACTGATGCTAACAGAAAGAATAGGCTCACAGATAGGCTCAATAGAAAACCATGGACAGATTCCTGATTGACATAAGTCCATTATCCTTGCATTCTAACTCTAATCCCCTTTCTTCCCAGTTTCCAGCCTACATTCAGCATTGACACTCAATTAGAAGCTTTTATCCATTAGCCTTTCAGGGAATTATGTTGCATAGTGATTACATTTTGGGACTGACACTTCAGAACATGCAAGATCAAATCCCGCACTGGAGGAATTTAAATTTTCTTTTAAAACATCTGGAATATATAAGAGCTAGTATTGGCCTGAGCTTTCTCAAGGACAATAATCCTTGGTCTTGCAGTGACAGCCAGGCCTCATGAACAAAGTAATGGTGACCCTGATTGCCATAACAATCCACCTTGTTCACTAATATCCTTGAGTGAAGAAATCTGCCAGCTATATCTGGTCTGGCCTACATGTGATTCCAGATCCATGACAATGTAATTGACTCTTAACTGCCTTCTGAAATAATGTAGAAATCAATTCACTTGTACTGGGATGGAGCATAAATATTGATGGTCCTTACATCCTGTGAATGAATGAGAAAAGGACTATTCAGGTCACTGTTCAGAAGAATCTTGATATTCTTGATATTGCGGTAAAGATATACCCGATTGGAAAACTTTGGCATTACATCAGTGAAAGTCTATAACATCCTTGGTAGGAATTAAGTCATTTTTAGTCTGTTCAATTTTTCCTTGGCAATAAAATATTTTCAGTGGAAGTTACCCCTCATTGTTTACATTCCTATTCTGATTCACTCAAGCTTGTAAGTTTACAATCATATTTTCTACTCAATAAAACTCCTTTTGTATGTTTTAAATCTATAACATTTAACGCTGCTTTTTAGTGCAACACTTTGCTGAAGTGCTCTTTGAAGCACTTGAGGATTTAAATCCTTGTAGCCTGTGAGGACTGTTGGATTAAAGGTTTGGTAATGTGCCAGGATAAAATTTATGAGTCTGTTCTCTGAAAGGCTGGGCTAGAACATAGATCACCAGTAATTCAGATTATTGTTGATTTATGAAGTATGCAATGTTTTATAACTGGGGCAAAAAACTAAACAAGTGTTATTTCTACAATAGAATTGTTGTGTTTTACTCAAGAATGGATTCATATTAACTTTGGACATTGCATCTTGAATCAACATTCGTAAATTTTCGAGTTAAGGCAATAAACACAAAAAGGTCCATTTGAATCTGAGTGTGCTGCATGTTCTTTAACATAATTTATGTGACTGATCTGTTTTTTCATTCATTTCAGGGGGATTGAATTTAGGAGCCGCAGCATCATGTTGCAGCTGTACAAAACTCTAGTGCGGCCGCACTTGGAGTATTGTGTGCAGTTCTGGTCCCCACATTATAAGAAAGATGTGGAGGCATTGGAGAGGGTACAGAGGAGGTTTACCAGGATGTTGCCTGGTATGGAGGGCAGGTCCTATGAAGAGAGGTTGAAGGATTTGAGGTTGTTTTCGTTAGAAAGGAGGCGGCTAAGAGGGGATCTTATTGAAGCATATAAGATGATTAGAGGTTTAGATAGGGTGGACAGTGATAGCCTTTTTCCTAGGATGGAGAAAGCTAGCACGAGGGGACACAGCTTTAAATTAAGGGGTATGAGTTATAGGACGGATATCAGAGGTAGGTTCTTTACTCAAAGAGTGATTAGGGAGTGGAATGCCCTGCCTGCAGCTGTTGTAGATGCGCCAAGTTTGGTGGCGTTTAAGAGGTTAGTGGATAAGTATATGGATGAGAGGGGAATGGTTTAGTTGGGAGGGGCATTGCTTTTTATTTTGGTCGGCACAACATCGAAGGCCGAAGGGCCTGTTCTGTGCTGTATTGTTCTATGTTCTATGTTCTATGTTCCCTGTGGGTTCAGCTGAAGGTTATTGCTGAAACTGGAAGACAGTTTACACTCCCCCATTCTCTGCCCAGTTGCATGGGGTGGGCGGGGGTGGGGAGAATGGAGGGGTGCACTGCTCACCACATTCCATCTTTATTGACTTCCAGATGAATTGGGGTTCCCATTACAGGCAGGCTGGGATGTCAAAGCTGCCTTCGTGTGATTTTAATGCTCAGTCAGAGAGAATCCTGCACAATCTGGAACCTGATTGCTTGAGACATTGGCCAGAAGTATTAACATCTTAAAAAGGCCAGAACTCCTGAGTTAGAAGGAATGGGAGCATTCCCCCAGCTCCACAGGATGTTCATGCCCCCCCCCCCATAACCTCCCCTCCACACTCTACCACCTCATCTCCCAAACACCTTTGCAATAAAACCACATTCCCTCTGCAACAACCCAGTCACAATTGCCCAGACTTTCTTCCCATTGCAGGGGGTCTCTGCCCAGAGCCTCTCTCCTTGCCCACTGGACAGTTAGTCTTTATTTATTCAGGGGCTGTGGGTTTCATTGGCTGGACTAATATTTATTGCCCATCCCTAATTGCCCTTGAACTGAGTGACTTACTTGGACATTTCAGAAGTCATTTAAGAATCAACCACATTGCTGTGGATCTGGAGTCACATATAGACCTTCTGTCTGTCACATTCTCCTTGTGTCTGTATGGGTTTCCTCTGGGTACTCCAGTTTCCCCCTACAGTCCAAAAGTGTGCAGGTTAGATGGATTGGTCATGTTAAATTGCCCCTTACAGAGTTACAGGGTTGGGCCTGTGGGTTTTGTGGTTGGATGGGCTGCAGATTTGGTTTTCTGCACTGTAGGGATTCTATGGTTCTAGGCAGATTTCCTTCCCTAAAGATTGGAGCTGGACTCCAGTCATTAAGATCAATTGTACCCTATGTCCGCAGATTTCCCACAGGGGTAGGGAGAAGGGATGAGCACAACGATGTGGGGGGGGGGGGGGGGGGGGGGGGGGGGGGGGGCACTTACTTTGCGACTCCTGCACACTATTCCCTCCAACAATAGACAATGAAAGAAACTTTACTCTAAAATATCTGGAAAATTACAGATATCATTTCTTTTTTAATTAGCAATCAGCAATGTCAAAAATAAGCACAGAAAGATTCTGTGAACACATCATTAGACGGGTAATTAACACAATCTTATTAATAATATCAGTCATTAGTAATGGAGCAGAAATCATTTCTAACTTTATTACTGTGATTTATAACAAATCAGCAATAATTATAGCTGAATAATGACAAATTAAATCACTGCTGTACTAAAACCGCTTCATTCATAAAATGAGTCAGTAGCAGAAATCGGGAGTGCTGTAATTATGGTACAAAGCCACTATTGGATTATATCTCTAATTATACAATATCCTTCTTTAAACTGTCCAATAAATATTTTGAGTGATTTGGTTATTTCTAGATGCTTGAAGTTGAATACTTCTCCAGAAGGAAAGCTCTTTGTTTTAAATTTGTTTGCAAATGAGAATGTGACTGTCTTTAACCTCTGAACAGCGACAAGGTTTCATTTTGTATTAAATTGTGCATGTCACTGTGATCTTTAAAATTGTTTATAATTTGAAGATTTTTAATGTTTTCATCATGTTTAATACGAGTTATTTAATGAGTCATTGAAAGATTCTAATGTTGCAGAATGAAGTGCATTCTGTGTGGTTCCCATCTTCAGTATTTATACCAGGGTTGGACAGAACTTCCTCTTTTCTGGCCAGCAATGAGCTTCAGCCCTCAGCTCTGATTAATACCAGGCACTACATTAATGTAATCTTGTTCCAGTCCCCAAATCAGTGCTCTCTACAGATTGATGACATGGGGTCATTGTGTTTAGGCCCATGTACATTAAGAATTGGATTGAAACCATTCAAACATCTTTGCTGCTGGAATCGAGCTGCTGGCTGACAAAGGAAAGTTTCACCCCATCAAATATTCTAATCTAGATCCGAGACACAATGTTTTGTTTTCTAACCCACCTGTCAGTATTTCCTATATTGAATGCCATAAATTTAGATAATAGAAATGACCTGGCTCGTTGAATGAAACAAATACAGCAGTTAATGCAAGCTTAGACAGGCCGCAAACATTTAAACTTGAGGCACATTAGAGACAAGGTCAGTGATCTCCCAATTTAGCATCCACACTCAGCATTTCCACCAAGGTTTCCTGATTTGTAACTGAAAACAAAGGTTATGGCCCATTCCCAGCTCTTGAGTTTGGGAACACTGTTCCACTTTTGCTCCATTCTGTGCTTCTTTCTCTGGCTGTAATAGTGCCCCTCCACTGTCACTTCACTTTCACAATAACACATACAGGAGGAACTAGGAGAAAATTCCAACAAGTACTTAAGCAGCATGTGATCCATTCCATCAGATTCACTTTCCCGAGCTTTGGCCAAATGATTCATAATCTTCAGGTTGTAAAGTTGAAAAGATAGTTTGGATAAAAGAAGATGGCAGACAGGAGTGTATAAATTTTTAACAGCCCGGACTGTAGCTATTCAAGAAGGCAGCTCACCACTACCTTCTGAAGGGCAATTGAATTTCGGTAATAAATACCGGCCTAGCCAGCGACACACATTCTTCTAATATTTTTAGTCTTTCAATTCAAAACTCCTACTTGGCACAATTCCCCCTCACCTCTCCAATCCTCACCGAATTTCTTCTGAAATATATCCAATTGTCCTTTGCACCTGCTTCTATTGATTTCCCTCAATACCTTTTACTCCAGGGTTATATTGTAATTGCCCCAGATCCCTGTCTTTCCTCCTAATTTCCTAGATTTTCCTAATTGTTATCTCCTATTACCTTCTTTAAGATGCAGATTTCCATTTCCTCTTCAAAATGATTATTATTTCATTCAGAGTGAGGCAGCACTGTAGCACAGTGGTTGGCATGGTTTCAATTCCCAGCACACTGTCTGTGTGGAGTTTGTACATTCTCCCCATGTCTCTGTAGGTTTCCTCTGTGGACTCTAGTTTTCTCCCAGAATGTGAAAGACATGTTGGTTAGGTGCACTGACCCAAACAGGAGCTGGGCTGTGGTGACGAGGGGAATTTCACAATAACTTTATTGCAATGTTAATGTAAGCCTTACTTGGATCTAGTAAATAAAATTAACTTAACAGAGGTTGAACTGTAAATTTCCATACTGCCTTTAAACTAAAGCATGATTAGCACTACTAACTACAAAATTGTTTCTGGAACTCCAAATATTCCACAAAACAAAGGTTTGCTCGTGAACTTTTTCTCCTCAGTGTAAACCCTGGGTGCAGAGGCTGTTCCATTGAGAAATTATTTTTTCTCTGACTCTTCTCCATGTTTATAGACACCAACTGTTATAGTAGCTGTTTCTGAACCATATTTGTTCTTTACAAACACACAATATCTTCCAGAATCTTCTGAATTGACCTGTTGGATGCTGAAACTAACAGCAGTCTTGTCCATAACAATCTGATAATGTTCGTCAGAAGTGACTTCTCTTTCATTCTTTAGCCAGGATACCTCTGGAATAGGATCTCCAGAAATGGTACAAGCCAAGTACAGGCTCTGTTGAAGACAACAAAATATTAATTTTAATTTTTGGCTGCCTGTAGCATAATTCAATTGTGCATCAATTTTTGTTCGCAGAAAGAGAGTCATAGAATCTTAGAGATATTTACAGGCCCTTCATTCCAACTTGTCCATGACATTTTCTAAACTCCAAAGCTAGTCCCAATTGCCTGCTTTTGACCCATATCCCTCTCTGCCCATTTTATCCATGTAATTTTCTACAAGCTTCTTAAAAGACAAAATTGTACCTGCTCCTACTACTACCTGTTTCTCGTGCTGTTTTGTTCTTTGTTCTTTGTACCTCTGGCAGTTTGTTTCAAACATTCACCACTCTCTACATGGAAAAATTGTCCCTCTTGACACCTTTGTATCTCTCCCCTCTCACGTTAAACCTATGCTCTTTAGTTTTAGATTCCCCTACCTTTGGGAAACAATATTATCTATCTAGCTGATCTATGCCTGTCATTATTTTATAGACCTCTATACAATCATCCCTCAGCCTCCTACAGTCCAGAGAAAAAAGTCCCAGTCTAACCAGCTTCTTCTTATAAGTCAAACTATCAATTCTGTACTCTTTCTAGCTTAGTAATATCCTTTCCATGATAAAGTGACCAAAGTGTACACAGTACACGAGTTTGGGATTATTTTGATCATTGCAGTCGATATTTTGTTTGGAAACTCAAGTCAATCAAAGAACAAAGAACAAAGAACAAAACAGCACAGGAAACAGGCCCTTCGGCCCAACGAGCCCGCGCCGCCACCTTGATGTTCCCACTTCTACCTGTGATCCCTGTCTGTTTATAGATCTATGGATTGAAACCAAATTTGAGACAATTTAGGGAGAATTTGTTTTGCCAATTAGCCTAAGAGCACATCTTTGGGATGTGGGAGGAAACCGGAGCACCTGGAGAAAACCCATGCAAGCACAGAGAGAATGTGCAAACTCCCACAGACACAGGCCCAAATCCATGTATCTGCACAGCACAGTGATAGTCACTGAACTGTCATGTTGCCCATCAAATGGTCCAGGTCAAGCGTACACTAACGATGTGAAGCACTAGGATACTCTCGAAAAGAAATCCAGAGCAGCCCTCTCATGACCCATCGCGTGTATGCCCCTCGTTAGACAACAAGGTGGACCAAAGTACCTGTAGGATAAAAACAAATACATCAATATCATCGACTATTTGCACACTTTCCAGGGACTCCCAAGGCTCATGATCCCAAAGGATCGCTTTTTTTAAATTCATTTGTTGGACATGGGCATCGCTGGCTGGCCAGCATTTATTGTCTATCCTTAGTTGCCCAAAGGCAGTTGAGAGTCAACTACATTGCTGTGACTCTGGAGTCACATGTAAACCAGACCAGGTAAAAGCAGTGGATTTCCTTCCCTAAAGGACATTATTGAACCAGATGGGTTTTTCTAACAATTTGGCAAGGTTTCATGGTCATCAGTACATTCTTAATTCCAAATATTTTTTATTGAATTCAAACTCCACCATTTGCCGTGGGCGGGGTTTGAACCCAGGTCCCCAGAACATTAGCTGAATTTCTGGATTAATGGTCTAGCGATAATACCACTTGGCCATCATTTCCCCATGAGAGATTTACAATCTATTTACCCAAATGTAGATGATCCGGTTACAATGGCAGATAAATGACAACAATTTGATAATGAGAATCATGTGCCTCTGGTATTCTGGATTTATGGAATGATTTAAATAATGAAAGAGCTGCCTTGGCCTGTGCAGTTTTGTGTTTGCTATTGCATTGGATAGATTAAAGAATTATTTAAAAACAAATGTCAATTGTTTGCTGTTGGACTTTGGGGACAATTCTAAAGCTTCTGGCCAAGTTGCTGCTATTCTTTACATAATTCACCTTAAATATACAAAATAATCGGGGCCGTAAAAATCACTGGGCCTCCTGCTATGATACACTCAGATCATGTTAAAGTGGAAAATCCAGTGATTAACTGCAGGTAAACAGTATACAAAGACAGACTGGAAAGTTTGTTTCAATCACTGTGCAGATTAGTAGAATATCAGTGAAATTAGATAGTGATCCAGGAAGCAGAAATGCAAATTACATTCAACACCCCCTCTGGAATTCTGGAATTCCTCTATTCCAGTCAAATGCGATTGAAGAGAAAACAATTTGGAATTTTATTTCACTTTTGAAGGGGAGGTGGTCACTGTGTGCCTGGGGTCTCCTCTGATCAAATATCATTGCAATGGTACTCCTGCAATTCCCACTCACTCTTTCTTTCTCCCTCTCATATTGGATCAAGTGCCAGATCAAGCCCAAGATGGGTGCAGTGCCTTTTCTTGTCAGCCTGGGTTTTGTTTGTCTCTTTTGTGGGGGTCATTAATTGGATTCAGTCGGACTTTGCAGCAGACAAGGAATGCATTGGGGTTTTCCCGATTCTGAGCATTGGCTTTGTAACTTAAAGACTGGAGTAAAAATCTTATTTTTAAATCTGGTAGTTGAAAATGTAACGCCTGATTGTACCAGCCGTTCATGCCCAGCCACCACTGCAAGGAAGGATGGAGAATTTGGTACTCAGCTGATTCCCTTATTCACTGCAGCAGGAGCAGAAAATCCCACCGGGCTGAACGGCTGGAAGTTTTCGCCTCTAATTTAAAGACCCAAACCTGGCAAAATTGGGACCAGTTGTAATTTCAGAGGAATTGGTTGCACTGAGGATTGGAATTTGTTGCTATTAATCTGAAACGGTTGAGAAAACTTTTGGCTAACGTAGGGAACAAATTCACCCTTAGGAAATTGCAGTGTGTAAAGCCTTGCCCCTGAAACAGGGACACCGACATGGGGTGGTTAGACATTTTGCTCATCACCTGAGACTAGGACAGTATTTCTCAGAATTTAATGGATCACCAGCAAAACCAAATTTAC
This sequence comes from Sphyrna mokarran, assembly GCA_024679065.1. Taxonomy (NCBI): domain Eukaryota; kingdom Metazoa; phylum Chordata; class Chondrichthyes; order Carcharhiniformes; family Carcharhinidae; genus Sphyrna; species Sphyrna mokarran. The sequence continues at coordinate 3,222,582 of JAGIQG010000024.1, forward strand.
AAACTCTTTACGCACAACTGTGTCACCAAGATAATAGTTATCTAACTTGCCAGCCAATCAGATGCATGGATCAAATGAAACAGAAATGATACAATAACAATCTCACTGTGTATTTTTACCCAACGTTAAGATTGGAAAAGGTGCTGGGTACTAAGTTTGATTAGAGATCTGTGTAGCAATTTCCATTCCAGTAGCTGCCGCTATCTCCCTGATCAGTATTCCAGTGTTAAATAAATACAAACACTATTGAAGATTTTGCATTCTAGTAATTAGTAAATAATGTGTTAAATTATCAGAGGTAGGTTCTTTACCCAAAGGGTGGTTCGGGAGTGGAATGCCCTGCCTGCAGCAGTTGTAGATGCACCAAGTTTAGTGGCGTTTAAGAGCTTAGTTGATAAGTATATGGAAGAGAAGGGAATGGTTTAGTTTGGAGGGTCATTGCTTTTTATATTGGTCGGCGCAACATCGAAGGCCGAAGGGCCTGTTCTGTGCTGTAATGTTCTATGTTCTATGTTCTAAATTGATCACTTTTAATCAATAATCAATGCATCAGCATTTACAGTAGCGAAAATGGAGTGATTAATTTGAAACACAAGCATAAACTGTATATAAAATGTTAGAAAATATTTCAAAGCTTGTCTTTAAATACATACAATGGAAATCCAGTTTTTGATAACAATTATAAATTAAAATAACATTAATTGATAATAGATACTGCACTAAAAGAATGTAATAATGCTTAATAAATAAAAAAGTAGCATTAAAAGTAGAAGCTGTAATAAACACTATAAAATACTCCATGAATTCTGATCTTTATGAATTAATACTTTCATTCTTTACCTTGCCTTCCATGATATTAACAACATCAGGTAGACCCTTGACCACTTTAGCTCTGTCTGAAGGAAAAATAACAAAATATTATGTTGATTGTCTGACAGAGTGGCTGTTTTAAAATCCTATTGTACACACTTAACTCTTGAAACATGAGACACTTTGTGATGCCAATATCATGTTATAGAAAGATGCCGAAATCTTAGGTGAATGTCTCTTTCCATCTGATATCTGCCCATGTGTAAAACAGAGATAGAGGAAGGATGCATACTTGTTTCATTCCCCCTCTCAGTCCTGTCATTAGAGTAAGAAGTGAGATTAATGGGGGTAGATTAATGGGAGAAGTATTACCAACCAGATTCATCCAATCCCACAGAGTGAATGGCCTGCATAATCAAGAATAAATCTTGTACAACTGCACTACCTGGGCTCTGTAATGCTTTATCCTAAAAGTTCCAACTGGAATGGAAATCTGTTCTTTGATACAAGTGACAAGCAAGGTATTGCTCCAAAAGGATACCCTGGGAGAGAATTGGAAGTTTAAACAATGAAGTGGACAAATAGGCAGAGGTTCCACCAATCTCCATGCCTGATGCATCAGCACCATTGGAATGTTCACATTTCAATTTGGATACTCCCCATTGGGACAACCCATTGAAATGAAAGCTTCCGTGTTATTGAGCGAAACTATGATTACAAAGCTTAGTCTGTATTAAATTAAAGGGCAATTTTAACTTCTTTCATCTAGAAGAAAGCAGGCAGAATAGAAGTTAAATTCTAGCACGCAATTATAGTTTTGTTCACTTCTTAATGCTTTCAGGGAGCTGAGTCAACCAGGAACTTAAAGTAAAAATAACGCAACCCTGATGCAATGTTACCTACTCGGTGAAGTGATGCCCCACCTGTCTGAATGTAATACCCCTAAAATTAAATGTAAAACTCATCCTCTCAGTCGAACAGGGGTGCACCCTTGATTCAGGATCTTCCGACCCACAAATTCCAATTAACCCATGACTACCTGACAGATTCTGAGCCATTTATGATAGGGCCAAAGCCAGCGAGTTACCTCTAATTGCCTGTTTTGCGTAGGTGGCTAACAAGTGGAAAGATTATGAGACTCTCACTGCAGCTCCTGAACCTTTTGCCCAGGAGTTAAAACTCTCCCTTAAGTGTTTTATGGTGAGAGGCAAAAGCTTCCAATGATTTGTACAGTGCATTTCATTGCTCCTTAAGAACAAAACAATTGTTTAGTTGTTCCTCCTAAACTGCAGCTCTGCCAACCTTGACATTGTTCCTTGTTAAACTCAAAACATATTAAAATGTCTCCTACTCTAACATTCCTTCTCAGACCCTGGGAATTGTACAAATCCTCAGCTCCTTCACTCTCCATCTGCATTTACAAATATCGAGATTCCAAAGCTTGACTTATCACTCAAATGTTCTCCTTTACTCTATCTTCCACATTTGTCGATATTTGTACGACGGATTCAATAGCCTCACCTCTCTTGGGCATGTTGTAACCTTTAACCTCTCCACCCTCAGCTCATGACCTCAGATTTTTAAACCCCACGAGCTGAGGATAATTAATATTCACTGGGAGAAAGAAGCTCGAGCGGAAACAACATAAAATAGTGAGAATCATGCAACAGCAATTAGCTCAGAGAAGGAACATTTCATTTTGAACTTGCTTTGTGATAGAAAATGATTTTAAATCTTCACTTCATTTCATCAAAGTAACTTACTTCTTTCTGCAAATGCTGCCTGCCTGAAAAAATAAATGCAACAAAATCAGGAGACTCTTAATGATTCATTGTCGTACACACAGATGTGGTTCGGAAAGGAACAATCAGTAATATCACAGAGCAAGGACTGAGCTGTAGTCCAGTTGGCAGCATTCAAATCTCAGAGTCAGCAGGTTATGGGTTCACATCCCACTCCTGAGATGTGAGCACAAACTATATGTTAACTCTCCGAGGGAGTACTGCAGTGTTGGAGCCAAGGCCGGGTCTGCTCTCTGTGAGAGATCCCATAGCTGCCATCTTGAAACAGAGCAGGGGAGTTTTCCCCAGTGTTCTGGTCAATATTTATTCCACTTCAATATCACTAAAATAGATTATGTGGCTGTTTGTGGGAGTTTGCTGTACACAAATTAGATGCTGCTTTTTCCACATTGCAATAGTGATGACACTTCAGAAAAAAACTTTATTAACCATAAAGTGCTTTGGGCCATTCTCAAGTTGTGAATAGACACTCTTATTGCCTCGTGTTTCAAATCAGTGTCACGGGACATAGTGACATGGCACATCAAAATTTTATTAAAGACTATCGGCCAGAATTTTTCAGCCGTTAATGCCTCTGCAAGCAGGGACAGGGAATTTGGTATTCAGCCAAGTCTCGGTTCGCTGCAGAGGGATCAAATATCCCGATGGTTTGTATGGTTGGAAAATTCCACCCACCATGTATTGTATTCCAGGAGAAGTTAGTGACTTGATGAATTGTGTTCTTAGAAATCCTCTGTTTCAAAGCCATAGTCTAGAAATTGAGACTGTACTTTGCGTGTTTTATCAGCAGAAAGCTTATGGCAAGTGGTGTCTGCCAGTGTCATTACCCATCATATTGGGAAAGGCTCTTGTAAAAGTGTCCCAGGTGACTGAAAGTAGATGTCCTGGTGGGAAACAGGAAGCTTAGTATTCTTTAAATCGCCCTTTATAAAATTTGCTCCCAATGCACAGCAATAGGGATTGTGTAGGCTGTAATCCGGTAGTCTCAGGACTGTGTTAAAAAAAGGGAGCTGTCGGAGTTTTTCAGCAGAAAGATTTATTTTATTCTACTTTTTGGCACACTGGTTAGCATGGCTCTCAGTGCTAGTGACTTAAGTTCAATTCTGGCTTTGGGTGAAATGTCTGTGTAGAGTTTGCATGTTTTCTCCATATCTGTGTGGATTTACTTTGGGTGCTCTGGTTCCTCCCATGGTCCAAAGATGTGCAGGATTGGCCATGCTAAGTTGCTCCTTCGTGTCCCACATTGTGAGTTAAGATGGATTAGCCATGCTAAATGTGTGGTGTTACTGGGATAGAGAAGGGAAGACGGCCTGGGTAAGGTACTCTATCTGAGAGTTGGTGCAGATTTGATAAACCAAGTGGTCTCCTCTTGCACTGTAAGGATTCTACAATTCTAATGCAAATCCAGGCAATGTAAATGTTTAATTACTGTGGGGTGAATAATGGGTTTTAAGATACATTGATTGCATTGACTATGTATGCAGTAATATTCAGGTAACTTTACATTAATACATGGAATGATTTATTAGAGTTTTATTATATTTGTATTGTAAAAATAAATACCTTAGAAATACGTACAGGTGGACCTGTATCATTTACTAGATAAAAATCAGAATGTTGTTGTGTACCAATGGGGAGAAGATTGTATTATATTGAGAAGCCATTGTCTCCCTCAATACTGGGAATTAATATATAGTCCAAGTACATAAAATTAAATTGATGAAAGTAAACCTACTTCAATCTTTGATATTCAGCTATTGCTTCATTAAAAACTGAAAAAAAATCCAAAAATCATATTAGTATTTATATATGGAATAACAATGGCAGAATTTGTCTAAGGAATTTTAAAGGAATTTTGGAATGTAGTTAAAAGCACAATTTCTCACCTTGTTCTGTTAATGTAAGGACCCGTTTATGTGTCTGTTTACCATCAAACATTTCCAAAGTGTATTTCCCCTTGTCTGTTTCAGTTGGGTTGGAGATCTGCAGCCAAACCTGTTCATCATCACATCCCATCCTCCGTCTGTCTTGAGACTCCAGGCTTTTCTCACTAAAAAGATTAACTGCTTTTTAATTGTTCCTAAAGAATTTCATAATCTTAAATTAATTTGAAATGATGGCGAGCCTCTCATTACTGCGAAAATAGTCCCAAATCAAAAGTCCCACCTCCAAACCTGCACCCACTGATTTTGCAGAGTTGGGGTGTTAGGACAGTGAGGGGTTGAGATTTGTGAATGTGCATTTTGCGGAGACAGTCGTCCATATAAATCATCATCTGCCTCTGTCTGTCTAATTTTGGTGATCCAGGTATGTGAAACATGTGCGCAGGTTATGCCTGGTAAGAGTAGGTTTGAACTTGGTGGAGACCATGGAGAGATGGGCTATCACTTTGGATATGCTCCCATGACACCTTTGGGGGAGATGGTTTTCTTGGAGAGAGGTCAGTTGCCCTCTGCACGAGGACATGTGTCTCTTTGGAGAGGTAAGTTATTCACTGGCATTGTTAAATGTAGGTTTGAATGCGTGTAAAGAAAACATGAACTCATTAACTATCAAACCCAAAACATGAACTCTTAAAATGTCAAAATGAAATATCATAAACAACTGTCAAAAGTATCAAAATGAACAATGAAATACAATATCAAGCCCGCCCTTTTAATCTTCAAAATATGTCTGGAGAGTTAAAAAATCATTGCTTGCTACTTCACTTTGTTAATATAAGCCTGAGGGCTATCACTATTGAATTAGTGCTGCATGACTGATTTTATAACCTTTTGTTATCACAGCAGGATGACTTCGATTTCGCAGTTTGATTGACAGCGCCAAGTGGTTATAGATCTTTTGAAGTGGGACTATGAAATCCAAGGGATTTATAAGGGATCATGCAATTGAATGGTAATGTTTGTTTTATAAAGAACTAAGATCATGGATGAAATAACTGTGGCTATACAGATATAATTGAAGGAATATAATGGATGGGTTTTTATGATGAAACATTTCTTAAATAAAATCTGCAATGGACACTTAGAACTTAATTTTATTTAATCATTCTGCACAAGGTAGAAATTGGGTGAGCTTGCACAGTAAGCATAAGACCAAAAGGTGATGTTGAGGGCATGAATTGGCATGGGGTGGTGCTAAGTTGGTATAGGTGCAATACAGGGGCTGGATAGAGTAACATAAGTTGACATGATGAGTATGGAGGTGCAGAACATGGCACAGAAGAAAAAACATGTAAAATAAGGATTCTGGTCTGAATTGGTCTTTTATATTTAAAATGGAACACCAGTAAAATAAGGAAACAAGAATACTGGCCCAAACTACTTTTTCCCTCAGGAGAAGTGCTATGGCCTGACATGGAGAGTGTGTGGGCTGTGACGGGTGGGGTCAGTTCTCTTTTATTGTTTTTTAGATCCAGTGTTGAAGCACTGAGATGTCTTCACCTACTTTTATGGATGAAAAGGGAATGGTTTAGGTTAGAGGGTCATTGCTTTTTCCTAATTGGTCGGCGCAACATTGAAGGCCGAAGGGCCTGTTCTGCGCTGTAATGTTCTATGTTCTATGTTCTATGTTCTACCCTGGCCCTAGACCCAGTCCAGGGATGGGGACCAAGCTTCCAGAGAAATCTTCTCACCACCACAGAATGTTGATCCCAACTTCCAGAGCACTTTCTCCTGGACTGGCTTTGTGAAGCCGGGAAATGTCTTAATGCTGCATTCCTGACTCAAGAGCGAAAATTGAGGTTGCTAAGTTTCAATGCAGCAAAACTGTCCAGTGGCACAATTTAGTGTATCAGAGTCAGGCAGAAATCAGGTACCTGTATCCAGTGAACTGATATTTATATTGACTATCTCACTCTGTCCGCAGCACAAAAAAAATATATCAAACTTTCTGCTGAAATCCTTGAATATTTCACATCAACAAATCATTTTTGACCAAACAGCCATAGCCAGCTGATAATGATCAAAAGTTTAACCTTCTAATTTTCAAACTTTTTTATTGTTTCTTCAATCTATTTAAGGCATTTCACTTACTTTAAATACCAAGTTTTTTTTATATACTCCATGTTGCACTTTGTTAAGGAATAAAGCTTTATTCCATCGACTGTGGCCTGTACTTTTAGTTCAGAAGCAGAACCGCCTGTAGGATAATAGAAAGTGTCATGATACAAAACTTTGATAGAGTATAGCAGAGGAAAATTTCAGCGCAACTGGGACCATTGTAACTAAATTGTAACAGATATCTAACTAAATACAGTAAACAAATTAGCAGTAAAATAGTATTTCATCAGCTTCTTTGACACGGTTTCATTTGCCTGAATTTTGGGGTAATAACACCGCATTAAACTTCTGAAATTGAGTCTGCACATAAGGCAGAAACCCAATGTGAAGAAATCAGTGAAGTGATGAAATCTTGTTCTTACATGCTATTGGGAATTCTTCTCTAGAGCAATAGAATTTTAAAGCAAAGAAGTTATGTTAAACATAAGAACAAGGAACAGAAGTAGGCCATTTGGCCCCTTGAACCTGTTCCGCTATTCAATAAGATCATGGTTGATCTCTTCATGGACTCCACTTGAGTCCACTTACCCATTCACCCACCATAACCCTTAATTCCTTTACTGTTCAAAAATCTATCTATCTTTGCCTTAAAAATATTCAGTGAGGGAGCCTCAAATGCTTCACTGGGCAAGGAATTCCACAGATTCACAACCCTTTGTGTGAATAAGTTCCTCCTCAGCTCAGTCCTAAATCTGCTCCCTCTTATTTTGAGGCTATGCCCCTAGTTCTGGTTTCACCTAACTTCTATCTAACTATTCCTTTCATAATTTTATGAGTTTTTATATGTTTTTATAAGATTCGTCCCTCATTCTTCTGAATTCCAATGAGCATGGTCCCAATCCATTGAATCTCTCCTCATAAGCCAGGGATTATACCGTTTTCTGTATCAGATAACTAATTCGCTTTTCACAACAGTAAGGGTTGCCAGAATTAATGTCAGAAACGTGTGATGTTTGCTTCATGAGTTAGTGTTTAGTAATATTATCACACAACAGGAAACAATGTGCTACAAATGGGCTTTGTTCTGGAACTGAATCATTTTCATTCAGCAAAGAAATTTAATCTGAATAAATTGGCTAACCAGATGAACAAGCCTTCAGGTTTGATGCGGAGACATGCATGCTTTGATCTCAGATCTATTTTGAATTATCTATGGTTCCCAACCCTCCAGAATAATTTTGGAGACTCCAAGGATTAAAGTTTAATTTCCTGAACATAGTTGCAAGCAATCTGAGAGAAAAGTAACAGGGGCATAAAACAAATTATATTCAAGGCTTTTTTTTTGTTCTCTGGTTATTACAGTATTGAAGACTCTTTGGTCGGGTGAGGTAATTAAAGACAAGGGGTGTGTAATAATTCCTTCAGGCTACATTTAATTAGAGTTGGCATCCTTGGAATTGGCTGATCTTTACTGGTGTGAGGTTAGATTGGGGAGAAGGTGGCTAAGTGGAGATTAGATAGAGATGTTCAGAGTTATGAGAGGCTGCACAGAATACATCAGGAGAAACTGTTCCCACTCATAAAAGGATCAGGAATGAGAGGGAACAAATTTAAAGTGACTGCAAAAGAAGCAAATGTAATGTGAGAAAAACTTTCATCCAGCGAGTGGTTTGGATCTGGAATGCACTGCCAGATTCAATGGAGGCAGATTCAATGGAGGCATTTAAGAGGTCATTGGATGATTATTTGAAGAAAAAAAATGTGCAGGAATATGGGGAAAACGTAAAGGAATGGCACAAAATCATGATGCTCATTTGCAGAACCGGTGCAGACATGATGGGCCAAATGGCCTCTTTCTGCACAGTAACAATTTTGTGATTTGGTGAATCTGTCTAGCTGTTGAGTTGCTACAATTGGCTTCAGTGTTCTTGGGTTAGAGAGAGAGGGAGAAACCTGCTCCTGAATTTCATTCAGTATGAGAGAGAACAGAACCGGGCTTGACTAGGAATTGTACTCTCCAGAAATGTGTGAGATATACTTGATACCCCTCCAACCCATTTCAATACCAGGAGAAACTTTCGTTATGGGCATCCCGGGGAAAGGAACATTGTGCCAGTCAACTGTTCTAATCAATATCCTTTACATAGAATTTTTTATCTATTTGATTTTGACATAAAGAAACAGTGAAAGTATTGAACTGCAGGTCTAAAGAAGCCAGCAGCTGCGGCTGAAACATTAATTATTCCATAACTAACACACTTTGACAGAATTCTAACCATTCAGTGATTCAAAAGCACCAAATCAATACACGCGCGTGGATTGTGTGTATGTATACGTATGCGTCTACAATAACTGAACTATCTTGACCAAACAGCAGAGCATTTAAATTGAAGAATCAACTTCTCGTCTGAAGAAATTAATTATAATAGAATCAATTCACCACATTATAACTTCATCATCTGCTCCTCACCACATAGGGACTCTATCATACAACCTTTTATTTACAATTACTTTCAATGTTTACTTCTAACCCATATAAATGTAGATGCATCAGTTTTTCCATTTTCCTTACCTTTTTGGTAATTAATAAACTTACTCTATCTTAACTCAAGGAAACCTGGTTAAACCTATTTCTTAAACATGACTATTGGGTTTGGAAAAGGCATCTAAGACAAAGGGAACTTGTTAGATCAAACCTTTTGCAGAGGGTGGGTTGAATAAAAATGTAGAGTCTGTTATCTCTCCTCACCTGGGTTATATCAAAGAACAAAGAACAAAACAGCACGGGAATCAGGCCCTTCAGCCCAACGAGCCCGCGCCACCACCCCAATGTTCCCATCTCTACCCACGATCCCTGTCTATGTTTATAGATCAATGGATTAAAAACCAAATTTGAGACAATTTAGGGAGAATTTGTTTTGCTAATTAGCCTAAGAGCACATCTTTAGGATGTGAGAGGAAACTGGAGCACCCGGAGAAAACCCACGCAAGCATGGGGAGAATGCGCAAATTCCCACGGACACAGGACCAAATCCATGTATCTGCACAGCACAGCGATAGTCACTGAGCTGTCGTGTTGCCCATCAAATGGTCCAGGTCAAGCGTACACTAACGATGTGAAGCACTGGGATACTCTCAAAAAAAAAATCCAAGAGAAGCCCTCTCACGACCCATCGTGTGTATGCCCCTCGTTAGACAACAAGGTGGACCAAAGCACCTGTAGGATAAAAACAAGTACATCAATATCATCATCTATTTACACACTTCCCAGGGACTCCCAAGGCTCATGATCACTATTTTAAATCAGTTTCCTATACCCCTCCATTCCCATTCTGTTTATGTGCCCATCTAAGTATTTCTTAAATAACTCCAGAGTACCTGCCTCCACCACTTTACTTGGCAGCGCATTCCATACCCCTACCACCCTCTGTGTGAAAAAACTCCCTCTAGCATCCAAATTATACCTTACTCCCCTCACTCTAAACCCGTGACCCCTCGTGCTATTAGAGTCTATCCTAGGAAAAAGCTTAAGCCTGTTTACTCTATCTATACCCCTCATAATCTTGTACACCTCTATTAGATCTCCTCTAAGTCTACGTCTTTCTAAGGAAAACAGACCCAATTTGCCTAACCTCTCCTCGTAACTCAGACCTTCCACACCAGGCAGCATCCTGGTAAACCTCCTCTGCACTCTCTCCAGACTCTCCACGTCCTTCCGGTGTAGGACGACCAGAACTGGACGCAGTATTCCAAATGAGGTCTAATCAACATTTTATACAACTGCAACATTAAAGGCCAGCTCTTGTACTCTATACCCCTTCCTATAAAGGCTAATATACTATATGCTTTCTTCACAACCTTCTCCACTTGCTCTGCCACCTTCAAAGATTTGTGGACCTGCACCCCCAGGTCCCTCTGCATTTCTATACTCTTAATAGGTCTACCCTTTATCATATACCTTCCCCCTACATTCTTTCTCCCAAAATGCATCACCTTGCACTTATCAGGATTGAATTCCATTTGCCATCTATCTGCCCAAGCTACCAGCCTATCTTTGTCCTGCTGCATTGCCTGACAATGCTCCTCACTGTCAGCAAGTGCAGCCATCTTTGTATCGTCTGCAAACTTGCTGATCACCAAATAGTTTGTAACTATTTGGGAATATCCCAGCCTGACGGTGACAGATCGAGGAGTCTTGCCCGGATCAGCAACTTCTGAGAAACCTCATCTAAGGATGGTGGATAACTTTACACTTGGAATTCCTAAGGCGGTTCTCTCACTGTAACCTCAGCTGGAGACATGTACAGTAAGAAGTCTCGCAACACCAGGTTAAAGTCTAATAGATTTATTTGGAATCATGTGCTTTTGGAGCACTGCTCATATATCTGATGAGGGAGCAGCACTCCAAAGACTCGTGATTCCAAATAAACCTGTTGGACTTTAACCAGGTATTGTAAAGCTTCTTACTGTGTCTACCGCAGTCCAACACTGGCATCTCCACATCTGGGATATGTAGACACCTAAAGTGATAATGGAAATGATTTTGACGATGTTCTTCAATGACCTGTTGAAAGATGAGAGATTGGAGAACTCCCACAGACCCACTGCCCCAACATTAAACGCTATAAAACTAAACAAAGCTAATTACGTTTACACTATTTTGAAGGCTGTGAATATTTTAAAGCTTCTGTGCAATAGCCATTTAAGCAGGAAACAAATGTGTCACTGTATCAATCTACTCACCAGCAATCCTACAGATTTCCTTGAGAATATCTTCAAATGCTGCAACAATATAATCACACAATGAAAACAAAGCAATAAATCAGCTGGTCTGATCATCACAGCAGATTAGAATACAGCAAATTCCATCATATTTGTACTGTTCTAGGGATAAGATTATATAAACAATAATGTTGATAGTTTCAAAAGTAATTCATTATTAAATATTGCCCATACTCATTGGAATTTTTTTGAGAAATGTCAGTAGAATTGTTAATGCTTTTTCCACAACTCCTGTTTTCCAAAGTGGTCACAATAGTCTACTCTTGACCTACTCAGAGTAACTACTGGTCCCACGCCAAGCCCGCTATCACATCTAAAACTCAGGAAATGCTGAAACATTGTTCCCTCTTTTCCAATCATTCCCTCTTCCTTTAGTCTCTCTATAGTTCACCGAGAATACTGAAACAGTCCTGGATTATGCCGTTTGACACTAACTCTGACATGTTGACCCTTCTTGAACCCTCTGAAGGATCAGCCTCCTCCTCTGTTTCCCTTCACATTAACACTCTGTCAGACTGCCATTGAATGAAGGAATCCTGCTGCTAGTGATAGTTTCTGCTCTCGGGCTCACTTTCAGAGTACGCAGCGTTCCTCCTCTGCATTATTTATTCAACCTTGGATGAAATTCTTGTTGGGCAGGAGGTCACATTTTGTTTGTAAGCTAATGTCACAATTTTAAAAAATAAAAAGTTAAAGTTTATTTATTAGTCACAAGTAAGGTTTACGTTAACACTGCAATGAAGTTACTGTGAAATTCGCCTAATCACTATACTCCGGCACCTGGTTAGGTCAATGCACCTAATCAGCACATCTTTCATACTGTGGGAGGAAACCCACACAGACATGGGGAGAACATGCAAATTTCAAACTGACAGTGACCCAAACCGGGAATTGAACAAACAACAAAACACAAAACAGCACGGGAAACAGGCCCTTCGGCCCAGTGAGCCTGCGCTGCCACCCCGATGTTCCCACTTCTACCCATGATCTCTGTCTATTGAACCTGGGTCCCTGGGAAGCAGCAATACTAACCACTGTGCCGCCCGCAATTTTACACTTACATCAGCATCTCACACGCTGTCCCTCCCAGCTGGCCTGTCATCATATTGTGGATAAACCAGAAATTCTTGTAGTTTGAAATGAACAAGATTGAAACTATTCTGCAGAGTAAATTCACGGTTTCATACTTTCTGATCCCATTCCCTTTCCTGAACTTCAACAGACTTCATGTGCACAGAGTCGGTGTCCAGTTTGACCTGGAAGTGAACGGCACAGCTGATCTATCACCAAGAACTGAATCATTAGAAAAAACTGTTCTTCTCCATCCTATCTGATCTGCCTTGGTGTTGAGATTGTTTTTCTTACTCACTGCCTAAATGCTATCCTTGATAAACGCCAACTGATCTAAAATCCCATTATCACTACCCTACACTCTTAAAACTAATTTTATTCATTCAGGGATGAAAGCCCTCACAGGTAAGGCTAGCATTTATTGCCTATCCAAACTGAACTTGAGCTGCCTTCTGAATATAACTGAGTTCCCACCCTGCAGGCTTCAATAAACCTTTCATCCCTTTCTGTTGGTTTTTATTGTCTCCACATTGAACTGAAAATTCAAATCTTTGTCTCAAAATCTGCCTCACCCACACTTATAATCGCTTTGATCAATGTTTACAATCATTTTAATACTTTTACAATCTCTTTGCTTTCTCTCTGTTCCAGTATCAGTGGAAGGTGCCTTTAACCATCTTTCCCATCCTCAACGTGACACATTTGGGGAGTGTTTTCTCTTTGTGACGCAGAGTGACACCAACAGCACAGATTTAACTCCTATACTAGCTGGGAGGTTATTTGTGAAGGCCCAACCTTTTCAGCATTGCCTCTCATCTGAGGTGTGATGATCCTCAGGTTTGGTGACCAACAGTCAGCTATTGAGTTGTGGTGGTGTGCTGTGAGAGCAGAGGTGGGGACTACTTGAACTGCAGGATTTTTAAGATAAAAAACAACCACTTTTTCATTGATTTTTTAGCAACAGGAATCAGGCATCCAAACCCAATAAGATGGTGCCACCACTCAAAAAACTGTGAGGATCTAAAGTTACCATTCAGCTGCAGCTCCATTGCAACTATTGCTGCTTTAAACCTTGCAACCCCAGAATGTTGTCTCACAATCTCGCTGGAGATTACAACCTACAGAATTGAAAGTCCTGCTACAGCAATCTGCCTTGGCTCCTTTGACAGCACCTCCCAAACCCACAATCTCTACTATGTATAAAGACAAACACAGTAGAAACAGCATCCTTTGCAAGTTTCCCTCCAAGCCACATATCTTGACTTGGAAATATATCACTGTTCTTTTACTATCACTGTATCTGAACCCTATATTCCCACCCTCACAGCAGTGTGGGTGAACCTACTCTTCATGGAGTGGTTGAACTCAGCACCAGCTTTTCAGGAATAATTAAGAATAAGCAATAAATGCTGATGTTACCAATGACACCAACATCCCATGAATGAATAAAAAGACGCATTTGAGCATTACACACATTGCCGTTGCTTTTATGTCTGCAGTCATGAAGATGCAGAAAAAAATGGAATGACAAATGAAATGTTGAACTTTAAAAAAAGACTTGAGTTTTATTTTTTTTAAATGGATACAAACACTGAATGTGGTTGAGAATGTACAGTTAGCCACTGACAGGGATGGCTGCATGGAACCTCTCCCTGTTTCCAAACAAAATACTTCTAAAAGTATTCAAAGGTGGACTACCGTCTTTGGTAAAGATAAAGGGACATCTGAAAAGATCCAGTATGTAATTCCCTGACGGACTAGTGGATTCTGGTTGTCACTTGGAATATACAAAGAAGGGGTTAAATACTGATTGAGAATACTGCCTCTTGTCTGTGTCTACTCTGAGGATAAGCAGCTGTAAATTTCACTCTGTCTGATGAAGTAACAGAAGCAGTCAGCAGCTGCAATTTTTTGCTGATATATCTCGAATCTCTCTCTGCGACCAAAGAAGTCAGTCCAGCTAACAAAATAATCACAGCCATAAAGAGAACCCAAATTTCTCTGCCAAATCACAGAACGCTGGAATCAAAGAACCAATGATTCGCTTGCTGGAGCCAACTGTACTGGAACCTCAAAACTGACTATCCACGTATTAAAATCAAATCTACTGGAATCAAATCATAATGACCGCATGCTTCATCTTCTGCTCCTCGAAGCCAAGGACTACTTCCTTTATATAAAATAAATGAAAGGCCACATTCCCAGATGACCTTTGCAGGGAGAGCTGACTGGTGGTGATTTAACCCAGGCGTCACCACACCTCAGACAAAGGGCAAGGTTGAGAAGACGGAGCCTTCATGAATAACATCAGCCGGTATGAGAATTGAACCCACAATGCTGGTGTCACTCTGCATCACAAACCAACTGTCAAGTGAACTGAGCTAAACGATTGCTCGTGGTCCTGTAGGAGCCAATTGTTAATATGGAGACCAGCACCAAAAAACACCGAAGCATTTATCACCAAATGGCTATTACCATAGGCATGGGTTGATGCTGGCCCATTGGCTAGCATTGTGGACTACAACCAATAGAGGGAGAAATGCAGACCAGTTGTGTAGCTTTTTGGTCTCCTTAGTTAAGGAATGATCTAAATGCATTGGAAGGAATTCAGAGAAGGTTTACTGAATTAGTACCTGGAATGGATGGGTTTTCTTATGAAGGAAAGGTTAAACTGTCTAGATTTCAAATGTGAAGGTTCAGAGGTGATTAAAATGTATAAGATCCTGAGGCTATTGACTGGGTCGACAATGAGAGAATGTTTCCCCTTATGGAAGAATCTCGAACTAATTTTGCTGCTTTACAATAAGGGGTCCTCTATTTAAGACAGAGATGAGGAAATTATTTTCTCTCAAAAGGTGATGGAAGCAAAGTCTTCAATTATTCTTAAGGCAGAGCTAGATAGATTCTTGGTAAGCAATGGGGTGGAAGGTTAACAGGGGTGGGCAGGAATGTGACGTTGAGGTTAGAGTCAGATCAGCCATGACCTTATTAATGGCAAAGGAGGGTCGAGGGGCCGAGTGGCCTTCTTCTGCTTCTAATTCATTTCTTCATATGTTTATATCAGTTGTCTGTGTTTAAATTCAAAGCAATAATGAGTCGATGGCCAGATTCACCAGCCATTTGTGCCCCATAGCTGTTGCAAACAAGGATGGAGAATTTGGCTCTCAGCAAATCTCCATTTACCGCAGCGGGACTGGACAATCCTGCAGTCGTGAACAGCAGAAAACTTCAGCCAATGTTTTAATTCTTTCATAGGATTTGCTGTCACTGGCAAGACCAGCATTAGCTGCTCACCCCTAGCAGTCTTTGAGAAGGTGGTACTTTGTCACTGAAAACTTAAGAATTTTAATTACGAAACTTTATACCTTGGTTGAGCATTTTAAAAACACTAGAATCTTGCCCCCTTTCATCCATCACTACTGCTTTGTAAACTCCTTCATCCTTTTTAGACACCTGGAGAGAGAAAAAATCTGTAAAAATCAAAAAAAAATGCAATGGAAGAAACACTCTGGGATTTTCCTCTTTGGGAATTTGGGAATAATGGGATTTCTGCTTGCTTCTGTGGATCTGCCCCAATCTCTACTCATTTTCCAGGATAGGTTTCGTTCTGAACACTTGATCATTCCTGGTAGGATTGCTACCAATGACAATGGAAAATCTCGGTGGTGCGGTACTGGGAATATTCCTGCAGCACCTGAGAACAGTAAGAAGTCTCACAACATCAGGTTAAAGTCCAACAGGTTTATCCTGAGCCAGTGCTCAGGAAGGAGCAGTGCTCCAAAATCTCAGGATTCCACATAAACCTTTTGGACTTTAAGCTGATGTTGTGAGATTTCTTACTGCACCCACCCCAGTCCAAGGCTCACATCTCCACATTGTAGCACCTGTAAAGGTAGTGAGAGGCCCCAGTGGGTCAGGAGAGGCTGGGTGAAAGCCGAGCAGACTGCCACAGGGCAGTCTGTGACTCCTGGGATCTTCCTTCAGCTGTCAAATGGGAGCCCAGAGACAGCTAATGTGTCAGGTTAACCTTATGAAATGTCATTGATCTGAAATTTTAACTGTTTTTCTCTCCACAGATGCTACCAGACCAACTGAACGTTTCTTTCATTTTCTGTTTTTATTTTTGGTACGGTATTTTCCGTTTCTGTATTAAAATTGAGGAGATGAAAACAAAACTTACAAAGATTTCTCTATATTGGCTCAGAGCTAGGCAACTGTTTCTACTTTCTCAGTATTAAAGTTCATTGGAACATGTTTTTATCGCATCATTAGATAAGTCACTGCGACAAAAACAAACAGTTGCTTATTGATACCAAACCTAATAAAAGATCCAAGGGCTTTGAAGTCAGGACTCCAAAAAACAAATCCGCATTGTCTGGTGGTTTTAACTCCTCCCTAAAACTTGTGTATAATTTCACATGTTTTAAACATAAACTATGAACTGGACTGCTGCATAGGGAGCATAAAGCAAAACATTTTAGCTTTCTGATAGATCCCACCCAGGAATGGGCAGCAGTAAAACAACACTGCTGGCTATCATTACCTTTGAGATTGAAAGGGAACTGATACCACTCTCTGAATCATATGTAGCATCCGTTATTTGTTTCCCATCTTTGCACCATTCAATACTGGTCTGGGTCTTTGTATTTGACACCTGTTTAATGAACACAGTAACATCAATACAAATCACACCAGCAGTTCTCACTAAATAATTTTAAGTGACACTAAAACAAATTACATTTATGTTATACACAATTTCTTTACATGGAACACATTCCTACCTTACAAGTGAGAAGGAGATTACATTCTTCTGTTACTTCCCAGTGTAAGTACTTCTCAAAATAAGGCCCTGAAAATTTTGGTTGAATAAGTCATGAATATTAAATGCGACAACAACTGAATTATTAAAAGTGTTTTGAAGTGTAAAAGTTTCAGTTTGGAATAACAAATATTTAACCTAAAAATGGGTGGGTTTGGTTCTGGAGAGAGGTTAAAAAGCTAAAAATCTGAACAAGGAGCCCAACTGCATGGTGCAAGATGGCACAGTGATTAGTACTACTGCCTCTCAGCACCAGGGCTCTGGGTTCAATTCCATCTCAGGTGACTGTTTGGAGTTTATATGTTCTCCCTGTGTCAGCGTGGGTTTCCTTTGGGTGCTCCAGTTTCCTCCCACAGTCCAAAGATGCAGAGGTTAGGTAGATTGGCCATAGTAAATTGCCCCTTAGTGTCCAAATATGTGTAGGTTAGGTGGGATAGCCAAGGTAAATGTGTGGGGTTATGTGGATAGTGTGGAACAGTGGGCCTGGGTAAGTGCTCTTTCACACAGTCAGTGCAAACTCAATGGGCTGAATGGCATCCTTTCCCATTGCAGGGAATTATTGGTTCTAACTGCTGTTTCAGGTGTGGGGACTATGGACTAATTTATTCATCAGTATCAGGGCGAGGTCAGAGAATTTCAACCAATCTGCTTTTTTTAATCTATTCATGAAATGTCTTAAATGTTTCTCTAAGTGAAAGGCATTGCTATAATTGTGATCAATAAAATGAAATATTAATCTCCAATACAAAATACTGACAAAGCAACCAATATAAAACCTAACCCCTTAAATCCAGAGAATTAGGAAGTGTCAGTCCACAAACTAAATCTTCTATAAATGTGATTGGAAGAGAGAAATCAAATGCATACCATTAAGCTAAAGAATTGTCAGGTATGTTTAAAGTAGGTTCCACGTAGGTTTTTCTAAATGGGAAAAGGCTTCAGAAATCTGAAGTGAAAAGGGAGTCAGAAGTCCTGCTGAGGCTGTATAAGGCTCTGGTCAGACCCCACTGGAATATTGTGAGCAGTTTTCGCCCCATACCTAAGAAAGGATATGCTGGCCTTGGAGAGGGGCCAGAAGAAGTTCGCAAGAATGATCTCAGATATAAAGAGTTTGATATATGAGAAGCAGTTGAGGAGTCTGGGTCTATACTTGTTGGAGTTTAGAAGGATGAAAAGGGATCTAATTGAAACTGACAGAATACTGGGAGAGACTAGAACTTGGGGCTACAGCCTCAGAGTGAAGGGACACACCTTTAAACGTAGATGAGAATGAATTTCTTCAGCCAGAGGGTGGTGATTCTTTGGAACTCATTGGCACAGGGGGCTGTGGAGACCAGGTTATTAAGTGTCTTTAAGACCGAGATAGATAGGTTTTTGATCAATAAGAGGATCTAGGGTTTAGGGAGAAGGCATGATTGAATGGTGGACCAGACCCGATGGGCTGGATCTTATGAACTTACAATCTTACAAATTTGTACCTATGTCACCTGAAGGGAGGTTGGGGATCAGAAGCTTATAATCCTCCTGGCTTTCATTTTATTCCTTTATTGCAAAGCAGGAAATGCTCCAAAATATAACCAATTTCATGCTGAGTATCAAATATGATTTTATAAATTTCTTATTTTGTAAATTCTTTGTGGTTCTTTTGCCAAACGTTGGGAAAATTGAGGAGGAACTAATGGGAGAAAACATTCTTCCTTTGGTTGATTTAATTTGAATAAAAATAATCATTCTGCTGAAAAGTAAAACTGGCTACATCGTGAACAGCTCCCATTGTGTAAATATAACTAACAAGGAAAGAGCTGTAACATAAAACTGTAAATTAGTAACAAAATCTGGAGGCCAATGACCTTGTGTTAAGGCCCTTCACCTGCGATGTAACTACACAGATAATGTCAGTGACATTTTAGACTTTGTTACCTTGTTTTCTCTTCCATTCATTTCTTTGGAAATTATATTCTGATAAAACATCTCGGAACTCTGAAAAATAGCAGACACAGCATTTTAAAATGTTTTAGGTTCCATTTCAATTTATTTTAATTGACGAGCAAGAACAAATTTTTTGTTAGAGGGAGAATTCCCGCCTCAGAGTCAGATAGTTCAAATCCCATGGGGACTGGCGCTAAAGCTTTCCATTCTGATTGATAGCCATGGGGGTATGAGAGTTCAGTGGGGTTGTATGGGACTGCTCATCATGTGGGATGTGGGAGTCTATCACACCTTCCTGCCAATGCAGCAGTATCTAATGAAGATGATTATTTGGAGCAGTTTGCCAGACTGTCCTTGGAGACCAGTGAAGTAATGAAAGCATTCCCGGGCTGGTTGACAGAGTATGTGCAGACAATCCACTATAAAACAAATCACCTCTCAATACTTCCTCAATGCAAAGCAGATTTTCTGTTGCACGACTGGGTGGAAAAGTTGATAGACTTTTAAGATGCAAACTGTTCACTGAAATAGATAGAGTTTTCAGCATCAAAACATCAATATCAAATCCCAATTCCCCACATGTCCAATCTAAACTTGAATATTGACATTGCTTCTGCCCTAGCCACTGATCCTTTAAGTGACGAATCCTTGGCTTGGGGAGGTTTCTCTCAGCCCCCTTTCACCTTGTGAGTTAATCTGTGATCCTTTCTTCATGGTCTCTTAACCACCGGAGTCAATCTGTTCCTATCCACCAGCTCTCTTACTTATACATTTTAAACACTTTGTTCAATTTCCTGTAGTTGTTCCTTTTCTTGTTGAAATCTGCCCCAATCTGATCTGGCCATTTTAGTTTTTGCACCTCTCCCCTTTCTAGTTGGAATTTAAACTATAATTACCATGTTATGATTGCTCTTCCCAAGGGCTCACAGAGATTTAATTTGTCCTGATCCATTTTATTACTCAAATTAGTGTCAGACTTGAGATTGGAACATATAAGAAGATCGTAGAATGTATTTCATGTATTTTTTGTTATTTATTTTTTATGAGATGTGGATATCATTGACTGTATTTATTGCCCAATCACTGAATGCTCTTGAACTGAGTGAAATAACTCCTCAAAAGCTTGTCCCCCTTCACCAGATTCCCTTTATTTACAAACTCGATTCCACTCCCAACTCTGCTCAGGTATAAAGTCAGAATCCAGAGGGTCAGTTGACCTGACGTTCCCATATCTACGTCCAGGTGAGTCTTGCTGATTGGGCAAGAAATTGTGGACTCAATCAGGAAGCTCATACTTCAAGAAGCAAAGCTCATGGGGGTTGTTGAAGTCATTATACGGAGGGCAGTTAAATGTCAATCACATTACTGTACATCTGGAGTCACATGCAGATCAAACAAAGTAGGAATGGCAGATTTCCTTCTCTAATGAACACTGGTGAATGAGATGGGTTTTACAATTATCAACCAAAGGATCGCACGATGGTACAGTGGTTAGCACTGCTGTCTCACCACATCAAGGACCCATGTTCAATTCCCAGGATGGGTCATGTCTGTGTGGGGTTTGCACTTTCTTCCCATGTCTGCATGGGTTTTCTCCAGTTTCCTCCCATAGTCCAAAGATGTGCTGGTTGGATGCACTGGTCATGCTTAATTCTCTCTCAGTGTAGCCAAATGTGGTGATTAGGGGGTTTTCACAGTTAGTTCATTACAATGTGAATGTAAGCCTATTTGTGATTAATAAATAAACTTTAATTGATAGTTGACATGGTGACCATTACTCAGACAAGTATTCCAGATTTTACTAAGTAAATTTAAATTCCATCAGCTACTGGGATGGGATTTGAAACCATGTCTCCAGAACATTAGATGGAGGTCTCTGGATTACTAGCCCAGTGACATTATCGCTAGTCCACTCCCTTCTCCTGTTGTACTTTGCTCTGTAGATTCCAAGTACCAGGTAAAAATGGTTCATGCTCATAAATAGAAAACAGGAAACAATCCTTTTCCAGCATTGGCCAAGTTAGAAGTAAAGTTTAAAAAGATTTCTATTACAGTTTTCTACAACAGCTTGCAATTATAGAATCTTTAATGGAGAAAAAATCCGATACAAGGTGCTTCAGACAAGAAATTAATGATCTGTAATGGGGAGAATTAAGGGACTTGGTGGAGCACACATTTTGAGATTTGTAAAGATGGG
Source organism: Sphyrna mokarran (assembly GCA_024679065.1). Lineage (NCBI taxonomy): Eukaryota > Metazoa > Chordata > Chondrichthyes > Carcharhiniformes > Carcharhinidae > Sphyrna > Sphyrna mokarran. The sequence goes on from JAGIQG010000024.1 coordinate 3,243,993, forward strand.
AGACTCGGATAAGGGAATGAGTTCCACACTGCAGGGAAAATCTATAAGATTCCAGAGTCGGGAAGTTGAAGACATGAGCTGGACACAGAAATGGAAAAGAATTCAAAAGTTGGGACATGGGACCCTTTGGGGAAACTTAAAAACCGTGAATTTTATTCAATGCTTTGGGACAAAGGTCCCAGTGAAAGTAAATGAGAAAATGGGAATGACAGACAGGTTGGACTATCACTGGCCATGAGGGTGATGAAGCTTTCAATCATTTGAAGCTGTTTGTAGAATACAGAGAAAATGAGCTTGGAGTTAATAAGGACAAAGCTGCAGTTTGCAACAACCGTGAAGACAAGGAGGATGAGGCAATGCTGCAGAGATTTTTAGAGCAATGGAATATGAGAATTGAAATATGGTACATAATTGGTTTCCTGCCACAGTCCAAGAGTGTGTGGATTAGGTGCATTGGTCATGCTAAATTGCCCTTTAGTGTCCCAGAATGCCTACGTTAGAGGGATTAGCAGGATAAATATGTGGCGTTGCAGGGATAGGCCTGGGTGGGATTGTAGTCAGTGCGGACTCGGTGGGCCAAATGACCTTCTTCTGCACTGTAGGGATTGTATGGTTCTAATTGAAGATCAGTTCAAAATTAAATCAGAGGATTTATTGGATTCAGTATGCGGGAGTCAATGGAATTTGGGATTACAGCCTGGGATTAAATTCCATCATTTGTTGGATGAAAAAATTCATTACCTTTCATGAATATAAAAGTGCCAGTATAATTCAAGAATAAGACATTAAATGAAGATAGACATTAAAAGAAAATAGACATTAACTTACTGTCAGCAATCAGCACCAATGTGAATTGACCCTTAGCTTTCCCATCCTGCAGCTGGGCTGTGTAGGAACCTTCATCATTTTCAGAGAAGTCTGGAATGATCATTTCTATAATCCCATTGGCCTTATCAAAATTAATCTTGTGAGTCTGTTTGGAAAGCAGTGCATTCTTGTTATTTCATTTTAAAACTCCAACCTTTCATTTTCTCTCTTTACTTCTTTTTATCCATTGTAATTTACACTTCTCTTTCAGCCTCTGCACTGTTTATTTCACAATTCCTCCTGTTAGTTGGTTAAGTAGGTTTGTTATTTGCTCCAGGACCTGTTGTCCTCTTTTCTTTATCATGACACTGTTAGCTCACACTTGCCACGTGAAAAATTTATAACTGAAATATAAAGGCCAGATTATAGCTTTGTCTGTGGATGTCCTGTTACCTCGAATTATAGTCCATTCATATAAAGGTCAATATTATTATTCAAGTCTGCCTTTAATACAAGGCACAATGGCAGCAATTGGACTCAAAATTCAATTTTGATTAATAAAACTGACTGAAACTCAATGATTACTGCTGAATGCATTATGTTTGCTCCCAGCTATGATCAGTTTCAATAGAATTAAGTTTCAGTTGGAAGCAAGTCATAAACCAAAGAAGAAGATTCCAGAAATCAGGAAATGGGATTGAAGAAACTTCCAGGAAGACAGTGATGTCAAGGAACAAGGACAGGGATTGAAAACAGGTTCTGTCCGGTGAAGTTACAGGGTAGATGAAAAGACTCTGAATTAAGGAAGCAGAGCTGCAGGAAGCAGAAGAAAAGCTAAAGAGGCTTGCAAAGTGTCAGAGAATCTGAGGAGATAACAAATAGTTGGTGACTCCTTCCTGTGAGCCTATGACACAGTGACGTTCTGTCGCCACGGCTGGGCATTTGAGAGATTGCACGGAAGGTGAAACTTGACTGCACATTGTGATCCCGGGGACAGGAACATCAGAAAGAGAGATTACCACTTTAGATCCTTGGTGAAGATATCTGGGAAAAGATTTCAGGCCATGTTCTTCAAAGACTGAGACCACACACAGTGTGACAAGCATCTGGGGAAAATTGATGAGAAAACTGTAGGAGTTGTTTTGAGGTTTCAGAGTGTGATGTATCTGACTATCTTTCATGGTTTACATGGGCTGTGTGTACTTACTGTGAACATTAAGGTATAAGACAGGATTTATAACTTGCACTATTCTTATGAATCTGTATATATCTGTAATAGTATAGTTGGAGTGAAGGAGTTGTGTAATATAGTTCTTTCCTTGTTTAATAAATATTTTGCTCCAGCCCTACAATCCAACAAAATGTCTCCATTTCTCCTATTGTCATGACAACGCATCATGGCCTTGACTTACTAACAGACATATCAAACTTTTAAATAAGATTTGTGTTTTAAAAAGAATGGCTTTTTAAAAAGCCATCTCAAAGATGGCTAAAAAAGGTAAGTGCTGAGAATGTAATTCAGTGACTATTGGGTAAATTCTTGCGTGGATTATACTCAGTCCTATGAGAGATCATAGAATGTAGCTCCTGGCAGTGTCAAGGGACTTGAGAGAGACACTTCAAAGGAGGAGATGCAACACAAAACCTGAACTAAAATCTCCTGTGGAAATAATGAAGGCTGATTACAGAAGATAGGAGTGTAGGGAGGGAGAGGTAAATTGTAACAATTTTCTTTTCATAACTCTCCTGTTTAGTGCCTTAAACATTTTATTATATTAGACACACATATAAATACATACTGTTGGTGTTAGTACTGGGAACACATCTCCATGGAGAGAGCTCTTACAGAAATAATTGTGAGACAATTGTTCGAAATTGATCAAACAATTAACGAATGAAGAGTTGACAATTTAGGAGAATGGAAGATGTTGTTAGATACATTGTAGTAAAATATTTAAGTGAATTAGTGACATCTAAAGAGTGGATTTGCTTAAACTAAAAACACCATTTAACCAAACAAAAAAAAAACACAGGAAAATGGAGTGCCAAATAAAATATTTTAAATTGTAACTATGAAACAAATGTTACCGGAGTGCTTGAAACTTCTTTTTCGTTGAAGATGAATCGTAAATGTGCAGCTGGAGATAAACTCTCAACCTGCAACCAGAGGCGAACACCATCCTCCCCAAGATGCTCAACAGCCCAATTAGATTTCACGTTAATTACTGAAAATAACACAAACCAATTGAACTGTTGAACAGTTTTTTTAAATTTAAATCACATATAAATGACAAATCCACCATAGTTTTACTGGCAACAATAATACCTCTGATACCTTCAACATCCTGGGGGTTACCATTGACCACACTCATGTTGGGAGGGTTATATGAATAGATTGGTTATATGGATAATTGGAGAAGAACATTCTTAGAGAAGATAAGATTGAGTTTTGATTAAGGTGTATAAAATCATGAGGGGTCTGGACTTTGGGAAGAGTAAACAGAGGGAAAATGTTTCCATTAAGTTGAGAACAGGAGTAAGAGACAAAAAAAGAACCAGAAGCTACATGAGGAAACATCTCTTTAACACAGAGAGGGAGAAGCTTCTGGCTGAGAGATTGGTGAAGGATGGCACTACCACAGCTTCCAAAAGGGAATTGGTTGGGAAGGGGAAAACATTGTCAGGCCACAGGGAAAGGATGAGACTGGCTAAACTGCTGGTGTTTGGATTTGATGGGCTGAATGGTGTCCTTCTGTGCTGTAAAATCTAATTAAATGTAACCTAACAATAGATTAGAAGCTCTAAGGCTAGTTATTACATAAGTTAGATTAATGGCAAGAATGCAATCCAATTTCATTTTACTATCCAAGTTAAAGGAATGAAGAAACACCATTTGCCACTAATTTGAAAGTGCCCAATTTTGGGAGGTCAGAGTGTTGACTGGGATAGGGTCTATCCTGGGTGATTAGTGGGTGAGCAGTGCCAGCCATTTCCTGATGTGCAGCCAATCTGAGGCTGAAGGAGGCCTCCTGCTCCCTCTGGCTCCACACATTTTAACATTTAGCTTTTGGTCACTGCTGAACAGTAACACAGCACAGTGGCATAGAGGTTAGCACTGCTGCCTCACAGTACCAGGGACCTGGGTTCAATTTGCATCTTGGGTAACTATTTGTGCAGAGTCTGTACATTCTCTCTGTGTCTGCTTGGGTTTCTCCACGTGCTCTGGTTTTCTCCCACACTCCAAAAGACGTGCAGGTTAGGTGCTTTGGCCATGCTAAATTCTCTCTCAGTGTACCTGAACAATTGTTGGAGTGTGGCAGTGAGGGGATTTTCATAGTAACTTCATTGCTGTGTTAATGTTAGTTACTTGTGACACTTAGAAATAAATGTGAAACTTAACAAAGGTCCCATTAAGGACTGGTTCATCATGAGCACGTGCAGGCTGCTGCCATATTGGAGACTTGGCAGGTTACTCGGTGACTGATAAACAGGCATTATGATTTCATAATTTTAGGCATGACATCTAAAGCTACCTTTAAATCACATTTGTTGAAGTTGTCAGTACAGTCAACAATCCATTATTACTGTATCTGTAAAGAAATTTCATTCCTGGTTCAGCAGCCAGATAGATGTTTGTAAGAATTTTAATGGACCTTTCACCTAAGGAAAGGGTGGGTCCTCTCAATGGCAGTGGAGGGAATTTGTGTGTGGAATCAGATGAAATGGGTGAGGTCCTTAATGAGTACTTTGCATCAGTATTTACAAAGGAGAAGGATGTTGTGCATGGTAAGTGTAGAAAGGAGGATGTTGGCATTCTAGGACATATTGAGATAAAAAGAGAAGAGGTATTGAGGTTTTGAAAAATACTGAGAGAGGCGAGGGAAGAAACTGCTGAGGCCTTGACCAAAATCTTTCTATTCTCTTTAGCCATGGGCGAGGTACCAGAGGATTGGAGAACAGCTAACATTGTTCTTTTGTTTAAAAAGAGGAGAAGAAACAATGTGGGAAATTACAGGCCTGTGGGCCTTACAATAGTGGTGAGGAAATTATTGGAGAAGGTTCTTAGGGACAGGATGTATTCACACCTGGAACAGAATTGGCTTATTATTGAAAGGTAGCATGGTTCTGTGAAGGGGAGGTCATATCTCACAAACTCGATTGAGCTCTTTGAGGAAGGGACCACGAGAGAGCAGTGGATGTTATACATATGGACTTTAGTAAAGCCTTTGATAAGGTTCCTTGTGATGATTGCTAGCACGAGGGGACACAGCTTTAAATTAAGGGGTGATAGTTATAGGACGGATATCAGAGGTAGGTTCTTTACCCAAAGGGTGGTTCGGAAGTGGAATGCCCTGCCTGCAGCAGTTGTAGATGCGCCAAGTTTGGTGGCGTTTAAGAGGTTAGTTGACAAGTATATGGAAGAGAAGGGAATGGTTTAGTTTGGAGGGGCATTGCTTTTTATATTGGTCGGCGCAACATCGAAGGCCAAAGGGCCTGTTCTGTGCTGTAATGTTCTATGTTCTATTAAGTCATATGGGATATCAGGTGAGCTAAGATGGATGCAAAACTGGCTTAGGCATCAAAAGCAGAGAGTAGCAGTGGAAGGGTACTTTTTTAACTAGAGTTCTGTGACAAGCAGTATTCCACAAGGATCAATGCTGGGGCCTTCGTTATTTGTAATATATGTAAATGATTTGGAGGAAAATGTAGATGCTTTGATCAGTAAATTTGCAGAAGTAACAAAAATTGGGGGAACTGCAGATGCTAAGAAGGATTATCAAAGGGTACAGCAGGATAAATCAACTGGAGACTTGGTCCAAAAAATGGCAGATGAAATTTAAACCGGACAAATGTGAGGTTGTGCGATTTGGAAGGTCTATTGTAAAAGGAAAGTGTGGAGTTGAAGGTACAGCCCTTAGAAATATTAGCACACTGAGGGATCCAGGTGGCAGATCCACAGTTCCCTGAAGATGACAACTCAGGTGGACAAGGTGGTCAAGAAGGCGTATGGCATGCTGGCTTTCATAGGTCGGAGCCTTGAGTAAAGGACTTGGAAAATTAGCTATATTGCAGCTCTATAAGACTTTGGTTAGGTTGCATTTGGAATATTGTGTACAATTCTGGTCACCACACTACCAGGAGGATGTTGATGCATTGGAAAGGGTGTAGAAGAGAGTTACCAGGAGGATATGGATTGTGAAGAAAGACTGAACAAACTTGGATTGTTTTCATTGGAGCATCGGAGGATGAGGGGGGGCCTGATAGAGGTTTACAAGATTATGACAGAGTTGGATAGCGTGGATAGTCAGAGTCTTTTTCCCAGGGTCGAAGAGTCAATTACTTGGGGGCATAGGTTGAAAGGGAGAGGGAGTAAGTTTAAAAGAGATGTTAGGGACAAGTTTTTCACACAGGAGGTGGTGAATGCCTGGAACGCACTGCTGGAGGAGGTGCTGGAAGCAGATTCTATAACAGTGTTCAAGAAGTATCTGGATAGATACATGAATAATCAGGCAATAGAGGGAAATGGACCACATAAAGGCAAAAAATATTAGATTGGAGAGGTATCTGTGTTGCCACAGATTTGTTGGGCTGAAGGGCCTGTTCCTGTGCTGTACTGTTCTTTGTTCTTTACTTAATGTAAGATCTCTTCATGGTAAAACAAAGGGATGCCAGGATTATTAACCTAAGTTTTATGCTCAAATTCAAATTTTTGCACTGGAAAAGAACAAATTAATGTGGATGCTGGAATTTGAAACCTAATGAGAAAATGCTGGAAAATCTCAGCAGGTCTGGCAGCATCTGTAAGGAGAGAAAAGAGTTGCGTTTCAAGTCCAGATGAGTCTTTGTCAAATTTTTGCACTTTATTCTGTTGTAGATTTTCAACCTTTCTTATTAAAGTTTTTTCTCAAAGAAAGATTCACCTTTCATGACTACAGGACATTCCGAAGCAGTTTATAGATGTTGGCATACTTTGAAGTGTAGTCACTGCTTAATGTCAGGAATGTGGCAGCCAATTGTTCTATTAGCATTGGCATAGTTTAGGATAGAGGGTCATAAAATTGGTTCCATTGGTCAGCGCAACATTGAGGGTCGAAGGGCCTGTACTGCGTTGTAATGTTCTATGTTCTAATTTGCACACAGCAAGATCCCATAATGTGATAATGATGAGATAGTCTGTTGTTATGATCTTAACTGAAGGATGAATATTGGCTCAATCCTGGGAATAACTCTCTTGTTCTTCTTTGGAATAGAACCATGAGATATTTTATGTCCACCTAAGAGAGCAGACATGGCCTCAATTTAACATCTCAGCTAAACCTCCAACACTGCAGCACTCCCTCTGTACTGCCAGCATGGATCGGACAAGAGCAATAATCAGCAAAGTTAATAACAAGAAGCTTTAGCTCAGGTTGGCTCGATGGTGTTGATGATGTAGGTTCAATCTCCGTAGCAGCTGAGATCATTCTTGGACCTACTTCATCCTGCTCCTTACAGATATTAGCCATGATCAGCACCCCTCAAACAGCGGGACATTACGAGAAGAGATATCACCATCATATTTCAACAGTAAAATAACAGCGGGAAACACTTACCTGGGTTTCTTTTCTGATGGCTCAGTTTCTTTAAATTCTGCAGCTCTGAAAAAAAAAGTTTTAACTTTAACCTTAAAATTAACGAGAGGACTAATTCACTTTTATAAGATTGGAGCTAACAGTTTACCTTCATCTGTTAGCGTATGACTGGCTGAAACACCATCAGTCCCGAGTACTACGACAGAGTAAGTTCCCAAATCTTCCTCCGAAGGGTCAACCAAGAACAGTTTAGATCTGGAAAAAAGAGATTCAAGGTCAACATAGACAGCTCTTCATTTTGGTACACTGCCCCAGAATTATTACATTTTCTAATCTGTACTTGACATTAAGAGATAGACATTGAAGAATGGATGCCCCTGCGTAATTAGACAGAGGCAGAGAAATGCCTAAAGTAAGTCATACAATCCCTTCAGTGCCAAAGCAGCCATTCAGCCCATCGAGTCTGCAATGACTTTTCGACAGAGCCTCCTCCTCAGGCCCTATCCCTATAACCTCATGTATTTATCTCACTAATCCCCCAACTCACATATCTTGGGACACTCATGGCTAATCCATCTAACCTGCACATTGTTGAACTGTGGGAGGAAACCGGAGCACACAAACATGGGGAGAACATGCAGACACTGCACAGACAGTGACCCAAAATCGGAATTGAACCCAGGTTCCTTGTGCTGAAAGCAAGAATTTGATTTGCAGTAAATTAATAAATGAGTCTTTGGATTCAGGATGAATGTGGGAGGGCGGAGGAAGATTCCTCCTGGTCATTGCCTGTTACTGACATTGACTTTTTCCAGTTAAATAGTCAAGATGTTTTACGCAAAATATCTGATTTGTTGGAATCAGAAATCCCAGCAAATCTTTCTGTTATATTTATGAAGTTACCAATACATTTCAAGCAGGAAAAAAACTCTTTAGGCTGAAGTACAGGACATTAAACCACTGTAACTCCAGGCTCAAGGACTATTAACGTGCTCAACTGAATCTCCAGAAAGGGACAGTAACATTTAATTATTCAGTATTTAACAACAATCATGTCTATTCAATAACTATTCCCCAGATGATTCATTTCACTGGCCACCCCTGTAAGTGGGATGCATAGTTTATTCTGTAAATAACTGTGTAGTTTCTCTTCAAAATAGGGCATATTTCTCACAACCTTTGAAAATAGAAATTTTAATCAATTCACCCTCTGGATTGCTTTATCTGACAGAGTAAGTGAATGGATCTGAGACACCTCCAGCACTCGGGGATTGTTACTGAGTTCTTCAGACAGCGCTGGATAATCATTTTAAAAGATATTTCCCAGTTATTTCCTCATGTCACTTTTTCTTTGCGTGTGCTAAAAATTTTCTAAGGCAACTGGAAAGATTCACACAGAAGATAAATCAGGAAGTAGAATATAAATTATTGTAAACATGAAGATAGATGAATAAATGAGATTGCAAATTATAATAAAACAATTCAAAACTGAATAATTCCTTCTCAGTTTGCCAGAGTTTGTGATCAACTCTTAGATCATTGAAATGGTGAAACTGAATTTTCTAATACTAGAATCATAGAATAGAAAACCTACAATGCAGAAGGAGGCCATTTGGCCCATTGAGCCTGCACCCACAATGATCCCATCCAGGTCCTATCCCTCTAACCTCATATATTTACCCTGCTATCCCCCTAACACGAAGGGGCAATTCAGCATGGTCAGTCCACCTAATCTGCAAACAATCTTTGGACTGTGGAAGGAAACCAGAACTCCCGGAAGAAACCCACAGAGAAATGGGGAGAACATGTAAACTCCAAACAGACAGTGACCCAAGCTGGGAATCGAACCCAGGACCCTGGAGCTGTGAAGCAGCAATGCTAACCACTGTGCCACCATACCACCCATGTACCAATGGATGTAGCTTAGCTCACAGTCAAACAACCATCAACACTGAATCCGAGGCCAAGACGGACTGGGAGTAACCACGGCAACTAAGTTATTGTAATGTTGATCATGATTCTGTTTTATTGCTCAATGCTAATTCTCAAACTGAAGTTTCGGAATGTTCCAGATTCTTACATGTTTTCGTCTGTTTCAATCTTCACCCTCTCAGGGTTTGTAATTTCTTGGTAATCTTTAGACCAAATAAACTTTGGAGCATCAGTAGCCTCAGGGTTCTTCAATGCCAGGAAAATATTCCCATCATCATCCACACCAACCTCTATCTCTGTGGTACCTGTGGAAAGTAACGCACCCGCCTCATATCAGCTTTACATACAATTTATTTACTAGTTTAACAATAGTGAATACACCAGGCTGGATTCTCCTGACCTGCCGTTGCGGCCTATTATCTGCTGGTGGCAGAGGTGGCTCACCATTGCTAACTGGCAGAATCTTCCTACAGCGGCAGGACAGGTGAGCCATGCAAAACACCATGGATAGCGGTTGGACCAGGAAATCCCTCCAGCAGCCAATGGTGAGTCATCTTTGCCTCCAGAAAACATGCTATTTGGTGTGGGGGATGGCTAGAGATTTCCGCCCAAGTTATTACAATATCATTTGTAATTTAGTCTGGTATAATCTTGATTAATGTTAGCCTCTTTCCAGTTACTAATTAATTAGATCACATTGGTACAGTCTTTCAGTTAAGTGGGATGAAAATACCCATTATTTTGTACTGAGTACGCAGAGGTTACAATTCTCATGGGCCTGGAACCTCCTTGGAGCAGCAATCAGCAGCAGAATGACTTGCCTGCACTTGAAACGGAAAGCGGCTGTCTCATCCCATCTTCCTGACTCCAGATGAGTCAGATTGAAGAAGCAAAACGGCCCTCCACCAACCCCCGACTCGAATGGCGAAGGTATAAGGAGGGGAGTAAAGGATGGGAGTGAAGGACAGCACCCCTCCTTTTTATGACACTATTTGCTGTAATGCAGGTAAGTTTGAAAATCCCAATGTAAATCAGAAGGTGAGTTTCTAAAATCTGTGGATGGGATGTGGGAGTAATGGCCAGAATTGGGATTGGAAGGGCTAAGGAGACCCTGGAGGGTTTGAAAACAAGGATGAGAATTTTAAAATCAGGATGATGCCTGACCAGGAGCCAGTGTAGGACAACAAGAATGAGAGTGACAGGGAAATGAGGGTGACAGGAAAGTGGGATTTTCTGCAACTCAAGGAGCAGACTTTCTGATGACCTCCCATTTCTGGAGAGTAGAATGTGCTTCATGTTTTGTTTAAAGGCAGTGCAGCACTCCACTCAAAGATCAATTCTGTTTCTTGTGCTTAAGGTTCAAGAATGGGATTTGATCCCCAACTTTCTGATGATCAGAGTCAATAGTGCTACCAGTTGAGCCATTAACCCTGAAATCCCTGGTTATTTAACCCTTTACACAAGATTATAGTTCAGAGGAACCTGTATTAGCGGAGACTCCAACCCTCCTGTTGTCTGCGTCTTTCATTTCCTGCCTATGATAGTAACAAATTGTCTGGGACATTCTTGATTCAATTATTGGTATAAACCTCGACAGACATGAATTACTCTCAACATGCACTAAGACAATATACCTGGTTTGGTTTCTGTTCGAACTGGGTCAGAGGGCAGTGATGACGGACCAGCTCCAGCTGAATTTAATGCAAATACTCGGAAACAATAGGTTTTGCCTTCTTTCAAGTGAGATACCTGACAACATTGAACAAAAACAGCTTGGTCACACAAATGTCATTAATTCCTCTGCTGGAAAGGTACTAGCACCTACTCATGTGTAAAGCTTTCCTACTCACTCAGTATTTGGCAAATAGTAACACTGTTAATTCAAACTTAGGAAAGTTTCAACTATTGCCCTCAGCACGCAAGCTACCAATTGTCACCTTTTACAAGGAAATAAATTGGAACACCCTACAAATCACAACTGAACATTCTGTTACTTCTCCATGTGACTTGAATGATACTTGGATTCTAAGAATTATTCTACAGGGAGAAATTAAACAAAGTAAATCTGTATTCACTGGGATTTAGACTGTTATGGGGTAATATGATCAAAGTTTCGCAGATATTAAGGGTGGCAGGTAAGATGGATTAGAGTTATTGAGGTTTACAGTATGGAAACAGCCCTTTGGCATAACTTGTCCATGCCATCTTTTTCTTTAAACCCGCATTTGGCCTATATCCCTCTATACCCATCTTACCCATGTAACTATATAAATGCTTTTTAAAAGACAAAATTATACCCACCTTTACTACTACCTCTGACAACTTGTTCCAGATACTCGCCACCCTCTGGATGCTTTAATATCTCTTCTCTCTCACCTTAAACTTATGCCCTTTAGTTTTAGACTCTATCTTTGGGAAAAGATATTAACTATCGAGCTGATCTGTGCTCCTCATTATTTTATAGACCTCTATAAAATCACCCCTCAGTCTTCTAAGCTCCAGAGAAAAATAGTCCCAGTCTAGCCAGCCTCTCCCTACAATTCAATCCATCAAGTCCCGGTAGCATCCTAGTAAATCTTTTCTTCACTCTGTCCAGTTTAATAGTATCTTTTCTATTTAATTGGTGACATAACCGTACACAGTATTCCAAGTGTGGCCTCACCAATATCTTGTACAACTTCAACAAGACAACCCAACTCCTGTATTCAATGTTCTGATAAATGAAACCAAGCATGCTGAATGCCTTCTTCACCACTCTGTCCACCTGGCACTCCACTTTCAAGGAGCTATGAACATGTACCCCTAGATCTCTTTGTTCTGTAACTCTCCCCAATGCCCTATCATTGACTGAGTAAATCCTGCCCTGGTTCAATCTACCAAAATGCATCACCTTGCATTTATCTAAATTTAACTCAATCTGCCATTTGTTAATCTACTGACCCAATGGATCAAGATCCCGTTGCAATTGGAGATAACTTTTTTCACTGTCCAGGAGAAACTATTTCAACCGGTTGTGCTGTCAAGAACCATGGGGCACAGTCTCTATGCCACACTTTTCAGGAATGCAATGAGGAAACGTCACTTCACATAATGAGGAAAAGGAACTCTTCTACAATCGGAAATTGATGCTAGATCAAATGATAATTTTAAAACTGAGTTTGATCATTTTTTTTCTGGCCAAAGATATTAAAGGATATGGGGCAAAGTGGGACACACAGGGTGGAATTTTCCTGTCCCGCTTGCAATGGGAATCATAGCAGCTGAGACATGGACCATGCAAATATCCATTGACTGAGGCTTGATTTCTCAGTCTTGTGAGTTAGATCACAGAGCTGTTACCATCTGTTTGAAACTCTCCATCTCAAACGGCGCTGAATGCTGCTTCGAAACATATAAGATGATTAGAGGTTTAGATAGGGTGGACAGTGATAGCCTTTTTCCTAGGATGGAAAAAGCTAGCACGAGGGGACACAGCTTTAAATTAAGGGGTGATAGTTATAGGACGGATATCAGAGGCAGGTTCTTTACCCAAAGGGTGGTTCGGGAGTGGAATGCCCTGCCTGCAGCAGTTGTAGATGCGCCAAGTTTGGTGGCGTTTAAGAGGTTAGTTGATAAGTATATGGAAGAGAAGGGAATGGTTTAGTTTGGAGGGGCATTGCTTTTTATATTGGTCGGCGCAACATCGAAGGCCGAAGGGCCTGTTCTGTGCTGTAATGTTCTATGTTCTATGTTCTAATTGTTAGGTTTAAGTCTGAAGATAGATTTTTTTTATAGAGCAGGAGTATCAAGGGTTAAGAGCCTAGGGCAGGTACATGGAGTTAGGCCACAGATCACCTATGAGTTTATTGAATGGACTCAATGAGCTAAATGGCCCCCATCTGCTCCTACATTCACCAAATTAACTATACAATCAGCATAATCAAGGACTTCATGGACATTCTCTCTTCTATCTTCTTCCATTGGGAAAAAGATACAAAATCCTGAGAACAGGAACCAACTAACTCAAGAACAGCTTGTTCTCTGTTGCCATCAGACTTTTGAATGAATCTTCATATATTAAGCTGGTCTTTCTCTTCACCCAATCTCTAATGGGAACACCACATTCAGCCCCTATCATAGAGTCACAGATTTACAGTTATAAAGCATGGAAACAGGTCCTTCGGCCCAACTTGTCTATGTCACCTTTTTTTTAAAACCCCGAAGTTAGTCCCAATTGCCCACATTTGGTCCATATCCCATTATACCCATCTTACCTACGTAACTGTCTAAATGCTTTTTAAAAGGCAAAATTGTACCCGCCTTTACTGCCACCTCTAACAGCTTGGTCCAGGCACTCACTATCCTTTGTGTGAAAAAATTGCCCTTCTAGACACTTGTATCTCTCCCCTCTAGTTTTAGATTCCCTACCTTTGGGAAAAAATATTGACTATTTAGCTGATCTGTGCCCCTCATTATTTTATAAACCTCTATAAGATCACCCCTTAGCCTCCTACAATCTAGAGAAAAAATTCCCATCTACCCAACCTCTCTTTATATCTCAATCCATCAAGTCCTGGTAGCATCCCAGTAAATCTCTTCTGCACTCTTTCTAGTTTAATAATATCCTTCCTATAATAGGGTGACCAGAACTGCACACAGTATTCCAAGTGTAGCCTTACTAGTGTTTTATACAACTTCAATTATCCTTTCCTTCTCCCTCTGTACTCTGTGAACAGTATGCTTTGTCTGTATAGCGTGCAAGAAACAATATTTTCCACTGTATCCTAATGCGACATGTGACAATAATAAATCAAATCAAATCAAATCAATACATTACTTGCTGCACAGATCACAAAATTCCCCGGAAGACAGAAACTCAGTCAATTGGATAGGTAGCAAATCAGGAGAGAAAATGGATAAAGTGAGTCCATTTGTTATATTTCCGCAATCCCATCATCAACAGAAGAACTGGTTTCACTATCTGTCAAACTTTATGATTTGATAAATAGCATAGAGGCAATCAGCTTCCAGAGCAAAAATGAAGGAGAATATTTCATTGCAACACCAGAAATGTCAGTATGCAGATAAACCAGTTCTGGATATCTTTGAACTGAATCACTGAAATTCTGAACCAGTCAGCAGGCTTGTCTTATTACTAATATTAAACTTAAGGGAACAGATGCAAATAAATATGTTACATAAATAAGTTAGATTCCAGTAATATTCTAGCAAGTTAATATTTTTTTCCTTTCCTGCACTATATATTGCTGCATATTTGCCTGTAAATGTTAGTCCCCGTTCAGATTTGCATAGGAGGTGGGGGGGGGGGGAACATGTTTTGTAAGTAGGTCATATCTTCTCTTGGGTTCTCCTCCTGGTTAGCATCCTTCTAAACACACACACTGCCTCAAGCAGCAGTAATCCAATTAGCAGTGACTCCCAGATGTTAGCTAGTTCCATCCCTCCAGCTGTTAACCTTCCTTCCAGCTGTGAACTTTGCGACCCAAATCTAATCCATAGTCCAAATTCTCTCTGCCTTTGAAAAGGCTGCATAGATTCAGTGAAAGTGGGTTCATCACAATCAGCTGTATGGGGAGAGTAAGATAGCGGAGTTCTCCCACCTCGCCCACGGCTGGGGTTATCCAGTCCTGCTGCTGTGAAAGGAGATTTGGCTTCATTCTCACTGGCGGGGTAGTGGGGTTCCTGAAACTGGAAAATTTCAGCTACTGTTTAAATATTACAGCTGCTGCACAACCCAAAGACACAGAGGTTAGTAATGAACTAGTTCACGTTCAAACAAAGATAAAAAGAGTTTATGCCAAATTTGTGATGGTGAGAATTTTGAAGAAAAGAAGTTTTCTAATATTCTACTGTCTAATCTCATGGCAACATCAGATCAGGAGGAGACCATTTAGCCCTTTGAGATTGTTCATTCAATGAGATCATGGTTAATCCACAGCCTAACTTCATGAATCCAAGTTTCATTATGCATGTTGGCTAATAGTCC
This sequence comes from Sphyrna mokarran, assembly GCA_024679065.1. Lineage (NCBI taxonomy): Eukaryota > Metazoa > Chordata > Chondrichthyes > Carcharhiniformes > Carcharhinidae > Sphyrna > Sphyrna mokarran. The sequence continues at coordinate 3,259,290 of JAGIQG010000024.1, forward strand.
AGATAATCATTAGAATACCAAAGCAACTGAACCACAGTGAAAAATAAAACATTGTTTGATTGAAAGCTCAGGCTCTGATCTCAGCTGTCAATTTCATAATGTTCGTTTATACAAGTTTAAATGTTTTTGATCTTTGTGATTTTTATTATTGATATTTTAAAGGGTCTGAATGATTGACACTTAGATTAGATTGCAACAAAATAACATTTTTTTAACACAGCAGAAAGTTATTAATTAATTACTTTTTTAAAAGTTTTTTTAATAAATCCTACTGTCACTACACTAATTGGTTCTAAACAGTGCCCAGTGGGTCAACGGACAGGAAGCACCATAGCTTGGCATTAGGGGACCTTTTGAATTGGCCTTTTAAAAGAAGCCCTCATGCAGACACAGGTTCACATCATCTCTGAACAGCTGTGAACCATGACTCTTAAAACTGGCCTGATTCCATGAAGAATGCAGAGGAGTGAGAGACACCCATTTCTGGAAAGCAGCTGGTTGGTTCAGGAATGCTAGGTGTCGGCTTGACAGGGAGAAGCATTCATCTTTTAAAGGTACTCCTGAAAATCAGACAACTAGGAATATGGTTGGGAATTTTGGAATCAGAACTCACCCACCCTTTTTAAAGAGATGCTAATTCATTACAACAGTGAAAATCAAGGCCTTTGTGTCTAACATCACTGTGAAATGATCTGTTATATTTTTTCTCCGTTAGGTAGGGACATGTTCAGCATAACTTTGTGGGCTGAAGGGTCTGTATTGTGCTATAGTTTTTCTATGTTTTTTTCTATGCTTTCGGCTTGGGAATCTACCTGACTCGCCCTGCCACACAATAATATGGCTAATATTACAACTTCCTGCCTGAGAATTGACTGGAAGCCTATATCCTAACCACCTGTGGAGGAATTATGTTTGAAATCTGACATTAAGTAGGAGTCCCTCAAGTAGGAAGTGCCACAAGATACATCACTAGCCAGCTGGACTGAGGTAGCTTGGTGTAGAGAAGAAAAGTCCCTGCTTTCAAAAGCTGATTTACAAACCCTCATGTGTGCTTCAGGTATCGGCTTGTCAGTTAAGGATTTCCAGTCTTCCAAATCACTTTCACACATCTCAACGATGTACCCGGTTACAGGCTCTTTCCCTGTGTACACTGGAGGCTCCCATAAAAGCAACAAAGAGGTGCTGCGAACCTCAAGAAATCTCACATCAAAAGGTGGCCCTATGGAAATAAATTGAAAACTTATTTTGAACCTTATTGTGCAAATGATCAGTTCTGAACAAAGACAAAAGACACAAAAAGGGAAAAGTGTATTACATGCCAGAGTAAGAGGCTAGTTTAGTTTGTTAACACATTTTGATAAACAACATCATTCATTTTTGTTTATAGATGCCCAAAATTAGTAAAATAATGATGTCACATGGAACAATGCAGGTTAATTCAAATGTCATAATGCACTGAGAAGTATTGCAGAGCAAAGTGAAGATGCATTTAATCATTTTGCATCTGGAATAGAATATAGTTGTAATTTCCATATCCTCACATGCTTCTTGGTGTGAAATATTGAAGGATTTGCAGATAGTTAACAGTCTGACAAGCTAGGTCTTAAACTCCCTTCCATAGCTGTAAATGATATGGCCATTAGTGCTTTATGGTGAGGGTATTTCACAGGCTCCGACAACCACCATGCATTCTGTTAAAGCCAATGCAAAATCAGGAGTGAGAGCTCTACTCTCTAAAGTAATAATTATTGTATTAGCACCAAACTTGTCTGAAACATGAGGAGGCAGCAATTCACCAGGCTGTGACATTGTCCATTCTTCACATTTAAATTGATCGCTGGCTTCAGATGGTTGTCCCACACCAGCCCAGTTCATTGCAAAGACACGGAATTGATACAAAGAGCCTTCTGTTAAGTTTTGGACCTTCGAAGGAAAGAATAGCAAATGCAAATCACTATTCTGAGGAGAAATCCAGGAGAATACTCTGGACTGATGAGCTTTCAAACTAGAGTCTTTCTAATTCGCTTCCAAATAGCTTTTATCACTCTTCAGTCTTAATCATACAGGGGAAGAAGAAAAAGCTTTGAAAGAACCATTCCTTTATTTAATCTTTGCACATGTCTCCACTGTTTCACTGCCAGTTTCATCATTCTGGTATAAAGGCCATATAATAAAGGATTCTCCCAGTATCATGTTAGAAGCTCATGTCAACTTTTGCTCCATTTTGTTTGGAAAACATCTGTCCTAAACTTTGCCAGGTATATCAACAGAATTCAAAACACAGTGGGTGGGGATTTTATGGCCTCGCTCAAGTGAGACTGGAAATTTCCACCCATGGTTAATGGACATTTCTATTGTCTGCCCCTCACCCACCCTGATTTCGTGGTGGGTAAGTCAGTAGAATTTTGGTGAGTTTGCTTCTCTGTGTTAATCAACATTTTGTTATTTCATGGGCACTGATGGTTTGGCAGGATTTATTACCCATCCCTAATTGCCCTTGGATCCAACGGGTATTTAAGAGTCAACTGTAACCAGGTAAGGACAGCAAATTTCCTTTCCTAAAGGACGTTAATGAACCAGATGGTTTTTAATGACAATCAACAATGGTTTCATGGTCACCACGAGACTTTTAATTCCAGACTTTTATTGAATTCAAATTTCACCATCTGCCAGGGTGGAATTCGAAACCAGGTCCCAGAACATTGCCATGGGTTCCTAGATTACTAGTACAGTAACAATACCACTGCACCAATGTCTCCCATCCTTTAATGAGGAACAAATCAAATGTATTTGAATGCTTAAGGTCCATATTCAGTTGGAATTGTTGGTGCATAACTATTTCTATTCTCATCGATGTGGCACTTTATACTGATCTGTTCTTTTGTATTCATCTATTTATTGAAATCACCATCTGGAGAAATTGGACAGAAATACCAAGATGACAGTTTGCCTTTATTTCATTATGGCAAAACTAATTATAAAAGTATAACATAAATTGAGTCTAAACTTGGAATCTTAACTTACCTTGTAAATCTTTGCTTTTACAGGTTTAACATTAACTTCATGCCAGTCAGATTCTACATCACAGTAATCTAGGAAATAGCCCAAAATTTCTGCTCCAACAGGGAATTTTGGTTCCTTCCAGCAAATAACAATTTCATTCTTCCCAGAGTTCAGTAGCATCAGGCCATAAGGAGCTGAGGGAAGAGCTTTACAAGAAAACACATGCATAAGATCGGGGTATATGAAAGATTATTGCTCCATCCAATCTGACTCCTCACTAGCCTGGCAACTCGAACCGACCACGTGTTTCTCTTCAAGTAGCTGTTCAATTCCATCTTGCAACAATCTGAGCTAACTATCTCTAAAACTTCCATTGGTTAATTGTTCCAAAATCTAATCGCCAACTTAGTAACATATCAATTTATTATGTGCCACCTGGATCTATCCTTTATAGTTTGTGTTTTGTCCCCTTCTCTTGCTATTCTGTATAAAATAAAATATTCTTGACATCTATATCTGAGTATATTAGCGCATAATATCTTCTCTCCAGCTTCTTTCCAAAGAAGTATCCCATTAATGGTGAATCTTCTCTAATATATTCCACACTCGCTGAACAAGATTCTCCCAGTGGATGTCATCCCACAACTTGAAGCTGGTAGCCCAGTCTCCACTTATTGTCTGCAGTCAGGTTTGAAAACAATAGTGACAACAAACAAGACTCTTCAATGTTCAATTGTTACATGATCCCTGAGCACATTTTCTCTCGTGGCTCACTTGGGACATTTCTTTACCTTAAAGGTACTATATAAACATAAGTTGTTATTGTAGGCAGGTCTCAAGCTCTATACCTGCTGACTCAGAGATGAGAATACTGACACTAAACCAAAGACTCACTCTAACAATGGGACTTTGAGAGGGATAGTTAAAATATTAATAGCGGTTTGTTTCTCCCACTAGTATGGTCCAAGCTAGAGATATTGATCTTTTCCCATTTTCTCTATACTAATGGTGCTTGTGATGAACACATCCAGACTTCACTCTCACTCTTGGTGAAGAGTAAAAAAGAGAAATTTTTTCTTGCTTATTCATTAGTGAAATCATCCCAGACAGTAATAAATATTGTGAATTCAGCATAAGGAAGGAAAATAATGCAAGTTGATGGAAGAACTGGATAAACCTACTGGAAATTATGAAGAACATTTCTGTTGTACAATAGCTCATCTTTTTCTTAAACCAAGTGTGTATCTTAAATTATAAATGTTAAATAGCATCAACATCTCCATCCATTATCCCTCACAACACTTCAAGTTTTAAACATCATCAGATATTTTCCATTTTATTGTCTATCCCTCTAATATGCTTCATAGATTCTATGACAAGTCACTTTGATAACTGAATTCTGAATCTGAAGTTTTGAAAAACATTGATTTCTTTTGTACTTTCTTATAGAGACTGAAAAATTTTCTCCGATTTGGCAACGCAATCTATTTACAGAATTCTGCAGAACATGGAGTAAAATCTTTGGGACTTGAATGTGTAAAATACTGTTTCATATTTGGAAATGGATAGCTGAATGCTATAATAACTGCAATTTGACCAATACAAATCATCCTCTGGCAATTGATTATTTTTCAAAGTAGGTAATATACACTCACAGATGGCATTGTTCACCACGATGGGGCTTGATTCCTCAGAATAGTCACTGAGTCCTGCTGGATTGACAGATTTCACTCGAAATACATATTTCTTTCCAGGAATGAGGCCATGGACTGCAAAACTAGCAGATGGAAACAGATAAGATTGTAATGAATTAACTCTGTATTTGAGAGATGCAGCCACTGTCGTAACTTTTTGGCTCATCCATTTCTCCCTTTACTTTCACTGCTCTGCACTACTTCAACCAAGCTTCCATTCTTCACATGGGAGGCTAGAGAATGATTGTAAGTCTTTGGTCAATGGATAACCATTGTAGTTAAGGCTGACCTGTGAACACATAACTAAGGTTCACAGCAGAGTCTCTTTATCTGGTGATCAGCAACAAACTCCTGATTGACATCTTTCCTCCTCCCAGCCCAAAAAGGTCAATGGGTAATTGTGGAATTCTAACAAAAGCTCCAGAGGAGATTAGTTAACGGGGAACAGGCCAGGAACTGAACCTGGTCCCATCCATTCTCTATTTCAGTCACTGATCTCATTCCTGACTATTTACAATTCTCCCTTAATTGTCTCAAATTTGGTTTCAATCCATAGATCTATAATCATAGACAGGGATCACAGGTAGAGGTGGGAACATCGAGGTGGCGGCGCAGGCTCGTTGGGCCGAAGGGCCTGTTTCCTGTGCTGTTTTGTTCTTTGTTCTTTGTTCTTTTAATGAACAAAATCAGGGTTTTGGGATATTACTGGGTACCTGACAGAATGGCTTCACCTCAATGGAACAAGGAAATTAACATACAACTGAAATGAACACTAATCCCTGAAGCAGCTTTAGTGAATGAGCGTACACTTTGACATATTCTGAAATGTGAGGCACTAATTGGTTCATTGGGAGATTACAAAAGGCTTAGTGTAGATTTCCTTTCCTTTATTTAGGGAAAAATTATAAAATATGCAGAGATGTGAGAAAAATCAGATATTGAATATATATATAATACGTATAAAAATATATATATATATATATATGTGTTGGATGAGCACTTGGCACATCATAACGTTCAAGGTAATAGGCCAAGTGATGGAAAATGAAATTAGATGTAAGTTCAGGTGTTTCTTGTGTGTCAGTGCAAACTCGATGGGCTGAAAGGCCTCTTCTACATTATGATTGTGCATTTTTACATGGTACTGCTCATGAAAATTCTTTTTAAATAGTCATTTTTCAGGTACAACCAACTCTCCTACAATATTCACCAACGCTTCATTCTAGCAAGATGGCCGCTCTCTCACCTCTTTGAACTGATAGGTTTATTGTTGCAGGTTTCCCAATTGTTTGTCCCAACCTCACAAACATAAACATAGAAACCGAGGAGTTCGGTTTCATCTTCAGGCCCTTTCCACAGGACAATCACCGAGGTCCGCGTGTTTCTCACGGGTACAATGTCGTGTGGTGGAGAAGGTGCAGCTGAATAAGAGAAAGATAATTCACACGGTAACCGATAAGTAATGGCATCAAGAGGCAATGTTTAAAAGGGTGAAAACATTTAAAGACATGTGAACGCAATTTTCCTCTTCCTAAAGCTATCAATATTTCTGTAAATTGCTTAATAGTAATTTATAATAAATTCGCAAGTGGTTTGACTATACTAATTTAACAAATCAATAAAATTTAGATAATTGAGGAGTAATAAATGCTTACATCAGGATTATGTTTGGATGAAAGATTGGAGGAATTAATGGACAATAATCCAGATTATTTACATCCAATGGGGTAGCGCACAGTAGCACAGTGTTAGCACTGCTGCTTCAGAGCTCCAGGGTCCTGGGTTTGATTTCTGGCTCAGATCACTGTCTGTATGGAGTTTGCACATTTTCCTCGTGTCTGCATGGATTTCCTCCGGATACTCTAGTTTCCTCCCACAGTCCAAAGATGTGTGGGTTAGGTTGATTGGCCATGCTAAGAAATTGCCCCTTAATGTCCAGGGATACGTAGATTAGAGGGATTAGTGGGTATGATATGGGGGTAGGGCCTGGGTGAGACTTTATCTGGTGTGGACTCAATGGGCTGAAGGGCCTCTTTCTGCTGTAGGGTTCTATGATTCTATGATTCAGTTTACATTAGGTTTGTGCTGGGATCAAAGACATGTTTACCTGGCATTGACCATAAAGTGAATAAACTAAATAAAGAATTTATTAACCTGACAGGTTAACCAACCCAAAGATGGGCATATTAGTTAGGTTGGCCATGCTAAACTGCCCCTGAGTGTCCCAGGATGTGTAGGTTGGATTTGATTTATTTGATTTTTTATTGCCATGTATTAACATACCATAAAAAATATTATTTCTTGTGTTTTATACAGACAAAGCTTACCGTTCATAGAGAAGGAAATGAGAGAGTGCAGAATGTAATGTTACAGTGATAGCTGGGGTATAGAGAAAGATCAACGTAATGTGAGATAAGTCCATTCAAAAGTCTGATAGCAGCAGAGAAGAAGAAGGATGGATTAGGAGTGGGAAATGTATGAGGTTACAGGGATAGGACCTGGGTAAGATTCTCTATCAGAGAGTCAGTGCACACTGATAGACCAATTGGCCTCTTCTGCTCTGTAAGGAGTCTGTGACTCTATGTTATCACTGGACTACATGTGCAGGAGAAGTTCTATATTATATTTATGTCTGAGAGTAATATGTTAAACTTTCATCCCTGGATTGCAGTTGGATCAGGTCTATATGTACCTGGATTGGATTGAATCTTGTTACAGTTGTATGATTTTACCTGTGGTTTGTGCAGGTGAAGTGACTGCAGAAGGCTGGGATGGTTGGCTGATCCCATATTTATTGGCAGCTCGGACTCGGAAGCAATATAACTTGTTTTTCAATAAGTTAGTGACAGCAAATCTTGGGCAGTTCACAGGAAACTCAAGGTTTGCTCTTTGCCAACTGCTGCTTCCAGCTATTGACTGAAAGGAAAGAAATACCGGTTAAACGTAAATTTAGAGACCAATGTTTATATATAAACGAAAGATTTATGACTTTACTTGAAGGTCACTGAGTGAAGCATGCTTACTTATAGACTTTGCTTTAAATTACACTAATTAACGTTTCCAAGCAATCATTTCCCAACACCAGTCACACTGTTGAAAATGCAAAACTGTGATCAGTTAATCAAAATTTGTTATTTATTTCCTTTCTATTTGAGAAAAGTTAAATCGACCCACTTTGATGGCATATTGGTTAGCACTGCTGCCTTATAGTTCCAGGGACCCGGGTTTGATTCCTGGTCTAGGTCACTGTCTGCGTGGAATTTGCACATTCTCACCATGTCTGCGTGGGTTTCCTCTGGGTGCTCCAGTTTCCTCCCATGGTTCAAAGATGAGCAGGTTGGCGAATTGGTCATGCTAAAATTGCCCTTCAATGTCAGGGAGATTAGCTAGGGTGAATGCATGGAGTTATGAGTATAGGGCCTGGAAGGGATTGTGGTCAGTGCAGACTCAATGGGCCAAATGGCCTCCTTTTGCAGTGGAGGATTCTTTGATTCTATGAAATGAGAAATATTACATTTACAGGAAGTTAGTTCAAATGGGCCCAGTGAAGCTGTTTAGGTTCATAAATCTCTTTAATCTTTTTTCTTGAATCTCTAATGAGACCAGTGTCGAAAAGCTCCAACCCTGCCCACAGCCGGGATTCTCTGGTGCCACCGCTGAGCGCCAAGTTCCCCATTCCCACTGGCAATGGGGTAGGCCTGGGCGAGATCAGAGAACCCCTGGGAGAGCAGATGCATTTCTGTCCTCCATTTTTTGAAAGGGTGTCAGGCCTGAACCCTGAGTCAGGAGCCCTGAGCCAGTATTTATACAGGGAATGGATCACTCCTCACAGCCCAAAGGTGTCAGAATTCACAATCTGGAGGATGTCCACAAAACAGGAGAGTCTTGTGAAGTGTAGATATTATATAATGCATTGACAGCTTTGATCCCCTTACCTAGAAAAAAATATTGTAACATTGGAGGAAGTCCAAAAGAGATCCACCAGGCTAATCCCTATCGAGAGAGACTAAATAGTCTGGGTCTATATTCTTTGGAGTCTAGAAGAGTGAGAACTGATCTTATTCAAACATATCAGATTCTGAGGTGGTTTGACAGAGTGGATAGTGAGCTATTTTTACCAGTAGGAGAATCTTGAACAAGGGGACATAGCTACAAGATAAAGGACCGGTCAAATAAACTTGAGGTGCATAGAAATTTATTCTTGCTCTTGTGGTGAATCTCTGGAATTCTCTGCTCCAAAAGATGGTGGAGGCTGGATCATTGGAAGTGGGATGGGTAAATATTTGATAGATTGGGGAATAGAGAGGCTGTGGGGAAATGGCAGGAGAAAGGAATTAAAGTCGGCATAGATTAGCCATGATTGTAGTGAATGGCAGGGCAGGCTTGAAGGGCCTGGTGGTTTCTCCTGCTTCTATCTCATAGAATTACAGAAACCTTACAGTACAAAAAAGGCCATTCGACCCATCGAGTCTGTGCCAACTACAATCCCACCCAGGCTCTACTCCCATAACCCAACATAATTTACCCTTCTAATCCCTCTAACCTATGCATCTCAGGACACTAAGGACAATCAACCTAACCCACACATCTTTAGACTGTGGAAGGAAACTGGAGTACCTGGAGGAAACCCATGCAAACATGAGGAGAACGTGCCAACTCCACACAGACAGTGAGTCAGGTCTCTGGAGCTGTGAGACAGCAGTGCTAACCACTGTGCTACCGTGCTGCCCATTTCTTATGTTCTTGTGTGATCTTATTATAAATATTGACTATTTTGTCAGTCAATCTGTTGTGTCAAATTGTTGAAAAAGAATTGACAAACAGGAGTAAGTTATAAAGGCTGCTGCGGGTAGAGGGAATGAAAGATATGTGAACTGAATGAAGTGAGAGGTTAACTGATTGTGTGGAGCATAAATATCAACATAGTGTAGGTGGGTCAAATGGAATGTTTCCATGTTGTCATTTCAATATAAGTCAATGTAATAAAGGTCACCAGTTTAAATAATTCACACCCCTGTCTGTTATATTACTTGACCAGGTAACAGGAAGAAGAGACAGCAGGCTGCATGAGTAAATACAGAACTCATTCCTCGTTAGTTCTGTGTCTGAAGACAGGTCCCCTCCACATCACAAAGACCCTCTATCACAGGTCGTGGAAGGAGACAGGCCACAAATCCAGGTGGAGTGGGAATCAAACAACATGCTGTTTTTAAAATTTGTTCCTGGATGTGTGTGTTGCTGGCTGGGCCAGCATTTAATGCCCATCCCCAATTGCCTGTCATTTCAGAGTCATCAACATTGCTATGGGTTTGGAGTCACATGTAGGCCAGACAAGGTAAAGACAGCAGATTTCTTTCCCTAAAAGACATTGGTGAACCTGATAGATTTTTATGACAATTGACAATGGTTTCATGGTGATCACTGGACTTCTAATTCCAGATTTGGAATTCCAGAATTTTTATTGAATTCCAAGCATGTGCAAGTTGATTGGCTATGCTAAAATTGCCCCTTAGTGTTCTGAGATGTGTAGGTTAGAGGGATTAGTGGGTAAATATATAGGGATATGGGGGTAGGGCCTGAGTGGGATTGTGGTTGGTGCAAAGTCAATGGGCCAAATGGCCTCTTTCTGCACTGTAGGGATTCTGTGATTCTATGAATTTTCATTACTGAATTCAGATTTCAATATCTGCTGTGATGGGATTCAAACCTGGATCCCCAGAGCATTACTCTGAGTCTCTGGATTGTTAGCCCAGTGACAATACCAGCATGCACTGCTTCCCATGTTGCATCAATCTGATGCATGTCTGATGTCTAGCTAACTGAACCTATTGGAGTCTGGATAGTTTTCCATGCATGTTTTAATTTGGAACTGTGAATAGTGATGATAAGGACTCTGATTTTCTTTCACATGGCTGACCAGGAATCTCTCCTGCTCTTACTGCCTCCCTGGCACACGTAGGAAGCATTTTGTGCATGTTATGGACACACCTTCCTGGGCCATCAGACCCTGCAGTGAACCTGGAACTTCTGACTCAATGCATCACAACACCTCCCAGAGTCCATCTCACCCCCTGAGTATTTTGATGCAATTTTAGATGAATAAATACAGTTTGGTTAATGAAAGTTCTGAATTAGATGGAATGGATCATTCTCCAGTCACAATGTGGAGATTGTTAACTGTGCTTTCTTAGTTCTAACCCTTTCTTTTTGTCAACAACAGAATTGTAATTTATTAAATACATCAGGCCCCAAAACTACTATAATCAAATCACCAGCACTTTGATCAAAATCTTTTTGTGGCACGTTTGCCATTTTCACACAACTACAGCTCTGCGTCTGTGTTACATTATGAATATTTTCACACATTTCACCTTTTCCACGTAATACGTCAGTGGTTCTCTGCCACGGGGACACGGTTCATTCCAGCAGAGGGCAGCATATGTGTGTCCAATTTCAGTAACATGAACATTGGTAGGAGGCAATGGAACACGGATCTCTCCTGGAACACAGAATGTTTCACTCATCCAGAATTTACACTCCAATCCGCAAAGCTACAAAACTCACAAAAACTAGCAACATTTTACAAGGCCACAGGAAGCATGCTGATCAGTTTAATTCATTTATTAGTATCATAAGTAGGCTTACATTAACAGTGTGATGAAATTATTGTGAAAATCATTGAGAGGCCACTCTCCAGCTCCTGTTCGGGTACACCGAGGGAGAATTTAGCATGGTCAAGGCATCTAACCAGCATGTTTTTCAGACTGTGGGAGAAAACTGGAGCACCCAGAGGAAACCCATGCAGACATGGGAGAACATGCAAACTCCACACAGATAGTGACCCAAGATCAGGGAATCAAACCCGGGTCCCTGGCACTGTATGGCAACAGTGCTAACCACTGTGCTACTGTACGACCAATGCTGAGAGGCAGTACCTGTAATCAGGTAGGATAGTACTTTTACCAGCAATGTGTGGGATAGTGGGCTCTGAGCCCACTGAGCTCTTTAAGATTTTGGGATCAACTGGTAATCTGATGGATGTCCCAGCTTGATCTTTATAAAGATTTGCTTTTTTATATCCTTGCCTTTCAAGACTCAAGAGCAAAATATTTTACAGGCAATGAATTACTTTTTAACCAGAGTCACTATCACGGATCACGGATATAGAGTCACTAACCAGAGTCACTATCACGGATATAGGAAACCTACACAGCAAGCTCCCACAAACTCTACTCTGATAACGATAAGGAGATGTTCCTTGTGATATTCTTCCAAATAGTGTAATGGGGTCTTTAGCATCTGCCCAAGAGGGTAGTCAGGGTCTCAGTTTAATATTCCATCCAACAGATGATTCCATTGGTTTGATGGAATCGGACAGTATTTACAAATCTGGCCATTCATATTAATAGCGGAGTAATGAATGTGAACAGCTTCCTTTGATTCAGGTATTCCAAGGCTAAGAAGTGACCTAATTGAGGCATATAAGATGATCAGAGGGTTAGATAGAGTGGACAGTGGGAACCTTTTTCCTTGGATGGAGATGGATAATACGAAGGGACATAGCTTTAAATTAAGGGGTGGTAGTTATAGGATGGATGCTAGAGGTGGGTTCTTTATTCAGAGGGTAGTAAGGGCGTGGAATGCCCTGCCTGCAGCAGTTGTGGACTCGCCAAGTTTAAGGATGTTCAAATGGTCAGTGGATAGGCATATGGATAACATTGGAATAGTTTAGGTTAGAGGGTCATAAGATTGGTTCCATTGGTCGGCGCAACATGGAGGGCTGAAGGGCCTGTACTGCGCTGTAATGTTCTATGTTCTAATTTACCTTCGAGCTCATCTTTAGTGACCACAATCTTGCCTTTATCAGTCTGGATATCTGTAGTAATGAAATAAAAATTAAGAACTTGCATTTTCATCATCACATCAATTGAAAATCAGCAGCAAATGATCACAGAGAGCTGTCAATCACAAAAACAGACAACAATCTGTGCACAGACTTTAATTTCAAATTGAGATTATCTATGAATACTTTCAAAATGATGTGCAAGCATTTTCTGAAAGTGTGTTCATTCTGACATTAACATATTTATTTTAAGAATATCTCTGGTCTTTTTATTGTTAAAAATATATTTTATTTGTAAAATTGCTGAAGGATTATTATAAGCATTTCAAAATGGCAATCACACAATGTGCAATAATATTCAAGTTTTTACATAGGTCGTGTTGTAGTTTGAGATGCTTCAATACAATCTAAAGAACATTAAGGGAGCAGCTATAGTAGCACAATGGAGAAGGTCTCTGTCTCAAATCTTTCAGCCACAGTGCATGGCAGGAATGGGAATTGTATAGCATCCCCTTTGGCTGTGTTACTCTTATTGAATATATATGGTGAATATTACATGTATCACAATTTTATTGAAGTACCTCAGAGTGCAACTTGATCTATATAGACAACTTGAACACCATTGCACTTTTTGTAATGATAATATATAGTAATTTTTTTTAAAAAATTACTCCATTCTTAAGATTCTAAAGCCAATGGATGGAGTGGACTGGGCAAGACTGAATCCATCTCCCTGCTTGCTCCAAAAATCCAATTTAAGGTCTCCACAAGAGAGATAAACAAGATCTAAACTGACAAGAAAAGACACTGCACCCCATCCTGGGTTGGATCTGATGGTTGATTTTACCCAAGAGGCTGAGAAGTGATATGTAATAGTTTTTTAAGATTAAATTTTTATTCCATTTTTAAAGTTACAAAGGCAATGCTCAGAGTAAACTCAAATCCATCTCCTTGTTTGCTCCAAAATCCAAATTCCAATTGAATCCAGTTCAAGATCCTCACAAGAGAGAGACAAACAAGATCCAAGCTGACAAAATAAAGCATTGCACCTCATCCTGGGCTTGATCTGACACTTGACCTTAGCCAAAAGGATAAGAAATGATAAATGCTAGTAACCAAACCTCAGCACTAGTTTACCACATTATCCCTCTGTCTGAGTATTCCTTGCTTGCTAGTTGATTGCAGTGTCATATTGTTTCCCACTGCAGATGTTAGTATAAATTAATCGTTCATTAACTGTAAATTTTTCAAACTCCTGGCACAAAGCAGAATTAATGTTTGGAACACCCTTAAGCTCATGTTGTGCTCAACACATTAATTGCCAAAATGCAATCTTGCCTTCAATACTCTGCAGCAGGCGGTACAAATCCTTCAAATCCACCCTCTTTCCCTTTGTAAAGTCTCCTTGGTACCTCCCATTCCATCAAATTTATTACATAAATAAGACGGAGGTTCAAGCTTTACATGTGATTTCTGAAGTTTCAGTTCATCTTTTACTCATTATTTCTTATTTTAAAAAGGTAATTGGCACGCCAAAGATAGCAGCAATATATCCCTCACAGATGGGTTTGCTGTTCTTTCCCAATAATGTAACTGAGACTGATTAAATTGAACTCAAGCTGAGGGCTTGAATTATAATTTGTCTCTGAGCCTTTCCATGGAGAAGTTAATGTTCCGGTATTATCACTGCCACACTCAACTCAATCATTCTGATTCTTACAAGCAATAAATGATTAACACAGCCCTACAAGCACAAACCACATTAACAACAACAATGCATTTAAATAGAATCTTTAACGGTGTAAAAATGACCTACATAGTTTCATGGAGACATAATCAAACAAAAGCAGCTGCTGAGACAAAGAACAGGATTTAGGGACGATAACTAAAGGCTACGTCAAAGAGATTGGTTTAGAGGAGACCTGAGATCAGGAAAGGTAAATGGAAAGACAGAGAGTTAAAGAAGAGAATTTCAGAATGCAGAATCAAGACAGATGAAAGAACGGCTACCAACGATGAAACAAAGAGATGTACAAAAAGTCAGAGTCTGAAGAACAGTGAGTTTGTAGTTATGGAACTAAAGGAGGCTTCAGAGAGGTGAGACCAGTAAGAGGTTTAGATGTGTGGATGAGATGGCAACTGTCAATTCAGCCTAGTTTAGGTTTATCATATTCCCACTGCCCCTGCTTTTGACGTCCTTCTCCTTGTTTCCTCCCCTGAAGACTCAGATTGAAGCTTAGCTCCATGGATTTGGAGAGGAGAGCAGTGAGGGAATATTATTTCATTACAGAGGATGAGGTTGAACTCCCCAGGCCATGACACTACAGAGAGAGGACCTGGAAAATGAAATGCACTTCCTTCCTGCAATCGTAGGATCCCTACAGTGCAGCAGGAGGTCATTTGGCCCATCGAGTCTGCACTCAACATCTTACCCAGGCTCAACCCATCTGCCGCCATCACCCCCCCCGCTCCCCCACCTTATTCCTGTAGCCCCGTGCATTTACCATGGCTAATCTACCTAACCTACACACCCGTGATCATGAAGGGACAATTTAGCATAGCCAATGCACCTAACCTGCACATCTTTGGACTGTAGGAGGAAACTGGAGCAGCCAAAGAAAACTCACACAGACACAGGGAGAATGTGCAAACTTCATACATTCTGTCACCCAAGGCTGGAATCAAACATAGATTCCTGGTGCTGTGAAGCAGCAGTGCTAACCACTGTCTCACTGTGTCACCCAACGGCTGAATTCCATTTCAACATGGAAAGATTAGAGCTTCCCTTTCTCGTCTGGATGTCGAGGGCTTTCACGGCACCTGGGAGGGCTGTGTTTTGGCCCTCATAGTATTGACTCTGCCCCCTAGTCATGGTGTCTATTCCACAATCTGATTTCAATCTCAGTGCCTGAGGGAATAATGTCTCAGAACCACACATTTGATTAGTTGCTTCCCAGAAACAACTGAGAAAAAATCCTTTCATCCATTTGAGAGATGTGGGTGTTGCTGGCTAGGCCAGCATTTATTGCCCATCCTTAATTGCCCTTGAGAATTGAGCTGTCTTCTTGAACTGTTGCAGTTTATATGGTGTAGGTATACCCACAGTGCTGTTAGGGAGGCTGTTCTTGGAATTTGACCCAATGACAATGATATATTTCTAATTTAGGATGGTGAGTGACTTGGAGGGGAACTTGCAATGATGGTGTTCCCATTTATCTGCCACCCTTGTGCTTTGAAGCATCACAATGCCAAGTTAAAGTCCAACAGGTTTATTTGGTAGCACAATGCTCCCAAATAAATCTGTTGGACTTTAACCTGTTGTGAGACTTCTTATTGTGTCCATCCCAACCTAACGCTGGCATCTCCACATCTTGTCCTTCGAGTCAGTGGAGGGTGTGGGTTTGGAATGCTAGTTTATAACCAGTTGTAGGTCAGTAATATTTAAGTTAACAACAGGAATGAGAACCACATGTGGATTGTGGGGTTAGAAAGTGAAATAAAAATAAAAACTAGCATTTCAATACATCTTGAGATGAAATGTTGCAACCCAGTCATAATATTTTAATGTGATGAATGTCACATGAGTGTGCCAATCTAGGATTGCTCAACTTCTGCTCTGCCCAAGACCGCAAGGAACAACAAAAGGTCATGAATGTGACCCAACCCATCACATAAACCAGCCGCCTATCCATTGACTTTGTCTACACTTCCTGTTGCCTTGGCAAAGCAGCCAGCATAATTAAGAACCTCACACACCTCAGACATTTTCTCTTCCACTTTCTTCCTTTGGGAAGAAGACGTAAAAGTCTGAGGTCCTGTACCAACCGACTCAAGAACAGCTTCCTCCCTGCTGCCATCAGACTTTTGGATGGACTTACCTTACATTAAGTTGATCTTTCTCTACAACCTAGCTATGACTAACACTATATTCTGCACTCTCTCGCTTTCTTTTCTATGAATGGTATGTTTTGTCTGTAGAGCATCCAAGAAATGATATTTTTTATTGTAAATACATGAGACAATAATAAATAAATAAATAAAAATTTTAAGGTCTTCATTTCTAACCAAACATTCAAATGGAGTTGATTAAAATGAATGATTTGCTTTCACAGATGACACATACTTATTATCCTGTCTCCTTCTGTAGGATCGATGGTGGTTACGGGTTCAGAGATCCGAGATGGTCGGCTGATTCCTGCGGCATTGACTGCTCGAACACGGAATTGGTAAGTCCGATTTTCAGAAAGACCCACAACAGGAAACTTGCACAATTTCTCAGCAACGCTGTTGCATTGAATCCATTTGTCACTTCCCACTTCACATCTAAAATCATATATCAGAAAACATTTAAGTTTTAAGCAAAAAACACATAAATAAATCTCCACGACAGCTTCATGTTCAGACAAATTACTGACATCTGATAAAAAAGATTATTCAAAAATTAAATGGTGAATTTTGTCATTTATATGACGATTAATTTGAAAGATGATATAATTTATTTGTGTATTTTTCCCAATCAGGTAAAATAGGGAGAACATATGGGACAGTTTCTTAATTTCACACACAGAGAAGGGTGGCACAGTGGTACAGTGGTACAGTAATTAGCCTCACAGCCAGAGACCCAGGTTCGATTCCATCCTTGGATGGAACAAAGAACAAAGACAGCACAGGAACAGGCCCTTCGGCCCTCCAAGCCTGCACTGACCATGCTCCCTAACTGAACTAAAACCTCCTACCCTTCTGGGGATCACATTCCTCTATACCCATCCTATTCATGTATTTGTCAAGATGCCTCTTAAAAGTTTGCGAGTTCTTTCCTCTTCTCTGGGTTTCATCCGGATGCAGTGCTTTTCTCCCACACTCCAAAGATGTGCAGGGTTAGGTGGATTGGCCATACTAAATTACCCCTTAGTTTCAGGGGTTACAGGGATAGGGCCTGGGTGGGATTGTTGTCGGTGCAGGTCCAATAGGGTCTGTGGCCTCTTTCTGCACTGTAGGGATTCTATGAAAACCTCAGTCTTGAATAAGGAAAAATGCTGTGAGTTTTAAAACAGCCAAGTGCAAACTTTCCAATAATATCCTTCTATCCATGTTATTCATGTGAGTGAGATAGAGAGATATCAGCAATGCCAGGCTCTGATAAGCTTCATGCTGCAATTTCCCAATCCACACAAAATACAAAGACTGCCACATTTAATGCGCTGCAAATAATTTTGGAGCCAAAATAGATTTTGGTCCAATAACTTACCAGAAAAATATATTTGCGTCACTAAAACCCCTCACTGATTGCCAACTTTAGACATCAGCAAATCCTATCACTGTAAGGACTCCAGTAGGTGACTGGTAGAAGCTGCCAGTCAGTCAATGATCTGGAACAACAGGCACAGCTCTGTACTGGCAGCTGCTTGCTATTATTGGCAGCAGATTCTTTTGACTGGTTGGAATTAAGCAATTGTTGAGAGTCTTTTCTGATGGGGATTAGCAAGGCCATTCTCACTGCCGTCTGATGAATATTCTTCAAGAGAGCAGATAGACACAAATTCTCATTACTAACCTGTCAATGAAATAACCAGTGACTGGGCTCTTTCCATCAGCACTCGGTGGTTTCCAGGTAATAAACACGTAATCTTTGTTAACATCTTTACACTCCACATCCAATGGTGAACCCGGAGCCCCTGCCTCTGCAGCTGGAGCATCTGTAGGAGATAGAGAGTGGCATTGTATGTTAATTAATAGGTAAAGAACAGAAAGTTTTTCTTTGAACATCTCTGTACAAAGATGTGCAGGTTAAGTGGATTGGCCATGCTAAATTGCCCCTTAATGTGAAGGGGGCTAGCTGGGGTAAATGAATGAGGTTATGGGGATAGGGCTTTGATGTGGTCAGTGCCGACTCAATGGGTCAGATAGACGTCTTCTGAGCTGCAGGATTCAATGGATTCTATAATCTCATAGGAAATTTGAGATGATGTACATGATTATATTTCTATAAATGCCTCCTAGATCGCAAATATAGCTATAGAGGAAGAATAGTTGGTCCACCTAACTATTGCTTTCATACCGTGCATTCGCCATCACATCACAATATTTGACTATCTCATAAACACACACAACAACACAAGCAATAGGAGCAGTAGACCACTCAGCCCATCAAGCTGTTCCACCATTCAATCCAATCATGGCTGATTTTGGGCTTCAACTCCATTTTCTTGCCCGTTCCCTTAATTCCCTGAGTGACCAAAAATCTATCTCATTCCTATTCAACAATGAACACCCACAACCCTCTGGAACAGAGAATTTCAAAGATCTGTAACCCTCTGAGAGAAGTAATTTCAATCTCAGCCCAAAATGATTAACGTTCTTATCCTGAGACTCTGCAATCACCTGTGTTTTAGACTCCCTGATTGCTAGAAACAACCTCTCAGTCTCTCACCTGCCAAAACCCCCTCAAAATGTTGAAAGTTTCAATTAAATTTATTCTCATTCTTCCAAATTCCAGGGAGTAAGAGCCCAGGTTAGTCAGCCTCTCATACAGGGCAGCCCCCTCATCCCAGAGACCAATTCCTAATTGCTTGCTGCACCTGAATGCTAACTTTCTGTATTCATTGTACAAACACACTCAAATCTCTTTGAACATCAACACTTACAAGTTTCTCATCTTGTAAATAATATTTTTTATATATACCAACAACTAAAGTGAATAACTTTACACTTTCCCACATTATTCTCCATCTGCTATCTTGTTGCCAACTCACCCAATCTGTCTACATCTCTTTGCAGCCTCTCTGTGTTCTCCCCATAGCTTATATTCCCAGCTAGTTTATAGATTTTAAATAGCTGAGGGCCTAGCACAGATTCTTCTGATACTCCATGATTCATTGTCTGCCAACTTGAGAAAATCCTGTTTATGCCCATTCTCTATTTTCAGTCCATGATCTAATCCTCTACGCATATCCCAACTGGAAATCCAGGTGTATGACATCTACCTCACCGGCCCCATGCTCAAAAAATTAATACACTTGTTGAACAGGATTTCCTCTTAGTAAAACCAGGTTGATTTGTCCTAAACTGTGCCAAATACCTCAAGTTGTAAATGGAAACCCATTCTAACATATTAATCAAGGTTTGTGAAAAGAAGTGAAAACTTGTATCACTAAGAATAATATTCAGCATTAAACATTTCTACTCTTGTTAATAACAAATACTTCCTCACACATCTCCTTTCTCCTCATAACCCAGGTCACCGATGACAGGGTTCATGTCATCAACTTTCTAACCATTGTTTCAAAATATTCCCCTACGTTTTTGTGATTAAAATTAAATTTAATATTGAAGCTGTGTCCTGGTTAGAGAACACTGCAGAATCAGCTTCAGTTTGTTTTATTATTAATCTGTCAGGGTCATTATCTAACCTAATGTCATTATGAGATACTAATCAATTTCTCTTCTAAGTATTCATTTATACATAACTGTAAATTTCATCAGTCACAGTTTAACAAATGTTGTTTGCAATGTCCTGGAGTTCTTTGTCTGCTTTGTTGGATGTAATTGCTGCCACATTGCAGCATTATCATAAATATACTAATACTAATAATTTGTCAACAAATTACTACGTACTTCTGAAGTCATCTTATGTGTCAGAAACAACAAAGACTTCATCAGAACTCTCCATTGATTATACTGTCCAACCAAGGGATGTAATTCTAAATTCTGGGTGTAGGAGTTCCAAGGAAATGTGGTGGCAACAAGATTTCTAAATGTACTATTTATTATGCTGTCTTCCTGGGTATAAATCATTTGAGTCCCCAAACCCCAATAAAACTTCTCAGTGAAAATATTAATTAATTTTAGTTCAAAATATGTGGTATTTTGAAACATTAATCTTTAATGTAGCTGAATTTCATTATGCAACACTTAAATTATTTAATTTAAGTCTATTAAAAATATGAATTACAGTAAACTTTCCTTACTCTGACTGGGGACTGATATATCGAGAGGCCATTTAGCTTATAACTTACAGCAGGGTACAATTTCAAAAGTTGAAGATGAAGCCGAATTTGGAAGTATTGTGAACTGTGAGGAGGAAAGGGAGAGACTTCAGGAGGATTTTGACAGGCTGGTGGAATGTGTGGACACATGGCAGATGAAATTAAATGTAGAGCAATGTGAGTGAGGTGACATGAAGTAAAGGGACAATTCTAAAGGAAATGTAGAAGGAGAATATCCTAGATGTATTTGTACATAAACCATTGAAGGTGACAGGGCAGGCTGAAAATGCAGTGAATAAATTATACTGAACCCTGAGTTTTGTAAACACGGACACTGAGTACAAAATCAAGTAAGTTCTGAATCTTCATCACTAGAACAGCCTCAGCGGGTGTGGAGGTTTTAGAAAGGCTGCAGGAAAGATTTATGAGAATAGTTCTGAGGACGAGAGACTTATCTGGATGGATTGGTGAAGCTGGAGCTGTTCTCTTTGGAAAAGAGAAGGTTGGGAAAAGACTTGTCAGACATGTTCAAAACCACGTGTGGTCTATATAGAGTGGATGGGGAGAATCTGTTCCCAATGACAGCATGTTGAGAAATGTTGGTGATTAACAAAAGAACCAGAGGTGACACGAGGAAAACTTTATTTATGCAACAAATGGTTTTGATCTGAAATGCACTGTGTGAGTGTGTGGTGGAGATTCAATTGCGGTTTTCAAAAGGGGACTGGATTATCTGATTTTACTGAGATGCAGGGGAATAGCTGGAGGACTAGGATTAGCTGAGTTGCTGTTGTAGAGAACTGACACAAAGACAGTGTGCTGAATGACTTCCTTGTGTGCTGTAACCATTCTATGATTCTCATGGGTATATGTATGTGTTGGTGTGCAGTGGTAAAGGTGAACAAGACACCTGAGACTGTGAGTCAGGCAGAGAAACAATCAGACTCTCACACACACACACACACACACACACACACACACACACACACACACACACACACACACACACACACACACACACACACACACACACACACACACAAACACTCACTTTCAGTCACTTTCTCATATACACTCTCATTTTCACACACACATACACTCAGTTTCTCACCCACGCGCGCACACACACACACGTGCACACACACACGTGCACACACACACGTGCACACACACACACGCACACACACATGCACTTTCACACACAGACTACTTCAGAGCTTCTTTGCTTTAATCTTCTGGCATGTTTTTCTTTTCTCAAGGCCTTACTGGAAGTATTGCTACATCACTCTATCTAGATTGGTATCTCTTCTGTGATTTGCATCAGTTCACTTCAACCTGAGTGAAACTTCACAGAATTCCAATTTGGGTAAGAACCTGGAATTGAATCCCAACATACTGACCAGTCACTCATCAGAATTGCCATTGACTTAATGAAAGAGCTGTGGAGATTTATCTGCCACATTATCGCGTAGAATTAGTCAGAAAGCACATTAACCTAACTGGAATAGATTGCAGACAGGAGCTTTAAAAATTACCCCAACTGTGACAGAAAACACAAAGCAGCAAGATTCCATCAATCTGCACATATAATAAGCAATAAATGTACTGTGTTAGGTTGTGTTTATACAGCATCTTTAACCTAATGAAACATCCAGAGATGCTTAATTGGAGAATTATAAAACAAGAGATGTTACCAAGTCACAAAGACAATATTAGGTGAGCTGACTAAAAGCTTGGATAAAGACATGTCTTTAAAGCAGGAAAACAAGGCAGAGGGATGTAGTGAAGGAATATGAGAGGTTAGGGCTTTGACTACTGAAGATGCAACTCCCAATAAGAGAACAAGTATGGTTGGAAATACACAAGAGGCCAGAGTTTGAGGAGTGCAGATGGGATTGGAGGTTAAGAGGGAGATGGGGAAGGGCGCATGGAGAGATTTGAAAATGAGGATGAGAATTTTAAAAATCAGGTCATTGCTTGACTAGGTGTGAATGTAGGTGAATGAATGCAGGAGTGATGGGAGAACAGGACTTGCTCTGAGTTAAAACATGGCAGCAGAGTTTGGATGATTTCCAGTTTACAGAGAATGTGATAAACTAGCCAAGAATGCAGACACTCACACTGGGATCAAATATCTCACAACACCAGGCTAAAGTCCAACAGGTTTATTTGGTTGCAAAAGCCACTAGCTTTCGGAGCACTGCTCCTTCATCAGGTGAGTGGGAGTTCTGTTCACAAACAGGGCATATAAAGACACAAACTCAGTTTACAAAATGATGGTTGGAATGCGAGTCTTTAAAGGTAATCAGGTATTAATGTGAGTGGAGAGAGCAATAAGCACAGGTTTAAAAGGTGTGTTTTGTCTCCAGACAGACTGTTATAGTGAGATTTTGCAAGCCCAGACCTCCTCAGAAGACAAACACAGGACATGGCGGACAGAGTACTCTTCGTCGTCCACTACTTTTCTAGAGCAGAGAAGTTACAACATCATCTCTGGAGCCTTCAACATGACATTGGTGAAGACAAACATCTTGACAAAGCCATCCCCACACCCCCGCTTCTTGTCTTCAAACATCTGCACAATCTCAAACTGACCATATTCCACAGCAAACTACCCAGCCTTCAGGAGAACAGTGACCACATCACCACACAACCCTGCCACAGCAACCTCTGCAAGACGTGCTGGATCATCGACATGGATGCCATCACCTCACATGAGAACATCCACCAGGTACACTGTACATTCTCTTGCAACTCGGCCAATGTTGTCTACCTGATTGGCATGGTATATTGGGGAGACCATGCAGATGCTACGACAGTGGGTGAATGAACTCAGCTCGACAATCACCAGCAGGAGTGTTAATTTCCTAATGGGGAGCAGTTCAGTGGTCACGGGCATTCGGCATCTGATCCTTGGGTAAGCATTCTCCAAGGCGGTCTTCATGACATACGACAGCGCAGAGTCACTGAGCAGACATTGACAGGCAAGTTCCGCACACATAAGGACGGCCTTAACCGGGATTTGGGGTTCATGTCACACTACCTGTAACCCCGTTACTTGCCTGTGCTTGCAAAAGCTCATTAACTGTCTTGTCTGGAGACAATACACATTTGTTTAACCTGTGCTTAACGCTTTCTCCACTCACATTGTTTGTACCTTTCAGACTTGAATACCTGTGAAGACTCGCATTCCAACCATTATTTTGTAAATTGAGTTTGTGTCTTTATATGCCCTGTTTATGAACAGAATTCTCATTTACCTGACAAAGGAGTAGTGTTCAAAAAGCTAGTGGCTTCTGCTACCAAATAAACCTGTTGGACTTTAACCTGGTGTTGTAAGACTTCTTACTGTGTTTACCCCAGTCCAAAACCAGCATCTCCACAATATTAAATATGACACCAAGGTTGCAAACAGACTGGCTAATCTCAGACTTTGCAGAGAGAGGAAAGGAGTTGGTGTTTGAGGAACGGCGTTTGGAACAGGGACCAAAATCAATCTTCTCAAAACTGAATTGGAGGAAATTCTTCATCATCCAATACTGCCTGTTTGATATGCACTCTGATCATTTAGTGACAGTGGGGTATCAAGAAATGCAGTGGTGCATTCGAACTGGATGCTCTGAAAACCAATACCACGCCTTTTGCTGGTGTTGCCAATGAGATGCATGAAGATGAGAAATAGGAGTGTCCAAGGATTGACCCTTGGAGGACAACAGATGTAAAAGTGGTTTTCTGGCTACAGTTAGAAAGATAATAATAGAACCACACGAGTGCTCTCCCACTGAACAAGAGGAGACCCATTGGAGGAGGACAGTGTGACCAGCCAAGTCAAAGCTGAAGACAAACCGAGAACAATGAGGAGAGAAGGGAAACTGGTACACTGCAAGTTTTCTTTCAGGTTGCTCACCATCTGACCTGGAACTATATCACTGTTCCTTCACTGATGCAGGATCAAATAACATACAAATGTATAAACTAGGGGCTGGAAGTAAGCCATTTGGCCCCTCGGTCCTGCTCCACCATTCAATAAGATCATAGATGATATGTTTGTGTTGGGTTTGACATTCCTAATCTATCCCTGAAAACCTTTGGTTCCTTTAAATAAGAAGAAACTGTCTACCTTTGCCTTAAAAATATTCAGTAATCTAATTGCACTGCCTTTTGAGGCAGAAACTTCCAAAGATGCACAAATGAGGCATGGTAGCACAGAAGTTGCTATTGCTGCCCCACAGCACCAGGAACCTGCATTTAATTCTGGCCTTAGGTGATTGCTTGTGTGGAGTTTATACATTCTCCCCATGTCTGCGTGAATTTCCTCCAGGTATTCTTGTTTCCTCCCGCAGTCCAAAGATGCGCAAGTTAGGTTGTTTGGCCATGCTAAATTGCCCCTTAATATCAAAGAGATTAGTAGAGTAAATAGGTGGAGTTATGGAGATAGAATCTAGGTGGAATTTTCTCGATGGGCTGGATGGCCTCCTTCTGTACTGTAAGGGTCTATGATTCTATGAACCTTCCAGAATCAAAAGTCTCCATTCCTGTCAGAAAAGGGCAACCCCTAATTTTAAAGCCGTAGCCCCTGGTTCTGGAGGCACAAGGGGATCACATCCATCTTGACAAGACTGTTCAGGATCTTGTATACTTCAATCAACTCACCCTTCAGTCTTCTAAACACTAGTTCTAAACCCAGCCTTTCCAATATTTCCTCATAAGATAACCTGCTCATTCCAATATCAACCTAATAAACTATCTCTTAACCACCTCCAAAGTATTTACATCCTTCCTTAAAGAAGGAGACTAAAACTGCACACAATATTCGAGACACGCTCTCACCAACGCTGTGTATAACAGAAGAACAACATCTTGGGTGGGATATTTTGGCCACACACATCCCAAGACCAGGAATTCCCACCCAAAGTGAACAGATTTTTAAATAGTTTACTGAATTCTTTGTCCCACCCATCACAATTCCCGTGGTGGGAAGGCCAGAAAAACTCATCCCTTTACTTTTATGTTCAATTCCTCTTATTATAAAGGAAAGTATTCCATTGGTCTTGATCACATGGGGCATTGCATACAAACATATTGGACTCATCTTCAGGAACATTAAATCCCTCTGTCCCTTGGCATTCTGCAGTAATTGTCCATTCAAGTAACACTTGGCCTTTTTATTTTAACAAAATTAAGAATTTCACATTATGCTCCATCTGCCAGATTATTGCCCACTGGCACAACCTATCTATATCCATCTGCAAACTTCAAACTAACAGCACTGTGGATATACCTACACCACATAGCCTGCAGTGGTTGAATCACCTTGCCGAGGACAAATAGGGATGTGCAAAAAACGCTGGTCTTGCCAGTGACGTCCCCTGTGAATAACTACATATTACAAAGTCACTTGGGCCGCAGTTTGTGACTTTGATAAGATACTGTGGACAGGATGGACACCTGATTGGAAGGATTCAAACTTGGAATTCTGGAAATGATGGGAATAGGGTTGGGAGGCAACAACACATTTGAGGAGTTTGGAGAGGGAAGGGAGGCTGGAGACAGGACAGGTGTTTGCAAGGATGGGTCAATCAAGGGCTGATTTTCTGAGGAGAGGGATGATGACAGCAGATTTAATGGAGAGAGGGAAAATGCACAGAATAGAGTTTCCTTTTCAAAATAAATGAGTATGAAGCTGCAACAAATTGCTGTATTTTGCATCATACCTTTAACAAAGACATATCCACTGTGCTCCTTGTAACCAGTCTGTGTGAAGAGGCACATAGTGTAGAGACCCTCGTCTTCCTTATGGATGTGAGGGAGAGTCAGTTTGGTAGATTTTTCAGAGCATTCAATCTTTAACCACTTGGATTCCTTCAGCAAAATACCTGGAAATACAATAAATATTTAAAGCAGCAATCTTAGTCATAAATATATCCATAGACAACAATAAACCTTAACATTAATGTTTATGTTTTTAGCATAATTATTTTTCTGTTTTCCTTTTTCCTTTTAAAAGATTATTTATTACATCTCACTGTAATATAGATGTTTGCTAGAGAACCTAAACCCGATATTTCTGTTGTTCTCTTTTTCAGACGAGAGAATCCTGGTGTGATTCAAACACAAAATCTCTCTCTGATGATCAAATTGAAAGGTTGGTGTTCCCTCATCACAGTTAGCTCAGTTGTGAGTAACAGTGTGATCAACAATGTCTAGAACGTGAAGTTTACTCATGTGATATATGTATATAATGTATGTTAGGGTTTGGGGTGCGTACTGCCCCTTTAAGAGTATGGGTCAGGTAACCCCGGGGAGATTCGCTCCTCCCAGTGTGGGACCCAGGGTTATACAGTCTGGGTGAGATCTGAGTGTGGATCAGAGCACACCTACAATATACAGCTCCCACTATTCCAGTTACCCAGCCTAGCTAAATGCATAATAACACATGTTCTTACTTTTATTTTATTTCTAACTTTTTAAGGTGCTGGGCAGCAAGTAGAAAGGAGATGTTAGAAGTAGTTTTTCACTCAGAGAGTGGCGAGTGAATGGAATCGGCTGTTGTCGGTGGTGGTGGCGGTGAACTTGCTGAGGTCTTTTAAAAGACTTTTGGATGAGTACATGGGATTAAATGAGTTACAGATAGTTCTGTGGTCTAGTAAGTATGGGTATGATCAGCGCAACTTGTGGGCCTGTTTGTGTTGTAGTGTTCTACGTTCTATGTTCTATAACGTTCCACCTCTGTCACAGTGTCAGTAAATGAATTTCTTTCTGTCTTCACCAATTGTCAATATTAAACACTAACTTATCAAGTATAACGTGAGTTAAATACATAGTAACTATTCATTGTCCATCCTCAAACTAATTAGTCTTTTGATGTTTATCAAATAACTTCTTTTCATGCCAGATAATAGACAGTTTTAAAAACAGAAAATGCTGGAGACACTCAGCGGGTCAGTCAGCACTATTGAGGGAAGAAGACAGAATGAATCTTACAGGTCAATGATGTTTCATCAGGGACATTATTTCCTTTTTGGACGCATGCTCACAAAATTTTCACAAATGATTCTTGGAGAGGGAGGGAAAAATCTACAATCTTACTACCATGCACGGGTTCTCAACTGAGGTCACAAAGATGAAAGGTCACAGTTTAATCAATCTTCATTAAAGTTTTCTAAAAATTTCAGTATTGTATTTATTGAATTTGTATTTAGTTTTCAATGACTAATAACAGCATAGATAACATTGAATTGAATAGGCTGTCAATTCCAAGCATTGGATTGTGGAGGTGTCAGTGGAGGGAGGGGGAAGGGGGGAGGGGGTTTGCTGGGGCAGGGGTACACAATACCGGAATCCCCTTCTAAAGTTCCCAGGTAAAGTTTGCACACTAATTACTCAGAAGTGCAAATTTCCCCTGGACAATTTCCTGCACTGGCATCAATCTGAAAATGTGATTAAAATCACAGACTTTGGATGTTACACCAATAATTACCCACAAAACATTCAAAGAATGAAAAGATCTTCTAATTTCTGGGTAACTATTGTACCGATCCATAACATTCTCCCATGGGCCTGCCTCACCCCACTGACCCCCCACTGCCTCCAGAGATTCCTATACCCTCCTGACCCTCTCTCCCCTTCCCAACAGGCCTCCCCCTACCAAACATCTCCCTCCTACCAGGCTCACAGGACTGCCCCTCACTCCCAAGGAAATATAACCCTCTGGCTGATAGAAAATCCCAACCCATGGAATTCCCGCCCAGCCTCACCCCAAAGGGATTTCACTCCAGCCAGGCCCAAAGCTCACCCCCACCCATCCCCTGCCCAATCTGATACATTCCCATCAGGATTCAACTGGACGCTGACCGAACATACCCACCCCTTCCACTCCAACACCCAACATCCTTCCCCCACCCAGAGGTCTGGCACCCTTTGCTTTACCATGATCAGCACAGGCTTGGAGGGCCAAAGGGCCTCTTCCTGTCCTGTTATTTGCCCTTTGTTCTTGTTCAAGAAATACCAACAGAAAGCTGGTCCAATGGACGGTTTCTAATCTGTAAATCTGTGTCATAGTGGTTGTGCTACAATGAGGAAGAAAGTGTAACCTTATGTCATTTTAATTTATAATGTTCATATCATAACTTATGGAGCAGGGAAGAGACCATTCTGCCCATTGTCCCTGTGCAGGCACCTGATTAACTTTAGAGATTGTATGTTAATTATAAAGTCAATAAAATTTGAAAGTTGCAAAAGACTATCCCTATTTCAGGAAGCAATGGATTTGTCTTGTTTTTTAATTTTTAATGCCAACATGCCAACAAGGCTTCTAGGTATTTAATATGTATAAATCTCCAGGGACAGTTAAATAGAACATGCTCCGTTACAGTAAATTATCTCCACAGCAGTTAGGATTGGATAGTAAAAAATTTGATTTCAAAGAAGACAAACCATCTCTTAGCCAGCAGCAATTTCCCAGGTTGCTTGTCAATGGTGATGAAAAGGTGCAGCTCAGGGTGAGAGAATCACTCTCTTTACCAAAAGAAGGTTCAAACCCACTAACAATGTCAACATCCGGTTCAGGCTGAACGGCTGAGGACAGAAACGCAGTGATTAATTTCAATTAAGGTCACACATAAGTTAGCTATAAAAGGTACAGACTCACAGAATATTACAATGCTGAAACAGGCCCTTCAGCCCATTCAAAATTGGGATTAGGAACAGATAGTTCCTCAGTTTGGGGAGTCAAAGATGAAAGGGCCATAGAATCATATACTGCAGAAGAAGCCCTTCAGCCTACTGAATCCACATTGATACGTTAGAAATACCTGAACTCTTACCTGATCCAATCCACTAGTACTTGGCCCATAGCCCCTGAGTGTTGTGATGTGTCAGTTGTTTATCCAGGTACTCCTTAAAGGATGTGAGGCATCTCAGCTTTACCACATTCCAGTGGAGTGCAGCACATTCCAGACCATCACCATCCTCTGGGTAAATAAGTTTTTCCTCATATCCCTTCTAAACTGCCTGCTCCACAGCTTGAATCCATATCCTTTTGTGACTGACACAACCACTCTACAATAACTTAAATCCTCCATCCCAGGCAGCATCCTTGTGAATCTCCTCTGCACCCCCTCCAGTGTGATCATATCCTTCCAATAATGAGGTGACCAGAACTGCACACAATACTCCACTGTGGCCTCACCAAAGTTCTATACAACTCCAACATGATTTCCCTGCTGTTGTAATCTATATCACAATTGACAAAGGCAAGTGTGCAAAATGCCTTTTTCACCATTCAACTGATATGCCGTTCCACTTTCAGAAATCTGTGGACAAACAAGCCAAGGTCCTTTTGTTCCACAGAACTTGTTAGCTCAGGCTGTTCATTGAATACTTCCTTCTCAAATTACTTCTTCCAAAGTTGATAATATGTCACTTATCTGCCTATTTGTCCATTCCATTGATATCTTCTTGTAGCTCAAGACACTCAACCTCACTGTTAAACACCAATCTTTTTGTCATTGTCAAACTTACTAATCCTATGCTCCACACAGTCATCTATGTCATTTATATAAATGACAAACAATAGGGAGCCCAGCACAGACCCCTGTGTTACACCACTGGACACTGACCTACATTCAGTAAAGCAGCCGTCTATCTCCATCCTGTGTCTCCTACTGCTAAGCCAATTATGAATTTACCTTATCAGATCACCCAGTATCCAATATGCATTTGCCTTCTTGATAAGTCTCCCATATGGGACAATGCACTGACTCTCTGACAGGGTGTCTTACACAGGCTCTCTCCCCCTCACACATTTCCCATCTAACCTATACATCTTGAGACACTAAGGGGCAATTTTCTTTACCATGGCCAATTCACTTAACCTGCACATCTTTGGACTGTGGGAGGGAACTGAAGCACTCGGAGGAAACTCATGCAGACAGCGGAAGAACATGCAAACTCCACACAGTCACCCAAGGCCAGAATCGAATCTGGGTCCCTAGTGCTGTGTAGCAGCAGTGCCAACTATCCCTCCCCAAGCATAGGACATATGAAATAAATTACCTTTCAATGATTAGATAAACCGACAAACTGAAAATGCTAGGCTAACACAGTTAAGAAAGAAAGAACTAGTATAAGTGGACTAACTGTCTATGTGACTATAAAAATGGGTAAGGTGAGAGAAAAATAAATTAATTAATTTAAAAATGTTGCACAGTGTTAATTTATCTGACAAGAATTTGCAATGACATATAAATTGCCTTTTGTACTTTAGACTGTGATTATATAACACAAAATACGCTCAGCAATCAGGACAAAACAAATTCAAACTGAATCATAACAATCCTAGCTTTCAGGATTATAGTAATGGCCATTGATGAAAGAGTTAAATATACTTAATTTTTTTTATCCATTCGTGGGATATGGGCATTGCTGGCTGGCCAATATTTATTGCCCATTCCTAGTTGCTCTTGAGCTGAGTGCCTAGATATGCTATTTCAGAGATAACTAAGAGTAATCCACATTGCTATGGCTCTGGAGTCACATGTAGGCCAGACTGGGTAAGGATGGCAGATTTCCCTCCCTAAAGGATATGAATGAACTAGATGGGATTTTCTAGCAATTGACAATGCTTCAAGATCATCATAGATTCTTAATTCCAGTTTCTTTTCATTATTGAATTCAAATTCTACCATTTGCAGTGGTGGGGATTGAAGCCGGGTCCCCAGAACATTCACTGAGTTTCTGGATTAATAGTCTGGGGATAATACCAGTAGGCTATCGTCTCCCCCCACTGAAGGGAAAAAATTCCGTTGGTTACTTACATTCCAGCTTGAGAGAGTCACCTCCTGAATCTGAGCCTTCCTGCCCTGTGAATGATCAAAAACACACAAACTGAAGGATTTTTGGTAAATATATAGATATCGACCCTGAACCTGCTGCCAAACTAATGGTGAGGGTAAAGGCTCAATATTAATTATGTATAAATATCACAGGCATTTTCATGTGGAAATCAAAAAGTTGCTGTTTGACTTTTGTCTTTTCAACAACAGCCTTGCTTAATGACAATTCACTGACTGCTTCCTTATTGAATTGCATTGAACAGCGTAAATATCCCTGTATTTGCACAGTAGATTTGAATTAACTTACAAACGAAAGTTAAATTAAGGAATGTCAAGTCTAACCACTCTTGTAACAATATTATAATTGTTAATTACTACAAGTCAACCTCTCTGGCACTGAAAATTAACAATTGTTACTGTACAATCTTGTTCTTTTGGATTTTAATTGTTGGTAAGGATTTTTAAAACATTTTAAAATAAGTAAATCTTTTTATATTTTCTGTATATTTTATCTCCTTTAATCCAATCTTTCCTTCCTTCTTTATTTCTCTTTCTGTACCTGATTTGATATTAATTCATCCACTGTAATTTACAATTTCTTCACAGAAAAACCGTCTGAGCGTTTTTGGTTTCACAATCCTTCAGTTTGATTAGTTCAGGACAGTAACAATCATTTGTCTCATTCACTCAGATCCAAGAGGCTCTGAAGATTGTGCCATTCTGTTTCAATCTGGCATGTCCAACAATTCATCAAACAAAAATATGAAAGCAATTAAAAACACACGGGCAAGTCAAATATGTGGGTGTAATGATCACTGGACTTTATAAGATATTGATGTTTTAAACTGTTACTTCTAATTTAAGATAAAATAGAATATCCAGAAATGGAGGGAGGGGGTGAGGGGATGGTGTAAAATTACACTGAGCTTTGCCCAGTAAAAGCTCCACGTCATTTTATTGCTGTACGAAGGAGAAGACAACTCGCCTCGCTTTGTGCAAATGAACAGGGTCATTCTGGGTAAAAGATTTTGGGGGAAGAAGATCCTAACAGATGCTGCTGTGCCAAATAGAAGAATAGGATAAAAACCAAGCAGGATGCTGGTAAGGATGGAACCCATCTTTGATAAAAGTTGGTGAAGAGTGAAAGACTAAGAATCATCAGAGGGGATGTTGCAATGTGAAAGGTTTAAACGAAGGAGGGCTTTGTTTAAAAAATGCTGGAAGATTGACCTTGATGAAGCAGACAGAAGACAGTTATGAGGAATTGAACTTTAAACCCAAGGCTGCTATAATGTTTAAACATGATGTTTTCAGTTGTATTAAGAAATTAAGGGGATAACGTTTCTGTAATTTAGTGTATTACTTGCTTGCTAATTATTGTTCAGTTGATGGATTTTACGACTGCTATTCACACCTACCCTGGACCAATGTTTCCATCCTTTACTATTCTTGCCTGTTTGCTTTTAGTTCCCTGACATCTTTGTAATTTAAAACCTTCCTGTAACCCAACTTTGTCCTTTCTCCTTTCTCCACCCACCCCCCTCTCTTCACTCCCCCACCCCATACTCCACCCCCCCCCCACACACACACACAAACACACTCACAAACACACACACACACATTTATAGTATAAAACCCATCATATTTTCCTTGGTTCAGTTTCATAGAAAAAATTCTTAACTCTGTTTTCCTCTCCAAAGATCAAAGAACAAAGAACAAAACAGCACGGGAAACAGGCCCTTCAGCCCAACGAGCCCGCGCCGCCACCTCGACGTTCCCATCTCTACCCGCGATCCATGTCCATGTTTATAGATCTATGGATTAAAAGCCAAATCTGAGACAATTTAGGGAGAATTTGTTTTGCCAATTAGCCTAAGAGCACATCTTTGGGATGTGAGAGGAAACCGGAGCTGATTTTTCTCGTAGTTTTTGTTTTTATTCCAGATTGCCAGCATCTTCAGTATTTTGCTTTTATTTTATTATTGATTTTAGGTGATTTGTTACAATAAAAGTCTTAAAATGTAAAATTTTGTTAGTTTTTTGCATAGATCACCAGAAAGTTTATGACCATCTGACAGAAGTGATTTAACATTACAGCAGCCTTGAGTTTAGAATTCAATCCCTCATGTCTGCACCAAATTGTCTTCTCTCTGCTTCATCAAGGTCAATCTTCAGCATCTTTTTAAATAAAGCCCTCCTTCACTCAAACTTTGAATTTAGCCAATCAATTTGAATCATGCATTTAGATACCACAAACCTATTAAATTTAAATCTAATGGTTTTGACAACTTCAGACCAATCCTATTGTGGGAAATATTGATATATCATCATGGATATAAAAGAAGGGGGCAGTGGGACAAACAGATAGAGCAACCATCATCCTCCAGAACTAACAGATCACAGGTCTCAACTCTTTCTCTTAGATGGTACTGTTTTACCCTGATAGTTAGTTACTCTGAAAGAGTTAGAAGGAAAAAAATCCCTTCTAACTCCAGAGGAACTATCTAAACTCCAAGCCCCTCCTGGTCTGGTTTCGCACTCTGAGCCCAAT
This sequence comes from Sphyrna mokarran, assembly GCA_024679065.1. NCBI lineage: Eukaryota > Metazoa > Chordata > Chondrichthyes > Carcharhiniformes > Carcharhinidae > Sphyrna > Sphyrna mokarran. The sequence continues at coordinate 3,293,201 of JAGIQG010000024.1, forward strand.
CACCTCTCCAGCTCCAATCTGACCCCCTCTCTCCCCACCAAGTTCTATGACTCCAACCCCCTACCCCACTCCATTTCCCTTCCAACCCTCCCTCCTGGTCCAATATCCACACACTCCTCCAATTCCTCCACTCCCCAAATCACTTCCCAGTGCTCCCTTGTCCCTTTCAGCATCTGCTTTATGGCAGCTCCTACTGTAAATAGGGAGTGTTCTTTACCTCTCTATGCCCTAATTATTCTGCACTGACTTTGCCTGGGGCGTGCTTCAAGGCTGGGTGCAACAGGAGCTGTACAATTACAGCGAAGGTAAGTTTGTCGAGAGTGACAATCTGACAGAGATTGTCACTCTGTGGAAGGCACAGGCTATACTATTCATTTACTAAGTGCAGCAAAGTCTGCAAAGATATCAGCAGCAGTTCAAACATGCGAGGGAAAGCTGCAGAAATGCAAAATACTTTACATCTAATATATTGTTTTTGGTTTCGTTTCGCTTTTCTAGTTTTGTTTTCAATTTCCTGCCTTTTCACTATAACATGTGGAATGTACATCATACACATTTAGTAATTTCTGATGAGATAGTTCTGTAAGAGGCAGAATCACACCAGGAAACAAAACACAATAAATTCACAAGTGACTACACGGTGCTTCAAAATACTGGCGACATTAGGTGGAGAATTGCCAATTTCCCTGCGGTAAAATTTACTGTTTTCATCAAGGAAGTTTCAAGAAATTAGGGATCTTTGGGGAGAGTTCCTCTGGAACTGAGACAAGATTGGACAGGAAGTTTTAGCTGAAAGATTGATTGAGTATTATTGCAAAGTTGGGGAAAGTGATTGTAGATTGATCAATAGGAAGTTAGAATTTCATCTTTGTAAAATTATAAAATTATAAACTGCAAGTACACAGAGAGCCCAAACTGAAATATTTGAGTTGAAAGGTCAAGCGGCAGTTTTACCAAGACAACAAGCTTGTGAATTTTCTTGAATTTAGCCAATCAATTTGAATCAGGCACTTAGATACCAAAAACCTATTAAAATTATATCTGATGGTTTTGACAACATAGGACCAATCCAATTGTAGGAAATATTGATATGTCATCATGGATATAAAAGGAGGGGGCAGTGGGACAAACAGGGAGAACAGCTGCCACCTGTCAGAGCTAACACCTCACAGCTCTCTGTTCTTAACTCTTTGTGTGAGAGAGTGAATCACTGGCTCTTGTAGCTTCATCTCCGTCTCAGGGAAATCACAATCTTGATAGCCAAAGAAGAACATAGAACATAGAACATTACAGCGCAGAACAGGCCCTTCGGCCTTCGATGTTGCGCCGATCATTACAAAAAAGCAATGACCCTCCAAACTAAACCATTCCCTTCTCTTCCATAAACTTATCAACTAACCTCTTAAACGCCACCAAACTTGGCGCATCTACAACTGCCGCAGGCAGGGCATTCCACTCCCTAACCACCCTCTGGGTAAAGAACCTACCTCTGATATCGTCCTATAACTATCACCCCTTAATTTAAAGCTGTGTCCCCTCGTGCTAGCTTTCTCCATCCTAGGGAAAAGGCTATCACTGTCCACCCTATCTAAACCTCTAATCATCTTACATGTTTTGATAAGGTCTCCTCTTAGCTGCCTCCTTTCTAACGAAAACAACCTCAAATCCCTCAGCCTCTCCTCATAAGACCTGCCCTCCATACAGGCAACATCCTGGTAAACCTCCTCTGTACCCTCTCCAATGCCTCCACATCTTTCTTATAATGTGGAGACCAGAACTGCACACAATACTCCAAGTGCGGCTGCACTAGAGTTTTGTACAGTTGCAACATAACGTTGCGGCTCCGAAATTCAATCCCTCTACCAATAAAAGCTAAGACTCCATATGCCTTCTTAACAACCTTCTCGACTTGACTGCCTACTTTCAGGGATCTATGCACATATACACCAAGATCCCTCTGTTCATCAACACTATTAAGAATCCTACAATTAGCCCTATACTCTACACATTTATTATTCCTGCCAAAGTGCATTACCTCACACTTTTCCACATTAAAATCCATTTGCCACCTCTCGGCCCAGCTCTGCAACTTGTCCAAGTCCCTCTGCAAACTATAACACCCCTCTTCACTATCTACCACTCCAACGACTTTAGTGTCATCTGCAAATTTACTAATCCATCCTTCAATATCCTCATCCAGATCATTTATAAAAATTACAAACAGCAGGGGCCCCAAAACAGACCCCTGAGGTACACCACTTGTCACCGAACTCCACGATGAATATCTCCCATCAACCACCACCCTCTGTCTTCTATCTGCTAGCCAATTCCTAACCCAATTAGCTAAATCACCCTCTATCCCATACATTGCATTTTCTGCAGAAGTCTTCCATGGGCCACCTTATCAAACGCCTTACTAAAGTCCATATATACCACATCAACCGTCTTACCCCCATCCACCTCTTTAGTCACTTTTTCAAAAAACTCAATGAGGTTAGTAAGGCACGACCTACCCTTCACAAAACCATGCTGACTATCCCCAATCAATTCATTTATCTCTAAATAACTATAAATCCTATCCCTAATAATTCTCTCCAATACTTTGCCCACAACAGAAGTAAGACTTACTGGCCTATAATTTCCTGGAAGGTCTCTCTTCCCCTTCTTGAACAATGGGACCACATTCGCTATCCTCCAGTCTTCCGGAACCATACCCGTAACCAACGACGACCTGAAGATCAGAGCCAGAGTCTCTGCAATCGCCTCTCTCGCCTCCCAGAGAATCCTAGGGTAAATCCCGTACGGCCCAGGGGACTTATCCAACTTCAAACCCTCAAGAATATCTAGCACATCCTCCCTATCTACTTCAATACTTTCCAGTTTGCAACCGTGTACCTCAGTGTTCTCCACAACTACATTTACATCTCCCTGTGTGAATACCGAAGAGAAATATTTATTCAGTGCCTCTCCAATCTCTTCAGGCTCCACGCACAACTTCCCACTGCTGTCTATGACTGGCCTTAATCTTGCCCTAACCAATCTTCTACTCTTAACATATCTAAAGAAAGCTTTAGGATTCTCCTTTATCCTATCAGCCAAAGTCTTCTCATGTCCCCTCTTAGCTCTCCTCAATTCACTCTTTAGCTCCCTCCTGGCTAATCTATAGCCATCCATTGCACTAACCGAGCCTTCAAGCCTCATCCTGACATAAGCCTCCTTTTGCCTTTTAACCAGCAAATCAACTTTTTTCGTACACCAAGGTTCTCTTACTCGACCATTTCCTCCTTGCCTGACAGGGACATACTTATCAAGGACTCGCAGCAGTTGCTCCTTGAATAAGCTCCACATTTCAGATGTTCCCAGTTCCTGTAGTTTCCTAGTCCAATCTATGCATCCTAATTCTCTCCTTATGGCCTCATAATTACCCTTACCCCAGCTATAACTACTGCCCCCAGCTTCATGCCTATCCCTATCCATCACTAAGGTGAACGTAACCGAATTGTGGTCACTATCACCAAAATGTTCACTAACTTCCAAGCCTATCACCTGGTCTGGCTCATTGGATTTGGTGCTGGGCAATGTAGCCTCACCTCTAGTTGGCCTATCTACATACTGAGTCAAAAAACCTTCCTGCACACTTTGTATGAAAACTGACCCCTCTAACGAGCTAGAGCTATAGCTATTCCAATCAATATTAGTAAATTGATCTGAAAGAAGTTCCAGAGAGAAGAATCATCAGAGAAAGCTCATAATATTCCAAAGACACAAAACCTGGTTGTAATTTAGAGACTGACTAAATTCTATTTTGTTAATGAGTAGGAATTGTATTTGTTTGAACAGCATTCTATTAGAATCTTGTTTTGTTTGGGAATAGTTAACAGTTAAAAGAGATTTATTTACAATTAATTTGCTCACAGGTAGTGTGATAAATAAATTGTCGTGTGTTGATTTTAGAGTGAGTGTCAGGAATTTATTTTTATTTAATCACTAGAAGTTGCTGAAGAGCAGATAACACCACTTATCACACACTTGTTACAGACTACAGGGCGAGGTATTCCTCTTTGGCTGTTTCAGTGTTAGTTTCACAGGGATCAACCTCCACTCTATAACAGTGTTGTAAATCTGAAGAAAACAGCTGCCAATCTTTGGTGCAGAATCTACATTGATATATCTGACAGTAATACCAGTCCAGCTCAGAATTGGCAAAAATAAGAAGAATTCTCATAAAGGGTCTCAAATAATTTTGTTTTATGCTGGGGCAGTATGAATTGGGCCAGTGCAGAACCAGCTTTAATCATTTGTTTTGAATGTAAACTATGCAGTAACCTGTGGAGCTCTCCATCAGGAACAATTTCATTCAGAGTGATATTGAGCCTGCATTTTCTCAAACTGTTCATGTTGGGCTGGGGGACGGAAAGGTTGGAAAAACAAAGTGGGAAAGTGTTGGCTAACATACCCCACATCTCCCTGCTGCTGTCTTAATTTTCCAAAAGTAGGAGAGATGGCAGCTGCCCACTGAGAACTCAACTGAACCATGTAAATGTTCAGGTAAGGTGCCCTCTCCCTGCCTCTGCAGATATTTTCCCAAGTCAGGGGGTCTACGGCTATATTGGGGACCATTCAGTGAAACCTATTGGCAGTTAGCTTTGGTGGAGGGAGGAGGAGTGGTTGGATGACATCGTGTTTGGGGGGTAACCCATGGCCTAAGGAAGGGGTCCATGACAACAATGGCTGCTGGCATGGCCATGATCCTGTATTCCCTGATCACCCATCCATCCTGATCGTTTAGTTGCCAAGGCCTCAGCTCCTTCACTGAGTCACCAGCCTTGGAGGGTGCCCAGCCATTTATACACCCTCACATTGCAGCTGAAACTTCAGATTGGCCAGCATGGCTGCTGAGGGCTGGCCCTCTGATTGGTCCAGCAGCTTTTGGGGTCAGGCCAGTTTCCTTGATAGGATTGGCAACCCTGATGTTGGCTATTTAACTGGTTGCCTTTGGGAATATGCCTCGCTTGTCTTGTCAACAGTTGAACTGGGATTGCCTCTTGATCTCAGCCCCTACAGTGGGACCTCAGCCATCCCATCTTCACAACTGAACGTGAAGGTATAACATTCTGCTGCACCATTCCCCATCTTTGATAAAGCCAACAAGCAATTTAACATCAGCCACCCAGCATCCATTCACAGCAGATACTGAGCAATACAGTGAGAGATAGAAACAAAATCACAGATAAAGGGGAGCTGGTGAGGCATGCTGAGTTCTTACTGATCACACAAGTTTCTGATAAACAACGGCTAAAAATCTCTCTAACAGACCGAGGAACACAAATTCACATCATTTGAATTGGACAATTTGAAAATTTATTTTGCCAAAAACTTGAGTAAAAATCTAGACAAATTATTGTTAGGTGCACGGATAGTCTGTCAGATTCTATTCCCTTATTACTCTGAAAGATCTTTAGATTTTGCCACTGAGTTGAAATTACTGAAACTGCTCATTGACAAACAGGCAAGACTTACTGTTCACAATGACTGTCGCGTATGATGATGCTTCTCCGTGAGTATTGGTAGCTACTGCAGAATATTCACCAGAGTCCTCTGGGCTGCATCTGGTGAGAAAATAGGTCTATTTATTTGTAGTTCACAGTGCTTATTGGCTTCTAAACGGATTATTAATTATTGTCAGAATCTAACAACTTGCTGAAGTATTCTGTTTTGTTTATAACATCTGTCCATTGTGATAAACTCATTGTAAATTGTTACAAGACTGGCCATCAAAAAGCTGGTCCAATCAGAGATCATTTGAAAATCATTACTGAAAAATTCCAGGAACTCTGCTGCACCTCTGGAAGTTCATTGGCTGCAAGACTTTTCCTCCTGGTACCCACTTAGCCTGATCCTATCCCAAATCCTACACAAACCCCGTGAAAAGACACTGGGATAAATACTTGTGTTGGTAATGGCACAATCAGCTATCCAGCCTCATGGAGCAAGCGGGTTTTCAGGGTCACACCTCACTAATCTGGTTTAATTCTTCATTGCTGTCTCATTCAGGTTGTGGAGTCTAGGTGCTGTAAGTAGCGAATGATCAGTTCACATTTCTAGCAAATCTGCGCAAAAAATACCTGTGATGTAGAGATGCCAGCGTTGGACTGGGGTGAACGCAATAAGAAGTCTGACAACACCAGGTTTAAGTCCAGCCGATTTATTATCAAAACCAATTACTATCAAATAAATTGGTTGGACTTAAACCTGTTGTTGTCAGGCTTCTTACAAAAAATATCTGAGCAGAAAGGTCCAGGAAGAAGTCTGATGTCGGAAGTTCCGCTCCATTCAATTCTGAGCTCACTGATCTGAGACCCATTATAGTGGGATGTTTCCACTAGTAGGAGAGACAGAACTCAAGAGCACAACCACAGAGTGAAGGGATGCTACACTAAAACATAGATGAGGAGGAATCTCTTCAACCGGAAAGTGATGAATCTGTGGCCAGATCATTGAATGTCTTTAAGACAGAGAAAGATAGGCTCTTGATTAATAAAGGGCTCAGGGTTATTGAGGAAAAGGCAGGAGAATGGGGATTAGAATCATATCAGTCATGATTGAATGATGGGATAGACACGATGAGACAAATGGCTTAAATCTGCTCCTATATCTTATGGTCTAAAACAATTAAAAACTATGATGTGGAGATGCGGGTGTTGGATTGGGGTGGGCACAGTAAGAAATCTCACAAAACCTGGTTAAAGTCCAACAGGTTTATTTGGTATTACAAGCTTTCAGAACACTGATGAAGGAGCAGACTACGAAAGCTCATGATACTAAATAAACCTGTTGGACTTTAACCAGTTAAAAACGATGATGTGGTTTTCTTCTTTCTCACTATCCCAAAGCAGTTATCCATAGCATGAGCAAGTCCTACTTTACATTTCCATTGGATTATATGTCAAAGACATTGTTACAAATCATAGCTCACTTTGTGCTTTAACAAACACTCAAGGATAGAAATTACTCTGTGTTCTATTTTTAATTGGGAAATATATTCAAATGCAATGTCTGCATTTGCTATTACCACAAAGATTACAGCCTCACTTATCCCCACCAAGGTCAACAGGCCTTCCCATTATAGAATCCCTACAATGCAGAAGGAGGCCATTCAGCCCATTGAGCCTGCACCGACAACAATCCTGCCCAAGTCCTTTCCCTGTAATCCCACGGATTTGCCCTGCTAGTCCCACTAACACTAAGGGACAATTGAGCATGGCTAATCCATCTAACCTGCACATTGTTGGGAGTGTGGGAGGAAATTGGACCACCTGAAGGAAACCCATGCAGATACGATTAGAATGTGCAAACAGATAGTCACCTGAGGCTGAAATTGAACCTGGGTCCCTGGCACTGTGGGGCAGTAGTACCAACCACTGTGCTGCCCATTATCCACCCAACAAGCACTCTGATTCCCATTGTGGGTGAGGCGATAAAATTCTGGCGTTGGTAATTGTAAATACATTTTACTGCAAATAATTCTAAATGAAAACAGTAAATATTCTATTCCAGGTTGAGGGTCATTAAGAAAGCTGACGATTAAAATATAAAGGTCAGTCATCATTATTTTTCATTTTTTTAATTAGTTTCATATATATAGTTGTATGCAAAATAAGCAATAATTACCATAGATTCTCAAAAGCAAAGATATCTTACCTACGAATTTCAAGAATCTGTAAACCAATTTTATTCTCAATTATGTATTTGCCTGGAACATTTTCTGGTTGAATCAAAGCTCCATCCTTGTACCTGAAAGAATGATGATTGATTTATTAAAATCCATACACAGGAACTCTGTGAAGCAAAACTTTACTTTTGGCAAAATATGACAACTCATTGTCTCTTTAAATTCAATATAGAGGGAATGTATGACATCCTGCTAGTTCTGTCCAGCGGTAGGTTGATGAGACTTGGTTGTCATGGGGAAAGGGGGCCCAGGTCAAGTCCTATCAATATCCACATGTTAGGTTTAACACCTGAGAACAAAAGGAAGAGCAGGTGGCTTTGCAAAGGATAGACATAGTATGCGGCATTCCCTGCTGCTGACTGGAATGGAGATTGTGGGAGGGCGGGTGATTCTGTCAGCATACCTGTTTGTGAATAGAACTCTCACTTACCTGATGAAGGAACAGCGCTCCAAAAGCTAGTGGCTTGTGCTACCAAATAAACCTGTTGGGCTTTAACCTGGTGTTGTGAGACTTCTTACTGTGTTTACCCCGGTCCAATGCTGGCATCTCCACATCATGTCCTTCTGTAAAAGCCACAGCTTTCCAGTCGCGCTGCTCAGCATGAATTACCAGCCTCTGATTCCCTGCACATTAACAAAATTCCACCCAGTGTGTGTGTGTGCGGGAAATACTCAACAGGTCAGGTGGCATCTGTGCAAAGAGGAACAAGTTAATCTTTCTTATATGAAAGGTCACACACCAAAAACATGAACTCCACAGATACTGCCAGATCTGCTGATTATTTCCAGAATTTTCCATGATATTAAAATTAAGATGAGAATCTGTTATGTAATGCTGGCTCTTCCTAAGTATTCCATCATCGACCTAGAGTATTCTCAGATAATGTCTCTTATACTTAGTATTAATAGCAATCAGATTATATTCCAGAGCTCTTGGATTTTGTGAGGTTGCAATGTTGTTTTAATTTTTTGTACCATTTGATCTGAGGAGAAGGTGCTCCCTGGATAACGCAGGAAAGACTAACACTCATCTTCTCCCACACTGTGTGGTGTCTCAGTCCAAGGACAAAATCAGGCGCGTGTGCAGCAAGCTCTGTAGCCAATTGTCTATCCTCTTCTGCTCTTCTCTCTGCCTGAAACAACATAACTATTGTCAACACGATTTTCTTAGGCCTTGAGATTACACTGTGTAAAGAATACATAGGAATAGACAACATATTTATCTGTAGGACTTTTATCCACTAACTTTAAATGCTAACACTTTCCACATGAAATAATTCTACTTCCATTGAAATAGCAGAAGACATACACATATGCATTGTCAGTTTGGGGACATGCATTCAATTCTCACTTCAAGTTGTGACTGTGTATCTCAGAGTCACAACTTTAGCTAAAATTTTCCATCCTCCGATGGTGCTAAAAGTGAATGGAATTTTGGGGGGAATGCCAAATTTTCCATTCTCACTTGCAGCAAGTCCTGCCACGTACAAAACTGGAGAATCCTCCCTTTAAGTGAAACACTGGTTCCAATGGGAATCAACGTCAAAATTGTAATTAAGTTCGTCTTTATCAGAAAAAAAATTAAAACATTATATCCTCTAAGTTGAAATATTTTACACTCTGAAATTCCTACATTGATAAATGAAATAATTTTTAAAATAAAATGAGTTTAAAAAAACTCAGAATGGATCCTACTTCCCAAATCCCCACTCTCTAATCCTGCTGATTAATGCGGATTCTCCACCACCTCCCTGATGGGGCAGCATGGTAGCACTGTGGTTAGCACTGCTGACTCACAGCTCCAGGAAGCTGGGTTTGATTCCTGGCTTGGGTTACTGTTTGTGTGCAGTCTGCACAGTCTCCCCATGTCAGTGTGAGTTTCCTCTGTGTGCTCCGGTTTCCTCCCACAGATTAAAGATGTGAGGGTTAGGTGCATTGGCCATGCTAAATTCTCCTTCAGTGTACCCGAATAGAAGACAGAGTGTGATGACTATGGGATTTTCACAGTAACTTCATTGCGTTGTTAATGTGAGCTGACCTATGATACTAAATAAATTTTATTTTACTTTGACCTTCCCGACCCAGCTGAACCCACTCCTCACCTATCCTTTTACCTCTCTCTTCCCTCCCTCTGCTGGACCCGAGTTCCTGTCGGAGGATCCATATCCAATCCAAAGCTAGAGCTTTGATGTGGGTGTGAGTCCTGATGGTGCAGACCTCCTTGGGCTGGGGTTTTTACAAAGGATTGTGTTTTTTAAAAACATAGCCCTGACTTAGAGCTTTTCGCCCTGATCCCTCATTGGAAGAGGCATTAAAAAGAATGTGGATTGTAACTTCTCCAGATTGGCACTTCAGCATCATCCAGACCTGAATGATGTCCATAACGGTGGAACTCCAGCTTTGGACCAAATCTAGATCTTCAATGGGAATCCAAGTCCAAGATAGGGAGGAGGCAAGGAAGTGAGTCAGAGAGTGCAAGGTTTAGCTAAAGGGTGTTCAGAGAGTAGGGGAGGCCACAATGCAGGGAGGGGAGAGATCACAATTTGAGGGTCGGGGGGGAGATTACAGGGAGCAAGGGAAGCCCTTCCAAAATGTTGCCAAATGGGTCGCATGGGGAACAGCATTAAAACTCATCTCCCTGGGAGATTGTGTAGCTTACCAACGTCAAAATTAAACAAAGTTAACATGGCATTGTGAAATAAGGACACTCCGTAGTCATAAACTGGAACAATCTCATGGATTGTGTGAATTTTCAGGGTTCCGGAAATCTAGAATTTTACCAAAATCTGAATTTAAGGACCTTGAATTTCCCGAGTGATTGGATGAAGTGGCAACCAACTTGGACAGAAATCATTAGAGGAGAACCTGTCCTATTAGTTATCTATCCAATTTTGTGATACATTAGAGTTTGGTGTGGGGGCTGAGGAGGTCAATGTTCATATCTGCAATCTGATATCTGACTGGTAGCTTTTACCAATCTCTGCAGTTCTCAGCAGTCCTGCCTCAGGCCCTCTGTAGGCCAATGAAGGACAATTGCCAGTGATTCGAAGTGCTGAGACTGCTTCTTTACAGAAATTGTAGGAAAAGTATATTTATAAAGAAAAGGACATTTTTCTCCTGTGAGATTTTTTAAAGTTTATTTATTAGTCACAAGTAGGTTTACATTAACATTGCAATGAATTTACTGTGAAAATCCCCTAGTTGCCACAATTTGGCGCCTGTTCAGGTACACTGAGGGAGAATTTAGCACGGCCAATGCACCTAACCAGCATGATTTTTGGATTGTGGGAAGAAACTGGAGCACCTGGAGGGAACCCGCAGAGACATGGGGAGAATGTACAAACTCCGTACAGACAGTGACTCATGGTCAGAATTGAACCCGGGACCCTGGTCTGTGAGGCTGCAGTGCTAACTTCTGTGTCACCATGCAAAACCAGACTTCACTGCTGCAAACTCAAACTGCTGGTCATTCCTGCCAACCCTTACCCTCTCTAAAAGACATGCAACCATGCTATATGAGCCTGGAGTCCGGGGTCACTGTATCTGTGTGAAATCTCAGTAATGTGTCTGAGCATTGTATGTTCCAGAGCACTGGAAATTCTACTCTATCACTAGGGCAACACTTGAGCTTTGTAGAGCACTTTGCACAGTGAGTGTAGAACTTGTGACATGCTGTAACTGAAGGCCACAGAGGATATAGTTAATCTTAAAACAGCTGAAACGAAAAGAACATTATTTATCCTTGTTCTTTGGATAATTCCTGACCTTCACCATCCATTTGACTCCATTCTCTTATACTGAATCATAAAGGAATTAAAATGATGAATATACCATAATGTACATACATTGAATTGTACCATAACTCAATTATAGTCCATGAATATAACTCAAATTCTATCCCATGCCTGTGCACCAGTATCCTCACAGTTATCTCTGTTACCTTTTCATGTATAGCTTTGTGATCAGCCTTTGTTAGCAACAGTTTCTGTGATTTGTAGTAGTTTTCATCCACCTTTTTCATGTCGTTTCCAAATAAGACTTGTTTTAATGGTTCCTTTTCTCTTCTTCCATACTGTCTGTTTTTTTCAGCCCTGTACAAAGGACATTCTAAAATCACTTTTTTTTGTTCTTACAAGAAATGGAAACAAATTTTTTTTAAAACTTCATTCCAATCCAATCAAGTCAAATTAAAGCCAATTCAGAGTCCCAACAAGTCCCGATCCAAGCTGACAAGACAAGCCTCTCACCTCCTAGCTTGAGCTTGATCTACAGGATCCAAGCTGATTGGAGTAGGCATAGCTCCTCCTCCAAGGCTTGATCTCATTTGCACCTTAGCCAAAAGGCCGAGATGCTGCTTTAAAATATTGCTTCAAATGAAGCTGAAATGTAACCGAATGACTTCAACCAAACACAGCGTGTTGATACTACACTTGATCTTAACCAAAAGGCCAATGGAAACAACTCAATTCCCTTCATCCTAGGGTCTTGCTAAAGGCCTAAAATCCAATGCTTTGGCCAAAAGTTTGATTACCCCCTCCCCCATATGCTCCCTCGCGATGGCTCAGTGTATATTATCCAATGTGACATGTCCTGAGGTAGTTTTCCACATTAAAGGTGCTATATAAATGCAAATTTTTGTTGCTGGTCCACAGTTGTTCTTGACAATGTGGAATTATTGTTGTTCATTCACAGGACGTGGGTGTCACTGATAAGACCAGTATTTATTTCCCATCCCTAGTTGCCTTTGGGAAGTGGTGAAGTGGCCTCTTGACATACAATGGAGTGGTGTGCCCAGTCAATTCAGAGAACAGTTAGAGTCAACCGTAATGCCATACTGTATGAAATTAACCAATCTGACTGCACAGAGAGGCCCAGCATTTAACAGAATCCCTTCTACTGAACAACTGTAGACAGGAGAAATCGAGGCAGCGCCACCTTGGCAATGGCAGGAAACAAAATCAAAGGGATTCAGAGACTCAGTCGTCTAGATGCTGCTGACACCATCTTATTTTTTATGTGATGATCAGAGGATAAGAAGCAGTGTGTTCAGTGGGGACAATAAGGTCAGTGTCTCAGCTTGAGTCACAGGAAAACCAGTTTGAGATTCCAATTGTTTTGTGTGACTTGGTGTCAAACTCTGCTTCACATTCTTATTGAACAATGCCTCAGGATGTTTCATCAAATGAAAGTTATTACATAAGTACAAGTTATTGTTAAAAGCCAGAGGGTATGTATACAAATTTGCTAACTTTGTGCCTGCTCAAAGCACTGCTTACGCTGAACTCAACGGAGGAGAATTTATAGCAAAGACATTCCAATGAGTCATAAAATCCACAGAGGAAGATGATATGTTGCTAATAATTTAAAGCATGGCATAGACCCAATTTTAGCTACAGAATAAAACATATTTTAGATTCATTAGAGATTAGTAGACAGACCAAGCACATAGAAATAGGTAATAAGCAATTGAAATGACAGCTGAAGAAATGAGACAGCTGCTCAGTCTATCAATGAAGTACTGGGCTTCCCTCATGTAACTGCAGTTTAGGTTTGCTGGAAATCCTAATATGTTAAATAAATCAACTAACATTTTTTACTAAATTATCTCTTTCTAACACCCTTGCTACAGCCAATACCGTGGTGCTCCCAAAGCTTTTGATTACTTTAATAAATAATCTCCCTCTCTTTGGCTCAGTCTTGTCCTCTCAGGCGCCTGGAGTGTTTTTCTACTTCAAAGGCGCTACTTGAATGCAAGTTTTATTGTTGCAATTGGCATTTTTTTTCATTCATGGGACTCTTGAAACAAAGATACCACTGCAATAACAGTGCGTTGCTGCTCTGCTATTTACTTGACATGATAGGCACAGCTGACATAGCAGAAAATCTCTAGAGAGAGAAAGACTATTTGCAATGTGCTAATTCTACAATCAAACTATCCCCAGAGGATGATGTACTTCTGAATGAATCCAGTGTGTGGGATATCAACCCATGCTTATAAATCAGAATACATTCCATTCTGGAGACACTTTACATTAAAAGTCCAATATCCATTAACCATTTGCATCACAGCATAAAAGCAAACTAGGACTTAAGATCAAATTCAACTGAAGGAAGTTTCCTTAAGAAAGTATATTATGGGTTTGTAAGAATGATTCATTTTGTAAGGGATAATAATATTCTCCCATTGTATTTTTTGACTCAGTTAAAAATCAAGTTTGCACAAAGTGAGATGTTAAGATCAGTATATCTTTGAACAAAACACTGGGGGTAATTTTATCTGAATGACCACAGATAGAAAGTGACAATGCCAAATCAATGGAAAGTAAAAGAGGACTTAAGAAAAATAACGAGTGAATTATTTACAGATTCCATTCATACTTTGAAATGAAATTAAGGAGAGAGCATCAAAATACGACCATCATTGTTACTGTAACACGTTTCATAGCAGATAAAGCAAGAAATAACTTTAGATCTAATTTTGCATTAGATGTAATAGTGAAGCCAATTGTGCTTGCTGTTATTGACATGTAATGCAAACAATAACTTCCACTCATCACTTATTAAAAGTGTGAATCAGGATGTTAGTGCCCAAGATTCCCTACAAAAGTGACATGGGAATGCTAATTCACCATTGGTATACACAAAATTGCTTTTCCTAGATGTTTCACACACACACACACACACACACACACACACACACACACACACACTCTATATATATACTTTTTATTAATTCATGAGATGTTAGTGTCACTGGCTGGGTCAGCGTTCATTGCCCATCCCCAAAGGCATTTAAAAGTCAATCACTTTGCTTTGAGCACATGTAGGCCAGACCGATAAGGACGGCAGATTTCCTTCCCTAAAGTACATTAGTGAACCCAGATGGTTTTTTACAACAATCGACAATAACTTCATAGTCATCAGTAAGACTTTTAATTCCAGATTTTAATTGAATTTAAATTTCACCAACTGCTGTGGGATTCCAACTAGGTCCCCCAAAACATTACGCTGAGTGTCTAGATTACTAGTCCAGTGACAATATCACTATGCCCTGAACTCATAAGAAAATGTTAAAACTTCTTCATTCCAGTGCAAATAATTTTTTATCAGACTAAGTTATAACTATTACCATACAGACACTTCAAACTGAAGAGTTAACTTTACCAAGTAATTCATTTTTACTTTTTCTTTCTACTCCTGTTATTTATTTGCCTTAATTCCATCTTCTTTTGCTCCCTTCGTTTTGATTTTTGTACCTGATTGATATTGAGTTATTTGTTCAAGTTCATAATTCCCAGTGCAGAGATTTTTTTGCACCATTACAAGAAGATAATAAAATATCACAATTATAACATCTTATGGATAAAATTTGCAAAACAGTTTTTAAGCAAAATAATAATAGCTAACACCAATATTCAAGCTCTGTTAAATGATGCCACAGTAACTAAAACTTTGAGACTTAACCAATATGTCAGTACGAATGATTAAAGCAAACATTGCACAAATTCACAGTCTCCAATCACTTGCTCACCTCAGAACCCGAGTTAAAGTCTTCCTCTCTGCTGGTCTTTCCTTCACACGAGATGAATGATCAAAGTGCTCAGGCTTACTTTGATAATGATGCAGAAACCTAGTTGCCATGTTCCTTTCTAGAACACAAACAGTTGGATTTTTACCTGTTGCATAAGTACACTTCATCATAAGTTACTCTGGAGTTGGTCAGTAGCAGATGAATAGGAAGTGGATTTACACCTGGGATTCATCACGGGGTAAGATTTCAATCTTTATCATGATGGGCAGAGGCTAAATCAATTCACACAAGGAGTGAGGGGACATTTTGATAAATAAACCTCAAACTACCCTTATAATTGTCACAACAGCCAGGACAATAAGAATTCAAAATCACACCCCCCTCACAGCAAGAAAATGTTTACTATAGGGAAGCTTACACAAAAGATCCCCAAGAAAAATGGTTGGATTGGGAAAATTTAAAAATTGAATTACTCAGAGCATGTTTACCTTTTAAGAATGGGAAAAGTTATTGCTCAACATTGTTTTGAGATGCACATTTATGAGACATGAGTCATGAGTCATGCCCAAGCAAATCTCCTATAAGGTGTGACATAGAAGCCAGGTGAAACTCGAATTGCAATATGTTGTGGAGTTAAACTCCAGTCACTCTGTAAATGAGCTCAGCAAAGTCATAGACAATCCGTAAAACAATAAAGGTGACAGAATTTCAGTGTCACTTCCAATTGCTTTCACACAATATTTAAAGACATTATATTGTAATATTTTTTTTTAAGCAACACAGCACAGGAAACAGGCCCTTCGGCCCAACGAGCCCGCGCCGCCGTCATACTATATAGTAGCAAATCCATTATCCTATTTTAATATTCCTATATAATAATATATATATTATTCCTAATATGGAAAATTCTCACCATAGGGACAATTTGGTTCCCAATCAGCCTAAGTGCGAATTTTTGGGTTGTGGGAGGAAACCGGAGTGCCCGGAGAAAACCCACGCAACCACGGGGAGAAAGCGCAAACTCCCGCAGACACCGGCCCAATTCCAAGTGTCTGCACAGCCACATCGATAGTCTCTGAGCTGTCATGGTGCCCTTCAAATGGTCCACATAAAGCACTCATTTACGACATGAAGTACCAGGCAACCCATGAATCAACATCCAAGAGCTGTACCCGCACCACCTGCCGAATGCATGCTCCTTGTTGGTCAAGTATGGACCGAATTACCTGTGGAAAAAAGCCGCTATTACTGATTAATTTTAAAAGATTGAATTAATCCATTGTTCAGCCTCTTTGCTTTGAGGAGAGTTGATATATTTCATTAATATTCTTCAGTCGCACCTGGAAAATGAGATCTGGAATTTCTATTCAGGTAATTTCTTTGCAATTTGTGCATGATGGTTTTTCATACTTACTCCTCAATTTTGGGGCAACATTTGATACCCATTCCTAATTGCCCTTGAAGAGCTGCCTTTTTCAACCATTGCAGTCCGTGTTATGTAGGTACACCCACAGTGCTGTAAGGGAGGGAGCTCCAGGATTGTCACCCAGTGACAGTGAAGGGATGGCTGACATATTCCCAATTCGGAATGATGAGTGAATTGGAGGGAAAGATGCAGGTGGTTGTGTTCCCAGGTATCTGTTTTCACTGTTTTCCTAGGTAGTATCTAGGTAGTTTCCTAGGTAGATGCTTGGATTGGCGGGTACAGAGGAGCCAGGCAATACAACAGGACATAGATAGGTTGGTAGACTGGGCAGATAGATGGCAAATGGAATTTAATCCGGATAAATGCGAGGTGATGCATTTTGGCTGGAAAAATGTAGAAGAGAGTTATAGGATAAAAGGTAAAACTATTCGGAGTATAGAGACGCAGAGAGACTTGGGGGTGCAGGTTCACAAGTCTCTGAAGGTGTCTTCACAGGTGGAGAAGGTGATAAAGAAAGCGTATAGTATGTTAGCTTTCATAGAAAAGGGTATAGAATACAAGAGTAGGAGTTTGATGTTGCAATTGTATAGAACGTTGGTTAGGCCTCACCTGGAATACTGCGTCCAGTTCAGGTCGCCGTACTATCGGAAGGATGTGGAGTCCTTGGAGAGAGTGCAGAGGAGGTTTACCAGGTTGCTGCCTGGTATGGAAGCATATGAGGAACGATTAAATAGACTGGGGTTGTTTTCCCTTGAAAGACGTCGGCTTAGAGGGGATCTCATAGAGGTGTATAAGATTGTAAGGGGTATAGATAGAGTAAATGGTGGTAAACTTTTTCCACCTTCAGAAATGGATAGGACGAGGGGTCATGGCCTTAGGGTGAGGGGAGCTATGTATAAGACGAATATTAGAGGGCAGTTTTTCACACAAAGGGTAGTGGGGATGTGGAATGCACTGCCGAGTAAGGTGGTGGGAGCAGGCACGCTAGGGCTGTTTAAGGGTCTCTTGGACAGCCACATGAGCGGTATGCAGATAGAGGGATATATTAGGACTGTTTAACTACAGCTTTTTTCCACAGGTAAATTCGGTCCATACTTGACCAACATTGAGCATGCATTCGGCAGGTGGTGCGGGTACAGCTCTTGGATGTTGATTCATGGGTTGCCTGGTACCTCATGTCGTAAATGAGTGCTTTATGTGGACCATCTGAAGGGCACCATGACAGCTCAGAGACTATCGATGTGGCTGTGCAGACACTGGGAATTGGGCCGGTGTCTGCGGGAGTTTGCGCGTTCTCCCCGTGGTTGCGTGGGTTTTCTCCGGGCGCTCCGGTTTCCTCCCACATCCCAAAAAATTCGCTCTTAGGCTGATTGGGAAACAAATTGTCCCTACATTGAGACTCTTCCATATTAGGAATAACCTAAAAGTAGAATAGGATAATGAAATTGTTACTATATAGTTATGACGGCGGCGCGGGCTCGTTGGGCCGAAGGGCCTGTTTCCCGTGCTGTGTTGCTCTAATCTAGTAGAAATTGCGTTCTTGGAAGGTAATGTTGAAGGACACTTGATGAGTTGCTGCAGTGCATTTTGTAGATGATGTACTCTGATGACAGTGTGCGTTAGTGGTGGAGGGAGTGAATGTTTAAAATTGTAGATGGCATCAAGAGCACAACGATTGAACTGATTATGACAATCGACCAATATTCACTGTCTGGGGTTCTATTCAAAAACGTTCCTTGCACACATTTGGTAAAGTTGGTGGATAACAGCGACATATTCACTGGAAGGTAGTTTAGTTTGCTTTAGACCTTAGTGGACTGTTATCATTAGCTTAAGATCTCTGAGTTATTGACAGTCAAAATAACCGTAGTTCCTGCTCCTGATTATTTTCAGTTCCTAGAATCCCTACAGTGCAGAAGGAGGCCATTTGGCCCATCGAGTTTGCACTGACTACAATCCCACCTAGGCTCTATTCCAGTAGCCCTACTTATTTACTCTGCTAAGCCCTGACACTAGGATCAATTTAGCATGGCTAATCAACCTAACTCACACATCACTGGACTGTGGGAGGAAACTGGAGCACCTGGAGGAAATCCACGCAGACACAGGGAGAATGTGAAAACACCACACAGACAATGACCCGAGGCCGGAATTGAACTTGGGTCCCTGGCGCTGTGAGGCAGCAGTGCTGACTATTGTGTCACTGTGTCGCTTACATTTTGCATTCAGTAACATGACAGAACTAGAATTCACTTGGATATAAAAATAAGGTATATGTATAATATTATGTAGGAAAAGGTCATAAACATTTTTGCACTTTTGCAGTTTTTTTGCAATTAAATGAGAGATTCCGGGTAAAAAAAAGCCATAATACACTTACCTCAAAACTCAGTTGGTGTTGAAGGTATTTGGGTATTTTAGCTTTCATTTTACAGAACATAGATTTCTTTTTGATAAGGAGGCTAAATTTAGTCCATTATGCACTTGGGTTCTTTCGACTGCAATGGGAATGATATGGGAATTTTGGGGTTTGCTATTAGGAAGTCTTTTATCTCTAAGTGTCAAAAATATAGCTTTAAGAAAGTTATAACTCAGACTCATTTGCACATTTGGTCTCCAGTGAGTCTAACTTAGCAGCAAACAAAGTTCAATGCTGATTGATGAGGAAGGTAGCCTGAAGACTGGATGTTTCAAAGCCTCCAGTCAAAAGATGCTAAAATGCTGTTTAGCATTTAGAAGCAGAAGCCTAATCCACAAAACTGATTGGCTGGAAAAATGGTCTGAAGTCTAGGTATTCGAAGAACCTCCAATAAGAAATGCAAATGAAGGGTAGATTATTGTGTGGGAAGCTTAGAGAACCATATTGGTTAAGAGTTGCAAAATCATTAGTTATGTTGATCCAGGTACAGATACCATGGTTAAATGTTGCAAACATACTGACAAAAAGTGTATAAAGATAAGGATGTATCACTAAGAACCTTACGACAAAAACAGAAAGTGCTGGAAAATCTTAGCAGTTCTGACAGCATCTGTGGAGAGGGAATAGAGTTAACATTTTGAGTCAGGATGACCCTTTGTCACAGCTAAAAACAAAGAAAATAGTACAAGATTTATACTGTGAGGGTGAGCGAGGTGGGGTGATAGGGACAGCATAGACATAAAGACAAGGGGAATGTAAATAATGATGATAAAGGATAGGAATGATGCTAAGAGCATCTATTGAGAGATCAGAATGTGTGAATGGCAGAACAAAGGTGCAGAGTATTGGAATGTGACAGATGGCCCTGGTGGGGTGGGGGTGGGGGGGGGTGGTATGAGATGAGATTGAAAACAAAATTTTAGAAGAGGAAAAATAAAAATAAGAATACAAAATAATAAAAATGGACTGATAAGATAAAAAGAAGAAATAAAATGGAATAAAATAAATGGAAATGGAGTGAAGGTGGAGGGGAGAGTTCAGGCTCTGAAAGTGTTGAACTCAATGTTCAGTCCAGAAGGTTATAAAGTGCCCAATCAGAAGATAAACTACAGTTCCTCCAGTTTGCATTGGAGTTTGCTGGAACATTGCAAAAGGCTAAGGACAGGAGATCAGGGTGATGTGGTGAAGTGGTGAGCGACAGGAAGGTCTGGGTCCTGCTTACAAATGGACCAGAAGTGTTCAGCAAAGTGGTCACCCAGCCTGCGCTTGGTCTCTCTGATGTTGAATAGACCGCATTGGGAGCAGTGAATGCAATAGACCAGATTGAAGGAGGTGCCTGTGAAGTGCTGCTTCATCTGAGAAGAGTGTTTGGGAACTGGGACTGTGGGCAAGGAGGAGGTGAAGGGATTGCCTGGGAAGGTGCTATGGGCAGGGGGTGAGATGATTGAGGAGTGGATCAGGGTATCCCGGAGAGAGTGGTTCCTGCGGAATGCTGACAAGAGGATGAGGAGAAGATGCTTTGATGGTGGCATCGTGCTGGAGTTGCCGGAGGATGATCTTTTGAATGCGGAGGCTGGTGGGGTGAAAAGTGAGGACAAGCGGACCCTATCCTGGTTCTGGGAGGGAGGAGAGAGGGTGAGAGCAGTAGCCCGGGGGTTGTTTTTCTTTCAGATTCCAACAGCCACAATATTTAACTGAGAACTTTGCACTTGCCAAAGGTCAGCATTTGGCACCAGACACCTGCTTCAAGGGGGGGGGGGTGGGCATTTGTCAATGAGGAGAGAGAGAATTTTGAGTAGGGGAATTAAATACTTATGCAGGACATTTCCAGTCGACAGGTCTGTTATGGATCGAGGAATTGCTTAGCATTGGACTTAGTGGTTAAAGTAACTGTCACAGGGTGAAGATTACCAGAAGAATCCAGTATCAGCGATCAGAGAATCCAGATCAGACAAGGTTTATTGGGATGTGGGTGTCACTGGCAGGGTCAAGATTTGTTGCCCATCCCTAATTGCCCTTGAACTGAGTGGCTTGACAGCCCATTTCAGAGGGTAGTCAAGGGTCAACCACATTGCGGTGCGTCTGGAGCCAGACCAGGTAAGGACAGCAGATTTCCTTTCTTACAGGACATTACAGAAGCAGATGGGTTTTTATGACAATCAATGATTGCTTTATGGTCTCTGGATCCAGATCTTTTAATTAATTGAAGTTAAATTTTCACTAGCTGCTATGGTGGGATTTGAAACCATGTCCACAGAACATTAGTCTGGGATGCTGGACTAGGCCAATGATATTAGCACAATACCACTATCTCCTGCTAAGATAATTAAGTGATTACCATAAGAGTGAATAGAAGACTGTAACCACTTCACTGTCAGTTTAAGTCTACATTAGGAGAATCAGTAATAAAGTTCAGCATTTTGAGAAAGCTGTAGTCTTTGTTAGAAAGTTCTTTCCACCAAAGAGGAAGAGAAAGTGAGAAGGTGAAAGAATTCTCAACAACAAGCAGCTGTGAAATGTGTAACTTCAGTAGTTAAAGTGGACTGAGAGGTTGAACATTGCTAAAGGGTTCAATACAGTTGGAGCCTTAAATCTGCAAAGCATTTTTTAAAAATGTATTTTAGAGTTAAGTTGTCCATATAAAATCTTGAAGAATGCAATGAAGCAAGAAATCAGGTTCACAGATCCCAGAAGAGAAGATGGTGAAGTTCCAAGATCCACAGGAAAGACAGACCCATGTGTTGAACTTGTGTACACTGCCTTACTTTGACTGAAATATCAATCTTTATTGGCCAATAAGCCATGTCAGTTTGAATTCTAAATAAGAAATAATCCCTTTTGCCATCATGGTTTTTCCTTAACAAGAATTTTCTTAATTTAGTATGAAGTCCAAATCCTTCAATATAAAATCGTTGAGTTATAGACTTCAAACTCTGGTCTCTGTGTAAGTACTTGAGCCTTCTCTAATTCTCAACCCCAACTCCACTTTCCTATCTAATCCTCATTTCCCTTGCTTGGCCCCAGTTTTGAAGTTACTCAGTGAATGTACGTCCTCTCTGGGTAGAGAATTTCCACAGCTCAAAAACCCAAGTGAAGAAATTTCTCCTCATTTCTGTCTGAAATGGCCAATCCCTTATCCTAAGACAAAGTTAGTTCGAAGCCTTCCAGCTGGTAGGAAGCAGCTTTTCAACAGTCACATTATCAAATCCTCTCTGAATCTTGCATATTTCAGTGAAATCACCATTCATTCTTGTAAAGTCCAGAGAGTGCAGCCCTAATTTACTCAATTTTAACTATTTGTGCACTTGAAAAAAACCTGAGAGTGTTGAAACCTTGTCCAATCTCTCCACATCGAACTCTTCTCTCAGCCTAGAATTCAGACTCATTAACCATTGCTATACCCCCTTTCTAAGGCAAATATGCTTCCTTAGATAAAAAGACCAAAACTGTACACCAAATACCAGATGACTCAATAAATTTCCTTGAGAATAAAATACAACTTCGGAGAATGGGAGCAGGACAGTTTCCAAATACATAGCCCACCGGATTTTTCTTTTCTGCAGCGACAATCTCACGCTTGAATATAATGACATAAAACACTGAACATTGATTCTGATTAAATTTCAGAAAGAGCTGAATTGTTTACCAAAATGTTCAATTTGAATATTAATGCTGCATTAATGGAGAAACAGCCATATCACTGCCACTATCCTAGGGATTACATGTACTGTGGCTGGAAGACATTATCCAATTAGAGCACAAGCTTGATTTTAATTCTGTTAAGTAGCCAGTCGTGGTGTTGGAGCTGCGTTTCAAAAATTAAGTACTCACCAACGTGAAAGCTGATGTTAAAGTCTGATAATCCAGATCCAGAAGCTGTGATGAATAAATGGAAGTGTTCAGCCTAGAGGAGAACTAAAGGACAAAAGTTAGCAGCCGCTTCCCCGCTGACAACAGAAATAATGACTAGCAGGGGAGGAATATGTTGCTGTTGCCCACATTGACCTTTGAAGTGTGTTATATATAGCAGCTTCATTATTCACCTGAATAAATATAGAAAATATGTCAATTGTTCTCATGTTCATTAAGTTGTATGTGGACATATGTATTGCATCAAATCTATACAGGGTCTACTCATTGTATAAAGTGTTTGCTGTTAATCCAGTGTTTATTCCTTTGTGATATGTATGTCCCTGTGTCATTTTGCTAAAACCAATGTGAAGCTGCCACAATGAAATACACATGCAGACAGGCCTGTGTGTCTGGTGCCTGCAACAAATCATCAGAGGCACCTTACTCTCAATTGTGATAAACAGCACGCAGAGATTTCAATCTGTAAATTCAACTTTTCAAACTGGAAATCATCTGTCTAGTGGAAGTGAATAAGTTAGTGACAAATATATGAATAGGACGAGAATAGAGATATACAGTCCCCGGAAGAGTAGGGGGTTTAGTAGGGGGAAGCAGGTTAGTGCAGGCTTGGAGGGCCAAAGAGCCTGTTCCTGTGCTGTAATATTCTTTGTTCCTTGCTCAAACTGAAAATCATCTGTCTCCTGGGTTTTAACTGAGGGAAATGTGTCATTCATTCAGATCTTTCTGTTCTCTACATCCTTGCTACGACTGTAACACTACATTCTGCACTCTCTCCTTTCCTTCTCTATCAACAGTGTGTTTTGTCTGTGTAGCGTGCAAGAAACAATACTTTTCACTGTATGATAATACATGTGACAATAATAAATCAAATCAAATTAAACAATTACTTTAAAATTCTCATTTGCCAGAAGAAATGCAGCATTTAAATGAACTCTCCCATTAACTGGCATGAATTACGTTGAGATTCACACTGAGACTCCAGTGCAGTGCTAAGGAAATGCTGCAGTGTCAGGGGTGCCACCTTCCAGATCAGATGTTAAACCAAAGTCCTCATGTGGATGTAAAGATTTCATCACACAGCTTTGAAACAGAGCAGGGAAGTTATCCAGGGTGTCCTAATCAATATTTGTCCCTTACTCAACACGAAATACAGATTGTCTGGTCATCATCACTCTACCGTTTGTGGGATCTTGCTGTGTGCAAATTGGCCATCTTGTTTTTAATTTTACAACAATGACTATACTTTTGTGGTTCTGCATTGACTATGAAATGATTTGGGATATCTAAAGTGTTGAAAGGTGCTATATAAATGGAAGTCTTTCTTTTTGATGTGCGTATATGAGCCCTTCTGTAACTTTTCAATGAAATAAATTCAATTGAACAATATCCTCAGCAATTTGCAGTGCAAGAATTTTGCATTTGGTTACCAATATCCTCTTTGTAAAGTAATTGCTTAATTGGAAACAAAATCAAACGTTTGCAGTTTCTTATGAATTTGTACACCTTAATTCAGAGAGAGTTTGTGTTCATTTTCTGCTCACTTTCCCACAAGGCCAATTGGCTCCCCTATTGGTTGAATGTTGGCCTCTGTCTCAGCCAGAATTTAATCATGTGAATTACATCCCCACACTGATGAAATATTCCACCTAAAGCAACATTACATTCAGAAAATCCTGCAGTAAATCTCTGGAATCGACAAGTGTCAAAAAGAGAATGTTCAAGAGGATGAGAAATTGCTAAACATGTAAACAATTTATCTACATGTAGAACTAATAAATAACTGCTGTAAATTTTCAAGCCTGTGACCTTTACCAGCTAATAGAACAAGGACAAAAAGCATATGGGATCACTGCCCCCTCAAAACTCCCTCTAAGTCACACACCATCCCAATTTGGAAATACATAATAATTTTGTCACTGTTGTTGGGTCAAAATTCAGGAATTTCCTCCACAATAGCACTGTGGGTGTACCTACACCACATGGACAACAGCAGCTCAATACTATGCCTCTCCACCACCTTCTCAAGGGCAGTTTAAATGGGCAATAAATATTAGCCTTGCCAATGATGCCAATGTTCCAAAATGACCCGAGGTGATGCTGCTGAGCATTCAGGAAAGTTTATCAATTCTTGTTGCTATTTTTGTAACTGGTCAGTATTAGACAGGTTGATGGTATAGTAAAGGTCCAAATCAGTTTTAATGTTACCTATTACTACAGCAAGAACACGGATCAGGTCACTGCTTACTGTTTATTGCATGAACTGACAAAATGGTCTAAGATCACCACATTTGGTCTTAAAAAATGCATAGTTTGCCTTAGATTACCCTGGAAGGGTAATGGTGTCTCAGAAATCTGAGCAATAGATGAAGCTAGCCATTGCCCATTGCTACTATTCAGCAGAAAATTTGCTATTGCCAGGATGCTGCCATCAAGGCAAAAAGATGTTCTGCTGATTGCATCACTGAATAATGTGCTATTGAATTTCAGGGTGGGCGTGATGCCTGCTATGTAGACTGTATGCGTGATGCCTGCTATGTAGACTGTATGCCCTAATGATTAGTATATCACGTCAAACAACACATCACTTTGACTGTTTGCTATGGGCAGAGTACTGACTGTACTCAACCAGCCCGTGCTTGCAAAACCCAAAGCCTGGCATCCAACATTAGGTGTAATTCTGCGATTGGATAACACGTACTAAACAGAAACAGAAAATTCTGGAATATCTCAGCAGATCCGACAGCATCCCTGAGGAGAGAATAGAGTCAATGTTTTGAATCTATATGAGACTTTGTCAGAGAGTAATTGTAGAATACCGGTAGGAAAATGGAAAGCAACAATGTGGACAGGGTAAAAAAGACAAACAGAAGTTCTACATAGAACATAGAAGAACATAGAACATTACAGCACAGAACAGGCCCTTCGGCCTTCGATGTTGCGCCGACCAATTATGAAAAAAAAGCAATGACCCTCCAAACTAAACCATTCCCTTCTCTTCCATAAACTTATCAACTAACCTCTTAAACGCCACCAAACTTGGCGCATCTACAACTGCCGCAGGCAGGGCATTCCACTCCCTAACCACCCTGTCAGAGAAAAGTCAGAGAAAAGACCAGCTCTGTTCTGTCAGAGAAGTTCTGTCAAAGTTCTGTCAGAGAAAAGACCAGCACTTTTTCTGGGAATGCATTCCTGGAAGAGAAATGACATTGAGCTAAACATGAAGATAAAAACAAAATATTGCAGATGCTGGAATTTGGAACAAAAACAAAAAATGCTGGAAAATCACAGCAGGTCTGACAGCAACTATGAGATGGGAATAGACCCAATGTTTCTGGATGACCCTTTGTCAGATTTGCTCAACATTCCAGAGTGTGCTAAGCACTACATTGAAAACCAATATAAGGTTTAAGGAGCCAATTTAAGAATTTAGGCATGCTGAAAGCGACACAGTGTTCTGTCCTTTGCAGACAGAAAGAACAGGTCTACATTTCGCATCTTTTTCAACTAAACAAAAGCTTAGGGAGCAGTCATTCCCCATTATATTCCCCAGGGCAATCCCTTGCCCAATCAGAGTCCACTCCAACCAATCATCATATTTTTCTCAAGCATTTAAATTGTTGTTCCTCCGTTACCATTGGTAATTTCTGGCTAGATGGCCTGGTGAGTGCAAGATTAAAAACTTTGACAGCATGGCTCATTTTTTTCAGCACTATCCTCATGAGGGGAAAACAGACAACTGAAGCCAGATCTCTCTAGACGATTAAAGAAATTGAGATTTAAATATGTCACTTCTCTGTGTTAAATTGCATCTGCTACATGTTTGCCCACTTCACAAGTCCAGACCCTCCTGAACATATTTTCTGTTTATATTTCATTTGTATGAATTTGAATTTTTTTTTAGAAACACAGGTTTGGCTTCATCCAGAGGAAGACTGTAGGGAGGAAACAAAATTTGACTTTTCGTGGATATAAAACAGGAAGATGCAAAAGTAATATTTTTAAAATGTATTTTCCATTTTTCTCATTGAGGTATCTTCTTTTCTACATTTCTGAGTTTTAAATTACCTGCAAACTTTGAAGCTATATCCTGTATACTAACATTCAAGATAAATATCTATCACAAAAGAGCAGATTTCCCAATACCATCTCCTGGGGACAACACAATTTACCTTCGTACAAGCCCACTGACTCCCACAGCTCCCTGGCTACAACTCTTCATACCCCACATCCTGTATGGGCTCCATCCCATTCTCTCATTCCTTCACCTCTGCCACATCTGTTCTGATGATGTCACTTTCCAAAATGGCACAGCTGACATGGCTTCTTTCTTCCTCAACCATCATTTTCCACCCACTGTGGTTGACAGGACTCTCGACAGTGTCTGACCCACCCCCTGATCTCACCCCCTCCCAGATCCCGGATAGGGTCCCCTTTATCCTCATTTTTCACCCCACCAGCCTCCGCATTCAAAGGATCATCCTCCACCATTTCCGCCAACTCCAGCATTTTCCCCTCACCACTTACCCCGTCTACATTCCATAAGGACTGTTCTCTCTGGGACACCCTGGTCCACTCCTCCATCACACCCTACACCTCACCCCCCTGCCCATGGCACCTTCCTGTGCAATTATAGAAGGTGCAATACCTGCCCCTTTAGCTCCATCCTCCTTACTATCCCAGATCCAAACACTCTTCTCTGGTGAAGCAGTGGCCCATATGCACCTCCTTCAATCTGGTCTATTGCATTTGCTGCTCCCAACGCCATGTAGTCTACGTGGATGAGACCAAACGTAGACTGGATGACCGCTTTGCTGAACACCTTTGATTCGTCTGCAAGCTGCATCCAGAGCTTAATGTTGCTTGCTAGTTCAACGCACCTCCTTATCCTCCTGTCCACATGTCCGTCCTTGGCTCTTCGTAATGTTGCAGTGAAGACCAATGGAAACTGGAGGAACAACAATTCACCTTCCGATTTTGTACTTTACAGCCTCCTGGAGTGATCATTGAGTTCAACAATTTCAGAGAATGAACTCTCCCCTCCACCTTCACCCCATTTCCATTTATTTTACTTCATTTCTTCTTTTCATCCTATTCATCCATTTTTACTTAGCATATTTTTATTTTTCCATTTCTGAAATCTCGCTCTCCATCTTATCATTTGGAATACTGCGTCCAGTTCTGGTCGCTGTACTACCGGAAGGACGTGGAGACTCTGGAGAGAGTGCAGAGGAGGTTTACCAGGATGCTGCCTGGTATGGAAGGTCTGAGTTACGAGGAGAGGTTAGGCAAATTGAGACTGTTTTCCTTAGAAAGACGTAGACTTAGAGGAGATCTAATAGAGGTGTACAAGATTATGAAGGGTATAGATAGAGTAAACAAGGTTAAGCTTTTTCCTAGGATAGACTCTAATAGCACGAGGGTCATGGGCTTAGGGCGAGGAGGGTAAGGTATAATTTGGATGCTAGAGGGAGTTTTTTCACACAGAGGGTGGTGGGGGTATGGAATGCGCTGCCAAGTAAAGTGGTGGGGGCAGGCACTCTGGAGTTATTTAAGAAATACTTAGATGGGCACATGAACAGAATGGGAATGGAGGGGTATAGAAAACTGATTTAAAATAGGGATCATGAGCTTGGGAGTCCCTGGGAAGTGTGTAAATAGATGATGATATTGATGTACTTGTTTTTATCCTATAGGTGCTTTGGTCCACCTTGTTGTCTAATGAGGGGCATACACGCGATGGGTCGTGAGAGGGCTGCTCTTGGATTTTTTTTTCGAGAGTATCCTAGTGCTTCACGTCGTTAGTGTACGCATGACCTGGACCATTTGATGGGCAACACGACAGCTCAGTGACTATCGCTGTGCTGTGCAGATACATGGATTTGGGCCTGTGTCTGTGGGAGTTTGCGCATTCTCCCCATGCTTGCGTGGGTTTTCTCCGGGTGCTCCGGTTTCCTCCCACATCCCAAAGATATGCTCTTAGGCTGATTGGCAGAACAAATTCTCAAAGAAGAAAGAACAAAGAACAAAACAGCACGGGAAACAGGCCCTTCGGCCCAACAAGCCCACGCTGCCACCCCGATGCTCCCATCTCTACCCGCGATCCCTGTCCATGTTTATAGATCAGTGGATTTAAAAACCAAATTTGAGACAATTTAGGGAGAATTTGTTTTGCCAATTAGCCTTAAATTGTCTCAAATTTGGTTTCAATGCATAGATGTATAAACATGGACAGGGATCAAGGGTAGAAGTGGGAATATCCGGGGTGGCAGCGCGGGCTCATTGGGCCGAAGGGCCTGTTTCCCATGCTGTTTTGTTCTTTGCTCTTTCAATCCTCCCCCCACCCCCACCCCCCTCCCAGGAATAATGCCATATTCCTCAGGTTGTCCCCTGACAATCTGCACATTTGTCCCACCATTCACACATTCCAATCTTTTAATGGACGCTCCTAGTGCCATTCTCGGCATTTATCAACATTATTTACATTCCCTTTGTCCAATTACAGTCCCACCCGCAACTCTCATATCTTATCCTATTTCCTTTGTCTTTAGTCTGAAGAGGAGTCAGCCAGACTTGAAATGTTGCCTCTATTCTCTCTGCACAAATGCTGTCAGAAGATTCCAGTATCTGCAGTATTTTGCTTTTATCTTACAATTTCCTTTCTTCCAGTTTAATAAATAACAGTCTGCTTCCTATTTCACAAGAAATTTTGATCCTTTAATCTTCAAGACTCTTAAAGCATCTGACCCAAGGTAGTTGCTGCATGTTGAGTCATTAAGCATTTACAATGAGCCACTAATTGACATTCAGAAAGAATTAAATCTTTGCGCCATTGTAAAAGAAAGATGGCTTTTTTTTTTACAAATTACCGTATACCACGGATGTTGATTTATCAACATCTTTTAGCTGGTTGATATTTTTTAGCATTCACGGCACTTGCCCTTGACTTTTTCATTATTTTGACACCTAGGTTTGTTTAGAATGATTAGAATTAGAGGACACAGGGACCTTGAGTAAGTCCATAAGACATCGGAGCAGAAGTAAGCCATTTAGCTCAGCAAATCTGCTCCGCCATTCAATAAAATCTTGATTGATCTGTAATGATAATCCTCAATTCCACTCTCCTGCCTTTTCTCCATAACCTTTGATTCTCTTACTGATCAAAAATCTGTTTATCTCAGCTGTGAACATACTTCATGACTCAGCTTCTACCATAAATACTTACCCATGAGTTCAGGTCCAACGTATTCAACCTCTCCACATAAAAAAAAAATCTCTCCATACTCAACTGAGCGAACATTCTATGGACTGCCTCCATTGCTAGTATATTTACCATAGATATTTATTTATTAGTGTCACAAGTAAGGCTTACATTGACACTGCAATGAAGTTACTGTGAAAATCCCCTAGTCATCACACTCCGGCACCTGCTCGAGTACATACAGGGAGAATTCAGCGCAACCAGCACATTATTCAGACTGTAGGAGGAAATCGGAGCACCTGAAGGAAACCCACACGGACACATTGAGAACATGCAAACTCCATACAGGTAGTGACCCTAGTCAAGAATTGAACCCAGATCCCTGGCGCTGTGAGCAGCAGTGCTAACCACTGTGCCACTGTGGTGACACAGGGGCTGTAAGTAAGATTTGATTTGATTTGAATTATTATTGTCACATGTATTAGTAGTGTACAGTGAGAAGTATTGTTCTTGTGTGCAATACAGACAAAATATACCATTCATTGAGAAGGAAACAAGAGAGTGTATTGTTACAATCATAGCTAGGATGTGGAGAAAGATCAAACTTAATGCAAGGTAGATCCATTCAAAAGCCTGTTCTTGAGTCGGTTGGTACCCTGACTTTTGTATCTTTTTCCTGAAGGAAGAAGATGGAAGAGAAAGTGTCCTGGGTGTGTTAGGTCCTTAACTATACTGGCTACTTTATCAAGGTAGCGAGAAGTGTAGACAGAGTCAATGGATGGGAGGCTGGTTTGTGTGATGGATTGGGTTACATTCATGATCTTTTGTAGTTTCCTGTGGTCTTGGGAAAGGAGGGGCCATACCAAGAATGCTTTCTATGGTGCT
Organism: Sphyrna mokarran; assembly: GCA_024679065.1. NCBI lineage: Eukaryota > Metazoa > Chordata > Chondrichthyes > Carcharhiniformes > Carcharhinidae > Sphyrna > Sphyrna mokarran. Next base: position 3,324,265 of record JAGIQG010000024.1, read on the forward strand.
TCTGTGAAAATTGGTGAGAGTCATAGCTGACATGTCTAGCAAGTCTGCTCCAATATTCAATGAGATCTTGACTGATCTGTAATGATAAAACTCAACTCCACTTCTCTTACAATGAGATAAGGGAACGAAAACTATTCACAGTGTTTCAATTAGGAGTCTATTTGGCTAATCAATGCTGTAAGTAACAGTTTTACTGCCCAACATTGAACAACTGAATGGTGACTCATATGTTTTTAAGGAGATTAACAATGAGGCATAATTGCATAGCTTTTTGTATACGTTATATTGGTGCATTGGGACTGAATTGAGTCTAAAGTCTGCACTAATCCAATTTCTAGCATGTGGTATTACTGAGCTGAATCATATGGCCATAAAACATTAATTTCTTTCAATGACTTGACTTAGGTCAATTCCAGAAGTCAAAAAGATATTATTAAACTAGAAAGAGTGCAGTAAAGACTCACTAGGATGCTACTGGGACTTGATGGATTGAGTTATAAGGAGAGGCTGAATTTTTTCTTGAAATATAGGAGGCTGAGGGGTGATCTTATAGAGGTCTATAAAATAATGAGCAGCACAGACAAAGTAGGTAGTCAATATCTTTTCCAAAAGGTAGAGAAGTCTAAAATTAGAGGGCATAGGTTTAAAGTGAGAGGGGAGAGATACAAAAGTGTTCAGAGGGGCAATTTTTTCACACAGAGGGTGGTGAGTGTCTGGAACAAGCTGCCAGAAGCAGTAGCAGAACTGGGTACAATTTTGTCTTTTAAAAGCATTTAGATAGTTACATGGGTACGATGGGTATAGAAGGATATGGGCCAAATCTGAGCAATTGGGATTAGTTTAGGAGTTCTAAAGAAAAGGGTAACATGGACAGGTTGGGCTGAAGGGCCTGTTTCCATGCTGGAAACCTCAATGATTGTCTGGTCTATTTCTTTGTACTTGCAATATCTTTTCCTCACTTTCAGCTCCCATTCTAATTGTTACAACTAAATGACATTCAGAAAGAATTAAATCTCTAACTGTTACAATTAGAAGAGGTCCTCTGTGGACAAGAGGAAAAGTAGATGTCATTTCATTATGGGCACTCCCCCCACCCCCTCCCACACCCCACCACCCTTCACAAACACACACCCCACCCCCCCACACACATTCCATCCCTCACACACGTACCTCCACCCCTAAACACAGACCCCCAGAATCCACTCCCCGCACACATCCCATCCCTCAAACACACACACCCCATCCCCCACATATAGACACTCCATTCCCCACACACAGACACCTCAACTCCTCACACACACTACCCAACCCCCACACACACACCCACCCCAACACCCTCACCCCCATACACACCTCAACCCTCACAAACATACTCCATTCCCATACATACACCGCCATCCCAAACCCACCACATACACAGATCCAATCTCACCCTTGTGTTACCCTACTAGCATACAATCCCAACCTCCCACTCCCACCACATACCCTTGTTCCCATCCCCTCTAATCCCACCCCCAGGGAAACTCTAGAATTTCTGTTTCATTCTGAATTTGTATTAGAAGTATTACAATAACTATGGAATGGCGGTGAAGATGTTTCTGGAATGTTTTTCTGCATGCAAATACTGTTCAGAGAATTCCTGTGAATTCTTTACTAGTACGAATATAGAATGTGGCAGAGTCAAATTCTCATCTACATTTCACAACAGTCTCTGAAGATGATTTGTGACAATTTGAGCTTGTCATTTTGCAAAATTCAGATTAGTGAAGATAAAAATCTTTGTATGTGTGGTGATTGAATAAACCAGATTGAGATTGCTAAAATTGCCTGAATTTGACAATTCTGTCCTAGTGACACTTTATTACAGTAAAGCTGTGTTAGTTATAATCGTTGTTGTAGAAATCTGATTGAGTAGATTAGTGTTTGAATATTTTACACATCTGTATATTGTCTCACTATAATCAGATCAATTCAATTAGCAGAGACTGTTAGTATTTGTAAGGGGACATTCATATGTGCCTTTCAAGACATTCAATTTGAGCAAAAATTCGAGTTAAATGGCATTATTGAGTATGGTAAGGTTCTCTCTGAGATGTTCTGGTTCATTGAAGCCTTTTTGGGAAGGAAATCTTCCACCCTAACCCAATCTAGCCTACACATGACACCAGATCCATGGCAACATGTTTAATCCTTAGCTATTGCCTGAAAATGTGGTGATTGTCCCCTTAAGGGCAATACACCGAGCTTGGGAGACCAACTGGGGCTGAGCATAGGTAATTGCCCCGGGGGATAGAATCCTCTCTAAGGCAGAAGACAGTCTATAGAAAACAGGTAGCGACTAGGGCAGCCAGGAGACTGCTGCTTTTTTTCCTTGATAATGAATATTCTTTGTGTTCCTGACTCGAGTGTGTGATTGTGCAGTATGACAGGAATGTTTGACAAAGATTTCCAAAAGTCAGTGAAAGTCTGAGTGTGCAGAACAGGTGTCATCACTGCTGTCCTGTACTGCAGGGAGACCAAGACAGTGCAGCAGCACTGGAGAAATTCCATCTGTAATGTCTCCACCACATGCTCTGAATTCAATGGGAGAGGCTGTTAAACAAACAACCTTCCTGAACCAGCACCTCAAGGAAGGCACAATTCCTGCAAATTCAACATTCTGGGGAAGACAAAGAAACCTCTCAAAGACATTCTGAAAGTCTCCTTGGACCATGGCTGCTTTGATGCGAATAACTGAGAGGAGATTGTGACCCATCATTCAGAATGGTGACAATGGGCAGGATCCTGAGCCCGCACTCTCTGTCTGCAAGAACAGATAAATTGTTCACCCTTCTCATTGCCTATTGGTAGAACTATATTGGGTGCAAATTTGTTTGCTTCTATAATAGTAGGTACCATTCCAAAGTAATTCATAGGATGTGAAGCACTTGTGTATATTTGAAACTATTACAAACAGAAATGTCAAGCAACATGTTTAATTAATAAATGCAAAATTACATTCCACATTCACCCACCTCACAAACAAAGAAAACGACACTCAAGATCTATATCTAATCAGAATACAATTCTACCCAAGTATAACAAACATGAGTTTGAGATTATTACATATCTAACCTTCATCTGCTTTTCATTTTCTGTACACTTATTATGGAATGTCCGTATGTGGAACGTTCATTTTACTTTCTCTTTCCGCTATGCAGTGATCAGCCATGTAAATCCATTAAAGACTTTAGTTTGCAATTCTGTTGGAAACATGTTTGTTGCCAAATTTGACCTATCATTCTCTCCTGTGTCCATTGCGTTTTGAGACTGAAGGGTGGCACAGTGGTTAGCCCTGCTGCCTCACAGTGCCAGAGACTCAGGTTCAAATCTGGCCTTGGATCACTGTCTGTGCAGAGTCTGCACGTTCCTCCCCCCACATTTTCATGGGTTTTCTCCAGGTGCTCCAATTTCCTCCCACAGGCCAAAGATGTGCAGGTTAGGTTTGATTGGCCATCTAAACTGACGTTTAGTGTCAGGATTAGTAGGGTAAATATGTGGGATTATGGAGATAGGGCCTGGGTGGGATTGTGGTCAGTGCAGGCTCGATGGGCCGGTAGGAATTCTAAAGAGTTATCTAAAGGATAATTACATGGATCATTTAAAATCAGGAAACTTCCTTCCAAATTCAGTGGCTGAGGAAGTTGTTGTCATTGAGGTGTGTAAAATTACTGAGGTGAAAGACCTGCTTCTGATTGTAAATAATTCAGATTAATGGTCATTACTTAACTGAAAGAAAAAATAATATCCTGCATGTAGTGAATTAATACCTCATATAGACTGATGGAAACATTCTGTAATTTGCTTCTCAAAAACATCTACTCATGACTCATGTTTTATTAAATTCTCCAGAAATGACAATGGCAAACTAGACCTTGTTGACCCTACAAAGTCCTCACTAATATCTTACACTTGTCCCAGAATTGTGGGAGAGCTATCCCACAGACTTGTCAAGTAACAGCATGACATATTTGTACTTTCCGAATCATACCGGATAGACAATGACACAGATACCACCATCACCATCACCGACTGCTGCCTTTCCCCCTGACAAGACAGGCCCACCAGAGGTGATGGCACAGAAGCATACAGTTAGGAGGGAGTTACCTGGGAGTTCTCAACATCAACTCTGGACCCCATGGAGTCTTATGGCTTCAGATCAAACATGGGTAACGAAATGCCCTGCACCTTGCCACCTACCACATCCACTGAGCTGATAGGAAACACCAAGGGTGGTAAGGACACAGAATATACTGCAGGTGGGGGACTTCAATGTCCATCTCTCAGAGTAGTTGTATTACTGACTGAGTTGGTCTAGTTCTAAAGAGCATGGATGCTAGACTGGGTCTGCAGCAAGTGGTGAGGGAATCAATTAAAAGGAAAACCTATTTGATCTTGTCCTCACCAATCTAATTCTCACAGATGTGTCTGTCCATGACAATATTGGTAGGAGTGACCACCACACAGTCCTTGTGGAAGTGAAGCCCTGTCTGCACCTTCCATCATGTTGTGTAGCATTACCATGGTGAACAGAATAGATCTTGTACAGATCTAGTAACACAAGACTGGCCAATTATCAGCTACTGTGGGCTATCAACGGAATTGAATACAAATACAATCTGTAACTTCATAACCCAACATATCCCCCACTCTATCATTATCTTGAAATTGAGTTGATTCCCAGATTGGCGATAGAGTTCAGGAGGGCATGCCAGTAGCTACATGAAAACAGCACACAACTAACAGAGATAAGCAATCAATGGAATAGGTCTAAGATGTGCAGTCATGAATGGTGGTGGACAATTAAACAACTCACTGGAGGAGGAAGGTCCACATATGTCTGCATCCCGAGTGATGGTGAACACAGCACATCTGTGTAAAAGACAAGGTTCCAGCAACAATCTTCAGCCAGATGTCTGGTGAGTGCTTCATTCTGGCCTCCTCCTGAACTTCCTTGCACGGAATAGAGAGGCGGTGATATAATAATATTGTCACTGGACTAGTAATCTAGAGACCCAGCGTCTGAATGATCTGGGGACATGGATTTGAATCCCACTGTGGCAGGTAGTAAAACAAAATCTGGAATTTAAAATAAAAAAACCCATCTGGTTCATTCATGTCATTAGGGAAGGAATTCTACTGTCCTTACTTGGTTGGGTTTACATGTGATTCATAGAATCCCTACAGTTCAAAAAGTGGCCATTCGGCCTATCAAGTCTACACCAGATCATAATCCCACCCAGGCTCAATCCCCACACATTTATCCTAGCTAGTCCCCCTCACACTAAGGGGCAAATTAGCTTGGCTAATCCATTTAACCTGCAGAGTTTTGGACTGTGGAAGCACACGGAGGAAATCTACGCAAACATGGGGAGAATGTGCAAACTCGACTCAGACAGTGACCCAAGCCAGGAATCGAATCCAGGTTCCTTTCACTTTGAGGCAGCAGTGCTAACCTGTGCTTTCATTCTGCCCCAAGTGCCACCCCGCGCACTTTCAGAATCTGGGACTCCAGGTGCTGAAAGTAAATGCACAGAAATGGCAGATAATAAAGAAAGCAAATGGTATGTTGGCCTTCAGAGCGAGAGGATTTGAGTGTAGGAATAGAGACCTTTTACTGCAATTGTACAGAATATTGGTGAGGCCACACCTTAAGTACTGAGTGCAGTTTTGGAGTCCTTGCTATGGATGGAACGCAGTTAAGGTTTACCTGGGATGGCAGGTCTATCATTGAGGAAAGACTATATTGGAGTTTGAAGGTGTGAGGGGGATCTCATAGAAGCTTATCAAATTGTAACAGGGTTAGACGAGGTAGATTCAGAAAGAATGTTTCTAATGGTGGTGGTGGGGAGGTGGGGTGGCAGGGGAGTCCAGAACTAGGATCATAGTTTGAGGATAAAAGGTAAACCTTTTCGAACTGAGGTGAGGAGAAATTTCTTCACCCAGATGGTGTTGAATGTGTGGAATTCACTCCCACAAAAAGTAATTGAGACCAAAATGTGTGAGTTTCAAAGAAAATTAGAAATAGTCCTTGGGGCTCAAGGGATCAAGGTATGTGGTGGGGAAGGGAAATCAAGATAGAACATAGAACATAGAACACTACAGCACAAACAGGCCCTTCGGCCCACAAGTTGTGCCGAACACATCAAAACCTACCCAGCCATAGACCTATCTATAACCCCCAATCCCATTGGATCCCATCAATATCCCAGATACTGAATTTGATGATCAGTCATGATCATAACGAATGGGGGAGTAGGTTCAAAGGGCTGAATGGCCTACACCTGCTTGTAGTTTCTATGAGAGGTGGTGACGTAGTGGTATTGTCACTAGAGTCAGCTCTGGGATTCTGGGTTCAAATCCAAGCACGGCCAATGGTGAAATTTGAATTCAGTCATTTAAGGATGACAGGGAAACCATTGACTATTGTTGTAAAAACACATCTGGTTCACCAATACCCTACCCAATCCCACAGCAATGTGGTTGACTCTTCAAAATGTCACTGAAATGGTCACTCAGTTCAAGGGCAATTAATGATAGCCAATACATGCTGGCCTAACCAGTGATGCCTACAAGCAATGAATAAAAAAGATCCACAGCAATGTGGTTGACTGTTAAATTGCCCCTGGAATGGTCAAGAAAGTGGCACTCAATTAATTAGGGGTGGGAAATAAATCTTGGTGCAGTCTACAGTTTCACTCCCATGAATGATAATTTGAAAAAAATTATAGATGCCAAGCGTTGGATACTGTCAGAGTTATACACTTTGACAATATTCTAGCAATAGTACTGAAGACCCACCCTCAGTACTAACAGTAACCTTCACCAGCTGTCTCAGTTCAGATACAACACTGGCCTCTATCCAGCAATGAAGAAAACTGCCCAGTTATGTCCTGTCCACAAAAAAAACCCAGAACAAATCCAACCCAGTCAATAACTGTCCCATCAGTCTTCTCTTGACCATCAGTAAAGTGATGGAAGGGGTTGTTAACTGCGATACCAAACACCACTTACTCAGCAATAGCCAGCTCATGCTTCACCAATGACATTCCCCCCCATCACAAGGTGGGGATATTTGCTGATGACTGCACAATGTTCAGCACCATTTGCAGCTTCTCAAATTCTGACGCAGTCCAAATCCAAATCCAACAAATACTGGAGAACATTCAGGTTTGGGCTAAGCGGCAAGTAATACTATTTTTGTCACACAAGTACCAAGCAACAACCATATCCAACACAAGAGAATCTAATCATCTCCCTGTAACATTCAATGGTATTACCATCACTGAATCCCCGCTGTTAACAATTCTGAGAGGTTACCATTGACCAGGAACTGAACTAGACTAGCCATAGAATATAGAACATAGAACATTACAGCGCAGTACAGGCCCTTCGGCCCTCGATGTTGCGCCGGCCAGCGGACCCTCTAACCTAAACTATTCCAATATCATCCATATGCCTATCCACTGACCATTTGAATGCCCCCAAAGTAGGCGAGTCCACAACTGCTGCAGGCAGGGCATTCCACGCCCTCACCACCCTTTGTGTGAAGAACCTGCCTCTGACATCCGTCCTATAACTACCACCTCTTAATTTAAAGTTATGTCCCCTCGTGTTGGTCATCACCATCCGAGGAAAAAGGCTCTCACTATCCACCCTATCCAATCCCTTGATCATCTTATACGCCTCAATTAGGTCACCGCGTAACCTTCTTCTCTCTAATGAAAATAACCTCAGGTCCTCAGCCTTTCCTCATAAGGCCTTCCCACCATACCAGGCAACATCCTGGTAAACCTCCTCTGCACCCTTTCCAATGCTTCCACATCTTTCTTATAATGCGGCGACCAGAACTGTAAGCAATACTCCAAGTGCGGCCGCACCAGAGTTTTGTACAGTTGTAACGTAACCTCACGGCTCCTAAATTCAATCCCTCTACCAATAAAAGCTAACACACCGTACGCCTTCTTAACAACTTTATCAACCTGGGTGCCAACTTTCAAAGAGCTATGTACTTGTACCCCAAGATCCCTCTGCTCGACAACACTATTAAGGGTCCTTCCATTAGCCCTATATTTCATATGCCTGTTATTCCTACCAAAGTGAATCACCTCACACTTATCTGTATTGAATTCCATTTGCCACCTCAAGGCCCAGCTCTGCAACCTATCTATGTCCCTCTGCAAACTGTAACATCCATCCTCGCTGTCTACAACTCCCCCCACTTTGGTATCGTCAGCAAATTTACTAATCCAACCCTCTACACCCTCATCTAGGTCATTTATAAAAATGACAAACAGCAGTGGCCCTAAAACAGATCCTTGAGGTACACCACTTGTAACTGCACTCCAGGTTGAATATTTCCCATCAACCACCACCCTCTGTCTTCTATCAGCTAGCCAATTCCTAATCCAAACTGCTAAATCACCTTCAATCCCATGCATCTGCACTTTCTGCAGTAGCCTACCATGGAGAACTTTATCGAACGCTTTGCTAAAATCCATTTACACTACATCAACTGCCTTACCCTTAACTAAGTCTTTGGTCACCTCCTCAAAAAACTCAATAAGGTTTGTGAGGCACGACCTACCCTTCACAAAACCGTGCTGACTATCCCTAATCAATTTATTTCTTGCTAGATGCTTATAAATCCTATCCCTTATAATTCTTTCCAAGACTTTGCCCACAACAGAAGTCAGGATCACCGGTCTATAATTTCCAGGATGGTCCCTACTCCCCTTTTTGAACAAAGGGACAACACTTGCCATCCTCCAGTCTTCCGGCACTATACCTGTAGCCAACGACGACATGAAGATCAAAGCCAAAGGCTCTGCAATCTCCTCTCTAGCCTCCCAGAGAATCCTAGGGTAAATCCCATCTGGCCCAGGGGACTTATCAATTTTCATACCCTCAAGATTCGCTAACACCTCCTCCTTATGAACCTCAATCCTGCCCAGTCTACAACCTGGTATCGCAGTATTCTCCCCGATAACATTGTCTTTCTCCTGCGTGAATACTGACGAAAAATACTCATTCAGTGTTTCTCCTATCTCCTCAGGCTCCACGCACAACTTCCCACTGCTATCTCTGACTGGCCCTAATCTTGCCCTAACCAATCTTTTATTATTTATATACCTGTAAAAAGCTTTAGGATTCTCCTTAATCCTATCCGCCAAAGTCTTCTCGTGTCCTCTTCTAGCTCTTCTCAACTCCCTCTTTAGCTCTTTCCTGGCTAATTTATAGCTCTCCAGTGCCCTAACTGAGCCTTCACGTCACATCATTATATAAGCCTCCTTCTTCCTGTTCACCTGAGATTCAACTTCCCTAGTACACCATGGTTCCCTCACTCGACCACTTCCTCCCTGCCTGGCAGGTACATATTCATTAAGGACATGCAGAAGCTGTTCCTTTAATATGCTCCACATTTCAGATATCCCCAGCCCCTGCAATTTCCTGCTCCACCCTATGCATCCTAAATCTCTCCTAATAGCCTCATAATTACCTTTCCCCCAGCTATAACTACTGTTATTCGGTATGTGCCCATCCCTTTCCATCACTAAGGTAAACGTAACTGAATTGTGGTCACTATCACCAAAGTGCTCACCCACCTCCAAGTCATAGAGGAATAGAGACTTTCCTGGGAATTATAGACCAGTGAGTCTTACTTCTGTTGTGGGCAAAGTATTGGAAAGAATTATTAGGGATAGGATTTATAGTTATTTAGAGAGAAATGAATTGATTGGGGATAGTCAGCATGGTTTTATGAAGGGTAGGTCGTGCCTTACTAACCTTATTGAGTTTTTTGAAAAAGTGACCAAAGAGGTGGATGGGGGTAAGGCAGTTGATGTGGTATATATGGACTTTAGTAAGGCGTTCGATAAGGTGGCCCATGGAAGGCTTCTGCAGAAAATGCAGATGTATGGGATAGAGGGTGATTTAGCTAATTGGATTAGGAATTGGCTAGCAGATAGAAGACAGAGGGTGGTGGTTGATGGGAGATATTCATCATGGAGTTCGGTGACAAGTGGTGTACCTCAGGGGTCTGTTTTGGGGCCCCTGCTGTTTGTAATTTTTATAAATGATCTGGATGAGGGTATTGAAGGATGGATTAGTAAATTTGCAGATGACACTAAAGTCGGTGGAGTGGTAGATAGTGAGAGGGGTGTTATAGTTTGCAGAGAGACTTGGACAAGTTGCAGAGCTGGGCCGAGAGGTGGCAAATGGAGTTTAATGTGGAAAAGTGTGAGGTAATGCACTTTGGCAGGAATAATAAATGTGTAGAGTATAGGGCTAATGGTAGGACTCTTAATAGTGTTGATGAACAGAGGGATCTTGGTGTATGTGTGCATAGATCCCTGAAAGTAGGCAGTCAAGTCGATAAGGTTGTTAAGAAGGCATATGGAGACTTAGCTTTTATTGGTAGGGGGATTGAATTTAGGAGCCGCAACATCATGTTGCAACTGTACAAAACTCTAGTGGGGCCGCACTTGGAGTATTGTGTGCAGTTCTGGTCCCCACATTATAAGAAAGATGTGGAGGCATTGGAGAGGGTACAGAGGAGGTTTACCAGGATGTTGCCTGGTATGGAGGGCAGGTCTTATGAAGAGAGGCTGAGGGATTTGAGGTTGTTTTCGTTAGAAAGAAGGCGGTTAAGAGGAGACCTTATTGAAACATATAAGATGATTAGAGGTTTAGATAGGGTGGACAGTGATAGCTTTTTCCTAGGATGGAGAAAGCTAGCACGAGGGGACATAGCTTTAAATTAAGGGGTGGTAGTTATAGGACGGATGTCAGAGGTAGGTTCTTTACCCAGAGGGTGGTAAGGGTATGGAATGCCCTGCCTGCTGCAGTTGTAGATGCGCCAAGTTTGGTGGCGTTTAAGAGGTTAGTAGATAAGTTTATGGATGAAAAGGGAATGGTTTAGGTTAGAGGGTCATTGCTTTTTCTTAATTGGTCGGCGCAACATCGAAGGCCGAAGGGCCTGTTCTGTGCTGTAATGTTCTATGTTCTATATAAATACTGTGGCTACTGAAGCAGGTCAAAGACTAGGAATTCTGCAGCAAGTAACTCACCTCCTGATCCAGCAAAGCCTAGCCATCATCTACAAGGTACAAGTCAGGAGTGTAATACAATACTCTCCATTTCATTGGATGAGTAGAGCTCCAACAACACCCAAAAGCTCACCGCTATCCAGGACAAAACAGCCCACATGATTGGTACTCCTTCCACAAACATTCAATCCCTTTATCACCGACAAACTGTGGCAGCTGTGTGTACCATGCACAAAATGCACCGCAGGAACACACCAAGGTCCTTAGGCAGCACCTTCTAAATTCCAGACCAATACCATCTAGAAGGGCAAGGGCCGCAGATACCTGGGAACACCGCCACCTGCAAGTTCCTCTTCAAATCACTCACTGTCCTGATTTGAAAATAAATTGCTGTTCTTTCACTGTTGCTAGTTCAGAATCCTGGAATTTCCTCCCTAACAGCACTCTGGGTGTACATACGTCACAGGGACTGCAGTGGCTCAAGGTGACAGCTCAACACCAGCTTCTCAAAGACAATAAATGCTGGCCAGCCACATTCCATTAAAGAATTTTTGAAAAAATTATATTCATTGAATTAATTTAACTGGAATCATATTCCACACATTCACTGTCACTGCGTCAGAAACCTAGAACTTCCCTCCTAACAACACGATGGATGTACCTACACCACATGGACTGCAGCAAGTGAAGAGGGTAATTTACTGTCACCACTTTGAGTGCATTTAGGGATGAGCAAGAAACTCCAGCCTCGCCAGCGACACCCACATCCGTGAATCAATTAAAAACAGGTCTCTCCTGTTTGTTATTTATTCAACTGCTGAGAAATTGAAACAAACAGTAACATGACAAAATTGATTATTTCACCATGAGAGGCAGAAGTTGTGGCAAATGTGCTTATCATAAAATCCCTACAGTGCAGAAAGGGGCCATTTGGCCCATCATGTTTACACTGATCACAATCCCTCCCAGATCCTATCTCCATAACCCCACATACTTACTCTGCTAACCCCCTGACAACAAGGGGACAATAGCATAGCTAATCAATTCTTTGGACTGTGCAAGGAAACCCATGCTGACACAGGGAAAATGTGCAAACTCCACATAGATAGTCACCCAAGCTGGGAATTGAACCCAGGCCCCTGGTATTGAGAGGCAGCAGTGCTAATCACTGTGTTACTGCGACACTCTTTACTGAAGCAGAAGAAGACTTTCAAACAAGTAAGACTGGATAAAATATTTCACGATATTATCATTGAATAAACATAGTTTGGAGTTTAGACTTTAGCTTAGTCACAGTTTGCACAATGTCATCCACATGACAAAGTAAATCTTGTGATAACTCTGATTAGTGCACCCATAATAATCAAAAATACTTTTATCAGATAAGCAGTTTATCTTTATAGTTTTTTTTTCCCAGTGATCTGACATAAAAAGCCTTTTGGATCTTACAGTGCAGCAGCAACCACAGATTCCTACGTTAGAATTAAATAGATTTGAGGGGCTTTTCTGATAACAAGTAACCTGAAACCTGGGAGAGATTTTCCAGCCATTCTCCTCCCAAAACCCACTGGAGGTCACAGAGCTGTAGATTTTACAGCATGGAAACAGGCCCTTCAGCCCAACTTGTCCACGCAGTTCTCATTTTTTTTAAACCTCTAAGCTAATCTCAATTGCCCACACATACCCATCAGATCCACGTAACTATCTAAAAGCTTTTTAAAAGATAAAATTATACCCACCCTTACTATTACCTCTGGCAGCTTGTTCCAGACATCATCACCCTCTATGTGAAACAATTGCCCCTCTGGACATTTTTATATCTCTCCCATTTCATCTTAAACCTATGCAGTCTAGTTTTAGAATCCCCTACCTTTGGGAAAAAATATTTACTATCTACCATGTATATGCCCCTCATTACTTTATAGACCTGTATAAGGTCACTCTTCAGTCTCTTACACTCCAGAGAAAAAAGTCCCAGTCTATCCAGCCTCTCCTTATAACTCAATTCATCAATTCCAGTAGCATCCTAGTAAATCTTTTCTGCACTGTTTCTAGTTTAATAATATCCTTAATATAGGGTGACCAGAAATACACAGTATTCCAAGTGTGACTTCAACAAGACATCCCAACTCCTATATTCAATGTTCTGATCGATGAAACCAAGCATGCCGAATGCCTTCTTCACCACTCTGTCCACCTGTGACTCCACTTTCAAGGAGCTATGAACATGTATCACTAGAACTCTTTGTTCTGTAACTCTCCCCAATTGAGACTTACCATTAATTGAGTAACTCCTGCTTTGGCTCAATCTACCAAAATGCATCACCTTGCATTTGTCTAAATTAAACTCCATCTGCCATTTGTCAGCCCACTGGCCCGAATAATCAACATCCTGTTGCAACAAGAGATAATCTTCCTCGCTGTTCACCATGCCATCAATCTTGATATCATCTGCAAACTTACTAAGCATACCACCTATATTCTCATCCAAATCATTAATATAAATGACAAATAACAGTGGTCCCGGCACTGATCACAGAGGCACACTGCTGGTCTCAGGTCTCCAATTTGAAAAACAACTCTTTATAACTATCCTCTGGCTTCTGTCAAAAAGCGAATTTTGTATCCATTTCGATACCTCACCCTGGATCCTGTGAGATTTAACTTTATGCAACGACCTACCATGCGGTACCTTGTCAAAGGCCTTGCTAAAGTCCATGTAGACAACATCAACTGCATTGCCCTCATCTACCTTCTTGGTTACCCCTTCAAAAACACAAATAAATTCGTGAGCCACGATTTTCCACTCACAAAGCTATGCTGACTGCTCCTAATCAATCCTTGCATCAAATATCTGTAGATCCTGTCTCTCAAAATACCTTCCAACAAAATTACCCATCACAGATGTGAGGCTCACTGGCCTGTAGTTCCCAGGCTTTTCCCTGCAGCCTTTTTTAAACAAAGGCACAACATTTGCCACTCTCCAATCTTCAGGCACCTCACCCATGACTAAGGATGATTCAAATATCTCGGCTAGGGACACGCAATTTCCTCTCTAGCCTCCCACAACATTCTTGGATATAACTCATCAGGTCCCGGTGATTTATCTACCTTGATGTGCTTTAAGACTTCCAGCACCTACTTCTCCGTAATATGTACACTCCTCAAGACATCACTATTTAATTCCCCAAGTTCCTTAACATCCCGGCTTTTCTCAACAGTAAATCCTGATGAGAAATGTTCATTTTGGATCTCTCCCATCTCTTGTGGGTCCACACATAGATGGCCTTTTTGATCTTTAAGAAGTTTTACTTTCTTCCTTGTTACTTTTTGCCTTTTATGTATTATATCAACGGACCTTTGCATGGTTTGCCCATGTCCACCATGATTCCCATGGTGAGTGGGGCGGTAAAATTCCACACCGGAACTCTGTTTCTCTCTCCTCCGATGCTGCCTGACTTGTTGAGCATTTCCAATGTTTTGTTACTTTGGTTTTTTTTTTATGGTGTCGTTAGTTTGAGAGTTCAAAGAAAAGAGAAATTCTGGAGAGTTTCCAGGATAATCATCTTTAATCACCCTTTGATAATTCTGAAAATCTTTACTATAAAACAATGTTCGCTCAGTTCAGGTGAAACAAACTACAATTTTAAAATCCAACATTCTGAGACCATTACCTCATTTATAGATAGGATGGTAAATCAAGCTCAGTAGATTTTTAAACAACAGAAAATGAAGAAATGTCATCAAACTGAAACATTAATTTTATTTCTCTCTCTCTACAGGTACTGGAATTGTTGAGAATTTCCAGCATTTTCTGTTTTATTGCAGATTTCCCATATCTGCAGTTTTCAGCTTTTTTTGAACATTACGCTGATTATAAATTAGGGCATGCAATATTAGAACAAGCATTTGTTAGTTTTTAAAATTACAAATCTTTTAAATGTATAAGCAGCAATATCAATTCTTGTTTCCCATGACTTCACAAAATTAAGGCAATGATGGCCTATTATTGCCATCAAACATTTTGCTTAAATCAGATCTTTGTCGCACAGCCTGCGTTGTTGCATTAGCCAAAATCTTATCAATAAGAAAAGCTAGTGTGGTCATGTTGGAACCATGGCCACCTCCTGCGGCAAGGCCTCAATTACTAACAATGGAGATCAATGGCATTGATGAGGTACCAAATGTACAGCAGCTAACTTTAATGGATGGTGACACAAAGATAGGCAGGAAAGTAAGCTGTTGAGAGAACTTTGAGTACACAATGGAATCTAAAATAGGTCAAATGAGTTGGCAAACATTTGGCAGATGGAACATAATATGGAAAAATGTGCACTTGTCCACTCTGGCAGGAAGGTTAGATAAGCGATACATTATTTAAACTGTGGAACCCTTGTGATACAAAAGAATTTGTGTTGTTCTGGTGTACAAATCAAACATTGATATGTAGGTTTGCAGAGGATGATTAGGAAGGCAAATGGAAATTTGGTATTTATTTATTGCAAGGGGAATAGAGTATTAGAGAATTGCTGCTGCAGCTGCTTAAAACCTTAGCAAGACTGTATCTCCGGAGTATGGCATACAATTTTGGTCCCAATACTCAGAGTATAACCGCATTTCAGAAAAGGTTTACTCAACTGATTCTTGAGAGGAAGAAATTATTTTCTGAAGGAATGTTTGAGCAGATGGGTTCTGAAGAATAAGGTGTTATCTTATTGACAGCAAAAAGATCCTGAGGGAACTTGACAGGCTGGATTGCTGAGAGTATATTTCCCCTTGTGGGGAGAGGCGGGAACTAGAGGATAACATTTTAAAATGATGACACTTCCACGTAAGACTGAGATAAAAATTTGCTTTTTCTCTCAGTTGATAGTCTGTGGAATTTTCTTCCCCATCGAGCAATAGAGTCTCACTAAATATATTCAAGCTGAGATTTCAATGCAGGATGGAGATTTGGGGTAGATAGGAAAGTAGAACTGAGGCCACAATAAGCATGATCTTAGCACACTCAATGGGTCAAGTGGCTCCTTATATCCTAATGCTATAATTTCTAGTACTTTGTGAGAGCCATCCTGAATGACAGGACAATTGGTAGGCAACCTGTTTGCACATGTTTTTCACAAGAACTTTACCCTGCATTATTCTGGTAAATGCCATTTTAAATTTACGACAATAATAGCATTAATTACTTGTTTCTACCCATTTTTACCGGTCTTAATGATTCGCGTCCTGGAGGATGGGACATTTACCTGGTGAACATACTGCTTCTGTGTTTCACTGCTGCTCTCATTACACCTTTAATTTCAATTGGGGAAGGCGACAATTATTGCTTGGGTTATGGATGACATGCTGTAACAATTTAGCTCTTGCAGCCCAGCCAATTCAGTTTCATTTGGGTCCAAATATATCTTATTGCTGGATTTTCTGGAACTTTGGAAGTGATCATTAGAATTGCCCCAACGATGAATAAATCAGAAAATCAGAACATTCACAACTTGAGAGAGATACGAACGTGCAAGAACATGGATTGAAAATTTACTTGTTATTCACAAAGCAGAATGATACAGATCAGCATGGTTTGCAAAGATCATTCCTTAAATGACTTAAAGCAAGTTTTGTTTTGATCATTCATATCCCAGACTTCTCTAAAATTAAAAACTGATTAACCTGATTGGAGGTGTCCATTCATTAAGGGGAGATGTTGATATCAGAAGAATTAAACGTGATTGAATATAAAAATTAATGGATATGTGGTTGGGTTATTGTCAAAAGTCTTTGCAGACCTCACAAATACAATGTCAATTTAACAGACAAACCTCACAGAAATATCCACAAACCGTCCAAAAAAATGAAATCTCAAGCAGCCATGATTTATGTTTTTACAGAATCTATTAGACAACACCTTCAACAAATTCAATAACTGAGGTAGAAATTAATGATGAAAATATTTCTAAAACCAACCCAGATTTAAACTAATCACTTCACACAATCACTGGGTTAATATTGGAGGAGTAAAAAGATTTTATTTTGAATTAATAAAAGGTCAGGCCTAGATGTTAAGTCTCTATGCCGTGGGTGTGGAGATTGTGATAGAATTGCACTCTGATGCCCAGAGGATGAATTTAGCTCCTGTGTATCATGGATACAGGCCGTAGTCTGGGTCAGCCCCAGAAAGAACCACTGATCAACAGGAAGCAATCGGCTGGTGGGCACAAAGGGGAAATGATCCCCAGCATGATGCAAACTGCTCAGACTGGATCAGAAGAGGAATCCCATCAGGGATGGTGGGCGAGGGGTGAAGAGAACCCCACTGTCAGGGGGCATATCCTCCTTGCTGCCAGCAATTTAAGTTTGGAACTGGCTAAATTGGAACAGGAAGTGAGGATAACATTTCTGCTCTGGTTTCATTCTCCAAACTGGAAGCACCGGAAATCCTGTTATTCCAAATAAAATCAAGAAGCAGTCTCACAACACCAGGTTAAAGTCCACCAGGTTAATTTGGCTGCTCCAAAAGCTCGTGCTACCAAATAAACCTGTTGGACTTTAAGCTGGTGTTGTGAAGCTGCTCACTGTGCCCACCCCATCCAATGCTGACATCTCAACATCCAAATAGAATGATATTCAGAGATATAATAGGTGCAGTGGAACCAAATAAGGAAGGTATATCATGGTCCCAAAATATTAACTCAGTTTCTTGCTCCACAATAGCAGACCAGCTGAATACTTCCAGCATTTTGTGTATTTATCAAGCTAAGAACTCCCTGCTGGGGTGCTATTCATCCATGTGAACTTGTACTTCCCAGTCCTCAAGAAATTTACAACCTTCCATTGCAGCATTGTTTTGGGAAGTTTGCAAAAATAATCTATCAGTTTGTTGCCCTTCCCTCATTGATGGTTGGGAAATTAACAGCTGCCCTTTGTATTTATCCTCCCATTCAGGTTTCACGTGTAATAGTTCAGTGAATATCTCCTCCTCCAGCAATGGATCAGCCTTTACCAGTTGTCCAGCTTTCAGGTTAGTTTGTAAAACTTCTGTTACGGGTACCTTTATTGGCTGATCATCCATTCTGTCAGAATGCAAATATGAAAAATCTACTTTGTCCTTTAGCAATGATCGGCTGTTAATTTGTCCTCTATACTGGAGCAGTGATAGATTTGTGTCTTTTAACGAAAGCAACAATGGGATTTCTTTTGGCTGGTTCATCTTCCAGTTATTCTGTTGCTCTTCAAACAATGACAGAAATGGTGGCAAAAGCATTGGCTTTTCCTCCTGTCCACCAGATAATCCTGGTTCTATGTTCAACTTGCTTGAATTCTGAGATGTTGGATATAGAATGGTAGCATAATTTTGAGTGAATGCCTGTGAACCAGACTGACTTGAACAAGTGCTGTTTGACAGACAGTTGGTAGCCTGGGGACAGTACGGTGAAAGACATTCGAGCTTAGGTGGCTTAGAGAGGAAAATTTGAATTTCACAATTAGCAGTATCTAGAAGCTTTGGCTGTAAAGTTCTGGTGTGAATTTGTGATGTATAGGAATTTGGTCGTGTGGTCAAGATGTGTTCCTTATCTTCCTTTTCATTGGAATCACACTTCAAAAGATCAATATTGTCAAGACAAATAATCGGCTCAAATTGAAAAATATTCTTCCTGTGACTGGTGACCAGCTGTTGTGCTGGTGATAATTCTTTCAACAAGACTCGTTCATGCAAAAATATCTGGTCCAAATTCTATATTTAAAACATGAATAAAAAATAAATAAACATTAAGGCTGTGAATTGGATATTGTGACAGTTTAAAAACAAAAATCAGTTCAGGAAGCAAATATTTTTAATCATTTTACTGAAAATATTCCCACAGAAAGTTATGCTTTGCAGAGAACAATGTTTTCACCTAGTTCTGTGTTTTCTCCAACCCAATTCTGGAGCAGTTCAGCTGTCACATCAGTGACTATCAGTTCAGCAACATGGAATAACTTTGTCCATTGTCCAAATGCTGACCTGGGAGCGTTGGTAAAATCCATTCTCCAAAATACAGCTTGCTGATGGGGGACATTTATTTTGTGGCTTCATTATTGAAAGGGTGCAGAGGAGATTTACAAGAATGTTGCCTGGATTGGGAGATAGGCCTTATGAAGATAGGTTGAGGGAGCTGGGACTCTTCTCCCTGGAGAGACGAAGGTTGAGAGGCGACCTGGTAGAGGTTCATAAAATGTTGAGAGGAATAGATAGGGTGGATTCTCAGAGGCTATTTCCCAGGGCTGAAATGGTCGCTACGAGAGGACACAGATTTAAGGTGCAGGGAAGCAAGTACAGAGGGGATGTTAGGGATAAGTTTTTCACTCAGAGGGTGGTGAGTGAATGGAATTGGCTGCCGTCGGTGGTGGTAGAGGCGAACGCGCTGGGGTCTTTTAAAAGACTTCTGGATGAGTATATGGGACCTAATGGGATTGGGGGTTATAGATAGGTCTATGGCTTGATAGGTATAGATGTGATCGGCGCAACTTGTGGGCCAAAGGGCCTGTTTGTGCTGTAGTGTTCTATGTATGTTCTATTACTCAAAGCTTTCTGGACAGTTTATTCTAAAAGAATAACTCTTTCGAATCACTAAAATATTAATAATCAATGGTTCAGATATTCGACAGTTGCCGAATTGTTAAAAATGAAAACGCCAATGAATATTTCACATGGCAGAATTCAGCCATCTACTCTCAGAGAATGGAATTAAATCAAACATTGGAATCACAGTGTGCGCATCCCTGTATTAAATAAATTTATTCATTAAACACTTCCAGTTTACACTTGGAGAGGAATAAATGGTGAGCACTTGAATCGTGATTAGAAAATTCTATATTTGGAATTACACAAAAAAAGTAAGTCTAACTGTCAGTTCCTTTTCTTATAGAAGTTATAAGGGATTATGAACATAGAACATAGAACATAGAACATTACAGCACAGAACAGGCCCTTCGGCCTTCGATGTTGTGCCGACCAAAATAAAAAGCAATGCCCCTCCAAACTAAACCATTCCCTTCTCTTCCATATACTTATCAATTAACCTCTTAAACGCCACCAAACTTGGCGCATCTACAACAGCTGCAGGCAGGGCATTACACTCCCTAATCACTCTTTCAGTAAAGAACCTACCTCTGATATCCGTCCTATAACTCATACCCCTTAATTTAAAGCTGTGTCCCCTCGTGCTAGCTTTCTCCATCCTAGGAAAAAGGCTATCACTGTCCACCCTATCTAAACCTCTAATCATCTTATATGATTCAATAAGATCCCCTCTTAGCCGCCTCCTTTCTAACGAAAACAACCTCAAATCCTTCAACCTCTCTTCATAGGACCTGCCCTCCATACCAGGCAACATCCTGGTAAACCTCCTCTGTACCCTCTCCAATGCCTCCACATCGTTCTTATAATGTGGGGACCAGAACTGCACACAATACTCCAAGTGCGGCCGCACTAGAGTTTTGTACAGATGCAACATGATGCTGCGGCTCCTAAATTCAATCCCCCTACCAATAAAAGCTAAGACTCCATATGCCTTCTTAACAACTTTATCCACTTGACTGCCTACTTTCAGGGATAACATAATTCTCCATATGAGTCAATTCATATGTGACCTTGATATAGGAAATCCTTACATTGAATTCAGAAGACTAGGGAAATAATAGTGTGCAGGAAAACACTTCTCTGAAATGTCACAGTTGACTAGAGATACCACATCCTCTGGAGTGACATAATCGTAACATTTTGGTCAGGTAATTCAGAGTGAAATCAGGAAGGTAGAAATTTAGAACTTGCTGCCTGAGAGGCTGTTAATGTGAAGTGTAGAATCCATTCATTCCTCCAACTAGACCAAGGTCACTTGGTACAAAATTGAAATTAAAAAATTACAGAAGAGAATCTTTTGTTATTAAGTCACCAGGTACACTCAGTCTCCAATTTTCAAAAGCTATTCACAAGTGTGTGACCTTAAAAGCTTGTTACTGACAAAAACCGTTTCTGTTAACTTTGCATTTTCAAAAGCACCCAATTTCTAAGCTAAACCCAGAATTCCAAGCTGAGTTTTAAATTGTGGCCAAATTAGCTTAAGTTAGGTTTAAGACATAGCATGATTAAGGCAGAAATACTTAAAATGAAGCATTTTAACTAATGCAAACCAGAAGATCCGACAGAAGTCAAAAGATGAATATCGAGAGATATTAGGTAACAAAGAATATGCAACGGTGGTTAAATGAAGCTTAGATGCTAATCAGCCATGATCCAATTGAGTGATGAAACTCTGAGGAGCTGAGTGACTTCCTTCTATTCCTCATGTCACAGTATAATCTATTTTGGGAATACAAAACATTCGAGTCTAGATAAAAAATAAACTGAACTTACCAAAGATTGGGGTAGCGTCCTGCGGTGTTTTATGTAAGTGTTTGCCATACAGCAAAATATTCCAGTGATTACTGCTCCAAATATTACAAACCCCATTAACAGAACAATAGTGAATGTTCTTTCTACAAAATTAAAATAATAATTCATTAACTTTGGTAACACAAACTTTTTTTTTATCTCAATGTGTAAACATACACAGTTGCAACTTTTCCTTCAGTGAAAGTTTCAGCTCCAGCAAGAGAATTTTAATTTGACTATTAGCTATAGTTAATCATTTTACACAACACAGATCTGGAGCTGTGGCACATTTATTACAACCAGCTTCTCTCCCACACTTTTATATCAAGTAGAAGAGTTCATATTTTTAGGTTTCCCACCAGACAGATAAATTGTCAGACCTGTGTCCAGACTGCCCTCATTCCAGTAACAAGCAGGATCAGAGTGGGCCACAGTCACTGCACCTCACAGTTCTTCACTCCCATTTCTTTGCAGTATCCAAAAATCCGCCTAATTGTATGCGGATGTAGAAAATCTGTGAAATTGCAGATCTGACTACATCTCGCTGAATACAGCTCCTGCCATGGGCTCCCTCAGGCCAGGAAGGTAAATCATCATCCCCTCTGTGGGCACAGGAAGATCCCTTGCCTTGGGTGAGGGGAAGGGTTTGGAAATGACAAATTCCACCCATTGTATCAGCTCAGTGTGAGATATAGATAAAAAGCAGGTGGATACACACCTAAGGTGCAATTTAGCATGGTCTATCCATCTATCCTGCACATCTCTAGACTGTGGGAGGAAACGGGAGCAATCGAAGGAGACCAACATTGGCGTGGGGAGAATGTAGAAACTCCATACAGACAGTTACCCAGGGCTGGAATTGAACCCGGGTCCCTGGGACTGTGAGGCAACAGTGCTAACCACTGTGCCACCGTGTCACCCCCCCGTCAGTAAGCAAAGCTTTCTGAGTCACCAAATCTCTTCTCGTAATTTCCAACTTTAAAGACAACTGAGAGTCCTTTTTAATGCTGGCAGGAATTTCATGGACATATGCAAATGGAGATCTTATTCTGGACTACAACAAAACCATTGCAATTTGATCAATCTTAGCAAAGAAGCCACTACTGTTTTCTTCTCAGGCCAAGAGTGGTTTGTAGTTGGTCTGCAGAGAGGAGAAACTTTTGAAGATAAGTTAAAAACATCCATTTATGAGGCCAGGGAGAACAGGGAGTGTTTTTCACACCCTGGAACTTTTCAATGGTGAGGCCAGTCAATCACTGAAATGGATGTTGAAAATCGATGGTATTCCATTCCCTGGAGTGAAGAGCTGGAAAATTTCAGCCATAAACATTCTCACCTTGCAAAGTTTGGATGCAAAAATGGGCTGGCTGACTCTTTTTTGAAGTGATTCCCTTTTTTAAGTAAAGTTGCACATTTGCACAATATTCAGTGTTAGGCTCCAAGGATTCAATTTTGAATTGTGCACTTTCATTTAATGCATAGAATACCTGGAAAGAAACATTCAAACACACCAATTAACATCAGCTCCCTCTGTCATTATTGTTTAAGTTAACCTAAATGACACTATACTTACCATTTTATCTGTTGGTGATTGGTTAAGCTGCACTTCATACTTAACGGCAGCAAAAATGTCTTTGATAGAACGTTGCACTCCTCGTTTGCGTGGTACTTGTGGTGGATGTATCAGAACAGTAATAGATCTGACATCCACTGTGGATTCCACTGTTGGGGCTCCAATTATAGCTGAGAAAGACAGAAAACCTTATATCAGAACACAATATTTAAGATGGATAGGACATATGGCATCCAAGAGTGCAATGGTCAAATGTAACTTTAGCACTAATCAGTCACAAACTGTTACCTATAAATCAGTCAAATGATAGATGCATCTATGTATATAGATCATAATGACAGCTGGAAAACTGAAGATCTGGGTAATATATTTGCAAAGGGATATTATTGTTTAGTTCCTGAGATGTATAGCAAACACTATATCAGGAATTGTGACTTTATTTATTGGGCAGAAACCTTCTACATAGGAAGGAAGTTAATCACAAAAGTAATTAAAATGGGAGATATAGACTGCTTAGCAGACTATTTTCAACTATAATTTTTTTGGGAATGCTAGAGGATTTGGATCTAACATTAACATGTGAAAACATAACATTAGAATAACTTCTCCAATCAGAGTGGAGGACATGTGAAAAGAATTGAATCTATGCATACTAAGCTTTTTGAAGAAAAAAAATGGATAAAAACTTGGTTAAGAAAAGGCTAACTGCAATTATCAAGTAATTCACCAAATGATGGAGCTAAAAAATACAATACAGTTCAAGACAACTTGCCAGGATTCAGTAATGGGAATGATAGATGGATAGCTAGTCTAGAACTTTGGCAGAATGTGGCTGGAGCTCAAGATGTACATAGAACTATCCTGAAGAAAGTACAGAGATGGAGCAGACTCCGCACTAACAGTAATTATTCACCAATGTCTCAAACAAGGTGTGATAGTCTAAAGATACTGGGTAGGCCATTTAGTACAGAAATGAGGAGAATCATCACTTAGAGGATGGTGAACCTGTCGAATTCTCTATCAAGAAAGCTGTGGAGGCCAAATCGCTGAATATATTTGAGCATAAACTAAAAGTTTAGTTATTAGTCACAAGTACGCTTACATTCATACTGCAATGAAGTTACTATGAAAGTCCCCTAGTTGCCACACTCTGGTGCTTGTTCAGATATACTGAAGGAGAACTTAACATGGCCAATTCAAGGATCTTCAATGATCCCACTGAATGGCAGAGGAGGTTTGATGGGCCGAATGGCCTATTCTGCTTTCTATGTTTTTAAATTGTAGGAGAAACAGGCTGATGGCTAAACATCATTTTCCTACTCTGTTGGTCTTGCCCAAATTATTACTTCAGCGCTGATTAAAGAAATTCTGTTGAAAATAATTCAAGTTTCTAACATCTACATGAGAGAGCATACTCACTCTCGTCTAATGGACAGAATCGTTCAGATAAGGACCACGTTGAATTTTTCGATATTGCCATCACTCTTGCATAGTACCAATCATTCTCTTCAACAATCTCATTTGTTAAGTCACAATACTGTACATCGATATGATAACATTCAGACTTATTTTTCCACGTTTCTCCATAACTGCAAAAGGAATAGTGTGTTAGGCAGCAAATTCCGAATTGCTTAAACCTATAAAAGTAATAATTCGGCACAGCTTCTGTGACGGAGAACATTTAATTAACAAACATAAATTTTTAATTTTTCTAAGGCATTGTGGCTATTACTGGCAAGGTCAGCTTTTGCACTTGGTGGCTTGCCAGGCCATTTCAGACAGCAGTTAAGAGTCAATCGCATTGCTGTGGCCCTGAGGTCACATGTTGGCCAGACCAGGCAAGAACAGCAGATTTCCTTCCCTGAAGGACATTCATGAACCAGATGGGTTTTTACAACAATGAGTTAACAATCACCATTACTGAGACTAGCTTTTATAATTCCAGATTTACTGCTTGAAGTTAAATTCACCCAATTGACATGTGGGATTTAAACCCATGACTCAAGGGCATTAATCTGGGCGACCTCTGGATTGTCAGTCAAATAACAACATTACCACTATTGTCCTCCCCTATATACATACCGAATTCCTATATATTAAAATCAGCTCTAATTTATCAGAGTCCAGTGGAATCTTTTAATATTTTCTTATTCAAAAATCTTGGGTATAATGTTATGACTTATATTATTCAGCGCCAGCCCAGGATATCACAGAAGGAAATTGAATTTTCATTATTCACTTTGCCTTTAGTTCTGTTCACACCTTTCCTTCACCTTCGCCCTTGAAGTTGCTAACACTCTCCCAATAATATTCATTTTTCTAGGCATTGCTGAATAGGCCACTTTTCATTTGTGACAGTCTAGAACAGGCTGACTTTGTGACAATGGAGGGCACCACAACTAAATAAATCCAATCATCACTCAGCAATGGTACAGAATTCAGGAGACACAGGTTGGTAATCAGGAATGCCAGTTAATCCCCTCATCTTCATCCAGATAGTTCTACAATTGCCTACGATAACTCAACAGTGAGCATTGGGTCAAAACAAGGGTGTTCCCAGTCTGTACGAGTCACAGGCATTATCCCAGAATTTAATCTAACCTGAACGTGGCAGCTTTGGGTAAAGCTCAGTTTCACACCCACTCAATTTCTGCCCTTAAGTCAATGCAACATAAATTATCTTTTGCAATGACCTGGAGATAAGCCAACAATTTACAGCTATCTATCAACTCAACGATAAAAACAACCTCCCTCGAAGCATGAGATGCACTCAAGAAATTTCAAGCATGAGGAAATATTCTCTCTTAGCAGGTTGAGACACTTTGCAATTCGCTTCCTCAAAAGCTGGTTGAAGCAGAATCTTTGATTTGATTCATTATTGTCATATGTATTAACATACAGTGAAAAGTATTGTTTCTTGCACGCTATACAAAGCATACCATTCATAGAAAAGGAAGTGAGAGAGTGCAGAACGTAATGTTACAGTCATAGCTCGGGATAGAGAAAGATCAACTTAGTGCGAGAAAGTCTGACAGCAGCAGGGAAGAAATTGTTTTTGAGTCAGCTGGTATGTGACTTCAGACTTTTGTATCTTTTTCCCAACGGGAGAAAGTGGAAGAGAGAATGTCCGGGGTGCGTGGGGTCCTTAGTTACGTCAGCTACTTTGCTGAGGCAGCGGGAAGTGTAGACAGAATCAATGGATGGAAGGCTGATTGAATATGTTTACAGCAAAAGTAGATAGTTTCTTGATAAGCAAGGAGGTGAAAGGTTATTGGGTAGATAGGAACGTGGAGTTGAGATTAAAATTAGATCAACCAAGAACCTATTGAATGGAGGAGGAGGCTTGATGGGCTGAGTGGCCTTCTCCTAATTTGTTAATGTTCATATGTATGTTTGTCTGTGAGAGAAATTATCTATCCATTAACTGATCTCTAAAAGTACTTACTGAATATAGATGCTTTTAAATGGACTAAAACAACATTCTCCCAGCTAGAACACTGGGGTTCAAAGTCATCAGACTGAATTTTGCTCTCCCCCTAACAGGAGTTTGAAGTCCAGGCAAAATCTAGCAGATGAGCTCTCCACTTCTAACCACCTGCACTTGGTCTGTCTGAAATTCTGCGGGGGGCACAGGACATACTAGACAGACCACCTTCAGAGTACACCCCACCTCTGCTGGCATTTTAGTGAGGGCCCAATCAATGCAACAAGCTCAGGTGCCTCCCCTCACAGCGAGTAAAGCATCAGCAGCTATTGTCAGGTGGGGGAGCAGTGGGGTGATGCTTTTCTGAGTTCCCTGGGCCCATTGGAGGAACCTTCCTCAACCCCAAAGGTCCCTCCACCAACAACATCTGGAACTAAGCCCTTCGACCCCCTCAGCCACACATCCCTCCCACTTCACTAAGACCTCTGACTCTGGACCTAGCTGGCATCTTGCGTAGTGGAACTGCAGAGCTACTGGCATTCAATTGGCCAGGAACTCTTCAAGAGGAAACTTCCTCCCAAGAAAGAGATGAAGATCTTACCTTAAAGCAATAATGTTGCTTCCCAGGTTAAATCCCTGCAGGACAACCACTGAGATCATGGGAAGCCTCGCCACTAACATTTTATCCATGTTTGGAAAAGGACCACGGCACTCCCTAAAATTCAGTCCATACTTTCAGAAGGGGAGTTTGCCACTGAGGACTGAGATGAGGAGGAATTTCTTCATTCAGAAGGTTGTGTGGAATTCTCTATCCTGGGAGTTGTGAATGTTTAATAAGAATGTTGATTGATTTTTGGGTCTATATGGATCTATAAAGGGAAGTTAGGTGTGACTTTGTTGACTGCAAGCTTAAAATGCCAAATGGCTGATGCCAGCCAATTTTTTTTTTATGAGCAATACCATGGGAAAGATACGGAGTAAAATAAATAAAGTTTACTATCTCTTTGGCAGCTCTCAATCTTAGGGTTCAGATACTGAACCAAAATTTCAAGTTTAATTTCTGTGGTTTATGATGCAAGAGAATTTTGAATGGTTTCTTATTGACTGCCAATTAACCATTAACTTCTGTGTAACTCACTAAATAAATGTGTGTCTTTTGCAATAAATGGCCAGCATTTTCCTGCAATTACATTTTCTATTTAGAAAAACACCCAGTACCATGTACTTTTTAAAATATATTTTATATTTCAATTAAATAATTGAAGGGTAATAGTGGGATATTTTACACAATTCTAAACATTTTGATAAATAGGCAAGTTTCCCTCCAAGACACACAACATTCTGACCAATATGTCAAAATCCTGTCACTCCCTTTCTAACAGCACAGTGGGTGCACCTACACCGTATAGCCTGCAAAGATTCAAGACAACAGTTCACCACCACTTTCTCAAGAGCAATTAGGGATGGGTAACAAATGCCAACAATATCCTTATCCTGAGAAAGAATAAAAAGTTACTTCAAGAGAAGTTCATTGTAAATAGATATAGAATTTCCTTTCTGTCCTGCAGTGTCAAAGTTACCCGAAGCTCCCTAAGGCCCCAATTAAGTGGCAGTGCACAAACAAGTTACACAGGAGAAAAGCCAGGCATAATGGGGTAAATAAGATCATGGCAGTATTCTTATCATGGTATCGGAATAGGGAAATAAAGACAGTAGTGTAATAATACTGAGAGGAATATCATTTAAAATGATCATCCATAACTTGCACCAGAAAATACCAATACAAGACAGTGTCTGTGAAATTTTGGTAGAGTGGAAAAGATTTGCATGTTTCATACAATAACCTGAGTAATTCTGTGCCCCATCTAAATTCACTATTTGCTTTGTTGTTTTCCTTGTTTGTACAAGTGTCAGAACTTACATGCCGTACTCAACATCATACAGGATTTTTTCAGGTCCTTTCTGCTTCCAGCGAAGAGTGTAATTAAAGTTTATGGAATCGAACCACACCTCATTTGGCTCAGGCAACTTAATCAATGCAAGGGACCCTACAAAGGCAAAACAGTTTAAAGTCTGTGAACTTCTAACAATTCAGATCACTAAAAATGTTTCAGAGTTCTCGTTCCATCCCTTCGTCAATCTGGAAGCTCCAGCAACAAATCAGGCTGTCCCATTTATTCAGTCTCAAAATTGGAGCCTGTGTAACTTACCCTTTTGAAAATATTTCCCGAAAGCCCCAATAAAAAGAAGGCAGAAAGGGCAGCATTATTCCACAGGTTAGGGGAATTCCAAGAGGCAGCCACAGTCACTCACCCTTTCACCTGCTCACCAAGGAGCAGCGTCTGATATCCAGGAAAAATGCCGTACAGAGATTTTTGAGTTCAAAAAATTATGAATGAAGGAGCTTTTTCCCGCACAGAAAATGCAAAGTAGGTGTCAGTGATGTACTGTATCCATAAGAAGGAACAATTGTCTCTCATATTCAGAAAATAATTTTCCTTGTAGGTTTTAACTTCACCTGGAGGTTTGGCTATCGATCGTTTTTTGCTACATTTGTCACATGTAGCCATATTGATACACTTAGAAATGTACAATCCAAATGTTAAAACGTGTAAAATAGATCAAACAACAAATACACTAAATTGTTTGCTAAAATAAACTAATGAAAGGGACATGCATCAAAATATGGTTTCAAAATTTAAAATACTTACCAGTAAAGGAAAGGGTCAGTGTTAGGATCCGCCAAAACCACATTTTGCACTTAAACTCTCTCAATTAAGCCAACAAGAAGCTAAATTTAGTTTAGGATTAGGGTCATCGAATCGAAGATCATTTCTCACAGCAAAAAGCCCCTGTTTGTAATTAACCACAGATCGAGATGTCTTCTCAGTTTTTACAAAGTTCTTGGTGTTTAATGAGACCGACTACATTATTTTTTCTCTCTCTCTCCGAAGGAGATGTTTGGGACGCGCTCTCCTTGCTGTAATCACGACTCTGAGCACTGATTCTGAGGACTCGGGCACTGTACACCTTCCCGGTCTCTGAAGAGGATGTAGAACTCAGCGTCCCGTCACCTGAGTTGGAAAGTGGTCAGCTTTTCCCTTCCTGTGCGGAGCTGAACACCAGTGTGACTGGGAGGGACCAGAACTAGAATTGTAGTTAATTACTTCCTTCTCCCTAACGCGCTCTTTACTAGAAACGTGAAGCCGTTTCTAAATTCCTTCCTCTAAAATAGTAATGCGACAAGTTTCTAAACCATTCCCTTGGCTCATGGGATAAGTCGGGAATTCCAATTGCACCAATCATTAATCACACATTGTAGTTAGTATATCGTGCATAGAAAAAGGCCACTCAACCCATCAATCTATGCCAGTCTTTACATTCCATTCATCTTTCCTCATTGACACATTGCTTAGCACTGCAACCTTACAGAACAGGTTCAATTCCAACCTTGGGTGATTGACTGTGTAGAATCAGCACATTCTCCCCATGTCTGTGTGGGTTCCTTCCCAAACTCTCAAGATGTGTAGGTTGGGTGAATTGGCCATGCTAAATTATCTCTTAGTATAAATTCAGAGGAATGGTGGGATAATTTTGTGAGGTTATGAGAATAGGGCCTGGGTGGGATGCTCTGTCAGAGTTGGCACAGGCTTGGTGGGCTGAATGGCCTCTTTCTGCAATGTGGGGATTCTAAATCTACCATCCCAATATCTATGCAGCCTCTAAACCAGGCCCCTCAACAGCTACCTGTGGGAATGAGTTCCACATTTTCACCAATCTCTGGATAAAGAATCATAGAATTCCCACAGTGCAGAAAGAGGCCATTTGGCCCATCAAGCCTGCACTGACAACAGTTCCATCCAGGCCCCTCATCATAACGCCACATAGTTACCCTGCTAACCCCCCCACACTACGTCTAGAATGTTACTGCCTTGCCCACCAGAGGCTCATAAAATCCCTCCCAAAGCCAATGGAGTATGCCATTCTGTGAGGCTGGTCCACCCGCAATCGGCAGTAAAATTTCAGCCTAAGGGTCAATTTAGCACAGCCAATCAACCTAACACACAAATCTTTGGAGTTTGGGAAGAAACCAGAGCACTCAGGGGAAACCCACGCAGATATGGGGAGAATGTCTGCATGGAGTCTGCACAGTCACCGAAGGCCAGAATTGAACGCTGGCCCCTGGCACTGTGAGGCAGCAGTCTAACCATTGTACCACAATACTGCCCAGGTGCCACCCAGTGTTGTTACTGTGCAGGAAGAGGGCATTTTGCCTGTCATGTCTTCGTCCACATTTAATTTTTTTTGGTGTGTACAAAACAAAAGAACAAAAAAAACCAGCATGGGAAACAGGCCCTTCGGCCCAACGAGTCCGCGCCGCCACCTCGATGTTCCCACTTCTACACGCAATCCCTGTCCATGTTTATAGATCTATGGATTAAAAACCAAATTTGAGACAATTTAGGGAGAATTTGTTTTGCCAATTAGCCTAAAAGCACGTCTTTGGGATGTGGGAGGAAACCGGAGCACCCGGAGAAAACCCACGCAAGCACGGGGAGAATTCGCAAACTCCCACAGACACAGGCCCAAATCCATGTATCTGCACAGCACAGCGATAGTCACTGAGCTGTCATGTTGCCCATCAAATGGTCCAGGTCAAACGTACACTAACAACGTGAAACACTAGGATACTCTCAAAAAAAAATCCAAGAGCATCCCTCTCACGACCCATCGCGTGTGTGCCCCTTGTTAGGCAACAAGGTGGACCAAAGCACTTGTAGGATAAAAACAAGTACATCAATATCATCATCTATTTACACACTTCCCAGGGACTCCCAAGGCTCATGATCTCTATTTTAAATCAATTTTCTATATCCCTCCATTCCCATTCTGTTCATGTGCCCATCTAAGTATTTCTTAAATAACTCCAGAGTACCTGCCTCCACCACTTTACTTGGCAGCGCATTCCATACCCCCACCCCCCTCTGTGTGAAAAAACTCCCTCTAGCATCCAAATTATACCTTACCCCCCTCCCCCTAAGCCCGTGACCCCTCGTGCTATTTGAGTCCATCCTAGGAAAAAGCTTAGCCCTGTTTACTCTATCTATCCCCTTCAAAATCTTGTACACCTCTATCAGATCTCCTCTAAGTCTACGTCTTTCTAAGGAAAACAGTCTCAATTTGCTTAATCTCTCCTTGTAACTCAGACCTTCCATACCAGGCAGCATCCTGGTAAACCTCCTCTGCTTTCCAGAGTCTCCACGTCCTTTCGGTAGCAAGGCAACCAGAACTGGACACACTATTCCAAATGAGGTCTAACCAGCGTTTTATACAACTGCAACATTAAAGGCCAGCTCTTGTACTCTATACCCCTTCCTATAAAGGCTAGCATACCATATACTTTCTTATTGTGATGATACTGTGCCTTTAAGAAATGTATTTTAATCATGTTTCTCTGCAGGATGTTTTGAGCAATCCGTGGCATTTTGTCGGAGCTGTTTTGTCTGCAGGCAGTTGGGTGGATTGGTCATGCTAAATTATCCTTTAGTGTCCCATGATGTATAAAATTTAGGGTTACTGAAGCAGTATTATTGACATCATGCTGGCTTTAATCTGAATTATTGCAGTGTTCTGTTGTTTTAATGTTTTCCTGGGATTGCAGAATAGAAGTTGTTTGGGACAATTGTCAGGTCAAATAACTGGAGACAGCTGGGCTTTCACTAAAGATTCCAGCTTATTTGCTATTTCAAGTGCTGTTTGGAGTTGAGAGAAAGCAGGGTTTCTTTTTCCCCCTCTCTGGAGATGGAGATTCTACTGTCTGAGTGTTGCTGTTTTGGCAGCTGCAGAGAGAGAGAGAGAGAGAGAGAGAAAGGTATCCTTTTCTGTCTAAAGTCTGAAGATTGAAAGCAGATAGAGCTTAGGTCTACTTCTCTGTTTTCCTGTCTTGAGGATATATTCTTAGATTTCTGCCAATAAGTGTTAAAATCTAGAAATCTAGTGCCACGTGAGCATACTTGTTTTAATGCTAACTAATTCTGCAGAAGTGTATGTGTCCATGATGTATTGCTTTTAAATTGGAACAACTGAGATAGCTAGCTCTTAAGAGTTATATTCTATCATATTTAACTCTTGTTAAAAGTACGATCATTCTTCTTGTTGTATTTTAACAGTATTCTTAAATAAGCTTTGTTTGAAAAGCTTCCTGGTGGGTCAATTGAATCACATCTGGTGTGAGACAACTTATTCTCACTAATACAAATATCAAATGTAAATCTTAGTGTCTAGGCTAACTTCACGAAACACGTTGGATTTTCTGGCCTGGCCTTTAACAATAGTTTAATACTGATGGCCTCTGGTTTTGAGATTCACAAGTGAAAACACTCTGTGTGCCTGCTCTGTTAAAACCTTTCATAATTTACAAGATCTCTAAGTTCAGTCCTCATCTTCTTTGAGAGAAAGAAGCTGTTTAGTCTTAAAGTTAAAGTTTATTTATTAGTGTCACAAGTAAGCTTACATTAATACTGCAATGAAGTTACTGTGAAAACCTTTGGGTCTCTACACACCGGCACCTGTTCGGATACACTGAGGGAGAATTTAGCATGGCTGATGCATTTAAGCAGCATATCATTTTTGCACTGTGGGAGAAAACCGGACACCCAGAAGAAATCCACGCAAAGATGGGGAGAATGTGCAGACTCTGCACAGATAGTGATGCAAGCTGGGAATCAAACCCAGGTCCATGGCGCTGTGAAAGCATTGAACTTTCAGAAAGCATTGAACTTATGACAAATGTTCTTGGAAATTTAGACAGTGCTTTATTTTCTTACTTGCTAGTATCAATGCAATTCAGAAATACAAAATCTTTGAACAACTCTAGGTAAGAAAGTAACAGCTAACAGTTTATTTTACAGGTGTGTACCAAAAGCTTTACCCATAAGTAAAAGTTTAAATCCATGATCCAATTAACATTCATCAGCTGTCTAATTAATTTAGGATTTATTCACCAAAAGAGGATGTAATAGACCTGTTAAATTCTATCAAGATAGACAAGTCTCCGGGACTGGATGGGATGTACCCCAGGTTATTGTGGGAGGTGAGGGAAGTGGTTGCAGAGCCCCTAGCGATGATATTTGCATCGTCCATGGAAACAGGAGAGGTTCTGGAGGATTGCGGATGTGGTTCCTATCTTTAAGAAAGGAAACAGGGATAGTCCAGGAAATTACCGACCCGTGAGTCTGACTTCAGCGGTTGGTAAGCTGATGGAGAGGCGTCTGAGGGATAAGATATATGAACATTTGGAGAAGTTTGGACTGATTAGAAATAGTCAGCATGGTTTTGTCAAAGGTAGGTCGTGCCTTATGAGCCTAGTTGAGTTCTTCGAAAATGTGACTGAACACATTGACGAAGGAAGGGCAGTGGACGTAGTGTACATGGACTTTAGTAAGGTGTTTGATAAGGTCCCCCATGCAAGGCTTCTGGAGAAGGTGAGAGGGCATGGGATCCAAGGGGCTTTGGCCTCGTGGATCCAGAACTGGCTTGCCGGCAGAAGGCAGAGAGTGGTTGTGGATGGGTCTTGGTCTGCATGGAGGTCGGTAACCAGTGGAGTGCCCCAGGGATCTGTTCTGGGACCCCTGCTGTTTGTCATTTTCATAAATGACCTGGATGAGGAAGTGGAGGGATGGGTTAGTAAGTTCGCCGATGATACAAAGGTCGGTGGTGTTGTGGATGGTCTAGGGGGATGCCAAAAGTTGCAGCGGGACATAGACATAGACTGGGCGGAGAAGTGGCAGATGGATTTCAACGCGGATAAATGTGTAGTGGTCCATTTTGGCAGGAATAATGGGATGAAGGAGTACAATATAAGGGATAGGAGTCTTAGCTGTGTTATAGAGCAGAAGGATCTCGGGGTCCGGGTCCATAGGACTCTTAAATCGGCCTCGCAGGTGGAAGAAGTGGTCAAGAAGGCGTACGGTGTACTGGCCTTCATTAATCGAGGAATAGAGTTTAGGAGTCAGGAGGTAATGATGCAGCTCTATAAGACTCTTGTCAGACCTCACTTGGAGTATTGTGCGCAGTTCTGGTCGCCTCACTATAGGAAGGATGTAGAGGCTATTGAGAGAGTTCAGAGGAGATTTACAAGGATGCTGCCTGGATTGGAGGCAGGCCTTATGAAGATAGGTTGAGGGTGCTGGGACTCTTCTCACTGGAGAGACGTAGGTTGAGAGGCGACCTGATAGAGGTTTATAAAATGTTGAGAGGAATAGATAGGGTGGACTCTCAGAGACTATTTCCCCGAGCTGAAATGATCACCACGAGGTGACACAGATTTAAGGTGCAGGGAAGCAAATACAAAGGAGATGTTAGGGGTAGGTTTTTCACTCAGAGGATGGTGAGTGAATGGAATCGGCTGCTGTTGGAGGTTGTTGAGGCAAACTTGCTGGGGTCTTTTAAAAGATTTCTGGATGAGTATATGGAAAAGAATAGGATAGGGGGTTTTAGATAGTCTGTGGATTGGTAGATGTGATCAGCGCAACTCGTGGGCTGAAGGCCCTGTTTGTGCTGTATTGTTCTATGTTCTAAAGACTAAAACCAGCCCATTCAATATCCATGTGTAAAGCAGTGTAGCAGATCATAAAAACATAGGAACTAGAAGCAGGAGAAGGCCATTCAGCCTTTTGAATCTGTTCCACCATTCATTACAATCATGACAGATCATCAAATTTAACATCCTGAAATCATCCTTCCTCCCCCCACCCCCATCCCTCGATCCCTTTAGCCACAAGAGCTATATCTAATTTCTTCTTGAAATCACACAATATTTCAATCTCAGCTATTTTCTATGGTAGCGAATTCCACACATTCACCATCTTCTGGATGAAGAAATTTCTCCTCACCCCAGTTCTGAAAGATTATTCCTCAAATTAGGATCTCTAGCTCTGGATTCCCCCACCATCAGGAACATTCTTTCTGGATCTATCCTGTCTAACCCTGTTAGCATGTCAAATTTCTTTGAGATCCTCTCTCACTCTTCTAAACTCCAGTGAATATAATCCCAACCAATTTAGTCTCTTTTTATTGGCAGGTCTGTCATTTCTCAGGAAAATGCCTGGTAAACCTTCACAATAGTTCCTCTATAGCAAGGACATCTTCCCTTAGATAAGGACACCAAAACTGCACACAATACTTGAGGTGTGGCCTCCAAACCTTCTATACAATTGCAGTAAAACCTCCTTATTCCTGTACTTAAATCCTCTCGCTATGAAGGCCAACATACCATACCTGCTGTATCTGCACGCTTACTTTCAGTGACTGTTGCATGAGACACCAAGGTCCTCACCAAGATTAACATAGCTATAGAACATAACAGCGTAGAACAGGCCCTTTGGCCTTCGATGTTGTGCCGACCAATTAGGAAAATTGAATCTGGTGCTTTGATTGACAGGCAGGGCAGGACACCCCAAATAGATAAAATACACAATTTAGCAAGAGAAATTGAAGTTGAATCAAACTCTGCTCCAGAGCCTTTTGTAGGCATTGCATCTCATGGCTTCTGTAATTGGATGTGTTTGTGCAATTTGGCTCTAGGTTTGCACGACAAATTGTTAGAAATGCACCTAAAAATGGAGCAGAGAGAGAGAGAGAGATAGGACACATGGGAACTGAGTGAACAGGGCAAGTAACTGTATAGCTCTTTACCAGTTTGAGAAGCAAGTGTAAATTACAGTGGGTGAGTTTAATGCCAAATCAGATACAGAAAGAAAAATAAAAAGGAACAGAAAGACTTTTGTGAGAAAGAAAAATGACAAGGAATGGTAAAACTAAATTAGATATTTTTAAAATCTCCCATGATTAATACCTGAGGAAATGAAAGTCAATACTTGTAAAAGTTATTTTTCAGCACCAGAAACGTTGATTGGCATAATAACTATCATGTCATTAAAACAGTGCTTATTCCTGTGATAACAAAACTTGACTTTGTGTTGAGTTTAGTTTCTGCATAAAACTGGACTATTACTTATACAGCATTCCAATCTAACTGCACTAAAGGCTGTAAACATAAGTTTTTAAAACTTAAAATTGCCTATAATAAAAACAATGTTTGTCCATGTTAATAATCTTTTATTATCTTGCCCATTTTACTAAGCCATCATTGATTTCTCCTTTTTTAGCAGATTATCCTCTGCCTTTTACTGTCCTGCCATGCCCAGCATTGCATTTTTCTGGAACTAAACTCACAGCTTTGACTCATGGTCTATTTCAGCATTTTCCATGGGGCCCTTTAAAATATCCATTGCTGCCTCTTCAGGAACAGCACAGACAACTGACTCAACCAAACCTGTCCCACACCACACCCAGAATCCGGTTTACTCATTGATAAACAATCATCATCCTTCTCTACATCCCAATCTATCTCATTCTGCCTTAAAAATATTCAAGGACTCTGCTTCCACTGCCTTTTGAAGAGAATTCCAAAGTCTCACATCCCTCAGAGAAAAAGATTCTCCTCATCTCTATTTCAAATGAGCAACCACTTATTTTTAAACAGTGATTCCTAGTTCTAGATTCTTCCACAAGAGGAAACATCGTCTCCACCTCCACCTTGTCAAGTCTCAAGATTTTCTATGTTTCAATCAAGTCATCTCTTCTAAACTCTAGCACACGCAAGCATAGCCTATCCAATCATTCCGCAAAAGACATCCTACGCATTCCAGACTTTAGTCCAATGAACCTTCCTTGAACTGCATCCAAAGCATTCCCATCCTTTCTTAAATATGGTGACCAATACAAGTCATTCTCTCTTTTTCTTTCCTCTCTCTATTCTGACTCACAGTGCAATTGAATCTCAGTTGAGCACATTCCCAGCATTGTTCTGTTTATCATATTAGAAAAAAGGAATTAAAGGACTTAATTTTGAAAACAGCTTGGGATCAGAGGGAGGAAGCCCACAACTTCACACCACTGGTACACTAGGGAGAAGGGAATAGAAGGATATGTGATAAGTTAGATGAGAAAGAGGTTCAAATGTGGCATAACCCCTGACCAACTCGTGGGAGAACATTATCTGTTTCATTACTGTGTATTCTGTCAATTCAGTGGAATTCATTCATAATGCTCACAACCTCCTCTCCCTTTATCCTCACCTTCCCATATTTACATACCTTTGAAACCTCAACTACCCTTGTGACATTTCTGTTAATGTGATCACTCTCAAAACCTCCAACCACTTCTTTGTGTTCCTCATCACCCCATTTTGATCCTGCTCTTCACATTTCCTCAAACTTGGAGAATGGGAACATTCAAGTTAATGGCTGAGAGATTTAATAGGTTTATTACCTGGTTAAAAAGGTAATGGAGGGGACAATGGCCCCAGACTGGGGATAACTCAATACCTAATGTATTGAGGCAAGGAGGAAATGGTCGAGTAAGAGAACCTTGGTGTACGAAAAAAGTTGATTTGCTGGTTAAAAGGAAAAAGGAGGCTTATGTCAGGATGAGGCTTGATGGCTTGGTTAGTGCAATGGATAGCTATAGATTAGCCAGGAGGGAGCTAAAGAATGAATTGAGGAGAGCTAAGAGAGGACATGAGAAGACTTTGGCTGATAGGATTAGGGAGAATCCTAAAGCTTTCTTTAGATATGTTAAGAATAGAAGATTGGTTAGGGCAAGATTAGGGCCAGTCATAGACAGCAGTGGGAAGTTGTGCGTGGAGCCTGAAGAGATTGGTGAGGCACTGAATAAATATTTTTCTTCGGTATTCACGCAGAGTGCTGGAAATGTAGCTGTGGAGAGCACTGAGGTACAGGGTTGCAAATTGGGGAGTATTGTAGTAGATAGGGAGGATGTGTTAGAAATTCTCGAGGGTTTGAAGTTGGATAAGTCCCCTGGGCCGGACGGGATTTACCCTAGGATTCTCTGGGAGGCAAGAGAGGAGATTGCAGAGCATCTGGCTCTGATCTTCAGGTCGTCGTTGGTTACGGGTGTGGTTCCGGAGGACTGGAGGATAGCGAATGTGGTCCCGTTGTTTGAGAAGGGGAAGAGAGACCTTCCAGGGAATTAGAGGCCAGTGAGTCTTACTTCTGTTGTGGGCAAAGTATTGGAGAGAATAATTAGGGATAGGATTTATAGTTATTTAGAGAGTAATGAATTGATTGGAGATAGTCAGCATGGGTTTGTGAAGGGTAGGTCGTGCCTTACTAACCTCATTGAGTTTTTTGAAAAAGTGACTAAGGAGGTGGATGGGGGTAAGGCGGTTGATGTGGTATATATGGACTTTAGTAAGGCGTTTGATAAGGTGGCCCATGGAAGACTTATGCAGAAAATGCAGATGTATGGGATAGAAGGTGATTTAGCTAATTGGGTTAGGAATTGGCTAGCAGATAGAAGACAGAGGGTGGTGGTTGATGGGAGATATTCATCGTGGAGTTTGGTGACAAGTGGTGTGCCTCAGAGATCTGTTTTGGGGCCCCTGCTGTTTGAAATTTTTATAAATGATCTGGATGAGGGTATTGAAGGATGGATTAGTAAGTTTGCGGATGACACTAAAGTCGGTGGAGGGGTAGATAGTGAAGAGGGGTGTTATAGTTTGCAGAGAGACTTGGACAAGTTGCAGAGCTGGGCCGAGAGGTGGCAAATGGAGTTTAATGTGGAAAAGTGTGAGGTGATGCACTATGGCAGAAATAATAAATGTGTAGAGTATAGGGCTAATGGTAGGATTCTTAGTAGTCTTGATGAACAGAGGGATCTTGGTGTGTATGTGCATAGATCCATGAAAGTAGGCAGTCAAGTCGAGAAGGTTGTTAAGAAGGCATATGGAGTCTTAGCTTTTATTGGTAGGGGGATTGAATTTCGGAGCCGCAACGTCATGTTGCAAACTGTACAAAACTCTAGTGCGGCCGCACTTGGAGTATTGTGTGCAGTTCTGGTCCCCACATTATAAGAAAGATGTGGAGGCATTGGAGAGGGTACAGAGGAGGTTTACCAGGATGTTGCCTGGTATGGAGGGCAGGTCTTATGAAGAGAGGCTGAGGGATTTGAGGTTGTTTTCGTAGAAAGGAGGCGGCTAAGAGGGGACCTAATCGAAACATATAAGATGATTAGAGGTTTAGATAGGGTGGACAGTGATAGCTTTTTCCTAGGATGGAGAAAGCTAGCACGAGGGGACACAGCTTTAAATTAAGGGGTGATAGTTATAGGACGGATATCAGAGGTAGGTTCTTTACCCAAAGGGTGGTTCGGGAGTGGAATGCCCTGCCTGCGGCAGTTGTAGATGCGCCAAGTTTGGTGGCGTTTAAGAGGTTAGTTGATAAGTCTATGGAAGAGAAGGGAATGGTTTAGTTTGGAGGGGCATTGCTTTTTATATTGGTCGGCGCAACATCGAAGGCCGAAGGGCCTGTTCTGTGCTGTAATGTTCTATGTTCTAATGTTGCTGGAAGTACTTCAAGCCAGGTAATCACAGTTTGATAGTCCTAAAGTTCCATTGATTTGAGAAAATTTGAATCTCAGTCCACAGTTTGGATAAGAAAGTTCAGAAGTGCCAAAGGCCTCAGATGAAGGGGATTATGCTTTTTGTGAAATCCACAAATAACAGTTTTCTCAGAGAAACTCTGCAGGATGCAATTTTTCTTCGAATTAAATCAGATCAGAAAGACTTATAAAGCCTGATCTCTACTCAAGATATACAATTCTGAGCATGCAAAGACAACACAATGATTGAAGATGATCTCCATAAGATTGTGAAAGAAATGTATGAGGAACATGAGGCAGGAGGTATAATGAAAAACTACTCTCAGTTCAGAACAAGCTAAACTCTACAGTAGAGTTTTTTTTGACAGAATTATTAGAATGGTTACCATCCTACAGGAAAGGACCGCAGCCTTTTGTATGGATCAATCACCACCTTCAAACACCTGCAGCAGCTACAGAACAGGTACAGGTAGGGAAAAAATCCTCAAGAGACAAGTGTGGGCAACACAAACACTAATCAGCTGTCAGACAGGCGTCAGCTAAGCCAGAATTAGGAAAGCTTTCAGCCTCAATAGCCATATAAATACATCTCAAGTGAAAATAAACAACCTTATTCTCATGTGGGAGTTGAAATTGAGCATATTGAAGGTCAATTGAACAGCCATAAAGATGCTGAGGAAGCAATAAAACAGATAAAAGCATTTTACACATTGTTTATTTAGTTCAAATTCCAACTGATAGTCAACCAAACAGGTTTTTATTCCTCAGGCAAATGGAACACCAAAGATAATTAAAGCTATTGAAGAATAAATTTTTAAACTTTGACTTTGTGTTGATGTCTTTATTAGTCACGAGTAAGGCTTACATTGACATTGCAATGAAGTTTGTGAAATTCTCTTAGTTACCACAGTCCAGCACCTGTTTAGGTCAGTGCAGCTAACCAGCACATTTTTCAAACTTTGGAAGGAAACTGGGGCATCCAGAGGAAACCCGTGAAGACACAGAAAGAACGTACAAACTCCATTGGGAATCGAACTTGCATCCTTGGCACTGAGAGGCAACAGTACTAACCAAAGTATGATTGAAAAGTCTATGCCCAAATACAGAGACCATCTCAATTATTTTTGCTCAACTGGTGGATATCACATGATTCTAGATCTATCAAATCTGGATAAACTATAGAACATATAAATTACCATTTTAAAATAAACACTTTAGATGTTGCTGTACAACATTGAAGCACTTCATTTCTCAACCTTCTTCAATCTCCCATATGCTTTATGAGTATCTTGTGTCCCGCAGATTATCAGGAAAAACCCACAAGTGACTTTTAACAAAAATTGCTAACATCATCCTTCCTGCCCAGAGGCCACTGACTGGGAAGAACACCGCTGACATTGAACAAGGGATGGGTTTTTGTAGATTAATTAATTGTGTAAATTAATCCACTGCAAACAACT
Organism: Sphyrna mokarran; assembly: GCA_024679065.1. Lineage (NCBI taxonomy): Eukaryota > Metazoa > Chordata > Chondrichthyes > Carcharhiniformes > Carcharhinidae > Sphyrna > Sphyrna mokarran. Next base: position 3,365,681 of record JAGIQG010000024.1, read on the forward strand.
TTGGAAGCTATTTTAGGATTCTTAATTTGACCGTGTCACAGACTGAGCTCTTGTGCCATGAACAGTCCATAAAAGGGTAATGCAAACATTTCCAAGAATTGTGTTGCATCAAAGACTTTAGCTCTTCTTTTGTCTTTGAATCACAAACAACAAATCCCCAGAGGAAAAATGCCTGAGAGATTAAGCTTTTCTTTTTCTACATGCACTTGGATTTACAACACAGAAAGTTGAAGCAGCGTGTTAGCATTATTGCCCCAATTTTCTTACTTGTGCAAAAGCCAGTGGTTTGCATCAAGCGTCCCCAAAACCACAAATTTGACTAGATTCGTTAATCATTTCACTGGCACTGCAAGGCCAGAATTTGTTTTAAAAAGCTCCTTATTTTGAACAGTTACAAAATAAAATGGAAAGCTTATCTGTTTGATATCTGATCTTCATTTTATGAGGTAGGTGGATTGAGATAATGTGCCCTCTACCCCTTCCCATGACCTTTTCATACAACATATCTATGGTTGTAATGCTACATTTGAACTGTGGACAGCATGTTTTGGCTGTATAGCTCAAGAAACAGTACTTTTCACCATGTTAATACATATGACAATAAATAAATCAAATCAAAAATCATTTAAGTTGACATGAAATTGTATTGAACTCCATAACAGCTTTTTTCACATACATCTAGTTACTGATTACATGTCACTCTTCATTGGCAAATGCAAAAGGAAATGTCTGATGGATCTGAAATTCTGCCTTCATTTTTAAGAACTCAGTAAGAATTTAGCAACACCAATTATTAATCCAACCGATTTATTTGATAGTAAAATAGCGAGTTTTCAACACTCCCGTGTCTTCATCAGGCAAGTGCAGTGTTCTGGTCTGCAATAGCACACATCAGCACAGACAGTCAGAGATTGCTGATTAGAATGCGAATCCTTACATCTAACCTGCTATTCAAGTGTTAAAGTGGCTAACAATGTGTGTGAAGGGGATCCTGAGCATTGTTAGAGAGTTGTGTATTTTCTCCAGACAGCACAGTAAGTGAGGTTTTTTGCTAACCCAGGCAAGTTACGGGGGTTACAGATAGTGTGTCATGAAGCCAAGATCCCTGTTAAGACCATTTTTAAGACCAGCTGTTCGTTGTGAATGGATCTGATGTTATTTCTCACTCCACCTCTCGATCTTATTCACAAACATTATAAATGAGAATACAGAAAACTAATACTGTAATTAATTCTATTGTTCAATATTTTTATATTAAATATAAATGGCAGATGATTGCTTGGCAATGACAAGAATTCTTCACCTGTCCAAACATATTTTCTTTGTTTTCTTGCTAAAGGTTTATGCCCAACAATACATTTAATTGCTCCAGCTGTCCATTAAACCCTCCAAGGCCAACTCGTCATTCTGCTCCAAAGTTATCACTCTCAAATAGTATCTCACATCATCACTGCTTTAAGGTTAATTAGGTGTGGCTTCACAGTCCATCCTTCTGCCACCTCAGTCAATTTATTTTTATCACATATTAGTATACAGTGAAATGTATTGTTTCTTGCACGCTATACAAAGCGTACTCTTCAGAGGAGAGAGTGCAGAATGTAACGCTACAGTTATAGCTAGGGTGTAGAGAAAGGTCAATTTAATGTAAAGTAGGTCCAATCAGTCTGTCTGATGGCAGCAGAGAAGAAGCTATTCTTGACTCAGTTGGTACATGACCTCAGACTTTTGTATCTTTTCCCTAAGGAAGAAGGTGGAAGAGAGAATGTCCGGGGTGTGTGGGTCCTTAATTATGCTGGCTGCTTTGCCCTGGCAGCAGGAAGTATAGTCAGAGTCAGTCAATGGGAGGCTGGTTTTCATGGTGGATTGGGCTACATTTACAATCTTTTGTAGTTTCTCGCAGTCATGGACAGAGCAGGAACCATATCAAGCTATTCTAACTGGTCCTTAAATAACATCTTGGTACAAAATTTGTAAAATATTAACTAAATGCACAGGAAAGTAAATTAATAGCAGTCAATTAAAGCTTTAAAGTAATATCTTTTCTTTAACGGTCAACAGTTTTTTGTATTAATATTCTTAACTCCTAATAATATGCAAAAGGTATTGAAATATAGTTATATTACATTGGTAGATATACTTGGCACATGTGAATCCGAAATACTGAAAAAAACTTCAATGTTTTATCAAAAAATAAATATTTAGAAATGTTCATGCAACGATTGATACACAACTCCGTTGACTTGAAAAACAACATTTGTTTTTTCCCCCCAAGTTTCCTTTTGCCAGCTCTGCAGAGGGGAAGATAGTAAGCAAGCTCACGTTCGGAAGTTCAAATCCTGATCAGAAACTGATAGATTGACAAAAAAATCATCCCCAGCATCACTGTAAACATCTTCACCATCGTTACAGCATAGCACCTTGACTGATATTAAAGGAACATTAGCATCACTGTCTTGTTCATCATGATCTAGTACAACCGAATTCAAACAATTACTGGAATGTTTCCTATGAAGAATATCAGAAGTAAAACTGGCAGGGTTCGAAACATCAACACATGGTTTAGGCTGTGGGATGTTGTGATTGGCACAGTCAGATTCCTGGTCTTGTACGTCAACAGCAGAGTCAGTGGAATCAAAAAAGCTATTGGCTTTTTGATATGCTTCTGGAATAAGTGCCTGGTGCTGAACATCATCAATTGTTTCATCCTTGTCACACATCACTCCATCAGGAATCCATCGCCTGTCCGTGTAATTACCACATTCGTTTTCTTCATCACTCTCATCCGTGCAGTCTGCAGAATCCAAAAAATTGGTTTCTTCCACAAGATTTCTTTCAAGAGCAATATTTTGTTCATACATTTCTGCCTCGCTTTTGTTACAGCACGTGACGATGGACAGCTTGTATACATCAACTTGCGCATCTGCCAGCCATGTAAAATTTGGGATCATTGTGAAATCCTAAAAGAGTAAAACTAGTTTAGTGATAAAGGAAAAGATACTTTACAAACAATACATACTTTCGGAAAATGAAATATAGAATTATCACTACAAAATTTTATCTGCTTCAGGTCTACAATGCTTACTGCAAATAAATAGTTAAGTATTAATGTTTTGAGTCTGAGGATTAGAAGATTAAAGAAAAAAATTAAGCATCAGTAAGCACAAAAAGTACTCAAGTGCATAACAATCATAATTGGTACATATTAGGCATTGGGGCAAGCTAAATCCGACACTACCACCTGACCTGAGAGGAATCTGCATATTCAATAGGTGTCAGTTTCTGGCAAAAAATATCTAAAATATTAAAATAAATAATCTTAAAAGGAAAATAGAAAAGAAAAGCCAAAGATAAATTAAAATATTCAGTAAGGTAACAGGGACTGTTAACAGAAGTACAAAAAGGTAAAAGGTATGCAAGCTGAAATGACAAAGGGTATAGAATAAAGCTGTAGGGAAAAAAAATGAAATGTGGCAAATTACCCTGAGGGAGAGGAGGAGGGCAATTCCTTTAATCTGGAAATCTTAAATCAAACATTCACTCAGACACCAAGAATCTGTGAAATTTCGGAGAAGTTGAAATAAGTCCCAAACTAATAAAACATTTAATCTAGTAGAAAAACAAGAGGCAAAAGGGAGAAGGAAGCTCATAATAATCACCCTCACCAGAAAAAACGTACTGGGAAACCAATGGGTCCATAATTGAGGGAAGTTGTAATCCAGCAGTATTATCACTAGGCCTGTAATCCAGAGATTCGAATCCCACCATGAGACTTGATGAAATTTGAATTCAATAAAAAGCTGGAATTACATAGCCATAACTCCCATCCAGTAACTTAAATCATGGCCCTCTGGAATTACAACTGCGTAAAGTGCACTAATGTGTGCTGGAAAATATCGTTCAAACATTTGTTGCTTGGGAGTTGCTAGCAAAAGAATCTCTGAAGGCCAGGTAAGGCTATTGTTGATAGTCATAAAAACCCTTCTAGTTCACAAATGTCCACCAAAGCAGGAAATACTAGTTTACATATGCAATATGTATGTCTCTCAAATCACTTTGAAGTGGGTTAGGAGTGCTATTAGGAAGGAGTTCCATGATTTTGACCCTGCGACAGCAAAGCAATGGTGATATATTTCCATATCAGGATGGTGAATGACTGGGAGGGGAGCTTGCAGGTGGTTATGTTCCCATGTATCTGCTGCTCTTGTCTACACAGATTCTGGCGGTTGTGCTGTCTAAGGAGCTTGGTGAATATCTACAGTGTATCTTGTAAATGATACACATTGCTGGAATTGTGCATCAGAGGTGGAGGGAGTGAATTTTTGTTCTTGGGGTACCAATTAAACAGGTTGTTTTGTCCTGGATGGTGTCAAACTTCTTGTGTTGTTGGAGCTGTACCCATCCAGGTAAGAAGAGTATTCCATCACACTCCTGACATATGTTTTATAGATAGTGGACAGACTTTGGGAAGGTCAGGAGTTGAGCCACAGAATTCCTAGCTTTGACTTGCTCTTGCAGTAAGTGTTTATATGGCAAGTCCAGTTCAGTTTCTCGTCAATGGTAACCCCCAGGATAGTGATTCAGCAATGTTGATGCCATTGAATGTCAAGCGACGATAGATTCTCTTTGATTGGAAATGGTCACTGCCTGACATTTGTTACTTGTCAACCCAAGCCTGGATATTGTCCAGATCTTACTGCACTTGGGAACAAACTGTTTCAGCATCTGAGTCACTGCAAATGGTGCTGAACATTGCGCAATCAGCAAACATCTGTAATTCTGACCTAATGACAAAAGGAAGGTCATTGATAAAGCAGCAGAAGATAGTTGGGCCTAGGACTTGCACTCAGTTGTACCAGATGCTTTTAGTGGAAGTTCCATATGTGGCAATACAATCACATGGCAAATCTCTACAATTACCCTCCAGTCCAAGCTAAATTTTTGGTTAAATACAACACCCTTGAATCAAGACAAAGGTAATATAATGTGTAGTTATGTACTTGATTGATAGCATCTGCAAAGGATTTAGCGTATGTGCAATACTGATCACTATTTCATAGGGAGGGTATCAGTATTCAAGAGATACTGAGATACTCAAGGTGCTGGGCCACAAAAAAACTGGGTCCCAACATACTAAATTTTAAGAAAAAGTTAAAGATGTTAGAAAACAAATCCATAGAACTTTGAAAATGACTGAAAATTGACCCAGGCATATCATTCACACTGAAGTGGTGTTGGGAAAAAAATGCCAGTTAAAATTAAAAAATAAAAAACTGAAAATAACTATTTTACAATGCCATATTGGGATGCAATTTTCAGTTGCCACTTTTCAACTTCTCATTTGAAAAGATACACAAGTAAAAATCAGGATGGCATCACAGAACTTTGACACTCAAATTGATCAATTTTTAAAAGGGCGCAGTACAGTTTTTAAAATTTACTCAAGATGTGAACATTGTTGATTTTATTGCCCATTCTTAATTGTCTTTGAGAAAGTGTTGGCTTGCCAGCTTCTTGAGTACAACTGAGTGCCTTACTCAGACCACTTAAGGGTCAGCAACATTATTGTGGGTCTGGAATCACATGTAGACTAAAATCAGGAAAAGGACTGCAGATTTTTTCCCTCAAGGACAACAGAGAAGTAGATACATTTTTACAACAACTGGATAGTTTCATAGTCATCACTGCTGGAATTTTAAAAATTACAAATTTTATTTGTTCAGATTATAAACCCCCAGCTGTTATGATGGGATCAGAACTTGTGTCTCTGGATCATTGGTCTAGACATGTAGATTACTAGCCCAATAACACAAGTATTCAATCTGGGGTCATATGGAATCTGGCTGACTTCAATTACTGTTTCACACACAAACAACTAGAGTATGCATTCTAATGCTAAATTTAATTGTGCCAAAGTCTTGGGTGATTAAGCCAGTCGGAAACACTCCCATAACACAACCTGGGGAGGAATTTTTGTGAGACCCAGAGGAGCAGGTTTTGATCCCTATAATCATTGCACTACATCAGATCCAAAAAGCCAGCTGATCTTTAGTTTTCAGAATCTGGCAGACTGTCACAGAAGCCCATTCAGTGCCTGCAGCTCGCTGGTGACATTCAAATGAGGCACAAACTCAAAAAATATTTGGGCATGGCAACTTCTTGTGAGCTATCCCCAACATACCCTCTACCTTTTACTCACATTCTACGCTCTTAAAATTGGACTCCAACTCTTTTCTACATGCATGACTGTAACACTATGTTCTATACCAACCCTTTCCTTCTCTCATGTTTTCTATGAACTGTATGTTTGCCTCTACATCACGCAATAAACAATATTTTTAACTGTATCCCAACACATCCGACAATAGTAAATTAAATTAAATGAAAAAATCAAGATTGAGATGTAGTGAGTATGCGCATTTGACGACAGTTAAGAAAGAGATAACATCTCTGGACCAAATGATCCATTTTCTAAAATTCCCTAGTCTCTTATTAAAAGAACATACCTAGGTGTATATTAAAGACAGCAAAGCAAAATATTTCAATCTGTTATACAAACCAGGGCTGCAGGCATTTTGACGCTTGACGTGACCCAGGTTATCTTTCTTTTCACGATAGCAACTGCTATTGGAATCAGAAATAATACTCCCAGTGCAGATCCCATTATAGCAAGATATTTTTCAGTTTGCAGATCTATAGAAAAAAAATGATAAAAATATTTGCGTCTGCAGTTATTGACATAACAATATCAATGTTATTGATTAAAGATAATAATCAGCTGGAAGTCATGGAGGTTAAAATTAAAGGTCTTGAATAAATGAAATGAATTGTTGGTAGTTCAAATTTCACCAAAACACTTGTGATAATAAAGTTCTGCTTCTTGGAACCAGTAAGTATTGAACAAAGAATATAGCAAATGTTTTTGGATTATTTTTTTGGCATTATACTGGCTATCACAAATTGCCTTTGGCTATTCTTCAAGGGCAGCACAATGGTTGGAACTGCTGCCTCAGCTCCAGGGACCTGGGTTCGATTCCTTCCTTGAGGAATTTGCATGTTTTTCCCATATCTGTGTGGGTTTCCTCCAGTGCTCTGGTTTCTTCCCACAGTCCAAAGATGTGCAGGTTAGGTTGATTTGACATGCTAAGTTCACCCTTTGTGTCCTGGGATGTAATAGGTTAGAAGGATTAGCAGGGTAACTAAGCAGGGATAGGCCTGGATAGGATTGGTGTTAGTGTGACTCGATGGGCCAAAACGGCCTCCTTCTGCACTATAGGAATTTTACTATTCTATGATTAAGGTAACAACATTTTGAATTTGTGCATTCCAGTCACCGACACGTGAAACACTGTGGTGTGCTTTTCAGCCTTGGAAATGCCGACCTGAGAATTTCAGAAAACCTGGGACACATCTCTCAAAATTGGCCCTGTTGAGAAATCTTTCATATTCAAAAACATGTGGTTACACTGAAAGCGCAGTCACTAAAACTGTAGTGAAATCCAAAAGTCATTTACATGTCTTGGAAGAGGAACAGAAACAAGTATTTGAAAGACTGAAAATACAAATACTGAATGGAACAAGATTCCTTTTCCCAGCTGTGACCCTGGAAACACGGGCTCTTTGACAGTTGCTTTGGTTTATTATTTGGTATTTTGTCATCTGCAATGAACATTGAAACTTTTCAGTTATAAAGAGGGGGCTCTTCTTCAAGTGCATTGAAACCACTTTCAGTTTGTTTGTGTGAATTAATTATATTTTCTCCATTTCATAAATCATAGAATCCTATAGTGCAGAAGGAAGACATTTGGCCCATCAGCTCTGCACCAATCACAATCCCACTCAGGCTCTATTACAATAACCCCTCACATTAGGATCAATTTAGCATGGCTAATCAACCTAGCCTGCACATCTTTGGAACATAGGACAAAATCAAAGGAAAGCCATGCAGACTCGAACAGAATGTGCAAACTTCACAGACAGTGACCCAAGACCAGAATTGAACCCAAGTCCCTGGTCTGTGAGACAGCGGTGCCAACTACTGTGTCACCCCAAATTTGTTCTAAAACAAATTTTTTTGTGAAAGGAAATTAATACACATATCCAAGTATGACAAACATACCTTTTCGCTTCAATTTGAAACAATATGGCTGAGAGAAATTGCTGGACTTCAAAAAACTCTTGTTAATGGTCCTGGCGGATATGCAATTATTATTGCCACGTAATTCACTCTTTTGAATTTTCAATGAGTTGCTACTTAAACTTTGTTTGATTGGTCTCTGCCAGAGGGGGAATAAAGGAAGTGATTGTAAATTTGAGTATCTTTCACTTTACCATTTCAATTCCACATTAAAAAGATGCTTAACTTTACTGAAGATGGGTAAAAGTCATCAACAAATCAACTTCTTAAAAATGAATTCTTACAAGTAGTGTGCTACCTCCATTTTTAATAATTGAATTAGAAAATTGGGATTCAGTATTTTGTTTCAAGAACAATATAAAGTGCTACAAATGGGAAACAGATGATTGAACTCCTGCCATTTTCCACTTGTTAAGTTCCTGAGCTTGGTTCAGTGCCTAAAAATGCTTAACATGGGTTTCGCATTTCTACATTACGAAACAATGGAGCAGGGAGCAACGGAAAAAGGACAAATCCTGGACACTTTTTGGTTGGCTGGTTTAGAACCTCACTGCCAGAAACATACGAGTAGATGTTTCCCTCAGTTAAGGAAAAGTGCATAGAACAGAAAGAAAATAAAATATCCACCATTGACAGGAATCATTTCAGTGTAGAAGACTAAATACTTGAGATTGTGAAATTCATTTTGTGGGATGTTTTCCATAGGATTACAAAATGCTTACACTACAGGAAAAGGCCATTCAGCCCAAATGATCTTTGCCTATGTTCCACGTGAGTGTCCTCTCATCACTTTTCGTTACTCCAACAAGTATAACTGTGTTTCTTTCTCCTTTGTGTTTATCTAGCTTCCTCTTAAATTCACCTTAGCTACTGTTTCAGGTAATGCATTCCTCTCTGTGCAAAGATTCTCCCGAATTCCCCATTAGATTTTAGTTGCTATCTCATAACTTGTTGGGTAAAGTTTCTACTTTTTCCCATCACCTGGGCTACGCTGACATTTCACTTAGGAGGAAAAAAACTTTCCCAAAACCAACCTTGTTGCAAAACACAGTAAGCCACAGCACATTAAAATACCCTACGGAGCTCTTGCTGATTAAAAAACAAATCAATCATCTAGAATCCCAATAAAAACCTGTCAGGATTCATGTTCCACAAAGGGTAAAATTCAGGAATGCAATATACTTCAATGTCGTAAAGGTAGTACTTCATTAAATTGCAATAAAAGTCATGATGTCAAGCTGCTCTGATGCTGCTACTGCAGATTCAATAAATTAGTACATACCTTGATGTGCTCATCCTCATCCCAGATTTCCACTTCATAGGACAGTTTTTCCAGCAGACATGCTCTGAGCACTGTTTCCTTGCACTGTATTAATGTAATTTGAAGATTCACTGTTATAGATTCTTCATCTGATGTGACACTCATTTGAGGTGCACCTAGTTCCACTTGAAAGAAGAAGGAGGGGTTTTGTGATTTACTATACAGTTGTTTTTTAGTATAAGACAGCAGTTAACAATTTCTAGTTGGGCATCAAGACGCAACATCTTATTTTCAGATTGTTAAACAGACGATCAAATTCAATTAAAATAGAACGGGTTCTTTACAATTCCAAACTGGAAGAATTAGGTGCTTATTATATAATAAGAGATTAGTTTTTGATTGATCCAACCAGAATTTTTTTTTAGGAAGTCTGATTTTTAAATGAACTTATTTCTGAATTTCATGTCTTTCAAAATTGAGACGAATCTTCAAGGCACATTTTAATATTATTAATAGACTCGCTTTCTAAAAAATTACACACAATTTAGAAATTTAGAAGTGCATAATTCATTGTGAAAAAGGTATAATGATGAGAGTACATTTATAAGAAAGTAATTTTAGTTAGATTTCCATCTAGATAAGGTCCCATTGACAATCAGATCTGTGTCTCTCAAACAAAGAATTACTAGAGGGAAATACACCTTTGTTGGCATGGAAATAATCCTGTCAACAGGATTTCACTTGAAGGCGTGCTGCAGAAAGATTGCTAAAACAAATGTTAATTTTTTATTCAATATTTACATTGCAAATTGATTCAAAGTTCCAAGTTCGTGGATAATAAATACTGTACCATCAAAGAAGGGAGTAAACTCATTAGATTGACTCCAAACAATTGGAGATTCAGGTAAAATACTTCCCACCCTGGCTTGATATGGGGTGTAACAATTTTTAATTGTGCATGTAACATCACAGCTTTTCTCCGATGGAAATGCACAGTTAGCAGCTTCAAGCCAATCATTCTCAGGCCTAAAAGATGAATAGAAATAACAGTTTAGAAATGGAATGTTTTGATTTTTTAAAATCACACTAAATTCATCATTAAACATCACATCATTTACATTAGCAAAATAGTTTTCATGGAGTTTTTACTGTGTTTTATAGTATTTTCATTTAAAGATTACTGCAGATTTGATAAAGATACAACATAAAGACAGAAAAGTTCACAGAACAATCAATACTGCTTGGCAGTAACAGAAGAACAACTAAAAGTATTTAACAGCTAAGCAAAGGCTAACCTTCTCATCAATATTTGAAATAACCCAAACACTATTGCCATATATGATTTAGAACGGAGGGAGATAGGTTTGATCAGCTATGTTCGTTATCTTAGCTGCTGTTCAGAATGAGAAGCGACAACAATCTTCCTCCAGGCAATTCTAACACGCGTTTTGGGAACTGTAGGTTTCTTTGCTCATCAACTTTAACTAAAAAAGATGAGAATATACAGCAAAGGGCATGTGTTGACATTCACTTCTATATTCTGTGTTAAAATTAATGGAGAGACGAAGGCAAATCATCCAGTGGTTAACCAAAAGTGGTCATAGTTGAAACAAACTTATAGGTAAGCAATCCATTCCTTTAGTTGAGCGAGCAGTTTGTAGTCCAGAACTCCCGAAAGCAGAAAGTGAGAGTGTGAAAGGTGCTTCAACCAGATACAGTTCTCTCAACTGCCTGAGAGCATTTCCTGACATGGCAGGATGCAACCTTCCTTAAAACAGAAATATGGAATGAATTTTCCTCCAAATATAAATGATGTTGAGGAAAATATAACTGGTTTGATTAGTAAGTTTGCGGATGACAAAAAGATTGGTGGATTTGCAGATAACAATGAGGATCATCAGACGATACAGCAGGATATAGATCAATTGGAGATTTGGGCGGAGAGATGGCAGATGGAGTTTAATCTGGACAAATGTGAGATAATGCATTTTGGAAGGTCTAATATAGTCAGGAAATATACAGTAAATGGCAGAACCCTTAACAGTATTGATAAGCAGAGGGGTAGAACCATAGAAAATTACAGCTCAGAAACAGGCCACAGGTCACAAAGTGGAAAACCAGGTGGAGAAGATAGGACATGCTGACCTTCATTGGCTGGGGTAACAGAGTTTGAAAATTGGCAAGTCATGTTGCAGCTTTGTAGAACCTTAATTAGGCTTCACTTGGAATATAGTGTTCAATTCTGGACATCGTACTACCTGAGGATATGGAGGCTTTGGCAAGGGTACAGAAAAGATTTACTAGGATATTGTCTGTTATGGAGGGCATTTGCTATGAGGAGAGGTTGGAGAAACTGGTTTGTTCTCACTGGAACGATGGAGGTTGTAGAGTGACCTGATAGAAGTCTACAAGATTATGAGAGGCATGAACAGAGTGGATAGCCAGAAGCTTTTTTCCAGGGTGGAAGAGTCAATTACTAGGGGGCACAGGTTTAAGATGTGAGGGACAAGGTTTAAAGGAGATGTATAAGGTACAAGGCAAGGTTTTTTTTTTACACAGTGTGGTGAGTGCTTGGAACCCGCTGCCAGGGGAGATGGTGGAAGCAGATATGATAGTGATTTTTAAGGGGCATCTTGTCAAACACATAAATAGGATGGGAATAGAGGGATATGGCTTCTGGAAGGATTGTGGGTTTTAAAGTTAGGCAGCATGGCTTGTGCAGGCTTGGAGGGCCTGTTCCTGTGCTGTAATTTTCTTTGCTCTTTGAATTTCATGTGGTTCCAATCAAAAATAGAATATCATCACTGGCCTAGTCTTGCAGGTTCACGATGCAAGTTTTGCATTCCCAACTTGCAAACGGAACTGCCTACCTATTGACAACAAAGAATAACAGACCATTTCAGCACAATGACTAGCAGCTACAGCTCTGTTCCTTTCCAGTTACCATGGCTTTTTGCGCATTCCAATTTTTTTTACCCCACCATTGCTGGTTAAGCCTTCACTCTTCTAGAACCTAAGCTCTGGAGTGTTCACTCTAAACCTCTCTGTTTTTCCCTCCTCCATTAAGACTATCATTAATTTCTACTATTTTGTCCAAGTTTTTGGTCACCAGTCTAACATCTCCATCTGGGGTTCAGTGCCAAATTTTGTTTGAACTTCCCCAGGACACTTTCCTTATATTAACAGTGTTAACTTCAAGTTGTTTTTGTGCCAAAGGTTCAACTGAACCCCTGAATCAAAGAATACATTGTCTAAGTCCATAAAACCACAATGCTACCACAAGCACGTGGTTATGAGAAGAAACCCTAATATCCCTAATTTTATAAACCTGATAGAGGTTTATAAAATGTTGAGAGGAATAGATAGGGTGGACTCTCAGAGACTATTTCCCCGAGCGGAAATGGTCAATACGAGGGGACACAGATTTAAGGTGCAGGGAAGCAAATACAAAGGGGATGGCAGGGGTAGGTTTTTCACTCAGAGGGTGCTGACTGAATGGAACCGACTGCCGTCGGAGGTTGTTGAGGCAAACTCACTGCGGTCTTTTAAGAGACTTCTAGATGAGTATATGGAAAAGAGTAGGATAGGGGGTTATAGATAGGTCTGTGGATTGGTAGATGTGATCGGCGCAACTCGTGGGCTGAAGGGCCTGTTTGTGCTGTATTGTTCTATGTTCTATCGTTAAGTCTGCTGGAAAAACCACACAAGTGGTTGGGGAACAGTTGGCATAGTACAATGTTTGAAGCTGTACAATTCCCTGTAGTGAGGGGCCAAGGCAGCCATAGTGAGCGTGGCGCAAATTCACCAAGCAAGGAAACTAAGGGGAAAATTTTAGCACATTAACCGAATGAGAACAATTCAGGTCAGATATTAAAATTAAAAAAAAATAGGACTGGGTAAGATGCTCTTTTGAAGAGTGGGCGCAGACTCAGTGACCTGAACGACTTCCTTCTGCACTGTAGGGATTCTATGGTAATAATAAGCATTAGCAATTGGGAATCGTTACCTGGGGGGGGTGGTGGATTGGATGAGATTTCTTGGCATGAGGACCGTTAAGAATGCGGAGGGTTTAGCTGCAGTGGATGGGGCTAGAAGCACTCACGTATAAAGAATACATCTCTGTACGTAGGAAAATGGTAAAAAGAAATAAGAGAATAATATTTCTACTCTTTGAAAGATGGCTCAACATTCAAGTCAGTGCAAAGCTGCCTGAACAGGTACAGCACAACCTTCTGCTCGGTCAGTAGTCTGATATTTATTGCCAGTGCTCTGGGCTCTATTGCACACATACCACATGAGGCATGCATGTGAACTGTCATTTTTCCCCTCCATAAAATTCCACAGATGACAACCAATATTAGAATGTGCCAAAGTTCATTACCTTTTTAAAAATTGTTTTCATTCTGCAATTTAATTCTACAATTACCTTAACTCCACCCTGTATAAAGTTTCAGAGGGATGATCTTCTGGGGGTGTCCAACTCAAAAACAGACTGAAATTCTTTGAATTCAGGGTAACATTTTGCAAAGACATTGACTCATTACCTGAGAACAAAAAGGCAGAAACAATAAGGTAAAAAAAAAAGCGAGTATCACATGTACTAATTAATCAGTTATTTAGAAAAATAAATATTTCCAGGCTACATATATGATCTTCAAATAAGAGAAAAAAATATTAAAATCTGCTTTTATTTCTAAAGCCTGAATAGAGGTTAAGCAACCCATTATATTTTGGCTTTAGAAGCTCATATCTGTAATATATTCAATCTCAGAGGAGCAAAAAACTTGATAATTGCTGCTTATCCCCACAGAAACAAGCATTTGTATCATTTTTTTCCACTGTGCAATATGTTACATCTACTAATAATAGTCTGATTTTATCCCAGCTGTCTTACCATGGCTATTTCAGAAGACTTTTAAGTACCTCTGTTATCTGTTTAGTAACATCTGCAAATTAACTAATTTGATTTTCTGAATCCAAATCATCGACATGCAGAAATAGCAGGGTCTTAACATCAATCCCCGGCGCACTCTCTACAGGACTCTCCATTTTTCCAGAACATTAATATATACCTTTTGCATGCATTGTGATGTGTCTCAACAATTCAAAGGCACTCAATCTGTTAATAATTACATTGAATTTACAGTTCAGACATTTCTATGCATCTTTGTAGAACTGACCACTTGGCTTAACAAATCCACCTCAACATTCACCACCAGGATCTCCTTCCCTTTTACTTCTAACTATAATCTCTAATCCCTTCTGCCCTATATGATTGGCTAGCCTCTCTTAATTGCAATACATTTACATAATACATAATGTAATAATAAATGTATTATGAACTATGAGGAGGATAGTAATAAACTCAGAGAGGTCATAGTTGGCTGCTGGAATGTATGACCAAATGGCAGATAAATTTAATTCCAACACAGGATAGTTGTATATATTGAAATAAAGGGCGAGGAGAGAGAACATAAAATAATTGGTGCAATTTTTAAGGGAATGCAGGGGCACAAGCGCACAAATTATTGAGCTTGGTAGGATAAGTTGAGGTAGTAGTTGAAAAGGCATAAGAATGCTGAGCTTTGTATATAGAGACATAGAATACAAAAGCAAGTTATAATGCACCTTTATAAAATTGATTCAGCTTCAGCTGGAGTATTGAGTACAATCCTGGGCACCACATTTTAGGAAACATGTGAAAGCATCGGAGAGAATGCAGAAAAGACTTACAAGGTTCCAGGGATGAAGGATAATTATATGGAAAAATTAGACTAGCTAAGAGACGTTTGAGAGTAAGAGGTGAGGGATCTGGACAGGGGAGGTAGAGGGGAAACTTTACCCCTTAATGGAAAGGTCAAGACCAGAGGACACTAATTTAAAATGATGGGCAAAAGAAGCAACAGCAACATGAGCACTAATGATTAGCATTTGGGATTTATGACCTGAGATTGCAGATTTACAGACAATTACAGCACAAAAAAAGGCCATTCAGCTCATTGTGACCACACGAGCCAAAAATCCGACTGCACTAGTGCCATTTTCCACTTGGCTTACAGCCCTGGAAGTTACACAAGCAAATATCTGAATACTTCTTAAATGTTACGAGAGCTTCTGATTCAACTGCCTTTTCAGGCATTAAATTCCAGACTCCCACTACCCTCTAGGTGAAAAATATTTGTTCAACTCTCCTTTTAGCCTTCTAACTCTTACTTTAAATCTACGTTCCCTCATTATTGATGACCAAATCAAGTTTATAGGTGTCCAGATTGCCACAACATGCCTTCATTCCTCCATTAAGAAATCTCTCAACACCAGGGGAAAGTCCAACAGGTCATCTTGCGAGCCTTCTTACTGTGTTTACCCCAGTCCAACACCAGCATCTCCACATCTTGGTGCCCCCATACCAACACTACGGTTAAGAAAGGCCACCGATATCTCGACTTTCTCAGGAGACTAAGGAAATTTAGCAAATTCACTATGATTCTCACCATTTACTTTTACAGATGCACCATCACTCAAACAGCCTCTCACCCATTTACACTGTTTACACTTCCAAAGAACAAAAGAACAAAGAACAAAACAGCACGGGAAACAGTCCTTTCGGCCCAACGAGCCCACGCCGCCACCCCGATGTTCCCACCTCTACTTATGATCCCTGTCCATGTTTATAGATCTATGGATTAAAAAACAAATTTGAGACAATTTAGGGAGAATTTGTTTTGCCAATTAGCCTAAGAGCTAATTGGGATGTGGGAGGAAACCGGTTTCCACACAAGCACAGGGAGAATGCACAAACTCCCACAGACACAGACCCAAATCCATGTATCTGCACAGCACAGCGATAGTCACTGAGCTGTCGTGTTGCCCATCAAATGGTCCAGGTCAAGCGTACACTAATGACGTGAAGCACTAGGATACTCTCAGAAAAAATCCAAGAGCAGCCCTCTCACGACCCATCGCGTGTATGCCCCTTGTTAGACAACATGGTGGACCAAAGCACCTGTAGGATAAAAACAAGTACATCAATATCATCATCTATTTACACACTTCCCAGGGACTCCCAAGGCTCATGATCCCTATTTTAAATCAGTTTTCTATACTTCTCCATTCCCATTCTGTTCATGTGCCCATCTAAGTATTTCTTAAATAACGCCAGAGTGCCTGCCTCCACCACTTTACTTGGCAGCGCATTCCATACCCCCACCACCCTCTGTGCGAAAAAAACCACCTCTAGCATCCAAATTATACCTTACCTCCCTACCCTAAGCCCGTGACCCTCGTGTTATTCCAGTCCATCCTAGGAAAAAGCTTAACCCTGTTTACTCTATCTATACCCCTCATAATCTTGTACACCTCTATTAGATCTCCTCTAAGTCTACATCTTTCTAAGGAAAACAGTCCCAATTTACCTAACCTCTTCCCGCTGCCTCAGAAAAGCAGCTAGCATAATGAAGGACTTCACACACCCTAGCCATTCTCCTTTCCATCTTCTTCCATCAAAAACAAAAGTCTCAGGTCACATACCAACTGGCTCAAAAACAGCTTGATCTCTGCTGCCGTCAGACTTTTGAATGAACCTACGTCACATTAAGTTGATCTTTCTCTACACCCTAGCTACAACCGTAACACTACATTCTGCACTCTTATTTCCTTCTCTATGAATGGAATGCTTTGTGTAGCGCACAAGAAACAATACTTTTCAGTGTGACAATAATAAATCAAATCAAAACCTTTCAAAATCACTATTAGGTCACCGCCTAAGCCTTCTGTTCTTAAACAGAGTACCAGCCTCATAGCTTTAACCTCAGCGCCCTGGAACCATCAGTTGTGAACCCGTGTGACAGAGTCTCCACTACTGCCCTGTCCTCCTCGAAATCCAAGTTGACAACAAAGAAGTGACCCGTCACTCTGTTATTTTCAGCCGCTTTGAGACCATGAACTGAAACTAAAGACAGACAGTGAGACGGTGACTGTACCGAGCACATGGATGATGACCATCAGAGAGAACGTGGAGCGGCCGCGGTGCCCGGGCGCCGCCATAATCCTCACCTCCGATCATCCCCCCCCGGCCGCCATCTTACCCCCTCCCGGCGCACTCCGCGCGCGGCACCACCCTCATTGGCTGAGCCCGGCGCACTTTGACCTTTCACAGAGTTCGGGGGTCACCCCCTTCCTTAGCAACCGGGAGTGGGAGGCGGCTGAGTGACAGGCAGCAGCTCTAACTGTCAGTGAAAGCGACAGAAACCAGTCTGATTCCCTGTCACAGTGCGGAGCATTGCTCTCAGTGCCAACTTTTAAGCTGTGGAGTTGGCGGCTTTGGACTGGAGTAGGCACAGTAAGTTGGACTTTAACCTGGTGTCGTGAGACTACTTACTGAGCTTTTAAGATGCAGCTTTTTGTATTTAGTTTATTTAATTGGATGCTCTGCGTAATTCCTGCTGTCTGATTTCCACTGGAAGGGTTTTCAATCTGAGTCCAGTCCCAGCCGCTCTTCAGTCTGTAAATAATACAAAAGCAAAATGCTGCGGATGCTGGAATTTGAAAATACTGGGAACTCTTGGCAGGTTTGACAGTATCTATGGGCAGAGGATAGAAGCCGACGTTTCTAGATGGCCCTTCGTCAGAGCCCACAGTTTTAAAATAACGTCGTCTTCAAGTTTTTCATATCATTTGAGATTAATGAATTAATTCTGATGCATTGGGTTCAAATCAAGTCAATCATAATCTCTGACTGGTGGAGCAGACAATGGGCTGAATGGCCTCCTACACTGTAGTGATGCTATGGATTCTTCTATGATTTCTTTGACTGGCAGAGCACAATTGATGGGCTGAATGGCCTACTCCTGCTCCTAAGTCTTCAGAGAGGAGGAAACATAATGCATTATATGTGCAGAGAATGGCAAATTCCTTTACATTGTTGTACATATGGTAACTTCGCACTGATGCAAAAACAATTTTTTGACATAGAGGATGGTGAGCATCTGGAACAAACTGCCAGAGATAATAGAGGTGGGTATAATTTTGTCTTTTAAAAAGCATTTAGACACATGGGTACGATGGGTATAGAGGGATATGGCCAAACGCGGGCAATTGGGATTAGCTTCAGGTTTTAAAAAAAAGAGCGGAATGGACAAGTTGGGCTGAAGGGCCTGTTTCTATGTTGTAAATCTCTATGACTCTATAACAATAGGGTAACTACAGCTTGAGCTCTTCTCCATGTGCCAGTGAAGCAATCAATTTTTTGTGCATTCAATTAGTTTATCTTTGGGTATTGCTTGGGTAGTTTCATTCTAAATTGTGTCCAATTGCCAACCAGGATCACTACACAACAGTCAACATCATTTGTGATTGGACTGTTGAGCTTAAATCTGATCTGATTTGTTTTGTAGGATTACTTAGCTCTGTCGGTCAAATTATTCAAATGCTATTCTCAATCAATATAAAATCCTAAAATTAGTAAACCACCAGAACCTTGAAAAGAGCTGGACTTTGTTCTTACTCTGAATATAACAGAATCATTTAGTGGTGCAAGTTAACAAAATCCACTGTATATTTTGTCAGCTATATCTGAAGACAACATGGAGTAGCTTGTTGTGATCATTCTATGGAATCCAGCAGAAATAAACTTGTTATTGAACAAGAGCCAGAGAACAACACTTAGCTGTCAGAATGTTATACAGTTTAATGAACATAGGAATTAGGAGCAAAAGCAAGCATTTCAGCCCTTTGAGCCTGTTCTGCCATTCAATCAGATTAGATCCCAGTAAGCTGAGAAAGCTGTGAATTTTCCATTTAGAAAAGCACAAACTTCCAGAAGGATCAGAGAGATATTGCACAGAAGTTAAACCATCTTGGCTGAGATCTGATAGACTAGCTGATCCTCACGTGATTGTCAATTGACTTCCATTAAGTATTTCTTTGAATCATATATAATAGGATCTTACTAACAGTTTTGCACTTCACTGATTTAAAAGGTTAGACAATGCTGCAACTCTATTTGACCGATCTTTTGATTTAGAATTTGTTCTGTACTTTTCCATTCAACTACTAAGTTATATGTATATGTGCTGATTTATTGGAATTTCTAAATGGAAACTGTTGATAGGCAACTTTAACCAGAAAGAAAAAATGTAGTTCGATGAGGACAATGACAAGTTAACAAATGAAAATTTTCTCTTCTGTTATAAAAAGGTGGATGTTCTTTGGAGACATTCGTCTGACAATTCTGCTTTGTTCCAATTTATCAAATGGCCTACATTGTACTAGAAGATTTTTGTAACATAAAGTTAGCATTGTCCTGGATGACTGTAGGCTGCTTTCCTCTTTTAGAGTGAGAGAGCTGAATGGTGGTGATTTAATCTGAAAATCACCACACCTCAGGAAATAGACGGGGTTGTGAAGGCGAGCCTTCATGAATAACGTCAGCTGATGCAGGAATTGAACCCATGCTATTGGCATCACTGTCCAGCCAACTGAGCCAAACTGATCCCCTTGTATATTGTACTTCAAAGATAACTATATTGTTAAACAGTAAAAAATTAAAGTGGAAAAATACAGTTTAATATAAAGAACAATATGAAGCCAGATATAGTTAATAATTTCACAAAGATTTATATAATTAAAAAAATCAAGATCTCTAATATATTTATGTACTTGTTCCACCACTGTAAACATTTCGATAAAACTATACAAACTATTAAACATGTCCGAACTACAACATTTTTGAACAGCACCATCATTTTTATCAAAAACAGAAAAGCTACAGAAGGAGTTTATATTAATTTAAGTTTATTCCATTTGGAGTAAAAGTTTTACTGTATGTTGACAACATTTTCAGAATATTTACACAAAATTAAGACAATGAAAGAAAACCTAGAATTAAATTAGAAGTGTAATCCTGGAAAGTATCAAATCACACATCCAAGGATGTCTTCATATGCGTTCATTTAAGAATAACATAAAGTGGATCTGTAGCAATTCCGCAGTTATTGTTTTTCATGGAAATCAGGACATATCCATCATCACCCCAGATCTTTGACCAAGAGTTTTTAATGAGCCAGTATGGTTGACCAGCAAGTGTTCCATAACCAACAACAAGTACGGCATGATCCAAATCATATGGAGTGTTTCCTGAAATAGTAACATTAAAATGCTCATCAATACTGTTCTGCAGCGGTGATTAATCTTAATCACAAAGTTTGTGTAATACCCATGTCTGAACTCCCTTGGCGAGTGAAATAATCGAACATTAGGTAGAACTCAACTGAGATTGATCATAATTGATTGTTTAAGGATCCTTCAAACTATTGAAAAAAAGAGACTGACTAATAACTTTGATACCATTGCCAAAAGCCAAATTATAGGTTACAGAAAATCTACTACATGGGTTCCAAATCTTCCTGGTGAAAAACATTTCCAGTTTGTACTGTGGTGTCCGTTCTTCTGCCTTCATATTTACAAATACTGCCCACCACAGGAATTGTAGCAGGAGGGACAGAAAATTTGTGGGACCATGCAAAGGTCTGATGACCTCGGGCAGGAATTTCCAGTCTTGGGGCGAGCGTGGCTCAAATACCTTCCTTATATAAAGGCAGAATCCGGTCCCAGCCACCCAAATGATATGTCACATAAGCAATACTTCCAAATTATGCTGGTTGATGTTTTATAGGATTAAGAGACAAAATTGTGCTTCTTAAAATCAAGACATTGTTGTCATTGAATAAGGTAAAGTAACAGCATCAGAAAGCAGTGATTAGGTGACACCAAGTCAGAGAGAGGGAAAATTGATGAATTTGTCTGAGCAATAGCTTACTGGAGAGAACTTTACTGGATAAAGTTTTCCAATTAATTTGCATTTACTTTGGAGTTCTTTGGCAATATAAACACCAGCAAACCTGATCATGCAATTGGTTGCAGGAAGTGGATTAGGTAAAGCTGGGCTGGATATATGCTGAGGGCAGGCTTCACACACACACACACACACACACACACACACACACACACACAAGTGCGTGCAATCTTGCCAGTCTACGTATTGTATTCAGGTCTCTGCAATCAGTCATTATATCATTGTGACAGCAGGATAAACTATTGAGTGGATAGTAATTAGGTAACCAGTTCTGATTGCTCATAAAAGCATGGTGGTGATGGGCAGGCAGGTATCAGGCATGTCACTGTTAGAATGCCATTGTACATTACTGGCTCAATCACCTGCAAGTGGCTCATAAAATAAAATCCAAATGCTGAGAAGTTAAAATATTCCAGAATTATGAGATTTTGAGAATAAAAGAGTAGGAGACTGATCTATATGTTAGTCATGCAAAACATTCATCCGCCACAGATTTGTGAGGGGTAGTGCATGGAGAGGGACAGGAGGAATTATTATTGCACATTCTCCCTGTGGGTTTCCTGCAGGTGCTCTGGTTTTCTCCCACAATCCAAAGATGTGCGGGTTAAGTGGTTTGGCCATGCTAAATTGCCCTTTTATTGTCCAAAGATGGGTAGGTTAGGAGAATTAGGTAGGTAAATGTGTGGGGTTACAGAATAGGGCTGAGTGGGATGCTCTGTTGAAGCATCATTCAGACTAGATAGGCTGAATGGCCTCCTTCTACACTGTGGTGCTTCTATGATTCTGTGATGTATTTGATTGTCACTTGGTAGTACAGATCTTGTAGTACAGTACACTGCTAAATGGAGAATCACATTGCTCAAGTTTTCTTCTTGCACTCATCAAGACAAATACAAATAATTCAAAGATGTAATAATTTATATTATAGGGTGTTGATTGTTTGGTAAGTTAACTCTGACCAAAGCGTTGCATGGAGAAAACAACAGAGAATGATAGGCTTCCCAAGCTCTCAGGTAATTCAAAAAAAGCACAAGACTTGAAGACATTCATTAACTTGGCTCGTTAACACTTGCTAGAAGCTACATACATTTATACATAGGGTTCTCTGCAAACCGAAGGATTATGTAACCCAGTAAGTCTGGAACCTCTTTGGGCTTATGGTAGCAGGCCAGGGTGAAATGAAAGGGGAGGTGGGGTGCACATTGGATTGGTTCCCAGGGTAGATATAGGGAGGGTAAGCTTTGAGGGAAAGCCTCTGATTTACACCAAGGAACCAGAAAGCACCCTTTTACTTCTGTCTTATAAAATGTTGTGATTATTTGAAATTTGACATTCTTGCACTTGTCTTGATCAGTGAAAGAATAAAAACTTTAGAAGATATCTCTCTTTTCTAATTATTAATAAATTAAATTGGTGCATGTTACATTAAACTGTGTCACAATTTCAGCCATGTTAATACCAAATAATTTAGAAACCAGAGTGAAACCTGGTTTTTCGGATGGAGGCAAATTACTGAACAAATTCATGGGGGTTTACTGATGAACATTTACCATAAGTAATAAAACATTTATTAAACAAGGAAAAATTAACTATTATACTGGACAAAAATAATTGGAAAGAGATCATTGCAAACATCAGAAAAGGACTCATGCTTACACTATTCGTTATATCCCAGTAATACACTTACAGACCCAAAACCTCAGTGAAGATTTACCATTACCCTAACACCAAGGCTTTTAGTTTGGATTTGCCCAATTGCGTATCATTTTCTTTTGGCAGATTTCTGAGCATTCACTAAATACTTTTCCCCCAACTGATATCTCTCCGAGATACAAAAAAAACACACACTAAATTCCTTATTGCTTCCCAATAAGGAATTTATTGGGAAGCAATAAGGAATTCAACTGTAGAGCCCATCTGAGTTCCCTAAACATAATTCCCCAGCATCTTGCAGTATTTCTTATCAGGAAGATTAGAACTCCTGTTTCCTCTCTCTGACATATGCAATCTGAACTTTTCTATCTTTCCCTGTGTCTGCTTGTCACTGAACCCCTATTACTGGAGAACAATAGTAACTTCTTGTAATCTATCTCTTCATGTCAAGGGTTGTAAAACCTCACTAAAAATTTGTGTATATAAACAAATCTGGAAAACCTGCCCTTTTTGTTACGAAGCGCTTCAGACTTTCCAGCACTAAACACATGAAAAAAATGAAACTGAAATCATTGTTCTACTTTTCTTATTACAAACACAAATTGAACTTCTGAAGTTTGTACATTGTTTTTAACAGCTGAAAAGTTGCATATTCATTCAGATTTTTCTTCATAATAAAGCTCATGTTTCATCTTCATCAAATCTCTCACCTGAATAATGAATGAATTCTAGCTGTGCTATTACTGTAGAGGCTGCTATAAGTTACATAAAATTGGCACTGAACGGACTCTCTTGATTTTCTTTCCTTCCAATTTAACTTGTATAGTCTGATTTTAACTCTTGTTACCCAGATCTGCTCGCTGTTCACCTCCAATTCACCACAAGTAATACCAAGATTAGCAATAACAGATTTAAATCTGAACTTATAGCTTCTTCTGATATTCATTGAATGTGGTACAAAATTACTTGGTAAACATTCAGACTAATTATTAATGTTTAATGATCACTTCACAAAATTAATTATTAAAAATGATATTAAATTTGACATTTAAAAATGTTAATGAAGAAAATGCAAGTTTTGTTGCACATTATATTTTGAAATACTGAATATTTGAATCTGCTCATTACAAAGTCTAATATTTTCTGTAACCTATACAAAATGAAACCTAGAATACTTACCACAGTTTGGGTTATAATAAACTCCATTACTGTAAAATCTGAAGGACTTGTGTGAAGCATCCATCCCAACAGACACTGGCCCATTTTTGAAGATTGCCATCTTTAAGGCTTCTCTGTCTCCTGATCTGACGTTGACGTATCTGTCCAGCTCAGCTATGAATAAGGATTGATTATAGTGACAGAATCCATTCTGTGTGGTGTGAAAATAGGAAGGTCAAAGCAAATTGAAAACATCAAAATGATTTCTAACAGATTTCAAACACACAATAGTCAGCATTGAAAGGAAAGCTAACCTCAAATTACACAAAACATTAAATTTCCATAGCATGGTCAAAAATGAACATTTTCCTTTTCTTGAAGGATCATTCAAGATGTTGGAAATCAGGGACTTTCATTTAGTATATTTGTAAAAATCCATGCTGATTGATATTTTAATGAGAATTCTTTATCGGGGTCTGATCAATTTGCCTGTGAATTGAATTGAATACACTTTTTGACAATTGTATAAGGTAATAACTTTGTGTACATATTATGTAAAATCTGGTACTAAGATGCCAATTTAGTTTTAGATGCCAAGAAAATAGTAGAAGACATATCAAGCAGAAAGAATAATTTTCTACTTCAATAAATATATTGTTTCAAGGTTCGAGTTTGCTTGTAATTAAAAATGTTAAGACCATCAACAGATTTCTAGCTGGTATTAATTGGAGCTCACGATCTATCATATCAATAGTCAACATTTAAGGAATAACAGTTTCTCACAAACCTGCAAATTTAGCAAAAGATACCTTGAATTTTAACCAATTTGGCTGATTCCATACCATCTCATATAAGTGGAAAACCACTAAAGAGATAGTGGAAATTGTGCAGATAGATTTTGTAAACTGTCTGTTCTCCTGAGCTATCTGCCTCAAATTCAATTACCAAGTCTCCACCATCAGCATTTTGGGGGTCACCATTCACCAGAGATTAACTGGAGCAAACATAACACTGAGGCTGTAACAGAAACTAAACAGAGGATGGGTATCTCATCTCCTGACCTCTCAAAGCCTCTGAGTGTCAGGTTATAAGTGTGATGGCATCCAGGTAGATGCAGCTATAAGTTCCACACACACTTGTTTGAGCAGTACCATGGACTCAAGATTGTTATGATGATGGAGGAGAAAATGGAATAATCAGAAAACATTGGACTTTAAAAAACAAGTTTTACATTTTAAAATGGACACAAACCCCTATGAATGTGCAATGAGCCACTGATAGGAACGGGTGCAGAGTGTTTCTCTAAGGAACAATGGAACCCCTTCCTAGGTTTCCAGACAAGGTATTTCTAAAAGCATTCAGAGATTGGTTATCATCTCTGGCAAAGATAAAGAAACATAATGACTATCTCATCTAAAAGCCCTGGGTGCAACTGCCTCCCCAAATCAACAAGTGGATTCCGAATCCAGTTGCAATACACAAAGAGGGTTAAAAAGCTAGCTGAGAGCCATCACCAACCTGCATCTACTGTATGTGTGTGCCATATGTGGCCTGTGTATAATGTGAGGAAACACATCTGGAGGTTTTCCACATGAAAGGTGTGTGACACAGTACCAGAGGCAAGGTCCCTGACAGAAGTAGGTTAAAGTCCGACAGGTTTTATTTGGTATCATGAGCTTTCAGAGGACTGCTCCTTCATTAAGTGAGTGAAGGAGCAGCACTCTGACAGCTCGTGATACCAGATAAACCCATTGGACTTTATCCTGATGTTATGAGACTTCTTACTCCATCCACCTAAGTCCAACACTGGTATCTCCATATCCTGGCAAAGGGAAATAACTATCTTTTGCTGGAATATCCAAAAATTCACTCTCTGATTGTGGAAATCAACCAGTCAGAAAAGGAGGATCATAGCTGAAAAATGAATTAAAATATACTTATCAAACCATAGAACACCTGAATTGAAGAATCATCTATTTGCCTAGAGAAGTCAACGATGCCAAAATGAATTCACACCACTATCATCTACTCCGCGCAACTTGAGGACTGATCTGTATAACTACTTATTTACTACTGGACTCAATCCTTATTTCTAACTCGTATAAATGCATTTCTTTTACCATTTCTCCTTGCCTTTTTATTAGCTAATAAAATTACTCTATCTTAACTGTAGAAAGCCTGTTTAATAACTATTGAATATTGAAAAGGTATCCAAGGGAAAGAAAGCCTTGTTAGATTAAACCATTGTTAAGGGTGGGTTGAATAAAGACACAGAGCTGGTCACTGTTCCTCACCCAGGTTTGTAACAATTTTGGGCATATCCCAGCCGTATGGTGACAGATCGAAAGATCTCAGTTGGATAATCCAACTTTTGGGGAACCTCACCTGGGACTGGTTGTAACAATATTCACCCCATCCACGAATCTATAAAATGTAGTGCAATAATTCACCAAGATTATTTTGTTCGCACCACACTTCTTTGCAACATTTATTTTCAGATTGAACAACAACCTGAGTTGGCTATACATATTGCTATAACTTCAATTAAATGTCCAGCCGATTTCAGCATGGCATTGCCACCTTCATCACAAGAAAATTCACCATTGTTTAAAGCATCTAGGATATGAATAAGAAACAGGAATAGGGCACTTGGCCTTCAGGCCTTCTCCACCATGCAACAACGTCATGGCTGATATGATTTCAACCTCAACTCCACATTCCCAATAACCTTTCACCGCCCTCCATTCCTCACAGCTAGTCAAGCATCTATCTACCTTTGCCTTAAAAAGATTCAAGGATTCTTCTGCCTTTTAAAGAGAGAGTTTCAAGACACTCAACCCTCTGAGAAAAAAAAATTCTCCTCATCTCTGTCCTAAACGGGCAACCACTTATTTTGAAACAATGACCCATAAAAGTAGATTCTTCCACAAGAAAAAACATTCATTCTACATTGACCTTATTAAGATCCCTTACATGTTTCAAGCAAGTCACCTCTTACTCTTCTAAACTCCAATGGATACAAACCTAGCCTGTCCAATGTTTCCCCTTAAAACAATATGCAACACTGTAACACAGTAATTAGCAGTGCTACCTCAAAGTGCCAGGAAACTGTGTTTGATTCCTGGCTTAGGACTCTGTGCAGACTCTGCACAGACATTCTCCCTGTGTCTGCATGGGTTTCCTCTGGGTGCTCAGTTTTCCTCCCACAATCCAAAAGTTAGGTGTATTGGCCATCCTAAATTCTCCCTCAGTGTCATGTGGGATTTTCACAATAACTTCTATTACAATGTTACTGTAAGCTTACTTGTGACATTAATAAGTAAACTTTGCTCATTCCAGCTATTAGTTGAGTAATCCTTCTCTGAACTGCGTCCAATGTATTTACATTTTCCTTGAATAAGAAGTCTAATAGCGTTCACAGTGCTCCAGATGTGGTCTTCCCAATGCCTGTGTAACTGAAGCATAACCTCCCTATTCCATTCACCTTGTAATAAATAATAACATTCGAGTAGCTTTCCTGATTATTTGCTGTACCTGTACACTAACAATTTTGTGATTGATCAACTAGGACATCGAGATCCTTCTGCATCTCAGAGTTCTGCAATCTTTCACCATTTAGATTTTTTTAATATCAAAATAGACAATTTCATACATTCTCATGTATTACTCTATTTGCTAGGTTTTGCCCAATCACATAAACAATTTATATTCCCATCTACAAATGTATCATCAACAAATGAGGTGACAAGTTCCTTTGGTTCTTTCATCCAAGTCATTTATATCAATTGTAAACAGTTAGGGCCACAGCAGTGACTCCTGTGGCAAACCACTCATTACATCTTGCCAACTAGAAAGATATCCATTCATGTCAGTTCTCTAGCTAGCCAATCTTTTATCCATTCATTTATCCATTATTTTTCACAATTTTTGATGTCGCACTTTACAAAATGTCTTCTGAAAATCTAAATAAAGGACATTCACTGCTTCTCATTTATCCACAGCATGTGTTACTTTTTACTCCCTTAGCAACTGGATCCTGAACTTCCTAACCCACAGATCGCAATCAGTAAGGAGAGGAACAACATCTCCTTCATGATCATCGTCAAAATCGATGCCCTACAAGGTTGTGTCCTCAGCCCCCTGCTATACTCCTTATACACCAATGACTATGTGACCACATTCCCCTTCGGCTTGATTTTCAAGTTTGCGGGTGACATCACTGCAGTGGATTGGATCCCAAAACAATGAAACAGAATACAGGAATGAGAGAGAGAATCTTGTGAAACTGGTGCAGTGTCAATCATTTCTCCTCAATGTCAACAAAACAAAAGAGACTGTTACCGACTTCAGGAAGTGTAATGGAGAACATGTCCCTATCTACATCAATGGGAATGAAGTCATCAACAATCTGTCCTGGTCCCAACCAACTCCCCACCCCGCCCCCGCCATCCTCCCAAATGCCAACACTATAGTTAAGAAAGTCCACCAATGCCTCTACTTTCTCAAAGACTAAGGAAATTTGGCATGACAGCTACGACTCTCACCAACTCTTACAGATGCACAGTAGAAAGCATTCTTTCTCATTGTAACACAGCTTAGTATGGCTCCTGCTCTGTTCAAATACCACAAGAAAATACAAAACGAATGAAGCCCAGTCCATTAGGCAAACCAGCCTCCCATCCATTGACTCTATATACACTTCCTGCTGCCTCGGCAAAACAGTCAGCATAATTAAAGATCCCACGCACCCTGGACATTCTCTCTTCCACTTCCATCGGAAAAAAGATACAAAAGTCTGCGATCACATACCAGTCGACTCAAGAACAGTGTTTTCCCTGCTGCTGTCAGACTTTTCAACGGATCTATCTCACACTAAGTTGATCTTTCTCTACACCCTAGCTGTGACTGTAACATGACATTCTGCACTCTCTCCTTTCCTTCTTTATGAAGGGTGTGCTTTGTCTGTATAGTGCACAAGAAACAATATTTTTCACTGTATACTAATACATATGACAATAATAGATCAAACTCCAATATATTGATTAAACACTATTTACCTTGCACAAAGCCCCGTTGACACTGCTGGTTACCCTGATTTTTTTCTAGGTGCCTTGCTGTTACATCTTTAATAGTAGCTTCTACCATTTTCCCAATAATAAATGTTAAGCTAATTAACTGCCCTGTACTTTCCTGCTTTCTGTTTTTCTCCCTCTTTGAATAAAGGAGTTGCATTTGCTATTTTCCAATCTAATTAAACCTTCCCCAAATCTAACGAATTTTAGAAAATTAAAACCAATTCATCAGCTATCTTGTTAGCCACTTTTAAGGCCCTAGAATGAAGTCCTTCAGGATTCAGGATTTGTCAGCACATAGACCTAACAATTGACTCAGTTTTATTTCTTTGATGATTGCAATTTTCCTGAGTTCCTCTTGTCTTATATTTCCTGATTTACAGCTATATCTGGAATGTTACTTGTATCCTGGAGACCAAGATATCTGGTCAATTCGTCTCTTTACTTTCCATTCTTGAATCACCAGATTCACTTTCTGAAGAAGAAATGTTCAGTTTTTAACTATTTTCTTTTTTCCAATGGCTATAAAAACTTACTTTATATATTTATATTTCTAGTTAGCTTGCACGCTAAGGGCCTGATTTTACTATTTTGATTCTAAGTGAATCTAGATATGATTCAGAACCGTACTCAGCTGCTCCCACATGCACACAATCTGAAAAATAACTGCGGGTCTGAACCATGCTATGGTTCAGACCTGCAGGGGCGGGGCTTAGTGCGCCCAAAACGCGGCAGGTCCGATTGAAGCTTTGAACTGCATGTGTAATGAGAAATAAAATTGAAAAATGCGCTCCTGTCACATCACTCCTGGGCTGTAAAATATGGATAAAGCGGCCCAGGAGTGATGACCCCCACAGATATCACCCCACCCCCACAACATAACTGTCCCTCTTATCCACCTATGACCCCCAGTACTCAGATCGATCATGACCTTCTGCCCCTCTTTCCCTACCTCCACCACCGATCATCTGCAGGGTGGCAGTGATCTCCTGCTTCCCACCACCAATCGCACGCAGAGTGGCAGCAGTCTTCTCTTGCCCCTATCAAAGAGTGATCGGGCCTCCCCCTTTGACCACCTAACCCCCCCCACCAGAGAGCAATCTGGCCTCCTTCCACCAAATAATGATCGGGTCTACCCCCATGCCACCTCTCCCACAGAGAGCGAACTGGCCTCCCTCCTCCCCATCAGAGAATGATCTGGTCTCCCCTCTCCCTCCCACCCCACCACACATCAGAGAATGATCTAGCCTCCACCCCACCATCATCAATCTGAGTCAGAGAGCCATTGAAAGCTCCGAACTTACCTCTTTAGAAGCTGCAGTGCTGAAACATACCTCTGCCAACCATGTCTGTCTCACACCAAATCTGGATGCGCAAACATGATGGTAGAGAGGAAAATGCTTGTACGGTTTGGCAAACAGCCCATTAATTCAACTTAAATGCATGTAAATGCCTTTAAATCACTTGCGCCCATTTGGGGCACAGTTTGGATCATGGCCACTTCTGGATCTTGGTAAAGTGGGCATCTGCGCAGACATGGATGCTGATTGCACTGTTTACTTCATGCCCGACTTTACCAAGCAATGGTAAAATTTGGCCCCAAGTGTTTATCTCCTGATTAATCTGCAGGTCATCCTTTGCTTTTTATTCATATTCTGTCCAATCTTCTGATCTACCACCCATTTTTACTCAATTACCTTTTTTTTAAGTTTGATACTATCTTTAACTTTTTTAGTTAACCACAGATGATGGGTCCTCCCTTTGGAATTTTTCCTTCTCATTGGAATAAATGTATTCCGTATATTTTAAATTCTGAAATATCCATTTAAATGTCAGCCACTGTATCTATATTGATCTATTCTGTAACCTAATTTGCCAGTTCATTTTAGTCAGGTTTGTTTTCATGCCTTCATAAATGTCCTTATTTAAATTTAAAATACTCTGTTCACTCTTCTCTTCCTCAAACTGATTGTAAATTTCAATTGTGTTAAGATCGCTTTTACCTAGAGGCACCATCACTATGAGGCCATTAATTAATCCTATTGCATTGCATAATATCAAGTCTAACATTTGATGTTCTCTGGTAGGTGCCAGAACTTGCTGTTCTATCAGGATAAGAAGCTATCCTAAAAACGTTCTATGAAGTCCTCACTTAGGCTAATTTACTCATTTTATTTTGCCTACCTTTATATAGATTAAAATCCCCCATGATCATTTTCATACCTTTATGACAAGCTCCCATTATTTCTTCCTTTATATCCCATCCTACCATGTGATTACTGTTGCGGGGGGTCTGTACATCATCCCATTCGTGACTTCTTGGCTTCATCATTTCTCATCTCTACCTAAACTACTTTCACATCTGCTGTCCTAAACTTACGTCATCTCTCTCTATTGTGCTAATACCATCATTAATTACAGGAATGGTGTCAGGCATCTGTGAAGAATATTTTGAAAAATCCTTGTTTCCACTCAATAGGTGATAAGAGGTTACTGCTTAGAAAGTAGATGTTTCCTGAGTGTTAGGTACTCAAGCATATATTTTTGAAAAGCAGTAAAAAAAATTTCAGTAAAATTTCACAGACCTGGTGAATTTATTGAAAATAATTATTAACTTACATCATTCTTTCCCTAACAATTAAAAGTAAATCAAAATTTCCCAAAAGTTCTTCCATTTCCAATATTAACATGCAACATTATTTCAATAAGTTTCAGCTTCATACAGCATTGTTCAGTCACAGTGAATAGAATGTATGTACATCCAAACATATAAAACAGGAGCAAGATTAGGCCTTTCGGCCACTCAAGCCTCTGCTATTCAATAAGATCATGGCTGATCTGATTGTGGTCTCATACCTACGCCTATTACCCTTTGATTTCCCTTGTTAGACAAGAATCTACTCTGCCTTGAACATTCTCTGGGGAACAGAGTTCAACAGACTCACAATCCTCTGAGAAAAAGAAATCTTCTCTTTAACATTTTAAGTGGCTAACCCCTTAATTTAAACCCGTCCCTGAGTTGTGATCTCTCCCACAAGTAAAAGGGAACATCCTTTCAGCATCCACTCTATTAAGCCCCCTAAAAGAAGGCACTTGATAAGATTCTACATCTTAGATTACTATGCAAAGTTCATTGTGTAGGAGTAAAATATTGGATAAAAGAGAGTAGGCATTGTTGGGTCATTTCTAGGTTGGTAAGATTTGACAAATGGAGTGGTTACTGGGATTAGTGCGGCCTCAACTATTTATAACCTACATCAATGACTTGGATGAAGGGACCAAATGTATGGTTGCTAACTTTGCTGATAACACATAGATAGATAAGAAAGTAAGTTATGAGGAGGACATAAGGAGTCTGCAAAGAAACATAGATAGGTTAAGTACGTGGGTAAAAATTTGGCAGATGGAGTATTATATGGAAACAAATGTGAATTTGTCCACTTTAGAAGAATAGAAAAAACTTTATATTATTTCAACAAAGAGAGATTACAAAACTCTGGGCTACAGAGGGA
Organism: Sphyrna mokarran; assembly: GCA_024679065.1. Lineage (NCBI taxonomy): Eukaryota > Metazoa > Chordata > Chondrichthyes > Carcharhiniformes > Carcharhinidae > Sphyrna > Sphyrna mokarran. The sequence goes on from JAGIQG010000024.1 coordinate 3,398,322, forward strand.
TATGGGTGTCCTGGTACATGAATCAGGAAGTTAGTATGCAGGTGCAGCAAGTTATTCAGAAGATAAATGGAATGCTGTACTTTATTCCAAAAGGAATGGAATATAAAATTTGCTAAAGTTGTACAGGACATTAGTGAGACCACATCTGGAGCACTGTGTATAATTTTGGTCTCCTTATTTATGAAGGCTTATAAATGAGCTATAAGCAGTTCAGAGAAGGACCTGACTGATGTCTGAGGTGAGGGGTTTTCTTATGACGAAAGGTTGAAAAGGCCTGTATCCGTTGGACTTTGGAAGAATGAGAGGTGATTTTACTGAAACATACAAGATCCTGAGGGTATTTGACAGGATGGAAACTGAAAGGATGTTTCCCTTTCTAGGAAAGACAATTTAAAAATAAGGGATTTCCTATTTAAGATTAAGAAGAATTAGTTTCTCTCAGAGGGTTATGAATCTTTGGAACTCTCTGAGAGCGGTGGAGGCAGGGTCAATTAATATTGTTAAGGCAGATGCAGATAGATTCCTGACTAACAAAGGAGTCAAAGACTACCACGGGTAGACAGAATATGTTAGCAGGCCACAATCAGATCAGCCATGATCTTACTGAATGGCAGAGAAGGTTCAAAGGATCGATTCCTGCTCTTAATTTGTATACTTGTATCTTATATGTTTTGATAAGATCACCTCGCATTCTTCTAAACGCCAACGCCAAAGGATATGGGGCCCAATAGGTCCAACCTTTCCTCATAAGGTACTCCTTCATCCCAGGAATCAGTCGAGAAGTAAAGTTGGCCATCTAATTTTCACCTTGCTGCCTGTAACCTGCATCAAGGGACAGCAGTTAGACATAAATACTGAACAAGTATCTGAGTTTCTGGATACAGGAATTCAGTTTTGAATTTAAGGAATTTATGTTGCTTCAGAACCAATGTTGCTTTTTAGCACAATTTGGCAGAAACCAAACTTATCAGATAACTCCTTAATACTGACCTGTCCCAAGTAAGGGCCATATGACTCTGCAGTAGCAATTCCACCATGTTTTAGGATCCATTCAAATGCTCGCCATTCTTCTCCTCCATCACATGCAGCATTTCCAAATCCCCAAGTACAATCAACCAACATTTGTTGAGAAAGTGGAACTAAATTTCCTGTCTGAAAAGAAACAAAGTATTGAATTTAAATTTTCAGCAACAGCTTTATTATTGATTATTCAAAACATCCAAGTCATTTCAATGCATGTTAATAGATTGACTTTTAAAGATTATTCTTGAAACGTGGGTGTCACTGTCTAGGCCAGCATTTTTATTGCCCATTCCTAATCCACAGAACGTGGTGACGAGCTGCCTTCTTGAAACGTTACAGCTCACGCTGAGTAGTTACACCCACAGTGCTGTTAGGGAGGGAGTTTTAGGATTTTGACTCAGCGACAAGTGAAGGAACAGTGATATACTTCCAAACCAGAGTGGTGTGTGGATCCTCAAGTTAGTTGTTTAATTGTCACCATCATTCATGACCAGATGTGGCCAGATTGCAGAGCTTAAATGTGATCCATTGGTTGTGGAATCACTTACCTCTGTCTATTACTTATTGTTTATGCTGTTTGACATGCAAGAAGCATGTATTGTAACTTCATCAGGTTGATGCTTCATTTTTAGATATGCCTTGTTCTATTTACAGCATTTCTGACTGCACTCTTTACTGAACCAGGATTGATCCCTTGTTTTGATGGTAATGGTAGAGTGAGAAATATGGTGAGCCATGAGGTTACAGATTGTGGTGGGGTACAATTCTGCTGTTGCTGATGGCTTATAGTGCCTCATAGGTTTTTAAATTGCTAGATCTGTTTGAAATTTAGCATTGTGCCACACAACACAACATCCCAGTTACAAGGGCTCTCCCAGTCTGAAGGGGCAGTTTGATTGAAGCATCTCCTCCCCATCCTGTCCAAAATCAAGGGTGAGAACTTCTTCTGTTTCCCACCTTTATTGGCACTCACCAGGTAAGGATGGGCAGGATCCCAGAGGGAATACTGTCCATGCTATTTTTATACTAACATAAAATTCTGGTCATAATCACTTTTACTAAGACTAGCTTTTAAATTCTGCATTTAATAACTGAATTTAAATTCCACCAGTTGCCATGGTGGTATTCAAACCAGTGTCCTCATAGGAAACCAAATACCCATAGCTTGGGTATTTGGATTACTGATCTAGTGCCATTACCACCTCTTCCCCAAATGGAATTATAAAGGTAGTCAACATTGAAAACGGAATGATTTACATTGTGTAAATTGGATTCTAAGGCTTAATCAAATTTCTTAAGCAGTGTATTCATAATCTTGAGTAATTAATATTTAATATTTGTTTTGATATTTCACTCATTTCCCAATTTTTGTAAAACCAGAAGAATTTGCTGAGCTTTAGGGAATTATGATGTGAAGATTCAAGCATTGGACTGGGGTGGGCACAATAAGAAGTCTTATAACACCAGGGTGAAGTCCAACAGGTTTATTTGGAATCACGAGTTTCGGAGGTTTCAAGTGAGTGGCACTCAGTGCACATCTGATGATGAACTTCTTGCTTTGGGGAACGAGCAGAGAATGGATCAAACTGAAGGGTTCTCCTGTGCTGTCTTATTCTACAATAACTATTGTAATGATCTCCAAAGACATCATTCACCTTCAGGAAGAATGCCCCTTCTAGAACACCAATTGAGCTAAAACTCCAGCAGGATCCACACATAGCTTGATCTTTCACAGGGGTCACAGCACCTGAGAGACAAAAAAAATTCAAAAACTTCATAAGTCTTTCCTTTCAATAAGTTGAATATGTCAGGATACTGCCAAACAAGTTTTTAACTTATTCAAATTTCACACTTCAAAAATGTTTCTTAATTTACCTCTGGACAAATGAATATGAAGAATTTGAGTATCCGATCCAAATACTAGGCAGAAGGTCATTGACAGCCGTAATAGTTGGAGGCTGCCTGTTTGGGGAAGGACAGTGGAAGTGATGAGCAGAAATGGAAAACACAGCTGAAGAAAAGAGGGACCAAAGAAAACAGAGAGCAATGAATCATACACCTTCTCAGCCCACTGTCTTTACCTGCAGTCAATGAGTCAGGGGTTAGGGCTTCTGATAGAGTTACCGACTGAAGTGCAATCCATCATGAAATCCCAAAGAACAGCATGGACACCCAAGGTAGATTTTCATGTCTTCCATCATGTTTGGAATAGAGAAGGATAGGCTTTAAAAATGGCAGTGAAACCTATTACTGGGAGTCCAGTCCCCATTGCTGTCACCAGAAGTTGTCAGCAGAATGGGATATGGATCCAGGTAGTGAGTCCTCACATGGACTCCTGAAATTCTGGCTACATTGTAGAGTGGGCATTTCAAACCCTGGGCAGTTTTGATGGCATCAGGTTGACTTCTGAAGGAGACATGGTTCACAGAATCTCACAGGAGTCATAAACCATTGGGCAATCAAATCTGAAATTACGAACCCTTTTGAAAGTATTGACAATTTCACATGTCATAACAAAATGCTATATGATAAGTTAAAAATGTTATTAATACAGCAATTAATGACAGCACTTTGTTCTTAAAAAGGCAAGTGATCATTAAATTGATCAGCATTGTGAAAGTGAGAAGTTTTGGATATATTAGGACACATTATCCAATGGATAAAGTGCCCTTCTGCTTTGATACTCTGATACCAAGCTTAATAACCTTAGCAGAAGAAATTTACTCAAAATATTTGCAGCATTGACTGTATTTTAATACCTATCGTTATCTACAGTTGATAAAAATTACCATACTCGCTGTAAAAATTGATCCATGATATTTAGCCTAAAAATATATTTTTCATACCTCATATAAAGTTGGCCATTGTTTGTCAGGAATCAAACTGCTGAGATTATTAGTTGCTTACTGGTAATTACTGAGATTCATTAACTTAAAGACATACATCTTTAGATTTCCCTTTGCCAATTCTAACGGAAATCTTCTAGCCAATCATAGAATCCCTACAGTGTAGAAAGGAGGCCATTTGACCAATCGAGTCTGCACACTACAATCCCACCCAGGCTCTTTCCCCATAATTCCACTTACTTACTCTATTAACCCCCTGACACTAAGGGGCAATTTAGCATGGCCAATCAACCTAACCCACACATCTTTGGAGTGTGGGAGGAAGCTGGAGCACTGAGAGGAAACCCATGCAGACATGGGAAGGACATGCAAACCCCACACAGAGAGTGACCCAAGCTGGGAATTGAACACAGGTCCCTAGTGCTGTGAAGTGGCAGTGCTAACCACTGTGCCACAAGACTAACATGTAACATGTGATCTATCTTGATGCCTTTGAGAAAGAATGACAAATGAGCAACTCATTTTAAAATGGAGAAAAAAGTGGCAGAATGGGTTAATGAGCATCGGCAAAATCTTGGAGTTGACTGACACACTGGGCGGAATGTCAATTGAGTTTCACGTTGTCCGCAACAAGCCCATTAAAATTTCAGTGATGGGCGGTACTGGAGAATTCTGATGGGAGAATTCTCTTTCTTCAGAGAATTGAAGGTGATATTTCAGAATTCAAGGCCAGTGCACAAAGTTCATATAAAGGCATGATTTAGTGCCCACCAAATGAAAATTTTACACCTCTTGCTACCTGAACTCATCAATAAAACACTCAAATTCCATCTTCTCATCTAACATCAAAAGAGGAATACATTTCAATTGGTCTTCACTGGAACCATGGTTGAAACACAGAACAGCAAGCAAGCCCATTTAATAAGATTGATGTAAAAAACATCCTTGTAAAGGCAACTGACCGTGAGAAGATACAGCTCACAGTGCTTCCCTCTTATAATACAAAATGAAAGCTGATGATGATATTCAAGCACTCAACTCTCCCCAAAGAGATATTTCAGAAAGGCTTTGTCCATGTTCACAAGTAAGGCACGGTTGACAACAGCAGTTGCAAGAAATAGATCAAAGGGAGTTTGAGAGCAAGAGAATGATGCTAAGAAAAAAACGTTCCTAATCTGGGAAATGATTAAACTTTGCTCATGTGTGATTCAAAAAAAGCCTGACACGGCAATTATTCCCTACTGTTCTGCCCTGTCCTTGAATGGTCAAGCACAATGTTTGAAGGTGTGAAATAGTTTGATGGCACTCATTTCATCCAAACCCATAGTTCTGATTAGGAAATGTTATATTCACAAAAATATTCCACAATGCAACACAGTACATCAAAGCTGCCAATGTTATTAAAAAAATGAAAAATTACCACTAAAGCTGAAAATAAGCATGCACCAGCTAATAATATTGTGCGAATGGGTCACTGACATGTGAAATTAACTTAATCCTGATATTGCCAAAATAAATTATTAAAATATGGAATATTTGAAAACTCTTGATGCTAATGAGGACAATTAATTCTGGAGTGATGATGCCAAAGATACCATTGATGAAGAAAGTACACATGGTGATGTTTTTCAACCTGGTTGTTGGGACAAATTGTTAAATGATTCAGATGGTGATCAGTGATTTTGAAGGATTTCAATGTGGATTATTGTAATTAATTTGTTATGGTAATATTTGAATTGTGTTGGATGAAATGTATTTAGTTTGTAATGTTAGAGAATTAATATGCATTATTTAGTGTTATACATATTCATTTTATTCCATGGTGGATGTCTTTATGGGCTGAAGTGATGCCGCAAGGGACAAAGGAATGTGATTGGTGGGATGGAGTTCACTTAGTTCAATAGCTCACACAGTCATTCAAATACAGAAAAAAAAATGAACATTTATTTCAAGATCTTCAGATAGTCAGCAAAACAGAAAAGGAATTAAACATCTAGCTTTTCTTTGAGCCTAACTTTATGCACATTATATCCTTATTTAAATCTGGATGGCTAATCTGTTTCTCAGGGGAAACTCAACACAGTATATGACAGCAACAGTCCTTCAGAAGGGCAAGGCAGAAGTAAGGTCAAAACACAGATGAAGAGGGTCAGATTAGCAAAGCAGTTTCTTCTACAGGGAAAGTTCAATCCACACTAGGGGTTTTTGTGCAGTTCATAGTCAGCAACATACATATAGTAAATTCTTCACTGTCTAAAGCACCTTTCTTATACTCACCAAGTTGATTTCTGCTCTAGTAGGACTTAATGCCTGGCTTATATTGTTTAGCAAGACTATGCAGCCGATCCCTGTTGCACTGATTTCTGATAGGGGTTTCCATCAGTATGCCATGTTATCTTCAGGTTGATTTCGTTCGCGGCTGGGTGTCCCTGGATAGGAAGCATGCGGTGTCCAAGGGCATCACTGATGCCTTTTGTGCCTGCTGCGCATCGCAGGAACTGGAGTGTATTATTGATCCCTTTAATCACATTTTAATTTGATGTTTTATGTTTCCTATGTTTTTGGTTTTGGGCGGTTCCCCTCCTTTTACGGAGCTGCCCTTTTTGAATTGTCCCTAAGTTAAGTTGATTTTGAATATTTGGTTGAACACAAAGAGGGTCCAGATTGATTTCCTGTGGCCACCTTATGTTAAGAACTATTCTTCCAACTCACAGCCCCTGGTTGCATCATATCCTCAAAAACATTCATCTGCATAAAAGTTGACCCTAAGACCCTAAAATGTTGGGCTGAAAAACTCAACTTTTCACAAGTATATTTAGTGCTCAATTTTCAAAAGAAACTCCAAAACATTATTTGGTAATTAGCAATAATTCCAATGCTTACAAGCAAAGAATATACATAAGCTGTGCAAGGGGAAAAATTCCCATACCATATAACCTCCAGTCCATACTGGGGGGTGGCACAATTGACTGGTAAAGATGTACAGGGTATGGATGTCCCTTGTTTAATGTGTTGTTCTTAAATCTTCCATTCAGAACTGACATCTCATCTCCCAATCGGTCAGCAAAATGATTAATTTCCATTTTGTAGGTTAGGTTTTTCCGATTCATTGAATGGATGTATCTGAAAAAGAAACATGTTTAAGATAAAAGGACATGCCACAAAGATGTAAAGGACTGATTGCGCCCATTTGATACTGGGTTTGTTTAGTGTCCTTCCATCAAAAAACATGATTAACATCTCCTCCCAGCCAGGGCAGCATGTGTTAAAACTCTGCAATTCTTATCAAACCTGTCTTTTTGTATAAGGTGAATAGTTACATAGGTAATACAGATATAGCAGAAGCTGCCCCTTTAATTTGTTCCTTAGTTTATTTGATTTAGTTTAATTGGTTAATTGATTTAGACAAAATAGGAGTAATTTGACAACCCAGTCTCTGAATCAGGTTTTGGTTTAATACCTTAAGCATCATTATCCCCTGGGTACAAATAATCTGGTACTTTTGCCCAAGAAATAATTTGTCACATGTCAACCTAAAGATCATGAGGAATATTCATTCAGCCAGAACAAGAGGGGTCAGGAATGATCACTTTGATAATTCCACCTCCCACTCCCCAGGACATCGAAACCAGTTGATGCAGTTCTGTCACCCTGAGATGAGCTAAATCGGTGTGGACAAGAGACCTGACTAGAATATACCTGATTCTGCATAACCAAGTGCATTACCATAAGGACACATCAAAGTGCCTTGTAAATGATTCATCGCTTACATGATTCTTTGACAGATGTTTAATCAAGAGGTTTGGCAATAAGATGAGAAAGTGGAGTTGAAAATCATTTTATCGTATCCTTCATGATCTCACTGAATGGCAAAGCAGACTCGTGGACCTATATCTGTTCCTATGTCTTATGTTCTTATGGGTTTAAAATAATGTTAGAGTTAATAGTTACCATTCAATTAGATTTTAGTACTGCTAGCATCAAAAGCTGAAACAGTGGCAATACCAGATTAAATTATCAGATTCTTTTATGGTGGAAAATATAACTGGAGGATGTTGAAAACAGTTTGGACTTATAATGAGAACTGAAATTGAGATCTTGGTGTAGACCTGTTTTGGCAATATAAATGATCTTGAGCAGAACTATCATAATGAAAATGACAATTTTGCAACACTGTAAATATTAAATTAATTCTTTCTGATGTTCCTAATTGTAAGTTACATTGAAACTTTATATTTATTTTGCTTAAAAGTTATCTGGTTGTTTTATAGTCCTCCAAAAGCAGGAAAAGAACAACTAAAACCCAAAGCTGACAATTAAAACATCCTTTGTGGTTCTTTTAATTTTTATCATTGTGCTGATGAAAAACACTCAGAAAATTGGCCTTAGAGTTAAGAAACAAAGCAACGACTTTTACAAAGCAAAAGCTGTGAAAGATGTAGGAGGTCCCCTTTGCAGCTAGTTTCTTTTCCCTGGATTCATCTTGTTTTCTTAATATATTTATGTCAGTTAGATGCGAGTGAGGGTTGGAATGGCTTCGACCCAAATAAGCAGGCGAGTGAGCCAAGGGTTGGCCAGAGTTTGTTTAAACTCCAACAGTGCCACGAATGAGATTGTCCCATTACCGGCAACAATTTAAAACCTGGGGAGAGTTCCCTCCTCTTCGACCTACACATCTTTGGACAAACGGTACAACACAGTCTTTAACATAATGGCATTCAGAGTGCGTGCTCTGCTTCCTTTTCTTCTCTGCTGCCACTCTGTCTCATTATTAATATTTGCCGGCATTTTCCAGTGGCAGGTTTTCCGACAGGAGAGGCGGCTCTCTATTGGTCGCCAAAAGAACTTCTGATCTTGCTGAAGTTAAAGAGGTTAGTTGATAAGTATATGGATGAGAAGGGAATGGTTTAGTTAGGAGGGGCATTGCTTTTTATTTTGGTCGGCACAACATCGAAGGCCGAAGGGCCTGTTCTGTGCTGTATTGTTCTATGTTCTATGTAAGTCAATGGCCAATTGCGTAGTCATTGACTGTGGCACTGGGGACCCCTATTGTGGGGGTTGGGGGGGTCACCTTTGGTGAGTCCAGAAGATCCCACCAACAGGAAGGGCTGCAAAATCCTGCACATTGTGACTGGGAACATAATGCAGCCTGATGGACAGGTTGTTGCCATTTTGAACAATTGGAAGCAAGCTTCTTCCAATCGATGATGTCAATGCTGCCACATGTCAAGTACAGATTCCAAGTATCTACAGAATCACAGAATAGCTACAGTACAGAAGGTCACTGTTTAACTCTTCATCTCTACACTGGCTCTCTGAAGGAACAATTCACCTAGTGTCACCAACACCCCCACCCCACTTTCTCCCCATAATCCTGTGTTTTCTTCCAAATCAGATAACAGTTCCATTTTCTCTTGAATGCCTTGATTAAACCTGCCTCCACAACAGTCTCAGGCAATTTCTTCTTGAAATCAGACAATGTTTTGGCCTCAACTACATTCTGTAGTAGTGAATTCCACACATTCATCATCCTCTGGATGAATAAATTTCTCTTCACCTCAGTTCAAAAAGGTTTACCCCTTATCCTCAAACTATGATTCCCAGTTCTGGACTCTCCCACCATTGGGAACATTCTTTCTGAACCTACTCTAACTCTGTTAATGTTATAAATTTCTATGAGATCTTCTCTCACTCTTCTAAACTCCAGTGAATATAATCCTAACTGACTTAGTCTCTCCTCATATGACAGATGTGCCATCCCAGGAATCAGCCTGGGAAACCTTCTCTGTACTCCCTCTATAGCAAGAACACCTTTCCTCGGTTAAGGACACCAGAACTGCACACAGCATTCCAGATATGGTCTCATCAATGCCCTATACAAAGCAACAAAACATCCCTATTCCTGGACTCAAAACCCCTTGCTATGAAGGCCAATATACCATTTGCCTTCTTTACTGCCTGCTGTACCTGCGTGTTTAGACTGATGCATGAGGACTCCAAGATCACTGAGTATCCATCTCTCTCAATTTGCACCCATTCAAGTAATAATCTGTCTTCCTATTATTGCTACCAAAGTGAATAACCTCACATTTATCCACATTGTACTGCACCTGTCATGCAGTGCCTACACACACAGCCTATCCAAATCATGCTGAAGCACCACTGCATCCTCCTCATAGCTCACTCTTCCACAACTTTGTATCATCTGCAAACGTGGAGATAATACATTAAGCTCCCTCTTCTGAATCATTAATATATAATGTAAACTGTTGGGGTTCTAGCACAGATCCCTGCGGAACCCCACTGACTGCCAATCAGAAAAATATCCATTTATGCCAACTCTTTGCTTCCTCTCTGCTAGACAGCTTTCTATTCATCTCAAGAGATTACCTGCAATCCTATATGCTTTTACTTTATATAGTATCTGCTATGTGAAACCTTATTGAAAGCCTTTTAAAAGTCTAAATAAACCACAAGCACTGATACACTTACAGGTTACACTGGATTCAGATGGCAGATTTCTTTTTCTGAAGAATATTAGTGAATCAGATGTTTCTTTTTGACAATCCAAGAATTTCATGAAAACTATCAGGGATGCCAACTTAATAATTCTTGACTCATTTGATTAATTAAATTTAAATTCCCCAGCTATCTGGTGGGATTTGAACTTGTGTCTCCAGATCATTAAGCCAGGCTTTTGGGAGTCCAAGGAGCGGTTCTTTGATGCTACTGTATCTGCGGTGACCCGACAGGTTAAACAATTCCATCCCAGCCCCTCTTCCACGATAAACATTTGTGAAATCATGCTTTGTAAAATGATGATAAACTTTACCTCATGTTGTGAGTGAAAGTGGCTTTTCTTATCTCATGCTCCTTGTTATTGTTCCCATAGTCTTTACTAAATTGCTTCTTGTAATACTGGAACATGTTGTTAATCCTGTTATCCATGTAGTTATCAATTAAATCCTGAATGGGATTTGCCAGAATTCTGTGTTCGGGTGAAGGATCAGATAAATTTTCACATGATATACCTGTAATAATTTTTAAAAATTACACCAATATCGAATAATTATTCATTGGTGAGGATTTAATGTTGATCTTAGGGATTCCACCTCTGGTTGGATATTGCTGGGAGACCCATGGGGGAGGCCCAAAAGAATTGAGTAAATTGCCAGCTCCAGGCAATCCCTGGATTGACTGATTCAGCAGTGACTGAAATCCTCCACCTCCTCACTCCCTGTACAACAGCTGATAGCCAATCAGGAGCTGATAGCTCTACATTACAGACAGATGCCATTGGGAATGGTGGCTGTTGCTGGTGGTGGATCTTGGGTGAGGATTAGAATCGCCAAGAGATCACAGGCCAAGATTAGTAAGAGCAGGATAAGGGTCACACTGGAGGGGTCACCAATTACAAAGATGGATGAAAGACAGGAGCTCACAGCAGCTTCCCATTTCCCAATGAGGAGTCCCTCCATCAGGAACAGAGCTCCCAGGAATGAAGGGATTTCCCTCCCCCCCCACCCGCCCACCCCAATGGGAGCCACCCGCACTCCTCTACCTATCTTCCACTCCATCTCTCCCCACAACCTGTAAGCTATTGTTTTGATGGCGTTGGTATTCTTTCTAAAATATTAAGAATGATATTGTGACGTTATGATATAAATTCTGTATGTTTGAGCTAATCAGATAGTGGCAGGGCGGAGGAGTTGGTAATTATAAAATGGACAGAACAATTTAAGAAGGAGTCACACAAAAATAGGGGAGCTGGTGGGGTAGTGGTATTGTCGTTTGACCCACCCATCACTCTCCCCCCAGCTAGTTGTACTTCTCAAGAACAACTAGGGATGGGCAATAAATGTTGTCAGGCCAGTGACACCCATGTCCCACTGATGAATAAAGAAAACATTTAATAATAGATTGGTGGGATTGGGGGTGTCACTGCCACTCTGCAGTTAGGCTGAGTAACAGAGGGAAGAAGGCAATGATTGGGGCTGGGCTGAGGGTCAGAGGGTTGGGAAGATCGAGCCAGACTGGAGGGGAGATAGAGGCTAGCCCAGACACGCATGGGGGGCAAAGATTGGGCTGTGGGGTAGGGAACGGAACGTACAGCCAGTAACGTGACAATCGTAGGGCTGGCCAGCGATCGGAGGCCAGCAGTGCAGGATCACTGTACATGCGCTGATCTCAGCGCTGACCAATTGGTGTGATGACTCACTCAGCGCTGTGCTGCTGCCCTCTCCAGCAGAAATACGCCTCACCCACTGAATGTATGTGTGATTCATGCTGCGCACAAAGTGTGAGAGATTCACTTTGATGCCAAGCAGGCATCAGGCAGTGCCAAGGGGATGAGACAGTGGGGTTGGGGGATCCCACTGCCACTCTGCATGGGGATCGGTCTGGGCTGGAGAGAGGCCAGCAATCGGGATGATCTTGGGGGCGGGGGGGGGGGGGGGGGGGGGGGGGGGGGAGAGTGGGCGGGTAGTGTATCCTATGAGGAGGAAATGTCTCCTGGTGGTATGGAGGAGTTGTTGAGGGTCTGTCTCCCATCAGTAATGGGGGGTGGAGGGTTGTTCAGTGGAGAAGTGGGAGGCTCTGTTGGGGTGAGGGGGATGTTGGGACTACCACTACTGTGTGTGGGGGACTGGAGATCGGGGCATTCCAGGACTGGAGTTGGGGGGCGGGGTATCGGGGCTGGGCTGGGAATTGTCGTGGGGGCTGCGATTGGGCCATGCTGGGGGGAGCTGGAGGAACAGCACTGCGGGGATCCTGGGTGGCCAGTGATTGAACTTGCCAGCAAACGGTGAGACTGACAGATCAAGACCACTGTGCATGCGCAGAATTCCAGAACTGTTAAATTCCAGCATGAAGAGCAACTTCTCTTCCCCGCCCCCCCCCAACCCTCAGTTTTTAAATGATATTCACAGTAACCTCTGCATTGCACAGAGTGGGGGAGATTCAGATCTGAAGTTACACTGGAAGAAGAAGAGTTGTGATCTTGACCAGTTTTCTCACCAATACAGCACTTTTGGGAGAATTGCCCCCATAGTTATAAATCCTTTCACTTCAACCTTTGGTTCCTGTCTCCAGCACTAAAGCACAATTGTTCCAGAATGTCAGTGGGCACTAAGAAGTCCAAGAGAGTAATCTACAATGACAGTGGCTTTGATCTGTCCTCTCTTAAAAAAAACACTTTCCTATCACTGAAGATGAAACTGGAAACACAATATGGACATAGTATCACCAGAAACCAAACACACGGCTACTTTGTGACAAACAGGATGCCATTTATAATAAAACGAGTAGTTTGTTAAACATAAACATGAAACCAAGAGCAAGTTTCAGAGATTTCTTGAGGAGTTGTCAAGCTTTTTGAAGCAGATCAACAAATAGTGATCAAATCCGTTAGTTCTTCCCAGGCTCATTCCTTTAAAACCAAATAAAGTTAAATTATGATCACATAAAACAGTAGCGCACCAAGAATTGCAGCAACAGTCTACTAGATGATTTACCTTTAGGAATTCTGAAGACATTTGGGTCCACGTAATGCTTCAACTCATTGTAATCTATTTCATATTTGTCATAATGTCCATCAAACAAGGTGTTGTATCCGTTCATTTCATAATGAACAGGAATGGGGCCGTCAGTAGAATTGGCAACCCACATGGTGTAGGTGTTCTTCTTGTTATCGGTTGTGCTGGAATTTTGCCACACTCTGCAAGGAATTCCTTTGTAGTGATCTTCCTTTATGAACTAAGAGATTAGTAAGTATATATAAAATTACAGTTTTCAGCACAATTTTGTATTAGTTTAACTTATCTTTCACACAAGTGGCTAATGAATACATAAAGAGGTGAATTTTCCTGTTCTGCCTGCCCCAGGAATCAGAAAGGGCAAGGGGTGGACCATGAAAAGGTCCGTTGACCTCGAGCGGGATTTTCTGGTTTCAGGGAGAGTGTGGCTGGAAAACCCTGCCCAGCAATTCCATCCTCTCAAAAGTATGTTCTTTGCTTCAGGTTTCACACATTTCAAACAGATTTGGGAAGGTTATGTAACATTATTCTGGTACAAGGGAGCAACATCAAATATTTTAACTATGTTGCATTAAGTGCACTCTTACTTGGTTTCCTTACTTGAGAAAGGATATAATGGCACCGGAGGAGTGCAGAGGAGATTAACTCGGTTGATTCTGGAGTTGAGAGGATTAGCTTATGAGGAGAGACTGAGTAGACTGGGGCTATATTCATTGGAATTCAGAAGAATGAGGGGAGATTTTATAGAAGGGAATATAGAAGCAGGGAAGTTGTTTCCCTGGCAGGTGAAACTAGAACGAGGGAGCATAGCCTCAAAATAAGGGGAAGCAGATTTAGTACTGAGTTGAGAAGGAACTTCTTCACACAAAGTGTTGCGAACCTGTGGAATTCCCTGCCCAGTGAAGCAGTTGAGCCTACTTCATTGAATTTTTAAGGCAAGGATAGATAAATTTTTGAACAGTAAAGGAATTAAGGGTTATGGTGAGCGGCTGGGTAAGTGGAGCTGAGTCCACAAAAGGATGAGCCATGATCTTATTGAATGGCAGAGCAGGCTTGAGGGGCCAGATGGCCTACTTCTGCTCCTAGTTCTTGTGTCCTTAAAACTTGCAACAACAGCTTCCTCAGCCGAACATGCTGCCATTCTACTCTCAATATTTAGCTTTTCAATTAGAGTTGCCAATCTTCTTGGATTGGTCAGACACTCCACAAAATGAAAATCAATGGCCAGAACATTCTGGAGAAAAATCATCAAAAATTATATATCTTTTTGGCCATTTTTAAACGTTTCTCTTCACCAGATATAAAAATATTAAAAATAGAAAAACTGAAGGCTGATTGGTTGACAGTCAAGCATCATTCAACTGGATAATGTGTCTTTTTGCTTCCCAAATGGCAAAGAGAAAACAAAGGGAAGTACATCACAAGGATGGATCTGTTGGCCAACTCATGGCTCAGGTATGGGGGCAAGTGATCTGATGAAACCTTCAGGAATACACTTAATCACAGTTGGCAACTCTAATTTCAATCCTTGTCTCAACTGTTTCCATTCTATAATACACGTCCTTACCTGAAATTTTTTTAACTTTGGAATAACAGGCTGAGCATAGATAGGATCAGAGCGAGTTCCATATATTTGGAAGCATTTCATTATATTTGTTTCAGTTTCTGTAGTTTCTGGAGAAATCTTATAACTAATTCCAGCTGGCTTTCCTAATCCATTTTGTAGAGTTATAACCTGACCTGTAACATTGGTAGAAGATTTTATTAAATTTCATAACTATTCAAAGATTTCTGGCCTAAAATAAAGATGATACAAAATGTTCCTTTATTTGTGAGTCAATCATTCTCAGATCAACGGTCAGCATACAGAAGACATTCAGTCTTCAGTGTAGATATTGAGTCATATCAACATCATTATAAAGGAAAGAAGGAGCAATTTTTTGTTACAAATTCTAAAGTCATCAAAGGAAAAATATATTTTTTTCCTCCAAATTGACACTCTCATTGACCAGAACATCCTAGATTTGAGACAAGTAAAAGCTGAGGTTGATTTTTATTATTGTCTTCTCCCAACACCAGGCTGTGAAACTATAACTCGTGAGATTTAGAAGAATGAGAGGTGACCTCATTTTCAATGAACTGTGAAGGGACTTGACAGGATAGACACAGACAGTTATTTCCCCTGGCTGGGAAATCTAAAACAAGGGGGCACAGCCTGAGGGAAAGAGCAGTGCTGTCTCACAGCCCCAGGGATCCGGGTTCGATTCCCAGCTTGGGTCACTTCTATGTAGATTCTGCACATTCTGCTTGTGTCTGCGTTTGTTCCTCCAAGTGCTCTGGTTTCCTCCCACAGTCCAAATGACGTGCTTGTCCAGATCATTGTTCATGTTAAATTCTCTCTCAGTGTACCCGAACAAGTGCCGGAATGTAACGACTAGGGGATTTTCACAATAACTTCATTGCTGCTTACTTGTGATACTAATAAATAAACTTTAAATTTCTGACTGAAATTAGGAGAAATTTCTATTCAGGAAGAATTGTGAATCTTTGGAATTTTTTATCTCAGAGCATTGTGGATGCTCCATTATTCAACATATTTAAGGCAGAGGTAGATGTTAGATTTCTCAGTGAATTAGGCAATAATGGGAGCAGAGGTAGAAGAGTAGCTAGTTCTTATATATCAGTGGAGCAGGCTCGAGGGGCCATATGGTCTATTTCCACTCCAGTTTCTTACTTTACATTCCCCCTACTGCTGCTAACCCAGCAGATATGAAGGTGAATGAAACCAAAATCTCTTCCAATATTTCTATTCATCAACATCACCTTGAGAATAAATTAAACCTAATTGAAATTGCAAGAGTAAACTCAGGGATGAATTCTGAGGCTGGAGTAAAAGAGTAATTTACAAAGATCAAAACTATACCATTATAGTATTCAATGCGGCTGACTTTTCCTGTTGCATTGTACCAAGCTTCAAATGGTTCTTCAATTTCAGCGAATGGCATTGAAATAATTCCTGTGAACAAGATAGTTTAAAAAGTAACTTTGACCCACAAAGTACAGCATTATCTTCACGAGCAAAATAAACATCATCCATCAATTTCTAATGATTTATTATTTATTCTAGTCAATAATTAGATTAAATTCAATTTTGAGTGATTTACAGCAACTGAATACTAAGGCTGCATCTTTTACGTACATCTGGGAGTATTTTGATTGGATCTCACTGACACTCTGATTGCGCTTAGTGACTACGTCTTTAGCTGCCTGGATACATAGCCCCAGAATTCCCTCTTTAAAATTAACTTAAAGTTTTATTATTAGTGTCACAAGTAGGCTTACATTAATATTGCAATGAAGTTCCTGTGAAAATCCCGTAGTCACCACACACTGGTGCCTGTTCAGGTAGAATAGAATCATAGAATCCTACAGAGCAGAAGGAGGCCATTCAGCCCATTGAGTCTGAACCAACCACAATCCCCTTAATTTCATGCATTTACATAAGAGTATAAGAACATAAGAAATAGGAGCAGGAGTAGGCCATCCAGCCCCTTGAGCCTGCCCCGCCATTCAATAAGATCATGGCTGATCTGCAGTGGTTCAGTACCATTTTCCTGCTTTTTCCCCATAACTCTTAATTCCCTTGTCAATCAAAAACCTATCCACTCTTGACTTAAATATATTCAGCGAGGAAGCCTCCACCACTTCAACAGGCAGAGAATTCCAAAGATTTTTATTATTGCTCTCTGTTTATCCTATCTAGTCCCCCTGATTAACATTAAGGGGCAATTTAGCATGGCCAATTTACCTAACCTGCACATCTTTGGACTGTGGGAGGAAACCAGAGCACCCAGAGGAAACCCACTCAGACACGGGAAGAATGTGCAACTCTACACAGACAGTGATCCAAGCCAGGAATCGAACCCTGGTCTCTGGCACTGTGAGGCAGCAGTGTTAACCATTGTGCCAGTGTGCTGCCCTCTCTCTTCTGCTTTAAGGCACTCCTTAAATCCTGCCTAATTCACTAAACCTTTTGTCACTTGTTTTATATTTCCATAGGAAGCACAGCAGGCAATCTTGTTCAATAACACCTGTGAACACTTGGCAATGTTTTCTACAGACTGCTTAAATGCAATTTATTATTGGCTACACATTATATAAATTGGACTTACTTGACTTTGTAAGTTTTTGTTATAAATGCAAATTTCTTTGGAGAAAGCATTGTCAAAAGAACAAGTGCTCAAGAGGAACAAATGGTCAATCATGTGGACAGCAAGGTTCAATCTACCAATATGATAATTTCTTCATAGCTGAACAAATTAACAATATGAATCAAACAAGCGAGGAAATACAAAGTCATCTCTTGACAAAAATCCCAGATCATGACAAATATGTAATTCTCACTTCCTCATATTCAAGGTCTCATTTCTTCTCAGAAGATCATGTGCTTATCATTAATGTGGTAAAATTGCTAAATTTATTTTTTACAGACTTGTGTGGCAGCTTTTCTCATTGTGTTTGTCTCTGAAAAAGTATGAAACTGGTCCTGTTGCAACATTTGTTCCAATCCCCTTAAAGACTGATAACTTTAAACAAAAGATTTGTATTCCCAGTGACCAACTAAAAGGAAACTCACAACAAGATTTCAAGTTGTAACTTTTATCATAACAAACGAACAACAAATGATTAAACACTAATACATAAACTTAAGAAAAGCTATCCTATTTCCTCCTTAACATGATCCCTATTCCATAGTTACACCTTGTGGCCCACTTTCTGTAGAATTGCAGTTCACAGGAACTGGTCTAACAATACTTGCAGCTTCCAACAGGTTCACTTTTCACTGTTGTGCTGAGTCTTAACATCGAGTAACCATCACAAAATACTTCCTCTGTTTTCAGAATGTTTTAAAACTAATTACCAGCATTGTCCAGTCTGGTGACTCTCTATGAAGAAAAATTCTATGCTTAACTAAGCCTCAAAGTTAAGGAAGAAGTTTATAACTGCACAAAGATAATTGATTAGAATATAAAAAACAGCACAGAATGATTAGAAAGTTAATTGGGGGAAAAATTGAGAGAAATTTAACTCGGAATGTAAAAAAGATAGCAAAACCTCCTGTGGACCATGTGGTCATGTGGATGCAGAAATGACATGGGTACGAAAAAGGTCACATGTCAGCGGTTCAAGAGTTCAACCCGGGCACGGATAGACACACAGCATGCAAAGGTTCTTTAATATTATCAGCAAACTTTATTGTTGTTAGTCCCAAGGTAGCTGTTGTTGAAACTCCAGCGCTTCTGCACGGTGTCAGGAGTTAATAGAATGGCATAGGGACTTCATGCATTGATCCACTTGCTTTTTATGAAAACATCACAAGTAACTAGACAAAATTCAAAAACAGAGTGGTATATCAACTTCGGTGCTGACCTATCAGACAATCAAACAAACATCCACTCTTTTCAATCTAGCTGGCGCTGAGGTGATTGAGAAATTTGAGTCTTTTGGTTTTCAAACAGGACGAGAAGGAGATATCGCTAAAAATGTTTGAGCACAGATGCAGGTAAAGACATCATCGGCCCAGATGACCATCGGCTGCTCTCCCCTTGGGAGGGGGAGAACTGTCTACTGGTGATTTAACCTGAAGATCTTCATACCTCATACATAAGAATATAAGAACAGGGAGCAGGATAGATTATCTGGTCCTTCAAGCCTGCTTGGCCATTCAATAAAAACATGGCTGGTCTTTTCGTGGACTCAGCTCCACTCACCCGCCTGTTCACCATAATCTTTAATTCCTTTACTGTTCAAAAATTTATTTATCCTTGCCTTAAAACCATTCAATGAGGTAGCCTCTACTGCTTCACTGGACAGAGAATTCCACAGATTTACAACCCTTTATTTGAAGAAGTTCCTCCTCAACTCAGTCTTAAATCTGCTTCCCCTTATTTTGAGGCCATGGCCCCTAGCTCTAGTTTCACCTGTCAGTGGAAACAACTTCCCTGCTTCTGTCTTATCTATTCCCTTCATAATCTTAAACATTTCTATATGATCTCGCTTCATTCTTCTGAATTCCAATGAGTATAGCCCAGTCTATTCAGTCTCTTCTCATAAGCTAACCCTCTCAACTCCGGAATCAACCTAGTGAATCTCTTCTGCACCACCTTCAGTGCCAGTATAGCCTTTCTCAAGTAAGGAAAACAAAACTGTACACGGTACTCCAGATGTGGCCTCACTAGCACCTTATACAGCTGCAACATAATCTCGCTGTTTTTAAACTCCATTCCTCTAGTAATGAAGGACAAACTTCCATTTCCGTTCTTAATTACCTGCTGCACCTGCAAACCAACTCCTTGAAATTCCTGCAGAAGGACTCACAGATCCATCTGCACAGCAGCATGCTGCAATATTTTACCATTTAAATAATAGTCCATTTTGCTATTATTCCTAACAAAATGGATGATCTCACATTTACCAACGTTGTATTCCATCTGCCAGACCCTCACCCACTCACTTAGACTGTCTATATCCCTTTGCAGAGGGGGGCTAAGTTGAGAAAGGAGGCCTTGATGGATAAACTAAATATTTGGTATATCCATTCAGTTGTATCTAAAAATGTGCATCTGGCACTCTCACTGTTGAACCTGCAAGAGTTTACATTTTGTTGGGGAAGGGAGGGGAATCCATTGCAATGTTGTCCGCAAACAGCTTCTTCACAAGAATGATCTAACACAGGAATCTGCCATCAGAATCTGTGTGCTGAATGACCCATCAGAGAGAACTGGTAGGAAGTTACAGTGGGAAACAGAAGCTTTTGCAGGACACAGAGCACCCTACCCCAACTCTGACTGCTAATACTCACAGAGCAGAGCTATAGTCTGTTCAGTAAAAGGTGCAACAAATGTGGCAACTGGAACCATTTTGTGAAATGCTGCAGATCCAAGCCACAGCAGATTGCCAATGCCACCAGTCACATGGTGGTTGGTCACTGCTCCAGGGTTCAGAGCACAAACAGGAGCTCAATCTAAATAACCAAGGCACTGAGCCTCCAACAACACTCAAATGCGAGGGTGTCAACACCATCACAGAGAAGGATGAGAGTTTCACCATTCAAACTTTGCCTGCAGCAATGCAAAAATTAAAAGTAAAAATTAAGACAGGAGCAAAATACAACATCTAGCCCAGGCAGTTGCTGCAGGAAATTGACCCAGATGTTGCAACAGGTTTGAACCTTGTGGCGTGTAGCAGACAAATTACTTGTGTGAAAGATATGGTCCTACACTGTATATGGGGCAGCTTCCAGTTTCATATCATTAATCAAAGTGTAAAGCGCTGGGTCACTGGGACAGTGTCACACTGGAGCTAATTCACCTTGGTCCTGATGCTCCATCATGGTGGTGCTCCACAGCACCAGGCCCCAGAAATGACAGAATATAAACACGTACTCAAATGCAATGTCATTGGAAAGCTACCTGTAACACATCATTTGATGCTGGAAGACTCAGTACCACCCATGGTCTGTGCTCTGTGAAGAGTTACCCAGCTATGAAGCAAAAAGTAGTTGATGAGTTTGACCACTTGACAACAGTGGGTGTCACAGCCTCCCCCTCCATGGATAAGGCCACAGTGAGCTCAGCAATGGTGGCTGCAGTAAAGAAAGATGGGACAGTCAAGATTAACAAGGACCCAGTTCACCCGAACAAGGTGCTGCTCAAACCTCATCACGCTATGAAGACAGCTGAACAGGTGATAGCCGACAAGCCTAAGGTTTTCAGCATCTTGGATGCTAAGTGCCGATTCTGACAATTCTCGCCAGATGAAGAATACTCGAAACTCACTATATTCATGACTCTGGTGGACAGAAAGTGGTTCCCCAACATGCCCTATGGCATCTACACTGGCAGTGAGGATTTCCAATAAAACATGGAGCAAATCGTTGTAGGACACCCCGCAAAATCATCTTTGATGACATCCTGGTCAGAAGTCGCACAATGCAAAGACATGATGCATGTCTTAGTTTAATCCTCAACAGAATCAGGACCATACAGCTAAAGCTCAATCCTATTAACTGCAGATTCAGAGTCAACTTGATTCCCAATGTGGGTCACTTGCTCACAGCTGAAGGTGTTAAGCTAGATCCAGACAAGGCAATGCTACACAACAAATGTCCATTCCCAAGGACGAGACACTTTACAGTGCTTCCTTGGTATGATGTTATCTTTCCAAGTTCCACTCTTGCTACAGTGAGATCACAGGACAGCATGATGGCACAGTGATTAACACTACTGTCTCACAGTGTGAGGGACCTAGGTTTAATTCCAGCCTTGGGTAACTATCTGTGTGGAGTTTGCATGTTCTCCCTAAATCTGCATGGGTTTCCTCCAAGTGCTCCAGTTTCCTTCCACTGCCTAAAGATGTACAGGTTAGTTGGATTAGCCACGATAAGTGTGTGGAGTTATAGGGGAGAGGCAGGGGATGTACTTTTAGATGTCAGTGTAGACTTGATGGGCCCGATGGCCTCTTTCTGCGCTGTACGGATTCTATGATTCTCTGATCACGAGACCCATTCAGCAGCTCCTCCACTAAGATGTTGAATAGTGTTGGCAGGAGCACTATACTGCTGCTTTGATCCAGCTCAAGCAGGTACTCTCATCCCCTCTGTTGCTATAATACTTCCACGTTCAAGCATCTATACTTTTATCCCAACACAGACTTGGCATCATCTGTATCCAGAACACCAGATCTTTGCATCAAAGGTCCTCACTGATAATGAGACTCCTTGTCCTAATTTGCCTGTCATGACTTAGAAATGTCATGACTTCATACTGGTTGTCCTGTAATTGCTGAAACTGATCACCAGCCATTTATATGAATTTTAAAAATCCTCTTTCTGCTGTGTCTGCATGACTGCACCACACGAAACTCAAGCTGCAGTGCTTCAGCCTCTATGTCATCTACAAACACCATAAGGAGCTGTACGTTGTTGATGTCCTTTCCAGAACCTTCCTTCTACCACTGATCAGGCAGATTGTGAGGAGGACAATGTCATCATGAACACACAGGTACTTTCGCCTCATTGAATTAAGGAATTTAAAGATGTCCCACAGGTGGATCTCACAGACAGGCAGCTCCACAATGTTGTTATGAAAGGTTGGCTTGAGTCCTTAAAGGAGCTTCCCTTCGAACTCCACACTTTCTCCTCTGAGAGAGGAGCTAACAGTTGATGATGACTGAAACTGTGTGACCAGTGATTCATCATCTCCATTTCTCTGCAGACACCAAACTCCTTTGCCCTATCCCTATAAGTCTGTACATTTACTGTGGCTAATCCATCTAACCTACATATCTTTGAGCACCAAGGGCTGGAAGTGACCAGATACAGGGCAAAGGAATCCCTACACTGGCTGTCAATGTATGCAAACCTCATCCTTCAGGAAAAAGATACAAAAGTCTGAGGTCACGTACCAACTGACTCAAGAGCAGCTTCTTCCTGTGTGGAGAAGTATCCCAGTATGCACCATTCAATGCACTCAGGCTGCATTTAGCCATGAACTACTGTACCGACATATCTCCCACAGTCACAATGACTGATTTGATTTGATTCATTATTGTCATATATATTAACATACAGTCAAAAGTATTGTTTCTTGTTTACTATACAGACATATTCATAGAGAAGGAAACGAGAGAGTATAGAATGTAGTGTCACAGTCGTAGCTAGGGTGTAGAGAAAGGTCAACTTTATGCAAGGTAAGTCCATTCAAAAGTCTGACAGCAGCAGGGAACAAGCTGTTCTTGAGTAGGTTGCCTCATGATCTGAGACTTCTGTTTCTTTTTCCTGAAGGAAGAAGGTGGAAGAGAGAATGTCCGGGTGTGTGGGGTCTTTAATTATGCTGGCTGTTTTTCTGAGGCAGCGGGAAGTATCGACAGAGTCAATACTGGTTGTAGTTCCTTGTAGTCTTGGACAGAACAGGAGTCATATCAAGCTGAGATCTTCAAATGAAACAGTAACCAGCACTTGGTCCTCATTGACTTGGACTCTGATTGGATTGAAATGACCATCTTGCAGTCATAAAGAGCAACATGGTCATAAAAAAGTTCAAAAGACTCTTTGCCAAACATGGCATCCCTCAGATGATAATATGATGAACAACAGTCGTCAGTTCATCTCCAAGGAGTTCAGGGACTTTGTGCACATTCAGGACTTTAAGCACATTGCGAGTAGTCCCCTATATCACAGTATAGCTGCCTGGTGGAACAGGCGATGTGCTCAGCCAAGCATTTACATGAGAAATGTGCCCGAGATCACACAGATTTTCAAACTGCATTCCTCAGCCTGTGAAATGTGCCAAGACAGTCTTTGTCAGCACATCAAATGTTTTCCAGGTGCATCAGGACCTATCACAATCGAAAGTCAAAACCATCAAAAGTGGTGCCTTCATCAAGCAATGATGAGGGGGAAGAGGTTTTTCAATTGACACTTCTCTCAGTCTGTCCTAGCTGTTCAGCATAACCTTTTTGATCTTGTATTCTATGTCCCTATTAATAAAACCCAGAATACTATGTGCCTCATTAACCGCTTTCTCCATCTGACTGTTCACCTTTAAGAACATAAGAACATAAGAAATAGAAGCAGGAGTAGGCCATCTAGCCCTTCGAGCCTGCCCCGCCATTCAACAAGATCATGGCTGAACTGAAGTGGATCAGTTCCACTTACCCGCTTTCTCTCCATAACCCTTAATTCAGAAACATACCTACCGTGTCTTAAATATATTCAGCAAGGTAGCCTCCACCATTTTAATGGGCAGAGAATTCCAGAGACTCACCTTGCTTTGAGTGAAGACGTTCCTCCTCAACTCTGATCTAAACTGCCCCCGCCCCCCCCTATTTTGAGGCTGTGCCCTCTAGTTCTGCTATCCTTTCTGAGCGGGAAGAATCTCTCTATTTCTACCCTATCTATCCCCTTCATTATCTTATATGTTTCTATAAGATCCCCCCTCAGCCTTCTAAATTCCAAC
Organism: Sphyrna mokarran; assembly: GCA_024679065.1. Classification (NCBI taxonomy): domain Eukaryota; kingdom Metazoa; phylum Chordata; class Chondrichthyes; order Carcharhiniformes; family Carcharhinidae; genus Sphyrna; species Sphyrna mokarran. The sequence goes on from JAGIQG010000024.1 coordinate 3,422,742, forward strand.
ACGTACAGACACAGTCTATTCAATCTCTCCTCATAGGCTAACCCCCTCATCTCCAATATCAGCCTAGTGAACCTAGTGCACTCCCTCCAAGGCCAATATATCCTTCCGCAAATGCGGCCACCAAAATTGCACATAGTACTCACTGCGGCCTCACCAGTACCCTATATAATTGCAGCAAGACCTCCCTACTTTTATATTCTATCCCTCTCGCTATAAGGGCCAACATTCCATCTGCCTTCTTGATCACCTGCTGCACTTGCAGACTGGGTTTTTGCGATTGTGCACAAGGACCCCCAGATCCCTCTGCACTGTAGCATGCTGCAGCGTTTTGCCCTTTAAATAATAATCCCTCTTACTGTTATTTCTACCAAAATGGATAACCTCACATTTGCTAACATTATACTTCATTTGCCAGGTCCTCGCCCACTCACTCAGCCTATCCAGATCTCTCTGCAGACTTTCCACACCTTCCACACAATTTGCTTTTCCACTCATCTTCGTGTCTTCAGCAAATTTCATTACCCTGCTCTCAGTCCCCTCCTCCAGATCATCTATGTAAATAGTAAACAGTTGAGGCCCCAGCATTGATCCCTGCAGCACTCCACTAGTCACTGACTGCCAACCAGAATAGCACCCATTGATTCCAACTCTCTGCTTCCTATTAGACAACGAATCTTCTATCCACGCTAACACCTTACCCCCAACTCCGTGCACACTAACCTTTTGCAGCAATTTTTTGTGAGGCATCTTATCAAATGCCTTTTGGAAATCTAAAAACACCACATCCACCAGTTCTCCTCTGTGTACCGCACTAGTCACATCCTCATAGAAATCCAATAAGTTTGTTAAAGACAACTTCCCCTTCACGAATCCATGCTGCGTCTGCTTGATCAAACCGTTCTTTTCTAGGTGCCTCGCTATTTCTTCTTTGATGACTGATTCTAGCATTTTTCCAACTACAGACGTTAAACTAACTGGCTTATAATTCCCTGCCTTTTGTCTGCTATCTTTTTTAACAGCAGCGTAACATTAGCCATTTTCTAATCTTCCGGCCTTTCCCAGAATTCAGCGAATATTGATAAATATTTACTAAGGCATCTGCTGTCACCTCTGCCATTTCTTTCAGAATCCTGGAATGCATTCCATCCGGTCCCGGGGACTTGTCTACCTTCAGTCCCATTAGTCTATCAAGCACTACTTCTCTAGTGACAGTTATCGCATTAAGGAGCTCCTCTCCTACCATCCGTCTATTTTTAATATCCGGCAACCTACTTGTGTCCTCCTCTATGAAGACCAACATAAAAAACTTATTTAAAACCTCAGCCATTTCCTCATTGCTCGCCACTAAATCCCCGCTCTCATCTTCCAATGGTCTAACATTCACTCTAGCTAGTCTCTTCTTCTTTATTTATTTGTAAAAACTTTTACTTTTTTTTATATTTAGAGCTAGTTTAGCTTCATACTCTATCTTTCCTTTCTTTATCATCTTCTCATTCTTTGTTGTTTTTTAAATCTTTCCCAATCTTCTAATCGCCCACTATTTTTAGCCACTCTGAATGCATCAGCTTTTAATTTAATACTCTCCTTTTTTTCCTTACTGACTTATGCATTTTTATACTCAGGTCCCTCTGCTTCTGTATCTCTTAAGTATTGTACCCTATATTTTATATTGTTTCCTTATGATGTTCCTATCAAAATGCATCACCTCAACTTCTAATGAGCTGTGGCTGACAAGTCTCCACAGAAAGGAAAATCATGTTTACTCAATTTACACAAGTTCTTTGAAGGAATTGACATGTACTGTGGATAAACGAGAGCCAGCAGACTGACAGGACTTAGTTTTCCAGAAAGCACGGTAGCACAGTGGTTAGCACTGCTACTTCACAGCTCCAGGGACCTGGTTAGATTTCCAGCCTGGGTCACTGTCTGTGTGGAGTTTGCACATTCTCCTTGTGTCTGCATGGGTTTTCTCCAGGTGCTCCGGTTTCCTCCCACAGTCCAAAGATGAGCGGGTTAGGTTGATAAGGGTCATGCTAAAATTGCCCTTTAGTGTCCTGAGATATGTAGGTTAGAGGGATTTGGTTTTTAATCTCAAATTTGGTTTTTAATCCATAGATCTATAAACATAGACAGAGATCATGGGTAGAGGTGGGAACATCGGGGTGGCGGCACGAGCTCGTTGGGCCGAAGGGCCTGTTTCCCGTGCTGTTTTGTTTTTTGTTCTTTGTTATTAGTGGGTAAATGTGTAGGGATATGGCCTGGGTGGGATTGTGGTCAGTGCAGACTTGATGGGCCAAAAGGCCTGTTTCTGCACTGTAGGGTTCTATGTTTTTAACAAAAATGCCACATCAAAAGTTATTGTAACAAATAAAAGTTCATGTGTAGGGGGTAACATTTGATTCTGGATTGAAGATTGGCTGGCTGGCAGAAAACAGACAGTATGCATAAATAGGTCTTTGTGCGATTGACAGGACGTGACAAATGGAGTCCTGCAGGAGTCTGTGCTGAAGCCTCAATTTTTTACAATTTACATCTGTGACTTAGATGGGATCTGGATGTTTTCATTTATCAGTCATAAAAAGTTAATACGTAGGTACAGCATACAACCAAGAAGGCTAATGAAATTCTATTCTTTATTACAAAAGAAATTGAACATAAAGAAAGAATGTTATGCTTTAGTTATTCATTGGAGAGACTACATCTCAAATATTGTGGCCAATTTTATCTCCTCATTTAAGGAAGGATGTAAATACTTGAGGCAATTCAGAAGAGGTTTATTAGACTGATACCTGGAATGAGTGGGTTGTTTTATGAGCATAAATTGGAAAGATTGGGTTTCTTTCCACTAAAGTTTATAAGAGTGAGAGGTGACTTGATTGAAGTATACAAAATCCTGAACAAAGTAGATGCAGAAGGTCTTGCTGTACAAGTTAGATGCAGAAATAATGTTCCCTCTTGTGGGCAAGTCTAGAACTAGAGAGTACGGTTTTAAAATTAGGTATCACCTTCTGGGACAGAGTTGAGAAGAAACTTTTCTCTCAGAGATTGTGCAATTTTGGAGCTCCCTGTCTCAAAGTGGTGCAAGCAAGGTCACTGAATATTTTCAAGGAACAAGTAGATAGATTCTTCTTGGAAAAGGGAATCATAGGTTATCAGGAGCAGATGGGAATGTGGAACTCAACAAAAACAGGTCAGCCATGATTTGAGTAGATTTGAGGGGATGAATAGCCTATTTTGTATGTTTGTGTGTTCACCTGGCCACAGATGAGTACTCTGATGTTTTTAGATTGACATGGGATGCATCTTTTTGACCGGAAGCCATTTTCCCTCTCACATTTTGTTTGGTAGTTCACAGATGGGGAGCACTCTCCTCTATGTACTCTCTCGACGGAGCACCCCATGTCCTAGGTTCCCATGGTAACCAGGCCTGTTGTCAGGCAGAGCCTGTAACAGATCACATGACTCACTTCATAACTCCATTCTACCTGAAATTAAATTGATGGTTTAAAACATAATCTTATAAAACTTTTGATTTGATAATGCTATACTCATTCTAGATCTTTCTAGGATACTGTCAGTTCTGTACTGCTATTTCAATGCTCTAGAAATTTAAACGTGAGTAAGAAAAAAATTAAAAAGATATACTGACGGAGGCATCCTTCATTAATGCTTTGTAGTTGGAAGGAAGTGAATTTATGCATTACTCAAAAATGTAACGCACATGCAATTAATGGAAATATTCAATATCATTCAATGAGTAGCTCAAAATATTGTTTAAGTTTAGAATTTTAGGTGGACTGATTGGACAGCTAAGCTTTATTATTTATTTTATTTATTATTAGTCACAAGTAAGGCTTACATTAACACCTCAATGAAGTTATAGTGAAATTCCCCTAGTCACTATAATCCGATGCCTGTTCCTAATCAGCATGTCTTTCAGAATGTGGAATGGAACTGGAGCACCTGGACGAAACCCAAGCAGACATGGGGAGAACGTGAAAACTCCACACAGCCGGTGACTCAAGCTGGGAATCGAACCCAGATTAGGCAGCTAGACCTCAGCCTTTGAGCATGGAAATCTTTAGCAGTATTTTCACACAGACTAACTGTAATAAACCAGTTAAAAACAAAATACTTCAGATTTCACCATCTGCAATAAAAACAGAAAATGCTGGATTAACTCAGCAGTTGTGACAGCATCTGTGGAGAGAGAAACAGAGTTAACGTTTCCAAGTCCAAACAATCTTTCTACAGATCTCATTATTACTACAGAGCTATTAACATGGAAAAGCTTTTTGCTCACAAAGGCGAAGTCTAAAAATCACATTTACTCAACTCCACTCCAATTAATCAATGTTGGCCACTTTAATGCTCTGTGCCTAACATTCAGAGCTGGAAACATCAAAACCTCTTTCAACATGATAAAGGGTTGCTGGCTCTTATTACCAGCAAACATGGACTCTGCTAATTGACAGCACTTGTGTCAAATCTGATTTTGGATACAGTCACACATTGCTGCTTCATACAGACTTTTCTCTCACGTCAAGGAAAATTGGAAAGAGACCAGAGTTCTAAATATGACGTTCACTAGCTGCACACACATTCCAATCTGCATAACTGCCTTAAAACCACATCCCATATTTTATACTATTTGGTTTATACAAATTCCACAGAGAAGGTCCATACTTCTGACCCAGAAGCTCTGGGTTCGAGTCCAACCCCGGGGTTTGATTGCCAAGTAAGGTGCGTTCCTAACACTGTCAAACTGATTGAGCATCAACTTGTAAATCGCCAATGGCAGAAAAGATTCCTGGTCAGCCAGGTGATGGAGAAAGAAGTTGGAGTCTCTATCCTTGTCAAGATTCTTGATTAGTAAGAGGATCAGGAGTTATGGGAAAAAGGCAGGAGAATGGGGGTGAGAAAAAAAATCAGTTATGATCGGCAGAGCAGACTTGATGGGCCGAGTGGCCTAATTTTGCCCCTATGTCTGATGGTATTATCACAATCTATAGTTCCACTTTACAACATACATGTTTGTTGTCATAGCAACTTAAACTCCTTGAGGACCAGTTGACAGCATGGCCAGAGTGGATCAGATTGATGCCAACAGCATGGAATTTGATCCGCGTTTGGGTTGGTGTGGATTTGGGACCTGCCTTCTTTCCCTACCCCTGATGGAGATCAGGTCACTTTAGGTTGGATCTATCTTTGGATAGAGAACTGAAGAAGAAACCCCATGTCATTTCAGATCAACCAAAAACAAGATAAGCTGTTAGGATTAGAGCTGGAGACTTGGACAACCATTATAAGTAAATCAATGTTTAGGTTTACATTGTCTGTAGCTATTCACATAGAGTTACAACATTTGTAGTCACTGCAGATTAACCTGAGCCCATTATTTTACAACAGAACTGTCCCCCAGTGGTTGTTTAAGGAAAACACAACAAAAATATTGAATAGATAGATTGATCAAAAAACTGATTCCAACACAGTATCAATATTTCAACCTCCATAACCTATTATTCCTCAATATTTTTCTAGCTACTCTGTTTACCTCACTGCACCATAAATTCCGGAAAGAATTCTATAGAATTGACAGAAAAACAATACCACCTAACTTCTTCAAACAAGGTCAGTCCATTGAAAGAGCAAAGAATCTTTGCTGTCACAGGAATGGTCAGATATCAGGACTATAGTACAACATGCATGTAGAATACTATAATGTTGTCTCTAGCATTCCTGAAAGATGTCCCTCTTATTCTTAGATCTGTAAGAGGAATCCAGTGTGGTTTATGTTGCACTTTATAGTAAGACAGGATGGGAAAAATGGTCAAGTAATTGGTATAAAGGAAAGCTGACCAAGCTATTCCAAATTGCCAGATCCCTGTAAACTGACTCTGAATAACCTAAAACATGATGAACATCAGAGAAGGTCAAGACCTGAAAAGACTGATTCCACGTAACTTAGGGCTGGAGGAGTGAGGCGAGATAAGGTCAAAGTCGCAGATCCTTCTATTAGAGCTTAGTGCCGGCACAAGGTAAGATTTGCCTTGGTCTCTCTCTTTCTCTTGGATCGGTGCTGCGACCCCTCGTTCCTTATGGAGGACACTGACAGGTGACGGCGTTCGAACCTAAATTATACTCTGCATAGTGCTTTGGGCCAGGGACCCCTTGATCTCATGTGGATCCGAATCATGGTCATACAGGCTTAGTTAGGATCAGGGACCCTGTGATTTGATCCTGGTGCTACTTTGAGTCAGGGACCCTGCGATTTGATTTCCGTACCGGGAATTTTTTTTTGCCAGGGGCACGGTATACTGACATTATGGGATAGATTTTAGACAAGATACAGGTGTTATTTCTGGGACATGCCTATATGACTGTTTGGGGGAGAAGGGGAATTTGTCACAACAGGAGGAACCCGAATCAAACATGGCCAGATTTATTAGAGCTTAGTGAGCTCCCATCAGTAAAGGGTTAAAAAGAAACAAGCAGGCTGACTCTGTATGGTACAGAGAAAGAGAGAGAGAGGGTGTAATTGTGCGATCGAGTGGTATAATAGAGTATAGCCAAAGTGAATTGCTTCAAGTTTAATAAATTACGTAGGGATCGGACAGAGATGTCAGTCTGCCATGTGGGAAAAGTTGTAAGGAGAGTTAACCATTTAGGCACACAGTAGATTTGATTTTGCACTTGCCTGTGTTGGCTACAAAGGCAGAGCTGTAGAAATAATTAATCATGTAGACTGCTGCACATTACAATGCTTTCAATATTTACTTGTGCATCTATGTTCCAAGTGATAAGATCCAGCTGTGTGCTCTTGTGAAAGCTTTTTACTTTGTCAGAATTGTAGAAATGTGTGAGCGTTTGAATTTAGTAGGGATATTTAAAGGTGATAAAAATAAATCTTATTTTGGATTTTCTGGATCAGGCTTTTGTTAAATATAAAAATGTGTTCTAAATAAAACTGATAATGAAAAAATTATTCCTAAGTGTTTGAAGACTACATCTGAATGAACTTACTTCCCCTGCCCTTCTTCTGAAACAAGCGGAAAATTAATCCATTCTATTCCAGACAGGATGGATCTTAGTGTTACAAGACTTGCAGTAATTTTAGGACATAAAGTAAAAAAAACTAACAGAAAAGGGAGTTACATAAGGTAGAATAGGAGCGTGTGTTTAAAATGGTGCAAGTAGTGAATCAAACAAACTTGGAGTAGAGCTGATCACAAAGCACATCCTGTTATAATCTTAGTTTTTGTATTTCAGTGTGTTTGTATGATCTGGTTATTTGTCTTTTGTGGAGTATTTATTGCAAATATTAAATGCAATGCTTTACATTTCAGTTTAACTTCAAAGGGGCTGAGAAATTGTTAAAACTTTTAATACTGTGCAGTTTGTTAAAAGTATAAGATTTTTTGAATTTACTTCTGTTTTGAGTTTAATTACAGTTTGGAAGAAGGACGAGTGAAGACGACTTTACCCAAATGCATGTTGGAAGCTTGCGCGCGCGCGCGCGTGTGTGTTTAATAAATTGGTTGTTTGGATATTTCCTTATTACTTGCTTTAATGATTTTCCCCTAATTGTGATTTTACAACAGTTGGTTTGATACAGAGTTTAAATAAAAATTGAAAAGTAAATTGAAGTTTAAGAAATGATGTAGACCTTGGAGGAAACCGTGCACTTGTTCCTTTGTCTTGAAATAGAAATTATGCAAGAGTTAATTGAGAAGAGACTAAGTAACTTTGTGGAAAGAGTCAACTAGGCACCATGAACAATCGTTATTAATGAGTTAGAGGGATAATGCATGTAGAAGAGCGATTGAGGTATGTGTAGATGGGAAGTCGAAGGATTGAGAAACTTTGAAATTGGAATGTGAGCTTTGGGAAAGGAAACATGATGAGATGAAAAGACAGGTAGAGGGCATAATGCCATTGGCTGATAGGCAGTTTGGGCTAGCCCATCAGACTAAACAACAGGACGATCATGATTATAACGAAGGTCGGTGGTGTTGTGGATGGTCTGGAGGGATGTCAAAAGTTGCAGCATGACATCAACAGGATGCAAGACTGGGCGGAGAAGTGGCAGATGGACTTCAACGCGGATAAATGTATTGTGGTCCATTTTGGCAGATCCAATGGGATGAATGAGTACACTATCAAAAGAAGGAGTCTTAGCTGTGTGGAAGAGCAGAGGGATCTTGGGGTCCGGGTCCATAAGACTCTCAAATCGGCCTCCCAGGTGGAGGATGTGGTTAAGAAAGCTTACGGTGTACTGGCCTTCATTCATCGAGGGATTGAGTTCAGGAGTCAGGAGGTAATGCTGCAGCTTTATAGGACCCTTGTCAGACCACACTTGGAGTACTGTGCGCAGTTCTGGTCGCCTCACTATAGGAAGGACGTGGAAGCTATTGAAAGGGTGCAGAGGAGATTTACAAGGATGTTGCCTGGATTGGGAGGCATGCCTTATGAAGACAGGTTGAGGGAGCTGGGACTGTTCTCCCTGGAGAGACGAAGGTTGAGAGGCGACCTGATAGAGGTTTACAAGATGTTGAGAGGAATAGATAGGGTGGACTCTCAGAGACTATTTCCCAGGGCTGAAATGGTCGCGACGAGAGGGCACAGATTTAAGGTGCAGGGAAGCAAGTACAGAGGGGATGCTAGGGGAAAGTTTTTCACTCAGAGGGTGGTGAGTGAATGGAATCGGCTGCCGTCGGTGGTGGTCGAGGCGAACTCGCTGGGGTCTTTTAAAAGACTTCTGGATGAGTATATGGGATCCAATGGGATTGGGGGTTATAGATAGGTCTATGGCTGGGTAGGTTTTGATGTGTTCGGCACAACTTGTGGGCCGAAGGGCCTGTTTGTGCTGTAGTGTTCTATGTTCTATGTTCTATAACCCATGGTTAGGATGGTTGGGTCACAGATTATTCAATTGGATCTTTAAGGCTTTTATTTTGCTACTATTACTGTTATTTGGGGTAGGGTTGCTTGTGTAAATGAATTATTATCGGTTCATGGATATATCTATTTAGTTAGTTGTCGTGATATGACAAAAGGAGGGAATGTGATAGTGTATGATTGAAGCAGTGGCATGATGGGAAAAATAGTCAAGTAATTAGTATAAAGGAGAGCTGACCAAGCTATTCCAAATTGCCAGTCCCCTGTAAAACTGACTCTGAATAACCTAAGACATGACGAACATCAGAGAAGGTCAAGACCTGATAAGACTGATTCCACGTAACATAGGGCTGGAGGAGTGAGGCGAGATAAGGTCAGAGTCACAGATCCTTCTATTAGATCAGAAAATAAGATATGGTCAGAGATCACAGAACCTTTCTGTTCCTTCAAAGGACAAAATAATGATATTATTGATGAGATAGAGGGGTCTTGGAGGTCACCGGATCCTAATACAATTGATGATGTATTACTGCTTGTATTAGTAATTGAACATGTACACTGATAAGAAAAAGGTATAACTGTGGAACTGATTCTTGTAGCAGTCACAGTCTTGGTATAGAATCAGCAGTTTGTAGGGACTGTTCTCTGTCTCCAAGACTCTGCCATATACTGCATGCAGTATAAAAACTAGTTGTTTTTGTGAAGCAAACTTGGTTTAGTTTTACTATCACAGCTCAGAAAACAAGAAATTCTTCACTACAACAACATCAGGTCAAAGTTCAACAGGTTTATTTGGTAGCACGAGCTTTTGGAGGGCTGCTTCTTCATCAGGTCACACAGTCATAGAGTCATAGAGGTTTACAGTATGGACACAGCACTTCAGCCCAACTTGTCCATGCCGCCCTTTTTCTTAAACCCCTAAGCTAATCCCAATTGCCCGCATTTGGCCAATTCCCTCTATGTCCATCATACCCATGTAATTGTCTAAATGCTTTTTAAAAGACAAAATTGTATCTGCCTCTACTATGACAGTTTGTCCAGATACTCACCACTCTGTGAAGAAATTGCCCCTCTGGACACTTTTGTATCTCTCCCCTCTCATCTTAAACCTATGCCCTCTAGTTTTAGATTCACCTACCTTTGGGAAAAGATATTGACTATCTAGCTGAGTTGTGCCCCTCATTATTTTGTACTCCTCTATAAAATCACACCTCAGCCTCCTATCTCCAGAGAAAAAAGTCACATTCTATCTAGCCTCTCCTTATAACTCAATTCATCAAGTCTGGCAGCATCCAAGTAAATCTTTTCTGCACTCTTTCGAGTTTAATAATATCCTTTCTATAATAAGGTGACCAGAACTACACAGTATTCCAAGCGTGGCCTTACCAATGTCTTGTACAATTTCAAAAATACATTCCAACTTTTGTATTCACAGTTCTGGCTGATAAAACCAAGCATGCCGAATGCCTTCTTCACATTCTATCCACCTGTGATTCCACTTTCAAACAGCTATGAACATGTACCCCTAGATCTCTCTGTTCTGTAGCTCTCCCCAGCAGTGCCCTACCACTAACTGAGTAAGTCCTATCCTGGTTCAATCTATGAAAGTGCATCATCTTGCATTTGTCTAATTAAACTCCATCTGCTAATCGTCAGCCCACTGGCCCAATTGATCAAGATCCCGTTGCAATCGGAAATAACTTTCTTCACTGTCTACTATGCCACCAATCTTGGTGTCATCTGCAAACTCACTAACGATGCCTCCTATATTCTCATCCAAATTGTGAGTGCCACTCACAATAAACTTGTTGGACTTTAACCTAGTCTTATGAGACTACTTACTATGCCTACCCCAGTCCAATGCCAGCAACTCCACATAATGGCACTTTATATTGTAAAGCATGGCTTCCATTAAGAAAGAATTCTATGCTGCTGATGTGGGTGAATACACAGAATAATATCATGATTATTACTGCCAATTCTGGAGCGGACCATGCATTTTTCCAATTTTATTTTATTACGTCTCACCCACAACAGCTTTTTGTAAAATATTGTGGGCAGATGAACTAACTTTATGTATTCACTGTTTGCTCATTCATATTCTTGTTCCCTCTTCATGAAACATATTAAAGAAAATATGTGTCATACCTGAAATATGGTAAATTTTCGGAAATGTTGGAGCTTCCAAATGTTTGACATTCACCACTACATAAAACAAACAGTTCAGTTATATACTTATCTATAAACACCATTTACTATTGTGATCATTACACCCCTATCTTACTAAAACAACTAATTTTGGTTGTGTAATTATTTGAATTTATTTAATTCCAACCAGTCTTTAAATTCTCTTTTTAATTTTGTCATTTAGTAATATTCCACTATCATTAAATCGGTTTAAAATGAGTATTCCCCAAATGAACTCACATGCATAAAAAAAATAGAACTTAATGCAACTGTACAAAACTCTAGTGCGGCCGCACTTGGAGTATTGTGTGCAGTTCTGGTCCCCACATTATAAGAAAGATGTGGAGGCATTGGAGAGGGTACAGAGGAGGTTTACCAGGATGTTGCCTGGTATGGAGGGCAGGTCCTATGAAGAGAGGTTGAAGGATTTGAGGTTGTTTTCGTTAGAAAGGAGGCGGCTAAGAGGGGATCTTATTGAAGCATATAAGATGATTAGAGGTTTAGATAGGGTGGACAGTGATAGCCTTTTCCTAGGATGGAGAAAGCTAGCACGAGGGGACACAGCTTTAAATTAAGGGGTGATAGTTATAGGACGGATATCAGAGGTAGGTTCTTTACTCAAAGAGTGATTAGGGAGTGGAATGCCCTGCCTGCAGCTGTTGTAGATGCGCCAAGTTTGGTGGCGTTTAAGAGGTTAATTGATAAGTATATGGAGGAGAAGGGAATGGTTTAGTTTGGAGGGGCATTGCTTTTTATTTTGGTCGGCACAACATCGAAGGCCGAAGGGCCTGTTCTGTGCTGTATTGTTCTATGTTCTATGTTCTATGTTCTAATGCGTTTTCTGACACTATCGTGGCTTAAGAAACTTCAAACCAATCTAGAGAAATCAACAGTGGCATAAATTCTGTCCAACCAAAATGGGGTCCGCATATCATAAACCAGCTCCAGACAGCATAGATGTAAGTTGGCAAAGTCAAGATTTCAGGAATGCTGATGTTTGCATAGGTTATTGATGGTGTTTAACCAGTCAAATCTGTCATCCTACATAAAACACAGTACTAATAAGCTCATCCATTCAGCATTGTCTGTATGGTAAGGAATTATCTGAATCAAGTGGAAAGGATCTCAACTAATACAATCCTCCAGGTTCTTGGCATAATGAGACAGGAGGCGTTGCTGTATCTAGCACTGAGGAATGAAGTGGGCCAATGGACCAAGCGTGGGAACATTTGGGTAAAAGTTATCAATATATCATTATGTTAAGATTAGTAACAGAAAAGAGCAGAGAACAATGCAATGTAGGTCTTCTAAATTAGGAGAGGGCTCATTTTAATGAGACGTAGCCAGGGTACAATGGAATCAGAGGTTCCACAGGAAAAACTATAATGAAACAATGATTGATTTTTAAGGAAGAGATTGTTTAGATACAGGCTGAATACACTTCAACTGGAATAAGTTGAGGGCAACTCGATAAGGTTTTAACACAAAGGTTATTGCTAAAGCAATATTGATATATGTATACAAGGTGTAACAGAATAACTATGTGACTGTACACTACTCCTCCCTAGCTCTGACTGTCAGTTCTTCCTGAGCTGTGATACACGGCCTCACATTCGATTAGCACAGCTTTCCACCTCAATACTCCACAGGATCTGACCAGGCCACATGGCCCTTAAAGAGTTCTCATCCAATTCCAACTTCTGGTAGGCATGATTGAGATCCACTTTGGAATATTTTAAATCTCCATATAGTTTTGTGTAGCGATCTTCAAGTTAGGGATGGGGTATCTGTTGAATTGAGCTTCTTTATTGTCAGTTTATTGTACCCACAAATTCAGCACGGTAGCACCGTGATGAGCACTGCTGCCTCACAATGCCAGGGACCCGGATTCGATTCCCAGCTTGGGTCATTGTGTGGAATTTGTATGTTCTCCTCGTGTCTGCACAGATTACCTCCAGGTGCTCCAATGTCCTCCCACAGCCCAAAAGACGTGCTGGTTAGGTGCAATGGCCGTGCTAAATTCTCCCTCAATGTATCTGAACAGGTGCCAGAGTGTGGCAACCAAGAGACTTTCACAGTAACCTCATTGCAGTGTGAATGTAAGCCAATGATACTAATAAATAAACTTTAAGCCTTTAAATTCTTACAGTCTGCTCTGGTTTTAGGATAGGGACTGTGGGTATGGTCCATTCTGAAACTCAAACAGGCTTTAGGATACACAAATCTTCCAGTCTCCTGAGTTCAGCTTCAAGCTATGATGAAGGACGGAAGACACAGGATGGGATCTGAAAAATCTTGGTGTTGCCTCCGGATTCAAATATATTTTAGCTTTAGTTCCCCTTATACATCCTAATTCTTTTTGGAAGCCCTTAGGATATTTACATAGCAGCTCTTGAAAACCTCCATCTCACATATTTAATATCTCTAATTAATTTTGTTTAATCTGCTTGGGCAATCACACTCCATTAAACAAGGCCAATACCCCTTAATGACTAAGACAGGTAACTGTGCTGTCTGACTCTAACAGTGCACTGTGACAGTTGCTGTCTTTAAAGACTGCAGTGCCTCTTCAGTATAGCTGGATTATAGCTCCTGATTCCTTTAACCTCAATGGTCCAAGGTCTTTGCGTAGGTAATGAATATCTGCTTCACTATGATTGTAGCTGCAACCCTTGTGTCGACTTCTGTTTTAAGAGATCTGCCATTTACCACAGAACATAGAACAATACAGCACAAACAGGCCCTTCGGCTCACGAGTTGTGCCGATCACATCTACCAATCCACAGACCTATCTATAACCCCCTATCCTATTCGTTTCCATGTACTCATCCAGAAGTCTTTTAAAAGACCCCAGTGAGTTTGCCTCAACCACCTCCAACGGCAGCCGATTCCATTCGCTCACCACCCTCTGAGTGAAAAACTTACCCCTAACATCTCCTTTGTATTTGCTTCGCTGCACCTTAAATCTGTGTCCTCTTGTAGTGATCATTTCAGCTCGGGGAAATAGTCTCTGAGAGTCCACCCTATCTATTCCTCTCAACATTTTATAAACCTCTATCAGGTCGCCTCTCAACCTACGTCTTTCCAGTGAGAAGAGTCTCAGCTCCCTCAACCTATCTTCATAAGGCCTGCCTCCCAATCCAGGCAGCATCTTTGTAAATCTCCTCTGAACCCTCTCGATAGTCTCTACATCCTTCCTATAATGAGGCGACCAGAACTGCGCACAATACTCCAACTGGGGTCTGACAAGACTCTTATAGAGCTGCATCGTTACCTCCTGACTCCTAAACTCTATTCCTCGATTAATGAAGGCCAGTACACCGTACGCCTTCTTGACCACTTCCTCCACCTGCGAGGCCGATTTAAGAGTCCTATGGACCCGGACCCCGAGATCCTTCTGCTCTACAACACAGCTAAGACTCCTACCCCATCAAAGGCTTTCTCTGTCAGGGGCAGAGTACTCAAATGGACACTGATTTGATTTGATTTGTTATTGTCACATGTATTAACACACAGTGAAAAGTATTGTTTCTTGCGCGCTATACAGTCATAGCTAGGGTGTACAGAAAGATGAACTTAATGCAAGGTAGGTCCATTCAAAAGTTTGACAGCAGCAGGGAAGAAGCTATTCTTCAGTCAGTTGGTATGTGACCTCAGAGTTTTGTATCTTTTTCCCAATAGAAGAAGGTGGAAAAGAAAATGTTTGGGGTACTTGGTCTTTAATTATGCTGCTGCTTTGACAAGGAGCAGGAAGTGTAGTCAGAGTCAATGGATGGGAGGCTGGTTTGCGTGATGGATTGGGCTACATTCACGACTTTTGTAGTTCCTTGCGGTCTTGGGCAAAACAGGAGCCAGACCAAGCTACGATACAATTTGTTTAATTGGTTTGACCTTAGAAGAGGCCCTGGGTTCAACTGCCAATCTCTCCTGCCCTGGGAAAGGCACCCTTGGACTTGATTGGCTCAGCTTCTAAGGTCACCCCGTAGGTTCCAGCCCCATCACATGGCCTTTAGTGAACATCCTCTTAAAGGGACCATGCTACCACACTAACAAAGTTGAAAGGCAAGGGAGCCAAAAAATACAGTTCCTGGATGATGAGGGAGAATGAGATCATCTTGAGTCAAAAAAGGATAATGACGAACGTCAGATGAATTCTGCAACTTTCACAACTAGAAAGTTGTGAAAGTTGGTGAGAGTTGTAGCTGACATGCCAAATTTCCTTAGAAAATAGAGGCTTTGGTGTGCTTTCTTAACTATAGTGTTGGTATAGGAGGGACCAGGAGGGGTTGTTGATGACCTGGATACCAAAAACTTGAAGTTCTCGACCCTTTCTACTTCATCCCCATTGAAGTAGATAGGGCCACATTCTCCTTTACACTTCCCAAAGTCAATGACAATCTCCTTCATTTAGTTGATATTGTGGGAGAAATTATTGTTGCCGCACCAGTTCACCAGATTCTCCCTGTCTCATGCCTGTACTCTGTCTCATCATTATTTGAGATCCAACCAGTACAATGGTGTCGTCAGCAAACTTGAAAATTGAACTGGAGGGGTTCCTTATCAGGATCCTCAGCTAGTTTCTTCACAGAAGTTAACACAAATATTGTGGAGTTTCTTTTTCATATTCTGCCCTGACAGCTTTACTCTGCACAATATATGTAAATGATCCTTTTTGTTGCATTGGAAACACACACAATTCCTACATCAGAAGGCTTCTTCAGAGTGATCTCCTCCATACTCTTTACAAGCTTCTGCCCGTGATGCTGTATCCCTTTTACTGGAATCTTCAGGGTTGGCCTTCCCAACAGCCTTTTCCCACCACGAGCAGTTTACCTCATTAGGCACACCTTGCAACTCGTTCACACCCCATTACGATCAGTCACTGGGGCCAACTCCACTATTTTTTTGAGAGAAATTTTGGTCTCTGCCAATAATTCTTTTGCATAATCTATAAAAGGTATGCTTTGGTTCTCTAATGGTACATTCTGCCTCTCTCGTTTCCTTCGCTACGAATGAAATGCTTTGAATGCATAATGCACAAGAAACAATACTTTTCAGTCTATTTTAATATGCATGACAATAATAAATCAACTCAAATAATCAGGTTGCTTATACCACAGACCATCCAGTCCCTCAACATTTCTCCTAAAGCTGGGCAGAATTTGCAATGCTCTATTAGTCCTCTCAACCTGGCCATGAAGCCTGAGACTGTCTCTCAGACTGCTAAATGAAATTTGTACCTCGACATAATGATTGAGAGTCGTGGTTGAAATGATTCCTAACCAGCTCAACTATTTGGTCAAAGATTGGATATTTGGAGCATCAGGTGATGTTAAACTTCTGACTAAATGGTAAATCTGTGAGCCACGAATTGTGAGCAGAATAACCTTCCACTTTTCTTCAGTTGTTACCTCATTCACCATAATAAGGTAATGTAGTTTCTCAATATATTGACCCCAGTTTTCTATTTTGGGATTGAAATGTTCTAATTTCCTGATTAAAGACATTTTAACAATGAGCCTGTCTTTTGTTTTTCTTACGTTGATGCTCCAGTCTCTTACCCGTCTAGCCATGCCCCAAGGAACTTGGAAAATATTTCCCATCGCCAGTGTAATAAATTGAGGGTGACTTGATGAGGCTTCAGAATACAAAGGTTTTATTGCTAAAGCAACAATTAACTATATATACAAATAGGGTCTGGCTAAGTCATTACGCGATCGTACACTACTCCCTGGGTCCGCAGGGGCTGGGATGCATTTTTGACCTTAATAATTGCATTTTAATTTGACGTTTTCATGTTTCCTTTGTACTTTGATTTTGTTTAGACTGTTCCCCTTCCTTTTGGGGAGCTACCCCTTTTACTTTGTCTTAATTTAGTTTGAGTTTGTTTAATTGGTTTGATCTTAGAAGAGGCCCTGGGTTCAACTGCCAATCTCTCCTGCCCTGGGAAAGGCACCCTTGGACTTGATTGGCTCAGCTTCTAAGGTCACCCCGTAGGTTCCAGCCCCACCACATGGCCTTTAGTGAACATCCTCTTAAAGGGACCATGCTACCACACTAACAAAGTTGAAAGGTAAGGGAGCCAAAAAACACAGCTCCTGGATGATGAGGGAGAATGAGATCATCTTGAGTCAAAAAAGGATAATGACGAATGTCAGGTGAATTCTCCAATAAGAACCAGGTCAAATATAACAAGAGTGAAAAAGAGCAAAATAGGATAGGCAAAGGGAGAACATGAGCATAGAATAACAGACAATATAAAAGGAAATTCAAAATACTTCTATCAGAATGTCAATAGTATACAGACAGTAAGAAGTGGAACGGAACAAAAAGGATTATGTGTACCGAGAGGCACAGGGTAAGGTTCGAATACTTAAGGAGTTTTTATATTGAAGTTTATTGAGGAAGAGGAATCTGACAAAGTATTTGGTAAAAGCAGAGATAATAGAGGCAACGGACAGAGTGAAAATTGAAAGGGAGGTGCCACTGGAAAGGTTGCCAATCCTTAGAGTGAATAAGTCCAGATGGCTTGCATCCCAGGTTGGTAAAAGACATGACGCTGGTTTTAATCTTTCAATATGAGAGAAAGGATTGAAGAATGGCGCGTGCGACCCCCTTATCTAAGAGAGGATAAGGAGAGTCCTGCTAACTACAGGCCAGTTAGTTTAACACCAATAGTAGATAAGATTTTGGAATCCCTAATCGGGAGCTGGAAACCAGAGGCATTTACAGAGGTTTGATTTAGCTAAGCCTAGCTAGCACTGATTTGTAAAAGGCAAACGGTGTTCATCTAATCGAAAACATTTTTTTGATGAAGTAATAAAGAGAAGTTGATGAAAGGAATGCCATTCACAAATTCTGGACGGGCTAACCGCGAGGATTATTATTACTGCTAACGATTACAATATCCTGAAATGGATTACTTTTTCTGATCACTCCTTTTATTTTCTTGAGGTGAGTGTTTTATATCCACCGCCAATCATGAATCACAGACTGAGGGAGGCCACTCGGGCCATCGTGTTTTAGACAGGAGTAGTATTCAGAGCTGGACAGAATAACCATTCCTTACAGTGATGAAGCCAGTGGCCACACGTTAACAAGAACATTAAGAATGATTTCAGGGTCGGGAGGTGAAAGCATCCCGAAGAATAGACTGTGAGGTGAGTACCTGGCCAGCAGCTGAGCAACGCAACAATCCACAGCCGCATCGCTCCCTTCCAAAGTACCGAGTGTCATTCAAAGCAACTGCAGCCCTCAACCAATCACAGCTCGGCAGGAGGAGGGGCTTGCTTTATGAAACACCACCCAAAGGCGGGGTCTGTGCACTGGGCGGGGCATCATATCAGCAGGAAGCACCTCCCTCCCAGACAATGGCAAATGGTCTTAGAGAGTTGGTGCAACATGTTGCAATGTTAAGCATGTGAGCAACTTCCATTTAAATCACAATAAATAAACACTAAAAAGGCGGCAACAACAAAAAACACATCCAGTTGTTTGAAGAAGGTGAGTTTATCACATTCCCTTTTGGAGGTTGGATCCAAGGATATCTTTGAGATGGGAGAATGGATTGTGTTTTATTCAAGAGATATAGTTCATAGTTTTCCTTTGACTATAAATCATAAGCAACAGGAGAAGTAATACACCACTCACTCAGCCCCTAGAGCCCAATTCACCATTCATAGGATCACAGTTGATTGGTTTATCCACTTGACTCCAATATCCTGTCTGTTATTAACTGAAGAGCAGCACAAAAAGACTCAACAACCTAGGAAACAGAAGCAGGAATGGCCACCAGGCCCCTCAAGCCTGCCCCATCACTCAATGTGATCATGGCTGATCTATACTGGCATCAACTCTTTTTCTGTGACATTACCCCATAGACCTCTATTCCTTGATCTATCAAATATTTATTCACCTCCACCTTAAATACTTCCAATAATCCAGCCTCCTCCATCCTTTGGGGCAGAAATTCCAGAGATTCACTACCTTCTGCAAGAAGAAATTTCTATGCATCTTGGTTTTAAATGACCAGTTGTTTATTTTGTTGCTATGTCCTCCTTGTTCAAGACTCTTACACAAGCAACAGACAACATCTCACCATCCACACTGTCGAGCCCCCTCAGGATCTTATTTGAATAAAGGTCACTCCTCACTCTTCTAAACTCCAAGGAATACAGATCCAAACTATTTAGTCTCTCTGGATAGGACAACCCTCTCATCCCAGGAATTAGCCCGGTGAATCTCCTTTGAACTACCTTCAATGTTACTATATTCTTCTTTAGGTAAGGAAATCAAAACTGTATATAGTATTTCAGCTGAGGCCTGTACAATTGCAATATTACCTCCCTATTTTTAAACTCCAATCCTTTTGCAATTAAGGCTAAAATGCCATTTGCCTTCTTAACTACTTGTTGGACCTGCCTGCTAGCTTTTTGTGATTCATGCATTTGAACACCTAGAATCTTCTTGTTAGGGATCCAGACCAGAAACTCCAAGTATATTCAAAATCAGACGAGAGCCCAACAACTTTCTAGTTTGGTATTAGTGTGAGTTTGGAGTTTTAATGCAGGTGCAAATTTACAAATAAACTGGGACACTTTTATCAAAACAAACTTCATTTAATAATTCAGTTTAACTATAACAAATGGATTAGAACATAGAACACAACATTAGAACATTAGAACATACAGCACAAACAGGC
Source organism: Sphyrna mokarran (assembly GCA_024679065.1). Taxonomy (NCBI): domain Eukaryota; kingdom Metazoa; phylum Chordata; class Chondrichthyes; order Carcharhiniformes; family Carcharhinidae; genus Sphyrna; species Sphyrna mokarran. Next base: position 3,442,528 of record JAGIQG010000024.1, read on the forward strand.
CTTTCAGCCCACGAGCTGTGCCGATCACATCTATATCTATCAATCCACGGACCTATCTATAACCTCCTATCCCATTTGTTTCCATATACTCATCCAGAACTCTTTTAAAAGACCCCAGTGAGTTTGCCTCAACCACCTCAGACAGCAGCCGATTCCATTCACTCACCATTCTCTGAGTGAAAAACTTACCCCTAACATTCCATCTGTATTTGCTTCCCTGCACCTTAAATCTGTGTCCTCTCATAGTGACCATTTCAACGTGGGGAAATAGTCTCTGAGAGTCCACCCTATCTATTCCTCTCAACATTTTATAAACCTCTATCAGGTCGCCTCTCAACCTACGTCTCTCCAGTGAGAAGAGTCCCAGCTCCTTCAACCTATCTTCATAAGGCCTGCCTCCCAATCCAGGGAGCATCCTTGTAAATCTCCTCTGTACTCTCTCAATAGCCTCTACATCCTTCCTATAGTGAGGCAACCATTAGCTTAACCATTAACAATTGAACGGTGCTTAAACATGACAAGGTGCAAGAACCAAAAGTTCCAATTCAAGCAATATTCCTCTTACAGTCTTAAACCTCCTCTTTAAATTTAGTTAGCAAAACACAGACATACTTGCTGTGACTTAGGTTATCAGCGAGGTTTTTTCAGAGAGCGAGAGAAAAAGCAATAATGTAATGTTGCTGTAATGTTCTATGTTCTAAAAAGCAAGTGAATGCTTTCTTCTGGCAATCCAGGCAGCAACTGCTTGTATTTTAAAATGAAACTGAAACCCTGTTTTTCCTATTAGCTTAGTCCTCCTATTAAGCACATGACTCTGTCCCTGTCAATCAACCTAATCAAAACTCTACTCTGAAGCCGCAGAGGGAAGCTAAGTAAACACAAATGCACTAGTTCTGCTTAAAGATTCCATGTCTAAAATGACTACTTACCTTATTCTCCCAGCTATTAGTTTAAAGGTTATACTAGATAAAATGCCATCTTGCAAAACAGAGCTGAATTCCAAACAAACCAAGAATCATGATATAAATATATTTCATAAAGGCACAATATCATTACACTCTGTATTTCATTCACCTGCAGTCTCTCTCTATTTAGATAATCATCTATCTTTTGAGTGCTTTTACCAAAGTGCATGACCTCACACTTTCCCACATTAAATTCCATTTGCCAGATTTTCACCCAGTCATCCAATCTATCTCTATCCCATTGCATATTCATAGTATCCTCATCACAACTTGCCCCTCCACCTATCTTTGTATCATGTGCAAATTTGGAAACCTTACATTCTGTTCCTCCCTTCAGGTCATTAACGAAAACAGGGAACAATTGTGAACTATGAACTGATCATGCAGTACTCCAGGAGTTACACCTTTCCACTCTGAAATGTGACAGCCAGTTTTCAATCCATGCCAATACACTCCCTCCAATTCTATGGGATTTTACTTCATGCACCAGCCTCTTATGCGAAATGTTATCACATGCCTTTTGGAAATCTAAATGCACTATATCTAGAGGTTCCCCTCTATCTACTCATCCTATTGTGGCCTCAATGAATTCAAGCAAATTTGTCAAACATGATTTACCATTCATAAAACCATGTTGACTGGGTTTCAATATATTCAACTTTCCTAAATGATTAGTTACTTCCACTTTGATTATTGACACAAATGACTTACCAATAATAGATGTTAAACTAACTAGCCGACAGTTCCCTGCTTTCTGTCTTTTCCCTTTTTGAATGAGGGAATCACATTGGCCGTTTTCCAATCTTCTGGTATCCTCCTGGTTTTGAAAATTTCAACCAATGGGTCCACTATCTCTACAGCCACTTCTATTAAATCCCTATCATGTAGTTCATTGGATCCTAGCAACTTTCCACCATTAGCCTCTTGACTGTCTTAATACTCTATCCCTTGGGATTTTTGTAAGTTTTACAATTTTTTTTGTTATCAGCATATCTGATATCTTAGGGATGCTTGCAAGTCTTCCACAGTGAAGTGTGACATTAATGTAATTTTAAGAAGTGGGTTTTTTTAAAATCATGTTCTCTGCAGTTGTAAGCTGATATTTTCAGTTTGTTCTTCTCATTATTGCCGAGCTGGCAACGAGAGTATTTTTATTGCTGCTTAAATGGGGGGGTTGTTTATTTTTACTGGAATGTTTATGACTCCGCATTATTAGGAGGAAAACTGGTTGGCAGGTCAGGTGACAGGAGTTTTCTTTAGTTTTTAATTTGAGCTGATGTTTAGTTTGAGTTTTAGAAGGGGCATCTCTCTCCCTCTCCCTGATTTTGGAAATTCTGCTGGTTATCTAAAAGCAAGGCCTTGCTTTTGGATGGGGGGAATTGGCTGATGGTGACTTGCCTACAGTCTCTGGAGTTTTGGGAAGCTGTTCTAACTTCAGACTATTCTCAGTCTATCCAGAGAACTGCAGACTTCATCCGAAGGTCTCAAGTCCAGTTTTATACGAGCATTAGTCTTTGTTGTTTTAAATCTGTGAAAGGCTTTTTTGTCTATAGGATTTGTTGATTAGAATTTGATTAATTGGAATACATTAGATATATTTCTTGAGGGTTATACATTATAGTGGTTGTTTAAGTTCTTGCTAATTTTCTTTCTATACATGTTAACTATATTCTTAAATAAGCTTTTTCTGATAAAAGCTTCCAGGGGGGTCATTTGAATGATACCTGAAGTGAAATGTATCATGCTTATATGATACATATAAGCATGATACTTATATCATGCTTATCCGTAGCCAAATTCAGCATGCAAAATTCATGATTCAGTGATCTCCATAGAATACTTTGGAGTTTCCGAGCTGAACCATAACAGAAGACTGATACAAAAAAGTTATTCAGTATATCCATCATTATTTTGTTTGCTGTTATCAGATAGCCAGCCTCCTTCAGTAGATGTCCCACATTTATGTTAGCTGCCTGCTTCCTATTTGTATATCCATAGAAACTGTCATTGTATGCTGCATGCAAGTTTTTTGTCAAAATTCATTTTCTCTCTTATGCTGCATGCTAAAAACCTCTTCTCCCTCTGGTCTACCTCTCATATACACTGGCTTACTTCCACCAGTGTCTGCATTTGTTTGTGCCCAACAAGTCTTGGAGTGGGACTCAAACCTGGAGCCTTCTGGCTCAGAGACAAGAGCACTGCTCCACTGGGCTGCTGTGTGTCTGATGATTTCACTGGTTAATCCTCACATGTCCCAGAGGATCTCCTCGGGTGGTACTGGAAAATGCAATTATAAATTGGCTGGGATTGAATGGTTCAGGTGTAGTTGAATCTGCTGAGCTTTCCATTGTCCACTTAATAAAATTGATGGATAATTCCCCGATTTCCACCCACATCTCCACTCCCTGATGTCCAAGGGATGTATAATGCCATCCCCTACCATATCTGCCTGGACCACACAAAGTGCTATTGGATTCTGCTTTTGTCTGTCAAAACTGTTTATTATTCAGGGATCATCTTGGAATGCAAAATAATCCCTGGCCTTGTTTCTTTTCAGTGAACACTTCCTTAGAAGCTTTTCCTTGTACTTTACCTTTACCCACAATAAGTGCAAGAAATTCAAATGATTAAAACCTCATGTCAGGGGAGATGTTAGGGTAAGTTTTTCACTCAGAGGGTGGTGAGTGAGTGGAATTGGCTGCCGTCAGTGGTGGTGGAGGTGAACTCATTGGGGTCTTCTGGATGAGTGCATGGGATTTAATGGGATTGAGGGTTATAGATAGGCCTGGTAGGAAGGGATATGATCAGTGCAACTTGTGGGCCGAAGGGCCTATTTGTGCTATAGTTTTCTATGTTCTATGACTCCCTTGTGACTAAGATTAAGCCTTCTCTCACCCTACTCCCTCTAATCCTATCAATATGACCTATTCCATTCTCCCTCATGTGTTTATGCAGCCTACCACGAAGCTGTTTATACGATGCGCCTCATCCACCTCCTGTGGGAATGTGTTCAAAATACTCACTGCCTCTGGGTAAAGACATTATTCTGAATTTCTTATTAGATTTATTGACAACTATCTTGATCCTTCATGATGTAGGAAAATTAATCAACTGTATTTTTTGTTATAAATTAATATCAGGTATTTTTAAAATAATAATCATGTTAATTTTTCACACAAAACCACATTTATAAATGAAAGAAACGACTTCACCTCTGAGGAAAAATTTTGCAATGATTTATTCGAACAAAACATAGCACACCATAAAGCAAAAGAGATTTTATGTCTGCACGATCAGACTGATTTTTGTAAATATCAGACATGTTTCTTCTTCATTATGTACGGGAATATATCCACTGAAGGAAACAAGCTCTGCAACTACAAGTACACTGGTGTTCAACAATTCACCAGTTTGGGAAAACAGCAATATAAAGGAAAAGTTCAGCTTTATTTATCATTGTGGACAATCCTTATTGGTTTGTATTCAGTTATTAATGATCATGTTGGAAAAGATTGTTGCAATAATCTGTGCAAAAAATTAACTCTGATCAAATAATTTTTAAGTGAGCAATTCAAGTCAGATATTTGTAACTCTATTTATGCAGTTACTCCAGGGTAACGTAAATTGCATCTGTAGAAACTCCACAATTGTTGTCTCTCATGGACATCAATATGTATCCAGCATTGCCCCAGTATGCTGACCAAGAGTTTTTAATGAGCCAGTATGGTTCGCCATCGAGTATTCCATAACCCACAGCAAGCACAGCATGATTCAACTCTTCCACCTTATTTCCTAAAACAGTAACACCATAACATTAAAAGACTTCCATAGATTCCTGTCCCATTTATTTTACATAAAGTTTGTCAACATATCAAAACTGCTTATTTATACGTAACTTTATTGCTTAATTTCAAAGTACCAAAAAAAAACACGTCACAGCCTTTTAATCCTCTCCTTTGATGCCCTGTTTATAGATGGGAATGTGTATTTAGTCTAGGCTTGTCCTTTTTTTTGAGTGGTGGAATAGGGATCAATGGAAATTGGAGAAACAGAACAGCTGGTTCATTGGTAGATTACTTCATTAAAATAGGAAAATCCAATCACAGCTTATACTTCACAGGATTCTGGGGATCACTGGCGAGGTCTTTATTTAATGTTCATCATGGAGAATGTGGTGGTGAGCCACCTTCTTGACAAGCTGAGTAACCTGCTAGGCCATTTCAGAGTCAACCACATTGCTGTAAGATCTGGAACCATCTGCAGACCAGGTCAGGTAAGTTTGGCAGATCTCCTTCTCTGAAGAGCCAAGTGGTTTTTACATCAATCCTGAACTTTCAGGTTCACAATTAGTGTGTAAATAGCTTTCTATTCCAAGTGTATTTAATCTATAGGATATACATTACTGAGCTTCCAAAGGGGATTTGAACTCAAGTCTCTGGATCATTGGTCGAGGCCTCGGGATTACTAATCTAGTAACATAAGCATTATGCTAACTTTATTTAAGATTTGATTCTAAAGAATTATTTGTGTACTTAAGAATCAATGTAGATTTCTACTCCTTATATTTGAGTACATATTTTACCATATTTCTGAGTCATTCTTTCAAAGTTTCCCCATAGATATTGTCATTTTTGAAGACCTGATTGGTATCAGAATTAATATTAACTGGGATGAAACATTTAAGTTATGAAGAATGGTTGCATAGGCTTTGGGTGTTTTCATTGGAGCAAAGAAAACTGAGAGGATGACCTGATTGAGGTGTACGAGGTTATGAGGGGCATGGACAGAGTGAATAAGGAGGAATTGTTCCTGTACTTCCTCAGAAAACTAAGGAAATTTGGTATGTCCACTGTGACTCTGACCAATTTTTACAGGTGCATTATAGAAAGCTCTCTTTCTGGTTCTTGGCTTGATATGGTTCCAGCTTTGCCTGAGACTGCAAGAAACTACAAAGGATTGTGAACAAAACCCAGTGCAACACTCAAATGAGCTTCTCACTTATACCATTCCCCCTATCTCGGAAAAACAGTCAGCATAATTAAGGACTGCATGCACCCTGGAGAATGTTATTGCTGTATTTATAGTAATCTCTCTTCTACCTTCTTCCATTGGAAAAAAGATACAAATGTCTGAGGTCACATAACAACCAACTCAAGGACAGCTTCTTCCCTGCTGCTGTCAGACTTTTGAATAGACCTACCTTGCATTAAGTTGATCTTTCTCTACACACTACTATAACTGTAACACTACATTTTACGCCCTTGTTTCCTTCTCAATGAACAGTCTATAGCGTGCAAGAAATAATACTTTTCACTATATACTAATAGGTGTGGCAATAATAAATCAAATCAAAATCTTTCAATTGAAGGGTCAATATGAGGTGATGTAGGTCCAAGATGAGGGGCAGGAGGTTTAGGGGGATATGAGGAAAAACATTTTTACCCAGAGAGTGGTGATGCGCTGCCTTGGAGGGTAATAAAAGCAGGTTGCCTCATATCCTTTAAAGAGTATCTGGATAAGCACTTGACATGTCGGGTAGAACGCACTACTAGTAGCGACGTTCAACCCGACACATGTACGGGAGATAAACAGAGGAATAGAAATTGTGTATGGGCATTATATAGTAGGTCTAAATAAGAATCAGCAATCAAGGCAAGCTTGCAGGCTGAAAGGCATGTCCCTGTGTTGTTCTTTATTACAAACAAAAATGTTATATATCCTTTCTCCAGTATATTATGGAAATTACAACACTTACTACAGTTTGGTTCATAATAAATCCCGCTGCTGTAAAAGCGAAAGGATTTGTGTGAAGCATCGATCCCAATAGCCACTGGCCCATTTTTAAAGATGGCCATCTTCAAAGCATAGCTGTTTCCTGAAGGAATAACGGTGTAGCTCTTCATCTTGGCTCTGAGGGTAGATTGATTATAGTGGCAGAATCCAGGCTAAAAATAAACACCATCTCAAAATATGAAAGTGAATTGAAAAAAACTGTGAAGTTCTGAAATCATTATTAAAAACAGATTTTTGCTGCTGTAGTTAGGCGTGGGGCTAGCTGGGAAGGGAGTGGGGGAGTATAAATCAGCAACTCACCTGTGAATCCACCTCATTGTTCTGTGGGACAAGAGTGTTTGGAAGTGCTGGTGGCTGAGTGTGAATTTTTCAATTTGCTTTTTTTTCTCTCTCTGTTTTTGAGTGCTTTTTGGTGTGGGGCTAGCTGGGAAGGGAACCGGGGAATATAAAAAGAAAGTGGCAGTAGACAGCGGGCAGTGTCGGGAGCGGGCAGTGGAGTGAGTAGGGAAGCAGAGTGAGATATAAGGGCTTTGGCTCATGGGGCTTGGGTGAGAGCAGGCTTAGGCACAGTGAGCTACTGGTTTTCCAGTTGCATTCATACCTCCAAAAGTGTTCATGACAATGGCAGGGATTAAGGGAAGACGCCTCACCTGTGTATGGTGTCATATGTGGGAGTTCCTGGAGGCAAGACCTCTCCTGAAAGTCCACATATGCGTCAAGTGTTTGGAGCTGCAGCATCTGAGGGCTTGGGTCAAGCAACTAGAGCAGCATTGGAAGATGCATTTTTAGTCAGGGAGAACGAGGCAATCATGGAAGGGAGGCAGAGTAAGGTGGCGGACCTGGAGCCTAAGAGGGGGGAACCTGACCCTTACAGGTGGATTACTGTCAGGAAGGGAAAAAAGAGAGGAGAGATAGTCCAAAGACTTCCCCAGTGGCAGCCCCCCAAAATACCGAGGGTGGAAGAGTAAAAAAGGTAAGGCAGGAGGACCAGAGTACCTTAGAGTGGAGGAATGGGGCTGGAAGGGAGATAGTGGTGGGGGATGGGAGGGTTAAAGGAATAGATATGTGCTTCTGTGGTCAAAGGCGGGACTCCAAGATGGTAGTTTGCCTCCCTGGAGCAGTGGTGCAAGATGTGTCTGACAGGGTAGAGAGCATTTTGAAGGGTGAGGGGACCCAGGTGGATGTGATTATTCACGTAGGAGAGAAGGATGTAGGAAGGAAGAGCAGGGAGGATATACGAAGGCAGTTCAGGGAGTTGTGGGGTAGGCTGAAGAGCAGGGCCTCCAGGGTGGTAATCTTAAGAAAGCTACCAGGGCCAGGTAACAGCGGAGCCAGGAGAAATGAGATCCTACAGTTGAATGCGTGGCTGAAGGATTGCTGTAGAGCAGAGGGTTTCATATTTGTGGATAACTGGGAAGTCTTTGTGAAAGAAGGGCACCTGTGTAGAAGGGACGGGGAACACTTAAATGGGAAGGGCGTGAATATCTTAGCTGGGAGGTTAGCTGCAGTGTTTTGGCAGGATTTAAACTAATATGGAGGGGGGAGGGGGCTGAGACCGATAGCTCGGCAGAGAGCAAGATGGGAGATAGAGTAAGCTTGGATGAGAAGAAATACACCAGGGAGAAGGAGGTTCTGAGTAGGCTTGGAGGTCTGGAGTGTGTCTGTTTCAATGCGAGGAGCGTAACAGGAAAAACAGATGAACTTAGGGCCTTAATGTTTGCGAGGAACATTAAGGAATGTTTGGATGTGGTTGCAGAGACGGAGATGTGGTTAAAGGAAGGGCAACTGAACATTCCTAGGTATAAGTGTTTCAGGCGTGACAAAGGAGGGTCCAGAAGAGGTGGGGGAGTGGCGTTGTTAGTTAGGGAGACCATCACAGCGGTGCAGAGGAAGGACAATTCAGAGGAGTTAGGAGTGGAGTCGCTGTGGGTGGAGTTGAGGAACAGAAAGGGGGCGATTACTATGCTAGGGATGTATTATAGGCCACCCAACAGCCCATGGGTAGTTGAAGAAGGCATATGTAAAGACATTTTGGATAGGTGCAGAAAGAACAGAGTCGTTATAGTGGGAGATTTTAATCTCCCTAGGGTGGATTGGAAGGTACCTAGAGCTGGGGGCTTGGACGGGCAGGAATTTGTAAAATGTGTACTGGAAGGATTGTTGGAGCAATATGTGGCTGGCCTGACTAGAGAAGGGGCTATATTGGATTTAGTTCTGAGTAATAAGCCAGGGCAGGTGGTTGATGTTGTAGTAGGGGAACATGTGGCTAACAGTGATCACAATTCTGTCTACTTTAGGATACAGATGGAAAAGGATGCTTGTTGCCCTAGGGGCAGGGTGCTGAATTGGGGGAAAGCTAGCTACGGTCGGATTAGGCAGGAATTTATGGAAACTGATTGGGAACGGTTGTTCGAGGGTAAGTCCACGCTAGGCACGTGGGACTCTTTCAAGGGAATACTGAGAATGTTGCAGGAAAGAATCTGTGCCGGCCAAGAGGAAAGATGGGAAAGGTAGGATTAGAGAGCCATGGATTACTAGGGATATCGAGGACTTGGTTAGGAAGAAAAGAGAGGCGTATGATAGGTCAAAACAACTGGGAACAGAGACAGCCTTGGATGAATATAGACAGAGTAGGAGGGAGCTCAAACGGGGAGTTAGAAGGGCAAAAAGGGGGCATGAAATGATTTTGGCGGATAGGATTAAGGAAAATCCAAAGGCTTTTTAACTCCTATGTTAGGAATAAAAGGGTGGTTAGAGGAAAAATTGGACCTCTTAGGGACAGAGGAGGGGAACTATGCTTACAGCCCGAGGGAATGGCAGAGATCCTGAATGAATACTTTGTGTCGGTATTCATGAAGGAGAGGGGCTTGTTGACAGGTCCTGTCTCTGAGGGAGCTGTGGACCAGTTGAGGGAAACATCCATACCGAGGGAGGAAGTGTTACAGCTTCTATGTAGCATTAAAACTGATAAATCTCTGGGCCCTGATGGCATTTATCCGAGGCTGCTTAGAGAGATGCGAGGTGAAATTGCTGGGCCTCTGACGCAAATCTTTGTCTCTTCTTTGGACACAGGTGAGGTTCCAGAGGACTGGAGAATAGCTAATGTTGTACCATTGTTTAAAAAGGATACTAGGGATAACTCTGGAAATTATAGGCCAGTGAGTTTGACGTCAGTGGTAGGGAAGCTGTTGGACGGGATTCTTAGAGATAGGATGTATCGGCACTTAGAGTGTTGTGATCTGATTAGGGATACGCAGCATGGATTTGTTAAGGGGAGGTCATGCATTATGAATCTGGTAGAATTTTTTGAGGAGGTGACGAAAATGGTGGACGAAGGGCGAGCCGTTGATGTCGTCTATATGGATTTCAGTAAGGCGCTTGACAAAGTCCCTCATGGGAGGTTAGTTGAGAAGGTCAAGGCTCATGGGATACAAGGACAGGTAGCTAGATGGATAAGTAGTTGGCTTAGTAATAGGAGACAGAGAGTAATAGTGGAAGGGTGTTTTTCTAGTTGGAGGCCGATCACTAGTGGTATGCCGCAGGGCTCAGTACTGGCACCTCTTCTATTTGTAATATATATAAATGACTTGGAAGAGGGAGTAAGTGGAGTGATCAGCAAGTTTGCAGACGATACAAAGATGGCTGGACTTGCGGATAGTGAGGAGCATTGTCAGGCGATGCAGCAGGACATAGAGAGGCTGGTAGCTTGGTCAGTTGGATGGCAGATGGAATTCAATCCTAATAATTGCGAGGTGATGCATTTTGGGAGAAAGAATGTAGGGGGGAGGTATATGATAAAGGATAGACCTATTAAGAGCATAGAAACGCAGAGGGACCTGGGGGTGCAGGTGCACAAGTCTCTGAAGGTGGCAGAGCAGGTGGAGAAGGTTGTGAAAAAAACATATGGTATGCTAGCCTTTATAAGAGGTATAGAGTACAAGAGCTGGCCTTTAATGTTGCAGTTATATAAAACATTGGTTAGACCTCATTTGGAATACTGCATCCAGTTCTGGTCACCTTACTACCGGAAGGATGTGGAGACTCTGGAGAGAGTGCAGAGGACGTTTACCAGTATGCTACCTGGTATGAAAGGTCAGAGTTACGAGGAGAGGTTAGGCAAATTGGGACTGTTTTCCTTAGAAAGACGTAGACTTAGAGGAGATCTAATAGAGGTGTACAAGATTTTGAAGGGTATCGATAAAGTAAACAGGGTTAAGCTTTTTCCTAGGATGGACTCGAATAGCATGAGGGGTCACCGGCTTAGGGTGAGGGGGGTAAGGTATAATTTGGATGCTAGAGGGAGTTTTTTCACACAGAGAGTGGTGGGGGTATGGAATGCGCTGCCAAGTAAAGTGGTGGGGGCAGGTACTCTGGAGTTACTTAATACTTAGATGGGCACATGAACAGAATGGGAATGGAGGGGTACAGAAAACTGATTTAAAATAGGGATCATGAGCCTTGGGAGTCCCTGGGAAGTGTGTAAATAGATGATGATATTGATGTACTTGTTTTTATCCTACAGGTGCTTTGGTCCACCTTGTTGTCTAACGAGGGGCATACACGCGATGGGTCGTGAGAGGGCTGCTCTTGGATTTTTTTCGAGAGTATCCTAGTGCTTCACGTCGTTAGTGTACGCTTGACCTGGACCATTTGATGGGCAACACGACAGCTCAGTGACTATCGTTGTGCTGTGCAGATACATGGATTTGGGCCTGTGTCTGTGGGAGTTTGCACATTCTCTCCGTGCTTGCATGGGTTTCCTCCCACTTCTCAAAGATGTGCTCTTGGGCTGATTGACAGAACAAATTCTCCCAAAATTGTCTCAAATTTGGTTTTTAATCCATAGATCTATAAACAGAGACAGGGATCATGGATAGAGGTGGGAACATCGGGGTGGCGGCGCGGGCTCATTGTGCCGAAGGGCCTGTTTCCCATGCTGTTTTGTTCTTTGTTCTTTCTTCTTAACCCTCTAGGCCTTAAATATCCTGTTTCATATTGAGAACAAGCCCTTTTTTATCAAGTTAATATTGCTAAAGCAATTGCATATCTTAAGTGTGATTTTCTCAGATCTCCAAATGTAATATGTACTTGCTGCCCTGCCTTTAAGAAGCTGTGTCTGTATGAATGTTCCTTTTTTTTTCAGTCTGCACTGATCATATGGAACGGCCAGTCACAGTTAATAGATGCCAATCAACAATGGCAAACTAGGCAATCACTTGGTTCGATCTCAGCCTGTTACTTACTCGTTATCAAAATCCAACAGCTGATATTTGATGAAGCCAAGCATCATATCTCCCTACAGACAATACAGAAGCTTTTTAATGGTCGCAAATGCAAGGGGCCCAGCTCCGTTAATGTGAGAAAACTCAAACTCTGAAGAATTTGTCTGAATGTTTTGTGAGCATTTCGTCAATACAAAAGATACACTACACAATGAATAATGAGGCAATTAAGGGATATTGAAGGATCAGCCCACCCTTCTGGCTCAAAGTTAGAAAGGTTAGAAATGTCTCTGCACAAAATGTGACAAGTTGACAACTAATTGTGTCTCTCCCTCTTTTCTCCTCCAACCGATCTGCAAGTTCTGATTTGCCATTCCTAACTCATCCTTTTTAACGGGTAGCCTGAGAGTGGAGCCAGCCAATGAAACAAATGAATAATTAAATTATATGATTGAGCGCTCCAATTTCCGAAATCCAGTGGCAAATAACAGTGATAGCCATTTGTAAAACAAAACCTATTCAACTGAATTAGGCTAGATTGAAAATCAATAATACTTTCTTTTCAAATCGTTTGCGTATAGATAAATTACATCAAAGTTACGCAAGAATTGAATAAGCAAGCTGAAAACACTAATCATAGAATCCCTACGGTGCAGAAGGAAGTCATTTGGCCCATCAAGTGTGCACCAACAACAATCCACTCTGTCCCTATCCCAGTAACTCCACATATTTACTCTGCTATTCCCTCTAATCTAAGCATCCCAGAATACTAAGAAGCAATTTAACACAGCCAATCCACCTAACCCTTCCATCTTTGGACTGTGGGAGGAAACCCGGAGCACCTGGAGGAAACCCACGCAGACAAGGGGAGAATGTACAAACTCCACACAGACAATGACCCGAGCTGGTACTTGGACTGTGAGGCAGCAGTGCTAACCACTGTGCCACCCAGTGTAAGAATTTATAGAACTGATGCCTAATAGTACAAGCTCTCCTGGATACAGATTTAAATACTAAAGAAAAAATTAGCAGCAGTAACCAGTTTTAGACAATGAAGTTTGTGCAAAACCAACATCCTTGATTTCCTTGAGAAAATTGCAATGCATGCCATTCCTCTTAACAAAATCATGTGCCAAAATTCTACTGCTTCACCCATCATGGAATCAGAGAAGGCAAGAGGCAGACAATGGAAATGTCCATTGACTTTGAGCAGGAATTTCTGATCTCACTCAGCAAAGACGTAAAATCCTATCCATGATCTCAGGAATGCAGTGCCTGAACTGGTAGGGCAAGTAGGTTCAACAGTAACTTTCAAAAGGTAATTGGAAAAATTACTTGAAAAGGAAATAAAATTGCAGGGTGAGCTACATGAATAGATCAAAGGTGAGAGACTAATTGGATAATGAGATTACTATTAAATTCAAAACTGTTGAGCTTCAGAACAACACTATGTTTATAAAAACACAAAACTGGTACACATCAGAAGTATACCATCAGTCTGCTGAAGGGGTGGAAATGCTACACTGCAGTCAAACTGAATGTGGAGTTTAACTCACTGAGAAACAAGGAAAACTTTCAAACACTGAAATACAGAGATACAAATAGAAGTAGGAACAGAGATAGGCCATTCAGCCCCTTAAGCCTTCACTGCCATTTGATAAGATTGTGGCTGCCTTAACTCCACTTTCCTCTCTGCGTCCTATTCTTTGACTCTCTTGTCGATCAAGAATCTGCTAAGCTCAGCCTTAAAAATATGCAATGACCCAGCCTCCATTGCTCTCTGGGGAAGAGAGTTCCCCAGACTAGTGGCTCCTAATCTCAGACCATCATCAATCTGATACCAAAGTAAAGCCAGGCAACATGCCTTAATAACTATTGTCTTCTCACTCTGACATCCATTGTTATGAAGTGCTTTGAAAGATTAGTCAGGGCGCAAATCAATTCGAGCCTCCCAGATTACCTGGATCCACTACAGTTCTAATGTTTTAACAGGTCCATCACTGATACCATTTCCCTGGCCCCACACTCAATGCTGGAACACTTATATAACAAAGACCCCTATGTTCGACTCCTATTTTTTTACCACAGCTCAGTTTTCAACACTATTATTCCTACGAAACACATCTTCAAACTCCTCGGCCTGGGGTCCGGCTTCTCTCTCTGTGACTGGATCCTGAACTTTCTAACCCATAGACCACAACTAGTAAGGATAGGCAACAACACCTCCTCCACAATCATCCTCAATACCGGTGCCCACAAGACTGTGTCCTCAGTCCCTTACTCTATTTCCTATACACCTATGACTATGTGGCCAAATTCCCTTCCATTGTTGGATTTTCAAGTTTGTTGGTGACACCGCCATTGCGGGTTGGATCTTAAACAATGACGAGATGAGTAGAGGAATGAGATAGAGAATCTGGTGCAATGACAATAATCTCCTCCTCAGTGTCAACAAAATGACTTTCAGAGAACATGCCCATCTACATCAATGGTGATGTGGTAGAAATGGTCGAAAGCTTCAAGATTTTAAGTTGTCCAAATCACGAACAACCTACACTGGTCCCTCCATGCTGACACTTTTGTTAAGAAAGCCCATTAATGTCTCTAATTTCTCAGAAGACTAAGGAAATTTAGCATGTCTGCTACAATTCTACTGACCTTTACAGATGCACCATAGAAAGCATTCTTCCTGGTTGTGTCACAGCTTGGTATGGCTCCTGCTCTGTCCAAGACCACAAGAAAATACAAAGGATCATGAACGAAGCCTGTCCATCACTCGAACCAGCCTCCCACTCATTGACTCTGTCTATCTTTCCCATACCTCAGCAAAGCAGCTAGCATAATTAAAGACCCCACACACCCTAGACATTTTCTCTGTCACCTTCTTCTGTCAGGAAAAAGGTACAGAAGTCTGAGGGCACATACCAACTGACTCAAGAACAGTTTCTTCCCTGCTGCCATCAAACTTTTGAATGGACTACCTAATATGAAGGTGATCTTTCTCTACATCCTAGTTATGACTGCAACACTACATTCTTCACACTCTCCTTTTTTCTCTATGAACGGTATGCTTTGTATAGCATGCAAGAAACAATACTTTTCATTGTAAACTAATACATGTGACAATAATAAATCAAATCAAATTTGAGGTGATTTATATAGTGTGTCCCTAGTTTTAATATCTCTCACAAGGGACCCTCTCAGCATCTACCTTGTCAAGTCCCCCAAGATTTTTATTTGGTTCAATATGATCCAAACTCAATGGATTCTCACCATGAAGAGCTGCAAAGCTGATTGTCAATATAAAGGATTACAAGTGAAGACTGAAGACAAAGTGTGGAAAGGAGCCACCAGAGAAAGCATTTTATAGAAAAGTAAAATACCATAGGTGCTCTAAATCTGAAAGCTGAAAATACTCAACAATTCAGACATCATCTGTGGCACGCAATGCAAATTTTATCATGTTTGATGGACAGCTGTATATGTAATTGGATATAAAAGAGGACAGAGAGATGTGGTTGGTTAAGAATAAAAAGAAGAACCAAAGTTGTTGGTGCTTGAGATCATAACAAGAGTGAGGCCACAGAAAATGGTGTGATGCCAGATCCCTGAATGAGGCAGAGATATTTTATACTCGATCAGGCTTAGGGAGTGCATGAGAGTGATGGACTTGAAGAAAGAGGGTATGGGTGAAGTTGAGATGATGATTAAAATCTCCAACGACGAGGGAGGAAAGGAAGAGGATATTGTGTTGAGGAACTCAAGAAGGAATTTGGGGAGAGGAAATGGTGAAACCATAATGATTTTAAAAGGGAACAGCATGAGATGTTCAAAGGAGAACCTGGTACAGGATGAGCAAGGGCAATCTGGTAATAAGGATTTTACCCCCTACTGTGGCATTTTGGGTAAGGTATAGCCAGGTGTTCAGCAGAATATCTTATTTGGGGAGCATCAAGAAGGTCATTTCCTTTGGTTATGATGGTTGGAAAATGGTATAATTGAAGAAACTGATTCTCATTTCCCTGGTCAAATACATTACTCTCAGAGCTTTTCAGCTGTCCAATGCCTAGATTAACTACTTGAAACCTCACCACTGACCTGTCCCATGTAAGGTCCATACGAATCTGCATCAGCAATCCCACCATGTTTCAAGATCCATTCAAATGACTTCCACTCCAATCCTCCGTTGCATGCATGGTTTCCGAAACCCCAAGTACAATCCATCAACATCTGCTGTGAAAGGGGAATTAAATTTCCTGTCTGTAACATGAAAAAAAACGACAGCTGAAACTTGGGTCTTTTAGCAACAGGGTTGGAGTTGTTTTTCAAATAGTTGCTGCTAGGAAACATTGAATTAAGTATTTTCTTTTAACATCTGTGTTAAACAATTCGGAAAATAGCAGAAATGCCAGCACTTGTACTAAAGTAGCCAATTCTCAATAGAATGAAAGTTAATTTTCATATAGTATTTATTCATTTACCTCTCTTATCTTAACATCAAAAGAATAAATTGAGAAAACGGATTTGATTAACGTTAGAATTAAAAACGAATCAGTTGTTCAAACGTAAGGTGAAGTCAAGCAGCTCAAAGCTTTTTAGGAGTTTTGTCTTTTAATTAAAAAAGATTAACTGTTTCCAAAATTTTGATGGTGCTGGCAGTTGTGAGTGTTTCCAGCTCCTCCTGCTGGCAGGATTTTCCAGTCCCACAAGTGGGATTTTCTGGTCCCGCAGGTGGGATTTTCCAGTCCTGCAGGTAGAGTTTTCCAGTCCTGGTGGGTGGGATTTTCTGGTCCTGCAGGTGGGGTTTTCCAGTCCTGTGGGTGTGGGTTTCCAGTCCTGCAGGTGGGATTTTCTGGTCCCGCAGGTGAGGTTTTCAAGCTCCTCCCACTGGTGGCATTTTACAGCCCCTTTCACCAGTGGGATTTTCCAGCTCCTCCTACTGACAGGATTTTTCAGTCCCGCTGGTGGGATTTTCCAGCTCCTCCTGCTGATAGGATTTTCAGGCCCCACTGGTGGGATTTTTCAATTATGATGTAGAGATGCTGGTGTTGGACTGGGGCGAACACAGTATGAAGTCTGACAAACCAGGTTTAAGTCTAACCAATTTATTTGATAGTAAATTCACAAGCTTTCGAGGCTCTGCTCTTCGCCAGGTGAACCAGAACACCTCATTCACCTGACAAAGAGCGAGACTCGCAAGTTTGTGTGAATTTACTATCAAATAAATCAGTTGGATTTAAACCTGGTGTTGTCAGACTTCTTACTGGGATTTTTCAGTCCCACTGAAATCAAAGTTAGTTTTTTTAAAGCTTATTCTAAGTATGTTTTGATTCTTTATTTTTCACTGTCCTGCCCTTTGGCTGGGGCCTGAGGGGCAGACACACAGCCAATTCTGTGCGTTACTGATTCCACCTGAAAACAGAAGGTCATTTAAATTGCCCGGGATCAGATATTCACACTTATTTTAGTGTGCACCATTCAGAGGCCCTTCAGCTGCCAATCTGTCCTTCCCTTTCTGACTTCACTCAGATCAGGAACTGAACAGATCAAGGTTTCTACCAGGTTGTCATTGCTTTCTCCACTGAATGTCATTAATATTCAATATTACTGTGTCACTATAAAACTCATTCCATTACATATCCAATAAGCTCCATTGCTGTTCATTTCCTCAGCACACGATTCACCTTGAGATAGAGCGCTCCTTCTAAAACACCAGTTACAGCAAAACTCCAACAGGATCCACACATGGCTTGATCTTTGACAGGGGTCACTGCTCCTGAGAGAGACAAATGGTTCAAAATTAGAATCTGTCATGAAAATGTGCTGATGTCAAATAAATGACAACTTGTAATTCACCAATGGCCATAAGAGGTATTGCTGCCTAGATCAGAGCCCAAGTCCTAAGGCTGTACCAGGGTCCTGGGGCAGGAGGATAGAGAATGACTTGGGGGGAGTGCGGAGGGCAGAGGGGTGGGACTGGAGCTCCCAGATCCCTGAGGGGAGAGCACCTCAAATCACAGGGGCCTTCAGATTGATTATGTTCAATAAGTGGATACTTAAAAGCCTGAATAAGGGCATGGATAGACCTCCCGTCCAGGATACTGTCTGCCCGATTGTGAGAATGGAGCAAGACGGATTCCTGAAGGAAATTGTGCCAATGCAATTAGCAAATTGCTTTAAATCTCAAGAAAACCTATTTGCTTGGTTGTTTTATGATCACTGTATATAAACAGTTAAATGCTCATTGAATTGGCAAATGTTTCCTTTCAAAGCCTGTTACGGGAAAACAAAATGTGGAGATGCAGGCATTGGGCTGGGGTAAACACAGTAAGAAGTCTCACAACACCAGGTTAGAATCCAACCAGTTTATTTGATAGTAATCTTACAAGCTTTTGGAAACAGTGTTCCTTCATCAGGTATGTGGAAGGTTCTGATCAGAGAAGGGCATATAAAGTCACACACAGCTTAAGAATACTGATTTGAATGTGAGTCTTTGCTACTAAACTGTTATTCATAGTTTAACCTATGCTAGTACTATCTTCACTCACATTGTCTGCATCTTTAAGACTTGAATTAATATAGGTCATCTTCAATGGATAAAAAAGCCAAGAGATTCAGCTCCGTAATGTTGGTAGTTTCAGGGCGATGGGTGCTACTGTGTGAGGAAAATGGTACCCACACCTCTCCCACCCACTTCTGGTGTGACTCACACATGTCACAGCATGATGTATCATAGATCCCTATAGGGCAGAAGGAGGCCATTCAGTCCATTGAGTCTGCACTGACCACAGTCCCACCCAGGCCCCATTCCCATTATCCCACATATTTACCCTCCTACTCCACTCACTCTAGGGTTAATTTAGCATGGTCAATCAACCCAACCAAAATAAATTTATTGGTATTTCAGCATTTAAGGTGTTTCTCAGTAGCATGAACAATGGCCAGATAGTAACGCTACTTCTAAAGCTAATTTGATGATCTTTCCATTCTGAAACATTCTCATAAACACAAACATCTACTAAGGTCCTTCCCACTTACCCCAACTCACCACCCCAATCTATACTACTTAAATTCACTGCCCTTCAACTTGCAAGCTAGTCATTTATTAGCTTTTACTGGCTCTGGAGTTTCTGAAGGTTCTGGTCTTTACCAGAGTTCAGGAGAGTGAGTAAATGCTGCCAGGAGAAGCGATGGAGGTTGGGAAGATGCTGATTGTGCTGAAATGTCCTTACTGTAACATTCTCAGACTGGAATATCAGTGCAGTGTCGCAGGAGTGCAGCATTGTTACAGATTCTGATTTTTGAAGCAAGCATGAAGACCTTGTTCACTTGCTCTGATGGATGGAAAATCACTGTGGGTATACCTGTACCACATGGATTGCAGCAATCACAGATAGTGGCTCATCACCACCTTCTCAAGGACAATTGGGGATGGGCAGGAAATGCCAACTTAGCTAGTGATGTCCATTTCCCATAAAAAGATAAAAGGATCCCAGAAACATACTAAAAGAGGAGGGTATGGCAGCCAATGTCCATCCTTCAAACAACATCCATCTCTTCATCCAACTCATTGTTATTTAGGAAATATTGCTGTGTACATATCAGTGTAACAATGACCATTGTTTAAAATTATTGCAATGGAGGCAAATGGTTTAGGCCTGGCATGACGATATTATTTTACAAAGTCAATTATTTTTTTCAGTGACTTGTACAAGCCCACAGCACCACCAAAAGATATTTTTTAGTATTACAGCATTTAATAGCCACAAATTGCAAGTTATAATATTGCAATTTTCAGTATTTATAAAAATGGGGAAGTTTTCAGTGAGGTATTAATGTTCAAATTCCAGTCAAGTATACAACTAGATAACCTTTAATTAATGACAACAATTCTATTGCTTTTTGACAGCAGCTCAGCTTATTGAGATTTGATTTTTAAATTGTATAATATAGAAATTGATTTTAGCTCAAGAAGGTGGAAATGTAATAGCCAAGATATTCCGCTCACGCTCACCCCAAGGTCGGAAAATCCTGCCCGAAGTCAATGGACCTTTGCACAGTCCGAGTGCTGTCGCCCGCTACAATTCCCAGGACAGATGAATGGGAAAATTCCCGCCAGTAACTCAATATGACATTGGTGGAATTTGACTGCTTTTATAAAGTATGAAAAAGAGAAACAAGGGCCAGCATTGGTGGCAGTGACATTAGCTGCCAGGTTCCCTCCCCAAGCCTCACTATCTTTTTGCGTTTCCTCCTTTACGATACCTAAAGAACAAAGAACATTACAGCACAGGAAGAGGCCCTTCGGCCCTCCAAGCCTGTACCGAACATGCTGCCCAATTTAACTAAATCCCCTACCCTTCTGCAGACCATATCCCTCCATTTCCACTCCATTTATGCACTTGTCAAGATGCCCTTAAAAGTCACTATCATATCCGTTTCCACTACCTCCTCCGGCAACAAATTCCAGGCACCCACCACCCTCTGTTAAAAAAATCTGCCTCGTACATTTCCTTTAAACCTTGCTCCTCACACCTTATACCTGTGCCAAGTAATTGGCTCTTTCACTCTGGGAAAATCTTCTGACTATCCATTCTGTCCATGTCTCTCATAATCTCAAACTTCTATCACGTCTCCCCTAAACCTCCATCGCTCCAGTGAGAACAAAGTTTCTCCAACCTCTCCTCACACCAGGGGTGGAGGAGTTGCATTCCTTTAAACCTGTCTCTGACCAGTGATTCCGCATCACATTTTGACACATTTTTTTCCTATAAAATGCTTTGGGACATTTGATTTTATGTTAAAAGGTGCTTATAAACACAAATTATTGCTAAGATTTTACCCAGGGGATAATGGGAAGCTGGGATCTTTTGTTTCAACGTCTACAAAATAGTTAATTACAAAATGTAATTCTCCTAATTGTATTTGATGGATGGTGGGAGTTGGGGGGGGAGTGGGGGGGAGGTGGTGGGGAGGTGGGAGTTGCAGTGGATGTTGATGGTGGTGGAGAAGGTGGGGGCGGGAGGGGAGAGGAGAGTCTAACATATACTGAATAGTTTAAAATTGATCAGCTTGTTATGTTATACATTCCTCAACCAAATTAGTAGTTTTCCTTCCCTTGAACAGAACTACATACCATACAACCTCCAGTCCACATTAAGAGGGGCAATAACTAACACATATCGCTCAGCAGGATAAGGTTGTCCATTACTCGGTAAGCTTCTTTTCAGTCTCCCTGTCATAACTGCTATCTCATCCACAGTTCGATCTGTCAGGTGGTTAACTTCCATTTTATAGGTTAGATTTGCCCGATTCTTTGAATGGATATACCTTCAAAACAAAGGAATGAAATTGTTTCATTATCGGATAGGTGAATACATACATTATCACAGTGAGTTGATTGAGGCAGTTTCCCATGGATGTTAAACCATAGCTAACTTTATTTACAGGTGATGTTATTGACAATTTACCAGATCAAAGTGAGAATATCAATTGTTCCATTGTATTTTTGTCTCTGTAATGAACTGGAATTCAATCAACAGTAACTACTAACTACTTAAAAGATGCAATTTTCTATGCTCTGTCCTGCTTTGTCTTTTGCAGGCTGAGAGGATGAATTTGCAATATCCATTTTGAAAGATACCTATGTGTTATGATGGATTATATCTTTATCTCTTAGGCTAGGTTGATGGGTGGATTATCTTTTTCATTGTCTGACAATCTTAAATCTTCATGTCAGTTTGCACACTGAGAATCCCTTTACCTTTGAAATGGGATTTGAGCCCCATTTCGTCTTCAGCTGATATTTCAGTGTGGGGGACCAATGCCACTTTTCAAAAGAAATATTAAATCAAAGCTTCATTATTCTGCTGAGGCCCCTTTAAAAGATCCAGTAAGGAAGAACAGAATGTTTCCCTTGGTTCTATGATAACACTAAGAGACAAATTATCTGGCCATTCATTCATTTATTTTATAAAAACGTTGCTATGTGCAGCATTAATTCTATGTTTGCCTCTAGAACAACTGTATCTAAACTTAAAAGTTATCAGTTGTACAGTGCTATAGAATATTAGGAAATGCAAGTCCTTTTTCCCACCTCCAAACTATGTTGGATCTTTGTTAAAATGTGAAAAAATCTTGTCTTTGTTCTCATAAGGATATGGAGGTTTTAGTTCAGTCGGCCAGTGTGGTCAGTACAGGCCTGGAGGCCAAAGGGTCTGTTTCTGTGCTGTAATTTTCTTTGCTCTTTGGTGTAGGGATTTTCATGAGTACAGGACATCTCCAGGTGCTTTATGTAAATAATTTTTATGAAGGATAGTCACCGTCTTAATGTAAAATAGTCAATTTACTGACAGCAAGCTCTCACAAACAGCAATGTGATAACAATCAGAACATCTTTCTCTGAGCAATAGAGATTGGTCGGAACACCAGGAATAACTCTCTACTGTTATAAATAATGCTTTGGGATCTTTTACATCCACAGAGAGAGTTTAATTTTCCATCCAAAAGTTGGCACCTTTGACAATCCCATCTTCCCTCATACTGAACCGAAATGTTGGCCTAAATTGGTGTTCTCAAATGTTGATGTGGGATTGGAATCCATAACAATTACTCTCGGGAGAGAAGCAGGTTGTTGGATTAGTTTCCAATCTTAGCTTATTAACTCTGTGGAATGCAATATTTCTTCTTCAGAGCAGGTGCCCAAGATGGATGTTATAATACAAATGCTCATGTATATGAAATTTTGGATACTATAATAATAATGTTTAAGTATACATATACAATAATACTGATGTTTATGTATCTGAAGTGCCTCTCATGCTACATGTGTATTTAGAATTAGAAATGCAATCAAAGCAGCAAAGACCATCAATATAATCAAATTTAAGGAAGATTGAAATAAATATCCCAGAGAAAGAAGATCCCGGGGATTCGTTGTACTTGCGGTCTGGTACCACCATCGACAGTTATGGATGCTGCAGTCAGCTTTACCTCACGTTATGAGTAAAAGTGACTTTTCTCAAATTATGCTCCTCCTCGTCATTCTCATAATCTCTGTTAAACTTCTCCTTGTAATGTTGAAACAACTGGTGAACTCGGTCTTCTTTATCAGTGGTAACTAAATCCTGAATGGGATTGGCCAGAATTCTGTGTTCTACTTCATCATTACTGAAACCTTCACAAGATAAACCTGTTGTAAACAAATCAACAAAATCAATCAACATCACTTCAGGTTTTGAGCATTCTTTGAAATTTTTGCATTCGAATAAGCAAGACAAATGCCACATTCTACATCAGAAAATCAAAGAATGGATCAACCTTTATAACTGCAGTCTCTTTGACAGCTCAGTGTCACGTCTAGTAAAGACATGTCATATTTATAACTTTAAATGTGACTGTATTCGGTGTAGAATTTTTTGGAACTGCCCATTCTTCTCAAAATGGACCCTGAAGAAGCTGCTAAGATGACTGCCAAGGAACAGATAACTTTTACAGTGGCTTCAGGGACTCAGAATTATCTCAGATCTCCAGAAATTTCCAAATTTAGCGACATCGGAGAGGTGCCTTCCTTGAATGGACATACCAAGGTGAAAACCATTTGTGTAATTCACACTTTCTACTGTTTGCGTACATAACAAAAATTCAAAATCTACGGACACCTAGCAGCACTGTCTCTGAGCTTGAACCTTGACAAGGGAAGCTGTGGAGAAACCAGTTCAACAATCGGTAAGTATGGATGACTATCATCCTTTCTCTGTTTAGTAGCAATTGCTTCTAACTTCAAATCATTCTGTTTGGACAATTGACTATGTGATCACATACTATAAATCAATAACAGATAATTAATCTCATCTCCCTGAGGACCAGGAAGAAAGTAGTAAGTTTGACAACAACAACTGCAGAGTCAGTAACAGCAGCAAAGGAAATAACACGGAGATTACAACATCTTCATGTCTCCAAACCCATTTCTTTTCAAGTTCACCAGTACAGGAAACTCCACTCCTAGAAATAAAATGATAAATAACTAACTCTGTGACCTGCTGCACATTCAACTCTTCAAAGGAATCTTGCAACGATTTTAATTCATGACGTTGGTTATTAACTCCGTGTAACTGCACATCAGGAGTAGAAGAGAAACCCTTTCATTACCGGAACTGCACCAAGAATCATCTGGCTTACAAACTATTTCTTTATTTATGGCTTACAAAAGCGTGCTTTAATTATATTTTCCTTTGTGTGTGTGACTGACGAATGAGTGACATAGATTAAATCTTCAGGGTGGGATGAATAAATAATCTGCGTTGGTTGGCATGGTGGCACAGTTGTTTACTCTGCTGCTTCACAGCAGCAGGAATCAGGGTTCAATTCCAGCCTTGGGTGGCTGTCAGTGTGGAGTTTACACTTTCTCTCAGGGCCAGGTGGGTTTCCCCTGGGTGCTCCAGTTTCCTCCCACAGTCCAAAGATGTGTAGATTAAGTGGATTGGCCATGATAAAATGCCCCTTAGTGTCCCAAGATGTGTAGTTAGGGAGATTATCAGGGTAAATATGTGAAGTTACAGAGATGGGGAGGGGTGTGCGCTGGGGAAGCTACTCTGTCAGACAGTCAGTGCAGATTCGATGAACTGAATGGCCTCCTTCTGCACTGTAGGGATTCTGTAATAAAACACATGAAAAGTTTCCTGCTGATTATTCAGATTGACCCACACACTCAGTTGTTAAAACCCCCACACTCCTCTTCCTTTTCAAAAACATACTGATTGCTGCCAGGAAAGGAAATGGACTGCAGCTTGTTCTCTTTCAGCCATGTCCATGACTTTTTGTTCAGATTCACTGGAACACATAAAACACCCAAGAACACTTTCTACCAAAATACCCCACAGAAATGTAATTTGTACCCAAAATAAAGTCTGCATCTCCCCAGTTCTATTCTATTTTCATTCACATAGCTACTGAAGTTGTAGAAATATTCCGGAGTCTAGTTTGTTCTTTTTAGTTGTTCTTTTTCTGTTGCACCTGTAAGTATACATATTAAAATATATACCCCCAGATTTAATTTCTGATAAAGAATACTGCTTTGAACCACAAATTTACCTTAAAATCATGTTTCTTTTCTTTTTCCAGAGCTGATTTATAATGCCTTTACAAGGAATCATTAACCTTTTCCAAAGTTGAAGAGTGGAAGTTGTATTATCATTGATTTTTTTAAAAAAGTGTTTCATGATAAATAGTTACAGTGGAGTTACTGATCTACCTCAGTTGGATAATGTAAGTGCCGATTTAAGTCAGAATTAAAAGCAACCAGAGGTGGAGTTAATAACCAAAGTCATGAATTAAAATCGTTGCAAGATTCCTTTGAAGAGTTGAATGTGCAGCAGGTCACAGAGTTAGTTACTTATCATTTTATTTCTAGGAGTGGAGTTTCCTGTACTGATGAACCTGAGAAGAAATGGGTTTAGAGACATGAAAATATTGTAATCTCCGTGTTATTTCCTTTGCTGCTGTTACTGACTCTGCAGTTGTTGTTGTCAAACTTACTAATTTAGTAATTTATTGAGCAGATGTGGCACTGCGGTTAGCACAGCTGCTTCACTATGCCAAGGACCCGGATTCAAGTAATGGCTTGGGTCACTGTCGGTGTGGAGTTTGCACACTCTGGTTTTCTCCCACAGCCTGAAAGACGTGCTGGTTAGGCGAATTGACCCGACTAGGCACTAGAGTGCGCTGACTGGGGCAATTTCACAGTAACTTCATTGCAGTGTTAATGTAAGTCTTCCTTGTGATTAATAAACAAAATTATAAATTATTATTAAAAACAAAACAACAGGTTAGTTTTCACTTTTTCTGTATCATAGAAACCTGTTGAAATAATCAGCAGAAAGAAATGTAAATGGAAAGTTCAAAAGCAACATTTGGTACAATTCGAATATTCATTTGTTAGGCTCAACATCAGAGTAACACAAACAGGCCGGATCATTACATTCCCAGCCATACCCATCAGTGGCAGCATCACTTGTATCAGATCTCAGGTTATTCTTGGTTCTCAAAATGGGGAATTATTTTCTGCCAACATCAACATATCTTATTTTCGTGAATCTGTCATAATCTGTTAAGTTCTTTACCTTCAGGAAGTTTGAAGATATTTGGGTCCACGTTAAGCTGCATAGTTCCATAATCAAGTTCATATTTATCATAATGTGAGTTAAACAAAGTGTTGTATCCCTTCATTTCGTAATGGACAGGAACAGGACCATTTGAAGAATTGGTGATCCAAATGGTGTATGTGTTCTTCTTTTTATCCTCATAAATAATATTTTGCCATATGCTGCAATTATGTCCCTTATATTCCTCTTCTTTAATGAACTATAAAGATTGAGATTAAAATACATGATTTTACCATACATGCTGCTAACTTTCAAAATCCTGCTTTGAATCTAGCATTTAATATCTATACTGAAACTTATTCACAATGCTATTGTTTATTTGCAATTTTCCACTGAAGTGGAAAGGCAAGCTGGCTACATTGAAGAAACAATTATTTGCTGCTTAGCTGGTTACTGGTTTTCAGCTGTGCTAAAGCTCTGCTCAAAGTCTGTACATATCAGGATTGATTGATAATTAAAATGCTAGCAAACAGAAATAGCTGCAGCATTGAAAGCCTCCTCCTGAGAATTGGGTTTTAGGTAGCAGTATGATCTTTTAACGTTTTAAATATATTTGGGATGTGGGCATCGCTGGTTGGGCCAGCATATATTGTCCATTCCTAATTACCCTTAAGCTGAGTGGTTTGCTCAGTTCATTTCAGAGGGCATTTACAAGTCAACTACATTGCTGTAGGTGTGGAATCATCTGTGGGCCAGACCAGGTGAGGATGGCAGATTTCCTTCTCTATTGCTGAACCAGATGTGTTTTTAGTCACACTCGACAATGGTTTCACAGTCATAATTAATTCATCTTTTTTTTGAATTCAAATTTCACCATCTGCCATGGTGGGATTTGAATCCGGGACTCCATAGAATTACCTCAGGTCTCTAGATTACTAGTCCATTGACAATACTCTTGTGCCATCATCACTACCTTCAAGGGAAAAGACTGTAGCCCTTTGAAGGTATGCACCATCAGCAGCCCCTCAACCAAAGATCAATGGCAGCTGAAAAAATAAAAGATTCTTTACTCATGTTGATGCTAAAGTTCACAGGATGTCCGTGCAAGCAAACTAGCACTAATACAGATAAAACAATGAAGGTGCATGGATAGAGAATGCATCACAGAAGCTCCAGTGGGGGAGTTCACTTTTGATGTGTTCTGCAAAGAATGTGTAGAGTATTGTGATCAGTTAAAACAGGAGAGGGTTTACTCACTTCAGGCCTTCATTGGCAGAGGGCAGAAAACTGTCCAGAGGTTTTACTATGCAGACTCAAACAGGGTGAATGTTGGAGGACCAAGAGCTCTCCACTCTCTCAACTAATGCTCCCTCCATTAAACACATCAGAGGAGGGCATTACTTTCTGCCCTAAAGGTGGGAAGAATTTGGCCAGTCTTCTGCAAACAGAAGTTGATGCTAGTTCAAATATTAATATTAAAACTGAGATTGATATTTATAAACCAAAGGTGCTAGACAATATGGGATACCCACAGTCATCTGTGCAAGTTCCCATCAGTTGCAGGATATACCTCCCTCTGCTACTTTAAGTTTCTTCACTCCTCCCACTTTCTCTTTTATTCCTCTTTTCCCCCTTCCCAACTCTTTTTCTTTCTCTCTGTCATTTTTATATGTTTTACTTTGGGGATAGCCCTGATGTGGAGATGCTGGTGTTGGACTGGGTAGTGATGATGACAACTCATCTGATGAAGGGGCAGTGCTCCAAAAGCTCGTGCTGCCAAATAAACCTGTTGGACTTTAGCCTGGTGTTGTGAGACTTCTTACTGTTATATTCGGGGGAATGTTGTTCCTTGGTCCAGCAAGGAGGTGAGGGGAGGTTCAGAGAAAATTTAGCTCTTGGAAGCTCCCTCCTCATTTTCTTCCTCAATCACTCATACTGCCTCCTCCACAGTTGTGCCCCTGGCTTCCTTTTCCTACTACATCTTCAGTGCCTTTACTGGTATAAATCACTGCTCGTTCACAGAGCAAAGAAGGAAACTGGAGCCAGCCTTTCCTTAACATAGGTTTATTCCGAAAACCCAGAGTACATAGGCACAGATTTTCTTTCTGTCTCTGACACAAGCGGAAACCATTTTTGCAAATACTTAAGAATAATTCTGTAATCTTTCCGCTGTTCCCCAGACTAAGGAAATTTGGTATGTCTGCTACAATTCTCACCAATTTCTTCAGATGCATCACAGAAAGCATTCTTTCTGGTTATACCACAGTTTGGTATGGCTCCTGCTCTGTCCAAGACCCTTGAAACTATAAACGGTTGTGAGCGTAGCCCAGTCCATCACTCAAACCAGTCTCCCATCCATTAACTCTGTCTATACTGCCCACTGCTTCAGAAAATCAGGATAATTAAGGACTGCATGCACCCCAGACATACTCCATCTTCTTCCATTGGGAAAAAGATACAAAAGTCTGAGGACACATTCCAACCAACTCAAGAACAGCTTCTTCCCTGTTGCCTTCAGACGTTTGAATGGACCTACTTTACATTAAGTTGATCTTTCTGTACACCCTAGCTATGACTGTAACACTACATTCTGCACTTTCTTCCTTCCTTCTCTATGAATGGTATGCTTTGACTGGATAGGGTGCAAAAAACAATACTTTTCACTGTATATTAATACATGTGATAATTGTAAATCAAATCAAATCAGTTAATAGCAGATGCTGTCATTTACAACTACAGCTTACAATTAGATTGCAACAGTAACAATTACAATATTTTCTTTCATTCTCAGTTATCTTTTCAATTACCTGACATTAGTCTTCCACGAGTCCGATTATTTAACTTTGCTTCTTGATAATTCTTGCCAGTACTCTCTTGCCATTAATTCAAATTTAGGTTTCAACTTATCATAGAATCCCAACAGTGTTGAAGGAGACCATTCGGCCCATTGAATCTGCACTAACCACAATCCCATACAGGCCCTATCCCTAAAACCCCATGTATTTACCTAGCTAATCCCCCTGACAGCAAGCGGTAATTAGCATGGCGAGACCACCTAACTATCACACCTTTGGATTGTGGGAGGAAACCAGATCACCTGAAGGAAATCAATGCAGACAGGGGGAAAATATACAAACTCCACGTAGACAGTCACTGAGCTGGGAATCGAACCTGGGTCCCTGGTGTGTGAGAACATAAGAACGTAAGAACTAAGAGCAGGAGTAGACTATCTGGCCCCTCAAGCCTGCCTGCTCCACCATTCAATAAGATCATAGCTAATCTTTTTGTGGACTCAGCTCCACTTAACTGCCTACTCACCATAATCCTTAATTCCTTTACTGTTCAAAAATGTATCTATCCTTGCCTTAAAAACATTCAATGAGGTAAAAATATTCGGAGATATATACATTCTTGATTAATAAGGGGATCAGGGATTATGGGGAAAAGGCAGGAGAATGGGGATGAGAAAAATATCAGCCAGGATTGAATGGCGGAGCAGACTTGATAGGCCAAGTGGCCTAATTCTGCTCCTATGTCTTATGGTCTTATGGAGGTGGCCTCAACTGCTTCACTGGGCAGGGGATTCCACAAAGTCACAACCTTGTATGTGAAGAAGTTCCTCCTCAACTCAGTCCTAAATCTGCTTCCCCTTATTTTGAGGCCATGCCCCGTAGTTCTAGTCTCACCCACCAGTGGAAACAACTTTCCTTTCTTATATATCTATAGTATCTCCTTCTGAATTTCAGTGAGTATAGCTACAGTCTACTGAGTCTCTCTCATAAGCCAACCCTCTCAACTCCAGAATCAACCTAATGAAACTCCTCTGCACCCTTCCAATGCCAGTATATCCTTTTGCAAGTAAAGAGACCAAAACCGTATACAGCTGCAACATAACCTCACTGTTTTTAAACTCCATCCCTCTAGCAATGAAGGACAAACTTCCATTTGCCTTCTTAATTACCTGCTGCACCTGCAAACCAACTCCTTGAGATTCCTGCACGAGGACACCCAGGTCTCTCTGCACAGCAGCGTGCTGCAATTTTTTACCATTTAAATAATAGTCCATTTTGCTGTTATTCCTACCAAAATGGATGACCTCAGATTTACCAACATTGTACTCCATCTGCCAGATCCTTGCCCACTCACTTAGACTATCTATATCCCTTTGCAGACTTTCAGCATCCTCTGTACACTTTGCTCTGCCACCTATCTTATGTCATCTATGAATTTTGACACACTACACTTAGTCTCCAACTCCAAATCCATCTATGTAAGCATAAACAATTGCAGTCCGACACTGATCCCTGAAGCACACCACTACTCACTGATCGCCAACCAGAAAAACAACCATCTACCCCCACTCATTGCTTTCTGTTAGTAAAACAATCCTCTATCCATGCTAATATGTTACCCATAAAACTGTACACCTTTATCTTTTGTAGTAGTCTTTGGTGCGGCAACTTGTCAAGTGCCTTCTGGGAATCCACATCCACAGGTTCCCCATTGTCCACTGCACATGTAATGTTCTCAAAGAATTCCACCAAATTAGCCAAACATGACCCTCCCATGATGAACCCTTGAGATGAGGCAGCTGTGCTAACCAGTGTGCCACCATGCTGTTCCTCAGCTGAAAACTTAGGTTTCAGCTAAACTCTAAACTTACCTTAAAGCCCTCCAAACTTGGAAAGACAGACTGCGGAAGGATGGGATCATGAATGGTTCCATTTACTTGGAAGCATTTGATAACGTTGATCTCAATTTCCGTGGTTTCTGGAGAAATCTTGTAACTAATTCCAGCTGGCTTTTCAAATCCATGTTGCAGGGTTACAACCTGACCTGGATAATTAGAAATAATCTTCTTCGAATGATTCTGTTTATAACTAAGTTCCATCAAACGTGTGGCTCTGAATGTAAAGCTCTGAATGGATCCCTATCAAGACAATTGTTTGCACCCACTGAAATTCCACTCGGAAACCTCTGAGTGGTCAAGACCTTGCTGTAAGGAATGAACCAGTTAATGGCTGCCCCTGCAAGTTTTTGTTTCATTGAAAAAATTGCAAAGTGTGGACATGCTCCTTTTGCCTGCAAATACAGCACCCTGCGTATAAATATGTGTGGTTCCTAGTGTGCTAAAGTAAATCACATTGCTGAATCCTAATTGATTTTTAGTGAAATTCTTAGTATAATCAGGATGTTTAGCAAATGTGAACCAAACACAGGATCACATTTTAAGTTGAAAGCTATGTTTTGAGTTTTGCAAACACAGCCTGGTTAGATTCCGTTAGATGTGATACTGAGACTGGACAACATCTGCTAAACAATCCTGATTGCACTAAGAATTATATGGAAATAAATTTAAGATTATCAGTTGGGCACAGAGTGTGGCTTACTACACATGTTGAAATCATAGAATCCTACAGTGCAGAAGGAGGCCATTCAGCCCATTGAGTCTGCACCGACTACAATTCACCCATACCCTTATCCCTGTAACCTCATGCGTTTACCTCAGCTATTTCCCCTGACACTAAGGGGCAATTTAGCATGGCAAATGCACCTAACCCGCACATCTTTGATTGCTAAGGGGAAATTTAGCATGGCAATCCACTTAACCTGCACATCTTTGGACTGTGGAGGAAACCATACAGACATGGGGGCAACATGCAGACTTCACCCAGACAGTGATCCAAGCTGGGAATTAAACCCAGGTCCTTGTAAGGCAGCAGTGCTAACCATTGTGCCACCCTTACATTCCCAAATATATTCATAAACAAGGCCTTGTCCTACATAGATAGAAGGAACATGTCCATGCATTATGTCTTTTCCAACTAAACAACAACTCGGAATTCCCTGGTTCATTCCCCATGGCAATGTTTGACTTGAATTTGAACAAAAGTTTGGCAGTTAACTGTTTCTTGATATAATCCCCATAGTAATGCCTCTACCAATCAGTGTCCACTTGCCAACCAATCAGAACTCCTTTCTTGGCAATCTTGTGATGTGTTGTGTGCCAGATGGAAAACTAAAACAGCAAGTCTTGTTTTTGAATGAAATCAGCTCATTCCAGATTGTAACATCAATCTTATGTTTGCAAAAAATTAACATTTTTATGAATTCTTCTCAATCAGACAGTTTCACATTATTATTATTGTTCATCATTGACTGATACCAAACAGGGAGATAACCAGGTTACTGAAACAGATGGATGTAGTCAGGAGTTTAATCCCATGAAAATCATAAGAATCCAACTGTGATAAATTTACCCTCATAGTCACACAAGCGTATGTCTCATTAACTCAAACCATATGTGAACCCATCAGGGTGAAACCTATACCGTGGTAATATTCAATGCGGCTGACACTTCCAGAGTGGTTGTACCAAGCTTCGAATGGTTCTTCAATTTCAGCATATGGTAATGACAGAATTCCTGTGAACACACAGTAAAAAGTTATTTTATTCTTACTGTAAAAAAAAACTTCTCCCTTGCAACTGGAAGAAATTCAATCCATATCCCTCTGTTCTGAGTATGCATTCACATTGAGTTTCCTGGCTGTGAAATGCTTTGTAATGTCAGGTAACTGTGAAAACTGCTGTATAAATGTAAATGTTTCTTCTTTACATTGACAATCTGACACTTTAATTTTGTTAAATTAATTAAAAGACTTTTTTTTCTTTTTAAGAGGGAAGGCCCCCACTATATTGTTTGTTGATATTTTACTCTTTACAAGTCAATCCAAAACGATGACCTTCTGGCTATGAAGGAGGTCAGGAGAGGTCAGGATTGACTTTTCTTCCCTGGGGCTTCTGTTTAACAATTACTGATGGCAGCAAATGTGAGAGTGGGGAATCACTGAAGTGGGATCTTACGGCATGAACTCAAATTCAACACTGATCCTTGCTTACTGTCTGGATCATCAGAGAGTGGACGTACAACGCAAGATGGTCACCAGGATCCCATGGAAGTTCTGACTCACTGATCTTTGTGGGAGTTGCCACAAAGCTTATGTTTCTGAGGGGCAATTCCTCTGTTCCCAGGACCCTCTGTGAAAATCTTCTGAATTAAAGATGGAGACTTTGAACAGTTCCATGGGACTTATCTGGATAGTTACCCAAAAATGCTGGACAAACAAATACTAGTCTAACATCTGAGTAACAATACTTACGCAGAGCCCCTCTCTGCTCCCCCACCAACTATCCCATAGTGCACCAACTCTCATGACCCCTAACTACTCCCTGAGCCCTCCAACAACCGGCAATGTAACTACCCTTCAACCCAACTCAATAATCCCAATCAACTCTCTCTACCCAACCTGACATGACCCAATTATCCTTCAATCAACTGCCACCTCACAACTCGTCACCCCATATAATTGCCCACTTACTCATCCACCTCACCATTCTGCTACCCTCCCCAGTCATTTATTCAACAACATTCAAACTGAATCTTTAAATGTACCGTACAGCAGCCAGTGCTGTGAAACTGGGGTGAAATTTATCTTCCCCCAATGTATGTGTTGCTGTTCCCATTTCTGGAGACACCAGGCTCGGAAGACCCAGTAAGAACTGCAGAGCAGTAGTAAGGTATGAAAAAGTTAAAGCAGAGCGATAATCCAAGATTTATGTAACATGTCATGTCCAAAAACCCAATCAATATTTGTTCTATCATACCACTAAAATGAGTGAAAAGAGGACAATATTGTCAAAGTTACTCTACAGTTACATCCAGATCTACTAAACAAGCAAACTCAACATTATTCTTAAATATCCTTTCAATCTAACAGCATTTGACCAAATTAGGGTAATCACATCTTCCTGGTATTGAGATGAAACTGAATCATAATCACAGGCCAGAATTGTAATCTAAGAACATCCTTTATGCTTCTAAAACAATCTGCTGTTGTATTCCAGCAGCTGATTGCTATTTGTTTATCTTAGGTAACAAACAGAAACACTTTCACGCTATGTTCAAGCTTGGTTCCTAGATGAATATAGAATACATTACAGCAAATGGTATGTTTAAACATGCACCCCATTGGTAAATTAATCACTTCACATAGGAGAGCAGTCAGTCTAGGATCCATGTATGTTATAATTTGACCCTCATTCACTGAGCAAGGGAGGAATCCAGAGTGATCTTTCTTTAATATAAGTTTATATTCAAAACTCCAAGATCAAAGGCACAGACTCTATTTTCCTTCCCCTCACACACAGAGGGAAAGTGGTTTTTTTATGTACTGAATAATGCCCTAAGTGAGAGAGAGAGAGAGAACCATCAGTGTAAGATGAGAGGTGTGAGTGTGTGTGAGAAAGAGGTGTGAGTGTGCGAGAGAGAAGTGTGTGTTTGTGAGTATAAGAGTGAGAGAGAGGTGCGAGTGTGAATGAGAGGTGTGAGTGTGAGAGAGAAGTGTGTGGGAGAAGTGTGAGTGTGAGAGAGAGATGCGAGTGTGAGAGAGGTGTGTGTATGGGAGAGAGGTGTGAGTGTGAGAGAGAGGTGTGAGTGTGTGAGAGAGGTGTGAGCGTGAGAGGTGTGTGTGTGAGAGAGATGTGACTCTATGTGTGTGTGAGGGAAAGTGTGTATTTGTGTGTGCGCGCGTACTTTTCCCATTAAAAATTAAATATTTGCTCAATAAAAGAACTATTTAAATATAATGTGTAAGAACATACTTTTATCCATTTCTTTGTGTGTGTTTATATCTATTTCATAAAAACTATCCATGTTTTGTGGTTTTAATCTTCAGCACAATAAGAATATTTCCCGGGGGTTCTGTCAATACTTTTTGGGGCGTCAACGAAAAGAGTGGCAGGAAGAGTTTGGGAAAACCTGCCCCAACCTTTCCCCAATTACTGACAGCTGCTCTTAGTTACAGGAGTAGAAACTTCATTCTGAAAGGTATCGACATTAACACATGGAACAGTGAGAATAAAACTGAAAAAAACCTGCCTGGGCACCCCCCTCTCTCTCTCCACGTATACACTCGCACTTTCAAAAGTTTTTAAGGACTTTGGAGGATCATTTAATAACTCAATTTATCTACAATCCGCTTTTACTAAAACAAATCTGATGAAAATTAAACAAACGCTGATGAAGAGTTTATCCGCCACTTATTCTTCATCAGGGTAATCCCTCTGGGAATATAAATCACTTTCCTGCTCACTGGGATTGAAAGATGGAATAGTTACTTTTAGGATTTCCTGTTTTGCCAAGATATCAGTGTCATACCTGAAACATGGTAGATGTCCGGAAACGTGGGTGCAACCTTCCAAGACTGGGCATCAAGGACTATCTCGGAAAATATATGGAACAAGAACAATTAACAGAACAAGTCCCAAAAGTACATCAAATAAAAATGTTCCACAATATGAGATGATGTGCAAATAGAGACTTGACTTTACAGATTAGCACGAACAAGTATTCAGGTAAATGTAGACAAACTGGTTTACTTTGTGATTGTGATTAAAGTATGTGGTAATACAGGAACCTAGAGGAATTATCCAGTTTCCTACTCACAAAACTCCCCAACTCGGACAGAAAACTGTAAAAAACAGCAACTAAATATTAAATTACCCCATCTTGAAATTATTGATGATTAAATTTAGAATCATGAATGGTGAGATGACAGGAGGAGGCCATTCAGCCCGCTATGTCTGTTCTGGTTCAGATAATCGTTAATTTCCTCCCAAATATTTCAGCTCAATCTGCCTCTATCACATTCTCAGTCACCTTCACCCAGATCCGAACCGCTCTCTGTGTTAAAAAGTTGCTGTCCCGGTTGTTTCCTTTACCAATCATCTCAAATTAACATCTTCTTTGTCAGTTGGGAATCTTTTTCCCCCATTCACTGGTGATTTTTAACACTTCTGCTGAATCTCCCTCAAACCTCTCTCTGAGGAGAACTCCAGCTTCCTCAGCCTACCCATCTAACTCAAGTCTCTCATTCTCGGAACTATCCTGTTAAATCTCATCAGCCTTCACATTTAGATGTACAAAATTTCATTTCAGTTAGCGAAATATCAAACCGTTTGTTTCAGACAACAATCACAAATATAACATTTGTTCCTTTGAAACTTGATGCTCTGTCCTTTCACACGGCACAGTTAAAGCCTGGTTCCAGTACCTGAGAAGCAGCTTAGTAAAGTCCAGAACTCTGCAAAACCCATGTCTCTACAGGACTCTCCTCAAACTGCCAACACCGGCACCGCAGTTGGAGCGAATTATCTCTTCCTGTTGAGGGCGGTGCCTGGAGGTGTTGGTGAGAGTGTCAAAACCAGCTCTTAGCGTGGAGGGAAAATCTGCAAATGAGTGTCTGGGAGGTATGTGATAAATCCCGCAACACAATCCCAGCAGTGATAATTAGACAAATGTATTGATAGTACAGTTTGGTGTGTAACCCTTCAGGAACATTCGCAGTATTCTGTTTATATTGAAAATGTAAAGGGTCTAATGAAAGCCCACTGTACTGGCAACAATTATTTTTACCAAATTTCAGACACAAAGGGGAACTAATAGAGTGGCTGACCCAAAATCTGTTGTAGTTTGAGACACACATTTACAGCCCCTGATTGATTAAATTGTATTTTCATTACATGGCATCTGGACTGGAAACATCAGCTCCTTTATCTTCTTACAGATGCTGCCAGACCTGCTGAGATTTTCCAGCATTTTCTCTTTTGATTTCATTCATTTTTCTTTGAAACTGGGAACTAAATAATTATTTTAGTGTGTTCTGATCTCCAGACTGGGAAAACTGTAGGTTCAGTATCTTGTCTGTGTGGAGTTAGTCCATTTTAATCACAGTCCTGAGTCCTGGGTTTAATGGATACAGAATAGTTTCAAATTTCTAATCCGTGACCACTGCTGGAATGTGGTCAAATCTGCTTGTAAAATGAGCACTACGTGGCTGATACTCAGAACCAACTTTCGGATGGACTATGAGGCTTTCCATGTCTTTGTGAGCTGTGCAGCACTGATACTAATCTGCCTCGTTGCCTGGTGTCACTCACATTCAGATCTGGAAATGAACAGTATTCCCTTGCCTGGGAAAGTCCTCTAGCGCTAACAGAACAGACAGGGAAGTCTGAACATGAGTAATAGCAATTCTGTTTTTTTAAATATCTTTCTTGGAATGTGAGTGTTACTGGACCAGCATCTCTTACCCATTCCCCATTGACCTTGAGAAGATGCCGGTGAGCTGTCTTCTTGAACTGCTGCAGTCCATGTGGTGTAGGCACACCCAAAGAATTCTAGGATTTTACCAAAGAACAATGAGAGAACAGCCGATATATTTCCATGTCAGTATTGTTTGTGGCTTGGAAGGAAAGTGGTGGTGTTCCCAGGTGTCTGTTGCCCTCGTCCCTTGACCAAGGGATTATTGGATTTGTAAGATGGTCTGAAAGAAGCCTTGATGAATTACATAAAAATGAGAAGTAGGAGAAGGCCGTTGGGCTTACAGCCCTGCTCTACATTCATTGCGATCATAGCTGATCATCAAACTCAATATCCTGAACCCTTCTTCTCCCCATATCCCTTGATCTCTTTAGCCCCAAGGGCTATGTCTAATTTCTTCTTAAAATCATACAACTTTTAGGCCTCAACTACATTCAATGGGAGTGAATTCCACACATTCACCACTCTCTGGTGAAGAATTTTTTTCCTCACCTCATTTCTAAAAGTTTTACCCCTTATCCTCAAACTATGACCCCTATTTCTGGATTCTCCCACCATTGGGAACATTCTTTCTGAATCTATTTTGTTTAACTTGTAAGGATTTTATGAGTTTCTATGAGATCCTCTCTCACTTTTTTAAACTCCATGAATATGATCCTAACTGATTTAGTCTCTCCTCATGTGACAGATCTGCCATCCCAGGAATCAGCCTGGTAATCCTTCACTGCAGTCCTTCTATAGCAAGGACATCCTTCCTCAGATAAGAACAACAAAACTGTACATAATACTCCAGATGTGGCCTCACCAACACTCTATACAATTCCCTATTCCTATACTCAAATCCTCTTGCTATGAAGGCCAACATACCATTTGCCTTCTTTACCTGCTGTACTACGCGCTTACTTTCAGCGACTGAACGACAAGAGCACAAAAGTCTTGCTGAGTATCGCTTCTCTCAATTTATACCCATTCAAGTAATAATCTGTCTTCCTATTATTGCTACCAAAGTGGATAACCTCACTTTTATGCACACTGTATCTTTTATGTGCTGCACCAACCTGCCAAATCCTATTATCACCTTCAGATTCCAGCTGTCTCATTCCTATCCTATTCCAATCCTTGTCAATTACAATTGGCTGATCATCCCCAGATATTTCAAAAATCCTCATTATTATTGACAATCTTTCTGGACCAGAGCTGCAGTGATCTCTGGACTTACACCTCAGTTTGATCTCGGCACTCTTCAGGATCAGGCCTACTGTACATTCATGTCACAAAAGTTCCACTCAATGGTCACCTCCAGCAAGAGGGAATCTAACCATCTCCTCATGATATTCAACAATATTACCTTCACTGAATCCACCACCATCCACATCCTGGGAGTTACTATTGACTGGAAACTGAACTGGACTCACCATATAAACACTGTAGCTGCAAGTGCAGGTCAGAGCTTGTGGTGAGTAACTCATCTCCTGACTCCCCAGATCCTGTCCACCATCTATAAGGCACAAGTTATGAGTGTGATGGAATACTTCCCACTCGCCTAGATAAGTGCAGCTCTAACAACACTTGGAGAACAAGCACTCTATACATAACCATTCACTCTCTCCACCACAGACAATGACAGCCATGTGTACCATTTACAGATGCACTGCAGGAAGTCACCAAGTTCCTTATATAGAGTATAGAAACACAGAGGGACCAAGGTGTGCAAATCCACGAATCCCTGAAGGTGGCAGCACAGATGGAGAAGGTGGTGAAAAAGGCATATGGTATGCTTGCCTTTATAGGATGGGGTATAGAGTATGAAAGCTGGAATCTGATGTTGTAGCTATATAGAATGTTGATTAGGCTACATTTGGAGCACTGCGTCCAATTCTGGTCACCGCACGACCAGAAGGATGTGGAAGCTTTAGGGAGAGTGCAGAGAAGGTTTATCAGGATGTTGCCTGGTATGGAGGGCATTAGCTGTGAGGAGAGACTGGGTAGACTGGGATTGTTTTCCCTGGAAAGATAGACAATGAGGGGAGATCTAATAAAAGTGTACAAAATTATGAAGGTATAGATAGGATGAACAGTGGGAAACTTTTTCCCAGGTCGAAGGTGACGATCACGAGGGGTCACAGGCTCAAGGTGAGTGAGGTGAGATATAACTCCGATATCAGAGGGACATTTTTACACAGAGAGTGGTGGGGATCTGGAATGCGCTGCCAAGTAGTGTGGTAGAGGCAGACACACTGGCATCGTTTAAGAATTACCTAGATAGTCACATGAGCAGACTGGGAATGGAGGGATACAAACGAATAGTCTAATTGGACCAATGAGCAGCACAGGCTTGGAGGGCTGAAGGGCCTATTTCCTGTGCTGTACTGTCTTTTGTTTTTTGGCAGCACCTTTCAAGCACATGACCACCACCATCGAGAAAAAGAAGGGCAGCTGACACATGGGGTGGGATTTCTGTGTTTCGCGATGGCCATGAGTTGCCATCTATCACTGTTGGTGGGGTTTCCCATTCCCCACTGCTGGAAAACTCACCATAGGCATTTGCTGTTGGTGGGACCAGAAGATACTGCTGCCAGGAGTAGCCAGAAAATTCCAGCCATTTGAATACCACCACATGGATGTTCCCCTTCACGTCTCTCACCATCCTAACAGGAAATATATCACCATTCCTTCACTATTACTCAGTAAAAATCCTGGGACTCCCTCCCCAAAAGTACTGTAGTTTTAAAGTTTATTTATTAGTGTCACAAGTAGGCTTACATTAACACTGCAATGAAGTTATTGTGAAAATCCCCTAGTTAGAACATAGAACATAGAACAATACAGCACAGAACAGGCCCTTCGGCCTTCGATGTTGTGCCGACCAAAATAAAAGCAATGCCCCTCCAAACTAAACCATTCCCTTCTCTTCCATATACTTATCAACTAACCTCTTAAACGCCACCAAACTTGGCGCATCTACAACAGAATACTCCGATGCCTGTTTGGATACACAGGGAGAATTTAGCATGGCCAATGCACCTAACCATGGCTAATGCATCTTTTGGACTGTGGGAGGAAGCCAGAGCACCGGAGGAAACCCATGCAGACATGTGGAGAATGTGCAGACTCCACACAGACAATGACCCAAACAGATCTATGTGGCAGCAGTGCTAACCACTGTTTCAGCATGTCACCCACTACAAGAACCATCGATGGAATAGGGACTGCAGCTAGTCAAAAAAGCAGCTCATCACCATCTTCTCAAGGGCAACTAGGAATGAATAATAAATGTTGGCTGACACCCACATTCTGTAAATGAATTTCAAACCATGGTTATAGCATTACAGTGTTCTGTAACTCTTTCCCTTATGCCGTTCATCTTGGTGTATTACCTTCTGAACTCTCTACTTATATCTTTTCCATATTGCTGCTTGTTTTCTGTTTCCTAGCGTTTTGATACAGTTGATTGAGTGACATGTTCTGTATAAATGTTAATTCTGTATTCAAATTCCTATTTCATGCAGAAGCAATGTTTTTAATGATGTGATTTATTATTGTCACATGTATTGGTATACAGTAAAAATATTGTTTCTTGCAGGATATACAGACACCATACATTGATAGAATACATGGGAAGACAGAAAGGAAAGAGTGCATAATGTAATGCTGCAGTAATAGTTAGGGTGTGGAGAAACATCAACTGAATGTAAGATAGGTCCATTCAAAAGTCTGATGGCAGCAGGAAAGAAGCTGTTTTTGAGTGGGTTGGTATGTGTTCTCAGACTTTTGTATATTTTTCCTGATGGGAATAAGGTGAAAGAGAGAACATTTGGGGCACGGGTACTTGATAATGCTGACTGCTTTGCCAAGGCAGAGGGAAGTGTTGACAGAGTCAATGGATGGGAGCTGGTTTGAGTGATGAATTGGGCTACATTCACAACTCTTTGTAGTTTCTTGTGATCTTGGTTAAAGCAGGAGCCACAGTAAGCTGCAATACAATCAGAAAGAATGCTTTCTATGGTGTATCTTTAAATATTGGTGACAGTCTTAGCAGATATGCCGAATTTCTTTCATCTTCAATGAAAGTTGAAGCACTGATGGCTGCCGTAGTGAGATACTTGATCTGGAGCTAGTGAATATCATTTTACACAGATAGAACAAAGAACACAGAAAACTACAGCACAAACTACAGCACTGATCTTATTCCTACCTACTAGGCTTACCTATAATCTTCAATCCCATTAATTCCCATGTACTCGTCCAGAAGTCTCTTCAAAGACTCCAACAAGTTCGCCTCCATCACTACCGATGGCAGCCGATTCCACTCACTCACTACCCTCCGACTGAAAAACTTACCTCGACATCTCCTCTGTACCTACTCCCCAGCATCTTAAACCTGTGTCCTCTCGTAGCGACCATTTCAGCCCTGAGAAATAGCCTCTGAGAATCCACCCAAACTATACCTCTGAACATCTTATAAACCTCTATCAGGTCACCTCTCATCTTCGTCTCTCCAGGGAGAAAAGACCAAGCTTCTTCAACCTATCTTCATAAGGCATGCCACCCAATCCAGGCAATATCCTTGTAAATCTCCTCTGCACCCTTTCAATAGCTTCCACATTTTTCTTGGAATGACGTGACCAGAACTGTGCACAATGGGTCTGACAAGGGTCTTATAAAGTTGCAGCATTATTATCTCCCAACTCCTAAACTTAATCCCTCGATTGATGAGGGCCAGTACACCATATGCCTTCTTGACCACATCCTCCATCTGCGAGGCTGATTTATGAGTCCTATGAGCCTGGACCCCAAGTTCTTTCTGATCCTCTACACTGCTAAGATCTTACCCGCGATATTATACTCTTTCATCCCATTGGTCGTGCCAAAATGGACCACTACACATTTATCCAGG
Source organism: Sphyrna mokarran (assembly GCA_024679065.1). Lineage (NCBI taxonomy): Eukaryota > Metazoa > Chordata > Chondrichthyes > Carcharhiniformes > Carcharhinidae > Sphyrna > Sphyrna mokarran. The sequence continues at coordinate 3,484,668 of JAGIQG010000024.1, forward strand.
TTGAAGTCCATCTGCTACTTCTCCGCCCAGTTTTGCATTCTATTTATGTCACGCTGCAACTTCTGATATCCCTCCAGTCTATCTACAACACCACCAACCTTTGTGTCATTGGCAAACTTACCAACCCATCCCTCCACTTCCTCATCCAGGTCATTTATAAAAATTACAAACAGCAAGGGTTCCAGAACAGTTCCTTGGGCACTCCACTGGTGACCGACCTCCATGCAGAAAAAGACCCATTCATAACCATTCTCTGCCTTCTGCAGACAAGCCCGTTTTGGATCCACAACGCAACTGCCTCTTGGATCCCATGCCCTCTTACTTTCTCAAGAAGTCTTGCATGGCGGACCTTATCGAACACCTTGCTGAAGTTCATATAAACCACATCCACAGCTCTTCCTTCATCAATGTCTTTGGTCACATTTTCAAAGAACTCAACCAGGCTCGTAAAGCACGATCTGCCCTTGACAAAGACATGCTAAGTACTTTTGGTCATACTAAACCTCTCTAAATGTTCATAAATTCTGTCCCTCAGGATCTTCTCCATCAACTTACCAACTACTGAGGTCAGACTCACCGGTTGGTAATTTCCTGGGCAGATGGAGAAATGAGCAGGACTTGGTCCCAACAAAAAAGAATCGGATGGAGTATTTACTCTAATTCTGTGGGAAAGCAGGTCAGTTTGCTCTGTGCACATTGTGTCAAAGCAGCTAACGTTCAACAGATAGATGATTATGGAGCTGCTGCCAGTTCCTGTGGTAAGAATGAATGAGCATTACCCCACTTGGCATTAAGTAAACAGAGAAGGATAAAAATTGACTACGCGCTGTTTACCTGTACCTTCTGGCTTTAGTGTTGGCATGAACTCAGTAACCTGATAAACTGGGAGGAGTTTTAAATGCCTGCATGTGATGGCTATTAAGGAAATATAATCACATGTTAGTTCTAATCTTCTCCCTCCAGCCAACTTAACTAGAGCACAAAGTGAAGGATTAATTGATGACTGGTCAGTACAGAGTGTGGTGTTGATGTCAAAGGGAAGTAGCTAATGTGTTATTTTGCCTGCCATGGTCACACCATTAACTCTTCTGTGGCATACATCTGCAAAGAGAACAGAGAGATTAGTATTTTCTGCTAGAAGCCTTCTTTTAAAATCTCCTCTAATTCAAACCACGATAAATAGATTTTGCCTATATTCCTTTAATTAAATTTGTTTGTGCCCAGAACTATCAGTAACCTTGATAGTGCTCAGATACGAACAAAGTTACATAGTTCAGGGTTAGGAGATAGCAAAGCATTTTGATAAGACATCCTCCCTCCATTTGGCACCAATTCCAACACAACTAACTGAGACAATTGGATACCTTTACATTACAGAGAGACAAAACAGACTGCAATAAATGGACACTCGACCCAGGAAGGCTAGTCCCCTGTGTCAATGTCACCACATTCCGCAGAGCAGCTAGGAGTGATCTTTTAGACAGTTTTCCCTATTCTATAAAACAGGGTTAGACTCTGAAATTGTTGCATCTCCGTCTGTGTCCCACTCTTTATTATCTTTAAATAACTTAGTGTCAGTCTTGTCTCAGTTTCCTGCTCTTGTCCTTCGAGGTCGTGCCTTACAAATCTGGTAGAATTTTTTGAGCAGGTGATGAAAACAGTGGACAAAGGGTGAGCCGTTGATGTCATCTATATGGATTTCAGTAAGGTGCTTGACAAAGTCCCTCATGGGAGGTTAGTTGGGAAGGTCAAGGCTCATGGGATACAAGGACAGGTAGCTAGATGGATAAGTGACTGGCTTGGTAATAGGAGACAGAGAGTAATAGTGGAAGTGTGTTTTTCTCGTTGGAGTCGGTCACTCATGGTGTGCCACAGGGCTTGGTACTGGGACCTCTTCTTTTTGTAATATGTATAAATGACTTGGAAGAGGGAGTAAGCGGAGTGATCAGCAAGTTTGCAGACGATAAAAAAATGGCTGGACTTGAGGATAGTGAGGAGCATTGTCAGGCGATGCAGCAGGACATAGAGAGGCTGGTAGCTTGGGCAGACAGATGGCAGATGGAATTCAATCCTGATAAATGTGAGGTGATGCATTTCGGGAGAAGGAATGTACAGGGGAGGTATATGATAAAGGGTAGACCTATTAAGAGTATAGAAACGCAGAGGGACCTGGGGGTGCAGGTGAACAAGTCTCTGAAGGTGGCAGAGCAAGTGGAGAAGGTTGTGAAGAAAGCATATGGTATGCTTTCTTCACAAGAGCTTGCCTTTAATCTTGCAGTTATATAAAACATTGGTTAGATCTCATTTGGAATACTACTGGAAGGACGTGGAGAGTCTGGAGAGAGTGCAGAGGAGGTTTACCAGGATGCTGCCTGGTATGGAAGGTCTGAGTTACGAGGAGAGGTTAGGCAAATTGGGACTGTTTTCCTTAGAAAGACGTAGACTTAGAGGAGATCTAATAGAGGTGTACAAGATTATGAGGGGTATAGATAGAGTAAACAGGGTTAAGCTTTTTCCTAGGATAGACTCGAATAGCACGAGGGGTCACGGGCTTAGGGTGAGGGGAGTAAGGTATAATTTGGATGCTAGAGGGAGTTTTTTCACACAGAGGGTGGTGGGGGTATGGAATGCGCTGCCAAGTAAAGTGGTGGAGGCAGGTACTCTGGAGTTATTTAAGAAATACTTAGATGGGCACATGAACAGAATGGGAATGGAGGGGTATAGAAAACTGATTTAAAATAGGGATCATGAGCCTTGGGAGTCCCTGGGAAGTGTGTAAATAGATGATGATATTGATGTACTTATTTTTATCCTACAGGCGCTTTGGTCCACCTTGTTGTCTAACGAGGGGCATACACGTGATGGGTCGTGAGAGGGCTGCTCTTGGATTTTTTTCCGAGAGTATTCTAGTGCTTCACGTCGTTAGTGTACGCTTGACCTGGACCATTTGATGGGCAACACGACAGTTCAGTGACTATTGCTGTGCTGTGCAGATACATGGATTTGGGCCTGTGTCTGTGGGAGTTTGCGCATTCTCCCCACGCTTGCGTGGGTTTTCTCCGGGTGCTCCGGTTTCTTCCCACATCCCAAAGATGTGCTCTTAGGCTAATTGGCAAAACAAATTCTCCCTAAATTGATTCATATTTGGTTTTTAATCCATAGATCTATAAACATGGACAGGGATCGCAGGTAGAGGTGGGAACATCGGGTTGGCGGCATGGGCTCGTTGGGCCGAAGGGCCTGTTTCCCATGCTGTTTTGTTCTTTGTTCTTTGTTCTTTCACCCAAAGGTCAGAGGGCTGAACTTCCTTCTGATATTGAAACATGTCATTAACTCTAGTCCACCTGCAACCTCAGGTTTCATTGGTTCTATTTGATGAACAGGAGTGTCATGTCCAACATTTATCTATCAATCATTGCTACAAAAACAGGCTAAGTGATCAGGTATCTCATTGCTGCTTGTGAAATCTTGCTGTGCACAAAATGGCAGCCCCATTTCCCTATATTAGATTAATGACTATACTACGTTGCCTGTGAAACACATTGGCAACTTTCAGTCGGTCCTGTGTACAAGGATTAGTTTGTTCTTTCTGTGTCAGGCTTTCTGCTTTAGACATTTGTAAAATTCACATGAGAACAATTGCCATTATATATCAATCATACAGAGTCAAGAATTAAAAGTAAAATTGCCATAGTTCCAGATGACCACAGATTTCTTTCCCCTTTGAGAGGAGAGCTGATTGGTGGTGATTTAACCTGAGAATCCCACAGCTCAGGCGAAAGGCAAAGTTGGAAAGGTCTTTCATGAATAACCTCAGCCAGTATAGGAATTGAACCTGTACTGTTAATGTCCCTTTTTCATCATTGATCAGCCATCCAGCCAACTGAGCTACACCATCACAAGCTTCTGAACTGCTGTACCCCAACTTGCTAGAAACAGCAATGGCTTTTTCAAGGCCTCAGCACAGCATATTGATTTTTTTTTACAGAGACTTTACTCCAATCACTACTCCTGTGTATATGCAAATCAACTACCCAAAGATACTCATAGAGAACATAGAACACTACAGCACAAACAAGCCCTTCGGCCCACAAGTTGCATTGATCATATCCATACCTACCAGGCCTATCTATAACTCTAAATCCCATTAAATCCCATATATTCATCTGGAAGTCTCTTAAAAGACCCCAGCAAGTTCACCTCTACCACCACCGACGGCAGCCGATTTCACTCACTCACCACCCTCTATGTGAAAAACTTACCCCTAACATCTCCTCTGTATCTGCTCCCCAGCATCTTAAACCTGTGTCCTCTCATAGCGACCATTTCAGCTCTGGGAAATAGCCTCTGAGAATCCACTCTATCTATACCTCTCAACATTTTATAAACTTCTATCAGGTCGCCTCTCAACTTTCGTCTCTCCAGGGAGAAAAGACCTAGCTCCCTCAACCTATCTTCATAAGGCATTCCACCCAATCCAGGCAACATCCTTGTAAATCTCCTCTGCGCTCACTCAATAACTTCCACATCCTTCCTGTAGTGAGGTGACCAGAACTGCGTACAGTATTCCAAGTGGGGTCTGACAAGGGTCTTATAAAGTTGTAGCATTATCTCCTGACTCTTAAACTCAATCCTTCGATTAATGAATGCCAGTACACCATACGCCTTTTTGACCACATCCTCCACCTGGGAGGATATGATCCTCACAGGTGGAGAATAATTCCCCCGATTGTCAGCGGGGATGAGTTACGTCTGGTTGCTGTAAAAATGCCACAGTTAGTATGTGGAATTTCATGGAACTGTCTATGAATTGAGCGGTTACATGAAATGGCCTTTCACATCGTTAATATATTGTCAGTAAAGGCATTTTAAGAGTATCCTACATTTTTCACACACGTTCATATTGACAATCTTTTAATTAACTGGTTTTGCTGCACATGTAAAAATGCTTTGATGTTCTATGTCCAGCCCCTGCAGTTTGCTTTGTCACTGTGTCCTGTAATTATATTCAATTGTACCAGTTTGCTACATTGAACTTTGGACTAAATGGGAGGGAAATCATCTTGGGATGTTTTCCATGCTAAATGTGCTCTATCAGTGCGAAATATTGTCGTGTTTCGTCTGCAGCCTCAGAATGTAAACACAAGAGAGTCTCACTGTCCAGATTATATTATTCTTACCTACATTATGTTCTCTTCATCAAGGCCAGCCAGTTAGTTCATGCCACACTCGGTCCTTTGAGCCTGCAACACCATTCAATGTGATCATGGCTGATGATGTATTTTCAGTATCCCACTCCCACTTTCTGTTTTTGACTCACTGGCCTGTAATTCCCAACCTTCCTTCTTGAACAATGATACCACATTCATTGTCCTTCAGTTCTCTGGCACCTCATTTATAAGAAGTCTCATACCAGGTTAAAGTCCAACAGGTTTATTTGGTAGCACAAGTTTTTGGAGTGTCGCTCCTTATCTGCCCTTTATGAATATAACTCCTCATTCGCCTGAAGAAGGAGCGACACTCCAAAAGCTTGTGCGACCAATAAACCTGTTGGACTTTAACCTGGTGTGAGACTTCTTATTGTGCTTACCCCAGTCCAATGTCAGCATTTCCACATCACAACCTCATTTGTGGCCAGAGAAGATTTGAAAATTAACCTAAGGAAGCCACAGAGAGAGTATGAGGAAGGAAGACTGATCCCTGGGATGGCAGGATCCCCCCATGAGGAATGATTACAGAGACTAGGCCTGTAATCTCTGGACTTCAGAAGAGTGAAAGGTGATCTCACAGAGGTATACAAAATTCATACAGGATTCAACAGAGAAGATGTAGGAAGGATATTTCCCTGGCTCAGGGTCTAGAACCAGGAGACACTATCTCAGAATAAGTGAGAAGCAATTTAGGACAGAGATGAGGAGAAATTTCTTTATTTGGAGGATGATAAATCTTTGGAATTCTCTACTCCAGAGGGCTGCGGAAGATTTATGGAATGGGGCAAGAAAGCATGTGTAGAAAAACCTTTACACCCAGAGGGTGGTGGGAATCTGGAACTCACTGTTGGAAGGCTGATAGAGACACAAACCCTCACAGCATTTAAGAAGTATTTAAATGTGCATTTGAAATGCCATAGCATACTTGGCTATGGATCAAGCACTGGCGATGGGATTAGGATGGTGCTTGATGGTCTGAAGGGCCTCTTTTTGTGCTGTAAAACACTATGTGCAGGATTTCACAGCCTTGGTCACCCTGAAACTGTAAAGTCTCTCTAGCCCGAGGTCAAAGGATCTTTCCATTGTCTGCCGCTTACCTGCTCTGATTCTGTGGCAGGCGGTGAGGAGAGTTCCAGCCTATAAAGTCAAACTAAACACAGGGTAGCCTGTTTTCTATGATTTCCATTAGTGGGGGAGATTAGGATTCGAGGGCACAGCCTCAGAGTAAAAGACCCAGATGAGGAGCCAGAGGGTGGTGAATTGGTGGAATTCATTGCCTCAGAAGGCTGTGAAGGCCAGAACATTGAGTGTATTTAAGACAGATTGTTAGGTTCTTGATGTGTAAGGAGATCAAAGGTTATAGGGAAAAGATGAGAGAATGGGGTTGAGAAACACGTCAGCCATGATTGAGTGACAGAACAGATTTGGTGGGCAATATGGCCTAACTCTGCTGGTCTTATGGTCTTATGATGGTAACATTTGTATTTACTGTTGGGTTGCTATTGCAGTCTGAGGTGCCCGTGAAACGTACTTGCACAGCCGGGCCTGCTTGGCCCCAGAGAAGAAAGTGCCACTTTATTTCATTTAAGCACTGGATTTCCTGCAGTGCAGGTTGAGTAACTCAGGTGGTTAAACAGCTAGTGTGTGGATCAGATTAACTGCAACAGCATGTGGGTTGATCCCTATCCCATCTGAGGTAGGTTCAGGCACTAACTTCCAGTCCTACCCGGACATAGCAAACTTTGCTATGGTGTAGCAAGGAGTTGTCAAGCTGCTTTTAGGCAGAAAACCCAAGAAGCTGATTTCCTGTGATATAACTGTGATTACATTTCAAAACTGCTTTATTATCTGTAAAGCACTTTGGGGGCATTTCAAGGCTTGGAAGGTGCTTTATAAATGCAACTTCATTCTTTATGTCACTGGTTGCTATTGTTCAGCTACAATTATTGATTCATACAGAATGGAAGACATAGGAACTGCCCCTATTAGCGGTAAAGTGAGACTGTAAAGAAATTTTGAAACAGTATAAGTTGGCTGTGATATTGCTGGAAGATCATTGATTCATACAATCCTGACAGAGCAGAAGGAAGCCATTTGGCCCATTGGGTCTGCACTGACCACAATCCCACCCAGGCCTTATCCCCATAACTCCATGCATTTATCCTCGCTAGTCTCCACAGCACAAAGGGACAATTTAGCATGTCCAATTGACCTAACCCACACATCTTTGGACTGCGGAAGGAAACCAGAGCACTCAGAGGAAACCCACACAGACATGGAAAGAATGTGCGAACTCCACACAGACAGTGACCCAAGCTGGGAATCGAACCTGGGTCCCTGGCGCTGTGAGGCAGCAGCGCTAACCACTGTACTACCCCAAGATATTGGCCTGGAGTTGTAATCAGCGGTGAAACTGTGGCTCTTGTTGCTTCAGTGAGAGACCCCACAGCCTCTGTGGCGAGAACGTTATCTCTCTCACAGTGCAGTGAATTGCAATGCTCCTTAATGGAGATTCCTAGTGTGAAGCTGCAATGATGTCATCAAGCTGTCCAAGCAACCAATCATATTAAAAAATACTCCAGACAGCCAATCAAGAAATGAAAAATGATCAAATCACTTTTTAAGAGTAATTAAATCGCCATTAAAATCCCAGTTATACCTGATCAACTGAGGTAGAACCTTCACTGGGTATTCTAAACCCAAGATGAGAGGGGGAAAAGAGGAACAGCTGTCTGGATTGTCCACAGTACAGGCCACAGAGGAACAGTGAGTGACTCGCCGCAACTTCAAAACTTCCTCATTAATCTATTCCTGCTCCAAATCTCAGGCTGTGGTCAGGTTTCACAGGGATAGTATTGGTGAATGAAGGTTCTCCAATATAACCTCCCCCACCCCCTCAAAGCCTGGGCCATCAGGTATTCCACAGAAACGTGAAGGCGGAGAGAAACTGCCAACAGGGGGCAATATAGCATTATTTTAACACATATCAACAAAAGGCCTTATCACAATTTGTTAAATTTCCCAACCATCTCAGAACAACCAAAAACATTTGTTATAAAAACAATATTAAATGCTGCCTCGATGATTGAAGCCTCAGATTTATGTTATAATGGAATTAGAGCTGTTTTATTGTGACTGTTAAAGCTGTGTTAATCTGTCCTCTCTCTAAGGACAGCAGCTTAATGAGCTGAATGCATTTCTCAACGCTGTATATTTTTCAGCACACCTTCCCTTGTTATGCAGCTCGTAGGAGATTAAAATGGGAAAAGCTTGGATCTCACTCTGTACTATGGAATTTAAGTTCATAAAATCATAGAATGCCTACACTGCAGAAGGAAGCCTTTTGGCCCATCTATCCTGTACTGACAGCATTCCCGCCCATGCCCTATCCCCATAACCCCACATATTTACCCTGCTCATCCCCCTGACAGTAAGAAGCAATTTAGAATGACCAATCCATCTAACCTGCACATTCTTAGAGTGTGGGAGGAAACCAGAGTACCTGGAGGAAACCCACGCAGACACAGGGAGAATGTGCCAACTCCACACAGACAGTCACCTGAGGCCGGATTTGAACCTGGATCCTTGGCGCAGTGAGGCAGCAGTGCTAAACACTGTGCCATCATGCTACAGCAAAAGACAAGTTTCACCAATAATACTCTTGCACGTTTCCATACAATGCTTTGGTGAGAAGATAAAAGCAAACATTATCAGCTCAGTTCTATAAAAACCACTTTCATGGAAGATGCAAGGATGGAAACTGCTGTTCCCTGCACCTTTTAGGGCTGATCGTCTGGAAGGTCACATGATCCGGACTGGCCCGTTGGGAATTAGATTCACTCCAGTTTGTCTGGGCTTGTCCCAGCAGTTAGATCCTGTAGTATGACTGTAAGCTTCAAATCTGCACTGCATTGTACATTATTGTTATGTTAATAAATGTTCTTAGTTTGTTAATAACTGGTGGAGCCAGTTCAGCAACAAAGTAAAAAGCAGCAAATGTTCTTGCAATATCGTCAGCGTAGAACCTGGTCCAATCCAAGTCAATCTTGCAAAGTGAAAAAGAGCTGCAAAGGTGCCTAGTGTTTGGAAGGGTGGATCCCTTCCACTTCTTTGCTGGGGATTGGCTACAGTGTGTGGAGCATTTAGAATATTTTTTCAGTTCCAATGGAATTGAGGAGAAGGGAACGAGAAAGACATTATTACTTAGTGCAAACCTATAATTTATACTGTAGTTTACATAAGAACATAAAAAATAAGAGCAGGAGTGGGCCATATAGCCTCTCAAGCCTGCCCCGCCATTCAATAAGATCATGGCTGATCTGAAGTCGATCAGTTCCACTTTCCCGCTTTCTCCCCATAACCCTTAATTCCCTTGTCTATCAGAAATCCCCAACTGTTCCAATGCAAGATCCTTTACAGAAATTGTACAGTGTGTAAAAGGGCACTACCATCCCAGCCCTCCCTGATTTTACAAAGATTTAATTCAATGTGGAACACCCCAAGAGAGCACAGAATTAGGATCTATGGAATCCCTAGAGTACAGGAGGACGCTATTCAGCCCATTGAGTCTGCACTGACATTGCACTATCAACAATATCATTTGTTGCATATAAAACTAACTGGAAGAAAACGTGGAAGATCTGATTAGTAAATTTGTGGATGGCAGGAAGATTGGTGGAGTTTCTGATAGTGCTGGGGATTGTCAGAGGATACAACAGGATATAGATGGAATGGAGACTTGGGCATAGAAATGCAAATGGAGTTTAAATCTAGACAAATGCTAGGTGATGCATTTTGGAGGACTTTTGAAGGAGGTTTGAATTATACTGTAATTTACAGAACCCATAGGAACATTAACAGACTGAGGGATCTGGGCATGTAGGGCCACAGCTCCCTAAAAGCGGCCAAGGTGATTAAGAAGGCATACGGCATGTTTGCCATCATCAGCTAGACTGCATTTGGAGTATTGCATGCGGTCTGGTCACCACACTACTAAAAGGATGTAGAAGCTTTGGAGAGAGTGTGTAGAAGATTCACCAGGATGTTGCCTGGTCTCGAAGGTATTAGAAATGAGGAAACATTGAATAAACTCGGATTGTTTTCAACTGGAAAAATGGAGGCTGAGGGGAAAGCTGATAGGGACCACCAAATTAAGAAGGCACAGATAGGGTGGATAGTCAGAGGCTTTTTCCCAGCATGGAAGTGTCAATTATAAGGGGACACAGTTTCAAAGTGAAAGAGGAAATGTTTAAGGGAGATGTGCGGGGAAAGTTTTTGGTGCAGAGTGTAATGGATGCCTGGAACATGCTGCTAGAGGAGATGGTAGAAACAGATACATTAGCAACATTTAAAAGGCATCAGGATGGGTAAATGAACAGTGATGAAATAGAGGCAGAAGGTTTTTTTTTAGTTTTGTTAGGGTACCATCATGAGCATGGGCTTGGAGGGCTGAAGGACCTGCTCCTTTGCTATACTTTTCTTTGTTCTTTCTACAACAAGAATTAGGAAAATTGCAGAATGTTATGACTTTAGGACAACATTGAATGAGATGCTAAGGGATAGATTGGTTTGTCGAGTAAATGACAATACAGAGAATGTTGCTGGCAGGCTTTGGGGAGTCAGGAGGTGAATTACTCACCACAAGATTCCCAGCCCTTGACCTGTTCTGACAGCCACAGTATTAATATGCTGATATATTTCATTTTTCAGAATCCAGGCAGTTACTGCTGGATTCTGAAAAAAGCAAGAGGTGCCTCCCTTGCTATTTGGGACCTGCTAGGAGAAATAAGTCCCTTCCTGTTTCTCTTTCCAGAGGTGTTGTGGAGGTTCAAGGACCAGCAGGCTAAGTACAAACATGTAAACTTGTGTGTCACTACTGATTTTGAAGAGGAGATTAATTCTATAAGAGGAATATTGCATAAATTGGAACTAATAGAGATAGTTGGAGTATTGTGTGCAGTTCTGGTCGCCTCACTATAGGGAGGATGTGGCAGCTATTGAGAGGCTGCAGAGGAGATTTACAAGGATGTTGCCTGGATTGGGGGGCAGGCCTTATGAAGATAGGTTGAGAGAGCTAGCTCTCTTCTCCCTGGAGAGACGAAGGTTGAGAAGCGACCTGATAGAGGTTTATAAGATGTTGAGAGGAATAGATAGGGTGGATTCTCAGAGGCTATTTCCCAGGGCTGAAATGGTCGCTACAAGAGGACACAAATTTAAGGTGCTGGGGGGCAAGTACACAGGAGATGTTAGAGGTAAGTTTTCACTCAGAGGTTGGTGAGTGAATGGAATCGGTTGCCATCAGTGGCGGTAGAGGCGAACTCGCTGGGGTCTTTTAAGAGACTTCTGGATGAGTACATGGGATTTAATGGGATTGGGAGTTACAGATAGTTCTATGGCCTGGTAAGTATAGATATGATCGGCACAACTTGTGGGTCGAAGGGCCTGTTTGTGCTGTAGTTCTATGTTCTACAGTTAACAGTTAAGAATTGTATCTTATCATGGTTAAGAATTTCAATCGGTAAAAGTTAAGCTAATTCATTTGTTATAGTCAAATTGTATTGTTAAAAAAAGTTTGTCATAGAGAAATAGAAATTTATAGCATGGAAACAGGCCCTTCAGCCCAACTTGCTATGCAGCCCCTTTTTTTAACCACTAAGCTAGTCCCAGTTGCCTACATTTAGCCTTATCACTCTATACCCATCTTACCCATGTCCGAACGCTTTTTAAAAGACAAAATTATATCCACATCTACTACTACCTCTGGCAGCTTGTTCCAAACACTCACCATCCTGTATGTGAAAAAATTGTCTCTCTGGACACTTTCGTATCTCTCCCCTCTCACTTTAAACCTATGCCCTCTAATTTTAGATTTCCATAACTTTGGGAAAAGATATTGAATATCCAGCTATCTATGCCCCTCATTATTTTATAGACTTCTATAAGATCATAGCTACACTTCTTACGCTGCAGGAAAAAAGTCTCAATCTATCCAGCCTCTCCTTATAATTCAAGCCATCAAATTCCGGTAGCATCCGAGTAAATCTTTTCTGCACTCTTTCTAGTTTAATAATATACTTTCTATAATAGGGTGACCAGAACTGTCACAGTATTCCAAGTGCGGCCTTACCAATTTCTCATTCAACTTCAACAAGATGTCCCAACTCTTGTATCCAATGTTCTGACAATGAAACCAAATATACCGAATGCCTTCTTCACTTCTCTGTACATTTGTGACTTCACATTCAAGGAGTGTGAATCTGTACCCCTAGATCTCTTTGTTCTATAGCTCTCCCCAATACCCTACCATTAATTGAGTAAATCTCGCTCTGGTTCGATCTATCTTGCATTTACATAAATTAAACTCATCTGCCATTCGTCAGCCCATTGACCCAAATGATCAAGATCCTATTGCAATCCAAGATAACCTTCTTCACTGTCCACAATAAATCCCATAAATCTTGGTGTCATCTGTAAACCTAACCATGCCTACTATATTCTCATCCAAATCATTAATATAAATGGCAAATAACAATGGACCCAGCAGGAGAATCACAACTGGAATGAAACATCTTATCCTCACATTAATGCCAAAATAGAAAAAGTGTCGGCACTAGACAAGCTTCATAACTTACTTTGGGGTTTCTGATCCGTACCCTAATATATGTGCTATATGGCCGCACCCTTCTCTGGCTCAGGTTTTATACCCACCACTCTGTGTCAGCACCTCATATACTGCACCTGATGGATGCTGAATTGGCACTTTGCAGGTTGCAACTTTAAACTCACTTTGTTTAGGACACAATAAGGACCCTCATCATGTTCAGATACAGTACAATCCCAGACCAGAGTGTCAGCAATTCTGTTTTCACACAGCAATTCTGTAAAGAGCTGATCCACACAGCGTTGAGAAACTGCACTGTCAATACAGATATTATACAGCATTCAGAAAAAATGGTATCCACTTATTGGGGACATGAGTGTAGTCAATCTTGAGGATGCCAGATCCAGTGGCATTTGCCAAAATCCACATTGGACACACTAAATACTCCTGCTTGCACTGTGTCTGAGATGAATCCAAAGATCTGCAGGTTAGGTTGATTGGCCATGCTAAAATTGCCTCTTAGTGTCCTGAGTTGCGTAGGTCAGAGGGATTAGCAGGTAAATATGTAGGGATATGGGGATAGGGCCTGTATGGGAATGTGGTTAGTGCAGACTTAATGAGCTCAATGGCCTCTTTCTGCACTGTAGGGTTTCTATGAGTTTATGATTCTATGACCTTTCCACTATCTGCATGGGGTAATATGGCCTGAGTGGTGCTTTCTGTGAATGTACTGAATCATTATATATTGTAATCGTGCCCTCCTTTTTCTCCGCAGCTACCACTGCCAAAACCCATTTCGTGACCTCTTGCACTGCTGTAATTACTCCCATTTCTGTCATTTGTTTCATCGCAATCGGTACCCTTGTTGGTGCTCATATTGTCCATGTAACCAAGTCATCTGATCTTGTACAGTATAAAACAGTCAGAAATGTCAAACAGGCAGCTTGCTGACTGTTTGACAGTCAGAAATGTCACTGTACCTTGTCACCTCCAGGGCTTGGAGATACAGTGTGGAATTCAGAGCCCAGTGCTGCAGTTGGTGTAGAGTGTCCCCTATGCTGCACATACTTCAGTTTCCCTCCTAAACCATGCCCTTTCCCGCCAGAATTCTCTGTTCAACCTCTTGGACTATTCATTTAAAATGCACATTTCTAAAGCAGCCTGTAGAGTCAGCTCCTTCTGTCTCCATCACTGTTTTGGGAGTATGTTGTTTTCTGTGTCCTTCCCCAACCGATTGCCAGTGAATTTGTCAGTAAATGCTACCAAGTGCACATTTCTACATTAAAACCTTTATCGTGTCCACGTAGGACTGGATTGATTTAAACGGTCTCTGATTAGTAGAATGTAATATATAGCAGTCTAATATTGTATTTTTAAGGGGGAATTTCTGTAGAATAATTGCAGGGCCCTCTTTATGTTCTTCTGAATCAAATTTAAATTGCTGTGCGACTTGCTAAGTTCTACAGAGTATAGGTTTGTAGCTTTTTGGTTTTTTTTCAGACAGCTGTGCATCACAGGAGATGAGCTATTCCTGCTGGAATCAGTCCCAGTTGCCCATCATGTTCTCATCAAAGACAAGTGGGTCAATGTTTCCGGATCCCTGAGCTACGTTGCCAGCCTGATGCTCTGTCGTTCTGCCTGGTCCTTTGAATTAACGACAGTACAAGAGGCTTTTAACAAATGGGAGATGTATTAACTAAACATACAAATTCTTACTGGCACACCCAATCTGCCTGGGGTCCCAGATAATCTCTCCCAGCTCTACCCCATGACAGCCCATGTGACTGCATCATCACATATTCACATTTTAACCCAGTCTACAGTTTATATTCCAAGCAATACAATAAACAATAGGGGTGTAATATTGAAAAGAGCGCGAGGCCTCCCAGGTCGGGCTGATGGGCTTGATGTTCTCTAACAGAAAGATAAGAGAGGTCTGAAACCTGTGATGAATGGAGTGTGGATAAATTTCAAAAATTAAACAAAATAGCAAAACAACTCAAAGTTGCAAATCTGTAAAAACTAAGAAAATTTGGGAATGCCAGCAGATCAGAAAACATTTTAAGAGAGAATAAAATAACCATTGCGCCAATGTCTTATTTCACAGCATCTCAGAACAGAAATGATACCTATTCCCTATATTGGTGGAAAGAGAAAAGTCGGAATAACTATTTGTCTGTCTGGTCTTGCTGATGGTTTGTGTGACAGAGCGGTTACCTGTCTATTTTTATGCAGTGATAGCAGAGGAAGATATTTGTTTAAGCCCAATTTTGCCAATCACTGAGATAATTGCTGACCTCACCCCATACATTTACCTTTGCTCGAAGCCTGTAACAGTCTTAGCTCAGATACAGAAGGTTGTGAGTACAAGTTTCTCTCTAAGCTGATCCTGCGTTCAATACTGAGAAAACATCTTTTTAAAAGATAACATTAAACTCTCTCTAGATCTCATGACATCTCCTGAAAAGCAGGGGAACTGTCTGGGCTAAAACTTATCTCCTGTTCAACATCACTAATAAAAAAGACAGATTTCCTACTTTTATCTCAATGCTTTTTGTGGGGTCGATGTCATAGCCACCACCCCATGGCAATAGTGAATCATAGAATCCTATAATGCAGAAGAAGCCATTCAGCCCATCAACTACAATCCCATCTAGGCCCTATCCCTATAATCCCACACATTTACTCTAGCTAGTCCCCTGACACTTAGGAAGCAATTTAGCATGGCCAATCTACCTAACCTGGACTGTGGGAAGAAAGCAGAACGCCCAGAGGAAACCCACACAGACACAGGGAGAATATGCACACAGACAGTGACCCAAGCTGGGTATCGAACCTAGATCCCCGGCACTGTGAGGCAGCAGAGCTAACCACTGTGCCACTGTGCCACTGTGGCTACATTTAAGCACACTTCATTGGTTTTTAACATGTTTTGAGATTTCTTGAGGCTGTTAAATGGGATTCTTGTATGTGTATTTCCTTTTTTTTACATGCATTGATAGAGACTGCAATCTTTTGTTAAGTATTTGATAAATAAACAGCAAGGTTCATCAAATATTTTCCAGTGAACACAGCGGTGACTTTTAGCAAAGCAGTAATATTGATGCTGCCTCACTGATGTGAATAACATTTAAAACGTCATGTACAGTGCAATCAGGCAGTATACACGCTAGCTCGTGTTTATTATGAAAGATTTTAAATGTTGGTGGATTTCTGCCAGTACTCAGATAGAATTTGATAATTAATTACTTGGACATATATATTCAAAATATCAAGTCACAAAGAGTAAGTCTAAGTAGGTCAAAAACAGGGGAGAGTTTGAGGACAAACCTTTTTACCCTGAGAGTGGTGGCGGTGGAATGCGCTGCCTGGGATATGGAGGTGGGATGCCTCACATACTTTAAAAAGTACCCCCGGATGAGTACTTGGCACATCATAACATTCAAGGCCAAGGGCTAAATGGTGGCAAGTGGGATTAGATAGGCAGGTCAGGACCTTTCGTACATTGGTGCAGAACTGATGGGCCGAAGGGCCTCTTCTGCACTGTAGTAATCTGTGATTCTGAAACAGTGACATATTTAATAAGCGAATAAGACTGTGGCAGTTACTGTAGATCATAGTGTGTGGTCAACTGGCTTAAAAATCAACTCCATTTTCTCAGCAACAAAATTCATGTTTAGGTCTCAAGAGACCATCAACCATTATCCACATAAGGGATTTTTCATGCTTCAAAGATTGACCTAAACACTGTGATCTACGGTACTCCCAACATGGCAGCTGTCATATGTTTGAATGTTGACATATGAGCAAGAGATAAGAGACAATAAACCAGTTAGTCAGTTTTTGCTTCCAACAGTTGTGAAGATTCACCAACAAAAGTCTCATTTATTTTATACTTTTCCCAAGGGCTTTGAGATCTGAGAGATGTTCCAAGCTTCGAACACTACCATATAGTTAATTCAAAGTTAAACTTTGGTCCATGATGTCTGGATATGGTGCCTAACTCTGTGCTACAGCTGATAGTTGATGCAGGGTTTAACAGTGTTCAGCAGAGAATCCAGGGGGTAGCACTGCACTATAGCTGAACCACACACCAGGATATTGCATGGTTGCTGAATGAATGAGTTTGATACTGCACTATAACTGATGAATGACATGAGCTGTGTGGCTGATTTATATTTCAGGGTCTAACAGTGCTTTATATCTAATAGACATGAAGCTTCAATACAATTGTGTCTTGTATCTGATTATATTTCACTGTCAGTACGGAGTCTGCATGTTGTCCCCATGTCTGCGTGGGTTTCCTCTGGGTGCTTCAGTTTCCTCCCACAGTTCGAAAGACATGCTGGTTAGGTACATTGGCCGTGCTAAATTCCCCCTTAGTGTACTCGAACAGGTGCTGAGTGTAGAGACCAGGGGATTTTCACAGTAACTTCACAGCACTGTTAATGTAAGCCTACTTGTGACACTAATAAAGAAACTTTAACTTTTCATATCTCCAAAGACTATCCAGTACCTGCTGCTCTTCTTTCATCATGGAGTCTAAGACCAGTTGCTATTACTTTGTACATCTGGAAGGCACTTTGGAAATGGTCATCTCTGCCTCCAATTAGGATGTAATATAATCACGTTTGCTACATGTAACTGGGGTCAATGCTGCTTGATGTCTTTGGCACATCTTCAAGTTACAGTATCTGGAGTTTTTGATTGTTTCCAACTTAACGTAAACACATCCTATAAAGATCTTAAAATCCACATAAAAAATCATCACTAAAACACAATTTATAATGAATGCCTTTCTTAGGCCTGTTTAAACATTTGCAAATTTTCACATATTTCATTTCTGTTCCGTGTGCAGAGGGAACACACATCGATTGTCGCACACTGAAAGATTAAAGAGACAAGTATTTTGCAGAAATAGATGTTCAGAACTAACAAGTTGCTAAAAGATCATTTGAGGGTTTAAAAATATTCACTGATATTCTACAGAAAAGGAACCACCAATTTCGGAAAAGTCACTGCTGTTTGAGTATGGATTACAGTGCTGCTACTGCTTAGTTTCCTCAAAGAATTCAATGGGATTAGTGCTTGAAATATAAACAGAACATGCTAGAACATGTTAGACAGCATCTGCAGAGAGAGAAACAGAGAGAGCGATTCTCCCAAAGGTGCTGAATTGGTGGGAAAACTGTCCTAGATCACTGGTGTTTTTTCAGTGGAGATTCAGACTGAATCTCTGCACGCGGTGCACTGCAGAGGTCACAATCGGAAATCTCAATAAAAACCCAGGCGGCGGCACGGGGGCTATTTGTGTCAGAGTTGGAAAGTTCCAGAACTCTGTGCATGCACAATGGCCCCAATCTGTCAGTTTCCCCATTTGTTGGCCAGCTCGATCATTCGCCATCCTGGGATCCCTGCAGTGCTGCCCCTTTAACCCGCGCATCCAATCCCCACGTCTTGATCATGACCCTGACAACAATTCCTTCGCCAGCCCTGACTCCCTCTGTCCCAGAAAGTTCCGATGTCCAAGCCTCCCATTCCTTCACCCCATCAGGACTCCTCCCTCCCCTCCAGGGCCTGGACACTTTGTCTCTTGGACAGTGCCAGGATGCCCATGCCTAGGGGGTACCACCCCACACCTGACCCCGTGAGGACCCCAATTGCCTCCCTTCATTCTGGCAAGTTCTCCCACTATTTCCCCGAACATGGAGAGCTAGTCTGAGCCCCACTGGAATGAAGTACTCCTGGCAGGGTGGGAGATTCAATTGGGACCAGAAAGATCCCGATAATGAACTAATACACATATTTAAAACATATTAAAAAAAGATTCAAATTACTTACCTGCCTTCCCGCCAATTTCCAGTGCAGTCTGACTGGCGAC
This sequence comes from Sphyrna mokarran, assembly GCA_024679065.1. NCBI lineage: Eukaryota > Metazoa > Chordata > Chondrichthyes > Carcharhiniformes > Carcharhinidae > Sphyrna > Sphyrna mokarran. The sequence goes on from JAGIQG010000024.1 coordinate 3,503,359, forward strand.
TGTTTGCCAGCTCTGAGAGATCCGTATGTGATCCCTGTGCGTGTGCAAATCCCTGTTCAAGGTCAGAGACGCGCATCTTCCATCATGACCAAACACAAAAGTTGTGGGTCGCAATGAAGTATCGCGGCCAGAGTTTCAGGTCAGTGGTTTTTCATCAGGACTGGGAAAGGTTAGCAATCTAATAGGTTCTGAAAAAAGGGGGAAGGCAACAAGGATAAAAGGAAGGTCTGTGATAAGATGGGAGACAGCAAAGATTGAAGACAGGTAAGTTGGTCCAATAGGATCAAAGGAAATGGTATTGGAGCAAGAAAGGAATCAACAAAAGGTAAGAAGTTCCAGATCAACTTATCAGGTCAGGCAGCATCTGTGAACAAAGCTAACTCTTCCAGTCCAATGAGATTCTTCTTCAGAAAGCAAAAGATGTGCATAGAGAGGGTCTCCAGCTGTTTCAAAGCAAAGTTACAAGAAAAATCAGAATAGAATCATAAAATCATACAATGCAGAAGAGGCCTTTTGGCCCATTAAGTCTGCACTGGAATGAGAGTCATGGGGTGGAGATTGCAAGGGAGGCAATGTCGACAGCAAAGTTGAAAAGATGGGGCTGGGGGGGCTTTCAGTAGCAATCCTCCATCCTCCCATGACCACTGCCTTCTCAATGCTGGAAGTCCCGATCAGGCATTGAGCAACTTTGAATGAGGAACCTCCAAGCAACCCTATGGGATTTGTTTTTTGGGATTTTCTCACAATTGACCACTTAACGGCCTCAATGGGCAATGAGGATGGGAAGGCCTTTGTATCCCAAACTGCACTGGGAAAGATGCCAAAAGGCATGAGGTTCCCCCACCCCTCCACAACACTTTCTTCTAAAATAAATGCCCCATCCCCTCACCCACTCACCCATCCTACCACCACACTCACCTCGGGAGAGGGCTTCCTATTCCACCTGCTGAATTGGTAACTTATTTGACTCTGAGACTGAGAGACTCAGGCAGCAGAATAACAAATATCCGGTGCCTGGAACTTACATCACGCTACAGAAACCAATATTGTTCAAATATTGCTAATCAAAACCTCTGGTTAAACAAAAAATCTAATTTAAATCTGAATCTGTTGATTTGTCCTGAGTGATGCTGACCTTCTGGAGTGTTGTTGTAGATTATTCCATCTCACACCTGCCTTGTGCCTTGAAGGAGTCAGAGGATGAGCTATTAACTGCGGAATCTTTAGCATCTGAGGGGAGTGGTGTCATAATGGTAATAGCACTGGATTAATAATCCACAGTAATGCTCTGGAAAACAGGGTTCAAATCCCAGCACAGATGATGAAATTTGAATTGAATAAAAATCTACCAATTAAGAATCTACTGGTGATCATGAAACCATGAATGTTGTAAAAATTCATCTGATTCTCTAGTATCATTGAGAGAAGGAAATCTGCCATCCCATTCTTGTGAAGACAAGATTTTCTGATGTAGACAATGTCATTGTGAAGAATGCTGCTTCAGACACCAAGGCTTCAATGTCCTACATACATAACAGAAGCCTTTATTAACAATTCATAACTATATGCATAAATACAGTCAAGGATACAGATATGGAGCTGACTCCATCCAAGGTCTTTAAACCAGACTATTCCTGACACTAGGTCATATAAAAATGAAATATTTTAATTTCTTGCAAAAATAGGGATGTTTTACTACGTTACAGGCCATTGGTGAGACCACATCTAGAGTAATGTGTACTGCAAAACAAAAGGGATATAACTGAGTCAGAAACAGTTCCAGGAAAGTTCACTTGACTGATTCCTGCGATGGGGATTATCTTTTGAGGAAAGGTTGGGCAGGCTGGACCTGTAACCACTGAAGTTTAGATGATTGAGAACCTATTGAAGGATGCATGATCCTTAAGGGACTTGTAAGGATGGACGCTGAAAGGAAATTAAAAACAAGAGGTCTCCTATTTAAGATAATGAGAAGAATTTCTTTCTAAGGATCATGAGTCTTTGGAACTCTTTTCCCCGGAGAGCGGTGGAGGCAGGTTCAATTAATATTGTTAAGACAGAGGCAGATAGATTCCCGATCAACAGAGAAATCAAAGGTTATTGGGGGGCAGGCTCGAAAGTGGAGTGGAGGACACAATCGAACATTTGGATCAAACATAATCTTATTGAATGGTGATGCAGGCTTGAGGAGCTGAGTGGTCTATATCTGCTTCTAATTTGTACATTCATATAATTATCTATAACCCTGTTTCCTTCAAAAGTTGTCAGCAGCTCAAATGCGTTCCCTGACAATAGTAAGTAATGGATAGTGACTGGCCATATTCCTGTGTAAATTGCACTGCACAGAGACACCTAGCAACAAATTCTGAAGGTAATAATAATAAAATAAACAAAAGAGTCAGCAGATATTTTCTCTGGCTACTGATATTTTTAGTATCTTTATTTTGTGTTTGAAATTCCTTTCCTCGTATTGTTTCATTGATAAATGGGCCTGTAATTTTCCTATCTGATTGGAAATACATTGTCAGCACAGTCGACAGAATTAGTACTGATGCCCTGACAGTTATTTTTAGAGAATTTACCTCATTCTGCTCGAGTGCAATTACTGTACTGAGGAACTGGACACTTATAAAAACACAGAGCTTACTCTTATTGTCACAGTTGGCAGCTTCTGTGGTTCTACAAGACTCATTGGTTGAATACTGTAACCATATTTGGCAGGGCGAGGAGAAAAATAATCTCCGACTTGCAGCTTTATACAATCCAAAGCCATTAATGCCTTATTACGAAAGGATTTTCAAATCCAATTTACACCATGAGTACAGTGATTTGCTCCAAATGCATTGCAATTTGGCTGCTAAAATCCACTAAATGGGTGCTAGATTAACATGAGTTCTGGCATTGAGTTCTTAGAGTCACAGAATCATAGAATTACAGTGCAGAAGAGGCCCTTCAGCCCATTGAGTTTGCATGAAAGGCTCTGGTCTGCCCACCTAATCCCATTGCGAGCACTTGACCCATTGCCTTGAATGTTACGGCGTGCTAACTACACATCCAAGTACTTTTAAAGGATGTGAGGCATCCCGCCTCCGTCACTCTCCCAGCAGCACATTCCAGACCATCACCACCCATTTATCATCGAATCCTACAGTGCAGAAGGAAGCCATTAGGCCCATCAAGGCTGCACCCACACAATCCATCCAGGCCCTATCCTCATTACCCCATAATCCCATGCATTTATTGTAGCTAATCCCTCTGATACTAAGGGACAATTTTAACACGGCCAATCCATCAACCCACACATTTTTGGAGTGTGGAAGAAAACAGGAGCACCTGGAGAAAACCCACACAGACACAGGGAAAATGTGCAAACTGTACACAGACAGTGACCCAAGCTGGGAATTGAACCTAGGTTCCTGGCGCTGTGAGGCAGCAGTGATAACCACTGTGCCATTGTGCCACTCCAGATGAGGTGTAATTAATAGACCTCCTTGTGGGCTTCATGGTTTTGTTTTATTCTTTCATGGATGCAGGCGTTGCTGGCTGGGCCAGCTTTTGTTGCCTGTCCCTAGCTGCCCTAGAACTGAGTGGCCATTTCAGAGGGCATTTAAGAGTCAACCACATTGCTGTGGCTCTCAAGTCACATGTGGGCCAAACCAGGTAAGGATGACACCTCTGTCACCCTCTGGGTAGAAAGGTTTTTCCTCAAATCCTCCCTAAAACTTCCATACCTCATTTTTAACTTGTGTTCCCTCATAGTTGACCCTTCAGCTAGTTCCTATCCACACTGTCCATGTCTCTCACAATCTTGAACACCTCAATCTTGAACCCAGGTTGCCCTTGGCAAATTTCCTCTGCACTCCCTCCAGTTTGTTCATGTCCTTCCTGTAATGTGACAACCAGAACTGCACATGGTACTCCAGCTGTGGTCTCTCCAAAGTTCTATACAACTCTGTTATGACCTCTCTGCTTCTGTAATCCATATCCCGATTGATAACGGCGAGTGTGCCATGTATCTTTTTCACAACTCTATGAACCTGTCTTTCTGCCTTCAGAGATTTATGGACAAACACACCAAGGTTCCTTTGTTCCTCAGAACTTCCCAATGTCAATTTCACAGTATACTTCCTTGTCAAATTATTTCTTCCAAAGTGTATCACCTCACACTTTTCAAGATAAATTCTACTTTTCCATCCACTTGACCATCTTTCTATATCTTTATGTAATCCAAGACACTCAACCTCACTGTTACAGTCCCCAGTGTATGGAGTGCATTTTACATTTGGGAACATTCAGACAGGCAAGCTTGAGCCTAGATGTCTGAGGATTGCTCAGATTTACACCAATAAGTAGCCAGGATGGTCCACACTACACCATCTCCATAAGCATCCAACAAGAATCTATCCTTAACTATCACTTTGCCTTGATGATTCAGTTCATAAATACGGCAGCAGCTGTCACGTGAACCCCCTTATTGTATCCAGCTCAATCTGTCTGCCACAAATGTTATCGTGTTACAAGTTACAAGTCAAAGCTGTGAGGGAATGCTCTTCACTTGCTGGGGTATGTGCATCCCCAACAAAACTCTTCACAACATCCAGGACAAAGAGCCCGCTTGATGGGCATCCCAGCACCACATGAAAAATTCATTCCCTCCATCACTGGCACACATCATCAATGCCAGCCTGGTGTACCAGCCACAAGATGCACTGCAGTTGGTCGGTTGGTTGGTTTCACAACTGTTGGACGAACTATATTAACACTCTGACATACATTTTGTGAATGCTAGTTATTTTAATGACTCCAATTGCTCAACGTTGTTGACTATTCATGTTTGCAAACTATCGGTGACAGAAAGAAATAACCAAAAACATTTCCTGTCCCAAACAAGTGTGGAAATGGGAGAAATTTGTGCTTTTTTTTGGTGACTTAAATATTGAATCATAGCTTCATAGGCAGAAAAACTTGATAAACTTATTTTCAGCCAGCAGGGGAAGTGGGCAGGGCCTAATTCACCTGATAGCAGCCAAGGATGCCATTGGTATATATGGATTTCTGCACTCCCCCAGCTATAGCCAGCCTCAGTGGCTGAAACCCAATCCACCTAACCAGCATGACTTTGGGCACTGAGAGACAATTTAGTGTGGCCAGTCGAAGTAACCCACACATCTTTGGACACGAAGGGGAAGTTTAACATGGCCAATCCACCTCCCCCCGACCCTGCTACTGAGGGGCATCGCAGCCAAACTCCTTCCCGCCAAATGCCACCCCCCCCCCCCCCCCCCCCCCCCCCCCCAATGACTGTTGCAGAGTGGCAGCATTCTCCCACCATCACTGAACAGCCTGGCTCCATCCTTTAGACGCGAACCCCTCAGGTCCCACTCCAATGGAACTGCCAGTGTGCTCAGTGAGCAGTGCCAGTGTGCCAGACTGGAACTGTCCAAGGTGCGCCCCCCTCTGCCCTGACCTCCTGGGGAGGTTTGGGAGGGCCTCAATGAATTTATGATGAGGCCATCACATCTGCTCCCTGTTGATGGGGGGACCATACATGATCCTCACTGGAGAGAACCTTCAACAGCAAAGCCGTAGGGTAAAACGAGCCCAGATGATTCCATCCTGGGCCCACTAATACTATTAAAATGAGCCTTTAAATATATTTAAATATTATAATTTCACCAGAAATCTGAAAGATTGTGCAAAACGAGAAATAGGCACAAACTTGATTTCCCGAGTCTCTCGTGATCTTACCGGCTCACCCGCTATTGGCCAGCAGGGCAGAATGGTAGGTTTGCTGCCAAGGTACTCGACAAATTCAGCGGATGGAGTCAACACTTCTTTCAAAAAGCAAAGGTGCAGCCATGATCTCAACAACCTTTCTGTGTGGAGTAAAGTCGCAAACTCTTAAAGCAGGCAATTCCTTGGAGCTACTTCCAGTGTAGCACAGAGTTCTGGTCAAATTTTCAGCAGCGTAGCACTGGTGATATGGGTTCAGCTCCAAGGAGCTTAGTGTTACAAAAACCTCTCAAAGATTGAGGGGATTAAACGATATAAACTGTTTGGTTCCTTGGTCAAGCAAGACACCAGCAATTGCTTTCTTCATCCATTTACTATCAGCATTATCCAAACAACTCAAATCAATTTCTTCTGGTTTGTTATGTTGTAAACATGCAATGTCCTCATTAAGAAGCAAATCACATGAATTTTCAATGTTTCCAGCTCACACCACTTATAGTAGCCTTCTCCACTTTTCAAACTTATTAGTTCCAGAATGATCCATTTTTCCTATTATTGTGCATCAAAATAGAAATATCATCGAGTAAATTGTGCTGAATACTTACTGATTTCAATTTATTAATATGAAGCTGGCAGTTCCTTAAATGAGATTGATTTCATGTGCATTATACTTGCCTGTGTTTACTTTAAAATAAATGATCAACTGAAACTTGCACAAAGCATTTTTAATGTATCAAATGGGCAATATTTAAAAAGAGGTTATGAGTTTCTCCAGTTGTTGGCTATATATCACGGAATTATTACAGGACAGAAGGAGGCCATTTGGCCCATTATACCTGCGCTTGCTCTCCAAACACACATCATGACTTAGAGCTATTCCTCTACCTTTTCTCCGTACCCCTGCACACTGTTTCTATTCAAATAATCATCTAATGCCTCGATTGAACCTGCCTCCATCACACTTCCAGGCAGAAAATGTTTTTCCTACGTCACATTTGCTTCTTTCGCAAATCATTTTAAATCTGTTCTTGATTCTTTTATGAGCAGAAACAGTTTCTATTATCTACTCCATCCAACTCTCTCGTGATTTTGAATATCTTTATCCAATCTCCTCTTAGCCTTCTTCTCTCCAAGGAGAACAATCCCAAACTCTTCAATCTATCCTTATAATTGAAGTTTTTCATCTCTGGAATCTTTCTTATAAGCCTCTTCTGCACTCTTTCCAATACTTGCATCCTTCTGATAGTGTGGTGCCCAGAACTGTCCACCATACTCCAGCTTTTTAGACCTATTTTGTCTGCATTGGCTCTTCAAGCAGGTATTATGACTTAATGTCATTGCTTTGCCTTTTCCCAGCACCCCTACAGATTGTTTCTATTTAAATAATCATCTAATGCCTTAATTGAACCTGCATCCACCACACTTCCCAGACAGACCATTCCAGACCCAATCAAGCATTACAGTTAAACCACTTGCATCAAATTTCAAAAGCTTGGTAATTCAAGTTTCCAAATTGTATATTCCTAACTTCTTACCCTGAAGTTTCAGACATGATGTTCACGCGCAGTTGCTGTAAGTTGCTGTTTGATTTATACTTCCATGACAGTGAGGGGTGAAGGTCACAACATTATTTATATCACAAATTCTGGGCCAATATTGGGATGTTACATTGATGCCTACACTACCTCTACTCCTTCCACTAACATCCATTATACAAAACACATGATAAAGAAGGACAGGAAAAGAATCAGCTTGTTTATCAAGCCTGTCCCATCATGACATGCTACCACCTACACTTATCAATCCAAGTTGTCTTCCACTCACTCCTTTCCCCACAGATATTTAAAGTTTCTTGGAGGAGGCCAATTGAAAGAATACATATTTTGGGGATTTCCACCACCTGTCTCTGTTAATTCTACCGAACACGAGTCTTGTTCAATTTCCTCAACTCCTACCCTCAGTAATCAAATCCACACTGGAGCATGGAACCATGTGTGATCTTTGATATTCAATATGAGTTGATTACAAAGCCTACAATCATTGCCATTAGTGCTAAAAACAGCAAGAAATGACACTTAGATAAGAGAGGAACCCAGTCTGACCAGTCGCCAGATATTAGTAGAAGCAGAATGCAATGGATACGCAGCTCCCATGATGAAAACCATTCACAATCACTTGGTATCCCGGAATTCGGTACAAACAGAAATTTCAAGACTTAGAACAGATAAAATTAGAAACATTTTCTAACGTGGATTTTTTAGTGATACCCCATCCTAACTTCAATCCTTAGAAGAAATTTTGACATTAAAAGCAATCAAAAAGATTGGATTCCATGACAATGTCAACTGTGAGAAATTGATGAACTTAAAATGCATCCTGGTTCAATTTTAACTTGTTCAAAACACACTCACTTGTGCAGAGTTAAATTTGGGCCCTCAGAGTTTGGTTGACCTATTTTAACTATTCAGTATTGGCTAATAAACCATCATGGATCAAAACTCTCCTATTCTCAGTCAGTTTACACAGGCTTTTGTTTCAGTTACTTGGGATCAATGCCATCTTCAGGTGACCCTAGCAGTGACTCAGAAACAACAGCATTTTTGGAGCAAAGTTACAAAGAACAAAGAACAAAACAGCACGGGAAACAGGCCCTTTGGCCCAATAAGCCCGCGCTGCCACCCCGATGTTCCCACCTCTACCCTTGATCCTTGTCTATGTTTATAGATCTATGGATTAAAAACCAAATTTGTGACAATTTAGGGAGAATTTGTTTTGCCAATTAGCCTAAGAGCACATCTTTGGGATGTGGGAGGAAACCGGAGTACCCGGAGAAAACCCACGCAAGCACGGGGAGAATGCGCAAACTCCCACAGACACAGGCCCAAATCCATGTATCTGCACAGCACAGCGATAGTCACTGAGCTGTCGTGTTGCCCATCAAATGGTCCAGGTCAAGCGTACACTAACGACGTGAAGCACTAGGATACTCTCAAAAAAATCCAAGAGCAGCCCTCTCACGACCCATCGCGTGTATGCCCTTGTTAGACAACAAGGTGGACCAAAGCACCTGTAGGATAAAAACAAGTACATCAATATCATCATCTATTTACACACTTCCCAGGGACTCCCAAGGCTCATGATCCCTATTTTAAATCAGTTTTCTATACCCCTCCATTCCCATTCTCTTCATGTGCTCATCTAAGTGTTTCTTAAATAACTCCAGAGTACCTGCCTCCACCACTTTACTTGGCAGCACATTCCAGACCTCTACCACCCTCTGTGTGAAAAAACTCCCTCTAGCATCCAAATTATACCTTACCCCCCTCACCCTAAGCCCGTGACCCTTCATACTATTCAAGTCCATCCTAGGAAAAAGCTTAACCCTGTTTACTCCATCTATACCCCTCATAATCTTGTATACCTCTATTAGATCTCCTCTAAGTCTACGTCTTTCTAATGAAAACAGTCCCAATTTGCCTAACCTCTCCTCGTAACTCAGACCTTCCATACCAGGCAGCATCCTGGTAAACCTCCTCTGCACTTTGTCCAGAGTCTCCACGTCCTTCCGGTAGTAAGGTGACCAGAACTGGACGCAGTATTCCAAGTGAGGTCTAACCAACGTTTTATACAACTGCAAGATTAAAGGCCAGCTCTTGTACTCTATATCCTTTCCTATAAAGGCTAACATACCATATGCTTTCTTCACAACCTTCTCCAATTGCTCTGCCACCTTCAGAGACTTGTGCATCTGCACCCCCAGTCCCTCTGTGTTTCTATACTCTTAATAGGTCTACCCTTTATCATATACCCTTTAGCAAAATGAGCTCTGCACGGACCTTTCTGCTGCTCAGATCCCAGGTACCAGCTCATTGTGAATGGTTTTCATCATGGAAGTTGCATGTCCATTGCATTCTGCTTCTACTGATATCTGGGATAAGAATGAACAATGTACATACTGAAACCGAGAAATAAAGGGTGTCCTTTGCTGGATAGGTATCAATATCATGGACTGTGAAAGCAACAGTTATTATTATTGGGACTGACACAATATCGTTCCTGGCAGCATGAAATTATGGATTATACTTTGGCTCCTCACCAGATACAGCAACCTCTGATCTTAGTGCAACATAGAATCGGCCACATTGTAAACAGAACATTAAAACTGTAATGTGTAAGGGCAATATGAAAAATTCAAATTACTCCCTGCTACTTTACTATCTGGAGATTAAATTAACCAACAACAACTTGCATTTATGTAGCTCCTTTAACACAGTAAAACACTCCAGGATGTTTTAAGGAGCATTATGAAACAACAGGGCCCTTCTATTTGGAAGAATGTCTAAACTCTTGAAAATATTTAATAACTCAAAAGAAACTCCACACAATTCCCTTAAGTGGCATTGATACCAATGAGCCATTTCATTGATCTTCTATCCAACATTTAAGAATTCCCATTGCAAATTACTCTCAAAGATATATCACTTAATGTATTGGAGTTTCTTATTACAGAACTGCTAATGATGACAAATGATTTCAGATGAACTATATTACAAAACACATCCTTGTCACCAATTACCATGAAATCCTTAGCACCATTTTTCTTTTCAAATTTCCACTGAGATTTGATCTTAACAGATAAGAAGTATTGCCTCCAATAAGAAACAGATTATAAAAGAATATCTCTGCTTCATTGCCAATACCTACTGCGATAGTAGAAAGATATTTCATGAGAGCTAGTGTCAAATTATTAATATCTGGTCATTAGCAAGTCGTGAAGCGGTTGGAGAAATGAATTTAGACTAGACTCGTCGCATGAAACTGCAATATTATTTTGGAATTCAGTTTCTATGTAAATGATGGTGAAAGCATTACAAAGCTAGCCTGTAGTGGCATTGGATTGGGTGAACAGAGGGAGGATCATCTATTTGGGTATCACTGGCTGGGCCAACATTCTTACTGCCCATCCCTAATTGCCCTTCAGAAGGTGGTGGTGAGCTGCCTTCTTAAAGCATTACAGTCCTTTTAAAATGCTTATTTCGTTAATGTAAGTCTGCAAGACCATGGGAAGCATGGGACCAAAATGGGCCATTCAATCGAGCCTGCACAGTCCTTGCACAGTCCATATATATTCCACCTGTCATCAAGTGATAGAGGAGTTCTCAAGGATAGTCACATTTTCATACCACTTTAAATAACTCGGAGATTTTGAACAAATCACTAACATAAATAGTAAATACTTCCCCATGGCCCACAGATTTCACAGAAGGCAATATCAAGTCAGCCAAGGATGCAGTTTTCCATGTTTGTTGGAAACAACTCATTTCTGATCATATGAAAAGCACTTGTGGGACACAACGATGATCCAAGGACATGATCAATACAATATAAACACGAATCTTTGTTTCCTATGTCTATCTCTTTAATTATATAAGCCCCAAATGTACCATTGTGTTGGCCAATGAGTTATGTTTTCTTTTATAGTTATAATTATTAGACATAAATCAGACAGGATTGGTGCTGAACAAGTACCTCGATCAGACTGTCAGCTGGAGAACTGTCCCTGGTCTTGTCTCAAAGAAACCATTTAAACCATTAGGCAGTATTGAGAGAATCCATGAGTCTGATTATGATGATCAGGAGCACGTGGTAGAAGGCAAGAGAAATAGACTTTATATTCTTGAGTGAGGTGACTCAAAGATGACTTTAGGGGCATATAGAATAATGAAAAATATGGAACAGGTAAATCTGGAACATTATTTCCTTCAATTAGTTAACAAGTTAGCTAGTTTCTTATTTGAAGTTAAGTTGCTTGACCCTGAGTTCTGGAAAATCCTCCCTAAACTTCTCCACTTCTCTCTCCTTTAAACTGAAGCTTTTGGCTATTTGCCTTATTATTGTTGTATGTGGCTTGGTGTCATATTCTGTTTCATAATGCTCCAGTGAAGTGTCTTGGGACGTTTCACTCTTTAATTATGCCTTATAAACACAAGTTGGTGTCGATTTTGCAAACCATGACTGCAAGAAAATTTAGTACCAATGACAGCTTGGTCATCAACGTTATCGAACCTTGCAGCACATAGAAGACCATTCAACCCTGCATGTCTGTACTTGCTTTTTAAGAGATAAATCCACTACATCTCAGTAATAAATTCTTTTCTCAAATGCATTTACAGATGAGCATGGAGCTGATTCAGCATAGAATCATCAAATCATAGAATCCCTGCAGTGCAGAGGCTATTTGATCCATTGAGCCTACACTGACAACAGTCCCACCCAGATCCTAACCCCATATATTAACTCTGCCAATCCCTCTGACATTCAGGAGCAATTGAGCTTGGCAAATCCACCAAACCCAAACATCTTTAGACATCTTTGGGAATGCAGATGTTCTCTCTAAAATCTTGCACATCAGGAATTGATTGTGCCACTGGCTCTATATTCATGTTTACCGAGGGGCTATGGAACAGACTGAGAGACAAACAGCATGTGAGCTGTGGGTTTTTGTGAGTTATTGATTATTTAAGATATGAGAATGATTGAAGTTACATAGTGTTAAAAAAAAATTATTTTTAGATGTGTTTATGATTCCAGGATTGAAAAAGCAGAAATAAAGACTTTTATACAATAACTTTCACAATCATTGGATGTCATAATGCACGTTACAGCCAATGAAGCACTTTTTAAATATAATGCACTGTGGGAAATGCAGCAGTCAGTTCATATAGAACAATGTGACAATGACTAATGTATGGCTAATGGACAGGAAAATAGTTCATTTATGGGGAGGAGTTTGGGGAGAGTGGAATTAAACATTAGCTGGAATAAACCATTCGGTCAAATCTGCTCCACCAGTTGATGAGACTATGGCTGAAGTGGTTGTGGTCTCAACTCCAATTCCCTGTCTGCCCCGTGGCCGGAACAATGCAGCTGCTCACACCGGCAGGATTTTCCTGTCCCTCCAACAGTGTACATACCCCAACTACAGGTTTCTCGGTGGTGAGGGGTGCAGTCAATGGGAAACCCTGTTAACAGTGGTGAGACCAATGTCAGGCCTCCTCTGTTGCTATGAATCATGTGGTAGGTTGTGCAGAAATCCTGCTTTCCGAGTATATCAAAAATCTGTCTGTAATAAATTTTGACCCTGTCTCCACTGTTTTCTGGAGGATAGAATCCCATCGACACACTGAGAGAAACGGATTCACTTCATCACTGCCTTCAAAGGAAGACATCCTATTTTTAAACTGCATCCCATCGTTCTGATCTCCCCCACAAGAGGGAATATCTTTCTGGTATCGAGCCTAACAAACCCCCTCAGGATCTTTCACGTTTCAATAAGATTGCCTCGCATTCTTTTAATGGAATGGTTTAGACCCAACCTTTCCTTGTAAAATAAGCCCATCATCCCAGGAATAAATCGAATGAATCTTTGCTGAGCTGCTCCGAACACAATTATATCCTTTTTCAAATAGAATCACAGAAACCCTACAGTGCTGAAAGAGGCCATTGGGCCCATCAAGCCCATGCCAACCACAATGCCACCCAGGCCCCACCCCCATATCCCTACATATTTATCCACTAGTCCCTTTAACCTACACATCTCAGGATATTAAGGGACAATTTTAGCACAGCCAATCAACCTAACCTGCACATCTTTGTTCTGTGGGAGGAAACTGGAGCACCTGGAAGAAACCCATGCAAACATGAGAAGAATGTGCAAACTCCACGCAGCCAGTAACCCAAGCCAGGAATCGAACCCAGGTCCAAAATGCAGCCCAAGGGCTAAGTGGGATCATCAGTGCCAGCTACGTAGCCCTGGCAACCAGTTTTTAAATAGGTAAGCTTGAATGGAAAAATCTGCATGGAGCTCCTCCTCCAATCACAGGTCACTTCTTTCCAATGCTTGCTCCTGATAGGCTGACCAGTGAGCAAATGTAGGAGAGAAGCGATCTATGATTGGTGGAGCAGTGAATACTAGTGATGGTGAGCTCAGGGTCTGGGGAGGGGATATGTCAGGATACTGGACCCAGGGACCAGAGATAGTGGGAGCTTGAGCGATCTGGAGGGGGGAGGGTGCGAGTAGGCTAGAGGGGATATAGGGGGACTGGAATAGAGTGTAGGGGGGCTGAAGCAGTTCATGGATGGGATGGAGCAGGGACCAGTTGAGGTGGGGCATGAGGCAGCATCTAAGTAAATTCCCCATAGATCTATAAACATAGACAGGGATCGCGGGTAGAGGTGGGAACATCGGGGTGGCGGCACGGGCTTGTTGGGCCGAAGGGCCTGTTTCCTGTGCTGTTTTGTTCTTTGTTCTTCTTTGTTCTTTGTAAATGAATGGCTGGAGACTGTGAGACAGTATAAGGGGGGTGGGAGAGTGTAAGGGGTACTGATCCTTTTATGCTTTAATATGCTGGTATGTTTCATTTGGTCAGCAATTTGTTTCTTATCACATTCCAATTTTTTCAAATTCATGTTTAATGTGCTAAATGTGTTTTTGAAATTGAGTGGGAAAAGTTTTGAAATGTGGCCCTTTTGCAAAAAAGTTGGATAAACCTGAAATAAAGGTTTGGAAACTGTGTAGACTAGAGAGAGAGAGATACATTGCAGTTTGGAAAGTTATCCCAATTATTGTCTTATTTATTGCAGTTAACACCCGTGTGGGTGAGAAATCCTTCTACGTGTGTGTGTGTCTAAACCATTAGCCTTTGGTTCCATGTGACTGAATATCATGTGTTTTGTTATTTCTGATGATTAACGTATTTTAAAAACTGTAAAACTCACAATTTTTTATTCTGAAGGATTGCAGAACAGTATTTGAATTTTTTTTTGTAGATGGTTGCAATTTCCTGTGTGGTTTGTTTGAGATGTAGAGTGGAAGTAGGGTGAAGTTCGGGATGTTATGAAGCCTGCAATCTCCATCTGCAGGAGGAGCAGCACACACTCCGAATCCAGAAAGCGCAATTCGCGCTGGCTGGTTTCGGAATTTTACCAGCCCCCCTCCTCAGCAGAGCAACATGAACCACACCTCAGGACCCAGGAAGCTCATTTCAATACATTAACTTGGCTGTAGTGAACACTTTCTCTGGGATACTCCCCCCCCCTCCCCCCACCATCACCGGGTATTCAGCTGGCACTGCTGTGACTTGCATTGGCACTATTAACTGCGGGTTCATCCAAACATGAACCTTTTGTGGGGATCTCCTCAGAGGGATAAAGCCCCAAGGAGAGAGACCTGACCAGGCAGTGCCTGGCACTGTCCTTGGCACAGGTTAGTTCTCCAAGTCTGCATCATGCCCTTGCCAACATGGCAGTGCCAACTTGTGCCAAGGACCGCTCCCCAGAGGGAGCCTCATGGGGGAGAGGAGGGTTTCATTCAGACTTGATTATGGCCCAGGAACAGACAGAGAGAAATTAGGGAATGCTGGTAATGGTCACTGGGGAGGGGAGGGTGGTTGCTGATGATTGTGGAGAAGGGGCCGATGATCAGGGAGGGGAGGGAAGGGGCCTGGAGGTGCAATGAGCAGGGGAAAGGGGAAGAAAAGAAATGGCCAACTCCAATTGGAGGTGGGAAGGAAAGCTGCTGAGACCTCCATGGTGGACTTGGGGAGTGAGGTTTATCCATGATCTTAATGGGGAGGCCTTTAAAGGTGGTAGTAGATCTCGGTGCAGCTGGGTTTTGTTGGCATGTTGAATCTTACCCCCATCCAGTGCGAAACACACCCCCTTTTATTTTGGTAGTGTTGTAAAAATCTGGAGAGAAAACTAACTGATTTCTGGGGGGTGGGGGGGGGGGGGGGGGGGGGGGGGGGCAGTGACACAATTTTTTTGCTGGAAATAACACTGTGACATGGTTTGGAAAGACCTTGCCCTGCTCACCCTATCCCTGGTGTTTCCTGTTTTTACTGAAATGTTGGCAGGTGGTGGGGCGGGGATGGGTGACAGTGAGGATAAAATGATAAATTGGGAACTTTCAGACCCCACCATTAGCTGGGATTTTCAGACCCCACCATGGCAGGACTCAGGGTATGGAATGCAGTGAGCCAGATGAAAGTCCATTGCCTTTTGGGGAGATCAGATAATCTGGGTGATGGGTGAGGCTGGAAAATACTGCACCGTTGTCTTTCCTTATAATAGATTACTTGCCAAATTTCAGTGACTTGTTTGACAGAAAGCTGAACATTATCTCCATGACTGATTGTCAATTTACATCTTCACAACATCTCCCACCTCAACTCTTATCTTAGCCTATCTTCTTCTGAGGAATTTAAATACGTCTTTGTCACCTGCAAAATTGCAGCGTTTCAATGCTCCCTTCACAGAACTCCACTCGTTCAAAACTCTGATGGATTTAACCATCCTGTATCAATGTCCTTATGAGGAACACTGATCCTCAATGCCACAAAAACTCACAATTAAAATTTGCATCCTTGCCTTTCAGGTATTTCATGGTCTCAATTTCCTGATTTCTGCAATGTCCTCTAATGTGCTAGTAACTTTCTCTGGGTTCCTGTCTCTTGCACTCATACCTTCCCTCCATTCAATCCATCATTAATGACAATGTTTTCAGCGAGTTAGGCCTCACAGTCATATTTTCCTTATCCTACTCTCTATTTTCCTCTCCTTCTTCATGTTCAAAATCTATCCCTTTGACCTGGCTTTTTATTAATGTATTTTCCTCATTATTAGTCTCAGCCTTTATGTTTTGCTTATGTGTATATTGAGATTGATTTGGATGTTTTCTATATTAAAAGAATTGTATGTAAATAAAAGAGGTCATTGTACCGACCGTTTACTATCTTGGCATAAAGCTCAAAATTATTTGCAATGGTGAACAAAGATTTCAGAGACTTTTCAATTAAAGAAGGATTTGTATACAGAACCAGTTAATAACACCTCAGAAATACCTTAAAATACTTCACATATCATGAATTACTTGGAGGTGCATTGACTGCTGTAATGTATGCTATAATTTTGTGAAATAAAATGAATGACTAATACATCTGTTCTTTGTGGTGATGTTGAATGAAGGAAGCAGGTTAGCCAGAAAACTTTATGCTTCATTTCAAATTGATTCACAGGATCTTCAATATCCAGTGAAATACAGCTTTGTTTAAGATTTAGTTTTAGAGATTGTGCCTCTCACAGTGGAACATTTGGCCCTTCACTTGCTATAGCACAGCAAATAACAGGGGCAACATGGTGACATAGTGGTTAAGGCTGCTGCCTCATAGAGCCAGAGATCTGGGTTTGATTCCTGGCTTGGGTCACTATCTGTGTGGAGTTTGCCGTTCTCCACCATGTCTGCATCCTCCAGATGCTCTGGTTTCCTCCCAAAGTCCAAAGACGTGCGAGTTGGGTGGATTGGCCATGCTATTTGTGCAGTGGTGTCAGGGGGACTAGAATGGCTTCTTCTGCACTGTACAATTCCATAAACAGCATCCACTCTGAATTAGTCTTGTCTTTGCATGTTCTGAGTTTAAATATTTCTTCAGAGCAAGATTCAGAAAGTCAGAGCTAAGAGTGTCATAGAAATGGACACAGGGTCCTAGTAAAAAGGACAAGCATTTCTGTACCTCCTTTAAACAAAACATAAACTGTAATAAACCAGAATCATATATTGTTAGCCTTGGCCTAGTCATTACATTTTAGTCTTTGAGTCAGAAGTGTGTGAATTGGAATTATAGAATCTTACAAAACAGAAAGAAGCTGTGTTCCTTTTGTAATAGCCTTAAAGTATTTGTGTTACTGTGGTTTGGCTGGTAGAACTCATGTCTGTACATTAGAAGACTGTGGATTCAAATCCAATTCCAAAACACAGCATCTAGATTGAGAATCCAAAGCAAAGTTGTGACAAAGGTCATGATTTGTTGTCAAAATAACAACAAGGCTGGAAGCTCTTGCCCTATGTGTGCACAAATACCACAGCAAACTTCATGAAATCCAAAAATTGCTAATGTGATTAGCCATTCTTCCATTAGCATCACAAAAAGCAATGGTCTCACTGTTGAATATATTGGATGGTGCACAGTTGTTCCATTATTCTGTAAATAGCGATTAAACTCATCACAGAAAACTGACACTTACCAGTATAGACTTGATGAATTGATTGGTCTTCTAAGCTTTGCCATGATTTTATTGTAGGTGTCATTAACTATATAATAATTGTTATTTACTGCCAAACTATGTATGTATTGAAAATTAACAAGTGTCGTGTTTCATTCCTTCAGGCAAAATTAGTGGATTTTTAAAAAAATGTTATCTTTTTTAAATTTAATTTCTGTCTATCTTTCTCTCCTATAATCACGTTGTGCCTCTATTTCTCTTTCAGATCGCTGTTTGAGAGTGAATTCACACATTCTAATTCAGATTCCTCATCGAGTCTTTACATTATTTTCACAATGTTTCAATCAATTGCTTCCCCTGTCCACTCAGATCCCAGATTCCAATGAGACGTTATTATTTCACACTTTGAGGAACCAACAACTTGAAAAATTAAGAGTTCCTGAATGTGGCAGGTCAAGTGGGACAGCAGATACAATTAGATGTGTTGCTGCCTTGAAAGGTGGCTCAGTAATTTTTGTGGTCAATACAAGTGTTTCTTTGGTATTTTCGATATATGGGCTGGAGAATTCTGACCCTTCATGCTAGAGGGATTCTCTCATCCCGCTGCAGTGAACAGAGATTTAGCTGAGAGCCAAATTCTCCATTCCTGCTGCAGTGGCAGCCAGAAAATTCCAGCCCTGAATTTTAAGGCTGCAGAGTGTTGGAAAATGGGATTAGAATAGATAGGTACTTGCTGGCAGGTGCAGACACAATGGGCCAAAGGACAACTTTTTGTGCTTTAAAACAACTTGTGGTCATCCAGAAGCTTTCTCTGCTGGAGCTAAAATCCATGTGTGTAACTGCTTTTTCCTCTATCTCTGTGAATCTTTGTAATTATTTGAGCATTACAACATTGAAACAAACTATCCCTATTTGGTATTTATTTGTAGAAACTAAATCATATTATTAATTTTGACAAAAACATGTTTCATTGCTGTCAGGATTTCCCTGTACTTTACTTTTTGTGAGATATGGGTGTCACTGGCTGGGCCAGCATTTATTGCCCATCCCAGCAGTTTTTGCCCTTGGTGATGAGCTGCCTTCTTGAACCACGGCGTCCACCTGCTGTGGGTTGACTCACAATGCAGTTAGGGACGGAATTGCAGTATTTTGAGCCACTGACTGCAAAGGAAATGCAATATATTTCCAAGTAAGGATGGTGGGTGACTTGGAGGAGAACTTGCAGGTGGTGGTGTTCCCATGTATCTGCTGCCCTTGTTCTTTTAGATGGAAGTGGTTGTGGGTTTGGAAGGTGCTGCCTAAGGATCTTTGGTAAATTTCCTTCTCTGTGTAGATCAATGAGATAAGCATGGTCCAGGCTGTTCCTAATACTTTCCAAAGTGCTCTGAGAAATCTCCTGTCTTCCACACTGAGAGACTGACATTCAAAAAAAATCGACAAAAAATTTAAATATTCATTGCATTTCATTGAGAGGTGGAAGTTCACACAATTGCCAATTTATTCTCACTTGAACGCAGAAATTTGTTTTTGCTCCGGAATGTCTTTTTTTTAAGAAAAAAGACAAAGCAGAAGCACTGTGCATTATTTGGAAATAAATTGCCTCTTGTGTCTTCAGCAAGCGAATGCAGAAGAGTCGATGGTGTGAGAGTGGCGGGGGTGGTAATGATTACAGCCTCCCCTGTGTTGTGGAGTGAGTCAGAGCAGTTCAGTGAGCTGTGAGGGCGCCCTGAGCTTCTCCGGAAAATTCATCAGCACAGAGGGGAAAGAGAGGAGGAAGCTGAGCCCCACAGCAGCCTCGGAGGCTGTGAGAGCCTGCCAACGGCGCTGTTCCCAGGTAAGCGAGCTGCTGGTGTGAATACAGAGAGACGGCGGGGGGGGGGGGGGGGGGGGTTCAGGGATCAGGCAAAGAGTTTGAGACACCAGAGAAACAGAGAGAGTGCTGCAGGAAGCGCTCTGGCTCCAGAGCAGGCAGGAGCTGTGCCTGACGGTGTAATTACTAAATCCGCCTGGTGAAAGGACAGGCATTTCCATGAAACTTGACCGCTTCTGTTAAAACTGACTGTGCATCCATCTGCTGTGCTGCTCTGAGGAGCATCTGAAAAATAATGTCGAGTTTGTAGATGAAGTTGTCCCCAGATTAGAGATTTTGCAGGAAGGATGTTTTCCTATAGCGAGGAGGATGGGTCGAGTTGGTGATAATGGCCAATGCTGTTTAAATGATGGCTCCGGATCTGGTTAAAAATCCTCTGGAAGGTTAATTCTGTGAGGCAGATACAGATTTCCACGGATTATGGCCTCAATTCCCTCTCTCCCCCCCCCCCCAACACACACACAGAGGGAAAGAGCTCTCCCTCCATTCCCTCTATCCCGGACAGCAGAGAGATGTGAATGTTGTGATGTGAAAAGGGGGATAAATCCTTCCCTCAGCCAGTGCCCGGCGCTGTTTGAACAAAACATTGTTAATTTCCGCTGTCCCTGACACAGAGAACCGCTGCTGAATGTACACAGAGACTGGGTTGGAATTATTACAATATATCTGTCTCAAAATGTAACCCAGTCTGCCTCAGCAGTAATCTCTGATTCGTTACTAACGATTACTAACCGTCCGGATACATTCATGTAACAGCAGCTTTTAAACATTTCATTGAACAATTTACCCCGCTGTTAATTGTGACATTAAACCCAACCAGAAAAGCAGCAAAAGGGACCCAGTGACTGAGTGGATGGAGACAGTTGCATGTGTTAGATATATACATTACTACGGTGAAAACACAATGCTTGGCCCTTCCTGTCACATGGTCTACCCAAGCAGAAGATATTCTGATCAACTGTAATGTTCACGTGTGCAAAATAAAAGCTGTCACATTTCAAGCAGCCGGGTATCGGAGCCCCCATGGCCACCACACTTCTGTGGGTGTTTTTGTACCATGCTCAGTGTTAGCTGGACTGTCGTATTCATTTAGTTCGAATGACTTACAGGAAATGCAAGCGCAGACTGTTCAGTGTGAAGCAAGACGTATTTTGAAAGACTGTTACACTCAGTGGCTAAAGCTGAACAAGGTGTCATTAAATTCTGGAATGTGTAACAAGACGGTCTGTTACTCTACGGTGGGGGAAGTGTTTTCCTGCATTTTGTCAAGTTTTATTTTTCCAGTATTTGCCAGTCAGAGTAGGCAACGATGAATGGCGTACACCTGAAATTGAGAAATCGCAGTGAAGTGGGTTTATTTCCCCGGTTTCACAGGGGAATGATACTCGGAGGGAGATTAAACCTGCCCCGGAATCTGACCATCAAACTACCCCAATAGCGGAAGCAGTCAATTTCATTCCCCACTCTCTGCTTTGACCACTTGGAAATAGTAATTGTTTAATCCAGCTGATTGTAGGCATTATCTTGGTCTGGATAGTTTCCCATATGGGAATGAACGCGTGAAATTCATTTTTCATTTGAGCAGACAAGAATCACCAGTCACTTCCATCCTTGTGTGTAAATAATGCAATGATGCATTGTAATGTATTTAAAGGTTGTAAGCAAATTGGAGAAAGATATTTAGAATAGTATTTATGAAGACTGTTTTGATTTTCTAGGAAGGTGGTTCTGCAAATAATCTCTGATAGAGATTGATAGAATAAAAACTTCTCTCTCTGCCAGCTGTGGGGAAAGTTTGGATAATCTTATCCCTGTTCCTAAGGAATGAAAGTTCAGAGCACAAAGCAATTCTCAATTCACCATAAATTGATCATCTCATTCTGAGTTCATGGGGATGAGCTTGCATTAGGTCAGAGAGTCTGAAACTAAAGGCATAGGTTTAAGGTGAGAGGGGAGAGATACAATTTTTTCACACACACAGTTGTGAGTGTCTGGAACAAGCTGCCAGAGGTAGTAGTAGAAGCAGGTACAATTTTGTCTTTTAAAAAGCATTTAGACAGTTAGATGGGTATAGAGGGATATGGGCCAAATGTAGGCAATTGGCACTAGCTTGGTGGTTTAAAAAAAGTAGTCATGATGTAAAGATGCCGGCGTTGGATTGGAGTGATAAGAACTCAGTAAGAATTTAGCAACACCAATTATTAATCCAACCGATTTATTTGATAGTAAAATAGCGAGCTTTCAACACTCCCGTGTCTTCATCAGGCAAGTGCAGTGTTCTGGTCTGCAACCAGAACACTGCACTTGCCTGATGAAGACACGGGAGTGTTGAAAGCTCGCTATTTTACTATCAAATAAATCGGTTGGATTAATAATTGGTGTTGCTAAATTCTTACTGGGTTTAAAAAAAGGCAGCATGGACAAGTTGTGCTGAAGAGCCTGTTTCCCTGCTGTAAACCTCTATGACTGTATGACTGAAAAAGATTTTGTTTCGAAATGTGGACCAAATGGTGCTTTGGGAAGGGTGAAAGAGTTTTGTTTTGCATCTGACCTATGCTGTATCTGATTTAGCTCAAGTTAGATGAGAAAAAAATGTTCAAAATAAACTAACTGCAGTTGTTGGAACTCTGAAACAAAATAGAAAATGGGGAGAGAGCAGAGCCAGTGTTTCGAGTCTAGGTGGCCCTTTGTCAGAGCTAATAAAATGTTTGAAACTATCAGCAGGTCAGGCAGCAGTGGTGGAGGGAAGAGACAAGTTACATTTTAGATATTGATCCTTTGGTCAGTGAGAGGAACACTAAAATTTATCTAGCACCTGTCACAACCACATGATGGCTCAAAGTGTTTTACATCCAATGGTTTCATTGTTGTAATGTTGGAAATGCAGCAGCCAAATTGTAGGAGTAATGTCCTACAAACAGCAATGTGATAATGACCAGATAACCTGATTTTGAGATGATGACTGAAAATCAACATTGGTCTCGACACAAGGTATAAATCCCCTCCTCTTCTTCAACATATCGTTCCACAGGATGTTTAACATCCATTTGAAAGGTCAGACAGGCCCTTAGTTTATTATATCATCTCTAGCAGTCCGCGACTTCCTCTGTACTGATGGCCTTGATTTTCAGGTTTAAGTCTTAAAGAAACAACTTCCAACTCTGAGCGCAGTCCACTGTGACAGAGCCTGCACTGCAGAATATCGAGAATGAACTGGCACAAAATTAAAGTCGTTGGCAAAATAAACAAAAGTGATGTGACAAAAAACCATTTTCACACAGCGAGTGGCTCGAGTCTGGAATCCACTCTATGAGACTGTGGTAGAGGCAGATTCACAAAGCACATGGCTAAGTTCTGGGATCTACTCCATGAGAGTGTGGTGGAGGCAGATTGAGTCGAAGCGATCAACAGGGAATTGGATGATTATTTAAAAAAACAATCGGGGAGAAGACAGGAGAATGGCACTTGGTGAAATGCTCATTTGGAGAGCTTGTGCAGTGTCAATGGGCTGAATGGACTCATTCTGCACTCTTAAGAATTCTGTGATTCTGTAAATTCATTCAGACAAAAACATTGTTTCACAAAAATGCCTTAAATTTAACATAAAGTAATCACATAAATTTAGACTTGTGAAAGTATCTTTAATATGCAATTATTTAAAGTTGAATTTTAGGCCTAGCTTGTTCCTGGTTTGGAAACATGAATGCTCTTTAAGCCTTTATATATATTGAGATGTTTGGGGTGATATTATGTGGTATTAAGAATCATATAGATTATTTTAGATTTTGTGTTTGCATTCTTTCATAGTAAACCAATGACCTGTTTGAAAGAAATAGTCTAACTCTTGTATAGCTTAATGCCTCAAATTTAATCACCACTCATCCAATATCACCAAAAAGTTTTAAAGAGACCAGTGAGCTACATGTTGACCTCTGCTTCTGCAACCTGCAGAATATAACATCATCTGTGAAATTGATTTGTAATTATTCCCAATCACGTGTAGTTTATAACTTGATTTTTGAATTTAAATTGCCAAATGACTCATCAATATTGATTATTTTTTTGCAGAAAAACTATAATTTATTCTGAAGAATTGTCAATATAAAAGTTAAGAAGAAAACAAGTAGTTGGTCTTTATAGTGGGAGGATTTGAGTGTAGGGATAGGGATATTTTACTGCAAATGTATAGGATGTTGGTAAGGCCACACCTGGAATATTGTGTGTAGTTTTGTCTCCTTATCTAAGAAAAGATGTCCTTGCTATGGAAGGAGTACAATGAAGATTTACCAGGCTGATTCTTGAAATGGCAAGCCTGTCATATAAGGAGAGACTAAATCAGTTAGGATTATACTCACTGAAGTTTAGAAGAGTGAGAGGGGATCTCACAGAAATATAAAATTCTAACAGGGTCAGACAGGATAGATTCAGAAAGAATGTTCCCAATGGTGGGGGAAATCCAGATGTAGGGGGTCATAAGTTGAGGATAAGGGATAAACCTTTTAGCATTGAAGTGAGGAGAAATATATAATATATGAAATTCACTAATATAGAATGTAGTTGAGACAAAAAATGTTGTTTGATTAAAAAAGAATTAGATATAGCTCTGTAGGTTAAAGGGATCAAGGAATATGGGAGAAGGGGGGGGGGATCAGGATATTGAATTCAGTCATGATCAAAATGAATGGCAGAGCAGGCTCGAAGGGCCGAATGGCTTCCTCCTACTTCAAATTTCTATGTTTCTATAAATTGAGTTTTCCTTTTTGAGGAATTTTAGTGATTTTTATGGTATGATTTGTTATACATTAATACCAGTTTTTAGTTTATTACAGTTTCTCCACTTTATTGGTCTGGCCTGTGTGTTAGTAAGTGTGGAGCATAGTGAAACAGGAAAACGAATAAGCCGTATTGCATATACCATTCAACTAGGCCATGGCTGATCTGCACTATTGCCCATCTATACTAGATCTTTAACCAATAAACCCATCTCAGTTTTGAAAATTTCAATTGACCTGAAGTTTTCAGCTTTTAGGGAGTTAGGTTTCTAGATTTCAACCCAACATTTTGTGAAGAGTGCTTCTTGATTATATTTTTGACATACAGAAAGAATATTTACTCTAGTAGTGAAGAGTTTAACTGGAATCTATGTCACAACAGTTACTGGGAATCTGATAGAGAATTCAGAAGAAAATTCTTCACCCAATGAGTGGTGAGAATGTAGAACTTTCAGGGAATGGTCGAAATGAATGGTATATGGTTTAATTTAAGGGGAACAGCTAGATGTGGGGAAAGGAATAGAAGGTTACAGTGGTAGATATAGATGAGGAAGGATAGGAGAAGGTTCAAGCGGTGTATAAACACCAACATGATCTGATTGAACCAAGAAGCGTGTTCCATGTTGTATATCACTGTAACCCTATGTACTTTCCTAGTTCTCATTTTAGGATTGTTTTCCTTTTCCAGATTTTCCCACCAGTCAGAGGGAAATAGGATGAGAACAGAAACTGTTTTCATCAGTGTTAAAATAGCACTGATAAATCTGGGAGTCAATTTTCAGACAGGTCAGAAAACCTATGGGCCCAGGTGGAATGTTAATTATACTGACACCCAGTGTTACTTGGTCAGGCGGGATATAAAACCAACATTCCACCC
This sequence comes from Sphyrna mokarran, assembly GCA_024679065.1. Taxonomy (NCBI): domain Eukaryota; kingdom Metazoa; phylum Chordata; class Chondrichthyes; order Carcharhiniformes; family Carcharhinidae; genus Sphyrna; species Sphyrna mokarran. Next base: position 3,528,671 of record JAGIQG010000024.1, read on the forward strand.
AGTCCCGTCAGCTTCCCAAATGGAGAAATGTAATTAAAATTTTCCCATTGGTGTCTATATGCAGTCAGTTTTCCAAACAGTAAGAATAAGTTTTGGAGAATGTATTTTGCATTGTGTAATGGATGTGAGACAGTGATAATGAAGTGATGACAGTAATGTTAAGAGTCAATATCACATATTTTTCTCTATGTTCCTGACAAGGTGGTTGTGAGCGCACTGCTGGAAAATATCTTTAAAAAATGCTGTATGACAAGTTGAACTTAAAAGATGGTCTCAAGATTTCTACAGCACAGTGGCCAATAGTTAGCCTTCTGCCTCACAGTTCAAGGGACCTGGGTTGGATTCCAACTTTGGGTGACTGTGTGGAGTTTACATGCTCTCCCCATGTCTCCGGGTGCTCTGGTTCCCTCCCACACTCCAAATACATAAGAGATACATTGGCTGTGCTAAATTGCTCCTAATGTATAGGTTAAGTGGATTAGCAATGATGAATGTGCTGGGTCGCTGGGATGGAACAGGCTGGGCTGGGTGGGATGTCGGTGCAGACTCAATGGGCCGAACGCTCTCCTGCTGCACTGTAGGGATTCTGTGATCCTAAAAATAATGTTCTTTTAATGTCAATGGACAATTAAGGCTGGGTGAGTGTGGAAGCAAAGGAAGGTTCAATAGTGATGGGAAGCAATGACACATCTTCACACGGCTCATGATTCTGTGCTCTTCAGGTGATGAACAATGAAGACTAATTCCTCCTCGGGGGGGGGGGGGGGAGGATGGTTACAAGTTGAACTTTAAAGCCCTGGTCAGTTGGGAGGTAGATGAAGCCTTGGTGCAGTGATCAAGGGGGAGACAAATGATTAAAATAAATAAGGGATCAGTTTTAACCCGTAAGACTATGCTTTTGTTTTCAGTAATTTAGTATTTTTTCTTTCTCAGGTGAAGAATGCAATTTTATATTAATGGTCCCTGTCCACCTTAAGTTAATGAGGCTTCAGTTCCACTGAGGCAAATCTAGAAAACTCTTTTGTACCGTGTTTTAACCTGTTGATTGTCCATTCAAAACTAGGGTTAAAATTTTTGTGCTGAAAATTGCCTTTTTGTCTGTGGGGGGAGAGAGGTATCTCTCAGTGCGCTGTGAGATCAGGAGATCTGGTACCTCTGCAAAATGGTTTCCTGAGTGCTCTGCAGCCGGCTCATCTGTGTGTTTAGGTCCTGATACCATCACCATCACCACCATCCATTTCAAATCCCCCCATCTAGTTCTCCGAAGAGTGCGGGATGATTGCAGGATGGAGTGCCCCTGATAGACTGGCGTGAATCTCTCTGATATTGTCACTATTATCACACTTCGGGTGGAATTTTCCAGCTGTTCCTGCCAGCGGGATTCTCTGGTCCTGCTGTAGTGAATAGAGATTTCGCTGAGCGTCATATTCCCCACTGTCGCTGGCAGTGGTAGATTGGGGGAGGGGGGTGGTGAGGGGCCACAGCAGAAATTCCAGCCTTAGGGTTTTTTAAAAGAAGTAAATTCTACCCATAACCTCTGCACTTCTGTCGCATAAATGAGAAAGTGGATCTGTATAGCTGGTTGTAGGAATCTGGATTTCTGTCAATACCCCTAACCCTGACCCTAATACACATCATATCAATCCGCAACAGTAAAGCTGTAAGCTTGCGTTCCCGTCGCTTTCTACCCGTTGCTAACAGTCCTATGTTATGCTTCATTTCTACAAGTAGATCCAAGTAGAAATCCTAATCTGTTTAACTTTGACACTTTTATTTCACATTGTCCGTTTATATGCACAGTAACTTTATTTATTTTCTTCTTGTTGTGTTGTTGCACTTTGCATTTTCTGCCTGCTTTCTGAAACTGGGACCAGTGTTGATCTGAAAATTATTTGGTCATTACCATTTAAATTGCATCCGCTAACAAATTTCAAAGAGAACATTTTGGGCTGAATACAAATATCATTATCGTCCAAATCCATTGGCGGAATGATTGAAACGTCCAGGCAGCACAGTGTACACAGCATTCACATTCAAGTCATGAAAAACGCTCCTCTCTGTGTAGCTGGGATTTTTAGGTGTGATTCTAGTTAGTGAATAAAGTTGACTTGTTTTTGCAGCAAAGGATGAAGAAGCTGTTTTTGTACAGATCATAAATATGGCATACTCATCAATCATCACAGTTCCATGCAGTCGACAAGGGATGACCCATGACCCAGGAAGACTGGGATTCTGGATCGTGAATTCCAGTACTTCCCTGATACATAGAAAGCTTGAGAAGGGCGGGGGGGGGGGGGGGGGGGAGATGGATATCACTGATGGTTGTTGATTTCTGCAGTGACAGCACTATTTCAATTGCAAGAATAAATCTGTTGGACTGAGAATATATGTTCCATGAAAAACGTCTGCTGAAGCATTTGTTGGCATTTTCGTCTGCTGCTGATTGTAGGGTTGAGGAAGCACCTTTATCCTGACGCGGTGTTGCAACGTCTGTACACCGCACACAACTGCTCGATATAAACACTACAGAGAAGATTAGCATATGTCGCTTGTGTGAGACACAATACACTTTCAGTAACATTTCTAAGTGTAAAGGCAAATGGGTACATATATAAATTAACAATAAGTTTTACAAGGGAAATGATGGTTACTTTGATGCTCATTTGACTTTGTAACGTCTTTCTGTGCTGAGAAATGACTTTCCAACAGCAATTAATTTGTAACTTTTCGTTTGCGAAGATAATTTGACTTTGACCAGTTTTTGCATTGTCCAGTTGCACACAGCCCGCTCAAGTTCTGGATAGAACATAGATTTAAGAGCATAGATTTACAAATAGACCATTTGGCCCTTTGAGCCTGCTCCACCATTCGATGGATCATGACTGATCTGGTTGTGGTCTAATTCCACCTTGCTGTCCACATCTCATAAATAATCCTTGGCTTCTTTGTCTACCATTGTGTATGAGATTGATTTCTGCACATTCCCCCTCTCCCCCAACAGATACTCTCCTTGGATACATCCGAGTTTTAAAATTGCATTCACACTGGGGAAGGCCATCCAATTTAGAGAGGCTGTCTGCATTCAAGATAGTAAGAGTTCATTTATTTTCAAAAAAATATTCGTGGGATTTTGTGACACTGTCTGGGCCAGCATTCATTGACCATCCCTAATTGCCCTTGACAAGGTGACAAAGGCTTTCCTCATTGAACCACTGCAGTTCATGGATGTAGTTACATCTACAGTGCTGTTAGTGAGGGAGTTCCAGGATCTTGACCCAGTGAAGGAACGGCGATGTATTTCCAATGATGGTGAGTAGCTCGGAGGGGAGCTTTCAAATGGTGGTATTCCCTTGTGTCTGCTGCCCTTGTCCTTCTAGATGGCAATGGTCATGAGTTTGGAAGGTTAGAGGAATCTTGGTGAGTTGCTGCATTTTGTAAATTGTACACACTATTACCCTTATGTGTTGGTGGTGGAGGGACATGGTGCCTTTCAAGTGGGCTGCTTTGTCCTAGATGGTAAGAAATCTGACAACACCAGTTTTAAATCTAACCGATTTATTTGATAGTAAACTCGCAAGCTTTCGGCTTTATGGCCTTTGTCAGACGAATGAGGTGTTCTGGTCTCCAATAGCGCACATATCAGCACAGACAGTTTACAGATTACTGATTAGAATGCAAATCTTTACACCTAACTTGCTATTCAAGTCTTAAAGCGGCTAACAATGTGAGTGGAAGGAGCACTGAACACAGGTTAGAGAGATGTGTATTGTCCCCAGACAGATACACTTGAATAGCGGGTTAGGTGTAAAGATTCACATTCTAATCAGTAATCTGTAAACTGTCTGTGCTGGTATGTGTGCTATTGGAGACCAGAACACTTCATTCGCCTGACGAAGGCCGTAAAGCTTACGAGTTTATTATCAAATAAATCGGTTGGATTCAAAACTGGTGTTGTCAGACTTCTTACTGTGTTTACCCCAGTCCAACGCCGGCATCTTTACATCTTGTCCTAGATGGTGTCAGATTTCGAGTGTTGTTGGAGCTGCGCTCATCCAGGCAAGTGGGGAATATTCCGTAACATTCCTGACTTGTGCACTCCTCACAGTGCCCCAATGCTGGTGATCCCTGTTAGGAAGAGGGTGAGGAAACATGCCATCAATGGGGGAGGGGTTCCTAATGTTGGTGAGGGAGGAATTGGCTCTCCCACTGTAGTGTGAGAGTGGAATGCCCTTTCAAAATGGTACCACAGCACTTTGCAGCAGGTCTCACTGGATTGTTTAGGCCCTTCCCCTCCCAGAATCAGCATGCACCTCACCAACATCCCAAAAATTGACTGATTGCGACCTGGACCAAGCGTAACAGACCAGCATGGATTGCACCGGTATTCTTGCTGGTAGGAGACTTGGACTGGAATTTCCTGGCCATTCATGCCCTGCCTAAGGGGATGAAGAATTTGGTGCTCAGAGAAATCTCTGTTCACTGCAGCGGGGACAAGAGAATCCCAGCTGCGAGTGAGATTGGAGAACCCCAGCCCTTAGGTTTTTTTGGGGGAAATTGTGACCAACGTTCCAAGTTGGTATACATTGAACCTGCTTTTCTGCACATTGCTCCCATTACTAATGTTGTGGGGTCATTTTCTTGGGTGCTAGGTGATATAAATTTGGCTCCTAACATCTGTTCAGGAATTGCTGAATAAAGTTTGGCCTGATAAACAAAGCAGACACTGGGCCTGGCTCCACTTGTGTCTGTCCCGTCGATGCGAATGGAGGTTATGTTTTGGTTAAATGCTCACCTGGCATCTCCATTCCTGGCGATTGCTCTCAGGCCTGGAATACACCGGAGAGTCTGTATTTGTGAGGAGTGACAGACAATTGCAACTTGAACAAACATTCACCCTTTAGTCTGACCTTTTTATATGGTTTTGTTAGCAGCTAATGCTTGGAAAATATTCCCAAATATTTTCGTTGTGGAAAGGGCAGAATCTTCTGAGTTGCTTTGAAGAGGCAGGGGTCGAGGTGGGGAGGGGGTATTCACACCTTGGATTGGCTTCACAACTTTGTGCTGGAGGTGAGTTTCCTGACTATGTTGCTATGTTTACAGGGGCAATTATCATGCATTCAGCCATTGCAATGAGACCATATGAAAGGCACATTGGCCCCTGCTTTGTTTGCTGTGTGGCTGATGAGAGGAGCTCACCTCACAGCAGGACATTGGATTCTTGGGAACTACTAAGTGCTAACCAGTAGCAAATGACAAGGTTGCTTTTTTTTTACTTGTTTGTGAGACATGGGCGTTGCTGGCTGGCCATCATTTATTGCCCATTCCTAGTTGCCCTTGAGAAGGGCTCTTTTGGCTATCTGCCATAACACCACCTAGACATTGAGTGATTCAGTTGTGGAGCTGGATGTCTCTATTGGCCAAATTGGCTGAACTTTCCATCCCCTCCACCGACATTAATGGCAGCTCCAGAGTTTCTCCCCTGACCCACGATTGTGACCTGTGCTCCCACTGGTGTCTCAATGGCTTTGTTGGAGTTCATTGGAGTGGATCACAATGTCCTGCACTCCCAGCCCCAGAACCTGCCCACCATCTTTAACTAATGAACACGGGTGGCCAACCCTGGAATATTTGACCTATGGGTAGACCTCTGATCCAAGCTAGGTTTTGGAAATCGCTGTGATCCTCAATTTCTTTATGTCTGGAGGATTCCAACTATAATCTGGCACATGGTTTTAAAAGAAAACAAGATGATTGGACAAGGGAACATGAGTTTTGGTCTTTCAGTAGTAGCTTAGTTGTTTGCTGTAAACACAATAGTCCACAAATTGAAGTCTATGTGGTTTGTGGTGTCTGTAGTTTAATGCGACTTGATGCTAACATAACCTTCACATAAAACAAAAGCAAACTGTAAACTTTACTTCCTCTATAACTTTTGTGATAAATGCAGCAAGGTTCTCTGGGTGGCCTGGGTCAGGGTTACATCCTGACTAGTTTCAGACTAGTTCAAGTTTGTTACTGTGTGTAGGTCTGCTGTTAAAAGCTGCCAGTGCTGTAGAATACATTTTGCTGAAAGGTGTTGCACTCAGCACAGAATCAAAGCTTTGGTCTGGTAGAATATGTTATTTGTTATTTGAACACATTGCTTTCCTGCTCCAACAAGTGGTTTGTGCTGTTTGTGTCAGATAACACTTAGGAGCAACTTAGATTATGATTCATCTGTTATAACTTTACATGGTTTTGTAAATATTGGAATTGTCTCCCATGTTACAGCAGCAATAGCTCTAAGAGCTTTGGGATGTTTGAAATTTGTTTTATATAAGCACAACTTCATTTCTGTTTTTCCTAAAGCCCTTAAACTAAAAGAATTGAAATGGATTCAGATTTCAATATCTACAAGTCACCTGGAAACTTAGTTTTCCAATGGACAACAACTAAAGATAAAGTCACATTCTGGCTCTTGTGGGCTGGGAATAGCCACAGTTACATTTGCTAATAGCATACATTGACAGTTTGAAACAATAACAGAGAAGTTGAAGTGAACGCAGAAATGGTCTTTGCGTGGCTCTGTTTTTAGGAATTTGTGCCACAGCTCAACTGCAACCTTACCTAACGTTACCCTGCTTCACTCAGATATACTTTGCACAAATAATAAAAGCAAATTACTGCAGATGATGAAATCCAAAATCAAAGGAGAAAATGCTGGAGAATCTTAGCAGGTCTGGTAGTATCTGTAAGGAGAGAAAAGAGCTGATGCTAACATAACCTTCACATAAAACAAAAGAGTCCAGATGACCCTCTTTTCTCTCCTTGCCAGACCTGCTGAGATTTTCCAGTCCTTCTCTTTTGGTTACACTTTGCACCATTACAGACTGAGGAATGCAAAAAGCAATCTGCTTTGGAAAACTGCTATGGGTAAAAATATATAAAAACAGGTGCCCAGGGAGACAAAGCATCTAAACAAATATTTATGATTGCAATGTGACAATGCAAATGAAATCTTTAGGTCACTCAACTCCATCGTGTTTGCGTTCCAGTTGCTGTACTGTGATGTGATTCATCAACCACGGCAGTAACAGCCCTTTTATTTTTACAGAATTAAATTAATAATTCATTTCCGAGGCAATTTCTCACCAGACAAAAAGTAATGAAAAGCGGATGGACATCACAGACAGCTGCAGCAGCTTTGTTAGAAAGGCTGGTCTGGAAGGAAATGGTCTCTTTTTCTGCATTTTTATTTTGATTGCTGATTTTTTTTCACCTGTTGAAAGTCAAAGTACAATAAAATAAAAGATAAGAATACATTAATAAGATCATAAATGTAGGAGCAGAATTAGGCCACTCGGCCTATCGAGTTTGCTCCGCCATTCAATCATGACTGATATTTTTCTCATCCCCATTCTCCTGCCTTTTCCCCATAACCTCTGATCCCCTTATTAATCAAGAACTTATCTATATCTGCCCTAAAGACACTCAACAACCTGGCCTCCACAGCCTTCTGCCCAAAGAATTTCACAGAGTCACCACTCTCTGGCTGAAGGAATTCCCCCTCATCCCTGTTTTAAAGGACCGTCTTTTAGCCTGAAGTTATGCCCTCTGGTTCTAGTTTTTCCTAGTAGTGGAAACATCCTCTCCACATCCACCCTATCCTGGCCTCATAGTATCCTGTAAGTTTCAATAAGATCTGCCTGCATCCTTATAAACTCCAACGAGTACAGACCCAGAGTCCTCAATCATTCCTCATACAACAAGCTCCAGGAATCATTCTTGTGAACCTCCTCTGGACCCTTTTCAAGGCCGGCATATCCTTCCTTAGATATGGGATTTAAAACTGCTCCCAATATTCCAAATGGGGTCTGACCAGAGCCTTATACAGCCTCTGAAGTACATTTCTATTCTTGCATTCTAGCCCTTTTGACAAATTGCAGACCTGCATGTTAATCTAAAGAACACCTTGAACAATGACCCCCAAGTCACTTTATGTTTCTGATTTCCTAAGCATTTTCCCATTTAGAAAATAGTCTGTGCCTCCTTCTGAAGTGCGTAACCTCACACTTTTCCACACTGTATTCCATCTGCCACTTCTTTGCCCACTCTCCAAACCTGTCCAAATCCTTCTGCAGCCCCCACCCCCCTGGCTTCCTCAATACGACCTGTCCCTCTATGTGACCTAGTATCCCTGTGTTCCATGTGACACTTGTCATTTTTAACCTCTTTTCAATGTCTAATAGTATGCAGTATCACAGCTGTGTGGTTGGTATTAAATATCTCGTACATTTCCCACTCTGACAGCTCATTACTTCATACAATTAGCCATTGGCAAGAGCAGAGGAGCAGCTAGAAAGTGACCATGGGTTTCATTGAAGGTTTTGCCTCTGATATTAATTGCCCTTACAGGGTGGAAATGGGACAGAAACCGTTAAATTAGTGTCAGTCATTTAACCCCCCCACCCTCTCAATATCACTGCCTTTCCCTTGCTCCATCCCAGTCTCAACCTGCTCATCGCGGACTCACCTGTGCATCAGAAGCAGCAGTTGCTAGATATTGATTAGGCGTGGCAGTAAGGAAAAATAATTAGAGATATTGATCACACAGATTATGAGAGCCATAGACAGATTAAGTAGTCAGAGGGTTTTTCCCAGGGTGGGAGTGTCAATTGCAAGGGGACACAGGTTCAAGATGAGAGGGGATAAGTTTAAGGGACATGTACGGGGGAAGTATTTTTACACAGAAAGTGGTGGGTGCTTGGAACGGGCTGCCAGAGGAGGTGGTGGAAGCAGGCGCATTAGCAACATTTAAGAGGCATCTGGATGGGTACATGGATAGGGGAATAAGTCTGAGTAAGGGCAGAAGTTTTTTTTTAGTTTAATTAGGGCATCATGATAGGTTCAGGCTTGGAGAGTCGAAGGGCCTGTTCCTGTGCTGTGCCTTTCTTTGTTCTTTGTTCTGGAATTCCTCAATGTCAAAAGAAAATGCATTAAATACTCAACAAGTCATACAGCATCTGTAAGAAGCAGAGTTAATGTTTCAGACTGGTGACATTTTGTCATGTATTTTGGGAAATTGGACAAACTGCCCAGGCACAAACCAGTTAACTCAGTACAGATTATGCACTTGTTTACTGAAGTGTTCGAGGATTATAATTCTAACTTCCCTTAGCTTCAAATTCTTTTCCCTTTGGAGAAAAGTAAATAGATTTCTCCTAACTTGTATCTCGTTTCCTTATTAGCAATTTGAAATTGGTTTTCCTCAGCTTTGACTCAACAACTGGAGGAAATAATCTTTTGTTAAAGCATTAACGCTAATGTCAAATGTTCGGGTATTTCATAAGGGAGCTTTGCACTGGCTGCTCTCAGCTGTGTTTTGTCGTTTGGTAAATGGGAGGGAAGATGTGAAGGTCAGTGGTTGACACTCCAGACTCTTGTGATAATTTTAAGCAAAACAGATGGTTGGAATAACAGCAAGATGGACTATTATTTAAATGATAAAAAATTTTAGCGTGCTGCTGTGCAGAGGGACCTGGGTGTCCTTGTGCATGAATCACAAAAGATTGTTTTGCAGGTGCAGCGGGTAATTAAGAAGGCAAATGGAATTTTATCCTTCATTGCTAGAGGGATGAAGTTTAAAAACAGCGAGGTTATGTTGCAGCTGTATAAGGTGCTGGTGAGGTTACACCTGGAGTACTGTGTACAGTTTTGGTCTCCTTACTTGAGAAAGGATATACTGGCACTGGGGAGAATACTGAGGGGATTCACTAGGTTGATTCCAGAGTTGAGAGGGTTGGCTTATGAGGAGACACTCATTGGAATTCGGAAGAATGAGGGGAGATCTTATAGAAATATATACAATTATGAGGGGAATAGATAAGATAGAAGCAGGGAAGTTGTTTCCCTGGTAGATGAAACTAGAACTAGGGCACATGGCCTCAAAATAAGGGGAAGCAGATTTAGGACTCAGTTGAGGAGGAACTTCTTCACCCAAAGGGTTCAGAATCCATAGAATTCCCTGCCCAGTGAAGCAGTTGAAGCTACCTCATTGAATGTTTTTTAAGGCAAGAATAGATAAATTTTTGAACAGTAATGGAATTAAGGATTATGGTGAGCGGCTGGGTAAGTGGAGCTGAGTCCACAAAAAGATCAGCCATGATCTTATTGAATGGTGAAGCAGGCTCGAGGGACCAGATGGCCTACTTCTGCTTCTACTTCTTATGTTCTTATTACGATCTTTTCTTTTTATGCCCCCTTATGTATGCAACACTTTTCAAATATTTATTACATTTGATTACCTTTTAGAACATAAATGGCAAATTCCCCTCCATCCCTTTTGAACTTTTGATACGATCTCCCATTGTTACCAACTTGCCTTGGCTAAACATTTGTTCACAATGTTGGAAGGCAAATCAGCACATCAAAACTCTAGTTCCATCAACCCTCCCCATCTGTCTTTTTTTAAATAGCTTGTTTTCCTTTAAACATAGAGCCACTACGACATATTTTCAATTGTTGGATTTCTTATTTTTCCCATTTTATTGTGATATCCTATCACTTTGTTTATTCTCCCTGTTAAAGGGCCAGATTCTCCATCCTCGCCCATGGCTGAGATTCACTGCTCCCACTGCAATGAATGGGGATTTAGCTGAGTGTCAAATTCTCCATTCTCGCTGGCAGCAGCAGTGAGGAGTGACTGGCCGGAGAATTCCAGCCATTCTCTGTGGGTGGGATTTTCCATGCCGCTGCTGTCCCCCTCACTGCGTGTATTACAGCAGTGGAGGCAGTTTGCCATTGGTGATCCTGCTGTCTACAGGGTTTTCTGTTCCATGTTACACCCCCCTCCCAACTACCACTATCGGTAGGACTGGAAGATCCTGCCAGCGAGGATAGCTGGAGAATTTCGCCGACATAATTTTGAATTGAATAGTAAATCTCATTCTGGCCTGCATTGTTCCAGTGGAACTCATGTCGGAGGTTTAGCTGTTTCATTCTCAACTTCAGAGAAGCTGGTGGTTCCATCCAGGGAGATAACAGCTGTGTGTCAGGTCATGAATGGTGTTACGGAGGAACAAAGATGTGCAGGTTAGGTTGAATGGCCATGCTAAAAAAGAAAAATTGCCCTTAGTGTCCTGAGATGCGTAGGTTAGGGCGATTAGTGGGTAAATATATAAGGATGTGGAGGTAGGGCCTGGGTAGAATTGTGGTCGGTGCAGCCTCAATGGGCTGAATGGCCTCTTTTTGTATTGTAGGGATTCTGTGATTGTATGAATACCTTGAACATCACTTCATTCTAAATTACAAGACTGGCGGAAAAGAAATACAGCTTCAAACTAGGCAAAGGCAGATTTAACACAGAGTGAGCCACATTTGGCGTGACTTTCTGGACAGAGTGCTGGAAAAAGCATCTTATTGAAGGAATAGTTCAAAGCGATAAGGGGGTAAGGTTTAATTATAGATTCCCCCTGAATAAATTCAATTGAATCAAACTGCCTTCCTGATTTTTGATTTGATTTATTATTGCCACATGCATTGGGGTAAAGTGAAAAGTATTGTTTCTTGTGCAATAGACAGACAAAACATACTGTTTGCAGAGAAAATAAGAAGAAGGAAAGGAGAGGGTGCAGAATCTAGTGATCTGCATTTATCCATAGTATAATTGTACTCTATTATCCAACCTAACATGTAGCAAACCTATGTCACACTGCATAATGGTTTCCTTCAGAGCGAAATATATTTTCTGAGACTGCTTCTCATCATCAACTTATAACTCTAAAAGTGCTAAAGAAGCACGGCTAAGAAATACCAACTGATACCATCTTTCTTTACAGAATATACACAGCCATATGTGGTTAGATGGAAATTATGATGCTTACAGCTTGCAACAAATTTGATTTGATTTATTATTGTCACATGTATTAGCACACAGTGAAAAATATTGTTTCTTGCGCGCCATACAGACAATTCATAGAGAAGGAAAGGAGAGAGTGCAGAATGTAGTGTCACAGTTATAGCTAGGATGAAACAAAAGGTCAGCTTAATGCGAGGTAGGCCCATATGGGCAGCACATTGGCACAGTGGTTAGCACCGCTGCCTCATCGTGCTAAGGACCTGGGTTCGATTCCCAGCTTGGGTCACTGTCTGTGTGGGGTTTGCACGTTCTCCCCGTGCCTGCTTGGGTTTCATATAGAACATAGAACATTACAGCGCAGAACAGGCCCTTTGGCCTTTGATGTTGCACCGACCAATTAGGAAAAAGCAATGACCCTCCAAACTAAACCATTCCCTTTTCGTCCATAAACTTATCTACTAACCCCTTAAACGCCACCAAACTTGGCGCATCTACAAATGCCGCAGGCAGGGCATTCCATACCCTAACCACCCTCTGGGTAAAGAACCTATCTCTGATATCCGTCCTATAACTACCACCCCTTAATTTAAAGCTATGTCCCCTCGTGCTAGCTTTCTCCATCCTAGGAAAAAGGCTATCACTGTCCACCCTATCTAAACCTCTAATCATCTTATATGTTTCGATCAGGTCCCCTCTTAGCCTCCTCCTTTCTAACGAAAACAACCTCAAATCCCTCAGCCTGTCCTCATAAGACCTGCCCTCCATACCAGGCAACATCCTGGTAAACCTCCTCTGTACCCTCTCCAATGCCTCCACATCTTTCTTATAAATGCGGGGACCAGAACTGTACACAATACTCCAAGTGCAGCCACACTAGAGTTTTGTACAGTTGCAACATGACGTTGCGGCTCCGAAATTCAATCCCCCCACCAATAAAAGCTAAGACTCCATATGCCTTCTTAACAACCTTATCGACTTGATTGCCAACTTTCAGGGATCTATGCACATATATACCAAGATCCCTCTGTTCATCAACAGTATTAAGAGTCCTACCATTAGCCCTATACTCTACACATTTGTTACTCCTGCCAAAGTGAATTACCTTGCACTTTTCCACATTAAACTTCATTTGCCACCTCTCGGCCCAGCTCTGCAACTTGTCCAAGTCTCTCTGCAAACTATAACACCCCTCTTCACTATCTACCACTCCTCCGACTTTGGTGTCATCCGTAAGTTTACTAATCCATCCTTCAATACCCTCATCCAGATCATTTATAAAATTTACAAAAGCAGGGGCCCCAAAACAGATCCCTGAGGTACACCATTTGTAACCGAACTCCACGATGAATAACTTCCATCAACCACCACCCTCTGTTTTCTATCTGCTAGCCAATTCCTAATCCAATTAGCTAAATCACCCTCCATCCCATACATCTGCATTTTCTGTAGAAGCCTTCCATGGGCCACCTTATCGAACGCCTTACTAAAGTCCATATATACCACATCAACTGCCTTACCCCCATCCACCTCTTTGGTCACTTTTCCAAAAAACTCAATAAGGTTAGTAAGGCATGACCCATCCTTCACAAAACCATGCTGACTGTCCCCAATCAATTCATTTCTCTCTAAATAACTATAAATCCTATCCCTAATAATTCTCTCCAATACTTTACCCACAACAGAAATAAGACTCACTGGCCTATAATTCCCTGGAAGGTCTCTCTTCCCCTTCTTGAACAATGGGACCACATTCGCTATCCTCCAGTCTTCCGGCACTATACCCGTAACCAACGACGACCTGAAGATCAGAGCCAGAGGCTCTGCAATTGCCTCTCTCGCCTCCCAGAGAATCCTAGGGTAAATCCCGTCCAGCCCAGGAGACTTATCTAACTTCAAACCCTCAAGAATATCTAGCACATCCTCCTTATTTACTTCAATACTTTCCAGTTTGCAAACCTGTATCCCAGCGTTCTCCACAACTACATTTACATCACCCTGCATTTCCTCCAGGTTCTCCAATTTTGTCCCACAATCTGAAAGACATGCTGGTTGGATATATTGACCCAAAAAGGCACCAGAGTGAGGCGACTAGGGGACTCTACAGTAACTTCATTGCAGTGTTAATGTAAATTTTACTTGTGACTAATAAATGGACTTTAACTTTCAAGAGACATGCCTTTCCACTGGCCAACCATGAGTGAAAGGCAGATAACCTGACTGCTGTGCTTCTAATAGAGGCATCGCTGCTGAAATGTTCATGGTCTTAGTTTTCCACAGTTTCTATAAATTCTAATTATGGAGTGCATGGACAAAAATTCTAATCTCAATGCAATCTTTCCCCAGATTGGATTCTTGTGTTTCCTGGTACTTTGAAAAAGAGCTGAGAACGCTGATGAGCAAAGTGTTTGAAGAGGGGAATATTAATACGAATGAGACAGGCGACTGAAGGGAATTCTCATTGGATCTTTGATCCATTGCATTCCCATTAATTACATGTTATACAAGTAGCATTGTGGGAACAATGTAATGCTGCTTTTTTTTTAGGAATAAGGTCGTTTCTCAGTCCCCTCTTCAAAATATATATTTTTTAAAAGATTACCTTGGGACTTGCTGTGGTGATTGCAAAACAAATAGCAATAAATACTGACTAATGAATATTGTACAAATAGTATGGAGAGACAGGGGTTGTATGTCTTCTCCCCATTATAGTTCATGTTACTCACTCTTTTACAACAGGAGACTCGGTACATACCTGTCTCAGTTGGTGAGCTATACATGTCATTACAAACTGTGCTCTCTAATCCACCATTAAACACAGGGGATTAGGAGGGAGTTCACAGAGGATGCAAGCAGAATGTAAAATTGTTAGAATTGCATTTGTTGACTATTCCACATTACACCTGATGTTGGTGTTAAATGGAACCAAATAAGGATTACAATAGACAACTGAAACAATATTACTTTCCTTGGCCTTGTCCAATTTCTCCCTTTCATCTATATTCCAAATATACAAAAGGCGTGACAATAATAACTAATTGCAATGTCTTTTTAACATTCCTATTCATCACGTCCAGCAGATTTAAGCGACAAAACATTGCTTCAAGCATTTAATTTTAAATTGTGTTTGTAATCAGTCAATTGAATAACAGATCTACATTCTATGTATTATTTTAGTAAAGGCAGAGGTAAAACAATCTCTCAGGTGAATTTCACGAGGCTTTTGTTTGAATGAAGCAGTTTCAATATGTTCACAGGATAGTAAAATAGAGTAAATTATTTCCAATCCAATTTCAATCAGCAATGGACTCTGATGTTATGCATTCTATATTCAGTACCTGAAAGTCTGCACCCTCTCCTTTCCTTCTTTTTATTTTCTCTATAAACGGTAGTTTTGTCTGTCTATTGCACAAGTCTTTTTAATCACAAGGTAAATTTGTGGACATGTCATATTTGATTGAGAGTTTTTAATATAAAGAGACATTATGTAAATTTGATCACGGATTGTCTGATCTTTGTAGTCGATGCATTCAGCAGATACATTTATTGTTCTGTTGACAATATAATCTCCAACACATTCGTATGCTGATCTGATGATGTGTCAATGGGCAGTCTGTAAAAATCCATTAAAATCAATAGATCTTCATCCACAGTCATATAACTATTGAACTGCAGAGAATTCAAATTAACCTTTTGGTCTTGCCCCTTACCAAAACACTCCCTCACCTTAGTTGCTAAGAGTGTGCAGTTAATAGAAACGTGGATAGTAGTTTCATTCATTTGAATTTCTGTCCGTGACGCATAGCTAGCTGTGCGTTCATTTTTGATTTGTGGTAACTTGACTGCTTTAAACTTGATAAGAGTCTCGAGTTTACAGAGTTACAGCTAAAAGTAGCAAGATCCGGAAGTTGATGTCCATTAGGCCGCCATCTTGCAACTCTGCATTGGGTTGAAGATATTCACCATGTAGTAACAGTGTTCTGCTTTTGGCTTTCACACAGTTCTCAAATGTTTAAGAGGCAGTGTTTGAACATAGTAACAGCTGTAGCATATCTAATTTTACATGGGTGGTCAAATTGGAATCTTTCTATGCTGTCACAGTGGAAACCTGTTGCTAAATGGTAAATACTCAGTTCCAAGTTTTTCACTTTCAAAAGTTCACGAGAGATTCCTGATCAGAGGTAGATCTTTGACATCACTGTTCACATTACTAACACAGTTGGATGTGGGAGATTTTTGCTCCAAATTATGACTGAGTAAATAACAATGCTATTTTCGGCATTTACCATATATTCACTGTAAAGTCATAAGAAATGAACACTTATCTGTGATTTAAAGAGGTCTTGAAATACAATGGCAGATTATTTAAAATGTGTGAGTCAGTAAATCAAGAGATGAATCCAAACCTGAGAATTGGCAGGGGTAGGAATGACGTGGGTTGCTATGCTGTCAGTTGATGAAGGACACTGCTTGACAGCAGGTTCGTTTTATGTTTCATAGACACTGCTGCAGGGTAGGAGTTGTTCTCTGTTTGAATAGTGTCTATGGAGTGTCACAGTCAACGGTTGACTCATCATCCATTGCTAAAAGGCAGAGCATTAGCCAAAGTGGGGCTACTTTCAAATTGTGACAGCAGTGGATTGTTACTTAGGACAAGTTTCCTTCAATTTATTTCATGTCTTCAGCCTGGCTGGCAATCACCAACTGATTTATTCTGTGACATTTAATGATGTTCTGAATGTCTCAGCAAAACTAAAGGGATTGGTCAATGAATTTAATGAAATAAATATGTTAAATTATTTCCCATTTACCTGTAGTGTAACTTATTAATATTGCATATTCCAATTAAATGTTATTATCTTTAAACACTGAAGTACCGTGTACAGTTTAGGTTTTCTTATTTGAGAAAGGATAGATCGGCACTGGAGAGGGTGCTGAGGAGATTCACTAGGTTGATTCTGGAGTTGAGAGAGTTGGCTTATGAGGAAAGACTGAGTAGACTGGGACTATGCTCGTTGGAATTTGTAAGAATTAGGGGGGAATGATATAAAACATATCAAATTATGAAGGGAATAGATAAGAAAAAAGCAGGAAAGTTGTTTCCACTCGTGGATGAAACCAGAACTGGGGGGACGTAGCCTCAAAATAAGGGGATTTAGGGCTGAGTTAAGGAGCAACTTCTTCACAAACCTGTGGAATTCCATGCCCAGTGAAGCGGTTGAGGCTACTTCATTGAATTTTTTAAGGCAAAGATAGATTTTTGAACAGTAATTAAAGGTTATGGTGAACAGGTGGGTGAGTGGAGCTGAGTCCACGAAAAGCATAGCCACGATCTTATTGAATGGCGGAACAGGCTTGAAATGTGTTCTTCATATTTTAGACAGGAATGCACAATGAAAAGAAATACATTTAAAATGCTTTTCAATAAAATAAAGAATTTAGTTTGCAAGATGTTTCATTTTACAATACGATGGGCATTCCAAACTATTATGAAAATTAAGAATGTGATGTTCTTACTGTTAGACATGAGATATTCACTACCACAGGAAGTAGCCGAGGCCAAAATGTTGTCTGATTTCAAGAAGAAATAAAATATTGCATTTGGGCTAAAGGAGTACAGAAATATCGGGGGAAGGGGAAATCAGGATGTTGAATCTGATGATCAGCCATGATCAAAATGAACGGTACAGCAGGCTCAAAGGGCCGAATGGCCTACTCCTGCTTCTACTTTCTATGTTTCTATGATGAATAATTAAGAAATGAGTATGTGTGGGGAGATAAGGTCATGGGCTGTGAAACTGGACATTTGAAGTAACATCTCATTTCTTTGGAAGCAAAGCGAAGCGGTACTGTTGGGTTTCAGCTTCTTGATTTAGCTGTGCGGAAGCAGCTTGGAGCTGTCTGGACTGGGTCTGTTATTGGTTTTCAATTGTTTAGACTCTTGACCTTTCTGTATGTTAGCAGCTTTGGCTTGACGACATGGCAAAAATCAGGAACTTGAGGTAAATCACAGCCCACAATCCGCCTTCTGGGACTGATGCAGCATTGCAGAGGATAACACATGCTGCACATTGAACCAAATTGTGAATTTCAATGTCTCCATTGAAACATACAAGTGTAACATTGATCTTTAATACGTCTTACAGGTAACCACCAGGAAATTGAATCTAACAGATAGCATTTTTCTTCCGTATCTTTGCTTACTTTTGCCTTTTAATACTTTGAAGAAAAACATATGCAATTGTGAACATCTTTATACATAACCATTATCAGTTAATTCTCATAATGACTGCAGGGCACGAATTTAACAGTCATTGAGAAATCGATGGCAGCAATTTTCTTTTGCTTTAAGTTTTTGCCTGTCAGCTTTCTCTGAACACCAGTTCCGGGATTCTGAATGATCCATCGCACCCCCATCACACTTTGCAATTATTTTGATGAAGAAAACCAAAGATGACAAATGTGTTAATGTTGAAATAAAAAACACCCCATGGTTTTATTTAAAATCTTGCTTCAATTTAAAGGGGTTTTAATAAAAACTCATTTTGGCAAGTAGCAAAAGCAGCAGGGTGCAGCTGTAGAAGACAATATGTTACAGGATTAACTGGAATAGTTAATGGATTTGAGTATCTGCAGCAAATGAAGGAATCCCAGGTGATTGCCAAGTGGAGTATTTCTATGCTGGAGAAATGATGTGTGAAGCTTCATTATTGGTGTCCTATGAAGCGTTGTTTCTGCAGCATTAGTGTTTGAAGCAAGCAATTGATACCGGTTTAAACACCAGCAAGTCTTTGCGGCAGCTTTAGTCTTTGATTTGGTTTGATTTATTATTATCACATATATTAACAAACAGCAAAAAGTATTGTTCTTTGCTGACAATATAGACAAAACATACAATTCATAGAGAAAGAAATGAGAAGGTGCAGAATGTAGTGTTACAGTCATAGCTAGGGTGTAGAGAAAGATCAGCTTAGTGCAAGGGAGATCCATTCAAAAGTCTGGGTCGGTTGGTATGTGGCTTCAGACTTTTGTATCTTTTTCACGACGGAAGAAGTTGTGAGAGAGAATGTCCGGGGTGCGAGGGGTCCTTAATTATGTTGGCTGCTTTGTCGAGACAGCGGGAAATGTAGTCATTCAGCGGACATGATGGGCTGAATGGTCTCCTTCTGTGTTGTGAACATCTATGAATCTTTGGAGTGAATGGATGGGGAGGCTGATTTGCGTGATGGATTGAGCTACTTTCTCAACCTTTTGTAGTTCTTTGCGGTCCAGAACAGAGCAGGAGCCACACAGAAGACCAATACTAAGTTTCATATTTCCTCTGTGGCTGAGTCAATGTTATCTCACGTGGAAACAATCACAGGATGGCACAACTCAGAAGGAGCCATTCTTTCCCATCATGCCTATGTGAAAGAATAAGACAACTATTCCTACTCCCTGCTCCTTCCCCACAGCCCTGCAATTTGTTTCCTTTTCTTTATTCATTGATGGAATGTGCATCACTGGCCCATCCCTCACTTGAGAGTTAACCACATTAATGTGGTCTGGAGTCACATTTAGGCCAGACCAGGGAAGGCCTGCAGATTTCCTTCCCTAAAGGGCACCAGCTTTTATATTAATTGACAATGGTTTCATGGTCATCATTAGATTTTTAATTCCAGATTTTTATTGAATTCAAATTTTATCATGATGGGATTTGAACCCAGATCCACAGATCTTGCTTGGGGTTTCTGGATTACTATTGCAGTGACAATATCACTACACCATTGCCTCGCCAATAAATATTGAGTTCCTTTGTCGGTTACTATTGAATCTGATGCCATCCTTTTACGTAGTGTTTTTCAGACAATCATCATTTTCTGTGTTTAAAGAAAAAAATCCTGTCCCCTGACCTTTATTTGCATATTATCTTAAATCAGTACCCTCTGCGTGCTGACCAGTGACACTGCTGCCTCACAGTGCCAGTGACTCAGGTTCGATTCCCGATTGGGTCTCTGTCTGTGTGGAGTCTGCACATTCTCCTTGTGTCTGCGTGGCTCCAGTTTCTCCCCACAGTCTAAAGTTATGTGGGTTATGTTGATTGGTGCTAAGTTGCCCCTCAGTGTCAGAGGGACTAGCAGGATAAATGTGTGGGGCTGCGGGGATAGGGTAGGTGAGATTGTGGTCGGTGAGACTTGATGGGCTGAGTGGCCTCCTTCTGCAATGTAGTGATTCTATGGACCTGTCTGCCAGTGAAGACAATTCAATGTTCATCAATTGTACCACTCTGTGCAACTTTGCATTATAATGTTCAGGAGTGAGATTACCTTCCCAATTACCTTCCCATAATCATAACTGAGTGAGACAGATTTAATGCATTGCCATAACCTCCAGGGTTATAGACCAAGCACTCTGGAAAATGGGATTAATGTAGTCAGACCTTTGTTGACCAGTGCAGACATGATGGGCTGAATGGCCTTCTTCTGTGCTGTAAACATCAATGAATCTTTGATTATGAAAGTAAGATAAGCTTCATGACAGTTTCATCACGAGGCCATCACTTGCCAGAGTACAGTAGTCGATTACAACAGAATACATGACACTCCTTTACATCTTTGCTTGTAAATAGATATTAAGAGGCAGATTTTGTGATTGTAGTGACAGTAAAATTCTCAGTGTTCACCGTTGTTAATCTTCTGAAACAGACAGCAGTGTCTGGAGTTAACTACATGCACAGTTCAATGCAGAAATCCAAAATTTGCTGTCAATGATTCAACACATCTCCCCAGGGTTATCTGTTCAGGAATCCCAGACTACAATCATTTAGAAATCACTGAATTGACTGGAATTTCCACTTTCGCACTACTACTCACACTGTGGAAACTCTTAAAAGTGTGACATCCTGTTGAATGAAGTTTAATGACGTATAGCCTTTGTAATTATTGCTGAACAATCTTTCAGGTCTAACCTTCAAAATTTAGCTTTGTAATTGTGAGCAATCAAATTTCTCCATTATGATAAAACTAATCCATATTTAAAATAAAGTTTGTTTATGCATTTCAGCTTCTACCTTTATCCTGTGTGTATTATACATGGCACGATAGCACAGTGGTTAGCATTGCTGCTTCACAGCTCCAGGGACCTGGTTCAATTCCGGCCTTGGGTCACTGTTTGTGTGGAGTCTGCACATTCTCCTTGTGTCTGCGTGGGTTTCCTCTGAGTGCTCTGGTTTCCACCCACAGTCCAAAGATGTGTAGGTTAAGTTGATTGGCCGTGCTGAAATTGCCTGTTAGTGTCCTAAGATGTGAAAGTTAGAGGGATTACTGGGTGGATGGAGGGGGTAGGACCTTGGTGGTTGATATAGACTCAGTGGGCCAAATTTTCTGCACTGTAGGATTTCTATGATTCTACTCAATCTTTAAGTTACTGTCGATAAAATTATAGTAAAAAGTGTGCGATAATTGGTATTTTGTTAATTTCCTGGTTTGCTGTTGGTGAGGATTTGTCAACGTGATTGGCTGTTTGTCCTGCTTGATGTTATTACTGTTGTTGAGTGCCTGAATATCCACTTCACTCGGGATCAGGTCCAGGCAGGAACAGGAAGTTTGCAGCACAGAGATTGCTAGATCTTTATGGACAGCTTTCTTTGAGGTTAGCAACAAGTGTTTGCTGGTGACCATGAAATTTGGGCAATTATCAGAATTCTCTAGCTGATTTCTATCCCTGGGCTGCACCCAGTCAGAGCTCAATATCCAGGCGATAAAGAGGAAACTTTACCTCTTGCATTTGATGCCCTGCTTTGAGGAGTTAATGTATCCCACTGATCCTAAGTGACCAATTATTGGGAAGCTTGCAATTTTAGCTAGTCTGATGTTTCTGTCAGTGATCAAATAAAATCTTATGGTTTTTTTTCACAAGGTACTTGTGAAAAACCACTAATTATTTATCAGGAATTCTGGGAGGGGGGAGATATTTAGAGAGGGAGGAGCTGCAGATGGTAATCTATTTTCCAAAGGACCAAGGATCCATGTTATAGTTTCAAAAAGGTTTTGCAGTGTAAAAGCAGAGTGTGTATGTTAAGTCAGCTGCACTCCCTTGTGTGATTTCAGTGACCCAGAGCAGTTCAGCCTGCATTATTATCTCATTTGTATGTGGCAATTGCTGACGTGTGTAAAACATTTTGTGTCCTGACTGTGTTCCGGCAAAATGTAGTGGCATTGCTCACCAGGTATCAAAGTAAGTGGTCATATCTTATTGATGACATTGTCCTCACTTGTTTAACCTGACTCCGTGGTGCTTCAAGTATTGCTTTTGTGTTTGCGGTTCTCATGCAACATGAACACAGTAGTGGCCAAAAGATCTGAACTTTTTTCACTTCAGTGTGGTAAAAATCAACTAGGCAGCGATGCCCACATCCCGCTAATGAATAAAACAAGTTAGAACACGCTTTACTAGGCTTCATTCTTTAAATACATTCAAAAGGTTTGTAATTCAGTTACATCTGAAATTTTGGTTCAGCCAAGGTGGCATTCTTCGAGCTAATTTCATAAGTTTAAGATGTCCCAAAGTGCTTTACAACCAGGAAAACACTTTAATTGTAGAAAGTGGAGATTAAAACCAGAAACTCCATTTTTTTGGCTTTCTTGTTTTCTCAAAAATTAAAAATGGTAAAATTGTGTGAGACAAAGTTGTGGGGCTTTGTTGTTAGATCACTAATTGGACAGTTCCGTAGTCATTTCACAAATGGAAGGAAAGTGTTGTCATAGTTGCCATTGAGGTTGGAGAAAGTTTGTCAGCAAAGCATTGTACATCAAAGTAAATGTGCCAGGAAAGATGGAGCTAGAAGTTTTGTTAATGCTATTTCCTTACTTTTACATAGGCCAATCGGCCATGTGAACCTGCTCCACCATTCAGTATGATCAAGTCTCAACACCACATTCTCTGCATTCTTCCCCCATAGACTTGACATCTTTAGAATCCAAAAAAACCTATCTGTTTCCTTCTTAAATATATTCAGTGACTTGGCCTCCACAGCGTTCTGTGGTAGAGAATCCCACAAGCTCACCATCCTCTGAGTGAAGAAATGTTTAGTCCCAAATGGCCTCCCCACGATCCCGAGTGTGACCCCTTGTTCTAGGCTTCCTCAGTTGGAGGAAACAACAGCTGGAATTCTTCAGCCTTTCACACCCTGCTGCTTTCAGCGAGAACAGAGAACTTGGCGCTCTGTCGATACTCCGTTCACTGGGACCAGAGATCCCTGGGCTGTGGGTGAGGCTGGAGAAATCAGCCCAACATCCCAGCATCCAGTCTGTCCAGACCTGTCAGAATTTTATATGTTTCAATTAGATCCCCTCTCATTCTCTAAATACTTAGGAATACAGGATTAGGTGACTAAATCTCTCCTCATACAACAATCCTGCCAAACCATGAGTCAATCTAGTGAACCTTCACTGCATTCCCTCTATGGCAAGCATACCCTTTCTTAGATATATTGCTCTAGGTGTGGTCACAACAAGGCTCTGTACAGCTTCACTAAGACATCCTTGCTCCTGTACTCAAGTCCTCTTGCAATGAAAGCCAACATACCATTTGCCTTCCTAACCACTTGCTGTACCTGCACGCTTGCTTTCAGTGACTAGGACACCTGGATCCCTTTGTCTGTCAACATTTCCCAATCAACCACCATTTAAATAATATTCTGTCGTTCTGTTTCTCCATCCTAAGTGGATATCTTACATTTATCCACGTTATATTGCATCTGCTGTGGGCTTGTCCACATACTCAACTTGTCTAAATTGCCTTGAAGCTCTTAACATCTTTCTCACTACTCACATTATCAGCAAGTTTCATGTCATTGCAAACTTGGAAATATTACATTTGGTTCCCTCATCCAAATAATTGATGTATTTTGTGAATAGCTGGGACCCAAGCACTGATCCCTGCGAGATCTCACCGGTTACTGCTAGTCAATTCGAAAAAATCTTATTTATTCCTACTCTCTGTTGACCATCTGCTAACCAATTCTCAATCCGTGCCAGTATATTTTCCAAAATCCCACATGTTTTAATTTTCCACACTAACTTTTTATGTGCAATTTTATCAAAAGCTTTCTGAAATTCTAAATATACACATCCGCTGATTCACCCTTATATATTCCACTAAAGAATTCCAATAGATTTGTCAAACATGATTTTCCTTTCATAAATCTATGTGTTGATTTTGCCTAATCTCTCTGATTTTAATGTTTTATCTGAATTAAATGTTTCACGGAGGCAGGATCAGTGGGTTTTATTGGAAACCTTGGAAATCCTAAACAAGAGTATTGTCTTGTCATTTGACTCTCTCTTCTGCTTGTACTATTTACAGTAAACGTAGGAGGAAACATTGGTCACATTCCCTGCACTTTTGGATTGACAGCCTTCATTCAGTTGATTTGATCCATAGAATCATAGAATCTCTACAGTGCAGGAAGAGGCCATTCAGCCCATCAAGTCTGCACTGACAACAATCCCACCCAGGACCCACCCCGCAATTCCACACATCTACCCTACTGATTCTCCTGACACTGAGGGTCAATTTAGCATGACCAATCCACCTAACTTTCACATCTTTGGACTGTGGGAGGAAACTGGAGAACCCAGAGGAAACCTATGCAGAAATGTGGGGAATGTGCAAGCTCCACACAATCAGTCACTCGAGGCTAGAATTGAACCTGGTTCCATGGTGCTGTGAGGCAGCAGGACTTACCACTGTGCCACCCTGACTTGATTTGATTTATTATTGTCACTTATGTTGGGATACATTAAAAACTATTGTTATTGTCACGTTAGGTTTCCAGTTGGTTTATGCAGCTGTGCTATTTCTTGTGAACTTAGTGGAAAGTTTCCAAAGGTTTCCAAAACATTGATCCTGAAAAGATAAAATCAATTTTACTTCCCCTCTTCCCCTCCCAGCTGAATAGAATAAATCTTACACAGTGAACATCATCAACTGCCACTTCCATGTTGAAGCACTCTTGTTAAAAGTGGTTTAAAAAAAACAGTGGTACATTTTTTATTTATAGAGAAAGTGTTTATTATTCTAACCATACGCCATGCAGCATATAAGCTACCACTGGGCAAGTGTTCCTCTATGTATTTTGTCTAAGGAACTGTTTACAAAGAGCAGATTTATAATTTCATCATGCTCTGTGTGTGTGGAGAGAATCTTGTTTCTCCATCTTGTATAATATACATCATTGAGATATAATTTCCCAACTAGAGGATCATCATGCACACTTTGAAAAATTCAGGGCAAGTTTTCAGTGAGATTTGAAAGAGAGTTTGTAACAGAGACTGAAAAACAGCATGTTACATTTTCACTGCATGGTTTAGATTGGATGCAAGGATTCACCCAGACACTGGATTCACCCAGATTCACCCAGACACTGGATTCACCAGATTCACCCAGACACTGGATTCACCCAGATTCATCCAGACACTGGATTCACCCAGATTCATCCAGACACTGGATTCACCCAGATTCACCCAGATACTGGATTCACCCAGATTCACCCAGATACTGGGATTCACCCAGATTCATCCAGACACTGGATTCACCCAGACACCGGATTCACCCAGATACTGGGATTCACCCAGATTCACCCAGACACTGGATTCACCTAGATTCACCCAGACACTGGATTCACCCAGATACTGGATTCACCCAGATTCACCCAGATACTGGATTCACCCAGATTCACCCAGACACTGGATTCACCCAGACACTGGATTCACCCAGATACTGGATTCACCCAGATTCACCCAGATACTGGGATTCACCCAGATTCACCCAGACACTGGATTCACCCAGATACTGGATTCACCCAGATTCACCCAGATACTGGATTCACCCAGATTCACCCAGATACTGGGATTCACCCAGATTCACCCAGATACTGGGATTCACCCAGATTCACCCAGACACTGGATTCACCCAGACACTGGATTCACCCAGACACTGGATTCACCCAGACACTGGATTCACCCAGATTCACCCAAACACTGGATTCATCCAGACACTGGATTCACCAGATTCACCCAGACACTGGATTCACCCAGATTCACCCAGACACTGGATTCACCCAGATTCACCCAGACACTGGATTCACCCAGATAGTGGTTGTAGACTGGAGAACGAGTTACTATGTTGAACAATTGAGATGAGTTGCATTGATTTGATTTGATTTATTATTGCCACATGTATTAGTATTGTTTCTTGCATACTATGCGGACAAAACATATCATTCATAGAGGACACAGGGGAGAAGGAAAGGAGAGGGTGCAGAATACAGTGCTGCAGTTCAAAGAGGTGAAGAGAAGGATCACTTAATTTATGATAGGTTCATTCAAAAGTCCGATGGCAGCAGAGAAGAAGTTTTTCTTGAGTCGGTTGGTACGTGACCTCAGACTTTTGTATCATTTTCCTGATGGAAAAAGGTGGGGGAAGGAATGTCTGGGGTGCGTGGGTTCCCTGATTATGCTGGCTGCTTATCTGAGGCAGTGGAAAGTGTAGACAGAATCAGTGGATGGGAGGCTGGTTTACGTAATGGACTGGACTTCATTCACGGCCCTTTGAAATTCCTTGCGGCCTTGGTGAGAGTAGAAGCCAGTCTAAGTTATACATCTGGGAAGGATGCTGTCTATGTTGCAGCTGTAAAAGTTGGTGAGAGTCGGAGGGGCCACGCCAAATTTTCTTCACCTCCTGAGAAAGTAGATGCATCTCAGGAAGATCTGGGCATGTACATGTGGGAGGATGGAATATAAGAATATGCTGATAGGGTTAGTTGAAGATGATGAGGAAGGTTTAACTGGAGTCAGCAGCTTCTTGCATGAGGAAAGGTTGGACAGGCTAGACTTGTATTTGTTGGAGTTTAGAAGAATAGAGGCAACTTGATTGAAACATCTAAGATCCCTGAGAGGTATTGACAGGAAGTAGGGAGGATGTTTCCTCTTTGGGAGAATCCAGAAAGAGGGGATCACTATTTAAAAATAATGGAGCCCCAATTAAAGAGAGACATTTTTCTCTCAGATTGATGTGAGACTTTGCAGCTCTTTCTCAAGTGGGAGTGGAAGCAAAGTTTTTTGATATTGTGAGGGTGGAATTAGATAGATGTTTGATTAGCGAGAGGATAGGTGGAAAATTGGGATTGAGGTTACAGTCAGATCAGTCAGGACCTTATTGAACGGTGGAATAAACTCGAGGGATCGAGTGGTCTAATCTCATTCTGAATTCATATGTTTATCTCCCTGTATATCATTGCACTTAAAATTAATCCTGATAACAACAGGAAAATGGTGTTGTCTCCTTTACAACATCCAATGTTTTTACAGCAGTGACTTACATCTGACATTGAATTCTGAGCCTCCCTTTGTTGTGTGATGTTCTGCTTTCAGAGATAATTAAGATGATTGTACGTAGTTTTAATTACATAATCAAGCTGTAGCCCAACAAGGTCAGACATATTGGGCAAAGAAACAATATAGAAACTAGAAGCAGGAGGAGGCTATTTGGCCCTTTGAGTCTGCTCCACCATTCACTTTGATCATGGCTGATCATCAGATTCAATATCCTGATTCCCCTCCCCTCCATATCCCTTAATCCCCTTAGCCTTAGAGCAACATGTGATTTTTTCTTGAAACCAGACAACGTTTTGACCTCAACTGCAGTCTGTGAGAGTGAATTCCACACATTCACCACACTCTGATGAAGACATATCTCCTCATCTCAGTTCTTACAGAATTTTATGCTGCCCCTGAGGTGGGTTCTGAGTTTGGTGGGGGGGGGGGGGGGGGGGGGGGGCGGGGGGGGGGGAGGAGGGTAAAATTGAATGTAAGGGATTCCCAAATGCAATCTGATGCTTGGGCGGGCTGGGTGTTAGGTGGTAAACCTATCCATTCAATATTAAGATGCTTAGATAGCCACTTCACATTCAGCCTCGGTTTTTAGAACATAAGAACATAAGAAGTAGGAGCAGGAGTCGGCCATCTAGACCTTCGATCTGCCCCGCCATTCAACAAGATCATGGCTGATCTGAAATGAATCAGTTTCACTTTCCTGCTTTCTCCCCATAACCCTTAATT
The DNA here is from genome assembly GCA_024679065.1 of Sphyrna mokarran. NCBI lineage: Eukaryota > Metazoa > Chordata > Chondrichthyes > Carcharhiniformes > Carcharhinidae > Sphyrna > Sphyrna mokarran. Next base: position 3,556,604 of record JAGIQG010000024.1, read on the forward strand.
GCCTTGTCTATCAGAAATCTATCTACCCCGTGACTCAAATATATTCAGTGAGGTAGCCTCCACCACTTCAACGGGCAGAGAATTCTAGAGACTCACCATTCATTCCAGAGACTCACTACTCTGTCAAATGTGGGTGCAGGGAGGCTGGCAAAGTGACATTTGCACTTTTCCCCATTCAAAAAATCTCTATAGTGCAGAAGGAGACCATTCAACCCATTGAGTCTGCACCAACAACAACCCCGCCTGGGCCGTAACCCCACCATTTACCCCCCTAATCCTGCTATCCTACACATCCCTGGACACAAGGGGCAATTTACCATGGCCAGTGCATCTAATCTGCACATCTTTGGAATGAGGAAACCGGAGCACCCAGAGGAAACCCACGCAGACACAGTGAGAATATACAAACTCCGTATAGTTGGCGACCCAAGCTGGGAATCAAACTCAATGCTAATCCAGTGGGGAAGGAACAGACGGAAGAGCAGGGCATCTCATTCTGAAACCCACTCAGAATGAGGCAACTTGGGACTTGATAATCCAGGATCCCCTCCCCTCCTAACCTAATCTCCGATGCCGCGATTGTCCCCTTAGTGCCCACTACCCTCTGTTCCCAGGACCCCTGGCTCATACCTTTTTAAAGGTCCCGGGACTTAGTCCCAGACAGAACACTGCAGTACCTCTTCTGGCCACTGCAGCACTGTGCCAGGCCGGGTTGAAGACCTGTTGGCAATCTGATTGGTCGACAACTCTCACAGGCAAGATGTCCTCCTAAGGATGGATGGAAGTTCTGCCCGCTGCCAATCAATGTTAAAGGGAGCATTAAATGATAGTGTGAGTTTGAGAGTTGGCGGCAGTGTGACCCTCAGGCTCACAACCCTGAAAGTTTTACTCATTATTCCTTTCTTTCTCTCTTTCATTTTCATTAATTCAATGTGTGGAATGCAATTTTCCAGTTGTGTTCATCCCAAGACCGGAAATGCCCATCCGAGGTCAACAGGCCTCCACACAGTCTACCCCCACCTCATTCCCGCGGTGGGCAAGATGGGAAAGTTCTGCCCATGGTCTTTAAGTGGCTCTCCTTTAACTGGTGAAGCTGATTTCTCTCATTCTGAGTTTACCCTGTATCTGTAGTTAGAAATATTCAAATACAGCAAATTATTCTATAAGATGAGTGGGTGTGTGACTCTGCTGGAGATGAAAAGTGCAGTGATTTTGTCAGAAAGTACATTTGTTTGTAATGAGCAAAGAGCTGGAAAATGTGTGTATTGTTCCCATCACAATCTTTTCACCTACAGTGAAATGTGTTGCAATGAGAATCACATCAAACAAACCTGGCGATTGTTATTTTTCCACGACAATATTTTCTGGAATTGGTTCAGATTGACAGAGCAAATCCATTATAAACCGACACAGCTTTAGTGCAGTACAATATTGCCAATTAGCCCATTAACATTTGCTAATTGGCAATAGTAGGGGTGGCATGATGCCACAGTAGTTAGTGCTGCTGCCTCACAGCGCCAGAGACCTGGGTTCAATTCCCGGCTTTGGTCACTGTCTGTGTGGAGTCAGAATGTTTTCTCACTGTGTCTCCGGGTGCTCTGGTTTCCTCCCACAATCTGAAGATGTGTGGGTTAGATTGATTGGCCATGCTAAATTGACCCTACTGTCAGGGGGACTAGCAGGATAAATATGTGGATTTATGGGACTAGCAACTGGATGGGATTATGTTCAGTGCAGACTCGATAGTCCGAATAACTTCCTTATGTAGGGACTCTATGGCTCCATGATAACATTAGCGGAAAAGCTGAAGCAACTGGATGGATTTTCTTCTTGGAATCTTCTTGGACCTTGGATGGGCATTTCCGGTCTTGGCACTGTGGTTAGAGCTGTTGCCTCACAGTTCCAGGTTCAATCTCCAGTTTGGGTCACTGTCTGTGTGGAGTTTGCACATTGCCCCCATATCTGCGTGGGTTTCCTCCAGATGTTCTGATTTCCTCCCACATTCAGATGGGCTGAATGGTCTCCTTCTGCACTGTAGGGATTCTATAATCTGTGTGCCTGTGCTACACAACTATCCGGATTGTTGATTTTGATCATATGAGGCACCACACTCCAAGAAACATGACAAAGGTTGAAGTGTACAATGTCGTTTTCTGGGTCATGGTGCTTCCTTGATGTGAAAGCTTGAAGCCAATGAGCTGAAAACATCTCCAGTTTCTCAATGTGACATGTTATCATGAATCAGTCTGATGACATTGTACCATGTCATTGTGTTATGGTTAGAAAAAATTGCCTTAGGGTCACTAAGGATCTAGGTTCAAGTCTCATTCCCAAGGTTGGAGCAGGAAGTTCAAGGCTGACTGTCCAGTGCAGTACCGAGGGAGTGTTCTCTATTGGAGGTGTTGCCTTTTGGTTGAGATGCTAAACAAAGGCCCCCATCTGTCTGCTTGGTAGACATAGAAGATCCCATAGCGCTATTTTAAAGAAAACAGGGCCTTTCTTCTGTAACGACTTCAATCAGGCCTTTGAGGTTAGTCTATAGGAGTATGCAGTCGCTGATTAAGGAGTCAGTTGATTGGCCAATCAGGGAGTCTCTTCGTTGTATCTAACTGGGTGAGTCAGTTCCTCTGGCACTCCCTATGGTTGATTGCTGACTGATAGCACTGTGTGTACTGCTGATGGAATTATAAATAAAGGGGTTTTGGTGAGGGGACTTCAGCCTCTTAAGACTTATTACATCTCCCTAGTGTCCTGATCAATATTTATCCCTCAATCAGTATCACAGAAAATGATTATCTGATCAAGATCACATTGCTTCTGGTGGGATTTTTGCTGTATGCAAATTGGTTGTGGTGTTTCTGAAATTGCAGCATTGGCAGCTCTTTAACAGCATTTCATTGATTATAAAGAACTATGAGACATGTGGTGAAAAGTGCGATATAACTCAGAGTCAGCGTGGGTTCTCTGTCCCAGAATATGCTGCTAACCTTCTTACAAGCACCAAGTCTCATTTATCTATCGCTCTTGTGCCTCCTGATCACATTGGCTGCTGAACAAGCAACACCTTGATTTTACAATTTACACCTCTACTTTCAAATCCCTCTATAGCCTTTCCCCCTGGGGATTTCCTGGCAACATGGTGGCAAAGTGGTTAACGGGGAAGTGATGGCCGAGTGATACCATCACGAGAGTACTAATCCAGAAACTCGGCTAATGTTCTGGGAAGCTGGGTTCAAATCCTACCACGGCAGTTGCTGGAATTTAAAGTCAGTTAAAAAATCTGGAATTAAGAATCCACTGATGACAATGAAACTATTGGTCGATTGTCAGAAAAACCCATCTGGTTCACTAATGTCCTTTAGGGAAGGAAATCTGTTGGTCTTACCTTCCTGGCCTACATGTGACTCCAGAACCACAGCAATGTAGTTGACTTTCAACTGCGTTGGGCAACTAGGGATGGGCAATAAATGCTGGCCAGCCAGCAATGCCCATACCCCATGAATGAATTAAAAAAAAAGCATTGCTGCCTCACGGCAGCAGGGCCCAGGGTTCGATTCCTGGCTTGGGTCACTGTCTGCACATTCTCCCTGTGACTGCATGGGTTTCCTTTGAGTGCTCTGGTTTCCTCTCACAGTCTGAAAGATGTGCTATTTAGTGGCTTGGCCAAGCTAAATTCTCCCTCAGTTGCTCAAAGAGGCACCAGAGTATGGCAACTAGGGGATTTTCACAGTAACTTCATTGCAGTGTTAATGTAAGCCTACTAGTGACACTAATAAATAAACTTTAAAAATTAAAAAAAAAGCTCCATAACTCTGTAATCTTTTCTAATCCCACAAATCTCCAGTTATCACTCAGAGGGTGGTGAGTGAATGGAATCGGTCGCTGTCAGTGGTGGTAGAGGCGAACTTGCTGGGGTCTTTTAAGAGACTTCTGGATGAGTACATGGGATTTAATGGGATTGGGAGTTACAGATAGGTCTATGGCCTGGTAAGTATAGATATGATCGGCACAACTTGTGGGCCGAAGGGCCTGTTTGTGCTGTAGTGTTCTTTGTTCTATGTTCTATCACTTCTTTAATTTTGGAATCTTCAACACCCCTGATTTTAGTCGCTGAGATTTTTGCTCCCAGGCTTGAGAATTCTCTCCCAAAACGTCTCGGGTTTCTTCTCTGATAACACTCCTTCAAATCAATCTCTTTTAGGCCATCTGTCCTCATGTGGCCTAGTGTCAAATTTTGCTTTATAAGGCTCCTGCAAACTGCCTGTCCTGAACATTTTATTAATTAAAGGCTCTATGTAAATGTGAGTTGTTTTGCTGTTTAATATGGAACTTACGATGATGGGACCTGACTAGAATGAACCACTCTTTGATTAACATGAATGACATCTCATTCTGAACACAAAAGGCAAAATGATGGGACAGGCAAGACAGTTTGAATATTCCTCTATTAAAACAGACAGACAGTACGAATGAACTAGTGCCTGTAGATGAACTTTGCATCATTACTGCAGCGCATCCCACTGAGTAAATATAGTGACTCAAAGTCACTTTGCTGTATGTGTGACAAAAGATCTGGTTCATACTCAAACTGGGGTGAGTAGGAAGCATTAAAAATCAAAGCGTTACATTTTTATCATGGACTTACGTGGCTGATTGCGTTGCTATGACAGCAACTGCAATCAGATGTCTACGTGGTACTTTGACTAATGCCTGACTAAAGATTGATATTAGGCCCAGGTGTCTGTTTATTAATAAAAATGACTTATAATGATTTTAGCTGTGTGACGTGGTCATCTCCTGCCTCTTACGAATCGATGAGAATGGTTAGAACAGAAATGTCCTGCTGGTGAAACTCATTACCCTAAAAGGAAGAACATTCTATTGATGTCGGTTGTTATTAGGTTGCTTTTTGATAATAGGCCGAAAGCTAGTGTTTTTAGCCATGTGGCCTCTTACTTTGTGTTCTGATTTCAAGATTAGGATTAGAGTAAAGCAGTATTTCAAAGACTTCACCTTATCCCTAGCCTTATCCTCACATATAAGACGATGCAAAAGCTGTATGTTGTTTGATTGATATTTTTAATGTGCAGCTTGTCAAATTACTTCTCCCTGGAATTATCCATAACTTACTTAATAAACAAGTAGCAACACATTTCAACAATGAAACAGAGTAGAATGGGAAGAAATGAGTGGAAAATATTGTCCTTGTCAACCATTCAGATCTTACAAAGGTGGTAACAGTCCATTTATTTTTGATTTCAATTAGTTTTTCTTGGATATCCGTGACAATGTACAGTAGCTGCTTTTTTTGAATTGAAACCATTTACATTTCTTCAGAGATAATGGTGGCAGACTGTCTTTGTGCAGGGGCTACAGTGCACCATTATGTACTGTATTGCTGTTCATTACTGAACTGAGTGCTTCTTTATTGTGAGCCAGTTATTGTAAGTAGAGTTCCATAAGAGTGCAGTTACATTGCAATTCAGTGCAACATATCCTGACACGTTCATTGTGTTTTTTAGATTGCTTCATTCCAGATCCAATATTCTTTCTCTGTCTGTCAAGAACAAAGTGTGAGTATTAAGCAGCTGTCTATTTAGAAAACTCGAGCAATATTTAAATGACTATTTGACACTATTATTGAAAGGGAGGAGTTAATTTCAGTGCCAGGCTGTAGGGAATGATAGGCCATTCTCCATTTTGTTTTGTGTCGGTTTATTTACTGAAGTTTATAGAGTCATAGAGGTTTACAACATGGAAACAGGCACTTCAGCCCAACTTGTCCATGCTGCCATTTTTTAAAAATTCCTAAACTAATCCCAATTGTCCGCATCTGGCCTATATCCCTCTATACCTATCTTATCCATGTAACTATCTTAAAATTGTACCTGCCTCCACTACTACCTCTGGCAGCTTGTTCCAGACACTCATCAACCTCTGTGTGAAAAAATTGCCCCTCTGGACCCTTTTGTATCTCTCTCCTCTCACTTTAAACCAATGCTGTCTAGTTTAAGAATCCCTTACTTTGGGAAAAGATATTGACTATCTAGTTGATCTGTGCCCCTCATTATTTTGTAGACCTCTATAAAATAACCCCTCAGCCTCCTACGCTCCAGAGAAAAAAGTCCCAGTCTTTCCAGTCTCTCCTTAGAACTCTAACCATCAAGTCCTGGTCGCATCCTAGTAAATCTTTTCTCACTCTTTCTAGTTTAATAACATCCCAAATAATAAGTTTATTGACATCCATTTCCTAGATGTTTCACATTGGTTTGAGTATAGTCGGTTCCAATAATATTTTACAAAGAGTTGGGGAAACTCAGTGTTTTATGCTGCTTACGTAGCCAGCTGCTACATTTCTAAGTAGTTATTGAATTTAAACCATCTTGAGGGATTTCGCAGGCATCCAAATTTATTAGATTTGTCCTACAGGGGATGTGAAATATAAAAGTTAAAATGCAGTTATGCAAAATCTACCAAAAACCTTAGCAAGACCACATCTGAAGAGAAAATGCTGGAAAATCTCAGCGGGTTTGGCATCATCTGTAAGGAGAGAAAAGACATTTAAAGTACAGATAACCCTTTGTCAAAGCTTTGATTCCAGCATCTGTTTTAGTTTGCTTTTATCCAGAATCACAGATTTGATACAACACATTTTTTCTCTGGAGTGTAGTAGGCTGAGTGGTGATCTTATAGAGGTCTATAAAATGATGAGGGGCATAGGTCAGCTAAATAGTCAATATCATTTCCCAAAGATAGGGGAGTCTAAAACTAGAGGGTGTAGGTTTAATTTGAGAGATACAAAAGGTTTAAGGGGAGAGATACAAAAGTTCCAGAGGGGCAATTTTTTCACACAGAGGGTGGTGAGTATCTGGAACAAGCTGCCAGAGGTAGTAGTAGAGGCGGGTGCAGTTTTGTCTTTTAAAAAGAATTTATACGGTTACATAGATAAGGTGGATATAGAGGGATATGGGCCAAATGCAGGCGATTGGGATTATCTTTGGGGTTTAAAAAAAGCAACATGGACAAGTTGGGCCAAAGAGCCTGTATCTGTGCTGTAAACTTCTGGCCTCCTTTTGTGTCATTGAGTCATATTTCAGCCTCCCATTGCATCTGCACCAGCCCCTTGAATGAGCAATTTACCTGGAGACGATTCCCCCCCACTTCTGCCTAACCCTGCTCATTCTTCCTTTTCCGATAACAGTTCAGTTCATTTTTTGAATGTTTTTGTTGAAGCTGCATCCATCTCACTCTCAGGCAGTGCATTCCAGACCCTAACCATTCACCACTTGAAAAAGCTTTTCCCCATGTTGCTTTTGCTTCTTTTGTCAATTATTTTAAGCCTGTGTCCTCACATTTTCGACTCTTTCACAAGTGGGAACAGTTTCTCCCGATTTACTCTGTCCTGGCCCGTTGTGATTTTGAATAGCTCCATCAGATCCCTGCTCCACACTCACAGGTCAAGACATTCAGGCAACAGAGCGGATACAACACAGAAGTTTCATAAATTTCTGGATGGTTTGAGAAAATACAAATGCAAAGAAGGAACAAAAATTGGGGAAAAAAATGAGTGAAGAGATGAGAACAGAAAGGTCAAATGGGATTAATAAAAGTGTGTGTGTGTGCACGATGAATGCCAGAATAAACTGGTCAGATGAAATGGTTTTTCTGTTCAGCCAAGGCCACTGTACATTATAGGTAGGAGTTCCTGTTCTTAGAGAATTGCTGACTGTTGTATACAATGGCCAGAATCACTTCCATAGGAGAGCTGATTGTGTGAAAGTGGCACTGAAGGGAGGACAGACAGCTCTGTACTGTCTGTTGAAAGCTTTCACACAATCTGAGTTCTCAAAGCCACCGAGAATTAGCAAGAAAGAGAGTAATAGTGGAAGAGTTTTTTTCTAGCTGGAGGTCAGTCACTAGTGGTGTGCCCTAGGGCTTGGTACTGGGACCTCTTCTATTTGTAATATATATAAATGACTTGGAAGAGGGAGTGAGTGGAGTGATCAGCAAGTTTGCAGACGATACAAAGATGGCTGGACTTGCGGATAGTGAGGGGCATTGTCAGGTGATGCAGCAGGACATAGATAGGCTGGTAGCTTGGGCAGACAGATGGCAGATGGAATTCAATCCTGATAAATGCGAGGTGATGCATTTTGGGAGAAAGAATGTAGAGGGGAAGGTAGATGATAAAGGGTAGACCTATTAAGAGTATAGAAACGCAGAGGGACCTGGGGGTGCAGGTGCACAAGTCTCTGAAGGTGGCAGAGCAGGTGGAGAAGGTTGTGAAGAAAGCGTATGGTATGCTAGCCTTTATAGGAAGGGATATAGAGTACAAGAGCTGGCCTTTAATGTTGCAGTTGTATAAAATGTTGGTTAGACCTCATTTGGAATACTGCGTCTAGTTCTGGTAGCCTTACTACCGGAAGGACGTGGAGACTCTGGACAGAGTGCAGAGGAGGTTTACCAGGATGCTGCCTGGTATGGAAGGTCTGAGTTACGAGGAGAGATTAGGCAAATTGGGACTGTTTTCCTTAGAAAGACGTAGACTTAGAGGAGATCAAATAAAGGTGTACAAGATTATGAGGGGTATAAATAGAGTAAACAGGGTTAAGCTTTTTCCTAGGATGGACTCAAATAGCACGAGGGGTCACGGGCTTACACTCACCACCCTGTATGGAATGCGCTGCCAAGTAAAGTGGTGGAGGCAGGCACGCTGGAGTTATTTAAGAGATACTTAGGTGGGCACGTGAACAGAATGGGAATGGAGGGATATAGAAAACTGATTTAAAATAGGGATCATGAGCCTTGAGAGTCCCTGGGAAGTGTGTTAATAGTCGGTGATATTGATGTACTTGTTTTTATCCTACAGGTTCTTTGGTCTGCCTTGTTGTCTAACAAGGGACATACACGCAATGGGTCGTGAGAAGGCTGCTCTTGGATTTTTTTCGAGAGTATCCCAGTGCTTCACGTCGTTAGTGTATGCTTGACCTGGACCATTTGATGGGCAACATGACAGCTCAGAGACTATCGCTGTGCTGTGCAAATACGTGGATTTGGGCCTGTGTGTGTGGGAGTTTGCGCATTCTCCCTGTGCTTGCGTGGGTTTTCTCCGGGTGCTCCGGTTTCCTCCCACATCCCAAAGATGTGCTTTTAGGCTAATTGGCAAAACAAATTCTCCCTAAATTGTCTCAAATTTGGTTTCAATGCATGGATCTATAAACATGGACAAGGATCATGGGTAGAAGTGGGAACATTGAGGTGGCGGCGCGGGCTCGTTGGGCCAAAGGGCCTGATTCCCGTGCTGTTTTGTTCTTTGTTCAAGAGCATTGACCATAAAGTTTTGATGATCAGGATAAGGAGCATGACATGGATCATACAAAGAGTTTCAGTGACCAAATTGACATCCCCCTATCCCCCTCACGGCTGGTAATATTTAAATCTGGTCCAGTCCCAGCAGGTGGGCTATGGAGATCCTGCTAGTTGTACTGTGGAACAGCTGTGCAAGAGAAGCTGCATATTTCATCATATTTGCCTTCCTCTTTCCCCATTTTGAGAAGTGCCTTTGTGAAGTGAAGCAATAGTAATGTCGTCAACAGTTATCCTACTTAACCTATTTCTTAATTATAATAGTATTTTATTTTGCAGTTATACTGTGCTGCTGAGACAGCAAGTGCAGAATGCAATTTGTTATTTTGAAGACTCTTGTTGCATGTCATCAGTACAAATTGAACTGTCCTTGCCAGAGGGAGTTTACCTTGACATGCACCTACAAAGCAATTTGAAAGTCTGTATTGCAAGTTTCCTAATTCTCAAAGCTATGAGGTTTATAAAGTAAGAGCTCCAAATGTCACTTCTTAAACCAGGCATCCTGCTCAACTGAGGTGACAAATGGGGTATCGCACTTACTTGCTGACGTAAGATGTTTTTTATTATTAATTTTTGAGACGTGAGCATTGCTGGAAGAGACACAATGTACTGTAACCCCCTCAGAAAGCTGGTGAGGAGCTATCTTCCTGACTATAATGGAACGTTTTGCTGGATCATTTCAAAGGACAGTTCGGTATCAGTTAACACATATGCTAATTTCCCGTGCTTCAGGAGCACCGAGTGTTTGCAAGCCTTGAACAGATTAGGGTTGTCTTTGCTCAGTGTCCCTCGCATTGCAGCCCACTACCACAGAATCTATTCTGCCCACAATTGACAGGTTTGAGGAATTGGTGTGGATCCAACCAGGTAAAAACCAGCAGATTCCCTTTATAAAGGATCTTTCTGATAATCTGGTAGTTTCATGGTCACAATTACTGATGCTAATTTATTATTGTGGGTTTATTTAATTACATGTGGTGGGATTTGAACTCATGTCTCCAGAATATGGATCCAGCCTTCTGTTTGCAGGTACTGCCATACCCATTATATTATCGTACCCATTACTGGGGAATTAGGAGTTTTCCCTGCAGTTATTTGTCAACTTGGTGACACCACTTTGTAGGAAGTTGTCATGTAAATGCAAGTTGGGTAATCATAGAATTGTAGAGTCTCTACAGTACAGAAGGAGACTATTCGGCCCATTGAACCTGCACTGACAAAATCCTACCCTATCCCCATATCCCCACATATTTTCCCTGCTAAACCCCTTGACACTAGGGTCAATTTAACATGGCCAGTCAACCTAACCAACACATCCTTGGATAAAAACAAATTACTGTGGACGTGGAATCAGAAACCCAAAGAGAAAATATTGGAAAGTCTCAGTAGGTCTGGCAGCATCTGTAAGGAGAGAAAAGAGCTGATGTTCCGAGTCCAGACGACCCTTTATTAAAGGTAAAAGGCACAGACAGTGGGAGATATTTATACCGCAGGGTGGCGGAATGGAAGATGAGTTACAGTCACAGAAACCAGGGGAAAGGCTGCTAATGGCAGCCCATAGAGAGAATAAAGGATGTGAACGGCCAAATGAGAGAGAAGCTATAAACTGTGATAGATAAAGATGTTGGGGGAATGGGGAGGTGGGTGAAGTGGATAGGACAGAGGTAAAATTTAAAAAAGGGGAAGCAAAGAGGGAGAAAATGTAAGGGAAGTGGGATGAAGTGGGGGAAAGAGTGAGAGAAAAATGAAGAAAGACAGTAAAGAAATAAAAGATAGAGCACAGTAAAAAATTAATTAAAATAGAATGAAAACAAAGGGGCCAAGGTGAGGTAGAGCAAACCATCTGAAGTTGTTGAATTTGATGTTGAGATGGGAAGGCTGTAAGATGCGATTCTGTTCCTCCAGTTTGTACTGAGCTTTGGACTGTGGGAGGAAACCTACGCAGACATGGAGAGAATGTACAGATTCCACACAGACAGTGACCCAAGCCAGGAATCGAATCTGGGTCCCTGGTAATGTGAACCTTAATTGATCACATGAATTCATTTCTACAAAAGACAATTAAAAGATTGCTGGCAATAACAGCTGGTTTGTGTAATGATTGAAGACCAATCAATCTATATATTTGTGAAGTGGTTATGATCTGTGATGCAGCTGTACTCTGTGTTACTAATAACAGCTTGTTAACTGGTATACAGACTATTTGATTTTTAGCTGCTGGACCTTTAACAATCCATTTGAAATTGTGCAGAGATTATGAGACATAATTCAAGCCAATGGCTGCGATTCTCTCATCCTGCAGCGGGCCAGGAGATTCTCGCATTAGCCGATTCGCAGTGTTCACATTCCAATGGTGTCACGCAGTGCCAGATTTCTAAAAATTGGCAGGGAGGTGCGGAAGTCATTTAAATGGATTTTTAATTGCATTTAAATGAGATTAGTGAGCCTGAAATCTTCAGGACCACTGGCACCTCAACCCCCCCCCCCCCCCCCCCCCCCCCCTGCCCCCCCCATTCCCCCGGCCAGAGTACTTCACCTCCGTGGAGATTGCAATAATTTCTCACTCTCGGGGAGCTAGTAATCTGACCTCACTGGAGTGAACGGAGGGCAATCAGGGCCACCCAGAGTGTCAAGCAGTGGTGGGATGCCTCCTGGGCATTGGAACTCTGGCAACGCCTGCCCCCATAGCACCACCCTATGGCATTGCCCCATGACCAAGGGGCAAAGTGCCCAGAGGACACCTTGACACTGCCCATTGGACATGGGACAGTGACAAGAGGTAGGGCTTATGGAGCAGGGTCTGATGGAGGCAGGGCTTCTGGGAGGGTAATTGGTGTGGGTGGAGTTTCCTGTTGCCACTCTGCAGTGAGGATTGTGGGGGACAGACGGGGGCCAGTAATCGGGGCAGGCTGGGGGACACACTGCTGAAGGGGGGGATCAGGGCTGTGAGGGTTAGGGGTAATTGCTGGGTGGGGGGAGGCAGGGGCTGGAGATCGGGCTGTCTGGGACGGGGGAAGTGAGTGAGGCTGGGCCCAGACATGTCCAGGAGGTCAGATCGAGCAAGGGGGGCTCAAGGAGTGGGCAGTGTGGGGTTTACAGGGCTAGCCAGTGACTGAGCTGGCCAGAAATCAGGAGGCTGACAGTGCGGGGCCGCTATGCATGTGCTGATCTTGGCACTGACCGATCTCAGCACTAACAGATCTCAGTGTTGACTGATCTCAGCACTGACCGATCTCGGCACTGACTGATCTTGGCACTGACCGATCTCGGCACTGGCCAATCTCGACGCTGACCGATCTCGGCGCGAGAGACCAGCACATGCGCAGTGGCTCACTCAGCGGGCTGATTTCACCCTCTCCAGTGGGAATAGATCCCACCACCTGAAATTGAATGATATTTACACTAGTGATCTCTGCAGTGCACAAACTGTGAGAGATTCTGCTCTGAACTCCCAATGAAAAAAAAAAGTGCGAATTACTCCAGTTTTCATGCAAATTCAACACTTAGAATTTGCTTGGGAGAATTCCAGCCAGTAACTTTGAAACCTGCCCTATAGTATTTGTGTGGATTTTCAATTTTTCGCATCAATGGACTTATTTTGATGAGCTGGCTCTTTTCCTGAAAGAACATATGTTTACAATCCCTGGACAAGGGGCCCACCATAAGCTCTATCAAAATTAATTTCCTCAGTATGGTCGTTCTTACAATCTCTGTCTTTTTGATGCTTCATTTTGGTTTCCCAGTCTTTATTCCCCCGTTTACAAACAAACAAATTCGAAGGAGGGACAGACCATTTGGTTTCTCTAATGTGCTATGCTGTTCATTAAGATGATGACCTGATTGTGGCTCAACCCCACATTCTGTCGACTTTCCCCGACAACCTTTGACTCCTGGATTAGTCAAGAATCTATTTATCTCTCTCTTAGTATTCAATGACTCTCTGAAGAAGAGAGTTTCAAAGATGGACAACCCTCTGAGGGAAAAGAAATTCTACACTTTGCCATCTGAATTGAGAAGCCCCTTATTTTTAACTGTACCCCCTATTGTAGTCTCTACCTCATGGACAAACATCCTTTCTGCTTCCATCCTGTTAGTTATTTCTCTTCATTTTAGTGATTATTTTGCAAATAAAAATGAAAAAAATGAATGTTTTTGAAGGAATACTGAGTGAGTGCACACTCTGTCACCAAAATCATTCATTAGATTTTTGATATATTTTTGATAATGTTGATATCAATTACAATATAAACAAAAATATCTCGTAACAATCAGTTTAATATAATCTGCAATGCAGTTTGAAGAGTCTTACATTCTAACACTGAAAACCCAGAGAGCTGCTTGACAAAGAGTCATGACCTCACGCCCATTCATTCTATTTCTTCTTCCTTTTCAAAACCATCACCATCAGAATGGATCCACATGCAGTATTACCTGTAAGGTTTGGAGATTTGAATTTTTCTGTTGTAAGGCATGAATTCCTGAAGCATGTTATTCGTTAGCATATCCAGAATAATGGAAATTGAAGCATGGCATTTGTTTATGTGTTCGGGTCAGATTAGTTTTGTTGGCAGATTTATTCCTGTTCCATCAAATCAAAAGCTGGAGCCCATTTCTATGTCAAGGATTATCTAATAAACCTAAAACAAGGGGCTTTCTTCACAGAGGTTAAAGGACAAAACAGCTCCTTCAATTGAGAGCAATAGAAATCATGTTTTAAAACAAAGCTATAAAGGAGATTGTGAAAAGCTGCCATGTCGCATGATAAATTGGGGGAAATGATTACTCTGAGCAGCAGTGGTCCTGAGGTTACGCGATTGAAAATGAAGAAGAACCGTTGCTCTCATTCATTCAGATTTTTAGACAAAGTCAGGGGCATTGATGTACTGAGGCATAGGCAGAATCCAGCAATCCTATTCATCTGTAATGTTATGTAGATGTCACACATTGAACAGGCAATCCACAGTGTTTGCAACAAAATAAAATTATTGTGTTGGTAGAGATTTAAAAGAATAACTGTGTAAAATACAATGTCTAGGAGATCCTGTGGTGCAGTGGGTAGCCTGGATTCAAGTCCCACTACTTGATAGTCAAGGAAGTTGCATTTGTAATGCAGCTAAACAGGTGGAATGTTAACCTGCAAAATCCTTCCAAACACGTCAATGGCTGACGGTTAGCGTGGGAGAGACTCTTGATCGGGCACGCTTGATGTGGAGTGGCACCCCTCAAGCTATAAGCCCCTGGCAACAGATTAGCAAACTGTAGCCAAGGAAACAGATGAAAGTCTCCTTTAGTGAACAACTAGGTGTGGGAAGAGAATTGGAATGGAAAATAAAAGCTTTCCGTTTACCTACTAATGCATTCATCACATGGCACTCATTTACAGAGCCATTCTTGGACATCAGTGAGGATGACTGTCCCATTAAATGGATTACTTTTCAGATTGCTAGGAGAATGAAGCAATCCCAGGATGGATAGAAAGGAGGCGGCTAAGGGGGGATCTTATTGAAACATATAAGATGATTAGAGGTTTGGATAGGGTGGACAGTGATAGCCTTTTTCCTAGGATGGAAAAAGCTAGCACGAGGGGACACAACTTTAAATTAAGGGGTATGAGTTATAGGACGGATATCAGAGGTAGGTTCTTTACTCAAAGAGTGATTAGGGAGTGGAATGCCCTGCCTGCAGCTGTTGTAGATGCGCCAAGTTTGGTGGCGTTTAAGAGGTTAGTTGATAAGTATATGGATGAGAAGGGAATGGTTTAGTTAGAGGGGCATTGCTTTTTATTTTGGTCGGCACAACATCGAAGGCCGAAGGGCCTGTTCTGTGCTGTATTGTTCTATGTTCTATGTTCTATGTTCTAAATACTTGGTCGCAGTGTGGAACATACCAAAGAGCCAATGAAGTAATGTAACTGTTGTAATTAAGGAAACAAAGGAGTCAAAGTTGGAGTAATCCAGGCTGGACATGGTCAGAGGGGAAATAAAGAACAAGATAATGGAGCGATTTGAAAATAAGGATGAGAATTCTAAAATCATTACGGCCACTCTACCATATGTAAATTGAAGGTTTTATTTCTGGAGTCTTTGAAATGCTTGATTGAAGTTACGGTAGTAGGGGCTTTCTCACGCTGGTTTATAAGATTTTTCTGTCACCTAAGGAAGTAATGAACAATTAAATGTACATTTACCATTTTTCAGTTTGCAATAGTGATGCTCATAGGAGGTGGTTCATGGGGTCTGTCACAGTAATAATGATACTCAAAAGTTCAGGGAATCAATCGCTTTGTAGAGCCACAGAAACTGGTTTACAAATGTGCCGGCTGGTAACTTTACCAAAATACACGCAGGGAGCCAGTCTGACTGTTCACATTCAATTACTCGCAGAGACTGGTTGGGCCAAATGGCCTGTTTTTGTGCTACAATTTCTATATAAATGATTTAACACAACTCACAGAGCCTAGAGGGACTAACACTTGAGTTAAAGATTCAAAGGAGTCCAGCAAACACGGGTCACTTCTCCTGGGCTGTAGCTGCAGGAAAAGGCAATCTGCAAAAGCAGCTACAGAATAATAGTTGGTGGATGCTACACTTTTAACGTTGAACATTTTGGCAGCTCTTCACTGGTCAACCCCTCATTTTGCAATATTCAGTCAGTAAGTTATACCCTGGTGTTATACTGTGAGATGCAGCTGTGTAGTTTGTGGACTGAATATCAATGATTTATTATGAAATATTTCTGAAATTTCATAGAATCATAGAATCCCTACAGTGCAGAAGGAAGCCATTCAGCCCATCAAGTCTACACTAACTCCTTCTATGATGTATTTTGTGTGGAGCCTGCATGTTCTCCTCATGTCTGCATGGGTTTCCTCCGTGAGCTCCTGTTTCCTCCCACAGTCCAAAGTTGTCCAGGTTAGTGGATTGGCCACGCTAAATTGCCCTTTAGTGTGTAGGTTAGGTAGATTAACAATGGTTGAGACTTGATGGGATGCTCTTAAGAGAGTCAGGGCAGAATCAATGGACCAAATAGCCTCCTTTTGCACTGTCGGGATTCTATCATTCTCACAAAATGAAGTGTTTATATCTTTTATTATACGTAATGGCACTGAGCAGTTTACAGGAAAGACAAAGCTCACAGTGAATAAAGCATAAAGCAGTGAATAAGGCTGAGGAATTATATCCTTGACATTGCTTTCGAGTATATCAGAGACAAACAGCTAATAGCAGAGTGTCTCCCCAGTGCACATCATCAGTGTTTGCAATCGAGCTTTTATGATAGGCGATGGAAAGCTACAGAGAGTTCAATAGAAGAAAGACAATTAATTTGCAGATCACTCGAATGCTTTAAGAGACTGTGACATAAACAGGAAGGTTGGAACTTGTGCAAGCTTTTTTTATATATACTTCTGCCCAGATGTGAAAAATGTCTTCCCTTCAAGATCAGAGAGGAATCAAAAGTTTGAAATAAAAACAGAAAATGCTGGAAATGAACAGCAACATCTGCGGAAAGAGAATCAATTAATGTTTCCAGTCATTTTCTACATGAAACATTGGGTGGAACCTTCCGGTAATTTGTCAGAGTGTCAGTTTGGGTGAGAAAACTGGTGTGTATCTCTCCAGCAACAGAGCTGAGTTTTCTCTGCGGATTCTCTGGCACTGTGTACATGTATGCACAGTCTTTCTGATAGAGTGAATCCTGATCTGTGTAAGGAGGAGAAGCCATTCCATCCACTCCACACAAAAGCATCAGGCTATGATGTGCATTTATTTAATTGCATTTAAATGAGATTCCCAAAAGGATGGGAACCTTGTTGCATAATCCACATGGCGCGGGGAAAATCTCAGAATGAGATCTTTCTGTTGAGATTCTCATTCCCTCCGTCTTGCAAGATTTCATGGAATCATAGAATCCTCACAGTACAGGAGGAGATCATTTGGTCCATTGACCCCACACTGACAACAATCCCACCCATACTCTATCCCCCTAACCCCAGTATTTGCTCTTCTACTCCCCCTGACACTAAGGGGCAATTTAGCATGGCCAATCAACCTAACCCACACATGTGGTTGGAAACCGGAGACCCGGAGGAAACTCACGCAGACATGGGGAGAATGTGAAGACTCCGCACAGACAGTGACCCGAGGCTGGAATCAAACCTGGGTCCCTGGTGCTGTGAGGTGGCAGTGCTAACCACTGTGCAACCGTGTCACTGATGTCACCATTTTCAACTGCAGTGAACGCCAACTAAAACTCCTCCCTGTTAAGGGCAGTACGGTGGCACAATGATTGGTGCTGCTGCCTCACAACGCCAGGGATCTGGGTTCGATTCCTGGCCTGGGTGACCGTATGGAGTCTGCACGTTCTCCCTGTGTCTGCGTGGGTTTCCTGCGGATGTTCTGGTTTCCTCCCACAATGTAAAGATGTGTGGGTTAATTGCCCCTTAGTATCAGGGGCACTAGTTAGGGTAAATCAATGAGGATAGGGCCTGCATGGGATTGGGGTCAATGCAGACTTGATGCACTGAATTGCCTCCTTCTGCACTGTTGGATTCTCTGATTCTATCTGTGCTTTCTCTCTCTCCACAGATGCTGCCAGATTTGCTGATAATATTTCCAGAACTTTCTGCTTCATTTCAGATTTCCAGCATCCGTGTTTTGTTTCTGTTTCAGTGGCCGAGCTTGTGGTGCGTGTTTGGATTGCGTCTCTAAGAATAGGATTCATTTCACAGAATCTTTTCCGCTTCACTTCAGGGAATGTATTGTTATCAATTTACAATGAATTGCTGCATATTCTATCCAGCTGTGGCCAGTTTTGGTCTGTAGCTCATGTCAGTGTCTGTCAGTGGACTGAGTCTGACAATTGATTGCACTTTTCTCAATGCTGTGAAACAGTTTGGATGCAATCTGACAAATTACAGGCCAGTGAGACTTATAATGAAAGGGAAATTATTGAAAGAAATTCTTAGGGACAGGATTTACTCACATTTGGAAAGAAGTGGATTTATTCATGACAGACAGCATGGTTTTGTGAAGGAGAGTTTGTGTCTTGAATTTTGATCTAGTTTTTTGAGGAAATGACAAAGATGATAGATGAAGGAAGGGCAGTGGATGTTGTATACATGGACTTCAGTAAAGCCTTTGACAAGATACCTCATGGTAGACTAGTACAGTCACACATGATCAGAGGAGAACTAGCAAGATGGATTCAGAACTGGCTTGGCCATAGAAGATGCAGAGTAACAGTAGAGGGTGCTTTTCTGAATGGAAGGCTGTGACTAGCAATATTCCACAGGGATCAGATCTGGGATCTTTGTTGTTTGCAGTATATATAAATGATTTGGAAGAAAATATAGCTGATCTGATTAGTAAGTTCTCAATGACATAAAAATTGGTGGAGTTGCAGATAGTGAAGAGAATTATCAGAGGATACAACAAAATATAGACCAGCTGGAGACTTGATCACAGAATCTGGACAAGCATGAGATAACACATCTAAGAATTATACAGTAAATGGTAGAACTCTTCAGACTATTGACAGGAAGAGGGATCTGGGCATACATGCCTACCAAATGGCAACGCAGGTGGATGTTGTTCATCCATTGTCATTGATGAGGACCTCGACATCATCAGTCATTTTGAGGCTGGTTGTGGTGTGTCCGAAGATGACTGATCAGACCAATTCGAGCACGAAATGTCCTGGAACATATTGGACAGACTTGTGTAGACACTGTAGTTGTTGCACTGGTGGCTCTGGATGTGCAGCTCACGCTTAAGTTGTGCTTTAGCAATACACCTTGCTTCATGAGCTTGACAGTCTTTGGGGATGAGGCAGCACCGGGTAGGGCGGTTTTGTGTCAGCGTTTCCCAGGTGGTCGTGTCAATGTCAAGCAACTTCAAGGAGGCTTTGAGTGTGTCTTTGAAACGTTTCTTCTGCCCTCCATGCGAGCGTTTTCCAGCAGAGTCCCTCAAAAAGGAGCTGCTTGGGTGTGCGCTCGTCTGACATACGGATGACATGACCTACCTACCGGGTCTGCGGTCTCATCAGCAATGTGTGGACTGATGGTAGACTTACTCTAGAGAGAACTTCAGTGTCTGGTACTTTGTCTTGCCATCTGATGCGTAATATTCTGCGAAGACAAGTCATGAGGAAACGATTGAGCTGTCTTGCATGCCTTCGATACACAGTCCACCTTTCACAGGCATAAGGACAATGGAGATTCACAAGATTATGAATGGTATGGACAGAGTGGATAGTCAGATGCTCTTTCTTAGGGTAGAAAGATCAAGTACTAGGGTACATAGGTTTAAGGTTTAGAGGGATGTGCAAAGCAAAGTTTTTACACAGAGAGTGTTGAGTGTCTGGATCGCACTGCCCGGGGAGGGGGTGGGAGCAGGTACAATAACGGTGTTTAAAGGGTAACAGACAAATACATGAATAGGATGGGAATGGATTCCGTAAGTGTGTCCAGTTTTAGCTTAGGCAGGCATCCTGATTGATGCAGGTTTGGAGGGCCAAAGGGCCTATTCCTGTGCTGTAGTTTTGTTATTTGTTCTTACTGGTCGTTCACGCTGTAAGCAAGGACAGAGAATTGGTACTCAGCGAAATTTCCATTTACTGCAGCGAGACTGGAGAATCCCATTGATTAGACGATTCCAGTCTTTCTGCGTTCAGAGAACATCAGAGTTAAATGAGCATGTGGAGTTAACGTTAAGGTCAAATCAGCTGTAATCTTATAGAATGGTGGAGCAGGCTCGAGGGGCTGAGTGGCCTCCTTCTCATTCAATTCAGAGTATGTTTGTATGGATCTAAAGCTGGAATATAACTCCAGAGCTCTGAGCAACCCTTTTTCCAGCACTCACACTCAGGTTTACTTGTTTCGATCATGCTGGCCACTTATCAGCGTTTGTACGAAGAATACAGAGAAACAATAAAGAATAAAGTGTGCAATTCTAAAAAGGGGGTGCAGGAGCAGAGAAACCTGAGTGTATACATACAAAAATCATTGAAGGTAACAATTAATGAAACATACGGCATCCTGAGCTTTATCAATAGGGACATAGAGTCAGAATAAACCCATAGAAAAACTTGGCTGGGATATTGTGCCCACTTCTGGGTGCCACTTTTTGGGAAGGAATGCGTATGAGCAGGATGCATGCCAGGATAGATGATAAGAATGGCTGGTATGTGTGTGGGCAGTGAGTGAAGTCATGGATGGGATGGGGATGAGGAGGAGGTGAAGCCAGAGGGAGATGTGAGGGTTTGTGAGAGGATGAATGCTGCTGTCCTTTAAACTGACTCTGAGTGAGAGCCCTGTGAGTGTGTGAGGGGCTGGGTGAGTGTGTGAGAGGCTGGGCGAGTGTGTGAGAGGCTGGGTGAGTGTGCAAGGGGCTGGGTGAGTGTGTGAGGGGCTGGGTGAGTGTGCAAGGGGCTGGGCGAGTGTGTGAGAGGCTGGCGAGGTGTGAGGAGCTGGGTGAGTGTGCAAGGGCTGGGCGAGTGTGTGAGGGGCTGGGTGAGTGTGTGAGAGGCTGGGCGAGTGTGTGAGGGGCTGTGAGTGTGCGAGGGCTGGGCGAGTGTGCGAGGGGCTGGGCAAGTGTGCGAGGGGCTGGTGAGTTTGTGAGGGGCTGGGTGAGTTTGTGAGGGGCTGGGTGAGTGTGTGAGGACTGGGCTAGTGTGTGAGGGCTGGGCGAGTGTGTGAGGGGCTGGGTGAGTGTGTGAGGGGCTGGGCGAGTGTGTGAGGGGGCTGAGCGAGTGTGTGAGGGCTGGGCGAGTGTGTGAGGGGCTGGGCGAGTGTGTGAGGGCTGGGCGAGTGTGTGAGGGGCTGGATGAGTGTGTGAGGGGCTGGGTGAGTGTGTGAGGGGCTGGGCGAGTGTGTGAGGGGCTGGGCGAGTGTGTGAGGGGCTGGGCGAGTGTGTGAGGGGCTGGGCGAGTGTGCAATGTGATAGTTGACCTACCCTCATGGTGTGGATGAGATCACTCGTCCTCTTCCTGCACTGTGTTGGCACTGCCCATTGCTTGCCACTGCCTCCCAAGTCGGTTGGTCATTTGCTGGATGTCTGTGGGCAGAGAGGGTTAAAGATCAATGCAGTTGGCCTCGATTGTACCCAGCAGGGGCTGTAGTGAGGCACCAGTGACTTTTGGAGCTGGGTTTTGGAAATGCGTCTTTCAGTGGAGCAGTCCTGAGCATTGAGAACGCTGTGCGACTGCATTGCTGGAGTGAGAAGGTGGTGAGCTGATGGAGTGGGGGGTGGGCGGGGGGGGAATGGGGGGCAGGCAGATCAGAGGCCACAGCCCCAGTAAGTGTTCCCATGTGTGTATAATTAATGTGTCAGGAAGCGGACAATGTGACATGAAAACCCTCCATTGCAGCAGCGAGTAGAACACTGTTTTCACACTCACTGGGGGGAAATTGTACCCAAACAGAGTGGAAAAGATTGATGAAGATGATTCCAGGCCTTAGGAACTTCAGTTTCATAGTTTGGAGAAATTCAGACTGTTGTTCTTGAAAAAGGTTGAAGAGATTTTTTTCACATTTAGTTATGGGCTGTGTATGTCGCTGGCTGGACCAGCATTCATTGCACATCCCTAGTTGCCCTTGACAAAGTGATGGTGAGCTGCTTTCGTGAACTGCTGCTGTCCCATAATGCTGTTGGGGAGGGAATTCCAGGATTTTGGCCCAGCGACAGCGAAGGTACAGTGATGTATTTCCAAGTCAGGATGTTGACTGACTTGGAGGGGAACCTGATGTTCCCAGGTATCTGCTGCTCTTGTGGTAATGGTTATGAGTTTGAATGACGCTGCGTAATGAACCTTGGCTAATTCCAGCCATGCATCTTGTAGAAGGTACACATGGCTGCCACTGTTTGTTTGTGTTGAAGGGAGTGAACATTTGTGGAAGGAGTACCAATCATGCAAGTTGCTTTGACCTGGATGGTGTTGTTGGAGCTGCACTCATCCAGACAAATGGAGAGCATTCCATCACACTCCTGACTTGTTCCATATAGATGGTGGACAGGCTTTGGGGAGTCAGGAAGTGAGTTACTCGCCACAGGATTCTCAGTCTCTGACCTGCTCTCATGGTCACAGTGTTTATATGGCTAGTCCAGTTCAGTTTCTGGTCAACTGATCACTGATAACCCCCAGGATGTTGAGAGTGGTTTGAAAGAGGTAATCAGAATTATGAGGCTCGGACAGAATAGAGAGGGAAAAACACATTGGTGGACAAATTGAGAACTAGAGAACATGGATTTAGTTAAAATAATTGGCAAAAAAAGCAAGAGACAGGAGGACAAAGATATTCACACAGTGAATAGTTAAGGTCTGGAATGCTCTGCCTGACAGTATGTTGTAGACAGATTTACACAGCGATTGGTTAGGATCTGTAGAGAGTATGGTAGAGGCAGATTGAATTGACATTTTCAAGGGGAATGGGATTGTTATTTAATCAGAAGAATGTGCAGAGTTACAGGGTTAAGGTGGGTGAATTGCTCCTTCAGAGAACCAGCACAGTTGCAATGAGCTGAATGGCCTCCTTCTGTGCTATAACCACACTGCGATTCTTTTCTGTAGTATTGACTATTCCAGTCTCTCTTTGAAGAACTGTCCCATCAGTCAATCAGCCTCCTTTAGCATGTGTTGGTTGCCCTGTGCTGAATGGTTCCTGCTGTACATGTAGAGGAAATGCAGTTTATATTTATGCCATTACAAGTAAATTTTACATTCAAGCTTTCATTAGAGAGAATAACCTGGTCAAAGGCTTAATTCTAATTTACTGGAAATCAATGAACATGAGAATAGGATGAAAGAGAAGAGATGCAATAATTCATAACAACTCTTAAGCTAGAAGTACCCTGCCATTCTCCAAAACCTTCATGGTCTTCCATCCCTAGGTTTGAAAAGCTTTAACTCAACGTTTGAATCTATAGTTTGGGGTCATGGTCTTGTCAATGTTACCTTTTCCCATAAGCAAAGCACAGAGTGAGAATTTCCAGTTCTATTGATTTGAATAAATAATTGTGCGCGTGAACAGGTACATTTGTGATATTCGAAGAGGAAATTGAATGTTTGAAGCATTTTTCACAAATTCAGCAAGTCTCAAATGTAATGATACTGTGTGTGCTACTTTGATATATTTTAAGGTGGGGCTTCTTTAAGAGATTTAATTACAGGAATTGATTTGTCTGGAGTAATATGCAGCAAATACTAAAAATGCAGGACAATAACTGACTTCAGCTGGGAATGTGTTTCCTTTTAGAGTTAATAGACAGTTTGTTTATTTAAGTTCTCCTAGGATTTCTGGGATACAGAGTCATGTGGTTAATGGGAGGAGTTAATCTTGCAGGAAAAAAGAGCTACAGTTTCATTTTAAAATGCAAGCAGCTACTGCCTGGGCGGTCAGAAGAAAGCAGTGGTTCTCTTTCTTTTGCTGTCACTGTAAAGGCGTCTCTGAAAGCTTCAGACTGTTAACCCTAAGTCACAGCAAGTATGCACGTGTTTTGCTAACTTATTGTAAAGAGGTAATTGAAGGCTACAAGAGGAATATTGCTTGAATTGGAACTCATTGCAATAGATTCCCCTTCCAGGTAAGCTCAAAATGGCACCTGCTTTCTGCACTCGCTGATCACTAGAACCTTGCGGTTAACACACTGGCTCCACTCACCAAACCACTTTCAAGTTGGTTTTTCAGCCCAACAATCAGAGACACTATGCTCATGAGACTGAGAGGAAATTGCAGCCACCTTTCTCTGGGACTTGGTTCCAGGCAATTGCAAATCCAACCCTCTCACCTTACTTGTGCACTTGTATATTGCACGCAGACACTCTGACTGTAATGGTATGTGACAGTGCACTGCAACTCCAGAACAATTGCAACAAAGAGGTAGTTGTGGTGGACAGCTGTAACAGCGCACAGACTCCCACAGGACAGCACTTCAGCCTTTAGCTCTTACTTACATTCACATTTATTTGATTCAGCGGTTCAGCTGAGCACAGTCGATCTTGAGCTGAGATCACACCTGCATGGAGTAAAAATCTTCAAAAAGGCTTTCTTTGCAAACCGATTCCTCTTGGTCAGAAGCAGTGTAACGTTGACTGAGACCATTTAACCACAGAGTCTTGGACTGTCTGACTGTGGGAAAGAAAGTGAAGAAATTGTGTTATTCCCCACACCTAGAGTCCTAGAGTCACAGAGGTTTACAGCATGAAACAGGCTCTTTGGCCCAACTTGTTCATACTGCCCTTTTTTTAAAATACCTAAGGTAGTCCCAATTGCCCACATTTGGCCCATTTTCCTCCACAACCATCGTTTTAATGTAACTATCTAAATGCTTTTTAAAAGACGAAATTGTACCCACCTCTACCGCTACCTCTGACAGCTTGTTCCAGACACTCACCACTCTCTGAAAAAATTGTCTCTCTGGACCCTTTTGTATCTCCCCCCTCTCACCTTCAATCTATTCCCTCTAGTTTTAGACTCCTCTACCTTTGGGAAAAGATGTTGTCTATCCAGCTGGTCCATGCCCTTCATACTGATAATGAAGCTGCTGGATTTTCTATGAATGAAGAAACCATGTTATATCTTTCAAGAATAGAGTTGGAAGATCTAATTCTGGCAAACGTATGTGAGGTCACCTCAAAGAAATAAGTTCTTGCTGCGTCTGTTTCAGGCTCACTGCACCACATTGTTAACTGGACAAAGCGAAGATTTTAAACCACTCTGGCCGTACAGCCTGATTCAATTTTAGATTTTTGGTGTGAAGTTTAATTGCTCTGTCTGCTCTTTGCTCTCTTTAGAAACATAACTAATTGTTATGTTTCGGATTCAATGAATAAGCTCAGGGGAAGAAATTATAATTCAGCACAAAGCCAAAGGAGGCAGCAGTCTCTGACTTCAATAATCATAAAATGAAGAGCAGCAAATTTGTTTTGCTTTCAAGATTGAAGAGAAAATAAGCTACACTAGCCAGTGAGGCACAATGTATCAATGGAATATCAATTTTCATAGAGTTCCGACACTGCAGAAGAGGCCATTCAGCCCATCGAGTCTGCACCAACTTTGCAACAGAGAATCTTACCCAAGCCCTCTCCACCACCCTATTCCTGTTATCTCACGTCGTAGCTAATCCCCCTAAACCGTACATCTTTGGACTGTAACAGGAAACCGGGACGCCGGGAGGAAACCCTCGCAGACACAGGGAGAAAGTGCAAACTCACATAGACAATGACCCAAGGCTGTGAGTTTCCGACCTTTTCTGTTTTTGTTTCGATATCCTGATCCCCCTTTCCCTCCATATTCCTTGATTTCTTTTAGCCCCAGGAACTATATCTAATTTCTCCTTGAAATCACACAATGTTTTGGCCTCAGTTGGGATCCGCGTTAAAATACATTTAAATATTATTGGCAGGCCTTGTCATTATGCCTGATAGCCCCCCCGCCCCCCCCATTAAATTGTCCAATTACATCTCTGCCATGATGTATACTTCCTGTGCAGAACCTGCCAGAGACACACATGTGAACACACCCCCTGGGGGTAGAGGGTCATACCCAGGCTGTGCCAGGGGGTGTTCTGTGTGGTGGGGTGTTGCATGGTGGGTTTCTGTTGTAGGGGCAGGTCAATATTGGGGGAGGATTTCCATGGAAGGGGACTTTCTATTTTTACCACCATAATTCACCTCAGCCACATATCCTTCAACTTTTTCCATCATGCAGTTATCTCCCTTCCTGTTAAATGCATCAATACTATCCACCACAGTACAGAGAAAAGCACCACTTGTACAGTTTACACTCAGGACAGGATGGTGTTTACTCGACACTTTGCAGCCCACTTGGATTGTTGATGATAATATGAGTGGCTTGTTAGCAAAGTTCCAACACACTAGAGTTTCAGAAGGTTTTCCTGCTCCACTGACGGGATTTATTCTGTAAACTTACGTTGACATTCTTAGTTACACTCAACGCTGGAAATGTGCAATGTAGCTGAAATTATCCAGTTGCTGTGTAACATCCAGCCACCACATGGAACTAATTGGTGGGAAGTAATGGATAAAGTAGCTATGTGACTTTTTGTTACAGAGATATAAATGCTTGCTGCATACATATTCATGAGGCTTGTGCTGAATTAGCACAATAACTGGAAGGTTCAGAGATCTGGGCAACTGCAGCTAACATTTTAGCATTTGAGAATTGTGTGTGTGTGTGTGTGTGTGGGGTGGAATCAATAGTGCTATTCTTCATCAGAAAGGAGCTTGGAAAATGATGTTGGAGTTATTGTATCGGCTTGCAGTTGGTGGAGAGGGATGTAGTATGATCTGAATGAATAAAAAGATTATTAATGTTAAACCTCTGTGATGGAAAGTACAGTGAATGTGAGACTGTTTTCTCATTGAGAATGGCTTTGTAATTGAGTTAATTTGTTCACTGTTGGTTCAACTACAAATTGGTGCCCCTTCCTTCTCTGTGTAAATGTGTTTTTATATTTAAGGGTGGATTTTAGTGGGGACTTCCTGTTACAAGCCCAATAGATTTAGCTATGTCTCCAGGAGTTGATCTGCTTTTCTGAACAGGCAGGGTGCAGGGTTTGGGGGCGGGGGAGTGACGTTGATGGTCACACGCTCTCTGTAACTTGATTGACAGCAATGTGTTTAGCACTTAACAATCTTCCGAAAGGACCCAGCAACGATTCAGTTGTGTTTCAGTAAGTGTTATCAGGATCAGACTTCGGATTTTACTGCGGACTGTGATTTCCTCAATGTTTAAGTTTATTTATTAGTGTTTACATTAACAGTGCAATGAAGTTAGTGTGAAAATCCCCCAGTTGCCACACTCCTATCAGAGTATACCGAGGGAGAATTTAACATGGCCAATGCACCTGACCAGCACGTCTGTCGGAATGTGGGAGAAAACTGGAGCACCTGGAGGAAATCCACGCAGACATGGGGAGATTGTGCAGACTGTGAACAGACAGTGACCCACGATGGGAATGGAACCTTGGACCCTGATGCTGTGAGACTGCGGTGCTAACCATTGCCACCGTGCTGCCCCTGGACAATGAACAACCTGGGAAGGAAACCAGTATCTATAGGGATCCAGGAAGGAATGTTCTTCTGGGTCTGCAGAGTGCTAGGGTCCATTCCCCCAGGGAGCCTAATTGTCACCCCTGAAGTCTCAGGGTTGGGGGTGTGAGACTGACTGGGCACCAGGGGTTTAAATTGCCAGGACCTCATGCTATTGGGGGCTGAGTGATTGACAGTCTGCATCAGCCTCAGTTAAAATCAGGCTGTAACTTTTATCATCTTCATTTGGTTTAGTAATACCAGTGTCAGAGCCAGGGAGCATAAATATTCAAATCCATATCGAGGACTCATTACATGGGGTTCACATTATTTTGCCCAGTAATTGAAAAAATATAGTATTGTTTACAGGAATTTGGAAGGAATTTTAAGTGTGAAGTTTACCAATCTAACCTGTGCTTGAGCTCACAGAGAATCTTCAGCTGGCTTATTTATGAAGAATGGATTGAAATATTCCTGGAGTTTCAGCCAGAGGCATTGAGTTCTCATTCTTGGATTAATCTCTTTACAGCTGGCTCCTTAACTGCATTAGACCAAAAGTATTGGAAACGTCCAGAAGGTCGAGTTAGCAGCCGTGGAGAGACAGGTGAGTTAACCTTCCAGATATAAACCTGTGAACAGTTCAGGATGATGCTATAATCCAGTACTTTAGCTTAAAGAATAAATGGACAAGACCACAATATCGTCAACATCTACCACAAACACCAATGGTGAATGAAATAAATATTGAAATGATGCTGTTTTATCACACTCAGTTCTTTGTGTTCACTGGAAGAAGGCATGATGAACACTTGGGCCATATTTCAATAAAATAGACCAAAACCCAGCGTCAGTCAGGAGTTCTCCTTCTAACCTTTAAGAAAATGAAAAGCGATTAAAATAACTGTCCTTAGAAACCCATTTCCACACCTGTTCCTGTATCAGGTTTCCCTGATGTGGGCTTGCACAGGTATTAAACACGTGACTACACATTAAAAACTAGCTGGTGAACTGGGAGGGGCAGTCTGCTGCCTCTACATTACCCAATCACATTGTCATTATTTCTTGGGGGCTAAACTGACCCTGACGTTTCTGCACCCCTGCTATTAAAATGAAGCTGAATTGTATTTCTTTGTCAGATTTGCTTGGTCTACATCATGGTTCTTAAGGAGCCATGTTGTAACTTTGGACTGGTATTATTGGTGAAATGTCCCATTAACAGAAGTCATCTTTTGGGATCATTAAAGAAAACTTTCGTCATGAAAAATAAACTCATCTCCTCCCTAACGTTTGTAGGATTTTGCTCCCTGGTATTTTTAAAGGACCCAAGTTTTGACATCTCCTGTGGGTGAAACAGATTTGGATGCTCCGATTCTTTAACAGAGAAATCTTTTTTTAAAGTTTTTTATTAGTGTCACAACTAGGCTCACTGCGAATAAGTTACTGTGAAAATCCCCGAGTCACCAACCTCTGATGCCTGTTCAGGTACACTGAGGGAGAATTTAGCGTGGCTAATACACCTAACCAGCACATCTTTCAGACTGTGGGGGGAACCCAGAGCACGGGGAGGAAACCTACAGGGGCATGGGGAGAAAATGCAGACTCTGTGCAGACAGTAGCCCAAGCCGGGAATCGAACCCCGGTCCCTGGCGCTGAGACAGTGGTGTTAACTACTGTGCCACCATGATGGAATATATGTGAATGATTGGACTTTCCTCTGAAATTGTCTTTATTGTTTAATATCGACAATGAGATTTCAGTGACTCACTCTCACAATGAGAAAGAAATACCCGCAGCATTAATTTGACCCAAATTAAAATGTAAAACTCCATGCTTTAATACAGTTATGACACTGATAATTTACATCCTGCAGAAACAGGGATCATTTCTTTCAGATTTATAACTGGGATAAGGCCATTGTTTTTTAGACAGAAGCTAAACACCACACAGGCATGTTCTGAATCATCCACCATTCTGACAAAGTGCATCTGAGCTTTTGTTTTGAAAGACAGTTGTTTAACATAGAATAGAACATAGAACATTACAACGCAGAACAGGCCCTTCGGCCCTCGATATTGCGCCGACCAATTAAGAAAAAGCAATGACCCTCTAACCTAAGTTGTGGTCAAGTATGTTTGCCGTCGGAGCATCAGTTGCTTGAAGTGTGGGAATTCCTCAAAATAGAGAAAGTCAACTGCTGGTTTCTGAGGAGTGACTACAACAATGGACAGAAAGGAAGATGGGTGCTTAATGTTTGAGAGAAATGTATATGACGCTAAGGGCTTCTCTTGGAGAATGGCACTGCCATAGCTTCTCAGCAGTGGTTCAGTGTTTAAGCTCCGAATTCAATCTGAGCTTTGTTTCAGTTTGTGCAGTGAAGTACATGTGGCGATTTCCAAATACAAGTTCATCAGGGTGTCTCAGGGAGATTGTTTTTTCCAAATATCTTGCGCCGATTTGAGAAGTAAAACATTACAAACTGACAGAAAATTCCCATGGATTGATTAAATGTATTTAAAAATAGATATTTTTATATCAGTAATATCTTGAAAATGTTGTTTCTGACTAATTTACTTGAAAATAAAGAGATGTTTTAACTTAGACATTATGGTTGGATAATTCTAAATAGCTGCAGTGTTTGGAAATGGGAAGGGGAGTGTGCTGGGCAGTGCATGTGACTTCTGGAAAGTTTTAATACTTGGCAGGCGGTGTTAGCCCATTCATGGCAAACACAATGTGCTGCTTTCAGTTGATGTGTTTCTCTGTCTGCCAATTAACTGTCCTTGCTGCTCTGCTTTATCAAGTGAATTGTGAATCGTAACAGTGAGAGGTTGATCAATCCCCCGTATCAGCCCCCCGTGTCAGCCTCCATGTCAGTCCCCTGTGTCAGTCCCTCTGTGTCAGTCCCTCTGTGTTAGCCCCCGTGTCAGTCCCCCGCGTCAGTCCCCCGTGTCAGTCCCCCCGTGTCTCCCCCATGTCAATCCCCGTGTCAGCCCTCTGTTAGCCCCGTGTCAGCCCTCTGTGTCAGCCCCCGCGTCAGTCCCCCGCGTCAGTCCCCGCGTCATCCCCCGCGTCAGTCCCCCGCGTCAGTCCCGTGTGTCAGCTCCTCGTGTCAGCTCCCCGTGCAGCTCCCCGTGTCAGCTCCCCGTGTCAGCCCCCCCGTGTCAGCCCCCCCGTGTCAACCCCCCCGTGTCAGCCCCCGTGTCAACCCCCCGTGTCAGCACCCCGTGTCAGCACCCCGTGTCAGTCCCCTGTGTCAATCCCCCGTGTCAGTCCCTCTGTGTTAGCCCCCGTGTCAGCCCTCTGTGTCAGTCCCCCGCGTCAGCCCCCCGCGTCAGCCCCCCGCGTCAGCCCCCCTGTGTCAGTCCCCTGTGTCAGTCCCCCGTGTCAGTCCCTCTGTGTTAGCCCCCGTGTCAGCCCCCCGTGTCAGTCCCCCGTGTCAGCCCCCCGTGTCAGCCCCCCTGTGTCAGTCCCCTGTGTCAGTCCCCTAGGTCAGTCCCCTGTGTCAGCCCCCCCGTTCTCCCCCGTGTCAGTCCCCTGGTCAGCCCCCGTGTCAGTCCCCTAGGTCAGTCCCCTGTGTCAGCCCCCCCGTGTCAGTCCCCCATGTCAGCCCCGTGTCAGTCCCCCGTGTCAGTCCCCCGTGTCAGTCCCCTAGGTCAGTCCCCTGTGTCAGCCCCCCGTGTCAGCCCCCCCGTGTCAGCCCCCCCGTGTCAGGCCCCCTGTGTCAGCCCCCCCGCGTCAGTCCCCCGCATCATCCCCCGTGTCAGTCCCCCGTGTCAGTCCCCCGTGTCAGTCCCCCGTGTCAGTCCCCCGTGTCAGTCCCCCGTGTCAGTCCCCTATGTCAGCTCCCTGTTAGCTCTGTGTGTTAGCCGGAGGAAGATATGATGAATAATCAGGCCACATTTCAATAAAAGAGTCCAAAACCCAGCGTCCATTAGGAGTTCTGCTCTTTCTAACCCTGAAGAAAACCAAAAAGTGATCAAAGAACAAAAAACAAAATAACTAGCTTAGCAGCCGACTTCCATCCCTGCCCCTGTGTTAGGCTTCCCTGATATGGGTTTGCACAGGCAATAAACACTTGACTGCATGTTAAAAACTAGCTGGTCAGATCGAGCTTTCAGTAATTGGGAGGGCAGTTTTCTGCCTCTACGTTACCCAACTAGTTACAATGGGCCTTGGGGGCTAAATTAACCTGAATGTTTTCATACCCATAGAGTCATAGAGGTTTACAAGATGGAAACAGGCCCTTTGGCCCAACTTGTCCATGCTGCCCCTTTTTTTAAACCCCTAAGCTAGACCCAATTGTCCACATTTAGCACACATCCTTCTATAACCACCTTAGCCATGTAACTGTCCAAATACTTTTTAAAAGACAAAAGTGTACCTGCCTCTACTACTTACTTTCCATGTTATTAAAATGAAACAGACTTGTATTTCTTTATTGGACTTGTTTGGTTCTTAAGGACAGTAAGAAATCTCACAACAGGTATTTTGTGAGACTTCTTACTGTGTTTACCCCAGTCCAACACTGACATCTTCACATCAGGTTCTTAAGAAACCAGGTTGTAACTTTGGACTGGTATTGTTGGTGTTTTCCTGGTGTTCTTATCCAACCATATCAAGGCTTTGCAAGTTACTAAGATACTCAGTACTATGCAGAAAATATTCCAGTGTTAGAAAGTTTGTCATGTTTCCTGGTTTGAAACACTGAACTTGGATTCACTGAATGGACTAAAAGCAAACAATTGTCTTGACCATCTGCTACGGCCAATTTTTTTTACTGCAGAAGAGTAGATATATTTCATAAATGGTGATATGTCATTTTAAAGAAGTGGATTGGCTTTAATAAGAGCTTGTGTGGATCGGAGTCACAGCATTTGCAGTTGTGGTTTTTGCTTTTTGCAAGTTTCATTCGTTCAAATGAAACAATTAAATTGTTGTGTGACATACATGGAATCTGTCACACACAATACTCTGAGGCCAGTGCATTGTGTCTTTAACCACATTTCACACTTACTAAACCTCAAAAGTCCTGGCACAACACATTAAGTTAGATGTTTTTTCTGAGTGTACATTTTTCAATGTTTGTCGATAAGTCTGGATAAACATTTTACATTTAGGGGTTGATTAGATTTTAATAATTGGAAAACCTATCTCCAATCTGTGTGAATACACATCCTGCAGTGGAGTGACTGACGTATGAGATCTGAATATATGATTGTTATACTTAAAGCCTCGCCCACTCCTCTGGTCCCATGCACAGAATGTCGCTTTGGTCTCCATTGAACGCCATTTTTTCCCTGGTCATTTACCTAAGATATTTTGCGGCCTCTCTTCGCTCTCCCAATTGGGAGGGCGAAGAGAGGCCGCAAAATATCTTAGCTCTACCCTCTACATTTTAAGCTCCGCCCTCTACATTTTCTGTACTTCTGAAGGGTCTCTACAATTTTTAGTGCGCTATACCTACCATATGCTTCCTCTTTTTTACTTTATCCGATCCTCAATATCGAGGGATCCCTTGACTTGCTATCCTTGTCCTTCACTCAGTGAAACACTTTGGCCCTCAACTCAATATTTCACTTTTAAAGGACTCCCACTTTCCAAATGTAGATTTCCCTGTAAGTAACTGATCCCAGTTTATCTTTGCTCGATGCTGTCTCATGCTACTGAAATCGGCCTTCACCCAATTCAGACATTTGATTTCTGGATCATCCTTATCCCTTTCTGTTATGATCTGTTATAACTAGAGTTATGATCACTATATCCAAAGTTCTTGCCCACTGACACTTTGACCATTTGTTCGGCTTCATTCCCTAGGATTAGGTCTAGCACTGCCCATCCTTAGTCAGACTATCTATGTACTGTCACAAAAAGCTCCTCTGGATGCACTTTAAAATTTCCATTCCATCTAATCCTTTTACACAAAGGCGATTCCAGTTAATAATGGGGAAGATGAAGTCCCCTACTAATATAATCCTATTCCTCTCATGCCTCTCAATGATTTGTCTGCATATCTGCTCTTCTTTCCCCCTCTGACTGTTAGGAGGCCTGCACTATAATCCCAGCAATCACCTCTTTTCTTTATTTCTAAGCTCCGCCCTCATTTGAAAAGACATCCTCCTTTATTACTGCAGTGATGGTTTCTCTTGTTAGTAATGCTATGCTCCCTTCCGTCTTATATCTTCTGATGAAGGAGCAATGCTCCGAAAGCTCGTGATTCCAAATAAACCTGTTGGATTTTTGTTGTGAGAGTATTTACTGTGCCCACCCCAGTCTAAGAATTTACCTCAGACATCTCATTTATATCTCCTACCAATTGTTTCCCCTAGTATTATCTGTAATAGCGTTTTATTTTCACACCAGGATGTCACATATTTACCTCATTAAATTTATTGATGAACCCCGAACACTTTTCCAAACACTGGAACTCAAACCAATACCTTGTTCTCTACATCCTGTTCATTGTGTATTGCTTAAGACATCTATATTATTTCTCCCCACAATCGCTATCACAATTTCATTTAATTTCTTATCAAGACCCAATATTTCCCCTTATTACCCAAACGTTGATCCAAGCCTTATGTGTGGAATTTGTCAAATGCCTTCCAGAAATTTAGATTTGAGAGAACATCAAAAAACTTCAGGCAGCCAACTGCATCAAGAAAATGAAGACATGAATCTGAGTAAATGGCAAGAAGGAACTGAAGTACTAACTGCAAAGAGAATGTAGTGTCCCCCCGGGTATGCGTTTGGTGGCAGGGGACCACTTATTTTTGTTGGGAGTGTGTGTGGATGGAGGAAGGTTCATGCTCAGCCTATCCACCTCCCCACCAATTGAAGCAGTTAGTAGAGACATTCTTTCACAGCTATTTACTCAGATTCATGTCTGTACTTTCTTGATGTATCTGATTGTTGTAGCCTGTTGGGCAATTGATGCTGAAAGGACCTTATTTTGCCATGATATTACTGATATTCACCTCTCAGCAAATGGGTGGATTGTCATGCAAGGAGCAGGACAAGCAAACCATGTTGGGAGAGTTCCTTGTTGGATGGATGTTGTACTGGCAACAAATACGGAGCATGGGAAAGCTCCGATTCCCCAGAGTTCTCAATGGGATGGATTTCCAACATCCCTCTGCTGCCCTCTCAAGGCCCAGTTAGCACTTAATATGGCGAGTGTTGCTGGGGAGAGGTGGTGGGGATGTTTGACCGATTCTCCAGCTGTCAGCAGAGATTGATATTCCCTCCACACATTCCACCCTGCTCTGTTCATCAGTGCACTAGATCCCTACAGTAAGCTGCCTTTTGCCTTCTGGTAAATAGAATTTTCCTGCCCTGTGTAAATTAAGTAAAGACGGAACTCATTCAGCATTCTAGACTCTGTGGCTCAGAAGAAACCCCTTTCTTGTATTTGTTCTAAGCGTTATACAATCCTGATGGAGCATTCATTATCTCTAATGTACAATAGAATAAACAATAGCTGATGATTTAATACATTATGGCATCCTGGACTTATTGTACCTAACTTGTTGCAAAGCTTGTTCTGAATGTTCTGAAGCTATCAAAGGCACAAAAGCAAGTGCTTTTTATAATCGTGCAGTGACATAGACTTGCACTCTTGTACATATGCAAACCATCGCATTCTGTAGCAAGACAACCCAAATGTAGTTTCCTTTCCGGATTGAAAATTGAGATGTGCTAGCCGCGGATATAGAGTATATATTCTTAGTGCAATCTGAGATGGTGATCTGGTGAACTCGCAGAATTCTGGTTATGTCAAACCAGAATAGGAGACTGCATCGCTGTGAAAAGGGTCCATGCTATTTCTAACCCGTAGTAAGTGTGAAACCTATATCTCGTTACAACTGGAGCTGACTGCTCCAATGTTCTGCTTGGTCTCCCATTTTCCACCATCTGTAAAGCTGAAGCTGACCAGATGTCTGTTGCTCATACCTCAGCTTGCAACAATCCCAATCGGCCAGTGTTCCTCTGCTCACTGTGTTATATAGTGCAATACCTTGGTTTAGAACATAGAACATACAGAACATAGAACATTACAGCGCAGTACAGGCCCTTCAGCCCTCGATGTTGCGCCGACCAGTGGACCTTCTAACCTAAACTATTCCAATATCATCCATATGCCTATCCACTGAACATTTGAATGTCCCCAAAGTAGGTGAGTCCACAACTGCTACAGGCAGGGCATTCCACGCTCTCACCACCCTCTGTGTAAAGAACCTGCCTCTGACATCCATCCTATAACTACCACCTCTTAATTTAAAGTTATGCCCCTCGTGTTGGTCATCACCATCCGAGGAAAAAGGCTCTCACTATCCACCCTATCCAATCCCTTGATCATCTTATACG
The DNA here is from genome assembly GCA_024679065.1 of Sphyrna mokarran. Taxonomy (NCBI): domain Eukaryota; kingdom Metazoa; phylum Chordata; class Chondrichthyes; order Carcharhiniformes; family Carcharhinidae; genus Sphyrna; species Sphyrna mokarran. The sequence continues at coordinate 3,592,382 of JAGIQG010000024.1, forward strand.
CCTCAATTAGGTCACCGCGTAACCTTCTTCTCTCTAATGAAAATACCCTCAGGTCCCTCAGTCTTTCCTCATAAGGCCTTCCCACCATACCAGGCAACATCCTGGTAAACCTCCTCTGCACCCTTTCCAATGCTTCCACATCTTTCTTATAATGCGGCGACCAGAACTGTACGCAATACTCCCAAGTGCGGCCGCACCAGAGTTTTGTACAGTTGTAACATAACCTCACGGCTCCTAAATTCAATCCCTCTACCAATAAAAGCTAACACGCTGTACGCCTTCTTAACAACTTTATCAACCTGGGTGCCAACTTTCAAAGAGCTATGTACTTGTACCCCAAGATCCCTCTGCTCTACAACACTATTAAGGGTCCTTCCATTAGCCCTATATTTCATATGCCTGTTATTCCTACCAAAGTGAATCACCTCACACTTATCTGTATTGAATTCCATTTGCCACCTCAAGGCCCAGCTCTGCAACCTATCTATGTCCCTCTGCAAACTGTAACATCCATCATCGCTGTCTACAACTCCCCCCACTTTGGTATCGTCAGCAAATTTACTAATCCAACCCTCTACACCCTCATCTAGGTCATTTATAAAAATGACAAACAGCATTGGCCCTAAAACAGATCCTTGAGGTACACCACTTGTAACTGCACTCCAGGTTGAATATTTCCCATCAACCACTACCCTCTGTCTTCTAGCAGCTAGCCAATTCCTAATCCAAACTGCTAAATCACCTTCAATCCCATGCATCTGCACTTTCTGCAGTAGCCTACCATGGGGAACCTTATCAAATGCTTTGCTAAAATCTATATACACTACATCAACTGCCTTACCCTTATCTACCTCTTTGGTCACCTCCTCAAAAAACTCAATAAGGTTTGTGAGGCACGACCTACACTTCACAAAACCGTGCTGACTATCCCTAATCAATTTATTTCTCTCTAGATGCTTATAAATCCTATCCCTTATAATTCTTTCCAAGACCTTGCCCCCAACAGAAGTCAGGCTCACCGGTCTATAATTTCCAGGATGGTCCCTACTCCCCTTTTTGAACAAAGGGACAACATTTGCCATCCTCCAGTCTTCCGGCACTATACTTGTAGCTAACGACGACATGAAGATCAAAGCCAAAGGCTCTGCAATCTCCTCTCTAGCCTCCCAGAGAATCCTGGGGTAAATCCCATCTGGCCCAGGGGACTTATCAATTTTCATACCCTCAAGATTCGCTGACACCTCCTCCTTATGAACCTCAATCCTGCCCAGTCTACAACCTGGTATCGCAGTATTCTCCCCGACAACATTGTCTTTCTCCTGCTTGAATACTGACGAAAAATACTCATTCAGTGTCTCTCCTATCTCCTCAGGCTCCACGCACAACTTCCCACTGCTATCTTTGACTGGCCCTAATCTTGCCCTAACCAATCTTTTATTATTTATATACCTGTAAAAAGCTTTAGGATTCTCCTTAATCGTATCTGCCAAAGTCTTCTCGTGTCCTCTTCTAGCTCTTCTCAACTCCCTCTTTAGCTCCTTCCTGGCTGATTTATAGCTCTCCATTGCCCTAACTGAGCCTTCACGTCTCATCATTATTATAAGCCTCCTTCTTCCTCTTCACCAGAGATTCAACTTCCTTATTCAACTTTCACTTGACCACTTCCTCTCTGCCTGGCAGGTACATATTCATTAAGGACATGCAGAAGCTGTTCCTTAAATATGCTGCACATTTCAGATGTCCCCAGCCCCTGCAATTTCCTGCTCCACCCTATGCATCCTAAATCTCTCCTAATAGCCTCATAATTACCTTTCTCCCAGCTATAACTACTGTTATTTGGTACATGCCCATCGCTTTCCATCACTAAGGTAAACGTAACCGAATTGTGGTCACTATCACCAAAGTGCTCACCCACCTCCAAGTCTAACACCTGGTCTGGTTCATTACCCAGTACCAAACCCAATATAGCCTCACCTCTTGTTGGCCTATCTACATACTGAGTCATGAAACCTTCCTGCACGCATTGAACAAAAACTGACCCCTCTAACGTACTTGAACTATAGCTTTTCCAATCGATATTAGAAAAGTTAAAGCCCCCCATTACAACTACCCTGTTACTTTCACACCTATCCAGGATCAACTTTGCAATCCCTTCCTCTACTTCTCTGGAACTTTTGGAGGCCTATAAAAAACTCCCAACAGTGTGACCTCTCCTTTCTTGTTTCTAATCTCAGCCCACACTACCTCAGCAGACAAGTCCGCATCAAACGTCTTTTCTGCCACCGTAATGCTGTCCTTAACTAACAATGCCACTCCTCCCCCTCTTCTACTACCACCTCTGCTCTGACTGAAACATCTGAACTCCGGAACCTGCAACAACCATTCCTGCCCCTGCTCTATCCACATCTCTGAAATGGCCACAACATCGAAGTCCCAAGCACCAATCCAGGCTGCAAGTTCATCCACCTTATTGCGTATGCTCCTCGCAATAAGTATACACACTTCAAACGACCCTCCCGTTTGCCACTATACTGCTGCGACCTAGAAACCTTATCCGTGACCTCCCTATTCACATCCTCCTGTATACTGGCACAACAATTCAGGTTCCCATCCCCCCCCGAATCAGTTTAAACCCCCCCGAATAGCACTGGTAAATTTACCCCCCAAGATATTGGTACCTCTCCGGTTCAGGTGCAGACCATCCCTCTTGTAGAGGTCCCACCTTCCCCAGAATGAGCCCCAGTTGTCCAAATACCTGAACACTTCCCTCCTGCACCATCCCTTTAGCCACGAGTTCAAACGTTCTTTCTCCCTATTCTTTCCTATGCTATCCCTCGGCACAGGCAACAAACCAGAGATAACCCCTCCATTTGTTTTAAGTTTCCACACTAACTCTCTGAATTTCTGCTTTATATCCCCATCCCTTTTCCTACCTACGTCATGGGTACCTACATGCACCACAACTTGGGGCTGGTTCCCCTCCCCCTTAAGGATCCCGAACACTCGGTCAGAGATATCACTGACCCCAGCCCCGGGAGGCAACATAACAACCGTGAGTCCCGCTCCTTCCCACAGACCCTCCTATCTATCCCCTTAACTAGGGAGTCCCCAATCACTAATCCAGATCTTTTCTTCCCCCTTCCCACCTGAGCATCAAGGACAGGCTCAACTCCCGAGACCTGTACTCCATGGCTTACCCTGGTTGTGTCTACATCCCCAACAGCATCCAAAGCAGAGTACTTATTGCGTAGAGGAACAGCCTCAGGGGAACTCTGCACTGACTGCTTCTTACCCCTTCTAACAGTTACCCATGTATCACATTTAGGAGTAACTATCTCCCTGTAGCTTTTATCAACAGCCATCTCTGCTTCCCTAATAATTCTTAGTTCCTCCAGTTCCAGCTCCAGGTCCCTAACACAGTCCTCAAGGAGGTGGAACTGGATGCACCTCTGGCAGGTGTAATCAGCTGGGACACTACCGGTGTCCCTCACCTCAAACATCCCACAGGAGGTACATCGCACTGCCTGCACTGCCATCCCTATTACTTCCTTTACCCAGAAACAAATATAAACTTAAACTTACCTGCTCACACTCCTAGTCTCCTTTTTTATTAGGTTAGAGGAGGGGGGAGGGTTGGGATACTCTACACGTGTAGAGTATCAGGATTCTTCACCTTCCCAATTTATGGAGGTCCAGGTGAAAAAAAAACTCCTGCACAGGCCTCCCTGTGACTACTTCCTGTTTCCGGTTTTAAGAGTTAAAAAAAAACCAGACACGATTTTGGAAAAAAAAGACACAGAAATTTACTCATCAGCTCTCCTCACAATAGCCGCTCCCAAGGAACAATAAGAACAATAAGAGTTCTCACCCTTGTTTTCAAATGCCTCTGTAGCCTTGCTCACTCCCTATCTCGGTAAACTCTTCCAGACCTCCAGGATCTCTGTACTCCTCCACCCCTGACCTCGCAAGCCTCCCTGATATAAATGACTCCACCAGTGGGGTCTATGCTTCAGCTGCCTTGGCTCTAAGCTCTGTAATTTCCCTGTAAGTTCCTCCACCTCTCTGCCACTCCTTCTTCTGTTAATGTAGCCTTTAAAATGTACTTTTTTTCCCTGATATCTGCTCTAATACCTTCTATGTGCCAATGTCAAACTCTTCTGATCTATCTATCTATCTATCACTATCCATCCCAAGGGATGATGATGGTTTCCTTCATTTCGTTTATTTTCTGATAGTTCTGTTTTGGGGGTTTGATGTGTGTGTTCTGCTGTGGCTGTATAAACCGATCCTTGACAGGCACTGCTTTCTGCATACTTGGCAGGTGAGATCTGCTGTGGGTGTTGGAGCGGGAGTTTCACTGTGGCGTTTCCTATGTCGTTCTAGTGCTGCTCCTCTGTTCTTTTTCCCTATATCGTCGACGCTCTTTCTTGTGATGGTCCGCCACTGTGCACGGTCTAGGGCCTTTTCTTCCCATGTTGATGGGTCGATGTCAGCTTTTTTGAGGCTCCTTTTCAGAGTGTCTTTGTATCGCAGCCGCTGACCTCCTTGTTTGCGGGTGCCACTAGACAGTTGGCCGTACATGATGTCCTTGGGCAGTCTTCCATCCTGCGTTCTGACTACGTGTCCTGCCCAGCGCAATTGGGCAGACATCACCAGGGTTGAGACAGCTGGCATTTTAGCTCGGGAGAGAACTTCAGTATTAGTTATTTTATCTTTCCATGTAATTCTCATCAGAGAGCGTAAATGTCGTTGTTGAAGTTGGTCCAGCTGTCGAAAATGTCTTTGGTATGGACACCATGTCTCACAACCGTAGAGCAGTGCAGACATGACTACGGCTCTGTATACTTTGCACTTTGTGGCCATCTTGATGTTCTGGGACCAGACACGACTTTTTAGCTGTCCAAAGGCAAAGCAAGCTTTATTTATTCGCGATTCAATCTCCATGTCCAAAGAGGCGGAGGATGTTATCATGCTGCCCAGGTAACAGAAGTTGGTTACTAAATTAAGACTTGTGTTATCGATGAGCACAGATCGTTCTTCACGATTTGATCCAGGAACTGGCTGGTGCAGAACCTTGGTCTTTTTAAGATTAATTGTTAATCCGAAGTTTTTAGCTGCACTGGCAAAGCGGTTGGTGATCGCTTGGAGATCTTCGAGAGTATGGGCTACTAGGGCACAGTCATCAGCAAACTGAAGCTCTCGTACCAGTAGGTCCCTTACTTTTGTTCTCGCCTTCAGTCTGGTGAGATTGAGAAGACCACCATCAGTCCTGGTTTGTAAGAAGACACCTGGATCTGATGACTCTAATCTGGCATCTTGGATAACAGCAGCATAGAATAATCCGAAGAGGACAGGAGCTAAAACGCATCCCTGTTTAACGCCGTTTCTGATTGGGAATGGGTTGGAGAGCTCACCACATATGTGGATGCGACCCTCCATGCCTTCATGAAACTGGCGTGTAATTTTGCATAAATGTGGAGGGCAACCAAGTTTCTGTAGGAGTTTCCATAAGCCTTTTCTGTCCACAGTGTCGAACGCTTTCGTAAGGTCGATAAATGTAACATAGAGATTTTTTCGCTGTTCAACACATTTCTCTTGAAGCAGTCGTAATGAGAATACCATGTCGATTGTGCTGCGACCTGCTCTGAAACCACACTGGCTTTCGGGTAGAACTTTTTCACTAAGATGGGAGACTAAACGTCGGAGGATAATCCTTGAAAGGCATTTTCCTGCAGTTGAGAGGAGAGAGATGCCGCGATAATTATTGCAGTCCTTTTTGTCTCCTTTGTTTTTATAGATGGCCATGATCGTTGCGTCCTTGAAGTCTTGTGGTATTTCGGCAGTTGCCCATAGCTTCTGATAACCCTCTTGTGAAACATCTTGGGATATTTTATTGTACTAAAAGGGCTGTATGTGGATTCACGTTATTAGACGGGTTGAGTTGTTCCCTAGTTAGCACATCAGTTACAAAATCTTATTGTCTATTCTTTGAACCTCTTTCTGTCCTCAATACACAAATTCCTTTTTTCTTAACAATTCCATTTTATTCGATTCAAGGAATCTAGGAAATTTTAGTACAACAGTTAGGAATTTGGAAGTCAATGAGACTAATGGTAAACTGGAGATGAAAACAAAATAACAAACAAGTAACAGGATTAGCAGTTATCAAGAGGAATACTGAGATGTGATTTGCCCAGGAACAAGATTAGCAGGCATCTAGAGCAATTGAGATGCAAATTGCCAAATCAGAAACATTGTTTACAGAATCAATAGGGTTATACAAATGATAAACTGCTAAAGACAAGAAGTTGGAGAGATATCTCAGGGTAGGTTAACAAGGTGGTTGAACAGAATAACGGTTGGCATCTTCACTGGGAAATGAGGCTAGTTTCCCATTCATTAGTACAGGCAGGCCAGAATCTTTAGAGAGACCAGTTCTATCTGTGATCAGAGTCATGGAGGCTTGTTCCAGCTAACATTTACACACAGGGCAGATTGCGGATATTCTCCTTGAAAATAGACAGTTTTATAATGTTACTGAATCAGCAAAAGACATCTCCCAGAGCTGGTCATCTAAGCTATATCATGTGGTAACTATGAGCTATATTTAATTGTAGAGTCACTAAATCGGGAAAAGGGGTGACTCGGTAAGTTTGAGGAACATGGATATATTTTGGGAACAGGGTAATTTCAGATAAAACTGTGTATTCAGCTATTAACATACTAAAGTATCACAGTATATATTTATATGTCGTTGTACGTTTTTCTTTTACTTTAATACATATTCTTTATTAATTGTTGACTCAAAGACTAGGCTGGTTCTCACTGGGTTGTAAATGGTTCCTCACATTATTCCAGACAAACATACGCCGCTAAGAACTGGTGTTTCAAGTTATCCTTCAAGGTTCCAAGACACTCTCGGTGGGTAAGGTTTTTAACAAAAATGTGGGGCCCATGGCCAGAATTTTAAAAAGAATAATTTCTTTTGTGTGTTGAGGATTTGTGACTTTTCAAACGTATCGAGAGTGAGGAACACACATGGAGCCAAATGAGAGCACGTTATTTAAAAGAAGGGCACTGCAAAGTTTAGTGTCCAGGCTTATGCGGAAGTAGACAATATAATCTTAGAAAAGTGTAACTAGAGCTAAATTGATACAATTGGCAGATAATTTGGAATTAGGATTATCTACGGGGCTAAGAAAGCTGAGGTAATTGAAAGCAGAGCAAAATTTTTAAATCTACAAGTACCTGTATTGACAGTCCCTATATTTTGAGAAGTGGAGACACTAAATTAACAAAAATTCAATTACAAAGAGAAATAGACATGAAAAAATTAGAAATGCTAGCAAAAAAAGAGGGAGCAAAGAGAGAGAGAGAAAGGTTTGTAAATATAGATGTTTGCAATCGCAGAAAGAGAAAAGAATAAGCAGATAGAACATCAAATTAAAGTGCGGCAAAGTATAGCAAGCTAACAGAGCTAGATGAGGAAAGCAGAGATTCTAGATAAGAACCAACTGGGGAGACATTTCGATTTGAATTTGATGAGAGGGTCTCCAAGATGTTTTTAACACCTTTGAGAAAGTAGCTAAACAGATGAAATAATTGGCCACAAGAAGAGGAGTCATATTGACTCAAAATGTTAACTCTGTTTCTCTCATCAAAGATGCTCCAGACTTGCTGTGTCTTTTCAGAATTTTCTGATTTTACTCCCAGCAACAAATGGAAGAGATCAACTCTCTTTATTGCGCTAAATGGGTTTTACTTGGCTATAAGTAAATTATAACTGAATATTTTTGCTCCGTCTTAAGGGATTGCAGTTTTTTTCCCAAGTGTTTTCCAAGTTTGTTTTATTGACTTGCTCGCATGCATTGATCTAATCTGTGTTAAAATGAGTCATTGAGTGACAAGAACACAGGGTTCACTGACATGTGATATTTTCCTGCGATAGACAGTGGCATTTTAACTGATTTCACTCCCATAGATAGCAACACACTCACTGCATCCTCCAGGAAGAACGTCAAGCAAATTCCTGAATGTAGACTGGCTGATGAAATATGTTGCTCTTTCAGTCATTGGAGATAATCTGTATTTGTATAATGAGCGAAGAATTGTGAAAAGAATTAGAATAGTCAACTAAATTTTTTTAAGCAAAGTACTAAATATCTTTCAGATATACAATACTGTAATAAATTGGAACGTGACTCACTGTGGCTTCAACAATGATTTATTATTAATTTTATGTACACAAGATAAGGTGCTGATAGACCAGATACACAAGTCTATTCTCTACTCTTCCCTGGCTCCAATTGACGATCCTCCCTTATCCTAGGATATGCACCCATTTTCTGATTGGTCTGGCTTCCTTCTTGGCCTCTCCATTGGGTCCAGCCCGATCACATTACCCTTAAAGAATCATCCCCTTAGAGGAGCCACATTATTGCAAGTATGTTCTCATTGCTTCCGGAAATATCCCAAATCACTTCATCTGCATTAATGAATTTGAATATGTTACTCTTGTCACATATGGAACATCTATGTGCATACCAACATCTTTGAAACAGCAGGGAGACACGCCAACAGTTAATCTGCTTTTCCTTTTGTTCTGTTGGTTCAATTCCAGCTGATATTAACACAGGACAGGTCAGATCCCAGCGCGAAAGTTGGTTTGACAGATACTAACTTTTTTTTCATAAACTATGGAGGAAAGTTACTGAACAAGTTCACAGGAGTCTGCTGATGAACTTTTAATATAAAGGATAAAATATTGATCGCAGCAAGAAAAGTGAATGATATTACGCCAGCCAAACAGATTGGAAAGATCTTGATTCAAACACAAGAAGACAATTCCCATGATTACTGTACCCCAGGAATATCTTTACAGACACAAAAACCAGTGAAGAGTTACCACTAATTTGACACAGAGGCCTTTTGTTTCGGACTGGCACAGTTGCAAACAGTTTTCTTCCAACTGTATCTCTTCCGAGGCACCCAGAAACCAGACTCTAAACTCACGATTTCTTCAACTGCACAGCAAAAAGATAAATTCCTTAAATTCAGTCTTTTAGTAGCACTTGCACAAAACTGATCACTTTATTGAGTCCTGTAAGTATTCAGTTAATTTCTGTCCCATTATGCTTGCAATTTACTTCTCAGAAAACTTCAAGTCCCTATCTTCTTTCTCGGAATCACGATGAACACCTGCTCTCTCAACTCCTGTCTTTACTTTGTCTGTGTCCTCAGATCACTGCCATTAGGTAATAGTCAAGCTTTTTCTACTTTGTGTTGTTGCCAGAATTACTGAACTTCAAACCCCCTTGTTAAGCCACCTCTTTAACATCAGTGACTGTAAGACCTCATTAAAGATGTGAATATATAAACAAGCCCACAAGACTCAAAACCTTTTAGTGACAAGTCTATCCAAACTTTCAGGCACCAAAGTTCATTAACAACACCTAAATGAAACTGAAATCATTTTTTACCTTTTTTATCAAGAAAATATATAGAAATTCAACTTGAAATGATACCTTATTCATAATATGACTGATTGAGAGAGAATGTTCAAGTTTCTTGATCATGAGAAATTAATTTGAAGCAAGCAGATGATCGTGCAGATGATTATGATTATTCAAGATAATTTCCAATGGAGTAGTTGGAAATAGACTATTTTAAGTTAAGAATCCTATCCTTTATCATATACAGAATTCTCTGAAAGAGATATCCAATTGGTGTCCCTTCCCTCCTCTTTCTTCCGAGCCCTGCAATTATTTCCTGTTCAAGTATTAATCCAGTTCACTGTTGAAGGTAAAATTGAATCTGTTTCTTCCTCCCTTTCAGGTATCATATTTCAAACTGCAACAGTTTGTTGTCGATCAAACAAAATCCTCCTCCTGTCTCCATTTGTAAAATGTATTCAATCATGTGGGTGTCACTGGATAGACCAACTTTCTATTGCACTGAGGAACAATGTTTTTACACAGAGGTTGGTACGTGTGTGAAATGAACTACCAGAGGAAGTGGTTGAGGGAGGGACATTGACGACATTTAAAAGACATTTGGACAGATATATAGATAGGAAAGGTTTAGAAGGAAATGGGCCAAATGTATGCACATGAGGTTAGCTTAGACGGACTTTTTGGTTGGCATGTATCAGTTTGGGCTGAAGGGCCTGTCTCCATGCTCTACATTCTATCAGTAATTGCTGTTGAGGAGGTGAGTTGCCTTTTAGAACTGCTGCAGTCCAGAAGGTGTGGGCACATCCACAGTGCTGTCAGAGAGGGAATTCCAGGATCTTGACCCAGCGACAATGAAGGAATTCTGATATATTTCCAAGTCAAGATGGTGTGTGATCTAGAAGAATCATAGAATCCCAACAGTGCAGGAAGAGGCAATTCGGTCCATCAAGTATTCAGACTTGGAGAGAAGCTTGTAGGTGGTGATGTTCCCATGCATTTGCTGCTCTTGTCCTTCTAGGTGGTAGTGGTCGTAGATTTGGAAGGTGCTACTGAAAGAGCCTTGATAAGTTGTTGCAATGAATCTCGTGGATGGCGCATACGGGCAGCTACTGTTTGTCAATGGCAGAGAGATTGAATGCTGTGGATGGGGTGCCAATTTACTTTGTCCTGGGTGGTGTTGAGCCTCTTGAATGTTGTTGAAGCTTCACTCATCCAGGCAAATATAATCAAAGAAGCACTCTCTTTCTGTGTGTGCTTCCCCGGCCCTGCTCTGACTGATATAGAATCATAGAGGTTTACAGCATGGAAACAGGCCCTTCGGCCCAACTATGACTAGAGGACAGACACGTCGCGACACAAATGAAGAGAAAATGAACTCTGAGCTCATCTTCTGCTGACTGAAGAATAACAATAGTTTGTGATGATGGATTGAGGGGATTGTACTTGGAGGAAAGTTCCAAAACCAATGATATGAGGGAACTGAAATCTCACAATTTGATTGGTAAATGACCCTGAATAAATCATTGTAGTTTCAACTGATAATTCAGCTCCTTCGGTGCCCTGGCACTCAATAACTGCTGCTGGCTGTCTCATTGCTAATAATACGGCCTCTTCTCTTGAAGAAAAATATTCATAGAAAACAAGAAGCAAATGTTAATTTTCAGCTAAGTAACTTTTTAAAGGGTTGTTTATTTGACAATACTTTCAAACCAAATTTTTTTTGCCAAATATTATTAATCACTAATGAACATCCAGGTCCGAAAATCAGGACCTGTCAAATCAATGGAATAATTCACTCTCAGAATGTATCTGGCATTTCTTTTGCTTTGTGCTCAAGACTTACATAAATTGCAGACGCCCACTGTATCTCTGCGTCACGAGCCTCTGAAATTGACAAACAATATCTCCAACTGTCTTGCAACAATAAATTATCCAAAGAATCCCAACTCAGGATAATCTTGTAGCCTGCCTGCCCTCACTCTGCTTATCAGAAAGTTTGATTTAAATAATTGCAACAGTCCTGTCTTTGTCAACATAAAAAAATAAACCAAGGGTGGAATTTTCCCTGAATTCGGCAAAAACCCATCGTGGGTGGAAATAGCAGCGTTGAAGTCTTGGCACCAATGGCAGTTTTTCTGGACATTCAGGACATAGAGAGAGAAACAGCAAGGGCTGGGTCCCACAACACCCGAGTTCACCCTGCCAACAGCCTGGTTTTTCAAGGATCAGGGCACCAATTTGAAAGGTCACCTAAGTGCACAAAAGTTGACTGGCAACATTTTCCCCACAAAAGCAGAGTATTTGAGTTTGAATAACACTTTGTCAGAGTTGAAGACAAAAGGAAATAGGATGAAATTTATATTGTAAGGGTGAGTGTTTAACTCATTGCCTCTTCTCTTCCAACCCTGAAGAGGTTCTGCTCTTCTTTCTGGGAGGATTTCCATTTGTCTGTTTTACCCTGCCCGCCTTCATTTCTGTGACATCATTGTCAATTACACCGCCCCCACCTCTCACCCTTACAGTAAAAACTTCATCCTATTTTTGTCTTCAGTTCTGGTAAGTCATCCAGACTCTAAACATTGGTTCTATTCTCTCTTCACAGATGCTGTCAGACCTGCTGAGGTTTTCCAGCATTTTCCATCTTTGTTAACGGTCTATTAAGGATCATTGTTAGAGACTCACTGGAATTTTCCAGTCAGCATGACAGCCTGGGGCAGCTTTCCAGCAGCAAACTCAGGAAATAGTGCTGTAAGCAGGCTTTGGTATCCTTCTAACCTGTTTCTTGCTGCAGCTACAGGCCACTCTGTGCAGGGGGAACTTATCCATTATGGCAGCTTGGCAGTTCTGACCATATTTTATTTTAAAAGTTACTGAAAGGGCACTTCCCCTTTGGAGCTCCTTCCAAATTTGAGGGATTCCTTTTGCCCTTCCCCCCCCCCCGACATCGTGCCTCTCCCTCTCTCAGCTTCGAGACCCTGTCACTGATTGCTAATTACCAATTTAGGGAGAGTCAAAGCAGAGTGACTGTTTCCCTCATAATGGATAGAGTCTTGTTGAGGTATCAGGTGTCTTGCTTGTTGGCTGGGGAGTAGATGAGAATGCTCCCTCGGCCTCTTTTTCAGGAAGACTTGTCAAGCCACAAGCTAATGAAGCAGTGGGAAGGTCATGGGCAGATCTTCGTCTGGAATCATGACCCCAGGGGCAGACATCTCACCTGGTAAGAAGTGTGGGCAAATCAAAGGCTGACAGCTCTTGTGCTCAGCAGTGCCACTAGGAGGACTGGCCATTGCTGGAAGAACAGGCAGTGGGGTCCCAGGTTCACAGAGTGACCCAGACTGCAGGTTAGTTATGTGAGTGGGAGCCCCCATTTGACCCCAACATTAGGGTCCAAACCAAATCCCAAACCCTGCTGATGTGTGGTGTATGTTAATTCATATCAACATATTGGAAAGAGTAACAGGAATACAGAGTACTGGGCTAATGTAAGTTATTTGGCAGTGTGGATGAGCAGAGAGATCTTGGTGTCCATGTACATAGATCTCTAAAAGTTGGCACCCAGGTTGGTAGGGTTGTTAAGAAAGCCTTCGACCAAGGCTGATTCAGTTCAGCCTTGGTCGAAGATGGAATTTGGACTTAGGAATTTTACTGTTTTATTGACTTGAGGAAGGAGACAGAAATCTCTTCCTACAATTACTTCCTGTTTTTGAAGATTTCTAAATATAATTTCAGAGGAAATGACCGCAGCATACTTTGTAAAGATCACCTTCAGTTAAACCAGCCAAAAAAAACCAAAAATGGAACAAGGGGGAGGTTGCATTCTGTTTTCAACAAGTAATGATAAAATGTCGACTGCAAATTGAGTTAGGGACATTTTAAGTTTAATGTATTAATTACAGACCTGCCTTTAGGAAATGTAAATTTTGTGCACCGCAGTACAATAAAGTCTTCATTGCTTGCTAAAGATGCAGACTTTAAAAATTGGACTGTCTATATATCATTAGGATAAATCTTTAGATGCTGTTAACATCTTATAACATAATTGACAAAGAGACAACATGGCAGTGAATAACTTGTGGCTGCACCATTTGATACAGTAGAATTTTAAACAATCACTCAGTGTTACAGAGTCTGAATATTGGGACTGAACCTAGTAAAACATGTGCATCCAGCAAGAGGGATACTTCAGTTGGAAGCAGTAAAAGATCTTACCAGAAAATAAAGAAAAAGGTTTAATGAAGAAACTCCATTACTTCAACACTTAAGGCCATACTCTGGGCCATACAAGCTCCTTGCAATTCCCACTTCCTTTTTATTTATCCAGGGTCAGCTGATCACCACATCATTTTTCCATTGGGTTACATTGTCTACCTGGTCAGCTAACCCTCACAGCATGTTACCACTGGTTATATTATCACAAAACATAGTTACTATCAGTTAACAACTTATCAAATTACGGTAATGTGTCTGAGTTTATATTAGTAATCTCTTGCTAAAACCTTGGACACAGTAAGATTGGATTAGGTAGCAGTATGTTAATTTTGATAAAATTCCAGTAATTTTGGATTAAATATCAATCACTTGGTAGAAAGATCTTGTAGATCATAAATTTTAGAACATGAAGATGCCATTTAGCCCACACTGGTGTTTTGCGCCGGAATAACTTAAACCCATTACTCTGCAATTTCTTCATGCCTTTCAGTATATTTTCCTCAAAGTTTTAAAAACAATCTAATTCTCTTTTAAAAATACTAATTGGATAAACTTTAATAGCCACTTGAGATAAATTATTCCACACTTAAAAATAGTAAAAGAAAATTTATCCTTTTAATTAATCCAAATTTGGTGATTTGTTGTCCATTGGAAACTCGCTTTCATTATTCATCCTCCCAAAGCTAGTAAGTACAGATATGATGGGTCAAATGGTCTCCTTCTGCATTGTAATAATTCTGTGACTGTGAAAACTTCTCAGAGCTTTGAACACAGATTTAACAGTAGTTAGCTTGGTGAGTCGAAGGAAGGCAAGGACAGCTTCAGAGAAAATTTCTTTATACCATTGACGTGGGTCAGGAGGAACAAGGGTGCGACCCCTGATACTTTACACCATCCCAAGCTCCCGCCCATCACAAGATCCCCAGGGTTGGGGATCGGATCGTCTTGCTCCCCAGCAAACTTGAAAGTCTGAAGATCTTTGTTTTCCAACCAAACTCCTCCAACTACTGAACGCACCCTTCCCCCGTCACTCCCATTAACTTCGAAGGTTTAAAATAGCAATGCAATATGAACTCAATTCCCTTTGAGTAGTTCCAAAGATGATTAAGCAAACCTTGTGTGTAGCTGAGATTAAAAACTCTCAATGCTCCGACTTTAACAGAATTGTATGAACACAATTTGCCACAAGCAGAGAAACCTGACTGCTTAGCAACCATTAGGCTGGTTATTCTCATTACTTGAAAATAGAATTGACAGGAGATTCAATATTGGTTTGTGGGCTTTTTGAGGCCTAATCTAATTTATTCCATTTATGTTCTCTATTGCTTTAATGATTACATACGGAGAATGGTTTCTGAATTTTTAATTTGTTTTTGATTAACACCTGACTAAATATACTTGTTAAATATTTTTATTGGGCATCGTCACATACACTGTTCATTTTCTTTTTGAATATAATTACAAAGATTTTCTACATTAGACTTTTGTTAAATCAAATTATCCTATCAGAATTTGCATGTGAATTCAGTGAACAGCTGGAATGGTTCTGACCCAATGGGGTATTTTCAGAGCTTTAGCAGAGCAGCAATTTGTCAGACCCGACATGTCATTAATATCACTCCAGAGACCGCAGCTGGTCAGCAATAAATCTACAATTTTATCTTGGGGATCAGGGCCCTGAGACAGGGAGCTAAATTGCTGTGTGGGCTGAGGAGGGGCACTTCCTGTATGTGGTTGGTGACCATGAAACTGGAGGAAGTTTCTTTAATGACGAGTTTCATGTGAGCCAGTAGAAGCTCGAGCCACTATTTCCATCTAAAATAAGGGACATTGAATCTTGTGTATCATTTCTTGATGTAGTTGTTTATCATTTTTCATTGTGTATTGGAAACAGTGAGGCTCACAGTAATGGCAATAACCATTCAGCAGGTGAGACATTCCTTTCTCTCAATTTTTTTTCTCTATTTCACAAACGGTGGGAGATATGAGGAATGAGTCATTGCCTCAGTGCACCTCCAGCAAATGACCTTGTCAGCAACTGTGCCTGTCAAATGGCGTGTTTGAACTGCCGGATATGAAGCAATGGAATATTAAGCATGAGAAGCTATTCTGAGGCCATTTTAATGCAGTTTTTGGACAGTGGGTAGAAAGTTCTCGGCATTATAAACCGTGCCAGAATTTTTTAAAAGCTGATTTCAAGGGATATGAAAAACATGTTTATAAGGAATTGACCCGATGACTTTGATCAGATGCAATTGCACCATTGGATCCCTTGCATGTTAAATGATTATAAGATGGTTTCACACTTCTTAATTTTTCTCCTTTCCATAGAAAACCATAGAACATTACAGCACAGAAACAGGCCTTTTGGCCCTTCTTATCTGTGCCGAACCATTTTTTGCCTAGTCCCACTGACCTGCACCTGAACCATATCCCTCCACACCCCTCTCATCCATTTACGTGGTTGCGTGGATTTTCTCCGGGCACTCCGGTTTCCTCCCACAACCCAAAAATTCGCTCTTAGGCTGATTGGGAAACAAATTGTCTCTATAGTGAGAGTCTTCCATATTAGGAATAACCTAAATCTATAATAGGATAATGGAATTGCTACTATATAGTTATGATGGCGGCGCGGGCTCGTTGGGCCGAAGGGCCTGTTTCCTGTGCTGTGTTGCTCTTAAAAAAAAATACCTGTCCAAGCTTTTCTTAAATGTTAAAACTGAGCCCGCATTTACTGCTTCATCGGACAGCTAATTCCACATTCCCACCACTCTCTGTGTGAGGAAGCCCCCCCGCTCCTGACTAATATTCCCTTTAAACTTTTCCCCCTTCACCTTAACCCATGTCCTCTAATTTTTTTTCTCCCCTAGCCTCAGTGGAAAAAGCTTGTTTGCATTCACTCTATCTATACCCAATGTCTATATTCCAAAGTATACGAATATTTGTTAGCTTTCTTCTCATGAAAATGATGTCTCATCTAACCAGAGGAAATTAGTTAGGACATATTAGTGTCATAACATATGATCTGGAGAGTTTGTTGAGAGGAGAAAATGTTTAATAGCAAGTTTGCTTCATACTCATATTTTCTAGTTTTGTTTTCAGTAAGACAAAGTCCTTGATAATAGTAGGCGATTTCTCTTTCAGTTTTCCATTCATCAATTTACTCTCATTTTGAAATTCTTCCATAGCCTCGCCCCTTTCTATCTCTGCTATCTCCTCCAGCTCTGCAACCCTGAGATAAAAGCAGGAAAATTTGGAAATTCCTCGCAGATCAGACAGCATCTGTGGAGAGAGAAACTAAGATAGATCATGATCTTCCATCAGAACTGTCTGAGATACCTGTGCTCATCCAACTCAGACCAATTTTGATCACTCCTTCATTGACAGCGTGCCTTCAGCTGCTAAGGCCATAAATTAGGAATTCCTTTGTTTAACCTATCCTCTATATCTCTTTTCTTTCCTTTAAGATGCTCCATAAAACTTCGCTCTTTGACCAGGCTTTTGACAGCCTACCCAAATATCAACTTACATGCCTTTATGGCAACTTTGTGTTCCAATGGTCCTGTGAACCACCTTGGGACATTTTATAATTTTACGAGTGTGATTTTGTTATCTTATTGTTGTTGTTTGTATTAACCATTTTGTCCCTCTTTCAAAATACCCTGTATAATCACATGGAAGGTGCCTGATTGTTGCCTAATTGTTAACCAAGGTCAAATCCTAATGATATGAGCAAATAACCTTTCCCCTGGGGAAATTAAATTTAACAGGAATGGATTGTATTGTTCCCGTCACAAAGTGTTGCAATCTCAGTCTTGTTAATCATCCAGTGTAGGAACTGTGCAATAACCAGAACAATGGAAAACCCTACGTTATTCCATAACAAAAAACAGTCAGGATTAGCAACATAAACCTGTCAAAAATCTAACAATGTAGAATTAAAGCATAGAGATAAAACACTCATTTTATGAACACTGACAAATTAAATATTTATCCGTATGTGTAGTAGAATTCAATGTCGTCTCCAGGGGTGAGCTTGAAGGAAGGGTTTGTTTATCATCGAATCCCTACAGTACACAATGAGGCCATTTGCCCCATTGAGTCCTTACCAACCACAATCCCAAACAGGCCTCTCCCTGTAATCCCACACATTTACCCTCTAATCCCCCTGACACTGGGGTCAATTTAGTATGGCCAATCAACTAACATGCAGATCTTTGGACCAGAAGGGTTTTGGTAAGGACCCTGTTGCCATTCCACCTCTGACCTGATTAAATCCGGGGTGGGAGGGCGTGAGGGGGATGCTTGTGGACAGCCTTCCCAACCCAAGGCCTTTAATTGGGCAATTAATGTCTACTCAAGGAACTCATTCCAATGCCGCGAATATTCAATTGACCAATAGAGATATTACAAATGGGTGTGATAGGATTGCATTAGAAAATGTTATAATTGAGGAAAATTCTGACTTGGCAGCCAAAGCAAGAGATCACTATGTTAGCTAAGGGTCTCCAGCTTCCCATAAAATCTACAGTACAGAAGGAGGCCATTGGCCCATTGAGCCTGAATTAACATCATCCTACCTCAGTCCTATCCCCATTACCCCACATATTGACCCTCCTAATTCCCCAATTAAAAAAGGACAATTTATCATGGCCAATCCATCTAACCCACACATCTTTGGAGTGTAGGAGGAAACCAGAACACCCAAAGGAAACCACACAGACACAGGGAGAAAATGCAAACTCTACACAGATGATGTCTAATGCTAGAATTGATCCCTGGTGTTGTGAGGCAGCAGTGCTAACCACTGCGTCACTGTGCCGCCCTGTGTTGCAAAAGTGACGATTTGTTGTCTTCGAATCAGATCCAGTTGGACTTCACAAACACCGAAAAGAACTGAAGCACAGGGACTTTTTCAAACAAAAGTTGATAAATCACATCTCTCACCTTTACTCTCAGAACACTTAATAATGTATGGAGCCCGAAGCAGGGTTGGGAATATATCAGTAAGCTCATATCTGCAGCCAAGTCTCCTCTTGGTTGGAGTGTGAATTCACAGCCCATAATATGAACATGATGTTGAAAACATGAGCCTTTTCACTGGTTTCAGCACTTTCTGAGCAATCTTGCGGTACAGGCACAATCTTATTGTCAGGTGTTGTCATTACAAGTGCATTGGTTTATTAGGGAATCAGGACTCTGTGACCTGAATTTTCACAGACAGGGTACTACTCTGTTGAGAACAAAAGTTATCGTGCAGGCTTGAATGCAGAAGTCAGTCCCACGAACACCGCATCCACCATTTTTCAGGAGAGGAGAAGGGGACATTTTAATTTGCAGCCCACAGAATAATCTCATTTTCATTAATGGAATGTCCAAGAAATGACTTGTGTATTTTAGACCTAGTGGATCAGGTCAAGGTTACTGGAGCTTGCTGGAGAGGATGTGATCCTGGGAAAGTTTTTGGGAGAGGTAAAGTGCTCTTTTGGAGAAGGTGCCCTTTGATATTGTTAAAAGTAGACCTGAATGCATAAAAGTGCTTAAATTAATTGGAATTGTCAAGCTCACTGGACTTTCAAAAGGAGCTGCCAATTTATCAAGGCATCTGAAACATCTGCCTTTTAATGATTTAAAAAAAACTACCTGCAGTGTTAAAAATAACTAATGTTTGTTCTTTTGCTCCATATCTTGACATAAACCTGGGGGCTACTGCAGGATTGGTGATGCTACATGACTAATTTCTTAACTTTTCATTTTCACACTGGGCTGACTACCATTTCACAGTTTGATTGACAGCTCCATTTATTTGTAAACTCTTTGGAAGGTACTACGAATTCCAGTGCTTGTTTCTGTAAGGATTAAAGGAAGTTAAATGTATTGAATGTGGTATTTATCAACATGATTTTTTTTTAAATAGTTGCTTGTTCAATAGACACACAACTTTGTCATCTCAGCATTAGTCCTGAGATCTGCCCAAAGTAAATACTGAGTTACTTGGTATGCCAGATGTTAGGTCAAACAGTGGGGTCTGTTGTTGGCACTAAGTTGGCATAGTAAAGAGATATGATATAAGAGTGTATGGGGCATAGGTTAGCATAGAAGGAATGAGATGGAAAGGTTGGCATGTATGGCGCAAGGGTAGGGGGTGAAGGGTCGGAGCTGGTCTGCTGCCTTTAGTTTTTTTTTGGCTTTTTTTAAAAACACTGTCACTGTGCTAGTGCACCAAGGCCAACTTTCCATGGAGCCCACTATCTAACCCACTGCCAACCTTCCACCAAACCCACCACCAGGCCTACCACCAAACCCACTATCCGGCCCACCACCAACCTTCCACCCACTGCCGAGCCCACTGCCAACCTTTCACTGAACCCACTGCCTAGCCCACATCCAACCTTCCACACAGCCAACGCCAGGCCCACTGCCCAGCCCGCTGCCAAACCCAGCACCTAGCGCGTCGCCAACTTCCCCTGCCAAACCCACTGCCAAGCCCAACCCCTCACCCAGCCCAATGCCCAGCCTCTCACCCAGCCCACCACTAAATGCACTGACATGCCTACTGTCCAGCGCACTGCGTAGCCCATCGCCAAACCCATTACCTAGCCCATCACCAAGCCCTTCACCCAATCCCTGATCCTCGCCCACCACCCAGCCCACCCTACAGCCACCACCCACCAACTCTTTCTGGGGTTGTTTGCCATCACTCCCATTTTCCCCCAGACTGAAAATCCAGCCCTCTTTTCAGAATCTAGATTTGGCTGTTGCCCAGACTGACAGATAACACAGGCAGCGGGATTTTCAGATACCTGTGGGAGCATGGGTGGGTACGGGTGTACTTTGAAAACTGCATTCCTGGAATGTGTGTCAGTCTGTCAACTCCTCCAAAACAAGCTGCAAATTTGAAAGCAGGGCCGAGGAGGTGGGGGGCAGGGGGGCAGGGTGGGACCAGCACCTTGCCGGTCTCTAACTCACTTTCCAAAAAGCTCTCTGAAGAGTGGGGTGATGATCTGGAGAGGGAAATTGAGAATGGGAATGGTGATGTGTCAGGTGCCGGTCAGTGCACAGGTTTCTGGAAGTCAAAATATGATCTTCGCTGCTGAATTAAAACCTTGAAAAGACAGAGTGGTTGAAACTGAGGAGGTGAAGCAGTGACACAAAGTCGCAGGAGGAGGGAGGATCCATTGCCAACTAACTATTTGGCCACTTGACTTCACAGGGGGTTGCCAGCCACTCCTGCTTGTCCCAATCTCCAAGGCAATTGGCAACCCAGTCATGGGTACTGTCTGCCTGAGCATCGCCCACATTCCAGAGGCAATTTCCAGCCTCAGGGCCGTATCCAGCACCATTAATTGGATGCTGAGTGTCGGGTCCAACTTGTATTAATCAGTGATTAAGCACACACCCATTAGAGGGTGAACTTCAATATCTATCGCCTGACTCCATCGAGTAGCAGTCACATTTGGGAGATGATGCTGTCGCTGAACTAATAATCCAGTTGGTCAAGGCAAATGGCCTGGCGACGTGGGTTCAAATCTCACCACAGCAACCAATGAAATTTAAATTCAGGGAATATAACGCTAGTCTGGGAAATAGTGACCATGAAACTATCATCAGTTGTCATAAATGCCCATCTCGAGACCTTGGACCTGCTCAGGCCCACCTGTGATTCCAGATCCGTTACCCTGTGAAATGGAGTGGCATGGCACTCAGTTCAAGGGCACTTAGGGATGGGCAACAAACGCTGGTCTTGCCACTGATACCCACATCCCATGAAAGAATAAATAATTATCTTTCTACTGCAGTGTGCCAGAAGAAAAACCAGTAACATAACCCAGAAAATAAAATAAGCAGCATTTTATTCCAAGCTGTTTATGGAATCATTCAGTTTTTTTGTACCTGCGTGGGTTCCTTAAAAGAACAGTCCAATTATTCTGAACCCTCACCATTTTTCCCTTTAAGAATTGATCCCATTTCCCTCTGAAAGTTATTATTGAATTTGCTTGCATAGTCCTTTCAGGCAGCACCTTCCAGATCACAATTCAGTATTAAAAAAACCTCATCTCATCGTGACTCAATTCTTTTGTAGAATGTCTTTAAACTCAGGTTTTAATCATTCTGCGACTGGAAGCAGTTTCTCCTTAGTTGTTCTATTAAAACCCTGCAATGCAGTGTAAATATCATTAAATATTTAAATTAACAGAGTTTGTAAACATAAATACCTAAGGGACACAGCTCCCAAAGGTGACATGTATAATCTGATACATATTGTAGATGCTGGAAAGCTGAAATAAAAGCAAAACATGCAGGAAATACTCAGCAAGCCTGGCAGCCTCTGTGGAGAGAAACTGAATTAGCAACTGGAATTTTTCCAGCTGTTCACGCCCTGCCAAATGAGGAAGGAAAATTTGGCACTCAGCCAAATCTCTGTCCACTGCAGCAGGACCAGAGAATCCCGCTGGTGTGAAAGGCCAGAGAATTCCATGCAATATCTCAAGTCAATGATCTTTCACCAGAATATAATCTGATGTTGGCCTCTTCTGTTCCAATACTTTCATGCAATTCATGCAAGCATGCTGAGAAGCTTCAACATTCATCCCAGTTCTCTCATTTTTCTGGTGTTGAAGAAATCTCAGTTGGGATTCTGCTTTAGTTTTTGATGAGGCTGAATTAAGGTTTAAGTTGCATGCCTCAGTGTAGGACCTAAGGGGGAATCACAGAAGTGTTATTTTTAATTCACAATGAATGAACAATGCGGCACTTTGTGCTGTTTGTTGAATAGATCATTTAACTCGGAGTGAGCTCTCATTTTTTGAAACTTGGCTTTGACTCAGAGGATTTCTGCCTGTCTTTCCGAGAGTGGAGATGCTGGCAATGGATTGGGATAAACACAGTAAGAATCTCACAACACCAGGTTGAAGTCCAACAGGTTTACTTGGTAGCAAATGATTTCTTACTGTGTTTCTGTGAGTGGCGCAGTGGTTAGCACTGCTGCTTCACTCTGTGTGGAGTCTGCATGCTCTCCCCATGTCTGCGTGGGTTTCCTCCGGGTGCTTTGGTGATTAGGTGCATTAGCCATGCTAAAATCTTCCTTAGTGTACCCAAATAAATCTGCTGGACTCTAATCTGGTGTTGTGAGACTTCTTACCCAGTGTACCTGAACAGGCGCCAGAGTGTGGCAACTAGAGGATTTTCACAGTAATTTCATTGCAGTGTTAATGTCAGCCTACTTCTGACAGTAATAAATGTGCAAACAACATTTGCATACAAATTTAAATGTGCAAATAACATTTGCATACAAAATAGAGGGCAATTAAATTCAACAATGATTCAGCACTCTAGCCTCTGAGTCACAAGCTTCTGGGTT
This sequence comes from Sphyrna mokarran, assembly GCA_024679065.1. Taxonomy (NCBI): domain Eukaryota; kingdom Metazoa; phylum Chordata; class Chondrichthyes; order Carcharhiniformes; family Carcharhinidae; genus Sphyrna; species Sphyrna mokarran. The sequence goes on from JAGIQG010000024.1 coordinate 3,615,404, forward strand.
CAAGTCCCGCTCCATGATCTGAAAAATCTACAGCCCAAATTCTCCAATATCGTTCGCCCCGCCAACACAACCAGTGAAGATGGAGAATTTGTCGCTCAGCCAAATCTCCATCCACAGCAGCGGGATTGGAGAATCTCAGCCATGGGCGAGGTCAGAGAATTCCAGCTCACATTAACCAGCCGCTGGCAGTGCTCAGGGAGTGCTGCATTGTCTTTCAAATGTGGCATTAAACCATGGCTGTTCTATTAGGTGATGTGAAAGATTCCAGGACACTCGTTGAAGAAGAGCGGGAGACTTACCGCCGGCATTTTCAGGTTAATATTTATCCCTCAATTGACATTACCAATACAGATTATCTTGTTATGAGCAGCACAGTAACACAGTGGTTAGCACAGCTGCCTCACAGTGCTAGGAACCTGGGTTTGATTTTGGCCTCGGGTCTCTGTCTCTGCAGAGTCTGTGTATTTTCCCCTGTGTCTGCATGGGTTTCCTCTGGATGCTCCGGTTTCCTCCCACTGCCCAAAAGGCAGATTGGTTAGATGCATTGGCCATACTAAATTCTCCCTCAGTTTATCCGAACAGGCGCTGGAATGTGGCAACGAGGGGATTTTCACAGTAACTTCATTGCAATGTTAATGTAAGCCCACTTGTGATGAATAAATAATTACATTCCCACTGTTTGTGGGAGCTTGTTATGTTTCCAACACTACAACTATGACAATATGCCAAATATTTCATTGATTATGAAGCACTTTGAGTTGTGCTGTGGTAGTAAAGGTGCTTTAGAAATGCAAGCATATTTTTTTGCTTTAGGAGGTTATACAAAGCACATGGAAACACTTTCACGAAGTTTTTTGTTCATTCTGTTATTGCAATACAAACTCCAGTTGTTACCAGCTAAATATTTATTGCAACCGCCTTTGAAATCTCATCTGTCCAAACGAAAAGAGTAACTGAATTGGAAAAAGCGCAGAGCTACCTTTCAGTTTTGGTCTTCTTTCCATGTGGAAAAAAATCTCATTAATGTTCCACAAGATTAAAAAGGTACTAAACAGCCAGCTGATTGAATGCTGATTGTTGCAGTTTTGCTGGTTCAGGTTGTTGTGACGAACTATGAATCTGTTTGTGCGACGTGGCCTTTACTCGATGGAGTTCCAGTGTTTAATTGCTGCTTCCTTTGTCTACATCCAGGCCTTAGCCGCTAGCCAAAAGCTGCTATTCCGTATTCAATTCAAAAGCCAGAAGGAAAAGTGAACATGGCGTAAACATTTTCAAACAATAACAACTGATAATATTCCAACAATCAAAAGAGAATTTCACTTTCCGCCTCATTTTTTAATGTTTAAATTAATGTATGCTGTGAATGATACAGGTGTCCTGTATCATCAAGGGACAGTTACATATCATTTTTATATTATATGCCTGGCAATTTGTAGCTACAATACTTTGCTGAGGCATTAGATTAATTAATTATGCACCTTGCTATCAGCCCAGGCTATACAAATCAGAGCAATAAGAAATTCAACAAACACCTTTTAGATTTTAAAAAATTACAATAAAGGATTCATTAACAAGAAGTAAAGAAAACTTAAAGCACACAAGATTACAGTCACATACATAAAAATAGTCTCACAATATATTCCCCAGTTGGTTAAATCAACAATAAACACCTTCCAGACAACAATCCCTTATAGGTGTTTAACCGTAAAAATCTAAGGCAAATCTGCTTTAAAAAAGAATTACTACATAACCTCTCAAACATGCTTCCACTCTGCCATGGAAATCCAAGAAACTTGAAACCAATACTTCTGTGGTCTGGCTGCGTAGTTGATTCAAACTTTACCTTCTCTCAGCTCAGAGCTCATTCCAGGATGTTTTCCGCACATAGTCAACCTTCAATCAGCTTGACACCTCTCCTCAAATATCTTTCTCCCTTTCATCTTCAATTCATTGTCCTCAGTACTTCTTGAACTCAACTTTTTCAAAGTCTAAAATTTTTTATACTTCTTTAGTTGCCCCCATTTTTGAGATGGAATACAATTTAACAACCTTCCCTTGTTTACTTACAAAACCCTTGAAAGTTGTAGAACTATTTTGTTGGTCTTTGAAATTTAACAGCTGAGAAACTAAGTCCTTCTCTATCTCCAAATGCAAATTTCTACATATCTACTACCTCTTGATCCTTGCTTCAATGCGCATTTAGGTACTTTATTCCTTTCGTCTCTCAATTCTTCCTGATAAATGGTTTTCATTAATCTTTCCTCAGTTTAATTAACTCATTTGCACACATACACATGCACACACAGATGCACGCACACACACCAATATTGACTAACACAATGTTCCCTAAAAATATTTTTCAAATCATCCATTCTCACATTCTAACCATTCTACACATTCCAATCTGTATTTATTCGACAATTGAGCCTTTGCCTATATAAGCTGTGTTTATGAACCTACCTCCCTACTCACCTGATGAAGGAGCAGTGCTCTGAAAGTTCGTGCTATCAAATAAATCCGTTGGACTTTAACTTGATGCTGTGAGACTTCTTACTGTGCACATCCATAAAAGAAGCATGATGAGCTCCCAATTCATATTCATTCCTGTATTGTAATATTGTAATATTTATTTTTATTTGCCATTTTCTGTAATTAAAAGGAGATTTTTCTTGTCCTGAAGAAAAAACTGTTTTGAGAAGCACATTATAACAGATTGAAGAATAGAGTCCACTTCTCTGCATACCATAATGAACCATGTCAGCCTTCTCAAAGCGTTATGAATCTTTGGAATTCTCTACCCAAGAGGATTGTGATGCTCAATCATTCAGTATAGACAGAGATCAATGGATACTTGATGAATTTGAGAATCTAAGCAAATGGGAAAAGTGCAGGACGGTGGAGTTGAGGTCAAAAGTTAACTGTGCTAGAACAGCCTTGAAGGGCCAAATGGCCTCCGCCTGCTCGTATTTCTTGCGTTTTTATGTTCTAAGAATGAACTTAAAGTTTATTTATTTATTAGTCACAAGTAAGGTTTACATTAACACTGCAATGAATTTACTTGAAATTCCCCTAGTCACCACAGTCTAGTGCCTGTTCAGGCCAATGCACCTAACCAGCACATCCTTCAGAATGTGGGAGGAAACCGGAGCACCCGGAGGAACTCCATGCGGACAGAGGGAGAATGCGTAGACAGTGACCCAAGCCAGGAATCGAACACTGGTCCCTGGTGCCGTGAAGCAGCAGTGCTAACCAATGTGCTACCGTGCTGCCAACACAGTGCACAAGAACTTGCAGTGCCAGATGCATTTCCCGTTAATATCTTTGGGCCTCCTGTTTGCAGGTCTGTCCAAGACCAAATTCCCACCTGCTTTTCGTGTGTGCGCTCGGGGTTTGCTGTCTCCCTTCGTGTATAGGCTGTTTATTGGAAAAACCACCCACCACATTTCAGCCTCAAATAGATGCGGGGTGAGTACTTTGTACATATTACTCAAAATAGCAGATATGATGGTTTCAAGCCTTTTCATGCATTGGTGGAGCGTGTCAGATGCACACATGCTGTTGGCTCACTAATAGAAGCCATTAGGAGGTTTTGTTTTGATCTCAGTCCCAATTGAGATATAGCGAGTTAAGGATTCTTTTCATTAGAACTTTGTTCATAACCTGGATTTTCATTTGGAATTTGATCTTGTGTGTGTATAGAATTACTTCCTGTAAATGCTGATTGATGTGTAAATGACCAGCTGCAGTAATTTGCTGTTTACTTATCAATAAAGAGAACACTGTAATAATTTATATTGCGAGCCTGCACCCTATTCATTTCCAGTTCTTGGGAGGTGTTGTAAGATGAGTTGTACGCTTGACCTGCCTCAGAGTTTGTTGGAACAGCTGCCTGAAGATGAATAAACAGCCACTGCAGCAAAGCCAGAGTCTGACTGAGGGAGGAGTGCGAGTGGGGGAGAAGGAGAGAGAGAGAGAGAGAGCGCCTGTGGTGAGGTTTGGGTTAGTGGGGATCTGGATGGGAAGACCAGTGTGAAACCTGTCCTGATAACCAACAACTTCACCCCTGCTCCATCCAGCTTCCCCAAGAGGGCAATCAGCACATACCTCAATTTTGCTATCTTGATGGTAGGATTAATAACACAAACCATTGTCACTCTACATCATTCACCTCCATATGCTGCTTTGTATGAACTCATCTTTAGAAAAGTTGTGCTTCTCCTGATAAATCTCAACCATGCCTGCTTTCCAGTAACCCCAATGTTGTGAGGTTTGAGTCAATTTAAACTGAAATGAGTGAGGCTGTCCCTGTTTGAGAATGGATGGATTGATGCTACCATATTGTGTTAAGGTTTGGAAAAGTATTACTTTTGCTGACACATTGGCAGATCCCTTGAAACCTTTTCACGGGCCCCCATTTAGAAACCCTGCTTTGCATAATTGATGGTGACAGTTGTTTCTTGTTTAAGTTATGTATTTGTCCAACTAGGCGGGAGAGCTACTGGTAGGAGGGATATGATGGAATGAATGACCTGAGGTTAATGCTGGAAGACCACATTAATCATAATGACCTTTCAATATTTCTAATTCATATTGATCTGAATTTTTATAATGACTTTGCAAGGAGTAATTGAATTTGTTTTGAAGAGATTTAATCCCGGTAAGCTGTTGGTAATTGCATCCAGTAACTGGCAGGGGAGTGGGGGTTCGTGGGTGGAGGAGGTGGCGCAGCGGGTGACTGCTAGTCCCACAACTCCCAAGTCCAGCTTAATTACTGTGATTGACTGTCTAAACAATCAGAGCACTTATCACTTCTAATTAGGTCAAGAGATGTGTTAGTTTGGGGAGAAAGCAGGAAAATAGGATTGTGTAATTTCAGTTGCTGAGGGGTAATTTCCTGCTAAAATATGTCTGTCCCTGGATTTTTTCCCCATGAAATTTCAATGAACTGACTGAGCATTTGCTTAATTTAGTTGAGTGGAATTGTGTTTTATTTGCAATCAATGTTCTTCAGTTTTCATTTTCTGATTTCTTTAACTGATAAGTTCTGACAAGCTTTCATTGATTTTGATTAACAATGAACCAGAATTATCAATTTATCCAGTTTGTTAAAATCTTCTGAGTTCTTTCAGTTGATCACACAATTCCTCCGGCTACAAGCAAAGGTATCACTTGGTCTAGTTTATAACTTTCCCTCTCTCACTGCTCCTCTCCAGAATACCAGCTAATAATATCATCATGTTTTTAATAACCGTTAATAAATAAATTAAGGAAAAATAAGATAAAGATGCCTGACAGTGAAATCGTGATTTTTTTTCCCCACATTCACAATGTACTTTTTAGAAATAAAAACAGTGAAAAGTTGGATAGATATTTTAAAAACTGGAAATAGGACAAAAAGACAGGGTACACTGGGTATAGTCATAGGCTCCAGTTAACAGGTGAAATAGATCAAGGCATGAGAATTTTTGAAAATCGGCATTTGTAATTTCGAAATGCTTGTTTTTAACACTGAGGATTCTGGGTTTCTATAAATGTTTATTTGTAAGAATTCTTAAACTGAAACATAAATACAACCATTTGGACCTGAAGACATTCTAATAGTTCAATTTCTGTCTTCATTAATTTCAGTTTAAATTGACTGAAACCTCACAGCTGCTCTGCTCTGAAGCAAATTATTAACAAAGCATAGAAATAGTGCATAATGGGTTTCAGGCCGGATGTGATTGGGTGCTTTTTAACTAGGTCAAAAGTCGTGTTGAATAGCTGTCCTTTGATTTGACAGGGATGAGAATTCCTTTCTGCCTCCACATCAACAGCACGCAGGGAATGCCATTGTCCCTCGACAGCTGTGAGCTTCTCTATAGAGTGACTGGATGTGGCTTCCTGAAAACAAGAGACAGAAAGGAATGATCTGTGCATTAGCGCAATGTAATAATGACATTGGACATTGCCCAGTGTGATACTAATGCACTCAGATAAGTCAAAACCCATGCTGAGTGCTTTGGTGAGGTTAGTTTCAATATGTTAAGCTAGGGAGGAGGAGCAGCCAGAATTCCTTCTCCTGATCATTATCTAATGGCTCTTTCCTCAAAAGAAAAAACACACAATTTATGAACACTGAGCAAGAACACAGCGGGATATAATTCCAGTGTCGTTACTGTGAAACAATACGTTATGTGTATTTCTATCTTGGTCTTTAGGTTAAAAGTAAGATAGTATTTATTTCTTGTACCTGTCTGCGTGCAGGCAGGAAGAGTTGACAATGTAGTGGGAAATGGAGTATGCACACCAGACCAAGCACTGTAATAGCTTCCCCCCCGCCTCTCCTAACCCTAACCCTAATCCTAACCCCTACCGTGAACCAGCTGAATCTGACATCTCCTATGATTCACTGTCAATTTTGCCAGATTTACAGAATTAATTTGCATGGTGGAATCTGAACTCCTGATCTTGGGGGTGCTGGTGTCAGACTGTGGCACAGTATCGCCACCCATTCAGAACTTTCAAATGCTGAAAAAGAACTGGAAACAGCCGTGAAGCTGGTTCCATTCCAGAGCTTAAAGTCAAGGTTGGACAGAATAACCATAATGAATTGAAAGAAGGTGGTTAAATAACTAATTTGTTAGATTATTGCAATACTGATTATCATGTCTGCGGACAAATTTAACAATTAAAACATGATGAACAATGAATGTGTTGAACTGATCTCTTTAATCTCTGTCTGGCAACTTATATTATTTAGTTCATTTGTAAACGGGTTTCATTTTGTATCTTTTCTAATCACTAGATTAGGGCCTGGATAACAATCATTTTACTCCAATTGCAAGACTAATTGCAAGTGCTGAAAATCTGAAATTAAAACGGAACATGTTGAAAGCGGATTGCAGTTTCTTTCATTACTTTATGAAAATTCCTGATATTTGATGTTACTTTGAAATTTTAACCCAAACATTTCTCTTTTTGATTGCTGATGGAATTGTTAAAGATTTCTATTACTTCTTTCCAGGAATGATGTGTTTTATTGTATTCTTGTTGTTTACTCAATTTATAATCTCCAAATTGAAACTGAATCTTAATTCAAAACTGGACCTTCAAGAAATGACTTTGGCAGAAGATAAAGTTATTTCTTGGCTCGATATGAAAAGAACTACCATAGTCCATATGTCAAGGGACAATTGGAATTGCCTTGTGATCCAGTTGCTGTCCCCAGTGCTTCATTCCTACTCAAACAGACACAGCGATTTAAGGAAATGTTACCCAGCAAAATTGGGTAGTTAATCATTTTCTGCACGAGAGTCGTAGAGGTCTACAGCATAAAAACATGTTCTTCGGCCCAACTTGTCCGTGCTGCCCTTATTTTTAGAAAACCCTAAGCTAATCCCAATTGCCTGCATTTGGACCATATTCCTCTGTACCCATTGTACCCATGTAACTACCTATATGCTTTTTAGAACATAGAACATCGACCAGTACAGGCCCTTCAGCTCTCGATGTTGTGCTGAACTATGTCTAAACCCAAGATCAAGCTATCCTACTCTCTATCATTTTGGTGTGCTTCATTTTAAAAGACAAAATTATACCTGCCTCTACTACTACGTCTGGCAGCTTGTTCCAGACACTCACCACCCTCTGTGTGAAAAAAATTGCCCTTCTGGATACTTTTGTATCTCTCCCCTCTCACCTTAAATCTATGCCCTCTAGTTTTAGACTCCCCTACCTTTGGGAAAACTTATTCACTATCTACCTTGTCTATGCCCCTCATTATTTCATAGACCTCTATAAGATCATCTCAGTTTCCTACGCTCCAGAGAAAAAAGTCCCAGTCTATTCAGCCTCTCCTTTTAACTCAATCCACCAAGGCCCGGTGGCATCCTAGTAAATCTTTTTTGCACTTCTTTCGAGTTTAATAATATCCTTTCTATAATAGGGTGACCAGAATTGCACACAGTATTCCAAGTATGGCCTTACTAATGTCTTGTACAACTTCAATAAGATGTCCCAACTCCTGTAGTCAATATTCTGATCGAGAAAAGCAAGCATGCCAAATGCCTTCTTCATCACTCTGTCCACCTGTGACTCCACTTTCAAGGAGCTATGAACATGTATCCCTAGCTGTCTTTGTTCTGTAACTCTCCCCAGTGCCCTACCATTAACTGAATAAGTCCTGCCCTGGTTCAGTCTACCAAAATGCATCACCTTGCATTTGTCCAAATTAAACTCCATCTGCCGTTCATCAGCCCACTGGCCCAGTTGATAAAGAATGCATGTTTACTCACTGCATAGCCTGGGCCAAATAAAAAGTAAAGTTAAAGTTTATTCATTAGTTATAAGTAAGGCTTACATTAACACTGCAATGAAGTTACTGTGAAATTTCCCAAGTCACCACATCTGGCACCTGTTCAGGTCAATGCACCTAACCAGCATATCTTTCAGAATGTGGGAAGAAACCAGAGCACCCAAAGGTAACTCAGGCAGACACAGAGTGAATGTGCAAACTTCACATACACACAGTGACCCAAACTAGGAATTGAACTCAGGTCCCTAGCATTGTGAGGCAGCAATACTAATCACTGTACTACCACTCATCATCAAAGTCAGGAGAACAAAATTCCAAATGAAATTGTTGCCAACAGAAAAGTGACTTTTTCAATCACGCTCACGATGTTTCCCCCTGTTCGTGGGAGTGGAAAATTCTGCCCAGTGATGTTTTTCATCTGTATTAAGGGTTACAGTTTCCAGCTATAATTTCTAATTGAGGTTTGTTTGCTCAGGCAACTGGAGAACTAACAACCATTTTTCCCATCATTTTTCTTAGACTTTAAAATTTATCTTTGAACTACCTCCAGTGAAAAACAATCAAAATGTCTAAAAGTAATAAATTAAAATGCCAAACTGATAGAGGTGGTGGTAGCATAGTGGTATAGCATTGTCACTGGGCTAGTAATCCAGTGACCCAGGGTAATGCTCTGGGGATGTGGGTTCAAATCCCATCCCAGCAGATGATGACATTTGAATTCAGTAAGAATCTGGAATTAAAAGTTGACTGATGACTATGAACCATTGTCAAGTTTTGTAAAAATCCACCTGGTTCACTTATGTTCTTTAGGGAAGGAAATCTGCCGTCCTTACCTGGTCTGGCCTACATGTGACTCCAGAGCCACAGCAACATGGTTGATTGTTAACTGCCCTCGGGAATGGGCAATAAATGCTAACTCAGCCAGCGACGTCCACATTCTATGAATGAATAAAATTTTTTTATAAATTTGATTGACCAAGATTGCCGAAGGATATTTAAAGATGGTTTTTCGCAGTGAAGGAGGTTATTTCAGACACAGTGAGGAACACAAATCATCGATGCAGAACGAAGGAAATTTCCTGAAGCTGTCTTACAGCAAGCGCTGACAGATGCCACTTTCTGTTGTATTTCCCACACGGCACAAAATTAAAAGCAGAAATCTCCCAATTTTTGTTCATCATATCTTCTTAAAGGCAGCTGCTCCAGTTTACTTTGGCAAGATGCCCGTTGGTCAGGAGGGCAGATGGGGGTCAAAAGCAGGCTGTTGTCAGATGTTACCTTTTCCGGGGGGATTTTGCAGGGTATTAGAATGTGTTGATAGTCATGAGCGGTAAATGTTTGCGTGGAGGGTCAAAGATGTTTTGTGTTTGAAAATATCTCCCAGTTGGGACTGGAAAAGCAAAGACAAAACATAAAAAAATGAGTTCTGAGAAGAGTGAATATCTTGCAGTCAGTTTGATTGACTGGAACTCAGAATTAATTTTTTATAGAAGATATGGGCAGAATCCCTATACCTCTCGCCCATATTCACTTATTTATTTCCATCAGGGAATACTCTGAATTGTTTGAACTGTTTTAACTGTGTATTAATTATCCAGCTAAAATATCTTAGAGATGGGATTTGGGATTGTTTTTATCCTGTACCTAATCCACACTCTCGTAGCCTCCATCATGTCTCTAATCAGTCTCTGCGGGATAGAGCAGCAATTTTGGGTATCCCCTCCCAGGCAACATTGGAAATGGCACTTGTGCTGTGAATAGTTAAGGAGCCGAGGAGACTGCTTTCCAAATCTAAGAATTAAAGAATAGTTTTAAAATTACCTGCTAACGTCTGGTATATGAACTGGTGTCAGCTTCGCTCCTCGATTTAAAAGAAACACATAGTAAGGAAGTTTGCAGCATTAATCTGAAAAAATCTGACAATTCTGTATTTCAATGAATGCCAAGGTCAAAAATCATGTGAATTGATCTATAAATGGTCAGTCGGCAGGGTTTGATAGATCCAAAGGAAATGGAGGACACATCAAAGTGACTGGAGCACATTTACTTTTCTTGCTCGATCCTAGTTTATGTAATCCTCTGCTGTCCATGTTTAACACCAAGAACATGAGATCATATTGGCGAGAGTTAGGTAATTGTGAAACTGCTGGGCTGGTTTTGTCAAAGGCATGTCCCGCGTAACAAATCTGATTTTATTTTGGAGAAGTAATCAAGTGTCCAAATAAAGCGAATATTGTGCATCTCGATTTTCAGATGTTGGTTGGGAAAGGAATCGCTATAATTTAATGAAGGGCCAAATGGCATTCTTGTGCACTGTAACAATTCTGGGATACAGACAGAGAGAGACATCTCAAGGTACAAGCAGAGAGAGACCTCGGGATACAGGCAGAGGGAGACCTCAGGCTACAGGCAGAGGGAGACCTTGAGGTACAGGCAGAGAGAGAGACCTCAAGGTACAACAGAAAGAGAGAGACCTCAGGTACAACAGAGAGAAGGTTCAGGGTACAGGCAAAGGCCTCAGGATACAGGCAGAAAGAGACCTCGGGGTACAGGCAATGACCTTGGGGTACAGGTAGATAAATCCATAATTGGTTGATTAGCTTTAAGTACATGAATTAAGGGTTTATGAAAAATTGTAAAATGGTTCCATTGAACTCAAGTACACTAAATTTCAGATGTAAAAATTAATGGTTTGAGTCCAAAATGACTCTTCTCCAAACCCGGTTCTGAGACTGACCTCTAAGGTCGAGTCAGATTGGACTCGAATCTACTGAGATTTTCCAGCATTTTCCAGTTTTATTTCAGATTTCCCTCATCTGCAGTATTTGGCTTAAATTGTGTTGTACAACATTCAGTAAATGTGATTCCACTTGATTTACATTTCTGTCTAATTTTCTGTCTAAATTGCTGCATTGAATGTATTAGATTTAAATGGAAATACTGTTATCCGGAAGTACTGTGTTCAAATGTGAAGTGGACCCATTTGAACTAGTATGGATTGATTAATGAAAGCCAGCATGGGTTTATTGACGGAAAATTGTGTTTAATCCATTTGCTCGATGTTTTTGATGAACTAACAGAGAAGATTGATGAAGGTAATCAGTTGATGTGGTGCACATGGATTTGCAAAAGGCAGTTGATAAAATGCCACACAATAGGATTATGAACAGAACTAGAACTCGTGAAGTAAAAGGAGAAGTTACAACTTGATTACAGCATTGGCTGAGAGTTAGGAAGCAGACAGGAATTGGAGGAAAGTACACAGTGAGGTTATCCAGAGGTTGCTGTTACAACTTCTCTTTCTGATGTAAATTAATGACCTGGCAGAGATTTTGAGCTCCGGTTCACATCAAATATGAATAATGACGTGAGTGCAGAATCTCATGAGAGGTTCAAATCGCATTATCCATCAGTGGGAAATCCCATCATGAGTCACACCAACATGGCCTCAACTGATGCATTGTGTCCAGTCCTGAGCACCATGCTTTTAAGAAGGACCTGAAGGCTGTAGAGAGAGTGCAGAAAAAGATTCTCAAGAATGATTCCAGGGATAAGTAACTTTAGTTGTGTGGCTAGTTTGGAAAAGCTGGGTTGTTCTCTTTGGAGACGGGAAGATTAAGAGATGATTCCTTTATAATGGGACTGTACAACCATACCACGCATAACTCACAGGAGAAATCTTTTACAGTGATATTATTTCTGTACTTCAGACTGAATAAAGTTGGTTTGGCATTCATGGACCACAAGCTCATCATAAATCAACTCTATTGACTTGGCTGAGATTACCAATGCCTTACTGATCTGAAGCTGTCAGTCATTTAATGATTCCTTACTTGTAATACAGCACCTTAGACACATAGACAATAATATGTCTTGTAGATATAGTTTATGTATGCATATCCATATTCAAACATCTGTTTGTATTTATTTACATATTTCCAGTCCAACTGAGCTACAAACTTTCTTGAAAATATGAAGTAGCAGGAAAATGCAGCATGCCAAGCAGTCACATGACTATCACAGAGCTGTTCAGGTTGCTTTGTCCCTGTGACCTTTATGAAGCAGATAGTTATTCCCAGTTTTTCAAAACCCAATCTGCTTGCCTCATTTTCTGTGGATCCTCATCTTGAATGATTATTGTTTTTAAACGAGTCCATTTCAATCCAACCCCAAACTGAAATGATTGGATGGGATTCTGTGAACTCTCTGAAGGAAACTGAAACTTGTAATAAAAATACAAAGTACTAGAAATACTCAGCAGCTCTGGCAGCTAGTGTGGAGAGAAATATAAGAACTGAAGGGAAGATCTGGGATAGGGTACACGGCAGGGAGATTAAAGTACAAAGATGTCATGGAAAGGCAAAGGGAAGGTTTGTAGTAAACATAAGAAATAGGAGCAGGAATAGGCCATAGAACATAGAACATAGAACATAGAACATAGAACATTACAGCACAGAACAGGCCCTTCGGCCTTCGATGTTGTGCCGACCAAAATAAAAAGCAATGCCCCTCCAAACTAAACCATTCCCTTCTCTTCCATATACTTATCAATTAACCTCTTAAACGCCACCAAACTTGGCGCATCTACAACAGCTGCAGGCAGGGCATTCCACTCCCTAATCACTCTTTGAGTAAAGAACCTACCTCTGATATCCGTCCTATAACTCATACCCCTTAATTTAAAGCTGTGTCCCCTCGTGCTAGCTTTCTCCATCCTAGGAAAAAGGCTATCACTGTCCACCCTATCTAAACCTCTAATCATCTTATATGCTTCAATAAGATCCCCTCTTAGCCGCCTCCTTTCTAACGAAAACAACCTCAAATCCTTCAGCCTCTCTTCATAGGACCTGCCCTCCATACCAGGCAACATCCTGGTAAACCTCCTCTGTACCCTCTCCAATGCCTCCACATCTTTCTTATAATGTGGGGACCAGAACTGCACACAATACTCCAAGTGCGGCCGCACTAGAGTTTTGTACAGTTGCAACATGATGCTGCGGCTCCTAAATTCAATCCCCCTACCAATAAAAGCTAAGACTCCATATGCCTTCTTAACAACTTTATCCACTTGACTGCCTACTTTCAGGGATCTATTGACACATACACCAAGATCCTTCTGTTCCTCAACACTATTAAGAGCCCTACCATTAGCCCTATACTCTACACATTTATTGTTCCTGCCAAAGTGCATTACCTCACACTTTTCCACATTAAACTCCATTTGCCACCTCTCGGCCCAGCTCTGCAACTTGTCCAAGTCACTCTGTAAACTATAACACCCCTCTTCACTATCTACCACTCCACCGACTTTAGTGTCATCTGCAAATTTACTGATCCATCCCTCAATACCCTCATCCAGATCATTTATAAAAATTACAAACAGCCATCTAGCCCTTCGAGCCTGCCACACCACTTAATAAGATCATGGCTGATGTGAAGTCGTTCCACTTATCCACCTGCTCCCCATAACCCTTAATTCCCCCTTATCGATCAGAATCTACCCGTGACTTAAACATATTCAACAAGGCAGCCTCCACCACTTCAATGGGCAGAGAATTCCAGAGATTCACTACCATCTGAGAGAAGAAGTTCCTCCTCAACTCTGTTCTAAACTGCGCCCCCCACCCCTTAATTTTGAGGCTGTTCCCTCTCGTCCTGATAAAGAAACAGTTGTCCATAGTGAGTGTGAATGCAGAATAATGAACATCTCTGTCTGAAAGCAAAAACAGACTTCATGGACATAGTACCCAGATTCTTCCCAGAATCTGCCTTATGAAGGGCTCGGGGGAAAAGTTCCAGCAAGGGGCCAGATTCTCCAGCCTTGCCTGAATCTGAGATTCTCCAATTCTGCTGCAGTGAATTTGGCTGAGCGCCAAGTTCTCCATTCTCACCGGCAGCAGTAGCGGGGTACGAATGGCTGGAAAGTTCAGTGAAATACCAGTGGGGGTGGAGGTGGGGGAGGTTCTCTGGTGTATTTTTCGCAGCGGAAGGCAGTATGACGTTTGTTGGTGGTGGAATCTTCTGGTCCCACTGCCAGTGAGCTTTCTCATTTATTCAACCATACTTCCCTGAGAAATCACAGCACAGGCTGCACCACCAGTGAGACCAGAAGATCTCACCGTCATGAACAGCTGGAGAATTTTGAACAAGGTTCGGCTTACAAATGACAAAAAGAAGAATCAAAATGAGACACAGTTCTCAGATCCTTCCCAGAGTCTGCCTATAAAGGGCTCAGGGGATAAGTTCCAGCAAGCAGGTTATTGTGCTTACCAAGAGAACTCACATCCAAGAGCGATCTATCAGAGATTTGCCATGGAACTCATGGGATTATCACAATTGACAAAGCCAGCATTTATTGTAAATCCCAAATTACCCCTCAAATGAGCTATTTGCCAGGACATTTCCCAAGTAAGGATGGCAGATTTCTTTTCCTGAAGAACATTGGTGAACCAGATGGGTTTTACAACAACTGTTTCATGGTCGGCTTCTCAATTCCAGATCATTGAATTTAAATTCCATCAGCTGCCACAAAAGGATTTGAACTCATGGACTTCAGCCTAGGATTGTGAATTACTAATCCAGTGACATTACCACTACACCATTGTTCTGTGATTGCATGAGTAAGTGCCATGGGAAGGGAATGAAGTTTTGGAGGTGACTGAGGATTGGGCCAGGGTTTCATAGAAAGAATGGTCCCGTTGGAATGCTGGTAGGAGAAGGGTGGTGAGCGAAGATGTGTTTGGTGGTGACATCATGCTGGGGATAGCAGAAATGATAGAGAATGATCCATTGTACGTGGAGGTTGATGGAGTGGAAAGCGGAGACAAGGTTATGGCTCTGGAGGGTGACGAGGGGTTGAGAGCAGAATTGGATCAGACGAGGTTGAGAACCTTGTCAACCTCGGTGTGGAGGAATCCAAAATTGAGGAAAAAGAATGACATATCAGCAGAGCTGTTGTGGAAGATGCAATGAGAGAGCATTCATGAATATTTGTAGACAGTCTATTCCCAGAAATAGAATCAGAAAAGTTAAGGAAGGGAATTGTTGGAGGTGGATCAGGATATCTTTTTCCTTCATTTACGGGATATGGGTGTTCCTGGCTAGATCAGGGTTTTGTCGCCCATTCCTTATTGCCTTTGAGAAGATGGTTGTGAGCTGCTTGAACTACTGTGATGTAGGTACACCTACAGCGCTGTTAGCGAGGGTTTTCCAGAATTTTGACCCAGTGACAGTGAAGGATATTATTTCCCAGTCAGAATGGTGAATGACTTGGACAGGACCCTCCAGCTGGTAGCGTCCCCAGGCATCTCCTGCCCTTGTCCTTTGAGCTGATAATGCCAGTGGGTTTGGAAGATGCTGCCTAAGGAACTGAGGTGAGTTCAGTGCATCTTGTAGTTGGTGCACACGGTTGGCATGGTGCATCGGTGGCAAAGGGAATGAAAGGCAGTGAAAGGGGCGCCGATCAAATGATTGTTTTCCTGAATGGTGCCAAGCTTCTTGAGTGTTGGTGGAGTTGCGCTCAACCAGGAAATGGAGAATATTCCATCACACTCCTGACTTGTGCCTTGTAGGTTATGGACAGGCTTTGGGGAGTCAGGAGATGTCTTTCCACAGGATTCCTAACCTTTGACCTGCTCTTGTTGTCTCAGTATTAATGTGGCTGGTCCAGGTCAGTTACTGGTTATCCTGCCAGGATGTTGATAGTGGGGATTCAGTGATGGTAATGCCATTGTTAGATGGTTAGAATTTCTTTTGCTGGAGATGATCAATGTCTGAAACTTGTTGTGTTGTAGTCACAACATATAGAAAATCCAATTAATTTCCGGTCAATGGTTATCTGCAGAATGTTGATAGTGGGTAATGGTAATGCTATTGACATGTCAAAGGGTGGTGGTTAGTTTTTCTCTCTTGTTGGAAATGGTCATTGCCTGAACTTGTGTGGTGCGAATGTTACTTGCTGCTTGTCAGCCCAAGCCTGGATATTGTCCAATTCTTGCTGCTTTTGGAAATGCACTGTTTCAATATTTGAGAGTCCCGAATGGTGCTGGACACTGTGAATCATCAGTGGACATCCCCGCTTTCCGGTGCTCAGATGACTGACCTCCAACAACCACAACTATCTTTATCCAGTGGAGATTTTTCTCCCTAATTCCCATCGACTCTAGTTTTGCTAGAGCTCCTCTGTTCATCAATACTATTAAGAATCCTACCATTAGCCCTATACTCTACACATTTATTATTCCTGCCATAGTGCATTACCTCACACTTTTCCACATTAAACTCCATTTGCCACCTCTCGGCCCAGCTCTGCAACTTGTCAAGTCTCTCTGCAAACTATAACACCCCTCTTCACTATCTACCACTCCACCGACTTTAGTGTCATCTGCAAATTTACTAATCCATCCTTCAATACCCTCATCCAGATCATTAATAAAAATTACAAACAGCAGGGGCCCCAAAACAGACCCCTGAGGTACACCACTTGTCACCGAACTCCAAGATGAATATCTCCCATCAACCACCACCCTCTGTCTTCTATCTGCTAGCCAATTCCTAACCCAATTAGCTAAATCACCCTCTATCCCATACATCTGCATTTTCTGCAGAAGTCTTCCATGGGCCACCTTATCAAACGCCTTACTAAAGTCCATATATACCACATCAACCGCCTTACCCCCATCCACCTCTTTGGTCACTTTTTCAAAAAACTCAATAAGGTTAGTAAGGCACGACCTACCCTTCACAAAACCATGCTGACTATCCCCAATCAATTCATTTCTCTCTAAATAACTATAAATCCTATCCCTAATAATTCTCTCCAATACTTTGCCCACAACAGAAGTAAGACTCACTGGCCTATAATTCCCTGGAAGGTCTCTCTTCCCCTTCTTGAACAATGGGACCACATTCGCTATCCTCCAGTCCTCCGGAACCACACCCGTAACCAACGACGACCTGAAGATCAGAGCCAGAGGCTCTGCAATCGCCTCTCTTGCCTCCCAGAGAATCCTAGAGTAAATCCCGTCCGGCCCAGGGGACTTATCCAACTTCAAACCCTCGAGAATATCTAGCACATCCTCCCTATCTACTTCAATACTTTCCAGTTTGCTACCCTGTACCTCAGTGTTCTCCATAACTACATTTACATCACCCTGCGTGAATACCGAAGAGAAATATTTATTCAGTGCCCCTCCAATCTCTTCAGGCTCCATGCACAACTTCCCACTGCTGTCTATGGCTGGCCCTAAACTTGTCCTAACCAATCTTCTATTCTTAACATATCTAAAGAAAGCTTTAGGATTCTCCTTAATCCTATCAGCCAAAGTCTTCTCGTGTCCCCTCTTAGCTCTCCTCAATTCACTCTTTAGCTCCCTCCTGGCTAATCTATAGCTATCCATTGCACTAACTGAGCCTTCAAGCCTCATCCTGACATAAGCCTCCTTTTCCCTTTTAACCAGCAAATCAACTTTTTTCGTACACCAAGGTTCTCTGACACGACCATTTCCTCCTTGCCTGACAGGGACATACTTATCAAGGACTCGCAGCAGCTGCTCCTTGAATAAGCTCCACATTCCAGATGTTCCCAGTCCCTGTAGTTTCCTAGTCCAATCTATGCACCCTAATTCTCTCCTGATGGCCTCATAATTACCCTTCCCCCAGCTATAACTACTGCCCCCAGCTTCATGCCTATCCCTATCCATCACTAAGGTGAACGTAACCGAATTGTGGTCACTATCACCAAAATGTTCACTAACTTCCAAGCCTAACACCTGGTCTGGCTCATTGCCCAGCACCAAATCCAATGTAGCCTCACCTCTAGTTGGCCTATCTACATACTGAGTCAAAAAACCTTCCTGCACACTTTGTACGAAAACTGACCCCTCTAATGAGCTAGAGCTATAGCTATTCCAATCAATATTAGTAAAGTTAAAGTCCCCCATAACAATTACCCTATTACTTTCACTCCTGACCAGAATTGACTTTGCAATCCTTTCCTAACCTCTCTAGAACTTTTAGGAGGTCTATAAAAGACTCCCAACAGGGTGACCTCTCCTCTCCTGTTTCTAATCTCAGCCCATACTACCTCAACAGACAAGTCCTCATCAAACTTCTTTCTGTCACTGTGATACAGTCTTTGACTAATAATGCCACTCCTCCCCCCCTTCTACCTCCTTCTCTACTCCGACTAAAGCATTTGAACCCCGGAACCTGCAACATCCATTCTTGTCCCTGCTCTACCCAAGTCTCTGAAATGGCCACATTTTTCAGAGACTTTGTCCATGTTTGATCCAAGGCTGTAATAAGATCAGGAACTGAGTGACCCTGGCGAAACCCAAAGTGAGCATCAATGAGCTTGTTACTCTAAATAAGTGATAGCACTGTCGATGACTCCTTCCATCACTTTACTCATGATTGAGAGTAAGCTAATGGGGTGGTAATTGGCCACATTGGATTTGTCCTGCTTTACAGCACAGGGCAATTTTCCATGTTGTTGGGTAGATGCCAGTGTTGTAACTGTACTGGAAGAGCTTGACTACGGGCATAGCAAGTTCTGAAGCACAAGATTTCAATACTATTGGAGGAATGTTATCAGGACCCTTTGCCTTTGCAGTATCCAGTGCCTTCAGCCAATTCTTGATATCACGTGGAGTGAATCAAGTTGGCTGAAGACTGACATCTGTGATGCTTGGGGCCTCAGGAAGATGTCAAGATGCATCATCCACTCAGCACTTCTGGCTTCAGATATTTGTAAATACTTCAGCCTTACCTTTTGCACTGATCTGCTCTGCTCTCCATCATTGAAGATGGGGAAATTTATGGAGCCTCCTCCTCCAGTGAGTTTTTATCAATTGTGAAGGTCAGCGAGGCGTGGACATTTATTTGGAGGAAGTGCAACAAGTTAAAGGAGAAATTATTCAATGAGAGAACAGGTTCAGCCAGGTGGTGTGGGCGTGGGGGGTGTTGCTGTTCAGACTTCTGTTCAGGAAGAAACAGAGCAAACAGAGCGTGGTCAGTCTGTCCTGGTCAGTGATTGCTGGTCAGTCTGTCCTGGTCAGTGATTGCTGGTCAGTCTGTCCTGGTCAGTGATTGCTGGTCAGACTGTCCTGGTCAGTGATTGCTGGTCAAACTGTCCTGGTCAGTGATTGCTGGTCAGTCTGTCTTGGTCAGTGATTGCTGGTCAGACTGTCCTGGTCAGTGATTGCTGGCCAAACTGTCCTGGTCAGTGATCGCAGGTCAGTCTGTCCTGGTCACTGATCACTGGTCAGTCTGTCCTGGTCAGTGATTGCTGGTCAAACTGTCCTGATCAGTGATTGCTGGTCAGTCTGTCCTGGTCAGTGATTGCTGGTCAGTCTGTCCTGGTTAATGATTGCTGGCCAAACTGTCCTGGTCAGTGATCGCAGGTCAGTCTGTCCTGGTCACTGATCACTGGTCAGTCTGTCCTGGTCAGTGATTGCTGGTCAAACTGTCCTGATCAGTGATTGCTGGTCAGTCTGTCCTGGTCAGTGATTGCTGGTCAGTCTGTCCTGGTTAATGATTGCTGGCCAAACTGTCCTGGTCAGTGATTGGTCGTCAGATAGGATTTTTTATGAAAGGTTTATTGCGATCATCTGAAAAGATATTTCAGTGCCAGGAAAAGGCCTGTTACTGATTCTTATTTATTTCTTGGCTTTACTTCAGACAGTTAGTATGCGGTTTTGATAAACAATTTATTTTTGTAATTATCTACAATTTTATATTGCAAACCCAGATGCTATTCACAGATTCATCTATGGGAGACTGCATGTGAATTCTCTACATTCCCAATTACTTATCCTAATCTGGTGAAACAAGAGTACAGTTCATCATAAAATATTTAAAACTCTGATTGCTGAATTTCTACATTTGTGAATTGGAACTGTAAAATTCACAGCTCTTTCGATCCTGCTTTTAAATGCCAGTTAGAGTTCGGAACCCAGTTGAAGACCTCGAGGTGTTATTGTGCTCAGTTTTGCTCAAATTGTATTTATAGCAAAAAGAAGAGGCTATTCGGCCCATCAATTCTGCACCGACTACTATCCCATCCAGGCCCTGTCCACATAACCCCATGCATTTACCCTGCTCGTCCCCTTGACACAAAGAGGCAATTTAGCATGGCCAATCCACCTAACCCACACATCTTTGGACTGCTGCAGAAAATCGATTTTAGCCCTGAATTGGGTAAAGGCATCATAGCATAAACCACAGCTTCACATCTAATTCTTGTTCCACACTGTAGATGTATACTTCAGCAACTTTCAGGAAACTTTGAAAGAATGTACTGTTCTCTCAGCTTGGAATAAAAGTTAATATAAAATATTGTTAACAAGGACAGTCTCTGTTATTTCACTCGAGCTCTCACACACCTAATCCACTATTTTGATCTAGTGGAGGATTATAATTCAGAAATTCGATCAGATATATTTAATCTTCCATTTCCTACACCCATTCTCAACAATTTACTTAAAGAGTTTACGTTTTGTGGAAATTGAGTTGGGTGGGCCCACTTTTCTAATTCCACCAATGACATAATTGTGAAATATTGGAATAGAATGGCTCTTTATATTGTTATTTATTACATATTATTTATTTTCATAGACATTAGGTATCAATAAAATTATTTACACATTGAATTCACTCTTCCAGAAAGTTTCTACACATTCTGTAACACTCCTTCCTCACACTTGTAACGTAATTCTGTGCACTCTCTTGGAATCCTGTTGTTAAATAAGGCGAAAAAATACAAAATTGCTGTTTGCATAGCAACTACAGGTAATTGTATGTCCTGACAAAATAAGGTGTATTCAGGCATAACAGAATAAGAATCCAAATCTAGTTAGGATTTGACTCTGTTGGAATAAAGAATGTTCCTATTTGTCTTTTGAGATTGTTTTAAAGTTTATTTATTTGTGTCGCAAGTAGGCTTACATTAACACTGCAATGCAGTTACTGTGAAAATACCCTAGTTGCCACACTCCCTGTTCAGTACACTGAGGGAGAATTTAGCACAGCCAATGTACCTAACCAACACATCTTTCTGATTGTGGGAGGAAACCGGAGCAGCCAAAGGAAATCCACGCACATTCGGGGAGAATGTGCAGATTCCACACAGCCAGTGACCTAAGCAGGAATTGAACCCAGGTCCTTGTGAGACAGCAATGCCACCCTGTAAAGATCACACTGAATTGTGATTTCCATACCAAACAGCATCCCTGTTCACTCTGCCCTACCAATGGTAGGAGTGCTTCCAGCTCCCTCAATTCCACATTCCTCCTTCCTCCAAACTCCTCCTACTTTTTACACATCTTCTCAGGAGTCATTTCTTAAACTGAACATCTGGCCATTACTCCTAACCTCTGTTCTTGATTTATTGGCAGTTATTTTTTCCGATCAATCTGTTTGTG
Source organism: Sphyrna mokarran (assembly GCA_024679065.1). NCBI lineage: Eukaryota > Metazoa > Chordata > Chondrichthyes > Carcharhiniformes > Carcharhinidae > Sphyrna > Sphyrna mokarran. Next base: position 3,637,121 of record JAGIQG010000024.1, read on the forward strand.
AAGTGCTTCGGGACAGTTTTTGCTTTAATTTTACTGTTAAGTTGTAGCTGTGGGAGTAAAATTGCAGCTGTGTTCATTGAGAATGGTGTCAAAATCTTTGACAATATCTTCTACAGACCTACAGGTAGCAAACATTTCAACTATAAATCTGACATTCAGATTAATGTATTTCACTGTAAAATGCATCAATTTATGATCTCAAGGAATCAGATGCAATTAGTTTCTGAATCAGTTTTATTAAAATGTTTGGTTTCAGCCCAGTTTTATTAATGCCCTTAATCCAAGTAGAAAGAGCAATAAATTATTGATGCAAATCCCTATATTCCTGCAATTTTAATGTTGTTTAAGCTAATGCACCAATTTCCACTCTGCCTCAGAAATGTTTTTATTTTAACTAAATGGTGTCTGAACATTACAAGCAAGATAGATAAAAAAGTAATTACAAATAAAACAGAATTCGTGCATTTTCATATCTAGTGATTGTGATAAAGTTTAAGGTTCAGATTTACTTTCATACAGATGTACCTTGATTAGCATGGAGCTGTTCTTTCAGGTCAGTGGTTTGGCCAACATTTGCTGTCCATCCTAATTGCCCTTGCGAAAGTGGTGGTGAGTTACTGCTTTGAACTTCTGCAGTCCATCTGGTGAAGGTACACCCACAGTGCTGTTAGGGATTTTGACCCAGTGATAGTGATACTTCCAAATCAGTATGGTGCGTGGCTCTGTGGGGAGCTTACAGGTAGTGATGTTTCCATGAATCTTTTGTTCTTTAGGTGGTAGAGGTCACAGTTTTAGAAAGTGCTGTTGAATGAACCTTGCTGAGTTCCTTCAGTGCATCTTATAGACGGCACTTGCTTCTGCCAATATACATTGGTGATGGAGGGAGTGAATGTTTAAAGTGGTGGATGGAATATTGATCATCATGCCCTGGATGGAGTTGAATATTTTGAGCGATAGGATTGAAGCAATTGTCAACTATTCCATTGTATTCTTGAGGAGGTACATTATTCACTGCAGAATACCAAGCCTCTGATTGCCTTTTGTAGTTGCAATATTTATATGGCCAATCCAGTTCAGTTCATAGTAACAGGCAGGATATTCATGGTAGTGGTTCAGTTTAGTAATGTCAGTGGGGGCAATGATGGCTGTGTGGTAACGCCACTCGACAAGTAATCCAGTGACTCAGGCTAACATCCTGGGGTTCAAATCCCACTGTGGCAGATAGTGGAATTTACTTTTCAAGCCCAGATTTAGTTTAATTTAGTGTCAGTAGTGCTGACGGTGAAATTTTCATAATTGAAATAAAAACCCAACTGGATTCACTAAAGTCCTTTAGAGAAGGAAATCTGCCATCCTAACTAGTCTGGCCTACACGTGACTCCAGAGTCACAGCAATATGATTGACTCTTAACCATCATCAAGGGGAATGAGGGGTCAGAGAAAACGCTGGACTTGCCTGTGGTGCTCAGATATCATGAACAAATTCAAAATAGAAGACTGGCTTCGTGGTATTATTGCTAGACAATTAGTTCAGAAACTCAGCTAAAATTCTGAGGACCTGGGTTCAAATCCCACTATGGCAGACGATGGAATTTGAATTCCATATAAAAAAAATCTGGAATTAAGAATCTATTGATGACCGTGAAGCTAATGCTGATTTTTGGAAAACTCATCCAGTTCACCAATGTCCTTTAGGGAAGGAAATCTGCCATCCTAATTAGTCTGACCTATACGTGACTCGATTCACAGCAATGTGGTTGACTCTCAACTGCATTTGGACAACTAGGGATGGGCAATAAATGCTGGCCAGCCAGTGATGCCCAAACTCCACAAATGAATAAAAAGGAAGATGATTAGATTCTCTCTTTCAGAGATGGGCATTTGTGTTGCACAGCTGCTATCTGCTATTTATTATCCCAAGCCTGAACATAGTCTGGGACTTGCTGTATTTAGATACAGACTGATTCACTATCTGAGGCGTTACAAATAATGCTGAATGCCATGCAATCATTTGTGCTGTACAAGGTGGTGCATTTAAGAACTAAACAAAAGGGGACTATTCGTTTATTATTTTCAATGTATTAGAGATTTGTTTCCTTGACTTGGTAAAAAGCAGACTCAGTGAAGCAGTCACAGCGTCATCGTTTTGACCTGCTTTTCTCAGCTTCAATAAAAGCAGCACTCCATCACATAAAATATCAAGTTTGCACCAACTCAAATAAGTGGCAAATGCTTCTCTTGCTGGCATGATACTGACGGTGAACTGATCGACGTGGAGTTGAGACAGAAAATGATAGAGACTTGCAGCTGTTCAGGCCGAACCTCTGGAGAGAATTGTTTCAGGTCAATTGATAATCTTCAGGCCATCAGCCTGAAACATTTACTTTTCTGTCTCCATAAACGCTGTTTCACCAGCTGAGTGTTTCCAGCATTTTCAGTCCTTATTTCAGATTTCCAGCATTTGCTGTATTTTGCTTTGGTGTTGGGAGATAAACTTTGACCTTTTGTCAGTTTTCAGTGATGTTTTTAGAACACTGACCATGCGCATGTTTTGAAAAATGTGTTGAGATTTATAAAGTCTGCTGCAGACACCTTTTTAAAGTTCCCATGGGCACCTTGATTTTGTGGGAGTTGATTTGCAATGTTTTGTAACAACTTGCATGGCTCCATTTGATGTTTAAAATTTAAAACAGGTGGCTGCACATTTGCAACATTGCTAATTGTCACACCAGTTCTGGTAACCAAAGTGTTTTTAAAGATATTCTGTGGTATGACACCTCAAGATCTACACAGAAAGAAACTATAATTCAGTTTGATGAAACTAGTATTTAACGTGTGTATTGCAGTAACACATTCACCGAAAGAACACTTTATTCTCAAATTATTTATTACTGCTTTGATGAATATACAAGTAAGATTTGACAATTCAGTATCTTGTAATGAGCGAACGTTACTTGTTTGAAGGGGGCTGACAGTACAGTTCCAGTGAGCAGATGGGTTAAAGTGAAACTGGTAATGCAGATTATATAAATGTGATGAGTCATTAGCTGTTTCACGAGTGTTGTAAAATATCCCATTCCAGATGATTATTTTTCAGCAGAACTCAAAAGCAGAGCTTCCCAAATTATTTTCCAACATGGCCCATGGTACTTAGCAGCAAGTAAAAGATAATATACTTTCTTAACCAAAACACAGTCCATTCCCTTTCAATAAGTGGGTATAGATACTAAATGCCTTCATGTAAATATCAGTGGATTTTACTATTTCTGCTAAAGCTGTTCCAATTATTCAGTGTTGCAGCGGGGGATCAGAGTGATTATCCCTCCATGTTCGTGAAGCTAAATCCTGGATCATGTGTATGATGGTCAGCCAGGGGGTAGTGTGTTCCAAGCTAGTTTTGGTGGCAGAGACGTGACTCACAAATGGCAGTAAAAGTGGGCAATGCTAATTATGCACTAGAATATGGAATACTCCATCTCTACCTGGGATTGACTCAACCAACCTGGGCAAAGGATACATGTTGACTGTGCAGGATCCATTGAAGGGTAAATGTTTCTTGGCCCAGGGGACGTGCATTTAAAGTGGCCTGAAATTAGGATGATAAAATCCACCAATACGGGAGGAACCGTAGAAAATGAGATATTCACATAACCAGTCTGCAATGATGGGACACAATTCATAATGTAAAGATGCCGGCGTTGGATTGGAGTGGTAAGAACTCAGTAAGAATTTAGCAACACCAATTATTAATCCAACCGATTTATTTGATAGTAAAATAGCGAGCTTTCAACACTCCCGTGTCTTCATCAGGCAAGTGCAGTGTTCAAGTGCAGTGTTCAAGTGCAGTGAACACTGCACTTGCCTGATGAAGACACGGGAGTGTTGAAAGCTCGCTATTTTACTATCAAATAAATCGGTTGGATTAATAATTGGTGTTGCTAAATTCTTACTGAGTTCTCCACACAATTCATATCCCAGGAATTTTGTAGATTACTTTAAGAACAATAATATACAGCACATAAGGATTACCCCATATCATAACAGATAGATGGAGAGGCTAGTACAATCATTGAACCATGCCATCAAAGTGTTCAAAGATGAAGGCGTGTTAGCACGGAGAGTAAAAAACTTTCTCATGTCCCATTGGAACATGACTCACACCAGGAAATTCACCGGCAGTGTTATTCCTGAGAGAGAAACTGAGAACTCAATTCAATCTACTCATATCTGTATGAGGACACTCCTATAAAAGAGCGACAAAAACAAGCACACGTTACTGTGAATAAACATCGATTCTGAGGAGTTTTAAACAGTGAGAAAGAATGTAAGTGAGAAACTTGTCTATTAATGAGAAGTGGATTCTAGCTAAGATGGGCCTGATTTCTTATATAGTGCAACTTGATGATAACAGAGGCACATGGATCAAACCCTCTCTTCAGAAAATGAATTAGCAGAGTCTATGTCAGAAAGGCTCACGTCAAACACCCAGATCCCTGGCCCAAGGATGACTATGGAACCAAGCTCAGATTCTGCTCCAGTAGAACAACCAATATGTTTGGAAGCTGACAAAGAAACAACTGCTCAAGATGAAGAACCTGATATTTGTGAGATATAGACTACCGAAGATGTCAAAGATCAGACTCCACAACATCCTATCTTATCAAAATAAAATTTACGTCCACTAAAAATTCTTCCACGTTAATTGTACATATGTAGATAATAATACTTGGTAATGTAATTATGTTCATTGTGGGTAATCATTAATGTTTAAAAGTTTGTTTGTACTGCTGAAGTAAAGGGGGAGGGATGGTGTGTATTGTAAAGCGAACATTCCTACGTGATTAGTGACATGACACACTGCAATATCACCAGAGGAATTTGAGGTTTTGAGTTCGCTTCCTGGCAACACTGTGTAAATAAAGTTGTGTAGATTTGTTTAGGTAACTCACAGTGTGGCACCTCAGAAATCCTTTTCCCTTGCTGTCAAGTTGGTCAGAAGTAATTATACATACATAATGTGACCATTTAAAATCTCCTAATATTTACAGAAAAGTTATATTAGGCTTTCAGATCAGAAACCCTCAAAGTATTCATGAAGTCAGATTAGACCCCAGTAGTTTTTCTATTTTGGCATTAGTATGAGAATTCAAAGATGGCACCGGCTCAAGGCAACTTTTGGCAAGTTGTGCCCAGCATTCTTTCTAATTTGACCTTTTAGTCTCGTTCTATGCTTCTAAAACTTCATTCTAACTCTTTGTACCTTGCATTAAGTTGATCTTTCTGTACACTCTACTTTGACTGTAACACTACATTCTCTCATTTTCTACTCTATGAACAGTAGTTTTTGTCTGTATGATGCACAAGAAACAATACTTTTCATTGTATGTTAATACATGTGACAATAATAAATTGAATCGAATCAAAGATCAAATCAAATCAAAAATAAGATGTTTCCCTCTGGGTGTAACTGTATTGATATACTAGGAAGCTTTTTAACAATAGAGTTTAACTATCATGAATGAATTAGCTTAAATTTATCAATACTTAATACTGAAATACTTAAAAATGACAAGATAAAATTCTTAGCTGGTAATCTATCTCTTAGCTCCAATTCAAGCAATATTCCTCTTGCAGACTTAAACTCCTCTTCAAAATAAGTTAGGAGCATACAGGCTTGTATTTGGGCTGCCAATCCTCAAGCCTCCAGAACATCCCTGGAGAGAAAGACAGTGAGGGTGACCAATTTTGCCTAGTAGTCCCTAAGCAGTAGCCTCCAGATGGAGAGAGAGAGAGAGAAAACAGAGAGATACCTCTTGTTTCTTTCAGAACCAGACAGTAATTGCTTGCTTTTCCATGTAAGCTTAGCTCCTCCCCTTATGCATATCTCTCTGTTAATGAACCTAATCAAATCCCTACTCTAAAACCGCAGGGGAAAGTCCAAATAAACAAAAATGCATGAACTTAGATTAAAATAATCACATCCCCTAGCTAAAATCAATCATTAGCCTACATTCTCAGCACATGAACTGCCTGTTGCCTAAACAAATCAGCACCATATAAAACTGAGCTGAATTTTAAACATACCCTTATAAACATGGTATAAATATATTTCTCAATGACACAGTCTCATCACGATTATATGTTTGACTTAATAATGACATCCTTCCAAATGTTCCCTTTCATTGTTTTAAACAACATCTGATCTCCAGGATGTAGCTTATAGAATGTCTGGGATCTCAAGAATTGTTGTGATGTTTAATGATGTTTACGTTAGTTGTGTCAACTTCACAAGTTCTCTTTGTCCACATGGTCCAAGTAAGTGCATACTGGACTCAATTTTAGGCCAGTTGTTGAGAGGACTTTCTTTAGATTGGTCTGGTTTTTTGGAAGAGACTCAGGGTGGGATTTTCCAGCCCCACCCGCGATGTGTATATTGGCAAGGGAGGGGGCTCGCTTGTGGATCTTCCAGTCCCACTGAAGTCTTTAGTATTGTGTGTGGCTCATCTGTCCTGTTGCCAATGAACCCATCACAGAGGCCACCTTCAGCAGGAGCGGAAGATCCAGCCCTGAAAGCTCAGAAAAAGAAATCTTGAATGACTGTTTTTAAAATACACATGTATATCTTGGACACTTTGACATGAACCCATCAGATGCCCTAGTTTCTATTAGGGAAGAAAATTTGGCATGCTCACCACTTTTACAGATGCACCATAGAAAGCATTCTTTCTGGTTATATCACAGCTTTGTATGGTTCCTACTCTGACCAAGACAAGAAACTACAGAGTCATGAACGAAGTCCAGTCCATCACGCAACCCAGCCTCCCATCCATTGACTCTGTCTAATTTCCCTCTGCCTTGCAAAGCAGTCAGCATAATGAAGGACCCCATGCACCCTGGATATTCTCTCTTCCATCTTCTTCCGTCAGGAAAAAGATACAAAAGTCTGAGGTCACGTACCAACCAAGAACAGCTTCTTCCTTGCTGCCATCAAACTTTTGAATGGACCTTCTTTGTATTAAGTTGATCTTTCTCTACAGTCTAGCTATGACCGTAACACGATTTTCTGCACTCTTGCATTTCCTTCTTTATGAACAGTATGCTTTGTCTGTAAAGCACGTAAGAAACAATATTTTTCATTGTATGTTAATGCATGTAACAATAAACAAATCTGTCGTCTTTACCTGGTCCGGCCTACATATGACTCCAGACCCACTGCAATGGGGTTGACTCTCAAATGCCCTTTGAAATGAAATCTGGCTTTGCAACACTCACATCCCATAAATGAGTTGCAATGTAAACACATGCAGATCCTGGATCTAGTGGTTGATTGCGAAGTTTAACTGCATATCTGACCTGTTACTTCGAAATCAATCCTTAAAATAATTTCTTTGGAAATCCAGGTAATGTTAGCTATTTGAAATTTATTTTAAGGTCAGTTAGAGATTAGCAATTTAGGTTCCAGGTTAGATTGACCTTTTTTAAAATGAAAAAGAAAGAGCCCAGGGTAACATCCTAGGATTTCTTTTCACTTTTCCACTGTCAGCTTGTTCCAGATATAAAGTAAAGTGTGATGCTTCAAGAAGAATGCAAGTGCTGTCATAGGATTATTTTAACACTTATTTCCAGCAGATCTCCTGTGGCATTGCTCACAAGTCACATGATGTTGGCAGGAAGGGTGTGCCATTTCTGGATGAAGTAGAATTGCAGGGAAGGAAACTCGGCATGCACTAGCTCAGATTGCAGTTGTTTGCAGATTGCAATGTACTAACTTGTTTCAGGATATGACCCAGAAGAAAACTTGAAGGTTGTTTTGCCTCAGTAACAACGTGTGAAACTTGCACAATCACAGGCCAATGGTAAATGTCTGCCAGGGTTTACCTAGACCAGGAAAGTGCCAGTGCTCAGCTGAAAATGGAGAAATTTACATTGAGTCATAGAGGTTTACAGCATGGAAACAGGCCCTTTGGCCCAACTTGTCCATGCCATCCTCTGTTTTATCTCTAAGCATGTCACAATTGTCCACATTTGGTCCATATCCTTCTACACCAATCTTACCCATATAACTGTCTAAATGTTTTTTTAAAAGACGATATTGTGCCTGTCCCTAAAACTACCTCTGGTAGTGTCTGGTACCTCCAGACACTCACCATCCTCTCTGTGAAAGAAATTGGACACTTTTGTATCTCTCCCCTTTCACTTTAAACCTATGCCCCTTAGTTTTAGTCTCTCCTACCTTTGGGAAAAGATATTGACTATCTAGCTGATCTATGCCCCTCTTTAGTTTATAGCCTTTTATCAGATGTGAAGTGGAATACAGCAGCAGTGGGGAGGATTTCTGAAACTTGGTTTGCAGGGCAGCCTGGTGGCAAAGTCTCTGATTGCACTGTGATATTAACACTAGAAAACTGAACAGTAAACATCGACACAAAAACTAGTACTGTGAAAAACTTATACACAAATGTGACCAATAGATGCAACATCAGGAAATAAAGACAAGAAATGTATATATTCTAGATCTTTTGTGACATTGCTTCTGCTAAGTTAGAGGGCACTCCTCTGTTTTATAACAAAAGGGTTTGCCGGAAGGACTTGTGGCAATTGCAGGGACAGGAAATGCATGTTATACATTAAGTGTTGGTTATATGGCCTATGGGTCGAGCATGCCCTGCTTTTCTGAAAAGCCTTTACAGGTGTGACAGTTTAAATATATATCTTTAATATTTTTAACCTTTGGTGTGTACTTAATCCAAGCACGAGCTGCAGATGTTGAAGTTTTTGTTTCATTCTGTTTTTGCTCCAGGCTTTCATGTCAGATGAAAAAAACATTGGAACAGATGATTTGAATGTTGGTGCATCTTTGGTAAGTGAAGTTAAATCAAAAGATTGCATTAAAATAGGTTTGGGCATGCAGAATAGTGAGCAATCGTTATTTATTCTGAAGAATGATTAGAATCAGCCTGTACCTTCAGCACGTTCACTAATTCAACCAATACCGTTACTCTGACGTGACCGTTTGTCATTGCCAACAGAACGTGAGCATTCTCTAAAGTTACACATGTACACATTTTTATGAGTTAACTGTGAAGGTGACTGCACGCGTTCAGCCAAAGGCTGGATGGATTTTCTGTCAGCACAGAATGAAAGAATATATTAGGTCTGTTAGGTGTGTTGAAGTATTTTGTTCAAAATTCTAGGAACTAGAAAAGAAAAGTGGCAAATGTTTCTAAATTGTTTGGAACAGATGATCCAAAAACCTTATCTAGAATTACACCCAATGTGTTGATGAGGCCATGAATAGAAGGGATGGCGATAGGTATTTTTGCCTATTTCAGGAGATCGAGATTCATTGGGTCATTTTGAAATTGGATGATCTCGTGAATTTGACTTGGTTACCTCCTGAATACCTGAATACCTTTTCTGGTTTGACTTCCATAGAAACAAAGATTCAGGGAGAGTTCAATGGATAGTGGTTTTATGTACAGTTTAAGCTAATAACTAAAGTCCAGATATTGTCCCTCCTGAGTCTTTGTTTACTGTTATATATGTCTTGGAATGAGTGCATTACTGCCAGATAAAATCCAAGATTTAGCCACATACTTGGTGGCTCCCAGCTTTATATGAATTGAATGGTACACCTTGTTAAAGGTCTTAGAAAAATTAATAAAAGCAAAGTAAGTGGCTTTATCTGTGCTTCAAGCTCTGCATTCCCATATAAACCTATAACCTCTCAATAACCCCATAACCTCATAACCATGCACTCCTTGCATTCCTCATGAGATCACATTACACATTCAAAGTCCAAGTTACAGTAATCAAAAAATACTTCAATGAAGATAATGACATTCCTTCCAAATAATGGTGGCACTTCTGTTTTATGAATAATATCTTGCTCAGTTTTCCTGAGTAATTTAGTCTGCTCCATCTCAAATGATAAACTGACCAATAAGATTGGTTCTCTCTATAGTGTGCTTTGGTCAGAGAAGCAGAAACCCTCTTTCTCTGTAACAATGTTCCCCTTCTTGCTGCAAGTCTATTGGACTGCTTGCTTATGGATCTCACACGGAGCAGGCTACCTTTTACAAATTTGTTTACAACACTGGAGGCAGATTTCCATCAGAGAGAGGGTTGTAAAGGCATTGCCTGGAAGATACAAAGGCTTTCACCTAGTCATTGATTCATTTTATCACCAGTGCTTCAGGTCGATGCTTGTCATAGCTTGGATACATTTCTTTGGTACTTAACCGGTCTTCTCTCTCCAAAGATGACGAAGTTCCAATACGGATTAGATTTGTGACATTTCACTCAGTAAATTTTTGATATTTCAGACATCTAAGCACGTGCCCCAGAAATCCATGGCCAAGTTGCGAATGGATAGTTAAGTGAGCTTGCGGCTTTATGAAAATATTGTTGTGCAGCACGGAGGGACATTCAGCCCAACAGCAAGCACTAATCTTTGTCATTGTCACAAATCTCAGCAGCTGGATAAAGTGATTACCTTCTTCTAAGTTTGATAAATAACATCAGATTCAGAGATCTACAACATCGAGTGAGTTGTTGTGTTGCTGGCTATGTTAAAAGTTAATATTCATTCATTAGTTAGCTGCTGAAAAGGTTCAGATGCTTGGGGATGTTGGAATGCTTTGGTTAAAGGGGAGGTATAAGGAGATGGACTCATTTATCCAGGGTTCACTGCTTGTGGGTTGTTGTTCAAACTGATATTTGATGGTGCATATTGTGTTTCCATTGGTGAGCAGCAGGATGGTGGCAATGAATTGCTGCGCATTACGGTAAACTGTATTGTTTACCAAATCACTAAGAAGAAACTCTAGTAACAACTGACCAGCAAATCCACACATGTATGTTTCTCACAGCCATGCAAGGACTTTTGAGGATTTCCATTTTATGGTTCTGATGGCCAATCAGATAGAATTCAACTTCTAACTGAAGTGATTGTTTTTAAAGTTTAAGTTTATTAGTGTCACAAATTGGCTTATATTAACACTGCGATGAAGTTACTGTGAAAATCCCCTATTCGCCATACTCCGGCACCTGTTCAGATACACTGAGGGAGAATTTAGCGTGGCCAAATGCACCCTAACCAGCACACCCCTTGGACTGTGGGAGGAAACCAGAGCACCTGGAGGGAGCACACGCAGAAAAGGGGCAAACATGCAGACTCCGTGCAGACAGTGACCCAAGCCGGGAATTGAACCTGGTTCCCTGGCACTGTGAGGCAGCAGTGTGAACCACTGTGCTGCCCTGAGATCAAACTCTGCAAGTTAACTTCAGATTTGCCTACATAAGGAACTGCTTACACTAGAAATATTTTGGACCCTTCAGCATTGGATCCCCCACTCATTATTCACCTCTCCAATTTATTTTTCCATTGATAACATTACAAAAGTTACCCCATTGGCACTTGGCATCCTAATAAAAGGGTTCATTAACTGTTTGGGCAATGATGGCCTTTCCATTCTTGGACTAGAGATAGCTGATAAATAGCCAGTGATCCCATTGTTAATACCAGTGAGAGCTGTCGCTTACTGCATTTGCATACAAATGAGTGGAGGAAATGTTAGATTTGCCTGCAATGTTTCCCCTGGCCAATCAACATTCAGTGTCTACATTGTAAATGGAAATTAGAAAATGTAGTGAGATACTGGAAGCTGGGGTTATGGAATCATAAATCAATCTAAATAAAAGCTGCATGAAAAGAGTGGGAATTATATTTTGGTTCTTAATGTTTTGACCCTCGCACTAAGTGTAATGTTTCACTGTTTGATATCGGTTTTGATGGTTACTTATTACTTCATCAAAAGTTAACAGGTCAATTGGTAAAGTTATTGAACAGGATTAGATAACTTTGAAATGACAGTGTTAGTTTAAAATAGATTTTGGAAGTGGCAGCAAAGTACTTGAGGCAAAATGAGGTGGAATAGAATTGAAATCATTAAAATCCATTAATGCAGTGTTATCTTAAAAATGCCAGAAAGTCAATTGGCATTAAAATCACAGTGGATTTGAAATGTAGGACGACAATTATGAACATACGAACATACTAACCAGGAACAGCAGTAAGCCATTCAGCCCCTCGAGCCTGCGCTGTCACTTAATACAATCATGGCTGATCTGATTGTCAGCTCAAATCTGCATCTTGCCTACTCCTGATAACCAATCATCTCCTTGCTTACCAAGAATCTATCTAGCTTTGCCTTAAAAACATTGAAAAACTGCTTCCACTACCTTTTGAGGAAGAGAGTTGCAAAGATTTGTGCTTCATAAAACTTTGCCTCATCTCAATTTTAAATGAGCAACCTCTTATTTTTGAAAAGTGACCCGATTTTTGATTCTCGTAAATGGGGGACATCCTCTTCACCTCCACCCTGTCAAGACTCCTCAGGATTTTGTATGTTTCAATCAAGTCACCTCTTACTCCTCTGAACTCCATTGGATACAAGCCCAGCCTGTCCGACCTTTCCTCATAAGGCATTCCAGGTCTGATAAACCTTGGCTGAACTGGGAGGCAGTGCCACACTCTCTCCCCATATCCTTTGATGTCTTTGGAGTCTAGAAATCTGTCTCTTTCCTTCAGTGATTTGGTCTCCACAATCTTCTGCAGCAGTGATTTCCACAGGTTCACCACCCTCTGAGTGAGGACATTTCTCCTCATCTCATTCCTAAATGGTATACCCCATATACTGAGACTGTCCCCTTGTTCTAGATCCCTCAGCCAGAGATAACAACATCCTTATATCCAGCCTGTCAAACCCTGTAAGAATTTTATACATTTCAATGAGACCCCTCTCATTGTTCTAGACTCCAGTGAATACAGACACAGTCAACACAATCTCTCCTCATCTCCTGCCCTCCCCCAGAATCAGCCTGATGAACCTTTGCTGCATTCCTTTTCTGGCAAAGCCTAACCATCTTCCGCTGCTTCATCAATGATCTTCCCTCTTTAAGAGCAGAAGTGGTGATATTGGCTGATGACTACACAATGTTCATAACTCCTCAGATACTGCAGGAAGACCTGAACAGCATCTAGGCTTGGGCTAATGTGTGACACGAACGTTGCTTGCCATTTAAGTGCGTGGCCCTGACAACAGAGAATCTAATCATATCCTCTTGACATTCACTGGCATCACCATCACTGAATCCCCCAATACCAGCATCCTAGAGGTTACTATCGACCAGAAACTGAATTGAACTAATCGTATAAGTGCTGTGTCTGCAAAAAGAGGCCAGAAGCTAGGAATTCTGGGCAGTTGACTCACTTATTGACTTCCCAAAGCCATTTAAAAGGCACAAGTCAGGAATGTGTTGGAATTCTCTCCACTTGCCTGGATGAGTGTAGCTCCAACAACACTCAAGAAGGTTTACACCACCCAGGATAAAACAGCCCTCTTGATTGGCACCACATCCACCCAACATAAATATTCACTCCTCCACTCGTGATGCACAGTGGCAGCAGTGTGTACCATTTACAAGATGTACTGCAACAACTCAGCAAATCTCCTTCAACAGCATCTTCCAACCCTGTGACTTCTACCACCTACAAGGACAATAGGTAGCAGATGCACGGAAACAGCCTCAACTGCAATATCCTCGCCAAGTCGCCCACCACCCTGACTTGGAACTGCAGGGAAATAACCTCTCTACGTCGGTAGATTCCACATACTAGAATGTCATATATATAATACTGAACCCTTGCCATGCACTCTGTGTCCTCTTTGCTTCCAGAGTGTCTGCGAGAGAGTATCAATGACAAATGTCTCACTGTGAATGACAGGTGCTAACAGAATTGTTCATTTGGATGGAGTTCATGTCATTCAATCTCAGTGTCGATCCAAACCATCATTGTCTTTAGGTGCAGAGGGAATGCTCTCAGTTGGATTAGAAACCTGTTTTTAGATGAATTATGGGTTTATTCAGTTCCTGAGCTGTCTGCATATACAGATGCCCTGAAATACGTGTTTGCAGCAGCTACGTAGACAGTTTCAAAGTAAAATTAGAAGCTTAGCTATTTATATTATAGGTAGAAAGATATGGATGATGTGCATGTTATTTAAGAAAGTATTTGAGAAATGACTGAGCAATAATATCAGCAGCTCCTGATGAGCTTTTTCAATACTGCTTGAGCAAACACAATGTTTGAGATAATCTTACTTCAATTAGCTATTTTAATACCTCAGGCTCGAATAATCCTGTAACGACACTTAATGAAGTTTCACATGTAATTTATTTTTTGATGAATGTGGCATGCAGTGCTGGAACGGAAAAATTAAACCCCCGTTGTGTTCTTCACTGAAACCCTAACCATTGGTGGTTTCTGTCTGTCACACACCAAATTTTAATATCAGCGGAACACTTTCTGCAAGTTCAGGGAATTAACTTCTGACTCAAATGTCTGATTGTGTCAATAAATGAAGAAATCACTGCAATAAAGAGAAGTTGTAAACATGAGTACAGGCCAAATGTTAAATATGTACTGTATAGTTTTAAATATATATGTCCCCAACAATTCATCATCTAGTTCTCGTTGGTGACACCAACAGATTCAGTTGTGAGTGGCAATACATATGACAGTTCCTCATGTCTATTTATAGCCTTATTTATGACTTTTCATTCATTGGTTATTTTCTGTGCTTTAATCTCTGACCCACGATGAGCTTCTACAAATCCAGTGCAGTGTTGGAATACAGTGATGTGAAAAATGGAGAGAAGTTAAGAAAAAAAAAAATCATTGTTGGGAGACTGGTATAGGCAGCACAGTGGCACAGAGGTTAGCACTACTGCATCACGATGCTAGAGTTCGACTTCCGGCTCAGGTCACTGTCTGCGTGGAATTTGCACATTCTCCCTGTATCCGTGTGGGTTTCCTCCAGGTATTCCAGTTTTCTCCCATAGTGCGAAAGATGTGCTGGTTCGGTGCATTGGCCATGCTGAATTCTTCCTTAGTGTGCCTGAACAGGCGCCAGAGTGTTGTGACTAGGGGATTTTTATAGTGACTTCATTGCAGTGTTAATGTAAACCTACTTGTGACATTAATAATCAAGCTTCAAACTTGTAATGGAGAAGAAATTATCAAAAGACGGTTAAAATGTTGCATTGGTGACCACAGGGCAGCTATTGTGATGGATCAAAATTTTAAGCATTTTGATATTTGTCTCTTAGCCGCTTAGAATGTCACTGTCCTCTGTACAGTTCATTTCAATAATCCCTATTACAACAAAGCCAGGCACAACGGTAATTGTCTGGGGTACAGAGTGAAGAAGGCAGGATTTAATTTTTATCTATATCAGTGCCCAAGACCAGAACAAGGAAGATTTCTCAGTGTTCCAATAATATTGCTTAGTAAAGCTTCAGTTAAGCTGCTTAAACCGTGTGGATGTTTAGAGAGACAGAATAACTTTTTAGTGTGACACAGGGTTAATATTTCCATATTGATGCTCCTAATTGATATATAACAAGTAATAGGTTGATGAAAATGTGCAAATGAGGCTGGTTTTCAATTGCTTGTCTTTACTGTCGCGCTGTTTTATCTTTTGCACATGAGTAGTAGAATAATAACATAATCTTTCGAAAACCACAACTTAACTATTGCAAACGTTAAACTCCTCTGAACGACAAATTATATTTAATTGTATGCTTTGCTGAATTAATTACAAAACAAATTTTAACCAATCACAATGATTGCATCCCTCATTCCTGTGGATTATGAGAAAGCCTGAGATAAAAAGCGAAGCGATCAAATGACCAGAATATTTCCCACCAAGTATTTATGTTGCATGTGGAATGCCTGTGGTTTAGTTACTCTGGGCCCAGCTCCACAGCATTTACACAGCCGCCTCTGATGAGAAACCAAGAGCTTGTTTCGATATCCACTCTCCACAAACTTCAAATAATCCAAACTCTGCTACCCCAGTCCTAATTCACACCAAACCCCATTCACCCATTCCCCCTGTACTCAGTCACCTACAGTGGCTCCTGGTTAAGCAGCACTTCAGTATTAAAGTTCTCAGTTTAGTTTTCAAACTCTCCCATAGCCTCTCCTCTCTCTATCACTGTAACCTCCTCCAGCTGCAAAACCCTCAGAGATTTCTGCACTGGTCTAATTCCAGTCAATTGTGAAGGTCCAATTTTAATTGTTCCACCATAAATGACCAGCCTTCAGCTGCCTGGATTCTAAGCTAAGGAGGTCTCTCCCTACACCTCTCATCCTTTCTTTTCCCCTGTCAGACATTTGCTAAAACCTACCAGAATGAATAAACTTTCAGCCATCTGCCCTAACATCTACTCAAGTGACTTAATGGCACATGTGATTTATAATGCTCTTTTGAAGCAACTTGGGACATGTTATTACATTAAAGATGCTATATAAATGCAAGTTATGCTTGCTATTATTTACATGACTTTGATACTGATAATAAACCCGCAAAGTGAGAGATGAAACGTTTGCCAGGCAGTGCCACTTTAGGAGGGTGTTGGTGAGGAGTTCACTGCCATGCTTGTTGTAGCTTGAGCCATATTGCCATTGCTCAAATCCGACCACCCAAAAATCAGCAGTGTCCAAACACTGGACATTCTTTTCCTGCCCTCATCGAACCTTGACCCCACCCCACCCACCTTGAGGATTTGCCAAGTACTGATTGGCTGTGCTCATTTGTTGTTTCCAGTGAACTTTGACCTCATTTTGCTCTGTGAGAATGTGGCAGAGATTTTTGAACTCACCCTGGGAGAACAAACTCCTCTTGCAGAGTGCAACGGGATAGAATTTTCTTTATGTACTTATGAATAAGCCACATGCCCAGTTTTGCTACAGCAGCGAATCTGCATTGAGTTCAAATGCCAGTCTCATAGAGCCACAGGCTTAATTTTATACATTATACTTGATCTCTCAAAGCCTTTCAGTTCCATGGGGACTGGTTGTTCTTCTTGCAGCTGGTACAAGTCATTTCAAAGAGAGTTATTAAAGAGTTATTAAAATGCTGTGTGAATAAACAACAAATAGTTTTCAGTGACAAATACAGGATCTGTTTTACATCATTTCATGTTGATTGATCTTTTCTCATTTCTCATGTAGGGAAGTGGGGGAGACAGGAAACAATTCTTAAACCTAACGCATGGGAAGTGAATTAATATCAACAGCAACACAGCCGTTAATCTAAAGTGCTTTTGCAATTGTATATTTGGTTTTCTCGTGTCCCCTATTCACTGAGTTAAGACATTGCGATATGTTCTCTGAAAGTCAGCAGGTTCTGAAATCTGACCCAGTGTTATCCTTGAGGTTCCCTGATTTGAGATTCTCTATCTGTAAACATCCATCGAACTGCAAAAGGAAGCCATTTGGCCCATTAAGTATTCACCCTATCCTCATAAATCTGCACATTTACCATGGTCCAACCGGTAATCTGCACATTTTTGGATTGTGGGAGAAACACAGTAAAAACTCTCACAACACCAGGTTAAAGTCCAACAAGTTTATTTGATAGCAAACGCCACAAGCTTTTGGAACGCTGTTTATTCATTAGGTGAATGACAGACAGTGTATGACTATAGGGAGGGAATTTGCAATCTGGGTGAATTCACTAAATGAAAAAACTTTGCCCATGCACAATTGTTGCAATTTCTAACTGTATTTCTGACATTTCTGGAGCAAGCTCGATGGGCTGAGTTTACCTACTTCTGCTCCTATTTCCTATGTTCCATTTAGTAAATGATTGAGATACAGATGTGCACCACAGCAAACCCGGCAGTGACCAAACCTCATGGCTGCCAGCAAAATAGCAGAGCTCCTCCTGGGGTGCCAGTGGAAACCACTTCTTTTGAGTTATCTCAGAGATGCCACCTAGTTTGTTTTGCAGCTTTGCTTCTGAAACCAGGCGACAATGGTCAGCTGTGAAATCAGTTTGCTATCTGAATGTCAAGTCTAACAATTCTCGGAAGCTGAAAATATCAGGATGACGAGTTGTAAAACCTCCTTGCAGCTTTCACAGCTGAGATGTGCTCTGCACATCCTGCTGGTCGTTGTGGGTCATGATCTCTGCCAAGCATATTTTAGCTGAACACACTTAAAATAAAAATGTTAATTTCTTTATTGATTGGATTTTCTTTTTGATGCTTTTTATCCGTCTTATCTTCTCTCAGCCACTGCAGCATTTTGTAGAACTCAGATTAGTATCAGAGTTCCTGAAGTAAGTTTCCAATTTCTAATCCCTAGCTAAAGGGATTTTCTGCTGGAAAATAAAATGTGGGAGCAGTTTCAAACTTGCTGATTCCTCCAAGATGCAATAGGCTACTGACAGAAAACTCCTTTTAGAGGGCGGCATGGTAGCACAGTGGTTAGCACTGCTGCCTCACAGCTCCAGAGACCTGGGTTTGATTCCTGGCTTGGGTCACTGTCTGTGTGGTGTCTGCATGTTCTCTCCATGTCTCCATGGGTTTCCTCTGGGTGCTCCAGTTACCTCCCACTCTTCAAAGATATGCGGGTTAGGTACATTGGCCATGCTAAATTGTCCCTTAGTATTCTGAGATGAGTAGGTTAGAGGGATTAATGAGTAAATATCCCTGAGGTTACAGGGATAAGGCTGAGGAGGGATTGTTGTTGGTGCAGACTCAATGGGCTGAATGGCCTCCTTCTGCAGTTCTCTGGGCCACATGCGAAGAATGAATATTTGAGCAAACATCCCAAGGTCTAATGCATCCTAACATGAATCAGCTTCTTCAAATGAAGAGCAATGGAAATTGGAAGAATTCTAATCTTCAGACTCTTCCAATATTATCTGAGAAATTTCCGAATGCTGGAAAGGGATGGATAGGCTGCAAATTAAACAACAGGGAGAAGTGTGAAGTGAGGAGGAACAATGGGTCGATGCAATATAGAATAAAAGGAATCAATTCTGAAGAGTAGTAGAGAGATTGGTGTACAAGTCCACAAATCATTGAAGGACAGGTTGAGAAATTGGTTGATGATGCATACAGTATCCTGGGTTTCACGAGTAGAGGCATTAATTATGAGAGCAAAGAAGTTATGATGAATCTCTATAGAATACTGATTCAGCAACTAGAGTACTATGTTCAATTCTGGACATCATACGATGAGAAGGGTATAATGACTTTAGAGAGAATATGAGAGATTTACAAGAATGGTTACAGGCAGTTATGACAATAGACTAACAGAGCTGGGTCTGCTCTCTTTACAGAAAGGCAGGATGAGAGGAGATTTGATCAATATATTCAGGTTTTATGGACAGAATACAAAGGAAAAAACTGCCCCATTGGCAGAAGAGTCAAAAAGCATGAATGGTATGCTTTGTCAGTATAGCATGAAATAATACGCTGTATACTAATACATAACAATAATAAATCAAATCAAAACAATCATTTATGGTAATTGACAAAAGAAGCAATGGCAACATGAGAAGAAATCTCTTTATGCAGTAAGTGGTTAGGATCTGGAATGCACTGTCTGAGAGTGTGGTGGAGACAGATTCACACAATGAGTGATTAGGATCTGAAATGTACTGTCTGAGAGTGTGGTGGAGACAGATTCACACAGAGAGTGGTTAGGATCTGAAATGTACTGTCTGAGAGTGTGGTGGAGATAGATTCACACAGCGAGTGGTTAGGGTCTGGAATGTACTGTCTGAGAGTGTGGTGGAGACAGATTCACACAGCGAGTGGTTAGGGTCTGGAATGTACTGTCTGAGAGTGTACATTCTCACATTCAATCTGTGTGAGACAGATTCACACAGCTAGTGGTTAGGATCTGGAATGTACTGTCTGAGACTGTGGTGGAGACAGATTCACACAGCGAGTGGTTAGGATCTGGAATGTACTGTCTGAGAGTGTGGAAGAGATAGATTCAAACAGTGAGCAGTTAGGGTCTGGAATTACTGAGTGAGAGTGTGGAGGAGACAGATTCACAGACCGAGTAGTTAGGATCTGGAATGTACAGTCTGAGAGTGTGGTGGAGACAGATTCAGACAGTGAGTGGTTAGGTTCTGGAATGCACTGTCTGAGACAGTGGTGGAGACAGATTCATACAGTGAGTGGTTAGGATCTGGAATATGTTTCCTCAGAAGGAACTCTTTAAATGTAGACAATAAAAATATAACAAAACTTACTCCAACTTATAAATGAAAGAAAGAATTTAATAAAGAAACTTCATTACTCCAAATTTGGGTTCTGCCTTGGGCCACTCCAAGCTTCCCACAATTCCAAACAGGTTCTTATTTACACTGAGTCAGCTGGTCAGCTGACTATTACGTTACTCTGTAATTAGTTCCATGGTTTACTCGGTCAGCTGATCCTTACAGCTTGTTCCCATTGGTCACGTTACATCCAATATAAAGTTGTCACCTATTACATTCTGACACATTCTTTTTTTTTCAAAATAATTTAAGACAACCATCTTCCAGTATTCTTGGGTAACTTTCCAGTAGCTGCACCCATTTTTGTAAAACAGTCGGATATCTGTAGATTCACACTCCCAGTTAAGTTTGGAAAATTCCTTGCTCTCCTGTATTTGTTTAATGCTGGCCGATTCAATTCTTAGTCGTTTTTCTGTTCCACTCTTTGTTGAGTGAACTTTGTCCCATAAAGATGGATTGTCCACATAACACTGAATTGCTACTTTCTTACCTGATGTGCCCATAAAAAATAATTCTGTTAATCTGTCAGACAAATATATTCCTGTATCATACGCCTCCACTGACGCTACAGTTTCAGCCATCTATGTACTTTTGAAGACTCTTTTTTATTTTCTTTCCTTCCCAGGTCAAGGAATAACATTTTCCTTCCTTACCTTCCAGGAATATTTTGAATCTAGCACTGCTTGAATGTCCATCTGGTAGATTGACTTGTGAAATATCAATAAATACGACCAACTTCATATCTTCCGGTTCTCCTAGCGCTGGGAATTTAATTACATGCTCTTCTAATTTTAGCCTTTTTAATGTTTTATTAGCCTGCAAGATCTCTCTGACTATGACACGCCTCAATGTGTTACAGAGCTCTGGAACATTATAGCTCCCATCCGGTCTTGTCTGTGTACAATAGTCCCATCATACTCCTCAACAACCCTGTTTTTTTCTCGTTTATCCGTTCCTCTTTTTCCATTGGCCTTTCTCTAGTGAAGCGACTTGGATCAATACTGTTTAGATATCCCTGTTGATTCACCGATACACCAGAAGTACTTTGTCAGATATCAAGACCAAAATATCAAAAAGCTTGACTCTCTTTAAATTCTGTTTTCAGCTTTTCAATTATCCTTTTTTCAAACTCTTCTGTGCCACGCCATAGGAAATCATCCACATGCATCAGAAAAATTCCAGCTAATTTTCCTTTAGCCTTCCGGTAAAACATTGCTGGATCTGCTTTTAACTGGACACTGCCAGTCTTCAGCAATACAGATTGTACTGAGAAATACCAAACGCTTAATGCATCACTTAACCCATATACGCATTTGTTCAATTTCCACAAATGTTGCACAATTACCTGCTTCTTTGGGTGGCCTCAAAAAAACTTTTCTTTGAAATGTTTTGACCTGCAAAAATGCTACTTTCATATCTATTGACTTACAGTCCAATTATTAGATGCTGAAACAGTGAAAGAATATTTCAGTGTCACTTTCCCTGCTGTGGGTGAATCAACCTTAATGTCTCTTTTTCCTAATGGACCCTCTTTCTTTTCTCAAAGTGTACCCCCAATGGTCTTACACATTCTTACCCATTCTGAAACCTCAGCCTTATTGAAGGCCTTTCTTCCTGCATGCATAGCATTTAGGTGTATAGAAAACATGGAGCTAACACTTGTCCTTCTAGCGCCACAGGAATATCCGTTAATACTAATGGCAAATTTAGATTGCTCCCATTTACCAACTGGTATGAACTAAAGCCTTCTATATCTGTAAAGAATTTTTTGTATGCACTGCCCGTGCTAATGCAACCTGCATTTTACAATCCAGTTGATCCGCCAAAATTTTACACAACATGTCATTTACAACAAAGTGATTCCTTTCACAGAAACTATTGCTCAGTGGGCTGTCTGCTGCACTGCGCATTATTACAATATTTAAATTTTCACACATATCTTGAAACTCATCATTTGCAAATTTGCTCCCATTGATCGGCAAAAATTTAGACAGTGCCCCCAGTTCTGTTCCAATCTGGTGGGTTATAAATTTATCTATCATGATCTTTTTATCTTTGTTGTAAATCACCATGAATGTGCTAAACCGAGTGACCATGTCCACAAAGTGCAATAGATAAAAGCCTTTGTCCTTGTCCAATGTCTTTAGATCCATTGCCACCAAATCATTGAAATCTCACGCTAATGATAGACTCACGACTGGATGAGGGGGTATCCTTCTATATTTTATCCAAATTTCACATTGGGTTGATATTTATTCTGTGAGATAATTATATCCTTTGTCCAGAACGCCTGCATCAAGCTCTCGGTCTCTGTGGTGCTGGATGACCAATCTGCTTATGGAGTTTCAGAATAATCTTCTTATCCATCATGCTGTTGTTTGTTAGCGATCCAAATGCCTCATGAATCCTTTGGTCTGATCATTTTGGTTTGTTTAAAGGAAGACAATAATGTCTCAATCTTGTAAAATGTAGGTCCGCAGTTTTCTGAAATACCACAGCTTTATCCTGTTTCAAATCGATGGTCATCTGAGCTTTCTTCATCGCAGAAAACAAAGTATATCACTGGAAGCTACATCTGTACTTATAAATAAACTGATTCCTGCAATCTTACAGGGAAGTATCACCCTTTTGGATGATGTTGAAGTGTTGCCATCTCCAAATCTAAAGCCAATGAACTGTCCTGTTCTTTTACTTTCTTTCAGTCTTTATGGTCAAGAGACCCTAAATAACAATCTACCAATTTTGGCTGCAGACAGTCGATGCACATCCACAGTTGAAAGAGTCTGTCATCAGGACGCTTATTACTGGGACTCAACTTCTCTGCCATCAAAACAATGCCTTCCTGGTCCTTACCCTTGTCACTGTCGTTTCCATGTATTATGTGTCACATCTGGTTTCAAAGACACAATTCCTTCTTTTCAGACAATATAATGATATGGGGATTCGCATTGGAAACAATGATTCACAATCCCTTTAGCATTCCTTTGATTTACACGTCTTTTATCAGTAGCTCATGTATGTCTTCTTTCCCCATTTTCAAATTGATTAAAATGGTTTTTGACCCCAGCTCTGTTATTAATGTAACTGTCTCTGTTTAAAGGCCTTTGTGCACCATTTGGCAGGTGATTGAGTCACCATTGACTCCTCTGTTCTGGACGCTATGGCATTCCGGTGGGTGTTGAACAAGGTGGCGGGGAAGGATTGTTTCCTGAAAAACTTTTTTAATGATGCTGCCATTTGATCAAAGAGAGGCTCTGTTCCCCTTAATTGTATCCCAGCCATTACTAAAAGAGTATCCATGTGCGACAAACATGCACAGTTCAACAACTTCAAGCACAATACTGCAGCTGGAATCTCCAAATTAAATTTCGTTACCTTTTTACAGCCCCTGTCAAAATCGATGAGATTCTCCTCTATGGACTGGACTGTTTCCTAATTCTGTTAAACATCACCCATTCTTCATAATTCTCCAAGAACTCATCTTTCTGGTAATACTTATCTAAGTATTGCATCAGGAGGTGTAGCCTTTCTTCTCTATTTAGAACATCTGCTGTCCAATTGGACAATACTTTTCTTCTTACCTTGCTCCTAATTGGGAGTAACAAAGCTAATGCCAATCCTTACTTCTGTTTTGGTATTGTGGTGACCAGGGTCCACATTTCCACCTCTGCCCTTCCATTGCTGATATGGTTCAATATCTGAAAAGACAGAGGGACAATCCAGTCCCACTGGTTTACTTCTACCTTTTACCAAGGTTGTAGCACTTCTTCAAAACCAAACACCAAGTTACGATGGGTTTTCCTCTGTTACTAGTGTTTCCTCAGAAGGAACTCTTTAAATACAGACAATAAAAATATAACAAACTTTCTCCAATTTATAAATCAAAGAAAGAGTTTAATAAAGAAACTTTATTACTGCAAACTTGGGGTCTTACCCTGGGCCATTCCAACTTTCCACAATTCAAAATGAGTTCTTATTTATCATTGTCAGCTGACTATTACATCATTTTGTAATTGGTTCCTTGGTTTACTGGGTCGGAGGACCCTTACAGTTTATTACTATTGGTCACATTACATCTAATAAAAAAGTTGTCACTGGTTACATTCTAATAGAATACACTGTCTGAGAGCATGGTGGAGATAGCTTCACACAGTGAGTGGTTAGAATCAGGAATGCACTGTCTGAGAGAGCAGTGGAGGTAGATTCACAGTGTCTTGATCTGGAGTGTACTGTCTGAGAGTGCGATGAAGACAGATTCACACAGTGAGTGGTTAGAACACAGGGGTATCATGCATCTGTGTAATGACACTCATTAAAGTCTTTTAAATTTTATTTATTGGTGCCATATGTAGGCTTACATTAACATTGCAATGAAGTTACCATGAAAATCCCCTAGTTGCTGTACTCTGGTGCTTGTTTGTCTTTCTGCTGAGAGAGATTTTAGCATGGCCAGTCCACCTAAGCAGCACGCCTTTTGGTCTGTGGGAGGAAACTGTAGCACCTGGAGGAAACCCATGCAGACACAGGAAGTATGTGCAAACTCCACACAGACAGTGACGTGAGGCTAGAACCGAACCGGGGTCCCCGGCACTGTGAGGCAGCAGTGCTAACCACTGTGTCACCGTGCTGTTGGCCGTGATCTTTACTCACATTTACTGCTGTTGCCTGTAAGATTGTTTTCCAGTGTCTAGTTGCTATGCAGTTGGTTTTGATTTTGTGCAGTCCATGCTTTTTAATTTCCCTACTGAGCAAACAGCTAAGGATGAGATTCCAGGAAAAGTAATTAAATCTTACCTGGGAAATGTGAGCAGTGAAAGCAAATTGGGGAGAAAATTTCAGCACAGAGATACTTTAATTCAACTTTGTGTTGCTAATATCATTACAAATGTGGGTGAAATCATGTCAGTCCTGCTGTATTGAAACCAGAATGTTACACTTCCAACAGTGCTGAAATACTTTATAATCAAAACGTGCAGTGTGCTGCCCATTGAAATGTACAGATATTAAGTTGCGTTTGCATTAATACGCTCTTTATACAAGACTCACTCAGCTTTCTCAGATGAGCACAAAGATTGCAGCGTAGAGTCTTGAAAGAGAGCAGAGGAGTTCTCAAAGAACAAAGAACAAATTATAGGAACAGGTCCTTCAGCCCTTCAAGTCCTGCACCAACCATGCTGCCCAACTGAACTAAAACCCCCCATCCTTTTGGGGACCACATCCCTCTATTCCCATCCTATTCATGTACTTGTCCAGACACCCCTTAAAATGCACTATTATACCTGTTTCCACTACCTCCCCTGGCAGCGAGTTCCAGGCACCACCGCCCTCTGTGTAAATAATTTGCCTCGTACGTCTCCTTTGAACTTTGCCCCTCGCACCTTAAACCTATCCCCGAATAATAGACTCTTTCACCCTGGAGAAAAAAGACTTCTGACTGTCCACTCTGTCCGTAATTGTAATCTTGTAGACTTCTATCAGGTCACCCCTCGACCTCCGCTCGACCTCCGTTGTTCCAGTGAGAACAATCCAAGTTTCTTCCCCGTGTCGTGGCCAAATTATTCCCTCAGTCGATATGACAACAACAAATGATCCAATCGTTAATCACTCTGTGTTTGTGGGAGCAGGCACATGTCAGCTGCAGCTTTCCCTGTGTTAACAACAGCTACTACACACCAAAAGGTATCTCATTGTCTAGAGAGCACTGGGATGTTTTGAGGTTGTGAATGGTGCTACATAAATACAAGTCTTTTTATAGTGAAATCAAAAGATTGCATTCAATCAGAACAGAATGCAATTTAGACGTTGAGTCATTAAACTGGAGATATTTTGCCTGCAGCCAACTTTATTTCCAGTGTGTTAATTAGAAATGTTCGATTTCTTTATCTTACTCAGTCTCGTTTGTTGTGTAATTGTAACTGAAACTTCATTTGTGATGTGTCTAATTTCACAAGGTACTCGGCACCGGCAATCAGAATTGCTCATTTGAAATGCATAAAATAAAAACCTTTATTAAATGCCTGAGAGGGAATTACTTCACTGGTGTCCCAAATACCGGAATAAGCAAATTTCCACATTTATTGGGGTTTATAGGTATCAAGGTAGTGTGACCAAGTTACTGAATACAAACAACAGAATATTTGAAAAGTGATCACTGAATATTACTGGTTGGTTATACACGCAGTGCTACCCAAATTAACTTCAGTTTTGTTGATCAATATTGAGTTAACAAGAAATCAAGAGCTGGCATGTACACAGTTCCTTTTTATGAACTCACAATGTCACAAGGCCACTCAGTGTCACAGTCAATGAGACACTTTTGTTGTAATGTAGGATAAAATGGAACCGATTTGTGCACAGCACAGATATGTTTTTGATTATGTTTTTTGAGGGATGCCAGGAGAATTCAGCTTTGAAAAGTGTGATGAAGGTTTAACATCCTCCAAGAGGTTCCAACAAGGCCTCAGTTTTTTCAGTGCGGCTCTCCCTCAGTGCGGCTCTCCCTCAGTGTGGCTCTCCCTCAGTGCGGCTCTCCCTCGTTGCGACACTCCCTCAGTGCGGCTCTCCCTCAGTGCGGCTCTCCCTCAGTGCGGCTCTCCCTCAGTGCGGCTCTCCCTCAGTGCGGCACTCCCTCAGTGCGGCACTCCCTCAGTGCGGCTCTCCCTCAGTGCGGCTCTCCTCAGTGCGGCTCTCCTTCAGTACAGCTCTCCCTCAGTGCGGCTCTCCCTCTGCTCAGTGCAGCATTCCCTCAGTGCAGCTCTCCCTCAGTGCGGCTCTCCCTCAGTGCGGCACTCCCTCAGTGCGGCACTCCCTCAGTGCGGCTCTCCCTCAGTGCGGCTCTCCCTCAGTGCGGCTCTCCCTCAGTGCGGCTCTCCCTCGTTGCGACACTCCCTTAGTGCGGCTCTCCCTCAGTGCGGCACTCCTCAGTGCGGCTCTCCCTCAGTGCGGCTCTCCTTCAGTACAGTCTCCCTCAGTGCGGCTCTCCCTCGTTGCGACACTCCCCTAGTGCGGCTCTCCCTCAGTGCGGCACTCCCTCAGTGTGGCTCTCCTTCAGTGCGGCTCTCCCTCAGTGCGGCACTCCCTCAGTGCGGCTCTCCCTCAGTGCAGCATTCCCTCAGTGCGGCCTCCCTCAGTGCGGCACTCCCTCAGTGCGGCACTCCCTCAGTGCAGCATTCTCTCAGTGCGGCTCTCCTTCAGAGCAGTACTCCCTCACTGCGGCTCTCCCTCAGTGCAGCACTCCCTCAGTGCAGTTCTTCCTCAGTGCGGCTCTCCCTCAGTGCAGCATTCCCTCAGTGCAGCTCTCCCTCAGTGCGGCTCTCCCTCAGTGCGGCACTCCCTCAGTGCGGCACTCCCTCAGTGCGGCTGTTCCTCAGTGCGGCACTCCCTCAGTGCACTACTCCTCAGTGCGGCTCTCCCTCGGTGCAGCACTCCCTCAGTGCGGCACTCCCTCAGTGCGGCTTTCCCTCAGTGCGGCACTCCCTCAGTGCGGCACTCCCTCAGTGCGGCTCTCCTTCAGTGCGGCACTCCCTCAGTGCGGCACTCCCTCGGTGCGGCACTCCCTCGGTGCGGCACTCCCTCGGTGCGGCTCTCCCTCGGTGCGGCTCTCCCTCGGTGCGGCTCTCCCTCAGTGCACTACTCCCTCAGTGCGGCACTCCCTCGGTACGGCACTCCCTCGGTGATATTCCTTTAGTATGAGACTAGATTACGGTCTCAAATCTGTGGACTGGGGTATGAAACTGTGACCATCTGATTCTGAGGCGCTACTGCTGAACTGAGCCTGATGTTATAAGTATCAGAAACTTGAGTTCGAATTTCACTGATATGGGCCACGATTCTCCAGTCTCGTTCGTCCTCCCACCACCTCCATTAGGAACGGAGGAAGCTCCAATCCCTGCAGCAGGACTGGAGAATCCCAGCCGTGGGTGCTATCAAAGAGTACCAGCTGTAATTTAGAAAAAAGGATTTGTGAATAGCAAATTTTGAAATGAAAGGATGGGGATAAAGTGATGCTGGTCGAGTGCTTTAGGCAGTTGAGTGTTGAATTTGTTGGTCAAATTTCTGGATTTTTCCTGGTTTCAATTAAAAACAATGGAATTTGAAATTTGGTAATGATCCCATGCAGAGAGTGACCCACCAGGCCCATGGTTCGTGTGCTGGGAGTACCATTCATATCACAGTAACAATGTTATTCTGAATGACTCTGAACATTGGGATTGTGGGATGGAGATAGAGAGGTTAGTGTGAGTGCTGTCTGGCATCACAGCTTTAATATGAAACATAAGATCAATGAAGAAGACCATGTGTGTAACGCCACCAACCATTGCCACTCTTGCCCCAATGTTGCTCCTCCCCCACCCCTGGCCCCGCGCCCAGCTTCCCCTAGGAAGTCCATCACATAGCGATATCAGACAAAGAAATTCTTCTCTTTACTATTGTTAATTTTTCAGCAGATTTGTGTTTGGGTTCTGACACATTGAGCTTTGTAAGAAGTCTCACAACAGCAGGTTAACATCCAACCATGAGCTTTGCCAAGGTGTACCTCTTGCAGTTATGGTAGTGTTAAGGATTGGCGTGAGCTGCTGACATTGGGAATATTCCATCTTCTGAAATCTAGACCAGTGTCAGCGCAGTAAGCAGCAGCTGCTGGTAATACATTCCCCAGAGACCTGGGAACAATGACAAACAGCCTGCCAGAGGTATGAGGGAGAGGTGGGTGTGGGGGCATTACAGGGAGGGAGTTATAAGTTGGAGGGAGGGGTAAGTGGAGGGAGATCAGAGGTAAACGCATGGGATGGTTTTCAGTACATCCTCCACCTCTCCCAATTCTGAGGCCTTTGATGAAGCAGTGTATCTTTCAACGAGGGACCCCCCTCCCCATTCCTCCCAGAAGCCATCAGAGGAACATGATGGGTAGCACAATGGTTAGCACTGCTGCTTCACAGCTCCAGGGACCTAGGTTCCATTCCTGTGCAGAGTTTGAACATTTTCTTCTTATCTGTGTGGGTTTCCTCCCACAGACCAAAGATGTAAAGATTAGGTTGATTGGCCATAATACATTGACCCTGTTGTGGGAAATTACCACTCTGGAGTCAGACTGGAGGTGCAATAACATGGTTTTATTTAACAAAACTTTGTGGAGAAAAGGCAGTGGAACTCTGCAGTACTGGGCAGCTATCTTCTCTCGACGATACAATACGAGCAGTCTATCTTTATACCTTTTACACAATAAATGGACTTAACACCATTAACACATTGTTGTAATCAAATAGGTGAACATCGTTTAACACATCGTTGTGGACAATATCACATTGTTCCATAATGGATACATTTCCTCTTTATCAATGACTTAGTTTCAGTCTATTCATACAGTAATTGGTTTTCCTGCATTTATATATTCCGGTTCCTATTTGTGGCTAATTTTCCTATCAGACCCCATTGTCCCAGGACTATCTTTATCTTTTAAGGTGCCTGACTTCCTTCAGCATTTGTTCCCTGTTTGTTTAATTCAAATAATTGTCTGTCCTGTAGTTTTAAATTTCAAGTAGTTGTCTGTATTGGAAGTCAGTGCCTGCTTAATGTCTTTTATTAGTGTCCTGGGATGCATATGTTAGAGGAATTAATGGGTAAATACATGAGATTTTGGGAATAGGTGAGATTGTTGTCAGTGCAGACCCGATGGGCCAAATGTCCTCCTTCTGCAGCGTAGGAGTTTTACTTTTTGGAATTCCCATGTGGCAATTCCTTCACATGGTTAAATATCACAGAGATGGAATGAGGCCCAATGTGGACACTAATTGCCCAAATAAGAGTCCACATGGGAAGACCCTCCTGCCTTCCCACTTGGGATATGTTTGGGCAGAGGCAGCATGGCCCCACCCCCCATCCTGTACCCTACTCCCAGTTAAATGCTCCCCATCTCAAAACCCAGCATTGGGGAGAAGGCATTACATTTCACCCTTTGTTCCTGGTTGGTACTCACTACTTACCTACAATTGGCTTCTTGGGAAATCCGAGTGTCAAGGTTCGCAAAGTCAGTGCCAAGATTCAAAGCGCTGGCTGTAGTGTAACAGGGATACTGTTGCTGTACCAGGAGGGGAATTAAAGAGTTAGAAGAGCTCCCAATGATCACAGGAAATATGCAACTGAACATCTCAACTATAATTGGATCTGTCAACTCATCACCACAGGGAATGGTTGAGGCAAATAGAACAGATGTATTTAAGGTGAAGATTTGTGAGAAGAGAATAGATGGTCATGATGATAGATTTAGATGAGGAAAGATGTGAGACCTGGATATAGCACAAACACCAAGATAGACTTGTTGGGCTGGGTTGCCTGTTTTTGAGGCAGATGCACTTTCTAACAGGTAGGTGTTGAGGATGGAATGGAGGGGGAGAGGGCACTGCCTATTGCTGCTGTTTATTCGGATCTCCCACCTCCTTAACCATAGCAAGTCCAAGGAGCAACGATAACACAGTTGCAGTTTCGAACAGTCCACTGCGAAACCGGGTCCTGTTTGCCTATCACTGTTTGGAAGTGAGAAACAGAATGGAGGAAGTGGTAAGAATGGAGAATATATCAGGTAGTGACAGGCTTCACATCACCACAGAAACACCAACAGCTGTGTCCTCCTCCAGGAAGGCCACTTATTGGTCAATGCATTTATCTACTAAACCATAAAGATTATCATACTCAAGACTGCACATTATACATTACTGAGGATTTTTTGAATAGATCAGTCTTTTGCTTAAGAAGGAACAAGAATAATTTGTGCTTATTGTGACCAGGAAGTTATAAGAGGATTTTTATCCAGAAGGTTGGTGAATGTGGAATGCGATTCCAGAAAATAGGGCAGTCAGAGGTCCCGAATGTTCTTAAAAGAGAATAGAATAAATATTTGTGAAAGTAAATATTAAACAAAGTATGAAAATAACTCTAATCTAGCACATGTGCCATGTGTAGAATTAATGATTTGATCATGAAGAGATATGCTGTCAGATCTTTTCATCTCACACTCATCAGGACAATTTCACAAGAATTCCAGATTTTATGTGGAACAACAATTTGTTGCTGATTGGTTCCTATGGAGAATGCACCAAGGAACAATTATCCCGTTTTGTTTAAATTCAAGCAAGGCACATCAACTTTGATTGGTTGCAATATTGCCATGGGCAATGCACTCGGGAATAGTTGCCACAAGCTTTTGTTAGATGAAATAATTGCAATGACTGTGCATGCTCTTTATATGTATCCTCTTACGCACACGTTGTGATAGTCCTAAATTAGTGTAATTTTTAGTCCAGTTGGGATTGTTTACTAAGTGTTGTCCAATCACACAAACATATCTGATGTTGGTCACAGTGTTCTCAGTTTTGCAATAATGGGAATATTCCTTTAGAACTTAGAACATAGAACATTACAGCACAGAACAGGCCCTTCGGCCTTCGATGTTGCGCCGACCAATATAAAAAGCAATGCCCCTCCGAACTAAACCATTCCCTTCTCTTCCATATACTTATCAACTAACCTCTTAAACACCACCAAACTTGGCGCATCTACAACTGCCGCAGGCAGGGCATTCCACTCCCGAACCACCCTTTGGGTAAAGAACAACCCTTTGGGTAAATAACAACCCTTTGGTTGTTTGCAAGAGGCAGAGTGCTGACTGAACTGAACTGAATGGTGAATGTTAGATCATCAAACCATCACTCACCCAACATGACCTCAAATCCCTCCATAGCCCTTCTTGTCCCCTCTATACTCCCCCTGCATCCTAAATACCCACACTTTCAGGATCCACAACGTACAGAACAAATCATTGAAGTAGTCCTGAAACTGACACAATTAGCAGACACCTTGAAAAGATCCTTTGAAGTAAATGGGTCAGATTGTAGCTTCTTAAAAGTTTCAGTCAAACACGGGCATTCACAGTATCAAGTCAGAAGCTTTTATTTACTCTTTAAACCTCTTCATCTTGTGTACATAAACAGACAAACAGTGGAAAAAGCTCTTCACAAAAAGGAGCTAATAGAGATGTAGATGAAGCAATGCTTTCTCTCCACTCTGCAGTTGGGCAAACATTATTTGATGAGATCTAAATGCATTAATCCTGCTTCGAACTCAGCCAGACATTGATAATGAGGTCACCCAGCAACTATGTCAGCAAAAGGAGGCTGAACATTACCTTTAAAGAGTCTTTTCACTGCCTGTGTTTATTTACACAAGATTAAGAGGTCTGAAGTGAATACAAACCTTTGATGTTGATGCTATGAATGATTGACTGCATTATGAGAAAGAGGGCAAATGTACTTCACTAGGGATGTTGAAAGGCTATGTTTTATTTGGTGATGATTTGAGATAAGGTTCTTCCATTGTTCACAACTTCTCTGAGTGACTGTAACTATATCTACTTACAGAAAGGGTCCAACTCCATTAGAATAGTTTGGAGTTTTAAGTTTCTTATTCCCACAATGGATCCAACAAGGGGGGAAGTTGCTGCATGTGGGCTGACCAGCCGTATCCTTATCTAGTATCCTTATCCTTATCCTTATCCTTATCCTTACCTTTATCCTTATCCTATCCGTATCCTTATCCTATCCTTATCCTTATCCTTATCCTTATCTAGTATCCTTATCCTTATCCTTATCCTTATCCTATCCTTATCCTTATCCTTATCCTTATCCTTATCTAGTATCCTTATCCTTATCCTTATCCTTATCCTATCCGTATCCTTATCCTATCCTTATCCTTATCCTTATCCTTATCCTATCCGTATCCTTATCTCCTACTAGGCAAAACTGCGAGAAATGGAAATAGATGCAGGAATCCTGCAATCAAATCTCACCCACCAATTTTATAGGGCTTCTATGTTGTCTTGATGGGCTCAAATTCTGGGACATTATTTTATACATGTATGTTATATGTACTTATACGTTATATACACATTATATATGTTTGAAGAAGCCTTATTGAATGTGTTATGTGTCAGTGATGGCTGAGTTGGTAGCACTCTCATTCCTGAATTATGCTATTATGAGGCCAAAGTCTTATTCCAGAAACTTGAGCACAAAAATCTAGACTGACATTCATGTGCAGTACTGAGAGAGTGCAGCACTGTTGAAGTGCTGTGGTTCAGAGAAAGCCCAATCAGCTGTTTAAGGTGGATGTAAAAAATACACTCCAATATTGCAAAAGAAAACAGAGCAGTTATCCCTGACATCCTAGCCAATATTTACACCTCAATCACTATCCCAAAAATGATTGGCCTTTTGGCTAAGATCAAGGATCACTGGATCAAGTCCAAGATGGGGCATTGCCTTTTTTTCTTCATTCATGGTATGTTGGCATCGCTGACTGGACCAGCATTTATTGCCCATCCCTGAAGGTATTTAAGAATCAATCACATTGCTGTGGTTCTGGAGTCACATGTAAGCCTGACCAAGTAAGGATTTCCTTCCTTAAAGGACATCAGTGAACCAGGTGGATTTTTACAGCAATGGTTTCATGGTCACCTTTATCTAGGTAATTCCAGATTTTTATTGAATTCACATTTCACCGTCTGCCGTGGTGGGATTTGAACCCGGCTCTCCAGAGCATTGCCCTGGGTCTCTGGATTACCAGCCTGGTGACAATGCTGCTATGTCACCACATCTCCAAATCCTGTCAGCTTGGATCTTGTTTGTCTTTCTTGTGGGGACCATGAATTAGAACATAGAACATTACAGCGCAGAACAGGCCCTTCGGCCCTCGATGTTGCGCCGACCAATGGAGAAAAAGCAATGACCCTCTACCTAAACCATTCCGTTTTCATCCATAAACCTAGAATCAATCTAAATTTGGTTTTTAGACCAAGCAAAGAGATGGATACGGCTCAGCCCAGTCCAACCTGAGCATTGTCTTTGTAATTGTAAGAATGGAATAAAAATTTAAAAATATATATCACAAGAACAGATAACCCCATATTGTCGTATTGTTGTTTATGAGAGCTTGATGTGTACAAAGTAGTCGCTGTAGTTCCTACATTACAACAATAACCACACATCAAAAGTACCTCATTGATGGAAAAGGACTTTGGAATGAACCAAATGGTGAATGTGCTTTTTAAATGCAAGTCTTATTTTGATGAAAGATATGTGATTTTATAGTGAGGAATAGGTGTGCTGTCTTCTAACTCTGCAATACTTTCGTCAGACTTACAGCACTGTGCTGGAGACTGTATTTATTCACTCATCCTACGTTCTGCGGTGTTTCCTTTGTAAAGAGTCTGCGATGAACAGCATGTTTTGCTTGCCTCAGGACTCTGCCTATTAAAAAGCCTCATTGTGTTTGCTTCCAGACATCCTCCAAATTACATGAAAAGAATTTATCTTCATTCAAGTGAAATAAAATTGGAAAGCAGTAAGTCAGGCTTCTGCTGTCAGAGTGTTTGAAGTATTTAATTGAAGATGACACTGCATATTTTTTCAATACATAGTGCTAACTACAAGGTCTGCGATTTCTGTGCACAATAATTTCCATTCACCCATCTCTGAGCTTAGCTATTCACATTGGCTGACATTGCAAAACCCTTGATTTTTGAAAATTCCCTTTGCTGTGTTCAAATCTCTCCACAAGCCACTTGTATTACCTTGTAACCAAACCCCTGTGGAAACAGGTACGATAATGAGTTTTAAGGGGCGTCTGGATAAAAACTTAAATAGGATGGAAATAGAGAGATATAGTCCCCGAAAGAATAGGGGATTTAGTTCAGTCGGGTAGTATGGTCGGTGCAGGCTTGGAGAGCCGAAGGGCCCGTTCTTGTGCTGTAATTTTCTTTCTTCAATGTTCTAGTTTCTAACAGTGGTTTGCGTCGAGTGTTTGGCAGTGAGGCCATGGATTTTGTACTGATGGCTGGAACTAGATCACTTTTTCGTGAAGCTGGTTTTTGAAGTTTTACGATGGAAGACCCCAATGGCTGCTTTGGGAATTGTAGATTCTGTAAACTGGGCATTGTCCCTCGAGAAACTTGAAATTTTTTTTGGCTGAACCTTAACTGGTGGAAAAACATTAGCTGGAATTCTCCAGCCATTCCCATCTCACTACCGCTGCCAGTGAGGGTGGAGGATTTGGTGCTCAGCTTAGTCTGCATTCATTGCAGCAGAGTCAGCTGGCCAGACAATTCCTGCTGCATCTCCTTAAAATAATAACATAATAATAAAGAATGGTATTTAATCCATTGTTTTGGGGAAATGATAGCCATGAGTAGGCTGCGTAAATACAATGCAGAAATCATTGGAAATAGTCAGCAGATCTGGCAGCATCTGTGGAGAAAGAAATGCTTTGAGTTCAATACGATCCTCTGAATTTGTTGTATTGCAAACCCCAGAAAACATAAGTTGTATTTCTTTATCATTATTTGGAATACATTGCAGCTTTAAGTTTAATTTATATTCTTTATTTGCGGGTTAAAAAAGTGAAGCCGTAGTCTAATTTCACAAGAGAAATTAGATGATAACATCAGCTGGGATCACAAAAGTGGTTCATTATCTTGCAAGACAGTGTGGTTGCCTCAGTGGTACTATGGTTAGCACTGCTGTCTCACAGCACAGGGACCTGGATTTGATTTCAGAGTTGGTTGACTGTCTGTGGGAAGTTACACATTCTCTCCGTGCTTGCATGGGTTTCCTCCAGCTGCTCCGGTTTCCTCCCACAATCCAAAGCTCTGCTGGTTGGTTTGATTAACCATGTAAATGCACGGCATTAGGGGCTTTTTAAAGGGTTTTCTTTATACCAACACCAGCAACATGAGAGTTTCTGTAAGGTGGAATTATCCGATCCAGGATTAACTCCCAGAATAGGGAAGATTTCCCATTGTGGAGATTGATGGAAATTGTTAAATATACGTTTTGGGTTTTGCACAGTAGGTGTTTGGATGGTACATCCTTGCCAATATACCCAGCGCCATTTTTAAAAGATATCCCAGGATAATTGATGCACTGCTGAAGGAAGAAAAATGATCCTCCAGGAACACTCTGAAATTGGAAGATGGAGCTCCTGGAAGGCGCTGAAGCTGGAAGATCCAACTGAAAGATGCATCCATCACTTGCATGTTCCAGGGGACACGATTGCTGAGACTTCCATCCTGAACTTTGAAGGCAGCCCAGGCCTTCTTCACCCACATGTCTATTTGTACACATCATTTTAGTGCCACCATGTTCTGAACCAGCGTGAAATCCCACTGGTGGCACAGACAATTGATTGTGGGGTGGGGTGCAGGGAGATTCAGGTCAGGCCATCATCTGCATCCCATTAGTGACTTGCAAATTGGTGTGATACCAGCCTCTGGCAGGAACAAGAGCTCCCCCCACCCACCATTGCAGATAGGAACTGTCTGCCTCCCCCCACCCCTACCCAATTGTGGGCAGGAACTGCAATAAAAACCCTCCCCCCATCCTATTGCAGACAGAAACTGTCGCTGCCAACCCCCTCCCCCCCCTCACCCCCATCGCAGGCAGGAGCAGAAGATCCTGCTGACATTGTACGCTGGCGTGAAACCATTTTTTACCTTCCACTACTTTGTCCTGGTCCCTCCCCCCATTAAACCGACTGCAGGGGGCACAGGAAAACTTTGCCCAAAGATTTCCCGCTGATAGTCGTTTGGGTGTTCCTCATCATTGCACTTCTGGGGAAGCCTGTGATCAATGGTGCCACCTTTCTGCTTCATTCTGTGCATGCACAAGCTCCAGAATTTGCTGTGGGTTTTAGTGGATTAATGATGGTGAATACAAATATTTTCCAGGCTGAATTTCCCATCACCAGCCTGAACAATTCAGCCAGCTTTGAATGTGGCTTCTAGGTAGAAACCCAACATATCATTTACAAAGCATGTCCTCAAATTACAGAATGTTTCAACATAACTACACAATATAAATCTTTTGCTAATTGGATAATAATGCAGCTCTATTGGTAGGGGGATTGGTAGGGGAATTGGTAGGGGGATTGAATTTCGGAGCCGCAACGTCATGTTGCAACTGTACAAAACTCTAGTGCGGCCGCACTTGGAGTGTTGTGTGCAGTTCTGGTCCCCACGTTATAAGAAAGATGTGGAGGCATTGGAGAGGGTACAGAGGAGGTTTACCAGGATGTTGCCTGGTATGGAGGGCATGTCTTATGAAGAGAGGCGGAGGGATTTGAGGTTGTTTTCGTTAGAAAGGAGGCGGCTAAGAGGGGACCTTATCGAAACATATAAGATGATTAGAGGTTTAGATAGGGTGGACAGTGATAGCTTTTTTCCTAGGATGGAGAAAGCTAGCATGAGGGGACACAGCTTTAAATTAAGGGGTGATAGTTATAGGACGGATATCAGAGGTAGGTTCTTTACCCAAAGGGTGGTTCAGGAGTGGAATGCCCTGCCTGCCGCAGTTGTAGATGCGCCAAGTTTGGTGGCGTTTAAGAGGTTAGTTGATAAGTATATGGAAGAGAAGGGAATGGTTTAGTTTGGAGGGGCATTGCTTTTTATATTGGTCGGCCGAAGGGCCTGTTCTGTGCTGTAATGTTCTTTGTTCTATGTTCTAACAACACTAAGAAACTTGCCACTATCCAGGACAAAGCAGCCTATTTGATTGCTACCCCTTCCACTAAAAACTCAAACCAGAAAATAGCACCAGCAGTGTTTACCATCTACAAGATGATTTGCAGATACTCACATATTCCTTAGGAATAACTTTCCAAACCCATGGCTACTACATGGGAACACCACCATCTGGAGATTCTGCTTCAAGTCAATCACTATCCTGTCTTGGAAATATATTGCTGTTCCTTTGCTGTCACTGGGTCAAAATCCTGGAGCTCCCACCTTAACAGCACTACACATGTACCCAGACCTCTGGAATTACAGCAGTTCAAGAAGGCAGCTCACCACCACCTTCTCCAAGACAACTGGGGGATGAGCAATAAATGCTGGCCTAGCCAGCGACACCCACATCCCATAAATGAATGAAATAAAAGGAAATCTGTTTAAGTTCTACAGAACAATATTTCATTACTGTGTGCAGTTTTGGTCACCGCATTCGAGGAAGGATATATTGGCCTTGGAGGGTCTGCAGAGAAGGTTTACTAGGCTGATACCGGAGATGAGGGCGTTGGATTATGAGGAGAGACTGAATAGGTTGGATTTGTACTCTTTGGAGTTTAGAAGGCTGAGAGGGGATCTTGTAGAGATGTATAAGATAATGAAGGGGATGGATAGAGTAAAGGTTGAGAGACTCTTCCCGCTTAGCAAAGATAGCAGGACTAGAGGGCACAGCCTCAAGATTAGGAGGGGGCGGTTCGGATTAGAGTTGCAGAGGAGTTTTTTCATGCAAAGGGTGGTGAATATTTGGAATTCTCTGCCTATGAGGTGGTGGAGGCTTCCTCACTGAATATGTTCAAGTCAAGAGTGGATAGGTTTTTAATTGACAAGGGAATTAAGGGTTATGGGGAGAAAGCGGGAAAGTGGTACTGAACCACTACAGATCAGCCATGATCTTATTGAATGGCGGGGCAGGCTCGAGGGGCTGGATGGCCGACTCCTGCTCCTATTTCTTATGTTCTTATTAGGGCTAAATAACTGATATATACTAAATTTATATTATACTTTCACCACATGTGGCCAATTGCATCTCTCTGTTCTGTGTAACATCCAAAAGTTACGTTTGTTAAAGAAAACTACTAGTTTATGACATTGTCTCTCTTTTTTAATTATTTTGGTTGGAATAACACTCACCTTGATGGACCTAAGGATATCGTTAAACCTTTTGTGTATCACCTACAAGATGCAAAGCAACAAAATACCCAGGTTCTTTGAACAGACTTTTCAAACCCTTCAGCTATGGCCACCAGGAAGGAAGGCAGCAGATCCCTGGGAATATCACCGCCTGCAAGTTCCTTTCCAAGTCACACACCACTTGGAAAAATATCACTGTTCCTTCACTGTCACTCGATCAAAATCCTGGAATTCCTTTCCTAACACACTACGGCTCAGGAACTGCAATGGTTCTGGAAGGCAGCTCATCACCACTTTTGCAGGGCAACTAGGAATGGACAATAAAAGGTTGGTCTGGCCAGGGATGCCCAAATGCCATGAAAGAATAAAATAAATTATATCCAAGTTCTGGGTACCACACGCGTGCCACTCACCGTCCTTCTCATGGAAGAATCAAGAGAAGTGGGGGCAACTCTTCTATATCTTCCTCCCATTCCGCCCCTTTCAGAATGCCTCACCAGCATATTTCCTGCAGCCCTTCAAGCCTCTTGCCAAGGTTCTTTTAATTGGGAGTGTGTCACTATCACCCCCACACTTTGCGATCAGTCAGGAAAGCAGGAAACCCCCGATAGCATTGAATTCACCCTGTGGCATAGTCACACAATCTGCCTGATGTGTTTTCCTACATTCCAACAGTATTTGCATTTCACAAACACTCCAGTGAGATAACAAAACACTTCGGAATGTCCTGAGGTCATAAAAGGTGCTACCTGAATGCAAAGTCCTTCTTTCTGCAACAAATACTTAGCATATTTGTCTGAAATTTATTCCCTGCCATTTTGCTGATGACATTCATCCAATAAACCAAAAGGATTAACCTGTAAGTGATAGAGGAAGGCATAGCAGACAGATGGCAAAGTGTTTAACTACAATCATGTGGTGTAAATTGAGGGGCTTCAAGATTGAAAAGATACTTCCTCAAAATGTTTGATAAAAGCAAATGATTAAATAATACATACTTACCCAAAGTTGTTTCCCCACTATCTTTACATAGTTAAGGAGAATTTGGAAATATATTGTGATCTAACCCTCAACATTTTTTTATTAATCAACAGTGGGAGCGCAGAGTCAGCAGATGAACCTTGCCAAGTGGGTTTCACACAGTCAGTCATGCTTTTATGTATTTCAGGAAAGCACTGATGCAAAACCAGCCACTTGCTTCAGCATTATGTAAGAAGGTTAAAGTCCAACAGGTTTATTTGGTAGCAAAAGCCTCTAGCTTTCAGAGCACTGCTCCTTCATCAGGTAAGTGAGAGTTCTGTCCACAAACAGGGCATATAAAAACACAAAATCAATTTACAAAATAATAGTAGGAATGCAAGTCTTTACAGGTAATCAAGTCTTAAAGGTACAAACAATGTGAGTGAGAGAGACTGAAGCACAGGTTAAAGAGATGTGTATTGTCTCCAGACAGCACAGTTAGTGAGATTTTGCAAGCCCAGCCAAGCTGTGGGGGTTATAGACAGTGTGACATGAAACCAAGATCCCAGCTGAGGCCGTCCTCATGTGTGCGGAACTTGGCTATCAGTGTTCTCCAACAGGAAAAGAACACTCTTGCCTGGTGATTGTCGACAATTATCAGGCAAGAGTGTTCTCTTCCTGTTGAGGAACATTTCAGCAGTCACAGGCATTTGGCCTCTGATCTTCAAGTAAGCGTACTCCAAGGCGGCCTTCACAACACACGACAACACAGAGTCGCTGAGCAGAGACTGATAGCCAAGTTCCGCACACATGAGGATGGCCTCAGCCGGGATCTTGGGTTCATGTTGCATTATCTGTAATCCCCACAACTTGTTTGGACTTGCAAAATCTCACTTACTGTCCTGTCTGGAGACAATACACATCTCTTTAATCTGTGCTTAAGCCTTTCTCCACTCACATTGTCTGTACCTTTAAGACTTGATTACCTCTAAAGACTCACATTCCAACCATTATTTTGTAACTCCCAATTACCTGACGAAGGCTTTTGCTACCAAATAAAGCTGGTATTGTGATGCTTCTTACTGTGTTTACCCCAGTCCAATGCTGACATTTCCAAATCATGTTTAACATTATGATTAATAGGATTTCCCAGACAGCATTTTTCTGCGATTTCTGTTAAAAGAATTACAAGTGACACTTCTTGTGCAAAAATCTTTGCGTTTCTGATTGAGAAGCCCAATGTTTCTGACAGATTGTTCTTTACACTTGCTCCATCTTTTTAACAAACTGGTGCAGCTGTGCACAAGACATTTCTATGAAGAAAAACCTTGTGTTGGACATTATCAAAAATAGAACCAGTTTGGGTGGTTTAATCTGCAGACGTGACATTTACATTGGCAACATTTCCATAAGTATTGAGCTATTAAATTGGCCCAATTAAAATGTCTTGTGCCCCTAAGTAAACTTTGCTGGAAACGTTGCACTTATTTCAGAAGCTTCAAATGTATCCTCATTTGGCTGCTTTTAAATTCTCTGATCTGTAATGAGGTTATTTGTAAATGACATGCAAAAATTTCTGTGAGGACAGCCACGGGGAACATCACAATTGACCTTGATCTGTTGGACTTGGAGAGGGAAAATACCACTACTATTCTGTGACTCCTGTTAGGATCTCTGTTAGAAGGATGAAACAGAACTGGGCTCAGCTGTGACGCCCCATCCCTCCTGCCAGCCAAGATTCATTGTTTAGACTCACACATCGAGGATGAGTTCTCAGATGATGCCACCTCTGCCAGCATGAGACAGCTCCAGCAGAAAGATTGCAGAGGGATTAGAATTTACACTGAATGCGACTTTAATGTTTGTTGCAAGAAAGTCCATCAAATTTTAATTTAATTTTCTTTTAAAAATTTGAGCATTTGGCAAAACGAGTAATCTGTGGGAATGTCACAGATGGTTGACAGAGTAAGCAATGCTCAGTATTAACTGCTGAGAAATTACCCAAAGAAAATTATCCACAGAAAACTAGCATGTAGGTACAGCAGATACTAAAGAAAGTAAATGGAATGTTGGCATTTATAGCAAAAGGAATAGAATATAAAGGGAAGGAAGTATTGTTGCAACAATACAAGGCATTAGTGAGACTGCACCTGGAGTACTGTGCACAGTTTTGGTCCCTTATTTGAGGAAAGATGTAGTGAAATTGGCCGCAGTTCAGTGGAGGTTCACCAGATTGATTCCAGAGTTGAGAGGTTTGTCGTATGAAGCGAGATTGAACAGTTTAGGCCGATATTCTAGAATTTAGAAGAATGAGGGGAGATCAAATTGAAATATATGTGATAAAAGGTATGGATAAAGTAGATGTGGAGCGGATGCTTTCTCTTGTGAGATATTCTAGGACGAGAGGTCATAGTCTTATGATAAAGGGCAGCAAATTTAAAACAGAGTTCAGGAGAAACTACTTCTCCCAAAGGATCGTGAATTTGTGGAATTTGCTACCCCAATGTGCAGTGGATGCAGGGACAGTGAGTAAATTTAAGGAGGAGTTAGACAGATTTTTAGTTGGCAATGGGTTGAAGGGCTACGGGGAGAAGGCAGGAAAATGAGGATTAGGAACATATCAGCCATGACAAATTGGTGGAGCAGGCTCGATGGGCTGAATGTCCTGATTCTGTTCCTGTATCTTATGAACTTATCAGAGTTTATTCAGTGAGTCATTGAATTGTACAGACCTGGAAGATCTAAGTTTGATAACTTAGTGGAGGCTTAGTGAAGCTAAACTACAATTGGCCTCAGAATTACTGGTGAGGGAAGGGAATACTGGTCAGAGTTTGCACTCCTGATTTTTTTAAATTCATTCATGGGATGTGGACATTGCTCGAGTTTTTTGCCCATCCCTGAGGGTATTTGAGAGTCAAACACATTGCTGTGGCTCTGGGGTCACATGCAGACCCAGGTAAGGACAGCAGGTTGCCTTCCCCGAAAGAACATTAGTGAACTTCCATTAGAAGGCTGAGGACCAGTTTTCTCACTGTGCTGGTATTCTCGAAAACTTTGCTGATTTGAGGAGATTGCAACATTAAAAAATTGAAGCAGTGAATTCAGTGTCCCTGCCTCCCACTGGGCAGTTAAACTGGGAAATCTATGCAGCATTCATGTTCCTACTTCATTCTTCCATTAACTGGGGATCCCTCAGGGACTGGGGCATTAGTGAATCTATCCTGTTGAACCAGCTGGGGTGGAAATGCCACTTGAAATACATTCACTCTGGCTTTCCCTTTTTCAATGTATCCTTCCAGTTAAAGGTTAAATCTAAAGTAGCCTTTCCTCTGTCTCCCACAACTTTGACATCTATCTGTGAGTGACACGAGTTTACATTAAAGGAGGAAGTGATTTCAAAAAGGTGTTTGCACAGTAAGCAAACCCCTGTCTTTCTCCCATTGATACCCAAACTTTCCACTTCGAGTTTGTGGTCACATAAAACGCCATTGTGTGAATAAATGATTGTGATTATAGAGAAAAGATGTCCACTTTGAGCCTTTACTGTGTGCTTTCTTTGCTGAATTTAATCTGTTTGAGGCAGTTGATTGGAGTCACTGGAGGATAGTTGAAAAGAGTATCAGGTTGTCAGGGAGAAGCATGATGCTTGAACCACTTCAGTCATTTTTATTATTTTCAACATGTACAACAGCTTCAATGAAACTTTCTTGTTCTGTAGAATGTGGCTGAGTCTTAAACACCCTCTGAAATGAAAGGCAGTTAGGGAAGGATTATAAATGCTGGCCCAGCAAAGCTCACATCCCGTAAATAAATAAAAAGAAATTGGCCTATCATGTATCTGCAAATCCTAGAAAGGGCTTTCTACCTGAATTCCATTTCAGTCGCTACGTAATGATTCTGGGAGATTTTCAATTCAGTCTGGCAATAACAAGGTAGCAAATCTGGAAGAGAAAATAAAATCATAGGAAAACAGAAGTGAGTTAAATATTCTAGTGGCATAGACGATTTTTTGTTGATTGGCCTATTGGAGGGATAAATGATACAGATGTGCAGAGGTTAGTTTCTGAACCTTCCCCTTTTTGTCTTTATTCAGAGTCTTACTCCAGGAGTTTAAACAAGTCTCAGTCTGACAGTAGAACATAGAACATAGAACATTACAGCGCAGAACAGGCCCT
Organism: Sphyrna mokarran; assembly: GCA_024679065.1. Taxonomy (NCBI): domain Eukaryota; kingdom Metazoa; phylum Chordata; class Chondrichthyes; order Carcharhiniformes; family Carcharhinidae; genus Sphyrna; species Sphyrna mokarran. The sequence continues at coordinate 3,681,148 of JAGIQG010000024.1, forward strand.
TCGGCCTTCGATGTTGCGCCGACCAATTAGGAAAAAGCAATGACCCTCTAACCTAAACCATTCCCTTTTCGTCCATAAACTTATCTACTAACCTCTTAAACGCCACCAAACTTGGTGCATTTACAACTGACGCAGGCAGGGCATTCCATACCCTTACCACCCTCTGGGTAAAGAACCTACCTCTGATATCTGTCCTATAACCACCACCCCTTAATTTAAAGCTATGTCCCCTCATGCTAGCTTTCTCCATCCGAGGAAAAAGGCTATCACTGTCCACCCTATCTAAACCTCTAGTAGCAGCCAATGGAATTTAAATTCAGTCAATGGAAAATCTTGAATTGAAAGCTTATTTCAGTAATGATGACTGTGAATTCCAGAAGCCCAGGGTAGTGCTCAGAATACCTGAGTTCGAATCCCACCATGGCAGATGGTGATATTTGAAGTCATCAAATATCTGGAGTGGCCATCCACTTCAAGGGCTATCAGGGATCATCAACAAATGTTGGCCTTATCATTGATGCTCATATCCTGTGGATGAATAAGAACAAACTGTTACTGCACATCAAAAGATTCATGCTTTTCAAAATTCATTTAATCATTTTTATAAGGACATATAGAAATTCAAGAATTTGACAGAGCAGATCTGTGGGAGAAGATTACTAGATGTGTCAAATGACCTTTTCAAGATTCTTTGTATTTTTCCTGTTGCCGTCACTCAATGAGGAAAAAGTTGTGGTTGCAATCGACCAGTTTCAGCTAATTAAACAGCTGTCAATCACTGCCGAGTGGGAGGGGCCCAGGGCTGATCAGGTGTGGGTTTTGAACCAAACCTTTATGCTTTATTGAAACTAATTGATCCTAGATTATTATAATCCAATTGCAGGCTCCAATCTTGACCATGTACAATAATGTTATAAAATATGATAAGACAAAAGAAATGTGGGTTCACCCAATGGTTATAGAGATATATATAGGATTGTTTGATAGTAAAGTGTTTTATAGAATACCTACATGCAGAAGGAAGCTGTTTGGCTTTCTGTTAAAGAGTCACACTGACTCTCTAACAGAGTTTCTTACCTAAGCCTTCTTCCCCATCCTATCCCTGTAACCCCAAGTATTTACCCTGCTAATCCACACAGCTTGGGACACTAAGGGGCAATTTAGCAAGGCCAATCCACCTGACCTGCACATCTTTGGGAGGAAATCAGAGCACCCAGAGGAAACCTATGCAGACACAGTCAAAACGTGCAAACTCCATACAGACAGCCACGCAAGGTCAGAATTGAACTGTGTTAGCATGCTTTCCTTTTAGGGTACTTTACCAAAAGTGATGGGGATAGCTTTAAGACCCATGCTGAGTTCATAATCGCTTACAAGTTTCCTGTGGTAAACTGTGGGGCAGCACAGCGGTTTACACTGCTGCCCCACAGCACCAGGGATACAGATTCGATTCTGGCTTAGGCCACTGTCTGTTTGGAGTCTGCATGTTCTGTCCATGTCTATGTGAGTTTCCTCTGGTAGTCTGATTTCCTCCTACATCCAAAAGACATGCTGATTAGGTGTATTGGCCATGCTAAATTGTCCCTTAATGTACCCAAACAGGCGCCGAAGAGTGGCAACTAGGGGATTTTCACAGTAACTTCATTGCAGTGTTAATAGAACAGTACAGGCACTTCAGCCCTTGATGTTTTGCCGAGCTTTGTCTGAAACCAAGATCAAGCTATCCCACTCCCAATCATTCTGGTAAATAAATAAATAAACTTTAAAACTTTTAGTTGCTGACCTCAGCTCAGTCATTGCAAACAGCATCAGCAATTGGAAATGGGAGGGAGGAATAAGTATTGCCTCCCAGTTTGTACACGACTCTCTGCTCAAATCCAACATGAACAGTGTGAAAGATTAGAATACTGATAAAAGTGAGATGAATGTCTAGGGAAAGTGTGCTTTCCGAAGTGAAGAAGAATCACATCAATGAACGAGGGCTTTTACCTGCAGGTAGAGTCAGCTCATTGAGACTTTTCTCAGCAAAACGGAGTATTCTTAATGCTGACTATATCCTTGGTTACCGGCCTTACAGTCAGACAAACCTGTCAAGAATAGCAACTGTAGTTTTCATGAAGGAAGCATAAGAAAATTAGTTTAAGATTGGGTGAAGAATGATATGCATAAGAATATAGAAGGAAAAATATAGAAGAAATATATAGCTAAATCTTCATTACACTATTCTGTTTTCTGTTTTATTTTGAGACTTGTCACAAACTGGCTAATGTTGCTCAATATACTTGTTCTGTTGTTGAATTTTTTTTTAAATTAATTTATGAGCATCGCTGGATGGGCCAGCATTTATTGCCCATCTCTAATTGCCTCCCATTTCAGAGGCATTCAACCACATTGCTGTAGATCTGGAGTCACATGTAGGCCAGACTGGGTGAGGAGGGCAGATTTCCTTCTCTGAAGGACATTAGTGAATCAGATGGGTTTTTATGACAGTTGACAACGGCTTCAGGTTGTTGAAAATATTCCAGATAATCTGTGTTTTACTGACATCTGTGAAAACGTCTTAATAATTAACATAGTTTGGCAAGGAGTTAATAGTTCATTCAAGGGAAAATAGAATGTATTTAAATTCAGATACATATGAAATACAACACACCAAGATCAGCTAAGAAGCTACATCATTTCTCTTCAGTTTCTAACACATGCTGATGTCATAAAGTTACAGGAATATTTTTCGGGGAGGTACATTTATGAAAGTTGTAACTTTGTTACAAAATAATTCCACAGTTTTTGGATTAAATAGTGCACCATTATCTGGGAACCTTGTCTAACATATCCATCATGCTCTTTAACAGTTATAAAACAAAACTCATCATCTGATAGATAATTTCCCTTTCCTGTTCTACAGTTGACAATATATATTTATGACTATATTTGGTTTATTTGCCTAATGTGAAACTTGTGGCCCTCACTGGGAATTTGATGAGGGATGTAGTTGCAGTTTTTTTCTTATTCATTTGTGGGACATGGGCATTGCTGGTTGGGCCAGCATTTATTGCCCATCCCTAGTTGCCCTTGGAGGGCAGTTGAGAGTCAACCACATTGCTGTGGCTCTGGAATCACATATAGGCCAGACCAGCGAAGGAGGCAGATTTCCTTCTCTAAAGGACATTAGTAAACCAGATGCATTTTTCTTTTAATCAACAATGGTTTCATGATCATCAGTAGATTCTTAATTCCAGATATTTTTTATTGAATTCAAATTCTACCATCTGCGTGGTAGGATTCGAACCCGAGTCCCCCAGAACGTTCGCTGAGTTTCTGGATTTGTAGTCTTGTAATAATATCACTAGCGATTGCCTTCTCGATAAATTGTTACACTCTTATTCAAAAAAGGATGTAATGATAAGACCAGCCAGCTTTCCTTTCTCCAAGGATACAGTCCTAACCTCCCCAATCTATCTTCGTAACTCAAGATTAACACCCTGGAACATTCTCATGAATCTTTGGGCCAACCAATTTAACTTCAGTGATGTGGAAACTTCTAGAAACAATAATTTGGGACAAAATTAATAGTTACATGGACAATGTTTGTTGATTAAGGAAAGCCAGCTCGGATTTCTTAAGGGAAAATCATATTTAACTAACTTACTTGAGATTTTTGAAGAAGTGACAGTAGGATTGATGAGGGCAATGCTGTTGATGTGATGTAATTAAACTTTGAGAAGACATTTGATGTAGGATTTGTGAGAAAAGTTATAGCTCATGGAATAAAAGAGACAGTAGCAACATGGTTTCAAAATTGGCTGAGTGACAGCAAACATGATAATGGTTAATGGAGGTTTTTTGGGTTGGAGGACGGTTTGTAATATAATTCCGTAGGGGTCAGTGTTGAGATCCTTATTTTTCCTGATATTTGTTACTGACCTTGGTGTGCAAGGAACAATTTCAAAATTTGTGGATGATACAAAACTTGAGAGCAGATCATCAAAAGGACATAACAAGTTGATGGAGAGGGTGGACAGGTGGCAGGTGCAATTCAGTGGGGAGAAACTTGAAGTGATTCCCTTTGGTAGGAGGAACAATATAAAATGAAGGATACAATTTTAAAGTAGGTACAGGAGCAGGGGGTCCTGGGAATATGTGTGCATAAATCATTGAAAGTGTCCATACAGATTTAGAGACTGGTTATTAAAAAAAGCACTCTGAAAGCTTGTGGCTTATGCCTCCAAATAATCCTATTGGACTTTAACCTGGTGTTGTGAGACTTCTTACTAAACAAAAACCTCAGCAGTATCCTGGGTTTATTAATAATGGCATAGGATACAGGCATAAGGAAGCTAGCTTGAACTTGAATAAGTCTCAGTGGGAGTGTTCCATTCAGCTTTGGGCACCACACTTAGGAAGTCAATTGAGAGAGTGCAGAAATGATTCATGAGAATGGTTCCAGGGTGTGAGACTTGAGTTATGGAGATAGGTTAGAGAAGTTAGGACTGTACTCCTTGGAGAGAGGAAGGCTGAGAGAAGATTTGAGAAAAGTATTAAAAATTTTGAAGTTTCTGGATAGAATTGATGGGATTTTCAATGAAGGCTTTCAAAATGGAGTTACACTGTTTGAAAAGGAACAATATGAAGGGTTATGGGGAGCAGGCTGGAAATGGCACTTAGTGAATTACCCAGTAAGTTGTTACAAACACAGGGCTGAATGGCCTCTTTCTGAAATGTAGAAATTCTGTGCGAGGGATGTATTTTACACTTGTGTGAATGGTGAAACTCAATTACTGGCCATTGGTTGAATTGAATGTTCATCATACTCAGGTATAGGCTTGAAACTTCATTTGAGTGAGTGAGATATGAGTGGAGGGTGTACGGCCCACGTGCTGCACTTTCACTGGTTGTTTTTGGCAGACCCCTTGAAACCCTCCCACTAATCTGTGGTCAGAACCTGGCTTTAGCAAAGGCTGTTTGTTTGGAAAAGACTTGAGGGATTATTGGTATGTATCCCCGACAGTTCGCATCAGAGTGGAAAATATTGGTGCTCTGCTGCTGACAGTTTGTTAACTAAAACAATACTGAATAGAAATGGAGTTTCTACCAGGGTAATAGGTGTTCAGCTATTCCTTCCTGAGGATACAACTAACTCTGTTCCTGAAGCAACACAGTGGCAATTATTTACTGTTCAGCCAGTTTCTCGTGTTGACTCAGAGAATGATTCCCTCATAAGTTAAAAACAGATAATTGTACTTTCTTCACATGTCATTTTGGAGCAAGACCCTTAAAGTATTAAATGATTCAAGTAACTGAAGATATGGGTTCATTTTGGTGCTTGCTATTTCCAATCTTGTGTACAGCAAAGCCAGATGTCTTCACACAGATATTGAGCACTCACCAACTGAACTGATAAGAAAAACCATGACCAGTTTCAACTTCCTTACTTAAAAATCAAATATCCTCTTTTTAGCAGAGGACTGCAAGATAATAATTAGCGTACAGAACTATAAAAATTGATTGAGATTTTGGAAGTTTTATTTGACAAAAAGACAGCCAAGAGATTATTTTTGAGATTATGAAAGAGTTTGTTAATTAGAAACTTTTACAGAATGGAGAGGTTTGGGTGGCATGCACTGATTCAAAATAAAGACACTGAAATGGAAAGAATTTCTTCAGCAAAATGATAGTTCACAAGTGGGCCAAGCAGTTAGTGTGGTTTGTACAATAGGAAACATGAAGAGAAAAAAGTCAGCTCCACAAACAAACTCTTGGGATGTTTTGTTCAGCAGCCTCAGCCCACCAGCTCTCAATTTTTGAATGGGACAGCTAACACTAAATCTGAGGTACTTTGAATTGGATCACGATTTTTGCATGGGAACACAACCAACAATATTTAATCATTTAATTAGTTCTTATGCTGACCTGATATTGCTTTTTCTTCTTGTATATTTACAGAAAGCCTTCAGAAGTCTTTAAAAGCAACAAAATAAAAATCAAATAGCAATTCTAAGCTGATGTTGAGAAATACATGTGACCAGTACATCAAGAAAGATGTTGCTTTAGATAGTTTCTGATTGATGTTGATAGCAAACAGAACCACCAGAACATCATCAAGATCTCAAGAAGGAGGGGTACCACTAGATCAAAATGGATAACATTTCCAAATTAGAGTTATGTGCTGGTTAAACATCATCACAGCTTGGACATTTGAATCAATAACACAGTCCCTTGGTATACATTATCCACAGATAGCTTTGAATAAATTAGGTGATTGTATTCTGCAGTGTCCAGGTATCCTGCTCTGCCCAAGACTACAAGGAACTACAAAAGGTTGTGAACATAGCCCAGTCCATCAGGCAAATCAGCCTCCCATCCATTGACTCTGTCTACACTTCCCGCTGCCTCGGTAAAGCAGCCAGCATAATTGAGGACCCCATGCATTCCAGACATTCTCTCTTCTACCTTCTTCCGTCAGGAAAAAGATACAAAAGTCTGAGGTCATGTACCAACAGACTCAAGACTAGCTTCTTCCCTGCTGCCATCAGACTTTTGAATGGACTTAGCTTGATCTTTCTCTACACCCTGGCTATGACTGTAACACTACATTCTGCACCTTCTTTCCTTCTCTGTGAATGGTATGCTTTTTCTGTATAGTGTGCAAGAAACCATACTTTTCACTGTATCCCAATACATGTGACAATAATAAATCAAATCAAATAAGGACAGTCAGGCAGTCCACCTGCAATGATAATGCAAAATGTGGACCCAATATTGTAATTTTGCCAGGATTGAGAACAGACCAAAACAAAGACAAACACAATTGTTCAATTCTTGAACAATTGGGGCTCATTCTGGGGTAGGTGGGACCTCTACAACAGAGACGGTCTACACCCGAACCAGGGGGGAACCAATATATTGGGGGGAAAATTTGCAAAGACTATGCAGGGGGTTTTAAACTGATTCAGAGGAGGGGGTGGGATCCTGAGTAGTTTGGATCTTAAGAGGGACGAAAATAGGGGGGTCATAGATGAGAACTGTAAAGCACAGCAGCGTACGGGTGGAGTAGGGCATGGTTTGAAATGCGTATACTTTAATGCAAGAGTATTCGCAATAAGGTGGAGGAACTTGCAGCTTGGATCAGTACCTGGAACTTCGATGTTGTGGCCATTTCAGAGACATGGATAGAGCAGGGACAGGAATGGTTGTTGCAGGTTCCAGGGTTCAAATGCTTCAGTCGGAGTAGAGAAGGAGGTAGAAGTGGGGGAGGAGTGGCATTATTAGTCAAAGACTGTATCACAGTGACAGAAAGGAAGTTTGATGAGGACTTGTCTGTTGAGGTAGTATGGGCTGAGATTAGAAACGGGAGAGGAGAGGTCACCCTATTGGGAGTCTTTTATAGACCTTCTAAAAGTTCTAGACAGGTAGAGGAAAGGATTGCAAAGTCGACCCTGGACAGGAGTGAAAGTAATAGGGTAATTGTTATGGGGGACTTAAACTTTACTAATATTGATTGGAATAGCTATAGCTCTAGCTTGTTAGAGGGGTCAGTTTTTGTACAAAGTGTGCAGGAAGGTTTTTTGACTCAGTATGTAGATAGGCCAACTAGAGGTGAGGCTACATTGGATTTGGTGCTGGGCAATGAGCCAGACCAGGTGTTAGGCTTGGAAGTTAGTGAACATTTTGGTGATAGTGAGCACAATTCGGTTACGTTCACCTTAGTGATGGATAGGGATAGGCATGAAGCTGGGGGCAGTAGTTATAGCTGGGGAATGGTAATTATGAGGCCATAAGGAGGGAATTAGGGTGCATAGGTTGGACTAGGAAACTACAGGGACTGGGAACATCTGAAATGTGGAGCTTATTCAAGGAGCAGCTACTGCGAGTCCTTGATAAGTATGTCCCTGTCAGGCAAGGAGGAAATGGTCGAGTAAGGGAACTATGGTGTACTAAAAAAGTTAATTCGCTGGTTAAAAGGAAAAAGGAGGCTTATGTCAAGATGAGGCTTGAAGGCTCAGTTAGTGCACTGGATAGCTATAGATTAGCCAGGAGGGAGCTAAAGAGTGAGTTGAGGAGAGCTAAGAGGGGACACAAGAAGACTTTGGCTGATAGGATTAAGGAGAATCCTAAAGCTTTCTTTAGATATGTTAAGAATAGAAGATTGGTTAGGGCAAGATTAGGGCCAGTCATAGACAGCAGTGGGAAGTTGTGCGTGGAGCCTGAAGAGATTGGAGAGGCACTGAACAAATATTTCTCTTCGGTATTCACGCAGGGAGATGTAAATGTAGTTGTGGAGAACACTGGGATACAGGGTTGCAAACTGGAAAGTATTGAAGTAGATAAGGAGGATGTGCTAGATATTCTTGAGGGTTTGAAGTTAGATAAGTCCCCTGGGCCGGACGGGATTTACCCTAGGAGTCTCTGGGAGGCAAGAGAGGTGATTGCAGAGCCTCTGGCTCTGATCTTCAGGTCATCGTTGGTTACAGGTATAGTGCCGGAAGACTGGAGGATAGCGAATGTGGTCCCATTGTTCAAGAAGGGGAATAGAGACTTTCCGGGGAATTATAGGCCGGTGAGTCTTACTTCTGTTGTGGGCAAAGTATTGGAGAGAATTATTAGGGATAGGATTTATAGTTATTTAGAGAGAAATGAATTGATTGGGGATAGTCAGCATGGTTTTGTGAAGGGTAGGTCGTGCCTTACTAACCTTATTGAGTTTTTTGAAAAAGTGACCAAAGAGGTGGATGGGGGTAAGGCAGTTGATGTGGTATATATGGACTTTAGTAAGGCGTTCGATAAGGTGGCCCATGGAAGGCTTCTGCAGAAAATGCAGATGTATGGGATTGAGGGTGATTTAGCTAATTGGATTAGGAATTGGCTAGCTGATAGAAGACAGAGGGTGGTGGTTGATGGAAGTTATTCATCATGAAGTTCGGTTACAAGTGGTGTACCTCAGGGATCTGTTCTGGGGCCCCTGCTGTTTGTAATTTTTATAAATGATCTGGATGAGGGTATTGAAGGATGGATTAGTAAATTTGCGGATGACACCAAAGTCGGAGGAGTGGTAGATAGTGAAGAGGGATGTTATAGTTTGCAGAGAGACTTGGACAAGTTGCAGAGCTGGGCCGAGAGGTGGCAAATGGAGTTTAATGTGGAAAAGTGTGAGGTAATTCACTTTGGCAGGAATAACAAATGTGTAGAGTATAGGGCTAATGGTAGGACTCTTAATAGTGTTGAAGAACAAAGGGATCTTGGTGTATATGTGCATAGATCCCTGAAAGTTGGCAATCAAGTCGATAAGGTTGTTAAGAAGGCATATGGAGTCTTAGCTTTTATTGGTAGGGGGATTGAATTTCGGAGCCGCAACGTCATGTTGCAACTGTACAAAACTCTAGTGCGGCCGCACTTGGAGTATTGTGTGCAGTTCTGGTCCCCACATTATAAGAAAGATGTGGAGGCATTGGAGAGGGTACAGAGGAGGTTTACCAGGATGTTGCCTGGTATGGAGGGCAGGTCTTATGAAGAGAGGCTGAGGGATTTGAGGTTGTTTTCGTTAGAAAGGAGGCGGCTAAGAGGGGACCTTATTGAAACATATAAGATGATTAGAGGTTTAGATAGGGTGGACAGTGATAGCCTTTTTCCTAGGATGGAGAAAGCTAGCACGAGGGGACATAGCTTTAAATTAAGGGGTGGTAGTTATAGGACGGATGTCAGAGGTAGGTTCTTTACCCAGAGGGTGGTAAGGGTATGGAATGCCCTGCCTGCGTCAGTTGTAAATGCGCCAAGTTTGGTGGCGTTTAAGAGGTTAGTAGATAAGTTTATGGACGAAAAGGGAATGGTTTAGGTTAGAGGGTCATTGCTTTTTCCTAATTGGTCGGCGCAACATCGAAGGCCGAAGGGCCTGTTCTGCGCTGTAATGTTCTATGTTCTATGTTCTACAATTGGAGAGAAACACAAACAACACTTGAAAAGCAACAGTTTTAGGTAGAGAGGCAGGAGCTGCGATGTTACACACTATACATGCACGCAGAGTGTAGCTTCTTTCTAATTGTATATCAGAGATAGAGCCCGGAAGTGGCTCAGGTAGTTTTTAGTGCCATGTAGCATGCAATATTTTTTCACGATGTGTGGAATGGTTCCTCAGTATAAAGCTGTATTAGTTTTAAACTGTAATTGTGTATATAAATGTCTATCCCTATTGTTACTATCTGCTGCTTCATGCATTGGAATGGGCCAGAATCAATTGTAAATCTAACATTAGTAGTGGACATGCTGTCGAAGTGCAGCTAGGATTTAATTGTAAGGGATGAGATATTTATTCCCGTCACCTTTTACAGAGTGCAGTCTTGCTGCTGTAAGGATTCACTCCTGCTGCTGGCTGTGTCAGCAGATCGGCAGCAGGAGATATAAACAGCTAATGCAAGTCACCTGCTGTTTCCTGCCTATTGGAGAAAAAAATCATTTAATATTTCCCAGTGCATGAACTGGAGCATGGGAACCCCGCAGGCCTTGCTACATTCAGCTTGGATTATTCTGATCGATCGGTTTGCTGTCTCCACAGGGGTGGAACTATAAGTGAGCTTTCTTTTGTGCTGTGTCTCAGTGGGTAGGACTGTCTAGATCACAATGCTGTGGGTTCAAATCCTGCTGCAGAGACAAGAGTGTAAAATCTAGGAAGATACTCCAATGCAGTGCTGAAGGAGCGCTGCACTGTCAGAGGGGCCATCTTTTAGATGAGATATCAAATGTGGACCCTGTGTCCTCACAGGGACTTCTGTCTGGTGCCTTCACTGAACTTTACCCAACATCTCAAAGCAGATTGGTCATTGTCACACTGCTGTTTGTGGAATCTTGCTGTGTGCTGAATGATTGCTTCATTTCCCCACATAACAACAATGATTACACTTCAGAAGTATTTGATTGGCTGTAAAGCATCTGAGGATGGCCTGATGTTGCAAAATGTGCTATACAGACACAAGTCTTTCTTTTAATCTAATGGAGCATAAATATCATTACAGCTGTTCCAGTTTAACCCGTCCATCAGTGCAGATGTGCCAAAGTTTCTCTTCAATGTGATGAACGTGTACAACTAACAGAAATTAATCCTCTGGCCAATCAGGTAATGCAGAAGTTTGATTGGTGCTGGTACAATTGTGAAGCTGTGATTACGAACATGTGGGAAGTCATATATGACACACATATGGGACAGGAGAAGATTAACATGGTACTCATGATGTGGAGATGCTGGCGTTGGACTGGGGTAAACACAGTCAGAAAACTCACAACACCAGATTAAAGTCCAACAGGTTTATTTGATATCATAAGCTTTCGGAGCGCTGTCCCTTCGTCAGGTGAGTGGGAGTTCTATTCACAAACAGGGAATTAAAGGCATACACTCAATTTACAGAATTATTATTGGAATGCGAGTCTTTACAGGTAATCAAGTCTTAAAGGTACAGACAATGTGAGTGGAGCGAGCGTTAAGCACAGGTTAAAGAGATGTGTATTATCTCCAGGCAGAACTGTTAATGAGATTTTGCAAGCCCAGGCAAGTCATTACGGGGGTTACAGATAGTGTGACATGAACCCAAAATCCCGGTTGAGGCCGTCCTCATGTGTGTGGAACTTGGCTGTCAGTCTCTGCTCAGTGACGCTGTGTTGTTGTGTGTCGTGAAGGCCGCCTGGGAGAATGCTTAGCCGAAGATCAGAGGCTGAATGCTCATGACCGCTGAAGTGTTCCCCAACAGAGATTGTCCTGGTGATTGTCAAGCGGTGTTCATTGTTGTAGTTTATGCATGACCTCGGGACATCCTTTCCTGCAGTGTACCAGCTGGACAATGTTGGCCAAATTGCAAGAGTATGTACCGTGTACCTGATGGATGGTGTTCTCACGTGAGATGATGGCATCGGTGTTGATGATCCAGCATGTCTTGCAGAGGTTGCTGTAGCAGGGTTGTGTGATGTCGTGGTCACTGTTCTCCTGAAGGCTGGGTAGTTTGCTGTAGACTATGGTGTGTTTGATGTTGTATGGTTGTTTGAAGGCAAGAAGTGGAGGTGTGGGGATGGCCTTAGCGAGATGTTTGTCTTTATCAATGACATGTTGAAGACTCCAGGGAAGACGTCGTAGCTTCTCTGCACTAGGGAAGTACTGGATGGCAAAGGGTACTCTGTCCGCCGTGTCCCGTGTTTGTCTCCTGAGGAGATCAGTGCGGTTTTTCGCTGTGGCATGTTGGAACTGTCGATCGATGAGTCAAGCGCCAAATCCTGTTCTTATGAGGGCATCTTTCAGCATCTGGAGGTGTCTGTTATGATCCTTCTCATCTGAGCAGATCCTTTGTATACAAAGGGCTTGTCTGTAGGGGATGGTGTCTTTAACGTGTTTAGGGTAACCATGACCACACCACCCTGCCTCAGCAACCTTTGCAAGACATGCTGGAGCACTGACCCAGATGGACATCAATCACGTGAGAACATCATCCAGCAGGTACACAGTACATACTCTTGCAACTCGGCCAACATTGTCTACCTGATATGCTGCAGGAAAGGACGTCCTGAGGTATGGTACATTGTGGGGACTATACAGACACTACAACAGCGGATGAATGAACACCGCTCGACAATCACCAGGCCAGAGTGTTCTCTTCCTGTTGGGGAACACTTCAGCAGTCACGAGCATTCAACCTCTCATCTTCGAGTAAGCGTTCTCCAATGCAGCCTTCAGGACACACAACAGCGCAGAGTCGCTGAGCAGAAACTAATAGTCCAGTTCTGTACACATGAAGACGGCCTCAACTGGGATCTTGGGTTCATGTAGCATTATCTGTAACCCCCGTAACGACTTGCCTGTGCTTGCAAAATCTCACTAACAGTCCTGTCTGGAAACATCTCTTTAACCTGTGCTTAACACTCTCTTCACTCACATTGTCTGTATTTTTAAGACTTGATGACTTGTAAAGATTCATACTCCAACTAATGTTTTGTAAATTGAGTTTGTGTCTTTATATGCCTTGTTTGTGAATAGAACTCCCACTCACCTGATGAAGGGGCAGTGTCCAAAAGCTAGTGGCTTTTGCTGTCAAATAAACGCCAGGACTTTAACCTGGTGTTGTGAGTCTTTTTACTGGATTAACATGGTACAGATATGCAGTAGGAGAGGAAGCCTGTCTGGATTAACATTGCCAGACTTACATTCTGAGAATATTCTGTCTACCAACCTCATACGGAGACAGTCCATGTACACAAGGCTGGAACTAACAAGTGACTGAATGATGACAGAGTGTAAGAATATTTGATATTTTGTGAAGCAAATTGCCCTGAAACTGAGGTTAATCTGTAGGTGCAACTTGGAGCAAGACAGTTTGGCTTTCTTTACTAATTATTATTCTTTACTAGACCGGTTGTCATTTTAAACCTTAGCCGAATAAACGCACCATCAGGGCATTCTGCCAAACAGTTTGCAAAGGTCAGTCTGGTGGGTTTACCATCATTACTCTTTAATTAACACTGTCTGTACATCAAAAAGTGCTCTACAGCAAAGGCAACATGGGACTCCGCATATTATTCCACCTCCTGCTGATAGAAGGAGGAAAGGGGAGATTGAAATTTCTCAGTTATCAGTTACATCGCATCCACAGTCATACATCAAGCGAAGTATTTGAACCTGTGTGTAATTTGGTAATTTAACATTCTGTCGTTAAAATGTTAAAATTGGATGCAGCTGACCTCTTCATGTGGCAAAATTCACACAGAGTATTTTCTAACTCAGTGTAGTCAGGTTTAATTCAAAAATTGTTCAAAGAGGGAAGGAGGCAAAATGTAGGAACCAACAGGCCAGTTAGTTTTATGTCAGTTATTGGAAATTATTAGAATCGATAGTGGAGAGATTATTAAGGAGAGAATAGCAGTGCATTTGAAAAATTATAATCTGATTAAGCAGAGTCAGTGTGGCTTCATGAAGGTAAAATTATGTCTGACAAATTTATTATACTGATACTTTATTACACTCTATTATACTCTGCTGATATCCCCTCAAAGTTCTTTAAGGAGATATCAGTTGGGTAGATAGAGGAGAACCAGTAGTTGTTGTATATTTGGATTTTTAAAAGGTATTGCAAAAGATGCCACACAAAAGGCTCAAGAAAGGAGCTCATAGTATTAGAGGTAATATTCTGGTATGGATAGAGGATTGGCTAACTAACCAAAAGCAGCAAATAGCGATAAGAAGATTGGACAGCAGTAACCAGGCAAGTGCCACAAGGATCAGTACTGGAATCACAGCTCTTCACTTTATATTAATGACTTGGAGGAAGGAACAGCGTGTACTGTGGCCAAATTTGTGGATGATACAAAAAGAAGGCAGGTTATAAGGAGGATATAAATAGTTTACAGGGAAATATTAACAGGATAAACGAGTGGGCAGAAGAGTGGCAAATAGAATTAAACGTGGGAAAATGTGAGATTGTTTATTTTGGAAGAAAAAAGTGAAAAAGTGGATTATTATTTGAATGCAGAGATTTGGATTTGAGGGACAATTTCTTCTTTCAAAGAATCTTTGGATTTTTTAGCTCAGGAAACTGTGGACACTGAGAATGAACATTTTCAGGGCTGAGATCAACACGTTTTTAGGTTGCAGTGGTGCAGTAATCGCGAGACCCAGGACAAATTCAAGGGACCTTTGTTCAAATCTTGCCATGGCAGATTGTGAAATTTGAAATCAGTAAAAATCTGGAATTAAAAGTCTAGTGATGACCATTGTCAATTGTCATAAAAACCTACCAGTTCACTTATGTCCTTGAGGGAGGGAAATCTGCCATCCTTACCTAGTCTGGTCTACAATCTCTCGATCCACAGCAATGTGGCTGATTCTCAAAGGCCCTCTGAAATGGAGGGTAGTGGGAATGGATATTAAATGCTGGCCCAGCCAGCGACACTCATGTTCTGTGGAATGAATAAATAAAATCAGTTGAAATGTTTTGATCATTATATAAATAAGCTGCAGTGATTGGTGTCGTTATGTAGTTCACTATTGAAGGAAAATAAAACCTATGTGGGAGAAGAATGAGGAAAAATCTCCCCGAAGCATTTTTATTTTAAGATATTTGTATGGGAGAAAATTCTTCTTGGAAATAATTTCACAAAAAGTCTGAATGCAAATTCAGAATTTATGAGAGTTAAAATTATCAAAGGGATAAAATTCAGTCTTATTTTTCCTACTGAATAAAACTGCAAACCTTGTTAAATACATTTTTTCTTTGTCTTGTCTGTTGCTCTTTGCCCACTTGTTTTGTCCCTCCCTGTGTGGTTGCTCATCTTTGCAGAAGCATCAGGTTTCTCACACAATTTGCTGCTATTTCTGTGAGGACCTGTCAGTTAATGCTGCTGTGATCGCATTCCAAACATTATTCTGTAAATTGAGTTTGTGTCATTTATGCCCTGTTTGTGAACAGAATTCCCACTTACCCGATGAAGGGGCAGTGCTCCGAAAGCTAGTGGCTTGTGTTACCAAACAAACCTTTTGGACGTTAACCTGTGAAACTTCTGACTATACTGTCCATGACAGTTTTGTGATGCTCCATCAACCCTTAATCATATAAAACCTCACTACTCACCTGATGAAAGAACAATGCTCCAAAAGCCCAATCAAATAAATCTGTTGGACTTTAACCTGGTGTTGTGAGACTATTTTCTGGCCTAACCCAATCCAGTGCCAACAACTGCTGCCTGGTGCTTTGGTCTGCCTTGTTGTCTAACAAGGGGCATACACGTGATGGGTCGTGAGAGGGCTGCTCTTGGATTTTTTTTCGAGAGTATCCTAGTGCTTCATGTCATTAGTGTACGCTTGACCCGGACCTTTTGATGGGCAACACGACAGTTCAGTGACTATTGCTGTACTGTGCAGATACATGGATTTGGGTCTGTGTCTGTGGGAGTTTGCGCATTCTCCCCGTGCTTGCGTGGGTTTTCTCCGGGTGGTCCCGTCTCCTCCCACATCCCAAAAATGTGCTTTTAGGCTGATTGGCGGAACAAATTCTCCCTAAATTGTCTCAAATTTGGTTTCAATCCATAGATCTATAAACATAGACAGAGATCAGGGATAGAAGTGGGAACATCGTGGTGGTGACGTGGGCTCGTTGGGCCGAAGGGCCTGTTTCTTGTGCTGTTTTATTCTTTTTTTTTGTTTTTAACTCCACATCATGACTCTCTTCCTGTGATAGGCTAATCAGGACTCAGCCATTTTTCTTATCCTTAGAATCAACATTAATTCCCTGTCCCTCAGTGGATTGAATTGTCTCCTTTCACAAATCTGTTCATAGATTTTCTCCAAGCTTCCTCTTTATTCTTCTAAAGCTTCACATCCTCCCCTACTCCTCTAATCCTCTACCTTTGTTACTAATTGCATCCACTCCACTCCTTCAGAACTCCTCTCGTGCAGCATGCAAGAAATGGCTGCATCTCTTTAAAATAATCATAAAATCAAATATATCACAAGAGTTAGAGGGTTGTGTTGCCGTGTGAGTATGCCAGCTGCATAAAGAAACAGTGGGACACTGCAGAAAGCAGTGGTTAGAATTTCTGTCTGTGTTGCAGCTTGCAACAAAAGTCGCATGCTCATGCCATTTTACTGAAGTAGTCTAAAAATACAGGGCGATTCGTAGTTCCCTGAATCTGATTTCAAATAATGGTTGGAAAGAGGAAATTGCCTTTTAATGTAGATCATTGCTACCTGAATAATTATCATTAAGAAGCTTGGCCAACCTTTGCAGATTGACATATGTTACTGCATTTGTATCTTGCTCACATTCTGCCCTGCGGGCTATTTTCTTTTCGATGTTCAATGCAGCAAAGCCTCATTTTTGTACTGAAAATGCAGGTAGCCTATATATAGACCTACACTCACGTACAGCGTCTGTGACTGAAGTGAGAAATTACCACTAGCACAATAGTAAATTGTTCTCCTGGTAACAGTAGAACACTGAATTGTGCACATGATTCATTCTTTCACTTGGTATCAAATTATTTTAATTGGAGTACAATGACCTTCATTTTGCTTTTATTGGTTTGTGGACTTTGAATTAGGTACAGGAATCAGAATGATTTTGAAAATGTGTGAAATATTTTGGCAGGTCACTATGTATCTAAAAACTCATGATGTTTTGAATCTATTGTGAGATTATATCAATCCCAGAATGATCATTGTCTGTGGATATTTAAAAGTTTTCTTTGAAGCGCAGTTTAGACACAGATGGTTTCTCCTTTGATTACATTTTCCCGCTATGCTTATTCCTAAAATTATGTAGTTTTCCTTCATGCTGTTCAGAGATAATCATATTAGCTGCTTTTCACTACTCATGATGGAATAAAACTGTCTGAAAACATTTCCAGAAACCACGAACCTGATCATGAAACTGCAGCTATTTTGATGGGACTGAGGTTTCATGTATATCGCTGGTCACAGTGTCACTCACTATTCTGTACGTAGCCACAATGTTTATTTCCCCCACAACAATCAAGATAAATGACCTTTCTGTTTGATTAGTGCTAAAATAATTGGAAACCTTTTACTGCAGTCAGCTCCTGGAAATTCCAGCACTAATTGAAATGGGTGGCTAGATGTTGACAGGTGGGTAGAGACTGGCAGAGTGGTTCCATTGTGTTGAGGATTTGAAGGCTGGTGCAGTCTGGGGAAAAGTTAGCGTGAGGAGGAGGATAGTGGATTTACAGGAGGGCTGGATACTGAGTACATCAATGGACCAGGTGACTTTATGTAGTCCTGGCTATCTGTTACTCCCATAACAATTAATAGACACTTAATTTGAGGCTCTTCCTTGGCTGGACTACAACTAAGATTGGTGCGGCTGTGCCCAATTCTGCCCTTAAATGGCAATTAAAGATTTACATATTTACAGAGCCTACAAGCAAAGATAAAAGTTAGCCATCCTGTAATCGCCCCTCTGAAAGTGATGGCTGCAGGAAACCTGATATAAACATGTGGATGAAGAGTTTCCCAATCTGTTTCCACTCGACAGATTCAGTTGTAGTCTCGACGTACTCAGAGTTGCAGTAATAAAATAAATGGTATATGCTGATCTAAAAAGTTAGAGGGAGAATGTACAATGTGTTTGTTTAGTTCTGATCACCAAGATGCAAGAGAGATATTTAGAGGCAGTTCAAAGTAGAACGGACACTAATTCCCAATGTCAAAAGAACTGAATTATTGAACAGATTGGAGAAATCAAGGTTTTGTAGTCATGAAAGGAGCCACTTGCTGAGAGATCTTCCAGGGTGTGAAAGCTAATGATAAATCCAGCAATCTATTTCAAATTAAACCATCACAGTAAGGCCAAGTTCAAGTACACAAAAGACAAATTAAAATTCATTAGGAAATTCTTTACTCTGTGTGATCAATATGTGGATTGGATGGCTGGGGACACGGTGGTGTTATGGTTGGTGTAATGAAACCAGATGAAATTTAGCTTGGATAAATGTAATATCCTACATACAGGAATAAAAAATAGTCAACCCTAAAATAAACAGCCCAAATAATGCCAGGGAACAACTTACAAAACCAATATGACGTTGAGTTACACTGCCAGAACAGAATAGTGTTAGAGTCCTGGACCTGAACCCCAAGGCACGTTATGCAGACTAGACCATAACAATCTTTTTATTTTAGCACAAATGTGATAAAAAGGTACTTGTCTCCAGAATTAATTCCACTGACCAATTACGGATCTTTTATCAAAACAAGCCTTATTCATAACATGGGTTTATGAAGAACTCTAACAAAATGAAATAGTTTAACTCTTAACCATTGAATCATTTTTAAACATGAAAAGAAATTATTCTTAATTTCTAACTTATCACTATTTCAAGTCCAAGTAAGCAACAGTCTTCCCATAAACTTTAACTCTACTTTAAATACAGTTGGCTAGCTTGTTTTACATTGTGGTAACAATCGTGAAGGTTCCAGAGACACTTTTCAACAGAGAGAGCAGCTTTTATTTTTAAATAGCCCGTTCCAGTACTGAACACAGAACAAAAAACTGTTCTTTTGCTACAAACCCAGCTCTTCTCACTTCTGGTATCATGTGACTATATGACCTTGGATACCTAACTTCCATGACTTTAACCAAAAGAAAATCCCAGGGATCCTCTCTAGTTACAAAAATACAAAGCAATTTGCTATATTTTAAGTAAACAGCAGAGGGTTAAAATGAGTAATTATTCTGCTTTCCAGCATCTGCTGAATTCCCTCCAAACATACTGACTGCTTTGAGAACAAAATCACTGAACTTCAAATACCCTTCAGAAGTAGAAAATACATCAACAGCTCAATGTCACCACAATATAGAGATAGGGATTAAACTTCTTAGTGCTTGGCTCAGATGAACAGGAACCCTCCACCAATCACCATCTCCAAAGTCATAAACATTCCAGTGCTGAAGTGCTGAAGGCAATGTAGAAAAGGATTCTGAGACTGGTGTTGAGGGTCTGGATCTGCAGAGCTGCAGAAACTTGGACATTTTAGCCACTTCAGGAAGTTTAAAGCCTGGAATAATTTAAGAAATAACTGACTTCTCTATGGGTTTGGGGCAGTTAGATTTCATTCAATTTTTAATTAGGATTTCAGTCTTTCTAGTTAGCTGAGGTATGATAGTTTGAATAGTGTTCAAAGAATCCCTAAGGTGCAGAAGGAGGTCACTTGGCCCATTGAGTCTGACCAACCATAATCCCATTGAGACTCTATTCCAGTAACCCTGCATATTTACCCTGCTAGTCTTCCCGACACTGAGGGACAATTTTAACATGGCCAATCCACCTAACCTGCACATCTTTGGACTGTAAGAGGAAACTGGAGCATCCGGAGGAAACGCATGTGGACACAGGAAGAATGTGCAAACTCCACACAGACAGTTGACCAAGGCTGGAATTGAACCCAGGTCCCTGGCGCTGTGAGACAGCAGTGCTAACCACTGTGCCACCATATTGTACTCCTTGTCTATGCCTACACTGTAATGAAGACTAAAAACTGTCACAGAATTAAAGATATGAAATCTGAAAAAAAATTAATATGATAACATTAACCCCACATAACAAAAACCAGCACTTAGAAAATACAAAAATATGAATACTTTAATTTAATTTTACTCTTCTTTTCCTCGCTATATGTTCTCTTTGATTTCTATTTTCACCATTTTAATATTCATTAACCTAATCAATTATATTTTTGTTTTTAGGAAATAACCCATTTCTCTTGGCATTCACTGCTGGTTTTTGAGATGCTGCAAATTCAATCAGGTTTTGCTTAAAATTAATGCCAACCGTTTGTGTTTTGGCTGTTTGAAAGTCAAGTTAAAGAATTAAACAGCACTAACTAATCATTTGAATCTTATAAAAGCAGATCCCTGCGTTAAGTACTGCTATAAGCAACTTTCAGTGCAACCACATTTGGACAGATTATCTCAACTGAAGTATATCAAGAGTTAAAAAATTAAAATAAGTTTAGGGAGAAAGAATGCATCAAACCTCTGGAACTTAGCAAGATAATAAAAACAACAGACAGGAATGGGGCGGCACAGTGACATGGTGGTTAGCACTGTTGCCTCACAGCACCAGTATAATATATATAGGAGGAAAATGTAGCTGGGCTAATTAGTAAGTTCACAGATGACACAAAAATTGGTGGAGTTTTAGATAATGAAGAGGATTGTCAGAGGATATAGCACGATATAGACCAGTTGGAGACTTGGGTAGAGAAATGGCAGGTGGAATTTAATCTGAACAGATGTGAGATAATGCATTTGGGAAGGTCTGGTGCATGTAGGAATTATACAGTAAATGGCAGAACCCTTAGGTGACAGGCAAAGGGATCTGGGTGTACATGTCCACCGATTACTGAAAGTGGCAATGCAGATGGATAAGTTAGTCAAGAAGGCATACAAAATATTTGCCTTCATCACTTGGGACATTGAATTTAAAAACTGGCAGGATATGCTGAAGCTGTACAGAGCCTGAGTTAGGCCTCATTTAAAATATTGTGTACAAATCTGGTTGCCATGGTACCAGAAGGATGTGAAAATTTTGGAAAGGGTACAGAAGAAATTTACCAGGATGTTGCCTGGTCTGGAGGATATTAGCTGTGATGAGAGGTTGGATGTGCAGAACGACGGAGCTTGGGAGGTGATCTGATAGAGGTTTACAAGATTACGACTGGCACAGACAGAGTTTTGATAGTCAGATGCTCTTTCCTAGGGTAGAAAAATCAAATACTAGGGAAATTGGTTTAAGGTGCGTGGGGAAAAGTTTAGAGAAGATGTGCGAAGCAAGTTTTTTACACAGAGGGTGGTGAATGTCTGAAACTCGCTGTTGGGGAAGGGGGTGGGAGCAGTACGATAGCCACATTTAAGGGACATCTCAACAGATACATGAATAGGATGGGAACAGAAGGATACAGATTCCGTAAGTGCATCCAGTTTCAGTTTAGACAGGCATCATGATTGGTGCAGGCTTGGAGGGCCAAAGGACCTGTTCCTGTGCTGTACTGTTCTTTGTTGTTCTTTGCTGGACGTGGGTTCAATTCTGGCCTTGGATGGCTGACTATGTGGAGTTTGCATGTTCGCCTCGGGTGGGATTTTCCGATCTCACCCCAGCAACATTTCCGTTGTCTGCCCCTCGTCCGCTCCAATTCCGTGACAGGTGGGGCAGTAAAATTCCAGTGCATGTGTCTATGTAGCTTTCCTCTGAGTATCCTGGTTTTCTCCCACAGAGGGGAATTAGTAGGGTAAGTACATGGGAATACATGGATAGGGTTGGGGTAGGATGCTTTGTTGGAGTGTCAGTGCAGGCTCAATGGGCCGAATGGCTTCTTTCTGCACTATAGTGATTCTGTGGAACTGAATTGACCTCAATCAGCACAAATAATCACTGAATCTTTAAAATTTCTTGGATCTTCGATTGGACCAAACTCTTCCATAAGATGTGCTGAAATTTAGAATTAATTGGTGTTGGTGTTAAACTCTCTGATAGGCAGATGTTGAAGAGTGAAAGCAGAGCCAATCTTTATTCAGTTTAGATCTATTCACAGGGTGAAATGTATACGTCTAAATTCAACTCCCACCTCAGTGACAGTCAGCACCTCTTTATAGTATTTTGGATAGAATGATAAACTAAATAAATTAATTAATTAACAGTCTCTTAAATGGGAAAAAAATGGACTAAACACCCTGACCTCCTTGAGACATGGAATCGACAGGTCGAGCTTGATGCATTACACTAAGAAGGCATGCAGTATCAGTATCTCCTCAAATAACAGCCCAATCAGTGTTCTCCACCTGCTTAAAGTTAACCACAATACAATAAACAGTGGGATAGAAGATCACCAATGACATTGAATGGTAGAGCAGGCTTAAAGTGCCAAAATGCCTACTTCTGCCTTTATTTCTAAATGTTATGTTCATCTGAGAATGGATTACTTTTGAATTTGAGTCCTGGGTATGTGCAGCTATCAGCAACAGTGCATTACTCCACAGACAATTAATAAATATAGCAGCAACGCAAAAGGGAAATGAGAAGCATGACCACAAAATGATTGAAATATAAGCGGAAGGGGAGAGAGTGTGCTGAAATCAAGCAGTACAGTTAGTGGGAACAATAATGCAAGGAATCCAAAGATACGTGTGTAAATGGGAGCTGGAAAATTGTAACTGTTGCTTAAATGGTGCAAAGGAGATTTCTTAAATTAAACGTGCACATAAAGGTGTTTGCTTCAAATGTTTGCTCTCAATACCAATGCTTTACCATGAGAAATACTGCTACTCATTATTATTCTCAAGACTGAAATGCAGCATGTAGATTTTAAACTGTTGAGGTAATACAGTGTACTGGATGGTATTGACCTTTGATACTGAACTGGGCAGTACAATGACACGGTCTCTGTGATGTGAGCAAATGACTGTTGCTGTTTTTGGCCTCAATTGCTGTTAACTAAAGGAAAGTGAAACTCTGTACTTACCCTGACGTGAAACAGAATTCCACTGATTGGTCCCCAACCGTCAGTATAATTTTCAAAGATTAAAACTCAACGGCAGCTCTTTCTGATATTGGAAAGTGAAAATCTGTGCAACAGGCTGCCTAAGATTTGTCTGTGCCTAAACATTAAAATGAATTTGCTGCTTCTCTGTCACACTTACAGGAACTGCATCTGTGAAGCCACCTCTTCCAAACTCTGCCCCAGGCAGCTCTTGGACATTTAATGCATCTAGGAGTGGCTCAGTGGCACAGTGGTTAGCACTGCTGCCTCACAGCTTAAGAGACTGGGTCTGATTCCTGGCATGGGTGACTGTGTGGAGTTTGCACATTCTCTTTGTGTCTGCGCGTATTTCCTCTGGGTGCTCTGGTTTCCTCCCACAGTCCAAAGATGTGTGGGTTAGGTTCATTGTTAAATTGCCCCTTACTGTCTCGGAATGTGTAGGTTTAAATGGCATAAATATGTGGGGATAGGGCCAAGGTGGGATTGTTGTTGGTGCAGACGCAATGGGCTGAATGGCCTCCTTCTGCATTGTAGAGATTCTGTGATGCTCTGCTGCTACAATGTGGAGTGGTGAGAAAGACCACAGTTCAAGACCCAAGGGACAATGAGATCACGATGAGATCACTCCCCAAATTAATTCCAAAGTTTGCAGCAACATTCCAACACTTCAAAATCCAGTTTTGCTAAGAGAGAGCGAGAAGCAGGAACGAACTGATTGCAATTCTCAACTTTTAATACGTTAACACTTTGCATTGAGCTGAAACTTCATGGATTGTTGGCAAATATAAAGTGCCTTTTAATTATGGATTAGAATAACAAAAAAAAATAGAATGGTTTCAGTGTAAAAGGAGGGCATTCTGTAATTCCAGAGTAGGTGCCTCTCTGAAAGAACAATTTATTTAGTCTTGCTTCTCCAACTTTTTCTTGTACCCAGGGAATATTTATTCTCTCAGGTGCTCAAGAAGTTTTGGAAAAGCACAATCGACTGTCTCCTCCACACTCTCAGACAGTACATTCCAGATCCTAACCACTCGCTGTGTGAATCTGTCTCCACCACACTCTCAGACAGTACATTCCAGATCCTAACCACTCACTGTGTGAATCTGTCTCCACCACACTCGCAGACAGTACATTCCAGATCCTAACCACTCACTGTGTGAATCTGTCTCCACCACACTCTCAGACAGTACATTCCAGATCCTAACCACTAGCTGTGTGAATCTGTCTCCACCACACTCTCAGACAGTACATTCCAGATCCTAACCACTCGCTGTGTGAATCTGTCTCCACCACACTCTCAGACAGTGCATTCCAGATTCTAACCACTCGCTGTGTGAATCTGTCTCCACCACACTTTCAGACAATACATTCCAGATCCTAACCACTCGCTGTATGAATCTGTCTCCACCACACTTTCAGACAGTACATTCCAGATCCTAACCACTCGCTGTGTGAATCTGTCTCCACCACACTCTCAGACAGTCCATTCCAGATTCTAGCCACTTGCTGTGTGAACCTGTCTCCACCACACTCACAGACAGTCCATTCCAGGTCCTAATCAGTCGCTGTGTGATAACATTTTACCTGATGTTTCCATTGGCTTTTATAGCCAATCACTTTAATTCAGTGTCCTCTGATCTTCAACCCTTCTGCCAATGAGAGCAATTTCTTTCTCGCTGCTCAGTCCAGATCCCTTATGATTTTGAGTCCCTTTCAAATCTTCTCTCAAGCTTCTTCTCTCCAAGGAAAACAAGCCCAGCTTCTCCACACAACTGACTTCAATCTGATTTGATTTATCATTGCCACATGTATCGGGATACATTGAAAAGTATTGTTTCTTGCACACTATACGGACAAAACATACTGTTCATAGAGTAAGTAGGGGAAAAGGAAAGGAGAGAGTGCAGAATATACTGTTATAGTCATAGCTAGGCTGCAGTGAAAGATCAACTTAATGTGAGGTATGTCCATTCAACAGTCTGATAGCAGCAGAGAAGAAGCTGTTCTTGAGTGAGTTGGTACATGCCCTCACACCTTTGTATCTTGTCTCTCATCTCTAGAAATAATTTCAATATATTTAGTCAAGAATAAAAGTAATGCTCAAAACCAATTAAATACAAGGTCAGGGTCATTGATTGCTCTTAACATTGCATTTTATAAAACTATGTCCTCTTCTTCTTCCATCCACCCTACAGACAGCAGTCAGAAGGTGAGTCATTGTGGGTTGCTGTGTTGGACCTTCTTTATTCTGTGAATAGAGAGACACTGCAGTTCTGAGAACAGCTCGTATGCTTATCTGATAGCTTAGGGCTTGGAATGTGTTATAGATGAACTTGCAGCTGACAGAGAGAAAAAAAAAACAAGTTCTAAATATTAAGAGTGAGATTAATGAGATATTTCCGGTGTCACTTTCTCATTGACACTGTTCATTTCAAAATGTTAAATTTGATAAAAAGATTAATCCTAAAAAAAGCGAGATCATGTCAGTGAAATGTCACCTCCCTTCTCCCATACGGTAACTAAGCTGAAGTCACTCGTGCTTCACTGTCTCCACTGGCTGTGCTTGTCTTCTTTATT
The DNA here is from genome assembly GCA_024679065.1 of Sphyrna mokarran. Lineage (NCBI taxonomy): Eukaryota > Metazoa > Chordata > Chondrichthyes > Carcharhiniformes > Carcharhinidae > Sphyrna > Sphyrna mokarran. Next base: position 3,706,739 of record JAGIQG010000024.1, read on the forward strand.
GCTTTTTGTGAAAGTGGGAGCAGACAATGAAGTGAGTATTTGGGATCAAAGGAACCCGAGGGGAAAGTTCTCGAACAACATTCAAAAAGGACAGGTGGAATCACCAGCGGGGTGGGGGATAAAATAAATAAAACAAGAAGACATCAGGGAAGAGCTCAGGGGGCCTGTGCACTGTGGCGAGACTGTGGAATTGTCAGCTTGTATTAAATCAAATATCCAGTGCATTTGCCAAATGGCCAATGACCAACAATAATTTCACCCTGATGGAAGTATCATTGTTTTTACAAATGCACTTAGTAATTTACCCTCAACTGAACACAAGGAATAGATTACAGAGAATGTCAACAAATTGCATGACAACTGGGTGAGGCGTAATGCAAAGAGAAATGGAACCTGCATTGGAAGATTTATGATCCTCACCTGTCCTCGAGAAGGCTCGAAGCAGCCCACTCAAACATTGATCAAAATTTTTTTTGAACAATGTTTCTTTCAAAATGCAAAATATCACAGCGTGGACAACAAGTTGCAGCCCGTCATGGCAGCGAGTGAAGAAACCACAAACACACTATCAATTATGTGAGTAGGATGCATTACAGCGAAAGCTGTAGATTTTAGAGCCCGGTTTAGAACATCAGGCGTTATTTTTACATGAAGCAAAGCCAAGTCCTAAAATACACCAGGTTGTGGTGAGATGCATTTGCAGCAGTGAAACTTCAGCCTAACTTGCAGCTCCTGAGTTTGAAGGGAATTGACTGATTTCAGGTCAGTACTGGGCTCTGCACAATACATTTATTAGACATTTGATTCATATTGTGATGAGCTGGATTTATCTTTTAATCATCAGGAAAATTCCATATGTGATCAGTAACTTAACTGTACGCAGTGTTCCGAATCTGCTTCTTTAGCAAAAGTTTGCTGCGACCTGACGAAAAAATCATTGTGAATGTTTTTTTTGTTCAGAAAATACGTTGGGTAACTTGTGGATAAACATATTACTGTGTAACCAAGTAATTTTACACAAGCATGTTCACATTTTAGCATTATAATTCCCAGATTTACATTGGAGGTCAATAAAATGTTAGATAAAATATTATTTGAATATAGGTTATAAATATATACCGCAAGATAGATATCTTCTTAGGTGCTACTTTAACGACCTTGAAGTACACCTGAAGTCAGCATGATGGAAAACATCTGTTATTCCTATCCGAAGCAATATCACTCAAAGGCAGTTAACCTGATTTTTGTAGAATTTCTTAGAATTCTTACAGTGCAAAAGGAAGCAATTCAGCCCATTGAGTCTGCACCGACTCTCTCTGACTGTACCTTCCCCAGGCCCTTTCCCCCACCCCAGCCACACATTCACCATGACTAATCCATCTAACTTACACATCTTGGGCCACGAAGGGGCAATTTACCACGGCCAATCCACCTAACCTGTACATCTATGGAGTTGGGAGGAAATCGGAGCACCCAGAGGCAACCCATGCAGACACAGAGAGGACGTGCAAGCTCCACACACAGAATCATCCAGGGCTGGAGTGGAAGCCAGATCCTTGGAGCTGTGAGGCAGCAGTGCTAGCCGCTGTGCCAGCGTGCTGCCAGAACCTTCCTTAAAAGTTGCTGGTGAATTGCCTTTCTTGAACTGCTGCAGCCCCTGTGGTATAGGTACTCACCCTGAGTCCCCACAGGCTTTTGGGATGTAATAAAAGGTAAAAACCATATCTAACAGTCTCATGGTGAGCATGTATTCAATCTTTCCCAATTCAGTATGCGCATCTGACATTTCCGTCCAATTAGGAATCTATGTTCAACTTTGAAGATACAAAGTTCAAATAAAACTGGATAAATATATTTGGAAAATAAAACATTCAGAGGCCATTTTGTTCAGAACACAGAACTATTTTCTACATGAATTAATTGACATTGAGTTATTACTATTAATTGGACTAATACAGGAGTTATCACAGATCCAAGGAGTAGAATTAACATAATTACGCAGTTGTTACGAATTAGCGTAATTATGTGGCTTGGCAACACAGTGGTTAGCACTGCTGCCTCATAACGCCGGGGCCTGGGTTCAATTCCTGGCTTGAGTCACTGTCTGTGCAGAGTCTGCACGTTCTTCCTGTGTCCACATGGGTTTCCTTCAGGTGATCCGGTTTCCTCCCACTTTCTAAAAGATGAGCTGGTTAGGGCATTGGCCATGCTAAATTCTCCCTCAGCATACCCAAACTGGCACTGGAGTGTGGCAACTAGAGGATTTTCACCGTAACTTTATTGCAGTATTGATTTGATTTATTTATTATTGTCACATGTATTAACATACAGTGAAAAGTATTGTTTTTTGCGTGCTACAAAGATAAAACATACTGTTCGTAGAGAAGGAAAAGAGAGAGTGCAGAAAAGAGAGAGTACAGAATGTGGCGTTACAATCATACCTAGAGAAAGATCAACTTAATGCAAGATAAGTCCATTCAAAAGCCTGACAGCACCAAAGAAAAAACTGTCCTTGAGTCAGTTGGTACATGACCTCAAACGTTTGTATCATTTTCCTGATGGAGGAAGATGGAAGAGAGAATGTCCGGGGTACATGGGGTCCTTAATTCTGCTGGCTGTTTTGCCGAGGCAGCAGGAAGCATAGACAGAGTCAGTGGATGGGAGGCTGGTTTGAGTGATGAATTGGGCTACATTCACGACTTTTTGTAATTCCTTGCAGTCTTGGGCAGAGCAGGAGCCCATACCAAGCTGTGATACAACCAGAAAGAATGCTTTCTATGGGGCATCTGTGAAAGTTGGTAAGAATCATAGCTGATATACAAAATTTCCTTAGTCTTCTGAGAAAGTAGAGGCGTTGGTGGGATTTCTTAACTAATGTGTCGGCATGGGGGGAGGGACCAGGACAGGTTGCTGGTGACCTGGACACCTAAAACTTGAAGTTCTCTACTCTTTCTACTTTGTCCCCATAGATATAGACATGGGCAATGTTCTCCTTTATGCTTCCTGAAGTCGATGACAATCTCCTTCATTTTGTTGATATTGAGGGAGAGATTATTGTTGCTGGAAGTGTTCACCAGATTATCTATCTCATTCCTGTCTCATCATTGCTTGGGATCTGACTCACTACAGTGGTGTTGTCAGCAAACTTGAAAATCAAATTGGAGAGAAATTTGGCCATAGAGTCATAGGTGCATAAGGGGGCAGAGAACACAGCTTTGTGGGGCACTGGTGTTGGGGATGATTGTGGAGGAGGTGTTGTTGCCGATCCTTACTGATTGTGGTCTGTGAGTTAGGAAGTTCAGGATCAGTTACAGAGGGAGGAGCCAAGGCCCAGGCCACAGAGTTTGAAAATGAGTTTCACAGGAATAAGAGTGTTGAAGGCTGAGCTGTAGTCAATAAATAGTAGTTCTAACATAGGTGCCCTTGTTACCTAGGTCTTCCAGGGTTGAGGGCAGGGCCAGGGAAATGTTGTCTGTGTGGACCTGTTGCAGCGGTTGACAAAGTATAGTGGATCCAGGTCATCTGGGAGGCTGGAATTGATTCATGGCATGACTGATTTTGCAAAGTACTTCACAATGATGGATAATGTGTGCCAATGTAATATAAGTGTTAATGTAAGTCTACTTGTGACACTAATAAATAAACTTTAAACTTTAAAGTCACAGTAGGGCAGAACAGACGGGACATGATCCGTTATATAAGGGAAATATATGACTGGCTTTCTCCTGCAGTCTTGTTTTCCTTCTAAGATGAGGAAGAAGCCTTTACATTTCTTTATTAATATGAATACCCAGTTAGTATTTGTTCAGTTCTTATCTCTGATGCACAAATATATGAACAATATGAGGTCAGTTATTAAATTGGGTGAACCAGTTTACATGAACACAAATGGTTATATCATTTGTTAAAATAAGGAAATTGCTTTCATGATAGACAATGGGGTTGTTGCAGGCATTCTTGTGTCCCTGACCCCAAGCAGATTGTGCTGTGGCTGAGATCTTCCTGTGTGTCCAATTGGGACTGGGAGCCAGATCAACTCAACAAGCATCCCCAGCGTAAAGCCAGCCTTCTCTTCCTGCTTTGAATGTGCTGAACAACAGGATTCAACAAAGTAGCAAGTGCAGCTGTTTCCTGGTTACAACTTAACAACGCTTATGTTTCTCAGAATCATTTGGAAGGACTTTTACAGTATAGATCATGATCTCATAATCAGTGATACATCATTTCCCTTCCTCACATCTTCCAAAGCGCTGGAATTCTCAGATCGTTGCATGGGTTGAAAATTGAAGGGAGCATTTTGGTTTTGGTGAATATAAAATGGATAGAACTTTCGCAATGGCCCACGTAAACCTTGGGTTCCAATAACCAGTTGGCAATCTGTCTGGGACAGGCAGAAATGTGCTGGGGTACATACGGAATAACTGTTAGCTGTTTGTTAGGTAAGTAAATGAACTTTTAACTTTCTCGTTGCTGTCATTCAGAGCAGAATTTACAATGAACTGGTTGTATTAATGGAGGCATTAGTTTATAAAACTTAAAAACTGCAGAACAACAGAAAGTTATCCAGGTATTAATTAATTAATATGAATTACTGATTATTTTACTGATTATTGGTCTTGCAATAAAATTCAATTAGACAGTATTATTTTTACCTTATGATTTCAACAAAAGACCTTTCAAAACTACCTGAAATCACTTTTCTAAAGTTACCAAGCTTTCCCTGTTTTCCTGTCCCATTTAAGAATGAAATGAGAGCAGTTATGAACTGCATTGAAGTCTCAGGCAGTTTTCTATACGTGTTTTAAAGCATATCCTGTTGATTTCACTGTTATACAGAATGCATGTTTTTCATGTACTTAGAGTGAAGGGCTACATCTGAATGTTTTACTACCAGTGAGAGGCTGCAGTGCTTAAGAGTCACCATTTATACACCATCTTATCATTACTGCTGCATTATCCTGATAAGATTGTCTATATTTTCATTATTTTTCCTATAAATATTCAATTTCCATAAGGAAATGAGAAGAGATCAAGAGAATTAATTAAATTTTCCATATTTCCTTTTTTTATGTTCCCCTAAATTTAAGATTATCTATTCAATTTTTCTTATTCCAGTAAACGTTTCCTGACTTTTTGTACCTTGTTTTTTTTTCCTCACAGTTCACTTCATTCCCTCAATTCTTTATGTTATTTTAAATGTTCACCAGCTGTTCTGAATGGAATAAACCATCCCCAAAGCGCACACAGAAACCTGTGAGCAAATTTGCCGTTTTGCAAAGGTTCAAAATTGCTGAATAAATTCATGAATTCTCACTCTCATGAGTGGTTGAAAGCAGTGCCATAAGTTCTAATTCAACCAAAATTACTCATTGACTTGCCAGTTCTACTGTTACCTTCACCAAACGGAAAGAAGTTTTTGGCTTGCCGTAAACCATTCATGTGTGTTATGAAATTAGTGGATTTTATTGGCTTAAGACAATTAATTTTGCTGCAACCACTTAGAACTGGTAATAGCCCCGTAAGGACAACCTGTATGATATATGATGCTGATATATCACTCAATCTTAAACAGATGGAAAGGGAAACAATGAAATTGTGGAGCCTTTCTTCCACAAGTAGTAAATTCTACTTAGAGACTTCTTTAAATTTAAATTAGAATAAAGTCTTTTTAGTATTGCTTGTCACTTCTTTCTTTCTCTCTCAATTTGCTCTCTTTCTTTCTCTCTCTTTATTTCTGTTTTTGTCTGTAATTTGAGGTTAATTCATTTTTCCTTCTCCACCCTGGCAATGTTTCTTTTTCTATCTTAAAATCTAATTAGTTAATGATACAGACCTTTGCACCCAATGATTAATGAGATTCTGGGTGACCTGTTGACGTCACTGCACTATTAGCAATTTGAATTTAGAATCCGTTGAATCCCTACAGTGCAGAAGGAGGCCATTTGGCCCATTGAGTCTGCACTGATAACAATCCCACCCAGGCTTTATGACTGTAACCTCATGTATTTATTTTACTAATCCCCTGACATTAAGGGGCAAATTAGCATGGCCAATCAACCTAACCCACATACCTTTGACTTATGGGAAGAAACTGGAGCACCCGGAGGAAATCCACGCAGAAGGAGAACATGCAAACTCTACACAGACAATCACCTGAGGCTGGAATTGAACCCAGGTCCCTTGTGCTGTGAGATAGCAGCACTAACCACCGTGCTGAGATGCACTGTTCCACAAACAGCAATGAAATAAATGATAATTTGATTTGATTTAATTTATTATTGTCACATGTATTAACATTCAGTGAAAAGCATTGTTTCTTGCATGCTATGCAGAAAAACATACCATTCATAGAGAAGAAAAGAAAAGAGTTCAAAATGTAGTGTTACAGTCATAGCTAGGCTGTAGAGAAAGATCAACTTAATGCGAGGTATATCCATTCAAAAGTCAGATAATCTCTTTTTAGTTCTGTGGGTTGAGAGACGAAATTTGGCCGTCACAGTGTGAGAATTCACTTTTCCTCAAATAGTTCCTACAGGGCCAGATGGAGTCTTACACTGTTTGAAATGTAGAGCTACGTTATTTCCAAAGCTTTTCAAATTGGTAATAATAAGAGACTGTTCAGTGCTGAGGAAGCTTGCTGAGGATTTCATATTTTCATCTGCGAGGTGTTGAGTTTGTTAATCAGCTGGGAATACATCGTAGATTTTCCCTCCAGTGCTTCCTCCCACCCCATCGCTTTTCATGTTCTCCTCGCTGAGCCACTTAAGCAGGATTCTGGGATATTTTTCCCTCTCTATCCAAATGTAGGGCAAGAGACACTTGAGAATATTTGTCCAACTTTGCATCATACATGATACTCTCAGTTTTGTATTTTGAGCAATGCCACAACAACCCATGACTGTAGCATAAGAAGTAGACATACTTCATACTGCAAGGCTTACACCTGGGAACCTCAGAGGTGATTTTTCACCTGCAATCATTGCATGTAAGATCCATATAAAGTCCAAAAGATGTGCTGGTTAGGTGCATTGGCAATGCTAAATTCTCCCTAGGTGTACCCAAACAGCTGCCGCAGTGTTGCGACGAGGGGATTTTCACAGTAACTTCATTGCAGTGTTAATGTAAATCTAATTGTGACTAATAAATAAACTTAAAACTTATTAGTGGGCGAATGCTCCACAAAACCTAACTTTCTGTATTGTAAGTTAGTTTTCACCAAGTCAGGAATTGCATCATTTCACATTGTGTTTGTTTATCTCTCCATGAATCTTCAATCCTGTTCCTAACTGCGTGTTCTTTCAACCACTTTTTTTCCAACCATGTTAAGTCACATGACATTAATTGGCTATTTATTGCTGTTAGCTGAAAATTTGGGGGAGAAATGGGGTTAATTTTAATGAGCCTTTATACAAGTTTACAGAATTTCTCCATAGTCCATGGGTCTTGGGTTGAAGTTACTGCAGATGTTCAGAAGAATCTTGGCAAAACTGAAAATCAAAACTTGTTAATTTTATATAGATTTTTTTAGTTCCTGCTTTGCCAATCCAAGTGACTTTACATTGGCATGGTTTATTCTTTTTAATATTTTTAAAATCCTGGAGCATATCTCTATTTGCCTCTAAAGTAAGTTCAGTGCTGTGAGTTTCTCTTTGTGAGTCTCTCAGACTTTTAAGATCCAGAACAGGAGGATCCTGCCCTTCCCTGGGTTGTCAGAGGGAGGTGGGAGGGATGGGGGGAGAATCCAAAGCATTTCACCCCTGGTAAGTCAATCAACAAGACTTGGTGCATCTTGTGGCGAATACGTGTAGCAAAAACAGATGTCTCCGGTCAGTTCCTCAGTTAGGACTGAATAAGAGAGGGGGAAAAACCAATAAGAACAAGTAGTCTTCAACAGTATCCATTTGAATGATTCTTTTTAAGCTAGCTGTTATGTGCTGCAGCGTGCAGTGAACCCTACACTAGCTGTGGTCACTGCAGAGAGCAGCTCTTTGGACAATAACTGATCTCAATCTCAGTAGTACAAAGAAGAGAGGTTAGGTGCAGTGGCACAGAATGCAGCTGGTACGAGTGAAATTACAGTGGCTTTGGTGAGTAAGGGAATTCGGTGAGGATGGAAGGGGGAAAGTACTTTATCCTTTTTCCATTTCTATCTCAGCTGCCAGGAGACCAGGAATTGGAAATCTGCATGGGGGGGGCCTGAGTTTGAGGAATTCCAAAAGAAACGTGGGATTGAATTTTCCGGCTGTGCACGCCAATAGGATCTTCTGGTGCTGCTGCAGTTTTCCTGGTCCAGTCAGTGGGAATTCCCAGTGACAGTGGCAAGACCAAAAGAACAACGTAGCACCTCTCCTCTCCTGCCATGAGAAATGTGCCACTGGGAGGCCAGAAAATAGCACCCCCCCCCCCCCCCCCCCCCCCCCGCCCCCCCGACCTTAGGTTCATTGGCTTGTGAAAAATTGCTGTTAGGGAGGCTCTTTAAGCAGTTAAAAATTAGAACAATGCATTTTTTTTAGGAAGTAACTACTTAGATTTAACACAAGCAATAGAGAAGTAATATTAAATCAAAGCTAGGTAAAATAGGGTACTGTAGATAAACCAAAATCGAATAAAGTTAACATAAGGAAAGTAAATTAAAACCAATACAGGACAGCTGAGTCATGCTGAACGCATGTCTTGTAATATGTGGGAAGCCATGAATACTACCGGTGTCCTACACAACCACTTGTGCAGGAAGTGTTACCAGCTGCAGAAACGTGACTCTGAATTTCAGAGCTTGAGTGATGGCCGGAGTCACTGCAGTGCATCCACGAGGCTGACAGCTACACGGATACATCATTCGGAGAAACGGTCACACTGCAACTTTGGAACATGGAACAGAAAATGAGTGGGTGACCATTAGACAGTCCAAGGGAAATGACCTCATTGTTAGAGCAAACTGCGGCTATGAGGCGAGAGGGGATAGGCTAGGATTGTTCTCCTTAGAATAGCGGAGCTAGAGGGGTGACCTAATTGAGGTGAACAAAATTATGAGGGGCTAAGACAGGGTAGACAGGAATGGCGTGCTTCCACAGCTGAGGGGTCAATTGTCGGGGGCCATAGATTTAAAGTGAGTGGTAGCAGGATTAGGGGGAACAGGAGAAAAACTTTTTCACCCAGAGGCTGGTGAACATCTGGAATTCACTGCCCAGATTGGCGATTGAGGATCAAATGCACATTTCAAAGATACCTGGGTCAGCACTGTCGGTGCTGGAACCTGCCAGGCCAAGGACCAGCTACTGGAGAGTGAAGTTCAAATCATTGGCTAGTTTCTTTCTCTTTTTTGGCTGGCACAGATATGATGGTAAATCTGCAAGCTTTCGACTTTCATCTTCGTCAGGCAAATGCAGACTGGTTCTGCAGACCAGAACACTACATTTGCCTGACGAAGACGAAAGTTGAAAGCTCGCAGATTTACTATCAAATAAATCGGTTGGATTTAAAATTGGTGTTGCCAGATTCTTACTGAGTTTACCCCAGTCCAACGCCGGCATCTCTACATCACAGATATGATGGGCCAAATGGTCTCTTTCTGTGTTGTAATTTTTCTTTGGTTCTCTGGTTATGAATGAACAATCATACATTATCATTTCATTCCTCAAAATCTTAGCTGCTTTTTAAATTGTCTGTTCTTCTATTCTTTGTGGATTGTGGAAGGGAAATGTATCAGTTTCTTTGATGCATTGCATGAGGTTTCGAGATATCCCAAAGCACTTAATAACCAGTGGAGTGGTTTTGAAGTGTTTTAGTGATGTTAATTGAGGGATAAATGTTGACCAACATGCATGGTTGCACAGTTGTTAGCACTGCTGCTTCACAGCACCAGAGCCCCATGTTCAATTCCAGTTTTGGGTGACTGTGTAAATTTTGCATGTTCTCCCCATGTTCGTGGGTTTTGTCCGATGCTCTGCTTTCCTCCCACAGTCCAAAGCTGTGCAGGTTAAATGGATTGGCCATGCGAACTTGCCTGTTCTGTACTGAGATGTATTGGTTAGATGGATTAGCCATGGTAAAATGTGTGGGAATACAGGGATAGTGTGGGGGGGGAGGGCCTGGGTAAGATATTCAGTCAGAGAATCAGTGCAGACTCAATGGGGATTGTATGATTCTATACGCTGCTTGCAATAGCATTGTGAGCTCTTCTATAGCCACGTGAGAAGGCCAACAGGACCTTGGTTTGATATTGTATACAAAAGATGAGATCTCTGACAGAACTGCAGTACTGTGCTAGAACATGATTCTGAGTTCTGGTGTCTAGAATAGAACTTGAACCACAAAGCTTTTGAATCAGAGACTGAACCATGGTTGACTCCTTGTAATACAACTAGTAAGAAACCTATGAAATCTAATGAAACTCTTAACATTTCTCAGCACTCTCATTCCTAATGAGTATTAGGAGGTTTAATTCCTATTTGTTAGCTATATTCTTCCAATTCTGTCCTCATGTACATCTCAATGGCAATTACTTCAGTTGTTCTGAAACATCCTTTCTACAACTTGCCCCTTTCTACTTCATTTGCCTTCTTTAGGACACTCCTTAAAACCTATCTCGTGGACCAAGCTTTTGGTCATTTGACCTAATAATTCCTCATATGGCTCAGTGCTTTATAATGCTTCTGCCAAGTATCTTGGAATGATTCAGTAAGTTGAAGATGTCATATAAGTTATTTGCAATGCAAATACTTGTCCCCTGAGAACAAAAGGAATATGCTCAGGCATTATCCCTTTTCTGAATTATGCAAGACCCTGAGAGATTGTAGTTTTCTCATGCATCCTCCATCCAATGCCTTGATCACTCAAAGTTGACTTCCCAACTCACTAGCACTCATTTCTCATACTGTACAGTTTTTTGCTCCCTTTGGAATTTAGTATTCATACTTCTGTCCTGATGAGTGTAAGATGAAAAACTTCAACAGCCTGTCTCCTTTTTTCAACAATACACAGTTCTGTTTCGCCAGGACACCATTCTTGTCATGCGTGACCCAATCACTTGTTGATCAGCTAAGTTGTTAGTTATCCAGAAAGGATACCAACCCAATTTGCTGACCACTGTGAATCAACTAAAGCAAGGCAGTGAAAAAGCTCGAGTCTTATCGCAAAAGAATAATCAGTAGTGCGGTTAAAAATGTGGATTCATGAAAAATTTTCTGGAACATTAATTTTGCTAAATTAGCAAAAGCTTTTGTGGATCTGAGCCACAATAATTTAGTGACTGCAACTAATTAGACTGTGTACAAAATGTATTTAATATCCCATTTAGCTGATGCAAAGATCAGGAAAGGGAATTATGTTCTGTGGAATCAGAAAATGTCACAGAAACAACCCTGTCTAACCATCATGCCTGGACTGTTGCTATTCTCTACATAAGCCACCAAAACGTAATCTCACCAGTCTATTTGTCCCAGTCCTTAAAACTTTTTTTTAAAGGAACAGATTTCCTGTAAGCTATCTAATATAACACTTGTGCAAGAGAATTTCGCATTCTAATAAATTCCTGTGTGATATATTTTCCAGCCTTCCCTTTTATTCTTTAAGTGATTTTCTCGAGGCCCTTTCACCCTGCTGTAAGGAACTGATCTCTAACTCATATGGGGTCTGACAGTCAGTTTACACTTCCTGCAGTGAAGCTGCAATGAAAGCAATTGCTTTTACATAACATTAGAACATAAGAAATAGGAGTAGGAGTAGGCCATCTAGCCCTTCGAGCCTGCCCCACCATTCAACAAAATCATGGCTGAACTGAAGTGGATCAGTTCCAGTTTCCCGTTTTCTCCCCATAATCCTTAATTCCCTTGTCTATCAGACAATATCTTTTATTGCTTAGTGACATGTCCAGAATGCATCCATGACAAGTTTTTGAATTGAGCAATTAAAAATGTATCTTGTGCACAGGGAAACTATTTTTGCTTGACTTGCTAGCATCCCCATGATCTCACTTCCCCGAACTGTGGAAGTGTGCAATTGTACAGCAGTCTGTAATCTGTGAAAACCCACACTCCTTAACACACTCCTTAACACCTACTTTTTTGGTTAATCTTTTAGTCATCTGGCCTAATCATAGAATCCCTATAGTGCAGAAGGAAACCATCTAGCCCATTGAGTCTGCACCGATAACAATCCGACGCAGCCCCTATCCTCGTAATCCCACGTATTAACCCTGCTAATCTCCCCGATGCTCAGGTTAATTTAGCATGCCCAATCCACCTTATCTGCACTGTACTGGACTGTGGGAAAAAAACGGGGGAAATCCGTGAAACACAGGGATAACATGCAAACTCCACACAGATAGTCCCCAAGGCTAGAATTCAACCCGGGTCCCTGGCGCTATGAGGCAGCAGTGCTAACCACTGACACTTATCTCATAAGTGTCATATTTACTTTTATAACCCTCCTGTGAGCACTATTCTTAAATTAAAATTTTCATTTATTTTATGGGATGTGTGTGTTCCTGACTGAACCAGCATTCATCAGTTATCCCACAGTAAAGGTGCTATACAAATGTAAGTTCTTGTTACTGCTTCACCTTACCATGTTGTCGGTCTCAATCTTCAACTTACTGTGTCACTGAGATAGCCGATCTCCTATTACCCTCAATTGATATATTGTAGTTTTATATTTTTCCCTCTTACCGGGGTCGAAATGCTTTATACATGAGAAAGTCAGTAACAAAATTGTTTCTGATAGTTACAAGCTCAATAACAAGATGGCACAGACCTACTGAATAGCAAAAGCAATACAGGTAACATGAAAATAAACTTTTCAATGGCTGGGATTTGGAATGATTGGGTGATAGATATAGATTCAAAAGGGAATTGAATAACTATTTGAAAGAAGTAAAAATGTGGAGGGTTTGGTGTAAAGAGCAGGGGGAGTGAGACTGACTGGTTTGTCCTTTGAAGGAACCGATACAAATTCGCTGGGCCAAATGGCGATTTTATAGGATGCAGCTTATTCTGGAAATGTGTTGTCTTAAGTGCTAATTCTCCAATATTTCACACTGGAGTCAAAAAGCTTGTTTCAGGAAGTGACATCTCAGCCTCAGTCTATCTGAGCAGATGGTGCTGGAACAATGGGATAACAAGGGTCATTCCTCTGCTGATTTTGGCTCTGGGTATTGCAGTGCATTCAATAAAACCTAGCTGCTCAAGCCTTTCTTCCTGACTGTAACTCCAGTTTGGGTAACATCCTAATGAATCTATGTTGTGGCTTTCCCAGAGTTTATCTACTTGTCCTTTTATTGGATACTTCTGGTTCCACTTTTGTACATCATCTTTCTTTCATTCTGAATCTGTCTGTTATCTGAGCTGCAGAATGTAATGACAGCTGTCGATATTCTCCTAGTGGATGTATTCAGGTGAAGTGGTGATGTGCTGAGTATCTCTTGGAGTTTCTGTGAGATTAACCTTTCCATTGTAGATGCCTCTGGAGTTATCAGACACCCATCCTATCATTCATTTCCCCACCCCAGAGATGCACCCAGAAGGTGCCATGTGAATGCAGTGAGTACATTGAGTGGATAAACTGCAGTGTGTAATATAAGGTTGTATATTTTTAAAAGCTTCGCATGAAACACCCTGCATATTTCATCACCTTTTCATTTTGTCTCCTTGGTGTTGAGTCTCAGCTGTTCTGTTAAATGATAACGGATTTTTCATCTTCGATTAAGTGATATTTTTGTCATTAGTTTTTGAAGCCTCTCATGTTTCTTGCTCTCCTTTTGACACCAGGGTCTGCAACAGGGTTAGGCAGGAAATTGTACTGTTTCCAAAGCTGCGTCCAGCTGAGCGAGAGTAACTGTGGAAAATATTCCCTCTGTGTGGATCTAAATGCAGCTCAAGTTAACAGCACAGGAAGTCTTGCATCCTCCAATTGTCTGATATTGTTGAATGGGAAGGACCAAGAGAGTCATTTACACAACAATTTCCAATTCTTCTAAATATCGAACAGAGGAAACCTGTTTTAATATTCTATAAGAATTTAGCAACACCAATTTATAATCCAACCGATTTATTTGATAGTAAAAAAGCGAGCTTTCGACTCCTGTGTCTTCCTCAGGCAAATGCAGTGTTCTGGTCTGCAATAGCACACATCAGCACAGACAGTCAGAGATTGCTGATTAGAATGCGAATCCTTCTAATCAGCAATCTCTGACTGTCTGTGCTGATGTGTGCTATTGCAGACCACAACACTGCATTTGCCTGAGGAAGACACAGGAGTCAAAAGCTCGCTTTTTTACTATCAAATAAATCGGTTGGATTATAAATTGGTGTTGCTAAATTCTTACTGAGTTCTTACCACCCCAATCCAACACCAGCATCTCTACATCATTAATATTCTATATCACTGCTCTACCATAGATTGATGTGGAGATGCTGGACTGTGGTGAGCACAGTAAGAAGTCTCACAATACCAGGTTAAAATCCATTGGATTTTTTTGAAAATAATTTACATGGAAAGAAGGTCACGGGGAAGAAAGTAACAGGAGATGAGAGATTATGGCAGAAAGAGAGATTATGTGTGGCGAGAGATTGCAGAACTGTGGAGAAAGATAAAGAAATTGTGATCACCTGATGAAGGAGCAGTACTCTGAAAGCTCATGATTCTAAATTAACCTGTTGGACTTTAAACTGGCATTGTGAGACTTTTTATATGCCTGCATATGGGTAATATTGGAATAGTTTAGGTTAGAGGGTCATTAGATTGGTTCCACAGGTTGGCACACCCTCGAGGGCCGAAGGGCCTGTACTGCGTTGTAATGTTCTATGTGCTACAGATTATTATACAATAAGGAGGATTGACTGCAGGACTCTGATATCTGCAGAGAGGGAGTTTGGACTCTTGCCAGCGGCTGGAAAATGCTGAAATGCTGGGAATGCAGAGAAACCTGCTGGATGAGGAGTTCATTAGGATTGCTTTTATATTATACACCTGGGAGGTGGCCAGTGAGAGGTTCCTGGCTCACTGATAGACAAAAATATCTGTTCCAAGAGGCAGCAACCAAACTATCCCCGGTGACTGCAGTCATCAAGAGGATGACAGAGGGAGGAGAGCACAGCTAGTAACACATCAGGAAGCAGAAAGAAATTGCTCTGGGGGAATAGGAGAAGATTGTGAGGGAGAGGGGGCAGTGAGCTAGAGATTGCAGAGTGGAGAGGTTACATGGAAAAAAGATTGTGGGGAAGGTTATGGGAGATGAGAGATTATGGCAGGAAGAGAGATTGTATGTGGCGAGAGATCGCTGGGACTGTGGAGAAAGGTGAAGAAATAGTGACAAGTTTGACTGAAAGACTGAGCTAGTGATTGGAGCATTCTTGCTCCCCCCAGCCCACAAGCAGTGCTGGATCTTACAAGTCCCACTTCCTTTCAGCTGCCAGACTCATTAACATATTAAAATCACTGAAGATTGAGTTCCTCAGCTAGCAGCAGCCATCTATAGTTAAACTGAAATTGCTTTAAGGCAAAGATCCCACATTTTAAAATTTCAGGATAGTTTAGTCTTGTTTACAACAAAAAGAACAACATAAAATCTAATTAAATGTATTTTAATGTCTTCACATTCTAGTGAATGACAAGCTATAGTTTATATGAAGAACAATGTATCTTTTTGAAGCCATGTTTAAGTATTAAATAATTTCATGATCTTTCAATCCAGTAGGAATAGATTTAATGAAGGCTGTAAAGGAGCCAAACATTCTCCAATCAAATCATTGATCAATCAGACACATTGTGTTGAGAATTTGTAATTGGATCAATGTGATCCCAGGTCATTAGAGGTCACTTGTTAATGGACCAATAAATTTATTTGAAAGAATTGCCCCGCTGTGGGGCTCTAAGCTGGTCACTTGTGATTGCTGCTCTAGTTTCACACAGCACAATCCAGTGGCTAGTTTGCCTCTCTTATTGTGGTTGGCCGGGTCGTGGGTATCGCTGAACCTCTTGTCTCCTGAAATGCAGGAATCCTGGGAGGAAGCAAGTGTTGTGGGGGATGGAGCAGGGAAAGGGGAATAGTTTGCCACAGAAGCTGTGATTCTTACTAGAGCAGAACTGCCTGCCTTTCAAACAGGACAAACAGTCTTTCATTGTGTATGAAAGGAAACTGCAAGGCTCTGAAATTGTCTGCACCATTTATTTGAGTCCGCCAGCTGACCTGGACTCATCAAAAGTAAGCTGGTCCCAGTGGACCGTTTGCTATACGCGGAGCAGGTGCTGCCACAGTAATGGAATACATCCTGCACCTTGCTGAACAAGTGTGCTTCTGTGTGCGTGCTGAAGCTAAGATTCGGCAGGACACTGAACGTTGCTGTGTGCCTTCATTAAAAATTCAAAATCCAAACCTTTCAAGAGAAAGAAATAAATTACAATTAAATTCACTATTCCGCAGTAAAGAACAGGATATTCTGATAATGAAACAGTACGGATGAGTGACAAGCTTAAACTGGGAAGGCTAATTCACAAATGCTCCAAAAATATCGATGTACTTGCGTCAAGTGCAACTTTTCTAATGCGAAGTAATTCTAATTAAAGGAAAGATATTTGACGTCCGCTTATTTGCAATAAAGGGCCCGCTGTGCTCAGAGCTGCAGAAATGTTCATATCGCGTCATTAACGGTATATCCAATTACTGAATATCTTCAGTTATAAAATGCAGATCTGGGGTTCCTGACGCTAACATTACAACC
The DNA here is from genome assembly GCA_024679065.1 of Sphyrna mokarran. Taxonomy (NCBI): domain Eukaryota; kingdom Metazoa; phylum Chordata; class Chondrichthyes; order Carcharhiniformes; family Carcharhinidae; genus Sphyrna; species Sphyrna mokarran. The sequence continues at coordinate 3,723,454 of JAGIQG010000024.1, forward strand.
ATTTGTTTAATCAAAAATTGCGCTGCCTCTGTAATGATAGCATTAACCCTTTAATTTAGAAGCTATTGATGCCTCTGAAATAGAGCAAGAACTTCCAATGAAAACATTAACATTTGTGAGCTGGTATCTCACAATGCTGCTCCAGAGCCCCAGGAATTCTGAAAATCATTAATATCCTAATGATATTGTTTATCTCTCCTGTGAGATATCTGTATATATTCATGGATTTAATTAACTGTGACACAGCATTTCCATGGATCCTGAATCCTGGAGAATAAATCAAAATTGACATGGCTTGTGGAAATAGATTTGTTCCACAAAACTATTACTTTTAGTTGTCAGATTATAGTGACACGGCGTCTAAATCATTGTGGATAATCATTTACGTTAAATATGTTGAACGTGGACAATAAAGATTAGTCTGTAATCAGAACCATAAGGCAATTTGCAGGTGACACCAAACTAGGAGTGACAGTGTAATTGAAGGAAGCAACTGAAAATTATAGAATGTATTAGAGAAAATCTTTCAGTAGACAGAATAGCAGACAAAATTTAATAGAGATGTGTAAAGTGCTACAATTAGTAGAGATAAATAAATATCATAAACAATCCATTGGATTATATTGAAAGAACCAATACAAGTCTTACAGTGGTTAGCACTGTTCCCTCACAGCGCCAGGTACCTGGGTTTGATCCCCAGTTGGGTCACAGTCTGTGTGGAGTTTGCATGTTCTCCCCATGTCTGCATGGGTTTCCTCCCATGCAGACACGCTGGTTAGGTGCATTGGCCACAGTAAATTTTCCCTCACTGAACTGAACAGATGCTGGAGTGTGGTGACTAGGGGAATTTCACAGTGACTTTATTGTGGTGTTGATATAAGTCTACTTGTGACACTAATAAATAAACTTTGAAAAAGCAACTGAAAGAATCTAGACACCTCAGTGCTTTCTGTGGGTAGTCCTCTTGGTTTAGTGATAGCACTCTTGTAATCTGACTCAAGTTTGAGGTTCAGTCCTTACCCCAGAGAGTTGAGTATATAGGGTGAGATTTTCTGAACCCTTGTTTTTCCGGCAGTGGAGGTGGCTCAGGATTGGCTGCCAGCGGGATCTTCCAGTCCCACCAATGTCTACAGAGTTTTGCGTGGCTGCTGCCAAGGAACCTGCCAGAAGATGGGTTTCCAATGGATAAAGCTGGAAAAGTATGCCAGGACTGAGGGAAATGGTGCACAGTCAGAAATGCTGTTGCAGATTAAATATTGCACTGTTCTCTCAGGCTGTTGTAAATGATCCCATGCCAATATTCAGAGAAGGGCAGTGGAGTTTTTCTACTGTCGCGCCACTTATTGTTCAACCAAAACAGATTAGCTGGTTTATCCATTTACTTCTTTGCTGTTCTGGGACTTTGCTGTGCTTTTTTACATTTCCACACTGACTGTACATCAAAAGTACTTCACTCACTGTAAAGCATTTTGGAATGTTATGAAAGGTTCCAAATTAAATGTAAGTTCTTTCTTATTTAGAAGTGTCTAACTAATACATAGCAACTATTGGATGAATTTGCTAAATAGAAGCATAGAAACCAGGAGCAGGAATAGACCATTCAGCCCTTTCAGCCTACTCTGTCATTCATTTTGATCTTGGCTGATCATCAAATTCAATATTCTGACCCCCCATTTCCCCCCAATTCCTTGATCCCTTTAATCCCATGAGCCATATCTAATTTTTTCCTGAAATCAGACAGCGTTTTGACTCCAGTTACATGCTGTGGTAGTGAATTCCACACATTCACCGCCTCTGGGTGAAGAGATTTCTTCCTAACCTCAATCCTAAAAGGTTTACCTCTTATTCTCAAATTATAACCCCTAGTTCTGGACTCCTCCATCACTGGGAGTATTCTTTCTAAATCTACCCTGTCTAACCCTGTTAGAATTTTATAAGTTTCTCTGAGATCCCCTCTCACTGTTCTAAACTCCAATGAATATAATCCTAACCTGCTTAATCTCATCATATGACAGACCTGCCAACCCAGGAATCAGCCTGGTAAATCTTCATGGTACTCCTTCTGTAGCAATGACATCCTTCTTCAGTTAAGGACACCAAAATTGTACACAATATTCCGGATGTGGGCTCACCAACTCCCTATACAAATGCAACAAAACACCCCTATCCCTATACTCAAATCCTCTCGCAATGAAGGCCAATATACCATTTGGCTTCTATATTGCCTGCAGTACTTAGAACATAGAACAATACAGCACAAACAGGCCCTTCGGCCCACGAGTTGCACCGATCACATCTACCAATCCACAGACCTATCTATAACCCCCCATCCTATTCTTTTCCATATACTCATCCAGAAATCTCTTAAAAGACCCAGTGAGTTTGCCTCAACAACCTCCGACGGCAGTCGGTTCCATTCACTCACCACCCTCTGAGTGAAAAACCTACCCCTGACCTCTCCTTTGTATTTGCTTCCCTGCATCTTAAATCTGTGTCCTCTCGTAGTGACCATTTCAGCTCGGGGAAATAGTCTCTGAGAATCCACCCTATCTATCCCTCTCAACATTTTATAAACTTCTATCAGGTCGCCTCTCAACCTATGTCTCTCCAGTGAGAAGAGTCCCAGATCCCTCAATCTATCTTCATAAGGCCTGCCTCCCAATCCAGGCAGCATCCTTGTAAATCTCCTCTGAACTCTCTCAATAGCCTCACTTACACACTTACTTTCAACAACTTTACACAAGGTCATCAAGGTCTCATTCAGTATCCACCTCTCTCAATTTACACCCATTCAAGTAATAATCTGATTTCCTATTATTGCTACCAAAGTGGATAACCTCACATTTATTTGCATAATTCTGCATCTGCTATGCAGATGTCCACATGCTCAGTTCATCCAAATCACACTGAAGCATCTCTGCGTCCTCCTCACAGCTCATCTTCCCACTCAACTTTGTATCATCTGCACATTTGGAGATAATATATTCAGTTCCCTCTTCCAAATCGTTAATATATGATGTGAATAGTTGGGGTTCTAGCACAGATATCTGCAGAACCCCACTAGTCACTAACTGTCAATCAAAAAAACCCATTTATGCCAACTCTTTGATCCTATCTGGTAACCAGCTTTCTATCAATCTCAAGACATTGCCTGCAATCAAATGCGCTTTAATTTTACATAGTAGTCTGTTATGTGGGACCTTGTCAAAAGCCTTCTCAAAGTCTAAATAAAACACATCCACTGGTTCTCTTCGGTCAACTCTTATTAGTTACATCTTCAAAAAATTCCAATAGATACTTCAAGCATGACTTCCCTTTTAAAACTCCATATTGACTTTGTCTGATTATACCACTGCCTTCTATATACTGAGTTATGAAATTCTTGATAATAGACTCCAGCAACATCCCAGTATTGTGGTTAGGCTCACTGGTTTATAGTTCCCTGTTTTCTCTCTACCTCCCTTTTTGAATATTGGACTTACATTAGCTACCCTCCAATCCATAGGAATTATTCCAGTATCCAAAAAAGTTTGGAAAGTAAGCACCAAAGAATCTACTATAACCAGGGCCACTTTCTTAAGTACTCTGGGATGAAGATTATCAGTACCTGCAGATTTATCCATCTTAATCCCACCAATTTCCCCAAAACCTTTTCTCTACTAATGTTGATTTCCTTCAGCTCCTCAGGAAAATATGTTTCTCTCTGCACTTTATGCACATTATTTGTGTTTCTCCTTTTGTGAAGACTGAAACAAAGTATGAATTTAATTCCTTGGCTATTTCTTTATTCCCTGCTTTGAATTCTCCCATTTCTGATTGTAAGGGGTCTATATTTGTTTTTGTCAATCTTTTTCCTTTTACATATTGGAGAAACTTGTATAGTCTGTTTCCTCATTTCTGCTGGCTTACTTTTGTACTCTTTTTCCTGCTTAATCAATCCATTGATCCTCTGTTGCTGAATTTTAAGCCTGTGCCAATCCTCAGACCTATTGCTTTTTCTTGCCAATTTGTGTGTTTCTTCTTCGAATCTGATACTACCTCTAATTTCCCTTGGCCATGGTTTGGCCACAATTCTTTTACAAATCTTGTGCCAAACAGGAATAAACAACTTCTGGAGTTCACCTATTTGTTCTTTAAATGGCTGCCATTGACTGTCCACTATCTTTCCTTTCAGTAATGTCTCCTAGTCCATCATGGGCAATTCGTGCTTCATACCATCATAGTTACCTTTATTGGGATTCAGCATCCTGGTCTCAGAATCAACTACATCAATTTCCACCTTGGCAAAGAATTCTGCCATATTATAGTCATTCTCTCACAACTAACCCTCTCTCATTGCACAACACCCAGTCTAAGATGGCCTGATCCCTTGTTGGCTCCTCAAAATATTGCTTCAGAAGACCATCATGTACACACTCCAGAAATTCCTCTTCTATTTACCGTGACTAATTCGACTCTCCCAATCTATATACAGATTAAAGTCGCCTATAATCACCGATGTTCCTTTTAATGCATGCATCTCTGATTTCCTGTCTAATGCTTTTCCCAACATTGCCACTGCAGCTTGGTAATCTGTATATCATCTTCATCAATGTTTTTTGCCCCCTGTTGTTTCTTAATTCGACCGGTACAGATTCCATATCATCAATGCTAATAGATTTCCTCAATGGGTGCAGTTTGCTAAACATGAATGCTAAGTAGTACAGCAATGTCTTGTTATCAAAGTAAAATTGAACTTTTTTTGATTTGAAGTTTTAATCAGCTTTAAGTGGATACCTGACTAGATATTAATTATTGTGGCAACCAATGATGTGCATCATGCATGATCCTTGTTGCCAAAAAAGAAAATCATTGAACTGTTGCAGAGCATTTTGCAGGAGTTAGGGGAACATGGTCCATGTTAGAGCTGACACATGGACAGGAAAATAATTGGATCTTACTGACAGAGTTTTAAGAGGCTTGGCATTCGTTATAGAGCAGGACCTCAAAGGTAATAAATCCCTGAATTACTAAATTGTGATAATGAGGACTTCAATTATTTTGATAAAGATCAGGGATCAGGCAAAGGGAACAGAGGAGAAGGAATTCCTGAAACGCATACAAGTAGACTTTCTTGAGCAGTTTGTTTCCAGTCAACGTGACTGGAGACTTTACTGGATCTAGTTCTGAGGGACTGTATTAGGGAAACAATGATTAGACTATGATTAAGATTTGAGTAGTTATGGAAAATCATGAAAATATTCAACTGGAGGAGACTAATTTTACTGAGTTGGCAAGGAATCCTAATCAGGTGGATTGAAATCACAGACTGGCAAACCAAATAGTAAAACAGCAAATGAATAATGGGAGGCCCTCAAAGAGGGGATCATTTGGGTGCAGACTAGATACAATCCCATGAGGGGGAGTGGAAGGCCATCAAAGCTGAATGACTGACTGAAAAAAGCCAATGATAAATGTTGAATACATAATTCAGTCAGTACAGTGTAAGGGAGAATAGGAAAAAAAAGATGAGAGAGAGAGTAAAATAGGGAACTCCAGTGTCTTTTTTTGAACGTAGAAAAGAAGTGGTCAAAGGAATGTTAGGGCAATTAGACGGTAGCAGGCATGGCTGAAATCCTGCCTGAATACATTGGATCTGTCTTCACTGAAGAAGATGACAATGTCATGATAAAGGACTAGATAGAGAAATTGAAGAAGACAAGAAAAGCACGGAGGAGCTACTTAATGATTGGCAAAGCTCAAAGTAGAAGTAACTGGGATCAGTTACCAGATTACTAACGGAAGTTGCAGAAACATTGACCACAATCTCCTTGGGTATAAGTAAAGATTGGGGTCAGTGAGGGTAGTGTGTTGGGTGTTATTTATGGATCTTGATGAGTACCAGACAATAGAGTTGTAGCCAAGTTGAAGACCAGAGGATTAAGATTGCAATGGCCGCCTAGATATAAAATTGGATAAGAGTCAGAAAATGGAGAATAGTGGGGAACAGATGTTTAGTCAGAAGTATGCAATGGGGTCTCCCAGGGATTGTGATAGTCCACAGGTCTTTTTCGTATACAGACACCAATAATTACCTAGATTTGAGAGACAGGACATCATTTCAAAATTTTTCAAATCATATGGAGTTCAGAAATTGCGTAAACCATGAGCAGATTTCAGGAGGAGATAGACAAATTGATAAAATGTGCAGACACATGACACATTCAATACAGAAATGTTGGAACGGTTTAGTTTGATAAGGAAACTGAGGACAGGCAAAATAAATTGAACAGTGCAACATGCAGAACCTGAGCATGTCTATTAGAAAGTCATTGAAGGTGACAGGATAAAATAAAAAGACTGTTGAAAATGCATTTGGGATCATGGGCTTTATAAATAGAGGCATAAGATACAAAAGCAAGGAAATTCTGCTAAACCTAAAACATTAATTGGTCCAAGCTGTGTGTTCTAGACAAGTCTGTGCATCACACACTAAGAAGGATGTCAAGGCCTTGGAGAGGGAGCAGGGCAGACTGATTAGAACTGAGCCAGCAATGAAGGGCTTCTATTAGCTGAAGAGAGTTGAAAAACTTGTTCTCCTTACAGCGAGGAAAATTAAAGGGAGATTTGATAGAAATGTTCAAAATCTTAAGAATAAATAAAGAGAAAGTTAATTTCCAGTGAGATTCTGTGACTTGGAAAGCATTGCATTGAAAGGGTTGTGGAAACAGATTCAATAATAAATTTCAGAAGGGAATTGGAAAATATTTGGAAAGGGAAAATTGGCAGGCCCATGGGAAAAGAATGGGAGAATGGGAATAATTGGATGCCAGCACAAACATGATGACTCAAAAGGCCTCCTCTATACTTTATCTTCAGTAATTCTGTAACCAGAGAATCCAACAGCATGTTTAACTATGTAAACAACACAATAAATTAAAAGTGAGGGAAAGTTCTGATCAGAATCTATAATTCTGTGGCCGATCATACCTTCCGTTTTGTACCAGTTGTAGTCATTAGGAAACTAAAGCAGCACTGCATACAGTGAAGACAAGAACCACAAGGCTGTAAGATTTCTAATATATAATGAAAGCGGAGAAACCTGGGAGTCTTTCTCTTTAGAAAGACTCAGCAGGGTGGTAATCTTATCCAGATGTAATAAGACTGTTTGTTTGGGGAATAAAGAGAGTAAATCCAGAATATTGGGCAGGATTTCATCATTTATCTTAAATTAAAACTGAAGGAAAGAGGTAGAAAGGCATAAAAATATCATTTGCAGCTGATATTACTTGGCACAAATTTGGGTGCTGGCTTTGGAGGTTTAAATGGCTTGTGGCTCCTTCAGTGTCCCTTCAGATATATTTAAGGTATACATGGAATGATCATGACATGAAATGAACTTTCAGATTGAGCCATAGAGACAAAAACCTTCAAATCATTTAAGAAGCAAGCAGATTCTATAGTGGAGAAACATTATCAAATGCTTCTGGATAGATTAATTAAGTTGGATCAACTGACCTTCCTCATATATAGTTATCTTTTACCGTGAGGATAATATTAGACCATATTGTAATTATTAAACAAGAAGTAGCAGAGAAAGGAATGAAGCACTAGACTCCAGTATATGAAGATGTGCAATGACTTTTATTCAAATCAATATACTGGTCAAAATTAAATTGTTCCTGAATAAAATGCAAAATGGAACACTTGGTTCCTCATCTCAATAGAAAAATAAACAAGACTAGGAGAGCATCATCTTCTCCCTGAACTGCACGTTCCATCAGCTGACCACAGAGTACATCACGATTAAATACCTTAGCTTTAGTGCTTACTACTTCACTCTTTTGGCTAAAGGAGACAGTGGCGATGGTGGGTGGGATGCAGAACATTTTTGAAAAATGCTAGCCTTTCTCAAGAGTTAAATGAAAGGCTGCTTTCCTTTGACAGAGTGACACTTTGAAGTGAGGTAATTACTCCATAATCACCGACACTAAGTGAATTCCCAGGTGCATTAATCAAGCAAAATGGAGTGAATTGGCAGAATGATCTGAACATGGTGCTCTTGTCAAAGTAAATGTGAAAGGACAGTGCGAGACGGAGGATTTATAGATCATCACTCAAGGATTGTAACCCATTAAAAATTGCTTTAGTGTTTTTACAGCAAAATCAGTATAGACAGCAATCAAGATGAAGGAATTGTTTGAAAGATACTTTCCAGTTTAGTAATGCTATCTCATTGAGTAAATTTCCTCAGTTGAACTTTATAAATGAGTGAACAGAAAATTAGATTTCAGGCTGTTTAAAGCAATTGGGTGATGTCTCATATGCAGAATCTTTTTTTTAATGTATTAAATGGCACAGCAAGGTGCAAACAGTAACGAGGGCACATGTTAATTTCAGGTGCGAGCAGGGAGATTAGAAAAAACTAGAGGAATTTTGCTAAGAAATAATGCAGCTTTTGTAAGTGATTTTGTGCTTCAGTGACTTTGTGCACCTCTGATCTCGATTCAAGAGCTGATGGGTAGTTGATGAGATGACATTGGCAAGAGAAGAAATATCTTTTTAGCCCTTAGACTATCCTCTGAGCATCTCCTGGTCCACTGTGGCAGGCTCAAAGGAAAACTCATTCATGTTGGAGCTGACACTCTGAGAAAGCCATCCCCCTGCCTCCCCATGTTAGATATTGATAAAACATTGAAGGTAATTAAAGATGTAAAAGGCATATTTTAATTATTATGGAAGTGCTGTTGTAATAGGAAATCCATTCAGTTTATTGACTCTCTGTTGATTCTTATACTGCATTTACCTATTTAATTTATTATTCTCTCCCTTATTCGAATGGCTTTCTTTTTAAAGTGCTTTTCTTTTGATTGTTTCAGCTTCAATAGCCACTTGTGGCGAAGCAATTCATACGTTAGTGACCCCAAATAGAAGGAAAACTAACTTCTCCTTTTATCTTTTTATGACTAATTCTGAACTCATTCTCTTGACACTAATGCACGAGCCATTACGCTTAAACTTCAATAATTGTGAAAACAAATAGAATTACAGGGAAATGAGATAACACAAGATACCACTCAGGCTAATGTTATTACACTGTCAGCTCAACTGCCAGCTACATCTTTCAACTTAAAAGCAACATATTGCAGTTAAGGGACTCTGAAACAAAAACAGGAAATGCTGGAAAATCTCAGCAGGTCTGACAGCATCTGTGGGGAGAGAATAGAGCCAATGTTTCGAGTCTGGATGACCTTTCATCAGAGCTGAAGAGAAGGAAAATCGGACAAGATTTATATGTGTTGGGAAGGTAATTGGACAAAGGAAATGTAAATGGTGATGATAAAGGCTGAGAAAAGTTCTAAAAATGTCCATTAAATGCTCGGAATGTGTGAATGGCAGAACAAAGGAACAGATTGTTCAGGAAGTACCTGAGAAATGTGGCAGTTGGCCCGGAAAGAGGGAGGATGTGGAAAACAGATAGAGAGTGAGATTTTAGAAATGGGAAAACAAAATAAAAAGTGATAAAAATGGATAAATGAGATGTTTAAAAAAAGGAACAAAATAAATGGAGATGAAGTGAAGGTGGAGGAGGGAATTCGTGCTCTGAAGTTGGTAAACTCATTTGTTCAGTTTGAAAGGCTGTAAAATGCCAAAACAGAAGATGAGGTGCTGTTCCTGCAGTTTGCATTGGGGTTCATTGGAACATTACGAAGGGTCCAGGAGGGTCACATGGACAGGAGGGCAGGGTGGTGTGTTGAAGTGGCAAGAGAGCCAGGTCCTGCTTGCAGATGGATCGGAGATGTTTGGTAAAGTGATAAGCCAGTCTGTATTTGGTCTCTGCTCGGTCATCCCCATTTTCCATTAATCTATCATTGGCAGACAAGCTTTCAGATACCTAGGTTGGAATTCTTCAATTAGGGACCAGTTCCTGTGGTAGGGGTGAGAATGTGGTGTATTTTCCACTGCAGAGGCTGGTGGGAAACCACGCCATATCTTCTGGCTTCATTACTTAGGCATCCAAGAATTTGATGCCATATTCTGTGATGGAACAGGCATGATGGAGCAAGTCCTGCCATCATATCTGGATGCCATATTGAAAAGGCGTCCAACATCACACTTCCATTGTTGATGACACTGAATCTGCAAGATCCACCTGTAAATACTGCTCCTGCCCTCTGCTATTGTATTTCAAGGTCCAGGGTGGCTGATGGCCTCCATCCCAAATTGTATAATTGCAGCAAGACATCCCTGCTCCTGTACTCGAATCCTCTCACTATGAAGACCAACATACCATTTGCTCTCTTTACCGTGTGCTGCACCTGCACGCTTACCTTCAGCGACTGATGCACAAAGAAATCCCAGGTCTCATTGTACATTCCTTTCTCTGAATTTATGGCCATTCAGACAGTAATCTGCCTTCCGTTTGGATAATCTCTCATTTATCCAAATGATGTTTATCCATTCGTTTGCCCATTCACCCAGTTTATCCAATGGGACTGAAGGATCTCTGAATTCTCCTCATCCCCCCACCCCAACTTTGTGACATCTGCAAATTTGCATTTAATTTCCCAATCTGCCCCAGCATTGATCTCTGTGTTACACCTGCGAGTTGGATGATCCTCAGTAATACTATTCCTATTTCAGGCAGTTAGTCTGGAGATAACATGCTCCACTCTTTGTGACTATCTGTGGAATCTAACCAAGACAATGGGGTGATTTTGTGTCCATGTTCACCGTGAATGCAAACGGTAGCGTGGCTGCAAAACCTCTCGAGAATCAGAAAATGAAATTCTCGCCGATGGGGTCTCATTTTGTACAGTCCTCTCCAGTGATGTCACGAGGTACCCACCCAGAAAGGGCGAGAAATTCATGTCAATACATTTTCATAAATTATAGAAGAATCAAAGAGCTTCCCTGCCATATATTCCCCCACATTTAGAATTCATCCCTTGCTGATGTGACTGCACATTGGCAAGGTTTACAACAGGTATTTAAAAACATGAAACATTTGAAGGGATTGCACTGGGGATGCACAAGTATAGACATGGAGAGGGGGACAGCTGTGCCAGGAGGAGGTGCCAATGGGATCCTCTGGGAAGCTTCATGAGGAGTAGGGAGGGATGGGGGTGGGGGGTGTTCCCCTTCTGTGTGTGAGCTTGTCCCGGTGCTGTGTGGGGGTGAGTATCCCAGTAGTCTGTGGGATGGGAGGGTTCATTAATATGGGCAGTAGGGATTCTTGTGCAGATCTCTGTGCCCCACCAGCATGGTGGAAAATATGCAGAATTTAGACTTCAACTCTTCATTTAATGATAAATGTCAGATAACATTGCAGAGTTCCTCTGTGACTTACCTACAAATACACAGCAGCAGAAGTTCTCAGGTTGGACCTTCTCCTGCTCTCAGTCAATTCCCCTGAACTAAGCAGGATAATGCACAATACTTATGCTGTAATTCCTGTTGAATATACACATCAAACTGTGAGGCTGCATTTGTTTGAATGGTTTGCCGGAAGAATTCTCCTGTCCCAAAGTCCAAAATGGGCGTCTGGCTAAGGAATTGAAGAGTGACAGCCAGTTCGCAACAGAACCAGTGAGTACAAAGAAGAGAGAACAAAACAGCACGGGAAACAGGCCCTTCGGCCCAACGAGCCCGCGCTGCCACCCAATGTTCCCACGTCTACCCGCGATCCCTGTCCATGTTTATAGATCTATGGATTAAAAACCAAATTTGAGACAATTTAGGGAGAATTTGTTTTGCCAATTAGCCTAAGAGCACATCTTTGGGATGTGGGAGGAAACCGGAGCACCCGGAGAAAACCCACGCAAGCACGGGGAGAATGCGCAAACTCCCACAGACACAGGCCCAAATCCATGTATCTGCACAGCACAGCGATAGTCACTGAGCTGTCGTGTTGCCCATCAAATGGTCCAGGTCAAGCGTACACTAACGACATGAAGCACAAGGATACTCTCAAAAAAAATCCAAGAGCAGCCCTCTCACGACCCATCACATGTATGCCCCTCATTAGACATCAAGGTGGACCAAAGCATCTGTCATCTGTCTGCCCAAACTACCAACCTATCTATGTCCTGCTGCATCATCTGACAATGCTCCTCACTATCCACAAGTGCAGCCATCTTTGTATTGTCTGCAAACTTGCTGATCACTCTGCTTACTCCCTCTTCCAAGTCATTTATACATATTACAAATAGAAGAGGTCCCAATACCGAGCCCTGTGACCGACCTCCAACTAGAAAAACACTCTTCCACTATTACTCTCTGTCTCCTATTACTAAGCCAGTTACTTATCCATCTATCTACCTGTCCTTGTATCCCATTAGCCTTGACCTTCTCAACTAACCTCCCATGAGGGACTTTGTCAAACGCCTTACTAAAATCCATATAGACAACATCAACAGCTTGCCCTTCATCCACTGATTTCGTCACCTCCTCAAAAAATTCTACCAGATTCGTAAGGCACGCCCTCCCCTTAACAAATCCATGCTGCGTATCCCTAATCAGATCACAACGCTCTAAGTGCCTATACATCCTATCTCTAAGAATCCCCTCCAACAGCTTCCCTACCACTGACGTCCAACTCACCGGCCTATAATTTCCAGGGTTATTCCTACTACCCTTTTTAAACAACGGTACAACATTAACTATTCTCCAGTCCTCTGGAACCTCACCTGTGTCCAAAGAAGAGACAAAGATTTGCGTCAGAGACCCAGCAATTTCACCTCGCACCTGCCTAAGCAGCCTGGGATAAATGCCATCAGGCCCCGGAGATTTATCAACTTTAATGTTACCTAGAAGCTCTAACACTTCCTCCCTCGGTATGGATATTTCCCTCAACTGGTCCACAGCTCCCTCAGAGACAGGAGCTGTCAACAAGCCCCTCTCCTTCGTGAATACCGACGCAAAGTATTCATTCAGGATCTCCGCCATTCCCTCTGGCTCTAAGCACAGATTCCCTCCTCTGTCCCTAAGAGGTCCGATTTTTCCTCTAACCACCCTTTTATTCCTAACATAGGAGTAAAAAGCCTTTGGATTTTCCTTAATCCTATCTGCCAAAATCATTTCATGCCCCCTTTTTGCCCTTCTAATTCCCCGTTTGAGCTCCCTCCTACTCTCTCTATATTCCTCCAACGCTGTCTCCATTCCCAGCTGCTTTGACCTATCATACGCCTCTCTTCCTAACCAAGTCCTCAATATCCCGAGTAATCCATGGCTCTCTAATCCTACCTTTCCCATCTTTCCTCTTGGCCTGCACATACTTATCTTGCAACATTTTCAGTATTCCCTTGAAAGAGTCCCACATGCCTATCGTAGACTTACCCTTGAACAACCGTTCCCAATTAGTTTCCATAAGTTCCTGCCTAATCCGACTGTAGTTAGCCATCCCTCAGTTCAGTACCCTGCCCCTAGGGCTACAAGCATCCTTTTCCATCTGTATCCTGAAGTAGACAGAATTGTGGTCACTGTTAGCCACATGTTCCCCTCCTACAACATCAACCACCTGCCCTGGCTCATTACTCAGAACTAAATCCAATATAGCCCCTTCTCTAGTTGGGCTAGCCACATACTGCTCCAACGATCCTTCCAGTACACATTTTACAAATTCCTGCCCGTCCAAATCCCCAGCTCTATGTACTTTCCAATCCACCCCAGGGAGATTAAAATCTCCCACTATAACGACTCTATTCTTTCTGCACCTATCCAAAATGTCTTTACATATGCCTTCAACTACCCGCAGGCTGTTGGGTGGCCTATAATACACCCCTAGCATTGTAATCGCCCCCTTTCTATTTCTCAACTCCACCCACAGCGACTCCACTCCTAACTCCTCTGAATTGTCCTTCCTCTGCACCGCCGTGATGCACTCCCTAACTAACAATGCCACTCCTCCACCTCTTCTGGACCCTTCTCTGTCACGCCTGAAACACTTATACCCAGGAATGTTCAGTTGCCACTGCTCCCCTTCCTTTAACCCCGTCTCCGTCACCGCAACCACATCCAAGTTCCTCGCAAACATTAAGGCCCTAAGTTCATCCGTTTTTCCCGTTACGCTCCTCACATTGAAACAGACACACTCCAGACCTCCAAGCCTACTCAGAACCTCCTTCTTCCTGGTGTATCTCTTCTCATCCAACCTTACTCTATCTCCCATCTCGCTCTCTGCCAAGAGATCAGTCTCAGCCCCTCCCCCCCCATATTAGTTTAAACCCTGCCGAGACACTCCAGCTAACCTCCCAGCTAAGATATTTACGCCCTTCCCATTTAAGTGTTCCCCGTCCGTTCTACACAGGTGCCCTTCTTTCACAAAGACTTCCCAGTTATCCACAAATATGAAACCCTCTGCTCTACAGCAGTCCTTCAGCCATGCATTCAGCTGTAGGATCTCATTTCTCCTGGCTCCGCTATTACCCGCGTCTGGAAGCAGCCCTGAGATCGCCACCCTGGAGGCCCTACTCTTCAGCCTACCCCCCAACTCCCTGAACTGCCTTTGTATATCCTCCCTGCTCTTCCTTCCTACATCCTTCTCTCCTACGTGAATAATCACATCAGCCTGGATCACCTCACCCTTCAAAATGCCCTCTACCCTGTCAGACACATCTTGCACCCCTGCTCCAGGGAGGCAAACTACCATCCTAACTCCTCTGTACCTTATTGAAACATATAAGATGATTAGAGGTTTAGATAGGGTGTACAGTGATAGTCTTTTTCCGAGGATGGAGAAAGCTAGCACGAGGGGACATAGCTTTAAATTAAGGGATGGTGGTTTTAGGACAGATGTCAGAAGTAGGTTCTTTACCCAGAGGGTGGTAAGGGTATGGAATGCCCTGCCTGCGTCAGTTGTAGAGGCACAAGTTTGGTGGCGTTTAAGAGGTCAGTAGATAAGTTTATGGATGAAAAGGGAATGGTTTAGGTTAGAGGGTCATTGCTTTTTCTTAATTGGTCGGCGCAACATTGAAGGCCGAAGGGCCTGTTCTGCGCTGTAATGTTCTATGTTCTATCCTGGAGTCCCGCCTTGGACCACAGAAGTGCCTATCTATTCCTTTAACCCTCCCATCCCCCACCACTATCTCCCTTCCAGCCCCTTTCCTCCCCTTTGAGGTACTCTGGTCCTCCTGCCTTACCTTTTTTACCTCTTCACCCTCGTTATTTTGGGGGGCTGCCACTGGGGAAGTCTTTGGACTGTTTCCCCTCTCCTTTTTCCCCGTCCTGACAGTAATCCACCTGTAAAAGTCAGCTTCCACCCCCCCTTTAGGCTCCTGCTCCGCCACCTTATTCTGCCTCCCTTCAATGATTGCCTCAGTAATCAGTGACACCAGGGAAAAACAAGGACAAAAATGGTGAGGCATTAATTTACAATTCCTCACACTTACTGAGTTATTTACTTTGCAGCAGTTGCTGTTCTGGAGTCATTGGAATGCGAGAACAGGAGGAGGCAATTCAGCCCCCAGCCTGCTACACCATTTAAATAGATCAAACCATTTACCTTCAAGACTCGCCCCTCCATCTACACACACACACGCACACACATATGCGCACACACACACACGCGCACACACATACACACACGCACGCACACACGCACACGCACCCCTTGCTGGAGATTCTTTGATATTCTTTGAGGACCCAACGAAAATGTCTCCATCTCACAATTGAGTTGAAGGAACACTGAGTGGCAACAATTAGCTTCTAACATTCAGGAAGTGCCTTTTTGGAGTGATTCTCAGTGAGGAGTCACATTTTAGTGGCCTGCGCCAGTCAGAGTAGATTTAAGCAGAGTTCCATTTGCAGCAGCCTGTTTTGCTCCAGGGAGTGGGAGTTAGGCTGCAGTGTGTTCCATTAACAGTGTGGGAGCTGGAAGGGGCAATAATGTGAGATTGTGTTGGTTTTTTAAGAGGAGGCGCCAGAATCCTGCTGCTTTGTTGGTGCACACTGTTACAGGATGTACATTTACCCAGCACTGGGACTGAAGCTGGAGTCTGCTATAATAGCTCAATGAGCTAAAGAGCAGAAAATGAATGAATTCTGAATGAAGCAGATATGAATGAGACTTTGCTCAAACTGCTGCCTGTACCTAGGGACATGTTGCTGAGGCTGTAGGGATGTGGTAGACCTCATGTCTAAAAGAAGAATCCTTCTCCACAAACATGGAGGATGCTATTTAATTAAAGGTTCAGTTTCTCTTTGTGAGCACTGATATAATGCCCGTGGAAAAATAAATGAATTCAAATTCATCTATTGCTCATAATTGCTTTGTCTTCACATGTATATTGTTGTCATTGTAAATTATACCTTCCACCAAACTGTATAATGATGCCATGGTAAATCATCTCTTTTGTTTTGGTACGTTGCTTGCAATTTATGAGCAGGTTGGCTGTCTGTACAGAGTGCTTACTTATTTCACGGTGTGATTGAGAAGTGTATTGACTCTCTGTTAAGCCTGCTTCATGTACCAGAACAGACCATTTTTATTGGAATGGTTGGTTATTCTGTCGTGGTCCTTAACCTAAGATAAGTTTAAGTATCCGACCATTAAACTGATTGTACACCTATATCTGCGTGTGTGTGGGCAGCCAGGTGGCACAGTTGGATGGCATGGTGGCACAGTAATTAGTACTGCTGTCTTACAGCACCGGGGACTGGGTTCGATTCCCAGCTTGGATCACTGTCTCTGTGGAATTTGCACATTCAACCCATCTCTACATGGATTTCCTCAGGGTGCTCCAGTTTCCTCCCACAGTCCAAAGTGTGGGGTTAGGTGAATTGGCCAGGGTAAATTGCTCCTTAATTAGGAGGATTAGCAGGGTAAATGCATGGGGTTGTGGGGATAGGACCTGGGTGAGATTGTGGTCGGTGCAGACTCAATGGGCTGAATGGCCACCTTCTGCATTGTATGATTCGAAGGTTTATAATATCCATAAGCCAAGGCCAGGCATTTGAACTGGGTCCATGCCTCTGTTGGTGTTTTGTTGGGATTCTCTGCTGCCTTTTGGGTTTAAATTGAACTCAGCACTATTAGCGTCAGTCAATATTTGCTGATATAGAGTTAGCTGTTGATACATTATGAATAATTAATGGAAGTTGTGTGAATAGTGCTTGTAAAACTGTTCAAAAAAAGAGCTTCAGTTGCTGTTAAACAGGTCCTTATAAGGTATGCCTGATTTATAAAATCAGCAGTTGTGATTGAACTACACACACTGTTGACCAAACAGGCAAAACTTTTCATCATCTCTCTCACAAACTAATTTCTGTATTGTGCCTTGTAGCTGGATGTGTTTTTCTCTGTGGAGGTTGTGTTGCAATGTTTACTGCTTAGTTTGTTAAAGGCACAATGCTGCAGATGCTGGAAGCCTAAAATAAAAAAAGAAAATGCTGGAAAGTTTCAGCAGGTCTGGCAGCACCTGTGGAAGAAGAATTAACATTTTGAGTCTGTGTGATTCTCTGAGCTCCAATGAAGAGCCACACAAACTCAAAACATTGGCCCGAATTCTGTGATGGCATCACTGCCAGCAAGAATGGAGAATTGTGGGCTCAGCAGAATCCCCAGTCACATCAGCGGGACTGGAGAATCCCAGCTGCCGGTGAGGTTGGAGAATTCCAGCTATTAACTCCTGCTTCTCTCTTCACTAATGCTGCCAAACCTGCTGAGTATTTCCAGCACATTCTGCCTATTTTTTTAGATGTAGTTTGTTATCCCTGAGTGGTCTTTCTCAGTGTCTATTTCCTCCCCTATTAGTTTGAAGAAATCTTTTAATTGGATATTTAATGAACGCATATTGTGTGGCAATGTCCCTGAACTGCTGCTGTGAACTTCTGCTGGAGTTAGAAATGGTTCTGAGTTCTAAGGGCCTGTCACATTGTAAGTTCCTGATTTGATCTAGACAGTAGCAAAGCTTCCTTCACTTTGTCAATTCATGAAGCACCTTTTAAAGTAATGAAACACCCAAGGTGCTTCACTGGAACGTTTATAAAACACTGTCTGACAATGGATCACATTGGGCAAATTTTCCCATTGCACCTGCCACAGAAATTGGAGTGGGAAATGAGCGGATCATGGAAAAATCCATTGACCTCGGACGGGACTTTCCAGTTTCAGGGCAAGTGTGGTCAGAAAATCCTATTCATTGTCAGAAGATCAAAGCTTGGTAAAAGGAGTAGATTTTACAAGTGTCTTGGAGGAGGAATATAGGGCAGAGGGGTGGAAGCAGATAAGGAGATAATCCTGCTGGTTGGGACCTCAGTAACTGAAGGCAGTAATTTTGGAACAGTTATGGCTGGAAATGCACTAGAAGTCAGAGTTCAAGGGGCACAGATATATCAAGAGTTGTGGAGATGGAGGAGATTACGGATGTAGGGAGGTGCAAGGCTATTGAGGGATTTGAAAACAAGGATGGCAATTCTGAAATCAAGACATTATTCACTGGGAGCCAAAGTAGGTCAGCAAGCACAGGGGGTGATGGGGGAACAAGACTTAGTGTGAGTTAAAACACAGGCAGCTGAGGTTTGGATGACGTCAAGTTTATAGAGGATAGAATGTGGGAGAGCAGTCAAAGTGCATTGGACTAGTTAAATCTAGAGGTAACAAAAACGAGAAAGGCTGAAATAGAGGTGGTAGCAATTTGAAGTTGGAAACTCATCTCGGGCTCAAATGTGACATCAACATTGTGAACAGATTGGTTTAATGTCGGTCTGTTGCCAGGGACAGGAATGGAGTTGGTTGTTAGGAAATGGAGTTTGCAGCTAACTCTGAAAACACAATGATTTCAGTCTTCCCAATATTTAACTGAAGAAAATTTCTGCTCATCCAGTGCTGGCTGCCGAAGGAAGACTTGATAATTTAGCATCAGGAGAAGGGTCGAGAAAGAATGTGATGCATTAAGAAGCTGGACTAAAACGTCAACTGTAATCTAACAGGCCTTTAACACAAGGGTGGAGACTTTCTTTGCCAGCTGAGACTTAATCTAGATAGGCAGAAATAGCTTGGTCTCAGGTAAGATGCCTCACTGAGAAAAGACAGAAGTAGCCTTATAGGTTACAGCATCTCATGTACATAATCAAATGTTTTAGCTCACTATCTGAGAGTGAGGTACAGGAAGAAATCTTTGAAGAAATTAAAGAATTCTTGGATATGTATGTAAAGTGCCGTAACCAATAGTCTTATTGAAGTAACTCCTCAGATGCCTATATTCCTTCTCCAGATTCCTTTTACTTACAAACTCTATTCCGCTTCTAAGAATGGTTCAGGTACAACATCAGATTCTGGAATGTCAGGGTTAGGGTAAGGGAGAAGGCCTGGTTAAGATACTCTGTCAGAGAATTGGTGCAGACTCAATGGGCTAAATGGCCTCTTCTGCACTGTTGAGATTCTAATCTATTCTATCTCAAACTACTGCAACCAAGATCATGGTTTGCTGGATAGCAAAATTCTTGCTCCTATTTTCTTTGGACAATCTGCAACAGGAACCTCAAAGCATCAGCACAGCATTTGCAAGATCCTCCAAGTCCAGTGGCAAAAAAGACACAGCTTCAGTACCATCCTCTTCTAAAAATTTTGCAGTCAAGTATCCCACATTTGGGGACATCGCAGGCGTCAGCACACCGGAGTGCAATGGGATAGCCTCGTCCTGGGCGAACCACCTGCTTGATCATGGACCCTCTCCCAATGCAACATGCCTCAAAACCAGCCCCACTGGTTTGGACATGTCATTTTTATCATTGATACCAGATTCTCAAAGCAACTGTTCTACTCAGAACTCGATCACAGCAGGAAACCCTCCAGTAGGCAGCAGGAGAGCTGTCACAGATTAGATTCCCTGATTGGACAGGCAATCATTACCTCACTTGGGGAGCTCATACTCCACGGGGCCTCGTTGAGGTCATTAGATTCCAAAAACTGGAAGATGGAGTTAGACCGGAAAGCTCCTAACCAGCATGATAGTGATGGACCTGATGATCTTTTTTTGTGCTGTGAATCTTTCTACTTTTCACAGTCTGGCCTTCTTGTTGGTTGAGATTGGAGATGGAGCAATAGAAGATGAAGGGGAATCCTCTTTTCAATATTTGAAACGGTCCCTTCCTCGCTCTGGGGGAAGAGTGCGGTGGAGTAGAAACCTAAGTCCATAAAGCACGGATTGTGTTTCTGGCCACTTCAGTGAGGAGTGTCTCAGACACACCAGCAAATTGCCAAGAAGAACACTCTCAGCCTCTCCCAGACCCTTCAGTGGAGGGAGTCTGAAGGGCAGAGTAAGCACCAAAGACCACAAGTGCATTCATCCACTACCAAAGCCAGATTTCCTGTTCCTCCATCGCTTTAGGAATACACATTCTTCCTACATTAGACATGTGGTTATTAACGAACGGATTACTGCCTTTGGGTCTCAGTGGTTGAAACACTTGCTCATTCTGCCTCACTATGATAATTAAATATGAATATTGCACTTTGAGTGATACAGAGATTAGAAGAAGATTAACTGAAAGCATACAGCCTGTCAAATGTTAGTTCCCTGCAGTATTTTTGTGAATGTTTTTCCTTCTTCCCTATCAAACCTACTATCTGAAATTAAAAATGAAATCTATATGTTTTGCAACATTTATATCATTTGTTTAAAAATGGTATTTCAGAATTATTTCTTTCCCCTAATATAAATCCATAAGTCACAAAATTGAGTGATTTTTGGATAATTTTTTTTTCCCTATTTTAATCCTCCTTCCATCTCACTTGCTTTGCCTCACTCTTCTCCTATTCTCCGCATTGCCCCGCTCCACCCCTCCCCGACTCTCCATTGCCCCAATAAGCTGCAGGGCAATTCATAGTGGAGAGTGTGAACAAACTGATCCACGGTGTTTCGACAGATCCACTGAATCATTATAGGAATCTTCTCCCCCAGATGATTCCATTTCTTCCCTCCCTCATTGTTCTTTACTGCTTCATCTCTGATGTGCTATCTCAGCACTTTTCACCTTTCTAGCTGAGGTAAGATTTAAGAGTATCGGACAGCACTTGGGAAAACCCCACGCATGCACACACACAAAAATATTACAATCAGGCCAGGCCAATGCAATTTAAAATGAATATGCAGTCACAAGGATTGGTTTGTGATCCTGAAAACAACTTCATGAAAACAACTTCAAACAAAAATAACTCATCAAACTGCAATCATGCTAACATTATAAATGCAAGTCTGCAGCTTTTGTTCCCATTTCAAGAAAAGGCTTATGAGCTGAGTAGTTTTATTTTTAAAAAGAAATTGATGATTAAATAAAAAATCAAGTGAAGAAGGTTCTGCGAACGTTGTGTTACCATAATTATAAAGCTCTTACTTACTCGAGGCTTTTCCCTGCCTAGTTAATGCTCTGTAATTACAACACTGAAAAAAGATATTTTCCTTCGTTGCACAGAGGAAGCTTTGGGCCAGTCCATGACTAACAATCTGCTCTGAAAACTCTGGTCAAATGTTGACAGCTGTGACAGATTCCGTCACAGCAGCTGAGACAAGTTACAACATTCTAAAACTACCAGCAATGTTCTAAACAAATCAACCCGCATCATTTTAAAACAGAAGTCAATTCAACTCCTCTCCCAATGCTAATAAATCCTTTAAAAAATTCCCAAATTCAAGGTTTTTGGCCAAGAATGAAGCAATTATTCCTTGCACCATACCCTTCCTCTGTATCACGTTTCACTGAAATCCCTTTGTTCTTTTTTGAGTTATATCGTTTGCAGGCCAATGAGGTCAAAAACAATGATGGAGGAGACAAATTTATTCAAAACAAATGATGTAAGTATTCTCCGAATCAATTCATCTGAATTTGTCCCATGGAGCTACTTTTAATCTCATCAGATTTAAAGGACAATAGGCTTTTGGCCAAAATTTCATTTCCGTTACCACATTGGGCATATTGCCACATTTTCCAATTACCTATATTATTCCCATGTTCAAAATAAAAATAGTGGAAATAAAGGCATGCGGAGTCAGATGGAGGACAAACCAGATGGAAACCAGATGAATGACCTCCCTGGCGGTAATTGACAAACGGCTCACTGGCCATGAATGCCAAACCTAATCACAAAATCATTGTGGCACAGAAGGAATCCATTCAGCCCATTGAGTCCAAAACCTCTTAGCCAACGTTGTTATGTGCATGTTCCCTTTGCCAGCAGAGTTCACCGGTGTTCAGGGCAGGAGCTTTGGCTGCTTTCATTCTTAAGCTAGTTTTGGTGATACCAATGTTATTGACCCCTTTGCAGGCTGAAATCAGCACAAACTAGGGGATCAAATCTAAGATAGTTTTGTCACACAGCGTAACTTGTCCAAGAGGAGGTAAAAGTAAAGGAGCTGGCACTACAAAAAGAAAATGCATTCAATTTCTGACTCTTGAGTGAGGACATGATAAATAGTCAGGAAAGAAAGGCAACTGCAAACATATTCATGAAATATAAGATGCATGTTTGATTTTAACAGTAAGGTTTTAGATTTCTACGCTTTTGAACACTAACAGATTCTTTCAGGGTGCATTTTGAAATTGCAACAATTATAAAATGTATTGCTGTTTACACCCAGTAAATCGAAGAGAGGTGAATTCACCTTGATTGATCAGTTCAATCGTGAGATGAAACACGAGATCACGTTTACCCCATAAATCCTGTCCAACAACCAGCAGCAGCTGTGGTTAAAATGGTTTGTCTTTAGTGACAGGTAAGCACGCTCAGAGCAAAGGTCAGAGCCAGCTGAACCCAAAGCTCTGATTCGCTGATCTGTATTTACCTTGTGGGAGCTTCCTACTCTGATTTCAAATCCTAACTCTGTGTTATAGAAAACAAGAACAGTTTTATATAAATTACATTTTGAGTTAGATCAGAAAGGATGGAGCCTGCATACAGCGCAATCTACACCAAAGCTTTTCTTATTTACTAGTTTGAAAAAGACAATTTTTTAAATATTTTACAACTGATTTAAAAAGAAAACATGATTGATGAAGGTAATGTTTGGGGTATTTGGATTTTGGAAGGATGGGTAATACTAAATGTATTGCTTCAGAGAACTGAATTTTCTAAGTCAAGTCTGAATAAGTGAGTGGTCCACTCTGACTTTTTAACAATTATCCCGAGGGTTAAAACTGAGCCCCTTTGGTTTGAGATGTCAGTTTGAGAAAATGTATTCTAATATCACGTAAATAATGAAATATTGCTTCACTGCTCACCCGCTGAGTTGCAATGTCAGAATGCACTTTCCTTTGCAGTCAATATTGAATGCCTTCATATTGCTGGGGCATCATTTTTGAACACATTGTCCCCTGGTGATCCCAGTTGCTATAGATCATGCCTGGAATGGATTATTCCAAAAGAAAGCTTGAAACAGGAGCTTAGACCAACGTTTGGTGAAATGGATACAGTACACAAAGAATCTGAAATTCGCACTCAGTACATATCATTTTGTTCACCTCTAGCTCTGTACAAAACAGCTCCTTTGACCGGAAACATATTTCAAGAAAACGATATCTTATTTTGAACATTGAGCTTTGTGAAGTGGATGGGAAAAAATATTTTTTGACACAGTGAGCCCTTGAAATGTCAGTTCAGATTAATGAATACAGTACAACACAAATTTACAAATAGAGGCTTATTGACCCCAAAGGAGTCCATCAACTGCTTATAATTTGCTACATTTGATTTGATTTGATTTACTATTGTCACATGTATTAGTATACAATGAAAAGTATTCTTTCTTGTGTGCTATGCAGACAAGCATACCGTTCATAGGGAAAGAAAAGAGGATGCAGAATGCAGTGTTACAGTCATAACCAGGGTGTAGAGAAAGATCAATTTATCTCAACTTATTTACTTGATCCCCTGTTTTGATAAAATAAAACATATTCCTCGCAATAATAGGATCATTTAGAAATTCTGAGAAGAATTTATATTTTATTAATAAGTTTGTATAATAACAAATTATAAAAGATTTTTGTAGCAATATTTAACCATACCAGCTGGCAAACTCTTCCGGATCAGAGAGAACAGACAAGAAATTCTCCTCTATATATCAGCCATCTGTCAAGAAGTCTAGCAACAGCAGGTTAAAGTCTAACAAGTTTATTTGGTATCACAAGCTTTCACAGTGCTCCGAAAGCTCGTGATTCCAAATGAACCTGTAGGTCTTTAACTTGCTGTTGTGAGACATCTTACTGTGCCCATCCCCATCCAACTCCAGCACCTCCATATCAGCTATCCAGATATTGATGTAACTGGAAGTGTTACAGTGAGTACCTTCACAATGAATTTCATTGTAGCTAAGAAATGTTCAGTCTATTATCTATCAACATCAAGGGATGGAAAATATACTCTTTCCATTCCAGTTCCTACTAAATAATAATTCCTTACATATGTACATGGTGGAATTTGCCCATCCCGCCTGCCATGGGCAAGACACTGATCATGCAAAGACCTTGATTGGGATTTTCGGGTCTTGGAATGAGTGCAACGGGAAAATCCCACCCCGTTTCTTTCATTCTGTTTGTAATTGACTTGTATTCCATAAAATCAATGTCATTTTTAACTAACTTTTTGTGTCTACATTAAAGATTCTTAAGTATTTAAAGCTTTACATTTTATACAGTTAAAACTGAGAGCTTCCTTTAAATAGAGTCCAATAGGAAAAGGTGTTCTAGTGGGGTGAGATACCAAGAATAAAATTGACCCCCTTATTCAGATGAACTTTGTACATTATCAATTATCCAATGGATCACTGGTGAAGAGCAAAAGCAAATGAAAAGATCAACTTTCATTTAAACCTTTTATGATCTCAGGATGTTCCAAAGTGTTTTGCAGCCAATGAAAATACTTTTAAAGTGTTGTATGTGGGAAGTGCGATGGCCAATCTGAGCACAGTAAACTCCCAGAAACAACACTGTAATAATGGCCAGATCAGCTGGTTTTGCTGTGTTGTTTGAGAAACATCTATAGACTGTAGACAAAAAGCAGGGATACAGAGGCTAAGCATAACTGCTCTTTCAAAAAGCAAGCATGGCATGCCAGGTCAAATGGCCTCATTTTCTGTTGTCACTCTCTACTGTAATTCTATAATTAAGGGATAGAATTTGGCCTGGACATCAGGGATAATCACCCTGCATTGTGTACTGACAAGGCTTGGATACAACAGCAAGTCTCCTCAGATTGTATTGGATTGTGACTTCCCCTCATGGGTGGGATTGACTGGTCAGGAGTATGAATAACTGAACCACCCTAATTCGCAGAAGTGTGTATCCTGACCACAGCAACATAGACAGCAGCTGAGGAAATATCCTGCCTTTCAGTTGAGTGAGACCGTGGTGAGAAGTGGCAACAGTGAGTATCTAACGGGATATAAAATAAATAGTAAACTTTGTAGAAAATTAACCATATTCAGCTCCAGAAGAGCAGGGAATAGGGCAACTTTTACCATTTGTAGAAGATGTTCAGATTGTATGCCTGAGAAAGAAATTGGTGGAGGACAGGAAGAGGTCAAGAGTTCAAAACTAATAGATAGGAAAAACAGTTAATGTCACATAGAAGTGTGAAGTATAGTAGACTGCACAAAGGTCGCTTAAGACATAATTAGACAAACATTAGAGGTTTTTTTCTATCCAAAATGTGGAACTTGCAGATAAATAGATCACAAAATTATAAATTCTTTTAAGTTCCATAAGGAAGCAACTGCTTCAAAACAAAATGCAGGAAATACTCAACAAATCAGAGAATGTTTCAGGTTTCTAACCTTTCATCATTTAGCAGCAGCTTCCGGTAATGAAGTTTTTTTAGACACAGCTTTTGTTTCTTTAGGATGGCGCAGTGACACAGTGTTTAGCACTGCTGCCTCACAGTGCTCCTGGTTTCGATTCCTGGCTTGGGTTGCTGTCTGTGTGGAGTTTGCATGATTTCCCTGTGTTTGCATGGGTTTCCTCTGGATGGTCTGGTTTTCTCCCACAGTCCAAGAGATGTACTAGTCAGATGCATTAGCTAAATTCCCCTTCAGTGTACTCGAACAGGCACCAGAGTGTGCTGACTTGGGGATTTTCACAGTACCCTAATTACAGTGTTAATGTAAGCCTACTTGCGACGCTAATAAATAAACTTTACTTGTTTTGTTACCGCTCTCATTTGCCTCACACCATCATCATCTCTCCTGTCTTTCACCCTATTACAACCTTTCCCTTTTACTCTACATTTTCCCTCCTTCTGTACTTGATTAAAACCTGTTACATTTGCATCTTTCTCCAGTTTTGATGGAAGTTTGATCTGGATCATTGGCCACAATTCAGTTCCTCCCTCAGCACAGACATTTCATTTAGTGATTGGGTGGCAGGGGCCTTCCTTGATTAGGTTCGTGACAGGAAGAGGTATGGATGGCCTTCCCATTCTGCCGCATATTCAGAGGGCAATTAATGGATTAATCCAACAACGGATCGGAGTCTTATCAGGTGGGAAGAATTCCAAGCAAGCGCTTTTGTGAGTGGGGAACACTTGTTCAAAGGTCACTCAATACCTCACTCCCTGAGGGGTCCAACATCTGAAACCGAGTGTGGGAGGTCAGGGAGTCACTTCCCTTCTTGCTGAGGACCAGCCTTCCCTCTGACCCCCATCCATTCCACCATCTATGACCCACAGGAGGCAACTTGTTGGGGTGGGGGGAGGAGGAGTGGGATTGGCACTAAGACTGTATGCCTGCATTAAATCCAGTCTGTTAACTCAATTTCTCTCTCTCTCTCACATGCTACCAGGCCTGTTGAGTATTTCCATTGTTTTCTGCTGTTATTTAAGATTTCCAGCATCCACAGTATTTTGCTTTTATATTTACTTAATGTTTGGAATTTCATTTGGATTTTGAAGTATGTCCACCCTTAATCACTCGGCACTTAGCAGC
Source organism: Sphyrna mokarran (assembly GCA_024679065.1). NCBI lineage: Eukaryota > Metazoa > Chordata > Chondrichthyes > Carcharhiniformes > Carcharhinidae > Sphyrna > Sphyrna mokarran. Next base: position 3,750,345 of record JAGIQG010000024.1, read on the forward strand.
TGTTGCACAAATGTTGCAGGAAGTAAAACACACCGGACAATGACATGAAAAACGTCTCCAAACTGAGAATATTACCTGGAAAGATAGCATGACTATATCCCAATTAATTCAATACTACAACAGTGCTTTAAACAGTGCAATCTCCCAATCATCAATAATTTACTCATCTTCAATGAGACAATATCAAGAGAAATTTAGCTTGATATTCTTCAAAGATTTCATTAGGGTCATTCAGGAATAACAAAATATCCTCCAAGAGCCACAATTAGTCTGGTGGCTGGGGATTACTTGCTTTATAGAAGAAATGATTTCTAACCGCCGTGCTTGTGCGTAAACAGCAAGGAACAAAAACACAAGCCCAACATCGCTACCAAATGGCCATGAGAGGGTAAAACAGCATGAGGAAGACCAGAGAAGTAATTAGACTTGAACTTTATTCACAGACATGAAGCACATGAATTACTCAGTGCTGAATCCTGGGGAGTGAGTACGGTCCGAGTCCACCAGAAGGAAGGCACATTCATTGAAATACCTCTAAAACCAAGATTATATTATACTGTTACCGACTGGCTATCATAAGGAGGAATCTTAATATCCTTGGAGAGAAAGCCAATAGAAGGTTGTGCTGAGAATTTCTGGCCATAGCCAGTTTTCCCACATCAGCTACAGCAATCTGTTCACTTCAGCGGGAACATAAGATCCTGCTAATGGGAGAAGCCAGAAAATATTATCCTTGGACTAACTACTCAGATCCAGATGCCCAAGAAAAGAACACTGTCCCACTGACAGAATGGAGAGTAGGGAATATCCTTGACCTCAAACTGAGATCAGAACAAGATCAGGGAAATTGGTCGAGACATCTCAGAGATTAACCCAGTGAAGTCTGAGATCTAGGAGATAAAAAAATGATAGAGATGAAGACTTGGGGGAAAGTGTAGAGTTAAGGGTTAACAGCAGAAGCATATGTAATGCTGATGTAATGATGTCAGATCATACAATTGAAAGCAGGACAAACTCCAGGTGGAGGTCCAAATATGTAAACACTTGCTGTAAATAAAGAGTAATGGTTTTGAGAAACTACAGACTCAAGCAACATACTTTGGGAAATAGACAATCCCCAAATCCCCTGTCCAGATCCAGCCACACAAAAAAAAACCATAATCCTATTGTCTTACAATTGTCCTTTTTTCTTCAGATAATTCCCCAATCCCTTTTTGAAAGCTTCAGTTGAATCTGTCTGCACCACAATCTAAGACTGCATTCCAGCTTCTATCCATTCTCTCCATAAAGCACTTCTTTTTCGTGTTATGTCTGGTTCTTTTGCCAATTATCTTCTGTCTTCTGCTTCTAAACCTTTTCATCAATGGGAACAGTTTCTTCCAATCTATTTTGTCTCAACCCTTCATTATGGATCATCTCTGCTGGAATGTGTACGTGTGTAGGCATCAGGTCAGGACAGAATTTAACACTTACTTTATAGATTCAGAAACTAAATGCCATCATTTGCAGTATGTACAATTGCAAGAGTCAGTATCTTCTGGAAAGAATGGAAGAAAAATGTCCACTAAATATGAAATGATACAGTGGATAAATGACATTAAACAGAAAATTCAATTTTGATGTGATTGTTATCCAAAGGATTACAACAGTTTCCTACCAAAATCCCAAATGTTCCATAAGGTTTTATTGGAAATAACGTGAAACCATTCAAGAAATTTTATTTTGTGCATTTTAAATAAGAAATTTATTTTTTATTTGACCTATTTGTGAATCTGGAGAGGTCTAAACCTCAGTAACCCATGTGATATACCTGTCGCTTTTCACAAGTGTGAATCACTTTTCTCAAAGTGGGAGATGAAAGAATGTAAATTCTATCAGATGGGTACAGCACAAAACCCAATGTATGCATTACTGAGTCATAATGCAAAGATAATCTGAACTCTGCAACAGATGTATCGCAGCAAACATGCAAAAACTTTCTAACAATCAGAGTTTATTTACTGCACTGAGTGTGGAGGACAGTAATGCAAAATGACAATGCTGAAGAGACAGTGGTATGTCTTTAAAAGTTTTTAGTATGTACTTCACCCTGACATCAAAAGGTGCAAAATCTAATTTTAGATTTATAGTTTTGTTTTAGGCTGAAATATTTTCTGACTTTACTTTTTCGTTCCTTCTGAGAACTTTATCAAGAGATTGATCAGTGAACTTCCTCTGGTGTAAAATGTGATTAGTGTATGTTCTGAGTCTTCACTATAATAAGACATAGGAGCAAAATTAGACCACTTGGTCCATCGAGCCTGCTCTGCCATTCAATCCTGGCTGATATTTTTCTCATCCCCGTTCTCCTGCCTTTTCCCCATAATCCCTGATTCCCTCATTAATCAACAACCTATCTATCTCTGTCTTAAAAACACTCAATGACCTGGCCTCCACAGCCTACTGAGGCAAAGAGTTACACAGATTCACTACTCTTTGATAGAAGAAATTCCTCCTCATCTCTGTTTTAAAGGATCATTCTTTTAGCTTGAGGTTGTGCTCTTTGGTTCTAGTTTTTCCTACTAATGGGAACACCCTTTCTATGTCCACTCTGTGCAGGCCTCACAGTATCCAGTAAGTTTTAATGAGGTCCCCCCCTCATCCTTCTTAATGCAACAAGTACAGACCCACAGTCCTCAACCGATCCTCATACGACAAGCACTTCATTCCAGGAATAATTCTTGTGAACCTCCTCTGGACCCTTTTCAAGGCTAACACATCCTCCCTTAAATATGGGGCCCAAAATTGCTCACAATGCTTCAAATGGAGTCTAACCAGAGCCTTACACAGCCTCAGAAGTACATCCCCACTCTTGCGTTCTAGCCCCCTTGGTATGCATGCCAACATTGCATTTTCCTTCCCAACTGCAGACATATTCCTTTTTGGGGGATTAGGTGTTTTGTTTCGAAAGGGGAACAATCTCTGCATCGTAATAATCAGTCTCTGGAAGGAAAGTGCCTGGATTAACTGGGTTTTCTTTGCCCTCAATGTTTAGTGCTTCTAATACTCTGGGCATTGTTACTTGTGATATCCAATTCATTGCTAATAACCTGTGTACCATGTGTAGACATTTAATAACAGATTTATGGTCAATGGCCAGACTAACCATAACCATAACTGCCAGACAACTTGTTTGTATTTACCCAAAGAACAAAAAGAACAAAGAAAATTACAGCACAGGAAGGTCCTCCAAGCCTGTACCAACCATGCTGCCTGACATATCTAAAATCCCCTATTCTTCCAGGGACCATATCGCTCTATTTCCATCCTATTCATGTATTTGTCAAGATGCCCCTTAAAAGCCACTACTGTATCTGCTTCCACTACCTTCCCCAGCAATAAGTTCCAGGCACTCACTATTCTCTGTGTAAAAAAAAAAATCTACCCTGTACATCTCCTTTAAACCTTGTCCCTCATCCTTAAAGCTGTGCCCCCTAGTAATCTCAGCTACCAAGAACCAATAAGATTTGAATTTGATGGTGTTGACAAAATCATGCCAATCCTACTGTGTTTCATTGTGTTTTAACTTGAAACTTTAGTATAAATGTTGACAATGGACAAATTATTTTCAGAACGAATGTAAATTTGAATTGTCTAAAGTTTGGATGAACAGGACATGGATTCGTTACTTAGCTCTTTACACTGTTTTCTATAGAAATCATAGGAACCTTACAGTATAAAAGGAGGCCCATTTGGCCCATTGAGTCTGCACCAACTACAATCCCACCCAGGCCCTATCCCCCACCCCACATGTTTATCTCATTATCCTCTTTAAGCTACACGTCCCGGGACACTAGTTTCAATTGTATGAATAGTTTATCATGATTTGTTGATATGAATCAAAATAACAGTTTCCAGTTGCACTGTTCTGTTTAGTTTAATATTTGGTGAACTAATTTAAAGCTGAAATGTGATTCCACATGGTGTAAAAATTAAATCAGAATAAGTCCCTGGACTTGCCTTTCCCTCAGAGGCAGTTTGTGTTAATCAAGCACAAATTCTCGCTGTTCATGTTTGAAATGTTGCTGTGATTGAGAGGTTCAAATGGAACCTGGGTCAGAGAGAGAGAGAGCGCACACGTTTACAATCACACAATCTTTGCTGATGGAAAGAGCAGCATCGAAATATTCCAATATTAATTCAACAGGAACGCAAACCATTTTGCAGTTTTTATTTGCTGTGCGGTGGTTCTGCTGTGTTGGCAGCACACCACCTCAAAAATACTGCTGCAGCTTTGAATGAGATCTGAAAAGTACTGACCATCAGTTATTTTCTTTTATTGCTGGTATATTTTTAATATAGAAAATGCCATCTGCACATTCCTCACGTGTTTCTCACCTTGTGATCACTATGCAGGCAGAATGGAACTTCAACATTTCTGCTTCCTCTCATCTTTCTGTCTTCATTTTCCAGATTTACATCAGTGTGGAGTAACCACATCATTGTACAATAACGTGCAGTGTGATCAACAGTGACAGAAGGAGAGCTCTGGGATGGCACAGTGGCGCAGTGGTTAGCAATGCTGCCTCATAATGCCAGGGGCTCAGGTTCAATTCCAGCCTCGGTCACTGTCTGTGTGGATTTTGTACATTCTCCCCATGCTCCAGTTTCCTCCCACAGCCCAACGATGTGCTGGTTTGGTGGAATGGTCACAGCAAATTGACCCTAGTATCAGGGGAATTAGCAGGGTAAAGGGAGTGGGGTTACAGAAACAGGGCTCGGGTGGGATTGTGGTTGGTACAGACTCAAATGCTCTCTGTGTACTGTAAGGGATCTATGATTTTATGAATTCTATCCAAGCTCTGTACAGTGAACCAAACTTTCTCAGTAGAATTGTAGAATCTTAACAGCATTGGTGTCAATGCTGTTAAGATTCTACAATTTGTGATAGTTATAGGACGGATATCAGAGGTAGGTTCTTTACCCAAAGGGTGGTTCGGGAGTGGAATGCCCTGCCTGCAGCAGTTGTAGATGCGCCAAGTTTGGTGGCGTTTAAGAGGTTAGTTGATAAGTATATGGAAGAGAAGGGAATGGTTTAGTTTGGAGGGGCATTGCTTTTTATATTGGTCGGCGCAACATCGAAGGCCGAAGGGCCTGTTCTGTGCTGTAATGTTCTATGTTCTATGTTCATTGAAGCTATTGAATCAATAGTTCCATCAGACAGACAATCATATATGAATCCATATATATATAAGAACATAACAATTAGGAGCAGGAGTCGGCCATCTGGACCCTCCAGCCTGCCACTGTTCAATTAAATCATGGCTGATCTTTTTGTGGACTCAGCTCCACTTACCCACCTGCTCACCAGAACCCTTAATTCCTTTACTGTTAGAAAATTTATTTATCCTTGCCTTAAAAGCATCCAGTGAGGTAGCTCAACTGCTTCACTGGGAAGGGAATTCCACAGATTCACAACCCTTTGTGTGAAGAGGTTCCTCCTTAACTCAGTCCTGAATCTGCTTCCCCTTACTTTGAGGCCATGACCCCTAGTTCTAGTTTCACCCGCCAGTGGAAACAACTTCCCTGCTTCTGGCTTGTCTATTCCCTTCATAATCTTATGTTTCTATAAGGTCTCTCCTCATTTTTCTGAATTCCAATGAGTATAGCCCCAGTCTATCTGGTCTCTCCTTATTAGCTAACTCTCTCAACTCTGGAATCAATCTAGTGAATCTCCTCTGCATTCCTCCAGTGCCAGCATATCCTTTCTATATCATCCAGACCACTCTCATACTGCCCCCTACTCCCTTATTCTTAAGTACTCTTTTCAGGTAATTATCCAATTCCTTTTGAAAGTCTTACAGATTCTGCTTAACAATGGTTTGTAGCAGAGACTTTCACATTGTAACTGCCCTAAGTTGTTGTTGTAATGTAGGAATTGTTGTAGCCAAATTTTGCACAGCAGACTCCCACAGGTGGCACAGTGGTTAGTGCTGCTGCCTCACAGCGCCAGGAACCCGGGTTTGATTCTTGGTTTGGGTCTCTATCCGTGTGGAGTCTGCACGTTCTTCCTGTGTCTACATGGATCTCCTCTGGGTGCTACGGTTTCCTCCCACAGTCCAAAGATATGTGGGTTAAATGGATTGGCTATGCTAAATTGTCCACTAGCGTAAGGGGGATTGGCAGGGTAAATAGATGGGGTTACAGGGATAGGGCCTGGCTGGGATCATTGTTGGTGCAGACTCGATGGGCTGAATGGATTCTTTCTACACTTTGGGATTCAATGATTCTAAGTAGCAATGTGACCAAGGCCAGTAATTTGATATGAGCTGATTATTCACTGAGAGGTAAATATAGACGCAGAAGAGACTTCCCCTTTGAACTAATTTCCACCTGAGAAGTTGGTTTAATGTCTTATCAACAAGGCAGCATTGCTGACAGTCAGGCACTTCCTCCGAGCTACACTGGGAGCCTCAATCCTGATTCAAGTTCAGGTCTCTGAAGTAGAACCCTCCCTGAGTTAGTGAATAAGAATAATATTAATGGTCTCTTGCACATCAATTTTATCATTTATCCTTCACGCAATGATCGATTTGGAACAGTTGAGGGCTCTGGGTCTGTACTCTTTGGAGTTTAGAAGGATGAGGAGGATCTCATTGAAACTTGCAGGATACTGTGAGGCCTGGATAGAGAGGATGTGAAGAGGATGTTTCCACTAGTAGGAAAAACTAGAATCAGAGGGCAGAACCTCGGATTTAAGGGACAATTCTTCCTAACAGATGAGGAGGAATTTCTTTAGCCAGCAAGGGGTAAATTTGTGGAATCTTTGCCCAGAAGACTGTGGAGGCCAGGTCATTAAGTGCTTTAAGGCAGAGATAGATAGGTTGTGGATTAATAAGGGGATCAGGGGTTATGGGGAAAAGGCAGGAGAACGGGGATGAGAAAAATATCAGCCATGATTGAATGACGGAGCAGACACAATGGGCCGAGTGGCCTCATTCTGCTCCTCTGTTTAATGGTCTTATGATCCTAAGCTCTTGTATATGATGAACCCTCCACAAACTCTCTCCCACCCCTGCCACCCATCTGCACCCTTCCACACATCCACACCCACCTCTACACAAACTCCCCCCCCCCTCTCCGGCTCCCCCCCCCATCTCCGGCCCTCGCTCATCCACACAACCTCCCCCACCCTCGGCCATCCACTCGCAATAATTCACTCTTGATCAGTCTGACTGGCACAAATGTGTCTCTTGTTCGTTTTGGGTGAAGCGAATTGGGTGGAAGTTTAAGAGGAAGAAAGAAGTTTATTTTCAGTCAGCTGATGGTGCGGTGTCACTGACTCTGCTGTGCTGGAAATACACTCTCTTTGCCCATGAATAAACCACCCGGAACGTCCCACACTTCCTCTAGATGAGAAGAAATGCAAGGTGGCCGGAAACCTTGAACTGGGAGGGAAAAAACCCCCAAGGCAACGTGGTGACTTTGCACTTTGATTTTCAAATCTTGGATGCACAGCATTATGATTCTGTTAGAATATTTCAGACCCAGTGACAGCAGTCAAAGATATCGGCAAATCATTCATTTCTCATCCTGCATTGGTTTCGTCAATGAATGTAATATAAGATGTTCGTGCAATCTCCCTCCTTACCACACAGTTCAATCTGCTCTTCAGGTGAAGTTATCATTTCAGCTTAATGAAATGAAAATAGATTTCTAACTTTGGGAAGATGACGTTTCTGTTTCCTCGTTGCAGATTGTAAAGTGTTGTCCGGGGTAGATTGATACCATGTAGCACTTTTTATTCACAATTCTCAAAATGCAAAATTAATAGATTTGAAAGAAAGAAAATGCTGAAAACATTGTTCCCAAAATGACAGAGTGTAAATATTAGCGTGAAAGCACGTTTCTCTATCTAGAGCAAAGTAAACAGTAACCTATTTACAATAAAATAGCTGGACAAGAAATTGGAATAGAACGCACTCTGTGTAATCAAAATTCACGCAGAATAAGAGGAACTTTGAATTGGTTTGAAACTAGTGGTTGAAAGCAGATTGTAGGATCCACTATCGGATCTTCCACTTCCTATCTCCCCGCGTATTACTTTCTCAAGGAAAATAGAGTTAGTATCTTTACCCCTCCCTCAGTCTTTAATCTCCTCCAGTGCCATAACCTCTGAGATATCTGCATTTACCCAGTCCTGGATTATAGAGCCATTCGCTAAACTGTCCACAACTTACCTGTGCTATGGTCTGAAGGTGAAGGTAAAGTGGTGCCAGGCCACAATAGGTTGTTCTCTCCTTTGAGACGGAGAGTTAACTGGTGGCGATTTAATCTCAGGATCACCACACCTCAGGCGAGGGGCAAGGTTGATAAAATGGGGCCTTCATGATTAGGCTTCGCCAGTACGAGGCGTCGCTCTGCCTCACTAACCAACTAACCGGCCAACTGAGCTAAACCAATCCTATCCGCAAACCACAAGGAGCTTCCTCACAGCAGGAATAAACCAACAAGATAGTCAAAAATACAGGTCAATCCCTTTGTAAGAGTTATGGTCCTGAGCAAATCAGGTAAATGAATGGTCTGACGTGTCAAATTCTGAAATCTAATCTGAATGACTTTTCTTCCCGTTTACAGATTTCCAGATAATGGGCTGCGTGCATTGCAAAGAGAAGGCATCGACAAAATCCCAAGCCGAAGATGGGGACGGCTTCTTTAATCAAAACACGAACCCACGCTATGGACCAGACCCCACCAATCAGCCCCAGCCTACAGCCTTTACCAGGATCCCTGACTTTAACAGTTACCATGACAACGCAAATACAGCACTGACTCCGTTCGGTGGTTCTATTGGCTATCCGACCAGCTCACTTCCAACAAGAAGTGGAGGGGTGCCAGGTTAGATACTTTGCTCATCAATCTCATTCCCCATCAAAATAAATATTGTAGGCCAAGCCTTCAGAAAAAGGGCTGGGAAGTTAAAGATTGGAATACCTTTCGCCAGCAGAATGTGTTCTCAATAACAGTTGGACAAGCGGTACAAGTACCTTTTATAGTTAAACTGTTGGTGATTAAGGGAAACTGGGCAACCATTGGAGAGAGAATGAAAATTCTTGCTTGTTAGGAGAACTGTCATTGTGCGATAGTAAAGGCCATCACCCAATTTTGAGTTGTTTTGGTGGGAGTAAACTTAAAAGAGACCAATGTGAACGATTAAATCGCTCTCCTTCATGGGCCTTAGTAACGTCTTTCTGATAATTATGCTTAGCTCCCAATTTCCCTCTTATTCAGTTTCAATCTAATGAACGGATGATTATTTTTCCTTTAGCTTGGTCTAACTGCAGATTATGGATCAGAAATTATTTTTTGAGCTGCAGCTCCCAGGCAGTTCTTGCTGAGCTTCCATGGGGACTTGCCTGCCTGGCCTTGTCTTCGCTCTCCCCAGATCTTAGCGGGCAAGCTCCATACCAATTCTCACACTGCTGGGGTACAAAGCCCATGGATCTGACAGCTTGTTGCTCCAGATGGGGGACAGAGAGGGGGAGATGCCACAGGTGAAAGATGTCAAAGCCTCTGTGTGATGTGCTAATACTCTCTCACTGGCATATCTCATAGTCACATACTAACTGATCTTTCAATTAGCATTTTAATCTGGTATCTTCAGTTCTGCTTCTGGCTTGTGTAAGGTAAATGTGCCTACCTCATGCAGGCATCATTTTAGCAGACCAGGTCTAACTAGATCCTGCCAGCCAAACCCACAGAAGTGAGGGGGAGATGGAGGGGTTGGAAAATCATCTGGACCACACCTTGTGTCAGACATTCCCACTCGGGTCAGGATGAAACAGAAATACTGCCCTGATTTTCTGCACATTGATTCCTCCTCCTCATCTTAAAACTTATCCTGTATCCATCTGTCCTTATGCCAACTCCATCTGAAACCTCCCTCTCTCCTCGAGCTCCTGTATCTGTTATATCCTTGCGCAATTGCTCCAAAAATGATAACTGTGACTGTGACCATTCCTCTATTTTTCTTGATCTCTCTGCCGAGGCGGAGCTTCAGAATTCTATTCCTCCATTTCCCGCCTAGCACTTTCATCTTGCTCATCAAATCAAAACCACAGCAACAGCTCCTCACACAGAGTCTTACTGTTAATCCTAGAATTGATCCTGATCTGGTTCCATCCTGTTCCTCGCTTTCTTCTAAGTGACATCGATTACAGATTAAAGACCATAGGAGCAGAATTAGGCCACTCAGCTCATCGAGTCTGCTCCGCCATTCACTCATGGCTGATATTTTTCTTATCCCCACTCTCCTGCCTTTTCCGCATATTCCCTGATTTCACTCAGCTTCCATATGTGGACATTACCAACTCCACCTTATTACCACCTCCCTCCAGCCCTCCGTGTTGTCCGTCTTTTTATCCAGTGTTCCAGCTTTCATGAGCTGAAATTTCTCCTAGCTAAACTTTTGGGATATCGGAAAGATTATCTTCCTGTCCCTTTGCATTCATTCCAGTCACTTCCATTGGTCGAACCAGCCAGTTCAAACCTCAGCATTCTCCTCAGTCCCAAGTTAATTTTCTAATCCCCTGTGTCGGCTGTGACTCACTGGATGATATTTTTACCTTTGAGACAGAAGATTATGGGTTCAAATCACACTCCAGAAACTCCAACACAAAACTCCAGACCAACACCCTGACGCAGTACTGAAGGAGTGCTGCACTGTCATAGAAACATAGAATCCTGCAGTACAGGAGGACACCATTCTGCCCATCGATCCTATGCCGACTCACCCAGGCCCCACTCCCACAACTCCACACATTAACCAGTTAATCCCCTGAGCTTAAGGGTCAATTTAGCATGGGCAATCCACCTAATCACACATCTTTGGACTGTGGGAAGAAACTGGAGTACCCAGAGGAAACCCATGCAGACACGGGGAGAATATGTACAGACATTGACCAGAGGCTGGAATTGTACCCGGGTCCCTGGTGCTGTGAGTCTGCAGTGCTGATCACTGTGCCACCATATCATCCAGTTCATTATTTTAAGCTTTAGGTAAGATAATGAACTGAGGCTCTGTCTGCACTCTTGGGTGAATATTAACATATTCTGGACACTATCGTCGGCCTTTTATCACCACCATTTACATCCCCTTTGTCTTTTTGTCTTTGACATTTGATCAATTACACAAACCTCTTACTCTTACAGGATAAATCTTGAGAAGCACAGGTGAATTATCCCCAATGTCCTGACCAATATTCATCCATCAATCAACAGCATAAATAAATGACTTTGTCTTTATCACACAGCTACTGTTGGATCTTGCTGTGCACAAATTCATGCTGTGTCTTATCCATCACAACAGTAGCATTTCAAAAATACTTTGGCTGTCAGCTGCTGTGGGATGTCCTGACATCATGAAAGGTGCTATATAAATGCAAATCCTACTGTCTTTGTTTCTCTGCCTTCTGTCACAGGGGAAATGTGTTCAACCAGAGGCAGAGACAGATGACTTGGTGCTGATCCTTCCTCTCATCCTCTGCTTCCTGTGGACCTGACTATTTCAACACTTTTCCCACAGCTCCGCTGTCAGTAAAGTTTTAATCATACAAAACCACCAGCCTGCTGTGCTCCAAATCTGATAGTCAAAGGCTCAAAATTCAAATTCTCATTTCTCTGTTTATACTGAGTCACCCTTCCTCCTTTTCAAACCCACCCCAAACCCTTCTCCCAAAACTCTCAGTTGCCCTGTCTCATGAGCAGTTGGAGCAATACCATTCTCTTCTCTTGAATTCCCCTCCCCCAGCCCCTCCATGCCTCTTTAAAACCCTCTGTTAAACTCACGCCTCACAGTGCCAGAAATCAGGTTTCAATTCCCAGCTTGGGTGATTATGCAGAGGTTGCTCTTTCTCCCCGTGTCTGTGTGGGTTTCCTCTTGATGCTCTAGTTTCCTCCCACAGTCTGAAATATATGCTGGTTAGGTGCACTGGTCACACTAAATTCTCCCTCAGTGTACCCAAACAAGCACTGGAGTGTGGCGACTCAAAGATTTTCACAATAACTTCATTGCGCTATTAATGTAATCAGTTTTGTAAGTCTAACAAATAAACTTTACATTTAAACCAGGTCAACTCTTCCATTGCTACGAGAAGCTGCAGTAGATGCTAATTCTCCTCATGACTAAGGTAGATGACGGCAATGTAGTTGATGTTGTCTACATGGACTTTAGCAAGGCCTTTGAGAAGGTACTGCGTAGTAGGCTGTTGCATAAGATTAAATCTCACCAGATTCAGGTTGAGATAGCCAAATGGATACAAAATTGGCTTGAGGACAGAGGACATATAGGAGGCATGTTTAATAAGTTTGCAGATGACACCAAGATTGGTGACAAAGTGGACAGTGAAAAATGTTATCTCCGATTGCAACGGTATCTTGATCAATTAGGCCAATAGGCTGACGAATGGCAGATGGAGTTTAATTTAGATAACTGTGAGGTGATGCATTTTGGTAGATCAAACCAGGGCAGGACTTACTCAGTTAATGGTAGGGCACTGGGGAGAGTTATAGAGTAGAGATCTAGGGGGTACATGTTCACAGCTCCTTGAAAGTGGAATCACAGGTGGACAGAGTTGTGAAGAAGGCATTCGGCATGCTTGGTTTCTGTCAGTCAGAACATTGAATACAGGAGTTGGGACGAATTATTGAAGCTGTATAACACATTGGTAAGGATACAGTTGGAATAATGTTCAATTCTGAACAAAGAATAAAACAGCACGGGAAACAGGCCCTTCGGCCCAATGAGCCCACGCCGCCACCACGATGTTCCCACCTCTACCCGCGATCCCTGTCCATGTTTATAGATCTATGGATTAAAAACCAAATTTGAGACAATTTAGGGAGAATTTGTTTTGCCAATTAGCCTAAGAGCACATCTTTGGGATGTGGGAGGAAACCGGAGCACCCGGAGAAAACCCACGCAAGCACGGGGAGAATGCGCAAACTCCCACAGACACAGGCCCAAATCCATGTATCTGCACAGCACAGCGATAGTCACTGAGCTGTCGTGTTGCCCATCAAATGGTCCAGGTCAAGCGTACACTAACGACGTGAAGCACTAGGATACTCTCGAAAAAAATCCAAGAGCAGCCCTCTCACGACCCATCGCGTGTATGCCCCTCGTTAGACAACAAGGTGGACCAAAGCACCTGTAGGATAAAAACAAGTACATCAATATCATCATCTATTTATACACTTCCCAGGGACTCCCAAGGCTCATGATCCCTATTTTAAATCAGTTTTCTGTACCCCTCCATTCCCATTCTGGTCACCCTATTATAGAAAGGATATTATTAAACTAGAAAGAATGCAAAAAAAATTTACTCAAATGCTGCCGGGACTTGACAGTTTGAGTTATAAAGTTGCAGTTGGATAGACTGGGTCTATTTCCCTGGAATGTAGGGGTGACGTTAAGTAATGAGGGGCATAGATCAGCTAAATAGTCAATAAGAACAAAAGAACTAGGAACTAGAAGTCATTTGGCCCTTTGACCCTGCTCTGTCATTCAATAAGACCATGGCTGAACTTTTTGTGGACTCAGCTCCACTTACCCGCCCACTCACCATAACCCTTAATTCCTTCACTGTTCAAACATTTATATATCCTTGCCTTAAGAACATTCAATTGCTTCACTGGGCAGGAATTCCACACATTCACAACTCTTTGTGTGAAGAAGTTCCTCTTCAACTCAGTCCTAAATCTGCTTCCCCTTATTTTGAGGCCATGCCTCCTAGTTCTCATTTCATCCTCCTGTGAAAACAGCTTTCCTGCTTCCTCCTTATTTATTCCCTTCATAATCTTAAATGTTTCTATAAATCTCCCCTCGTTCTTCTAAATTCCAATGAGTATAGCCCAGTCTACTCAGTCTCTCCTCATAAACCAATCCTCTCAACTCCAGAATCAACCTCGTGAATCTCCTCTGCACCCCCTCCAGTGCCAGTATATCCTTTCTCAAGTAAGGAGACCAAAACTGTACACAGTAACTCCAGGTGTGGTCTCACCAGCACCTTATACAGCTGCAACATAACCTCGCTGTTTTTAAACTCCATCCCTGTAGCAATGAAAGACAAACTTCCGTTTTAATTACCTGCTGCACCTGCAAACCAACTCCTTGAGATTCCTGCAGAAGGAGACCCAGGTCCCTCTGCACAGCAGCATGCTGCAATTTTTTACCATTTAAATAATGGTAAAAAATTGTTGTTATTCCTACCAAAATGGATGACCTCAGATTTACCAACATTGTACTCCATCTGCCAGATCCTCGCCCACTCACTTAGACTATATATATCCCTTTGCAGACTTTCGGCATCCTCTGCACACTGCCAGTCATCTCAGTGTCATCTGTGAATTTTGACACACTACACTTGGTCCCCAAACTCCAAATCATCTATGTAAATCGTAAACAATTGCGGTCCCAACACTGATCCCTGAGGCACACCACTTGTCACTGATCGCCAACCAGAAAAACACCCATTTACCCTCACTCTTTGCTTTCTGTAAGTTAATCAATCCTCTAACCATACTTTTCCCAAAGGGACAGGAACTTAAAACTAGAAGGCATAGACTTAAGATGAGGGGGTAAAAATACAAAAGGGACAAGAGGGGCAATTGTTTCACACAGAGAGTGGCGAGTGTCTGGAACGAGCTGCCAGAGGTAGTAGTAGAGATGGGTACAATTTTATCTTTTTAAAAGTGTTTAGATAGTTACATGGATACGATGTGTATAGTGGGATATTGGCCAAATGCAGGCAATTGGGATTAGCTTAGGGCTTTTAAAAAAAAGAGCAGCATGGACACGTTGGGCTGAAGGGCCTGTTTCCCTGCTGTAAACCTCTGACTCTCTGACTCTTCCTAATTCACTCTCTGGCAGTTTTTGTTATCTGAATTAGCTGCAGTGACTGTCTGCGGGATCATTGAGGATTGATATTTGTAATGTGAATTTAATTGTTCTCCATTACCTATATCCATGAGTGAATGAGCTATGGGGCAAGCTGAGAATATATACACATGCATTCATTCTTATCATCCTCTATATAATAATCACAGGAGTTCTGGAAGTTTGAGTATATTTAATCTTTGCAATATTTATTTTGTTACAGACTGTCAGTGCCATTTCCCATCACTAAATTGCAAGATTTTAAAAACTGTGAATCTGCATTAAACCCAGCATTTCCAGAATAAAAAATATCAGGAAAAGATGAAGAATCCAATTCCTCATTGCCCCTATCAAACTGCTGGCACTTTTACAAATTCTATTAGTTACTAATTTGTTAAAACTGCATCAATCCATTTTCTCTGTCAATTCCAACAGGGCAATGTTTCAGAATCTGTGGTTGAGTGAAAGAGATCTGTGGCTGTGTGTTTCTGTGTCAGAATCTTTTTATAAACACATTTCCCTTTAATTAAAAAAAAACCCTTACACAGAATGCAGGTTCTGCCCATAAACCTCATTTCCTGTTTTGTGCCAATGTGTCAAGTTTTCCCAATGAGTTTTGCTCTGCTGACTGCTCTGCGTGAGGTTGAAGGGCTGGACACTGATGTGAAACATCCGCTTGAAGTGTCTCACCACCACTGACAGAACGGGGATTGGCACACGCACAGTAGCTCCCTCAGCGCTGGCCTCCCAACCACTGGCCAACTCGATTGCTGGCCTTCAGAACCACCCCCACCCCACAACCCTCCGATTGCTGCATGTCTCCGGGCTAGCCCTGACTCTCCCCTCTTACCCCCAACCCTCTGAGTGGAGGGGGGATACCATTGACCCCCTTCATTCCAGTGGGGTTGGGCCGCCAGCTCGCTGTTAGTGGGGAGAGGCTGGAATACTGCTGGAGTGAACCGCTCCTGGGGGCCGATGGCGGGGGGGGAGGGGGCGGGGGGAAGAGTTGGGGGGAAGAGTTGGGAGAAGCTAGCGGGCCTGGAAACTTCACTTGTTGTTGAATACTGTGTCAACAACAGCCTGAATCGTCCTGTCCCTAGATAATCATTCACCCTGTGTACCCTGGAAGATGTACTGGGGAACCCATCAGAGGTTCCAGTGTAAGATCTCTGTGGGAATTGCCTGGCAAGTTCCAGCTTCCAATGGGTAATTCCCCTGCATCCAGAACCCTCCAGAAAGGTCTCCAGGCAGGATTTTCTGGCCTTGTTCGCCCCAAAACTGGAAAATCCCGTCTGAACTCAATAACCCTTTGCATGATCCGGGTGCCACCCGCTATGGTTCCCATGGCATGTGGGACAGCAAAATTCCTGCTCCAAGATAGCGCCAGAAGGTTTTGACTTCTTGCAAGCTCTGCCCAATATATCCTCTAATTCCGTCTTTTATGCTCATTCTAACACATTCAAACTCTCTAAAAATGACCATCAGACTTTTATCTGATTAAGTTGTTTTTTTTCTCTATTCCCTAGCTATGACTGTAACACTACATTCTGCACTCTCTCCTTTCCTTCTCTATGACCAGTATGCTTTGTCTGTATAGCACATTAGAAACAATATTTTTCTATTATACATGTGACCATAATAGTTTTGACTCACTGTTACCCAGGAGATGTTAAACAGCAAAAGAAAATCATTACTAACTCCTGGGTAATTACACAACTGACTTCCCTGAATACCCTGAGACCCCCGAATTTTGTCTCATTCCTGATCCGATATGATCCTACTCACCCAACCTTCCTGCCATCCTATCCTGGTAGAACTCTTCCCACCCGATGATAATTACCACTCTCCAGAAGATTTGGCCCAGGGAAGAAAGCATAAGCTGTTGAGAGATAAATATCCTGATGGTGATACAGATCGGTATGTGGTAGATATTATCCCTCAACAATAACTACATTCCTGGGCTAGTGGCGATCCTCGATGATTCTCTGATATTGTCAATCCTTCCATCACTCACATCTTGCTTCTACTCTGGTACAATGCTGTAACTCAATCCTTCTCTCATTCCATCACTTCACTATTTCTGTCAGTGGCTGGGGTTTCAGTGACTGTGTTGCACTCCTTCATAAGATCAGGAGAAGGCCAGGCAGCCCCTTGAACCTATTCTGCTACTCTGTTAAATCCTAGCTGATCTGCATCTTTATCTCCACAACTTGGCTCCATAACCCTCCATAACCCCCATACCATACCCATCTAAAGTTTCAACAACTTCATTTCTGAAATTCTCAATTTCTCCGTTCTTACTTGCGGCTGGGATTCTCCAGTCCTGCTGCAGTGCACAGCGGTTTGGCTGAATGCATCTGGAAGTGGTGGCGGGGCATGAATAGCCAGAGAATTCCGGTCAATATTTGGTCTCTTTCCTCTGACTCTTCCACCAGGGGACACAATTTTATCTCCATGCCCCCTTGCCACATAAACTCAGTGACTACAAGAGCAGGGCAGAGGCAGGAATACTGCGGTAACTTCCTGACTCCCCAAAGCCTGTCCACCATCTATAAAGCACAAGTCAGGGGCATGATAGAATATTCCCCACTTGCCTGGATGGGTGCAGCTCCAACAACACTCAAGAAGCTTGACACCATCCAGGAAAAAGCAGCCTTGCTTGTTTGGCATCACATCCACAAACATCCTCTCCCTCCACCACTGATGCTCAGTAGCAGCAGTGCTGTCTACAAGATACGTTGCAATGATTCACCAAAGATCCTTAGACAGCACCTTCCAAACCCACAACCACTTCTATTGAGAAGGACAAAGCAGCAGATATATGGGAAGACCACCATCTGTGTGTTCCCCTCCAAGCCACTCACTATCCTTACTTAGAAATATATCACTGTTCCTTCACAGTTGCTGGGTCAAAATCCTAGAATTCCTTCCCTAATGGTATTGTGGGTTAAGCCACAGCACATGGACTGCCCCGATTCAAGAAGGCACAACCACCTTCTCAAGAGCAACTAGGGATGGGCAATAAATGCTGGCCAGTAGCAACATCCAGGTCCTGTGAATGAATAAAAAGAAATCCTGTAATCATCATGAAGAGTTCAATTAGACTTTCTCCTTATTCTCTGTTGATGGGAACAGAAAGCTCGTCAATACAACCATATCCTCATAATTAGAGCCATGAATCATCAAAGTGTCCTTGTTAGCTGACCTGCCCTTTTCACCCATTCACCTGATTTAGCAACCCCATCCGTCTTAGCAATGTGTCCAGCCCGAGGAAACTGGGCATTGTTCATTAAGGTAATCAACGACAATAAATTGTATTTATATAGTGTTGTTAATTTGGTAAAACATCCCAAGGCACTTCACAGGAGGGTTATCCAATAAACATCGTCACCAAGCGGACAGTCATAAGGAGCAAGTGATCCTCTCCATTCTCAGTGTACGGAGAGAATTCCACTGCTCAGGACCCTGGCAGCTGAAGGTTGGACTGCCAGTGATGGAATGATGGGAATTAGGGGGGTGTTAGGAAGACGGAATTAGAGGAATGCAAAGATTGTGATATATACCAGACTGATTCCAGGGATGGCAAGATTGATGTAAGAGGAGAGATTGACTAGGTTAGGAAAATTTTCACTGGAGCTCAGACAAATGAAGAAGGATCTCACAGAGACTTGTAAAATTCTAACAGGATTAGGCAGGTTAAATGCAGGAAGGATGTTCCCAATGGTGGGGGAGTCCAGAACCAGAGGTCACAGTTTGAGGATTCAGATAGACCTTTTAGGATGGAGATGAGGAGGCATTTCTTCACCTTCCTCAAGCAAAATAATAAATCTGTTTATAAAAAAATGTTTCTGATAGTTTGGCCATAAAATGAATCTTCCCTCAGTTTAAACTCTCTGTGGAGGGAGTTAATGTACACTGCAGTGTGCGGGAATGTGGAGGGGGTTAATGTACACTACAGTGTGTCCGAATGTAGAAGGGATTAATGTAGACTGCAATGTGCGGGAATGTGGAGAGGGTTAATGTACACTGCAGTGTGCGGGAATGTGGAGGGGGTTAATGTACACTGCAGTGTGCAGGAATGTGGAGGGGGTTAATGTACACTGCAGTGTGCAGGAATGTGGAGGGGGGTAATGTACACTGCAGTGTGCAGGAATGTAGAAGGGATTAATGTACACTGCAGTGTGCAGGAATGTGGAGGGGGTTAATGTACACTGCAGTGTGCGGGAATGTGGAGGGGGTTAATGTACACTGCAGTGTGAGGGAATGTGGAGGGGGTTAATGTACACTGAAATCTGCAGGAATGTGGAGGGGGTTAATGTACACTGCAGTGTGAGGAAATGTGGAGGGGGTTAATGTACACTGAAATCTGCAGGAATGTGGAGGGGGTTAACGTACACTGCAGTGTGAGGGAATGTGGAGGGGGTTAATGTACACTGCACTGTGCAGGAATGTGGAGGGGGTTAATGTACACTGCAGTGTGAGCGAATGTGGAGGGGGTTAATGTACACTGCAGTGTGTCCGAATGTAGAGGGGATTAATGTAGACTGCAGTGTGAGGAAATGTGGAGGGGGTTAATGTACACTGCAGTGTGAGGGAATGTGGAGGGGGTTAATGTACACTGCAGTGTGTCCGAATGTAGAGGGGATTAATGTAGACTGCACTGTGAGGGAATGTGGAGGGGGTTAATGTACACTGCAGTGTGAGGGAATGTGGAGGGGGTTAATGTACACTGCAGTGTGCGGGAATGTGGAGGGGGTTAATGTACACTGCAGTGTGAGGGAATGTGGAGGGGGTTAATGTACACTGCAGTGAGTCCGAATGTAGAAGGGATTAATGCAGACTGCAGTGTGCGGGAATGTGGAGGGGGTTAATGTATACTGCAGTGTGAGGTAATGTGAAGGGGATTAATGTACACTGCAGTGTGTCCGAATGTAGAGGGGATTAATGTGGACTGCAGTGTGCAGGAATGTGGAGGGGGTTAATGCACACTGCAGTGTGAGGTAATGTGGAGGGGGTTAATGCACACTGCAGTGTGAGGGAATGTGGAGGGGATTAATGTACACTGCAGTGTGTCCGAATGTAGAGGGGATTAATGTACACTGCAGTGTGCAGGAATGTGGAGGGGGTTAATGTACACTGCAGTGTGAGGGAATGTGGAGGGGGTTAATGTACACTGCAGTGTGAGGAAATGTGGAGGGGGTTAATGTACACTGCAGTGTGAGGGAATGTGGAGGGGGTTAATGACACTGCAGTGTGAGGGAATGTGGAGGGGGTTAATGTACACTGCAGTGGTCCGAATGTAGAAGGGATTAATGTAGACTGCAGTGTGCGGAATGTGGAGGGGGTTAATGTACACTGCAGTGTGAGGGAATGTGGAGGGGGTTAATGTACACTGCAGTGTGAGGGAATGTGGAGGGGGTTAATGTACACTGCAGTGTGAGGGAATGTGGGGGGGTTAATGTACACTGCAGTGTGAGGGAATGTGGAGGGGGTAATGTACACTGCAGTGTGAGGAATGTGGAGGGGTTAATGTACACTGCAGTGTGCCGAATGTAGAGGGGATAATGTAGACTGCAGTGTGCAGGAATGTGGAGGGGGTTAATGTACACTGCAGTGTGCGGGAATGTGGAGGGGGTTAATGTACACTGCAGTGTGCGGGAATGTGGAGGGGGTTAATGTACACTGCAGTGTGAGGGAATGTGGAGGGGGTTAATGTACACTGCAGTGTGAGGGAATGTGGAGGGGGTTAATGTACACTGCAGTGTGAGGGAATGTGGAGGGGGTTAATGTACACTGCAGTGTGAGGGAATGTGGAGGGGGTTAATGTACACTGCAGTGTGCAGGAATGTGGAGGGGGTTAATGTACACTGCAGTGTGAGGGAATGTGGAGGGGTTAATGTACACTGCAGTGTGTCCGAATGTAGAGGGGATTAATGTAGACTGCAGTGTGCGGGAATGTGGAGGGGTTAATGTACACTGCAGTGTGCGGGAATGTGGAGGGGGTTAATGTACACTGCAGTGTGCAGGAATGTGGAGGGGGGTAATGTACACTGCAGTGTGCAGGAATGTAGAAGGGATTAATGTACACTGCAGTGTGCAGGAATGTGGAGGGGGTTAATGTACACTGCAGTGTGCGGGAATGTGGAGGGGGTTAATGTACACTGCAGTGTGAGGGAATGTGGAGGGGGTTAATGTACACTGCAGTGTGAGGAAATGTGGAGGGGGTTAATGTACACTGCAGTGTGAGGGAATGTGGAGGGGGTTAATGTACACTGAAATCTGCAGGAATGTGGAGGGGGTTAATGTACACTGCAGTGTGAGGAAATGTGGAGGGGGTTAATGTACACTGAAATCTGCAGGAATGTGGAGGGGGTTAACGTACACTGCAGTGTGAGGAAATGTGGAGGGGGTTAATGTACACTGAAATCTGCAGGAATGGATTCATGTTCCATTTTGCTGATTGTATTTTGTGTTTGAATCAGGAGGTGTGACTCTGTTCATCGCTCTGTATGATTACGATGCCAGGACAGAGGATGACCTGACCTTCAGGAAAGGAGAGAAGTTCCACGTAATTAATAGCTCGTAAGTAAGGTTGGTTGTTGGTGGTGACACATATTCAAAACACACAGTCAGATGGCTCCCAGTGTCTGCATGATTCCCAGAGTCACACCATGAAGCAGAGTCTACACTAACGTGTTACTGCCTAACTGCAGTGAGGAAAGGCAGTTTACATCAGGATTAACCACTGCTTTGATGTTGACATGACATTGGGGTGATTGACGGATGGGATTTTGGCTTTGATCACAGAGGGTGGAATTCTCCAATCCCGTTTGTTCCCGCCCCGCTGCCAGCGAGAAGGGAGAATTTAGTTTTCAGCCACAACTCCATTCGCAGCGGGACTGGAGAATCCCAATCGCGGGCAAAGTGGGGAATTCCTCCGATAAGGTTATAGTATTTTTGGGGAAGATGGAGGAACCTATCAGGCTGGATTTTTGTGATTGGAACACCATGGATATCCTGCTGGGTTCTAATTAGTGTTGTTCTGGAATCCCAGCGTCGTGGGCTTTATTGAAACAGGCTAAAATCAAATACTTCTGCTGCTATTTCTTCTGTATTTCATTGAGTCTCAATTCTTGTAGCTGAAATATAAAGACAGGATTTACAATGACTCTGTGTTTGCCATGAGCCGGTCTGTGGATCCTGGCACCTTGGAAAAGACCTGGAAGCAAATAGCAAAGGCAGCTGGCTATGTCAGGTTGCTTCCATCTCCATGTTGTGTTGCTCTTTGCATCAACTGCTGCAGCAAATAAATCAAACTTCTCTTCCGATTTTCACGTTGAATCCACTTTCTAAACATTAATGATTTTAGTAATGTCTCCATTTCTCTGAATCATAAAGCTGTATAATAAACCAATGAGTATGTGGGCTTTTGCTGCCCTCTGGTGGCTTCACTTCATTCTCTCCAAGGAAACATCTGAGAGCCCAGATCCTGCTGGGAGAATAACAAAGAGCATGTGAAAAGCACACCGTATTAATATCAAATCACCTGGAACCATGCTGCAAGGACCAAGAATCAGCTAGAAACATGCTGCAAGGAAGAAATACCCCATAAATTTTAAATTGCCAGAAGCTACCAGGCAATTCCATTCTCCCTGTTAGCTTTTCAAAGAAAGACACCTTGCCCTCAATGACACTGTGAGCTTCATGGAGTTGCTGAACTTATTTATTTTATTTATTCATTCATTTATTTATTGGTGTCATTACATTAACACTGCAATGAAGCTACTGCGAAAAATCCCCTACTAGCATATTAATTACACATCCCCTATTTGCATATTAATTACACATCAAACTTACCACAGTAAGTGATGCTGAGTAATTAAATATACAAGTGCCCTTTTAATAATGTAATAGTTGTTGATGTTTGACACTCAGCCTCTCTGGCCCTGGAAATGAAGAATGATAACCGGGTTGTTTCAGTCTTTGTGCTTGTGAATTGCCATTGAAGAATTTAACAGTATCAGAATTATTTTTTTCTTCTTACTTTACCCCATTATACTCTTTTTCTCTCTCTCAATCCAATCTTTCTCTCCACTTGCATGGTGGCACAGTGGTTAGCGCTGCTGCCTCACAGCGCCAGGGACCTGGGTTTGATTCTCAGGTGACTGTGTGGAGTCTGCACATTCTCCCAGTTTCTGCGTGGGTTTCCTCCAGGTGCTCCAGTTTACATTGACCGTTCTAAACTCTCTCTCTGTGTACCCAAACAGCTGCTGGAGGGGATTTTCACAGTGACTTCATTGCAGTGTTGATGGAAGCCTACTTGCGACTAACAATAAATAAGCTTTAAGCTTAAACTTTAATTGTCTTCCCCCACCTGAATTGACTTTAATTCACCTTCTCCTTCAGGCGCTGTTTCTTTCTCATTCATTCATTCTGATTGGTTATGGAAATTGGCTGTTCCTCCTCTGAGGTTCCAGTTGCTCCGCTGTATAGGCTGTGCATTTCCAGCAACTTCAAGGGAACAAGGCCTTATGAAGATAGGTTGAGGGAGCTGGGACTCTTCTCACTGGAGAGACGTAGGTTGAGAGGCGACCTGATAGAGGTTTATAAAATGTTGAGAGGAATAGATAGGGTGGACTCTCAGAGACTATTTCCCCGAGCTGAAATGGTCACTACGAGAGGACACAGATTTAAGGTGCAGGGAAGCAAATACAAAGGAGATGTCAGGGGTAGGTTTTTCACTCAGAGGGTGGTGAGTGAATGGAACCGACTGCCATCGGAGGTTGTTGAGGCAAACTCACTGGGGTCTTTTAAAAGACTTCTGGATGAGTATATGGAAAAGAATAGGATAGAGGGTTATAGATAGGTCTGTGGATTGGTAGATGTGATCGGCGCAACTCGTGGGCCGAAGGGCTTGTTTGTGCTGTATTGTTCTATGTTAACAAAAATCTTTGAGTGACAAATTCTGTTGTCAAAGTTCTGTTTGTACGGAACTAATTGGAAACAAACACTGGGACGTCACCACAACTCCAGCACCTTCATTTAATCTTTAACATTTGGATTCAGGACATCTCAATGAAAGTGTAACATTGAAATAGATAAATAAACCCACAAATAGCAGATTGGGCTCTGAATGAACAGATTAAACATTAAGGTTGGAATTTCCCCATCCTGCCCGCTATGGGAATGAAAGCTGGCGCGCCCCAGATTGTGCAAAAATCTGTTGATTTCGGCCAGGATTATCCAGTTTTGGGGTGAGTGTGGCTGTAAAGTTTCATCCTAAATATCAGTGTCATCAAATAGCAAAGCGATCTTTGTGAAGACTGGCCATGAGAGGGTGGGGTCAAAACCTGCCGTCAAAGGTCTTTGAGTTTTCTGGGGTTGAAGGATTTTCCATTTTTTCCGCAAAGAGCTACTGTCTCACCCGGAGCCCAAATGACTAATAGCAAAGCTGGCAGTGTGAGAACATTCCAGAACTCAGGAAAATCTCACCCGAGTCAACAGGCAAAGGCAATTGGAAATGAGTTTGGAGGTTTTGGTGTTAAAAATGGTTTCATCAAAGCCAGTGTGACAAAGAATCTGGGAGAATGGGGTAGAGTTGTGATAGCAGACAGGAGGTGGAATGTGGGAGTTGATGAACTTCTGAGAAATCAGTAGAAAGCCTGATTACAGAAATAGAACAAAGAAGGAGGAAAAGTAAAGCACAGGAACAGGCCCTTCAGCCCTCCAAGACTCCTGACCATGATGATCTAACTAAACTACATCAGTCATTATTCAGTCTGTGTCCCTCTATTCCCTCCCAATTCATATACCCACCCAGATGACTGATAAATGTTGCTAATCTGCTTGCTTCCACATGCTCTGGTAGCATGTTACAGGCACCCAATTCTCTCTGCATGAAAAACCTCCCCTGCATATTTTCCACTTTTGGAAAAAGTCTCTGACTATCCATCCTATCTATGCCTCTCATCATTTTGTGGACCTCCTATTAGGTCTTCCATCAGCCTTTGTCTTTCCAGTGAAAACAATTCTAGTTTATTCAAACTCTCCTCGTCGTCAACACCCTTGAGACCAGGCAACATCCTGGTGAACCTTCTTTGCAGTCCAAAGCTTCCATGTCCTTCTGGTAGTGTGGTGACCAGAACCGCACACAATATTCCAAATGCAGCCTAACCAAGGTTTTATATAGCTGCAACATGATTGTAGTCAGTGCTCTGGCCAATGAAGGTAAGCATGCTGTGTCCCTTCTTAGTCACCTTGGTCACCTGCGTTACCACTTTTAGAGAACTGTGGACCTGCATGCTAGATCCCTCTATATATTAATGCTCCCAAGGGTTCTGCCATTACAGTAGATTTCTCACCTAAGTTTGATCCTCCAATTTCAAATCACCTTGCATTTGTCCAGATTAAGCTCCATCTGCTATTTCCGTGCCCAAATCTCCAATATTTCTATATCCTGTTTTATCTCTAATCCTGCCGCTATCAGCAACTCCACCAATCTTCCTGTCATCCACAAACTTACTAATCAGACCACCCACCAGATTGTTTATATATACCACAAACAACAAAGGTCCCAGCACTGATCCCTATGGATCACCACTAGCTACAGATCTCCATTCTGGCAAACACCCTTCTACTGCTACTCTGTCTTTTACAACCAAAGCAGTTCTATATCCATCTAACCAGCCCTCCCCAAATCCCATGTGGTTTAATTTTTGAATCAGACTGCCACGTGGGAACTTGTCAAATGCCTTACTAAGCTCCATATAAACTAGATCCACAGCCCTTCCCTCATCAATTATCTTTGTCACTTCTTCAAAAACTTAATCAAGTTGGTGAGACATGACCATCCCCTTACAAAACCATGATGCCTGTCACTAACTAGTCCATTTTTTTCTAAATGTGCATATATCCTGTCCCTCAGTATCTTCTCCAAAAGCTTCCCCATCACTGATGTCAGGCTCACCAGCCTATGATCCCTGGATTATCCCTGCTCCCTTCCTTATACAAGGGAACAACATTGACTATTCTCCAGTCTTCTGGAACCTCGCCTGTGGTCAAAGAGATGTGAAGATATCTGTTAAGGCCCCAGCTATTTCTTCCCTTGCCTCCCACAGTAACCTGGGACAGATCCCACCCAGTTCTGGAGACTTGTCTACCTTAATGCAATTTAAGATACTCAATACTTCTTCCTTTGATGTATTGACATTCTCTGGAGTGTTCACACACCTATCCCTGACCTCAACATTCATCCTGTCCTTCTCCTTGGTGAATACTGATACAAAGTACTCATTAAGGATCTCATCCACTTCCTGTTCCACGCACAACATCCCTTTATTGTGCTTGAGTGGACCTACTGTTTCTCTCATTACCCTCTTGCTCCTAATATATGCATAATAAGCCTTTGGATCTCTCAGACCCTGTTTGCTGAAGACTTCACAAGGCCACTTTTTGTCCTTCGAATTCCACATTTAAATTGTTTCTATTTTACAATATTTCTCAAGGGCTTTGTCAGCTTTTAGATGTTCACATCCATCATATACTTCTTTTAACGTTTTGACTGAGCTTACAATTTCCCTTGTCATCCATGGTTCCTGAATGCTGCCAGTTCTATGCCTCATTTTTGCGGGGACATGTCTGTCCTGCATTTCAGTCAGCTGGAATTTAAAAGCACCCCCCACAAATGTCAGATGTGTATTTGCCCTCAAATAGCTGCTCCCAATCCAGACTCCCCATTTCCTGTCTAATTTTGATGTAATTGGTCCTCGTCCAATTAAGCATCCTCACCTGAGGGCCTCTCTTGTGTTATCCATCATTACCCGAAATCTTATGGAATTATGGTCGCTAAGCTCAAAATGCTCCCCCACTGAAACATCGATCACCTGACTCGGTTCATTCCCTGGTACAAGTCTAGGATAGCCCCCTCCCTGGTTAGATTGTCAACACACTGTATCAAAAAGCCCATCGAACAAACTGCTCTCCATCCAAGCCTCATACTGTAAGGGATTCCCATTCAATATGAGGCAAGTTAAAGACCCCCATCACAACTATCCTGCTTTTTTCACAACTTTTCACTATCTGACCACACAACTGAAAATAGAAAAGGAAAAGTCCAGGAAGGAATGGGAAGAGTCAGGGATGGATTGTGTAAAGTTATGGGAAGGCCAGAAGGAGAAAGTTTGAAAGCAAAATGAATAAAATTGATGCGGTTCATTGAGCTGGGAGGAAAGTGTTGTGAGGAATGGGAATGCTGGTTCAATCAGAGACAAAAAGGAGACATTCCAGCTGTCTTTCTTAGTCTCCAGTTTTCATTTCTATTCTCATTTAACCTCATTTTCTCTGATTCATGTTACACATTCTCAGAAAGTTATCCATTTTATGAGTAATAACTGGAAAAGCAGTGTTAATTCAGAAAGGATATTGCATACGGCTTTGCTGAAATCTTGGCCTGGTTCTGCAGGTCTTTACATCATTCCTGCTCTGTTCCCTAATGTCTTTTAAAAGAGGTAAAGGAAATAGCATGAAATGTTTCACAGATCATTTAAACAACATCCCCACTGGCGAGTTTCTCTCTCTCTCATCATCCTGACTTGGGAATACGACACTGTTCCTTCGCTGTCACTGGACCCAATTCCTGGGATTCCCTCCCCAACAGCATTGTGGCTGTATGTACAAATGGATTGGATCAGTTGAAGACGGCACCACCCTCATGAGGGTAATTAGGGATGGACAATTAAATGCTCACATCACTCATATCGCAGGATGAGTGAAGCTTCTGTCAGAATCCGCCACCCTCTGAGATTAGGTTTTCAGAATAAACTTGCAAATCCTCTGGTGAAGTGATGGATGACTGAAGAGGGAATGTTGGAATCTTGTCGAGACTGAAGGCCTCTCACAAACTGCTTTCATCTGTTCCTGATTTTCTTGGCATTGCGATAGTTGATTTCTCTTTGAGTGCAATCTAATTCCAGGATTTATATCCTGGAGTTTGATTAGTCCTAGAGGAAGCAAAGCAGAATATTGCAATGGTGAAATCCAGGCCGGAATCCTAACAGCTGTTTAGTTGCTCCGAGTTTCTCTCGGCTTGCTATGGGTTTTCCAATTTTTGGATTGTCTGTGGGAGCAGTGATGTTCCTTTGGATATTCCCAGTGTGGACTGGAGATCTATTTTCTTCTTATTAAGACCATTCCGTCGAGGATATATAAGACTTTGGTTAGGCTGCATTTAGAATATTGTGTACAATTTTGGTTGCTACACTACCCAACAGATGTTGATGCATTGGAAAGGGCGCAGAAGAGATTTACCAGGATGTTGCCTGGTTTGGAGGCTATGGGCCTTGAAGAAAGGTTGAACAAATCTAGACATGTTCTTGAATGTCAGGAATGGGGCAAGATTCCAGTTGGGCCATCATCTGTATCCCATTACAGGATGCAAATTAGTTCCTTTCCGGCTTCGCGTGGCTTTCCGATCCGTCAGTGCGGGCAGAGATCCCATGGGAAATTCATATTGTTGTGAAACTGATTCTTGGACTCCTACCGAATTCTCCCCCCTCCATTCCCATTAACCTGTCTTGGAGGGAATATGGGACAATTCCACCCAGTCTCTCTCTCTCTCTCTCTATCTGTTTCCCTTGATATTTTGTAAATTTTGACTAAATCCTTTCTTAACCGTCCAAATTTCAGGAATAGAACCCTAGTTTGTGTAGTTTCGCTTCATAATTTAATCTTTAGGCTACAGGTGTAATTCAGATGAATCAATGCTGCATTCTCTACAAGGTTCATGGGTGGAATTTTCCTGGGATTTGTTAGAGTCAGGCTCTGAACCAAGAATTATCTCTCGAGATCCACAGCTGGGTTTTCACACCGGATTTTCAGCCACTCAGAAGAAATGAAATCCGTTGTCGGGGGTGGGGGATGAGGTTTGGTTAATGCTGCCAGTCTGGTGGGCCTGATACACTTATCTCCATGGAGATTACGATGCCCCAATCAGCACTGGCTAAACTTCCCCCACGGATACACAGCTGTGTCGTAGGCATTTGCCCCCCTCACAGGCAAGTCTCTCCCCACACCACCCCATGCATTAGCAGAATCACACCCAATGGGTTAACACAGAGGACCATCCCTGGTACAGACTGGCAACTCCAGGTTGATAGTGGCAGAGTTAGTGCCAACCTGCCCGGGGAGAATGTTAACCTGTGCTGGAGGCAATGCCAACCTGCCTGGAGACAGTGCTGACCTGTTCCACGTCAGTGCCAAGTTATGTCGAATCAGTGCTGACCTGTGCTAGAGGCATTTCAGGAGCATTGCTATAGGGTACTTTCCTTTCTCTCCAGGAGCTGTACCTGGCACTCAGAGCGGAATCCCCTCCGCTGAATCCTGTTCTCCTGAAGCTGTTAACCTCATTGACAAATATTCAATCGGGCAAAGGGGGAGTGATGTAATGGGGAGGCCTGTTGATAATATTCAAATTTATTAAAATCCATTTCAATGAGGTTGTGGTAGTCTGTGGGCAGGAATTTCATCGTGTCAATCGGGAAATGAGATCTTGCCGGTCAGAACATCGTTTCCTGACTCTGGGGGGATTTTGCATCCACATCATTTACTCTCATGGTGAACAGGGGCAGAAAATCACCCCCACCCAAAGGTGTTGAACTCTGAGCTGCTCACAGTGATCCCGTGTCGAACCACAATCTGATCACACGTGTTTAATTCCAGACCTTTTGGCAGTATTTCACCAACTCAGTGCAGTTAATTACCACAAAATAATATTAAATCTGTTATTTACAACCACTGACACAAGCCCCAGAGTGCACAGTAGATGGCAGTACCGTTCCAATCAATATCCAGCACCAATTTCAGCACATCTCAGTTCAGCTGTTGCAAATCTATCCATCGACAACATTTCATTAAATGTGGTGGTGCGGGAGCAACACTCAAACACTACTCGATTCTGACATGAACCTAACAGATTGTGGCTAAAAAAAGCTACCTCTGCCAAAGTGATTTTATATAATAGTCAAGAACAAAAACTGGCAAAATGAATTAATGATAATGACGGGGAAATGGAGCAGCCTTTGAGTGATAGAGGCACAGGCAGAGAGGCTTAACATTGAGAAATAGATCACTGGTTATTGAAAAATCATCATGTGCAAAATTGCAATGAGAAGCCAAATAAAACAAATAATCAGAATTCTGAATATAGTTATAGAAAACATTAAAGTACCAAATAATTGAAGATTTGCACAATTCTGAACATTTAAATATACAAATAATTCCAGTATGTTACAAAATGCAGGTCTCCTTAATTTGTAGAGTGAAAATGAAAGGTCTGCCACTCTCTGCTTTTCATTGAGGCACATTTCACATTTCACATTTCACATTCTCACAGCGTAACAGGCTTCTTCACAGTCAGTGTATTATTTTTGATACACCATCATTTTTGTACAGAGGAGAGACATGGCAGCTGATTTCTCCAGGAATCTCCCACACACAAAGCACTGAGATAAAAGGCCAGTTAATCTCGGTTAATATTTTCACTAAGAGACTGGGCGAGTGTTCTGCTTTCCCTAGAATGGTGCGGTGTTATCAAAGACTTTCACAAGAGGAAAGGGGCTGATATTAAGCATCTGATGTGAACCTTCAAATCACGGGCTGTCGCTGTGCCGTACATTCCCTGTTTTTAAAGTTTGTGATTATAATTCTGCACAAATGTGTTTTTTTTTAAATGTTTGAGTAAGTGTCAGTTAAGCTGTCAGGGAATGCTCTCAGTGAAAGTCTGGTACTTGTCACATGAAGATATAAAAAGCGATTCACCCCAGTACTGTTCTTTGTATCTGATTCAAAGCGACACTGATAGAGATGGGGTTGCCTGCGGGTCCAGCCAGTAACATGGGAGGGGAACCTAACGATGGAGCTTCTAATTGGAAACATGCTTCAAACTTATATTCAGGACAGACAGCAATTCTCCATTTGGCATCGATCAGCACACTGAGATCTGGCCTCCACTTTTTCTTTCTAGTTCCTGCCTCAGCAGCTGTCAAGGCTCAAAGCAGAGAAGGAGACCATTTGGCCCATTGTGTGCCTATGCTACCCTACAAAGAGCAATCCAGCTTAGTCTTACTTCCCAACCCTCGCTCTGTTGGCCTGTAACTTGCACCCTTCAAATGCAGAGCTTGAAAAATGTGATGAGAATTGTAGCCTCCCTTTCAGGCAGTGAGTTCCAGACTCCCACCAGCCTCTGGGTGAAAAGGATTACCTGCTCCCCTCTAATCCTTCCATTTATCACTTTATTCAAGGTTTATGACAATTTAATTTTAAACTTCAAAAGAGAAAAACATCATAAAGCATTCCTGCTTAAAACCTGTGTCCTGGTAAACAGCCCAGTGTAACCCTGAAGACAACAGTGTCCCATCGCCATGGGCTGCAGGTCATACTGATATTTGTAAAGGTGGCAGTTGTGGTGGTTGGGAGTCAATATCAGGACCTGCTGGATAAATAAATCCCACAACCATCTCACTTTGTAAGAATAAATCTCTGAGGTACAGCTACCTCCTGATTCTCTGTCTGGTATTTTACGACCTTGCCCGCTTGAGGCCAATGAAGAATGCCATTCTATGAGTCTCACCCCCCCCCCCCCCCCAACCCCCAATTCTGACGTGGGCGAAGCAGTGAAATTCCATCCTCTGAATTGGTTTATTGTTGGTGTTCTATTCCACTATTGGCTGACAGGAGATGTTGACTGAAGGAAGGTGGAAGATAGATTTTGCTGAGTCACAGAATTGTTATGGCTCAGAAAGAGGCCATTTGGCCCATTCTGTCTGCACTGACCCTCCAAATGAGTTGGGGGAGGTGCTCGATTTAAAAGCTAACTCTTTAGGTTTGAGTAACATCACGAAGTATTCACAGCCTGGAAATAGGTCATTGGGTCAAACAAGTTCATCCCAATGTTAGTGCTCCACATAAGCCCCCTCCCATCCTTTTCATTTTATCCTATCAGTGTAACATAAAATCATAAGCAACTGGGGTTTAAATCAGCCAGTTTTGTCTTGGAACCCAATGCACTCACTCAGTCAGACCATAACTAATCTTTGTCCTCAGCTCTTTCCCATCCTTTCCCCTTAGTGCCCAAAGTGAAGTATTTCTCTGAATGAATTCAGTAACTGAGCATCCACTGCTCCCAGGGCTGGAGAATTCCAAAGATAAAAGCAAAACACTGCAGATGATGAAATCTGAAACAGAAACAGAAAATGCTGGAAAATCTCAGCAGGTCTGACAGAATCTGTAAAGAGAGAATAGAGCCAATGTTTCAAATCTGAAGGCCCTTCATCAGACTGGGTCAGAGCTCTGATGAAGGGTCATCCAGACTCAAAACATTTGCCGGAATTTTATCACCATGCCCATCCCAGGCGGGCATGACTCAGAGAACGGAATTCTTGTTGGCCTTGGATGGGATTTCACGAGTCTCACCCAAGTGAGGCTGTATAATACTGGCCATTATCTCCAATCTCTCTTCACAGATGCTGTCAGACCTGCTGAGATTTTTCAGCATTTTCTGTAATTGTGTTTGTTTCTGCTTCTGTTTTTGTTTGGAGAATTCCAAAGATTTACAACAGAGTGAAGAAATTTCTCCTCCTTTTAGATCTAAATGAATGTCCCTTTATCTGGTTATTCACTGCTCCCTCGGGTATTTATCTAAGTTCAATAGTTAATTCTGACCCAAAACATTTAGTCCAGTAAATTTAAGCCAACACATTTTTTGAAACTTGCATTTATAAAGCACTTGGCATGATTGGCTGTAAAGCTCTTGAAGACAATGAGATTCTTTTGAGGTGTAGTCACAGTTGTGAAATCGGTCAGTTTGTGCACGGTAAGCTTCCACAAACAGCAATGTGATACTGAGCAATCTGGTTTTGTGATGTCGATTGAGGGATAACTCCAATGCTTTTCTTGAAGTAGCATCATGGAATATTTTACATTTAGCTGTGTGTACGAATGACCCCTCAGTTTAACTCTATCTTAAAGAGGATTTCTCTGAAGTTGTAACACTCCCTCAGCACTGTGCTAGATTGTGAACCTTGATTTTGTGCTCTGTTGGACTTGAAGGGGAGCCGATGGCCTGGTAGTATCATCGCTAGATTATTAATCCAGAAACCCCAGCTGATGTTCTGGAGACCAGGGTTCAAATCCCACTATGGCAGATGGTGGAATTTGAATTCAATAAAAAATATCTGGAATTAAGAATCTACTGATGACCATGAAAATATTGCTGACTGTCAGAAAAACCCATCTGGTTCACTGATGTCCTTCAGGGAAGGAAATCTGCCATCCTTAACTAGTCTAGCAATGTGGTTGACTCTCAATCGCCCTCCAAGGACAACTAGGGATGGGCAATAAATGCTGGCCAGCCAACAATGCCCATGTCCAGGAATGAATTTAAAAAATCATGTCTATACTTTAGTTAAAAAGAATAATATATTCACCTCATCTGTTCTATTTCTATTTTTCAGAGAAGGAGATTGGTGGGAAGCTCGATCATTGACGACTGGGAAAACGGGATATGTCCCCAGTAATTATGTGGCTCCAGTTGATTCCATCCAAGCAGAGGAGTACGTTACTAAATCATGTTCTGACAGTTTATGGAATGACCATAACAGATGGCAATAAATGTTTACAACTTTTTAATGTGGTTTGCACAGCCGTTTGAACTTTGAGTTCTATTTAATTTCTACCTCTTTAGCTGATAATGGAAGTACTTCTCATCATATACTTGCCATTAACAATTGCTTGCAGGACAATAAATTCTTGGTGACCCCAGCATGAGGAGGATTTAACATTATTATTTTTTCCCTATTTACATCCTTCACGCAGATGGTACTTTGGAAAGATGGGCCGGAAAGATGCAGAGAGAATGTTGCTGTGTGCGGGGAACCCACGCGGAACCTTCCTGATTCGAGAAAGTGAGACCACGAAAGGTAAGCCAATCCCCTCACCAGGAAGAGCAGTTCCACCGCCCAGTGCCATCTACATTTCGAAGGACTTCCAAACTCGAGACTGTAACACAGTCACCTGACTTAAAGTCAAATTACTACCAAATTGGAGATTCGAATCGAAACTGCTCGATGCTCAGCTGGCCTCCGCACAGAGAGAGAGAGAGAAACAGAGAGTGGGATTTACTGATCCTGCCAAAGTCCATGGACTTCTGGCTGCCCAGTTACATCCAATACAGTGAGGTCCCGGCCAGAGATTCAGATCAATGACCCTTCAGCAGCTCTGATGAAAAGTCGTCAGTCTGAAATGTTAACTGATCTGCCAAGTGTTCCAGCATTTTCTATTTTTATTTCAACGCTACTGAATTCACCTTCTAACTGAATATTTGCATTGCATTTACCAAACCAAGCTGCTATTATGTAGATCCTTTAAAATAGTAAAACATCCTTAAGACACTATCAGCAATTCCACCAATCTTCATGTCATCTGCAAATTTGCTCATCAGCCCATCCATGTTTTCCTCCAGATCATTTATATATGTCACAAACGCAGAGGTCCCAGTACTGATTCCTGCAGAACATCACTAGCAACAGATCTCCATTCTGGAATATACTCCTCCACCGCTGCCCTCTGCCTTCTATGACCAAGCCAGTTCTATATCCACCGAGCCAACCTATCTGAGTTTAGTTTTTCTATCACTCTGCCACGTGAGACCTTGTCAAACATTTTACTGAAGTCGATATAAACTACATCTACTATCTTTACCTCATCAAATATCTTTGTCCCCTCTTCAAAAAGCTGGTATTTTTTACTCTGGGACTGGAACCAAATGCATTCTAATAATGAGGTGAAAATACCCTTCCAATGGCCTGGCGTTAGATGGATTTATGTCATTTCACTCCAATTCCTAATGAGCAAACATCAACAGTACAAAACTGCACCTTTGGGATATTTGGGAGATTTCCCTGTGTTCAGGGTGTTATACAAATCTAAGTAGTTGCTACAGTCCATGAGAGCAACTTTGTCATTCCTGCAGAGTGCGGGCTCAATGTGCAGTCAAAATCCAAAGTGCGTGATTTGTGTCACTGAGTTTCTGAGTTCCGATCTTACCAGCCTTTCACCAGGGGAGGAATGTGAAACTAGTGGAACATCAGGAAGCTTATTTTAATACATTAGCATGTCATTAGCGAGCACTCTCCCGGGACTCCCTCCACTCCCCCACTAATCCCCACCTTCTCCCCCCATCCCCTGCCTGATGTTCAGCTGCACCATTTACAACAGATTAATCCAGACATGAACCTATTGTGTGGGTCTCCTCAGGGTCGTAAAGGTGCATAGCCCCCGGAGGGGAGAGAGCAACAACCAGGCAGTGGCCTGGCAATGCCCCCTAGCACTGCCTCTTGGCACAAATTAGCACGATATCCATCCAACCTGTGCCGAGGAGTGGACCCCAGTGGAAGCCTCATGGTGGAGGGTGGAGTTTCATTTCGATGTAATGGTGATGGCCAGGAGCAGGTGGAGGGGCTGGGGATGCTGGCCATTTGTGGGGTGTGGGTGGCAATGATGGTGGGAGCTGGGTGAGGCAAAGGAGCTGATTGGTATAGGGAGATGGAGGGGGAGAAGGGGGTCAATGATCTGGGGAGGGAAGTCCCTGAGACCCCCTTGGTTTGGGAGGAGGGAGATCGTGTGATTGGGCCTCAGTGCAACTGGACTTTGCTGGTGTGTTGAGGCCCCCTCCAGTTCCGTATGACAGCATGTAACATGTCCCTTTATTATTCTTTGGTAGAGAAACACGGCCAGTTTTCTTGACAAAAATAAGACTCTGCCATTCTTTGGCGCAGTTTCATCCTCTTTTGAGTAATAATTAGTGATCTCAAAGAGAGGATAGTGAAAAACTGGGTATTAGCGAGACTGTTTAAGGTAATTTAAAGGGAACTCTCTCCAGCTGACCCTGTTGAATTTGGAGCCCCAGTGTTGATAGGACTGGAGTTAGAGAGAGTTTCCCCTGGGATGGCCACCCCACAACATAATGAAATTGGGACTGAACACTGTAGAATGGGGAGGGGTGAGGGTGGGAAGCTTGTCTCATGTAGATTGTTTTACCATGGTGTATAAACCATCCCTGGACAGGAATCATTAATGGAGACTGGACGGCCAACAGTTCCCATACTGAATCTTCCCTGTCATTCATAGAGCTGGTTTAATTAAATCCTGAAATGAAAGACTGGTGTCACTGTGAGAATATCATCCATTGTCGCTTACTGAGATGGAGCAATGGTAACTTCTAATGATTCCACGCTTAGAGACACTTACTTACAGCCGATTTCCCTGTGTGCCTAGGTGCCTACTCCTTATCCATCCGGGATTGGGATGAGGCAAAAGGAGACCATGTGAAACATTATAAGATTCGGAAACTGGATAATGGTGGGTATTATATCACGACAAGAGCCCAGTTTGAAACTGTACAGCAGCTGGTCCATCATTATACAGGTATGTGCAAAGCATGAATGAGATCATTGCAAAAATACAGCAGCATTTGAAAAGGGCTGGTGATTATTACTAAAACTAAACTGGCATAATTCATCAGACTAGCGTGCTGGGTAACGTAGGGCTGGATTCTCACCCAGTCAAAATGGCAGATGGGACCCGATTCCAGGATTCTGCACCCCATTCCCAGGCTTTCTGATTTTTAGCAATCGTTTTAACTGGGCGCAAGGCTGGTTCTTGTCAGACAACCCACACCAGGCACTCCCAACCTGGCAAGCTCTCTTGCCGAGGTAGGCATGTCCTCCTCATCCATAACTTTCATGGGATTGGGCCAGATTTGTTGGGTTCTCCCCAGTTTTCTGTCTCCGAACTTTTCACTGGTTGGCATTGAAAATCCCACCTTTGTGGGCCCTTGTTCCTGAGGGCTGGTAGACCACACCAGGAATTTACCCAACTCCCTTTAGTTGCCTTGAGGGTGAAAGTTCAGACCTCGCTAAATTACTGAGGAATGGTCTCTACATAAGCTCAACTATAATTATTAAATAAACATAAAACATTAAATAAAATTAATTTTAGACCCAAAAACACATTGAACAATATTTTTCCATCTATTTTGTATTTACATTTATAACTTTGTTTACGTGTTGTTAATATATCCGTGATATATCTGTAATATATTTGTAATTACATGTCTGTAAGATTTGAGGCACTGGAAAATCTGTGGCTGAATAATTAAGGAGTGCAATTAAATTACATCCTGATATTAAGAGTTGAGCTGGGTATGTTTGGCCAATAAACTGCCTAATTTTGCCGAGTTAATGTGTTTGTATTGTGATTGAATATTCGTGTTAGCTTCTTAAGTATTTCCTGTCTAAAGAAAATTTGGCGGTCAATTTTCTGCTTCACATGATCTTTTGCTTCCGCGAGTTTTGAGTAAACAGCATTTGGCTAAATGTTAAGTGTTAAATACACCTGCTTCAGCTGTTCAGAGCGTGCTTTATACCTTATTCTGAGATTGAAGGTATATTTTCCTGCTCCAACACCTGGGACTAATGTATCAAGGGTTAGAATTGTAGAATCATAGAACCCTACAGTGCAGAAGAAGGCCATTCAGCCTATCAAATCTGCACCGAACACAATCCCACCTATTCCCATAACCCTATGCATTTACCCTAGCTAATTCCCCTGACATTAAGGGGCAATTTAGCATGGCCAATCCACCTAACCTACATATCATTGGACTGTGGGAGGAGAGCGAGCACCTCAAAGGAAACCCACACAGACACAGGAAGAATGTGCTGACTCCACACAGACAGTGACCCAAGCTGTGAATCAAGCCTGGGTCACTGGCGCTGTGAGATAGCAGTGCCACTGTGCCACCTGTGTTAGTGTATTGAGTACAAGAAACCAGGTGGCAGGATGGTGGCGAATGAGTAAGAGAGCCAGCCAAGTTTATGCCCATTCATTGAAATGGAAGGAAGGACAATCGGCCTTCCCACTCAGACCACCATTGTTCCATACCAAACCTTACATCCAGTACACCCAGGAGATCAACAGCCCCAGTGCCAGGACCAGGGAAATATACCTTTCTGTATCTAATGTGTTGCATCTCTGATCTGGTCAAACATCTTAAAGTAGGTCTAAATTATTTTTACAGTTCTTAGTATATACTTTGAGTCTAGTTCAATGCACTTCCATTGGATGGGTTAGTCTGTAATATTTTCAAAAATGGGTATTAATGGAACATCTGATAATATTTAACGATAAAGAAAATGGAATGTATGTGCTAAAAATAATAATTTTAGAGGCTAAGATAATTCAGCAAAAATGTGTAAGTCATGTAATTCATTCCTTCCCCACTTGTGTTGGGTCACCCACATAGTTAAAACCACTTTAATAAACAAAATATGAAATAAGGTGCGATATATGTAAACCAGATTTTAACCGTATCTTATCAAAACTCTGCTCATGAGACAGCGAGACCCACATCAGCTCAAACCAGTGTACCCAAAGAGCAGAATGAAGATGGGCGTGGAAAGACTAATGTCTTCTTGACTTGTCTAATAACTGACAGCTTTCCACTTACTAGCTCCTCGACAACACAGGTCCTCTTTCCGAACTCCCAGTAGCACAGTAAGCAGAGTGCCGCATTGCTATGTCACCTACATTACAGTGTGAGACACTATTCGTGGAATTGCAGCATTGAGTGATCATGTAAAGACAGCATTGAGTCATTCTTACTGTACTCAACAGGAGGGAGAAGACTGTGACATCCTGCTATTCTATCTGTCTTCTATCACTTACAGCTTCCACCAAATCGGTCATTAACTCCTCCATTGAAATAACAAAGAGTGAATTTGTATTTGTACACTCAGATTGGAAGCAATCATTTTGGGGTTGTGATGAATTAAAGCTAGTGTATGAATTCAATCTGACTTTATAGCATATTTAGTGAAGATGCAGTGACATGATTCTCGACTATTATAATGATTCCAAAGGCCACTTCACTGCAATTTATTTCCAAACTGATAAAATGTTCTACTTTCAAATATTCATGTTAGCTTCTAAAAGCTGTTTAATGTGTGGATCATTTTGCTGTGTGGAAAGGTTCAGTGCTGCAATTTACACTGCCAGACTTATAGATCGCAGTTATTAATGTAAGGGTGCAAACCTGAAGAAGAAATAGGGCGGCGTTCTCCAGCCGTTCGTATCAGCCAAATTTTCTAGACCCATTGCAGTGACCAGAGATTCGGCTAAGTGTCAAAATCTCCAACCTCACTCGCAACAGCAGCAGGGTGAGAGCAGCTGGAAATTCGAGCCCTGATGCTTCCTCAAAGATATTTTAATTACCATTTTCGCTGACTGCTCCTGCCTTCTTGAATGTCTGTCGGATGTCTATAGATGATAAATGCTTAAAACAGAATTGTGTGTCAGTGTAGATTCAGCATTCTGCATGGAATTTTAAAAACAGAATTATTTTTGCTTATTGCCTTTGTGACTGTTCAGCTGACCTCAGTCTGTGTCTCTGCAGTGCTGCTATTGGGGTGGCTTGCTCGAGTTTCAAGCATTATAATCAGATTGAATCCAGATTAACCCATTCTGAAAAGCTTTAGAAACTTTACTCGAATCAGTTTCACTCTTCGATTAAAAAATAAACTATGCCGAACAGATTGTGTGTAAACATTTGCCTCCTGACTTTCAGTTGTACAGGAGATATCAGGCAAAACATTTCCCTGTTGAGAACATGTTCATTAATTATCCTGTTCTCCTACCAATTGTGCAGTTTACTTGATTTAAAAGATTACTGATTTGTTGAATCTCTGGATTGGTAGAAGATGCACATTAGACAACGTTAAACCCAAGGCTATTTAAAATTTCAAGTTAAATGTGACCATGAGTGCAATATAAGAGATGGCTCTACTTAACAATAAAGATATATTTGGATGCGGTCAGAGGAAACATTTGTGAGTACGAAGCCACGTTCTGGGAGTTAAAAGGAAATTTTGGATCAAGGTCAGCCCTGGAAGAGAAAAAACTCATGATTCCCATCACATAAAAATTATTGATGGAGGGAAATGGAATCTTAAAATACAAAATGCAGAAATACTAACAAAGCATTCATTGTGTATCTCACAAATCTGTAACAAATGTATTAAAATACATCAAGTCAATGGAAATAACACTCTACCCATACAACCCCCAGCACTAAAATAATTATGTTCAATTAGCTAACAACTGAGGAAGGATGTCCCTCTATATTAGAGAACATTGTATGAATACAGATGTAACATAATTACAAAAGTATCTTCATACTATGAGATGCGGTATCATTGTATTTAAAGCTTCAATTTTCCTGAATTCTGTTGACAAAATGGACAATAGTTTAGAGAATTTTGAACAATCTGTGAGAGGAGATGATGACTGTGTCTGCAGTTTGCCATTCTTCAGCTGACCACTTTGTATTCCTCGGAAGTGTAATGATAGCAGGGAGGGAGGCAAGGATGTTAAAAGGCACATATATTTCATTCAAGTTTTCTGCAAAATGTAATTACTTTTACAACCTACAAGTTCTAAAATGTGATCAATTTCAATGGGTTAACTGGCAGTAAAATCCTGAGTCATGCCCTCATAATTCTTGCCGTGATGGCGAGATGTTAAGGAAGGACTGGACATTCAGTAACTGCCCCTTTAATACTGTATACTTAATACCTGTATATTTACACTGGGCAGGCTAATGCTTGCTCTTAGTTCACTTGGTGGAACTGTTCTAAATCCAGTTAAAATTTTTGGGATTTAAACCATCTTAACAATTGCAAGACATCAGAGTAATTCTCGGTAAAACACTGAGATTGGTTACAAAAGAAGGCAGCATTATCTGTTCTGCTTTGGTGAAGCCATGTCATTGTGCATTGCTGGAATTGTTACTGTGTTTGGTATTGGTTGCTGGTGTCTCACCATTAACTCTCTTGTCTGCTTTTCTTGCTTTTCTCTCCTGCGCGCCTGGTGTGTCCTGGTCACAGAACGAGCTGCGGGCCTGTGCTGTCGTTTGGCGGTGCCATGTCACAAAGGGATGCCGAAGTTGGCAGACCTTTCGGTCAAAACCAAAGATGTGTGGGAAATAGTTCGAGAGTCCTTGCAGTTGATCAAGAAGCTTGGCAATGGGCAGTTTGGGGAAGTGTGGATGGGTAGGAACTGTCACGGCAGAATTGGGACTTGCAGCAATATGCAGTGATATATAGTACCCTAAATGGGCATTTATAATTGGATTTCATGTAGCTAACACAAGAGATGTGACTTATATGGCAGTATTGGCTATCTATTGGAAATAACATATTATTCTCCTGAAATTGAATAAAGCTGTCAATTTGGAACCACAGA
This sequence comes from Sphyrna mokarran, assembly GCA_024679065.1. Taxonomy (NCBI): domain Eukaryota; kingdom Metazoa; phylum Chordata; class Chondrichthyes; order Carcharhiniformes; family Carcharhinidae; genus Sphyrna; species Sphyrna mokarran. The sequence goes on from JAGIQG010000024.1 coordinate 3,791,611, forward strand.
GGTGATTTGGCCTTTGATAGAATAACACAAATTAAAGTAGAGAAGGAGATAATTTCAGCCAATTGTTTGTGGTGACATAACTCCTTAATTTGGAATTATCCACTCTAAATCCATTTCCCTGCCCAATGTGCCACATCCTTTTTTATTATCTTTTCTCAAATATTTATCCAACTCCCATTAAAAAAAAAGACTGTCTCCCAGTTTGACAGCCATGGTCATCCATGTTGGAGGAGGCTATGGCATGATGATAATGTTACTAGACTGGTAATCCAGGCTAATGGGCTTGGCACATAGGTTCAAATCTCACCATGGCGACCAGCGGAATTTGAATTCAATTAATAAAAATTTGGATTTGAAAAGCTGGTCTTACTTATGGTGGCTATGATAAACCATTGTCGATTGTTGTAAACCCATCTGGTTCACCAACGTACTTTTGAGAAAAGAAATCTGCCACCCTTAACTGATCTGGTCTACAAGTGACTCCAAACCCAGAAATGTGCTCGATTCTTAAAAGCGATATAAAATGGCCCATCGGCATGGTCTTCTGATAAAGCTTGTTTATTATATCTTTTCTGGTTTATAATCCTCCAAATGGAAGCTCTGAAATTCATAATATTTATGGTGAATTCATGGCCCTTCCAAATTCCTGAGAAGTGTTTTGTTCATTTGGTTGCTGTGCCTTAGCACCAGGGAAGCCAGTCCCCTGTACAATCTTTAACACGAGGCTGAAGATGAAACTCCTGCTTATACACAGATGGTTCCTTTTAGTCTCAAACCCATTATCACTTGCAAACTGGCTCGCACTTCCACTGGAGTGAGTAAAGCAAGAATAATCTGTTAACCAAAAGATGCCAATGGCAGCTGCATCGTTGCAAGTCCTGTAGGTATTAATGCATGTGAACCTGTTTACATCATCCCTCCATTGCATCCGTTCACTACAGATCATACTGACGGTTTGTGCCGTACGTTAACCAAGCCCTGTCCGGGTGAGGCACCACAGACTCTGGGATTGGGTAAAGATGCGTGGGAGATAAACCGGCAATCCCTGGCTTTGAACAAAAAGCTTGGTCAGGGATGTTTTGGAGATGTGTATATGGGTAAGGTGAAGAATCATTTTCCTGCTATTTTCTTTAAGCAAAGATCCAGGAAGTGGTCAGAGTTTCCAAGCAGCAGTCAGTGATACAGTTCGCAGGTCAAAACCAGATATTGTTGCCAAACCGTCAGTAACCGTTCACATTAATCTGTTAAACATTTCTTGCCTGCTATTTCCATCATTATGTTAACATTGACCTTTGTATCATAAACCATGGGATTAATCCTCTCCTACGTCAGGTTGTTAGTTGTTTGTAGATGTATGTACATTCATCATATTCATTATCTACCTCTTATTAGACTTAACTAACCTTCCATTTACACCAGAATTTTGAAGTTATATTTTGGTCCAAAATATAGTAACAAAGTAGCCAAAGCATTAAATTAAATCCTTCCTTTATAAAGTCACAAGGAACAAACTGTATGGTAACTCCTTGAGCTAATAACCAAAGAGCCTGAGGCAATGTAAATATTTATAAAATCATAGAATCTCTCCCATGCAAAGGGAGGCCATTCGGCCCACTGAGTCTGCATTGACTGTGACAGAGCATCCCACTCAAACCCTAGCCTGTACATCCACATATTTATCCTGCTAATTGCCCCAACCAACATATCTTGGGACACTGAGGGGCAATTTAGCATAGCCAAACCATCTAACTAGCACACCTCCGGACCATGGGATGAAACCGGAGCACCTGAAGGAAACCCACGCAAACATGAGGAGAACATGCAGACTCTACACAGTGATCCAAAGCTGGAATCGAACCCAAGTCTGTGGTGCTGTGAGGTGGCAGTGCTAACAACCATGCCACTGTATTATGAGTTGATTCATCTTAACCAAAAAAATGATATTTATTTAGATGCAAGAGGTTTGAGCGTAACATATTTAATCTTTAAAACACTTAAATATAGAATAATTTTAGTTTGCTATGTTAAATGTTTGTTTCCCCCTAAATCGCTGATAAAAGGTCAACTTCACAAACACAACCACAGTGGCACGGTGTTTAGCACCTCACACCAGCACAGGGAGTGATTGGGGGACAGGCCTGTGGGGTGGGTTGGGGAGGAAGAGGTTGGCAGGAGATCTCTGGCAGTACAGGGGGCTTGCGCAACATAGCAGCCAGTCTCACCAGTGAGATTAGGTCCTTTCACCTCCCCCTCCTCACCTCCGCCCCCACTGTCTCCCACTGCCCAGGGAGAGAGCAAGAACTCCCCCCACCCCCACCTAACCTCCATCCCTCATTGCCCAGGGAGGGAGCAAGATGTCGCCCCCATCTCTCACTGCCCAGGGAAACATCAAGACAATGGAGGGATTTGAAAATGTGTATGAGAATTTTGGAAGTGTGCTTAACTGAAAGCGTGTGTAGACAATGAGAAGGACCTGCTGCAAATTATATACAGACTGCAGAATCTTAAATAGTCAATTTTATGTAGACTGGAAGATGGAGGCCTGTGAGGAGAACGTTATAATAGTGAACTCTCGAGGTAACAAAGGCAAGCGTGAAGAGACGTTCTAAAAATAGCCACTCTACAGGAAGTTAAAACTGGCTGAGCCATGTGTTGCCAAGCTCTCGTCTCTTTTCTCTCTCTCTCCATCATTCCAGTGCAGACAGTAACCAGCTTCTTTTAAACAGCATCTCATGTATCAACCCAGGGCTTCAATTAATTAGATTAGTGAAATCTAACTGAGTAAAATTGGACAACTTAAGGAGTATTTTCAGTAGGAGAGGGTTAATTCTCTTCCAGCTTCACATGCTAGTTGTAGATGCATGACAGATCATCCTTTCACATTAATGTTCTCATGCCTCACCATCATTTCACATTGTGTCTAACGTCAGCAGTTCCTTGTGGAGAATTTGCTTTAATCGGTGTTATTTCCACTGGCTGGCTTTAGGTACATGGAACGGCAGCACAAAGGTTGCAGTGAAGACGCTGAAACCTGGCACCATGTCACCTGAGGCATTTCTTGAGGAAGCCCAAATAATGAAGAGACTCAGACATGATAAATTGGTTCAGCTGTATGCAGTGGTGTCTGAAGAACCCATCTATATTGTCACAGAATTCATGACTCAAGGTAAAGTCGCTTTTCTAACAGCCCAGTTTCTAATCTTTAATGTCATCATCTATTTAAAATTTAACATTTGCAGGAAATGCTTCTTGCAATCTCTGTCCTCCCTAGCAGCAGAGAACACAAAGTTAGCATCTCACTTACACCTGATACTGTCTGGCTAGTGTATCTCTCAATGTGAATGATATGCCATGTTTAGTGTACGCAAGATGTGAGGCGGGTCACTCACCACAGCAGAAACATTCGGCTAGATTACGGTACAAGAATTCATTGATTTACTTAACTGATGTCTACAAGAGTGAAGGGTGTAGCTGGTAATTGTCTGGTGTATTTTTGTTTATCCATATTATGTCAAAGATTGATGTTCTGAATATGATCTTGCTCAAGTATTATTATCAGTAAATCTCCAATATGTTTTTCAAAGAGTGAAATTAAATGGATATTTAGCAATTGGGAAGTTCCCTTACAAAGAAAACAAAGCATGGTTCTGTTTTAATCAATCTTTTCACATGTTCTGTAAAGGCTGGAACAGTCAGACCTCCCAATAAGTCTGTTCTGTGCTTCTTACTGATGTCTTGGTTAACATTAGGTAACAGAGCCAACACACATCAGTACCAAATTTACCCAGCGCCCCGGGCTCAAGTCAGATTGACTACAAATTGTCCCCTGGGCCAGTGTCTGATCTAATTACATCAGCCTAATAAATGGGGTATTTCTCTCATAAACATCAAATGTCATGTAATGATCGTGTACAATGCACATGAGCTCAGTGTCAATAGTTACACCGTAGTACTGACTGGGATTTATCTTTGTTGGCTTTTATTAGAAAGAACTTTTTAGAAATTGAAATGCTTTCCTCAAAAATGTATTCCTTGTTATGTTGAATGGTTGCATGAGTAAATTTTATCGAGACAGAATGTTAATCACTACGGAAACATCTTGGCTGGAATTTTCCAGCATTCGTGGCTTGCCACTGCTGTCAGCAAGTTCGGAGAATTTGGTGCTCAGCCAAATCCCCATTCACTGCAGCGGGCATGGAGAATCCTACCAGCGGGAATGGCTGGAAAATCCCAGCTCTTATACACTTGAATCACTATTCTATTGGATCAATCTCAGTAAAAATTGCCAGGTTAAAGCATGAAGCCAGGAAACGTGTTGTAGCGATTTGTAAAACACTGATTTTTACAGGGTTGATGCCTCTCAAGGCGCCTCCCAAGAATTCTTTGAATATTGGAAAGTGTGGAAATTTATGTTGTAACTGCTCAGGCAGAGAGATATTGGATTTATCTTTGCAAATCCTGTGACCTTTGTCTTTAATTAGATTTACTTACAGCTTTCAAAAATTGTTGGATTAGTACAAGCTTGGTGTCTAGAGATGATGTTGAGCACCCTTTTCAGAGGAGTAAGAGTGGAGAAACAGTCGGCCTTCTGATCTGCAGCTTGATGTGTTGAGTCTCTCTCTGTTCAAGTCAGGCTTTTAGGCCTGGAATTTCCACTGCCTTCACAGCATTAAATTCCCAAAAAAACTAGTGAAGACTTAAACTTTACTGCAGATTTTCCATTCTTGTTTTCAGTGGGTAAAAGGGAAGAGGGCAGAGAGAGAGCATATTCCAGTAATACAGTATCACGCGTCTAGTTTTCTATCAAAATAGATTAATATACCTGGTACTAGGGTGGATGTATAGTTATCTGAGTCTGGTTTCAGTTTCAAAATCATTACGTTTATTTCATAATGTGAAAAATAATTATAATTAATAATCAAGATGTAAGGCTATCAGAATATAAGAAATTTCAGAACGTGAAGCAGAAGTAAACCACAGGACCCATCATAACTGCTTTGCCATTTATATATATAATATATATGAGAAGAAAAAAAATACAGGAGGAAAAGGTAACCAGGATGTTGCTCGGGATGTGAGATTTCAGTGATAAGGAAAGCTGGAAAAGTTAAGACCATAAGACATAGGAGCCGAATTAGGCCCATCAAGTCTGCTCCGCCATTCAATCATGACTGATATTTTTCTCATCTCCACTCTCCTGCCTTTTCCCCATAGCCCCGGTTCCTTTATTAATCCAGAGATGTGCAGACTGGGTGGATTAGCCGTGATAAAATTCCCCTTAATGTCAGGTGACTAGCTAGGGTAAATGTATGGGATTATGGGGATAGGGCCTGAGTGGGTTCGTAGTCGGTGCAGGTGCGATGGGTTGAATGGCCTCCTTCTGTGCTGTAGGATTCTATGATCTATGATCGATAATCAAGAACCTAGCTATCTCTGTCTTAAAGACACTCAATGACCTGGCCTCCACAGCCTTCTGTGGCAAAGATTCACCACTCGCTGGCTGAAGAAATTCATCCCCATCCCTGTTTTAAAAGAGCATCCCTTTAGCCTGAGGTTGTGCCCTCTCGTTCTAGTTTTTACTAGTGGAAACATCCTCTCCACATCCACTCTATTCAGGCCTCGCAGCATCCTGTAAGTTTAAATACCCCTCATTCTTCTAAACTCCAACGAGTACAAACCCAGAGCCCTCAACCATTCCTCATACGACAAGCTCTTCATTCCAGGGATCATTCTTCTGAACCTCCTCTGGACCCTTTCCAAGCTCAGCACATCCTTCCTTAGATATGGGGCCCAAAACTGCTCATAATACTCCAAATGGGGTCTGACCAGAGCCTTATACAGCCTCAGGAATACATCCCTATTCTTGTATTCTAGCCCTCTCAACATGACTGCTAACATTGCATTTGCCTTCCTAACTACCAACCGAACCTGCAGATTTCCTCCTGGGGCTCCAGTTTCCTCCACAATCCAAAGATGTGCAGGGTAGATGGATTGGCCATGCTAAATTGCCTCTTGGTGTCCCAAGGTGTGTAGGTTAGAGGGATTAGCGGGGTAAATGCATGGAATTACAGGAATAGGATCTGGATAGGATGGTCTGTTAGAGACGCAATGGGCTGAATGGCCATCTTCAGCACTATTGGGATTCTATGAAAACAGAGAAGGTTAAAGTTGTCCAAAGGGAAGCCTTCTGGCTGCTGAGAGGTTTTGACCAAGTAAATGGGAAAAAGCTATCGCTCCTGATGAGTGGGTCAACAGCCAACACTCTCAGATTCCAAAGAAAAGATCTAAAAGAATTCCTTTTTGTCAAAGTTGTTGGGATCCAGAACCCTGTACCCGAAAAGGTGATGAAAGCTGGTTGTATTGAATAGGGAGATGGTGGTTCAGTGGTAATGTCACTGGACTAGTAATGCAGAGACCCAGCTAACGGTCTGTGAACGCTGGTTCAAATCCCACACAACAACTGACGGAATTGGAATTCAGTCAATAAGATATTTAGAATTGAAACTGCGAGGGGAACTTTACTGAAAAATAGCAGTCTTGTTTCCAGGAAGAAAACCGGCTTGTTTCCCTCCAAATCTTACAGCATTCTGCCAAAAGTATCTTGAGCATATATTTTCACTGTCATACCAGGGTGTGGGGCCTCAACATGCATAAAACTTGGCTGCATTGCACTGCGTGTCTTTAAAGGGCACCCCAATCAGAACATGAATCAACCTCTCCCCAATCCTCCGTGAGAATCTCATTGGCTCCCCTCCCCAATCAGAGTCAATGCTTCTCTGTCCCCACTGCCCCCCCCTGCCCAAAATATTGGTACCTTCCCCCCACCCTCCCCCGTCCTACCCAGACATTTGGAGCCTACAATCCCCCAACCCACAAACTCCTGTCAACCCAATAGCTATCACCGGTCTCCCTAGTTCCTTCATCCACTCCCAGCCATCACCACGTATAAATGAATCCCCCCACCCCCCCACTTCCCTATGAGGCTTCCATGGGGGCCTGTCCATTGGCATGGAAATGGTGCCCACCCAGCAATGTCAACCTGTGCCACGTGGCAGTGCCAGGGATCACTCCCAGACCACTGCTTGGCTATGCCCATTTTTTCTGGAGGTTATATTTACCTTTATGTCTCCGGTTAGACACTAATGACAAACTCATCTGTTGTAAACCACGCTGACATCACAACACATCAGTGTAGTGTCAGTGTTTGGCGGGATGAGGTGGAAGGGGAAGTGGCTATATTTGGTGAGGGGGCGTGTTGGTCAGTAGTATCAAAATTGATCAAAATGCACGTAAAGCAGCTACACACCCATTTGCCCGTTATGACACTGACGGTGCCTCCAGCAAGGGGCAGGGAAGATTCGAAATTGCATTCTCACTGGTGAGATCTGCGATGTCTAAATCTTGATTCCCCCATTGGCATTCTCACATTTGGCGAGTGTGGGCTAAGGTTCCCCCTTGGTCTCAGTGATGGTGACCCACGAATATATCACTGACTGTTGTAAAAACCTGTCTGGTTCATTAATGTCTCTTAGGGAAAGAAATATACTGTTCTTACCTGGTCTGGTCTACATGTGACCCCAGAGCCCAGCAATCTGGTGGACTCTTAACCTCCCTCTGAAATGGCCAAGCAAACCACTCAGGACAATCAAGAATGGGCAACAAAGACTGGCTTTCCCTCAAACACCCACATCCCATAAAGAATACATTACTTTAGAGGGGTAGTTGAGGATGAGAAACTTGGGGGGTTACAAACAAAAAGTAGGAAAGCAGCAGAAGCAAGATGGATAGAATGGATTCATTCCGTACTGTAAATATCTGTATTTCTATGAAATATGTTTACATGTTAGAGGAATATTTACAATGGAGATGGTTAGCTCAATTGCCTGGCTAGCTGGTTCATGATGCAAAGCAACACCAGCAGCACGGGTTCAATTCCCATACCGGCTGAGATTATTCATGATAGTCTCACCTTCTCAACCTTGCCCCTCGCCTGAGGTGTGGTGACCCTCGGGTTAAATCAAAGGGGGAAGGCAGCCTCTGATCATTTGGTAATAAAGGGACTTTACCTTTAAACAATCACTGCACCTAGCTTAAAAAAAACTAATAGTGTAGATTACTTTGAAATGGCTCCAAATTAGAAAATACTGCATAAGTACCTACTATAGATCATTCAGAAAAAGATGGTCTAGGTTGACTGAAGAATCCCTTTTCATTAGTTCTGAAAAAAATGTCAGACAATGAGATCTTTGTCACACATCTTTTCAATCCCCTAAAATGCAGTGAGCAGAGTATTACATTCACAAACAGACATGTTAGACTGTCAATCAATATTAGATTATCATGGAGACTAAAGAGGAACAAACACAAAGCAAACTCAATGCCAATTCTGTGTCATATCAATGGGAGTAGCACATGTTTACTTTTGTAAATGTCATTAATCTCTGTGTATGAGTTATAATTAGGAGCTAAGATCACTTTTCCTATGATGTATGTCCAATGTTACTTGTAAAATGGAAAAGAAAGGTGGATTCCTCTTCAGTTATGGATTTTATGTTCTGTGGTGAACCCCATCTTTTTTCCTCTGTTTTCTTTTGCTATTAATCGTGGGTGGTCATTGCTGGCAAGGCCAGCATTTATTGCCCATTCCTAATTGCCCTTGAGACCAGGTGGTGGTGAGTTGCTTTCTTACATATGACCAAGGGGCTTGCTTGGCTGTTTCAGGGAGCAGTTAGCTATAAGACTATTGGTCTAGACTCTCATTGAAACCAGACCAGATAGTGAGACAGTGAGAGCTTTGAACCAGGTGGGTCACCATTACTGATAATTTTTTTAAAATTCCAGATTTATTTAACTGGATTCAGCTGCCTTGGTGAGATTTGACCTCAAGTTTCTGACTTCTAGCTTACTGGTTCTGTAACGTAACCGATGTGTCATGATCGTACAACCAAAAGATGTAGGGACAGAAGTCGATCCTTCAGCCCGTCGAGTCTGCTCTGCCATTCAATGAGATCATGACTAATCTTATATAATCCTAAACTCCATTTCTCACCTTACCCCCATAATCCTCCATTTCCCTTACTGATTAAAAACCTGCTTTTCTCACCTTGAACATACTTAATGACCCAGTCTCTACAGCCCTCTGCAGAAAAGAATTCCACTGATTCACTGCCCTCTGAGAGAACAAATTCTTCCTCATCTCTGCCTTCAATAAGTGACCCTCTTACTCTGAGATTATGCCATCTGGTCCTAGACTCTCTCACAAGGGGAAACACCCTCTCTACCCTTCCAAATCCCCTGAGAATCCTAACAATAAGGTCGCCACTCAATCTTTAAGCTCCAGTGAATAAAAGCCCCAACCTACTCAACCCCTCCTCATAAGAAAATCCTTCCATACCTGGGATCAACCTAGTAAACCTTCTCTGGACTGTTTCCAATGCCAATTTATCTTCCCTTAGATAAGGGACCAAAGCTGTTTGCAGTATTCCAGATGTGGTCGAACTGGTGCTTTGTACAGTTTTAGCAGAATGTCCCTATTTTTATCCTCCAGTTTGCATTCAATTTGCAACCTGATTGTATCTAAAATTATTCTCATGGGACTGAGTAATTCTCCCCAGAATAGATGACTGGTACGGATGTTCTATACAACATGACTTTGAAAACTGCGCTTGAAAAAGAAAATGTTAAGCAATATTTCCAGAAAATAAATACTGTTGGAAACAGACAATGAGACACCTGGTTCAGTAAGAGTTCTCAATTTCTCACTCAGTTCACTCCACCCTAATAGAAGTGCAGCAGCTTTCACAGAGCTGCTTAGTTTATTCTGCATAAAATATGGGAACAAAATACAGAACTGTCTCTGAGTTTATCTTTGGAATTGGTTTGTTCTAACTGGCACAGGATGAAAATGCTTTAAATAGATAGATCCATAAGAGGTCATGTTATCTTTTGTTGTTTGTGTCGAACGAGAGACATTTAAGATAATTGGTTGAAAAAAAGATGAGATATTTTACTGAGCGCTGAGTTGTTAGGAGCTGGAATGCACTGCTTGTAAGGAGGGCGGAAACAGATTCACTTGTAACTTTCAAAGGGAAATTAAATAAGTACTTGGAGGAGAAAAATGTTCAGGTTCTGGGAAAAGAAACAATACCGATTGGACAGCTCTTTCAAGCAGCTAGCACAGTTTTTCTCCTCATAGAATCCTTACAATGAAGAAGAGACCACTTTGCCCATCAGATCTGCACTAACTCTCCAACAGAGCACCTTATCTCAACCCTATTCCCGTAACCCCACATGTTAATTCTAACCAACATATCCTGGTACACTCGGAAGTAACTTAGCAATGGCCAATCAACCTATCCCTGTAAGCTCACACATTTACCATGACTGTCCACCCTACACATCTAAATCCTAACCTACACATCTTTGGACACTAAGGGGCAATTTTAGCATGGCCAATCCACTTAACCTGCACATCTGTGGATTGTGGGAGGAAACCAGAGAAAACCCACACAGACATGGGGAGAATGTGCAAACTCCACACAGTCACCTGAGGCCAGAATCGAACCAGGTCTCTGGTACTGTGAGGTGGCAGTGCTAACCACTGTGTCACCGTGCTGCCTTCTATTACACAACTCTTACTGCATAATATCTCCTTCACAAATCTTATGACAGACATTAAGTCTGTTGAAAATTAAAATGTGTTGCATTCTGTTTAATGTTCTTTTATTTTATTATGCTTTTCTTTACAAAATTGACTTATAAATTCTGGTTCCAAAACTTGTATAGGTATGTAAGTCATAAATTTATTAGAACATAGAACATAGAACATTACAGCGCAGAACAGGCCCTTCAGCCTTCGATGTTGCGCCGACCAATTAGGAACAAGCAGTGACCCTCTAACCTAAACCATTCACTTTTCATCCATAAACGTATCTACTAACCTCTTAAACACCACCAAACTTGGCGCATCTACAACTGACGCAGGCAGGGCATTCCATACCCTTACCACCCTCTGGGTAAAGAACCTACCTCTGACATCCGTCCTATAACTACCACCCTTAATTTAAAGCTATGTCCCCTCGTGCTAGCTTTCTCCATCCTAGGAAAAAGGCTATCACTGTCCACCCTATCTAAACCTCTAATCACCTTATATGCTTCAATAAGATCCCCTCTTAGCCGCCTCCTTTCTAACGAAAACAACCTAAAATCCTTCAACCTCTCTTCATAGGACCTGCCCTCCATACCAGGCAACATCCTGGTAAACCTCCTCTGTACCCTCTCCAATGCCTCCCCATCTTTCTTATAATGTGGGGACCAGAACTGTACACAATACTCCAAGTGCGGCCGCACTAGAGTTTTGTACAGTTGCAACATGACGTTGCGGCTCCTAAATAGGCCTCTTAAATCGGCCTCGCAGGTAGAGGAAGTGGTTAAGAAGGCATATGGTGTACTGGCCTTCATTAATCGTGGGATTGAGTTTAGGAGTCGGGAGGTAATGCTGCAACTTTATAAGACCCTTGTCAGACCCCACTTGGAGTACTGTGTGCACTTCTGGTCGCCTCACTATACATAGAACATAGAACATAGAACAATACAGCACAGAACAGGCCCTTCGGCCTTCGATGTTGTGCCGACCAAAATAAAAAAGCAATGCCCCTCCAAACTAAACCATTCCCTTCTCTTCCATATACTTATCAATTAACCTCTTAAACGCCACCAACTTGGCGCATCTACAACAGCTTCAGGCAGGGCATTCCACTCCCTAATCACTCTTTGAGTAAAGAACCTACCTCTGATATCCGTCCTATAACTCCTACCCCTTAATTTAAAGTTGTGTCCCCTCGTGCTAGCTTTTTCCATCCTAGGAAAAAGGCTATCACTGTCCACCCTATCTAAACCTCTAATCATCTTATATGTTTCGATCAGGTCCCCTCTTAGCCTCCTCCTTTCTAACGAAACAACCTCAAATCCCTCAGCCTCTCCTCATAAGACCTGCCCTCCATACCAGGCAACATCCTGGTAAACCTCCTCTGTACCCTCTCCAATGCCTCCACATCTTTCTTATAATGCGGGGACCAGAACTGCACACCATACTCCAAGTGCGGCCGCACTAGAGTTTTGTACAGTTGCAACATGACGTTGCGGCTCCGAAATTCAATCCCCCTACCAATAAAAGCTAAGACTCCATATGCCTTCTTAACAACCTTATCGACTTGACTGCCTACTTTCAGGATTCTATGCACAAATACACCAAGATCCCTCTGTTCATCAACACTATTAAGAATCCTACCATTAGTCCTATACTCTACACATTTATTATTCCTGCCAAAGTGCATTACCTCACCCTTTTCCACATTAAACTCCATTTGCCCCCTCTCGGCCCAGCTCTGCAACTTGTCCAAGTCACTCTGTAAACTAAAACACCCCTCTTCACTATCTACCACACCACCAACTTTAGTATCATCTGCAAATTTACTGATCCATCCCTCAATACCCTCATCCAGATCATTTATAAAAATTACAAACAGCAGGGGCCCCAAAACATACCCCTGAGGCACACCACTCGTCACCGAACTCCACGAAGAAAATCTCCCATCAACCACCACCCTCTGTCTTCTATCTGCCAGCCAATTTCTAATCCAATTAGCTAAATCACCCTCTATTCCACACATCTGCATTTTCTGTAGAAGTCTTCCATGGGCCACCTTATCAAAAGGTGTTGTAGCACAGATGATTACTGTTAACTGGATAATATACACAGCAGCTTAGCAGCTTTGAATATAGAGTACGAATGTGAGATATGTGTGTGTGTATATTTATATATTGTTATAGATAAAGACAAATAACTAATTTTGTATGAAAAATGTAGCTCATCTAATTATAAGCAATGAATTGGGAATTGTTAGTGTTCATTCTATTAAAAAAAAGGTGAGACTGATAGGCTGGAATTTTCCAGATATTCAACCAGTGGGATTTTCCAGTCCTGCCGATGACCCACCCTCCCCTCTGGGTTTTCCAGCATCGAAGGGTCCATTCAATGGGAAAGCCTATTGACTTTGGCGGGGTGAGGAGATTCCATTACTGGCGATTGATAGGCCACCTTTACCGTCAAAAAACGCGTGGGAAATCCCACCTCATAGAATCTGATATTGAAAGACAGCTTCATACAGCGTATTCAAATATCTGACTTAACTAGGATTATTTTTTTTCCAATTGTCTTTGTGAATCATACAAGCAACATCATCTAATGAGGGTGTTTTCAAATTTCTTAATAAACTGAGGGAAAAAATAAATGAAGTGTAAAATCCAAAAACATACGCATTGTATGGGAGCAATGGGACTGATGTTAGGGAGTGCCACAGTCTCCACCCACTAGCTAAAAGCTCAATGGGGTGGGGGGCGGGCACACCAGGCAGGCCCACCACATTGAGAATCTCTGGTACGTTGATGGCTAGAAGCCTCAGTGAGTGGGGCAAGAGGCTGGGTACAAGAGACAAGGTGGTGTGTTAAGGAGAAGGATGATCTTTGAGGGGGTTTCCTCTGAACAGCCCATGGTTCTTCGCCACCCCCCCCCGACCTTGCTGGCCTGACTCTATCTCATTCTATTAAAGCTTTGGGCCACCACATGGCTTGGTCCTCCTCCTCCTCCTATCCCAGGTTAAATACAGGTGGAGGCAGGCTTTCAGCAGGGGAGGGTGGGAGGTGGGGAGTGAGGGGGTGTTTTATGCAGCTCAATGTTTCCAATTGCTGATGTATCAGAAGGTGACCAAATCTTAGATGATTTTGTAAAATCATACAAGAGGGGCACGTAAAAAAAAAAACTGATGTGACAGTCTGTATCATCAAGTTATTGAGAATCTCTCCAATTTCTTTCTCAGGAAGTTTGCTTGATTTCCTAAAGGACGGTGATGGGAGGATATTAAAACTACCCCAGCTGGTAGATATGTCAGCACAGGTACTGCACATTTTAACATTTTATCCCATTGACTCTCTTTCCCTGTTTCATTGTGAGATGACTTGTTTTTTGGGCAAGATAAATAGTTGTTGCTCCAGCCAGGTCTATGTATAAGTAACACTGATGGATGTGTATGTGGATAAATTCAGAGCAATGCTGTATGTAAAATATTCAGGAGTATTCAGGAAGAAAATAACCATTGAATAGCAGAAGGAATAAGGATGTACTTTAATGGAAATCTGAAGAAATATAATACTGAACATTGTCAAAAACATTCATCCAGTTGAGGATAGTTAAGCTTAGTGTATTTCAGAAAAGAGCAGGGAAGTTCTCCCCAACGTCCTGGCCAATATTTATTCCTCAACCAATACCTAAACACAAATTTCCTGGTCACTAATGAGATGGGGTGACATGGTGGCACAGTGTTTAGCCTGGCTGTCTCACTGTGCCGGGGACATGGATCCGATTCCAGCTTTGGGTGACTGTATGGAGTTTGCACTTTCTCTCTGTGTCAGCGTGGCTTTTGTCGAGGGTGCTTCAGATTCCTCCCACAGTTCAGAGATATGTAGGTTCGATGGCTTGGCCATGGTAAATGTATTAGGTTCAGGGACAAGGCAGGAGAAAGAGCATCTTACCCAGGCCTATCAGAGACTCGGTGCAAACTCAATGGGCTGAATGGCTTCCTTCTGCACCTTAGGGAGTCTATGAAATCTGAACTAACACCAAGTTGTTAGGGGAAATGCAAATCAGCTGTCGTATTTCTATATTACAACATTGACTACATTTCAAAAGTACTTCATTTCCTGGCAAACACTTAAACTTTCTGAGGTCCTGAATGATACTGTAGAGAGGTGTGTTCTTTCTCAGTATTTGTGTCAAGAAAAGCTGAGGAATGTTGTAATCAATAGCTTTGGACAACTTTAATATTTATTCAGTGTAACTTTTACTAAGGCCGGTCCTTATGAGTGAGTTCATTGTGTGATGATATATTGATGATAGTTCTCACATCTACAGCAGTCCACAGCCTCCTGAGGCTCTGAGAACCAGTGTTTCCCCCCTCATGTAATGTATCTCTCTTCTGCTATCTCCCCAACTGAACAGCAGAGGACAGTTCAGTTCCCAGGAATATTTGGTTGAATCAATTTGAACTTGTTCTCTTTTGCTGAATATTTATCCAGCTCCCTTTGGAAAGAGTTAAACATCACAAACACAACTCTTTTTGCTGGAAATCTGTTGCACATATTGGACTTCTGCCTGGTGGGGAAAGTTTCTTTTAATCAGTAGACTCACTTGAAGTTTGTTAATTCCAAATCTTTAGTCTATTTGTATCAGCATCAGTGTGTGGCTGTTGGCATCATGAGAAGCTGGCTCATGCCTTCCTGCGGTCTTTTCTCCAATGGATTCGTGGCTTGTTCAGTCTGAAAAGCTGACAGCCAGTCTATTGTAATTAGGATTGAAAGGTGATGAAACGCAAGCTATAATTATGGGAGAAAGGGAGTCCCTTCAGCTGCAACTTGTCTGCAATTTTGTGACAATTGGTGGATGAAGCCAAATTGATTCAGTTTTCAACCAAGTGTAACTTGTTTACTTTGAATAAGCAGTGGGCAGGATGTTGATATCAGAGTCATTCCCTGGTGTGAAGTGGTTGCACTATATTCAGGGTAGGATAACGCAATTGGAACAGTTTTGTGCTTGACATCTACAGTGTGTAACATTCCATCAAATCAATACTTAACAATAGAACCCATTGAATAGATTATGTCACAGAGTAAAGCCAGTTGCGCTATCGTCACCACTTCCGGAATATATTGGGGGAGGAATTAGTAATGCCTTTTTAGAGAGAGTTCTTTGGAAAATAACTAACGTTAATCACTTGATTGCCCTGCCATTAAACCCGAACGTTTCAGTCAACTTGTTCAATTAATATTGGAGTGAACTGGAAATGATAGTTCCCTTATTGTGAATGAATTTGCATACTGGGAACTAGTAAACTTAACAGTGTTTGTAACTTAACAGGACATTTTAAAAGAACATCTACCGATCATTACAGTTACATAGGTGAGCGAAAGCAGTTTAGCTCAGTTAGTTGGTGGCTGGTTCATGATGCAAAGCAACGCCAACAGCATGGGTTGAATTCCTATACCAGCTGAGGTTATTCATTCATGAGTAGCACAGTGGTTAGTGCTGCTGCTTCACAGCTCCAGGGACCTGAGTTCAATTTCCAGCTTGGATCACCATCTATGTGGAGTTTGCGCGTTCTTCCCATGTCTGTGTGGGTTTCCTCCTGGTTCTTCCATTTCTTCTCACAGTCTAACCAGTGCTGGTTAGGGTGCATTGACCTGAACAGGCGCTGGAGTGAGGCAACTAGGGGAATTTCGCAGTAACTTCATTGCATTATTAATGTAAGCCTTATAGTGGCTAACAATTAAACTTTAAAGGTCTCACTTTCTCAACCTCACCCCTCGCCTGAGATGTGGTGACCCTCAGGTCAAACCAACACCAATCACTCTCTCCCTAAAAAGGGAAAACAGCCAATGGTCATCTGGGACTATGATGACCTTATCTATGTAGGTAAAAGTACCCAAGCACCTCGAGAGTGAGATGCCTTGTTCTGTGAGCAATCTTTATTACAAGCATTGGTGCTGAATTGGTTAATCTGTACAGTCACACAAAACTCACCTGACCAGCTGCTCCATCTTTTATTTGATCTTTCCACATTATTCCCTGATTTCATCTTTTCTTAATCATCTCGTCAAATTTCTCAGTCTCTTCCACCTGATCTTGCTTTCTCTTGATTATATCTTTTATGTGACTCTGTCTTCCAGTCAAATTTTACCAGTTTGGATTTTAAGCCATTTGTCTACCTCCCCTTACAGAGGATTCAGCCCAACTCCCATTTTGCTCACTTGAAGAAGTGACTGAAATGCCTCAGATTCTAAAAGAAGAGGGATGGAGGGTGGAATTTTCCAATCCTTCCAGCATGGGAATCGTGACAGGCAGGGTCTCAATTTATCAGGAGGCAAAAAAATCTATTTCCCGATGACAAATAAACTGCTGGAATTTTGTTAAAGGCAGACGGAGCTTCCCAACCCCGTTAGCATCTCATGCGTGCTCATTAAAAGGTCATTCCACTGGAGTTAACATCCTTCTCCAAATGCCTTTCTCAACCTGTGGGAATTTACGACTGCAGATTAATGGTCAGCATCTGGTCAACCTCACCCCCTTCCACAACGCTGAGTTCTGTTGGTTTCTCCTTGTTGGGCATTTCGTATAACTTCACTCAAAGTGCCATTAGCAAACACTGTGTCAAAACTAGACAGGCGGAGGGTTGGTGAATGGTGGGATTTAGGGTGGAAAGTGGAAAAGTGGAGTGAAGGCTGGCCAGAGGAGGCAGGGGCCTACAGGGAAAGAGTGGGAGAGGAAGGGGATGGGTGAGAGTGTCCAGGAAAGGAGTTTGGGGTTCTCACCTGAAGGGAACCTGATGGATAATACAAAACTTTACATTAAACTTAACTTAAACTTAAAAGCATTCCTCATGTCCCTATCCTCAAAGTGAAGGTACTTTTTCACCTTCATTGGGGAAGCAATAGTCTAGTGATATTATCACTAGACTATTAATCCACAAACTCAGCTAATGTCCTGGGGGCCTGAGATCAAATCCTGCTACAGCAGTTAATGGAATTTGAATTCAATAAAAAATCTCTGGAATTAAGAATCTACTCATAACCATGAAACCATTATCACTGTCGGAAAAACCCATTGATTACGGATGTCCTTTAGGGAAGGAAATCTCCTATCCTTACCTGGTCTGGCCTACTTGTAACTCCAAAGCCACACTGGTGTGATTGACTCTTAACTGCCCTCCAGGGGCAACTGAGATAGGCAATAAATGCTGGCCAGCCAATGATGTCCATGACCCACAAATAAATAAAAAAAACTTAATGTGCCACAACACCTTGCTGCAGTTTTAGATGAAGCCCGGATTGGAGTGTGTGCACTCTCAGCTCCAGCAGCACTGCTCATTCTATCACTAAATTATTACAATAGTAACTGACCTTTCAATCCACCTCCAGTCATCATTTTGATTTATTTGTTCCTTAAAGGCATAGATGGTGCTGCACTAAATGCTATCTCTTTAATGAATTGCTGTGGTGCTTCTCTCATTTCATATAGATTGCAGCAGGAATGGCCTATATCGAGCGAATGAATTACATTCACAGAGATTTAAGGGCTGCTAATATACTTGTCGGAGAAAACCTTGTGTGCAAGATAGCAGATTTCGGGCTGGCAAGACTTATTGAGGACAATGAATACACAGCGCGACAAGGTACAGTGCTCTGGTACCAGGCCAGCTGTAGAACTACTGGAATTTTATGAGATCTGATATATATTTACATCAATAGTGCATAGGTTTATTTGGAATCCATATTACTGAAAATTTAATGGAGCTGTTTGCCTTATAATGGTTTCTATTTCACCTCTTTCAGCATTGCATTGAATATCCATTGCATCACTTCGTACAAATGGGAAAGCAGTGTGACCAACTGTTATCAAATAAAATAGAAAACACTGCCGGGGAGGTCAGGTTTACAATGCGGGTGTGGTGGGGGTGATGGTTTTGTTGGGGGTAGTTGTTGGTGATCATTACAGTGGGGGGGAAACAAAGAACAAAGAAAATTAAGCACAGGAACAGGCCCTTCAGCCCTCCAAGCCTGCACCTACCATGCTACCCAACTTAACTAAAAACCCCTATTCTTCCGGGGATCATATCCCTCCACACCCATCCTATTCATAGTTTTATCAAGACACCTCTTAAAAGTCACTATCATATCTGTTTCCGCTACCTCCTGCGGCAATGAGTTCCAGGCACCCCCCATCCTCTGTGTGAAAAATCTGCCTTGTACATCGCCTTTAAACCTTGCCCCTCACGTTAAACCTGTGTCCTTCCGCCCTAGGAAGAAGCTTCTGACTGTCCACTCTGTCCATACCTTCTGTAATCTTGTAGATTTTGATCAGGTTGCCCCTAAACCTCTGTCATTCCAGTGAGAACAAACCAAATTTCTCCAATCTCTCCTCATAGCCAATGCCCTCCATACCAGGCAACATCCTGGTATATCTTTTCACAACCCTCTCCACATCCTTCTGGTAGTGTGGCGACAAGAATTGAACACTATATTCCAAGTGCGGCCTAATTAAGGTTCTATAAAGCTGCAACATGACTTGTCCATTTTTAAATTCAATGCCCCGGCCAATGAAGGCAAGCATACCTTATGCCTTCTTGACTTCCTTCTCCACCTGCATTGCCACTTTCACCTGTGCACCTGTGTGCCCAGATCCCTTTGCCTACCAATATTCTTAAGGATTCTGCTATTTACTGAATTTGTATTAGACCTTCCAAAATGCATTATCTCACATTTGTGGGATGGAGCCACAATATTATCATTCACAGCAACGTGCAAACTTGTGGCCCTGTTTAAATCATCCGTGGGAGACTCCTAGGCTCAGTTTCTCACAGGTTGCTGTCAGATTAAGAGATAAAAGACTTCACTCAAAGGGTCTGGGGTAAACAGTCAAAATAAGGGGCAATCCTTTAAAACATGGGAGAGTCAGTCACACCACAGGATTGCCAGAGCTTAAGGTGTCACTGGCCTGGGTGGAATAGTGGCACAGTAGTTAACACTGCTGACTGTCAGTGACAGGGACCCGGGTTCAATTCCAGCCTCAGGTCACTGTCTGTGTAGAGTTTGCATGTTCTCCCTGTATCTGTATGGATTTCCTCAGATGCTCCAGCATTTTTCCCACACTCCAAAAATGTACAGATTAGGTGAATTAGTCATGGTAAAACGTGTGGGGTTACGGGGATTGGGTGGAGTGATGGTCAGGGTAAGATGCTGAGTTTTATGTCATTCTGTCTAAGCCCTGAAGAATACTGCAGAGAAACTGCCATTGTATTCAGTGGATTCAGTGCTGTTTTCCCGTTAGATATTGGTCAATGTGCATATTCAGGAAAATTTTGTCCAATGTTTCAAGTCCATTTGACTTCTTCAGAGCTGAAGAGAGGTAAACATGTGATAGTTTATGTTGTTGGAGAGAGGAATGGGGAAGATGGAGCGCAATAGAAGGTCAGTGATAAACAGAAGCGAAGGGTGGATTGGTAAATGAATGCCAGACAAAAGGAGAGTTAATTATAATGTTAAAAGTGAAGGAAGATGCAAACAGAGGTATAAATTGAGGGTTGCAGAATCTGTTCCTATCATAACAAGGGTCAGCATTCTCTGCAAGGGTCCAGAGGAGGTTCAAGAGAATGATCCGTGGAATGAGGAGCTCATTGTGTGGGGAACAGTTGAGGATTCTGGGTCGGTACTCGTTGGAATTTAGAAGGAATTTGGAGGGGGGGCGGTGCGGGAGGGATCTTACTGAAACTTACAGGATACTGCGAAGCCTGGATAGAGTGGATATGGAGAGGATGTTTCCACTAGTAGGAAAAACTAGAACCAGAGGGCACAACCTCAAGCTAAAGGGACAATCCTTTGAAATAGAGCTGAGGGAGAATTTCTTCAGCCAGCAAGTGGTGAATCTGTGGAACTCCTTTTGTCACAGAAGGCTGTGGAGGCCAGGTCATTGACTATCTTTAACACAGAGATAGAAAGATTCTTGATTAGTAAGGAGATCAGGGGTTATGGGAAAAAGGCAGGAGACTGACAATGAAAAAAAATCAGCCATGATTGAATGGTGGAACAGACTCAATGGGTTTATTGGCCTAGTTCTGCTCCTGTGTCTTATAGTCTTATGGTCTTATCATCGGAAGCAAAAGAAGTTACACATGGCCCTATGGGGGAGGAATGAGGAGAAAAAGATTAAATTTGGGGAGTGAGTTCACTGTCTGGAGTTGTTGCATTCTACAATAATTAATGTTAAGTCCAAAAGATTGTAAAGTGCCCAATCTGAAGGTGAGATGCTCTTCCAGCAGTTTGCATTGGGCTTCACTGGAATATTGCAACAAACCAAGAACAGACGTATGAGCATGAGAGCAGAATAGTGAATTGAAATGGCACTGACAGGAAGAATAGCTTGTCAACTGGACAAGGGTGTTTGGTAAAGGGGTCATCCAGTCTGCATCTTGTCTCCCTTTAATAGAGGAGATCCAATGGGAGAAAGGAATACAGTAAACCAAACTGAAGGAGATGCAATTGAAATGCTTGATTCATCTGGAAAGGGTGTTTAGGGTCTTGGGCAGGAGGAGGTAAATGGGCAGATATTACACCTGCTACGATTGCATGGGAAGGTACTGTGGGAAGGAGAGGCAGTGTTAGTGCTGGAGGAATGGACCAGAGTCTAATGGAAGGAATGGTTTCTATGGAATGCTGACCCAGAGTGGTATGAGGTGACAGTGTGTTTGATGGTGGCATCATGCTGGTGTTGGCAAAAGTGGCAGAGGATGATTGTGGAGGCTGGTGGGGTGAAAAGTAAGGACAAAGGGAGCCCTATCATGGTTCTGGTTGGGAGGGGAAGGGCTGACAGCAGAAGTGCAGAAGAGATTGGACATTGTTGAGGGCCATATCAACCACAGATTGGGGAGAGGGAAATCTCAGCTCAGGAAAAAGAAAGCCTTGATAGAAGCACTGTTTTAGAAAATAGCATCATCACAACTTCACTGATCCAGATCTCGGATCTCCTCAGTTGCACTGGTCTCCAAAGGTTTTTAATGGCCTATTATGCAGAGCATCAGCCATGGTCCAGGAGTAGGGAACAAAGGAGAATCAGAAGTTCTCCTTTTGGCTCTGTGAAGTAGGTTCAGTTGATATTCTCTCAGACTACCCTCCCTCTGCATTTGAGAAACACTCTCACTTCCTGAGTGCCACCCAGAAAGCCTTTGGAACATCTGATATTTGTCAGGTGGAATCCATTGAGGCTAAATCTTTAACATTTCCTTGTCAGACCACACTTGGAGTACTGTGCGCAGTTCTGGTCGCCTCACTATAGGAAGGACGTGGAAGCTATTGAAAGGGTGCAGAGGAGATTTACAAGGATGTTGCCTGGATTGGGAGGCATGCCTTATGAAGACAGGTTGAGGGAGCTGGGACTGTTCTCCCTGGAGAGACGAAGGTTGAGAGGCGACCTGATAGAGGTTTACAAGATGTTGAGAGGAATAGATAGGGTGGACTCTCAGAGACTATTTCCCAGGGCTGAAATGGTCGCGACGAGAGGGCACAGATTTAAGGTGCAGGGAAGCAAGTACAGAGGGGATGCTAGGGGAAAGTTTTTCACTCAGAGGGTGGTGAGTGAATGGAATCGGCTGCCGTCGGTGGTGGTCGAGGTGAACGCGCTGGGATCTTTTAAAAGACTTCTGGATGAGTATATGGGATCCAATGGGATTGGGGGTTATAGATAGGTCTATGGCTGGGTAGGTTTTGATGTGTTCGGCACAACTTGTGGGCCGAAGGGCCTGTTTGTGCTGTAGTGTTCTATGTTCTATGTTCTATTTCCCCTTACATCTGTAATACCACTGGGTATCAATCCATTGTCACAGTAACTGGCTACTTGCATCGTGCACTGAACTGTTTTCAATTTCCAAGCTCAACTCTACTGAAATTAGTCTTTCTCTGCCACAACCTTTTCACTTTTTCTCAGCAGCCAGTGACATTATCTAGAACAGCCTGTTTGAGACAGACTCTCTCCAATGACTCAAGTGAGACTCAATGATTTGAAATACTTCTGAAACAGTAAGAAAACATTTGTAAATGTTCAGTGGAACAGAGAACCTGGCAATCAGACTCAGATTTGAACAGATCACATGGCATGTTTGTGTTTGAATTAGATAGCTGAACTCTTTTCATCAGGCATACGTCTAGTCAAAATTATTACTTGTAACTGCATGACAAGGGATGTTCTTCTGTGTGAGACCAACGACTTGTCTCTATTTCTCTAAGAAAAAATGACCCTTAACCCCTTATGGCAAAGTTAAGGAAGCCAATCCTACGCTAGATTTTCTTCAGTTTTTCTCAATATGTTTGATTTCTCTTCAGACCAAAGGCTTTCACTGAAGGCAGTTCCAAGCATTTTGGATTCAGAAATAATTTAAAGGGCAAAGCAAGATTCTACGTAAATCTTTCCATTCTTTTTAGGTGCCAAGTTTCCAATTAAATGGACAGCACCTGAAGCTGCGCTTTACGGAAAGTTTACAATCAAGTCTGATGTGTGGTCATTTGGTATCCTCTTGACAGAACTGGTTACCAAAGGGAGGGTTCCATACCCAGGTAAGAACCATGGTTCACATCAAACAATAATCCCCGATAGACCGAAAGTTGCACAGTACAACATTATCGTTTGAATGTTTTCATATCACATTCTTCTCTGATCCTTGTTTTAAACAAAGTATCTGCTTAGTTTTGTACAGTGATATTGCACAGCCTCATTTCTAACCTTTAGGTCAGGATTTTCGGAACTTGGTCACTCTGCCACCGCTGCCAGTGAGAATGGAGAATTTGGCACTCAACCAAACCTTCATGCTCTGCAGCAGGACCGGAGAATCCCAGCCATGGCGAGGTCGGAGAATCAGCTGTACTGTTGAAGATCTTTGATGAAAGAGTGAACAGCCAGCTTATAACAACCAGAGTCTAGCCTTTTCTACCTTTAGAAGAGCTAAAGCGATGGATTAAATCACTAAAATAGAAACAGAAAATATCAGAAACTCTCTGCAGGTCAGGTAGCACCTGTGCAAAGAAATAAAGTTGTTTGTCAGGTCAGTGATGACCCTTCATCGAGAACAGATACCAGCACAAATTACTGAAGGTTACAAAATAGATTGAGAACATGATTAAAAGGGCATTCAGGAAGTTGGGCTTTACAAACAGGAGCAAAGAATACAAACACAGGGAAGTATCAACCTTTGGAAAGGATCATCTCAACCTCCACTATTGCAATGTGTCTAATTCTGAGCACCAGATTTTAGATAGGATGTGAAGGCTTTAGAGAGGCAAGATTGCTGAGGATGGTTCCAGGTTTGAGGAATTACAGTTTATGCACTTAGATTGGAGAAGCAGGAATGACAAGCTGGGAGGAGATTTGTTTGAAGTTCTGTAAGCCGTGAGGCTCTGGACAGAATGGATAGGGAGAAATGTTTCCTAATAGCAGAATGATCCAGAACCTGAGGACACTGATTTAAGGTGATTGGCAAAAGAACCAATGGCAGCATGAGGAACATCTTTTACCCAGTAAATGTTACGGATTTAGTACCTGAGAGTACAGTGGAGGGAAATATAGTCAGCCTTTCAAAACGATTGGACAATCACCTGATGAGAAATATCTGCAGGATCATGGGGAAGGGACTGTGG
This sequence comes from Sphyrna mokarran, assembly GCA_024679065.1. Classification (NCBI taxonomy): domain Eukaryota; kingdom Metazoa; phylum Chordata; class Chondrichthyes; order Carcharhiniformes; family Carcharhinidae; genus Sphyrna; species Sphyrna mokarran. The sequence continues at coordinate 3,815,899 of JAGIQG010000024.1, forward strand.
AGTGGAACTCACTGAGGTTGTTCTTACAGAGAGTTGGCGTAGACAAGTCAGGCCTCCTCCTGTAACTGTTGTATGATTCTCTGAATTCCTCTTGTCCATGGGGATGAATTATTACACCAGCCTCTGTCAACAATAAACAATGCATGAGTGAGGTTATATGGTTTGCCCATTCTCTTTCCACTTTCATAATAACATTATTACGATCAGGAGCTTGTTAAATACACGTCCTTTGCTGTCTATTCCAAAGTGCGTTTTGTATTTATAAATTCAATATTTGCGAATGAGGCCCTCAATAATGAGTTGGAAGTGAGCCCTTTCAAATCAGTAATTACAGAGACATGATTGACCTGATGTGTAATGTTTTCTTTGGGAATTGCACAGTAACATGGACTGAGTTAAAAATGACACTTTTCTGTTGGTTCCTGTATTGATCAGGATGGTGGAGGGGGAATAATGTACATTTGTGTCAGATTTTTGGGTGCGAAAGAAAGAAACAATTGTATTTATAAAGCACTCAACCACCTTATGGATTGTAGCGACTGTTGGAATGTAGGAAATGCAGCAGCCAGATGTGCACAGCAAGCTCCCATAAACAGCACTATGATAATAACCGGTAATCTGGTTTTGTGATGTTGACTAGGGGACAACTGTTGACCAGAGGGAATAATCCCCTTTTCTTCAGAACGGTACCTTAGGATCTTTTCCATATACCTGATGGGGCCTCAGTATAAAACAACATCAGTATCTTAGCAACACCCTCTTGGTACTGCATTGGAATAGCAGCCTTAATTTTTGTGGGATCTGACCCTACAATCCTATAACTCAGAGGCAAGAATGGCACCAACAAAACATGACACTGTTATTAGCCAGCGAGTCACAAGGGACCAGTTATTAACGCAATTGTCTGTTTGTGTCTGGCAGGAATGAACAATCGTGAAGTACTGGAGCAGGTGGAGCGAGGCTATCGAATGCCGTGTCCAAACGCCTGCCCGGCATCTCTTCATGACCTTATGATCCAGTGCTGGAAGAAAGATCCAGAAGAGAGACCAACCTTTGAATACTTACAGTCCTTCCTGGAGGACTACTTCACAGCAACGGAACCACAGTACCAACCCGGGGAAAACCTGTAGACTCCCTCGCCAGTTGGAATATTCCTTAGCCAATAACAAACTGTATTTCTGACCATATTGTCAACCTGTTCCTAAAGCCTCTGATGCTGGAATCTGAGCGACTCCCACCTAAACCTCGAAGGAACTCGTCAAGTACGAGACCAATTAGCACACTTCCAATTAACAGAGCACCCAATTTGGTTTGGGTTAATGACGGCTTTTCTCCTTGCCGTAATTAATATTTTATATTTTCAGATGCAGAGCACTGCACAGTGGTTGCACCATGGTGATTGGTGTGGTGGGGGATGTGACAGAAATGTTATTGAGCAGTGTTGGGCTCCAGACACTGGATTTTAGATCTACTTGACAGGGTCTCTAGATAGAACCCAGAGCACAGCCATTGCCTGTGGTTTGTACCCATTTATTTGGCATGTCGCTCTCAAATGCACTGTACAATGAGAACTGATCTGCTGTGCTTATTTAACAATGTCGCATAGGACCATGCTAAAATGGCTAATTCCTCTTTTCAATTAATATTTCACTGAGCTTTTATATTTGATTTGCCATATTCCAGAAGTATTTTATTCTGTTATTTGTACAATTTTCTAGGCCTTACTGACAAGGAAATGCATTCAAAATGCCTAATTTTATACAGTGGTGTAAAACCAGCAAAGATGGTCTAGTTTAGTCACTGAATGACACATAGTTTAGGCTGTAAATACAACCTATTTAGTACCAGTGTTTTACGAGTTCAAATCATAGTTATGAAGAAGGGACACGATTCATTTACAAGGCAAGGTATAGGATAATGTGATGCTATCAGGTTTGAGTATGATAAATGTACTCGTTATTTATGAACAAGGTAACAGTTTTATATAGGACTATCTAGAAAGATAAAGTTCACTGGGCTGGGCTGAAATATTGGGGTGGTGTGATATGGAGAAACTACATCAGGTTGAGAAAGTGCATCACATCCAGACCAAGGACAATGATACTCTTTCTGTGTCAATCACTACGGCCCATGGAGGGGCTTGGTAATGTCAGGGGAGACTTTAAGGGGGCCACTGCTCCCATTGTGGTCGCAATTCACGGTGGGTTGCAGGCTGACAATCCTTCAATTGGCACCTGCCAAACCTCTCTTCAAGTGCCACATTGAGTTGACATTGGTACTGTGCAACACCCATTGCCTTCTAGGAAAGGCTGGCATTCCAGATAGCATGGAGCTAACCCATCAACAGGACTGGCCAACTCCAATCTTACCCTGAGAGGAAAGAATGTGATCGTTCGGAGAACTGAAACACGTCTCCCAATTCCTTCAGTGATGGCTCGTCTGGAATAAATCGAGAAGCTTCAGGTTTTCAAAATCAAATCATCGAATTTCCACAACCTTTTGGAACAAAATGGAACTTTTTTTTAACAAAAGGTTTAATTGTACGTTATTTAAATGTTTTTTTCACTCACTTAACATGATCTGGATTGTAAATCCAATCATTATTTTCTCATCGTTATTTGTGCAAATTACTGAAGATTAAATTTTTGCTTGCTCTAAAATCTGCATTATTTCTTAATCTGTCTTAGGATAGAGACTGTTTTAGTGACTTTTCTTACAGAGAGAGAGTTGTACAGCTTTTGTTGCGCATTATGTAAATTTGTTACTTTAGTGTGTTCACAAGTGACTGAATTGCAACAAAACATGATTGAATTAAAACTACTTTTACAATCAATCTTTGTGACCAGGCTCTGATAAAACGTGGACAAGTTTTTCTTGCCTTCAATTTTTAATTTTTCCTGTGTTGAAGATTTTGACTCTCAGGGATATAACTCCGCCAGCACTACCATGGTGGCACAGTGTTAGATACATTCTCCCTGTGTCTGCGTGGGTTTCCTCTGGGTGCTCCAGTTTCCTCTCACAATCCAAATATGTGCAGGTTAGGTGAATAGGCCACGCTAAATTCTCCCTCAGTGTATCCAAACAGATGCCAGAGTAGATTTTCATACTAATTTTATTGCAGTGTTAATGTAAGCCGACTTGCAATTCTAATAAATAAACTTTATCCTGTACTGCACCAAAATGCCCATTCTTCATCTAGAAGCTGAGATGGGAAAGGGCCTACAGTCAATCTGGTGTCACCAGCAGAACTTTCCCTGCCCAACTTTCACGGTTGGGCTTTATTACCATTTGGAATTCTCTACCTTAAAAAGACTGGAACACGATCATTGAGCATGTTCAAGATTGAAATCAATAAATTAAGGGACATTGTGAGGAAAATGACATTGAGGTGCAAAGAACAATACAGTACAGGGAACAGGCCCTTCAGCCCATAAGCCTGTGCCAATTCCTACTCCTTATTTAGACCCATTACATATAGCCCACACACAGTTTCTATTCCACCATTCACCTCTGATCATGTGGCTATCAATATACACTTTGAATGTTACTAAGTTGTCTTCTTCCACTACGTCCACTGCCAGAGTATTCCAGGCACCCACCCCTATCTGTATTAAAAACTTTACCTGCACGTCACCCCTAAACTTACCCCCTCTTACCTTGAACATGTGTCTTCTTGTAGTTGATCTTTCCATTCTGGGAAAAAGTCACACTATCTATACCTCTCATAATTTTATAGACTTCTATCAGGTCTCCCCTCAGCCTCCATCTTTCTAGTGAAAACAATCCAAGTTTATTTAACGTCTCCTCATACCTAAAACCCTCCAAACCAGGAAACATCCTGGTAAATCTCCTTTGCACCCTCTCCAAAGCATCGGCATCATTCTGGTAGTGTGGCGACTAGAACTGCACAAAATCTTTCAAACGTGGCCTAACTAAAGTCTTATGTGATCTAATTTGGCTGAATAGCTCTTCCTGCTCCAATGATGCCATGTTTCAACCCTTCAGTGAGTTGTCAACTCATTTTAGGAAGAAGGTCATTGACCAGAGAAGCCCAGACATGTAGGGACTCTACCACATCACTGTCAAAGGGGGAGGGGGAGTTGGAAGGTGATATTGGGAGAGAACTGGAGAGAGTCAAGGCATCCATTTCCCTTGGGACTAAAGAAGCTTTAATGTACCTAGTGACCCCACAAGAATCATTTCAAAACTGTTCCCCATTTCTGGAAGATTCTGTGGTTGTGTCTTCAATGTTAGCACCAACGAGTAGAACGTATCCACTGAAAGCTCTGTTACTGGTTGCTGAAAATGTAACGGTGTCATATTGACATCATAGGAGCCCAATTTGAATGGACAACTGAGGTATCTGATTGCTTTCAGCAGAACACAGAGCTTCCCTTCTCCAGGGCATGATCAAATGGGTGGGGCCTGCATGTTGATAGAAATGATTTTTGGATGGGCAAGGTTTAGAGGGATATGGACCAAAAGCAGGCAAATGGGACTGGTTCAGTTTAGGAAATCTGGTCAGTATGGACAAGTTGGGCTGAAGGGCCTGATTCCGTACTGTATATCTCTATTATTCTGACTACTCCAGTCCCATTGGATGGTAAAACCAAAGGTTAGGGCCTAAGTTCAACATACTATTCACTGGGGAAGGTAAAGCTACTGAAGCTTCATTAAAGCACGGGAAAATCTCCATATTGATATTATACATGAATAACAAATGTTAGAGAGCAGATCAGAAACTCCAAGGTATATTATGAAGTGAATCTAGACCCCCAACCGTGTTTGATTTTGACATTAGTGTCAGCATAAGTTATTTCACTCCAGATGTGAATCAATTGATCCTCTGGGAGGCTTTGGTGAAAACAAACATTATTGAACAACACATTTAAAATATAACTAAAAGAATCAATCTAACTTTTACCAATTGAAAATATTTAACATGACAAAGTTTAATTCTTAACAGCTGGCTATCTCTATAGTTCCAATATATTTCTGTAGTTCCAATGGGTGGCATGGTAACACAGTGGTTAGCATTGCTGCTTCACAGTTCCAGAGACCTGGACTCAATTCTCAGCTCGGGTCACTGTCTATGCGGAGTTTGCACGGTCTCCCTGTGTCTACATGGGTTTCCTCTGGGTGCTTCGATTTCCTCCCACAGTCCAAAGATGTGTGGGTTAGGTTGATTGGCCATGCTAAAATTGTCCATTAGTGTTCTGAGATATATAGGTTAGACAGATCAAGAATGTAGGGATATAGGGTAGAACTTGGGTGGGATTGTCGATGCAGACTTGATAGACTGAATGGCCTCTTCCTGTACTGTAGAGTTTCTATAATTCAACTGAATTGCTTTCTCTGTAAATCTGATCCTGTCTGGTCACATGATATTTCCTGTCAGTCAGCCTAATCAAGTCCTACTCTGAAAAACCCCAGGGGAAAACATTAAAATAGCAGCATTGCATTAGCCCAGATTAAATCAAATATTCTAGCAATTAGGATCAATTAGGCTTCTGCAGAATCAACCTGTCAGCTGTCAGTTCCAGGCAAAGCAGCACTGGATGAATAGAACAGTCTGCTAAAAAAAATCTTGCACAAGAAACGTGACACAAATACATTTCTTAAAGACACAGTAACATCACATAAAGTCTCAGATTGTAATGTTTGACATCTGTGACTGATCAGTGTGACTTCATTTATCTTATTATTAAAGGAACTATTAATTAATTAACGCATTGCTGTTTTAGGGTGATACTTATACAAACTCCGAATGTCCCACTTGTGTGGTTATTTTTTGATGGATGGGACTTCTCAAGTACCTGAATCCAATTTTTAAAATCAGAATGTTTTGTAGTTAAGGACATTTCAAGATGACTTGATGATGCAGAAACAGTCCAATATTTTATGGTCTCCAAAAATATGTAATATTTTGGTAAAATATTGACTATGTAATTCTATCTAAAGAGATCCAATTTTAAAAATAATTATTGTGCATTAGACATTATTGCATTTTAATTATCAATCACAAATAATTATTTCTTTATTTGACTGTGGGAGGATGGGTGAGGAACTGACCTTGCACTGAACAATCTTTCTGATCTCCCTTTCCATGATCTGCACGGATTCAGTGACTGGATTTATTTGTATAAATTGCGTGATACCGTGTGGATACCAACTATCAGTGGAATGAGAAGCTACAGTCACAGGTCATAAATATAAAATAGTCCAAATAAAAAATTTACCAAGGAATTTAGCAGAAGCTTCTTTATCTAGAAGGTGGTTAGGATGTGTGGTACCACGGTGAATATCTGAAACAAAAAGCATTGACACATTTAAAGAAAGATAAATACCTGAGGAAGGCAGAATAGAAAGTCATGTTGATAGAGTGGGAGGGGGCACATGTGGAGTATAAACTCCAGCAGGGATCAGATCAGCCAATTGGCCTGTTTCTGTGCTGGAAATACTGGGCAGGATTTTCCAGCTGTTCTCAGAGATTTTCTAGTCCCACTGACAATGAACACCCCCACCGTGGATTACCCGGCAAAAACACTACAGACAGCAGTGGGACTGGAAGATTCCACCACCAACCAATAGCCAACCACCTCTTCCACTGTAAAACAGGCTGTTCCAGTGAGGGGGTGCCGGGGTGGGGGGAGGCAGCGACAGAAAACGCAAATTGTGTAATACTTACAAATGATCTTCAGACAAAGAGAAACTCAGATTCACATGCTCTGTGCATTTCATTCAGATACATATTATCTTTCCAATTCGCATTAAACTAAATTAATTAAATTGACATTTGAAAATTTCTGATGGAGAAAGTTGATGACACTCTTTGCCACACACTCTCTGACATCACCACACCTGAGCCATATTTCCCAACGTCAATACAATGATCTCAATTAAATTGTTGCTTACATCCTTGATTAAACTAAATTAAATCAAACAATTATCAATAGATTGGAGATAATTAGCTGAGAAATGAATCTTTGCATTTCCTGCCTCTCATTAAGTCTCTGGGATGAGGAAAGCATTGTTTGGAAGCAGTAATTAATGCACGGAATGGTCTCTCCATGTTTAAAAACTGAGTTTTGGAGATTCTATTTCTCTTTAGAAGATTCAGTTTACTCCTTGGGAATAAATCTGAATACTGCTACAATTATTTTTGTTATCAAACCGGTTTGCTGTAGAAACTCTTTAACACTCTGCATGTTGGCTGTTGGGTTCAATATTTTGCTGTTGCTATGATTTTTTTTTTGGCGTGATTTGGAAAATGATCAGTGCAGCTTTTTAAAGTGGCGGTGACACACCCTGTTTACAGGTAAACTTGTGATTGGATATTGTTTTCACATGTTTTGTGTTGAGGTGAAATAAGAGGGTGGCACAGTGGTTAGTCCTGTTGCCTCAAAGTACCAGAGACCCAGGTTCAATTCCAGCCTTGGGTCACTGTCTGTATCTCCCTGTATCCACATGAGTTTCCTTTGGATGCTCCAGTTTTCTCCTACACTCCAAAGGTATGTGGATTAGGTTGAATGGCCATGCTAAATTGCTCCTCAGTGTCAGGGGATGTTTATTAGTCACAAGTAGGCTTACATTAACACTGCAATGAAGTTACTGTGAAAATCCCCCAGTCGCCACACTTCGGCGCCTGTTCGCGGACACTGAGGGAGAATTTAGCATGGCCATTGCACCTAACATGCACATCTTTGGACTGTGGGTGGAAACCGGAGCATCTAGAGGAAACCAACGCTGACACGGGGAGTGCATGCAAACTCTACACAGACAATGACCCAAGTCGGGAATTGAACCCGGGTCCCTGGCATTGTGAGCAGCAGTGCTAACCACTGTGCCACCCTAGCAGAGTAAATATGTGGGGTTATAGGGATAGGGCCTGGGTGGGATTGGTGTTGGTGCAGGCTTGATGGACCAAATGGCCTCCTTCTGCAATGTAGGGAGTCTATGATTGTAGGATTGCCAGCATTCAGGAGTGAGGGCCAGTGTGCCACACCAGCCTCACTGCTCTGAATGGTGAGACCCCTTAGTAAAATCAAAACTGAACCAGAAAGAACAAATAAACATCCAACACAAAAAAAAATTGAGCAGCGGTTAATGACAGGAGACTAAGAAAGTGACAAAGAAAAAGATCTAAGTTCATCAAATGCAGATAGTCAGGATCACCTTCTTGTGTTTCTTCCCCTCCTGCTTTTAAAGTTCTAGAGGATCTTGAGGTAAATTTTCCAGTTCTCCTCACTCCGCCGCCACTGTTAGAATCATTGTGAATGGGACGGAAAATCTGATGGGCTATTGAGTGGCCCGTTCATCTCAGGAGAGAGAAGGGAGCAGAATTTCTAATCTTTGGGATGGGCAGAACCAGAAAACCTGGCCTAATGTGCACGTTCATGCATTTTCTGAAAGTGTGCTGACATCTTTCCTACTTTCTCACATCATAGAATCCATTCATAAAACCCCTACAGTGCAGAAAGAGGCCATTCAGCCCATTGAGTAAGCACCAACAACAATCCCACCCAGGTCCTATCCCAGCTTAACTATTCTGCTAATCCCTCTAATCTATCACATCCTGGGATACAAAGGATTAATTTAGCATGTCCAATCAACATAACCTGCACATCCTTGGACTGTGGGAGGAAACCGGAGGAAACCCACACAGACATGAGAAGAATGTGCAGACTCCATGCAGACAGTGACCCAAGCTGAGAATCAAACCGGGTCCCTGGAGCTGTGAGCAGCAGTGCTAATCACTGTGTCACTGTGCCATTTATCTGCAGCTATTTCCTGGCAAAGTTTGCATTTTTTTAAACTGACCTTGCGGCATTTTTCAACCATTTTAGAAACTGCTTTAATTCTGTTTGTGACATAAAAAAATAGTGAAAATCAAATAACTGCAGAGTTTTTGATGCACCTTCGCAGGATTCTGTTCTTTTACACAGAGTGTAACCCACGCACAGCCACAGGGCATATTGCATACACAGAAGTAATGTTTCAAATTCAGTATTTAATAATCAGCTTGAGTTTCTCAGAATCCTCCAGACCACAGCAGAAATAAGGCTCTGAAAGCAAAGAAGATGAGAAAGGTGGGAGACAATTTCTCACAGCCGCAATGGACAGGACATCGTGTAAAATGGTTAAACAGCAACAATTGGCATCCTGTGGGAAAATCCAGGAAACGGACACACTAAAGAAGGGCAATAATGAGAAGTTACCGCTTTCTAATATACACAGATACAGGCCCATAACCGCAGGATTGATTATCCAATCACTGCAGAGATGTCACGGGCAGAGTGTCAGGTTCTCACAGAAAACTGATGTGTTTCCCCCCAGAAACACAGCCAGGTTTTCACTCCAGATCTTCTGACACTTGGTCAAAAAAGAGAATGTTTGGAGTCATCATCCTTTTGGCAGGAGGATGGTGGGGGTGGGAGTGCGGGAAGGGTGGGGTGAGGGGCGCGCTTGATAGGGACGATAAGGCCAGTTCCACAGAGATCAGGACATAAAGGGCAGCCCATTCCGAACTTCAAATCCAAGGCCCTCCTTTCCCCTCCTCCCTAACCCCTTCCCCCACTGACCTTGGGCTCCCAGCAGACCAGGGGAGCACAGCCAACCCTAGAACACAGAGGGCAACCTCATCCCCACTAATCAATCATCATGTCACCTATTCCCCCTCCCCGCCGATTCCACGTAGGTATCAGGTTGACCCGATCCTCATCCCCAGCAATCTCATTGGCACAGGAGCTTCAGTGCCTGCCCCCCTCCCCCTACACTGCAATGCAGGCACAGGCCCCACCCCCTCTCCTCCCCCCAAATATCGCTGCTGCCCCTACACATGACAGAAACCACCCCAATGGATTTCCATAAAGTTCCCATTCCTGGCTCTGCCTCTAACCCTGCCTCTGGTAATGCCATCCTGGCAGGGTCAACTTGGCAACACCAGGGTGCTACACCTACCTCACTACCTGGAAACTATATGCATAATGTGAGCTCCTGGAATAGTCATCGTGACTCTTTTCCATTTCTGGAAACCAGTAGTGACTCCTGCGGGGGTGACATTGCTCTGGCAGTGGGGGGAAGGTGATGGTGGTGGGCAAAAGTGGGCGAGAATAGAATCAGTCAACCCTGGAAGCAATAGCGACATGCCATTTAAGAATGTGCATTCAGAGTGACTGCATGAACCTGATTACAACCTTGATGGGGAAGATCTCAAACTGGGAACTCAACACAAATGCTGTTATGGCCTCCAACTCTCGCGAGAGAGAGCCATAACGGGATTTGTGTGCACAGCAGGAGAATCCTGGCCTGTTTCTTGCTCTCAGACTGTAACGCGTGTCTGTTACTCTCCCACTTCATTTTAGAAAATCTGTGCTATTGGGATGGCCTACTCAACAGGCTCAATGGTCCTTAACACTGCAATGCAGCTGAAAGCATGATCGAATCTTGTGTAAGAATTGAAAGTTGGTTACCTCACCATGCACACTTGGTAAATGTCACTCTGGATAATAAAGTAGCAGATATCAGTGAAGCCATTGAGTGGGATTTTTTGGCCTCACTTCTCCCAAAACCATAAAAGGTCAATGGAACTTCCCATGCTCCGCCCTTCGCCCACTCTGATTCCTGTGATGGGCAATGTGGTAAAATTCCTACCATTTTCTCTCAATTTTCATTTTGGGTGAAGTTAATGGGTGTAAAAAGAAACCCGGGCATTGTGAAGAATCTCTGAGAATCGAAGTCTGTCTGGGTTTGGTATTGCGTTTTTCATTTGCTAATTGATATTTGTGATACTGATTGTAACATTACAATCTTAGCGATGCATTGGTCAATGGTTGTCACAAAACCATGTCCAGTGGCTTGTGGTCGGTCTTTATCACAAATCATAGAACATAGAACATAGAACATTCCAACACAGAACAGGCCTTTCAGCAAACAGATAGATATGAAAACTCAGCGTCCCAAACATTAAAGCTAATGTTTCCCCCTTGATGTTAGATTAGTTGGATTGTGTTACAGACAGAAATTCATAGAATCATAGAGCCCTACAGTGCAGAAAGAGGCCTTTTGGCCCATCGAGTCTGCACCAAACACAATCCCAGCCAGGCCCTACCCCCACAAAGTATACCCACTAATCCCTCTAACCTACACATCCCTGAACACTAAGGGGGAATTTCTTAACATGGCCAATCAACCTAATCTGCACATCTTTGGACTGTGGGAGGAAACGGGAGTACCTGAAGGAAATCCACGGAGACACAAAGAGAATGTGCAAATTCCACACAGACAGTAACCCAAGCCAGGAATCGAACCCAGGACCCTGGAACTGTGAAGCAGCAGTACTAACCACTATCCTATTGTACCTAACCATGCATTTTGAAGCAAATGCAATTGGTTTGCCTTTTTGTTGCATCCTACTTCCAAAACATTCTATGAGACATCTATCTCTAGTGTAATTGTCTCCCTAGATTTATACAATCGTAATGTCGATGCTTCTGATAAAGACTGTTTCTGTGCTTCACATGGGTATTGGTGATCTTCCTACCACAGGATGGGTCAATCCTTTCTCAGCAATCACCTTAGCCAGAAGAATCTTTGAGGAAATTGGAAATGTTTGGAGAAAGAAATTAAAGAGACCTAGACATCTTCAAAGATCATCCTTACCTTGAGGAGTTGGCAAGGCTGATGAAGGACCAGTGCTCCGAAAGCTCATGATACCAAATAAACCTGGTGGACTTTAACCTGCTGCTGTGAGACTTCTTACTGTGCATTTATTAGGACCAGGCACACGAGAACAGTTATGTATAGGTATACAGCTTAAAGACATTAGAGCTGTGTGTGTGCCCTGCTCAAAGCAAAAGTGAAACTAGGACTGGATCACATGGCACATTTTCCTTCCAGTGATGTCATGGCTGATATCTCTTCATGGTGTATAACAAGCTTCAACTCTCCAGCAACATTCAGATGAAATGTCAAAGAGACTATCATGGCCAATATATTTATATTTATTCACAATTAGATAACTTTATAAAGTTATTTTTCCCCATGCTGTTAAAACAGAGAAATGCTGAATGAACAAATAGTTCAGCCAGTCATCTGATCCCTTGTAGCAACTTCAAAGTAACAATGGCCAAAATGGTGAGGATCTGGACCAGCTACTTCTGCACAAAGGGAAACCTTCACTAGACATCATCTCCCATAATGATCAAAATGTTACCAGACTTGACATCTGGATTAAGCAAAAGGAGTAACAACTCCAATTAAATTCCTAGATTCCAGCCGTGGGAATATACATCCTAGGTCCAACATCAAGGAGATGTCACATGATCTCCCTCCCCCTCCCCAAGCTGCACAGTGATAACGTCTGTTGGGACATAACTCCGAAAGCACCCATTGGATCAGAAAGTGAACAGAATTCCCAAAATCAGTGACCCTCAAAGAAAAATAAACCGTTATCTTCCTCTTACACTGGTCGTGCCGAGAGGGGTGGGGTGTGGGGGTGGATAGGGGGCTTGTTTTTAAAATATGTCCTCTTGCTCTGTATTTCCCCACATGGAGAAACATATCAAGAATCTACCTTGTCAAGCCTTCTTAAACTCTTGCTAGATAAAGGAGAACCAGTTAATATGATTTATTTAGACATCCAGAGGTTGTTCCATAGGAGACTGTTAAATAAGTTAAGATCCCATGGTATTAAGGGTAAGATGCTGGCATGGATAGAGGATTGGCTGACTGGCAGAAGGCAGAGAGTAGGGATAAAGGGACTTTTTTCTGGATTGCAGTTGGTGACTAGTGGTATGTCTCAGGGGTCAGTGCTGGGACCACAGCTTTTCACAATATATATTAACGATTTGGAGGAAGGAACTGAAGGCACAGCTGCTAAGTTTGCAGATGATACAAAAACTTCTAGAGGGACAGATTGTATTCAGGAAGCAGGGGGTTGCAGAAGGACTTGGACAGGTTAGGAGAGTGGGCAAAGAAATGGCAGATGGAATACAATGTGGAAAAGTGTGAGGTTCTGCATTTTGGAAGGAGGAATGGAGGCAGGGACTGTTTTCTAAATGGGGAAATTCTTAGGAAATCAGTAACCGAAAGGACTTGGGAGCCATTGTTCAAAATTCTCTGAAGATTAATGTGCAGGTTCGGTCGGCAGATAGGAAGGCAAATGCAATGTTAGCATTCATGTCAAGAGGGCTGGCATACAAGAACAGGGATGTATCCCTGAGGCTGGATAAAATTCTGATCAGACCCCATTTGGAGTATTCTGAGCAGTTTTGGGCCCCATATCTAAGGAAGGATGTGCTGAGCTTGGAAAGGGTCCAGAGGAGGTTCACAAGAATCTTCCCTGGAATGAAGAGCTCTTCGTATGAGGACGATGGGTCTGTACTCATTGGAGTTTAGATGAATGAGTGAGGGACCTTATTGAAACTTATAGGATACTGCAAGGCCTGGATAGAGTAGACATGGAGAGAATGTTTCCATCTGTAGGAAAAACTAGAACCAGAGGGCACAATCTCAGGATGAAGGGATTGTCCTTTAAAACAGAGATAAGGACAAATTTCTTCAGCCAGTGAGAGGTGAATCTGTGGAACTCTTTGCCACAGAAAGCTGTGGAGGTCAGGTCAATGAATGTTTTTAAGACAGAGATAGATGGGTTCTTGATTAATAAGGGGATCAGGGTTACAGGGAAAAGGCAGGAGAATGGGGATTAAAAAAAAATCAGCCATGATTGAATGACAGAGCAAACTCAATGGGCCGAGTGACCTAATTCTGCTCCTATGTCTTATAGTCTTATGGTCTAATGGTATGTTTCAATAAGATCACTTCTAATTCTGTTAACCTCCAAGAAATGTAAGTCTAATCTACTCAACCTCTCCTCAGAAGACAATCCTCCTAATCCTAGTATCTTAGACAGTGAGACTGTCAAGCCCCTCATTTACACATATTACATATAACCAATATTAAAGAACAATACATCTTTGATATTGATTGGCTTTGTAATTGTCACATGTATTAACATACAGGGAAAAGTATTGTTTCTTGCATGCTATACAGGCAAAGCACACTGTTCATTGAAAAGGAAAAGAGAGAGTTCTTCCACACACCTGATGAAGGAACAGTGTTTCTGAAAGCTTGTGGGTTTATTATCAAATAAACTGGTTGAACTTTAACCTGGTGTGAGACTTCTTACCATAGCAAAGACAACCAGTGGCATCTGTATCCAGGACATTAACACAAACAGAACAGGGTCACAGTCAGATTGGGAAAGAATGCCTGGCTACTGATTGTGCCTGGGAGTATTTTCATCAGCTTCTGCTCAGGACAGAAAGAGTAACAGTGAAGTCCGACTACAAGCTCCTTCAAAGCATTTTCTCAAACTATTCCAGTTTGCTCGGAAGTAACTGCAAAGAATCTTACTTTGTTTATGAAGATATCACCTGGACATAACACAGCAGCAAGTGAAATAGTGTACATTGCAGATATGCTGTCAATAGCAGACTCCCCAGAGAAGAAGAAAGCTGAGGAGGCTATAACAGAATGTGAACTCTTTCAGATTGAACGTGAAGCAGTAACAGAACATGACCCAGAAATCATGACCTAGCAGAAACACTGAGGGTGATCTGACCAAAAGAATTCAAAGTGCTACCATCAAGGCCAGAGTCTATGAGTCCCCAACAACCAGTAAGGAACAATGATAACACTCACCAAGGCAACAAGTCTATAGGAAAAACACCCTCCAGACAAGGAGCATCATCCAGACATAGAGCCAATGTCAACTCAGACAGGCTCCGTTATGAAACCTGTACGGTTTAAAGTTATATTTATATGCATGTCTGGTAACTGATCAGTAGAACAGCAGTATTAATGCGTGAAAATTGTGGGAGTGTGGTGGGTAATTTGGGTAACTCACAGTTACACAGGATCATGCATGCAAACGTGTTTTTTATTTGCAAGGATAAGGTGGAAGTTTGTACCTTTGGTTTGAGATGAAAAGTGGGATTTTGAAATGTAACCAATCTGATTGACACCCCCAGCATTCTGTGTTCAGGTGACTATGCATTGAGGCTGTCTGTGGAGGTATATTCTGAAATCAGTTCGATACGGGATTTAACTGAGTACACACAGAAGACTGCTGTCTTTTGGGATTGAGAGGTTATTTTGACTGCCCACCCACACACTCTACACCGCCATCCCAGACAGCACGTGAGCTTTCTGTGTAAAGGAGTGAGGGAACCACAGTTGCCTCTCCACTACAGAGTGGATGGACCACAGTGGGGCAATAATTTTATTTATTATTGTTACATATAATAACATACAGTGAAAAGTATTGTTTCTTGCGTACTATAAAGACAAAACATACTTTTCATAGAGAAGGAAAGAAGAGAGTGCAGGAAAGAGAGAATGCAGAATGTAGTGTTACAGCCACAGCTAGGGTGGAGAGAAAGATCAACTTAATACAAGATAAAATGAGAAATGATCTTATCGCATTGTGACTGAGGCCCAAGCCCTCTGTAGCATTCATTGAGGTGAGTGGGAGTAATTGAGTGTTCACTCACCTGAATGACATGGAAGAGGTCATTCATCCTTTTTTGGCATTGCAGGACACTCCCTTGCTGGAAGCTCTGAGCACTGACTGTGCTGGAGACTCGCTCCCCTGCTGGGTTTGTTTCCGTGCTAATCCTGCACACCCCCCCCCCCCCCCCCCCCCCGGTGGATAGAGGACTGTGGGAGGAAACTGGAGCATCCACACAGATACAGGAAGAATGTGCTACTCCACACAGACAGTGATCCAAACTGGGAATTGAACCTGGTTCCCTGGCGCTGTGAGGCAGCCGTGCTAACCACAGTGCCACCCATAAAAACAATGTTTTTAAGATGTTCAATTCTACTATTTGTAGATCAATCTTCTAAAATTCATTGTTCTTTTGAAATCAGCTTGAACTTCCAATATAATTACTGTTTATTTTGATGTCTGTGAAATTTGATGTTACTGCAGCAGGTTAGAAGCGATATTTTGTTTAAATTGAGTATAGTTTCAGTTACCATTTAATTAGTTTTCATCTGAAGCTGTGTGTAAAGCTTCAAGAACCAAGTGTCCCTACATCTCTCTTCCAACTGGAAGATTAAACTGTCTGTCTTAGATTACTGCTGAAGACCTCAATCTATCTTAAAGATATCCTCCTGCTCTATAACTTTCTATTATTTTGTTCCAAGGAGACTGGGTTTTTCACTATTGATGACAAAATGTTTCCGACCTGACTGCCTCTTTCTGATACAAGATGTGATCGCTTTGAAATTGTTCATCGGAATCGACATGACATTCCTGGGACATCATCACATGAGGTCAGTTTTTGAAAGTGGCAGATTTGACGGCGAGAAGGAGATTATGGTAATGATTCATCATTACAAAACTAATGGAAGTAATTATTGAATCAGAATTTGGGGATTAGATTCATAAATTCATGTGTTGGTGCAGTAGAGGCCCTTCAGCCCATCGAGACTGCACCAACACATTAGAAACACTTGAACTCTCACCTGATCCCATACTTCCACAAATTGCAAACCTCATTTTTGCCAAACAAATTGAGTGAGATTCTCTGGTCTCAAGAGAATGTGTTTGATGTTTCCTGCCAGCGGGAGGTGGTACGTTGTTTGCTTGTGATGGGATTATCTGGACCCACTGCTGTCAATGGGAATTCCCAATGATATTGTGAATACTCAGCAGGTCAGGCAGCATCTCTGGAAGAAACAGACAAGCTCTTTTGGGAATGACATTTGTGATATCACTTGATCTTTTAATTGGGTTGAGGTTTTGTAATACACTGCATGTGTATGGCGATTACATCTTTCTTCATATCGAAGCCACAACTCAATAGATGTAAGGGGTTGGCATCCCCATTTTTTTATAGGTTGTCCCTACTTCCTTTTCAATTATTATTCACAGGATGTGAATATTGTTGGGAAGAGCAGATATTTATTTCCCATCCCTAATTGCCCTTGAGAGGATGGTGGTAAGCAGCTTTCCTGAACTGCTGCAGTCTGTCTGGCGTTGGGTGCACCCAGACAGCATTTAGAGAGGGACTTCCAGGATTTTGATCCAGCAATAGTGAAGGAAAGGCAATATATTTTCAAGTCAAAATGATGAATGACTTGGAGGAGAACTTTCAAGTGGTGGAGTTCCCAGTCCCTAGGTGGGATCAGTCATGGGTTTGGAGAGTGATGTTGAAAGAGGCAATTGGTAAATTGCTATAGTGCATCTTGTTAATGGGGCGGAATGTTGCCATTTTGTGCCAGTGGTGCGGAGTGTGAATATTTAAGGTGGTAGATGGGAAGCTGGTCAAATGGGCTGCTTTGTCCTGGATGGCATCAAACTTCCTGAGTCCTATAGGAGTTTCACTCATCCAGCCAAGTGGAAAATGTCTTCAGCCAGAAGGCGACGAATGTGTGGAATGCACTACCACAGAATGTAGTTGAGGAAAAAATATGTGATTTCAAAAAGAACTCAGATATAGTTCTTGGGGCTCTAGGAATCAAAGAATATAGGGGAAGGGGGTTCAGGATATTGAATTTGATAGTATGCCATGATCAAAATGAATGGCGGAGCGGGCTTAAAGGACCGAGTGGCCTACTCTTGCTTCTAATCTCTATGTTTCTATTCAATTACACTCCTAGTTTATGCTTTGTAGATGGTGGACAGGCTTTGGGTGTCAGGAGGTGAGTTACTTGCCACAGGATTCCTAACCACTGACCTGTTCATAGACATAATATTTATATGGCTGCAGCAATGAATTGTGATTGGCTGGCAGCTCTCTGAGGTGTGACTTCCTCCCCAGATGGGGGTTAAAGTTTCACCATAAAGCTCCTCCCAACCATAAACAACTGTAATACATCCAGAGCACAGATGTGCCCACTCCTGATGCTTCTACCAGGGGCGTGGAGACCTCGGTGTAAACTCCAGCCCATGGAGATCTCTGTTCAGTAAGGGTATTAGAAATCTTTAGAATTCTCTACCTCACAGAATTATGGATGCTCGGTCATTGGGTTTATTGGACAAATAGATTATTGGGCACTGAGGAAAACATGAGAAAAGGCGGAAAAGTGGATTTGGTGCAAAAATTCAGCTAACGAAGGATGGACTTGCTCATGGGATTGAGTTTCTATTCCCACTCCGAATGCTAGTTGTCTTAGATATGATAGGCCAATCTTAAAATCTCTGCAGTCTGTCCTGTGAGGCTCTTTATTTAATAAAGCTCGAGGTTTCAAAACTCATGTGAGCTCTCACAAAGAACAGAATTCTGCTTTATCCCAAAACCAAATATATCAGCTCTGTTGATAAGGAAAACAGTGTTTCAAAGGGAGTGAATGCAACCTTAAATTGTATGGAAACACCATTTCTATAATGTTTTGACCACTGCTTTGTCAATTGTCTGCAAAGATATACTGCTATGACATACCTGACAGTGATAAAAGTGACACTGTTCAGAGACAAAAAAAACCGTTAGTTCTGTTTTTTCTGGACAGAATGTCCCTTTACATAATCAACTATTGTAATATTTTCAGGAACCCTCTTTAAACAAAAAAAAATCTTTATAGTGTGAACATTTTATAATTTCAAAGTTTCTGCCATGGGCATAAAATCTCAAACGCCGTCATGAAGGCATTTTTGGAAATATCTCAGGACACAGCAGCTGATGTGTGAAATGTTTGTGCATCGCTCAATGTTCCAAGCCAAAATCCGTCCCAAAAAGTGCACTGCGTCTGAACTCTAATCTGCTGCTCTTGCACATGCACCAGATGGCACTGTGCTGTATATCAGGAGATAATAAATTCTGTCAGAAACAGCATTGAGTTAAAAAAAAATCCTGGCATGGAGAAGATTACCATTTCTCGCAATAGCTTCTCAAGCAGACGGCACCTGAGGTTATTATAAATCCAACTACCATGGCTGAGTTTTATCATTTCTTCACTGAGCTGCTTGCTGATAACTTTGTAGCACCAGGTTCCATTAAAATGAAGGAGATCAGCTATATGTAAACCTCCTGCATGTTGACTGCACTGAATGCCTGTGGTGGTAATTGAGAAGTTTGCAGTCTTGACCACTCGCTTTAAGAATGAGCACATATTATTTAGGGATTTCTCTTGGAATACGTCATGGAAAATGATCACAGGAAATCACCAGGTTGCAATTAATAATCCCAGAAAAGGCAAGCTGAACAATACATTTCTGAAGCTTGACAGCATTGCCTAAGTAAGCTAAATACTCTAAAATTCCTTTTAGCACTAGATGGCAGTGATTGTTCTGGGCTGAGCAAAGCTGTGATCCTGGTCTTGAAAAGGTATCTGCAAATTCAGCAGGATTCCTGGCAAAGCTAAATTATAATGCCAGCCTTCCTCTGTAACAAAGGAGCTCTGTGCTTACAGACTTAGACACTAGTGTAGAAGTCCTTCCAATGGCTAATTATTCATGTTATCAGAACAGAATCACTTACAGAATAACATTTGAATAGATTTAATTTGATTTATTATTGCCACATGTATTAACAGACAGTGAAAAGTATTGCTTCTAGCGCGCTATACAGACAAAACATACCATTCATAGAGAAGAAAAGGACAGAGTGCAGAATGTAGTGTTACAGTCACAGTTAGGGTGTAACAAAAGATCAACTTAATGTGAGATAGATCCATAGCAGCAGGGAAGAAGCTGTTTTTGAGTCAGTTGGTACATGATCTCAGACTTTTGTATCTTTTTCTTGAAAGAAGAGATGAAAGAGAGAATGTCCGGGGTATGTGGGGTCCTTAATTATACCGGCTGCTTTGCCGAGTCAGCAGGAAGTGTGGACAGAGTCAATGGATGGGAGGCTGATTTGGGTGATGGATTGGTCTGCATTCACAGCCTTTTGTAAGTCCTTGCAATCTTGGGCAGAGCAGGAGCCATACCAAGCTGTAATATAACCAGAAAGAATGCTTTCTATGGCGTATCTGTAAAAGTTGGTGGGAGTCATAGCTGACATGAGTGTGAGTTTAATGTCTGGTCTGTTCAGCAATCAATCTGACACTTTGAAAATAAAAGAAAGAAGGATTTGCACTGTTAGCATTTTTATGACCTCAGTGAGGTTAATCATTGTTATAATGATTGGTTTCAGGGCAGCTTCCTTCCACTCAGCGAGCTTCCATAGCCCGCAATGTGAACATGACCAGATCATTTATTAGTGAGATGAGATAAATATTATCCAACACCCAGAGGTAACTCCCCAACTCTTCCTCAAGTACAGCCTTGGGATCAGTTACAGCCACCTGAAAAAAGCAGACAAGATCAAGGTTTAATATTTTATTTAAAAGGTGGCACCTCTGGCAGTGCAGCCCTCCCTCAGGCAGTGCGGCCCTCCCTCAGGCAGTGCGGCCCTCCCTCAGTACTGCAAGTGAAACTCAAACCCTCAATTGTCTGACTCAGGGATGTCCAATTGAGCCACACCTAACATTTCCATGGGTTGAGGTTGGACTCACTACTTAAAGTTGGAGTGAACCTTCCCTATCATTCTTGCACATAAATAATCAATCAAGTCAATCACCTGGAGGAAAATTGGGTGTGGGGAATTACTATCTTAAATGAGGGATAGATACCTCTGTGTGTAGAGCCCTGAGATTATTCAAATCCCAGCTCATCAAAGGAAAATCTGGCTTCTGGTTAACCTTTCAGTGACCGAGAATGTTAAATTCCTGATCAGCAACTGTGAAGGAAGAAAGCAGAGCCGATCTTTACTCAGTTTATGGAGTGAAACATCACAAATATATTCCCTCCTAACCAATCTTTACCCTTGTGTCAGTAAATCTTTCTTTATATCAAATAACAACCCAATTAATGCATATAGCGTACCACCGTTATTACACAATTAATGCAGGAATCTGATTGGGACTTAGTGTTCCAGTGACACTGCCACTTTTAGAACATAGAACATAGAACATTACAGCGCAGAACAGGCCCTTCGGCCTTCGATGTTGCGCCGACCAATTATGAAAAAAGCAATGACCCTCCAAACTAAACCATTCCCATCTCTTCCATAAACTTATCAACTAACCTCTTAAACGCCACCAAACTTGGCGCATCTACAACTGCCGCAGGCAGGGCATTCCACTCCCTAACCACCCTCTGGGTAAAGAACCTACCTCTGATATCCGTCCTATAACTATCACCCCTTAATTTAAAGCTGTGTCCCCTCGTGCTAGCTTTCTCCATCCTAGGAAAAAGGCTATCACTGTCCACCCTATCTAAACCTCTAATCATCTTATAATCATCATAATAATAATCATCACAATCTAATCATCTTTTGTATAGTGATTGTTGGAAACTTTCACAGAAATCTAAAATTGGGCACTGTGATATATGTATATAATGTATATTGAAATTTGGGGTGTGTACTCCCCCTTTAAGAGTATGGGTCAGGTGACCCCTGGGCTGATTTGCTCCTCCCAGTGTGGGACCCAGGGTTATACAGTCTGGGTGAGATCTGAGTGTGGATCAGAGCACGCCTACAATAAACAGCTCCCACTCTTCCAGTTACCCAGCCTACCTCGTGGTTCTTTAGTAACCAGAAGTCAATGGATTTATTCACCACAGAAGTGTCACAGCAACTTTTGGTCTGTTCAAATCTGTGACCTTTGGTTTGGATTGAATGTGTTTTTTGCCTCTGATCGTTAATAATATGAGTTTTCCTACATAATATGCCTCTAATCATTTCCTCTGAAGTTAAAGGTGCCAAAACCCAAGATCTTTTTATATGTGATGAAACCAGTGAAACAAAAACATGGAAGGTGAATTGTGTAAACATGTGTTAATGCAATCTTTTCAATTCTTTTATGATGCCATTGCAACCAAAACAAATCTTCCTGCACAGATGTTAAATTAATTGTGTTAGAGATAACACAGCCCCACTGTAATAAACACCAATCTTTATATCCTGTTGTCAATACCAGTGAAGTGTATCAGTTAACCCATTAGTTAACCCACGAACAATAATCTATAGATATTTTTAATGAGATTCTGATTAAAATGTATTGTTCTATTTACCGAATAGGTTCCAATAAGTGAGTGACTATTTTTTTAATTCCTCGGGTGCCCTGCCTGAAGTCGGGTCTGACCCAAAGCAATTGCGATCTCCACCATTGGTAGGACAAAGAGGCAGGTGTCACATTCACCTCTGTTAGATTAGGGATTGATATTGGCACAAGTCTGATTCACGCTGGCCATCCAGCCAAATGAACCAACAACCCCACGCCAAGTTACTATGGCAACATACACTTCTAATGCACCAAGTGTGTCTGGCAGTGATACCATTCACTGCATCATAAGACCTCTTACCTAATATTTATACCATTACAAACGTAATATAACAGCTAAAAGACATTGTTATCTTAATATTTAAAACCATCATTGTCATCTCTCATAATTTATGGAGTTATTAATTATGTTCTTCAGTGTCCTATGATGCATAAGACACAACCCACTCTTCTGTTGTTGTTTTTACATCACACTTTTGCACTATTGATGTTTATATTTGTTAGTCTGTGACAGGCTTGCCCAGTCTCTGGATTGTTTCCATAACTGCAGACATTTTTATATGGACAAGTTGTTGGACTGAAGCGATAAGTGACTATTTTACGTCTAGCTCCTATCATTTGACTTCCTGGCCTAGGCAGCCTTATCATAAGTTATATTGTTGTTCGTGAGTGCTCAGGATGATAGAAGGCAGCGAGCCATCCATTGAATAAGATAATGGTCATTGCTTTGTATGCATTGTGCATCAATGATGTTGGTGTTGAAGGCTTTAAGTTGCATTTCTACTGAATGAGGAATCCTTGCTACAAAACTGTGGCGATCACAGTTAAGTGCCATTTCCCTTCTTGTATTTAATCTGGTAACTATGGATACCCACTTTTAAAGTCCTTTCTTAACAATCATCTCTCACTTCTACATCTGGATTCCAACTGAAATTCAACCATTTGTGTTTTGCATCCACCCACGATTACAAATAACTCCTGAATTCAGCACAAAGTTCAACAATTCTGCATTGTAACATCTGCCGCTATTTTGTTCCATTTCTTGTGACTAGTTTTGTGTTTTCTCTCTCTATCCTCTTGTTTCCCATTTTTGTTTTTAGACTGTAGCTCTGCATCGCTTTGCCATCCATGTCTCCACTGGATACACCTTTTATTTCTCTTTGTCCCAAAGCTACTCTCCCCAGTCTTGCACCACAAACACCTGTCATTTAATCTCCCCTACCCTTTACCCTATCACAGATCATCACTGTTATTCTTCTGAAATGTTAACTCTGTTTCTCTCTCTGAAGATGGTGCCAGATCCATTTAATATTTCTAATATTTGCTGTTTGCATACTACAGGTTTTGTATTTGTGTTTAACAACATTTTTAATAAGTAGGAATTGTGTCATTTTTGGATGCTAAAGTTTTAAATAGTAGATTCAACTCAATTCAACTTTTATTATCTATTCGGAAGTTCATTGTGGGTACTTTTCTTGTTCATCAAAAATCAACATAAATGAATAATTAACACAAGAAACACTAAAAACCGATGAAAAACATGAAGAAACAATGAAAAATGTAAAATCTGATGTTGCTGGGCTGTAGTAACATCTTAGTTCCCTTTTGCTACATGGATTTCTTATACAGATTTGAACTCTATATGGGAACTGTAGGCGGTGGGGAGGGGATGCAGGGAAAAGTTCAGAATGTCCTTGATGGGAATTGTGTTGTGTTTAAAGTGTTTGTGTCCTTTTTGCATTTGTCACCATATCAAGGGCGTTCGGATCTCTTTAATGACACGTGTCCCTCTGCTGGATAGAGGTCATCACAGTGTAAATTCCAGAGCAAATGAGCTGGATAGTTTTATATTCGCTTGCTACAGCAAAGGTTTTTTTTTCTATTTGTTCATGGGATGTGGACGTCGCTACCTGTGTCAACATTTATTGCCTACCTGTGAGGGCATTTAAGCATCATTCTGACTTTTAAATGCCACCATTATAATCCCGGTTGCTATTGGACAAGAAGATTCTTGAATGGAACCATAGTTCAGAAGATTGTAACTTTTGCTTTTTGAATAAAACATGCAGGAACAGAGTCACAGAACTGCCAATCGGCTTTTAACAACAAAAACATTTATTGAATGTGAAAAGTTTGATTATATTACAATACTGCTTCACTGTTTCTTCATAAATATACACAGATTTAAATGATGATGTTCCACTCTGAAACCAAATGGTTGATGCCATTTAAATAATCTTCCATGGATTTCTCCTCAAATTCCACCCAGATGATTTTCACATGAATGATTCCAAACAAACTTTAAAATCATCCTTCAAACAATGCTCTCCATTTACTGTTTTCACCAAGAATCCACCTCGAGGTTTTCCAACTATCCTTTCAAACAAAGCTTCTTCACCATTGTTTTAACAACAATCAACCCCTAGGTTTTCGAACGTCCTTTCAGGATTCTTTTGTCTTGAACGCTTTTCTGCAGACTCTGAGATTCAGCCACTGATTGTTCCACAATTATACAATTAGCATCTCATAAACTATAATAAGATATCACAAACCTTAGAACCAAATCAAATATATTTGTGACTTCTGATTAACCGACTCCTTTTCAGGTGTCTGTCTTCACCAAAAATATCTTGTTCTAGTCCTTGTTTCATCTGTTCCTTTAACTTCTGGCTTCCCAGAAGCTCTTCTTCTTTTCTCTAGTTTCTTTAACTAGCTGTCTTTAACCATTGCTCTATTGTATGGATTTTCTTCAAGCAAAGCTAAGAAAGATATTTCACTTTCTAGCTACGTGTCACTAAGTGCTGGGAGCTCAGTTAACAACAATCACAAAAAATCCTTCTACCCTAAAAATGACCCTGGCTGCTAAGCAACCACTCTTTCCTTTGCCAAACCTTTATTTCCTTTTCAGGCTGTAAACCAACCTGACCCAACCCACCACGTCACCCCGCACCCTGTCCAATACACACACACACACACACACACATGCGACACACACACACGCGACACACACACACACGACACACACACACACGACACACACACACACGACACACACATGCAAACAACTTTGTTTAACATGAATCTAACATTTCTTACCCTGAACCACTAAACTAAACCTACTTAAACTTATAGCTTATTTTTAATATTTGACAATATAAATTTAGATCACTTGAAACTACATCTGTTTTCCTGATGAAGGTCACACATATACCTTCAGGAAGACCAGGTTCACTATTGTAGCAGCCCTACTTTGTGCAGCCTCCATCTTAGTGGGATCCTCCTCACTACTGCTGTCTGCTGGAGGAAAATTAAACTACAATTTTTAACAAATGATTTGTACTAATCACATCGAGGCTTGGTTAGTGCCAGAGAAAAGAACATGCATTCGGCATCAACACTAATCACACCTCCTCATGGAGAACATTTAGAGAGAGAGTAAAATTCCTTCTATTCTTAAATAATCTGTTTCAGCCCCACTCCCAATGAAACAGCCCAATAAATCTTCAGTGTGACATTTAAGCATCTTCCACACCAGCGTGTGTGAAAGGAGTTGGCTATTTTGTCCTGATTGATGGCTATTTTTGTGCTAAAGATTTTGCCCAGAAAAGTGGATTAAAACTGGCAAAATTCTCCCCACATGGCACATTTACAGATAAAGGAAAGATTGGATCTGTACTTTGATCCTAGAGATGAAAGGCCATGAGTAAACCCACAGCAGCATCCAAATGAAATACATTTATTCTTAAATTTCTGCATTAAACATAATATAAATTAGAACCAACAATTCAAAGGTTACACCTTGTTTCAAATCAAATGCTAATCACAAATTGAAAATCAAAGCAGTTCTGTTAAACGAAGAAGGAAACATTACTCAGAAAAGCTTCCTCTTGGTAAATTTCACTTGTCGGTAATACTGTGTTCATTCAGTACGACAATAGTTTTTGCTGAACACTGTCTTTAAAGTATCAACAGGTACTGTTGCTACAGTCTTCGAAGTCTGTTTCCTACAAACATGGCTGGTGAGAATAGCCATACACTCCTGGCGGAAGGCAGATGATGCAGAGCTAAAGAGCCAAAAGTTTATCGCAGAATTAAACCATTGGAGCATAAACAAGATGTCTGGTATCATGTTTGTCATCGTGTTGTAATCAAAATAATTCACTCCACCAAAGTTGTCCGGCAGACATTCGGAAATGAACCTGGGGAGGCCGAGAGCAACAGCCGTAAAGGAGACAACCAGTAGAATCTGAAGAGACTTTTTAATTTTTATCCTGGTGAGTTTGAAAGTTGTGCTCTCAAATTCGGAATGAATCTTAGTTTTTGCGTGTAACCGATAAGCAATCAGGATACTGAAGATAAGGATTAAAAGATAAGGAATACCACCAGATATAACCGTTTGCAGCCAAATAATTGTTGGGAAGTGTGTACTGTTGAAGAGGGCGCATTCTCCATGCCAGTCACTGCTGTAATTCATTAAAGTAGTTCTGTTTGAAGCAGATGTTCTCACAAATTTATTCATCAAGAAAGCCAGGAATGCCGACATGTAGGAAAGAATCACCACAGTCACCACTGCCCACAGAGCATTCTTTGGTTTACTTATGTGGTACTTCAATCTTTTATTGGTTAAAACAATATACCTTTCGATGGTGAACGCCATGATAATCCAGACCGAGCACAGAATGGTGCCATATTCTAAAATGATGGATATGCACCACCAAGGTGTATAGACCCATCTGGCATGTGGCCCCAGCCATAACTTGGTCAGATTCAGAATAGCTGCCCAGATTAAGCAGACGCTGTCCGACACAGCCAGTGCGGTCAAATAAATGGTTGTAGTTTTTGAGAAACTGCATGCTCGATAACAGATTATATAAATCGCAAACAAATTTCCTTCAAACAAATGAGAAAAATGAATAGGTTAATATCAGTCCAAAATCATGGTAACGAAACTCATTATCATTCTATGAATGATTCAGTATTTATTGCAGAACAGAAAACTGGATACTATTGAATTCTAAATGAGTGGGTTCCTCGTAATCTTATCAAGTTGTTGATCTGTGACTCACAATTCAAACTTTCAATATACCTCTTCAGAGAAATAACCCTCTTGTGCTGACTCGGAGCACTGGGCTCTTTATTTACAGAACCTACTCCTCTCTCGCATAGCCTGGGAGCTATTCCCTGTTGTAAACCCTCTGAAACAGATTGTCTTAGACTGAGTCACTTGGTTGGTGCTCAAGCTCTCTGATACTGACTGGAGTGAACTTTATCATTGCAAAGCTGCACTGCTAAGAAGAACACTTTGCCGCAATGTGACATTCCTATCTGGGAAGCAGGTAAAATGGCTTGTAGTTACGGCTCCTCACTGCAAATACATGCAAATACATGCTCAGCAGTAGTGGAGTTGATGACAGTCCCCACTGAAGGGAATCGGAATTGACTCCATGGAGGGAAGAGATTTGAGATCAGATAAAAAAAAAAGCTTATTTATTATGTCACAAGTAGGTTTACATTAACACTGCAGCGAAGTTACTGTGAAAATTCCCTCGTCGCCACACTCTGCCATCTGTTCAGGTACACTGAGGGAGAATTTAGCACAGCCAATGAACCTAACCAATACATCTTTTGACTGTGGGCGGAAACCAGAGCACCAAGAGGAAACCCACACAGACACGGTGAGAAAGTGCAGACTCCATACAGAGAGTTACCCCAGCTGGAAATCGAATCCAGGTCCCTGGCACTGTGAGGCAGCAATATGAACCACTGTGCCATGATGCTGTCCTAACTTCAAAGTATAATTCGGATGTGAATTCCCAGAGTACACAACAGGAATGCTTCATTTAATTTAAATTTACAAGCAAAGTGATTCATCTCCAATGAAATTTTCATAAATGTTGAAGTGCCCACTGTTGTCAGAATAAAATTCCTGTAATAAAATTTTCAATTGTGTGTCACAAGGTCAATTGGACCGGAGAATGTCCTTCAGTAAATTGATCACATCCTTCTAGAATATTAACCCTTGCTATCTCCTTGCAATCGATAAGGTGAACAGTTGGGAGATTTTTCCCAGGGCAGTAATGACGATTACAAAGGAACACAGGTTCAAAATTAGTAAGTTTGCGGACAACACAAAGATTGGTGGATTTGTGGATAATGATGAGGACCATCAGAGAAAACAGCAGGATATAGATTAGTTGGAGATTTGGGAGGAGAGATGGCAGATGGAGTTTAATCGGACAAGTGTGAGGTAATACATTTTGGAAAGTCTAACACAGATAGAACATTGAACTGTACAGCACAATACAGGCCCTTCAGCCCTCAATATTGTGCCAAGCTTTGTCTGAAACCAAAATCAAGCTATCCCATTCCCTATCATTCTGGTTTGCTCCATGTGCGTATCCAATAATCGCTTAAAAGTTCCTAAACTGTCCGACTCCACTATTACTCTAGGCAGTCCATTCCACACCCCAACCATTCTCTCAATAACGAACATTCCTCAGACATCTCTCTTATATCTCCCATATGAACCTTATAGCTATTGCCCCGTAGTAAAAGTTACATCCACGCAAGGAAATAGTCTCTGAATGTCCATCCTAACTATCTCCCTCATCATCTTATAAATCTCTATTAAGTCACCTCTCATCCTCCTCTGCTCTAAACAGAAAACTTCTAGCTCCCTCAACCTTTCCTCATAAGACCTACCCTCCAGACCAGGCAGCATCCTGGTAAATCTTCTCTGCACTTTCTTCAATGCTTCCACATCCTTCTTATACTGAGGTGACCAGAACTGAACACACTATTCCAAATGTGGTCTCACCAAGTCATGTATAATTGCAGTGTAATCCCACAGCCCTTAAACTCAAATCCCCAGTTAATAAATGCTAACACACTATAGGTCTTCTTCTCGGCTCTATCCACTTAAGTGGCAACTTTTAGAGATCTGTGGACACGAACCCCAAGGTTCTTCCACATTCCTCAGAACCCTGCCATTGATCCCGTAATCCACACTCAAATTTATCCTACCAAAATGAATCATCTCGCGCTTATCAGGGTTAAATTCCATCTGCCACTTTTCAGCCCGGCTCCACATCCTATCAATGTCTCCTTGCAGCCTACAACAGCCCTCCACCTCGTTCACTACTCCATCAATCTTGGTGTCATTAGCAAATTTACTGACCCACCCTTCAGCCCCCTCCTCTAAGTCATTGATAGAAATCACAAATAGCAGAGGACCCAGCACTGATCCCTGTGGTACACCCGCTGGTAACTGGTCTCCAGTTTGAAAATATTTCCTCCACCACCACCCTCTGTCTTCTACGAGGCAGCCAGTTACTTATCCAATCAGCCAAATTTCCTTCTATCTCATACCTCCTTACTTTCTTCATGAGCCCACCACGGGGAACCTTATCATACATCTTACTAAAATCCACAAACACGACATCAACTGCTCTATCTTCATCTACACACTTTGTTACCTCCTCAAAGAATTCAATCAAATTTGTGAGGCAAGATTTATCCTTCACGTATCTGTGCTGACTATCCCGGATTAAGCTGCATCTTTCCAAATGGTCATAAATCCTATCCCTCAGGATAGGATTCCATTAACTTACCGACCACCAAAATAAGACTAATCAGCTTATAATTACCAGGGTCATTCCTATTTTCTTTCTTGAACGGAAGAACAATATTCACCACTCTCCAGTCCTCTGGCACTATTCCTGTGGACAGTGAGGACCCAAAGATCAAAACTAAAGACTCTGCAATCTCATCCCTTGCCTCCCAAAGAATCCTAGGATATATCCCAACTGGCCCAGGGGATTTATCGACCCTTAGGTTTTTCAAAATTGCTAATATATCTTCCCTTAGAACATTTACCTCCTCCAGCCTATCAGCCTGTATCACACACTCATCCTCAAAAACATGGCCCCTCTCCTTGGTGATCACTGAAACCTTGACTAGCCCTAACCTCACTCTGGTTGTTCTTTTATTTCTCACATAAGAATAAAAAGCCTTGGGGTTTTCCTTGATCCGACCCACCAAGGACTTCTCATGCACTCTCCTGGCTCTCCGAAGCCCTTTATTTTAGCTCATTCTTTGCTATCTTGTAACCCTCAAGCGACACAACTGCATCTTGTTTTTTCATCCTTACATACGCTTCCTTTTCCCTCTTGACAAGACATTCAACCTCTTTTGTGAACCACGGTTCCCTCACTCAGCTATTTCCCCCCTGTCTGATAGGAACATACCTATCAAGGACACGCAGTATTTGTTCCTTGAACAAGCTCCACTTTTCATTTGTGCCTTTCCCTGATAGTTTCTGTTCCCATCTTATGCTCCCTAATTCTTGCCTAATTGCCCTGCCCCAGTTATAAACCTTGTCTCCTATAAGGCCCTATCCCTCTCCATTACAGCAATGAAAGACATCAAAATGTGGTCACTATCTCCAAAGTGCTCTGTGACCTCCACATCTATCCATAATCTGCTTTGCAATTTTCTGCTCTATATTTCTATTGCTATTTGAGGGCCTATAGAAAACTCCTATCAATATGATCACTCCCTTCCTATTTCTAACTTCAGCCCATATTACCTCAGTAGGCAGATCCTCGTCAAACTGCCTTTCAGCAGCCGTTAAGCTGTCCTTGATTAACAATGCTAATTCTCCACCTCTTTTATCACCTTCCCTACAATACAGTAGGGAATATACAGTAAACAGCTGAATCCTTAGGAGTATCAATAGGCAGAGGGATCTGGGTGTTCAGGTACACAGGTCGCTGAAAGTGGCAACGTAGGTGGAGAAGATCATCAAGAAGCATGTGGCATGCTTGCCTTCATTGGCCAGGGCATTAAGTTTAAAAATTGGCAAGTCATGTTGCAGCTTTGTAGTTAGGCCACACTTGGAATATAGTGTTCAATTCTGATCGCCACACTACCAGAAGGATGTGGAGACTTTGGAGAGGACGAAGAAAAGATTTACCAAGATGTTGCCTGGTATGGAGGGCATTAGCTATGAGGAGAGGTTGGAGAAACTTGGTTTGTTCTCATTTGAACAATGGAGGTTGAGGGGCAAACTGACAGGAGTCTGTAAGATTATGAGAGGCATGGACAGAGTGGATAGTCAGAAGCTTTCCCTCAGGGTGGAAGAATCATTTACTAGGGGGCACAGATTTAAGGTGGAAGGGACAAAGTTTAAAGGAAATGTTCGAGGCAAGTTTTTTACACAGAGGATGGTGGGTTTCTCGTTGCTGGGGGAGGTAGTGGAAGCAGATACGATAGTGACTTTTAAGGGGCTTCTTGACATATACATGAATTGAACAGGAATAGAGGATATAGTGGGTAGGGGGTTTTAGTTCAGTCGGACATCTTGGTCAGTGCAGGCTTGGAGGGCTGAAGGGCCTGTTTCTGTGCTGTACTATTCTTTGCTTTAAATGTGAGCAAACAGCCAAACAGCTCATTAAAATTCTGCAGTCCTTCCAGAATGCACTGAGCTATCGGTCAAAATTATATCTCCAAATCCTGCCAGGAGGCTGAAACACCATAACTCTTTTATCCAAAGTGAAGAAGTCTGACCAATAAAGCCCCAGATGACCAGCAGCCTTTATTCCTGTGTGAAAGGCCACCATTGCTCATCTAGAAGCAGGATTTAGTTTTGTGTTTATCTCACTGTGCCATACTGCCTCACTGGATTGGATACCGGCTTCCTGATCTTGGGTACCTGCCAATCCTGATTTATAACTGGTTGTAAGTAGAGATGAGAGACAGTCCCAGGTGATTCTCTCTCAGAACTTTCTCCTTTCTGGGGGAAGAATCTGGCCTTTGAATATTGCTCGAAGGAAGCTTTGCTCAGATAACTAAAATAAATAACATGAACTGAATTTCAAGCACTCAACCACATCCCACCAGCACCCTGTATGACAATCCATTTGAATTTCATCTCATCACTTACATTTCTACAGCATGTCATACTTTTAAACACACTTTTAGCTCACTTCATTGACTGGGATTTCTTTAAATAATGCATGTAGGTTTGTTTCCATTACACAGTTTTAGTGAAACTATGAGATGAATGGGACTTGTTACAGATACCTGCCCATTATTCTTTTCAGAGTGAATACTAAATTACACAAATCCTTGTGTCCTAAGAATAGCAGGAGTACAAGAAGAAGAGATAAAGTTGCACTTATACAACGTTTTTCACACTGACAGGCCATCCCACAATGCTTTATAGTGAAATACATCTTAAAATGTAGTCACTGCTATAGCTTAGGAAACATCACAGCCCAATTGTGCATAGCAAGATCCCACAAACAGCAATATGACAATGACCTGGTAATCTGTTTTAACAATGTTGAATGATAACTTAGAAATAGGAGCAAGAGTAGGCCATCTAGCCCCTCGAGCCTGCCCCGCTATTCGATAAGGTCATGGCTGATCTGATAGTGATGGCTGAACATTGATCAGAACACCAGAGAGAACTCCCCTGGCCTTGTGAGAAATAGTGCTGTGAGACAGCAGGTGAGATCTCAGTTTAACATTTCAACCACAACTGCAGCAGTGCAGCACTTCCTCAGTTCAACACTGGAGTGCCAACCCTGTTTTGTATACTGAAATCCTGGGGTAGGACTTGAACCTTTTGATTCTGAGGTGAGAGCACTACCAACTCTGGCATTTTGATGCTTTTGCAAATATTATCTATTATTTCATTTCTTTCCAGTTTGTTCTAAAATTTACTTTTTACATTCATGTGACTCCTTTATATTTTAAAGAAGTCAAATTAAAGCCAGATAAAATAAGGATTGTTTTAAGATTTAAGAAACAAATTTAAATATATCATCTGACTTGTGAGAAAGCAGTTGCATTTTCAAGTCTGCTTTGGTGTTCCAGATTCATCACTGGTACCACATTTACTTTTCACTTAGCTTAAACTCAAATATAATTGCCCAACACTTCAAAACACAAACAGCTGAATTTAAATGGTACATTACAGAAAAGAGATAAAAGAAAAGATTTATACCTGGAATTCCAAGAGCACATAATGCTATGTAATATACTTTCTGAAGATCAATGAATGGTCCCAATGTATTAGTCATCTTTTAAAAAGATACCTTTTCTGATATATTCCACTGCAGTTTTTGGCTTGAACCTATCATTTGTAAATCTCTTCAATAGCACTGATTCAGTACTGTAGCTGTTAACACTTTGATAAAACCAGTAGTGCTAATGGGTTTCTTGTCAGATGTAAAGTCCCCTCCTACTTATTTTTATTGGTGAATACTGTTTGATTTTATGTTACGTATGAAATAACTACATCATTGCGAGTGACACAATAATCAGTTCCAGCAGGCAGGATAGGATTCATCCTTTATTGACTGAGACACATCAGTGCAGATGCAAAGTCAGACTTGTATGTAAAAGAAAGGTTTGATTTTCTACAGCTCTTTTCACACCTTCCGGATTTCCCAAAGTACTTTACAGCTAAAGGAATATTTCTGAAGTTTAGTTATTGCTGTATTATAAGAAACATACTGTCGTATTGGAGCATAGCAAGCTCCCAGAAATATCACACAGATTATTAACCAGCTAACTTGTGTTAATGATGTTAGTTGAGAGACATATATTCACCAAGAAAACCCTTTTACCTTTTCTCCAAAATAGTACCAGAGGATTTTTTACAGCCAAATTTGGGGCAGCACGGTAGCACAGTAGTTAGCATTGCTACATCATAGTGCCAGGGACTTGGGTTCGATTCTTGACTTGGGTGACTCTCTGTGTGGAGTTTGCACGTTCTCCCCATGTCTATGCAGGTTTCCTCTGGGTACTCCGGTTTCCTCCCACAGTCCAAAGATGTATGGGTTAGGTAGATTGGCCATGTTAAATTGCCCCTTAGTGTCAGGAGGACAAGCTGGGGTAAATGCATGGGGTTATGGGGATACAGTGTGGGTGGGATTGTGGTCGGTGCAGATTTGATGGGCCAAATGGCCTCCTTCTGCCCTGTAGAGTTTCTATGATTCAAATGAGAAGGTAGACTCATAACCATTGAATCAAAAAGAACATTGTGACCACTGAGCCAACCTAGAAATCAAAATCAAATGATAAATGCTGTAATTTCTTTCTAACATAATTGAGACTTTGTAATGAGTGCATTTATAACAGCTTTCTATGGGATTCCTGAGAGAGAAACAGGCTCCTATGGACTTTCATTGCATTTATGGGTCATTGGATTCAATGAGGTGATTAAACAATGAGTATTTTGGGTAATGATGAGAAGCTGAATGTCTTGTCTGGTGCTCAGATAGATGGGAGTGTGAATTTCACACCTCGCCAGTATCAGAAATGTAGCTGGGTGACAACTGAAAGTTATGAGACCAGCCAGTTTCCTGTTTCCTAACTCCATCCTAGGCCATTCCAGCTGAGGCAAGCTCAGAACCTAGGAAGGCCACCTACCCTGGATAAACCAGGATGCAATTAGACTCATTAAGAAGCTGGTTAAAGGTGAGTTTCAAAGAACAAAGAGAACAAAGAACAAAGAGCGAAACAGCACGGGAAACAAGCCCTTCGGCCCAACGAGCCCGCGCCGCCACCCCAATGTTCCCACCTCTACCCACGATCCCTGTCTATGTTTATAGATCTATGGATTAAAAACCAAATTTGAGACAATTTATGGAGAATTTGTTTTGCCAATTAGCCTAAGAGCACATCTTTGGGATGTGGGAGGAAACCGGAGCGCCCGGAGAAAACCCACGCAAGCACGGGGAGAATGCGCAAAATCCCACAGACACAGGCCCAAATCCATGTATCTGCACAGCACAGCGATAGTCACTGAGCTGTCGTGTTGACCATCAAATGGTCCAGGTCAAGCGTACACTAACGATGTGAAGCACTAGGATACTCTCGAAAAAAATCCAAGAGCAGTCCTCTCATGACCCATCGCGTGTATGCCCCTCGTTAGACAACAAGGTGGACCAAAGCACCTGTAGGATAAAAACAAGTACATCAATATCATCATCTATTTATACACTTCCCAGGGACTCCCAAGGCTCATGATCCCTATTTTAAATCAGTTTTCTATACCCCTCCATTCCCATTCTGTTCATGTGCCCATCTAAGTATTTCTTAAATAACTCCAGAGTACCTGCCTCCACCACTTTACTTGGTAGCGCATTCCATACCCCCACCACCCTATGTGTGAAAAAACTCCCTCTAGCATCCAAATTATACCTTACCCCCCTCACCTTCACCCTAAGTTTCAGAGGCTAACTGGGATTTTACAATGTTTCCCAATGCATCAGATGTTATGCATCATTGGTTTTCTCTCTGTTTTGTTTATTTCAAAGCAATACAGAGATCAGTCTAGCTCTAAATTCAAATAGTTTATTTACAGTATTTTAAAATGCCTCAAAATTTGCAGGATTACAAGACTCGTGGGTTGGAATCTCACCACCATTCACGCCATTTTCCAAACCCGTGCAGTGAATGGAGATCTTGCTGGTTGCAAAATTCTCCACTTTGCTGCAGCAGGAGTGTGGTGTGAGCAGCCAGTATGATCTCGCCCATGGTCTTTACAGGGAGTCCAGCTTTTTCTGGAACATTCCCTGTGTGGCATCAATACTCAACTCGCTGGCTCCAACCACAGGCTCAAGTAATCAAGCAGTTGTACAAAGATAAGTAAACAGGCCAACATAATCAAACACAGTTAAAGTTTATTTATTAGTCACAAGTAAGGCTTATATTAACACTGCAATGAAGTTACTGTGAAATTGCCCTAGTCGCCACATTTTGGCACCTGTTCGGATCTGCACATCTTTCACAACATGGAAGGAAACTGGAGCACCTGGAGGAAACCCACGCAGACATGGGGAGAATGATCAAAGCTGGGAATTGAACCCGGGTCCCTGGCGCTATGAGGAAGCAGTGTTAACCATTGTGCCACCATGCCAGATGAACCAACACTATGGACTAGATTCGTTCTGTGCATCGGGCTTGCAGAATCAGAAATTGCAGCTCAACAAATCAGACTTCTAAAAATGCCAGACTGAATATCAGATTTTTATTCCAGAGGAGTGAAATTTCCTGGGAATTGGGTCAGGCTATGAATGTAGAAGATGCTGGAAACAGAGATGGGCTCAGCAGATGGTCTGTCTCAGTGCTCTGGCACTGTGTTGGAATTTAATAAAAAAAAACAGAAAAAACATAAAGCAGCTCTCGTTCTTTACATTTTCTCAACCCCACACACTTTTATGCTCCCTCTGTATTAACTTATGCCATCCACCAATCCCCATGATGCCTCACATCCTCCTTACAAATCTGTGCCTCTCTGCCACACCATAAACCATTATAGCCTATTTGCTAATTTAGTGCCAACACATACACCATGCATCAACCTCTGGACTCATGATGAAGAAAAGCAACATTACAGTGTTCATTCCAGAA
The DNA here is from genome assembly GCA_024679065.1 of Sphyrna mokarran. Lineage (NCBI taxonomy): Eukaryota > Metazoa > Chordata > Chondrichthyes > Carcharhiniformes > Carcharhinidae > Sphyrna > Sphyrna mokarran. Next base: position 3,852,379 of record JAGIQG010000024.1, read on the forward strand.
TTTAGTTTTTTAAAAACTCTCATTCAGAAAAAAACCTACTTCATTTATATTCCTTCAACTACATTATCCCTTACACCAACAAACCAATTTCATCAATTATGAAAACCTTTATAAAAACAAATATTGGAATTTATAATCCCACTTTAATGAACATAGAACATTACAGCGCACTGCAGGCCCTACGGCCCTCGATGTTGCGCCGACCAATGGAACTCATTTTATGACCCTCTAACCTAAACTATTCCAATGCTATCCATTTGCCTATCCACTGACCATTTGAATGCCCTTAAACTTGATGAGTCCACAACTGCTGCAGACAGGGCATTCCACGCCCTTACTACCCTCTGAGTAAAGAACCCACCTCTAGCATCTGTCCAATAACTATCACCCCTTAATTTAAAGCTATGTCTCCTCATGTTATCCATCTCCATCCGAGGAAAAAGGCTCTCACTATCCACCCTATGATCATCTTATATATCTCAATTAAGTCACCTCTTAGCCTTCTTCTCTCTAATGAAAATAACTTCAAGTCCCTTAGCCTTTCCTCATAAGACCTACCCATCATACCAGGCAACATTCTTGTAATGAGTCTGTAACTGCATGGAACGGTAAATCAAATCATGAAATGACGGGCATTCCACTAAAGTAAGAGATAGATGTAAATCAGACTTGCATAACCTCCGAGAAGATAATCTGATGCACTGGGAAACAGGAGGCAGATTGTAAAATCTAGTCAGCCTTTGAAACTTGTCTTTAACCAAGGACTTAATGAGTTGAATTGCAGTCCTCCATTATAGTCCTACCTAATCCAGTAATAATAGCCCTAAAGATTATGTCACAGAGTGAAATGGCAAGCAATCATTTTTAAACAGTTCAAACAGTCTTTTTGAAGAGTTAAAGGACAGAAGTTTTAAATATCCTGACAGCTTGACTGCTCCCTTTGATGGTTCATCTTAAAACTTTTGACAGTTGCTTTTGGCAGTTTTAATGAACCTCACAGTTCCAATATGTTTATGCACTTTTTACACATATTTATATCTATTTTCAGAAAGGGCACCTTACCTTTTCCAAAAGGCACCTTACCCCTCCCAAAGGGCTCTGGACCTCTCCCAAAGATATCCCAGTCCCATATCCTTACCTGTCCTAAAGAATACCCCCGTATTCCAAGTAAATCCACAAATTTCAGACCCGCTCCTGACATGCCTAATCTGTGCACTTTGTATTTCAGACGCCTCTCACACTGAGATCACATGACTCGAGGCAGCTTCTAATTTCTACGGGCCAGTTGCCTACACAAAATGCATGAATGCTGACCCATGCATATTCCTGTCCTGTGCAAATGGGAGGTGCTGTGTTCAGAGGCAGGACCCCTGGATTTTCACCATGGTGGAGGGTCTGCCGTTGTGGAAGAAATCCAGACTTATACCATTTCTCTTTTTAGGGTTTAACTTGTCTATTTTCTTTAAGTATGGAAATATTCTTTGAGGTATGAAGATTTCTTCAATCTGTAATTAGATTTATAAATCCAATATTATGATTTATAAATATTTATGAATTTATAAATGCTATGTATTTACTGCGTCAATACCCCTAACCTGCATATTCTGGATAGTAAGGGGCAATTAGCATGGCCAATCCATCTAATCTGCACATCTTTGGATTGTCGGAGGAAACTGGATCACATGGAGGAAACCCATGCAGATATGGGGAGAACACACAAACTTAGACAGTTTGAACCCGGGTGAGGCAGCAGTAGTAGCCACTGTGCCACCATGCCATCAAATTAACTTGATGTTTTACCTTTTATGATCGCTTATACATGTCATTCCTCAATCTCAGGAAGAGACTTTTCCACATGTTGAACTAATAAAGTCTCCTTCTTTAACAATCTATATATCCTTGCAAAATCAGTCCAGTTAAAGCAGTTGTAATTTTTTCCTCAAGCTGGACATTCTGCACTGTGTGATTCTGTGAATCTATGGTATTGTGAGTCATTGAGTATTTCCACCATTTGGAAGTCTCCGACCATGATGGGCATTTTGCAATGAGAACATGTTGTGCCAACCTGTGAAACCAATCTAAAGCCCATCTAACCTACACTATTCCAACATTATCCACAGATTGCTGAGATACCCTTTTTGGTAACCCTCGATTTGAACTAGTTGAGCAGGCTGTGTTTGTAATCCTGAATCTAAAGACATATTCCTGTATAGCCTCTTCAAATCTAACATGACAGGTTTGATGTGGACGGATAAGATCATGGATTTTTCCAAGATTAGATCATGGTCCTCCACAGGGAAGAAGCCAGTTACTGCAGTGCTGCCACATGTTGTTTGATGGGCTCAGCATTGCCCTGGATTCTCTGACATTATGTGTACTGTTCCATCACCACACTTTTCCTTGACCCAAACTAGTTTCCTGGAATACCAACTGCCTTATCAAGTATGAACATGTGAACTGCTTGAATATTCACTAGCCTTCTGCTCAGAGATAATGCACAAGTATCATCACCTCCTGTGGTTTCCTGTTACATCTGGACTGCCCATCCTTGTAATGAACAAATATATCTTGAACCCCAAAATCCATCCTTCCCAGGACTTTGGAAGATTATCCAGTGATGAAAGTAATGGTCCTGGAACTAATAAAGTTAAACTCTTCCCAACTATCTTTGTCGCTGCTTTTTATTAATATTTATCAGTTTTCTGCATCACACAGCTGAAAGCAATACAGAAATGTCTCTACTTCTAAATCTAAATAGTTTATTTACAAAACTTTAAAATATCTCAGAACTTGCAGGATTTCAAATTACATTGTCTTTACAGGGAGCCCCAGTCTTTTCTAGAACATTACCTACGTAGAACTGAGGTGAGGAGAAATTTCTTCACCCAGAGGGTGGTGAACGTATGGAATTCACTCCCACAGAAAATAGTTGAGGCCAAAACATTATCTGATTTCAAGAAGAAATTGGATATTGTTCTTGAGCTAAAGGGATCAAAGGGAGAAAGGGGAAATCAGGATATTAAATTTGATAATTAGCCATGATCAAAATGAATGGTGGAGCAGGTTTGAAGGGCCAAATGGCCTACTCCTGCTTTTAATTTCTATGTTTCCATGTGTGTCAATACATGACTTGATATCTCCAACCATAGGCATATGCAATCAACCAAATGTACAAGGATAAGTGAACAGATCACCATCATCAAACGGAGAAGAGGCAAACCAGTAACTGGAGTAGGCAAGTGCCCAGCAATAGACTGGGATGTTAGTGCATTAGGTAGACCTGTGGCTTTCCTTGCCTGTCTGAGGGGGTGGGGGGGGGGGGGGGGGGGGGGGGGGGGGGGGGGTGGGGGGGGGGGGGAGGAGAAGGATTGTGGATACATCTAAATACCGCAATGTAGAAGCTTTTCAATTGGCTAAGAGGGCATCATCTTGTCAAAGCATCCTCCCAGTTACCTCATAGCGCAGTTGGATGCTCTTCTAAAGCTGGACCTCGGACTGATCCTCCAGCTTCGAGCAGCCACTCACCATTCTTAAACAATTGAGGTATTTTTCTCCATTTCAATTCAGGGGATACAAAAAGAACAAAGAACAATATGGCACAGGAACAGGCCCTTCGGCCCACCAGCCCGTGTCTATATGCAGTTCTTAACCCTCTGTTTGCTTCCCCTTCATGAATCTATCAAGATGCACTTTGAACATTGTTAACATGCCTGTTTCCACCACCTCGACTGGCAGCATGTTCCAGATACCCAGCATTCTCTGTGTGAAAAACTTTCCCCACACATCTCCCCAAAACTTACCCCCCTCGCCTTAAACCTGTTCTCTGGTCAGAATTCCAGTTCAGTGTGTGATTCCTCCAGGGTGGGAGTTGGTTTTGGTTTAACATTCAGATTGTGGAGTGTTTGTGTTGCTGTGTGTTGTCAGGCATTTTGAACATTCCTGAAGATGAGGGTCTCCTGGGATATTCAGGAAAGTGAGACGTTCCTTGGAATGCTCAGAAGAGTAAAGTCATGGCTTTTTTCCACGTTGCTGTGATTCTGAGAGACTGGACTATTTTTGTTTTGTTTTGAGTCATGGTCTCTTGGTGGAGAGGGGATTGGAGGGAAAGCAGCTGGGGTGGACGTGGGAAGTGTGGGTGTGGGAGGCAGTAGCTATTAGAATTGATTGTTTTTCCATGGGGATAAGATTCTTCTTTTATGATTATATAAATATAATTATAGCATCTAAAAACTCATCATTATTGTAATAATGTGTTTCTGCTTAACATTCTGACAATTGTAATTAAGATGAAGTAAACAGTGTACAGGTATTGTTATAGGACTGTACTATTCACAGGAATCCAAGCTGGAGTCTTTCATTCAGTTCCAACCTTCAGTTGATCTGTCGATTCAGATTATTTATGTAACTTTCCATTGAATAATTGAAGATTATTCATGCTTCTGCAAGTGTGTTCAGCAAAGCCAAAACACAGTGATACATGAATCACAGGATAATCTATTTGACCCACAAGTAGCCACAGTTCAAATGGCTAATTCCTTGATCAATGTACCACAAAATGGGAATTAGAGCTTTAGTGTGGTTTAAACAATGATTTTGCTTGATAGGTCACTGGACATTGTAAAAGTGATTTATTATTACAGAATAACTCCAGAGTCTTTAATGGGAGAAGAATGTCATCCAGAGATAGAAATTAAAATTAACAACAGGTACTTCTGTCGAAGCTTCAGCGGCTTTTAATATGACTTGCCAATATTCTTTAATAAGGCAAATGGTTTGTTGCCACATACCAAACACTCAGAGTCTTCATCTGCACTGCTTCCAAGAGTTTTCACGTAAAATGGAATATTCAAGAGACCAATTACGCTACACATGATGGGAATAAAATTTTTCAAGATTTGCGACAGGACATCACAAATCACTTCCTCCGCTCATTACACAGTGACATTTATGGATTCAGTATCCCCTACACAGGCAGCAACCATATCATCTCACTCTGCATTTTGTTTGAATCTTTCACAACTTTCACAGATTTTTTGCTTTCGAAATTGAAGAATCATTTGGAGCATTGGAGCGACAGTTTGGAGTTTTCAAGGTAATGGCAGAATTTGGTTAAATCCCGTTCTGCACTATTGCCAAGACTAAGCAGCAAGTCGCCTTTCGAGAGAGACCTATCACCTCAGGTAACAAGCTCGAAGGGCCAAGATCTGCTGTTCTTCCTAAATTTCTAACTTGTTGCCAATTGAGTAAAGTTCCTTTCAGTTTACAATTTTTGGGAATAAATTTTTATTTTGGAAGTCTTAATTTTTTGAAGAAATATTTTAGCTCCTCAGCCTATTAACAATAAAAACTTGCCACCTGACAGCCTTCCACGAGGCAATGATTTCTTGGTGCAAAACGTTATTACGGTGCTGGTTAATTATTCTAATTGAAACATTTCTGTTCCTAACATAAAGGGACTATTTTAAACCAAAGATTATATACTTAGCGCCCTCTTTTGGTCTTCAGCAGATACTGGGAATAAAAGACAAGAAGAGAAACATAGAAACTAGAAGCAGGAGTAGGCCAATTGGCCCTTGGAGCCTGCTCCGCCATTCATTTTGATCATTGTTGACCATCCTGATACACCCTCCCCTCCCATATCCCTTCATCCCTTTAGCCCCAAGTGTTATACCTAATTTCTTCTTGAAATCACTCAATGTTTTGGCCTCAATTTCATCCTATGGTAGTGAATTCCATACATTCACAACCCCCTGAGTGAAGAAATTTCTCCTCATCTCTGTCTAAATAGGTTTACGTCTTATTCTCAAACCAAGGCCCCTCGTTCTGAACTCCCCCGCCATCGGGAACATTCATTCTGAATCTACCCTGTCTAACCTTGTTCATATTATTCAGTAGAATGTAGAATAAACTTTAAACCATATGACCAAGTATACAGTTACATCCCAAAGTGGATGGTTTACTCAAAAACTGTAGATTGGGATTTCAATTGATGATATTTTATGAACGTTTCCCTTCTCTGCTTTTTTTTAACAAACTCTGCTGTCATTAATCTGTTTAAAGTTAAATGTATCATCATGTCCGTTAAGATGGCAAAAAAATGAATTTGCTATGAGTAGGTTGGATGTTCATATAATGAACATCTTTAGGATACACTTCTATCTTTATTCACTTGTAGGTTATTGAGAGGCAGGCGAGCCTGTGTTTTGTCCTGTGTTGCCTGAAGCAATTTGAAATGCCTTTTAAAAAAAGTAATATTTGCTGAAATATAGTAATAAAGTTTTTAATGCGTAGGAATCCTTTGGACAACCAGCGTAAGTCATTTCACATCTATTTAATGATCCATTTTAACTGATCCTAACTAATCTTCTGCTGATAAAGCACACAGTTTAATGGCATTGCCGTAACTGATTATCATTCTTTTAAAAAAGTGGTCTTTGTATTTGCATACTTGAGCTTGCAAATGCATAGTTCCCAAGGCCAGGGGTAATTTGAACATGTTTGGACTATTTGGCTGAATGCTTTGATCTTTATGAAATACTGCAGGTCTTGGAGTATTTTGTTCTCAAGTTTTATTAAATCCATAAGTCAAGTCGTATCACTGTTGTGTGTGTGATGGCTTGTTCCATGGATGATCTTTGCGAGGTGTTATTTTGCTTCTACACGTAACTAGACTGATCAGATGCACCATCTGTGTTTGGAATTGAGTGTGAGTCACAAAGCTAGTGAAGGCAAGAGAGTGTAAGAAGTTTAAACTTATTGGTCTATGTCCTCTTCTGCTGCTTAGCTGCAGGCAAATAGGGTTACATTTATTATTCAAGCCTTTACTGCAGTCAAAGCATAAAAAGCCAGTTTCTACATTGTCATTGGTTTATGTACTGGAATAACATTGTGTTTCAAGACCCTTATAATCATTTGATTACATTTACCCCATGTTATCTATTGTCAAACATCTCATCAGAAAGACAGCATAACTGACAGCAGAGCATTCCTTCAGTGATACACAAGCAACCAGGACTTTTGTTCTCTGATCTCTGGAGGGAGAATTGAAGCCACAAGTTTGTGACTCAGAAGAAAGAATTGAAGGTAAAAGTCGATCGACTGTATTTCTAATAAATTATTGATCTCAGAATGCCTGACAAACGCAAGACTACATTGACATGAATAAAAAGAGCAAACGTTGAAAAGTTACTTAGGTTACACAACTAGACAGAAAGGAAGTTAGGGTTAATGTTTCAGATCAATGATTTATTGTCAGAACTCTGTCTTTATAGAATTGTATATTTGACATGTCCAATTCCCACCAAGTAGTTTCAGTTTACAAAGAGTTTTACGAACCACATTCTCAGCAGTATTTGGGTTTGAAACTGTGCTGTGTGATTCCTCAATCAAATATGTCCAGATTAAAAGATTTATTATGTAGGAGTTAACATTTTTGATAAAATAGTGGCCAGGAGGATTTCATGTGTGTTCTTTAATGCCCACGTTCTGGATATCACGCAGTGCGATTGCAGCAGATTTGAATTCACATTCCGCTCCAGCATGTAGCCATCCTAGTGATTAATAATAATGAGCCTGGGTGCATTGATTGCATTTTGCAGTGGGAGTCTAGGAGCTGAAAGCTTCGAGAAAAGTTCATGGTCTGCTGACTCATGGCCATCTGAAAAAAAATTAAAAACATTATTGTCTCTGCAAGTTTGTTAGATTGCTGGAAGTGGGGTGGAACTGGATTGGTTCAGCCTATGACTGTACATAAATAATAGTAAGGGAAATTGACAAGGACAAGAGATTTCACAAAAAAAGGCTGGAGTCATCAGCTATCGGCGCACAAGTCAGTGTCAATGGCTTTACTGATGCAATTTACATTTCCATGATGCTGCATTTACCCTCCTAATTTTTTTTTTGTGATGTTAAGATTTATTTGTAATATGCAGGTTTGTTCCAAGATTATATTAATTTTATAATATTTGTCACAGTTTCTTCTGATTAACTTCAAAGGCAATATTGTTGTAACTGGTCACACTCCGGCTTCCCTCGTGGCACTGACTAATGTTGATACTTTCCTTAGCGTGCATGGGTCATTAACCATTTTTCTCCTGAGCAATCCATTGCTGTGGTTACTAAGCAATATTACGAAAGAACCTCACAATGAAGTTCAGCTTCTTCAGTCTCCTTGTTTTTGTGATGTTTTAAAAATGAGGTACATAAAATTATGGATTCATCTTTCCTCTCATTGTGACTTTTGTCCTGTGTTTGGATTACCCCATATCGCCGGAATACTTTCTGTATTGAATCACCAGCTCTCCACATAGTCCAGATGTAGAAGATACAGAGACCATGAATGAATCATATAGTCATAGAGGTTTACAGCATGGAAACAGGCTCTTTGGCCTAACTTGTTCATGCCACCCCTAAGCTAGTACCAATTGCCCTCATTTGGCCCATATTGTTTTATACCCATCTTACCCATGTAACTGTCTAAATGCTTTTTAAAAAGATAAAATTTTGTCTGCCTCTACTATTACCTCTGGCAGCTTGTTCCAGAACTCACCACCTCTGTGCGAAAAGTTTGCTCCTCCGCACACTTCTGTATCTCTCCCCTCTCACCTTAAACCTATGCCCTCTAGTTTTAGACTCCCCTATCTTTGGGAAAAGATATTGCCTATCTAGCTGAACTATGCCCCTCATTATTTTACAGATCTCTTTAAGTTCACCCAAAGCCTCCTTTGCTCCAGAGAATAAAATCCCAGTCTACCCAGCCTCTCCTTTTAACTCAATCCGTCAAGTCCCAGTAGCATTCTAATAAATCTTTTCTGCATACTTTCTGGTTTAATAATAACCTTTCTATAATAAGGTGTCAAGAACTGTACACAGTATTCCAAGTGTGGCCTTACCGATGTCTTGTACAATTTAAAACCATAAGACATAAGAGCAGAATTAGACCACTCGGCCCATCGAGTCTGCTCTGCCATTCTGGCTGATATTTTTCTCATCCCCATTCTCCTCTCTTTTCTCCATAAATCCTAATCCCCTTTTTTGTCAAAACCTATTTATCTCTGTCTTAAAAACACTCAATGACCTGACTTCCACAGCCTTCTGCGGCAAAGAGTTCCACAGATTCACCACTCGCTGGCTAAAGAAATTCCTCCTCATCTCTGTTTCAAAGGATTGTTCCTTTAGTCTGAGGTTGTGCCCTCTGGTTCTAGTTTTTTTCCTTCTAGTGGAAACACCTCTCCCTGTGCACTCTATCCAGGCCTCGTAGTTTTCTGTAAGTTTCAATAAGATCCCCCCTCATCCTTCTAAACTCCAACGAGTACAGACCCAGAGTCCTCAGTCATTCCTCATACGACAAACTCTTCATTCCAGGGATCATTCTTGTGAACCTCCTCTGGACCCTTTCCAAGGCCGGCATATCCTTCCTTAGATATGGGATTTAAAACTGCTCACATTATTTCAAATGGGGTCTGACCAGAGCTTTATACAGCCTCAGAAGTACATTCCTGCTCTTGTTTTCTAGTCCTCTCAACATGAACGCTAACATTGCATTTGAACATAGAACATAGAACAATACAGCACAAACAGGCCCTTTGGCCCGTGAGTTGCGTCGATCACATCTACCAATCCACAGACCTATCTATAACCCCTATCCTATTCATTTCCATATACTCATCCAGAAGTCTTTTAAAAGACCCCAGTGAGTTTGCCTCAACAACCTCCAACGGCAGCCGATTCCATTCACTCACCACCCTCTGAGTGAAAAACTTACCCCTAACATTTGCCTTCCTAACTGCCGACTGAACCTGCACATAAATCCTAAGAGAATCTCAAATAAGAACTCCCAAGTCCCTTTGTGTTTCTGATTTCCCAAGCATTTCCCCATTTAAAAAAAAGTCTATTCCTCCATTCCTCCTTCCAAAGTGCATAACCTCACACTTTTCCACATTCTATTCCATCTGTCACTCTTTGCCCACTCTCCTAACCTGTCTGAGTCCTTCTGCAGGCCCCCTGCTTCCTCGATACTACCTGTCCCTCTGCATATCTTTGTATCATCTGCAAAGTTAGCAAAAGTGCCTTCAGTTCCTTCCTCCAAAGCTTAATATATATTGTGAAAAGTTGTGGTCCCAGCGCTGATCCCTGAGTCACACCACTGGCTGCCATCCTGAAAAAGAGCCCTTTATCCCCACTCTCTGCCTTTTTGCAGTCAGCCAATCCTCTATCCATGCCAAGATCTTACCCTTAACACCATTGGCACTGAATGTATTTAACAGTCTCCTATGGGACACATTGCCAAAGGCCTTCTGGAAACCTAAATTAATCACGTCCATTGGTTCTCCTTTATCTAACTTCCTTACTACCTCTTCAAAGAACTCAAACAGATTTGTCAGACATGACTTCTCCTTGACAAAGCCGTGCTGACTCAGTTCTACTTTATCAAGCACTTCCATCTTTAATAATAGATTCTAAGATCTTGCCAATGATTGAAGTCAGGATAACCGGCCTATAATTTCCTGTCTATTGCCTCCCTCCTTCTTAAACAGCAGTGTAACATTCGCTAATTTTCAGTCCTCTGGGAAACCCCCCACCCCAGCTCCAGTGATTCCTGAAAGATAACTACCAACGTCTCCCCAATTTCCTCAGCTATCTCTTTTATAAGTATTGCCATGTCCTAAGCATGAGCACGCATAGTTTCTTCCATTGAATGTTTGGCGACTCTCATGCAGAGAGTCAGATCCAGCACTCAGTGGTTGTTCAATGTCATCTACAGTCTCCTTCCAACAGCAGGCAGTGAGTTTTGGAGTAGAGTGAGTTTTGTTGTTAGTGTGTTGTAAATCTGAATGATGAGCAAAGGAGTGTGAGGTGAATAAAATGACAGCAGGTCCTTGATGTTTATTTGTTATTATTTATTTCTTCATAAACACGATTTAGACCCAGCTGGTGAGGTCAACATTTATTGTCCATCCCCAGTTGCCCCTTGGAAAGCTGGTGCTGAATTACCTAAATGAAACTCTGCCATCCCCGTGCTGTTGGTAGTGCTGTTAGGGAATGAGTCTCAGGAATTTGACCCAGTGATAATGAAGGAACAGTGATATATTTCCCAGTCAGGATTGTGTGTGGCTTGAGGGAAACTTACAGGGTGATTCAGACATTCTAGTTAAAGAGGAGGTGTGTGAAATATTCACACAATCAATATAATGAGAGGAAGTGCTGGAGGGAATAATATCTTTGGAGATGGATAATTAACCAGGGCCAGATGGATTGTATCCCAGGCTGTTAAAGGAAGTCTTGGAGGAAATAACAAATGCTCTGAAGATATTTTCAATCTTCACCCAGATATACATGAGGTCCCAAAGGATTGGAAATTAGTGAACATTGTACCATTTTGTAAAAAGAGTGCAAGGGATAGGCCAGAAAACTATAGGCTGATAATTCTCTCTTTGATGGTGAGCAACTTATTGGAATCAATTCTGAGAGACAGGATAAACAATTAGAAAGACTTCACTAGATCAGAGACCAATCAGCATGGAGTTGTGATGGGAAAACTGTTTCTTAATAAATTCATTGAATTTTTAGAACCATAGAACACTACAGCAGAGAAACAGGCCTTTTGGCCTTTCTTGTCTGTACCGAATCATTTTTCTGCCTAGTCCCGCTGACCTACACCTGGACCATATCCCTCCATACCCCTCTCATCCATGTAACTGTCCAAGGTTTTCTTAACTGTTAAAAGTGAGCCTACATTTACCACTTTATTTGGCAGCTCATTCCACACTCCCACCACTCTCTGTGTGAAGAACCCCCCCCCAATATTCCCTTTAAACTTTTACCCCTTCACCCTTAACCCATGTCTTCTAGTTTTTTTTCTCCCCTAGCCTCAGTGGAAAAAGCCTGCTTGCATTCATTCTATCTATGCTCATCATAATTTTATACACCTCTATCAAAATTTTGAGGAAGTAACAAGGATCAATGAAGGTAATGCAGTGGATGTTGTCTACATGGATTTCAGTTTGACATTTGACAAGGTCCCACATGGCAGAATAGTCAGAAAATCAAAAGCCCGTGGGATACAGGGAAATGTGGCAAGTTGGAACCAAAATTGACTCAGCGATAGGAAACAAAGGGTGATAGTTGAGGGGTGTTTTTGAGAATGGTCAGCAGTAACCAGCGGTGTTCAACTGGATTCAGTTTTGGGACCCTTGCTCTTTGTTGGATATATTAATGATTTGGATTTGAATGTGGAGGCATAAATTGGGAAATTTGTGAATAATACAAACATTGGCCATGCAATTAATAGTGAAGAAGATGGTTCTTGTCTCCAGAATGATCTCAATGGCTTAGTTGAGTGGGCAGAGAAGTGGCAAATGGAGTTCAATCCAGACAAGTCTGAGGTGAGGGTAAATAAGCAAACACTCAATAAATGGGAAGATATTGAGAGAGATTGAGAAATTGAGAGATTTTGGAATGCATGTGTAAGGGTTCTTGATAGTCATAGGATGGGTGGAGGAGGTGGGAAAGAAGGCATGCAGAATGCTTTCCTTTATTGGATGTGGTGTTGAATATAAAAGCAGGGATGTAATCCTGGAACTGTATAAAATGCTGATTAGGCCACAGCTGGAGTTGTGTACATTTCTGGTCACCACATTAGAAGAAGGTTGTAATTACTTTGGAAAGAGCACAGGAAAGATTTCCAGGAATATTGTCAGGGTTTAAAAATTGGAATTGGTAAGAAAGGATTGGATAGGCTGAAGTTGTTTTCTACGGAGGAGGCTGAGGGGTGATTTAATTGAGGTGAACAGAAATCTGAAGGGACTAAACATGATAGACGAGAAAGACTTGTTTCCCCCGAGCTGAAGGTCAGTTACTAGGGACATAGATTTAATGTGATTGGTAAAAAGGTCAGAGGGGATATTCAGAAAGAAATAGTTTTACCCAGAGGGTGCTAGATGTCTAGAACACACTGCCTGGATTGGTGATTGAAGCAGAAACCTTTGTGGCGATTCTCCCATTCCGACCTGCTAATTTTTTGGGTCAGGAGACACACACGTGGGCCAATTTGTGGGATTCACACACGTGTTCCTGACACATGTTCATCTCCCACTACTGAAAATCTGATGTGGTTGGGACCACACGGGAAACTGGCGGGAACACCAGCTAAGTAATTGTAATCTATTTTTAATGTTATTTGAATGTTATTATCAGGCCGAGACTGAATTCTCTGAGCCCTATAGCATCTCCTACCCCACTGTACAAATTCACTCCGACAGGATTTACAGTAGCTCCCCTCTTTCAAGGGACGAGTGGAAGAGACCGCTAGAGTGAAGGGGGTGGGCAATCAGGGCCCCTCAGGGAGTTGGGGGGGGAATGGCCCGGGCATGGGCACTCTGGCATTAGCCAAAGAGAAAAGTGTCCATACCTAGGGGCACCTTGGTATCGCCCACCAGGCATCGGGCAGGTCCAAGGGGGAAGGGCCCAGGGGCATGGCCCAGGGGGTGCAGTCAGCTGGCAGCAGGGCCTAGGGGCAGGGCCAAGAGGGTGGGGCTTAGGGGCATTGCCAAGGAGACAGTGACTCAGGGGAGGGACCAACGGGGGTGAGGCCTAGGGAGTAATCAGTGGGGGTGAGGTGGAGGGTCCCACTGTCACTCTGCATCAGGATCCAGTCAGGGCTGGAGAGAGTTCAGTGATCAGGAGAGACTGGGAAGGTCTGCCTCCCATGGAGGGGGAGTCTGCCTCCTGTAGGTGGAGATGGCTGCTGTGGGCCAGCGGGAGGTGGGGGGTGGGTGCGGGGGCAGTATCTGCTGAGATACGGGAGTGGGGGAATCGTTACTGCTGGGGGCATTGGAGATCAGGGTGCTTTGGGGCTGGGAATGGACGGGGGAGGGGGTTGGGGCTGGGGGGAGGGCAGAACTGCGTGGGTCCCAGGCTGTCCAGCAAAGTGCAGGCTGACAGTTCAGGGCCACTACATGTGTATAGAGTTCTGGAACTATCCGACTCCAGAGTGAATAGGCTCTGCAACCCCCCCCCCCCACCCCCCCCCCACTCCCCACCACCTCCCCACCCCCCCCCACTCCCCACCACCTCTCCCCCCACCCCCCCCAACCCCCCACCACCTCTCCCCCCACCCCCCCCAACCCCCCACCACCTCTCCCCCCACCCCCCCCCAACCCCCCACCACCTTCCCTCCCACCCCCCACCCCCCCCCCACCTCCCCCCCACCCCCCCCAACCCCCCACCACCTCCCCCACCCCCCCCCCAACTCCCCACCACCTCCCCACCCCCCCACCCCCACCACCCTTTAACAATATTCACAATTGTGACCTCTGCATTGCACAGAATGCGGGAGATTCGAGTCTCAACTTCCACTAAAAAAAAATCATGACTTACACCAGTTTTCCCACTAATTCAGCACTTTGAATTTTATTTGGGCAAATTGCCACCCCTCCCACTTCCCCCCCCAAGCTCCTGTATCTGTGCTGGTGTAATCTGCAAAGGCTACAGATCAGATGCTGGAAGGTGAGAGTAACTAGCTGGCTTGTTCCTTTTCAGCTGGTTAAGACATAAATGGGCTAAATTACCTCTTTCTGTGCTGAACCTTCCTAAGGCTCGATGATTCTCTTTTCTGCCTCCCACCCCACAGCCTTACATTTCCCACCTCGCCCTCTCAGAGTGGGTAAAGTTCCAGCTCGTCAGAATAAAAATCCAGGCTGATGGTCCGGTGCAGTACTGAGGGAGGGCTGCACTGTCAGCGGTGCTGTCTTTTGGATGAGTTGTTACAGAAGACCCTGTCGGCCTTTAAAGTGCAAGTAAAAAGTCACACAGAACCAATTCCACGTTATCCCTGGTGCGCTGTGGTCACGAAAGGTGCTATATAAATGCACCTTTCTCTTTTTAAATAATCAGTTTTGATTATGTTACTAACTTCAATAAAGATGTCTAGCTGATTGTGTGCTGAATATAAATACTCATGTTTTCATGTGTACTTGTATCGTTTCTCTTCACCAGCAATTAATTCCACACACATTAAATGAAAAGATGAGTAACAAGGCTAACATGACCTCCTCATCATGTCCACTATGATTGCCTGTTACCCCAGGGGTTACTATCTGGAGAGTTAGAGGTGGTTCTGTCCTTGAAAGCAGTGGGATCCGATCTGAACAGTGGTGAACTGGTTTTCTGCAAAGTCTATTGATTCATTTTCACTAAATTAGATCTGAGAGTCAGAATCAACCCCAGTGCTTTTGACCCATGAGCTACTTTTGGAGGCAATCTCTTTTCTCTCTCTGTTGTTTGGTCCCACCAATAGTTTCAGTGATTTATGTAAAACCCCCTCCCATTCAGCACGTCCACCCATCGCTGTAAAGCTGTCCTTGCTAACCTGCTGGGGGTCTGTGCAGCTTCCTCTGCTATTTTCTGCTGCCTCTTAGAAAGCACTTTACTTTAATGAGTATTCAAATGAGTTTCTGTGTCATTAGCATTCACTCTGCATGTTAAAGGTGCTAATTGTAAAACTGATCTGAGTGCTCAGCTCCAAACTCCCTTCAAGCAACTTGTGCTGGCTCAATCTTTAAAAGGCAATGGCTGCAATTCTCCAGCTGTGTTCTGCAGTGTCAGGGGCCGGAGGATTGCAGGCGAGTGCTTTAACGCTTTCTGCGCCTGGCACAAAACCTCACTGGTATCTTTCCACCCAATCACCACTCCCAGCTGTAATCTGATTCCAGCCCAAAAAGAGCAGTGTATTGAAATTAACATTTAATTACACAGAGTCCGTTTGAGGCTGGGTCTTCCTGGGATTTTCCGAGCCATGGGGGCAGTAGAGCTCAGCGAGCATCACTACTGGTCTCTACAAACCGAGATAAGGCATGACGACCACACCGGGCAGGGTGGTCTCGGAGGTCATTTAATCCCTGGTGGTTGAGGGCATCATTGGGCATTGCCCATCGGGGAATGCCAGGCTGGCAGAGTCGATTTGCACGCCGGCACCAAACTGGCACCTTGGCATTGCCAGATGGACACTGCCGGGTGCCAGGGTAGTACTGAGGTGGCTGGGGTACGAGGAGGGAGTCATGGATGGTACATGAGGAGAAATCATGAGGGGCTGCATGAAAGGGCGGTGTTATAAAGCAAGTTATAAAAGGGGAACCCATGTCAAGGGCCCCAATGCCCCGATGCCGGTAATCTCTGTTAGGGATCTCTGATTGGGTAAACATCATTTTAATGAGGGGAGGAGGAGTCCTGAATGTCGGTGGGAGAAGGAAGGGGGGTCCAGAATTTCAACCTGAGCTCGAGGTGCCTGATCTCTGTGAGGTCAAGCTTGCCAATGTGGTTAGAACCCACCCCTCTCAGAACTGGCCCAAAACTCACCATTGTCTCAAAATATGGCTAAACATTTGCAAATTGCAAATCACACCAATTGTCTCACCCGAAATGATACAGGACCCAAATCACTGAGCTCTTCAGAGAGCTGCTGGCAATCCAGGTGGCGGCGACCTGTTAATTATGCAAAGCCGTGAATTTGAATGTCATTAGTGAGTTTGGTAACCAATTCACCAGCCTCTCCCCATTCACCCAGCCTGCCAGAGGGAACGGCATTGGGTGCGCTTTACATCAGCTAACCATAAATGCAGACCCCAAAGGTCCAGAGAAGCAGGACCAATCCCTCAGGAAAGAGGGGCATCTTCCCCCCACCACAGACCAGCCCCTCCCACACCACACAGGCGTGAGGGTGACCTGACCTCCTTCAACCCTCTTCCCTCTCAGACACACCCCTCTCTCAGCCTCCCTTCAGGCCACATACCTTGGTAATGTCAGCAGTGCACTGCCCACTCTGGTATCTTGACCCCCTTGCCTTGGGTCCCCAGGTGGCTCTAGCTGGTAGTTCCAGCTGCTATTTGCCTCTCTGCTCCTGTCAGACTGCAGAGGAAGAGTTCTTTAAGGATTGTTGGGTGGGTTCAGGCTGGGGCAAGGGGACGACCTCGCCATTCTTCGCTGGGATGGGGATGTTGTGGCTGCAATGCCTCTCCTAACCTTGGCAGGTCTGAAGATCACCCTGTCATGGTGATTTCAGCAGTCCTGCGATCAACAACTGCATTCCTGCTTGTCATGTATGAAAATTCTGAAGTGGACTGCCCCCACCCCTACCTCCAACTCCACATCCCTCCAGTTGCTTGCACTTGGCAGGATCTTAAATCATTGCAACACTCCAGTCTGCAGCAGAGATTTTCCTTTCTCCCTGTCAGAAGCTGCGGGTGACAGCGGATCCCTTTGAAGGCCTCTGACAGACAGGAGATGTCAATATCATTTGGGTGGAGAGGTTCCAATCTGCATAGCCGTACACTCTGAATGCACCCAGCTTTGATTTGAAGCTTCTGAGGCTTCCTATAACGTTGAGTTCTTTGAAACCCTCTCCATTCCACTGGAATCCTTTGATTTGTAAGAAATGTAACGTGAAGTGCCTTGAAAAACATTCCATTTATGCTTCCTCTTTTGCAAACCATAATCATTTTGAAGAAATCACAGGCTTAGACTCTGTCAATATTATGCTCAGGATCAATGGGTTACTTGAGATTCATTCCAGTGTGAAGGGAACTGAACATAAACACAGGTGGCTGGAGGATGATAGAAATTCATTGAGCTGTCAAGGGAATCTTGCTCCCAGTCAGATGCTGAGCTGCTGGATATAATTCTCCCAAAGGTGCTGGAGATGCAGGGGCAGAGGCAGTAATAGAAGGAAGGGGTGTCATCAACATTCTGGCAACTGCCCCCGACCCTCATTCAAACATGAGCCTGGAGGTCTGTGTGCAGTCAGAGGACTCAGAGTGAGGCAGCACCAGAGCAACGTCACAGCTCGCCTCACAGCGAGTCAACATCACCCTCTCGCCTTGACAAGTCACTCGCTGAGCCAGCCAATCCAGACCTATTATCCTAGTGTGAGGTCAATGTGCCCTTGTGGGGGTGGGGACACTATTCTGGGGGATAAGCATAAGGATTCTGGAAGGGTTGACAGGGTTCTTGCAAGTGAGTGGTGGGGTTGCAGGTTCTCCTCGGGTGGTTGGGCGGCAGGGCGGTAGGAGTGCGGGCTGGAGCTGCCAGACTGCCTCGGGTCCTCTTCTGGCTCTCCCTCCATGCCCTCCTTGTCTGCCTCCTCCCCAGAGAAATACAATAGTCCTCCTCCTCCAGAACGCCATCTTGTTGCTGTGCAAGGTTGTGAAGGGCACAGCAGGCCACTAAGTTGCAGGAGACCTTCTGGGGGCTGTACTGAGGAGGAACATCAGAGTGGTCCAGGCAGCAGAGCAGCATCTTGAGAACCCCAAAACACCACTCAATGATGGACTGGGTGGCAGTGTGGGCTCCACTGTAGAAGGTCTCTGTCATGCTGTCAGGCCTCCATCCTGGCATCATCAGCCATGACCTCAGTGGGTAGTCCTTGTCCCTCACTAGCTGTCCTGCCAGCCTAGGCTGGTCCTCCAAGACCCTGGGGATATCCTGATGACCCAGGGTGAACCTGTCATGCTATCATACTTAATGCAACTGGGCAATCAGATTTCTGGTCAGACCCCATTTGCAGTTTTGGGCCCCATATCTAAGGAAGGATGTGCTGGCCTTGGAAAGGGTCCGCAGGAGGTTCACAAGAATGATTCCTGGAATTAAGAGCTTGTCGTTTGAGGAACGGTTGAGGATTCTGGCCCTGTACTTGTTGGAGTTTAGAAGGATGAGGGGGGGAATACAAAGAACAAAGAACAAAGAACAAAACAGCACGGGAAACAGGCCCTTCAGCCCTCTGAGCCCGCACCGCTACCCCAACGTTCCCACCTCTACCCATGATCCCTGTCCATGTTTATAGATCTATGGATTAAAAACCAAATTTGAGACAATTTAGGGAGAATTTGTTTTGCCAATTATCCTAAGAGCACATCTTTGGGATGTGGGAGGAAACCGGAGCACCCGGAGAAAACCCACGCAAGCACGGAGAGAATGCGCAAACTCCCACAGGCCCAAATCCATGTATTTGCACAGCACAGCGATAGTCACTGAGCTGTCGTGTTGCCCATCAAATGGTCCAGGTCAAGCATACACTAACGACGTGAAACACTAGGATGCTCTCGAAAAATCCAAGAGCAGCCCTCTCACGACCCATCGTGTATATGCCCCTTGTTAAACAACAAGGTGGACCAAAGTGATTTTCAGGTCATCCCTGAAAGTCGGCACTCAAGTCAATAAGATTGTTAAGAAGGCATACGGAGTCTTGGCTTTTATTGGTAGAGGGATTGAATTTCAGAGCCGCAATGTCATGTTGCAACTGTACAAAACTCTAGTGCAGCCGCACTTGGAGTATTGTGTACAGTTCTGGTCACCACATTATAAGAAAGAGGTGGAGGCATTGGAGAGGGTGCAGAGGAGGTTTACCAGGATGTTGCCTGGTATGGAGGGCAGGTCTTATGAGGAAAAGGCTGAGGGATTTGAGGTTATTTCCATTAGAGAGAAGGCAGCTAAGAGGTGACCTTATTGAGGCATATAAGATGATCAGAGGATTAGACAGGGTGGACAGTGATAGCCTTTTTCCTCAGATGGAGAAGTCTAGCACGAGGGGACATAGCTTTAAATTAAGGGGTGGTAGTTATAGGACTAGGTAGTTATATCAGAGGTAGGTTCTTTACCTAGAGGGTGGTTAGGGTATGGAATGCCCTGCCTGCAGCAGTTGTAGATGCGCCAAGTTTGGGGGCGTTTAAGTGGTCAATGGATAGGTTCATGGATGAAAAGGGAATGGTTTAGGTTAGAGGGTCATTGCCTTTTTTCCATTGATCGGCGCAACATCGAGGGCTGAAAGGCCTGTACTGCGCTGTAATGTTCTATGTTCTAAAGCACCTGTAGGATAAAAACAAGTACATCAATATCATCATCTATTTACACACTTCCCAGGGACTCCCAAGGCTCATGATCCCTATTTTAAATCAGTTTTCTATACCCCTCCGTTCCCATTCTGTTCATGTGCCCATCTAAGTATTTTTTAAATAACTCCAGAGTACCTGCCTCCACCACTTTACTTGGCAGCGCATTCCATACCCCCACCACCCTCTGTGTGAAAAAACTCCCTCTAGCGTCCAAATTATACCTTACCCCCCTCACCCTAAGCCCGTGACCCCTCGTGCTATTCGAGTCCATCCTAGGAAAAAGCTTAACCCTGTTTACTCTATCTATACCCCTCATAATCTTGTACACCTCTATTAGATCTCCTCTACGTCTACGTCTTTCTAAGGAAAACAGCCCCAATTTGCCTAACCTCTCCTCGTAACTCAGACCTTCCATACCAGGCAGCATCCTGCTAAACCTCCTCTGCACTCTCTCCAGAGTCTCCACGTCCTTCCAGTAGTAAGGCGACCAGAACTGGACGCAGTATTCCAAATGAGGTCTAACCAATGTTTTATACAACCGCAACATTAAAGGCCAGCTCTTGTACTCTATACCCCTTCCTATAAAGGCTAACATACCATATGCTTTCTTCACAACCTTCTTCACCTGCTCTGCCACCTTCAGAGACTTAATCTTATTGAAGTTGGCAGGACACTGCGAGGCCTGGATAGAGTGGACATGGAGAGGATGTATCCACGAGTAGAAAAAATTTTGAACCAGAGGCCACAAGCTCAGGCTAAAGGGACGGTCCTTTAAAGCAGAGATGAGGAGGAATTTCTTCAGCCAGAGAGTGGTGAATTTGTGGAATTCTTTGCTGCAGAGAGCTATGGAGGCCGGGTCATTGAGTGTCTTTAAGACCGAGATAGATAGGTTCTTGATTAAGAAGGGGATCAGGGGCTATGAGGAAAAAGCAGGAGAATGAGGATAAGAAAAATATCAACCATGATTGAATGGTGGAGCAGACTCGATGGGCTGAGCAGCCTAATTCTACTCCTATGTCTTATGAACTTGTAGCCCAATGAGAGTCAGATGTTTGCCCTCTCCTCCACCCTCAGGGTGTCTGTTACAGCTTCTCTCTCTGGATGACATACAGCCAGCTCCTTGTGCAGGCAGGTTTCAGCTATGGGAACCGTTCTGGCCCAGATACAGACTCCTAGCCATTGGCAGCAGCATGTGATAGTTTGGGCTGAACTCTGTGGAACTTGTACAGATCCTCAATGAGGAATGTTTGCAGTATGATTTCTGTGCTTACCCACCCAGACGTCTGGTGCAAACTAGCCGCTAGGAGTGGCCTGCAGGTCAGACAAGAGAAAACCCTCCTAACTTCCATGTGATTAGACATCACGGTTCTCATTGTAGGAAGCATTTCAGAGCTTATGCAGTGTGAAGTGCTGTGTTAATACCAGACAAATACCTTTGATTGAGGCAACAGCTGGCAGATATGGTGCTTGCGACTGTTAGTGGGGCCTGGGAGGGAATGTCAGCACTAAATCACAGAGCCTTTCCGGCAAGGTAACCAGTGCAACATTAGCGGGCTTTGTAATTGGCATCATGGACAATCCTTCAAGGAAGGGGCCCTGGACAGTGAGAATACTCACCACATGATGGTGGGCCTTGACCTGCGGCCTGTAGACCTCCAGCTCTATACACCTCACACCATGGCAGCAGCTGACTGGCCGTTGAGACTAGAGCTAAGTAATAGTCACCTCTTCACTTGCCTTCACAATCCACAGTGCCTGGTCCACACTTCCAGAGACCAGTAACGATTTTCACCTACGTGACTTCCCATGAAGGGAGGGGTGGGCAGAATTCCAGAAGTTTTGCAAGCCAAATCAAATCAATCTCATGCTAACCAGCCTCTTTGTGGGTGAGATCTGCTTTGTGCCGGCGGAAAGGCACTGGGGAGATCGCAAACTATTTGGCATCAGGCGCAAACCCAATTTGGAGCCCATGTTCATTCTTCTGGGGATCGATGTGATCTGTGCCTGGCTCAACACGGCTGGAAAATCACAGTCCATCACTGACCTGATCCTCAACTCCAACTTTCCCGCCTTTTCCCCATAGCCCTCAATTTTCCTTACTGATTAAAAATCTGCCTATCTTAGCCTTGAACATAGTTAATCACCCAGTCTCTACAGTCCTCTGGCCAACTGGTTCTGTAACATAACCAATAAATAACAATGATAAAACCATAAGACCATAAGATGTAGGGGCAGAAGGTGGTCCTTTCAGCCCATCGAGTCTGCTCCACCATTCAATGAGATTATGACTGATCTGATATAGGCCGGAATTCTCCCATCCTGCCCACTATTTGAATTCTTTGAAGGTTTTGTACAGCAGCAGCAACACTTCACTGCTTTTATATTCTATCCTTTTAGCAATAAATGCCACCATTCTATTTGCCTTCCTTATTACCTGCTTTACTTGCATTGTAGTTTTCCGTGATTCATGCGCAGGATCACCCCAATCCCCCTGCACTGAAGCTCGCCGGAGTTTCCCTCCATTTAGATAATAATTTGCCCTCATATTTTTCATACTGAAATGGGTCACCTCACACTAATCCATGTTAAATTCCATCTGTCTGCCAAATTTTGCCCCATTCACTTAAGCTATCCACATCCATTTGTAAATTTCTTATTTCATTATTGCAACTTACTATCCCAACTATTTCAATGTCAACTGCAAGTTTGGCTATAGCACCTACTACCCCTGTCAATAACATAGATTGTAAACAATTGGGGCCCAATGATTGAACCCTGTTGCACTCCACTGGTTACATCTTGCCAATGCAGGGATGCAAATTAAACGCTGGCTTAGGCAGAGACACACACATACCATAATTGGATTTTAAAAATTGTAGCACATTCACTCACAGTTTGTTTATTTAGATGATGCTGCAAAGCTTATTTATTTTCTGCGTCACTGAGGGAATACCATATTGTTGAGGGGACTCCCCTGCGGAGCATTTAACCTGTTGTCCCCTCTCCTGTTCGAACAGTCCAGCCAAACATTAAAGATCGTGCTGCTCACATTACCCCAGTCACCATCCCTCTCTCAGCAAAATAGATCGATTCATTGCACAAGCACCACAATGCTGCTTTTAGTTTCTTCTTATGTTTTCAGTGACTGGAAAATTTCCCAGTGCTACAGCAGTTACTGTTTTGCAAATTGACTAATAAATGTAAAGCATTTCAAGACATTTTTGGAAAGAGTTATAGAGCAAGGTAAATGTAAACCTATATTTTTTTCACCTTTACTCCATAGTGTAATTTTTATCCCATTTCTTGTCAGGAATGTTCACAATATGGTTCAGCAAGTTATTATTCTGCCTGAAGATCCTTCAAACTCTCCATGCTACATTCTCCATGGCAGGGAAGCATGAACATATGTAAAAGAAACTAATCTAAGCCCCTAGGTTGGCATTAACAGAGAGGGGAATAGGGATTGCAACATTTCTAATAAATTAAACAACTTCCTTCCCCTTCTGCAACCTCATCACCTCCCCAACACTCCCTCTCTCCATTTGAAGGCATCCAGCATTCTCATTCCCTTCCATTTCTCCAGTGTGCCTTAATAGAAATAATGAAAAGGTACAGCTAGTTTGCTTTAATTTCTTATAAACTCAGAAAAAAATTCAAAAAAACTTAGCCTTCTACTATCTCTAGAAAATGAAAACATTTACAAAGGATCTTTCTTTCATGCTGTGTCACTGGAAATGAGACTTCCAAATAAAAGGTATTATTTCTTTCTGTAAATATTAGTTGCCTGTGAGAAACCTTGAGCTGTCTGTCAGCAAAATCCTGTGCAGTGAATTCCCTTGTGTAGTTTTCTATTCAATCCATGTTAGCTTCCAATCAGTAAGAAAGCAGGCATTTGAAAATATCTGTTGCTAATATAGTAAAGATGATTAAGATTCCTTTATATGTACAGTGGGGACAGGGTCTTCAGCTCTCAAATTCATGTAAGAAGCGGGATTTTCAGTACTCCTATGGCATGTTTCACCGCAGTAAATCTGCAAGCTTTCGACACTATGTTGTGCCTTCGTCAGGCAAATGCAGTGTTCTTGCCTGACGAAGGCACAACATAGTGTCGAAAGCTCGCGGATTTACTATCAAATAAATTGGTTGGATTTAAAATTGGTGTTGCAAAACTTTACTGAGTTTACCCCAGTCCAACGCCGGCATCTCTACATCATGTTTCACCGCAGCAGAGATGACCTGCCATTGGTCATTGGAGGGACCTTCCAGTTCCACTGCTGTCAGCGGCGTTTTCTGTTCTATGCACCTTTTGTTGCTGGGAAACCCATGGCTGGGGTTCATCGTTGGCAAGACCAGAAGATCCTGCTGGAGGGAATAGCCAAAAAATTCTGGCCCAGATCTTGGCTTATGCATGTTAGTGAGTTCCAGAGCTGTTTACAAAAAGCAGCATCATAAATTATGTGCACGTCCTGCAGATGAAAATTTAATCCCAGGCCTTGAATGTCCTTTCAGCTGAATTTAAAACATCCAATCGCACTATTTTGAAGAAACCTTATCAATATTTACCCATTAATCAATATCACAGATTACCTGGTCTTACGTTGTTGTTTATGGGAGCTTTCTATTTATTTGTTCAGGGTTATGGGTGTTGCTGGCTCAGCCAACATTTATTGGCCATCCCTATTTA
Organism: Sphyrna mokarran; assembly: GCA_024679065.1. Lineage (NCBI taxonomy): Eukaryota > Metazoa > Chordata > Chondrichthyes > Carcharhiniformes > Carcharhinidae > Sphyrna > Sphyrna mokarran. The sequence goes on from JAGIQG010000024.1 coordinate 3,876,943, forward strand.
CTCTTGAATGTTTTACTAGGCCATTTCTGGGGACATTGCTGTGGGTCTGGAGTTACATATGGCCAAACTAGCAGATTTCCTTCCCTCAAGGACATTGGTGAATTAGATGGGTTTTTCTAATGATTGACAGTGGTTTCATAGTCATCATTAGACTTTTAACTCTGGATTTTTATTGAATTCAACTTTTGCTATCAGGATTCGAGCCCTGGTTCCCAGAGCATTTCCCTGGCTCTCTGGATTACTAGTCTGATGACAGTACCACCTGATCACTACATCCCCTTGTTTGCTACGTATGAATTGGCTGAGTTGCTGTGTTTCTTATAGTGCAACAGTGATTATCTTCACAAGTGTAGAACCTGCAAGAGGATTCAATGGTCACGAAAGGCAAGTCTTTCTTACTTGTATGTGACATTTTCGTTTACAGTTTGTACATCCACTTTCCATTCTAAAGAGTATTTATTGGAGGGTTGGTTACAGCTTAAAGATTGCTAATGTACAGAACTTGTCATTTAATGACCTGGGGGTTTTGTTAATCTTAAAACTCTAGAAGATGATACCCCAAACCATTAATAATATTATAATTTTGTATGACGTGGGATGATTAATAATCCTGTTACATCATCCTCCCAAATGAACAGCTTTGCAATCTTCTCAAATATTATTGTAGCTCATTTAACCTCAATAAAGTAATAAATTTGATTATTATTTTGATTATTTTGATACTTTTATGAGCCTAATGTGTTGAATCATAGGTGTGTCAACTGATTTATTATAATTTTCTGTTAAAAATTCAAGTTAGTATGGATAAAACAGCAAAATAGAGTTGTGAGCAGTGACATTAGAGATTTTTCTTAGCCCTGTTACATATTGCTGTGTGTACATTCTGAAAACTGAAAATGATTCTAACACCCATTTCAGACAAGAGAGTTCATTAATCTAATTCTAATACTTATAGACCAAAAACATCTTCACTTGGGAGCTGCTAATGTTGCTTAATCTACAGCACAATGCTCGTTAGTACAGGGGATAAAAACTAATGGGCATGCTGTTAATAGGAATCGGCTGAAGAGAGTATTGAGTCTGTAACCAGTTTTGTTACCTGTACATTCTGCAGTATTCTCATCCAAAGAACAGCTATACAAAAGCTCTATTGTGTTTGTCACAAGGGCCCTCTCATTAAGAGTCATCTACTCTTTATGAATGTTAAACAGGCATGTGGAAAATTAATCATTTAAATTTAGGATCCAGTTTGGACTCTTAAACTGATTAGGTATAGTACATTTTTAGTACAGTATTCAACTCATTAAAGGTAGATAGGGTCCTGTGTTCCACTGAATTACTGATGTGCCTTTGTAGCTGGAGTCACAGGGATTGTACACAGTTGATCACTCAGCGGTCCATTTTGACAAAAATTTACTTGAAGATTGTTCATAAGCGCAGCAAATTTTGGGTGAAAGGAAAGCTTTCATCTTTAACAAATGCAGTTGCGACAATATTCAGACGTCTTGCTGATTTGTTTTTGTGTGATCTTTGATCAGTGTCTACTTTTGTCGGGAGTTGAATATTTGGATTATTCCGAGCATCCGAAATCTTCAATTAACTTCTAAAGATGTTCCAACCTTCAAAGATTCTGTTGTGGCACCTCATCCAACAGCCTTACCTTGCACCCCTCTCTTTCCCGACTTGTTTTGCTGCAGATCTGTAATATATTTCAGTGCAGGAGTCTGTTTAATGGTGAGTTCAGCAGAGGGAGATGAGCGGTGCAGAAATCTGGTTTGCTCTGGCTGAAAGAAAAATAGATGTTGAGGTCACCTAAGGCGACATCTGAGTGATGCAAGAGTATTGCACACAATAGGATGACTGACATATATTAGAAGAATCACTGTGCAGTGCGCTAGTCTGAGAAATGTGGGCTAGTCTGAGATAAAACCCAGGCTCCAGTCAGCTTTGCCTGCAGACGTAATGGCTGGGTTTCTGAGCTGCAGTCCAGCTCCATTCTCGTCAGTCAGTAAGTGATTGATTTGAAATGTTAAAGTCCCTCTTTTATTTCTCTGCGAGGTCAGATGTAGCTGGTGTCGTATCTGAATTCCTTTCAGACACAGTTCCGTATTTTTATTGGAATCAGTTTTCTGCTTGTGCATTAACCCCTGAGACCGGATAAAAAGGTAAGCATCGCAACAGATAGAATAACCCGGTGATTAAGTTTGACCTAAGTTCTTGTTCAAAATATAGTTATTAATATTTTCTCGAATAATGAGTACAATATCTTCATGTTATACCTTCTGCATGTTGATGATTTTTGGTGACCTCAAACAAGGCAATGGTATTAAGATATTTCTCTGCAACAAATCTTTGAAGCACATTCTGTAAGTAATCACCACCAGATTACATAGCATTTACACTTCAAAACCAGACCATTCATAGAATGATTGCAGCACAGAAGGAGGTCAATCAGATCTCAAGCCCATTCTAGCTCCCTGCAAGCAAACTCAGCTTGTTCCATATCTCCATCCTTTCCCCATAGTCTTCATCTTTTACCCCTTCAGGTGTTTATCCTGTTCTTATTCCCTGTTGAAAGTGATGATTAAATCTGTCTTCATCACCACTTACAAATTGTGCATCCTGGATTGTAACCACTCACTGCAGAACAGAGTTTTCTTCATTTCTCCCTTTGATCCGCTTTCCAATCACTTTAACCTGTCTGCTCTGGTTCCCAACCCTTCTGCCAATGGGAACTCTCTCTTCACCTACCTAGTTTGAATCTTTTATGATTTTCAACACTCTTATCAAATTTTCCCTCAACATGTTCTTGTCTTTGGAAATAATCCCAGTTTCTCCATTGCCTCGATGTAACCTTTTGGTTTGTGTTGGAGATAAACTTTTTCACATCTCACCCCCTCAGTGTTTCCTTCTATTCCTTTCTCCTTCTGGTATTTATCAGGATACCCCTTAAATGTATCAATGTTAATGCCCTCCACCATTTCCTGTGGTACAGGGAGTTCCACGTACTCACCACTCTCTGGGTAAAAGGGTTTTCCCTGAAATCCCTATTGGATTTTTTTTGTGTGACTACCTTTATTTGTTCTGTTCCCTACTTTTGCTCTCTTTCATCAGAAAAATATTTTCTCCACATCTATCCTATCAAACACTTTCAGAAATTTAGAAACCTATGTACGGTCACTACCCCTCCTCCTCTCAACTTCCAAACAATCTTGTCTCTTTCTACAGAAAAGAGCCACAGCCTGGTCAGCCTTTCCTGATGGTTATAGCTTCCCCATATCACTGTAGTAAATCTCTGTTTGCATCATCTCCAGTGCCTTTTATATCCAGTTTATAGTACAGGGATCTGAATGTATCTCAATGCTTCTATAAGACCATAAGACATTGGAACAGAATTAGGCCAATCAGCCCATTGAGTCTGTTCCACTATTCATTCATGACTAATATTTTTCTCATCCCCATTCTCCTGCCTTTTCCTCATAACTCCTGATCCCCTTATTATCTCTTAGGGTGGAATGTTCCCATTCCATCCGCCGCAGGAATCATAGTAGGCAGGAAAGAACATTTGGCAGATCTTTTAAAGGTCCATTGACTTTGGGTAGGAATTTCTGGTCTTGGGGCACACGCAGCTGGAGAATTCCACCCTAGTGTGTCCTAAGGTTCCAGCCAGGTTTAACATCACACTTTTCAATTCTATCTCTCTAGAAATGAATCCCAGTATTTTTTTTCCTTTTTTTAATGACTTTGTTAATCTATATCATTAATTTTAATGTCACTGATGGGGGTGAGATATGAAAAAGTTTATTTCCAACACAGACCAAAAGGTTATATCGAGGCAGTGGAGAAACTGGGGTTATTTCCAAAGGGAACAACATGTTGAGAGGAAATTTGATAGAAGTGTTGAAAATCATAAGAGATCCAGACTGGGTAGGTGAAGAGAGAGTTCCCATTGGCAGAAGGGTTGGGAATAGGTTAAAGTGATTGGAAAGTGGCTCAAAGGGAGAAATGAAGAAAATTCTGTTCTGCAGTGAATGGTTACAATCCCAAATGCACAATTTGAATCTGGGAGACTGTGACCACTGACAGCTGACTGTTTGGAAGAGAGAAGCAGAACCAAAAAGCTCAGCTAGACAAGAGGTCAGCAGAGAAAACAGAGACCAATAAATTGTGAACTTCCTCCACCCAATTTCCCCCCTCTGCAGCAAATAGAAATCAAGATTGTCATGCCAGTGTCGGTACCCTGAGCCACACTGGGCGATGCCTAACAGAGTTCACCATCACGTTGGTCCTGTGGAGTGGAAGGATGCCATCTGTGTGTGTAACTGTAACCCCAAAATTCTTTACTCCTATATCCCATTTAGACACTTTGGCTGAATTTTAACTTCTTGGTCTGCCAGCAGTGAAGAGCTTTGCAGTGCATGGGAACCCCAGAGGTTTCAGCAACATATCTGGCTTTCTAACGCCACCAATGCATTTGCATCTGGCCTCCGGATTAACTGGAGTGAGAGGCTGTAATGATGAACCACATCAGCCTATCCGAGGAATGTGAACAGACCTGAAGCTTGGTGGATATTGCCAGTTGCTGCAGGAACAGAGACACAGCACAGCAATGCAGAGCTGTGCTGCAGCAAAGTGTTTCTGGATCTGATGCTGTGAGCTTTAAAGGCCCACAGAGAATTTCTGTTCCCTGCGGATGGGAGGAAGAAGCCTCTCCAAAAATAAACAGTTACAGTTGGATGTGGCTGAGGAAGTCAGGGGTCACGCTTTGGAATATGGTGCGGTAAAGAATCCAATAACCTAACTAGGACAGAAAAGATCAGTGGCATGGCACGTTCAACCTCATCCTGATGTATATCTAACCATAAGCCTCCTTCACGCTGCCTTCCCAATGCTCCTGTACCTCACTCCTCAGATCAATACACTTTGTAGGTGCACCAACCCTTTCTGTCAAGCCACCCTCTGTATCCCCAGCTCACCATCCATCATCAACTGACACTCACCTTCATCCTAATGAAATGTAACACCTATCCCACACAGCGATCCTGCATCAACGCTCTCCTTCAATTCTCTCATCACATTCCATTTTTCACAGAGCTCTCTCTCTCCTTTGCAAGAAAAGAAAACACGAGACAACAGATGCCTCTGCTTCAACAACTGCAGAGGACGATGAGGTGCTGGAAATAAACTGACTTCCAGCATGTGTGGCCATTGATGAAGGAGAGATGGGGGTCTCCAAACTGCCTGTGACAGAACTAAAAATCACACAATCACATGGTATGCAACACATGCTCATAAAAATGTCAGGTAGGAAATTGATGAAGTGCACAATGGTGATTAACACCCTCTTACCCTGCTGCTTCTAATTAATGTCCTTCCTCTCCCACAGGCCTGTCAAGCATCTTTCTGGAGGGAAGCAGGAGGAGGATGCAGTTTCCTCAAAGGAGGTCACTCATCCAGAGGATGGTCAGTTACAGGACTCAGGTACACCATTCGCCAGCTCAGAAGTACAAACCCGCCAATCAGGTAGTTGAATTGTCACCTGGTCTTTCACATATCACAAGTGACCAGGAGCAGATGGTAGATACAGGGGCAGCAGTGTCGAGATGCCATCTGAGGGCACAGGAGTCTCCAAGACCTATGCATGGAACCCTGATGTTGAGCCTGAGGGAACTGTCAGCAAAGAGGACAATTCTGCAGAGATAGCAGAAAATGAGAGAGGTTCAGTCAGCATTCCCAGAGGTGCACAGAGATGGAAGGTGCACAGAGATAGAAGGAGTCCATCTCTATGTGCCATGATGTCTCAGCCTTCACAATCATGGCTACATCCACAGAATGACTGACCACCTATCATAATAGACTCGATAGCTGAACAGCCTCTTCTATGCTGTAATGCCTCTATGATCTTTGAGGGGTATCAGACATTCAGGTGATTGAGTATATGTTGGCCCTCACCAATAAACCACACATTCAGACTGTCACTTTACACCAGACTGAGGAAAGTCTCACCTTGGTCAAGATTTTGGGCTCACAAGTTTAAATCCCAACATAGCAGCCGGTGGGATTTAACTTTAATTAATAAAATCAGGAATTGAAAAGAAATCTCATTAATGATAGCCATGAAACTCAGAGATCACTGTAAAAAAATCATCTCTAATGTTCTCGTGGGAAAGAAACCTGCCATCCTTTACTGGTCTGGCCAACATGTGAGGCCAGATCCACAGCAGTAATTGACCTTTAACCACCCTCTGGTCTCACAAACCACTCAGTTAAGGGTGATTTTGGATGAATGCTAACCTTGCCAGTGATGCCCACATCACATGAAAAAGTAAAGAAAAGAATAAAACATTTGAAAGGGACTCTGTTCAAAGCATTCTCACCTCTGACCCCTTGTATTCGATTCTGATCCTTATTTGAGGGATGCAGATGGGACAGTTGTTGAGGCAGGTTGTACCTGTGAGCAGGGATCTGAACAGACTGCCCCCAGCTGTACTGAAGCTACAGGGGTAGCACCATGAAGGAGCAATTACAGAAGGAAGAGTAAGGAATTGTAGTTGCACAAGAGTGCTTAATGTAAGGTTACATTTTTTGTGTCACGTTCATGCACCGTGGAATTGATTTCACTCTTCCATCGTGCAATTATTGTCAGCTGCCTGTCAAAAGATTTTTTGTTTTGTGAAGAATGATAGGAAGAAAGTTAACATTGAGCAATGGGCGTGTGAAAGGGTTGTTGATGATGGGACTGCATTGTTTTGGGTGCTGTTTGGGAGCAGGGGTGGAGGTGGGACTATGTCTGATGGGTTGAGAATTTGTGTACCAATTGGCTTTACTACCTCAGTCTGAGTGAAATGTGCCTGAATCAGGCTGTCCCAAGCTTCCTGGGCCAGTACATGCAGACCAAACAAAACCAGAAAATTCTGGGAAATCTCAGCAGGAATGACAGCATCTGTGGAGAGAGAATAGAGTCATTGTTTCAAGACGAGATGATGCTTCTGCATGTTCATTAATGTATGGTTTTACTTTGTCTTCCTCTGTATTAACAAGACATCCTAATATAGTGCCATCCACAAATTGTGAAATTATATTTCCAAACCTATAGCACAGCAAATATTAAACATCATTGGCTTATCCACTGATCCTTATGGAATATCATCTCCCACTTTTTGCTATTTTGAGAAACTATCTTCCTTACCCTCGTCTCTCAATGTTATTCTGTGACTATCTTGCTATGCATTCTGCTACTTGTCTTGTGGTTTAGATGTCCTGACCTTACTTATGAATCCACTATGTGTTATTTTATCGCAGGCCTCATAAAAATCCAAATAAATTACACCAAATGAAAAGTTAGCCTTTCAAATAACTTTACTGCAGAAATAAAAATGAAATGACAAAAAAAACAGAAGTGTCTGTATAAATGCTGTGATGTTTATAATGTAATTTAGATCGACCTGAATCCATCCCATCTTACAGATGGGGAAAAAGGGTAGAGTTTCTCTACAGCATTTGAAGTGACTTAACAATATTTTTCCAATGAACTAACAGTGACAGAATATAGTTTAGATCCAAATATATATGGGTTTACTCCATTGGGCGGGATTTTACAACGTCACTCAAACGAGACCAGAAATTCCTGCCGAGGTTGATGGAGATTTCCGTTGTCAGACCCTTGCCCACACTGATTCCGTGGTGGACAAGGTGGTAGAATTTCGGCCATTATGTCTCAGATGTTGGAATGCAAAGAGCATCAATAAAAATACTTTGCAGTAAACAGGATATTTTGCAATCTAGAAATTTCTCCAAACATGTGCTCCTTGTTTAATAACTAAAATTTAATAACTAAAAAATTCATCTTTTAAAAGCTTCTCTGACAGCTGGCAAACCACAGCTATAAAAGTTAAGTTAGAGCAGAATGTTGCTGGCTATCTCTGTAGGCTGACTGTCTGAAACTAATTTAACCTTAAAAATCATCCCAAGATATTAAAGAGGGACATGTCTTTGAAATGAAGAATGCATTTCTCTAAAAGTACATGGACCAGAAACAAACATCGACTGACATGCAATACTTTAATTATGACATATCCGGATAAATAGTGATCAACTTATGCCATAGTTTTTCCTTTCTGATGCAAAGTGGTGGGAAATTTAGGTTTGGGGATTCCCCCATCATTATTTTAAAATATTTACTTTGTGGATCCACAGTTAAGGTGACTCTCCAGTATGGCTGCTTTGGTCACGGAATTTCGTACTTCAATCATTCAGAGCCCAAGGATGAGATTCTCCAGCCTCCCAGCTGCCTATTTCCTGGTGGTGGAAGACAGCGCTGGTGGCGGGATTCTCAGATCCCGTCACTGTCACCCTACACATTGCGAAACCCGCAGGAGGGGGTGTGCTTCTGATAGGACCAGAGAATCCCACTGTTGTGAATGACCAAAGGATGTCTACCTTTATCAGAGGGTCACAAGCCATGGTGCACCCACAGCTCATGAACTGCAGCGTTTCAAGAAGACAGCTCACCACCACCTTCTCAAGGGCAACAAGGAATGGGCAATAAATACTGACCAGTCAGTGATGTCCATGTCCCACAATTGAATAAAAAAAGGAATGCAGCTGGAATACTACATTGCAGTTTGGGGATTGAACCCGAAGAATGATATTCTAGCCTATGAAGGAACAAAGTGCAAATTCTTTAAAATAACACCAGGGTTTCGAGTTAGGAAGTCTTGTTGAAGTTTTACAAAACTTTGGTAAGGCCACAATTGGAATACTGTGTGCAATTCTTGTCACACTATTATAGAAAGGATATTATTAAACTAGAAAGAATGCAGAAAAGATTTACTAGGATGCTACTGGGATTGAGTTATAAGGAGAGACCGGGACTTTTTTCTTTGGAGTGTAGGAGGCTGAGGAGTGACCATATAGAGAACTACAAAATAATGAGGGGCATAGACAAGGTAGATAGTTAATATGTTTTCTCAAAGGTAGAGGAGTCTAAAACTAGAGGGCTTAGGTTTAAGGTGAGAGGGGAGAGATACAAAAGTGTCCAATGGGGCAATTTTTTCACACAGAGGGTGGTGAGTATCTGGAATAAGCTGCCAGAGGTAGTAGTAGAGGCAGGTACAATCTTATCTTTTAGAAAGGGTACGATGGGTAAAGAGGGATATGGGGCAAATGCGGGTAATTGGGATTACTTTAGGGGTTTTAAAAAAATGGGCAGCATGGACAAGTTGGGCCAAAGGGCCTGTTTCCATGCTGTAAACCTCTATGACTCTGTTAAATTATGAATTTTTCTGTAAAACTAAAGAGTGGCATTGATTGCTTGTGCTGATATACCACATTTGAAGCTGATTGGAGTCATACCTGGCATAAAGGAAAATGGTTGTGATGGTTACGATGGTTGTATCGATCAATCATCTCAGTCCCAGACATCTCTGCAGGAGTCTCTCAGGGTGATGTCGTAGCCAACCATCTTCAGCTGCTTCATCAATGACCTTCTCTCCATAAGAAATTAGGATATCTCTGATGATTGCACATTTATTTATTAGTGTCTCAAGCAGGTTTATATTAACACTGCAATGAAGTTACTGTGAAAACTCCCTAGTCACCACACTCCGGCACCTGTTCAGGTACACTGAGAGAAAATTTAGCATGGCTAATCTACCTGACCAATATGTCTTTGGGAGGAAAACCAGAGCACCCGGAGGAAACCCATGGGGAGAATGTGCAGACTCAACACAGACAATGACCCAAGCTGGAAATCGAACCCAGGTCTCTGGCACTGTGAGGCAACAGTGCTAACCAGTGTGCCACTATGCTGCCTCAGCACCATTTGGGAATTCTTAGATCCATGTCCAAATGCAGCAAGACTTGGCCATTATACAGGTTTGAGCTGGTAATTTCCTGTTATGTTCTATGTTATAGAAATCACAGAAACCCAACAGTACTGAAAGAGGCCATTCAGCCCATTGAGTCTGCACCAACCACAATTCCACCCTCGTATCCTTACATATTTACCCGTTAATCCCTCTAACCCTACGCAACCCTGGATACTAAGGGCAATTTTAGCATGGCCAATCAACCTAACCCACAATCTTTGGACTGCGGGAGGAAACTGGAGCACCCAGAGGAAACTCACGCAGACACGAGGAGAATATGCAAACTCCACACAGACAGTGACCCAACCCGGGAATCAAACCCTGGAGCTGTGAAGCAGCAGTGCTAACCATTGTGTTACTGTGCCTGCCCATAAATGGCAAATAACATTTGTCCCACACAAATGCCTTGCAATGACCATCTCCAAAAAGAGAAAATCTAACCATCTGCCTTTTACATTGAATGGCACTGCCCATTATCAACATCCTGGGGATTACCATTGATCAGAAACTGAACTTGACTAGCCATTTAAATACTGTGGCTACAAGAATAGGTCAGAGCAAATTCTATAGCAAGTAACTCACCTCCCAACTTCCCAAAGCTTTTCTACAGTTTAAACGCACAAGTCAGGAGTGTGATAGAATAATGTCCATTTGCCTGGATGTCTGCAACTCCAAAAGCACTGAAGAAGCTCATGTCATCCAGGACAAAGCAGCACGCTCGATTGGTACCCCATCCAGCATCTTAAATTTTCACTCCCTCTACCACTGACACACAATGGCAGCGGTATATACCACCCATAAGATACTTTTACTAAGACTCCTTCGACAGCATCTTGCAAATCCATGATCTCTATCACCAAGAAGGACAAAGGCAATAGATGCATGGTAACACTACCACCCGGAAGTTCCCCTCCAAGTCACTCACTATCCTGGCTAGGAAGCATATTACTGTCCCTTCACTGTTGAACTCCAAATCTAAAACCTCCTCTCTAACAGCACGGTGGATGTGCCTACACCTCATGGACTGCAGCCATTCAAGAAGTCAGCTGATCACCACCTTCTCAAGGGCAATTAGGGATAGGCATTAAATGTTGCCCTACTCAATACAAGCACATCTTCAGAATGAATAAGTAAAATGAAGCAATTATGCATTAACATCATTACTCAGGGCCTGCTGTGAACAAATCTTAGTGCAGCAAAGCAAAGGCAACCCAGCCAATGTTAGAAGTACCCCAGTTCATTTTCAGTGAAAATGAATACATTTTCAGTGCCACCTTCATGCCAATCATTGCAATTTAGTCCAAGTTGTTGGGTTACTTTAAAATGGACACTGCCAGGTCAGCGTGGTGTACTCTGCATATTTGTTCATTCTTCACTGGGTATGTATCATACTCCTTATTGGGGGGACCTGTCATCATCCAGAGGGTCCCCCAACACCTAAACCTAATCCTTGGACCCCTTGTCTACAAAGAAAGGAGCGAATGGCTATTTCAAGCCCCTGTCCCAAAACAGGTTTTCTCAAGTGTGAAGCAGCAAGACTACTGATCTATAAAGGAACATTCCAGGAAAGTCACTGAGGCTGCAGCCACTAGGAGCAGGAGGGATAATCTTGATGGCTTGTTGTCGTCTGCTGCTGATCCCCATTAACCCTCCTCTCCACCACCCTCCCTCCTCTGCAAAAACTGCCCCCATTCTTACTTGGATTATAATGTTCCTGTCTGCCAATCCTTATCACTTGTGTACTTGGCACATTATCCCTTGGGTTGCAACTGGCGTCTTCAGCAAAGCGGAGATGTCCTGATATTTGTAAGCACTAATTTTGTCTGGTCCTTTCACTCATCAGTTTTGGCACGGCAGCTCCCTGTTCAAGGTTATACCAAAAATCGAGCACAAGCCTATCCATGTTTCTTATGCACAGGGGAGCCAAATTAGACATTCTGTATACTTACATACAATAAATTGTCACTGGAATAAGAAAAGCTGTAGCGAAAGCGAAGCCAGTGACATGATTCTCCAAGGATTTCACTAGCCCTAACTGCAAGTTCAAACTCTCACAGCATTGCTCAATTTTACAGCAGACTTTAATGGTGTCACTAACAGTCCTGCACTGGTGGACAGTGAATTAAAAAAAAGCTAACAGCCTGGCCATAATTATTTTCATGTTGTTAGATTATGGTTTTACACAAATATATGTATTCCCGAACAAAAAGTTTACTTTAAGTGCTGGCACATCACTTTGCAACATTGCTGGATGTCATTTGTAACAACACTTCATGTTACTGCAATAATTGTGTTGTCTTTGCACCTGGAAATCTGACAGAACGCCTGTATACAATAATAGAGGTGCATGCCAAGGAGAATATCTGTGGCACTCTGACCCCAATTTATCTTGCTATACTCCAGTATGCAGTGCTTTGGAACCAGAAATAGAATTCATTAGTCATACAAAGATGTGTTGTTAAAACTAGGTGAATTTCATTAGATGTTTAGCAAGGCTTTGTGCAGGATGAATCTATTTTATCCCATTAAGTCTTTATTTCAGCAAAGCAGTCTGCTTCCAGAAAAACACTGAGTTAGACTAGTTGGCAAAGCTATTGCTTTTTTACAGTCAGCTTCTATTGATGCACAGTGAGTGAAGATGTAGATGAGGTTCTGGATTATTGCCCTAATAATTACAGAATACCGAATAACAGTTTGCGTTTTGCTATTGACATTAATATTTAAGTAGATTTAACATCACGAGTAGAAAGCTCATAATGATCCCCTAGAGACTGAAAACTTTACAAAAATATATTTGAATATCCAGGCACTGGCTGGAAGGATCACATGATAAGGTTTCAAGTTTTAAGACTTTTACTGTGTGTAAAAAAAAAACAAACAAAATTATATCTAAGCACTGGTAACACTAGGCAACGATACCTCCTCCACGATCATCCTCAACACCGATTCTCCACAAGGCTGTGTCCTCAGTCCCTTACTATACTCCTTATACACCTATGACTGTGCGGCCAAATTCCCCTCCAACTCAATTTCCAAGTTTGCCGATGACACCACCATAGTGGGTCAGATCGCAAACATTGATGAGACGGAGTACAGGAATGAGATGGAGAATCTAGTGAACTGATGCAGCAACAATAATCTCACCCTCAATGTCAACAAAACAAAGGAGATTGTCATTGACTTCAGGAAGCATAGAGGAGAACATGTTCCTGTCTATATCAATGGGGATGAAGTGGAAAAGGTCAAGAGCTTCAAGTCTTTAGGTTCCAGATCACAAACAACCGATCCTGGTTCCTACCTGCCGACATTATAGTTAAGAAAGCCCACCAACACCTTTACTTGCTCAGAAGATTAAGGAAATTTGGCATATCAGCTACAACTCTCACCAGCTTTTACAGATGCTCCACAGAAAGCATTCTTTGTTGTTGTATGACAGCTTGGTATGGTTCCTGCTCTGCCCAAGACCATAAGAAACTACAAAGGGTTTTGAATGTAGTCCAGTCCATCATGCAAACTAGACTCCGATCCATTGACTCTGTCTACACTTTCTGCTGCTTCGGAAATACAGCCAGCATGATTAAGAACCCCATACATTCCGGCCATTCTCTCTTCCATCTTCTTCCATCAGAAAAGTGATACAAAAGCCTGAGGTCACATGCCAACCGACTCAAGAACAGCTTCTTCCCTGCTGCCACCAGACTTTTGAATGGACTTATCTTGCATTAAGCTGATCTTTCTCTTAATGATAGATTAAGAGATTCTGCACTTTCTCCTTTCATTCTCCATGAACGGTATGCTTTGTATAGCATTCATGAAACAATACTTTTCACTGTATAGTAATACATGTGACAATAATAAATCAAATCAAATCAAAGTCACTGTTCTATAGGCCATTTATACTCTAAATTCCAGAAATGATCTCCCATTTAACTTTTAAAATGATTGGAAATCCTCATCCTGTTATTCTCAACTCCAGATGGATTGCTTGCTTTTTCCCTTTTCGAGCTGAATTGTTTTTAATCCCTGAATAGACAGAAGTGTCCAGAGGGGCAATTTTTTCGCACAGAGGGTGACGATTGTCCGGAACAAGTTGCCAGAGGTAGTACTAGAGGTGGGTGTAATTTTGCCTTTTAAAAAGCATTTAGACAGTTACATGGGTAAGATGAGTCTAGAGAGATATGGGCCAAATGAGGGCAATTGGGACTAGGTTAGGGGTTTAAAACAAAAAGGATGGCATGGACAAGTTAGACTGAAGGATCTGTTTCCATGCTGTAAACCTCTATGATGCTATGAATCTATGACTTCCACAATGAGAGATTCATCCTTATCACTAAAGATAGGAGAATCTTCCAGTCTTGTTAAAAGCCTCAATCACATAATTTATTCAACCTGAGCAGAAGACCCCAGCAGCATTCTGCATGATGAACAATAGAGAGTGGCTACTTCACTGTTTTCATTCTCTCTCTGTCAGACTCTTGCATACTAATTGTGTTTGTGAGGTTTCGGAATGCCTCAGGAAAGCCTAAAGCCTAATCCTACAATAGTTTCCCATAGATTATTCCCTCATAAAACTCATCATCATGGCTTGATAAATCACATAGATTTTGTATGCAGGTAGAAATGAGCTATCCTTCAAACTCCTCACCCTCACCCCCCCCATATCTATCTTGAAGTTAAATAGATGGTTTTGATAATTATTTATAATACAGTAAATTCCTAAAATATGTCTGTGATGAGTGCAGGTAGACTGTTAGTTGACAAAATGTTGTAGGCATTTCTTGATTGATCATCAGTTGGTTTAATACTTATGTGCTGGTCAACAGCTGGTATTCCAGGTGTAACATTCACTGTGTTTAGCTTGTCCAGTGTGCCATCTGGGCTATGCCTTTGCTTCAGTCCATTGATGTGAACACCTTGCATCTTCTTCTCACTAAAACAACCTGGGCCCCAATTTGGCTTTGAACAACCACGCTACCCAAGCTTGTTTCTGGGCAGAATTCAAAATACAGGTCACGTGACCCTGTCATTCCTCCATTTTACCCTGAGTTAAAGAGACAGTCCCATAACATAACAACAATATCAACCTTCTATTTGTAACAACCTCCACAGACACTAAAATTGTTTAAATGAAGATTTGGTAACTATTCTTGATTGTCCAATGCATCAGTTTCATCATCACTTTGATTGGCAGAGCTTGTGCATGATGCATTCAGTACTGAATTACAGCATTGACAATAATTTTGCCAATAATTATTGATCTTGCATGCCTGTGTAAATGTACATAATTCACAAATGAAGGATAGAAGGGACAGAAGATAAGAATCTTTACCATCAGTAATGGGCGTCTTCATTTTACCTTGCGATCATAATGTGTAAGGAAATATCATGTTATCCATGTTTGCTTTGGGTGGGTGAGCACATGAGATTTGGTAACAGCCAGATCAACAGATGACATTCGTAACACCACAGGAACATTGCTTCACTGTAGCGAGTGTAAATCTTATTTTCCAACTCATCTCAAAAACTGATGGCAGCTGCCATGAGACAAACTCCAGTAATTGCCAGTTTAGCTCAACATCAGTCCCCAACAGCACAAGTTTTTAGCTGGATTTTTGGGTGACCAGTTTACAGGAGCCACAACTCCTCCCCCTTCATTTGGAAGTTAATGATTATTTTTCCTAAAGCTTCGGTGCTTACATCTGAAGTGGTGACTTAATAACATCCATCTCAACCTTTGAACATGTTCACCTTTCCACAGTGTTAACCAGCAACTTTCTAGTGTGAGACCCATAGAAAAAGACTACTGGAGGAAAACATTTCCTGTGGTGATTGGTTCCAATCTGAACACACTTCCTGAGAAATTGACAGCAGCTGGTTCAAAATAGAACTGGATAAACATCTGAAGAGGAAAAACTACAGGGCTATGGGGAAAGGACAGAAGAGAAGGATCATCTGAATTGTTTTTGCAGAGAGCCAGCACTGACTTGATGGGCTGAATAATCTCCTTCAGTGCTATAGCCATTCTATAATACTCTGATTCTATATGGAATTTAATTTTCCAAAGAACTAATCCAGCTTGAAATCTAAGCTTACATTCTGAAGACGTGTGCAGATTCCTGCTTGCCTGTCCCTTCTACTCAGTGTAAATGTCGATATTGAGCCCACCTTTACTTGGCCAGTTAGTGCTGCAGCCTGTTGTAAGACATAGGAACAGAATCAGGCCACTCAGCCCATTGAATCTACTCCACCATTTAATCATGGCTGATATTTGTCTCAACCCCATTCTCCTGCCTTTTCCCCATAACCCCTGATCCCCTTCTTAATCAAGAATCTATCTGTCTCTGTCTTAAAGACACTCAATGACGTGGCCTCCACAGCCCCCTGCAGTGAAGAGTTCCCAGATTTACCACTCTCTGGCTGAGGAAACTCCTCCTCATCTCTGTTTTAAAAGATCATCTCTTTAGGTTTGAGGTTGTGCCCAATTTAAAGTCCATTGGGCCATCAATTGGCTTAAGGCAAGACTTACAGGCTGGTACATTCCAGAGAGGGGTGATACAACTGAGAAGTTTCAGTGGAGGAGAGTTGGCACGCAGAGTGGGTACATGGGATGGAATTCTCATTTTTCAGGCTAAATGAAGAGGCTCAACTATGCCGGTGCCTTTCCCACTGGCCTGAATGCCGGGAACCTTATTAATTATTCACTGGTGTGTTACCCTTGGAATCTCCTGGAAGACCGGCAACTGATTTGTCCATCCATCATCAGCTGATGGGTTCAAAGGTCCCAGTATTGTATTTAAATCCCTGTCCAGCACTCTCATATCACTCCCTCTAGTTCACTACAAGGATGTCAGCAACACGGAAGGAAAAGTTAGCAGTCAAGAAGGTGTCTGTTCTTTGATTCAACAACATTCCCCTGCTAAGCCCATCACCTGTGAGGCAACCACATCCCACTTGGACCTCTATCCACTATATCTGGAGATTTGTGAGTCTTCTTCCAATAAACAATGTTGTATCCCTTGGATTCCTTTATTTACAAGTTTTTCATGTCAGGATCCAGTCTCCTTCCCTCAGTTTTCCTCTGCTTCCATTGTTTGTCTTCTTCAGCCACCTATATGCTCCTCTGCCTCTGATCATCTGCCCTTGCCCTTCTCCTTCCTCATCGCACACTTCATAGAAACTTAGAAAATAAGTGCAGGAGTAGGCTCTTGCGCCTGCACCGCCATTCAATATGATCAGAGCTGATCATGTACTTTCAGTATCCCACTCCTGCTTTCTCTCCATTCTCCTTGATCCCTTTTACCACAAGGCCCATGTCCAGCTCCCTCTTGAACACATCCTTCTGTGATAGTGAATTCTACAGGTTCACAACTCTGAGTGAAGAAGTTCTGCCACATTTCAGTTCTGAATGATTTACTTCTTATTCTTAGACCGAGACCCCTAGTACTGGATTTCCCCAACATCAGGAACATTCTTGCTGCATCTAGTCTGAGCAGTCCCATCAGGATTTTGTGTGAGATTTCCTCTCATTCTTCTAAATTCCAATGTGTACAAGCCCTGTGGATCCAGCCTCTCTTCATATGTCAGTCCTACCATTCCAGAAATCAGCCTTTTCCTCATTGATTCCTTGTCTTTGTTGAAGCCTGTTGAAAGTTAATGATTACGTTGTGTATGCCACTCTTTAGCAATCTGGTTTTAGATGAATGATTTCCTGCTGATGTGACATAAGATTGGAAGTCCTGTTGGGATATTGGCAAGTAGCTTTCTTAATGAGCATTCATGAAGTGCAAATAACATTCTTGCCACTAGCCAATGAGAAGACCAACCTGTTATTAAGCTACCATTGGGAGAATTACAATGAGATTTTACACTGGCAGGTTTCCAAATTTTTGTTTCCTGTTCAATTCTCTACTCCTGCCCGCCACGAAGTCCAAGTAGGATGGGAGAATTCCGCCAAAGGGGCCGTTCTGAACTGGGATCCACCTGTGCCCTAAGGGCCAAATTCTCTATTCTCACTGGCAGTGCAGACAGGGCATGGACGGCTGGAGAACTCTGGCTGAGGTCTTTTCAATCAATTCTGTAACCAACAGTGACCGAGTTCTCTCTACATCAGGGTGTAATCTATTATAATATTCCTTGAGCTTGTAAGAATTCACTCATTGAGGGGTTCCTAACATTTATAGCAGCACTTGTTACAATCCTCACAGACACGGATAAGTTTAAAGATACATACATTTCCTAGTGATGAATACACAAAATCTCCCAACAAGATGTCATGTTTTAAAAATGTTAGTGTAACAAACAAATTAAAAATTAATACCTATTAAGAATTACATAGGAGGCAATTAACATGTTCAACTGAAAGGATACTCCCTATTAACTTCTTAACACAGCAGGAAACCCTCCAGTAAATTGCACATTACATACATTGGACCATGCCTTCAATAGAAATATAGGCTGGAATTTCCTGACCACTCCTACTGGTGGAACCTTCCGGCTTTACCAAAATCAAATAACATTTAAATGGCTTGCCACATTTATGCTTAAAGTTTCCAAGTTCCACCGCCTTTAACAAGGTCTCCTTTCCCTGTCCCACTTGGGTATATCTTCCAGTCTAAACAAAGCCCCCTTCATTCAAATATCTGAGCGTAATCAGATAGACATCCAGTAACATGGCACTCACTGGTGACTCTTTGCTTTTTAACTCTCCACAAGTTTTCATTCTTTGATCACATGATGCGTTCCATCAGCTCAGAGGTCAAACTGAGAACAGTCCCTTTCTCTGCCCTGTTATTACAGTCCCGACAATGTACCTTCTTTCTCTGAGAGTTTGAGTCTGTATGCAACATGAGTACCTGCACCCTCTTTTAGTTCCGGTCATAGACACACAGAGTCATAGAGGTTTACAGCATGGAAACAGGCCTTTTAGCCCAACTTGTCCATGCTGCCTTTTTTCTAAATCCTAAAACTAGTTTCAATTGCCCACATTTGGCCCATATTCCTCTATACCCATCTTACTCCTGTAACTATCTAAATGCTTTTTAGAAGTCAAAATTGTACCCGTTTCCACTATTACCTCTGGCAGCTTGTTCCAGACATTCATACAATCATAGAAACCTTACAGTATAGAAAAAGGCCATTTGGTCCATCGAGTCTGCACCGACTGCAATCCCACCCAGGTCCTACCCCCATTTCCCTATATATTTACCCACTAATTCCGTTAACTTACGCATCTCAGGAGACTAAGGGCAATTTTTAGCATGGCCCATCAACCTAACCTGCACATCTTAGGACTGTGGGAGGAAACCGGAACACCTGGAAAAAAACCACACAGACACAAGGAGAATGTGCAAACTCCACATAGACGTTGACCCAAACCAGAAGTCAAACCAGGTCCCTGGAGCTGTGAAGCCGCAATGCTAACCACTGTGCTATAGTGCCACCCATAGTTTCATGGTCATCAGTATATTCTTGATTTCAGATTTCACTGAATTTAAATTTCACCATCTGCCATGATCTTGCCCAAGCTTTCTGGATTACTAGTCTGGATTACTACACCACACCCTTCCCTAATACCACAACACCACATCCTCCTCTTTGTGTGAAAAAATTGCCCCTCTAGATACTTTTGATCTCTTCCCACTCATCTTAAACCTATGCTCTCTAGAACAAAGAACAAAGAACAAAGAACAAAACAGCATGGGAAACAGGCCCTTCGGCCCAACGAGCCCGCACCACCACCCCTATGTTCCCAACTCTAGCTGCGATCCCTGTCCATGTTTATAGATCTATGGATTAAAAACCAAATTTGAGACAATTTAGGGAGAATTTGTTTTGCCAATTAGCCTAAGAGCACATCTTTGGGATGTGGGAGGAAACCGGAGCACCCGGAGAAAACCCACGCAAGCACGGGGAAAATGCGCAAACTCCCACAGACACAGGCCCAAATCCATGTATCTGCACAGCACAGCGATAGTCACTGAGCTGTCGTGTTGCCCATCAAATGGTCCAGGTCAAGTGTACACTAACGACGTGAAGCACTAGGATACTCTCGAAAAAAATCCAAGAGCAGCCCTCTCACGACCCATCGCGTGTATGCCCCTCGTTAGACAACAAGGTGGACCAAAGCACCTGTAGGATAAAAACAAGTACATCAATATCATCATCTATTTACACACTTCCCAGGGACTCCCAAGGCTCATGATCCCTATTTTAAATCAGTTTTCTATACCGCTCCATTCCCATTCTGTTCATGTGCCCATCTAAGTATTTCTTAAATAACTCCAGAGTACCTGCCTCCACCACTTTACTTGGCAGCGCATTCCATACCCCCACCACCCTCTGTGTGAAAAAACTCCCTCTAGCATCCAAATTATACCTTACCCCCCTCACCCTAAGCCCGTGACCCCTCATGCCATTCGAGTCCATCCTAGGAAAGAGCTTAACCCTATTTACTCTATCTATATCCCTCATAATCTTGTACACCTCTATTAGATCTCCTTGTTTTAGACTTCCCTACCTTTGAGAAAACTTATTGACTGTCTAGCTGATCTATGCGCCTTATTATTTTATAGACCTCTATAAGATCACCCTTCAGATTTTTACACTCCAGAGAAAAAATTGTCCTAATCTATCCAGCGTCTCCTTATAACTCAAAGCACCAAGGTCCAGTAGCATCCTAGTAAATCTTTTCTGCACTCTTTCTAGCTTAATAATAACCTTTCTATAATAGGGTGACCAGAATTGTACACAGATGTTAAAATTTGCACTATATTTTTAATACATTTTGACATATGCCTCTGTTTCCATGGCAATAACATGGGCTTGTCTCTGGGCAGGTTCTGCAGGAAGTCACAAATCCTCCTCTCAATTTTACCTTGAATTAAAGTAGACCATTTAAACATAAGCATTTTATAAAATCCAATATTCCTAACACACTGTTATAGAGTTTTATTATCAGCCTAAAGCTAGGTGGGACAGAATGACCAATCAGCTGGAAAACTTTTCTTCAGTAATGTGAGTGGTCAGATATTGTTTCACTATATTCCAATTGGATATCTTTTGCGGAGTGTGATTAGGTGGAAAATAAATGGGTGCCACAGTAGCACAATGGTCAACACTGCTGTTTCAAGTATGCTACTTCAAGCATCTACAAGTATGTGAAGAGCAAGGGGATAAGATGTGAAAGAATAGGGCCCATCAAGTGTGAAGGTGGGAAAGTTTGTATGGAACCGGAATAGATAGCAGAGGTACTTAATGAATACTTTACTCCAGTATTCACTATGGAAAAGGATCTTGGTGGTTGTAGTGCAGACTTGCAGCAGACTGAAAAACTTGAGCATATAGACATTAAGAAAGAGGATGTGTTGGAGCTTTTGAAAAGCATCAAATTAGATAAATTGCCAGGACCAGATGGGATGTACCCCAGGCTACTGTAGAAGGCAAGGGAGGAGATTGCTGAGCATCTGGCAATACTCTTTGCATCATCAATAGAGATGGGAGAGGTTCTGGAGGATTGGAGGATTGCCGATGTGGTTCCTTTATTCAAGAAAGGGAGTAGAGATAGCCCTGGAAATTATAGATCAGTGAGTCTAACCTCAGTGGTTAGTAAGTTGATGGAGAAGATCCTGAGAGGCAGGATTTATGAACATTTGGAGATGTACAATATGATTAAGAATAGTCAACATGGCTTTGTCAAAGGCAGATCATGGCTTACAAGCCTGATTGAATTTTTTGAAGATGTGACTAAACACATTGATGAAGGAAGAGTAGTAGATGTAATATATATAGATTTTAGCAAGGCATTTGATAAGGTGCCCCATGCAGGGCTTATTGAAAAGGTGAGAGAATATGGGATCCAAGGGGACATTGCTTTGTGGATCCAGAACTGGCTTGCCTACACAAGGCAAAGAGTGGATATAGATGGATCATATTCTGCATGGAGGTCGGTCACCAGTGAAGTGCCCCAGGAATCTGTTCTGGGACCCTTACTCTTTGTGATTTTTATAAATGAACTGGATGAGGAAGTGGAGGGATGGGTTGGTAAGTTTGCTGATGACACAAAGGTTGGAGGTGTTGTGGATAGTGTGGAAGGATGTCAGAAGTTGCAATGAAACATTGATAGGATGCAAGACTGGGCAGAGAAGTGGCAGATGGACTTCAACCCAGGTAAGTGTGAAGTAGTTCATTTTGGCAGGTCAAATACAATGGCAGAATAAAATATTAATGGTAGGACTCTAGGTGATGTTGAAGATCAGAATGATCTTGGGTCCAAATTCATAGGGCGCTCAAAGCAGCTGCACAGGTTGGAGCTATCGTTAAAAAGGCAAATGGTGTACTGGCCTTCATCAATTAAGGAATTGAGTTTAGAAGTCGAGAGATAATGTTACAACTATAAAGGACCCTGGTCAGACTCCACTTGGAGTACTGTGCTCAGTTCTGGCCGTCCCATTACAGGAAGGATATGGAAGCCATAGAAAGGGTGCAGAGGAGATTTACAGGGGTGTTGCCTGGATTGGGGAGTATGCCCTCTGAGGATAGGTTGAGTGAGCTCGGTCTTTTCTCCTTGGAGAGACAAAGGATGAGGAGTGATAGAGGTGGATAAGATGTTGAGAGGTATTGATCAAGTGGATAGTCAAAGGCTTTTTCCCAGGGCTGAAATGGTTACCACAAGAGGACACAGGTTTATGATGTTGGGGAGTGTGTACAGAGGAGATGTCAGGGGTAAGTTTTTCACGAAGAGAGTGGTGGGTGCATGGAATGGACTGCCAGCAACAGTGGTGGAGGTGGATTCGATAGGGTTTTTAAGAGACTTTTAGATAAGTTCATGGAACTTAGCAAGATCGAGAGTTATAGGTCAGCTTAATAATCTTTAAGGTAGGGACATGTTCAGCACAACATTGTGGGCTGAAGGGCCTGTATTGTGCTGTAGTTTTTCTATGTTTTTATGTTTCACAGTGCCAGGGACCCAGGTTTGATTTTGGCTTCGGTCACTGTTTCCACATTCTCCCCATGTCTGCATGGGTTTTCTCCCATAGTCTGAAAGACGTGCTGATTAGGTGCATTGGCCATGTTAATTCTCTCTCAATGTACCTGAATAGGCACCAGAGTGTGGAGACTAGGGGATTATCACAGTAACTTCTTTGTAGTGTTAATGTAAGTATTACTTGTGACACTAATAAATAAACTTTTTAAAAAAATTTTAAAATGGAGGAGAACAATTTTTTTCAGAATACAATTGGTAAATTAAGGAAATTACAGGAAACCAATTAAAAAGCAAATAAGTTGACAGATTTGTACAAGGAAGAAAAATATAATTAAGGTTGGTCAAAATGGACACATAATAGATATTCATGAAATGGGTTACAGATAAGAATTAAATCAAAAGACCTACTACATAACATATTAATATAGCAGTAATGCTAGATAACAATAGTTTTTGCTGCTCTTTCTTCTACAGTCAGCCTCTCATTTATTTCTTGACTATTAATACCCAGGGCAGAGTTACTGAGCTATAGCCCACTTTGATCCGACATTTTTTAATCTTGTCAATTGATGGAGGCAACAGATTTTTCCATCATAAAGGGTGTCACCAACATATTTGCATTTATGCAACTTGCTAAGAATGGCAATAATGTGCAGACATTTACTGTTGATTTAAAGAGCACTGGCAAGAAGGAATTACTGAGAAGGGAGGGATCAAATGGAACTACCAAGAAGGTTGCGGGTATTCAGTAGCAGGATGACTCATTCAAATTGGTGCCATTGATTTTTGAAGATAATCTTGATGCATCCAGTGTTTATGTCCATTAGAACTGAAAAACATCATTGCTGGGGAGTTTATAAACATGACTATCGCCTGTAATCGTGTCCTGTGGGAGGGCTAGATTATAAAAAGAAATGGGGCCCGTTTGCTTTGCAAATTCACTTTCCATGGAAGTGGATCAAACACAACAGGATTGGTAGTATAGTGTGTGCTGTCTGCTGAACACACATTTCAAAATTTTGATTTTGTTTTGCAGTAAAGTGAAAAGGTTGAACAAGGTTGTCTACTAGTATTGCAGTTTGTAGGACTGCAAACTGCCCTGGGGGAAATGACCCGGTTCGAGAACCCTATGATGTGGCAGTCGTGCAATAATATTCTTACAGCACACAGTTAGGAGGCTGTCTCATTAGCTGCAGACTTACTTTTAACAAACTGCACTGAGATTGCTGAATGCTAATGATACCATTATTCTGCTAAAGCTTGGTCCATTTTATTTCTTATTGTTCCAATGAAATATTGTAATCCTTATATAGTAAGGCCTAAATCGAGCAAGTGAAAACTAACAATGATCATATTTAATACTTATTTGTTTCCTATTCCACTAAAATAACTGAAAACAGACTGTGTTCTAGACTGTGACCTTCCTAATATAGGGTATATTAGCACTTATCAAAACAAAGATGGTGGTTGCCTTTAAAAGGATTTTCTCTACCAGAGGTTTCAACCTTTTGATCTTGAATTTTTTCAAAATACAAAAACGCAAAACTATGGGACAAGATTCTCCAGGGAAAGGAGGAAGGGGGCAGTTCCAAAAATATGTTCCCTTGGGAATATTTGGAGCTTCAGGTGACAAAAGATTCAGCTCTCTGGCTTCTAAAATAATACTTTTGCATTGAGAGGTTTTGAACTGGGGAAAGAACAAAGGAAGATACATGACACAATTCCCGATAGTTAATGGAACTGCTTGTATCGGATTCTTTTCATATCAATCCTGAGGTTGATCTTTGACAGAAATGCACATTAAGCTGCTCTCCATTCTCAACTTGGTTGTGTTCTTTTGTTTTAATGGGAAATCTGTGGAGGCAGACGTATGGAGCCACTTTAAACAGGTACAAATGTGAGAAATACCCTCATTGTTTTATCTGACAGCTCTGGGTGCCACAACTAGTCAAACTACATAAAATAATAGCAGTCCAGCTTCTATTATCCAGCATGTCCTGAACTCTGAGTTCAATCACAACATCTTACATAAGAACATACAAATTAGGTGTAGGTTCCTCAACCCCTCAAGCCTGCTCCGCCAATCAATAAGATTATGGCTTTAATTTGATTTGATTTATTATTGTCACATGTATTAACATACAGCAAAAAGTATTGTTTCTTGCGCACTATATAGATAAAGCATACTGTTCACAGAGAAAGAAATGAGAGAGTGCAAAATGTAGTGTTACTGTCACAGCTAGGGTGTAGAGAAAGATTAATTTAATGTAGGGTAGCTCCTTTCAAAAGTCCAACAGCGGCAGGAAAGAAGCTGCTCTTGAGTAGGTTGGTGTGTGACCTCAGACATTTGTAACTTTTTCCTGATGGAAGAAGATGGAAAAGAGAATTCCGGGGCGTGTGGGTTCTTTAATTATACTGGTTGCTTTGCCGAGGCAGCAGGAAGTGTAGACAAAACCAATGGATGGGAGGTTGGTTTGCATGATGGATTGGGCTACATTCACAACCTTTTGTTGTTCCCTGTGGTCTTGGGCAGAGCAGGCACCATACCAAACTGTGATATAACCAGAAAGGATGCTTTTTATAGTGCAACTATAAACGTTGGTGAGAATCATAGCTGCCAAATTCCCTTAGTCTTCTGAGAAAGTAGAGGCGTTGAGTGTTGATGGGCTTTTTTAACAATAGTGTCGGAATGGGGGGACCAGGACTGGTTATCGATAACCTAAAAACACGAAGCTCTCAATCCTTTCTATTCCGTCCCCGTTGATATAGACATGGGCTGATCTGATTGTAACTTCAACTCCACATTCCTGCTGACCCCCCGTAACCTTTCACCCCCTTGCTAGTCAAAAATCTATCTAGTTCTTCCTTAAAATATTCAAGATTTCTGTTTCCTCCATCTTTTGAGGAAGAGGGTTCCAGAGAGTCACAGCCCTCTGAGAGAATATCCTCCTCATTTCTGTCTTAAATGAGTGATGCTATATTTTTAAACAGTGACTTCCTACTTCTAGAAACATCCTCTCCACATCCGTCCTATCAAGACCCTCTCAGGATCTGAAAGATTTTGATCAAGTTGCCTCTCATGCTTCTAAACTCTAGCGATACAAACTTAACTTCACCAACCTTTCCTCATAAGACAACCCACCCATTCCTGGTAATAGTCTAGTGAACTTTCTCTGAACTACTTCAAATGCATTTACATCCTTCCTTAAATAAGAACATAGAACATTACTTCACAGTACAGGCCCTTTGGCCCTCGATGTTGTGCCAACCAATGGAACCAATTTAATGATCCTCTAACCTAAACTATTCCATGCTATCCATATGCCTATCCACTGACTATTTGAACGCCCTTAAACTTGGTGAGTCAAATAAAGAGACCAATATTGTAGACAATACTTCAGATGTGGTTGCACCAATGTCCTGTACAACTGAAGCATAATCTCCCTACTTTTAGCAATCAATTCCTCTCAGAATAAACGATAACATTCCATTAGCATTCCTAATGACTTACTGTACCTGTATAATCATCTTTTTGTGATTTGTGCACTAGGACACCCAGATCCCTCTCAATCTCAAAGCTTGCAACCTCTCACCATTTAGAAAATAAGCTTTTTTATTCTTCTTGGCAAGATGGACAATATTACATTTGTCCACATTTCATTCTATTTGCCAGATTGTTGCGTACTTACTTAACCAATCTATGTGCCTTTGTAGCCTCCTGATGTCCTCTTCACCATCTTGTTTTCATCAACAAATTTAGCAACGTTATCTTCAATCCCTTCATCCAAGTCATTTATATAAATATTAAAAGTTGTTCCAGCGCTAAACTCTGTCCCACACTACTCATCACATCCTGCCAACAAGAAAAAAGACACCAACACACTGCGCTGATTTGCTGGCCATTCCCGCTGGCTGGATCTTCCAGTCCTGCAGATGGCAACCCTCTACTGCTGGCCAATGGCTGGTCACCTCCACCAATGCAATACACACTACAGGGGGATGCGGAAACCTCTTTCCTGTTAGCTAGTCTGTCTTCAACCAATTGTCTCCCTATTGTCAGTCAATTTTTATTTCTTCTCTTCTCAGCAGGAAATATTGGCGGTCAGGAGGGGGCTTTGATGGAGGTGATCATTTTAACTCACAAAATTAGATAAAAGTGAGACAAGTTAGGGGATTTAAAATGTCACAATGGGAATCCTATGTCCAATCCACCTCCAAATGCCCATTTCTGGTTTTTACAGAGGTGGGGATTGAGTGACAGACTTGATATCCTGAGGTGGACTGGTCATTAAAATTTTTTAGTAAGGCTAATTGTCTAAGTTTTTATCTTGCTTCCAGATTAAAGCTCGAAGTTTCTGAGGACTCGAGAAACGCAGCAGCTGAAAGGAGACAGGAAGTGTCAGGTAGGCACCTTTACAACATGATGGGTGGATCAAGAGGAGCAGGTATCCTTTCCCCACAAACATGCTGGTTCTCTTCTTCTGGTTCACCTTCTACTAGCAATTACGTGGAATTAGACAGAATATTTATTGCAGAAAAGGCCATTCTGCCAACTACTCCATGCCATCATTCATCCTCCTCTCAATCCTTCTCACATCTTTCCTCATCTAGGTCTTTCAGCATAAATCTGTCTTTCCTTCTCTCTCATAGGCCACCCAATCTTCTCTTCAATTTATGTATACTATTGACCTCAACCACTTCCTATGGTAGTGAGTTCCACTTTTTCAACATTCACTAGCTATAAAGTTTTTTCCTGAATTCCCTGTTTGATATCTTGGTGATTGTCTTAATTTGATGATTTCCTCTTTTACTCTTCCCCTGATGCCACAATCACTGATTTCAGATTCTCAGACACCTTATTCTCTTCAAATTAATTTGCTAAATACATTTTGTTCTTTATTTATTAAATAACAATCAACAACTCACTGGGGGAAGAGTCTCCATAGTGAGACTCCATCCTCGATGGTGGGGGAGGCCAACAAAAAAAAGGCTGAAGAATTTTCATCTCCAGCCTAAAGTGCCAAGTGGATGATCCATCTAGATCTCCACAGAACCATTGCACCATAGAATCGCAGAATCCCTACAGTGCAGAAAGAGGGCATTTGGCCCATTAAGTCTGCACTGACTCTTCAGAGCATTCCATCCTGTCCCTCCCCTCTGCACTATCTGCATAATCCCATGCATTTAGCATGGCTAATTCATCTAACCTACATATTTAGATACTGAGGGACAGTTGGAATGACCAAACCACCAAACCTGCATATCTTTGGACTGTGGGAGGAAACTGGAGCACCCGGAGAAAATCCATGCAGACACGAGAAGAATGTGCCAACTCCGTACAGTCACCTGAGGCCAGAATTGAACCTGGGTCCCTGGCACTGTGAGGCAGCAGTGCTAAACACTATGCTGTCCCCAGAATCACAGATGTCCATCTTCAGCTAACTAAATCCACTCTATGTAGTATCAAGAAGTGGCTGAAATTACTGGATACTGCAAAGTCTCTTGACCTTGACAACATTTTGGCAATAATGCTTGTGCTCCAGAACATGTTGTGCCTCTGGCCAAGCTGTTCCAATAAAGCAACAATATTGGCACTTACCTGGCAATGTGGAAAATTGCCCAGGTATCTGGTCCACAAGTAACAGGACAAATCCAATGGCCTATTACCATCCCATCAATTTACTCTCAGTAAAGTGATGGAACACTTTCAAGCAGTACCTGCTCATAATAACCTACTCACTGACACTCAGTTTGGGTTTTGCCAGGGCCACTAGCTCCTGACCTCATTACAGCCTTAGTTCAAACATAGATATGTGAGCTAAACTCCAGAGGTGAAGCAAGAAGGGCTTCCCTTGAAATCAAGGCAGCATTTAACCAAGTGTGGCATCAAGGAGCCCTAGCAAAACTGGAGTCAAATAGGAATTGGGGGGGAAATCTCTCCACTGGTTAGAGTCATATCTAGCACAAAGAAAGGTGTTTCTGATAGTTGGAGGTCAGTCATCTCAGTTCCAGAACATTGCTGCCAGAGTTTCTTTGGGTAGTATCTTAAGTCTAATCATATTTAACTGCTTCATCAATGACCTTCCTTTCACCATCAGGTCAGAAATGGGGATGTTCACTGATGATTGCACAAGATTCAGCACAATTCACATCTCCTCACATACTGAAGCAGTCCATATCTATTTGCAGCAAGACCTGGACAATATCCAGGCTTGGGCTGTCAGGTGACAAGTAACATTCATACCACTCAAGTGCCAGGCAATGACCATCTCCAACAAGAAAAGAAACTAACCATCACTTTGGACATTCAATCACATTTCCATTATCATTATCAACATCCTGAAGAAAGTGAACTGGACTAGCTATATAAATATTGTGACTACAAGATTAATTCAGAGACTGGGAAATTTGCAAAGAGTAACTCATCCTCCTGATTTCCCAAAGTCTATCCACCATCAACAAGGCACAAGTCAGGAGGGTGATGGAATACTCTCCACTTGCTTGGACGGGTGCAGCTCCAATAATACTCAAGAAACTAGGACAAAGCAGCCTGCTTGATCAATACGCCACCATAAACCTTAACTCCCTCCACCACCGATAAATAGTGGCAGCCATGTGTACTATCTACAAAAATGAGTTGCAGGATGTTAGCAAGTCTCTTTACGACAACACCTTCCAAACCCATAGCTACTGCAATTTAAAAAAAAACAACAGCAATAGACTCATGCGAACACCACAACCTGGAAGTTCCACTCTAGGTTATTCACAGGCTGACTTGAAAATATATCCTTGTTCCTTCACTATCACAGGGTCGGAATCCTGAAACTCCCATGCTAACAGCACTCTGGGTATATTTACATTGCGTAGACTGTAGCGGTTCAAGAAGGCAGCACATGACCTCCTTCTCAAGGGCAATTAGAGACGAGCAATAAATTCTGGCCTAGCCAACAACACTGACATCAAATGAATGAATAAAAAACTTGTTGAAAATATTAAAAGATCAGATTTGTAAACAGTGGAAATATAAGAGTAACGGACTTATGAACAGGAGAAGGCCATTAGGGAAGACATCGTGATCTGGTTGTGGTCTCAACTCTGATTTCTATCCCCCATATTGACTTCCTTGTCAATCAAACACCTATCTAACTCAGCCTTGAATAAATTCAATGATCCAATCTCTATTTCTTTCTGGGGAGGAAAAAAAAATTAATACCATCTTACAAGGGAGGCCTCATATTCCTACGCTATATCCCAAGGTAGTCTCTCCATAAGAGGAAATATCCTTTTACAAGTCCTCTCAAGATCTTATATGTTTCAAT
Organism: Sphyrna mokarran; assembly: GCA_024679065.1. Classification (NCBI taxonomy): domain Eukaryota; kingdom Metazoa; phylum Chordata; class Chondrichthyes; order Carcharhiniformes; family Carcharhinidae; genus Sphyrna; species Sphyrna mokarran. Next base: position 3,907,113 of record JAGIQG010000024.1, read on the forward strand.
TAGCTCATCATTCATTCTTCCAAACTCTCATGGGTATGGGCCCAACCTGTTTGGACTTGTTTAACCTTTCTTCATTGGGTAAGCCCTTCACCGCAGGAATGAGTTGAGCTGTGAGAAAACAAAGGTAGTTTTAAGGGATTTTTATTTGCATGGGTAAATATTAGAAATAAGGTACAGCTTTAAGTGAGGCCAAAACATGTGGTCTCAAGAAGAAATGAATGCTGGTGGAACACCTGTAAACTGGTGCAGAACACTGAGATATAAAGCCTCACAAATTTGATTGAATTCTTTGAGGAGGTAACTAAGTGAGTAGATGAAGGTAGAGCAGTTGATGTCATATACATGGATTTTAGTAAGGTATTGGATAAGGTTCTCCATGATAGGCTCATGAAGAAAGTAAGGAGGTGTGGGATAGAAGGAAATTTGGCTGATTGGATAGGTAACTGGCAATCTCATAGAAGACAGAGGGTGGTGGTAGATGGAAAATTTTCAGACTGGAGACCAGTTACCAGCGGGTGTGCCACAGGGATCAGTGCTGGGTCCTCTGCTATTTGTGATTTTTATCAATGACTTGCAGGAGGGGGCTGAAGGGTGGGTCAGTAAATTTGCTGATGACAGCAAGATTTGTGGAGCAGTGGATGAAGTGGAGGGCTGTTGTAGGCTGCAAAGAGACATTGACAGGATGCAGAGCTGGGCCGAAAAGTGGCAGATGGAATTTAACCTTGATAAGTGCGAGATGATTCATTTTGGTAGGACAAACTTGAATGTCGATTACAGGGTCAATGGTAGGGTTCTGGGGAATGTGGAGAAACATAGAGATCTTGGGATACATATCCACAGATCTCTGAAGGTTGCCACTCAAGTGGATAGGGCTGTGAAGAAGGTTTATAGTCTGTTAGCATTTATTAACAAGGGGTTTGAGTTTAAGAGCTGTGGGGTAATGCTGCAACTGTTCAGGACTCTGGTGAGGCCACATTTGGAATATTGTGTTCAGTTCTGGTCACCTCACTATAAAAAGGATGTGGAAGCATTGGAAAGAGTGCAGAGGAGATTTACCAGAATGCTGCCTGGTCTGGAGGGTAGGTCTTATGAGGAAAGGTTGAGGGAGCTGGGACTTTTCTCTTTAGAGTGGAGGAGGATGAGAGGTGACTTAATAGAGGTTTATAAGATGATGAGGGGGATAGATAGAGTGGACATTCAGAGACTATTTCCTCGGGTGGATGTAGCTGTTATTACGGGGCATAACTATAAGGTTCATGGTGGGAGATATAGAAGGAATGTCCAAGGTAGGTTCTTTACTCAGAGAGTGGTCGGGGTGTGGAATAGACTACCTGTTGTGATAGTGGAGTCGGGCACTTAAGGAACTTTAAGCAATTATTGGATAGGCATATGGAGAACACCAGAATGATCTTGGTTTCGGACAATGCTCAGCACAACATTGAGGGCCGAAGGGCCTGTACAGTGCTGTACTGTTCTATGTTCTATGTTCTTAAATTAGATAAAGTTCTTGGGTCTAAAGGGATCAGGGGTATTGGGAGGAAGAGGGAATAAGATATTGAATTTGATGATTAGCCATGATCACAATGAATGGCAGAGCAGGCACAAAGGACTGAATGGCCTAGTCCTGCTTCTGGTCTCTATGTTTCAGTGAGCTAAATTGAATGTTTCTGTGCCTGGAAGGGCAAAATCTATGATGAGATTCATGGTGGACAAAGCTGTTCGTATGTGTGGGGGCTGGTTTCAGTTCCCACTGTGATTCTGTTGTGCTTGGAGTGGGTTATGGTGTGAAGAGTAAATAGAAGTAAGTTGTTGCTTAGCAACACAAGGCCACTTCCCAGAGCGAAAGGCTTTCCTTTGTTCTTAGTTTCAACTGGAAGCCAGAGAGTGGGAGAGAAGACAGCTCTTACAGCACTGCTGGAAGCAGTTAGTTTTCAAACTTAAAGAGGGAACATCACTCTCAGCCTTGCTTGAAGAAAGATCATGCTTTGTGGAATGGTTAAGAAAACAAATGCCAGGAACCTAAAATCCAGCTAGTTAAGCAAACTAGAGAAATGAAGAGAAGCTTCCAAGAAATCTGGAGTTAACAGAACGGAGGAAACTGGGAACCAGAATAGATGACTATTCAGTGAAGTCACAGTGAGTGAAAAAAGCATTGGAGTGTGAAAGGCCAGAAAGTTATCTGTACTGGTGCTGAAGTTTGTGAGAAATAACTACCTTGGGAGATATTATTTGAAGTAATTGTGGAAATCGATGGCTGGACCTCAGAATTTGTGTAAAATACTTTAAGACAAAGAAATCCTAAAGAGGTAGGTATAAATCCTGGATTGGATTATCTAATAAAAGTGGAGCAGAAGCTCTATCCAAAGAGTCATTTGGAAAACGTGGACTGGATCTTGGAATGCAAATCACCAATGGAAACATTATCATAAAAACCCTGCAGTGTAGAAAGAGGCTATTTGGCCCATCAAATCTGCACCAACCACAATCCCACCCAGGCCCTACCTCCATATTCCAACACATTTATCCACTAATACCTCTAACCTACACATCTCAGGACACTGAGAGGCAATTTTAGCATGGCAAATCAACCTAATCCACATATCTTTGGACTGTGGGAGGAAACCCAGAGGAAACCCATGCAGACACGGGGAGAATGTGCATATTCCACACATTCAGTGACCCAAGCCAGGAATCAAACCCAAGTCCCCAGAGCTGTGAAGTAGCAGTGCTGACCACTGTGCTACCGTGCCGCTCCTTTATTGTGAACAAAGATTTTAATCCCGTTTTTGGGAGTCCAGTTTGAAAACTTTTACATGACAATCATACAGGTCTGGGGGATTCTGAGGAGAAATCCACAGACATTCACTTGTGTTTTAGAATGGAGAGTGTATTTGAGCACAGCCATCTTGTGTGTTTAAAGGGACGCTGTGTTACTGAGACCATTATAGTTTAAGGTATACATTGTAATCTACGTTAATCTTAAAATATATGTGTATTTTTTAAGATAAGGCAGGGAGTAAAGGCATATTGTATCATTACCTAAGTTTTTCATGTTTAATATATATTTTTCTCTTGTTGTTTGATCGAATTAGCATGCTGTGACTCTTTTCCTCCACGTTTTGTATAAAATAAGTTGCAGTCTTTTGAGCCAACTTGTTGGATTCTCTCTTCCCTTCGCTATTATGGATATCCTTTACACCCAGCCCTTGAGTGAAAATGCATTTCTATCATTATAAAACCTCTGGTAATACATTAACATTTTCTTTATTATCTTCACTAAATCCAGGTTGGACCTGGAGTAAAGAATTCTTCACAAGTTTGTTACTATTGACCTTAACAAGGCTTTGACAAATAAAAACTTTTTTTTTTGGTTTCTGCTAATGCTCATTAATCTATTTTTTTGGATTCCCCTTTGCAGTGTCCATCCAGGCTCTGACCAATTTTGTTGCAATGTTTTTTACCCCTCTCTGCCTTCTCACTGGTATTCCTCTCAGCAAGAATGCTGTCTCCAATACCATCTGCATTTTATCAATTTTCCTCAATGCAGCATTGTCTGATAGCCGGATATGTCCCCGTTTTCAAATTACTAACATTCAGTTTTCAAGCAACCTCTTTTCTAACTTTCATTTTACAAATGTCAACAACTGAAAGAAGTACTAAAGAACCACTAACGGTTTTTAGCACTTTGTGATGTGGTACGACAGGTGACAAATCGTTCAAAGAACTGGCACCTACGCTTCAAGCTGTCGGTGTGTTTTATTTAAGAGCCATACATTTTTAACTGTCACTTAAACAAATTCACTGTCATTTCGCCAATTCCGCATGTTTGTTAGACAAAACTTCTAAAGGTAAGATAGGCTGAAACAATTAATTGTCATTTTAGATCTCATGCAAGTGAACTGTATCTTAAACTCTTCGTACTTTCTAGTTTTAACTGCCAGTGAAGTTTCAGCTTTATTTTTCTGTGAGACAGATTTTGACATCCAAATATCATGCCAACTCATCAAAAATGGTGATCAACAAAGTGATATGGGTCTGATGGAATAAGGCAGTCTGCTGAGCTATTGCAATGTGCTAACACTTAATATAGCATGTTTCATGATGCGAATTAAAAACAGTTGAACCCATCATTTAAAAATAATTTACAAAGTTAGTGTAATGTGCCAAGCATCTTATTTTTATTTTAGGCTGTGGAGATTATACTTGGTTAGTTCAGATGAAAAATGAAGATGTTGATAAGATTATGAGGAATGTTTATTGAGATGAGAAGTTTTTGAACATTTGCTGAGAATTAATGTGTTGATTATGGGAGAGAATTTGTGTTCAACAAAAGTTTAATGGCACACTAGAGATTTTAAAAGGCAGGAGAAGAACTAGAAAATTAAATTGAAATAGAAACAAAGAAATATAATATTCACGATTCTAAAGCTTAGTAAAGACTGATAAAATATCAAAGACAGAAACTATATGGAAGAATGAGGAGATTTTATCATATTGCAGTAAGGGCTTTTATTGGGGAGATAAACAGTAAAAAATGGGATCTGGTGAACTGTAATAATGCCAGTTGTTGAACCTTCCAACATCATCTTATTCATGTACAAGTAGATATTTTCATATCTGTAATGATAGCTTCCTTCATCAGGGAATTTAATATATAAAATCTGCATTGATCACTGTAATAACTAAGGAAACTGACTGGAAAGGAACAATGCTTATTATAAATGATAAAGTTAAAACCACAAACCAATGGTTCAAATACATGAGTCCCACCTGGGATAATCTTTTCTGCAGACCCGTTCTGGAAGCACCCTTATCAAGGACCTGGGTAACAAGTTCCACCTGGGCAGGTAATCACCTGTTACCACAAGAACTTGTATTCCACAAGATCTACAGGGAGATCAAAGGAGGATTCCCCATGGAAATCCTGTGAGTCATCACAGTTACAGAAGTGATTAAGAGGGATCAATGAACATCCCGGATAGGCAGAAGGAAATAAAGTCACAGAAGAGTTAAGCTGTTGGTGTCAGCTTACAGAATCAACATCAACTTGTTTCTAACCAGCAGTTGAATTGCAAAATAAGATTCAAATTTCAAATACTTACTCTGTATATAGTTTTAGTAATTTATGAGGTGATTTTGTTTTGTTTAGGAGAGTTTTTAAATCAGAGCCAATACTGGCAATTATTGATATATTGCATTCTATACTATTTTGAAGACGGATACATGCTGAAGAAACAATGATTATGGTTTTCTTCATTTGTTCATGGGATGTGGGCATCATTGGCTTGGCCAGCATTTGTTACCTATTCCTAATTTCCCTTGAAAAGTTGATGATGTGTCCTTCTTGATCAGCTGGTTATTGAGAAAAACAAAAGATTCTTGTGTAGGGGGTAACATATTGCTTGGATTGAACAGGAAACAGAGAGTTGGCATAAATGGGTCTTTTTCTGTTTGGCTGAATGTGATGAGTGATTTGCCACAGGGATCAGTGCTGGAATCTCAACCTTTACCATTTCTATAAACACTTTGGAAGAAGCTGCTGAAGGTAAGGTTGCTAAATTTGCTGACAACAAGATTGGAAAGGAAGTCAGTTGTGAAGAGGATATGAGGGGGCTACAAAGGACATTGTTAGGTTAAGTGAGTGGGCAAAAAGCCTGACAAATAGAATATAATGTAGGCAAATGTGAAGTTATCCATTTTGGCAGGCAGAAAATAAAAAAAACGTATTTTCTAAATGGTGACAGATTGCAGAGCTCTGAGCTACAGAAAGATCTGAGTGTCCTAATGCATAAACCACAAATAGTAAGTAATTGGAAAAGCTAATAGAATGTTTTCATTTATTGCAAGGGGAATTTATTACAAAAGTAGGGAGATTCTGCTACAGATACGCAGGGCAGTGATGAGATTGAGCTGGATTATCTGACTTTGCCCACTACCAGGATTCTCTGGCCCTGCTACAATGAACAGAGATTTGGCTAAGCACCAAATTCTCTATTCTTGCTGGCAACAGTGACAAGGTGAATGAGACCAGGAAATCCCGGCCTATATCTGGAAAATTGTATATAGTATAGATCTCATTTACAGAAGGATGTAAATGCATTGGAAGCAGTTCCAAAGATGTGTGGGTTAAGTGGATTGGCCATGTTGTATTGTCCCTAGTGTCAGAGGGATTAGCAAGGTAGATGTTTGGGGTATGGGAATGGGCTAGGTGGGATTGTGGTCAGTACAGACTTGAGGGGTCAAATGGCCTCCTTCTGTGCTGTAGGCTTCTATGGTTCTTTACTAGACTAATACCAGGAATGAGCAAATTGCCTCATGAGGAAAGATTAGAGAAGTTAGGTTTGTATCCACTAGAGTTTAGAAGAGGAAAAGGCAATTTGATCCAAACCTTTAATATTCTGAGGAATATTAATAGGATAGATATGGAGAAGATGTTTCGTCTTGTTAAAAAATCCAGAAGTAGGATCACTGTTTAAAAAGAAGAGGAGAAACTCATTTTTCGTATTCATGCATGGGGCATGGGCATTGCTGGCTGGCCAGCATTTATTGCCCATCCTAGTTGCCCTTGCAAAGGGATGGTAAACTGCTTTCTTGAATCACTGCAGTCCACATCTGTGGGTTGACCCACAATATCGTTAGGGAGGGGATTCAGGATTTTGACCCAGCGACAACATGGGAATGGCGATAAATGTCAATATTCAAGACAGAGATGAGGAGGACATCTTTCTTGCAGAGGGTTGTGAGTCTTTGGAACCTTCTTTCTCAAAAGTAAGTGGAAGCAGAGTTTCTGAATATTGTAAAGGCAGAGCTAGATAGATTCTTGATTAACAAGGAGGTGAAAGGTTATTGGATTAGTCAGAGAGGTGAGATTGAAGTCATTTACAGATCAGCCATGTTCTCATTAATGGAGGAGCAGTCTTTTGGGTCCAGTGGCATGCTCCTGCACTTAATTTGTATGTTTGTATAGTTTGTGTGGTATACGTACATCCATAGTGCTGTTAGCAGGATTTTGACCCAACAGTAATGAAGGATTGATGATTTGGTTCCAAGTCAATGTAGTGTGTGATTTGGAGGAGAAATTGCAAGTGGTGGTATCACCATGTCCTTACTGTCTTTACCTTCTAAGTGGTAAAGGTTTTGGACATTACTGTTAAAGAATCCTTCACAAGTTGCTGCAGTGCGCCTTCTAAGTGGTACATGTTGCTGCTAACATGCGTCGGTGGTAGAGGGGGTGAATGTTCAAAACTTGGATAGGGTACATTGTCCTGGATTGTGTCGAGCTACTTGGATGTTTTTGAAGCAGCACTCATCCAGACAAGTGGAGAGTGTTTCATCACATTCCTGACTTGTGCCTTGTAAATAGTGGACAGTTTTGGAGAGCTAGGAAATGAGTTCTTGCCACAGAATTCCAAGCCTCTGACATTCTACTAGAGTCACAGTATTTATGTGTCTAGGTATGTTTTTGGTCAACGGTAATCTCTTAAATATTGATATCAGAGGATTCAGCAAGAATAATGTCATTGAATGTCAAGGAGAGGTGGTTAGATTCTTTCTTGTTGGAGTTGGTCATTGTCTGAATTGTATGTCACATATGTTGCTTGCTGCTTATCAGCCCAAGCTTAAGTGGTCTTATTGTACATTAAGGACTGTTTTAGGGAAGGCAGTGGTGAGGTGGTATTATCACTGGAATCAGAACAAAATCTGGGACTTGGGTTCAAACTCTGCCTTGACAAATGGTGAAATTTGAATTCAATAAAAATCTGAGATTAAAAGTCTAATGATGATCATGAAACCCATGTTGAGTTTTGTAAAAACTCAAGTGGTTGATTAATATCCTTTAGAGAAGGAAATCTGTCATTCTTACCTGGTCTGGCCGACAGAACCTGGTTGTCTCTCAAATGCCTTCTAAAATGGAGGGCAGCCCAGGGGTGGGCATTAAATACTGATTTAGTGACACTCATGTCCTATGAAATGAATTTTAGCAACTGTTTCATTATCTGGGGAGTCGTAAATGAAACTGATCACTGCGCATTCATCAGTAAACATCCTCGCTTCTAATCATGTGCTGGAAGGCAGGTCATTGCTGAAGTAGCTGAAGATGATTGGGTTTGTACACTGGCCTGAGGAACTCCAACAATGATGTTCAGAGACTGAGATGATTAGCTTCCAACAACCACAACAATCTTCTTTTATGCCAGGTAAGGATTTCATTACCTGGTTCCCATTGACTTCAATTTTGTCAAGGTTGTTGATGCCACATTTGATCAAATATTCCCTTGGTGTCAGATGTAATAAAGTATCAAGTGATAATCAACAGCTGAATACAGAAAATAATGTAACCAGTATGTATTACATTAGATCAAGTTGATGAACGTGATAAAAATCAGCAGAATCCTTAGAAATGTGATTTCAATGGCTTTGTCATTTCCCAGACTGACCCTATGTATTGGTGCACAAGGAAAGGCTATTCAGCATATCCACTTCATTCTATTAACCAGGTCATGTTTCAGGTCAGATATCTGACTCTCTTTCAGTCTTTGCTCCCTTAAACCTTCTGTGCCTTGATGATTCAAGCATTGATTTAATCCATTTTTAAACACTTAGTCCAAGCCAATTATTTACTGCACTAGATGGCAGTCTATTCATTCATTATTTCTCGAGCTAATTTTAGCTTGTGGCTAGTGTCGCTGATAATTTCACTTCTAATCAAGTATAACTGTTTGTATTTATACAATGACTCTCACACAGAGTAACTATTTCCACAGCAACAAAACGATCTTAACTTTAACATTTTTAGATAAATGTTAAGCATGGTTGCTTATCTCAGCAGACCACATTCAGAAATTGTTGCTTTTGTGAAATAACAACATCCGAAACTATGAGATTTGGTGCGTTCGGAATTCTAATGTTATATGAAGTAGGAGAAATGTTCAGATGCAGAATCTTGCTCTGGGAAGAGGAGAAGGCAGCTGCTTCAAAATCAAAAGGAGCAAGTTTTGCTCTCTGCCTTCCAGCAATGTAGCACCCCTGTAACAGCAATAATCAATCCTTTAAAGATCGACAGCCATCTATCTGTTCAACTTAAGGTGAATCACATAAGACTCTCCATCTGCTCTTGCCAGATGTGTTGCATTGGATCTATAAGCTGCTTCTGACCCACACACTATTGTAGCTTGGGAAGGTTCAAATATACTGTGCCAAAGAAACAGGAAATGAAAGCAAGAGCAAGCCATTGAGCCTATCGATCCTGCTCTGCCATTCAATAGGATCATGGCTGATCCTAAGTGCCAAGTTCCCATGCTTTTCCCATTCCCCTTGATGCCTTTCAAGTCTAGAAATCTAAATATTTCCTACTTAAATATATTCAGTGATTTGGTCTCCACAGCTTTCTGCAATAGGGAATTCCACAGGTTCGCCACCCTCTGAATAAAGATGTTTCTCCTCATCTCAGTCCTAAAAGGTCTACTCCATATACTGAGATTGTGACCTCTTGTTCAAGATTCCCCCAGCCAGAGGAACTATCAGCTTTGCATCTAGTCTGTCCAGCCCTGTCGCAATGTTTCAATTAGATCCCCTCTCATTCTTCTAAATTCCAATGAATACCAGTCGACCCAATCCCTTCTCATACAACAATCCTGCCAACCCTGGAATTAATCTAGTGAACTTGCATGGCACTCTCTATATGGCAAATATATCCTTTCTTGGATAAGGAGAATTACATATCACTTCAGATGTAGTATCACCAAGGCTCTGTGAATCTGCAGCAAGATATCCTTGCTCCTGTATTCAAGATTGCTTGCAATGAAAGCCAACATATCATCAGTTTTCCTAACCACTTGCTCTCTTTCAGTGACTGGTGTATTAGAACACTAAGGTTCCTTTGCACATCAATATGTCCCAATTTATCGCCATTTATATAATAAATCAAAATACTGTGGATGCTGGAATCTGAAACAAAAACAAAAAATGTCGGAAAATCTCACGTTTGACAGCATCTGTGGAGAAAGAATTGAGCCAACATTTTGAGTTTGAGTGATTCTTCTGACAAAGGGTCATCTAGACTCGAAACATTGGCTGTATTCTCTCTCCACCATTTGAATAATACTCTGCCATTCAACATCATATTTATCGATATTATCTTGCATCTGCCATGTGTTTGCCACTCACAACTTATCTAAATCACCTTGAAGCCTCTTAACACCCTTTTTACCACTCACATTCCCAAGTTTTGTGTAATCAGCAAACTTGGAAATATTCCTTGCAAGTTTACTCATATTCTATTTTTCTTCTCTCAATCAATCTCTTGGTTATCATTTGCTGTGTTCCAAACTGCTCCCAGTCCTAACCTTCTTACTTTTTTGAGCAACTCTTACTTTTCTTTGGGACTAATACCGTCCTTAACTTATTTTGTTAGCCATGGTTAAATCTCTTTTCTTGTGTTTTAGTATAAGTAAGGAACATATAACTGTTGCAATGCATACATTTGTTCCTTAAACATTAATCTTTACTATCCACCATCAAACCTTTTAATGAAGTTCCCCAACCTGTATGAACCTACTCCTGGCTCATATCTTTGTAACTTCCTTTGTATAGATTTTGAACCCAAGTTTCAGATTGGACTTCTTCACTTTCCATCCTAATGAAAGATTCTATCATGCTGTGGTCAGTGTTCCCTGTAGGACCCTGCACAACAAGATTTTTATTAATTATTAATAAACTTGTTCTTATTGCATCATATCAAATCTAGGGCAGCATGTTCCCTCATTGGTGCCACAACATACTTGTCTAAAAGAACCATCTTGTGCACAATCCAGGAATTCATCAACCATGCTATTATTGCTAATTCGGTTTGCCTAGCCTACATTAAAGGGCAGCTAGATAAAAGTCGCCCATGATTTCTGTGCACCCTTGTTACATACATCTCTAACTTCTTGTTGAATGCCTTTCCCTGCCTTACCACTACTGTTTGGAGACCTAGATATAATTCCCACTAATGTTTTCTGCCCGCTGCGGCTTCTTAGCTCCACCCAGGCTGAGTCCACATCTAGATTTTCTGAGCCAATATCCTCCCTCACTATCGCACTGATATTATCCATTAATAACAATGCTATTCTTCCCCACCCATTTTTTTGTCTGTCATTCCTAAATATCGAGTATCCTTGGATATTCAGTTTCTACCCTTGGTCACCTTGCAGCCATGTGTCCATAATCACAATCATATTGCAGTATTTATACCAATTTGCACTGTTCATTCATCTAATTTATTGAGAATGTATTCAGAGACAGTGCTTTTAGATTTGTCTTTTTAACATTTGTTAGCTTTTGCTACTAAAGCCCTATTGTTGCCAGCCCTTGTTTCCTCTTCCTTTTCTGACTTCCTTGACGCTTCCACCTCCACTCACATCTTCCCCACCCACAATCCAATCGAAATTCCTCTCTGGTGCTATTCCTATCGGGCAATTCTTAGTCTAGGGTTATTATTGAAGGCTCTTGCCTGTTTTCTTAAGTAGGGATATCACTAGTCCTGTTAAAAGGATTGGAAACTTATTTTCACCCAGGTTAAACTGAACACTTTGATGCATTATTGCAGTGAACCAGACAGTAACATTGAACAATATGAAGAAATTTGAGTAGGCTGCACAAGGTGAAATTGTGGTTTCAAGAATTGAAGACTAATGTCAAGCTGTGAAAACCTAACCCATATGCCTTATAAGACTGCGTACATTCTTAGCTGCACATTTTTGCTGTAGAGTTTGTAGCTTTGATTCCATATTTTCTCTTCCATAATTAAAATAAAACTAACTGAAGATTTTATGGCGGTACTTTTTCTTGTTCCCAAAGGTTTAAGTTAAAAATCAAAACAGTAGTATCCTGATGATGTTGCTGCTTTCTCTGCATCTCATCTCATTGTTGTTCATCTCAGCCTATGTTGTACTTGCTGAAAGTGCCTGGAATTGCTGTTGTTTTGTTTGGCATTTTTGAGAATTATGTACTTGGGAGTTAATGATTGTAGAGTCTGTTTTTCATAAACCATCCACCATCTTGCTCGGTGAATGAAGTTTCTTTTTTACAGCCACATCTGAGTTTCTATTACGATTTCCTTCAAAACCCTACTTTCTGGAACTTCTATCTTAGGACAATGGCAGGTTATCTCACCATGATTCATAGAAGTCAATGTTTGATTTATAAGCAATGTCAGAACATAGTTATTGATATAAACCATTTATGTCTTGATGGATCCTTTCAAACCTGTTTCTTGTTCAATACCATTAACTTTTCTGAGCTTCTGCCACTTCTTATTGTGATAACCATTTACTCTACTTTTAATGTGTGATAAACTCTGCAAATCTCCGTCCTTGTTCTCCAGTGCCGCTGAAAGTGAATGGAGTTTTGGCTGGAATGCCAACTTCTCCATTCCCATTTGGTACTTTTCATAACTCAGGACATCCCGAAGCACTTTACAACAAATGAAGTGTTCTTGGAGTATAGTCATTGTTATACTGGAGGAAACTTGGCAGCCAAACTAAGCATAGCAAGATCCCAAAAACAGCAATGCCCTTTAGAGAAGGAAATCTGCCATCCTTACCTGGTCTGGCCCAATGTGAGTCCAGACCCACAACAATGTGGTTGATTCTTAATTGACTCAGGGATGGACAATAAATGTTGGCCCAGCCAGTGACACCTACAATACACGAACAATTTTTTTAAAATGTGATAATGGCCAGACAGTTGGTCTGTTTTAGTGATGCTGATTAATACATAAATACTGCCCAGGACACCAGGGATAACATCCCCCACCCCACCGTGACCACCTGACTCCTGGCACTTCTCCCAGTGCCAAAGAGAGTGAGAGTTATTTGTTCAATGCTTCATCCATAGTTGTCACAGTAACTCTCCTATTACTGTAGTATCAGTCTAGACTGCTGTACTTAAATCTCTTGAGTGGAGACCTGAACCCATAACATTCTGGCTAAGACGTAAAACTGTCACAAATTGAGTTACAGATTTTTATTTCTTTTGAGATGGGCATCGCTGACAAGGCCAGCATTTGTTGCCAATCCTTAATTCCCCTTGAACTGTGGTTTGCCATAACATTTCAGAGGACATTTGTCAACTGCTGTGGTCACATATAGGCCAGACCTGGAAAGACAGCAGATTTCTTTCCCTAGATGGATCATTAAAACAATCGATGATAGGTTTGTGGCCCGCATTTTTGTTGTCTAGTTTTCAGTTCGACATGTGATCATCTGTATTTAAATTACACCAGCTGCCATTGTGGAATTTGATTCCATGTCCCAGATCATTAGCCTGGGCCTCTCCATTACTCGCCCACATTACAGCTATACCACTAACTCCTCTAACACCTGCTGCAGCACATTATTTAGTTTTGATCTTAACTCCCAAATATATCACAGATCTTGGAACAGGAGTATGCTGTTCATTCCTTTGAACCTGCTCTGCCTGGGTCCTGGCTGATTTGTATTTTAATACCAGCTACCTGCTTTGTTCCATAGCCCTTGATACCTTAATTTGAAATTTATCATATTTTGTCTTGAAAATGCCAATGTCCCAGCATCTAAAGCCTTTTGGAGCAGAGAATTTCAGAATCCCAGTGCATTTTCTGCTCCCTAAATTGCTCACTCAATAACCAATTCTTATTTTAAGGATTATGTTCCCTTGTTCATGATTTACAATCAACAATGAACAAAGAACAGTACAGCACAGGATTAGGCTTTTCAGCCGAACAAGGGTGCACTGATCATATTGTCCTACTTAGGCCAATATACCCCCTACCCCTCTATTTCCTATCTGTTCATGTGCCTATCCAGATAAGTCTTAAATGTCGTTAATGTAATTGCCTCAACCACCTCACTTGGCAGTGCATTTCAGGCCCCCATCACCCTTTGCAAAAAAACTTCCCCCCCACATCTCCACTGAACCTTTCCCCCTTTATCTTGAACTTGTGCCCCCTTGTGATTACCATATTTGCCCTGGGAAAAAGCTTCTGATTGTTCAATGCCCCTCATAATTTTATAAACTTCTATTAGGTTACCCCTCAGCCTCCATCTATCCAGGGAGAACAATCCCAGTTTATTCAATCTCTCCTCATGGCTAATACCCTCCATGTCAGACAATATCCTGGTGAACCTTTTCTGTATTCTCCACAAAGCCACCACATCCTTTTGGTAGTGTGGTGACCAGAACTGGCCACAGTATTCCAAATATAGCCTAACAAAATTTTACATAACTGTAACATAATTGGCCAACTTTTATACTTGATGTCCCAGCTGATGAAGGCAAGCATGCCATACTGTGTTCCTCACCAGTTTTTCCACCTCTGCTCAACTTCTAAGAATCTGTACTCCCAGATCTCTGTGTGTCTGTGCTCCTGATAGTTCTGCCATTTATTTTATATCTTCCACCTGAATTGGATTTACCAAAATGCATCACCTTGCATTTGTCTGGATTAAATTCCATCTGCCATTTCTCTGTCCAATTTTCCAGCCTACTAATATCCTGATGTATTTTCTGACAATCTTCATCACTATCTGCAACTCCAGAAATCTTAGTGTCATCCACAAACTGGCTAATCTGACCAGTTATGTTTTCTTCCAAGTCATTTAAATATATTACAAATAACAAAGATCAAAGAAAATAATTTATCTGTATTTACTCTATTTAGTCTTGCTAACATTTTGGGCTGGGTTTTTATGGAGGAGGGAAAGACAGGCCCTTCACTGGACCGAAGGGCCTGTTTCTCATGCTGTTTTGTCCTTGACACTGTGAAGGGCTGAAAATTATGGTTAGGGCCTGATCCTGGGATTCCTTATCCCATTTCCAGGCTTCCTGATTTTCAGTAATGTTGTTTAAGGATTTGGGCTAGTTCTACATTCTACACTTATGATCTTGCTCTACTGAGGGGTTGGGCCTGTGCTAGTCCACTGTAATTTTCATGCAGTTGAACCAATTTTTAAAAGTGTCTTTACAGTACCGGGTGAGGAAACCTTGTGAAAAGTAAGCTCAAAATGGCTTACCCATACCTTCAGTGCCAAACTTTGCCTTGTCATCCACCTCCCCCCATTACTCCCCAAACTCTCTATAGCACTTATTGCACTTCCATGTTCATTCACTGACGACACACTCTATTTATTGAACCAACCAGTCTAGAGTGACAATAGGATTTGTTAAAACAGCTTTGTAAAAAAAACAGCCATTTTAATACAGGCCAAAAGAAATGTCAATCATCTAGACATTCTAAATTATCAATAACAGAAACTGCAAGCACTTGCAACCCTAAACCTTGTGTAAACAAAAATTGTAGAATATGTGGAATAGATCAGAGATCCAGAGCTGACAATCAAGCCATGTTTTCCCTGAGGTACAGTTGGTTTAACATTCCAATGGATCTCTGGTATCTCAGTCAAGCCTTTTGTTGCAGAGAGGTGGGTGAAGGGGTGTGAGGGTGCATGGAAATAGGTAGAAAGCATGAAATAACATGGAAAGGGCATGGGTTATATATATATGTGGGGACTGAGATGATGTGAGGAGTGAGATTCTTTCTGATTTTATTATTATGGGGATGATGTTCCAAAGTGCTGAGGTGAGCCTTTCGCAATCAGACCTTTCTGCATCCATCAGCCCCTATGGCCATCTCCAAACTCTTTCTAAGGTGATGGGCCTAATTTTGACATGCATCCAACTCTCAAATAAAAAGTCCTGCCTTTGTCAATACTTTCCTGACTCCTGCTACTTACCTTGAAGATGGAAATCCAGCCCTTTAGTATTTTGAGCAAATCATCCCTCAATGGAGGGGACAGAAGCCATGATATTTCAGCCAGGCCTTATAATTTAACCCCTTAAACCCTGCTATTATTCTGGTGAATCTGTGCTGCATTCTCTCCAATGTTAATATATTTTCTTGCCAAAACCAAATGAAGTAAACCAGATGAGGCCTGACCAAATTTTTACCCCAGTGAGGCATACCTTGCTCCCTTTTATAATCCCCTTGAGATAAAGGCTGACATTCTATTAGTCTGTCTGATTTTTTTTCACTTTTCTACTATCCTTTAATGATTTGGATACTGGGCTCCCAAATCTTTGAATCAAAGTCACTGATCTGAAATGCTAACATGTTTTTTTCTCTCCACAGTTGCAGTCAAACCTGCTGAATATTTTCAGCATTTTCCTAAATCTCTGTGTTTCTCTTTAGTCTCCAGTTTTTCACCATTTAGAAAGTACTCTCATTTATCTTTCTTTGGGATAAAATGATGAGCTCTTATTGTAAATATTGAGCCGTAGTTTTATTAAGTCACTGAATATGTCTATGTCCCTTTACAGTTTCCTCTTTACTTTTGCATTACTTATCTACTAATTTCGTGTCATCAGCAAACTTGGATATATAACTCTCTGTTCCTTCCTGCACACCATTGATAAATATGGTAAAAGATTGAGGCTCAAACTCAGAATCCTGTGATATTGCATTAGACATCTTTCAGTAATTGTCATGTGTTTCTTCCTTACATTTAAGTCATTCTCTGAAACTTTTTGAAAGTTCTGCTCAACTCTTTTTTGGAGTTTTCTTTTTCCTTCATCCATTGAGTTCTTCCTGGTCTTTATTATATTCATATCTGACTTTATTTTTTAGTGCTCAACTTTATTAATACTTCAACAATAAAGAACCATTTTCTTGGATTATCACATTCATTTGGCTTTTGATTACACATGTTGCAGCAATGCCCAATCTTATCAAATGCTCTTGCAAAGCA
The DNA here is from genome assembly GCA_024679065.1 of Sphyrna mokarran. Lineage (NCBI taxonomy): Eukaryota > Metazoa > Chordata > Chondrichthyes > Carcharhiniformes > Carcharhinidae > Sphyrna > Sphyrna mokarran. The sequence continues at coordinate 3,923,879 of JAGIQG010000024.1, forward strand.
CCCCACTCTCCCCCACAACCCCGGCCCACCTTACTTATCACCTCCATTCTGAAGATATTCATAGAAAAATAGAACTTCTACAGTGCAGAAAAGGCCATGAGGCCCATTGAATCTGCAAAGACTCACCAGAAGAGTGTCTTACGTAGGCTCAAACCTACCTGCTCTATTCCCATAATCTGATGCAATCATGATAGCTCACCCATCTTACCCTACCCATCTTTGGACACTAAAGGGAAATTTAGCACGGCCAATCCACCTAACCTGCACATCTTTGGATTGTGGGAGGAAACCGGAGTATTCAGAGGATATTCAGAGTATCAGTATGCTGATACGAGGAGAATGTGAATATACCACAAAGTCACCCAAGGTTGGAATCAAACCTGGGTCCCTGGCACTTGTAAGGTAACAGTGTTAACCACTGTGCCATCATCTGCTCTAGTCCCTATCCATCAAGGCCAAATAATCTCCTGAAAGTGGCACTTGGTGGATCCATCATCCACCTAAAAACAAGATCAAAACTGTCTTCGAGTGCACAATAATCACTTGGCACATTCTCATGTGTGATTGATTTCTATCCCATCCAATAACTGTCTCTTGAAGGTATACAACAAATCAGCATTTGTCATATTATTGGTTCTGCCCTTTCATATCATTTAAACACAAGTCCCTGTCCTCCTCAGCTTTATTTCTAATGGAAATAATTTGCCAATGCCAACATAATCCAGTTCCTTTGTTATTTTGTGGACTTAAACAAATTGTCCAAACCTTTGTTTTTCTGTCAAATTTAAACTAAACATTTGAAGTCCATTTGGGTAGAAAAGGTGCTTTCACATTGGAATCAACCTTGTGGTCCTCTTGTGAGCAGTTTCCAAAGTCTCAAAGAACAAACAAAGAACAAAGAAAATTACATTTCAGGAACAGCCCCTTCAGCTCTCCAAACCAGCACCAACTACGCCACCCTATTGAACTAAAACCCCCTACCCTTCCCAGGAACCATATCCCTCTATTCTTATCCTATACGTTATTTGTCCAGATGCCCCTTGAAACTTACTGTTGTAACTGCTTCTAATAACCCCCTCAGCAGCAAGTTCCAGACACACACCACCCTCTGTGTAAAAAAATCTGCCTCGTACATCTTTTTTAAACCTTGCCCCTCACACCTTAAACCTATGCAGCCTAGTAATTGACTCTTCCACCCTGAGAACAAACTTTTATCCACTCTATCCTTAACTCTCATAATCTTGTAGACTTCTATCAGGTCGTGCCTCAACCTCTGTCGTTCCAGTGAGAACAAACCAAGGTTCTCAAACAGCTGATGCTTTCCATACTAGGCAACTTACTAACAAATCTTTTCTGTACCCTTTCCAAGGCCTCCACACCCTTCTGATAACGTAGTGACGAAATTCCAAGTACGGCCTAACTAAGATTCTGTAAAGCTGCAACATGACTTGCCAATTTTTAAACTCTATACCCTGATCAATGAAGGCAAGCATATCGTATGCCTTCTTGACTACTTTCTCCATGTGTGTTGCCACTTTCAGGGCCCTGTGGACCTGTACACCCAGGTCCCTCTGCCTATCAATACTCTTAAGGGTTCTGCTATTTACTGTATATTTCGTCTCTGTATTCGACCTTCCAAAGGAATTACCTCACATTTGTCCAGATTAAACTCCATCTGCCATTTTTTTGCCCAACTTTCCATATCATCCATCATGTAGGAGGATAAAAGAAACTGGATAGAATATTTTCTATTGGCCTAACTAATGTCTTGTAGAAGGACACAATGGCACATTTCAATTAATGTTAAGTAAATTAATGGATGTAGCCCAATTTCCTGTTTGGTTATAGCTTTTTGGTTATGAACCTGTAGAGTTAATATCTATGACACCAAGGTCTTTTTCTTTCTCCATAGACTTCAGTTACTTTCCCTGTAAGATTTTATGTATACCTTGTGTTGATGTTGCCCACATGCATAACACTGCACTTGTCATTTTAGACATATAAAAAAATGGGAGCTGGAGGCCATTCAGCCCTTTGAGCTTTCCCTGCAATTCATCATGATAATAGTCAATAATCCAACTGATCCCACTTCCCCCAATATCCTTTGATCCTCTTCTCAAAACTATTCCAGTGATCTTTAATATACTTTTGAGAATAAACTTTTGTCATGGCTTCACTCCAGATTCGGAACAGATCGAAGATGCAGCATCTCACATGGACCAAGTTATCATAGTCAACATTTGCCAAAAGGAATGAAAGTTAGAATTAGAATTTCAGGCAAGAAAAGGGATGGAAAATAGAGAATTCTCAGAGAAAGAGAAGGAAAGGGAATCCCAGGAGATATATATATATATATCAGAGAGAGAGAGAGAGTTTTCCAGTTAGAAAAGCTAGAGACAGAATTCCAGCCACAGAATGATAGGAACTTGAGACAGATTGAGGCAGCTAGAGAGGATTTGGCTTTATCTAATGGTATGTTAAATACCCTCAGACCAGAGACAGGCTTCAGTTTCCTAAAATATTCCTGATTTCCACTCAAGTTTGAAGAAGAGTGTATGGAAAATTACTTCATTGCCATTGTGAAACTAGCAGGTCAGATACGTTGGCCAGCAGAGCTTTGGATAATCCTAAGGCAGAGTCACAGAGCAGGGAAGGCCTGTCAGTTTTATTTTGGACTGCTTGTTGACAGCTCTGCCAGCTATGATCAGACAATGGTTGCTATTCTCAGTGCTGATGAACTTGGATTTGAGGCATACCAACAAATCTGGAACTTTTGTAAAAAGAACCAAACCTACTGAGGATAAGACACAGGGAGAGAACCTATAAACCTTCTGGGGGTTTCAAAACAATATACACCACACCATTACCCTAGAAAAATAAATCACCAATGGATCAAAATCAAAATTATCTGGATTATGGAATCAACTATGAAAGGGCAAAGTGACAAAAAAATTAATTTTTTAAAGTTTATTTCTTAGTCACAAATAAGGCTTACATTAATACTGAGGTGAAGTTATTGTGAAATTCCCCCTAGTTGCCACATTCCAGTGCCTGTTCAGGTCAATGCACCGAACCAGCATGTCTTTCAGAATGTGGGAGGAAACCAGAGCACTCAGAAGAAACCCATGCAGATATAGGGAGAACATGCAAACTCCACATTGATAGTGACCCGAGACCGGAATTGAACCCAGGTCCCCAACACTGTAAAGCTGTGCTACCCTGCTGCCGTTATATGCAACAAGCTTTAAGTTGGCCCCATATCTGCAAAATCCATTTCCTCCCTAGAAATTAGTATGGAGCTTGAACTTTGCCGAACTACTAATTCTTTTTTATTTATTCATTCATGGGATGTGGGCATTGCTGACTGGGCCAACATTCATTGCCCATCCCTCAGGGCATTTAAGAATCAACTACTTTGCTGTGGATCTGGAATTACATGTTGATCAGACAGGTAAGGAAGGCAAATTTCCTTTCCTAAAGGGCAGTACAGAACCAGATGGAATTTTTAAAAAACAATTGTTTAATGGTTATCATTAGACTTTTAATTCCAGACTTTTATTGAATTCATATCTTACCATCTGATGTGGGATTCAAACCCAAATCCCTAGAGCATTACCTTGGGTCTCTGGATTGCTAGTCTGGCGACAATATCATTACTCCACCTCCTCCCCTTGCATTAGGAGTCATATGATTGTTGATGTTAAAATCTCCCACACCTAGCTTAGACAGGTTGATGAAAATGATCTGGATGACAGGTAACTGGGGATTTGAAGAAACAGACTGAAAAAATGCAGCAGTATCAGATTCCAGAACGCGAGTGCATCCATTTATTTTTATTTCACAAGGAAGTCATTGATAGGCTAGGAGGATAGACCAGAATATGGCAGATGGAGTTTAATGTGGATAAGTGTGAGGTTATCCATTTTGGCTGGAAAAATTAAAGGACAAATTATTATTTAAACAGGAAGCAGATTCAATGTGTGCCAGAGCTTAGGGATCTGGATGTTCTTGTACAAGAATTACAGCAAGTGAGTATGTAAATACAGCATATAATAAGAAAGGCAACTGGAATCTTGGCATATATTGCAAAAGAGCTGGATTTTAAAAGTAGTGTTGTTACAATTGTATAAAGCATTAGTGAGACTTCAAGAGTATTGTGTCCTGTTTCGGTTTCTTATTTGAGGGAGGCAGTTCAAAAAAGATTCACCAGATTGATTCCAGGGATGAAAGGATTGTTTGAAAAGGAGTGGTTGACTAGCTTGGGTTTGTACTCACTGGAGTTCAGAAGAATGCGGGAGATCTGATCGAGGTACAGTATATAAAATGCTAAAGAGGATTAATAAGGTGGACGTTGAAGGTATTCCCCTTGTGAGACAGTCTAGAACAAGAACTGCAAATATAGAACAAGAGGAGGTGGGTTCAAAACTGAAATAAAGATATTCTCAGGTGGTTGTGAACCTTTGGAACTCACTGCCCCAAGTGCATTGGAGGCAGAATCTATCAACTGATTCAAGCAAGAGATAGATATGTTTCTGATGAAAAGTGGGGAACAGGCAGGAAAATAGAGTTGAGACCAGGATAAGATCATGTTAAATGATGGAGTGGTCTTGAAGGGCAGAATTGCCTACTCCAGCTCCTAATTCCTATGTTCCTAAAAAAAGTTATCAAGGTTCAATTTATTTTCTGTGTGGTGGGGACAAGTAGTGACATAGTATGTTCTGAATTTCAAACTAATAGAGGTTTATAAGATGATGAGGGGGATAGATAGAGTGGATGTGCAGAGACTATTACCTCGGGTGAATGTAGCTGTTACTAGGGGGCATAACTATAAGGTTCATGGTGGGAGATATAGGAGGGATGTCATAGGTAGATTCTTTATTTAGAGACTGTTGGGGTGTGGAATGCGGGCTTGTTGTGATAGTGGAATTGGACATTTTAGGAACTTTCATGTGGTTATTAGATAGGCACATAGAGCGCACCAGAATTATAAGGAGTGGGATAGCTCGATCATGGGTTTGGACATAGCTCAACACAACATTGAGGGCCAAAGGGCCTGTACTGTGCTGTACTGTTCAATCTTTCTAATCTTTATTTTGAAACTGACCACAAAAGGTTTCAAAATATGGCCATTTGATGGTCACTTGACTTCTTTTGTGGATGGAAACCACTCCCATATCTCAAGAGGAAACAAACAAAACATTCCAGACTGATGTTGAATCAATACCCTTCCCTGAAACTAATCTAAAAGGATATTATCAAATTGAGTGGGTTTTTTAATAATAAAGACTCTGGATGTCTCAAACTCCCAAGATGTTTAATATGCTCACCCTTTCCACCCACTCTGTTCCATAATCTTCTCTCCCCTGTCCCCTCCCTATGTATCCTATCCCACTCCTTGCTCTACCCTCTCCACCCAGTCTGCTCCATAATCTTCCCTCTCCCGACCACTCTGTCCCACTCCTTTCTTCTTCTACACCCTCTCTATCCCTCTCCACCACTCTGCTCCATGCATAATGTACATGAATCGCAAAAACTGTGTGCAGGTGCAGCAGGTGATTAAGAAGGTGAATGGAATGTTGGCCTTTATCGCGAGGGGGATAGAATATAAAGCAGGGAGGTCTTGCTGCAACGGTACAGGGCACTGGTGAGGCCACAACTGGAGTACTGTGTGCAATTTTGGTTCCCTTATTCATGAAAGGATATATTGGCCTTGGATGGAGTACAGAGAAGGTTCACCAGGTTGATACCGGAGATGAGGGGATTAGCTTATGAGGAGAAATTGAGTAAATTGGGCCTGTACATGTTGGAGTTTAGAAAACTGAGGGGGGATCTTATAGAGACATATAAGATAGTGAAAGGGCTAGGTAGGGTAGAGGCAGAGAGATTCTTTCCACTTAGAAAGGAAACCAAAACTAGAGGGCACAGCCATAAAATAAAGAGGGGGGGCAGTTTAGAACACAGTTGAGGAGGAACTTCTTCTCTCAGAGGGTAGTGAATCTCTGGAATTCTCTGCCCATTGAATTGGTGGAGCCTATCTTGTTGAATAAGTTTAAGTCACAGGTAGATAGATTTCTGATCGATAAGGGAATTAAGAGTTATGGGAAGCAGGAAGGTAAATGAAACTGATCCACTTCAGATCAGCCTTGATCTTACTGAATGACAGGGCTAGATGGCCTATTCCTGCTCCTATTTCTTATGGTATCTTCCCTCTGTAGCTTGTTGACTCCCTGCTCCTTCTCTACCCTCTCTGCTCCATAATCCTTTTTCCTTTCCATCTGCACCCTGTCCCACTTCCATCTTCTGTTCCTCTCCACCTGCTTTACAGTCTCTTCCTCTCTATCTATTTCACCCTCCGTTCCCATCGCTTTTCACATCCTCCAACACCACCCTTCAATCTCTTCCACCCACTTGCCTCTCACACCTCCCTCAGCCATGTGCTGCTGGTGGTGGGGGTTGCTGCTCTACGCATGCTCGGGAGATGTTGCCAGCTCTCCCCGGGAGGGGGAGGCGGGTGGCGCCTGCGCGGGGTCCGGGCGGGTGGCGCCTGCGCGCTGCCGGCTGCCGGGACGGTTAGTCGGAGGTGCGCGAGCCGGGCGGAGGCTGCAGGTAAAGCGGCTTAGCTCACCTTTCCGTTAGGGAGCGCGGCGTCCCGCCACCGACAGCCCGTCCGTGAGGGAGGGAGGGGGTTCCTCACAGCCGTTGGGAGGGAATGCTGAGGGGGATCGGGGCGACGGTGTATTTTTTTTATATATATATAAAAATGTCGAGAGCTTCCTCTCCCCTCACGCTGTGTGTCTCTCACTCTGTCTGTCTCTGTGTCTCACTCTGTCTGTCTGTCTCTGTGTCTCACTCTGTCTCTCTCTCTTTCACTGTCTGTCTCTCCCCCCCACTCTGTCTCTTCCATCCCCCCCCCCCCCCCCCCCCCCGCGCCCCCGCACCCCCCGTGTCTCTCCCCCCGCCGGAATGCAGCATTGCTGCAAATCCACTGCGTGCCGGACCTTTAAAAAACGCAGCGCCCTTTTCATGCATTCGCCTCCAATCGCCCGCTTGAGATGCGCCCCACTTGCGGCGGTGCTGCCCGGTATTTGCGCTGCCATCCCGCCAGTGCCCCTCTCTCCTGGCCCCAGACACAGTTTGTGGGGGGGGGGATTTTTTGCTGTTCGGAGGCGCTTACAGTGAAGCCAGATGCATAGCGAATATAGCCTTGCAGCAACCCCTCAACTGCCTCATGTATTTTATTTAAAATAACTTTTTGTTGTACAATTAAAATGTCTGATCAAACCTGCCTTTTTGGAATTAAATACATTATTTTGTTGACAAGCCGACTCTTGTGCCGGAGTCAGCTGTCTGATTATTCTTCTTCAGGGGATGGAAGATTAAGATGTTACTCTTGCTGATGTTGTTGTAATGAAATAGCTGGCGAAATTGCTGCCAAACAGTAACCTTGTAATATCCGGACAGCAGACCAGGCGGTCTCACTTGGCTACATCGCAATTCTTATCTAACCTGTAAGGTAGTGTTTGTCTTGTCTGATTGGCAAAGCCTAGCATCGTTGGCAGTGGAAGATACGGATCTAGGTGGTGATCACAGACTGAAAATGCTCCTATGGGAGATGTACAGCTGTCTGGAGAATATATAGTTTAAAAACTGGATCTACGCAGTAAAGATTGCATGGGAAATATTATGGACCAATTGTCTAAGAATATGTTGCAGCTTTGCTTGGTGTGAAGCCCCTTAAACCAGATTTGCTTCCATCCTGTGGCTCATCAGAACCTTTTGATTATGCTGTGGTCTTGCAACATGCATGGTCAATTATTATATGCAGTATATGTGGTACTTAGAACAATACTAGGAGAATCTGTTTTACAGAATATTGCATTCTGCCTGCCCTGTCTCAGTCTGCAATTATTTTAATATGTCAGCACTAGCAGGAACACGATGTTGTCCTTACTATACCTTACATAACGCCAGTAAGGTTGCAATGGCAGTGTTCATCTATTGCTTCCAGGTAGGTTACTGAAGGTTGTGTTACTCAGGGTGACCACCACAGGATCTGATAGTCTACAACATTCATACAAAATGATGACATTGTTTCTGCGGGTTGAACTATTCAGCCATTAGCCTATATTGAGTCTGAGTGTTCCACATGATTTGTCTGTACAAAGATCTTCGTTTAGTGCTGGTTTTCTCCTGTTTAATCTTTCCTGCATGCACTTTGATTCTAATTGTTGCAACTGGGAACTAAAGTACTATTTCAGCTAACTGTCTAGTTTCCATATAGGTTTTAGTTTAGGTGTCTTCAATGTGTGTGTGGCGTCAAGTAATTTAACATGGTAATACATTTTTAAAAATCTGGGTGCAATCAGCCTCTAAATAAAATGACAAAATCTTCAGTTTTAAAGCTCAGGCCTCACTCAGAATGACACAACTAAGAGCCAATTGATCACGTCTATTTTGGTGCCATGCTTAAGAGCCTATGTCAGGTGTATGAATAAGACAGCTGACTGAAAAAAAAGTAATGTTTGTCTGTTGAATGATCACCTTGTAACACAAGCACTTTTTCTCTCCAATCAGCTCTCCTTTGAAATCAGCCATGAAGGGAGTGTAAAGTTTGCATATGGTGTGTCAGTCGTTTCCTAAATATTATAATGTCTGATTATCATAAACCCTGGGAGCAGTATGTGCACGGCAGTTCATCCAGAATCGGCATTTGTTATTGGCAGTGGTGAGATCTTTGCTCCAGACTATCTCTCCTTCAGTATTGCTGATAAAAGATTGATTGGAGGTAGTATTAAGAAACGGATGAATTTAAATTAGGAGGACCTGTATTCAAAAGAAAATCCTACATTCATGCCCATCTAAAAGGCAAAGCTTTAGTTAAGCATCTAACCAATTATGTGTTTAATTTTGCTCTGTTTAAAATTGCACTGCACAGTGATCCTGGCATATACTTATGTTGTAAATGATTGAAAATGTAAAAATATTTTTTAGATTATAATTGGTAATCTCAAAGCCACTCCCAAAAGGTTCATGTGTGTTTATGTATGTGATGCACAAATATGTATCTTGTATACAAACTAGAATGTGTCAGTATTGTCTTAGGGTATTCTTATTTTTCCTTTATCATCTTTTAAAAAAAAAATTGGATAATAATTGATATGTGATTTCTTCTTGCACAAACCATAGTCAGAAGTTGGGAGCATCCTTATGCATCTAATGTTGGCCACTTATGAGATGATGTTGGCAATGAGAACTGAGGCAGATTGCTTGTTTACCTTCTCATCCAGGAAATGATACATGGGATTTGTTCAAAAAGTGGGAGGAAAATGGAAAAGCTGTTTTTAAAAAAATGTATAATTTCCCTTCTGCATTGATTTGTCTTCTCTCAGGGAATGAAAGAATATGGGCAGTGGGTGGGAAAATGAAGTCCACGATCAGCTATGATCATATTAAATGGTGGAGTAGACTTGATGGGCCGTATGGTCTACTGCTGTTCGTGTTTCTTATGTCCTTATGTTAATCTGAGCAGCACTTAATGGTGTTGCAGTAGAATGAAGAATTCAGAAGAGTCAGGCCTTGTCTGCCAAAACTTATGCTATAGCTCATGTTAAAGGAGCTACGCCTTGTTCATTTTTACCTGCTTGAACATGTATGTATATTTTACTTTCTGAGGAATATTCTTAACCAGTGGAATTTGAGTTTTAAGTTTGTGGTTTTGCAGTTCAGTCATATTCAAGTAAAAATGTTCTTCTGAAAGTTAAACAAATATGTGGGAACAAACTGTTCCTTTAACTACCTCCACTGACTAAGCACATAAGCAGCTTGGAATTGAAGTGTGCATCATTCCCTGTGTATCCCCAAACATTGTACACACCAAGATTTGAGAGCACGAATCCTGTTTTTACTAATATTGGGTTTTGAAATTTCTCAAGCTCTTTTTTTCTGGACAAAACCTGTTCATATACAGTCATTTGAGATCCACGATACTAATAATTCAGTATTGTAGAGCCAGTTCCAATTCAGATGTGTTCTTAGTGGCTTACATTTTGCAATTATAACACTCTGCCCTCTTTTTCTTGAATTGTACATGGGGAAAGTGGAAAGCAGCGAGTTGAGGCTTGATATTAGTGGATATTCATACACTATTCATCCAGATGTATTTGCATTTAGATGCTTACAATTTTGGTGAATTGCTCTCTGAATCCCTTTCAGGTGATCAAAACTAGTTGAGGTCGATCACAGAAACAAAATGATACCTACAAAGATACCTGTGGTCTATATGATTTTTCTAAGCGCCCTCCCTACAACAATAATAACTCTAGAAACAAACTAACTACACAACTGCAGCAAGTTGTTACTACTGTAACCAACAGCATGTGTAAATTACTACATGATTCATTTCTGCAGGGGTGCAGGTGTGACACCTAGGAGCTTCTGAATTGCCAGTTGCCTGCGTTTGCATATGTAAAATTATACATACAACATTGTGATTCTGTAGCATACATTTGGATAATATTTAAATGATTACAGCTTTGAAGCAGCATAAACGTTGATTTACTTGTAGGTTTTTTTGCTCCGCCAGACATATGTATCCTCCTTGAAATCACTATTGTGTTTCTGGTGCTTTGGTACATTATAGTCAGTTTGTATCTTAATGGAGCATAAATAAATACATCACGTTTATTTCATGCACAGTGATGCAGCATATTTGTGTAATATCTCATCGACCAGGAGAGCTGGGTCTGAATTGTAGTGATGTTACTGACTTCTCTCAGATTCACTGAATGTAACAATGAGTGTTAATGCCTGGCTGATGGAAAGGTGGGCAAATTGACTTGTATCATGCAAATCACTCCTAGTGACTGACCAGAAGTGGCATGAATATTGCAGGTAGAAGCTTGCTAGCTTCTATCCTTCCCAGTTGGGATTGTCTTTAAGCTAAAAGAAAGCTGTTAACAATTAAATCCAAAAATAATTAAATTAAAGGTGAATTTGGCCCAGGTAATGCCACGAATGGAAGAGGATTATACTTGCCTCAAATAAATACTATAACAACTATTTTATGGATGTGATTATGTTTAGCTTTGATGTTGATTCTGATCTTGAGTGACTATACTGTCGATATTTTCAGCTTTTCAAACCAATTCTCTCTGTGACCTGTTTGAGTTTGCCAGTTACAGACATTGTGCTCCTTGGTTCAGTAGGTCACAACCTGATGTCCATTGTAAAGCGGAGCTTTTATAGTCAGTAGAAGTGGTTTTTAGCCAGTGAGTTTGGGCTGAATTTATAGTTTGGTTTCCAGAGTCAAAAGAGCAGTTTGTTAACCCAAAATTGAAGCACAGTAGATTTTCTTTTGTCTGAGTTCCCTTTTAAGAGTGCGATTTAAATATGTATCATAACCAATCTGTGTGAATCCCTGCTTTCATGGTGTTGCTCAAGACCCCACAAATTATGGTGATGCAATTTTAATAGTGTTGTTGCCATGGGAGATTCCTATACTCTTTGAGACTTCGAGTCAGATATAAATATTATTTGTGTCTTCTAGTCTGAATCTTTTTATTTTGAAGCACAGAAATAGTTGGTTAATTTAAATATTCATTTCAAGCCAAGATTTTGCTATTTGAGTACAAATCTATCATTTCATAATAGTGCCTACTGTGGTGAAGAGTTGCGACAAAGCAGGAATCTCATGTTTATAGCATAACTTGTATTTGTTCACCAAGTATGTTGCAATCTTATAGTTCATTCAGTGCTTTCAAACTCTTTAAATGGCAGAAAATTCCAGTAAATCGTCGTGGCTCAGTGCAAGATGCCCTGAATTACTGTAGTTTTCAAACTTCCAGATGAAGTCACTGGTTCTACCAACATGAAATCATTATCACCGACCAATTTTAAATTTTAATGACTACCCATTGGACTAATGTTATGTATTGGTGTTAAAGTCACCTTTGACTGGATTTAATTCATTTCATTTAATTAATCTTTCCAATAATATGAAGGCAATATCTTCATTTTGCATTTGCTTCATAATTTCTCAGTTGTTGCACATACCTTCATACTAGATGGTAAAATTCTTACTGGCAACTTTGAATGGAGTGAGTTTTGCACACATGCAAATCTAATTGCTAGAGAATGAAATTCTTTCCTAGCAAGAGTTTTCCAAGTGTATGTGTCTTGAATATTAATCATAGGATGGAGCACAACCAGTTACTGGTAGTCTTGTGCTTCAACTGATAGGATTAAATGAGGAGTAAGTGAAGATTTCTGCTGTAGATTTGGAAAATCTATGAAAACTTTAGCTCCAGAAAAGATTGTTTCCCTCCCTCCACTGCAACATTCTTCATCTTTCAACCTGCCATCCTTTTGACAATGGATTGGGCATTTCTTTAGTATCTAATTGTAGGCACTTTTACGTGGTTGTCAGAACTACATTCAAACTCAAATGAATTTAAGTATTAAACCTTCAGGGCTGACAGAGAAAACAGATTTAATTTTGTTAGCCAGGGTGTTATTGAAACTAAATGACAGAAATAAAAGAACATGTTAACCTGTTATACTATCCAGTCCCCAGAATGGTTGCTTTTCATTGCCTGACATGGAGTTTTTACAAATAGAGTATTATTAGCCACTAGCCCATCTCCTGCATTAATAGTGCGTTTAAGAATTAAATCTGCTCAGAATTGGATAACCAATTGCCTTTTCAGAATTGCCTCTCTGTAGCAAAAGATACCAGAAGAGCTTGTTTCTAACCTGCGATAATTCAGAAATGTAGCACCTGACCGGGATAAATGTGAAGGTGAATTGAACAACTAAATTCTATGCCTTGACAGCACTATCCTTTTAAACTAACATTATGTTGCAAACATTAAAAAAAATCTTAGAAGTTTCAATTCAGAACAGCAGGAGGTGAAATGATAGCACAGGCAAGTGATGGGGAAGGTTCCGTAAGGGAGGATGAAGCAGTTACAGGAGATCAGGAAGAATTGTATCAGTGACGGCTATGCTTATTCAACCCTTCTAGTTAATGAAACTGCCGAGACCATAAATGTTGTGGTTTAATGAAGCAGCAGGTGGTTCATTTGAATGATCAGAACTAGATTCAGGTTCTTAATGCTAGCTAACACCGTCTTAAGAATAAATTCTGATGTAGTTGATGATCCTTTTAAATGATTATCTTAAATTTTGAAATTTTAAACAATCTCTACAATATTTTTCTGCCCATCACCATCATGCCCTAGTTGTGTACTAAGATTGGCAAGTGAATGTATTTTGTTAAATGGAGAAAATTTGACAAGTAATGAGTTCTTAGAAGCACCAACCACCTCGACTCCACGTTCCCCCAAATGTATTCTCCAAAGATGATTGTGCAGTTTCATAAAGCATAGCTTAAATTCAGTCTCCAGAATTAAACAAAATTCTGCTCATTATATTTCTTTCTTCTTTGAGTATTGAAAAGATTATATAAAGCATTTGCCTATTTTACATTTTAGAAGCTTTGTTTAGAATCCTCTTGGGACCTTATGGTGCCAACTCTTTCTCGACGTGCCACAGTAACGTTGATGAAGAAAATAGCAACTTCCTTCGTGCTGCAGCATTTTTTTTGTCAATGTTCTGCTTCATCTAAGGTACTTTAATTTCTTAATGTAAAAAATTAGATGCACAGGAAACATGATTGCAAAGCTGAATAATCTGAGGAAGTAAGTTCTTTGCAGCACCTGGGTACTTACTGATAAGCAAGAATCCATTGGTTTACCCTAAGGCATTTAAGTCTGATATATTGTGAATAAAATATTTTTCTTAACCCAGGCTTTTGTTGAATGTTCAGCATGTTACAGAATTTCTATTGTGTAAAATCTTTGCAAAACAGTATTAATTAAAAGGTGTTGCCACAATAAAATGCATTTTAAAATTTATTTTTATTGTACCTTTTTCAAGAATCTACATTCACAGAAATATTTGATGAAGTCATTGTGTGGGTTAATTATACGTTGCTTACAGGAGGAGTAAATTGATGTACTAAGTTTCTTGGCAGGTTGCACTGTGCTGGAAGCAATGAGCATTTAAGCTATGAAGCTTTTTTCTTTTGTACTGCAGGGCTCAGTAAAGGAATGAGGGAGTAGTGAAATGGTTGTTGGTGGGGTGTTGTCCTTGCCCATCTGTGCATGTGTTTTTTTTTGGTTTATTTGTCCTCTTATGTTGGCCTGCATTCCCTTAGGAACCGATTTGGGTTTAGGAGGGGTGGGGCTGTGCCAAGCGAGCCTTAAAATGGTCCGCCATAAATTATTTAACGCTTCACTGGGTTCAGATAAGTTACTGTTTTTAAACATTGCTGCTTTTATGGGTAGTGAAATTCTATAACCAGTCACTGGGCTCTGACACTGGGCCATTGCTTGGGTTTTTCAGCTGCAACTGTAGTAAATGTTCCAACAAAGAGGAAACTCCCCAGTTCGTCAATAAATCTTAGCGCTGAGGATGTCGACTTTTGATGCAGTTTTTAAATTAAAAGCTTGATGACCACACCTCAATTTGCATGTGTCTAACCAAGACATGAAACCTTTCTGTAATACCCTGAGTTACTAGAAAATAGCTGGTTGAGAACTGTTGTAATTAAGGAATGTGAAAAAGGCTGTCACTCGTTGTCGTGATGTTATGTGAACCTATTTTGAAGTGGGAAACTGTATTTTTCATGTTAGCTTTGAAAATACTCTATTCTTTTGATTTACTGCCCGGTATTGACCAAGAATTTGGGCATGGACTATTTACATTTGACCTGCTAGAATGATCAATCCTTGCACTGCACATAAGCATTGCTTATTGACTCCTAATGCTACCTTTATACTGTGGATATAGGTTTGACATCGATACCTGTTTTAGAGCACTCAATTATGTTGCCGTCACTGTAGTTTCCCTCAAGTCAGAGAGGAAAAACCAGCGGCAGCTTAGACTTGTAATGCAGAGAAGAAATGAGGAGAGGTGGGTGAAAGAGTTAACAGATGACTGAAAGTATAGATTTTTGATGAGGCTTGTAAAGGCATGGAGGAAAAATATCGAAGTTGAGTTTAGGGAAGAATGTTCAGAGAATAGGGTTGAGACAGCTGAGGACTCTGTCTGCATACTTATACAAGCGTAGTGCTCTGCTAACTGCAGTCTGAAAGCTGGTAAGATTTTTGATCTTAGTAAAGGGCTGACAGGACATTTGGCTCTTTTTTAACATTAAAAATTTAATAGCAGTCCAATGGATCATTTGGGAACTCTTTAAACTTCAATTTTAAAGATTAAAATGTGGGCTTTGCATCAGTTGCAGCTATAATGCAGTTGGTATGAAGGATAGGCAGTGAGAGACTATCTGATGTGGGTGGTCTGATACTGGACTGCCAGTTCGGAAGTGAAGTAGGTTTGGTTTTAATTATAATACATTTATCCTGCTGTACAGCTTCACAGCAACAGAAAATATGCAATATGGTGAATCTATGGCAACAGTACGTGATAGTTCACTCCATGTAGAATCATTGAATCCCTACAGTGTTGGAGGAGGCCATTCGGCCCATTGAGGCTGCACCAAAAACAGTCCTAACTAGGCCCTATTTGCATAACTGCACATATTTACCCTGCTAATCCCCTGACATGGGCAGTTTTAGCATGGCCACTCAACCTAATCTACATACCTTTGGAATGTGCAAGGAAACCAGACCACATGGAGGAAACCCACACAGACACAAATGTGCTGCTCCACATGATAGTCACCTGAGACTGGAATTGAACCAGGTCCCTAATGCTGTGAGGTGCCAGTGGATCGACTGGACTTGTATTCACTGGAATTTAGAATGAGAGGAGATCTCATAGAAATATGTAAAATTCTGATAGGACTGGATAGTCTAGATGGAGGATGAATGTTCCCAATGTTACATAGAACATAGAACATTACAGCACAGAACAGGCCCTTCGGCCTTCGATGTTGCGCCGACCAATATAAAAAGCAATGCCCCTCCAAACTTACCCATTCCCTTCTCTTCCATATACTTATCAACTAACCTCTTAAACGCCACCAAACTTGGCGCATCTACAACTGCTGCAGGCAGGGCATTCCACTCCGAACCACCCTTTGGGTAAAGAACCTACCTCTGATATCCGTCCTATAACTATCACCCCTTAATTTAAAGCTGTGTCCCCTCGTGCTAGCTTTCTCCATCCTAGGAAAAAGGCTATCACTGTCCACCCTATCTAAACCTCTAATCATCTTATATGTTTCGATCAGGTCCCCTCTTAGCCTCCTCCTTTCTAACGAAAACAACCTCAAATCCCTCAGCCTCTCCTCATAAGACCTGCCCTCCATACCAGGCAACATCCTGGTAAACCTCCTCTGTACCCTCTCCAATGCCTCCACATCTTTCTTATAATGTGGGGACCAGAACTGCACACAATACTCCAAGTGCGGCCGCACTAGAGTTTTGTACAGTTGCAACATGAAAACATGCAACGTGTTGGGGAAATGCAGAAGTCGAGGTTAGGGTTAGGTTACCTTAACCCCTAATGCAGAATAAAGGGTAAGCCATTCAGGACTGAGATGATGCAGAACTTATTCAGAGTTGTGAACTTGTGGCATTTTCTACCACAGAAAGCTGTTGAGGCCAGTTTGTTAGATATGTTCAAAGAGAGCTGATTATGGCTAAAGGGATCGAAGGGTATGGAGAGAAAGCAGGAGTGGAATATTGAAAGTGCTGATCATATTGAATAGTGGTGCAGGCTCAAAAAGCCGAATGGCCTGTTCCTGCAACTGTTTTCTGTGTTTGTATTTCTTGAACCTATGTAGTTTATATGATACCCACAATATTTTTAGCGAGGGAGTTCCAGGATTTTGACTCAGTGAAGGGATAGTGATACTTTCCCAAGTTAGAATGGTGGTTGGTGACCCACCAAGTGGTGATCTCATTTCTTCTAACGTTGTCTTTCAAGATGATAGTAGTTGGGGCTTATGTACTGTCTGAGGAGGCTTGGTGTTCCAACTTCCTGCAGTTGGTGACGCTGCACATTGATGTACATGGCTGCCATTGTGCATTGATATCTCATCCACAAACATACACCGATCAAGTGGGCTGCTTTGTTTGGATGTTGTTGGAGCCGCACTCATCTAGGCAAAGTTGCTATTGGAACAAAACTATACTGGTTGGATTGATTGGCTATGCTAAATTGCCCCTTAGTGTTAGGGAGATGTCAGGGGATCAGTGGGATAAATATGTGAGGTTACGAGAGTAGGGTCTGGGTGGGATTGTTGTTGGTGCAGGCTCGATGGGCTGAATGGCTTCCTTGTTCATTATAGGTATTCTGTTCTATGACAGGCCTGGAGAGTTAGGAGGTGAGTTGCTCACTGCTAGATTCCTAACTTCTAACCTGCTCTTGTAGGCACAGTATTTATATCCAGTTCAGTTTCTTGTCAAGCATAATCCCCAGAATGTTGATATGGAATTCAGTGATTGTAATGCCATTGAAAGTCTGGGGCAATGGTTAAATTTTCTGATTGGAAATGGTCTTGCCTGGCACTAGTATAATGCAAATGTCATTTGCCACTTACCAGTGCAAGCGCAGATATTGTTCAAGTCTTGCTGAATTTGGGCAAAGAACAAAAGTACAACATGATGCCTGCCTAAACTAAAATTGTATCCAGTTACAGAATCCATATCCTTCCATTCCCATCCTATTCATATATTAATCTAATTGCCCTTTAAATACCACTATCGTACCTGCTCCCATCACCTCGCTGGGCAGCGCATTGCAGACAATCACTACTCTGTGGGGTGGGGGTGGGGGGGGGCGGGGGGGGGGGGGGGAATTGCCTCGCACATCCCCTCTAAACTTCTCCCCATGCACCTGAAACCTATATCCCCTAGTATTTGACTCTTCTACCCTACGAAAGAGCATTTGACTATCAGCTCTGCCCGTGCCTATCATAACGTAAACCTCTATTAGGTTACCTGTCAATCTCTGTCATTCCGGTGAGAACAAACCGAGTTTATTCAATCTCTCATAGTTAATACTGTTCAGACGAGGCAACATCCTGATAAATCCCTCCTGTACTCCAAAACGTCCTTGTCCTTCTGGTACTGTGGCGACCAGAATTGTACACAATATTCCAAATGAAGCATAACAAAGGTTCTGTACAGCTGCAGCATGACCTGCGAATTTTTATACTCAACGCTCTGGCCGATGAAGGCAAACATACCATATTCCTTTTTGACTATCTTATCAACCTGTATTGCCACATTTAGTGATTGGACATTGAGGAGTATCTGAGGAGTCATGAATGGTGTTGAACATTGTACAATTATCAGCAAACAACTCCCATTTCTGACCTTGATAAAGCAGCTGAATGCAGTTGCATGTGGACATTATCAGAGAAACTCTTGCAGTGATTTACTGGAATTGAGATGATTGACTTCCAACCTCTTCAGTGTTAGGAAAACCTCTAACCATTTACCTATACATTTTTGGACACTGGGTCAATTTTACATGGGCAATCCATCTAACCTTCACAGTTTGGACAACGGGAGGAAACACACGCAGACATGGGCAAATGTGCAAATTCTATACAGAAACTCACCCAAGGCCAGAATTGAATCTGGGTTGCTGATGCTCTGAGGCAGCAGTGCTAACCATTGTGCCACCCTCTTAGGTGGTGAATTTTAGATTATAACCATATTGCATTTTTAAAAAGTCCTTGGGTAACTTGTAACTTTTTAGTTAGTGAACCCTCTGGTTCTTGAACCTACCACCAATGAGGACAGTTTCTTGCTATCTACTCCTCCTATCCAGATCCTTCATGATTTTGAACACCTCTATGAAATCATCTCCCAATTTTCTCATCCTGCAGGAGAAAATCCTAAGCTTCTACAGTCTATTCCATGTAACTCGAGTCCACCATTGTTGGACCCATTCTTGTGAACCTTTTCTACATTTTCTCTAGTGCCTTCATGTTCTTCCTAAATGCTCAGAATTGGATATAATAATCTGATTTATAAAATTTCATTGCAACTTTTTTTCTACACTGTGCATCTACTTATAGAACCCTGCTACTCTTTTTGTATGCCCACTTTTTCAAATTGCCTTGCCACCTTCAAAAATTTTGTACATTATTAAGGTTTTGAAATATAACCAATTTGACGGACGTATCAAACTTTCAATAATCACGTGACCATGCCATGTAGCTGCCTCTGGAGCAGAAATCTTTAATAAAACAGTTCAATTAAAAAGCTTTTCACAGAAGCACACTAAAGATTGCTGTCCTTATATTTGCAACTTGGTGTCAGAGAATGGCAAAGTATGGATTTTTGAACCTTACAAAAGAAGCAGAGAAGACATTGAGAACCCAAGGTTCTAATCTGCAAAAAGACTGCTGGAAAGAACAAAGGAAAATGGGCAAAACCTTCAAGAGACAAACGAAAAGCGCACAAGCTACACGTGAAATCCGTTGCTGCAGCAAAAAAGGAAACAGACAAAAGCTGAGGGAGTAAAGATGGCTGGAGTAAATTTTCCAATCCCATCTCCAGCCCAACTGAAAAATGATACACGGTAAATTGGCAATTTTTCCAGTTCCAACATCAAGATTACAACACACTTAATGAAGAGTAGCTACACTGTTAACACTGCTAAGGAACGATTGCTAACAGATGAGCAAAAAAAAGAAGACGACTGAGATATTGAAAGCCTTGCACGCACGTATTGGACATCATAAATGTTACATATGAAAGACATGTATTCAACAGTTCAGCATGAGATTGAGACCTTTGAACAGTACAACATGGTAGTAACACAGCTAGCAGAATCATGTGAATTTGGACACCAAAAAGATAGTCTTAGGAGTGAGACTGCACAGTAAAAGTAGATATGTGTTGAAAGGTGGAAGTCATGAAACGTCACCTAGAGTGTAGAGCGGACCAGGCGATATGTTATGTTGAGAGGTAATGCAGGTCGAAAGAGCTGAGCAATTACAGAAAAAGGGCAGGATGCAAATACTGTGGATGACAGCACAGACAGGAAAAGAAGAATTGCCAGGCAAAGTGTTTTAACTGCAAGGAGCAAAAGCATTTCGCGCACATGTTTTGCCAGAAAATGGCAAATCAAGCCTAGACTGATTGCCACTAGAGAGATTTCAGCAGATAAGTCTGATGAATTATATATGATACAAGTGCCATGGGAACAACGCTCTCTAGGCAAAAGACATCACCCTGGAATATATGCATGCATTCCGTAAGGTACCTGACTATTTAAAGATTCTGTTTGTAATGCATGTGTAGAGACGGACTAGTGCCCCAAACAAAATCCGAAAAATGCTGGAAAATCTGAGCAGGTGTGACAGCATCTGACCAGAATGGATGCAGCGGAGGCAAAGGAATTAAGAGAATGAAATGGAGTCCTTACAAGATATTGGGTGTGAGGAGGTGTAGTAAAGGTAGCTGTGGGGAAATATAGATTTGTAGTAAATACTAGTGGACTGTTTGTCACGAGAAAAGGAGACAGAGCGGTCAAGAAAGAGAAAAGTGTCGGAGATGGACCACATGAAGGTGATAGGAGGGGAAATTGGAAGCAAAACGGATAAATTTTTCCGGATCCAGACAGGAACATGAAGCGGAACTTATGTAGTCATTGTACTGATAAAGGAGTTGTGGGAGGGGGTTGGAATAGGACAGGAGCATGAAGTATACCAAGGGGTGGTAGTTATAGGACAGATGTCAGAGGTAGGTTCTTTACCCAGAGGGTGGTAAGGGTATGGAATGCCCTGCCTGCTGCAGTTGTAGATGCACCAAGTTTGGGGGCGTTTAAGAGGTCCGTGGATAGGTTTGTGGATGAAAAGGGAATGGTTTAGGTTAGAGGGTCATTGCTTTTTCTTAACTGGTCGGCGCAACATCGAGGGCCGAAGGGCCTGTTCTGCACTGTAATGTTCTATGTTGAACAGTTAGTGGATAAAAACAGTAGGTATGTAGAGTGTAACAAGATCATGCATGCATGTGTCTTTTGTTTGCTGGGAAAAAGATGTTTATATCTTTAGTCAATTATGAAAGGGGGGGGATGTTTGAGTTTTGAAACGTAACTAATCGGACTCCTCAGGCTTTCTGTAGTCATGTGACTATGCCATGAGGTAAACATCTTGTGACCAGTTCAATAGAAAACCTTTTGCGGAAACAATGTGAAGACTGCTGTCTTGCATTACGCGTTCCCAGATTTCTCTGCTCCTTCAGCCCCTTTAGAATTGTACTCTTTTTTAAATTGTTTCTCCTTATTCTTCCTACCAAAATGTATCATTTCACACTTCTAAAGATGAATGATCAAGATTAAGAACAGGATCCGTGCAAAGTGGTCTTGTCCAGGAGTGAAAAGCTTTTCTGTTCTGCCTTAGTGATATTTTTGATCAAATATAGTTTTACATTTTACTCATCCAGAATCCTCAATTTTCTCTAGTGGCAAGTATCCAGATGCATAATTGAACTCCAAAATATAATTTGCCTGAAGTGGGAACCAGGTGTGGGAACCTCTCACTGGAGTGAAACTGTTCCCCCTAATTAAAACCGAATTGCATTTTATCTTAAGCCCCAGGTAAATAATTCCCCTCCCCCATTCTCCACATCAGTACCTGGGTCTTGATGTTATGTGTGAAGACTGAGTTGTTGGATTTGCTGATCTCCCTGCGCCGTCTGTCCGTTGCCGCCGCCCTCACTTGTTTATTTTGAACGTTTCTGGCTGAAATAATGCCAGGTGGGAATGTCAAAAACATTGCATTCCTTGTCCTGTTTAAACCCTTTAGTCCTGTTAGGAACATGTAAGGAACTTTATTACACTTGCTGAAAAATAACACTTATCTTCATTTAAGAAATCAAGTCTTTGCTGTTCAGATAGAGATGTGTACAATCTTCTACAATCAATGTGTTCACCTTGTGATTTCTAATGTGTATGGCCATTAACGTCTGTGGAATCGCCCAATGAGGCATTGGGTTATCCATAAAATCACTAATGCTGCTGAAAGAAACTGAGAATTCATAGTGACTTAATTCCACCCATGTCTGGTAGCAACTCCAATGCTTTTTATCATGGAGTATAAACTGCCCTCTCTACCAGTGAAATTCATGCATTGACTGTTCAAGTGAAATGTTGCAAAGAATAATGAAAGACTTGAAACGTTTATATTAATTGTTTACCAACTAAAGGAACAAGAATTTCATGCTGCTAGTGCTTTTATTAATATAGTTAATTATATTTGACTGTCCCAATGCTCTCCTTGTTGACCTTTCCTCATTTCACACTCGTAAATGAGTTTATCCAACACTCTACCTATATACCAACTTAAATCGGATCCTGTGGTTGTTGACCTAGATCAGCTCCTAGTCTACCAATTCCTTGATTTTAAAATTGTTTTTTTCATTTCAAATTCCTCCTTGTCCTCCGTGCTCAGTATCTCTAATTCTAACCATTCAAGAACTCTGCAACCCTCTAACTTTGGCCTCTTGTCCTCTTCTGTGCACCTACTATTTTTGCTGACTATCTGTTCAGCTATCTCAGACCCAAGTTCCATGCTGCTTTATCTCTTCCACTTGCCTGTTGACCTTTAAATGTTGCTTAAAGCTTACCTCCTTGACCCAAATGTTTGGTCACCTGTGCTAATGACTTGGCTTGATATCAGTTGTTGGTGATGTCCCCAATAAGCATCTTGGGACATGTTTTTAAATTAAAATTGCTATCTGTGTAAATGCAAGCTGTTGAAAATTTAAGAACTATTGTAAAATCCACTCCCACATTTAGAATAAGAGAGTTGAAGGAGAAATGATGGCCTGGTAGTAGTACACCAAACTGTTGATCCAGAAACTCAGCTAATGTTCTGGAGAACTGGATGTGGATTCGAATCCTGGTTTGGCAGGTTGTGGAATTTGAATTCAATTAAAAATATCTGGAATTAAGAATCTACTGATGACCATGTAACTGTTGTTGATTGTTGGAAAAACTTGTCCCCTTCACTAATGTCCTTTTAGAGAAGAAAATCTGCCATCCTTACCTGGTCTGGCCTACAAGTGATTCCAGAGCTGCAGCAATGTGATTGACTCTCAACTACCCATGGGTAACTGAGATGGGCAATAAATGTTGGTCAACCACCAATAACCATGGCCCACAAATGAATCAGTTTTTAAAAGAAGGCCATGTTTAAGCTGTTATTATTTGTGCAAAGTACGAATGCAATATTTGTACCTGCCTAAACATCCGTCTTACTGCTAATTATTATTCATTGTCATCTATCTTTCTTCAATTTTTGTGGTGTTTCTGGGCTTGCAGTATTTCATCTCAAGTGTCTTAATAAATAAATAAATGAAGTACATGAACACCTTGACAGTGTTTATAGACATTTACTAACCTGTCAAAAAGTAGAATTATGGCAGCTTTTTCGACCAGTCAGTTTTTGTTATTTAGCAGAAGTGAAGAATTGTGTTTGCATTGAACTTTTCTATAGTGTGAATTTGGGGGTTTAAATATAGCAGTAGCAGAGGTGTCCATGTCTCAAATAATGTAAAATATAGCTATAAACTCTTGGCATAATCATGCAAGACTCCAGTTCCAGTTATTACACCTGAAAGAAGGACTTCCACGTGTGTAACACCATACTACATCATTTCGTTCAAATTATAGATTGCTTTCAAATGTAACTACTATTTATATTTGGCCAAAGGTGCCAGTAATGTTTCATTTTGCAAGATTACACAAAATGATTGGTCAGTTTATACATGATGGTGGTGGATGAGGGAAAATGAATAGTTGAGAGAACTTGATGCTTTTCTTCTAATAGTGCCGTATGGCCTTTAATGTCAATTTGAAGCATCCAAACATGGCACTCTGGCCCTAATTCTGCAGTAATAACAATTTCACCAAAAGATATGGCAAAAGTGACTAATATCTAAATATATCCTCCCTCACCCTAAAAAAAAATACTGTTGTGCTTGGCAATAAAGTACATTATTGGAGAGAAAGCAGAGAGGGCTTCACTTTGCATCTTATGCTACAATTAATATTAAGGTATACTGAATATTGGAAACATTCTATCCCATGAAATTTACTGAAAAGAGTAAAAAAAACCACTAGTTAGGGGAAAAATGCATATTTTGTTCACTAGATGCGGGTGAGAGTCGTATACTTTCATCAAGGAACTCAAAAGTTGGCCAACTAATTTGTAGATAGGACCTTGTGCTGCCTCATATTACCACAGTGCTGTAGTTTAGAATTAAATACTGTATTCGATGTCTACTTATTATTAATAAAGAGATCTCTTTGCTGAACTCTGTTCTTTTTGCTGTCGTTCCTAAGTAAGCTACAAATGGACCTACAGAAGATTAATTGTACAAGAGTTTTTTTTAATAACTCAATATTGAACTTGATTTCATAATTCTTTATCTTGGTCCATTCTTTTTCATTTGTGGGACACGGATGTCACTAGCAGGCCATCATTTATTGCCCTCCCTCATTGCCCTTGTGGTGGTGAGCTGACTACTTGAATCACTGCAATCTGTGTTCTGTGACCCACAATGCTATTAGGGAGGGAATACCAGGATTTTGATCCAGCAATGATGAAGGTGCAGCAATATACTTCCAAGTCAGGATGGCAAATGGCTTCGAGGGGAACTTGCAAATGATGGCGTTTCCATTTATCTGCTGTCCTTGTCCTTCTAGATGGAAATGAGTTTGGAAGGTGCTGTCTAAGGATCTTTGAATTGCTGCAGTTCACACTGCTACTACTGAGCATCGGTGTTGGAGCAATTGAATGGCACCATATCTACAAACAAATCAAATGGGCTGCTTTGACCTGGATGATGTCAAGCTGCTTGAGTGTTTGTGCAGCTGCACACATCCAAGCAAGTGGGGAGTAATTCATCACATTCCTGACTTCTACCTTGTAGGGGTGGATAGACTTTGTGGATCAGGAGGTGAATTACCTGCCAAAGTATTCCTAGCCTCTGACCTGCTCTTGTAGCCACTGTTTGTGTGGTGAGTCCACTTGAGTTTCTGGTCAAAGGTAAACCCAAGGATGTTGACAGTGGGGTATTCAGTGATAGTTACAGTATTGAATGTCAAGAGGCAGTGGTTAGAGTGCCGCTTATTGGTGATGGTCATTTTCTGGCATTTGTGTGGTGCAAATGTCACTTGCTAGTTGTCAGCCCAAGCCTGGATATTGTCCAGATCTTGTTGCATTTGAACATGGACTGCTTTAGTATCTGAAGATACATGAATGTTGCTGAACATTGTGCAATCATCAGTGAACATCCCCACTTCTGACCTTATAACAAAGATGAAGCAGTTGAAGATTGTTGGGCCTAGAACACTACCCTAAGGGACTCCTCCAGAACATTCTGTCTGTTTAATTAGAGTTTAATAAAATCATGCAGTTTAGAACATAGAACACTATAGCCCAAATAGGCCCTTCGGCCCACAAGTTGCGCTGATCATATCCCTAGCTTCAAGATCTATCTATAACCCTCAATCCCATTACATCCCAAGTACTCATCCAAAAGTCACTTAAAAGACCCCAGTTCGCCCCCATCACCACCGATGGCAGCCGATTCCACTCACCCACCACCCTCTGAGTGAAAAACTTACCCTGCCATCTCCTCTGCACCTACTTCCCAGCACCTTAAACCTGTGTCGTCTCGTAGCGACTGTTCCAGCCCTGGGAAATAGCCTCTGAGAATCCACCCTATCTATACCTCTCAACATGTTATAAATCTCTATCAGGTCATCTCTTCAGGGAGAAAAGACCTCGCTCCCTCAACCTAGCCTCATAACGCATGCCACCCAATCCAGGCAACATCCTTGTAAATCTCCTTTGCACCCTTTCAATAGCTTCCACATCCTTCTTGTACCATACTTAATCTAATGAGACAGCCAAAACTTGAAAATTATTTTTTTTTTTGTGCAGTCAGAGACAGACCTACTCCTCACTGTGTGGTGCCTTGGACCATTGATGTATATTGTCCCACTGAGCAGTCCTTTCTCAACAACTTGCATTTCTGCTATGTTTCTTGTCCAGAGAAATGCATGAAAACATTTATTCTGAGAGGGGTACTGAATGGAGGGATAAAGGGAAAATGGAGAGGGTTGGTGACTAAAGACATGGTCCAAGAGCAATACACAGGAGGTTTTGAAAGGGACAGAGACAGCAAGATGAGGGAAACTAGTCAAGGGGTTAGAGGAGAAACTAGATGACTGACTGATGGGTATGAGTAGAGTGGAGTGGAGGGAACCATTTTGGCGAACTTTTAACAAAGAGAGGTGGTAGTGTGAATGGAAGTAAGGATAAAGGGTTAACAATTATATCAGCAGTCATGAGGTTGAGAGGTGGAAGGGAGGGTAGGTGGTCATGAGTTGGATTCATATGGGATTGAGCGACAGGTGATAGGCCCCAAGAATGAGATGCGTGATCTGAATCTTGATTAGAAGATTTATATGCTTTAGCAGATCCATCACTCCTTGATTAACATCAAGCGAGGAGCTTAACTCTGGATCAAGGCAGAATGCAAAAAAGGGTATGGCAGGAAAAGCATCTTTAGATTGAGGTGCAAACATAAACGGAGATATTTTATAGGGCTCCATACATAAGTGCCAAGAATAATAAGCTGTAAGTAGAGAGAGATCTGCAATTAGTGCAAACCATATCCAGTCAACTATCAGGTATTTCCATTAGTCATCCAGTACATAATGCAGGAACATAAAGTATTTGCAATCAAACATGCTGGAGGTTGGCTCAACTTAATTTCTTCTATGGTGCAAGCCAATGTGGATTCAAACATGTTAATTCACTCTGTATGACATGTCTGACTGTATTTGATACAGTTAAAGACTTTGGTACCATGCAACATTTGATCTGTAACTCAAATTCCTGTGCAAAAGATGTCCATTGGACATCTCCTAGTTTTTTTTTGAACATGATATATTAGCATAAATATAACTTTATCAGCCTAGTTTTTAATATAAGGATGGTTTCATTCAATGGCATAACATCACAATCACAAAAGCATACTTGTAGTCCATTGCATTCATGGATAGTGTCAAAATAATTTTATTGACTGGAATAATTTTATTTTATCCTTTATAAAACATTACTAATAAAGGACAAGATGTGAAGTGTTCAGTAATCAATTCGTGAGTTATACTTAAATCCTTTTTTGTCAAATAATGGTATGTAAGCTTTGCAGAAAAGAAGATATCATCAATTTTGCTGTCAATTGTCAAGTAAACAGCAACATTTTTATTCTAATTCTTCCCCTCCTGCCATTCTTTTATAAACCAATTTCCTTCTGTACTTGTGGTTCTCTGAACATTGTGTGCAGTAGA
This sequence comes from Sphyrna mokarran, assembly GCA_024679065.1. Lineage (NCBI taxonomy): Eukaryota > Metazoa > Chordata > Chondrichthyes > Carcharhiniformes > Carcharhinidae > Sphyrna > Sphyrna mokarran. The sequence continues at coordinate 3,951,233 of JAGIQG010000024.1, forward strand.
ATGTAGAAACGCAAATAACCAGTAGCAAAGCCTATCCAAATTCATTCCAACCTCACTCCACACATCCATGATATGCAAAGCAATGGAACTGCATGTCCTTCTTTACCAGCAGCTGTGTAATTTCCTGCAGGAAGCAAAACAAAATAGATAAAACCCCAGTACCAACTGAGAAAAAATAAATTGGAAAAATTTCTTCTCCAACCACTTGCCCCCTTCCATGCACATGCACAGGCATGCTCATAGGCACACACAATCTTATATTAATTTTATAGCAGTTACATGAGCTTTGAACCCTATTGACAGCACTTGTACTCATCAAATATGGACATTTTAGTGCGTACTCACCAAATATTATGTATGGGCTTCCAGTATTTGAGCCACTCTTCATATTATGACTATTATGGAGAAGGGACTCTGACAACTCTTGTTTTGACCAAATTAAGTTTGACAAACTGTGTGGACATTCCAAAACATAACTTGTCTGATTGTTCACCGACTGGCATCAGTGTGCCACCAATTACGAATTTTTAAAAGTTATTTTTGGATTCAGTGTATTCTGATGTTGCTTGGTGATCTGGTCTATCACAGTTATGGAAATTAAACTGTGCCCACCCTGAGCGCTTGGTATAATTGACACCCATTGATTATGTTCCCGTCTGCTGTGGAAAAAGTGACAGAATAGAAAGCATCATAAAAACAGATGAGACAGAAGAGAATGAATTTCTGCAAGATACCAAGTACATGGGCTATTTGTTGACCTATGTCATTATGCTTGAAGAGACAACTGCCAGCTCATAGTCAAATGCTGTTCATGATTAATTATATTTTTGTATTAGCATGGCAGTCTCCCTGAAATCAAAGCAAAATTAAACAAAAGCAATATACTGTGCATGAGAATTTGAAGTATGATTTTTTTCAAAACTATTAATCCTTTAAGAAAATATTAAACCAAACAAGTTGCTATTAACATAATGAGCTGAGCTGTTAACTTTAGGGACATAACGTTGGCATCCAAACCCTTGATGGAGCATTTAATATCCCTGCCGAAGTTGGAAATTGTGACTTTTTTGAAAAAACAATTTTGAAATTTATTTTGAAATTTATTTTCATCTGACTTGATTTTCTGAGTAAAGCTAGAAAGCATTGTGTGAATGGGGAAGCGATAAGCATAAAAATCTTTAGCAAATCTTCCATATACTTCTAGCCTAATGGAACAAAATGTATTTTGAAATGGCATAATTAAGCATTTTTTTTGCATCAGAATTTAGGCTATGGAAATAATTCTAAATGTATATTTTTTATGTTGGAAAAGCTGCATCCAGCATGTGCTCATTACAAAAAGTATTACATGACATCATGTGCCTGATTAGTTCAAAATGTATTTTTGTAAATCAGTAGCCAATCATATTTGACCAGTTATGGACCCACTAATGAATGCAGAATAATGCATTCTTGGTGCGTTGCATAATATTGCTCTCTTTATAAAACTGTATATCATCCAATTTGCATAAACATTAAGGAAGATAGCTAATTGTGAAGATGAATGACTCAGTTTTGAATGTCGGGACAAACATTGTGACCAGTTGTCTTGATGCTGTGAATTAGGAATTAAAGGACCCACTCTCTAATGACATTCCCTAGGCTTCCTACAGATCACCAGTTTCCAACTTGTACTAAGCAAAAAATTGAAAAATCTTCCCAGCATTGGAGTCACTTTAATTGGATAAATCAGGAATGACACAGATGGTATCCAGGGAGCAAGGATAGGTTCTTCAGCCTTTCCATTTGTGATGAATCAACGGAATGTGAGTGGCATGTTTGGGTGGGCTGAAAGAAAAAGGAAAATTGCAAAATTACTTTCAATATTAATTATCCTCCTTTCAATTAAAAGCAGCAGTGACTCCAGAAAAAAACATTCCCAGCTTCAAAATGGTTCAATTCACAGGAGTATCGTTTGTCTCTAATCTCGTCTATTGAATGTAAAATTAGGCTATTGGATTTTGCCAAACCAATGCCAATCGTTTAACACACTAATTTTTGATGTGGACATTAAAGATCTCATGACACCACCTGAAGAAAAACAGGGAATTCTCTGATTATTTAGTCCAAAATTTATTCCGCAACCAACTGCAGTAAAACTTTGGTCAGTTAGCTCATCGCAGTTTGCTGTGTATGAATTAGTTGCAGCCTTTCTCTACATTATCACAGTGAACACATGTTAAAGATCCTTCTTCCGATGTCCTGAGGCCCTAAAAGCACTAAATAAAATAAATAAGAATAAATTAAGAGAAAATGATCTGTTTTTTTTTTCCTTCTAGGTGGTAAGATTCTGTTCCCATTAATTTGTAAGTTCAGGATAAGCTTATTTTAAAAAAAAATTATTTGGAATTTTTATTCTGAGTTCAAGGAAAAAATTGATGGTCTCAGCTTTAAAGAGTTTTTATGCACTACTGTATTTTAACGTGGTTCACATCAAATGAGGTGTGGTGGACTGCAGTGTCAGCAACACTTCGGTGCTGTGACAATCTGGCCTCCTTTTTTTCTCTGAAGGAGATTGATATCTGAGTCTGAGGTGATGCATTGTAGGCTTCTGCTTCAGGAAGAGCAGAAGCTTGTATTAAGCAGATGTACACTAGAGTGCTTGTATCATTATTACTCAATGGAGTCATTTGAATTCATGTTCATATTCTGTCTTCCTTTTATATTCAAAAAATGGTTGTAATGATTTGACTGGTTTTAAAGACATCAGGTGTTCACAGTTGTAAAATAGGGAGTAATTTGAGTGTGCATTTTTTTTAACTTGTCAAAATAGTTCACTTGATTTGGATCTTTACTTATGCAACGGATGTGCCCATCAGGTTGTCACCTGGCTAGTTAATGTGCCAAAGCTGTGGTTGAAATTGAGACTAAATGGAAGAGAAGGGAATGGTTTAGTTTGGAGGGGCATTGCTTTTTATATTGGTCGGCGCAACATCGAAGGCCGAAGGGCCTGTTCTGTGCTGTAATGTTCTATGTTCTAAATATTCATTTTAGTTGAAACAGGAACACTTGAGTTGGAAAGAATAGATCATCCCGTTTTGAGAAAGGATGATCTATTCTTCATTTTCTCAGCTTAAAACCCATCCATATTACACATGTGAAGTTTGGTGATTACTTAGACAGGTTCCTTAATCCTGATCTTTAACAGGTGACCAAAAATCTATCAGCATTTTAAATCCATAATTGCATTAGATATTAAATTGTTTTATATGATTCCTAGATTATAACAGTGACAAAACTTCAAAAATGTTTCATTGGCTGTAAAACACTTTGGGATGTTTGGACATTGTGATAGGTGCTTTGGAAAAGTAAGTCTTGCTAATAGTAAGTGTTCTCACAGCAATTCCCCAACTTTGGAAGTTTAGCCTGTGTGCATTACTTGTGTCTGTTTGCAAATGTAGAACTAACTGCATCAGAATAATTAAATTATATTTTTCTGTAATTCTAATTTTGGTTTCTCTGATTTAAATCCATAGAATCCTTACAGTGCAGAAAGAGGCCATTTGGCCTGTTGAGCCTATACTGACTCTCCAACAGAGCATCACACACCCCTGCCCTATACCCCACTACCTTTCTTAAATCTCTTTGGACTCTAAGGGTCAATTTGTCATGGCCAATCCACCTAACCTGCACATCTTTTAATTGTGGGAGGAAACCGGAGTGCCTGGAGGAAACCCATGCAGACATGGGGAACGTGCAAACTCCACACAGATAGTGACTCAAGCTGGGAATTGAACCTGGGTCCCTGGCACTGAGAGGCAGCAGTGCTAACCACTGTGCTGCCCTTGTTCCACCATTGATAGCCATGTCTTTTGCTGTCTGTGAAAGTTCTGGAATTCCCTCTCTACGCTTCTCCGTCTCTCTGCCTTCCTTTCCTCATTTAAGGCGCTTCTAAAATCTGTCTTTTTAACCAAGCTTTATCTCCTTATGTGGCTGTGTCCTGTTTTGTTTTATAATACTTCTACAAAGTGCCTTGCAGAGGGAAGTTTTATTATTTTAAAGAGTCTATATAAATATGTGTTGTAAATCCAAATTCACTGTGTTATAGATTGGAAGATAGCAAGTCAGTAACTCATCAGACAGCTTTATTAGTACAACTTGATTTCTTTATTGTCTGTAATATTTTACCACTAATGCTAATAGCTAAGGAGTTAATGTTGTTGCATGGCTGGCTCTAACCAAAATCTGAACTCTTCTGACATTTAATCATTCCTGTTTTCTACCCTGTCACACAACTTCCTTTTGTCCTAGTCCCACCTGAAAGGTTAACTATGTTTGTCTCCAGAACTGCTCCCTGACCGGCTGAATATTTCCAGCACTTTTTGTTTTGTATTCGTCCTTGTTGGATTCCAAATAGAACTGTAGTACAGCAGGAAAATTGTAACATTTTTGGTTAAAATTATAGTAAGTGCCAAGTTTAGTAGATTGTGCCAGATACGTTACCCTCCTCTTGATGTTATTCTGTTGTGAAGTGATTTTTGTGGCCCAGTATAAGCGAACAAGTACAATGAAGATGTTGTTTTGTTATATACAGTATATTTTTCGTGTAGAAATATTAATTTTTGAAGGGACTACTATATTTGCAGGAAGGTTTAATCTGCATTATGCCTCTTGTAACAGATGCTACACTGTTATACTACATAGGATTGGATAGTAGTTTGAAAGTGTGGTGTTTTGAGTCCCGTTCTTTAAGATTTGTTTGTAATGAATATAGTCATTTGGCTCAGTTTACATAACAGAACCACGAAGCAATGAATCTACTAATGACTCATCTGTTGCTCAGCTTGTGGGACTGGTTTGTTAAACTTTCAATGTAGTCGCATAGTCAGTTGTCAGGTGGTAGTGAGGAACACGAGTATCGCTGAAGAAAGAGATGTTGAAGATTTGGCTTGCTCTCTCCGTAACAATTCATAAAAATACTAGTAAAAGAGGGAAACAATTTATACAATATAAGTGAATGCTAATTGGTTGGCAAATGGACTCTGGTTGAGTTGTTGCCATGGAGAATGCACCGGTTGATAGTGATTGACAGATAACTGTTAAGCATTGTTTTAAATTTAAGCCAGGCAGCTTGGCCCTGATTGGTCAGCCCTGGAGATGAATATGCAAATGGCTATCATTTGTTTTTAGCTGAAACAGGTGAAATGTGCTTGCATGTTATTTCTGTCTGCAAAGAACAGAGCATTCTGTATTTAGCATATGTAACCTCCAGTACACATACCTGCATCACATGTGAATCCAACAGACAATTTTAGAGTGGTTGTCAACTGGTTCTGAACATTAATTATATGGCAAATGTTGTCCAATCATACAATCCCCACAGTGCAGAAAGAAATCATTCGGTCCATTGAGTCTGTACCAACTTTCCAAAAGAGTATTCAACTTGGGCCTTCCTCTCCACCCGGGCCTTCCTCTTCACTCTATCCCTGCAACCCACACATTTTACCATGCCTAATCCACCTAGTCCACACATCTCTGGACACTAAGGGACAACTTAATATGGCAAGTCTGCCTAATGTGCATGTTTTTGGACTGTGCGATGAAACCAGGAAATCCAGTCAGAGTTGGAGAACATGCAAACTCCACATAGACTGTCACCCAAAATTGGAATTGAACTTGGGTTCATGGTGCTATGAGACAGCAGTACTAACCAGTGTACCTCTGTGCCTCCCTGTCAATGGTAGAATCACATCAAATGTTGAACTATATGTTTGGAGTTTTGCAAGTATGGGTTGGTTGGGTCCAGTCTGTATCTTGCTTATTGTGATCAGTGGTTGGGACTTGCTGTTTGATACAATGTGCCAGTGTTTGAGAAGTATGGCTTACATACCTTGCATCACCCCGGCATTGAAATTCATAAACCGCATTCCACATTGATGTGATAAGCAGAATGTATTTTAGACTTGACGGTAGCATTCTGTTAGTCGTAATACCGCACATGTGGCTACTTCATAGTAATAGTGTGAAATGGCTACCTTGTTCTGCCAAACGAAAAAGTTTAAATTAATCACTTCGATGTGAAACTGGATGCTATGATCTTTCCATGCAAAATGTTCATCGGGGTGTGGAATTTTCCAATAATTGTGGGATGTGTTTTGGCTTATGAAATATCAGGAGTGTTACGATCAAAAGCTCTTTGGGGCAATAGGCGTATTTATTCTGTGTCATGGTGAGTTACTGAAAACATCCAGAGAGTGAAGATTGAATGTTTCTTAGTTCCTCATGCTGTCTTGTAACTAATGCTAAGATCAAAAGGAACAGGAATATTTTTATATGGATGAAATCTTCTGACAAAGATGGTCTGTCTTCTAGATGGCCTGGCTAGAAGCAGAGTTTGTGCTGTTATTTCTGGCTTCTTACGTACTGAGTGGATATAGAAGTGGATGTTATTCTCCCAGTCTTCATTATGAAGAAGTGAGTCTAGGTTGGAGTAGTAATGGAGAGCTAGAATTTCAGGTGATTTTTTGAAGATGTGGGGAAGGATGGAAAACTGAAAAGGAGAGAACAGGATAGTATCTGAAGATTCTTCCACTGATGTTAGAAAAGTATACATGTAGTAGACCAGAGTTATAAAAATACAAAAATGATGGACATGGAAATGCCCAAGTGTATATCCAGACTGCCCCATTTAGAACAGCTAGGATATAAAATAGGATTAAAAACTTGACCAAGAAATGGTGGATTTATGGGGGTGACGATGGCCTAGTGGTGTTAACATGAGAGTATTTCTCTTTGTCAATCGAGGAACTGAGTTTAGGAGTTGGGAGATAATGCTGCAGCTGTATAAGACTCTGGTCAGACCCCACTTGGAGTACTGTGCTCAATTCTAGTCATCTTATTACAGGAAGGATGTGGAAACGGTAGAAAGGATGCAGAGGAGATTGACAAAGATGTTGTTTGGATTGGGTGGCATGCCTTATGGGGATGGGTTGACAGAGTTCAGTCTTTTCTCCTTAGAGAGATGAAGGATGAGAGGTGACCTGATAGAAGTGTATAAGATGTTGAGAGGTATTGATCGAGTGGGTTCTCAGAGGCTTTTTCTCAAGGCTGAAATGGTTGCCACAAGAGGATACAGGTTTAAGGTGCTGGGGAGTAGGTACAGAGGAGATGTCAGGGATAAGTTTTTCACTCAGAGAGGATGCTGAGTGCATGGAATTGGCATGGTGGTAGTGGAGGCAGATTCGATAAGGTCTTTTAAGAGACTTTTGGGTAAGTACATAGAACTTAAAGGGTTATAGTTAAGCCTAGTAGATAGGGATAGATTAGGCACAACTTGTGGGCCAAAGGGCCTGTTTGTGCTGTAGTTTTTCTACGTTCTATTAATCCAGAACTCAGCTAATGTTCTGGGGACCCCAGTCCAAATCCGGTCCACTGCAGATGGTGGATAAATCTGGAATTAAGAATCTATTGATGACCGTGAAACCATTGACAATTATTGGAAACACCCATCTGTTTCACTAATGTCTTTTGAAGAAGGAAACCTGCCATCTTTGCATATACTGGCCTGCATATACTGGCCTGCATATACTGGCCTGCATATACTGGCCTGCATATACTGGCCTGCATATACTGGCCTGCATATACTGGCCTGCATATACTGGCCTGCATATACTGGCCTGCATATACTGGCCTGCATATACTGGCCTGCATATGGCGATATACTGGCCTGCATATACTAGGCCTGCATATACTGGCCTGCATATACTGGCCTGCATATACTGGCCTGCATATACTGGCCTGCATATACTGGCCTGCATATACTGGCCTGCATATACTGGCCTGCATATACTGGCCTGCATATACTGGCCTGCATATACTGGCCTGCATATACTGGCATTGGAGGAGGTACAAGAGGAGATTCACTAGGTTGATTCTGGAGTTGAGAAGGTTGGCTTATGAGGGGAGACTGAGTAAACTGGGGTTATACTCATTGGAATTTGGAAGAGTGAGGGGAGATCTTATAGAAACATAAGATTATGAAGGAAATAGATAAGATTGAAGCAGGGAAGTTGCTTCTACTGGTTGGTGAAACTAGAATCAGGGGACATGGCCTCAAAATGAGGGAGAGAGCAGATTTAGGACCAAGTTGAAGAGCTTCACACAAAGGGTTGTGAATCTGTGGAACAGTTGAGGCTACTTCATTGAGTGTTTTTAAGGCGAGAATAAATACATTTTTGAACAGAAAAAAACTAAGGGTTATGGTGAGCGAGCTGGTAAGTGGAGCTGAGTCCACAAAAAAATCAGCCATGATCGTATTGAATGGTGGAACAGGCTCGAGGGCCTACTCTTGCTCCTAGTTGTTATGTCCATGTGACTCCAGAGCCATTCTCAAATGCCCTCAGACAGCTGGGGATGGCAATAAATGCTGGCCAGCCAATGACACTTATGACCCACGAATTTAAAAAAATCTGGAGATGTTAGAGGTAAGTTTTTCACTGAGGGTGGTGAGTGAATGGAATTGGCTGCCATCAATGGTGATAGAGGCGAACTCGCTGGGGTCTTTTAAGAGACTTCTGGATGAATACGTGGGATTTAATGGGATTGGGAGTTACAGATAGTTCTATGGCCTGGTAGGTACTGATATGATTGGCACAACTTGTGGGCCGAAGGGCCTGTTTGTGCTGTAGTGTTCTATGTTCTACGTGAGTAGGGCAAATAAACTCTTAAATGCTTCAAACAGAACAATGTTTCAGTTTTTTCCATACTAATCTGGCAGTTGGCATTCAGTAAAAAATCTTGATGTGTCTTCGAAGTAGATGAGTCCTCTAAAGTAAAAGCAAGGAACTAAAAAATTATTGAATTTTTAAAGAATATAATAACTAATTTCCTTGTATGGTGCATGAGGAATTTATCTTAATCGAGGTTAAGATCTCAAACTGTCCTCCTTGTTAATGGCGCAGCTATTTCTTAATTTAAATATTTTAATGCAGTTGACATGTTCTAAATATTAATTTTAAACTGTTTACTTTGGCAAAATATGAGACCTGTTTTGTTTACTTTAGGTTAGTAGTTCAGCTGTTTAGACAGGTACAGAGATTGTTTTAAAGGATGGATATATTAAACTACTTTTGGTTTCATTTTCCTCCACGGGGCATTATAATGCTAGACTTGGTATACAAGTTGACACTATGCTAAACATATTGACTTGAGAGCTTGCATAGGAGTACAAATCAATGACTTAAAGGAAACAAGATGGGCATTTGTAGGAAATAAACTTGCAGGCTACGAGAACCAAGTGAGAGAGTGCCATCCTCTGTGCTAAAGATTATTCTGTGACTATATGACATTGCAGTAATTTCACAGCGTCCAAAAAACATTTTTTTTGAGTTGCTTCAATATTTGCCTGGTATCCGTACAGCAACCATTTTGTTGAACAGTGTCCTATTTTTCTGCATGCGCATCTATATAGTGAGGGTAACTGATAATTACACTGTGCTTTTTGGCTTTGGCTCAGGTTGAGCGACTGCTTGGTCAAATACTGCCAGCTTCATATTTCACAAGATTAACTGTGGTCTGGATTAATTTTGCTTGGCCTTGTCTTCTAATAGGAAAATTCTTTCAAGTCCTTGGACTGATAATAAAAATCACATTTGTGCTTTTCTGTTTGTGCAGTATTTATAGCATCTTATTCACAAAAAAATCTACTGAGGATGCAGCTTTCAAAAGTAAAGAAAGATGATTCTTCAATGCAGTGATTACCAACAGAGAAGACAGTTGGTGTAAGACAGGTAGCAGGAGTACACTGCATAGCACTAATTATCTGTAGTGCCTGGGGAGTGCTGGAGACGAGCACAAAGGTGAGGCCAAATTCATTGAGTAAGCATTTTACATGCTAGAAATGTGCATTTAAATTGCTAAGAGTGGGTGCGTAGAAGTTTCACTGGCACTTGTTCCAGAAAATTGTCCCATCCTTTTAAGCAGGTTTTAAATATATATCAACTTGACTATATATGGTTGTATCATAGTGCAAGCTGACTTTGAAGATAATTAACCAGAGTATGGTAAATTGTACACCAAGTGGATTTATGTTCCATTTTGTTATCCATTTGCCTACATCTCAGGTTTGTTCTATAACCCTTTGAATTCTGGGGACATTTTGGGCTTAAGGGTGATTGCTTGTGATTAATATTGATTGTTCCAACTTAAAACTTAAAAAATGTACAGCCGTTCCTTTTATTGCATGCATGGGGAGTGAACCAGTAATGTTTAGTTCTGTTATAGCATGTTATTGAGTGTTAAAAAGCCATTGTGATCCCGAAATTGTTTATGAACCATCATGGGGCAAGCTTCACAGGTTAGGAGTCTGTGGTGTAAGCATGCCGCAAAGTAATAACTTTTAATCACCACTCCTTGAAAGCAAGGCAGCTGAGTTCATATGTTCTCCTTCTCCATTCCAGGCAATTTACTCTCTTGAAGGTAATCACACTGGCTTGGGGTTCAGTTCCGCTGACACTCTGTTATCTCACTCAGTCCGTTCACCATATGTGAGTCTAGACTGTTAGCATCAGGTGGCCGTTCAACAACACTTGGTGTGATTTTAATATTCCAGCCAATTTTGGCAGATGAGCAGGATGGATTTGCAAGAACAAGTTGCATTTATGTAGCATCTTTAATTTCATAAAATATGTCATGGCATTTATGAGTGTTATCAACGAAGTTTGATGGCATAGTGGCACAGCGTTTAGCACTGCTGCCTCACATCGACAGGAACTTGGGCTCAATTCCCGGCTTGGGTCACCATCTGTACGGAGTTTGCACATTCTTCCTGTATCTGTATGGGTTTCCTCTGGTTTCCTCTCACTGTCTGACAGACACGTTGGTGAGGCGTAGTGGCCATTAAAATTCTCGAACAGGCACCAGAATGTGGCAACACCAGAGGGAATTTTCAGAATAATTTCATTGCAGTGTTAATGTAAACTTGTGACGTTAATAAATAAACTTTCCATTTTAAAAATGTAAGATAATATCAGGGCTGATGACCATAAGTTCATTCACTGAAATAGATTTTAGGAAATTCTGAGAGGAGACAGGAGGTTGAAGGGGGATATTCTAGTGGTTAGGGTTTCTGCTGCTGGAAGAGGGGCTGTAGTGACTGATTATAATTCAGGGATATTCGAGAAGAGAAAATTGGAGGAATGCAAATATCTCTAAGATATGCTGACTTGTGGATTAGTAGAGGCTATTTTGTCTTAAGGATGGTTTCAGTTTGAAAGAACAATTGAACCAGTTGTGATATTGTTCTACGTTGTAATTATTTATTTTGTTCAAGAGTTTAATATTAATGTCAGACCACCTATTCTAATTATTATGACTAGTGATATGCAAATTAGAAAGGTCAGGCAGAAATGCCATCTTTAAATGATCCATTAAAACTAATATCTCAGAAATATTAAACTAATCACTGGTTAGACATTTATTTTCTTACCTTATAAATCGTGACATTTAATTATCCACTATAACACAGGGGTCCCAGTGGTTGATAATGGAAACTGGCAGTTTATTGAACGCTCCCGAAATCTGCTCTTGCAAATTTAGCGTAACAATACCCAAGACGCTGGACTGAAGGCAAGTATTTTACTAGTAAGATCATTTGAACAAATTCTTTCTTGGACTATCTCGTTAATTTTTGCCAGGAATGAGATTTAGCTGAGCAAGGATTTGCCTTAAAAAGGTTTTGTCCTCTAAAACTTCGAGTAAGAAATTGAAAATGTGATGTTTGGAGTCTAGATAATTGGAAATTGTACGGTAACTACTTTTTAATCTCGTACCTAATGTTAAGTCAAACGAGTTTTACGACAACAACAACGTCTTACATGTATAAAGTGCCTCCAATGGAATAAAACATCCCAGTAGGCACCTCAGGAGGCAATTTTAGAGCCAATGGTCAAAAAAGCAAGCTTTAAGGAGCATCGTGAAGGAGGAAAATGAGATAGTGGGACAACAGGGTGTAATTGGGGAATTTCAAACCTCAAATCCTGAGCAACTGAAGGCATGACTGCCAACGGTGGAGCAATTAAAATCAGGGCTACTCAAGAGACCAAGATTTAATTTAATTTGAATTTAAAGTTAAAATGGAATTTAGTTGCCAATTCATTTAAATTGTCCCATTGAAAATTAAATGTATTCCTCACCCTAAAGATTTCTCTGAACAGTTAAGCTTTAAGCATGCAACTTCACAATAGATTATGCAATCTATTATTCGAGAGTATTTAAAACTTCAGCCTCTCCTAATAATTTACTGGCATAAACTAGTAAGTTACCTTGTGTTGTGATGTATTAAAATAATCCTCGCATTGATGTTTTTCTGTTGTGGCGCGATTCATATGAAAATACCATGTCTGCTTATACCCTTGGCAAGGACATTGTAAAATTATTATTGCAATATTATCATGTTTATAATGCAGAAGCAATTTCTGTGTTTCTGATGTACTGGGTGGAATCTTGTGCTGCTCCTAGAAGCAAGAAGCTAGGCTGGCAAATTCATTGAGTGAGTAGCTTCCCAAAGGTGGTTTGAACTTTTGAATAAAACTTGAAGTTTGAAGTGTGTCGAGCTTCCTCATGGCAAGCATTGGGAAGCGCATTTGCACACATCTCTATGTCGTGTGTGCTCTTCAAAAAGTTGGCTCATCAGAAATGGGTTCCTTTCTCAATTAAGTTATCGCTGAGCAAACAATATGTGCCTTCAGATTTATGACTATGTGCAGCAGGTGAAGTAGCCAACTTGCTGGAGTTGAGGTGAATAGTTACTATTTGTTTCCACTTTGGGAATGTTGTACAGTAAGGCAATGTTTGGGTAATGGCACTCAAAGGGGCACAGGACAGAGAGAGAGAGAGTAAATGGTGATGTGCTGCGGGTTGAACTGAGGGTACTGGACAGTGGAAGGAACACTAATAGTGAGAATAGGGTGCGTTAAGGTGCTAGATACAGGGTCATGGTAGTGAGCAGGCAGTCTCATAGAGGAATTTATGGAAATGGCAAAATATAAGGTATGGATAATAGAGACAGTCTGAGGAGGTATGGTAATGAGCTTAGAAGATAATGGTTGTAAGTACGCAGGGTGGGGACAATTAAAGGGTAGCATTAACCGGAGCAATGAAAGTCAGATCTGTAAACTGTCTGAGATGACTGGGCTTTCCTCCGATCTGAAGACACATTCATGAGACCTTGGCCTTGTTGTCATAGATTTATCACCCACCTTATTATCAACCATGACCATCAACCTAGGACCCTTGAGGATATAAACTGGGATATTGTGGTTGAACATCTCCCCCACTTAGAGGAATGCTTATATTGGTAGGCCAAGGGTGATAGAGGTGGGGTGACAGTGGGTAAAGGGAAGGATAGAAATGGTGGAGAGAGTCTGGAAAGTTACTTACACTATTTTCTCAAGGCTCTTCTTCACAACACACTTGTTCTGTATGTGTGGATGTGGGAGAAGGTCTGAGTTAAAGGTCAACACAATTGGCCAACTAAATCAGGTTTGCGGCCTGACTCATGGATCTTATAACATTGCGATCCCAACAAGTGCAGGAGCTTTAGTGAAGCCTGCGCTGAAGGGAAACACAGGTTGACTGAGGTAGTGGACGGAGGTTGCAGGCGATTGTGGGGGACACGGGTTAGCTTCCTGTTGCTTCAATAAAGTTTGAATGTTTTTTGAAGTATCCCAATATTCTGGAATGGTCAGACAACGATTAGGAAATTCTTAGAAAATATGACATTTAGAGATATATTTTTAATTGAGAGTGGCAAAAATGAGCCATGCATGTTTTATTTTCATTTGTGTGCTTTATAGATTATGCAGAGCTGTTATGTTGATCCTTAACACGCCCATTTGAAAAGCACAAATAGTTCCACAGAATGACGCCTTGAAACTAGCAGAGCAATATCACTTAATTTTATTAATACATCAACAAATATGAATGTAATTAACAGCATTAAAGGGAATAGATCCTTAAACATATAAGGAGGGGCTGTCTCTAAGCCCCTGATGTTGGCTGTCCAACGTCAATAGCAAGTTGTAGGCTGTAGCCACGATCCATTCTTTAATCCTTCTCACAAGAACGGAGGAGGCATGTGTACACCTCCATTTATGACATTGGTGTAAAATTGTGAATTTCAGTGGTGGTGGGGGAAATAGTTTACCAGACTATTTGGATTAGTAAATTTGCAAATGACACTAAAGTCGGTGGAGTGGTAGATAGTGAAGAGGGGTGTTATAGTTTGCAGAGGGACTTGGACAAGTTGCAGAGCTGGGCCGAGAGGTGGCAAATGGAGTTTAATGTGGAAAAGTGTGAGGTAATGCACTATGGCAGGAATAATAAATGTGTAGAGTATAGGGCTAATGGTAGGATTCTTAGTAGTCTTGATGAACAGAGGGATCTTGGTGTGTATGTGCATAGATCCCTGAAAGTAGGCAGTCAAGTAGAGAAGGTTGTTAAGAAGGCATATGGAGTCTTAGCTTTTATTGGTAGGGGTATTGAATTTCGGAGCCGCAACGTCATGTTGCAACTGTACAAAACTCTAGTGCGGCCGCACTTGGAGTATTGTGTGCAGTTCTGGTCCCGCATTATAAGAAAGATGTGGAGGCATTGGAGAGGGTACAGAGGAGGTTTACCAGGATGTTGCCTGGTATGGAGGGCAGGTCTTATGAAGAGAGGCTGAGGGATTTGAGGTTGTTTTCGTTAGAAAGGAGGCGGCTAAGAGGGACCTAATCGAAACATATAAGATGATTAGAGGTTTAGATAGGGTGGACAGTGATAGCCTTTTTCCTAGGATGGAGAAAGCTAGCACGAGGGGACACAGCTTTAAATTAAGGGGTGATAGTTATAGGACGGATATCAGAGGTAGGTTCTTTACCCAAAGGGTGGTTCGGGAGTGGAATGCCCTGCCTGCAGCAGTTGTAGATGCGCCAAGTTTGGTGGCGTTTAAGAGGTTAGTTGATAAGTATATGGAAGAGAAGGGAATGGTTTAGTTTGGAGGGGCATTGCTTTTTATATTGGTCAGCGCAACATCGAAGGCCGAAGGGCCTGTTCTGTGCTGTTATGTTCTATGTTCTAGACTGAATTGTATGTGAATGCCCATCTTCTGAAACCATGATGTGGAGATGTCGGCATTGGATTGGGGTAGGCGCACTAAGAAGTCCCTTAATACCAGCTTAAAGTCCAGCAAGTTTATTTGAAATCATGAGCTTTCGGAGTGCTGCTTCTTGATCAGGTAACTCATCTGATGAAGGAGCAGTGCTCCGAAAGCTCATGATTTCAAATAAACCTGTTGGACTTTAACCTGGTTTTGAGAGATTTTGTACTGCATCCTCTGTCAGCTTAAACTCATCTGAAACTCTGCTGCTTGTCTTGTAGAAGTTGCAGAGATTAAACACAACATGGGTGATTGCTTTGCGGAACACCTTCACAGTCCACAAGCGTGACCCTAACCTTGATATATGCTATTTTAACTTAGCACCTTGCTTTCAAGCCCACATGTTTGTCCTTGGTGTGCTACAATGTTCCAATTGGAGGAGCACATCTCATCTTCTGGATAGGCACATTGCAGCCATTGGGACGTGGTGTTGAGTTCGGCAGCTTTAGATTGTGATCTTTCTCTATTTTAAACCCATTTTTAAAAAAATATCCCATACATCTATTCTCTCTATACAACCCTCCCTCTGCCTCATCCCATATCAAACCATCTATCTTTTGTTTTTAAAGTTGATATATTTTGTTGCAGTCACTCTCAGCCACATTTTAATATCCAACACATGCTCTCTCTTCAGTTCTGCTGAAGAACCAAAAGGACTCAAAGGTCCTCTCCTTTACAGATCTTGCCAGATCTGTGTTTTTCCAGCAACCTCTGTTCTTGTTTCAGATTCTACATCCACAATATTTTGCTAGTTTTTTAGTTTTACCTGTCACTCCTGTGCTCACTGACAGACAATACCTTGGGTTTCTGGCCCAACAAAGTCTTGGGTTAAAAATGTTTCTAATTCCATCCAAATTCTTCCATGATTTTGCCCTGTAAGCTCCTCCAGCCTTACAGTCCTCCAAGATCTCTGCACTCCTTGAATTCTTACTCCTTGCACATTTCCAATTTGTATTGGGGTCCATGAAATGAGCTGCCTTGACCCTATTTGGAACTTCAATTGCATTGTTTATCATCTATGGGTGGCAACAGATTATAGTCTGATCCCTAACAAAACTCTTCAGTGTTGGGAAAGTTTTTGAGACAGAATTTGTCTTTTACAGTCTGTCTGGTGGGTGTTTCTGGCTCTTTTTATTTTAAAAAAATCTAGCTATTTTCAGACAGATGAGCTGTGTTTTTGAAGGGCTATTAGGAACTGTTGGAAAAGCTTGGAAGATGTTGACAGGTATTGTTGAATTGATTTGATTTTTTGATGTATGGTAGTTTTAAAATATGGTCTATTTAGACTAAAAAGGTAGCACTAGAGCAGACAGTACTGTACAAATTTGCTTATAAATATTTCAAATCCTGTGAAGAAAGATTTTAGTTTTATTGTCTGCTATATAAAAAAAATTTAAATTTCTACTAAATTATTGACGGTACAAAAAATGCCCTCTACAGAAAGAAGCTTAAGGTACATTAGTATATGTTTTTTAAATGATGCCCTGAGAGAATCAGATGGTAACAAACACCAGTGTACATGAATTATAAATTATCAATGAATGCAATTGTATTTTACACGTTTGTACATTGAAACTGTTTTATCATATGCCTTGTCATAACAAATTTCACTATCAGGAATTTTACTGCATCAGGATCTTGATGATTCAGCATAAACGACTAACGCTTTGATGTCAGTTGAATGATTTTAAGGCAAAGATAGGTTTTTGAATATGAAGAAATTAAGAGTTATGGCAAGCAAGTGGGTAAGTGGAACTGAGTCCACAAGAAGATCAGCCATGATCTTATTGAAAGGTGGAGCAGGCTCAAGGGGCCAAATAGCCTACTCCTGCTCCTAGTTCTTATGTCTTATGAAATATGGCAGAAGTTGAATTGACCATAAAACTATAATTTTGGGCAGCACGGTGGCAGAGTGGTTAGCACTAATGCCTCATAGCTCCAGGAATCTGGGTTCGATTCCAGGTTTGGGTTCCTGTCTGTGCGGAGTCTGCATGTACTCCCTATGTGGGCTTCCTCTGGGTGCTCCAGTTTCCTCCCACAATCCAAAAATGCGCAGGTTAGGTTGATTGGCCATGATAAATTGCCCCTTAGTGTCTTGGAATATATGTATTCGAGGGATTAGCAGGGAAAATATGTGAAGTTTGGCAATGGGGCCTGGATGATATTGTTATTGGTGCAGGCTCAATGGGCCGAATGACTACCTCCTGCGTTATGGGGTTTTTACGAACTGAAAACTGCTCCGTTCTTGGCACTGATTTAGAGTGTGATTTAGAGACAGTAATCCGAAAAGCATTTATTGGGTGCTGTGCTTCGGATTGTGAGTTTGATTCACATTAGATTGCTTATGTGGAGAGAATGATTTCTATTACCTGACTGCAAATGGGAGACAAGGATTGAAGTATTTTTGGCCACTTGTTGTGCATTGTTTGCCTAGGAGTACTAGTGGGTTGTTTCTTGCCAGTTCATCGGGAGCTTCCCTTAACTTGGACACAGGCTGATTGTTACCAGTTTTAAATTTCAGCTGGGATAGTGTCCCTCACTGCATCCCTAAAAAAAAGGATTTATATATTTGCTGTGCTGAAGTGGGGAGGTGGAGAATGATTACAGTCCTAAGACTACTGCAGATTGAAATCATGTTGAGTCATAGTAATTTATAGCATAGAAACAGACCCTTCAACCCAACTTTTTCATGCCATCCGGTTTTTACCACTGAGCTAGTCCCTGTTGCCCACATTTGGTCCATATCCTATATATTCTTCTTACCCATATAACTGTCCAAGTATTTTTTAAAAGACAAAATTGTACCTGCCTTTACAACTAGCTCTGGCAGCTCTTTCCAGACACTTACCAAACTCTGTGTGAAGAAATTGTGTCTTTGGACTCTTTTTTTTTACCTCTCCCCTCTCACCTCAAATCTATGCCTTCTCATTTTAGGCATCCCTGTCTTTGGGGAAAAAGGTGTTGACTATCTACTTTATCATTATTTTGTAGACCTTGAGAAGATCACCCCTAAGCCTCCATGCTCCAGGGGAAAAAGTCTCAATCTATCTTGCTTCTCCTTGTAACTCAAAACTACTAAGTCCTGGTATTGAAGCCTTTATTACTGGAAATAACTGCTTGGTTGATGTTTGAGTTCTAATTCAAAGCTGCTTAAAGGCTAAACATGAAAAGTTAATATTCAAATTGTCCCTAATATTGGCAGTGAATTTCATTAAGACAAGGTTGTTCATAGTGTTACATCCAATTATTTTCACAGTTAACGGAATAATTCTTGTAACTGAGTTCATTTTGGCCAGGTTTCATTATGTTTGCCTTAAATGGCAGAAGGAATTTAATCCAGACAAATGCGTTTTGGAAAGTTTAATGCAGGAGGGAAGTAAACAGTAAATGGTAGAACTCTTAAATGCATTATCTAGGGATTTCAGCATGCAGGTCCACAGTTCCTTGAAAATGGCAACACAAATGGAAAGGTGGTTGGTCAGGGTTTAGAATATAAAAAATGCAAGTCATGTTGTAGCAGTTGTGGTTAGGCCATGTTTGGAACATTGCATATATTTCTGGCTACCACACTACCAGAAGGATGTGGAGGCTTTGGAGAAGATGTAGTAAAGGTTTTCCAGGATGTTGCCTGATTTGGAAGGTATTAACTATGAGGAGAGATTAAACGAACTTCGTTTGTTTTCACTTGAGCATGGAGGCTGAGGGGTGACCTGATTAGAGGTTTAGAAAATTGTGACGCGTGGATAGATGTAGTAATTTTTCCCAGGGATAGAAATGTTACTTACTAGGGGACATAGGTTTAAAGTAAGAGGAGAATGTTTGAAGGAGATGAGAGAGCCAAGTTTTTTTTAATGCAGTGTGTGTTAAGTGCCAAAGGAGATGGTAGAAGCAAAAGCAATAGCAACATTTAAAAGGCATCTTGACATGTAAATAGGTAGCAAATAGAGGATATGGAGCATATAGAGGCAAAAGCTCTTTCGTTTAGAAAGACATCATGTGATGGCGCAGACTTGATGAACAGAAGGGCCTGTTCCTGTGCTGTACTGTTCTTTGTTTTTTGTAAATGGGTTTAGTGCTTTTTGCAAAAATTTGTAGACTGCACAATTTGTGTTTAGTCAAAATGGAAGAAGAAATTCATTATTAAAAAGCTGACATTTTTATTGGAATGAGGATTTGTGACAGTTACACGCTGTGATATTCGTGCCTGTGCACGATAACCTGAGACTAGGACAGGAGTAGCATATACATATATACATTATCAGAATGCAGAGGCGTCAAGAGATGTCTCTTCATTGGAATTTCAGGGAGTACTGATTTAAAAATATCCCCAAGCCTTTTCTGGGTGGGGCAAATGGTTTTGTATCAGCAGCTCACTGCATATTATCTAAGCTGAGTATGCATAAGCTACTTTAATAAACTGGTGCAATTTTTCCCAATTTAGAGATTTTTTCCAATACATCTTCCCTGGTGTATGGAGTGAGCAGAGTAAATCTTTGTATTATTGTCTACATTACTTCAGTGAAAAAAAACTGCAGAAGGTTGCATTTTAATATGCTTCTATTACAGGTTGGATGCATTTCTGTCTTTCACTGAAAATTTAATCCTTTCTGATTAGCAACTGTGAATCACTAATTGCATCAATGGTCCAAGTTTGTAAATATTACAAAATTTGGCCAAAATCAAACTCTTCAAAGAAAAGGTGGCAAATTTGGTGCAGTGAATTGGTTTGGCATTGTGTAAAACTGAATTGTTCCAGCAATTTATAAATCCAAATTAGTTGTTATATTGAGGTGCTTTCAGAGGCAGCACTGTTTAAAAGCTCTGTGGATTTGTAGCTGCATGAGGTCCATTCTGCCTGTCATAGCATCATTATTTCTCTCGTATAAAAACAATGTATTTTCCTTTGTAAAGCCGCAAACAGCATCACAATATTTGCCTGTGCACAACATCTTGGTTCCTGATGTCTGTTCTGTGATTCATGTTGGTGAGTTAACACATTTGGATATTTGGTATTCAGAAGTTCACCTGTGTTTTAATCACAAAGTATGTAATATTCTTCTTTTTAACCATTTGTTCCTTGTTTACATTTGTGTACAAACACAAGGAAGAGAAATAAAAGACCATACATCCTATCAAGTCTGTCCTGCTTTTTGAACTGATCATGGCTGATTGTGAGCTTCAATGCCACTTTCCTACCTGCTCGCAATATCCTTTGAGATTGAAAATCTGTTTATTACAGCTTTGAACATATTCAGTGTTGACATGTTCACAGTTCTTTGGAGTAGAGAATTTCAAAGATTGATAGCCCTTTGAGTGAAGCAACTTCTCCTAATTTCAGACCTACTTGGATGACCCCTTATCCTGAAACTCTGTCATCTTGTTCTAGATTCTTCAGTTATGAGAAACAATAGCCTAGATTTTCACGGAGCCGTGTTGGCTCAGGAGCACTTTAAAAATGGTGGGTGGTACCTGAATCCTGGATTCTCAACCCCATACCCAAGTGCATTGTTTTTGGGAGTATTTTTTAAAGGATGCAGACTGATTCCTGTCAAAAGCCCACATCTGGCGCTCCTAACGTAGTTGACTCCATTGCAGGGGTGCGTACCACCTGTCTGTCACATTTCTCATGTTCCTCGCCACCCCCCCCCCCACCACCCCAAAGACTCACCCTGGTGTGCATGAGGGGGCATTTTTTAAAGGCAATTCAAAATATCCCCCTCATGTCTCCTATACCAAACTTTGTCCTTCCACTCACTCTTTCAGTCTCCTCATGTTCCCAACACTAAATTCTGACATTTCAATGCCTGTTGATCCATTGTATACTTTCTAGAATCAAGAAACACCGTAGTGTATAGTGGGTTCTGTTTCAAAAAAATCTTTGAAAAATGTAATCCGTTAGGGATAAATGTCTCCAATGGGCTAAGAAATTTCAATTGACTTCACGTCTAGATCCTTTTAGGAGAGAAAGTTCTAGATTTCCATTATCCAAAGGGCCTCCATATAAATTGCTACCCTATGCTTATTTAAAAAAATTACAGCACAGGAATAGGCCCTTCAGCCTTCCAAGTCTGCACTGACCATGCTGCCCAATTGAACTAAAATCGCCTACCTTTCTGGGGACCATACCTCTATATTCCCATCCTATTCATATATTTGTCAGGATGCCCTTAAAAGTCACTATCATATCTGCTTCCACTACCTTCCCAGCAGTGAGTTCCAGGCACCCACTACCCTTTATGTTAAAAAAAAAACTTGCCTGTACATTTCCTTTAAACCTTAACCCTCGCACCTTATGCCTCTTAGTAATTGATTCTTCCGCTCTGGGGAAAAAGCTTCTGACTATCCACTCTGTTCATGCTCCTCATAATCTTGTAGACTTCTATTAGGTTGCCCCTCAACCTGTCGTTCCAGTGAGAACAAACCAAGTTTTTCCAATGCTCCTCGTAGCTAATGCCCTCCATACCAGGCAACGTCGTAGTAAATCTGTTCTGTACTCTCTCCAAAGCCTCCATATCCCTCTGGTTGTGTGACGAACAGAATTGAATACTAAGATTCTATAAACTTGCAACATGACTTGCTAATTTTTAAACTCAATGTCCCGGCTAATGAAGGCAAGCATGCTGTATGCCTTCTTGACTGTCACCTTCCTCTGCATTGTCACTTTGTGACCTTTGTATTTGTACACCTAGATCCATTTTTCCTATCAATACTCTTATGGATTCTGCCATTTACTGTATCTTTCCCATCTGTATTCAACCTTCCAAAATACATTACCTCCCATTTGTCTGGATTACATTCTATCTGCTATCTCTCATCCCATATCCTGCTGTATTCTGTGATGTCCTCTGCTCTCCGCAAATCCACCAACCTTTGTGTCATCCGCAAACTTACAAGTCAAACCAGTTACGTTTTCCTCCAAACCATTTATATATATTACAAACAGCAAAGGTCCCAGCACTGATCCCTAAGGAACACCACTTGTCATAGCCCTCCATTCAGAAATGTGTGCTTCCTCCGCTAATCTCTCTATAACTGAGCCAGTTTTGTATCTATTTTGCTAGCTTACCTTGATTCTGTGTGACTTCATCTTCTGTACCAGTTTGCCATGAGGGATCTTGTCAAAGGCCTTACTGAAGTCCATGTAGACAACGTGCATTGCCCTATCCTCATCAATCATCTTTGTCACTTCCTCAAAAAGCTTGATCAAGTTAATGAGATACAACTTTCCTTTCTCAAAACCTTGATGCCTCTTGCTAATATGTCCAGTTATTTCCAAGTGGGAGTAAATCCTATCTCGAAGAATCCTTCCTAGTAATTTCCCTACCACTGGCATAAGGCTCAGCAGCCTGTAATTACCTGGATTATCCTTACTACCTGCCTTAAATAAAGGGACAAAGTTAGCTATTCTTCAATCCTCTGGGACCTCCCCTGTAGCCAGTGAGGATACAAAGATTTCTCTCAAAGCCCGAGCAATTCCCTTCCTTACTCACCTCAGTATTCTGGGGTATATCTCATAAGGCCCTGGGTTCTTGTCTATCTTAATGTTTCTCAAAAACCCAAATACCACCATCTTTTTGATCCCAGCATGACCAAACTATCTACAGACTCTTTCCCAGACTCATCATCCACCGAGTCTTCCTCTTTGATGAATGTTGATGCAAAGTACTCATTTAATACCTCGCTTGTTTCTCTGGCTTCACGTGTAGATTCCCTCCCTGGTCCTTGAGTGGGCCAACCTGCTCCCTCGCTACCCTCATGCTCTTTATACATGTATAAAAAGACTTGGGATTTTCCTTAATACTGGTGGCCAATGATTTTATGACCCCTTTTAACTGCCCTTACTCCTTGCTTAAGTTTTCTTTCTACTTTCCTGATATTCCACATTTGCTTTGTGTGTTCCCAGCCTCCTCAACTTGACAGATGCTTCCTTTTTCACTTTGACTAGGCTCACAATATTTCTCATTATCCAAGGCAGTTATGCAAGGTAGATTAACTTGGAAGTGCTTGAGCCTAGATATCTTTAACTCAACATCAAAGGCTTGCATATGGATAGCTAAAAGCAAAGAAAAATAGAAGCTGCCCAACAACATTAATGCCCTGTGCACAAAAAAAATCGGGCAAATTCAGTTCAGCCAATTACTGGCCAATTGATCTGTTCTTCATCAGCAAACTGATGATGCCATCTATAGTGCTATCAAACAGCACGCACTTAGCAATAAAACTGCTCATTGATATTTTGTTTGGATTCTGCCAGGGTTCTAATGCCATTACAACCTTAGTCCAAGCTTGGAGGAAAGAGCTGGATTCCGGAGGTGAGATGACATCCCTTGACATCAAGGCAGCATTTGATTGGGCATTACGTAAGGAGTTCCAGCAAAATTGAAGTCATTGGGAGTTGGGGAGAAAACCAGACTGCTTGAAGTCATACCTAGCACACAGGGAGGTGTTTGTGGTTCTTGGAGACCAGTCATCTCACCCCAAACATGCTGCTGGCAGAGTTTCTGAGGGTAATGTCCCAGGCCCAGCTATCCTTAGCTGTGTCCTCAATGACCTTCTTTCCATCAGAAGTGGGATGTTTGCTTGTACAGTGTACAGTATTTGCAACTTCTGCTCTACTGAAGCAGTCCATGTCCAATACCTGGAGAATATTCAACCTTTTTGACAAATTTTACAATTTTTGAAGTGTAATCATTATTGTTATTTAAGCAAACACGTAGTTCAGTGAAAGCCTGAACACAAGTTGAAATTCCACCCTTTTGCGATTTTATCTTGTGTGACTGGTAACCATCTCAGATTCAAAATTAAATACTGGAAATGTACAGCAGATTGACCAGCACTGAATGAACAAAAAAAACTTAAATTTTTGGGTGCTCAGAGGTGAAACTATCTATTTTTCAGATACTGGTTGATTTATTTTGTAATTTGAGAATTTCATAATTTTATTTTAGACATTCAGTGTAAGCTGTCTTTCAGATGCAACATCAAATCCTGGTCCCACCTGCTGCCCGGATGGAGGGAATCCTGCCCATTGTCCTATCAATATTTACCCCTCTATGGAACCAAGCCACTGTCATTTTTCTGTGGTGGGAGCTATCTGTAGCTGTGTTTTTCCACATTACAGCAGTGATTACAATGAAAGTTGTGGCGTTTCAGCAGGGAAGGAGACCATTCAATCCATCCAGTTTATGTTGGCTGTTAATGGAATCATCCAGTTTGTTCCATTCTCCCATTTTACCCACCCCGCCACCATAACTCTGAAAGTTTACATCCCTCAAATGCCATCTGATTTTCTTCTGAAATCATTGATCATCTATACTTTTATCACCCACAAAAGCAGAAAGTTTCAGGTGATTACCAATTGCTATGTTTTAAAAAAAAACTCCCTCAACTCCTGCCTGAAACCTTAAATTTGTGTCACCTAGTCCTTGTGCTATCAATTAATGGAATAGCTTTCCTTTGTCTCCAATATTTAACTTAACAGTACCTTAAGGGTTGTAAACTGCTTTAAGATGACCTGATGTGCTGTATAAATGTTTTTTCCTTTTTTGTTTCTGTCATCTTCTCATAAAGCTACCTTCCTTACCTAGCCAGATTGGTGTATTGGTGTTGGAATCAATAGACAAAGTCTGCAACATGCAGGCTTAGCATGAGACAGAAAATAGTGTGTATGCAATGCAGTGTCGTATGAAAGAAAAAGATAGTTTAGTGTTGTTGGTGGATCAAGATGTGATCTTGTACTGAATTCTTTGCTTACAACCCATAAGGACAGTTAGAAGAGCATTCTTGCTTTCTCTACATTGCTCTCATATTGGGAGAAACTGTTTCACTCAGTGTCGGTTTATTGTGCACTGCGACACGTGCTACTTAGAATACGCTGAATATTTTGCAGCAGAAATTGAGTGTTTCTGGGCCCAGTTCAATGTTCCTTTGCTCTCCCTTGAAATACTTGCATGAGTAGTTGATTCCTGTAGTGCACAGGAAGTCTATGGCAGCATTATGACAGATGTGAAGCTATGCAGAGTCCTCTCGTGGGGAGGATTGTAAAAAATGGATGATTGTTATTTTAAGAACAATTCAGCTTGCAGCAAATTGTAGTTGAAGCTAACAGAGAATAAATGCAAGTGATGCCAAAATCAGTACTGTGTCACTGAGTAATTCACTATTAGGGATATTTTAGATAGATGTTTTGGGATATTAAAGGAATTAATGAGAGGTGAAGTTGAGGCATGCTAACTTTTTTATTCGCTTAGGGAATGCGTGTGTCACTGACTGGGCCAGTATTTATTACCCATCCCTAACTGCTCTCCATTTCAGAATGAGTCTGAGAGTTGCTGTGAATTTGGAGTCACGTGTAGCCAGACCAGTTAAGGATGGCAGATTTACTTCCCTAAAGGACATTAGTGAACTAGATGGTTTTCATGGTTATTGTAAGAGTTACTTTTTATTGAATTCTGCCATGGTGGAATTTGAGCACCGGTTCCTGAATCTTGTCCTGGGTCTCTGGGTTACTAGTCCAGTGACAATACCACTGTGCCATTGCTTCCCTTAAATGGTATATCAAACTCGAAGGATCAAATGGCCTACTTCTCCTATTTCTTATTTTATAACCTACCCACTCCTTTCTGCATACAATAAATTCCTGCTGATCATGTGCCATGTTGAGGAATTATGACGGGTAGGGTGTTGACTAAGCAACGACAAACAAAAACAAATAGACCACATTCATTTCAAAGAAACCATGGTTGCAGTTTCATTCTGTAAACAGGGAAGTCTATCACTCGATGTGAAAGGACAAAGTAGGAACTTTTTTAAGACAATATGTAACTTGTGCTTTTTAAAATATTTTTATTACAAATAATCTTTATAAATGCTTTATTATAAATATTCTTGTGTTTTAAGTATAATATTTTGTATTCTCTGGAATTGAGAAGAATGACAGCTGATCTATTTGAAACCTGCAAAATTCTGAAGAGCCTTGATAGGATGGACACTGAGTTTGTTTCCATTCATTGGGAATCTAAAACATGGGGCACAATATCAAGATAAGGAGCCAAGGATCTCGAGTTGAGGAGAAATTCCTCCTGTCAAGGGGCTATGAATCTTTGGAATTCACTATTCCAGAGAGTTATGGACGCTCCATTATGGAATATATTTAAAACTGGGATAGACGGATTTTTCATGTCTCAGGGAATTATGGGATATGGGGAGAGATACAGTAAGAAGTCTAGCAACACCAGGTTAAATTCCAGCAGGTTTATTTTATAACAAAAACCACTAGCTTTCAGGGCGCTTGCTGTCCCTTCGTCAGGTAAGTGGGAGTTCTATTCACAAATAGGGCATATAAAGACACAAACTCAATTTACAAAGTAATGATTGGAATCAAGGTCTTTACAGGTAATCAAGTCTTAAAGGTGCAAGCAATGAGTGAAGAGACTATTAAGCACAGGTTAAAGACATGTGTATTGTCTCCAGCCAAGACAATTAGTAAGATTTTGCAAGTCCAGGCAAGTCATGAGGGTTACAGATAACGTGACACCCCAGATCCCGGTTGAAGACGTCCTCGTGTGTGGAACTTGGCTGTCAGTCTGTGCTAAGTAAATCTGCGCTGTTGTGAAGGCTGCCTTGGAGAACGCTTACTGAAGATCAGAGGCTGAGTGCCCATGACGGCTGAGGTATTCCCCAAGAGGAAGAGAATACTCTTGCCTGTTGATTGTCAAAAGGTGTTCATTCATTTGTTGTCATAGCATCTGCATTGTCTTCCCAATGTATTGTGTCTTGGGACATCCTTTCCTGCAGTATATCATGTAGACAACGTTGATCGAGTTTCAAGAGTACGTACCGTGTTTTCACGTGAGATGATGCATCCGTGTCAAAGATCCAGCATGTTGCAGAGGTTGCTGTGGCAGGGTTGTGTGGTGTCGTGGTCAGTGTTCCCCAGAAGGCTGGGTAGTTTGCTGGAGTTGCAGGTCTGTTGAAGGCAAGAAGTAGGGGTATGGGGATGGCCTTGGCGAGATGTTCGTCTTCATCAATGATATATTGAAGGCTGTGGAGAAAATGTCGTAGCTTCTCCGCTCTGGGGAAGTATTGGGTGACAAAGGGTACTCTATCTAGCGTGTCCCGTGTTTGTCTTCTGAGGAGGCCGGTGCAGTTTTTCTCTGGGCACATCAAAATTGTCGATTGATGAGTCAAACGCCATGTCCTGCTGTTATGAGGGCATCTTTCAGCATCTAGAAGTGTGTTTTGCGATCCTCCTCATCTGAATAAACACCTCCAGGAGAACAGTGACGTGACGCCACATAACCCTGCCACAGCAACCTCTGCAAGACGTGCTGGATTATCGATATGGATGCCATCATCTTACGTGAAAACACCATCTACTAGGTACATGGTGCGTACTCTTGCAACTCGGCCAACATTGTCTACCTGATACGCTGCAGGAAAGGACGTTCTGAGGCATGGTAGATTGAAGAGACTATGCAGAAGCTACGATAACGGATGAATGAACATCGCTTGACAATCACCAGGCAAGAGTGTTCTCTTCCTGTTGGAGAACACTTCAATGGTCACGGGCATTCGGCCTCTGTTCTTTGGCTAAGTGTTCTCTAAGGCGGCCTTCACGACACACGACAGCGCAAAGTTACTGAGCAAAGACTGATAGCTGAATTCCGCACACATGAGGACGGCCTCAACTGGGATCTTGGGTTCATGTCACACTATCTGTAACCCCCATGACTTAACTGAACTTGCAAAATCTCACTAATTATCCTGTCTAGAGACCATACACATCTTTTTAACCTGTGCTTAGCGCTCTCTCCGCTCATATTGTCTTTACCTCTAAGACTTGATTACCTGTAAAGACTTGCATTCCAATCATTATCTTGTAAATTGGGTTTGTCTTTATATGCTCTGTTTGTGAATAGGACTCCCACTCACCTGACAAAGGGGCAGCAAGTTCTCTGAAAGCTGGTGGCTTTTGCTACCAAAGTAAGCTTTTGGACTTTAACCTAGTGTTGTGAGACTTCTTACTGTGTTTACCCCAGTCCACACTGGCACCTCCACATGTGGGGAGAGGGCAGGAAAATGGAATTGAAGCCCGAATCAGTTACGTTTGGCAGAAGCTCCAAGTCATGTGGTCTACTCTGCTCCTATTTCTAATTGTCCATTGTGCATAGCAACTTTTGACTGTTCCATGACCATCTTGTAGATGAGCAGGATGGGTCAAATACTTGACCCCATACGATTGCCTCCCTTTGCTAGCACGTGTTGCAAAGCAGAATCTTGTGTTCTGATGGTGTACCGCTGCTGTTATGTTTAGTATTCGTACAATGCAGAACGAGGCCATTCAGCCCATCAAGTCTGCACCGACTCTCCAAAAGAACATCTTATCCAGGCTCATCACTTTCCCCACTCTTATCCCCTCAATGCACATTTACCATGGCTAATGCACCTAACCTACATAATTTTGGACACTAAGAGGCAATTTATTGTGGCAGTCCACCTAACCTGCACATCTTTGGACTCCACATTTAGTCACGGTTTCTTTTGGGGAAGTTTATCATTGGAAGATGTTATCCTCAAATATGCAATACAAATGATTTTATTCAGATGTCACAAAATGTTCCTCTGATATTTTTTAAAATATCAAATATGAAATGAAGATGTGCAGTGTGAGCCATCTACCAACTTGTTCCTTTTTTAAATTCGATCATGGGATGTAGGTGCAGACAAGGCCAGCATTTATTGAGAAGATGGTGGTGAGCTGCATTTTTGACTGTCTTGCTAAACAGAAGATACATTGCTGTGGGCCTGGAGTTACATGTAAGCCAGACTGGATAAAGATGGCAGATTTCCTTCACTGAAGTACAATAATGAACCAAATGAGTTTTTATGACAGACATGATTCTATCAACTATCATTACTGATAAGTTTTTCTCTTTTTATTGGAATAATGGAATATTGGCCTTTATCGCGAGGGGGATGGAATATAAAAGCAGGGAGGTCTTGCTGCAATTGTACAAAGTACTGGTGAGGCTGCAACTAGAGTACTGTGTGCAATTTTGATCCCCTTATTTGCGAAAGGATATATTGGCCTTGGACAGAGTACAGAGAGTACAGAGAAGGTTCACCAGGTTGATACTGGAGATGAGGGTGTTAGCTTATGAGGAGAGATTGAGTAAATTGGGTCTGTACTCATTGGAGTTTAGAAGGCTGAGGAGTGAACTGATAGAGACATATAAGATAATGAAGGGGCTAGATAGGGTAGAGGCAGAGAGATTCTTTCCACTTAGAAAGGAAACAAGAACTAGAGGATACAGCCTCAAAATAAGGGGAAAGTCAGTTTAGAACAGAGTTGAGGAGGAACTTCTTCTCTGAGGGTAGTGAATCTCTGGAATTCTCTGCCCATTGAAGTGGTGGAGGCTACCTCGTTGAATATGTTTAAGTCACAAGTAGATTCCTGATCAATAAGGGAATTAAGGGTCATAGGGAGCAGGCGGGTAAATAGAAATGAATCACTTTCAGATCAGCCATGATATTATTGAATGGTGGGGCTGGCTCGAAGGGCTAGTTGGCCTAATCCGGCTCCTATTTCTTACGTTCTTATGTATTGAAGTGACCAAATTTAGAATAATTTGAGTGGATCTCTGGATTTCTAGTTCACTAATATAACCATTATGCAACTGTACCCTCTTCATTGTCACGACAGATGAAAATAGGTTGATCACCCACTGCCTAAATACATTTTCCAAAACTGCCAGACACACTGATGATAAACTAATTGTTTCATTGGCTCTCATTGCTGACCCAGAGGTGGCTTTGATGGAGTTAGGAAATACCACTCCTCACAATTCAAACAAATAAAAATCAAATATTTTAATGACATTTAACAGTAAACAAAGAGGTATAACATTCTCCTTGTTTCTGTAGTTATCCAAGATTTGTGGTGATATTAGTGCTGAGAACTTTTAATCACTAGAGCATGACATGGACATATTGTCAGTAGAGATATACTAGTGACTGCGTTTAACTTGCATCCACATCATGCCATCCCAATTGAGTGACAGGCAACAAAATCGTTGCATTCAAGATGTTGCACAAGTGAAAGTTAAAGCAATTTTTAAAGCATATTTTAATTCATATGTGAAATTATTACCAAAATAGGCATTATTTACTTTTTAACAATGTTTATAATATGCAGAATGATTTATGACTGACAGCTGTAATAGAGGGAGGTGTGAATTCAGGGTACAAACTTTATGGGATAGGAAATAAAATGAAAGAATTTCTTAAAACAGATCTGGTCCTTTTTGGATTAACATGTGGAAGATGACCACTTGGAAATTGGAGAAAAGAGTGGGTACGAACACACACATCCTTGCTTGATGCCACTTCCGGAAGTGGTATTATGGCAGATTGGTGCAGAAGGTGAAGTTGCATGGGATCTGAGGTGAGCTAGCAAGATGGATATAAAACTGGCTCAGTGGAAGGGTGTGTTTTTGAATGGAGGGCTGTGATAAGTGGTGTTCCTTAGGGATCAATGCTGGGACCATTGCTGTTAGTAATATATATAAATGATTTGGAGGAAAATGTAACTGGATTGATTAGTAAGCTTGCGATGACACAAAGGCTGGTGAATTTATGGAAAGCAATGAGGACCATCAAAGGATAAAGTGGGATATGGATCAGTTGGAGACATGGGTAGAGAGATGGCAGATGGAGTTTAATCCAGACAATTTGAGGTAATGCATTTTGGAAGGTTTAATACGGATAGGAAAGATACAGTAAATGGCAGAACCCTTAAGAATATTGATAGGCAAAGGGATCTGGGTGTACAGGTACACAAGTCACTGAAAGTGGCAATGCAGGTGGAGAAGGCTGTGAAGAAGACATACGGCATACTTGCCTTCAACAGCTGGGGCATTGAGTTTAAAAATTGGCGAGTCATGTTGCTGCTTTATAGAACCTTTAGGCTGCATTTGGAATATAGTGTTCTATTCTGGTTGCCACACTACCAGAAGGATGTGGAGGCTTTGGAGAGGGTACAGTAAAGTTTTATCAGGATGTTATCTGCTATGGAGATAACCTCTCCTCATTAAGATAACTTCTCCTCATTAGCTATGAGGAGAAGTTGGAGAAACTTGGTTTGTTCTCACTGGAGTGAAGGAGGTTGAGGGGAGACGTGATAGAAATCTACAAGATTGAGAGGCATGGACAGAGTGGATAGTCAGAAACTTTACAGGATGTAAGAGTCAATTACTAGGGAGCATAGGTTTAAGGTGTGAGGGGCAAGTTTAAAGGAGATGTACAAGGCAGATTTTTTACAAAGAGAGTAGTGGGTGCCTAGAACTCTCTGCCAGGGGAGATGGTGGAAGCAGATGCAATAGTGACTTTTAAGGAGCATCTTGACAAATACATGAATAGGGTGGAAATAGAGAGAAATGGTCCCTGGAAGGGTAGGGTTTTAGTTAAGTTGGGCAGCATGATTGGTGCAGGCTTGGAGAGGCAATGGGCCTGTTCCCGTGCCGTAATTTTCTTCATTCTTTGAAAGACATCACAGATTTTTGCAAAGAACAGTGACAGTTATTTTGTCATGAAGAAGCTGCATGACTTCAATCCGCTTTCACGCAAGGATAGGAAGCTTTTCAATCTTGAGGCTGAAAGTGAGGACAAAAGCCTTGTGCATACTGTAACTGACCTCCGGTATGTGGATAACTGTTATCCTGGCATACAAAGAAGAACCAAAAGCCACATTGGGCTTGTGTGAAAAATGTATCAAACCTGAGATTGCATCTGAATGCCAATAGGACAAAGGTGTTCCTCCAACGAAAACCTAGGATCATACCAATTCCTCAGAATTGCAGCTATGGGTCTGCACCTGGAGCAGGTCAACAATTCCTGCTATCTTGATAACCATATGCCCCAGTCAGCAACCGTAGACTTAAGAGTCCAGTGTGCAAGCTCCTTCTTTGGGAAGCTGTCCAGGTGAATCTTTTCTAACCATTATCTGCAGACAAAGGTCACAATCTACAAAGTTATTGCCCTTCCAATATGTCCTCCAGATGGTTGAGAGCTTTCAGTTTCTAGGTGTTCAGATCATCAATAAGCTGTCCCAGTCCCTCCATGCTGATACGGTTATTAAGAAAGCCCGTTATCGC
Source organism: Sphyrna mokarran (assembly GCA_024679065.1). NCBI lineage: Eukaryota > Metazoa > Chordata > Chondrichthyes > Carcharhiniformes > Carcharhinidae > Sphyrna > Sphyrna mokarran. Next base: position 3,983,561 of record JAGIQG010000024.1, read on the forward strand.
CTCTACTTTCTCAGAAGACTAAGGAAATTTAGCATGTCTGCAATGATTCTTGCCAACCTTTACAGTTTGCACCATAGAAGGCATTCTTTCTGGTTGCATCGCAGCAAGGTATGGCTCCTGTTCTGTCCAAGTTTTACAAGACTGTTTAAAAAAAAAACTGCAAAAGTTTTTTTGCAGTTTTGCATGAACTCTGTCTAGTCCGTCAAGCAAACCATTCTCCCATCCATTGACTCTGTCTACACTTCCCGCTGCTTTGGAAAAGCAGCCAACATGATCAAGGACCCCATACACACTGGACATACTCTCTTCCATCTTTTTACTTCAAGAAAACTCTAAGGACGAATTAATCAATTCAGGAACAGTTTTTCTCTACAGCCATCAGACTTTTGAATGGACCTACCTCACATTAAGTTGATCTTTCTCTACACCCTAGCTGTGACTATAACACTACATTCTGCACTCTCTCATTTCCTTCTCTATGAACGATATTTTCTGTCTGTGTAGCGTGCAAGAAACAATACTTTTCACTGCATGATAATACATATAATAATAAATGAAACTTTTCACTGTCTGCTAGTACATGTAACAATAATACATCAAATGTGAAACATGCAAAACTTGGGTATTGTATCACTGACTCCAGAGAAACCTTGAGATACACTATCAGCACTGTTGATGGAAACTCCTGCACATCACCTGGATGGATTAGAAGCATCTTCCAGGAAGCAAGTGTCCTGGGTCTAAAGGCAGCAACTGAGATGAACAGACCACTGCATTAGAATACCAAACACTTCTGAAGTGTGCTTTCTACCCCTAACTCATGACTAGTCATAAATCACAGGGTAGCCAGCAGAAATGTTTCAAAGATGTTCTGAAAGCCTGCTGGGAGGAGATTAGTTTTGACCTCTCAGCTGGGAAGAGAGTGTTGACTGAGATGCCCCCAGTGGCGAGCCTGTTTCACTCAAGGTGTAGCCGAGTTTGAAGCTGGGTGGATAATGAACACTGAAGTGATACCAGCAAGGATGAAGCTTAAAATTGGCTATATACTGACCTGGTTGTTGACTATAATGATTGATTGCTGATGTAGAAAATGCATTTGGATCTTTCTCCCCACCTTCCTTTTTTCTCCTTTTACGTTCCCTTTTCATCTCCTTTACCTTGCACTGACTTGACCACTTTCTCTTTCCCCCTTTTCTTCCTCTCACTCTGTCTACTCCAGGACTCCTTGGTAGGTATCTCATTCTTTCTTGAGGAGCCATCATTAGTTAGAAATAACATATTGCCCTTAGACCTGTCAGATTTTGAAAATTGCCCAGCTGGTTAGGAAGGGAATTTCCAAAAACTTTCTTCTTGGTCCCTGGCTGTAAGGTAAATTAAACTGGTTGATTTCAATTTTGGCATTTGGGAGTGTAAGCTCCTAATCCATCATAAATGGAATTAAATTAGCATTCATTCTTTATGATTACATTGAGTGGTTGATATGGAAAAGTAGAAGCAATCCCACTAGTGGGGTTGAGAAAGCTTCTTCTTAAGCTACATTTCAATTTTAAAATTATCCTTATTTTCAAATCCCTTTATGGCCTTCCCCCTTCCTGTCTCCTTTCTTCTGCACCACCTGGTGCAGGAGGTGAAGTGACATGGGATCACAGATGAGCTGTCAAGGTGGGTACAAAACTGACTTGATCAAAGAAGACAAAAGGGTAGCAATGGAAGGGTGCATTTCTGAATGGAGAGCTATGACAAGTGATGTTCCTCTGGGATCAGTGCTGAACCTTTGCTGTTTGTAATATGTATAAATGATTTGGAGGAAAATGTAACTGGATTGATTGGTAAGTTTGCCAACAACACAAAGGTTGGTGGATTTCTGGAAAGCAGTGAGGACCATCAGAGGATACAGCAGGATATAGATGAGTTGGAGACTTGAGCGGAGAGATGGCAGATGGAATTTAATCCATGCAAATGTGAAGTAATGTATTTTGGAAGGTCTAATACAGATAGGAAATATACAGTAAATTGCCAGAACATTAATAGTATTGATAGGCAGAGGGATTTGAGTGTACAGGTACTCAAGTCACTGAAAGTGGCAGTACTGGTGGAGAAAGTAGTTAAGAAGGCATACGGTATGCTTGCCATCATCAGCTGGAGTATTGAGTTTAAAAATTGGCAAGTCATGTTACAGCTTTAGTTAGGCGCACTTGGAATAGGTCATAGAACCCTACAGTGCAGAAAGAGGTCTTTCGGCTCATCGAGTCTGCACCAAACACAATCCCACCCAGACCCTACCCCCATATCCCTACATATTCTAACCACTAATCCCCTCTAACCTACGCATCCCTGGACACTAAGGGGCAATTTCTTAGCATGGCCAATCAACCTAACTGGCACATTTTTGGACTGTGGGAGGAAACCAGAGTACCCGGAGGAAACCCACGAGTACATGAGGAGAATGTACAAACTCCACACAGACAGTGATGCAAACTGGGAATCGAATCCAGGACCCTGGAGTTGTGAAGCAGCAGTGGTAACCACTGTGCTACTGTGTTCTATTCTGGTCGCCACATTACCAGAAGGATGTAATCAGGATTTTATCTGCAATGGAGAGCATTAGCTATGAGGAGAGATTGGAGAAATTTGGTTTGCTCTCATTGGAGTGACGGAGATTAAGGGGAGACCTAATAGAAGTCTACAAGATAATGAAAAGCAGGGACAGATGGTCAGAAATTTTTTTCGTAGAATGGAAGAGTCAATTACTAGGGGGTCTAAGTTTAAGGTGTAAGGGGCAAGGTTTAAAGGAGATGTACAAGGCAGATTTTTTACACAGTAGTGGATGCCTGGAACTTGTTGACGGAGGAGGTAGTGGAAGCAGATAGGATAGTGACTTTTAAGAGATGTCTTGACAAGTATATTAATAGGATGGGAATAGGGGAATATGGTCCCCAGAAGAACAAAGAACAAAACAGCACGGGAAACAGGCCCTTCGGCCCAATGAGCCCGCACAAAGGTAGGGGGCTTTAGTTAAGTCAGGCAGCAGAGTTTGTGCGGGCTCGAAGGGCCTGTGCTATAATTTTCTTTGTTCTTCCCTGCAGCTTTTCAAGATATTTGTCCTCTTCTAATTCCTGCATTCTGCCTATCCCTGATTTTAATTGCTACGTAACTGGTGGCCCTGTCTTCAGCTGCCTGTGGGCTAAGCTCTGAAATTCCCTTCCTAAACCTCTCAACCTCTTTCCCTTTCTCAGGCACTCCTTAAGTTCCACCTATTTGTTCAAGTTCGTAGTCTTCTGTCTAACATTGCCCTATGACCAATTATTGTCCCATCAATCTATCTAAACATCAACAAAATTTTGGAAGGGGTGTTATCAAGTGGTACTTGTCTGTGCAGTAACCTGCACACTAATGCTCAGTTTGGTTTCTGCGAGGGCCACTCCATTCCTGACCCTGTTACAACCTTGGTCCAAACATAGACAAAAGAACTGAATTCATGAGGTGAGTGTGACTGCTCTTGACATCAAGGCAACATTTGACCAAATATGACATCAAGGAGTACTAGTAAATTCTGTGCAATCAATGAGAAAACTTCCCACTAGTTGGAGCCATATCTAGCATTAATAAAGATCGCTGTGTTTGTTAATCATCTGTCCTAGTGTATCACTGCAGGAATTCCTCGGGATGGTGTCCTAGGCTCAACTATCTTCAGTCATTTCATCAATGACATTCTGTAAGGTAACAGTACGTTCTGAGGATTGCACAATGTTTAGCTCTATCTTCAACATCTCACATAGAAGCCATCCATGTGTATGCCCATGTGCATGTATAGCAAGATCCAAACAATATTCAGATTGGTGGTGTCAGGAAGGCGATGATTGTATCCACCAAGAGAGAATCTAACAATATCACATTGACATTCAGTGGTATTACCAAAGCTCTTTTGACACCATCTTCCAAACCCTCAACTTCTACCAGCTAGAAGGACTAGAGCAACAGATGCGTGGGAATGCAACACTTGCAAGTTTCCCTCCAAGTCAATCACAGTCCTTACTTGGAAATATATCACTGTTCTATCATTGTTGCTTGGCCAAATGCCTGGAATTCCCTTAGTAGCATTATGCATGTACCTCCATCAGATGAATTGCAGTGAATGATGAAGTTTGCTCACCACCATCTTAAGACTGTTAAAAATAGGCAATAAATCTTGGCCTGGCCGCCAAAGGCCATGTCCCATTAACAAATAAAAATAATCAGTTCCTTGTTGTCATATTTTGTTTTATTATGTGCCTGTGAAGCACTTTGAAACATTCTCTTACATTAAAGACACTATATAAATTCAAGTTGTTGTTTAGGTGCTCTTTAAAGGAACAAGTAAAGCACGGTGTTAATTGCTACAGAATATAGTGCACTTTCCTTTATACTGTTGTAGTAAAGTTCTTACTGGAGGGCATTTGGTACTAAAGTTAGTTCTCAATCCCCATGAGTAGCTTTTCACTTGCATGAACTTAGAAATCTGTAAATAATTTAAAAATATTACTATGACCATGACCATAATGTACTGACCTGGCTCACTAACCCAGGTTACAAAATGTTGGCCACTTTGTCAACTGGATTAAAATCACAGTATTAGAAAGAAATTTTTTTCAATGTTAATGACAGGTGATTTTTAACTTTGTCATCAGATCACAGGCTATTGACTTATACTGGCCTCTTCTAAGATATAGTGAATATAAAAATCCAAAAAACCTTAAGATTAATGTCTTATGAAAAAAATTGATTCATTTTATTTAATGACCAGTTTCCCTGATTTGTTGATGTTTTGTAAACAGTAGCTGTATCAAAGTTCTACCTTTGCCCAACCAGAAAGATCTCTTTGCATTATCCAACTGCTTCTTCAACAATTCTAGGAATTTTAACTTCACTGTGCTACTTGGAAATCATTGCATATGCAGATCACTTGATGAAAAGAGGAATTTGTAAATTTAGACCACTTGTAGCCTTTTCTTCATAAAAATCCCTACAGTGCCATTCAGCCCATGAAGTCCGCACCAACTCTCCAACAGAGCATCCCACCCAGGTATTCATATAACCATGTATTTATCGCTAAACTACAAACTATGGACACTAAGAGGTAATTTAGCATGGCCAAGCCACCTAACCTACACATCTTAAGACTGGTCTATTAATTTGTAGAACTTGTTGGTTTTCTTAAGGATAGTGGAAATCTTGAACCTTGTCTTTCGCACCACTCTCCTCACCCCTCTTCAAAAAGAGGCTGCTAAGACTTTGTTGTCAGTTGAAAATATCAAGACTGAGATAATTACATTTTGCAAGGCGATTGTGTTGAGGCTTACTGAATCAAAGTGGGCAGATGGAGATCAGACACAGATCAGCCATAATCTAATGGAATACATTTTTTTTCAAATGAAAAAACTAGTTGAGAGTGGAATTTGCTGAATGTTGGGGTGGTTGCGGCAGATTAGAGAACAGCAAGTGTGAAGCCACTGTTTAAAAAGAAGTAAACAAAAGGCAGGTAACTATAGGCTGGTTAACTTCACTTCTTTGATGGGGGAAATATTTGAATCTATTATCAAGGGAGAAATAGTAAGACATAGAAATTGGGGAAGGTACAGCATGGGTTCATGAAAGGCAGATCATGTTTAACAAATTTAGCGAAATTCTTTGAGGATATTATGAGCACAGTGCACATAAGGGGAATCTGGTGTATTTGGATTTCCAGAAGGCATTCAACAAGGTGCTGCAGAAAAGGCTGTTGCATAAGATAAAGATGCACAGTATTATGGGTAGTGTATTGGCAGGAATAGAAGATTAGTTAACTAACAGAAAGCAAAGAGTGAGGGTAAAGGTGACTTTTCTGGCTGATGAGTGGTGTGCCTCAGGAATCAATGTTGGGACAGCATTGTTTACAATTTACATGGATGATTTGGAGTTGGAGGCCAAATGTAGCGTGTCAGAGTTTGCAGAGTACACCCAGACGAGTGGTGGAGCAAAGTGTGCGGAGAACTTGTCTACCTCAGAATAAGGGGGAGCAGATTTAGGACTGAGTTGAGAAACGTATTCACCCAAAGGGTTGTAAATCTGTGGAATTCTTTGCCCAGTGAAGCAGTTGAAACTACCTTGTTGAATGTGTTTAAGGCAAAGATAGATAAATTTTTGAACAGTAAAGGAATTAAGGATTATGATGAGCAAATGGGTAAGTGGAGCTGAGTCCACAAAAAGATCAGCCATGATCTTATTGAATGGCGAGCAGGCTTAAGAGCCAGATGGTCTACTCCTGCTCCTAATTCTTATGTCCTTAGAGTGGATTGTTACTGTGTGGAGTGCATGATATGTTTATTCACTCTGAGATGAAAAACTGTTTGGGCTACAAAGCAGGTCAGCCTTCTCCAGCTTGTAACCTTCAACATTAACAAGACCAGCCACTCTTTATGCTTTCGAAGTAACCTGTGATTTTTTTCTCGCAAGGGCCTGGCTTTGGTGGTAGTTGCTGTAGGTTATTTCACTGATTCTTTAATACTATATAGAAAATAACTGCAGTTTAAATTCTCCAGCATTTTTGGACTTTTCCACTCAAAGTGCAAACTTACCCTACAGCTGCAATGCAGACCAACTTGTGATCTTTGTCTCCAGGCTTTGATTCTGTCATTGATAGCTTGATGGTCACTGACATGAATATGCAAACTCTGCGTTCCTCAAATTGACTTTGATGCAGCAACTTCAATATGTTCTCACAGCTTGGAGTGAGAGAGACTTTATAATCATTGCTTTACTAACTACATCTGCATAGGAAGGAATGATTTACTTGTCTTGCAATAAATGTGGGTAAGGCAGCTTGGAAGATTGATTCCTTTTTTTAAAAAAATGATGCGTTTCAAACTAATTCAAATCTGTAGTTGGATCTGGTTGAAATCGAGTTAACCCTGCTGCAGAAAAATGTTAAATGCAGCATGTTTTGTTGCTATGATAATATGCCACTAAGCTTTAGTCTTCTCAAGCAAAGTAGTTGTAATGTGGAGCATGACCACAATGTATATTTATTCATTCACATTCTTAATTAATCTACGTTCCATTTACTTTTCTTAAAATGTTCCCACTAGCAAAACAGATGCTGTGATCTGTCAAAGTGAACTATAAAACAAATGAAACTCCATTTGTTGGAAGCAGTAACATGTTTTTTGGCTTTATCGGTCTGTGCTTTCTGAAGGCTGTCTTGGTGCACAAAGTCAGGATATACTGAGCTCTCCCTGAACAGAACCAGGTGGTTTTATTTTCCTGGCTGTTCTGTTTACCATGCTGGTGGTAATGGAAACCTTGTGCTGGAATCATTGTGCAGTTTACTACATTCCAACACTGTAATGGATAGCTAACTGCTTCTACTGTTTAGGGAAAGAAGAAATAGTGGTGATTTGCGGTGGGGGAACGCTGGGGGGAGGAGTAGGGTGGGGAGGTGAGCAGAAGAGGATTGAATTGAAGAAAAGGAATTTCAAAAGACAAGTTGTGAAAAATGATGGAGTAAGAAAATGTCTATACCATTAAATTTGTAGATTTTTTTCAAATATTGAGTTTGTAGTTCTGCTTTCAATTAGTCGCCTTTGTAAAAATTGAAATTTCGGTTCATTAATGTTAAAAGGAAAATAAAGCAGTGAACTTTGCATGCTGTATTAGTGCTTGTTGCTGTCCAATCTGTTGCTGATAAAGGTCTGAGGCTGTATGAATACAGGACTACCTGAGATAGACTATCCTGTGATCACTAACAACAGACTACTTTGTATGGAGAACAGAATGGTCATTTTAACAATCTGGTCTTTAAATATTGTGGCCATGTTTTTAAAAGTTCTCCATAAATGACAGGTTGGTTAATGTATAAATAGAATGATGTCTAATAGTTTCTAACATTGAATGTTTTCAAGAATTATGACGAAAAGCATTGTGACCAATTGTACAGCGAGGTTTTAGTTGCTGCACCACAATATGTATTTAATGAGGGATTAATCAGTTTGTTGTATTGTTGTAATGTTGCCATTGATCTCTGAGGAAAGTGACAACGATAGATTTTTATAAATGTTCTTTTCAACAACATTTTACATGTATTTCATAAAGTAAAGTATTAGAAGTGGCAATTTAGCCACTTGGCCCTGCAGATGTTCATTAATTACATGAAATTTATCCTTTGCAATTTTCACTATGGGTCAGAATCTTATAATTACATATCATGACATTTCCCTCTGCCCCTTGGATATTCAGTGGTTTGAGTTATGTAAAACCCTTAATTTGACTAATATTAAAATGTAAATTACATTTTGTCAACTTCATCAATATCTGACGTGCAAAATCAATTGTGTTTATTTTTTGATAGCAGAAATTTTTAAAAAATAAGCAATTTTGGCTCAATAACACATTTGCTTTAATAATGTATATGTATATATGCTATACACAAGAAAGCTTCCTCCAGTAGCTCAGTTAATAAATAGTCTAGTCTGGAACTGAGCTATAATGACCAAGAAGGTTTGAAATTTAATTTCCAAGCTGTACTGACCGAGTGAATGGCTTTCAAGCAGTGCAGTTGTTGGAATGGGAATCTTAGTCTCATTGTTGAGGGGAAAATCAGTCAAGGTTTCTGCTCTTGAATGCCATCCAGTGTCCTCACCTGCAAAGTGTGTGTGTGTATATATGTACTGGTTGACAGCATGATCAGATTCAGCTGTGATGCTGCTTTCCCTCCCCTCCTTCCCCCACACCCTCTATGTCAATACTTCCTGTCTAGTCTCGCACACAAATGATCAAACTAGGTACTAGGCGGCAACTGTTGCCTGTAGCACAATAGCCTTGAAAGAATTAGGCAGTAACAAATAGCAGAATTGAAGCTGTGTGAATAAGCACACAGTGCTCCTAATGATGCGATCTTTTGTGCATGGGATTTTTAGTATATTGATTCAGAACATTTTAAATTAACTATGTACTATTTGTGAAGGGAGTGGAGTGCTGATTTGGGTGGAGCACATCTATTTTTGACTGGGATCAGTCAGATTTTGTGTCTCTAAAGAAGCCACAATGGTGACAGTTTGTTTTTAATATGCTGAATGTGGCTGCACACAAATCTAAATTCTTAAGGAACTGTTGTGTTGGAACATTTCACATCTGTCCACAGTGGAAGAACACCAAGTGCTGTGTATTGCTGAGCATTCAAAAGAATTGTTAGTCTCTAATGACTGAACAGCATCGAGCAGCAAGTACTTTGGGTGTTACTAGGTTGCACTCACTGCCACGTGATTCCGACACAGCAGGAAGCTGACAGCCTAGCAGGCTGGCTTTTAGCCAGGGAAAACCAGCAAATATGGAAGAAATTCATGTCGTTAAACAACAACCTGGTGTAATAAAAAATGTAAAGGCTTATTCAACAAAAATAATAATTGCTGTGAGATGGCCATTTGCAATCATGTTCAGCCCTTCACTGGTGGACTCAGTTTCTCTAACATGGTTTCAGTGGTGGACTCAATTTCTCTAACAGGATTTTTGAGAAAGGCAGAAGGAATTGCAAGCATACAATGTGCGCAGAATGTTCAACATATGTCCTTTAGGGTAGACTTGGCAGGAAGATTTTTTTTCTGAACACATGATGAAGATCATTAGGAATTTCCTGCAGACCACAAGCCAAAAAACCTGGTCCTCGAGGTGGGGAAGGTTTCTGAAATGCGTGCTCTGTTTATATTTAACGCTTGGGTGTTAACAAAGTGGTTCTACAGACCGTGTTCTTCTTTAATTTATAGTGACGTCTTATAAAATGTGCTACTCAACCCAGGCAAGCTTATTTGATCTTGTACAATATTGCTTCAGTCCATGCTATTGCAGCTGGTTATGTCACGCTTTCCATATGGAGGGAAAGAGCTTGACAATAAATCATAAGCTTTTCTGCTAAAATTGACTAATTCATGTTTTTCATACTGATTTGCTATATATTTATTAGATTGTTTTTCAGGTATTCAAGTTTTTCCTAACATTAAGTAATCTATTGTGAGCAGCATAATTCATGTTGAAGTCTTTATCTGGCAGCCGTAAGTTTTGAAACTGCAAAAGCAAATTCCAGAGAGCACCATTATTTTTTAGAGGTTGGGGTAGAATAAATGATCTTGATAGCTGGTGTCTGAACTTAAACAAAATTAACCTTGTTGAAATATTCAGCCTTTGAGCTAAATTTTCAGAGTCCTGTGAATCTAAGCCTCAGCTTGCCAGTGAGCATTGACAATGAGAGGCATGAATAATATTCGATATGTATGTTGGTACATGCTGCATTTCATAAAACAAACAGACAGACAAGCAAGGATAAGTGGCTCAACTTCAAGATGTGTTGATTTCCCTGTGTACTTTTCCTGGGTTTAGTTGGCTCTTATAAGGACATATTTAATTAACAGTATAATCTTCAAAACATTCCAATGGTTAAAACAAAATTCCACATAGATAACCTTGCAGTTTCATTTCTACAAGACATCAGAATTCATAGGATTTATTTTACCAATGCTTTTAAAGTAATCCAGAGAGTTGTTTAAAAGCTTTTGAAGAAGCAGTCTGGCTTTGTGTTCAGGTCTGTATTTCTTGAGTTTAGGAAGAGGCTTGCTCTTTTATGGTGGCCTGTTGTCCGTTTTAAAATGGTCTGTAGTTGGGCAGTTTCACTAAATGGGAACAAAAGTGCTGAGTGTGTCACATTTCAGTCTTGCATTGGTTACAAGTTCATGATAGCCTGAGGTGATTTCCCCCTTACAATGTTTTCTGATGTTCTGTGATGTCCCTCATTTATTATTGCATCCTGCCAGCTATCTAGGAAGAAGGTTACAATGAGAAAAAAAATTGTTTAAATTGGGTATTTCATGTAGTATACCTCCACAATGGGGTCATAAATATATTGTGTTGCCTTTGTCATAACGACATATTGGTAAAGTGGTTGGTGTATTTTGCAACATGTTCAGAGTAGTTCTGATCTGGTTTCACTCACCTGTAATACCCCATAAATTAATCAAAAATAAATTAAAGGAAATTTAAGTTCAGTATATTGGAAAGAACTATGCAACATTCAAAACGTAGCTGACTGTTATAATGGGAAATGTAAGGTGCTTGATGCAGAGGTTTGATGAGCTGAATGACTTCTTCACCTCCGGGACCTTTAATGTTTCTTGAGTTAAGCTAAAATGGCTTTACTTGATTTAGGCAGAATCACATTTGCACCTCCCCAACCAACTGTAAATGCAAGAATTAGTTTCAGCATACTATGACTCCAAAGCTTAGTGTTGAATCATTTGGAAGGCCACTGGCCAAAAACTACTATTACCATCTGTCGTTGAAACAGTTGTGTTATATTTGTATGGATAAAGGAATAGGGAAGGATGGAGTATCTCATAAGAAGTTCACATTATCCATTTATAACTTGAATTTTGTTTTCAATTGTTCCAGATGGATTTTCTTTTTTAAGAAAAAAGCATATCTTAGGATACCATTAGCTTCCAATAGGTATACTCAACAGGCATCTTGACTCTGTCCAACAGTGACTTAATAATGCTGAAAATCCATGAGATTCTCCGCAGTTTACACCCTTGATCGACATATGTACTTTCTATCAACAAATAAAAGGAAAGAAAATAATTTTAAGTACACATAAAAATTCAGATGTCTGTATTCAACTATTCCAGAATTGAACTGTGTAGCCGTAGTTAGAGGATGGTTAAAATTTCATTTATTATTTCAATCATGTTAATATTAACTTTTTACCATTTTCTCAAAATTAATGATCTCAGCAGTTTTTTGGGGGGAAGGAGGGGTCTATTCAGGATGCTAGTTGCATTGTTCAAAGTTTGTATCTCATGGCATTGTGATCATCCGGCAGTTTGCTTTCAAGAGGTATGAACAGATTGTTAATCTCACACATGGTAATAGTATGGGGCTAATAGGAAATGATTCCAATGATCAAATAAAGTTAGAAGCAGAGAGTGTAGTTTCAATGATTGTATGCACCTTGAGATTTTGGTGACCTCTGAATTTTATGATGTGGAGATGCCGGCATTGGACTGGGATGGGCACAATACATAGTCTCACAACACTAGGTTAAAGTCCAACAGGTTTTTTTTGAAATCATGAACTTCTGGAGCGCTGCTCCTACCTCAGGTGAATGAAGAGTTATGTTCACAAACATGGCATATATAGACAGAGATGCAATTGCAGGATAATGGTTATAATTTGAGTCTTTACAAATACAAACATTGTGAGTGGAGAGAGGGATAATCACAGGTTAAAGAGATGTGGATTGTCTCAAGCCAGTTCAGTTAGTAGGATTTTGCAATCCAAGACCTGGTTGTGGCCAACGCAGATCTTGGCTATCCGTTTCTGCTTGGTGATTCTGAGTTGGCATGTGTCTTGAAGGCTGCATTGGACAATGCTTATCTGAAGATCAGATGCTGAATGTCCTTGATTGCTGAAGTGTTCTCCAATAGGAAGAGAACACTCCTTCCAAGTGATTGTTGCATGGTGTCCATTCATCCACTGTCATAGCTTCTGCATGGTCTCGCCGATTTACCATGCCTCAGGGCATAATTTCCTGCAGCGAATTTTATGTCACTTGTTATATTTCAAGTATCTACTTGTGTGATGGATCAGATGCATTCTTGTTTATAGCAGTAAACCTACCTACACCGTACAGTGTAAGCAGATGAAGTTCTCACTCCACTATCCAACAATATATTTTAAAACTCTCAAGCAATTTAGATGATTTGGACCTCATCCAGTGTAACAAAGATTGCATATCATCTGTTGAAGAAACCATGGCATAAATAGACTTAAATAGCTTTGCTTATTTCTTGTTTTCTTTTTCTTAATTCCCCACCTAGGAGCCCCCTTTATTGTATTAGTGTGACCTTTCACTTCCCATATCAAATATGTCTTTTCTTTCAAAAGTAAAATCGCCAAATAGTAGCGAGTTATTAGCAATTTTCCTGCTGTAAATTTCTATTTATTAAGCATTGCATTTGGACTACACAACCTCAGGGCACTTAGGAGCCTTCAGCTAGCAGACAAAGGGATGTTAATCAACCTGTTCTTGGTTCAGACGCAAGACCTCTGTGAAATTACAATATTCTGTTATTCACTGCTACTTTGTTTCTCAAATAATGTTTGACAAAAATGTTACGTAATATTACTGAAAGTGATTCCACAGACATTCCACTCAGAAAATATAGATGACTCATAGATAATGTATACTATTGAGCCACTTGAAGAGTAATCACAGAACCATCAATTAATCAGATATGAATTGAGTCATATTTTTTGAACCACTGCCGTCCTTGTGTTTTAGGAACACCTATGGTGTTGTTAGCAAGTAGGTTCCAGGATTTTGACCCAGCAACAGTGAAGCAATAGAAATGTAGTTCCACGTCAGGATAGTGTGAGACTTGGAGGAGATTGCAGGTAGTGGTTGTGATATGTCTTTAAGAGTTAGCATCATGCCATCATTTTAAGGGAAGTGTGTCATATGATCCAGCCTCCATTTCACTTCTAGCTGTAACAGAACATAGCAAATTCAACCCTGCAGGTCTGAAGTCCTCACGCTTTCTATCCATGTATATGTGTTCACATGGGCTTATAATTAATAAGTGAACCCACAATGTATTCACACGATCCCTTATGAATAGTTGGTGTCTTTTACATCATAATATGATGGAATATGCTGTATGAGGTCTCACGAATGTCTTGGATTATCGCTAGTACGAGTTCACAGCATATTGGTAGACCTACAGTTGCTGGGCCTTTGGTTTTGATGGTATCGAACATCTGTGATATCCAGGAGGAATATATGGAATTAGTGAATTATTGAAAGCTGACAATTTGCAGTAGTAGATTTTGTCATGGCTTTCCACATCTGTGGATTCACATCTTTTAAAATTTGCAGGACTACTATGTTGCAACTTGCTCCGTGTCAATCTTGGCTAATAATGAGTAACCGGCAACTTACTTAGAGCAGATAACTTGAATCTCATCAAACAGTTTGGATGGTGAGATAACACCATGCTTTCCATGAGATTGGGTGTGTAATATGTCATTGCCGTTTGTCTCTTTGTCATCATCATTTTTCTGGTTTTTCAGTGACTTGAGTGGTTAGCACTGCTGCGTCACAATGCCAGCCTGAGTTCAATTCCCGGCTTGGGTAACTGCAGAGTTTGTATGTTTTCCTCCATGTCTGTGTGGATTTCCTTTGGGTGGTTCAGTTTCCTCCCACAGCCTGAAGGACTGCTGGTTAAGTGCATTGGTCATGCTAAATTCTCCTTTAGTACTCGCTAACAGGTGCCAGAATGTGGCAACTAGAGGATTTTCAAAGTAACTTCATTACAGCATGAATGTCAACCTACTTATGACTAATAAATAAAATTGAAAAATAAATACATGATGGCTAATGTTTCAGATGGGTTACCAGACAATCATTGTTATTGCTGAGTGTAGCCAATTGTATATGGGCCATTTAGATCAATGCATAGCTCCATGTAGCTGCATGAGACTCTGACCTAATGCAGTGCTGCTGTCAATGGTCCTTTCTGCCACATGCTTTGCAGAATTGATGGAAAACTGGGCATTTCCTTAGTGCACTCAGATGGTCACTTTCCATACGTCTTTCTAGGTTCTAATGTTCTAGTAAAAGCGTCAACAATTGAGGTTGTACTCAGGACATGTAAGATCCATCGACCTGCTAATATTGCTTTATACATCTGCTGATCTTTGAGTAGCTGTTTAATGCTATGCATTTTGGGCTTGTCCAGTAGATCTTGGGAATGCTTCCCTGGAAATGGATGTGATCAACTTTTTGTTTGCCAGCTCTTCATCTGAAAAAGCACATGATATACTCCTTTCTTTACATCTGCTAATGAGCCTGTTGATTCTGTCAGCTGTTGACAAAATGACATGAGTGAAAGTTTAACCTAATTCTGAACCGGTCTTTCAATGTAGTCCATATTTTGGGGATCTGATGGCTCTTTTTTTCTGTCAATCTTGACATGTTCAGCTTTTGCAGACCTTCGTTGCCAAACACTAGTCAGATTTTTATGGCTTGCTGTTCTGATTCAAACACGTGAATCAAGAAACGAAAGCTTTGCGTGCTCTTTAAACATTTTGAACTCTGATAGTAGGTCAGCTACATCCCAATTTATCGTGTGGAATTTCTGAAATTTGAAGGTATCCCTTTGATCTTCCTCCTTGTTTCATTCAGTTTGTTGTTCAGCAGCTCCTGAAGCACCAACAATATTCACAACCTTCTGTGGCCCAGTTTTTATGATGGTTGTTCTGTTTTTCTTTTTTGACTATCATTCACTCACTCTTGATCTGGTCCCACCTGGCTACTTGCCTTGCCTTATTGAGCTAACCAGGTGCTGGATCTCTCAATGCGCTGCCTCATTCACTGAACTGACTCATTATGTGTTGCAAACTCACCATCAGGGATTTGTCTGCTCACCACCTTATTACTTGAGCGTAATCTCTGCACAATGGGCAGGATTTTTCTCTCTCTTGCAATGGGAGGCTAAGCGCTGTTGGTAATGGGACTTTACTGTCAGCAGGATTTTCCACCAAACACACCATTCACAGCTGGGAAACCCATGGCAGGCATGCGTCGCCAGCGGGACTAAGATTTTTGCATTTATCTTCCGCACAGTCAGCACATTATGGCTTCTATACTCTCAGATGCAGTTTGACCAGAATGTCAAGGATTGACCTATGCCATGTAGCATGATCTTAGACTGTTTATTATGTCTGGCTGGTTCGTCATCTTGCTGCCAGGCTGAGCGCTATGTCAGTTAGAAGTTGCTGCTGCACACCGGCTGCTCTGCAGCAATGATGCCCTTAAGCTCTCTTTCCATACATACATGTTAACATATGGTAACCCCCAGAATATTGATGGGGATTCAGCAATGATAATGCCATTGGATGTCAAGGGTGAGGGTTAGATTCATTCTTGTTCATTGTGTCATTGCGTGACGTTTGTCTGTGCAAATGTTACTTGCCACAGCCCGAGCCTGAATGTGGTCCAGGCCTTGAATGTGCTGCACGTGGACACACACTGCTTCAACATCTGAGGAGTAGTGAATGATACTGACTGAATATTTTACAATTACCTGCAAAAACCCTTACTTCTGATCTTTTTGATGGAGGGAATGTCATTGACAAAACACTTGAAAATGGTTATGCCAAGGACACTACCTGAAGAAACTCTTGTTTTGGGACTCAGACAGTTGATCTCTAACAGCCATCTTCTTTTGTACAAAGTATGACACTATAACCTTTGGAAAGTTTCTGCACCATTCTGACCCCAGTCCCATTGACTTCAGTTTTGCTAGAGCACCTTGATGCTACACTAGATCAAATGCTGCCTTGATATCAAGAACAGTAATTCTCACCTCATCAAAAGAGTATTCTGCTCTTTTGTCCAAGTTTGAACCTAAGCTGAGATCAGGAGCTGAGTGATCCTGGCTTTACCCAAAGGGTGGTTCGGGAGTGGAATGCACTGCCTGCAGCAGTTGTAGATGCGCCAAGTTTGGTGGCGTTTAAGAGGTTAGTTGATAAGTATATGGAAGAGAAGGGAATGGTTTAGTTTGGAGGGGCATTGCTTTTTATATTGGTCGGCGCAACATCGAAGGCCGAAGGGCCTGTTCTGTGCTGTAATGTTCTATGTTCTATGCTCTATGTTCTATGGCTGAACTTGAGCTCTGCTTCAGTGAGCAGACTATTGCTGAGTAAGTGCCACTTGACAGTATTGTAATTGACATCTTTTGTTACTTTGCCAAAGATCGAGAGTGGGCTGATGGGGTACTAATTGGTCGGTTGGATTTGTCTTGCTCTTTGTGGATAGGGCATACTTGAGTAATTTTCTACATTGCCAAGTAGATAGCTAAGGGAATGGCTACTTCTGGAGCACAAGACTTAGCACTATTGTCAGAATGTAGTTGGGGCCCAAAGCCTCCAGCTGTTCTTTGACATCAAGTGGAGTGAATCAAATTGGCTGAAGACTGTCATCAGTGATGTTGGGGATCTCAGAAAAAGACCAGGATGGATCATCGAGCTGAAGATAGCTGCAAATGTTCATCTTTGTCTTTTGCACATCAAAGGTAGGGTATTTACAGTGCCTGCTCCTTCAGTTAAGTGTTTAATTGTTCACCATTATTTTAAACTGTATATGCTAGTACTGCAAAGCTTAAATCTGGTTGTGGAATTGCTTAGCTGTGTCTGTGAAATGCTGCTTCTAGTGTTTGGCATGCAAGTGTTCATGCAACTTCACCAGGTTAACACTCCATTTTTAGATCTGCATGGTTTTGCTCTTGGTACGCCATTCTGCATTCTTTATTGAACCAAAGTTGTTCCTCCAGCTTGATGGTAATGATAGAGTGGAGGATATACCAGGCCATTGGGTTGCAAGTTGTGGATGTATTCAATTCTGCTATAGCCTGTAGTGCCTCATGGTTGCCCAGTATTGAGTTAATAGATCTATTTGAAATCTATCCATTTAGCGAGGTGGTAGTTCTACACTATATAATTCAGTGATGGAGGGTGTCTCATTGTAAAGCCAGGACTTCATCTCCAAAGTTTGTGTGGTGGTCAGTTCTACCAATATTGTCATAGACTGATGAAGTTTAGGTTGAGTTGGATTTTCTCTCTCATTGCTCCCTTGCCATCTGCTAAAGACCTGTCTACATTCTTTAACACTCAGCCAGCTCAGTCAGTAGTGGTACTATTGAGCCACCTTTGCTGATGGATATCGAGGTTCCCCACCAGTGTACATTCTATGTTCTCG
Organism: Sphyrna mokarran; assembly: GCA_024679065.1. NCBI lineage: Eukaryota > Metazoa > Chordata > Chondrichthyes > Carcharhiniformes > Carcharhinidae > Sphyrna > Sphyrna mokarran. Next base: position 4,001,376 of record JAGIQG010000024.1, read on the forward strand.
CCATCTTCAGTGTTTCTTTCAAGTAGTTCCCAACATAGAAGAGTACTGATTATCAGCTGAGTGGAGGGTGCGGAGACGGTAAGTGATAATCAGCAGGACGTTTTCTTGCCCATGTTTGGCTTGATGCCATAAGGCTTCATGGAGTCTGAGGTCAATGTTGAGGGCACTTATGGAACTCCCGCCCAACTGAATAATGTTTTGCTGCTACTCCTGGTTGATCTATCCTGTCAATAGGACAGCACATACCCAGGGATGTTGGTGGGGCATAAGGTACAATTCCATGAGTATTGTTATGTCATACTGTTTCTTGTCTAGTCTATGTATGACTCTCCCAGTTTTGGGGGAAGGCTCTAGCTTTTGCAGGGTTGACAGGACTGAGTGTGCTATTATCATTTCCAGTACCCAGATCGATGCTGGATGGTCTGTCCAATTTTTGCACACTTTATAGCAGTTTGATATAACTGAGGGCTTGATTGGTCATTTCAGGGATCATTTAAGATTCAACCACATTGCAATAGATCTGGAGTCATATGTAGGCCAGACCAGGTAAGAACAACAGATTTCCTTCCCTAAAGTGCATCAGTGAGCCAGTTGGTTTAATTTGTAACAATTGGTGATGGTTTCATGGTTACCATTGGATCAGCTTTTAATTTCAGATTCATTGATTAGATTTAAATTTCTCAGATTTGAATCCATACAATGTTAGCCATAGCCTCCAGACTACTAGTCCAAGTAAATTACCACTATGCCATGGCCCCTCTGATCATATTTCAGAGCTGTGTTCCTATTTTACAGTAATAGTAACAATTGTCTTCCTGCTTTGGCCTATTAACTATCAAAATCCTCATCTATGTATTTGTAATTTCCAGACTTGACAAATCCAATTCTTTCCTGGGTGGCCTGCCATCATTCAGGGGAATAATTGTGTGAAGGGGAAAATGTTGAAAATAGAAGGTGATGCAAATTACCAGCCATGTGTTAATGTGTGTGCATATCTATTTGAACTTTCTGCAGAATGTCGAAGAGTTTGGAAATTGACATTGCATAGACAATCGCAATTAAGCCATAGAAGTTGACAAAGTGTAAATAAGAATTGTACAGCCTTTAAAAATTGATCCATTAAATAAACTGTGGCACAATTTCAAAATTCTCATCCTTGTTTTAATATTCTTCCATGGAAGGGGCTTCGCTATCAGTGTAAGCTCCTTCAGTCCTATAACCCAACAAGATCATCGATCCTTGTAGTTCTGGCCTCCCCTACATGTAATTTTTCAATCAGGGACCCTTGCACTTTCAGCCACTGAGAGTCTAAGGTCTGGAATTTCATCTCTAAGCCTGTCCACCCCTCTATCTCGCTTCCCTCCTTTACAGTGCTCCTTAAAACATACCTGTTTTGGTCCTAATGTTGCTTTTTGTGGCTCAATACTAAATTTTATCTGGTAACTCCCCTGTGAAGTCTTCCTATGCCAGCTGACTTCACTGTGGACTGATTTCTCAGTGAAAATGGTTCCATTGTGATCTGTTGTCAATTAAAATATTGAAAAACGCCCATGCCTTCTGTTACATGGTTCAGCATTTTGCTCACCCAAAGAGAAAGTGTTAAAACTTGATTTGGTTTATGAATAGGAACATCATCCTATTCAAGTTAATCAACTTGTGGTTTCCTTGCATGCTGCAGCAGATGCCATATTTCTCTTGCCTTGGATATATTTCATTGTGAGTAATGTAATTGAAGGGTTAGGGGTCCACATTACATCAAGTTGAGAGCAACTGTTGATGGGTAAATCAAGAACTGGTGATTAGCTAATGCAACAAAAAACTTGTATTTAAATACTACTGCTAGAAACTCATTAAAAGGTCCCAAGGTGAAACATGGGTGGAAGGAAACATTAATGGAGAGGTGAGAAATTAATGGGCCTAGGCATGATCAATTGGTGTCTGGATTTCCTAGCACAAAATAAAAATCTGAATTGATATTTTATTCTTAATTTAGAATAATATTTTGCAATTTTTTTTCCTATTAACTTTTCCCTTAGTAAATAGTGTCATGACATTGCAAGTTTGGGTAGCATGATGGCACAGTTGTTAGCACTGTTGTCTCACAGCACCAGGGACCTGCGTTCGATTCCTGGCATGGGTCAGAAAGAACAAAGAAAATTACAGCACAGGAACAAGCCCTTTGGCCCTTGAAACCTGCACCGATCATGCTGCCCAACTGAACTAAAACCCCCTACCCTTCTGCGGACCATATCCCTCTATTCCAGTCTTATTCGTGTATTTATCAAGATGCCCTTTAAAAGTCACTATCATAGCTGCTTCCAGTACCTACCCCAGCAGTGAGTTCTAGGCACCCACTACCTTCTGTAAAAAAAAACTTGCCTCGTACATCTCCTTTAACATGGCTGTTCACACCTTAAACTTATGCCCCCTAATAATTGACTCTTCCACCCTGGGAAACAGCTTCTGACTGTCACTCTCCATGCCCCTCATAATCTTGTTGACTTCTGTCAGGTTGCCTCTCAACCTCCGTCACTCCAGTGAGAACAAACCAAGTGTCTCCAACTTTCCTCATAGCTAATGCCCTCCATACCAGGCAACATCCTGGTAAATCTTTTCTGTACCCTCTCCAAAGCCTCTGCATCCTTCTGGTAGAATGGCACCCAGAATTAAACACTATATTCCAAGTGCTGCCTAATTAAGGTTCTATAAAATCGCAACATGACTTACCAATTTTTAAACTCAATGCCCTGGCCGATGAAGGCAAGCATGCCGTATGCCACCTTGTCTGTCTTCTCTACTTACGTTGCTACTTTGTGACCTGTGTACTTGTACATCTAGATCCCTCTGCCCATCAAAACTCCTAAGAGTTCTGCCATTTACTGTATATTTCCTGCTTGTATTAGACCTTCCAAAATGCATTACCTCACATTTGTCAGGATTAAGCTTCATCTGCCCAAATCTCTAACCGATCTACAGCTCTGATGGCCCTTGTTGCTAGCCATAAATCCAACAATCTTTACGTCATCTACAAACTTACTAATCAATCCAATTACATTTCCCTCCAAATCATTATTTATATATATATATATATATATATTATATATATATTACAAACAGCAAAGGTCCCAGCAATGATCCTTGAGGAATGCCACTTGTCACAGCCCTCCATTCAGAAATGCACCCTTCCACTGCAGCTCTGTCTTCTATGACCGAACCAGTTTTGTATTCATTTGCCAGCTCACCTCTCATCTCATGTGACTTCACCTTCTTCACCAGTCTGCCATGACAGATCTTGTCAGAGGCCTTACTGAAGTCCATGTAGACTACATCCATTGCCCTACTCTTATCAATCATCATTGTCACTTCCTCCAAAACTCTATCAAGTTAGTGAGGAACGACTTCTCTTTTACAAAACCATGTTGTGTTTCGCTAATATATCTGGTTATTTCCAAGTGGGATCAATCTATCTCGAAGAATTCTCTCCAATAATTTCCCCACCAGTGACATAAGGCTTACCAGCCTGTAGTTATCTGGATCATCCTTACAATCCTTCTCAAACAAAAGAAGAACATTGGCTATTCTCCAATCCTCTGGGACCTCCTCTGTAATCAGTGAGGATATAAAGATTTCGTTCAAGGCCCTAGTGATTTCCTCCCTTGCCTCTGTCAATATTCTGGAGTATATCCCATCAGATCCTGCGGACTTGTCTTCCTTAATGTTTCTCGAGAACCCCAATACCACCTCCTTCCCTTAACCAAGTCTCTATAATAGCAACAACATCATAGGACGGATATCAGAGGTAGGTTCTTTACTCAGAGTGATTAGGGAGTGGAATGCCCTGCCTGCAGCTGTTGTAGATGCGCCAAGTTTGGTGGCGTTTAAGAGGTTAATTGATAAGTATATGGAAGAGAAGGGAATGGTTTAGTTTGGAGGGGCTTTGCTTTTTATTTTGGTCGGCACAACATCGAGGGCCGAAGGGCCTGTTCTGTGCTGTATTGTTCTATGTTCTATGTTGTTCTATAGTTCCAAGTACTAATCCAAGCTGTAAGTTCATCTGCTTTATCTGTTACACTTCTTACATTGAAATAAATGTATTTCAGTTCACCAGACCCTCTTTGATTGGCAACTGTTCCCTGCCTGCTTTTTCTGTGTCTTATTGGCCCTAGTCTCTTGTTCCCCTTCAGTTAATTCATCTTTGCTTTGACTCCATCCACCCCCCCCCCAACCCCCAACCACGCCAAACTAGTTTAGATCCTCCCATGTGACACTAACAAACCTCCTGGCCAGAATATTTATACCCCGCCAGTTTAGATGTTTCTTCTTGTGCAGATCCCATCTGCCCCGGAAGCGATCCCAATGATCCAGGTATCTAAAACCTGAAACTGTGTGTGGAGTTCGCACATTTTCTTTGTCTGCGTGGGTTTCATCTGGGTGGTGTGGTTTCCTCCCACAGCCTGAAAGACATGCTGATTAGGTGCATTGGCCATGCTAAATTCACCCTCAATATACCCCACCAGGTGACAGAGTCTCACAACTAGGGGATTTTCACGGTAACTTCATTGCAGTGTTAATGTAAGCCTGCTTGTGATTAATAAAAGTAAATTAAAAAAAGTTGACTGTGTTAATATGATACATAGTATTCATAAATCTCAGACAAGGAACCTCCACGTTTTGTTTAGTTTCCTTTGGCAGCTGCTTCCAAGGCTAGGTAGACATTAATGCCAACAAAGGTGATTAATGTAGTAAGCCAAAAATTGCATTCAGAGAAGTGCTAAAATAATTTGGGTGTCATCTGCTGTAAAGAAATATGGCTGAGTGGGAAACTGTAATGTCGAAATAATTCTATAGACACATTCATTTGGTCACATTTCCATAAATTTTGATCTTCAGTTAGTGAACATAATTACAAAATATTTTTGTTTCAAATCTAGATGCAATTATTTTCATTGAGTACTAAAATCAGAGATGCTGTGTTCAATCTTAAGAATGAGATAGCACTGTAGTTAGCCTTGCTGCCTCTCATGCCAAGGACTGGATCCGATTCTAGCTTTGGATGATTGTGTAAAGTTTGCATGTTTTCCCTGTGTCTGCATGGGTTTGAATCTGAAGGTGTTCAATTTAGCTGAAGTGGCCATGGTAAATGCGCAAAGTTGTCGGGGTGGTCCTGCGAAAGATGCTCTTGCAGAGAGTCAGTGCAGACTTGATGGGCCGAATAGCTCCTTCTGCACTGTAGGAATTCTGTGGTTCTCATACTAGACCTCAATTTGAACAAAATGTTACTTCAGGCAGCAACTGACAATATATCTCTTTCTGTTTTTGTCCAATCTGAAATGTTTTGTTCAGTCATGTGTATTTTGGAATCTTGTTTGCTGTTATGCTTTCAGAGGATATCCTCGGTATTTATTTGATTGGTCAACTATTTGGTAAAAATTAAAGTTTTATGAAGAATTTTTTGACATTGTGTTGTGTTCCGGATGGGAGACCTGGAGAATATTGGAATAACCAAATTTGGTGGTGACAAAGTCACAATAAGGTATAGGTGAGTTTTCATTGGTAGGGACAGGTGATATTAGGAGAGTGAATGTAGGAATTTTTATGGTGAAGTTGGACATTCAGCTCTGGGTTAACCAGGATGCAGAGCTTTTTAAGTACTCTGACTCAATCTGACATTGGCCGTGCACAAGAATGGAACTGGTAGCAATTGTATGAGTTTCTGGTGGGAGTTTTGGTCTTCCTTATCTGGAGTGGACATTGCTTATTATCCAAGACTGGATGTCAGACAAGCAGTCTGATTGCATGGGCAATGAAAGTTTTGAGAGAGAGTTAGAAATATCATCAGCCTACATAGAAGAAAGAACAAAACAGCACGGGAAACAGGCCCTTTGGCCCAACGAGCCCATGCCACCACCCTGATGTTCCCACCTCTACCCGCGATCCCTGTCCATGTTTATAGATCTGTGGATTAAAAACCAAATTTGAGACAATTTAGGGAGAATTTGTTTTGCCAGTTAGCCTAAGAGCACATCTTTGGGATGTGGGAGGAAACCGGAGCACCCGGAGAAAACCCACGCAAGCACGGGGAGAATGTGCAAACTCCCACAGACACAGGCCCAAATCCATGTATCTGCAAGCACAGCGATAGTCACTGAGCTGTCGTGTTGCCCATCAAATGGTCCAGGTCAAGCGTACACTAACGACGTGAAGCACTAGGATACTCTCAAAAGATCCAAGAGCATTCCTCTCACGACCATCGCGTGTATGCCCCTCGTTAGACAACAAGGTGGACCAAAGCACCTGTAGGATAAAAACAAGTACATCAATATCATCATCTATTTACACACTTCCCAGGGACTCCCAAGGCTCATGATCCCTATTTTAAATCAGTTTTCTATACCCCTCCAATCCCATTCTGTTCATGTGCCCATCTAAGTATTTCTTAAATAACTCCAGAGTACCTGCCTCCACCACTTTACTTGGCAGCGCATTCCATACCCCCACCACCCTCTGTGTGAAAAAACTCCCTCTAGCATCCAAATTATACCTTACCCCCCTCACTCTAAGCCCGTGACCCCTCGTGCTATTTGAGTCCATCCTAGGAAAAGCTTAACCCTGTTTACTCTATCTATACCCCTCATAATCTTGTACACCTCTATTAGATCTCCTCTAAGTCTACGTCTTTCTAAGGAAAACAGTCCCAATTTGCCTAATCTCTCCTCGTAACTCAGACCTTCCATACCAGGCAGCATCCTGGTAAACCTCCTCTGCACTCTGTCCAGAGTCTCCACGTCCTTCCGGTAGTAAGGCGACCAGAACTGGACGCAGTATTCCAAATGAGGTCTAACCAACGTTTTATACAACTGCAACATTAAAGGCCAGCTCTTGTACTCTATACCCCTTCCTATAAAGGCTAGCATACTATATGCTTTCTTCACAACCTTCTCCACTTGCTCTGCCACCTTCAGAGACTTGTCACCTGCACCCCCAGGTCCCTCTGCGTTTCTATACTCTTAATAGGTCTACCCTTTATCATATACCTCCCCCCCTACATTCTTTCTCCCGAAATGCATCACCTCACATTTATCAGGATTGAATTCCATCTGCCATCTGTCTGCCCAAGCTACCAGCCTATCTATGTCCTGCTGCATCGCCTGACAATGCTCCTCACTATCCGCAAGTCCAGCCATCTTTGTATCGTCTGCAAACTTGCTGATCACTCCACTTACTCCCTCTTCCAAGTCATTTATATATATTACAAATAGAAGAGGTCCCAGTACCGAGCCCTGCAGTACACCACTAGTGACCGACCTCCAGCTAGAGAAACACCCTTCCACTATTACTCTCTGTCTCTTATTACCAAGCCAGTTACTTATCCATCTAGCTACCTGTCCTTGTATCCCATTTGCCTTGACCTTCTCGACTAACCTCCCATACATGTTGAAACTGATCTCATATCTTTGGATATTGTGATCAAGGGATAGCATGGAGATGGGGTTTAGGAATATATTCTTGGTAACCTCAAAAAGAAAGTGGGTGGACAAGAAGAAAAACCATTGTGGGAGATGTTCTGGCAATAGTTGAATAGATAAGACTGGAATTAAACAAGGATGTAGAATGTGCTAATGGTGTTGGAGGAGAAGGATTTGGTTGGCCATGCAGAAAGCTGTACAAGATGCTGAGAAAGATCAGATCACAAGTACAGCATAGTAACGGAGAATGGATTAGTAACTCTGGATAGGGCTGCGTAAGTAAGTGTACAGTGGCAGGGTGGAAACCTGATGAGAGATTTCAACATTGCTGTTCAGAGAGCTGAAAGATTGGTTTTGTGCTTTATTTACAGTTGTTTCCTTAAGTCACAAATTATGATATTTCTTGATTCATCTGTGGACTTGGTTAGCACATTGTCCTTTTACTTCTGGGATCTTTGTGCAAATCTAGCTTACATTGATGGGAATTAGCTTCTGTGGCTGGCTGTAAGACCTAAATGAAAAGAGTTCGTTTGGGCTCAATCAAATTCTAGTTGGATGCTGCTCTTTGAGGTTAGAAAGTGTAAAAAAGGAGCTAAATCATTAAATAACTTTGTGACTTCAGTCCTTGGCTAAAAAACCAGTGGGGAAAATAGGACAAATTGTTTATATGGTGAATTGTTGTGACGACCTGAATGCGTTGTCTTAGAGGCTCCTGGACCAGTTTCAGAGTAACATTCAAAAGGCATTTGATGTCTACTTGAAAGTGAAATTTTGCAGAACTTTGGGAAATAGATAAGGGTCTGGGATTAGTTAAATAGCTCTGTCATAGAACTAGCATGGCACAGTAGGTTGAATGGTCTCCTGTGTTGTATTATTTTATAAATGTACAGGAAGTCCTCACCATTGTTTTGTATTAACGTTGCCTTCCAATTGCTTGATGTACATGCATTCCTTTTGTACAATCACATACAAGTCTCTCTGAAAATTAATTCTCATATTTCACAATATTTGAAAAAAAATTATGCTTTCCTATTCTTATAACTAAAGTAAATAACTTCATATTTCTCTACAGTATACCCCATCTGCCATCTTGTTGCGCACTCACTTATTCTGCCTGCAAGTATGGTAGAGACAGGTTTAACCGAGGTATTTATAAGAGAGTTAGATTATCTGAAAAGTAAAACATGCATTTGTATTGGACAAAGATGGGGACTGGCGCTAGATGAATTGCTAATTTGGAGAGAGAGCACAGACATGGTGGGTCAATTGGACTCCTATGCTATAATTATTCAGTGATTTAGTGAAAAACCCTGCATTCACATTGTACTGATGTTGATTTGTGTTACCATCGCTGGACATGCCCAAGTAATATCCATGTTGATCCTCTAAGAGCTGGGCCAGTGGTCTTAAATAAGGTGGAGCAGGCAGTTTTGTGGGGAGATTCGTTTTTGGTAAGGTGGGGCAAAGACAGTTTTGTGGGGAGACTGTGTGCCTCAGACAGTTTTACATAACTTTGAATTTTCCAGGAGCCAAATGTTCAGAGGTTCCCATGTAACGATTGCCTTGCATTAGGAACCAACCAAAACTCATGATTTAAATTGCAAACTTCAAATGTTCAATTGCTATCCAGAAAAAAATGGAAGGTTTAAAACCACTTTTGATTTCTGAAGTCAACAGGTTTATTTGCTATCGTAAGTTTTCAGAGCAGCGCACCGAAAGCCTGTGATACCAGTTAAACTTGTTAGACTTTAACCCGGTGTAATAAGACTTTTTTATTGTGTCCACCCAAATCAAATGCTGGCATCTCCACATTATGACCTATGACTTCTGTTTGCTGTTGTACAGACTCACTTCCAGCTCTGTCCCCCACAACCTCGACTTTCCTCATACCACTGAAACCTCAAGGGACTCCCCACACACTCGAGCACATGCTGTCTCTCTCCCTGCGCACTCCCCCACCCTGACCCAAGGTCCCACTTTTTTAAATGGCTCCCTGATTAAAATAAATGCACCACCACCACCCTTGCACCCCCACTAATGGGGGGAGCCTCCATTTCCCCCTTCCCTCACACCCCCATTCCCATGGGGACTGTCCGCTCCACAAACACATGGAATCCCACCATCCTCCCATGGACATGGGAAACCCTATCCTACCCCCATTAACCTACCCAACCCAACCATATTGGGGGTGGGGCCAGGGGACATTGCCAGAGCATGGTCTAGGCAGGTTCATTTCTCCAGGTCCCCATTTTGCAGAACTTGTTGCGAATCCCACTGACTCAAATGAGCTGGGAGTCGGGGGGATGTTGAGTACCACTAGGAAGTATTCAATTTATATCTGTGCTATTACTAAATCTTTGTGTGGAGTTTGCATCTTTTCCCCATGCTAAATTGCCCCATAGCACCCCACGTTGTCTAGGTTAGGGGGATTAATGGGGTAAATGTATGGGGTTAAGGGGATAGGGCCTGGTTAGATGCTTTGTCTGAGAGTTAATGCAGTCTCGACGGGCTGAATGGCTTCCATCTGCACTGCAGGGATTCCAGGATGGGCTTGCAGAACATGGAGGTACAAACAAGAGTTATACTGAAAAAGTGTTTACTTTACAAGCTGTTAGGATATACTGCCCATTCACCTGTGCAAATGGTGTTATAACATTATCAGAATGTCACATGATTGGTCCCTTAAAGTACCTTTGTTCCAGATAATTATGTGAATGCACAACACTTTTCTCTTCCTTCACAACAGATGCTTCTGCAATAAAATACAATATAATGTTAACAATCAAAACTGCCGATATGAATAATTAATAAACAGTCAATAGTTTGGATGCTCCAGAGGACATTGATTTCTGGTGGTTGTTGGTGAACCTCAGGTGTCTGCTTTCTCGTATTGACTGCAATCTTTGATGTTTTTGATTTATTTTGGATATTGCCCATGGTTGTCTGCACTGGAGTCAACATGGTTTGGTGGTTGACTTGATGTTAAAATGCTCTCAATTGAGCTACTGTCTTCCCCAGTGTTTCGGGTGTGGTTAGGTTCTCAGGTATGTCTAGGCCTTCACTTGGCACAGCTTGCTGTGGACTCTTGATTGTTTCTGTCACTGGCAGACTGGTTCTGGTCTGCATGTCTTCTCTATACTACATTGTCATATGTTTGTATGGTGTGACGTCTTTGCTAAAACAATAGTAGGTATCCCCTTCTCACTGATGAAGTAGTTCCTTACCAATATTTCATGACTTTTATGAAGAACATGGCGCTTAGTCCTGTTATCACGTTGTATATTTTCCTTCTTGACAGAAACCACGCTGTTTCTTCTTGACAGTTTCTCTTGTGTCAGTTGGCTTAAGCAAATCGAACGCAGCGCACAATTAGAGTTCTATCATGAGCAATGCCGGAGATCTTTTGATTGTCGAATGTACAGTATTTTTGTATGTCATCAGGAATTGGCTCAATTGTTTAGACAATGACCTTGATTTTGAGTCACCTTCATGGGAGTCGCCTAGTTGAGTTTTTTGAAAATGTGACTGAACACATTGACGAAGGAAGAGTGGTGGACGTAGTGTACATAGACTTTAGCAAGGCGTTTGATAAGGTGCCCCATGCAAGGCTTCTGGAGAAGATGAGAGGGCATGGGATCCAAGGGGCTTTGGCCTCGTGGATCCAGAACTGGCTTGCCGGCAGAAGGCAGAGAGTGGTTGTGGATGGGTCTTGTTCTGCATGGAGGTTGGTAACCAGTGGAGTGCCCCAGGGATCTGTTCTGGGACCCCTGCTGTTTGTCATTTTCATAAATGATCTGGATGAGGAAGTGGAGGGATAGGTTAGTAAGTTCGCTGACGATACAAAGGTTGGTGGTGTTGTGGATGGTCTGGAGGGATGTCCAAAGTTGCAGCGGGACATTGACAGGATGCAAGACTGGGCAGAGAAGTGGCAGATGGATTTCAACGCGGATAAATGTGTAGTGGTCCATTTTGGCAGGAATAATGGGATGAAGGAGTACAATATAAGGGGTAGGAGTCTTAGCTTTGTTGTAGAGCAGAAGGATCTCGGGGTCCGGGTCCATAGGACTCTTAAATCGGCCTCGCAGGTGGAGGAAGTGGTCAAGAAGGCGTACGGTGTACTGGCCTTCATTAATCAAGGAATTGAGTTTAGGAGTCAGGAGGTAATGATGCAGCTCTGTAAGACTCTTGTCAGACCCCACTTGGAGTATTGTGCGCAGTTCTGGTTGCCTCACTATAGGAAGGATGTAGAGGCTATTGAGAGAGTGCAGAGGAGATTTATGAGGATTCTGCCTGGATTGGGAGGCAGGCCTTATGAAAGGCTTTGGGAACTGGGACTCTTCTCACTGGAGAGATGTAGGTTGAGAGGCGACCTGATAGAGGTTTATAAAATGTTGAGAGGAATAGATAGGGTGGACTCTCAGAGACTATTTCCCCGACTGAAATGGTCACTACGAGAGGACACAGATTTAAGATGCAGAGAAGCAAATACAGAGGGGGATGTCAGGGGTAAGTTTTTCACTCAGAGGGTGGTGAGTGAATGGAATCGGCTGCCGTCGGAGGTGGTTGAGGCAAACTCGCTGGGGTCTTTTAAAAGACTTCTGGATGAGTATATGGAAACGAATGGGATAGGGGTTATAGATAAGTCTGTGGATTGGTAGATATAGATGTGATCGGTGCAACTCATGGGCCGAAGGGCCTGTTTGTGCTGTATTGTTCTATGTTCTATGTTCAACAAACTGTCTGTTTGTGGCAGGATGATAAGGAGCGGGTTGAATGTGTTGAATTCTGTTCTCCTTTGAAGAGTATGTGAATTTTTGCAAAATGAACTGCGGTCCATTGTCACTCGCAAAGTCCTTCCAAAAATCTTACCTAGGCTCCCTTTGTTCTCTCTGAGGATATTGTCTTCATAATGGCAATTTCAGGCCATTTCAACTGCGTGTCAGCTACAATGAGAAACATACAAGTTTCAAATAATCTGATATAATCTATATGAACTCTTTGCCAATGCTCTTTTGGTGCAATTGCATTACTGGTGGCAAATTCTGTACTTGTGCACAAGACAAACACATCCCAACTTTCTCCTTGATTTGGGTATCAAGCCCTGCCCACCAGAAACAGCTTCTGGCTATTGCCTTCATCCTACTTCACCGCAATGACCCCCATATAGTTGGGATACTATATTTTTCCTTAGTAATGGTGAAATGATGACCCTCATTCCCAGAGAAAGGAACCAGCATATATAGATAGTTTATATCTTTAGGTGATATGGCTTCACCTCCTAGTTTGCTCCCGCAGCCTTGCCACAAAGTACCATGCCCAAACATCTGAGAGTAATAGATTGTTTCTGGTATGCATCTCATTTTGTCCTTATCTGCTTGTTTGAAATAGGAGATGTTTCCATTCAAATTGTTGATTGATTGACTCATTGGGTTATCTGGAATGTCCATCAGTTTTACCATGGAGATTTGACTGGCAATATTTTATTATATGCGTGTGCTGATGACAGCATTACCCATCTCTGCATCTGGCTCGCTGTTAGAAATGGAATCCCAGTGTCAGGCCCAAATATCACTGTCAGTGGTTGATGATCCATTAATAAAGTAAGTTTTCTTCTGCATAGGTATTGGTTTGATGTTGGAAATGATCCCTGGGAATTTCTTTATCTATCTGTGCAAAGTTCACTTCTGCTTTGTTCAGGGTTCTTGATGCAAAAGCTTATTGGCTTCTCCTCACATTGGTCATTATGCAAAGAAACCACAGTCCCCGCTCCCTATGGCAATGTATCACACTTTCATTACAAAAGCTTAAGTCATGCCTCTTTTAGTTTTTAAGAATTTTCTTGCACTGATCTACCATTTCCATTTCCTGGTTTGACACAAGTTGTGTACATGTTTAAGGATAGTTGTTAGATTGGGGACAAACTTTCAATAATATATTTAGATCAAAATATAAGAGTTGATTGACATTTTGAGGCGCAGGTGCTCAGTAATAACTTTAATTTTTGAAGATGATTTGTCCTGTATCTGTAACGTTACCCAGATAATCAATACAAAATTGGAAAAATTCAGACTTGCCTCTCATTGTATTGATCTGTAATCTGGAGTGTGACATCTATGTTGTGGAAATGTTCTTCCTCATTCTTTCCAGTAACTAAGATATTGTCTAAATAATATTGAATTCCTAATCCACTTAAAATTTGATTCATGGCACGTTGGAATAATAACAGGTATGGACGTAATGCTAAATTGAAGTCTTTTATACTGTGTGGCACGATTGTCAAATGTTGTTGTGAATCTAGATCCACATTCGTGTGGAGATAAGTTTGATCATGGACAATTTTACTTAAGTGTTGGCCTTCAGGCCACCAGGGAGAAAACTCCATTCTGTTCTTCAAATAATCTCATGAAATCTTTTACATTGACCTGAGAGGTCAGACCAGGCCTCAGTTTGAAGTCTTACCTGGAAGACCTCAGACAGCGCTCCTTTGATACTGCAGTGGAGTAACAGCCTAGATTTTTATTCTCAAGGGTAGAGTGATTAGTTAGCATTTTAACAACTGAATATTCTGATTGTTAATAAAATGTTTTATTGAACATTCCAATATAGTCAATAGGTTAGAAAAGTGCAACCTGTTGACTATAATTGCTTTTAATACTATAGAAATAGACACATGAGATGAAGCCTTCTCTGTTGATTCATTGACCTAATTGATCAACTAGCAATCCAACAAAGGTCCAAAATACATTTCAGTGCATGTTTTGTGGGAACAGCCTGTCCATGTTCAAACTTTCTATTCCCTCCAAGTGCTTTTTTAATTGTATCCAGCTTCACAATAAATTTTAACAGCCAAAGTGTTTCCCATCTTTTGGGAATATATGTATTGTACTGAAGGAACAAATCAGCTTTTTGAGCTTATGTGGAAGCATCTGATGAATGTGCCTTTTACCAGAATATCTACTTCTCCAACTTCATCTGCTGCTGTCCTCAAGTACCTAGTGACATTCCCGTAGGTTATGTTCTTCATGTTAAATTATCAAGTTTGTCTCTTCATTCCTTACCACCTCAGAAATTTTTCTATCTGAAAATTTAGAGTATCTCCAATATATTCGTTTGGTCTGATAAGAGGTGTCCTGTGCCAACAATAATAACTTGTATTTATATGGTATCTGTTGTAAAATGAAATGTCCCAAAGCATTTCAAAGAAACAGCTGAGTCACATGGGGATATTAGACAGATGACTGAAAGCTTAGTGAAAGAGATAAGCTTTGAGGAAAGTTTTAAAGATGGAAGTGGAGAGATGTAGGAAGGGCATTACAGATTTTGGTGTTGAGGCAACTCAAGGTACAGCTACCAATGGTGGCGCAATTAAAATGGGATATGCACAAGAGACTCAAATTAGAGAACGTGCAGAAACCTCAGAGGTATTCACCTCTGTTGTTTTCACCTTTCAAGATTTTGTTCATGAGAAACATTCTTTACATGTGTTCCTGCTAAAACAACTGAACACAATATTTGTCTATTTTATCAACTACATTTCAGCTATGAATATGGTTGATTATTCATTTTAAAACAAATAGTCATGGCAGATGGAACTTATGCAATAATATGCAAAATGCTTTCAAAAAGGTTTGAGGAACTCGAGCTGTTAAGTTGCAGTCTCTTTGTTAGTTCTCATCTACTTTGAGGTAATGAAGAATAAAAATTGTCTCATGAGTTCAGAGAGTCCATTTTGGAATTTTCGGCGACCATGAGTGGCGGTAGTGTATTGCCGATCACAAAGTAAGTCCAAGTTGATGCGGCAATATGGGATTTTGCATGCGTGTTGTGGTCTGATGGTATGGGGAGTGAGGGTGGAGGCTACAGTTTTCCTATCGTCATGTAGCAGGCCAGTAATCTCCTACTTTTACCACCTGCCACTAGAATGTGTTTGAAAAATTGCAAATTGATAAGGTACAGGTTCTGCACTTTCATCAGCATCCAAGTCCTGGGGTGGTGCTCAAACCTGGAGCTTCAGGTTCAGAAGCAGGAGCCAGCCATTGTGCTACAATACCTTTGCCTTTCATGAGCCAAACTTCTGTTAAAGTGGAAACTGATTTGTGAATTCTTCGGAAAATTGAGTTTAAGGAGCTGAATGTGGAATATATTACTCCATTCGTATTAGTTAGATGGAGCCTGAGTTAGTTAATTCATTTTTAGCAATCTTTTTAATGTAAATCAATTCTAATTGATTGGAACATTTCCATTGCAGTTACAGTACATCCTGTTAAGCTTGCCGTTCTTATTCTCTTCAGTTCTTTTGTTTATAATTTATTTTTTGGTCTGAATTAGTATCTTTATTCATTCTCTGACCCTCTCTTCCTGACTTGGAGGACTATTTGTATACATATTTCATTATTCATAATTTGATCTGTTTATGCATATTCTAGTAAAATAGATCTGTTTACTAACCTGAACAGATCCAAAACTGATCAAGTTTCCTCACCCTATTAAAAGCATTCCAAGTCAGGGTGTACAGTGATATAAAATATTGCCACAAGACATTTTTTTATTCCAGTGCTAATTACTATATACCTTACAAATCTAGAAATGAGCAGTCCAGATTGTGGCACTCTATTCTTAATAAGGTGAAGGCCTAACTGTCAAAATTAATCAAAGTCTGAGGTGCCTGAATGGGACAGGAGATTGATTTAATGATGAATGACCTTTAATGGATGTAGCTGCAAAGAGCCTTTACATATTGACAGTATGTTGATTGGATGCTGAATAGTTATTTCACAGAAGTGTTTTATCTTAGGAGTAAAGCAAACAGATACTTAAATAAATTGTTGTTGACCATTTGCACCCATACAAATATCTATGTAGTTGTTTGCAGTTTTCCATGTACAGTTTTCTATTACAATTCTGTGGAACAAGTCTATATTAGAAGCCTCAGTTTAATTTAGATTAACCACAGAAGAAAATTACAGAAAATAGCATGAGGATAGCTTCAGCAGTAACGCCTTGTGGGGGTAGAGGGGGGAACATGGTGCAAAGTTCAGTAAACACTCAGTACTCAGAGTGAAGCTTACACTACAGGCAATAAATATTAAAGGGGATTTAGATCTGTGTCGTAACAGCTGCATGGTTGGAGTAGCACAGTATCTCTCTACAGGTTTACTGACCCATTTCCATTTGCAATGCTGGTAGTATCTTAGCAACTAGAACAGTCCCTATAGAAAAAAACAGACTTGATGCTGTTCATGTGTGAGTATTGTACAGTGGTTGTATCAAGGTTATGCTTATTCAGTAGAGATATGTAAAAGCATTTTTAAATAGTATACTTCATTGTTAATTAGAGTGCAAACATTTAAAGAAGTACAAACATTTCCCTAGCATACTGCCCCATTTTTTTGGCTGGGTGGTGGGAATAGTGTACCGCTGGAAACGTGCTGTTTGAATTTTGTCTTCTGACTTTGCTTATGTGATGATTTTTCATGGTGCTGGGGCTGTCATCTGGCAACAATTTTGCCTTCATTATGAACCAGTGCAATTAAAGCATGTGGATTGGGGAGCACTGCAATTTATTTGTGCCCATAGACCTCTCATGAACCTGTGCTTGGATAATTAACCTTTACACTTGGATTGTGCATAGTGAGACTGTTGGTGTGATCTTTTAGGAGAATGTTCTGGGGAGAAAGAAATAGCATATCAGCGAGCAGTTTCTAAAATCATACACTTGAAGTACACTGAAGAGAAACCCAGACAGGTTTTAGTCTTCAGGGCTGAAAACCCTAATCCACATGACTTGGCATCTAACAAAAGCTGAACTCCCTCGGCTGGAGTGAACATCATTTGGCTGAGTGTTTGTTTATATTTCAGCTTAATATTTGAATTCTGACTGGAGCAGCTGATTTCCCTTTGAGCACTCTGACCTGTGTTGCCATGGAAAAAGGATCCAAAGCAGAGCTGTGATGTCAGAGGAATTGAAGCTGCATTTACAGAACATTGATTGAAAGGCTGCGTACAGTACTGTCTTAAAAATAATAACCAGAATGTCTAGACTTGAGAAATTGAGTTTACTGCACCACTATATACTGAGCAATGTCTGTAAAACCTTGTCTACATTTTTCACACTTTTTCGGGTTTGTTTTTTGCTTTTGGCGGAGTGGGTTCATGAATTTACAGGTTTGTGTTAATCATACCTCATACGTTTTCACTCCCTTGGGTGAAACTCGGATTGGGATCACTTTTGATCTTGGCTGGATTTGATTAGCCTATAGTGAGGTGAACATTAGTATTAATTTACTAGTAGTTCTCTTAAAGTAAAATGATAAAGGAATAAAAAGCACAGTTTTAATCATTTGTAACTTTTACATTCATTTCACATAAACAAGCAAACCTTGTGCTTTTTCCACCAACCACAAAATGGCATACGTCTCATTTTTACTGGCAGCTGCAATGCCCCGTAGAGGCAAGATTTAAAATGTAGTGCCTTTGCTTGCAGGAAGAGAATGCATCACGATCAGCATCAGTGGAACTTCCCTAGTATGTTTTAATTTTTCTTTCTTGTCAAATCATCTCAAAAACATGGTAATTCCAAATTAACCCTTTGAAGAGTACAGTAGCATTTTTGTAGCTAAGTTCTAATTCAGTTTTTTTTCTTTTAAGACTCAATATTAAAAATTCAGTCTTTTTGTAGGGGCAGATATTGTGTGGGTGGGGGGGTGGGTGGGTAAAGGCAGTGCATGCAATGAAAACTGGAAACAGTTTCAGAATTTAAAGGGTTAACAGCACAGGCAGCCTTAACACCTCAGTAGCAGCTTGAGTTAAGTTTTTTTTCAAGTTGTTATTACTGCACCAATTGTTAAAGACAATTGTTCCCATTGTTTATGTGCACCTTACCTGTTTAAATATCTCCAAAGCACAGCGGGTACCTCATTTTAGTTGCTTTCCCACCTGGTGCCGGATGATTGGCAGGTTTGTACTTGTTTCTTATTTTACAGTAGTAAGATATTTTGCACGATTCTTTTCTTCCCCCCCCTCCAATTTGCTTCCCTCTTCTAAGACATTGACTTAGATTTGCCATTTGATATTGTGCAGCTTTTTCATGAATGTTATGGGCCATTTGCCAATATTGTGGGCATCGGCGCTAAGCTGGAGTTCGTTCTCAGTTAATGACCATGTGCATTTCAGCAGGGGTCGGAGATTGTGGATCAGGAATGGAAACCCTGGCTAAATTTTGCACAAGAATCAATTTGTGTTGTACTGATTAGCAATCAGCATCTGAATAGCAATGTAGTAATGACCAATCAAAATCTTTTATGAGAAAATAAATGGGTCACTCAGGTTAATTTCCTGACATGGAATCAACTAGTAATTGATCAAACACTGTTGGGTGGAGTAGATGTTTATACATCCCATCATTTCCATAAATAGTCTTTAATCAGACCAGCAGCGACTTGCAGTTGATCTGGTGGTTCGCTAGATGGCTAGTGGCGAAGGGTAGTGATTGAAATTAGTGAAAAAAAACTGCAACTATTTGCAGTTAGACACAATATTAGTCAAGCACAGATTGAAGAGGTGCAAGTGAATACATAGGAAAGAATGAGAGTCATAGTTTTTAATGGAGTTCATGGATATTGTTGTTACTATGTTTAACATTTCTCCAACTTATTGACTTAATGGTTCCCTTGATCCTATTTTTGATTACATCACATTGTGAATCTCAATAAATTATTTGTTATGGGTTTCTCTATTTCAGGTTATTGAAATTAAGATTTAACTTTCTCATTGATTCTATTACTTCAGAGTAATGGACAAAGTATTGGAGAGAATTATTAGGGATAGGATTTATAGTTATTCAGAGAGAAATGAATTGATTGGGGATAGTCAGCATGGTTTTGTGAAGGGTAGGTCGTGCCTTACTAACCTTATTGAGTTTTTTGAAAAAGTGACCAAAGAGGTGGATGGGGGTAAGGCAGTTGATGTGGTATATATGGACTTTAGTAAGGCGTTCGATAAGGTGGCCCATGGAAGGCTTCTGCAGAAAATGCAGATGTATGGGATTGAGGGTGATTTAGCTAATTGGATTAGGAATTGGCTAGCAGATAGAAGACAGAGGGTGGTGGTTGATGGGAGATATTCATCGTGGAGTTCGGTGACAAGTGGTGTACCTCAGGGGTCTGTTTTGGGGCCCCTGCTGTTTGTAATTTTTATAAATGATCTGGATGAGGGTATTGAAGGATGGATTAGTAAATTTGCAGATGACACTAAAGTCGGTGGAGTGGTAGATAGTGAAGAGGGGTGTTATAGTTTGCAGAGAGACTTGGACAAGTTGCAGAGCTGGGCCGAGAGGTGGCAAATGGAGTTTAATGTGGAAAAGTGTGAGGTAATGCACTTTGGCAGGAATAATAAATGTGTAGAGTATAGGGCTAATGGTAGGACTCTTAATAGTGTTGATGAACAGAGGGATCTTGGTGTATGTGTGCATAGATCCCTGAAAGTTGGCAATCAAGTCGATAAGGTTGTTAAGAAGGCATATAGAGTCTTAGCTTTTATTGGTAGGGGGATTGAATTTCGGAGCCGCAACGTCATGTTGCAACTGTACAAAACTCTAGTGCGGCCGCACTTGGAGTATTGTGTGCAGTTCTGGTCCCCGCATTATAAGAAAGATGTGGAGGCATTGGAGAGGGTACAGAGGAGGTTTACCAGGATGTTGCCTGGTATGGAGGGCAGGTCTTATGAAGAGAGGCTGAGGGATTTGAGGTTGTTTTCGTTAGAAAGAAGGCGGCTAAGAGGAGACCTTATTGAAACATATAAGATGATTAGAGGTTTAGATAGGGTGGACAGTGATAGCCTTTTTCCTAGGATGGAGAAAGCTAGCACAAGGGGACATAGCTTTAAATTAAGGGGTGCTAGTTATAGGATGGATATTAGAGGTAGGTTCTTTACCCAGAGGGTGATAAGGGTATGGAATGCCCTGCCTGCTGCAGTTGTAGATGCGCCAAGTTTGGTGGCGTTTAAGAGGTTAGTAGATAAGTTTATGGACGAAAAGGGAATGGTTTAGGTTAGAGGGTCATTGCTTTTTCCTAATTTGTCGGCGCAACATCGAAGACCGAAGGGCCTGTTCTGCGCTGTAATGTTCTATGTTCTCATTTCATCTTGTTCGAATGTTATGCTGTTACAGCCAGATCACCAATACCAAATAATTCATAGTCAGATGTTATGCCCAGTGTGCAGAAGATGAAGCATTCCAAAATGAATCAAAATGTTAAAATAACCTAACACCTTCCTCTGCACCTCAACTGGTTTAATAAACAGCTGAGGTGTAAATGTCTCCATCGGTGATGAAATTGACCATCTTTTCCTATTCCTGATATTCAGTGACCTTTGCAGGAAAATGCATGCAGATATGAAGTTAGGATGGTATTGGAGATGGTTGTCCTCACCCTCTCCCCACTCCATTTTAATCCCTTCTAATGCTCTAATGGGGGTTGTGCATTAGGAGATCGGGCATATAAAATGGGGAGAAGCTATTGATGATATTTGTAGGTTGTAGGACCAGTTGTTGTAATCTACAAATTGGAGCCAGACCTTTTGGGAGAAATTAGGAAGCATTTCTTTAGCAAAGAATAGTAGAAGTTTGAAGCAAATGGCAATTGATGTTAATCCTGCAGTTAATTTTTCAATCTGAGGTAATGAGATTTGTGTAGCCAAATTTATGAAGGGATGTGGGGAGATGACTGGTGCAAATGAAGTTAGGTTGCTGATTTGCCATGATCTCATTGCTTGAGGGGATAAATGGCTTGTTCCTCAGGAGATGGTACATCTTCAGGAGAGGAGGAGAGGGAGGAAACTGGTTTGGTTGGTTGAAAAGCCATCGCCCCTTGGAATTCAGTTTCCCTTCCCAATTGAGTAATTGCCCTTGATTTGCAATGTTCTGTTGGCAGTGACATCAAGCAGTAAAGAAGCTATGCATATTTTAAATATTGGCTTCAAATGCGAAAGCTTTTCTGTTCAAAATAACTGCATCTCCAAAATGTGGCAAAGCCAATGTTGACAAGGTTTAGCAATTGTAATTGGGAAACAATTGTCCCTTGCTCTGTGTAAATGACTATGTGTGTGTAATTTTATCATTCAAATTTTATTAGGTAATTTAAATATTCTTTTGGTTACTTGTCTCACTTTATAAAACTTTTGTTCATTTGTTGATGTTTCTTTTAAATTTGAACACTTTCTTGCTGGGAAAGGGAAGTGATAAGGTTTTTACTGCCTCTTTTTATGATGTTTTTAGGATCTAGTGCAATGCTGAAAGTTATCCACTTTCAAAGGGTTTGCATTTAAAGACTTTTAATGGATTTCCAGCTTCTGAATGTACAGAAATAAAATCTAACTTTCTCTAACATCTCCAAACCTAATTATTTTGGCTGTGTGGTAAGGTTTTGCACAACCATTACCTTATTCTTCAAAGCTCCATTGACTTTGTGTCCTCATGAATTGTCTCTATTGACCTCGTTTCACCCTATGTTGATGATCTCCATTAGTGTGTGGATCTACATGTGCCCTGTTGGTATGTCAGCCATGGACGGCTCAGTTGATAGCATGCTAGCTTTTGAGTCAAAAAGGTGGGTGTTCAAGACCCATCCCCAGGACTTGAACACAAAACCAAAATATTCCAATGTGATTGGAGGGAATGTTGCATTTTTAGAGATTACATCTTTTTGATGACAGGTTAAATTGGGGCCCCAACATCTCGTTCAGGTGAAAGCAAAAGATCCCACAGTTCTATTTTAAAGAACGATGGACTTATCCCCTGTGTCCTAGCTAATATTTATCTCTCAATCAGTATCACAAAAGAAAATTGTCTGGTCATTATCACATTGCTGTTCATGGGAGCTTGCTGTGTACAAATTGGTTGTCTATTTTCTATAAAAATGACTATACATCAAAAGTGCTCAATTGGTTATGAAGTATTGTGATATTCTGTAAGTTTTGAAAGGTGTTTTATAAATGCATTTCTTTTTGCTTTCTTGCCACTGAGGCACATTAGTGCAAATTGAGTACACTTTCAATTTTATCATTGGAGGCTGTTCTTTAACTACTCGTCCCCTTCCACTAGAATTCTTTTGCCACATTGTGCCATTCTCTAGCCATCCTGTTCTTTGTTCCTTGTCCATTTGACCATCAAATTGAATTTTTCCTTTGTTTTGCCTGCTGTGTTTGTAAAACACTGACATTTTCTTTAGACAATGAGTATTCTAAAACTATGATTATGAATTTTGGTGGGGGGGGAATGAGGTCAATGATGGGGGTGAGGGAAGGCAGTGAGGGGGAACCAGCCAGCATTCTGACTCTTTGATCAGTATCCTTGCTGGAAAACGTTGTGCTTCAAGCATGTGTAAATTGGGCTCAAATGAAGGCCTCTGCAGTTAGTACTTTGGCTCAAACATCAAAAGTGGTATAGATAAAAATTTAAAATAAATTTCAAATGATGGAAGCACACCAGATTAAATTAGTTTGTGAAAGACAAAGGCTATTCAACTAGAGAACCATAGGAACTGTTAATTGAGAAAATTGGTAATCCTATACAGAATGTGCAAACTTTATTTTGGTAGACCAGTGGTGTTTATACAAGGCAAGCAGCAATCACACGATAATTCATAGGATGTTACCGAATGAGAGATTTTAGTTAAAGGAGAATTTTGGGATTATTCCAGTAACGCAGAGAAAGTTGATGTAATAGAGGTTTTCAAAGTTTTGAGTTATGACAAGAATAGACTGCTACTGCTGGTCAGTGAAATGGTCATGCTATTTCTTTGACATAGCATCATTGTCAATGATTTGCATCCCCTTTGTAAGGGTGTACAAAGTCCAAATTGAGCAAGGCATTGTAGGTTGTCATTCCCTAATACTGGGGCAATTGAGTCACATGCTGCTTCCAACGATGCTTTTCTGTGGTAATTTGAAGACATAGTACTTCACGTTTCCATGCTCCACAGTGGAGACTTCGGTGCCGAATGCTTCATTCATGTGCAGACTGTTTCCAGTTATTGAAGTCAGTCTGGCGTGAAATGATGTCTCGCTTGCATGAATCCTTGTATCTCAGTTTTTGTATAATATCAAGGGGGCATAAATTTAAGGTAATCTTAGAATTAAAAAGGCTACATTTTTTTCCAGATGTTAATCATACTTCAAACCATTGCAAAAACTACATTTTTTTTACAAGATAATTGTATATTTGCATGACAAAGGGGAATATTAAAGGGTAGCGGGCATAAGAGTTGGCATTAGACAAGGTGGTTTGCACACAAAAATAAGCACCAGTACAGTTTTTGATGGGCTGAATGTCTGATCTATTTCGTATCATTCTACCATTGAATTTGATCTTCCTGACACAATTTTGTTTCAAAATGGCTGTGGATTCTGGCAGCATTAATATGTGGAATTTGATATGTTGTATGTTTGAGAGTTCTTGATGTGTGTTTAACTTGGAAATATTAAAAACTGTAAGTCTGCTTAATCCATTGCATATTTATTTTATGTTGGTATGTGGAAGTATGGTGTCATTATATGACTAATGTAATAGGATGGAATCCCTCTCAATAAGATTCCAGTATTACAACAGCACTTTGTTAGATCAGAAATTGCGCTATAACAAGATTGCTTGAACTGTATTATAGCTCAACTTTACTTAGCAAACAAAATGGTTAAATGTGTGGAGCTCCATTGTTTATTTTATCTAGAGGATTCAATGTTTGACTTAGTTTATTTTTCAGCAAACTACTATTGAGTTATGTGGGCGTATAGCATGAAGTCCAATTCACTACTGGTTTATTTTTCAGTAAACTATGAAGTTCAGCTGTGTATCTTCTTTAGACTACTCACAATATCATTTTGCAGTGACTTTCAAACTTCACTGCATGAATAGCCCCTTTTAAAGCTATTAATACTTTCAGGGACCACTTCTCCTAACTTCCAGAAGGCAGATCAATATCTAAAAAGTCAGTGGTTATTGTAGAGGATAGTTTGTAAAATGAATAACCAGTAGATACAGACAACTGATGACATGACAAACTTCCTGAGGTAAAGGGTTTTTCACTTAAAATAGATTATAAACTAAATTACTACATAACTATGATTATAGGGTTGTGTTTGTACATGTGTGTGAGAGATTTGTAATGGATTTGTCAAGAATATATCATGCCTGACAAACTTGATTAAATATTTTTAACAGATAGAAGTAGAGGATAGAGGAATATCAATGGATGTTGTTTATATGAATTTCCAGAAAACATTGTTACTGAAGTTGAAGCTCATGGAAGTGAAAGTTAATTATTGACATGGCTAGGAAATTGAATGACAGGAGGTAGAGGCTCAGGCTGATGGTACTCTAATTGATAGAATGTTACAGTTGGTATTTCCCAGGATCTGTAGGATGTGAACTATTCATATTTATTAATGACTTTGATCAGATAGAAAACTACATATTCAAATTTTTAGATACATCAAAGATAATTGGCACTGTAAGCAGTGTAGATGGAAACATAATATTGCAAAGTGACATTGCTAAATTCAGTAACTGAGCAAAATCAGTAAATGATTTCAGTGTGGACATACGAGAGGTCATGTACTTTGGATTTAGAAAGTGCCCTGTTCGATACTTTTTAATTGTGTAACATTGAAATGTTGGAGGCCAGCACAAAATATGGAGTTCGAGATATATACCATGATTTGCCAATATCAGAAAATAATTAGAAAGGCCAATGGTTTTCTTATCTAGCAGAATGAAATAGAAAAAGGTATAAGTCATGTTTTAGCTATACAAAATCCTGGTTAGACTTGAAGTCATTGTAAGCTGGAAGTACAGCATGGATTTACCAGAATGATTCCTGAACTCCAACGTTCAAATAGAGGAGAGATTCACAAACTTCCTAGAATTTAGAAGTTAAGGATAATTTGATTGAGGTCTTCAAACTATTAAAGGGTGCTGCGGGGGTAGATAGCAAGAAACAATGAAGGTAGGAACAAAGATTTTAATTCTAAGGGAATGGATGAAAAAGATTTTGAATAAGTTAAACACAGGACAAGTCAGGAAAGAACAAAGCAAAGTGAATCATCATTTAACAAGTATTTATATAGGATTTCTTTTTTTATAATAAATGAGGTTACTTGAAGATAAGTTTTTTTGTGCTTTTGAAACTCAGCCAAGCATTTGTAATATGTTCAACTATAATAAACCTTGGAAACCTAAGCATGCAGGCGATTGAAACTAAAACAACATCCTAAGTCAAGATGTAGATGGTGTTGAATTTCTTTTCCAAAGCAGATTATCTGTCAATCAGTAGAATGGAGCAAGTGCTTTGTCTTTTCACTTTCAAAAGAATGGTATTTCTTTAAAACTGAAAATCTCGGTCGAGAAAATGACAGGAGTTTTGCCAGCACATTTTTCTTCAATTTTGAATACAATGGGCAAAATTCTTAAATCCTTCTTAACTCTTAAACTGCGATAGTCAATGTAATGTTTGACTTGCTTTTTCAGGACAGAGCCTTATTGTGAATCACTGCAGTTAAAACATATCTACATTACCATAAAACAACTGTGATATTTGAAGTTATAACGTTTAATGTTTATCTTTCATAATGTTGCTCACTCCTCAGCAAGCTTCCCTCATGGTCACAAACTCTAATGAGACAGGATTCGTACAAGAGCTTACAAGACCCAAAACTTTTCTGACTTGTGAAAAAAAACACACACAAAACACTTTGGGGTTGAGAAGAGTCATGAAGGTTTACAGCATGGAAACAGGCCCTTTGGCCCAACTTGTCCATGCTGCCTTTTTTTTTGAAACCCCTAAGCTAATCCCAATTACTCTAATTTGGCATATATTCCTCTATATCCATCGTACCCACGTAACTATCTAAATGCTTTTTAAAAGATAAAATTGTACCTGCCTCTACTACTACTTCTGGCAACTTGTTCCAAATACTCACCACCTTCTGAGTGAAAAAATTGCCTCTCTGGACACTTATCTGTATCTCTCCCCTTTTGCCTTAAACCTAAGCCCTCTAGTTTTAGACTCCCCTATCTTTGGGAAAAGATATTGACTATCTACCTTATCTATGCCACTGATTATTTTATAGACCTCTTATAAAATCACCCCTTAACCCCCTATGCTCCAGAGAGAAAAGTTCTAGTCTATTCAGCCTCTCCTTATAATTCAATCCATCAAGTCCCAGTATCATCCTAGTAAATCTTTTCTGCACTCTTTATAGTTTTAATAATATTCTTCCTATAATTGGATGAACTGCACACAGTATTCCGAGTGTAGCCTTACCAATGTCTTGTACAACTTCAACAAGGCATCCCAATTCCTGTATTCAATATTCTGACTAATGAAACCAAGCATGCTGAATGCCTTCTTCACCACTCTGTCCACCTGTGACTCTACTTTCAAGGATTTATGAACATGTACCCCTAGATCTTTTTGTTTTGTAACTCTCCCCAATGCCCTACCATTAACTGAGTAAGTCCTGCCTTGGTTCAGTTTACCAAAATGCATCACCTCGCATTTGTCTAAATTAAACTCCATCTGCCATTCATCAGCCCACTGGCCCAGAAGTGAGAGGAAATTGATTTTTGTAGTAAAAACTTAAAAGGTTTTAGTTTCCTTGACTCTATTCCAACTGTTCCAATTAGGAGGTGAAAATACAGCTGCTTGCGTAACTTAATTACATTTAATGCATTTCCCACATAAGTCTAAAGTTGGAACAAGGAAATTGGTTTTAGTTCTGTTCAACTCGTGGGATATTGGAATGCAAAATAAGTTGCACAGTATTTATTTTTATTACAGCCATATCATGAATGATATTCTGGACCAAGAGAATCATCATCATCATTAGGCCACATTTGGAGTACTACATCCAGTTCTGGTCTCCACACTACCAGAAAGACATGGAAGCTTTGGAGAGAGTTCAGAAAAGGTTTACCAGGATGTTGCCTGGTATAGGGGGTCATAGCTATGAGGAGAGAGTGGGAAAACTGGGGTTGATCTCCCTGGAAAGACGGAGAATGAAGGGAGACTTAAGAGGTGTATAAAATTGTGAAGGACGTAGATAGGGTGAACAGTGGGAAGCTTTTTCCCAGGTCGGAGGTGACGATCACAAGGGGCCACAGGTTCTATGTGACGGGGAAGAGGTTTAACTCAAATATCAGAGGGACGTACTTTATACAGAGGGTGGTGGGGGCCTGGAATGCACTGCCAAGCAGGATGGTGGTCTGACACGCTGGGACCATGTAAGACTAATCTGGATAACCACATGAACAGATTAGGAATGGAGGAATACAAACAAATGGTCTAGTTGGACCAATGAACAGCACAGGCTTGGAGGGCCGAAGGCCCTGTTTCCTGTGCTGTATTGTTCTTTGTTGTTTCGTATTTGCATCACTCCAAAATATTGATAGATTTATTTTCATTATTCTGAACACATCCACTGAATTTGTTCCATTTCTGTATATAAAATAGCATTCTCAAAATCCCTGTCAATTCCATTATTCATTTGGTCACTAGACAATAGAGAAGCACGAGTTAGGTTTGTGCATCATGTATCTCTTTCTCACCAGCACCTGCTGTCCAGCACAGTTCCTTCAGTGTAGTTGAGATCAGGAACTCTTGCAGTAAAGATCCTTGATGATCCTTTGTCATGGCAAAGCATAGCAATATCTTATGTTTACCACGAATTGCAGCCTATACGTCAACCCCATTTTTTCCACTCCAAGTGCCATGTTTTGCATATACTGAGTATATTAGAACATAGAACACTACAGCACAGAACAGGCCCTTCGGCCTTCGATGTTGCACCGACCAATATAAAAAGCAATGCCCCTCCAAACTAAACCATTCCCATCTCTTCCACATACTTATCAACTAACCTCTTAAATGCCACCAAACTTGGCGCATCTACAACTGCTGCAGGCAGGGCATTCCACACCACCCTTTGGGTAAAGAACCTACCTCTGATATCCGTCCTATAACTATCACCCCTTAATTTAAAGCTGTGTCCCCTCGTGCTAGCTTTCTCTATCCTAGGAAAAAGGCTATCACTGTCCACCCTATCTAAACCTCTAATCATCTTATATGTTTCAATAAGTCCCCTCTTAGCCGCCTCCTTTCTAACGAAAACAACCTCAAATCCCTCAGCCTCTCTTCATAAGACCTGCCCTCCATACCAGGCAACATCCTGGTAAACCTCCTCTGTACCCTCTCCAATGCCTCCACATCTTTCTTATAATGTGGGGACCAGAACTGCACACAATACTCCAAGTGCGGCCGCACTAGAGTTTTGTACAGTTGCAACATGACGTTGCGGCTCCGAAATTCAATCCCCCTACCAATAAAAGCTAAGACTCCATATGCCTTCTTAACAACCTTCTCGACTTGACTGCCTACTTTCAGGGATCTATGCACATACACACCAAGATCCCTCTGTTCATCTAGACTACTAAGAATCCTACCGTTTGCCCTATACTCTACACATTTATTATTTCTGCCATAGTGCATTACCTCACACTTTTCCACATTAAACTCCATTTGCCACCTCTCGCCCAGCTCTGCAACTTGTCCAAGTCCCTCTGCAAACTATAACACCCCTCTTCACTATCTACCACTCCACCGACTTTAGTGTCATCTGCAAATTTACTAATCCATCCTTCAATACCCTCATCCAGATCATTTATAAAAATTACAAACAGCAGGGGCCCCAAAACAGACCCCTGAGGTACACCACTTGTCACCGAACTCCACGATGAATATCTCCCATCAACTACCACCCTCTGTCTTCTATCCGCTGGCCAATTCCTAACCCAATTAGCTAAATCACCTTCTATCCCATACATCTGCATTTTCTGCAGAAGTCTACCATGGGCCACCTTATCAAACGCCTTACTAAAGTCCATGATCATTACGTGATTACTCCCTCTCTTTTTTTCAGCCACAATATGCCGTACTCACATTAGTAGTCAGCCTCCTTTTTAACATTGATGCCAAAACATTGAATGTATTCAAGAGGTGGTTGGATATAGTGTGTGGGGCAAATGGGATCAAAGGTAATGGGGAGAGAGCTGTATCAGGTTTTGAGTCGAACCATGATGAATGACGCAGTGGGCTCAAAGGGCTGAATGGCCTCTTCCTGCTCCTATCTTTTATATTTCTATGTTTAGCCTGCAAGTGGATGTTTATTTACTTTATAACAGGGTGCCAAGGATCGAGCAGGCATTTCAAATGTATTGCAAGATGCACATGAGTTTAGACACACCCACACAGAGCAGACCCTATATGCCGAATGAGGAAGATGCTGACTACCCATGCTCATGATTCATCTTTTTACGTGTTCCTTTGCCCAAAACCTCCAACCTCGTTCATGAATGGGATTCTCTGGTGCTGTTGAAAGTGAATGGTGATTTGGCTGGAATGCCAAATTCTCCATTCTCACTTGCAGTGGGCTGCCATGAATGAGATCGGAGAATCCTGCCCTACAGCTCCTGTTTTGGAGGATTATTTAAAGATTTCAAAGGTTGCCCTAAATGCCAATATGTACTGTAGTTTATTGAACTATGAGTAACTTCATCACGAAATAGAATAGGATTCAGATTGGCATTGGAATAGTCAATTTGTAACTGTTCAGTAAATGCATTGAAACATCACAATTCATTATAAAGCAAAATTCACTGACAGCAAGCTTGACTGTATTTAGGTGCAATATCAAGTTTGCAATTTTTGTAATTAAAATCATACATTCAGGATGAAAGGAAATGGTTACCATAGGTTCTTTATAAAGCAGATACAGAATCCCGGTTCTACCACAGTAAAATGCAGATTGATAAATACTCAAATTTAAGAATTAGCAAAGGGAATATACTGATCTTCTGACTGCTGTCTTTCAATAGTTCCACACATAAAGTATTGATGCCAGAATTTGGAAGATTTTATCCTTGCCTTAGTTTCTGCACCACTTAGCAACCAGTTCACAAGCATTACTATTAGACATCTTGGATGCAGTGCATGGGATGCAGTACATGAACAGAGACAAATGCAGAAAGGCAAGAAAATTTAAAAGGGCAATCAAACATGCATATAAATGGGAATATACATGTTATCCAAAGGAAGATTAAATTGAAAGCAGAATAAATTGTTTGCAACATTGCAAGCAGGGTGCTAATCGTTAATGGATCTGTGACAAATTTGAAATAATTACTGTTGAACAAGATTCCAAATTGAACAAGTTGTGTTAAATGGAACAGGTATACAGTGAATTGATCATGAAAGGATTATGATAGAACAACCGTTGATATCATCAGCCTCTGTGTGGTTTCAATGACAAAATAATCAGGGTGTTACATAATTGGAAAAAGGGGAATTCCAACCAAATTACTTAAAATACGCATAATAATCATCAGCAGTAAGTGATGACCAAAAGTCATTGAAGCGCTGTAAATGAGTTCAGGAGACAATCATATGCCTTGGAGAAAGAACAGATCAGACAAAATGGAGTGGCTTGTTGTCACATGACTTCCTACTCTTAAAAGTTCTCTGCCCCTGTAGTGAAACCACCAACAAGATACTTTCTTGCTATTCCTTATGTTTGTTATGCCCAGGTGCTTAATTTCTCAGTTACAATCAATTTTTAGCCGAGTATCACGTGCTAATTCAAAAGAAAAGAATCACTTCCACTTAATTTTGCCTTTTCACATCCATAGAAGACTCAAAGCATTTCACAACTATTGAAGAACTTTAAGTGTGGCTACGATTGTAGTGTAGGAAAAGATGATTCCTTCACTCCTACTTTTCAAAGATTTTAGAATCTTGAGTATCATAGTGTTGCAGCAGTTGCTTTGTAAATGCAGAATCATTGAAATTGAAGCTTCAAAAAGCCATTTGTTGCTGATAGCTCCATGTTTGAGTCACCTACCAGAACTCCACTCCTGTGTTCTTTCTGTGTATTTCATGCTGTCTCAAATGTTGAGATTGACTCAGCTTCAATAGCTAAAAGGGAAGAGCTTATATTTTAAATTGCATGATCACATCCTCCAAACATTTTAAAGCACTTCACAAACAGTACTGTTGTTAAGTTGACAAACTGTGGACAACTAATTCGCAAACACTAAAGACCCTCAAGCAGCAAAGGACATGACTGACCAGTTGATATGGTTTTGATGGTGTTGTGACAGAGAAATGTTGATTAGGAACCCAGAAGGGAGCACTTCAACCTTTTTCAAGTAATGCCATTGGGTTTTTTTTTTAATAACATTCATCTAAACACTGCCATGGGTTAATGTTCCATCTGAATGATAACACATCTGACTGCACATCATTCCCTTAGAAAAGTGTCATTCTAGATTATCTGCTTCATTCATGACTCTGAGGTGAGAGTGTACCTGAACACCATTTGCCCACACTGCTCCATATTCCCAAATGCATTTAACTGGCAAAACTGTCTTGAAAATTTCAATTGACCAAACATTCTTTGCCAGTGGGGGAGAAGGAGAGTTCCAGACTTAGTTTGGAAAAATTGCTTTTTCATTTCACTTCTATGGAATCAGGTCTCATTTTAAGATTTATCCTCTTTGTACTTGAAACTTCCACAGGAGAGAATAATTCACTTGCATCCACCATATCAAAACTCTTTATCATTTCTAATACTTCTGTTAAGCCCCATTTAACCTCTGAACTCAAGCGATTACAACCCAAGCTCTGGTGAATCGGTGCTAAAATCCCTCCTAAGACCAACATTTTTCTGGAGATATAAACTGAAAATTCTGAGAACACTTAGCAGATCAGGCAGATCTGTGGAGATAGAAGCCTTTAGTGTTTTGGGTCAATTACCATTTATCAGAAAATCTAACAAAGGGTCATTATTCTGAAACACTAACTCTGTTTCTCTGTCTCTAGAGGCTGCCTGGGGAGGTGATGGTCTAGTGACATTATTGCTTGACTATCAATCCAGAAACCAAGCTCATGTTCTAGAGACCTAGATTTAAATCCAGCCACAGCAGATGGTAGAATTTAAATTCAGAATCTATCGATCATAAAACCATTGTCAGTAAAAAAACCCATCTCGTTCACCAATGTCCTTTAGGGAAGGAAATCTACCTTCCTTACCTGGTTTGGCCTATATGTGATACTAGAGCAATGCAATTGACTCTCAACTGTCCCCTGAAATAGCCAAGCAAGCCACTTAATAGTCAAGAAAGCAGCTCACCACCACGTTCTCAAGAGCAACTAGGGATTGGCAATAAATACTGGCCAGCCAGCGATGTCCAAGTCCCATAAATAAAAAAAGTCAGCATTTTCTTCAGATTTCCAGCATCTGCAAATTTTGTTTTTGTACATCTTTCCTGAGTTTGGTGCCCTAAACAGTCTGCAGTACTGTTTGTAGGATCGAAACAACAAGTGAAATGTTACCCGTTTCACTTTTATATTCCAAATCACTTGTGATAAATGCCAACATTACCATTTTTTGATTATGATCATTTTTTTCCTCTGTAGTTCCTAGTTTCTCACCATCAACTTATCTTTCCTATATTTTGAAGTACATTACCTCATGGTTCCCCACATATTAGCCATAATCGTGCAGACACATCTGGCTTGCCCATGGCCCTTTGTGACTTCCTGCTCAATTCTACACAACTTACTTTACTTCCTAAGTGTAATCTGCAGACTGAATATTTAATGCTTTGTTCATCCAAGTCATTAATATTGAAGAACTGAGGTTCTGGAGTGGAACCCTAGTGAGTGCAGTCCTTCATAGAACATTACAGCACAGAACAGGCCCTTCGGCCTTCGATGTTGCACCGACCAATATAAAAAGCAATGCCCCTCCAAACTAAACCATTCCCATCTCTTCCACATACTTATCAACTAACCTCTTAAATGCCACCAAACTTGGCGCATCTACAACTGCTGCAGGCAGGGCATTCCACTCCCGAACCACCCTTTGGGTAAAGAACCTACCTCTGATATCCGTCCTATAACTATCACCCCTTAATTTAAAGCTGTGTCCCCTCGTGCTAGCTTTTTCCATCCTAGGAAAAAGGCTATCACTGTCCACCCTATCTAAACCTCTAATCATCTTATATGTTTCGATTAGGTCCCCTCTTAGCCGCCTCCTTTCTAACGAAAACAACCTCAAATCCCTCAGCCTCTCTTCATAAGACCTGCCCTCCATACCAGGCAACATCCTGGTAAACCTCCTCTGTACCCTCTCCAATGCCTCCACATCTTTCTTATAATGTGGGGACCAGAACTGCACACAATACTCCAAGTGCGGCCGCACTAGAGTTTTGTACAGTTGCAACATGACGTTGCGGCTCCGAAATTCAATCCCCCTACCAATAAAAGCTAAGACTCCATATGCCTTCTTAACAACCTTCTCGACTTGACTGCCTACTTTCAGGGATCTATGCACATACACACCAAGATCCCTCTGTTCATCAAGACTACTAAGAATCCTACCATTAGCCCTATACTCTACACATTTATTATTTCTGCCATAGTGCATTACCTCACACTTTTCCACATTAAACTCCATTTGCCACCTCTCGGCCCAGCTCTGCAACTTGTCCAAGTCCCTCTGCAAACTATAACACCCCTCTTCACTATCTACCACTCCACCGACTTTAGTGTCATCTGCAAATTTACTAATCCATCCTTCAATACCCTCATCCAGATCATTTATAAAAATTACAAACAGCAGGGGCCCCAAAACAGACCCCTGAGGTACACCACTTGTCACCGAACTCCACGATGAATATCTCCCATCAACCACCACCCTCTGTCTTCTATCTGCTAGCCAATTCCTAACCCAATTAGCTAAATCACCCTCTATCCCATACATCTGCATTTTCTGCAGAAGTCTTCCATGGGCCACCTTATCAAACGCCTTACTAAAGTCCATATATACCACATCAACCGCCTTACCCCCATCCACCTCTTTGGTCACTTTTTCAAAAAACTCAATGAGGTTGGTAAGGCACGACCTACCCTTCACAAAACCTATTCTGCCAATCGAAAGCCTTTATCACTGCCTCCTCTGTCCAACCAAGTACAGTCTGTGTTTCATTGTACTGAATCTAGAAAACCTGGGAAAATTCTGACTAAAATACTTGCCATTTTCTGTCTCTTTTCTCTTAGTAATCTGAGATGGAAACCATCAGATCTGGAGAATTGTCAATTTTAAGTTACGTTACTTTCTTCAATACCATTTTTAACTAGTCTAAAAATTAATTGAGCATCTCTTCTTGGCTTATTTTCAGGCTTCTTTCTACCACCAGGGGTTTGTAATTTTCTTCCAATATGAAAATGGATGCAAAATACTCTGGAACAGTATTTCATAGACTTGCCTGTATCTATCTATAAGAGACTATTTCCTGCCACACTTAATATATTTATAAACATTTTGCAGTCAATTTTGATAACAGTTGTGAGTTTTTTGCATTACCCATTTTTCACCTTATTAGTTTCATTGTTATCTTTGCTAGATTTTTGTGTTTGCATTTGTCTAAGTATTTTTTAAATTAATTCGTAAGATAAATAGGCAAGGCCAGTATTTATTGCTCCTAGTTGCTCTTGAAAATATAGTGATGATTTACCTATTTGATTGAATACAGTTGAGTGGCTTGCAAAACCATCCCACAGGGTAATTAAGTCAGTCATTTTGCTATGACTCTGAAGGCACATATAGGCCAGACCAGGAAAGGATAGCAGATTTCTCTTACTAAAGGACATCAGTGTACCAAATGAGTTTTGACAACAATTTGGTTGTTTCACAGTCACCATTACTTATGCCACATGTTAATCCACATTTATTTAATGGATTTTAAATTCCCCAGCTGCTATAAAATTTAAACTCCTGCCTCTGGATTACTAATCCAATAACATTATCAATTTGTTATTGTATTCTTTTCTTGCTTGATCCTCCCTCGTACCTTATTTGCTGACCATAATTGCTTAACAACACACAGGTGGACCCTTGGCATTGTAGATACAGGTGATATTCTGCCAACTGCTGGAATATTTTCCACTGTAGGTTTACCAGCTCCATTACCACCTCAGTTGATGCATTTCAGATCAAGAAGCTGCTTTCGGGTGTTTGGCGTTAAGTCTCAGGCTAGAAACTCTTAGATGTTCTATGAAGATAGCCTGGACAGTAGGTTTTTACATTTGAATTGGGCATGGGTGAGCATGAAAGGAGCGTTTCTCCCAAAAACATTCTAAGCGTTGAATTCATGTAAAAACTGGAGTATATCATGTTGTTTTTCTTTTAGCAGGAAAGAAAAACAACATACATACAGTTCTCCCAAACTGTATGCATTGCAGAGTACCTCTGCATAAATCTCATTGAAATTCAATGGGCAGGGCTTATCCCTGCTGGCAAGGCTGGCAGCATAGCACTGAGCAGGCTATCACATATACACCGATCTGTCACAGTGGAGATCGGTGCATGCACAGTATTCCTGCGCTGCCAGCCTCCCGATGACGACCCCCACAATGTTGGCGTTTTCAATCCGCCTTCTCCCACCCCAGTGGACTGCTAGTCTCACCCCGTGGCCTCTGCAGTTAGCAACTCCGTTCCCCTGATTGCTGCTCTGCCCACCCCCTTCCCCCCGATTTAAACAATATTAAAATTAGAGGGTACATAATTTATTCAGCTCTGCACCTGTCTTTGGTGGAGAGCTGATGGCATCAGGTATCCAGCTCTGGGAGATGCGCTCAGTCCTGGGCACCCAGCAGGGAGCCCACAAAATGGCCTCCATTAGAGTCTCCTGGCCCACTGCACAAAAAAACATTGCAGCAGCATGGGAGAATGGCTCCCAAAGTGTTTCATTCCAGTTATGATTCAAGTGACCCACTAGGAAGTTTTTATCAAACAAAGTTTATTAAATAACACAGTTAAAATATAATTTTAAAAAATCAGCATAGCTTTTACCAATTACAGAATTCATACATGATACAGTAAAGATTTTATGATGTTCCAAGTCAAAACATCCCATGAACTTGGCACAAAAAGCAAGTATGCTTGTGATGCTGGATTTTCCACATTTTAACACCTGCTGTGAATTGATCCTTTGAATGTTGGAATAAATCTGAGATTTCCCAATCCTGAAGCTTTCCAAAAAAGTTTCTGGAGAGAGAGAGAAAGACAGAGACACTGCTTGCTCCCAGCAGCTTCCAACACAACCAAACCCAAACTAAAAACTTGGACTTTTCTGCGCCGCCTGACCTTTCAATCATGTTCCACCTAGTAATTCCCAAAGGATCATAAAACTCCAGGGTACTGCATTAGTCCAAATTAAAAATAAGCATGATGTCCATTATATTGCTTCAGTAATATTTAGAGGGCACAGATTAGACATTTCAGTGCTAATCCAATTTCAAAGGCCTGCAAGAAACATCCTGCAAAGGAACATGATTAAAATAAATGTCTTAAAGGTACACTGTTGCCACATTGGTTGCCTTTTCAATGACATTGCTGGCATATTCTTGATGAACTAACACACATAGGGCAACCATGGCCTAGATTTTTGTCTGCTTATTGTGTGCATGAGAATTCCTGGCTCAATTAATTTGACTTTAAAAATGGCTGTTTGCACGTCAGATTCTTCAGTCTGGTAGGGGTGGGCAACCCTGGAAGCAGTGAAGAGGTGGCTGGATTCTGAAGATAAGGTGGATGAAAAGCCTACCTTGGAGCCATTCTGTCCAAATGAAAAGAGAAACATGAGACATCTGTCCAGCCCTTGATCCTCATCCCCTATGCACTCCCTATCCAAGCTAGCCTCTGCCAACTCATGCTCTGAACCCAGCACCATAATCTACCAAACTTTTCATATCAGCCTATGTTCCTGTTCTCACCCATTAGCCTCTTTGTTCAAACTTATGTCCCAAAATCCACCATATTGTCTTTTTATATTTCTTCTGTTAATTTAGTTTAACTCAAGTCAGCTTGTGTTCTTCCATCCATATCCTTTGCCCCACATTTACAATGCCAACTCACCAAGTACCCACCATGGTCCGAGTTCAGGACCTATGCAGGGATAAGGTAGAGCACATTTGTATAAAAGGAAGTTCTTGGTGTCTATTGCAGATATCAGTACATTGAAAAATGTACTGATATCTCGTTCATAAAAATACATTTACTACATTTACATTCCTTTAACTACATAAACCTTCACAGCAACATGATTGGTATTGGAATTCATAGTCTCCCTTCAAAGAATCTGTAATGAATTGAAGCTGTCAATCAAACTGTGAAATGGCAGACATCCTACTGTGATGATGGATGGTTGTGAAATAGTCATACAGTAGTAATCCAGTAATGGGAGTCTGCAGACTTATAGGAACAGACAAAGTGAAATAGCAAGAAGTTATTTATTTTATCAAACCAGACATAACTACCCTGATAGCTTCCTTTGACAGTCCTTTCGATAGGTTACTTTGATACTTCTGACAATTCCTCTTGACATTTATGACAAGTCCTCTTGAGAGGTCCTTGTGACATATTTGGGCAGTTGATTTTGACAGATATATTGACAACTCCAATAAGCTTGACAGTTAAGGAGCCTGTTTATGCCTACTTTTAACAATTCTAAAGGACATCTGATTTCCTCAAAGAGCACATGATGTCCTCCAAAGGTGTCCTTGGTCTATATCAAATGTCCCTTACCTCTCCAAAGAGGCATCCTGGCTATTCAAAGAAATGCACAAACTTCACACATACTCTTACCAGGTCTACTCTGTGCATTTTGGGTTGCCGCTCCTGGCCTGTCTTAAAGACTTGAGTACAGGCAGTTTGATGATTTAAATGGACACCAGCCTTCATGAAATACTCGTGCAAAATGTGATCCGCTGCATTCCTGCCTCTGAAAATAGAAAGTGCTGTATTTGGGGGCTCCTCTGCCATTTGTGCCGTGGCTGCAAACAATGGTCTGTTTGAGGTTGCGCGGTTTTCTGAAAGCAAGGTGTGGGGATGGCCCTAGTGAGATGTTCATCATCATCAATGATATGTTGAAGACTCAGGAGAAGATATCGTAGCTTTGCTCTGGGGAGGTACTGGACAACAATGGGTACTCTGTCTACCGTGTCCCGTGTTTCTCTTCTGAGGAGGTCAGTGCAGTTTATCGCTGTGGCACGTCTGCTGTCTGCTGATGTATTGGCACCCACCTGACAAAGGATCACCGTTTCTGAAATCTTGGGAGATTACTATCAAATAAACTGGTTGGACTTAAACCTGGTGTTGTGAGACTTCTTACTGTGTGTACCCCAGTCCAATGTTGGCATCTCTAATCATGTGTTGGTTAGCCAGATCTATATAGAGAAAAGACATAAAAAAAAAATACAGCACAAACGGGCCCTTCAGTCCACAGGTTGCGCTGATCTTATCTCTACCTGCCTGGCTTACCTATAATCCTCAATCCTATTATGTCCCATGTACTCATCCAGAAGTCTCTTTAAAGACCCTAACAAATTTGCCTCCATCACCACCGACAGCAACCAATTCCACTCACCCACCTCCCTC
Organism: Sphyrna mokarran; assembly: GCA_024679065.1. Lineage (NCBI taxonomy): Eukaryota > Metazoa > Chordata > Chondrichthyes > Carcharhiniformes > Carcharhinidae > Sphyrna > Sphyrna mokarran. The sequence continues at coordinate 4,040,387 of JAGIQG010000024.1, forward strand.
TGAGTGAAAAACTTATCTCTGACATCTCTGTACCTACTCCCCAGCACATTAAACGTGTGTCCTCTTGTAGCACAGTAAGAAGTCTGACAACACCAGGTTCAAATCCAACCAATTTATTTGATAGTAAATTCACAAGCTTTCAACCTATGGTCTTCGTCAGGTGAATGAGGTGTTCTGGTCTCCAAGAGCACACATACCAGCACAGACTGTTTACAGATTACTGATTAGAATGCGAATCTTTACACCTAACCCGCTATTCAAGTCTTAAAGTGGCTAACAATGTGAGTGGAAGGAGCACTGAGCACAGGTTAGAGAGATGTGTATTGTCCCCAGACAGCACAGTAAGTGAGGTTTTTTGCTAACCCAGGCAAGTCATGGAGGTTACAGATAGTGTGACATGAAGCCAAGATCCTTGTTAAGACCATCCTCATGTGTGCGGAACTTGGCTATCAGTCTCTGCTCAGCGGCTCTGTGCTGTCGTGTGTCGTGAAGGCCCCCTTGAAGAACGTTTACCTGAAGGTTGGAGGCCGAATGCCGTGACTGCTGAAGTGTTTGCCAACAGGAAGGGAACAGTTTTGCCTGGTGATTGTCGAGCGGTGTTCATTCATCTGCAGTCGTAGTGTCTGCACGGTCTCCCCAATGTACCATGCTTTGGGACATCCTTTCTTGCAACGTATTAGGTAGACAACATTGGCCAAGTTTCAAGAGTATGTACCGTGTACCTGGTGAAAGATATTCTCACGTGTGATGATGTCATCCATGTCGATGATCCGGCATGTCTTGCAGAGGTTGCTATGGCAGGGTTGTGTGGTATTGTGGTCATCCCTATCCTCCTGAAGGCTGGATAGTTTGCTGCAAACAATGGTCTGTTTGAGGTTGCGCGGTTTTCTGAAAGCAAGGTGTGGGGATGGCCCTAGTGAGATGTTCATCATCATCAATGATATGTTGAAGACTCAGGAGAAGATATCGTAGCTTTGCTCTGGGGAGGTACTGGACAACAATGGGTACTCTGTCTACCGTGTCCCGTGTTTCTCTTCTGAGGAGGTCAGTGCAGTTTATCGCTGTGGCACGTCGGAACTATCAATCAATGAGTCGAGCGCCATATCCTGTTTTCATGAGGGCATCATTCAGTGTCTGGAGGTGTCTGTCACGATTCTCCTCATCTGAGCAAATTCTATGTATACAGAGGGCTTGTCCATAGGGGATGGCCTCTAACATGTTTAGGATGGAAGCTGGAGAAGTGAAGCATTGTGAGGTTGTCTGTTGGCTTGCGGTACTGTGAGGTGCTGAGGTGACCACCCTTGATGGAGGATGCAAACGATTTTGGAGAATAGTCCATGGTGAGTCTGATGATGGGATGGAACTTGTTGATATCGTCATATAGTTGTTTCAATTATTGTTCACCATGAGTCTAAAGGAAAAAAATGTCATCGGTGTATCTAGTGTGTATTCCCGGTTGAAGATCCTGTGCGGTGAAGAAGTCTTGTTCAAACCTGTGCATGAAGATGTTGGCATATTGATGTGCGAATTTGGTCCTCATGGCTGTTCCATGTGTCTGGATGAAAAACTGGCTGTTGAAGGTGAAGACATTGTGGTCCAGGATAAAGCAGATGAGCAAGGACGGTCACCTCACTGTACCGCAGGCCGACAGACAACCTCACAATGCTCCACTTCTCCAGCTTCCATCCTAAACATGTTAAAGAGACCATCCCCTACGGACAAGCCCTCCGTATACACAGAATTTGCTCAGATGAGGAGGATCATGACAGACACCTCCAGACGTTGAAAGATGCCTACATGAGAACAGGATATGGCGCTCAACTCATTGATTGACAGTTCTGAAGTGCCACAGCGATAAACCGCACTGACCTCCTCAGAAGAGGAACACAGGACTCGATGGACAGAGTATCCTTTGTTGTCCAGTACTTCCCCGGAGCGGAGGAGCTACAACATCTTCTCCTGAGTCTTCAACATATCATTGATGATGATGAACATCTCGCCAGGGCCGTCCCCAACCCCCACTTCTTGACTTCTGACAACCGCGCAACCTCAAACAGACCATTGTTTGCGGCAAACTGTCCAGCCTTCAGAAGAACAGTGACCACAATACCACACAACCCTGCCATAACAACCTCTGCAAGACATGCCGGATCATCGACATGGATGATATCATCTCACGTGAGAATACCATTCACCAGGTATACGGTACATACTCTTGCGACTTGGCCAATGTTTTCTACCTAATACATTGCAAGAAAGGATGTCCTGAAGCATGGTACATTGGAGAGACCGTGCAGACACTACGACACCGGATGAATGAACATCGCTCGACAATCACCAGGCAATCACCATCCCTTCCTGTTGGCGAACACTTCAGCGGTCACGGGCATTAGCCTCCGACCTTCGCGTAAACGTTCTTCAAGGGGGCCTGCACGACATGCGACAGCGCAGAGCTGAGCAGAGACTGATAGCCAAGTTCCGCACACATGAGGACACAGGGTTTTTGGCTTTATGTCACACTATCTGTGACCCCCATGACTTGCTTGGGTTAGCAAAAAACCTCACTTACTGTGCTGTCTGGAGACAATACACGTCTCTTTAACCTGTGTTCAGTGCTCCTTCCACTCACATTGTTATCCACTTTAAGACTTGAATAGCAGGTTAAGTATAGAGATTCTCATTCTAATCAGTAATCTGTAAACAGTCTGTGCCGGTATGTGTGCTGTTGGAGACCAGAACATCTCATTCACCTGACGAAGACCATAGGTTGAAAGCTTGTGAGTTTACTATCAAATAAATCGGTTGGATTTAAACCTGGCGTTGTCAGACTTCTTACTGTGTTTACCCCAGTCCAATGCCGGCATCTCTACATCATCCTCTTGTGGCAGCCATTTCAGTCCTGTGGAAAAGCCTCTGAGAATCCACCTGATCAATACATCTCATCATCTTATACACCTCTATCAGAACCCCTGTCATCCTTTGTCTCTGTAAGGGAAAAGCTCTCGCAACCTATCCTCGTAAGGCATGCCACCCAATCCAGGTAACATCCTTGTAAATTTCCTCTGCACTCTTTTAATGGCTTCTACATCTTTATATGTCGACTTAAATATTTTATATGTAGCTTATCATCAACTCTCTATGTCATGTCACAACGGTCTAGTCTACTCTCTACAGCAAAGAACTGCATTTCCCTATGGGAAAATGTGTAATCTCTCTCAAATTGTGGACATGCAGAAAAATGTTATGGAGATGGTGTCTGGGCCATTTAGGTTCATCTGATTGAATGATTCCCTGTGCTAACTCTCATTTTCCTGCCTGTCGTTTTCCTTGATCCCACTATGTTGCGTGAGGTGGAGAAATTCATCAGTAGCATTGACTTTCTCATTCACAAAGATGTGAATCATGTATCAAGAGCTTAAAGTCATGCTGGCCATTCTGGGAAAAAGCAGCTAGTATTCATTTAGCTGAAAGCAACTCACTATTCCAATGCGGCATAAAGAACACCATTGACTCAGTGCAGAGATTTATGTCTTCAGTCTCTTTCGAATAGCGTGGATTATGCTCAATTGAACATGGATCATGGAACCACTTGCTTCATAAGTGGATGAGGGATGTTCCAAAGTGCAGCTATGACAATGAGTACCAGATTGTGGATCACATCAACTTGTCCCCAAATATCTGTTGTGGGAGACCCCTCATCTACACTTGACATCTCAGGAGGCCATTGAATGGAACCAAACTGGACATTATTGGAAAAGCTTATAAAACAATGTGAAAGTATTTGTACAGTTCAGTTCTATTTATAGTGTTCAATTCATTTCTCATTCTCTTGCAATTTTCCTTAAATGTAAAACTTTTGTTTGACACTCCCCTGTTTCACACTCAAACATTATCAAATTCAATCATATACTCACTATTAGTAAGATGTTCCTTTACTGTCAGATTATTAACCAGTTCTAGTTAATCACTCATCACTCACTCTAATGTGGCATCCTCCCTTGTCAGTTTTAAATCATATTGCTCCAGAAAACTGTCGGGTTTATGTTCCATAAATCCTTTCCTAGTTTGTGTGAAAAGCATTTCTTTTTATGTTTCTACTATTAAATTATATCCACTTGTTACCAGCCCGCCAAACAGGTTTGTCTCTCTCCAGTCATCTTTATTGCACCAAATGCAGCACTTGCTTCACAAACATCTCATGGTTAGTATTTCTTTTGAATTATCCCAGCACATTTACTTTGCATTGTTTTGTGACTCCAGCACTCTCTCAGAAGAATTATGCTCAAACCCACACGTATCACTCCAGATGTGCCCTGAATGATGCCAGATTCAGCAGCAGCCTATTCGGTTTTCCCATGTGTATTGTGTGTGTATGTGTGATTTATTGGGGATGTGCAAATATATATGTGAATGATTTGTGTGTGTCTACTATGTAGACTACCTCCAGGATCCCATTTGCCCTTCTGGATCCACTTACTTTTTATACAAACTGCAGCGTGGTTAAAGATTGTAAACTTGGTTTATTATCGATGCTAAACATATTTCAGGTCAGTTTGTGCCAAGAATCCTTGTCCTGGATTTGACACAATCATCATTATTTTGGTCCTTACACATAGTTATATATGAATGAATGTCTTACGATAGTCATAAACACATTCATCAAAGCGTAATGATCATGTATAAGATACCTTTTCAGAAACAAATAATTACAAAGAAACAATTTGTTTTTAATATGTGAAACTATAATATTCCATCACTTTTTAAGATTTCCACCAAATTCTGTTGATGCATGCTTCTACAATGTGCCATTTTAGAACTGAATGCAAGGATTTTCTGAAACAGATACTCAAATATTATGATTGGCAACTATTTTAAGAAGCATTTTCTTGTAACCATCCATCCGAAGTTGTAATAGCATCTCTAGAGAAGTGGCTATTTTATCATCACATTTTGAACTTTGAAAAAAAGATATAACTTGCAGTGGCATATGGTACTGAGTGGGGAGGTACCCAGGAAGACAATGCCACGTTTACTTCACTGTTCAATTTTTGGAACATGCTCTCCCCAAGACGAATGAACAATGTCAAGGATTTTTTTTTTGCCTTCAAAAAGATCCAAAATAAATGATCAACTCTTATGAGTAATCTACACTTCGAGCAACCACAAACTGACTACATTAATGCAGTGGTTTGAGGTTTTCATAGAATGATCACAATATCGTCAGGGTTTAGACAATATTTTGCTTCCAGTTTGTAAAGGTGGGGGGGTGGGGGCTAGATCAGTGTGAAAAAATATTTTTTAAATTTGCTGGCTATTCATGCTAAGTATACATCAGTGACATGTTTAAGTATGTGATAAATACATATGTACAGTCAAGGAATTTGAAAATGATCAAGCTTTTCAATTGAGGAATCCAGTATTAGCCCTCATCTGATATCTACTGACAGTCTACTGAATGGAATCCATTTGCATGTTACTTAAACATCGCAAGCTTGTCACAAAGGATTCTATTCTTTTTTTTGATGATCTGTTTCTGACTTGTGCAGAAACCTGTTGGCATGAAATTGTGAACACAGGATTGGGGTCCAAAATGCATTGTGTATTCAGCAATTACACAAGATCGTCTGAATAGCAGCAGGGTGATTCCACTGCCTGCTGTGCACTGTACTGCTCTCTGCCTGCAAGCTTGTAGAAGTGTCAGAAAGTCCCTTGTCACATCTTTGCAGTGATTGATCAACAGCCACAATCAAGATTTGGAAATCACAATGAGCGAACTTCCTAACTGCCAGTGTAGTCGAAGATTTTTTCTCTCAACAGTGATGAAATTGATAAATAAAAATATGCAAGGTACTAGCATCAATGCTTAACTTCAACCTGCAGCACCATTCCATGACAAACACGGAATTCAAGCTGGGAAAACAAATCATGTGATTTGATGATCTAGATGTGTAAATGCCAGTATTTTCTAAAAAAAAGTGCAATTGAGTAAATTAACTGCTGTATAATATTGAATATGACCTGCAACATTATTTTATATTTAAGCCGCTGATGTAGCAGGTATATTTACTGTATGGTAAAACAGAGAGTAATTACTCTGTCAGATTTCTGCAAGATGTGCTCAGTGTTTTATCTGTATTCAAGGGGGCCATTTTCCTTAGGTTATCAGACCTGATGCTCTCTGGACTGGGCACCAATCATTATAAAAAAAATCCGTTGATTTCTCTTTTGTAGCAATATGGATCTTGCAGTTTCTGTAGAAGTTAGTAACTCCTTGCAAGTCCAGCATCCTTCTCAACTTTCATTTAGTTAATGGCCACTTAGTTGAAAACCCAGTCTTTTTATTCTACAATGCTAACTAATTTCAAACAACTTGCAAGCTACCATTTTATTTAGTTCACTAATTATTATGCCTAATGTAAAATCTTTCCCTTTCATTGAAGAAAGTAATTTTTATTGTTCAGCCTGAACTCCATCTAAGCAGATTACCAGTTAGTGATAAATACAGATCTTACCACAATCAGTAACTGAGCATTAGAGTGACTTATTTTGTAGACAGATATAGTTTTGCATTGTCAATTGACCCTAGTAACATTAATGAAATAATAAACCAGTTTTGTTATACCTCTTAAAGAAGAAAGAAATGTGCAGCACAAAAATAGACCCTTCGGTCTCCATGAAGACTCTGCTGATCATGTTGTCATAACTAAATTAAAAGAAATCTTCTGCTCCTACTTGGTCTGTAATCCACTATTCCCTCCTTACTTATGTACCCTCCAGATGCCTCTTAAAAGTTATTATTGTGCTGCTTCCACCGCCTCTTCTTGCAACATATTCCAGGCATCCACAACTGTCTGCTTGAAAAGCCTCCCCCATACATCTCCCTTAAACTGCTCCCTTCTCACCTCCCAGCAGCTTTCATCTTTCCAGTGAAAACATTCCTAGTTTATTCAACACTCATAGCCAACACTCTTAAGACCAGGCAACATCTTGGTGAACCTTTTTTACACTCTCTCCAAAGCTTCCATGTCCTTCTGGTAGTGTGATGACCAGAACTGCACACAGTACTCAAAATGTGGCCTAATTAAGGTTTTCTATACCTGCAACATCATTTGTCCACTCTTGTACTCATTGTCGTGAGCAAAAAAAGCAAGCATGCCAGATGCCTTCTTAAACACCTTGCCCATTTATGTTGCCACTTTTAGAGAACTGTGGACCCTCATGCCCACATCCCCCTCTGTTAATGTTCCTAAGGATTCTGCCATTTACAATATAATTTCATATCTAAATATGATCCTTCAAAATGCATCACCTTGAATTTGTTGGGATTGAACACCATCTGCCATTTCTGTGCCCATGTTTCCTATTTCCTCTAGTATCCTCTAGCAATCCTTGGCACTATCAGCACTTCCACTGATCTTCTTGTCATCTGCAAAGGAGTGGGGAAGGAAAGTTAATCTTGTCACCAGTAGAAGGTTCACCAGGTTGAAAGAGTGCGGAGAAGATTTACAAGGATGTTCCTGGGACTTGAGAAACTGAGTTAGAGAAAGGTTGAATAGGTTAGGACTTTATTCCCTGGAGCATAGAAGAATGGAGAGAGATTTGATAGAGGTGTATAAAATTATGATAGATATAGAGTGGATGCAAGCAGGCTTTTTCCACTGAGGCTAGGGGAGAAAAAAAACGAGAGGACTTGGGTTAAGGGTGAAGGGGAAAAGTTTAAAGGGAATATTGGGAGGGGATTTTTCACACAGAGTGGTGGGAATGTGGAATGAGCTGCCAGATGAAGTGATAAATGCCAGCTCACTTTTATCATTTAAGAAAAACTTAGACAGGTACACGGATGAGAGAGGTGTGGAGGGATACAGTCCAGGCGCAGATCAGTGAGACTAGGCAGAAAAATGATTCGGCACAGCCAAGAAGGGCCAAAAGGCCTGTTTCTGTGCTGTAATGTTCTATGGTTCTAAGTCCTTGCTCTTTGAGTATTGATCATTAATGATCACATAAAGAACCACTTCAGGAATTCAATGCAGTTTTGCATTTGGAAGACATTGCCTCTCCCAGTGAAACATTTCCTGCATACTCCACAGGAGTTCATAACCTAAGACCTGGGCCAGAATTCTCCAACGTTCCTACTGGGAGCATCTTTTTATCCTGCCAATGGCGCACTGCTGCCATGGATTTCCAAGAGTCAATGGAAAATCCCATTGACAGCAGCAAGGCCAGAAGATCCTGCCATTAGCTAACTGCTTGTCATCTCCCACCATGAAAAACATGCTGTGGAGACGCCAAAAAATCCCCTTCCCAGTTTCACCTTGAGCTCATTACCTTCTGACCCATAAACAAGCATGCTCCTCATTGGGACCAGCTGAAATTCTTTTTCTGCCATTACCAACATTTGAATGGAGTATTCTAATTTGTTTTATTTGTTCATGGGACATGGGCATCGCTAGCTGGCCAGCATTCATTTGCCATCTCGAGTTGGCCTTGAGAAGGTGGTGGTGAGCTGCCTCTTGAATTGCTGTAGTCCATGTGCATGGATTGACCCACAATGCTGTTAGGAAGTGAATTCCAGGATTTTAAACCAGTGACTGAAGGAATTGTGATACGTTTCCAAGTCAGGAATGTGAGTGGCTTGGAGGAAAACTTGCAGGTGTCCCCATGTATCTGCTGTCCTTGTCCTTCTAGATGGAAGTGGTCGTGGGTTTGGAAGGTGCTGCCTAAGGATCTTTGGTGAATTGCTGCACTGAATCTTGTAGATAATGCACCCTACTGCTCCTGAGTGTCAGTGATGGAGGGCGTGGATGTTTGTAAATGTGGTGCCAATCAAGTGGGTTGCTTAGTTTTGGCTTCTTGACATCCAGGCAAGTATATGTTGGGAGTATTCCATCACACTCCTCACTTGTGCCTTGTAGATGGTGGATAGGCGTTGGGAAGTCAGGAGATGAGTTACTTGCCACAGTCTTCCTAGCCTCTGACCTGCTCTTGTAGCCAGAGTTTATGTGGTGAATACAGTTGAGTTTCTGGTCAGTGGTAACTCCAAAGTTCTAGAGGATAGAGGATTCTGTGATGGCAATACCTTTGAATGCCAAAGGGCAGTGATTAGTGTCTCTTTATTGGTGATAGCCATTGCCTGGCATTTGTATGGCGTGAATGTTAGTTGCCACTTGTCAGTTCAAATCTGAATATTGCCTGATCTTGGTGCATTTGAATGTGGAACTACTTTGTATCTGAAAAGTTGCAAATGATGCCGAACATCGTGCAAACATCAGCAAAGGTTCCCAGTTCTGACCTTGTGATGGAGGGAAGGTCATTAATGAAGCAGCTGAAGATGGTTGGGCCTAGGACACTACCCTAAGGGAATCCTGCTAAGTTGATTGACCCTCCACAACCACAACCATCTACCTATGTACCAGTTATGACTCCAGCCAGCAGAGAGCTTGCCCCTTAATACCTATTGATTCCTGTTTTGCTCAGGCTCCTTGATGCTATGTCAGTCGAATGCTGCCTTGATGTCAAGGGCTCTCACCTCAACTGTCATCTAACTGACAGCTTCTGTAGTTATATGTAGCATTCCTGGACCCCATTTTACTAACAGAATGCATTAATATTCTAAATAAATAGCTGGTATACTCTGATTCACAAGTGAAGGTGATCTCATAATTAATTACATATAGATCTCTGTAAGCAGAATAAGTTATATTGAATTGTTTCATATCAAATATGCTTAAATCTAATGTTCTTCATATAACATTTAATATTAAAGACCTTTTTTGAAGGACTTTCCTATGTTTTTTTTCCTTGCTTTAAAAACATGGAAAACTAGAACTAGGAAGCAGTTTCAGAATAAGGGTCATGGATCAGGAGAAATTCCTTTTCAGAGGATTGTTAATCTCGTAGTTCACAATACCTATGGGCAGTGGGGGCTGAGTATTAAACATGTTCAAAATAGTATAGACAGGTTTTGATCTACAATAGAGTCAAGTGTTATGGGGCAGGTAGGAAAATGGAATTAATGGTGCAATCAGATCAGTGATGATCCAACTGTATAGCAGTGCAAGCTCAAGGGCTGAATGGCCGCCTTCTGTTTCTTTAATTTTTACGAATATTATGACTCAGTGATTGCTGTTAGGTGTGCAAGGTGTCTTTAATTCTAATTTTTGTTGCTCAAGTTTGTGTTGCTTTTGAAGGCCTATATGTTATCGCAGTACTGCATTCACGGTTTTGTCTTTATTGTGTCCCTAATTTCTAAGAATTGTTTCCTCTGAAATTTTTATTGCAACAGTGATGTAGCAGTTACACGTTAAAATGTGGTCTACAAACTGAAACAAAAAGAGTTGCTAAACTCTCACTATACTGCAGCTCTGTAGCTTAAAGTCCTGTAAATTGTTTTATGCAGTTTTCTCTGACTTCTCTTGAAATGGCTAAAGATCCCTATGTAACACATGTTTTCAATGATAATGGGTCGCAACATTAGGGAGTTTTCGAGTAGGCTGTGTTCCTGGAACAGCATGCTCCCAAACCTCTTGGCTGCTGGGGCAAGTTCATGCTGCTGCAGACTTTTATCCACAGCGCCATCAGCTTTTAACAATGTGCGTCTTTTCAGAAGACTTCTCTTCAGCTTAAGTTGCTGATGTAGTTGGATCACATCCTTGTGGTGTTAGAACACACACTTTGGATCTACAAATATAGTGAAGTGTTGTGAGGTGCTTTATGGGACAACAGTGCTATGGTGTGAAGTCACTTCTTTGGAAGGAGTCGGTAATGTGGAGACATATCGAGAACAAGATTCCAGCACTGACTGCAGAGTTAGATTTTTTGAGTGAGTTCCTTTCAATCAGTTACAAACTAAATACATGCGAAGTGATTATTGTGTTAACGTTATCACAAAAAATTACATTTAGTTTGCAGTACAATGCAGTTAATAAAACAATGAAATTCCTCATGTCTGATTACAAATTATCATTTAAAATTAGTGTTTTCTAGTATAAAAAACTGCTTATTCAACAAGTCTCCATTTATAAAAGTAGTTCTTAATGTTTGTGATCAGTGAAATTCTTGTTCAAAGTATGTTTTTCATCAGGGTTTGGGTCACAGGACTTTATACAAATTATACTGAGAATACTATTGTGCATTTCATGATAAATGAAGTGACATGATTCTCTACTCGTCATGGTCACAAAATACTAAATGGAGACAGAGACATGCAAAGAAATGTTTTCTTTTAAATCTGGTTCATGTTTTAACCAGTTATATGCCACAGTAACTTGGACGGAGTGCAGTTTGTACCTCATTGTTTACATGTTTTAAACCAATTTTGTTAATCTATTTTATAAGAACAAATAACTTGTTTTTTGATACATTAGTAAATAATGTAATTTACCTTTTTCAATTTTTAAACATTTGCTTTCCTGCGATTTACAGCAGTAATTTGCAACTGTTACTGTTTGGGGACCAATTGCAAACATTGGCAGACTTGGTTGGGCCACTCTACTTGCACTTTTTACAGAATGAACATTTATCCATGGGGAAAACTATACTATCATTACAAAAAAAAATTGTTATTGATATGTCATAGCATAGCTAATTTCCTAGTAAGACAATAAATGTAGAAATTCAAAGATGATGGACAACGATCTGATGGATTTCTTCATAGACTCTCTAGAATCAAGTATCTAGTTTTAATATCCATGGTTACAGGGGTCTCATACTTGATTTTTTATCAGTCAGCATATTTTATACTAAAAGTGAGGCTTTTTTTTAATAAGTCAGAAGTGTATTTTAAAGTCAGTTTAGAAATAACCATGCATACTCATTTGGCAATTTAGATTGATTGAGAGTATAACTGCTTACGTATAAACTCTTGGATGGCCATCCATTTATCTGATTTAACATTATAGAAAGGAGCTCGATTTTCATGGAGTTACAGTGACTTCAGGAATCTTTAAAAATGAAGGCGGGACACTCCCTCCCCACTCCCTAATTTTGGTAGGGTGAGGGGCGGGTGAAATGAGGATAGTGCTTGACTCCCACATGTGGGAAACCCAACAGAGCAGTTTGAACTTTGTGCTTTCTTCAAATATAACCTGTTTTTGCTGGAACGGGGTCTTTATCCCAGAGTGTGAGAGTTATGAGTCTAGAGAGGTTGTAAATACATATGAAGGATGAATTAAGTCTGTTCAACTGTTGAGTTATTTAAATGGTAGTCCTTTGAAAATTAAATTAAAACTGTGTGTAGGCTGTGAGACTTCAAAAAAATCTAGTCTACTGGTTTTAACAGTTGTTTGTTGATTTATAGTATTATTAATCGTTGGTTGCTTTCTATAACCTGCATTATCACAATGGGGGTGGTGTTGTAAGTTCACAATTTGGTTACCAATTCATAAGGTATTAAAGGATTAGGTATCTTTGGTGTGAGACTATAAATACAAATATTTGTTTTTAGAAGAGATTGAAAACTTGCAAGGATTGAGATGTATTGAATGGGCTTTCATATGGGCTTTGAGTATAATGAAGTCTATAATCAACATCTAGAACTTTATTTCAATTTGCGTGACTCCTGCAGTCTGCCTATGGTGGATATTGGATGAGTTGGCTTGGAAGGTGTAAAGGCAAAGGATGATTGGTATGAGGATATGGGTTTGCACTTAATTAGCAGAGGGGCTACGAGGGGCCATGGGGATAAGTGAAGGCATGGTTGGTATATATGGGTGAGGAGGCTTAGTGGGGGTGTGTGAAGGCTAGAGTGACTTCTGGCGTTTTCAACCCTTATATTCTATTACGTAATAGTAAAATTGTAATAAGCCCACTTTACACCATTGCTTAACATTCAGCCTATTTTTGCTATGACTAACAGTTAAGATAATTTTAAGATCTGTTTAATTGCTTATACCTGGGTCTTTTTTTGAAAAGCACTAACTGTTCAGGATTGGATTTAATGATAATAATGAACTCTGGAATATTGGGCCTTTGCCATATTAGGGAATCTTGCAATACCATGATTTTAACCCTTGATATATGCATGCTTTGTTATGCTGTTCCCAACTAAGTATTCTTTCTATTGTCTGAGTTAACTCCAACACTATTAAAATCAGGCTCTCTAGCCTTCACCACTCGCAGCACATCCAAGTCCCCTTGTTCAGAAAGAATCCCAAAAAATTGTGCATGGTTCTTGTGCGTGTTATTCTCTGGAGGTGAGAGCAGATCTTCCTTATCTTTTGAAAGATGCAGCTAAAGAATCTTGTCCTCATCTTTTAACAGGCAAGGAAGCTGCATCATTGATCCTGAAACACATTTGAGAACTCACCCATTGGCATAATTTGTCATCACTTTTGAGTGTAAACAAAGATTTTCCAGTTGCATTTTGTGTGAATGTGATGGCTGATTAAAAGAATATTTTATTTAGTAAGAATCTGGTCTTTTTTTTTGAGACTTATAAAATCAAAAGTACACTTAAAATACAGTTTCGCTTGTGAAGTAGCCTTTATATGTGTTTTGAATTCAATTCTCACTGTCATGTATGCTTCTAAGCGCTAATATTTTACTATGATAATGAGTGTTTCAGTGTGACACTAGAATAGGGACAAAACACTCGTACTTTGATCAGCTTAGGTTTCGTCACCTGTGCATAAAACAGGCTTTTAGGTTTATTATTATCATTTGTAACAATGGTGCAAATTTGTAAATGCATGATTTGAATCATTACCATATTCTGATAGCCTGTCACAAGGACTGAGTAGATTGACGCACTGTTAACCCTACAGTGTAACTTAGATTTTGTCTCCTCTGAGTACAATCAATTCTCAAAATGAGTTTGGTCACACAACATTTTCTAGAGTGCATCCATTCACAGCACAAAGCCTTTCAAATTTATAGTCATATTCCAAGCAATTATACTGTGCAGCAATTATACTGGCACAGTAGGCATTTGCACTTCTGGATTGAGATCACCACACATTATTGGAGTAGAGAACATTGTGTTTTCTGTAGCATTTGACCACTGCTATGCTTGACATATATGAATAGAAAAGAAGGGCATAATTGATGCAATACCAATTCTGATGGCCTTCATTTGACCACCAAGCAGTAAGAGAAGTTTGCACTTCCATTCTCATTAAGTCATTGTTTGTAGACTTACAATTTTGCCAAATTCTCAATTGCAATTGAATCAGTATCAGGCTGTGGAGATAATGTTTGCAAGGTTTTCTTTATGTTAGTCTTGAAAGTGCATTTCTGATTCAAATCTTTCTTTAAAGATTCTTCCTTTGCAGTCTTTTTCATTAGTGAGTTGTCACGACAATGATTTGCTGGAGTAGTCAGCTAGCTAAACCTGTTACAGGAATTTGAGACTTTATTATCCATTAGTGCCTTAACTCCAGCCAATTACACCTCTTAAGAGTTGTATCAGGTATAATGCATCATACCAGCATATCTGTCTCTTAATTGAAGCCTTGTTGTGCTGGAATTTTTCAAAACTTCTCTTTTTTTAAAAACTAAACGTATTTTGTAAGTTCTGTGAAGTAACAGGAAAAGGGTCATCCTGTTCATCTTCAACTCAGCATGCCAGAGAGAACAGCTCGTGCAAAAGGAAGCTTGCGTATACAGATTAATGCATCATAACTCATTGTCACACATGAATGCATCCATGTGTGTCATTACTATTAGGTCAGTGAAAAAGGGAAGGGGGAGAAGATGGGGAGGAGAAGGTAATTGTATCTCTTTGCTGAAATGACCCTTTTTTTGATAGTGGGGGAAATATTGTGGAGACTGCAGAAACTGATCATGCAGCTGTGAATCTCCACTGTGCCCAGAGCAAAAAACGAAAGCGTGTGCAGTTTTTGGTATGCATTACAACATTTTTGCAGCAAACGACTGTAGGCAGACAGCACATATGGCAGAGCAAGCATGAGCTGCAAGCTGAATTATTTATTCATGTTTGACTATTGTAGACAATGTGGAATAGAAAAAAAGGGGGACTAATTCAGTCCGCTAGAACTGAAGTCTTAATAGGATACAGATGTCACTTAAATATTGTGCTGCATGTAGTTTGTCCACAATCTAATAGAAAGATTAGAATTAAAATAATGTCATGATGTAATGCTATGTATAAAATTCTAACTGGATTAGACAAGATAGATGCAAAGAGGATGTTCCTGATGGTAGGCGAGTTCAAAACCAGTTGTCGCAGTCTGAGGATCTGGGGTAAACCATTTAGGATGGAGGTGAGGAGAAATTTCTTCACCCAGAGTGGTGAGCCTGTGAAATTCATGACTGCAGAAAGCAGTTAAAGCCAAAAAATTTTGTTTTCATGAAAGAATCAGATACAGCACATGGGGCTAAAGGGATCAAAGGATATGGAGGAAAGCAGGAACAGGTTACTAAGTTGGATGATCAGCCATGATCGTAATGAATATTGGAGCAGCACCCAATGGCCTGCTCGTGCTTCTATTTTCTGTGTTTCTGTGATGTGTAAAAAAACTAAGCTGCTCAGTAATCATAATTTTATTTTAGATTAGTTTAAAGATAACTAGATTTGTTACCTCACCTAGGTGAATTATGAATAAATGAGTTAAATTAGAAGAATTTTCAGAAATGCCAGTCTCATTTACTAAATCATCCATTAGAATTGGTGAAAAGTATGGTTAATGCTTAAGCAATTGCAGATAGCCATGTTTGTAGTCAAATCTTTACGGGAACACGTATTTGTAACTGATAGTGAGAATGTTGTTTACAGACATGTGCTAATGGTGTATCTTTTAAAATTGCTTTCATCCTAAATTGAATATTTGAAAACACAATAGAATAATGATCCCAAGATAACACACATGGGCCTATGTCTGTGGGAGTTTGCGCATTCTCCCCGTGCTTGCGTGTGTTTTCTCCGAGTGCTCCGGTTTCCTTCCACATCCCAAAAATGTGCTCTTAGGCTAATTGGCAAAACAAATTCTCCCTAAATTGGCTCAAATTTGGTTTTTAATCCATAGATCAATAAACATAGACAGGGATCACAGATAGAGGTGGGAACATCGGGGTGGTGGCGCAGGCTCGTTGGGCCGAAGGGCCTGTTTCCCGTGCTGTTTTGTTCTTTGTTCTTTATATGCTTAAAGAGGAACAACATGTTTTGCTGTGGTATTCAGATAGTCAGAACCGGTAAGACTCCAATGTTATACCTGGTCTCTGCTCTATCTAGGGCACACTATCTAGGGCACTGGGGGAAAGATCCCACAACTTTTAAGGAAACCTTGGATGAGATTACCCAGGCTTCCTGATGATTATTTTTGTAGAGTGAAATAGGCAGGACAAGGCTCAGCTGTCATACATCCTGCTGCCAAATATTCTCCTGACATGCTCCAGCAAGGCTGACATGCAAAGAATAGGCACTTGAATGACCTAATGCATTTGCACAAATTTTTGTACCACAGCATTAGTCATTACCTTTAGAGAATGTTGAGGAACAAGTCTCTTCAAAGTTTTTTTAACAAACTCCTCAGTAATTCATTTTTACATGAGTACAGACATTTTGAATGCAAACTCTAAATATGTCAATCGCAAGTAATGTTGCAAACAGAATTAGGTGTTTTCCAGATACACCATAAATGCCTTTTTAGTGTGCCAATCCCTTGGCTCCCACGTTTTTCCAGTGATATTGTCTTATTGTAAGTGAGCTGTTGGATCAACTATCGATTGAATTAGCAGCTCGTGAGCTTGAACAAATATCCAGGGGCTGAGAAAACAACAGCGAGGCCATCCCTGTGATGGCACAGTGCTTTAGAGTTTTTGCCTAAACCACTGTACTTTTAAAATAAACTTTGCACTTTGCTGTTGAAACAGTTTTTGTTTTTAAGTCTGTGCTTTTGATATCTGGTTTTATATGAAAGAGTTCTAGAGTTTGATTTATTATATTCTCCAATAAAATACCACATCCATATACAAGTTGAACTCTATTGTTGTTTGGGACCAGTTTCTGTTCTATGAGGCACCTTTTCCCAAATTGTTGCTACTGTTTTGGGTGCGTAGAGACAGGACAATTTCCAGCTCCGTGAATCCTACCACTTCTTTAAAAAAAATCTTGGCTTGAACTTCTGATATTCCATCTAGGGGGGCTAGGCTATAAGTTAAAATTGGAGTCCAGGTGACTTAGTGAGAGGCTAGAGTGCGTCTGTGAGAGTCGGACAACTTAGACACAGATAAAAAGCCTTGGACTCTGCGAGAGGATAAGGATAATGTTATTGGCACATATGCCCCTCTTCCACTGCCAAGCTTGCAGTGGGAGGGTTCTCAAAGAACCTGGGGGTTGATCACTCATGGTGGTATCCCTGAACTTCAGAGGAGACATCTTTCTTGTTCGGTGAACCATAGAGGTGCAGAAAAAAACCATTCAGCCCATCGTGTCTACACCAGTTCCAAGGAAAGCATTGTACCCAGGTATGCCTCTGCCCTATCCCATAACTCCATGCATTTACCATGGCTGTCACTCCTAACCTACACATTTTTGGGTACTAAGGAGCAGGTAGAACCCAAAACTCACAGAAAGCTGGTGAATACATTATAAATTTCAATTCAATATAAGTTACGGGCTTGTGCCTGATTGCTTTGGCCTTCCATTTTTCCTCCCATCCTCTCCCAGTGGAATGTCTAGTGGACACCAAACTGGGGAGGCCCTGACAAATGTGGATCTGGAGCTTTGGATGCTGAAGGGGTGGATAAGGTTTATATTATGTGCATATAAGCCCCTCTGTCACTGCCAAGCTCCAAAGCGAAGGTCCCCAAATGACCTGGAGGAAGGGTTTGACCTCTGAACTCTTTGCTGGGCTGGGATTCTCATGGCTGGACTGCTCCTTCGTCCCCTGGGGAATATGGCGATCATTACAACATGGTGATCTCGGGCAGCTTTCAATTAAAAAATCTTCACTCTTATCTCTACTGTGAAACCTTTGAAATGGCTTTGTCACTTTAATTACCAGGCCCCTGGGCAGCTGGAAACCTATCAAATCACAGCAGTGCTCCTATTTAAGAAGGGATTGTTCTTGCTCGCTCCCCGAAGGCCCAGGTGTGAGCAGACCCCTTTGGAGTCCTCTGGCTGACAGGAAATGTAAATTTTCCATGGGACTTTCCTTTTTGTGGCCTAAATGAACCACAGGTGCAGCCTGGCCACTTTAAACTGCTGTGATTGACAGTTTCAGAATAGATCAAACAGTTCATTGTGGAAACAGTCAGTTTGCATTCCACTAGGCCTCAAGAACCTACTTTTTTCATCACAGCCGGTCCCTGAGCCTCATTCCTTGAATACTGGATTTAGTTTCTGAGCTTTCCTGGAGAGCTCAAAGGCTTTGAAATGCCTTGTTTACATTCAATTTCATGTTGTAATAGCCTCCTGATTGACAGGTCTAGGCTATTACACAGAAGGCAGTCGTATTGTTTGTTTATGTTTCCCACGGGTTCCTGCTTTGTTTTGAAGACATTGGCTCACTTTCCTTTTGAGAGTGGGTCACCTTTAACCCCTCATGCTGGAATAGCACGACTGCACCGTAGGTTGCTTTCAGTCATAGAGGGGGCTGACACCACTCATCTGTGACACATGCCATGTGACACCTGCCAGGCCATCACATCCAGGATAACAGGTGTCACTGGCAGGTTGACACTGCCTGGGAACATGGCCTGGGGAGAATTTGAGTGGGGTCAGGATCTTTGCTAAGCCCAAATCAGTGTGTGTCTCCTTTTGGGTTGCTGATGGTCAGACCTCTGAATGGGAGAGTTTTTAAGTCAGAACTAGGAGCCTGTCAGTTAAATCTGAGATCGTGGCACCCTTTATAGATGGCGCCAAAATCTTTATGAAGCAAGGCAGGTCAGCGTGTTTCACAGTGTGATTATTTCCCCTAAAAGGTGGACGAATAATATTTGTTAGATGCTGTCAGCACCAATAGAAAACACCCCATTTTTCTGCTGGCAGTCGAACTTAGCTTTTTTAATGGAGAATCATGACCATTATCTCCACCAAAGTTTACCAGTAATCTTGATAGGATGGAAATGTTAGTGCATATAAGCACACAAAAGTGAAAGAGAACATTGTAATCTAAATATCTCATTATCATTTTCATGCTACATTTTTATTCTGATAGTGTTGATGCTCCCATTGCCGCAGGGAACTCCACACATCTGCTCCTGATTTGACAAATACTGTTTCCCAGAAGGTGACTCCTGAGGATTCCCATTCCTGCCCACTGAGCATTATTATGACTGAGTCCAACTCAATGATGTCTATTCTCTCCCTTGTGGGTGAAGGGCAGTCTCTTGAATAAGTTCTTTATTGAATATGTGTCACCAGAGACTAGCTGATAGCAAATCTGTTCTTGCACAAGGATTGTCTGACAATGTCACTCTGCTGACTACAAGGCCATGCTACCAATAGCTCTAGCTTCCTCTTGGTAGTCTCTTTCTCATTCATTTAGTACTCTTCTGAGTGGAGAAGAGCTTCCTGCACATTTTTTCTTCATAATGGGATGTGGACCTACATTTATTACTCATCCCTAAATGCCTTTGACAAGATGGTAGTGAGCTGCCTTGAACCATTGTAATCCCTGTGAGGTAGGTAAACCCATAGTTTTAACCTAGCAACAGTAAAGGCAGAGGGAAATATTTCTTAGTCAGGATGGTGAATGGCTTGGAGAAGAACTTGCGTGTGATGGTGTTCTGTGGCCTGCCCTAGATGGTTGTGGGTTTGAAAGGTACTGCCTAAGGAGCATTGGTGAGTTCCTGCAGTGCATCTTATAGGTGGTACATACTACTTTTACTATGTATCAATGATAGAGCAAGTGAATATTTGTGGATGGGGCGCCAATCAAGCGGACCTACTCAGACGTTAGAGTTCTGCCCATGGTGGTGTTGTCATTGATTTGTATGCTCCTTCATGCTGTGCAATATGCAGCACATCACTACTATTCTTGATACCCTTGCTGGGTCATGGTGCAGAGCTCCACCTAGCAATCAAGATATCTGCAGTGTATCTTAAAATGCCAGTGGCCTAATCAATGACACTTCTGGTGACAACATGGTCACTATTGCAGTTACATACTCTTTCTTTATGGGTTCCTAAAGGGAGTCAATATCCAAGTTCTTCAGGGTTAGCCCATTTCCTGTAGAAGCCAATCATGGATCAGTGTTGGTGACTGAAATAGCTGAGAGAATTGGGAACTTCGTAGTATGAGCAAGTTTTGGCAGCTGCCAGGGAACCTTGCAGAGATACGAAAAAAAACTTTGTGGTGGTCACAAACTTTCTGTACAGTGTGCAGAAGGACTTCCTGTTGACAAAAGCAGTTTGAATTAGGCCATTATGGCAACATTGGCACAATCAATAACATCCTGCACCTGAGGGAAGTCTGCTAATTGGGCAAAAATTGTGGCTGTTTGCATCTGAGACACCAAATCTATGGGGAAATTAATGTGATTCCCCCACAAGAACAAACAGAGCATTAGTTACAGCTTTAATGCAGCTGTTTGCTGTTGGACTAGGATATATCAGACAGGTCTCCTGATGATCCTTAGAAATACCCTGAGGCACAGAAGTTGAGAGTGACGATTACCTACACGGCCACTTGGCAAGGTATGGCAGTTGATAGATTGTGGCTCAAATTGCTACTGGATCATGTGCCATATGCCTGTCATCATTTTGCAGCTTAGCGTTGGTCACCTTCGACTCTGATTCTCAGTCATATTGAGGAATGATGTTCAAGGTTTGTACACTCTTCCCAGAGAGTAATACCTGTTTGTTTTGCCTTGCCACCTCTTTCCTGGTGTATGGGCAACAGCCTGTCCTCCCTCTGGTTGATCAGTGACTGGCTTCCATGTCCTCTGTGTGCAAGGGAGTTATGTCCATCTTCCATTTTCCTTCACACAAAATGTTATGCACCATTCTCCAGTGCAATGTTCTTCCTGGCATCTCAGCGCATGAGTCAGTAGGGGCAACAATAATTGCTCTGCAAAACCAGGAACTCACCTACCCACTCCCTTGGGTTAAGGGAAGACAGTTAGAATTTTTTTGTGCCATTACGAATTTTAAGACAAACTCCACAAGCGCAGCCTACTTCTGCATGTCCACTAGCTATCTAAATAAATTTGACAAGTTCAGACCAAGCTGTTACCAGTTCCTCTTTGGGTTTCACACACGTAGGTTATCAAAATTCAATTAGTGTGGGGCAGCAATTGATTTAAATAGCCAATTCCTTTTGCAAAATATGTGAAATGGACCCCACTCCATTAAAAATGAGAAGTGCCTTGTTTGTGGGTGGGACTTACAAATTTCACCTTCCTGGTGAAAATTCAAGCCATTCTTTTTCTGTGTACCAGCTCTTTTCCTTTCTCACTGTTGTTTTTCTTTTACTTTTTAACCTTTTGTTCATCTCATTCTTTTGGTCCCTTGTTTCTTAGGATGTTTCCCCTACCCCTCAACTCTGTTGCTTCTTCCTGTTTTTTCCTATTACATTAGATCTGTGATACATATCTATGATATCTATAGCTATCTTATATGAAGTAAGTTTTTCTCTGAGGGTAGTGAGTGAGTGGAATCAGTTGCCATCAGTGGTGGTGGAGGCAAATTCAACAGGGTTTTTTAAGAGACTTCTGGATAAGTACATGGGGCTTAATAGAATTGAGGGTTATGGGTAAGCCTAGTAGGTAGGGATAACATCGGCACAACTTGTGGGCCAAAGGACCTGTTTGTGCTGTAGTTTTTCTATGTTCTATGATACTCAAGGATATCTGCTACTAGAAATTAAATGATGCAATCCTTAGAAAAGGAACGCAGAATTTGTCTCCTTTTCGGAGAATGAGTAATAATCTCAGGAGGTGAAACAAGAAATTCACAGTGCAGCTCAGGAATTAAACTCGATACTAATTGGTGGAGGTTGTCCCAAATGTGGCAGAGCTAGTAAGTCCATGGTGATAAACTGGATTCAAACCTCTGAAAATAATGCAATGCAAACCATTATTTCTGAATTTGTCCCATCTATGATGGATGGATTTGGCAATGATGAAATAACATTGTTCGATAAATCTTGCATAAAGTGGCTTTTTTACATTTTCAACCTTGCAGAATTGTGGATTCTTCACAGTGCAGGAAACCGTTCAGCCCATCAAGTCTGTGGCAACTTTCTGAAGACATTTTACTTAGTCCCACTCCCCTGCTTTAATCCTATGACCTTGCATAATCGTTCTTTTAGCAAGCAATCCAGTTTTCTTTTGAATATCTCAATCAAATCTGTATCCTCCAGCCTCTCAAGAAGTTTGTTCCAGATTC
The DNA here is from genome assembly GCA_024679065.1 of Sphyrna mokarran. NCBI lineage: Eukaryota > Metazoa > Chordata > Chondrichthyes > Carcharhiniformes > Carcharhinidae > Sphyrna > Sphyrna mokarran. The sequence goes on from JAGIQG010000024.1 coordinate 4,062,675, forward strand.
CAACCCCCTCTGGATAAAAAAAATTTTCCTTTTTGCCCATTATTTTGAATCTGTGCCATCTAGTTTTGATGTTCTGTTGAGAGGGAACAGTTTCTCACTATTTATCCTGTCCATACCCCCTCAGGATTTTGAATATCTCCATCGAATCTCCTCTGGACCTTCTCTTCCCCAAGGAAAACAAATCCAACCTCCCCAATATTTCCTAAAAGCTACAGTTATTAATCGTTGGAATTATTCTTGGGAATCTTCCCTGTACGCTCTCCAATGCCTTCACATTCTTCCTCAAGTATAACGCCCAGAGCTGGACACAGTACTCCAGATGAGGCCTAAAGTTGTGTGAAATCATATTTGTGATCTGTAAAGTTGATTGAGAGTTCAACTTTCCTCACAACGGCACTTTGTTCTGGGGTCTGAGAATAAACCCAACTTGTGGGATGCTGCTCCTTACCACCTATGGCATGTGCATTACCCTCAGTGCCAGTCGAGTATCAGGCTATGTGAAACATTGACAGTATGTCAGAGAATGCAAGCTCCTTAAAAGGAAAATCTCTGGCCACTGCCATAATATACCTCTTTACCACAGTGCCGCCATTCTCTAATGTGAATTGTACCAATGTGTAGAATGCTTACTGACATTTGCATTGTCGGGTAGTCACTAAAGTGTGATAGTGAAACATAGCTTTTTAATTATGTGACCAGAAGGAGTGCTTGGCTAAAATGCGTTTCTGTAAACATAGGGAGGGGAAACTGTGGGGAGATGCCAGCAAATGCTGCAAATTAGGAAAAAAAAAGCCAGGAATGCTGGAAACACTTCAGAATTTGTGGTAAGAGAAGTTTTTTTTCAGTGTAACTTTTCATTTTGCTTGATATTGTGCAAAGCAAGTTCAAAGTGTAACTGCCCATCTTTATCTTCAGCATTTTGCAGCTCCCTAAACGGAACATTGACTTCAATAGCCACATATCATTATAGCTTCTTTACTGCTGGAGATCGATGATGTGAACTGAGTGTGTTAATAGGAGGGCTGAGATTGGTTGTCATGTGATGTGAGGATCGCCTAGTGAACGTCATCCTGATGGAGGGATCTATGTCCCTTGATGTTGGATTTCATTAGTTCTCTTCAGGCCCCTGTGTCAAATGCCTTTTCTGTCAGTTTTGCTTATTTAGCTGCCGTGACTTGTCCTTTGGCTAGTAGAGGTGGGTGGGGTGGTGGATGGAATTTTAATGGATTGATTGGGTGGAGTTGTGTGAAGGTTCGAAGGATATTGAGAAACTAGTTACAATCTATCAATGTACCACCTGTCCTAGGGCAGGGCATAGCGCAGATAGTCAAGGCAGTCCCAGTTCGAGGCTAGAAGCCTAACCTGCTTAGCCAGTTTAACCTAGGGAAGCCGGGTTTGCTCCGTTTCAGGAAACTCAGGTGTAATTAGAGATGGACTACCATGGGAGTGGGGAGCTGGTGGGAGGGAGACAAGATGTCTTTGTAGTACTGCTTGTGAACCAACAGGCATAGAAATGCCTCCCTTTAGCTCCCCAACTTTAGCATAAGATCTCTCTGCCCCATACCAGGGAGCAAATACTCCCAGTGATTGTGGTTCATGCCAATCTCTCCCCACTTACCTTGTGATTAGACCCTTTCCACTTCCAGAATTCTACAATTCTCTGTTTGACTCTTCACATCTTAAAATTCTTTTATTAGCTTTATCCATATTTATGTTATCATTTTTCTCTTTTTTATCATGTCTTTCTTTTGTGATTAACACTTGTTCTTCCTGTTTTTCTATTCTATTTCTTTTCCATCTTTTAGTTCTGATTCTGTTTAGAACATTTTTATTAGCCTGATAAAGAATTGCCCAAAATGTTAATATGCGTACATTCTGTATAGGTTGTAATTCCTTTACCATGTGTTTCCAACACTTTCAGCTTTTAGTTCTTTAAACTACGTATTTATTCAAAAAGTTGTATCCTTCTCTATTTGATATGTAACAGAGGAACTCTGAACTTTGTGCTGTAAAATTCTCTAATCGTTATCAGTATTTGTAAATTCAATGTAAAACAATAGTAGTTAAGGTTAGATTGCAACTAAGACAATAAATTTGGATGATTTAAAAATCTAAAGTAGTATGTAGAATATTCTTAAATCTGAAAGTGAACTAAAGGTGAGTAGCCAAATCCCGCCCTTCAGTTATTTTTCCTAAACTACTAGACCTTCACTGTCCTAGTTTATGACATTATCTGAATGTCTCGATTGGGTTACAGCCTTTAAATTGCTTCGAGGTATCTGTTATTCTTTCTGTAATCATGAAAACATTGGCATTATGACAGGTGATGCCTTCAGGATGCGTACAGCTGCACTATACATTACCTGCTTAATCCATTCTGGCATAAAGCTATATTTGAATCTTAAAATGGCTTTGAAGATCACTTGCATTTAAAAGTACTATATGTGTTGATTAACATGTTAATTTTAAGTGATTATTGCATTGTGATATACTGCAATGTTGAAAGTACATGGGATTTTTTTTGCTTTACAGAGATTTTAGATTACGATGTATGATTCAGAAATCATATTGCCAAAGGCTCCTCTCTATTTGCTGAGGCTTTAGTTGCCATTGCAACAAAGAACATATCACTGTTCCTTTGCCATGACCGTGGTAGACTGCTTCATATTAATACCTACGATAGCTCCTTCATCTCATAACTAATTAAACAAATTCAAAATTTGAGTGAGTTTGAATTGGGCTTGAGCAGATTTTAACATTAAATGAATATTTCTCTTTAGTTGACCCATCAAAGATATATAGTTACTACGGCAATTTGCACTTGAATCCCAAGTGTGATTTAGTAATGTCGCCTTGTTGCGGGGTCTGCAGTTTCTTGGACAACTTGCAGAGCATCTAAATTGTTTTGTTGTTCAGTCCACTCATTGCAAAATAATGCAATAGCAAATTTTTCAATCCTGACCATGATTCTCTCAAACCAAAGCATTCATTATGCATGCTTCAGTTTTTTAAGTCATTAAGATTTCCAAAAGGATGTTTTATATGGATCAAATGTGTGTGCTTCCTTGTGTGTGTTTGAAACATCATGAGGCTTTCCACACAAAGGGAAGATGCAGATATTTGGTGCAAAAGTGCAGCATGGTGGCCAGGAACCTGGGTTCAATTCCGACATCGGGTCACAGTCTGTGTGGAGTTTGCACATTCTCCCTGTTTCTGCATGAATTCCCTCTGGATGCTCCGGTTTTGTCCCACAATCCCATGATGTGCAGGTTAAGTTGATTGGCTATGCTAAATTGACCTTAATGTCAGGGAGATTAGGAGGGTTAATAAATAGCGTCACAGGAATAGGGTGTGAGTGGGATTATGGTCGGTGCAGACTCGATGGGCCAAATGGCCTGCTCTTGCACTATAGGGATTCTATGATTCTGAGGAGCTAGAGAAATGGTAACTCCAATTTCTTCTTGACCAATCCAACGTTGCTCCTGACTTTACTCTCTCCAGACTTTCCCAGTGAAACTCGTGCCTCTGTGTCTCTATATGGTGCCAATTAGGTAATTGGTTCATTGTGTCTGGGTGTAACCTGTCTGTGTGCCTTTCTGGCCCTACAGTTTTTTTTCCCTCTGTGATGCAGCAGTGCTAATGTCAAAATAATTAATTAACACATGCTAAACATAAATCTCTTATATTAAAAAAGCAGAGAAGGTTTTTGCATATCCAGGTGGGGAGAGGGAGCTCCATTTCACTTTATGGCTGACTCAATTCTGTTTAATGTTCTGTATTAGTGACAGACAGAAACAAGATTCGTTGTTCCGTGAAACAAACAGTAAGGGGCAGGGGAAGGTTTTTTGTAGTGGTACCACTAAATTAATAAGGTGTTCACAATTTTTGCACCTTTTATTATTTGTTGATTTTGTACATGAATTACAAAATTGTGCATCTCATGAGTCCTCAACAAACAGCCTTTTTTGTTCAGATAGTGGCTTCCAAAATATGAAATGAAGAACCCTCGAACACTGGCTCATGATTCAGACATCAAGAATTTAAGCAGCAGGGGAGGTAAAATTATAACTCATTTTTTGGGGGAAATGTGGGGGAAGGTGGAGAGTTAAGATAGGGAGGGATTGAGAGAAGCATAGAAAGCTGGATTTTTCAGCTTCAAACTCAAGCGGAACTAACAAAGCCTCGAGGCTTCACGATTAAATTTTTAAGTTTTCCATCAAGCTACAAAACATGTTGTCCTGCCATGAGCTGCAAAAAAGTACTACTGGCAAAAACAAAATAAAACCCAAGTTTTCTTTTCCTGTTTGAGGAAAAAGGCAAAATACTGTGTTCAAGGAAGAAGAACTACACTGAATTCTCAAATGTGTCTAGAATGACATTCGCAATAGATATTAAACTATTAATGGACTCGTTTGTTCATGAACATGTGGCGTGTTTGCCTACTTCCTCTAAGAGAGCTGAGGGTTTATGTGTACTGTATGCTCTCTGTGTCACATTCAATAACATCAACTCAGCCATGCTTTCAGCCAGGCAGTGGGGATTTGAGCTGTCCAATGGTACGTAGCACAGCATTACTGGCACTTCATGTCTTTCCTGTCCCTTGGAGGCTGGAGGACGAGAGGCCACCAATCATTACTGCTTCAAGCTCTCACATGTGACTCTGAGGAGACAGCAGTGAATTCTAATTCGAGAGTGCAAATTGATGCACTCTGTCTCTAAATTATTGTAACAAGAAGCAGAAGAGTTGCGTGAATCATGCAGTCGCCTAGGTTGGGAGTAGCTCTGCGGTATCATTGCAGTATCTGTGGTGAACATCTCTGGCCTCTATATCACAGGGTTGTCATGATGGAGGTTTGTGGTAGTACATTGATCACTCACCCTGTAACTGGTACCATAAATCTTGAAAAGTTGCCTTTTAAGTTTAACTTTTACTGTTAAAAAACCCTTGTGATCATTTTGACCCTTTTTCTGTTGAGCTATTACTGAATTGATCTTGCAGAAGTAATTCAACAAAGTGGAAAAAAAGACATATATTAATAGAAATCTGGAAGTACATAAAAGATATCTCCTTTAGCTAAAGATTGTACAGAGCTTTGGATGTTTTAGTTCCTCAGTGATTGAATTGTGATCTTTAATTCCTTCTCAGATATTTGCTATTTTAAATAGGACATATATTTCTGTGATTTCTTGTTTGGGCTGGATGCTGTCAGAGGTTTGCTATTTGATTTCTTGATTAGTTCATTTGTTTTATATTTGACAAAACTGTTGAGCAATAACAATGTAAGTGAGAGATTGCTAAATGTGGAAGCATCATGTGACCAATAGTATATTAATGACGAGATGTCACTTGCAAACTGAAAGCCATACATTTCTGTGTTGCATTGACTACTAAATATTGGGAACTAAAGACGGTTATAAGAAAGGAAAGAGAAAAAAAACCTTGCGTTTATGCAATGCCTTTGACAACCTCCAGCCAATAAAGCACTTTTTAGAAGTGCAGTCACTGTTGCAATGCAAGAAATGCAAAGCTAATCTGTGCACAGCAAGCTTCCACCAACAGCAATTGATAGTGACGTTAGTAGAAGGATAAATATTGGCCAGAAATCCATGGAGAACTCCCCTGCCCTTCACAATAATGCCCTGAGATCATTTACATTCATGTGGGAGGACATATGGTTTTGATTTGATTTGATTTATTATTGTCACATGTATTAACATACAGTGAAAAATGTTTCTTGTGCACTATATAAAGTATATCGTTCATAGAGAAGGAAACAAGAGAGTCCAGAATGTAGTGTTTCAGATATAGCTAGGGTGTAGAGAAAGATCAACTTAATATGAGGAAGGTGCATTCAAAAGTCTGACAGCAGCAGGGAAGAAGCTATTCTTTAGTCGGTTGGTATGTGACCTCAGACTTTTGTTTTTCTCCCCCGAAGGAAAAGGTGGAAGAGAGAACATCCGTGGTGTGTGAGGTCCTTAATTATGCTGGCTGCTTTGCCGAGGTAGCAGGACACGTAGACAGAGTCAATGGATGGGAGATTGGTTTGCATAATAGATTGGGCTACATTCACAATTTTTTGTGGTTCCTTGCGGTCTTGAGCAGAGCAGAAGCCTTACCAAGCTGTGATTCAACCAGAAAAAATGCTTTCTATGGTGCATCTGTAAAGTTTGGTGAGAGTCGCAGGTGACATGCCAAATTTCCTTAGTCTTCTGAGAAAGGAGAGGTGTTGGTTGGCTTTCTTAATTATAGTGAGTCAGCCTGGGTGCTCACTTTAAAACCCTATCCAAAATGTGGCACTTCTGACATTATAGCACTTCTCTGGGAGTGTCAGCCATATTTGTGCTTAAGATTCAAGTTGAGAGGGCATGAATCCACAGCCTTTTGACTCAGACGAGAGTCCTGCCATCTGAGCCAGTTCCGATGAATAACTTTCCAACTGTATGCGGCTTATTATACATTAACAGTGTAATTGCATGAGAGGAATTTCATGGAGCAGTTTTGGAACTTTGAGTACAGTGATGATGAAGCTTGCTGTAATTGTCATTGTGAGGTTTTGGAAGTTCTTCAAATATGTGACATGAACCATAACTTTGAAACTATTCATAAACATTCTGAAAATTGTAACAGACTTCTAGTTGCTCTTTTTGCTACTTTGGGTAGGCCAGTGGAGTACTGTGTCTGTGTCTATACATTGCAAGATGAGCAGACTTTTTAAGAATCTGGAGCTGGAGTACTTTAAGCGAGTCATTGAGAAACAAATGATTAACTGTGACACTCTTAATAACATCCATTTTTGTTGTATTCATTTTAAGTCTTGATGCTGTTCCAATAATTGGCTCGGAGAACAATTTGCGTAACCCTCTCCCATCCAATGATTTTTTTTTGTTTAAGAACTGCAGTCTCTGAATATACAGTGTAGCACAGCATCACTGCAAACATCAAGTAAATCAAAGTGTCTAATTTTTAAATAACTCCATCAGTCAGTTCTTTGTTATTAGTAAATATTTTATGACAAATTGTAGTTGATTTATTATTTAGAAGGTATTTGATCCTAAAAAGCACGATCAGCATCTCCCCGTTCCCCATCCCAGCTTTCCAGAGTAAAATGGAGGAATGTTTAGATGCCAGTGGAGTGTGGTATAGACTGAAGGAAGGGCACTGTATTTGTGTGGTCTACTTTGACTGTGTATGCATTTTAGTGCCTGTGTCTGAGGACAATAACAGGAAAATTGTGGTGTTTAAAATGCTGGCAGTGTTCAGAGTCTTAAATTAAAAGCATGCTGTACCTCTGGGAGACTGAGGGGGGAGGAGAGAAAGATGAGGCAAACTTAATTGTGTAGTCTTTTCTGGTGTCTGGCTATAGATCACACACAAGAATTACAAACATGTGTTCATATACATACATATATAAGTGTGTTTCACTCTCTCACACTTTTTTTCTTTCTTCTCCCCCCCTTCCTCCCCAATACCCCGTGTCTCTCTCTCTCTCTCTGCCACCCCCCCCAAAAATGCTCTCTCAACCCTGGTTTAAGTGAAGGAACCTATAAATGTTATATTCCAGTAAAAGTAGGACTGCAGTGCGATTTCATTTGTTTACACTGCACACAGAATTTACATTTGTGAAGGACTGGTCTTTTACGCAAATGATTGAATGTTTTCAGTTTTTTTATTCTATAGAAAAGACTTTAACAATGACCTACACTAACAGAAAACTGGCCATTCCCATCTGTATCATTTATACTTTTTTTTACAGAATTCTCCTTCGGTAATACAGCACTTAGAGCCAGATGGCTTCCAGCTTAATGAGCATCTTTTTGTGCCAGTTTTGAGAACAAATGGTACTGGGGCTAAAGGTAATGAAACCTTTATTTTTTACAATATCTTTGTTAATGGGCCTAGTTCATTGTTACTGCATTCTCATGATGTATCTGTGAAGAGGATTTCATCATTTAAAAATTGGTAATATGGTGTGAAACAAAAAGTGAGAAGGGAAAAAACCAGGCCACTATAGTCTATAGATAAATAATAGATTTTCGTCTACATTTGGTGAGTGAGGCAATGCAGGAAATTGATCTCAGATGTCACACTGATGTGTTTCAAATTAATGCTTTTCTTCCCAAGTTTTTTTTCAAACCAAGCTGTGTGTGTGTGTGTGTGTGTGTGTGTGTGTGTGTGTGTGTGTGTGTGTGTGTGTGTGCGCATTTTCTCAATTTCCATTTGTTTTTCCCTTGAGGGTGTCTCTGTAGCCCTCTTCATCCAGAAAGGTGGGCACTGTGGAAATTTTCACAAACACATTTGCCAATTAATCTTTATGCTCAGTAAAAATTGCTCCCTGCAAAAAAAAATCTACCAGTCTTCTCTGCTCAGTGGCATGTCATTCGTAAAGAAATAATAGTCAAGAAAGTGTCATTCAGCTGCTGTGGAGGATGGAAAGCATTTGTGATCTACCGTGTGCCAGCACTACACTGATGAGAGAGAAAACGTTCCATGGCACAAAATGTTGCAGAGCAGGGATTTTTAACTTGCATAACAAATGGATCGGGAGAAGGTAATAACAACTGAAGCAAGCTCGACAGTAGGGTCTGCATTTTGTGAAAATGTCTGCAATGTGTAGTGACAAGACTTACATAACAAGAACCACCTACAGTACACCAGAGGACAAAGAAAAATTACATAAAACCTCAAATAAATGGATAAAACAGGAAAAAGCTAAAGTAGCTGAGACCAAAGAGTGCAAAATTCTGTCTCCAGGCTACAAAATGCAGCTGTTTTTTTCTAGATTTTTTTTCCCTGGAGCTTTTAAATGTAATCAACTGAGAAAAGGTTAGTAATACTTGGGTTTGCTTTATTTAGTAGATTTTTGTGTCTGTTGTATCCTGTATGTATGTATAAATTCATGCACCTGGAATATTAAAGACTAAATGCTTTTTTTTAAAAAAATAAATATTTGTCTGTTCAATTTTGCGTCGGGCACTGTGCTGAAAGTTGGAATCCCTTCACAAGACACTTGAAAATGTTGACTAATCTGTTTATGAAAGTATGGCCATTAACCCTTTGAATGGTGAATTTATTTTACAGCTTTCAAAATGCACAGCTCGTTCCTATGTCATACCGCAGCTCAAATGTTTCTGGGAGATAGTATATAATTATTGCAAGATAGAAGCCCAGCATATGTGTTTGCCTGTAATATTCAGTGAAAATAATGTTTTTTTCTGTGTGCACTAGGGTAAGATAGGTTGATTTTTTTTGGAGAGTGGTTTGGGGATGGGGGTGGCTCCCTTCTTGGTGTTTGGTGCAAGGTTTCTCAAAAGCTTAGATCTTGTTTCTTTAGGAATATGGAGGCATTTATCAATTCTAATGTTTCAATCTAATTGTACATGAAAAGTCATGTCAGGAATTTACAGAAAATTATATTTGCAGAATAAGTATTTGATATTAGAGCAGGTGAACAGTATGTTAAAAGTAATTTTTTAAAAAGAACTTGAATTCAGTCAACATTAAGATAAACTTCAGTGCTTTTTTATATTAATGGAATAAAGCTTTGGCAATTCTAGAGGCCAGCAGTGAGACTTCTCTCCATAATCAGTTATTATACAGAGATGCCAGAAGCAATGCTTATCGTCCAAGCATTCAAATAAAACAACCTAAGATTAACCTTCTTCTTTTTGCTCTCCCCTCAACTTCTGATCCCCTGTTGTATAACACTGGCATCTCATTGTTTTTGGGAGTGGAAAATAGAGAGGATGGAAGTTACGGGTATGGTAGCTTCGTGCTTATATGACTTGAATATTAATCCGAAGGACTAGACTGATGATCCAAAGGCATGACTTCACATCTCAGTGTGGAACTGGGGACTTTAAATTCAGTTAATTAAATAAAATTGAAATAAAAAGCTGTTATTAGTAATAATGACCATAGAACTGCCAGATTGTGATAAAATCCCCAGAGGGAAGGAAATCTGACCACTGCACCTTAAATGTGACTCCAAACCTACTGCAATGTGTTTACGTTTAACTGCCCTCTGGTTTGGCCTAATCAACAATTTAATTGTAAGGGGTCGGCAATAAATGCCAACTTTGCCAGCAACACCTACATCCCATGAATGAATTTTTAAAAATTCTAGGAGATTTGGTAATGGCGGTGGTGGTATTTTAAAAATATTATGGCCATAGTCCCTCAAAACCACACACAACTGGGAGAATTCATCCAATTAATAGAAAAGAATATTTTGGCTACTTCTTTCATCTTCAGGTTTCATTTGACCTTGAATTTCTTCAATGAACTTTTTGTATATGTTTGTAACTGAAATTAACTAACTGTTAAAATAAATAAGATTGCATGCTTTGTCCCAGAATTGTATGCTGGAAAGGTTCAAATAACCATGGCAACTGTCATTTCAGTACCTATTGATGCACTGTTTATCCTATGAAGTTTGAAGAAATACTTAAACGTATTGGTTGAAACAGCTCTACTGAGAATTTAATATCTTCAAACATTGCTGTTATCTATTTGCATCTTGCCTGCACTCTTTTGAGGATGTATTAATGCCTGTTAAATGACATATCTGTCAGCACTACTATTTCATGTTTCCACTGTAGGCAAGCCCACGTATCTGTATTATAATTATTGAGTTATTCCGTATATTTCTGCAGATCATATTCCCAAGCCCCAAGGTGGTTACTTTACAAGTCTTGGTCTCACTTAAAGCTCTCTATGACTTCTCCCACCTTAGTTCAACCCACTGTTGACTACATATTTTTGGTTCACATCTTAAAAACTGTCAGAAAAGTAACTAATTCTGTTTTGCCTGCCATACATTTAGAGGAAAAATAATTTACAATACTTAGAGAACTAACCTGAATCTACAAAATATTTATAAGATTAAATAATAAAGTCCATAGTTCTACAACAATTTATATACTGGGTGATTTTAATCTAACAATATATTCTAAAATGACTCAGAGCAAAATTACAAACCAAACCACCTGAGAAATGTTAGGACAGATGATCAAAACTTTGGTCACATATATAGATTTTATGGAGCGAAAAATAAGACACGACAGAATTTAAAATTTTTTTAAATTTTAAAATGAAGCCTTTGCTTGACTGGAAGCCAATTTAGGTCAAGGAGAGAGGGTGAATGGGAGATTTTCTGATGAGCTCAAGTTTAAAGAGGATGGAATGTTATTAATGTCCTATAGAATACTAAATAACCATAAAGTAAAATACTATCATTTTACAATCTCAACTCCACAAGATTATGTTTAGTGACAGAATTTACCCATACTTACTGATAATTTTGAAAATTTCAAAGATAGGTCTAAAAACATCATGCAACCATAGAATCTTTACAATGCAGAAGGAAGCCATTCGGCCCATTACTCTCCACTGACAACAATTCCGCTCAGGCCTAACTCCATGATCCCAATATTTACCCTACTAGTTTCCCTGTACTAAGAGGTAATTTAGCATGGCCAATCCACCTAACCCGCGCATCTTTGGACTGTGGGAGGATACCAAAGCACCCAGAGGAAACCCATGCAGACCCAAGGAGGACATGCAAACTCCACGCAGACAGTGGATGGAATTGAATCCTGGTCCCTGGTGCTGTGAGGCAGCAATGCTAACCATTGTGCCATCATGTTGCTCATAAGTTGATGATCACCTCTAACATTAGTGCCCATCTTTAGTTTCGTAATAATTACATTACTCAATGTTGAATATCAATAATAAGAATAAACATTATTGGGATCACAAATTTGTAAGTTCTTGTCACACTTTAGGACTTGATCACAAAAATCAAAGCAGGCGTTCCAGTACTATAATGAGAGATGCTGCACTATTGAATCTTTTGGATGAGATGGAACAAATGACTCTTATGGAGGTCAACAATACCAGTGCACTATTTTAAAGAAGATGAGATATTTAAGTTAAGGTTCCTTTTAAGTTTCAGGTGCACATGATGTACCTGTCATCCAAATTTCTCCTTTTTCTATCCTTTTAGTTTTCAATCAGATTTGCAGCTCATCTTTTAGTAATTCCTTAACTCAAAGAGTGCTGTAATTGACACAATTGCAGCATTCTCCAAGTTAAGGAATTACTAAAAGGTGAGCTGCAAATCTGAGGGGTTGGAGCTCAAAGATGTGTCTAAGTATTGTAATGATGCATTGTTTGCTCACAGTAGCTGAGAGTGTAATCTCATCAAAAATGCTAACACTCCTTAAATGTTCAGTACCATTTCTTTGTATTGGAATATCTACTTCTGTCAGTCCTGCACCTCAGTGGAGCTGTGACCACAACTCCACCAGTTGGCTCAGAATATGCATGTGTTGTCATTAGAGGTGAAAGTTGTCAAATATTGTAAAGAAAATACAATTAACAGGGATCCTTTAAAATGCACAGTTGAGAATCCAGGGCAATTTTTGTACACAGTGGTAGCAAAATGTTGGTGTTCTAACAAATATAGAGACTTTGTTCATTGCTTGGACACATTATAATCTTAATTCAGGTTGCTAATATACAGTGATTGTTATTACCTGTGCCTGTATATGAAGATTACTACATTAAGGTGGCAGCCAGATTAGGGCACTGTTCAGAAAAGAACAGTTTTAGATGGAATATGTAAAGCCGTTGTGGTTAGAAAATTTTGGCTTTAACCTGATGAGCTCAAAAACATATATTCAATGTATAACTGATCAAGAATAAAAATTGATCGACGTTTTTCAAATGTGATAGAAGATGGACAATTGAAGTTGATGTTTTATTTGCATATGTTTTAAATTAAAAGTAAAAATTATTTCTAGGCAGTCTCCAGCTGGAGTTTGTAGGATAGGGGTTGCAGTTTCTTATTTTCCATTTTGCTTGAAACCATAAAATAATGAAATGATTTGTGGGCAGGTCATATTGCCTACCTTTCACCCAAAACAGTTTGAAACAGGAGTTTGCTGTTGTGAGATCGCTTGTGTTAAGATTGAAGGATGATGGTCTTAGATGTTGTGGCTATGATTTTCTGTTGCTTTTCTTTGTTGACTTTAATTTCAGTTACATCAATATGGATTTATTTTCTTTCCACTTGCTTCCTTGGTTATCCGTCTGTGTGTATTTTCACTGTGGCCATGAGAGTGCATACCATCTCACTTTTGAAATTGTAGGTTCCTAGCCTGCTCATCAGTTACTGAAATAGTAAGATTGCAATCTTCTAATCTAATTTGAAACTTGTGCATACTAAAATGTTCTACTCTATTTTTTTGTCCCATTTCCTAGGTGTTTACTGAACAGTAGCAGCAATGTTGCATTTAAAGGTAAGCTTCTCTATACTATTTATGCAAGTATTGAAGCCAAGCTAATTTTGGTGATTTAGATGTCCAGTGCCACATTGGGGTTTTCTTAACACTAGTACATCAATTGAGGTTCATTTATTATTTCCCCAAATATGCCAATTGCTCTTAAATTGTGATTTGGAATTGTGATCTCTGCAGAAGTAAAAATAGCAAATTATGGTACAGAAATTAATTTAAAATATTGTTTTATCTCATTAAAAATCTCCTGATGTTTGGGAGTACCAACAAAATAACTTCAAAGTCAACTGTAAACAGAAGTACTCATAGGCCAGTTTCTAAGAATTTTAATCCAGGATCATTTTCAAATCAACCTTGCTGTTCAAACATTTTTTTAAAAAACTGAGACAATTATTAAAATTGTGCTTAGACAGATAAAGTGAACTTACTTAACTGTGCTTTCATTTATCCACTGCTAAGCTTCTGACATATTAATAGTGAAATCAAACAAGAAATGTTTTTGACAGGTACAGCAATCTAACATAGATGGTTGTATTAGACAATTTTTGGATGGATAACAAAATATAGACCAAGTGTAGCTGAAATCAGTTCATTCAGTCTCACTGTCACTATTATTAATAGTTTATTCAAGAAGTTTTAAAACAGTTGCACTTTAGGAATGTTTATTTCAAAATACTGACATTTCCAGTTGTAAAGGAGTGTATTGGAGTTACTTCTCTTCCTGCTAAAAGAAAATGAATAAATAACTGAAATGTTTGCTTCAAAATGATGAAATCTTTTGGTAATCAGTTCTTCATTTTGACAGTGATATTACAACTGAGTTGGGAGAGTTGGTGAATATAGACTTTAGTCAATCAGAGAGTCCTTTAACTGCAGAATGGAAAGTAATCTTGTGCCAAAATTAATGACTTATTAAAGGTCTCGGGGAGCAAGGTTAATAGGGCGTACATCCCACATGCTCAGTTACATGCAGGACATTAGTACCATAAAAAAAACACATCTGTGTCCCCAACATGAGCAGCAGCCAGGCATTGTTGTCCTATTCATCTCTTAAGTCTCACTTTGTGCTTGCCTTGAATGACTGCTTCAAGACAGGACATAATGAGTGTAGCTATGTGATGATTACTCCCTCCTACCAAGTCTACTCAGCTCCTTTGCCTGACCCTGGCTGACTTGCCAAATCTCCTTTCTTTTGTAACCCTCATGCTGCTACTTTGGCTGAGCTAGCTTCTCTGCTTGTGTCCAATCTGCCCTCCTTGTTCTGCACAGAACTGCTCTCAAATCTGGACTGGAATTCTGTCCTTTTCCTTTTGTTTTCCTCATGTATAACAACTGTACAATTGGTAACAGAAAAAGAAAGTGAGTGTCCTTGATTAGTGTTAGACAATGATGAATGAGAGCTGTGCTGAGAAGGTTATTCACCATGAAATGATTTTCATTTTATCAGAACAGGAATTTAAAAATGTTTATTTTTAAAGGAAGAAAATCACATTTTAGAACCATCACTCCATCATCAACAGCATTGATTCAAATTTGTATGGGCTGACCTTTCCCTACAATCAACTCATTCCAATTCAAACATTTTAATTTTGATTCCAGTCATCCACACAATAAGGAAGTTGATCCAAATTATTGGGGGAATATTTGATAGTATTGGAAAGCCATGAGTTCCTGGCTCCCTTCAAAGCCTATGGCCAGAGTCTTCCAGCTGTTCATATCAGCAGAATCCCTCAGTCCGCCAATGACGCACCCCTGCTGCAGGTTATTTGGCAATAAAGATACATCCAAGGAAGGAAAAACCCGCCAATAGCTGAAATATGTGGGAAACACGCCCAATGCTTATGACACATTCCTTTTTCTTCAGAGTATCAATCCAAATCACAGTACACCTCATACAAATATAAGAGTTACCAAGTTTTTTTTCACTCTCTTAGGCTTTAAATTCACCAGCATTTATTCAATTTATTCATTAATAAATTAAAAAACTGTTTTGCTCATTTTGTAATAAACAGACTGCATGGCGATAATGTGGGACTGATGCCTCTGCACAGAGAAGTCCAGCATTACCTTGTTTTCTGTCAGATAAGCTCTGCCAGAACAGCAGTGGTAGTGTGGTAATTGCCTTCATTCCATGATCTAAAGAGAGGAAAAAAAATCAGCTAGAAGTTCCCATTTCTTCCTATCCACTGCTTATCTGTGTGTGAATGGACACTGAGTTTCTCTTGATCTTTCTAACCAGTCTTACTTGTGAGAACAGAGTCAGTTGGGCATGTCTGCCATATTTGCTGTCCAAACCCAGATGTTAAGTGGTCCATTGTGACCCATTCCCATGGAACTGTGCCCAAATGTGAATCCCAGCTTTTAGGAGAGCAAAGAAAGATGTCAAGACACGGGAGGAAGAACATTTCAGCATTCCCTAAATGTTTTTCAATTTTAAATCATTCTATTTATTGTATCTACTGTAGATAGTTCCACCTAAATAATCAAAGACATTAAAACTAAAATGGCAAATGTTCTACCATTGGAACATGTGCTTCAGATATAACTGCTGCATTCAACAAATTTAATATAAGCATAACATGTCACACATTATTTGTTCAGCTTGAGATTTGTCTTTAATATTGAATATTTAATTTACAACTTACTTCAGATAATACTGACAATAAACTGAGACAATGTTTTCACAAGCACTTACATTTAACATAAATGAAAAGTATACATTTCCCCTTAAGCAGCTTCTCATGCAGCTGATGCAGAATTTTAAGTGAAATGCATTAAAATCTGTGAAATTGTCCTATGATTTTTAATTTGGAGATGTGATATTTAACTAGACATTTTAGCTAATGTTTCTTTAAGATGACACTATATAGGTTTTGTGGCAAGATGTGTATTCTTGTTCAATCAATAATAAAACCCATTCTTCCCTGACTTTCCATTGATAATTGCTATGGGATTAGCTATAGCATTGGGCTTTGTGAAAGTATGGGCAGTCTGCAGATAACAGCAGTAAGATTCAGTTTAAATATTGATATCTGATACTGCTATCTGCCAGCCAAATAATGTACATCATTTTGATGCCAGTATTGAGGACATCTTAGATTACCATTTTAAGGAAGAGGTACTTCACCCCAACCAATGTGCTCACACTATATTTTCTCCTCATTTCCCTTTCTTGAATCCCTTTATTTTTCATTACTTGTTCTATGGCTTAAGGCATGCTGGCAAGTTTGTATTGCATGTTTTTAGTTATCTGAAGAAGATGGAGGTGTGCTGCTTTCTTGAACTGCTGGTAATAATTGTTTTTACAATATTATACTGCTGAAACATTTCAGAAGCATCTCTGTAGTGTGGGACTTGGGTTGCATGGAGGCTAGGAATGTGGCCATTCATTGTATTAAGAAGGCAAAAGGGTAGTCTGCCAGTGCATCATTTTACTACTCTGAAACTGGAAGGCTAATAGCAATTCTACCAAATGGTTATCATTTTGGAGGGGGAAGGGATTAGTTCCACTGACCATCTCATCGTAGTACCTTAGCTGACAATGGGAGCCTGATTGGGATGGGCTTGGTCACTAGCATAAGTCATGCCTCATTGCCATCAGGAGTAAAACAAGTGTTTTTTTTAGTGCTTAAGGTAAATTAATTTGTCTGATACTAAAATATGATTTCCCTTATTACATGTTACAGTTTTATAAAGCATAATTAAATATTATTTTGAATTACACATATAAATATATAGAGATCTAAGAATCAATGTTTATTTAATGTCTAATTCTTTTAAATTTACAATAATCTATTACTATTTGCTATATGATATAAAGGTGATTACAAAGAATAACATGAGTTATCCTTCACTTCAGGTCTCCTTCACATCTTGGCCTGTTATCTCTTTACCTGACTCTTTCAATTAATGCTTTAAAGCGTAAAACCCTTGCTTCTGTACAAAATATATGACTCTCTCCAGTCTGTATATTGTACAACCTAAAATCTTCCTATCAAATCTTTGTTTTATTATTCAGTTAGTTATCTGTGGTTAAATAGCTATTTTGCTGATGATCCAAGGCAATAGCAGCAAAGCTTAAAATTCTCTCATCAGTTCATCATCTTGCCAGTTGGCTGTAAGCCTTACTAATATGTTAACTTGTCCCCCAGTCATAGAGTGTTTCAGCTGTTCATGACTTGACCTCTAATTAGAACACTTAATTATAGAAGATCTCATTTTATTTATTTTCTTTTGAGAGATAATAGAAACAAAACAGCACATTTGACTTGAAGTTGATCAAGTCAACTTCTGTTGATCAAAGATGGGGTGGCATTTGATGACCAAACAAAAGACACTTCAGCCTTTTTGTCTGTAATGAGTTACAAAAGATTGACAATGAGGAAGTTGTAAAAGGAGCATGAATATAAAGCTGTCCAGGGATGCAGGATATTTTGGCTTCAAACAGTTATCAACGTCATTCTAATTCAGGTAGAAATAACAAGCATGACAATACCACATTTGAATAATGAACATAATTGAAGGAAAGATCAAAAAAGTTATGGGAACAATATACAGTTGATGTTTGTATCCCCCAACATGGCCCACATGTGACTCCAGATCCATAACGAGGTTGATTCTCAACTGCTCTCTGAAATGACCTAGTTCAAGGGCAAGTAGGGTTTGCCAGTGGCCTTGCCAGTAGCACCCATATTCTGTTAAAGAGTAAAAAAAATCTAATGTCCGTAGAAATTAACAGATTATGAGCTCATGTTTCACGGTGAACAGCATTCATGTTGTTTTTATTGTAAAGCAAAAGATCTGCAGATTCTGAAACAAATCTGAAAATGCTGGAAAGACTTAGTAAATCAGTCAGCATCTGTATCAAGGGCAGATGTAATGTGGACCTTCATCAGCATAGACTTAATAATGCTTTCTTTTCCCTAAGAACACCAATCAATTATGAAAGTTGTGAATAAAGTAGTTAGTTGCTCTAGCTAGCTATCAGAATTATAGAAATTATCTTTAGAATTTAGGATTGGGCCCAAAACTATAGCGTCACGATTACAGCATTCAGAATATCTGAATGAAGTATTAGCATTATTGATATTTATTTGCATTTGTGGCTTAAATTCTATGACAACTAAAGGTAGAACTAAATTCATCTGTAAACTTCATGACCAAAAGCAGTTCAATGAATATTCATGAAAATTGGAGTTTTTCTTCATCCAGTGACCAGCTTCTGCATCATTAATGAAATATCAATTTGCATCAAATAAAAGACTTGGAAGCTCAGTCATAGCAGCCATTATTGATCTGACCACAGTCCTTGGTAGGAGATAATGTAATATCATTAATAGTGCTGTAGATAACTCTATTTTTTTCATCTCATTCTGTCTATCCAGTTCTAAGTCCCAGGAAGGATCTGCTGAAAATCACTCAGGGACACCTTGCTCTGTCAGCCCTTCCCACACAAAAAAGACAGTTGAGAAAGTATAAAGCACTCAGATCCTTACTGTTATTTATTCATTGAACAAGTAGGAAATTCAATGTCCTGCAGTTAGACTTATGCAGCCTTCTACTGTTGACTTGCACAATAGATTTTATAGAATAGAAAGAAATGGATGTTCAAGATCACTGTCTTGTCAGCATCAGTAATAAACCTGATCAATCACCTTTTAACTTTTTAATCACATAACAATGCTATGTTGAACTGTATTTATTGTACAAAGGTTAAGTTTGGAATAGGTTGTTGAGGATTCAGAAAGGCTGACCACTTCAAAGAGTTGCCAATGCCATTATCATTTTACTTATGATGGCTGAAGTATGCTTGAGTGTTTGGCCAACGCTCTTGTCTACAAAGCCAGACCAGAGGAAGATTAGTCGTTTGGATCACAGAATATAATTTGTTCATTCAGAAAGGTTCCTCAGAGCAGAAGGTTTACACTGAGACAGTCTGTTGCTTAAATGTGTCAACAATAAACCTAACACAGTTGAAGAGGTTAGATGATACATTCTAGTCCACAGCATGGTTTTCCAATAGAGGTAAATCACAGCCAGTTAAAGTTTTGCACATCTGTACCTATATCCAGCACCAAAATGCCTCATAATTACATTATTTTGTATGGTCTATTTCACTCAGCCATCCTTCTCTAATGTAGGTAGGTAACTCCTTGAAATTATTCAGGAAAATAGGTATCAATAATCTTTGATATTTATAGATCAAAAATTGAATATGCTTTGGAATGATTGCCATAATGAGTTAGCATCCCATCTTTACAATTCTGATACTTTGACTTGAATCCAACCCAAATTCAATCTGTAATGTATTGGGACAGTTGGTACTAAGTTTCTAACTGGCAGGTCTGTGGATGCTATAGTGAAACCCAGATATGGCTTGAGCATTTCCTGAAAATTGCTATTATTTAAACTGATGATTTTTAAAAAGAGCAATGATTTTATCCCCACTTTTAATCATCCTGCTATATTCTGTAATGTTCAGAAGCCTGAAAAATCACACTGTGAACAGGAATTGCAGGGAAAATGAATCGATTAATGCCATGCCTCTTAGTTCCCTGGAGCAGCTCATCTGCCTACTTTCTGTTATAGCAGACATAAACAGATAATTAAAAATGAAGTGTGAAGCAATGGTTTTGGATTTCCAACAGTGATTTCTTTAGATGATCTGGGGTCACAGGAGTTGATGTATTGTACCTGTACGAAGTATTCAATATTTGGCAGTGACCTATGAGTAATGGCAAGATGGTATTGCAAATGCCACATTGAACAATTTTCTTTTGGTGTATCTTCCATCTTTGGTTCTCTGATATGCCAGAGTTAGTGTACTCACTGTATTTGACATGTTTAGGAATCCAGCTTCCAGAAGAGTTATGTTTCAGTCCACACTACTTATCTAGGCATGGTTATTCTCTGTGAAAGATGAATTACTGGCTTTAGGATATTTTTGATAACTGTGCCATGTTCCCCATAACACCCAGTTAGATGGACTCTATAAAATATCTCACCCATGTTCTTCCATTTTGGAAAAGGGTGGTGCCAACCAGGGAACTATGGGTAAATCAAGATTGCGTGCTGTTGGAAATCTAAAGTATAGACGGTTGGTTGGGCTGGAATGCAGACACGGGAAATGTTAGCACACTGGGCCTGCTGGAGTTAGGATTAGTGTAAGTAAAATAAAAGAATTTCTAACAGCCAGTGAGTCCCCAGAATGCAAGGATGTGTAATAAACTTCAAAACACTCTTACAATTATCATACCTACTCAGGATTCTTATTAGCTATCTCTTCTGTTCCCTATCAAATTGTTTGAGACACACTGCTAAGTGCCATATTCAATTGGAATCATTTCAACTATCTCTACCCTTTCTCAGTTCCTCTGCATTTCATTTCACCTTATTCAATTACTGACATTTCAAAGTTTCACTGCCCTTCAAGAAACTTCTTCAGTTTCTGAAGGTCCATAGCTGTTTCTCAATGGTTAGTCAGAGAGATATGAGATTGAAGGTAGAGAAACTCGATGAGTAATAAATTAAGACAGGTCCCAGAACACAGATAAGGGTGAAGAAATATGAAAAACATGAAGGGGAGAAAAGCAAATAAATAATAGAAGTATTCTGGTACATAATTTCTTCTTCAGTTGCTGCTTCTGAGAATTGTCCTTCTTTCAAGAGAATAGCAAGTCTATCCACATTTTCTTTGTGCTACACTATAAGTGATAGGTCCAACAAGTGATGTCTGTCAAAATCCTGAAGATAAAAGACATAAGATTTTTAAAAATCTGCCCATGTCCTCTTGGAAACAGGATATCTTACTGGTTTTCTTGACAATGCGAGTTGGATGAAGATTAAGGGGATAGCTTAGATATGCAGTGGAAGTCATTTCATTATACATTCCAGTGAGAAATAGAGACTCCAAGGAAAGGGTGCGCCATCAATGGCTAATTAAGAAAGTTGAAATTGTACTAAATTGAAATAAAAAGCATATTCAATTCAAATAGCAAATAATTCTGTAAAAGTGAGTTACAATTTTTAAGATTGGACGGAATATAAAGATTAGCAAAGAATGACTGAAGGATTCATTAGGAAGGAGAAATTAGAATACAAGAAAAGGATGGCAAGGAATATAAGAGTTTTTTGTTTTTACAACTATTTAAAATGGAAAATATTAAATAGAGGCAATGGATTACAGCATGGAAACAGGTCCTTCGGCTCAACTTGTTCATGCTACCCAGTTTTTAGCCATTAAGCTATTTCCAATTGCCCATGTTTGGCCATCTTACCCATGTAACTGTCTAAATGCTTTTTAAAAGGCAAACTTGTACCCATTTCTACTATTACCTATGGCAGCTCATTCCAGACACTCACCACCCTCTGTGAAAAAAATTGCTTCTCTGGATTCTCTTGTATCTTCCCTCCTCTCATTTTAAACCTATGCCCTCTAGTTTTAAACTCCCCTACTTTTGGGAAAAGATGTTCATTATTTATTTTATCTATGACCTCATTATTTTATAGATCTCAATAAGGTTATTCCTAAGCCTCCTACACTCCAGGGGGAAAAAAAGCCCCAGTCTACCCAGCTTCTCCTTATAATTCAAACCATCAAGTCCTGATAGAATCCTAGTAAATTTTTTCTGCATTCTTTCTAGTTTAACAATATACTTTCTATAATAGGGTCCTCAAAACTGTGAACAGTATTCTAAGTGTGGACAATTCTAATGTCTTGGACAATTTCAACAAGAATTTCTAACTCCTGTATTCAATATTCTGATCAATGAAATCAAGCATCCCCAAATGCTTTTTCCACCATTGTGTCCACCCTTGATTTCAGGAATATTTACTACTTCAACCTGCAATCCTAGATCTCTTTGTTCTATAACTTCCCCCAACACTCTAGCATTAACTGAGTAAGTCCTGCCCTGGTTTGACCTACCAAAATGCATCACCAAAAGCCTATTTAAGAGGTTTGGGTCAGATTAAATAACTGTGGTGTAGGCTGTTCTGAGAGTGTATGGGTAACGTCGCAACCATGAGAGCTGCCTGTGAAGCTTGTCCCAAGTGTTGGGGAACCATTGCAATTATAAGGGTGGCACCCGCTGGACAGAAATTTAATTATCTAAATTAAACTCCATCTGCCATTCAGCATCCCACTGGTCCAATTGATCAAGATCCCGTTGCAATCCTGGATAATCTTCTTCATCAATTTTGGTGTCACCTGCAAACTTACTAACTATGCCTCCTAAATTCTCATCCAAATAATTAATATAAATGACAAATAAGAGAGAATGGGAATTAATAATAGATAATAAGGAAATGGGAGATGAATTGAACATATATTTATGCTGTCTTCACTGTAGAGAATACAGATAATGGTACCAAAATAATTGTGAATCAGGAGTTGAAAGAGAAGGAGGAACTTAATTGCAATTGTCAGAGATTTCATCCTAGCGTCTTAAAAGCAGTGGCTGCTAAGTTAGATGCATTCGTTTCCCAAAATTTCCGAGCCAGAATACTATTGTGGGGGGAGGGGGAGGAATGGCTTATTTTTCCTCCTTTATTAATGGGCTGAAGGGCGTTTTCTGCACTCTCAGACTCTATGATCATATTTCAATCCAATACTATCTTTAACTTGCTCGGTTAGATGTTGATGGATGGGCTAAGTAGGAGCAAAATGGGACTCTGCCCTTTACTGTGGAGAAATTCCCGCCCTTGGGAACTGGTGCCCATTCAATTAGCCAGCATCTCCATGATACCCTGGCAGCACCAAAAATGCATTAGTAGGCACTGCTGGCATTACAACCAGAAAGAAGAATTGGGCCTAGAGACAGGTAATCCAGTTAGGGAGGGTTTAACACAGTAGAGAGGGATTAGAGTGGTGAGTTTAATTAAACAGATAGGTAGGGCGAAACTAGGGGCAGTATGTTAGGGAAGATCCAAACATTTTATGGTATGGGCAGCATATTGGCTTGATAACATTACGTTTGGGCAACATGATGCTACAGTGGTTAGCTCTGCTGCCTCATAGCACCAAGAACTAGGATTCCATTCTGGCCTTGGGTGACTGTCTGTGTGGAATTTGCATATTATCCCATGTCTGCGAGAGTTTCTTCCACAGTCCAAAGATGTGCTATTTAGGTGGATTGGTCATGCAAAATTGTCTCTTAGTGTCCCAAGATGTGTGGGATAGATTTATTAGCCATGGTAAATATACGGAGTACGGGGATAGAGGGGAGTAGTGGGCCTGAGAAAAAATATTCTGTCAGAGTCAATGCAGACTCAGTCAATGAATCAGATGGCTGCCTCCTGCACTATAGGGTTTCTATGAATTTACCCAAGATTATCTATCTTAATATTGAGAGAGACAATGCAAGAAACTACATTATCCCTTTAATGGGTGCCTTTTTATTTTGTCCCTTATTTTGTTGATTTAGTTTTGCTGATTTACTCTTAAATAGGAAAAAGCAGGAAACTGCAAACTTGTTATTTTAACCACATCGTGGGGAAAATTCTGGGATGTTTAAGGAGGTTATAGAAAGGTACTTCGAAATTCTCTGCAATCAGGCAGAGTTAACATGGATTTGTGAAAGGTAAATCAGCTTTGACTTAATTTGGAGTTCTTTGAGAAAGTAACAAGCAATGTTGATAAAGGCGAAACTGTGGATGTACTGTACTTTATTTCCAGAAGGTACTCGATAAGGTGCCATATCAAAGTTTATTGCATAAAATACGAACCCATGGTGTAGGGGTCAACGTATTAGCACTGATTGTGAATTGGTTAACTAATAGAGAACAGTAAGTAGGCGTGAATGAATCATTTAGCAAGATATGACAAGTGAAGTATTGCTGGATTCAATGTTGAGGCCTCAGCTATTTATAATTTCTATCAATGACTTGGATGACAGGACCAAATATAAAGCTAGGCAGAAAATTATGTTGTGAAGAGAACATAAGGAATCTGCAAAAAGACACAGATAGATTAACTGAATGGGCAAGAATTTGGTTGCTGGAGTATAATGTGGGAAAATATGAAATTCTCCACTTTGGCAGGAAGGATACAAAACCACCATCTTACTTAAGTGGATAGAGATTAAAGATCTCTGAGGTACAGAGACATTTGTGTGTACTGATCTATTAAATGACAAAAGTTAGTATATAGATACAGCAAGTGATTTTGGAAGGCAAATATAATGTTGTTGTTCATTGCAAGGGGAATGGAATGTAGAAGTGGGGATGTACAGGCCATTGATGAGACTACATCTGGAGTACTGAGTATAGTTTTGGTCTCCTTGCTAAAGAAAAGATATAAATTAGAACCATAGAAGTGAACTGGAATACTACTCTAGGGGATAGAACAGTAGAGAATCAGTAGCAAATGTTTAAGGGGATATTTCGAAGTACTCAGAATAACTATATTCCTACTATAAAGAAAAATTCTAAGTGGAGGATCCACTATTTGTGGTTAACTAAAGAAATTAAGCGAAACATCAGATTTCAGAACAAAGCGTATAACCGCATAAAGAAAAGTGCCAGGTCAGGTGATCAGTTAGAATATAAAGAACAGCAGAGAATGACTAAAAGTTTAACCAGAGAATGAAATTAGAGTATGAGAGAAAGCTAGCTAGAAATATAAAAATGGGATAGGAAGAATTTCTAGAGATGTTTAAAAAGGAAAAGAGTAAGTAAATTGAGTGTTGGTCCTCTAGAGAATGATACTGAAGAGTTAATAGATAAAAAGAAAATGGCAGATGAAATGATCAAATATTTTGCTTCTGTCTTCACTATAGAGGGTACAATAATCATTCCAGTAATAGTTTGTAAATCAGGAGGTGGAAGCGAAAGAGGAACTTGTTGAAATTACAATCTCTAGGAAAGCTGTGGGCTAACAAATCTCTGGGTCCTGATGGACTTCACCCTTGGGTCTTAAAAGAGACGTCTGATGAGGAAGTAGTTATGTTGGTGTTAATTTTCCAAAATTTGTTAAATTCTGAAAAGGTTCTATCACACTGAAGTGTAGTGAATATAACCTCTCTGTTTAAGAAGGGAGGGAGGCAGAAAGAAAGAAACTATCAGCCTGTTAGCTTGAGGAAGATGTTTAGAATTGGTCATTATGAATGTTATAGCTGGGCACTTGGAGAAACCCCAGGTAATTGGGAAGAGTCAGCATGGTTTTGTGAAAGGGAAATCATATTTAACCAATTTATTGGAGTTATTTAAAGGAGTAACATGTGCTGTGGATAAAGGGGAACCTATATGTGTACTGTATTTGGATTGCCGGAAGATATTTGATATGGTGCCAATCAATGGTGTAGGGGCTAACATAGTAGCTTGGAAGATTAGCTGCCTGTCAGGAAACACTATATGCATTACGCGATCTTTTTATGATTGGCAGACTGTGATGAGTGTTGTCCCGCAGGGGTCTTGCTGGCTTTCAACTTTTTACAATCTATATCAGTAATTCAAATGAGGGAAGGAAAGTCTGAAAAGTGAAGAGGACACACGGAAGTTGCAGAAAGATATGGTTGAGTGAGAGGGCAAATATTTGGCACATAGAGTGTAATGTGGGAAAATGTGAAATTGTTCACTTTGAAAGGAAGAATAAAAAAGCAGAATATTATTTAAATGGACGGCTGCAGAATTCTGAAGTAAAGTGGCATCTAGGTGTTCTATTGCCTGAGTTGCAAAAGTTTAGTATGAAGGTACAGCAAATAATTTATAAGACTAATGGAATGAAATCCTTAATTACAAGAGGAATTGAACATAAAGGTAAGGATGTTATGCTTCAATTATACAGGGCATCACAAATACTCCTCATTTCGGGATGTAAAAGCATTGGAGATGGTTCAGAGGAGGTTTATCAGATTGATATCTGGAATGAATGGGTTGTCTTATGAGGAAAGGTTAGAAAGATTGGGCTTGTTGCCATTGGAGTTAAGAACAGTGAAGGGTGACTTGATTGAAATATATGAGGTCCTGAATGGCATTGACAAGGTGGATGGGGAAAGGATGTTTCCTCTTGTGGGTAAGTCCAGAAATAGGAGCACTATTTTAAAATTAGACAGAGATCAGGAGAGTTTCTTTCTCTTGAAGGTTGTGTGACCATGGAGCTCTCAGCCTCATGAGGTCAAAGCAGTGTCATTGGATATTTTTAAGGTGGAGTAAGAGGACAGCACGAACTAAGATTCCCCCTCCCCTTCCTGATTAGGATTTCTGTGGGATAACCAACTTTTTGTAAAGGAAACTTGAAGTGAAGGAAAAGGAAGAATGCTCACCAAGGCATTGTAATATTTCTTTCATTTATGTCCCAGACATTTCTGGTTTCAGGACCTTTAGAAATTTAAATCGGCATAAAGCATTTGTGTAAGAATTATACATCAGGCCAAACTATCCTTTGCCAATGAAGAATGTTCATAAGATTAATTTATACTAAAATTGAAAAGTAAAGGACACATGTCTTCCCTATTGGCAGAATCAAAAATAGACCCATGTTATAAAACAGATAGAATCATTTGGATAATGAACATTGCTATGCCTGGGGTAGATAACCTTGTGACATATCAGACTCATTTAAAATTGTTCTATTAAATTAAAGCTTTCAAATTGAGGCTCTAATCACATCAAATTAGCACAAGAGGTTTATTCTGATATTAACTAAAATATCATCATATGATCAAACACCCTAATAAATAAATTAATTCTAGGAACTGAACCTTAAATTGAGTAGAACAACAGAATGCGTTATTTAAAATGTAGCTGTGTGCTCTTATTTTGGCTAATCTGACAAAATATTTTTCTTCCGATTTCAAATGTTATATGCCACTATAATCTACAACATTTTATATTTTATGTGTAAACATGTTTACATATATAAATAGCAAGATCATATGTAGGCAGTTTAAAATAAACTAGCCTGGTTTTTATTTTTTTAAATTTGTTTTAACTATAGGTGCTTCCATAAAGTGTAGGAGTTCACAAACCAACACCTATTCCAATGCTGCTAACATTAATATTCAGAGAGTAAACCATTTCAACTGTACTAAAGGAGAATACACACATCACCAAATCACCAGCCATAATAAAAATGTCCGCTTCTAAGGAACCTTGTAATGGCTCTGAAGAAACCGAAGGTGTTCCTTTGGCCAATGGGTCTCTAGATGTAAAAGATGGTCAGTATTCAGATGCATACACTTATAAAGAACCAGATACTGGGATTCAAATGGATTCAGTTGGTATTTGTCAGACTAGGAAAACAAAAATCTGTTATAACAAGGAAAGCCTTAAGTCAGACATAGGATCAGACAAGTCCAGCATTGTTAAAGCTGAAACCAGTGAAGTTGCAAAAGAAAAAGTGTCCACTGATACACTCCATAGAAGTTTTCCAAATGCTACAATGGGAACTGGGAAAAGAAATATTAACAACATTGTGGCATTGCTGAAAAACAAATGTGGCAATGGCAAAAATAATTTGTACCCTGTAGTAACTTTAAGAGATATCATGAAAGACTTAAATCTCTTGTCTAATGACATGCAAAATAATGGCATCAAGCTCAGTTGTGGTACACTTAAAATTGACTCCAGCACCTTTCAAAGTAATGGAAGCAAAGTAGCAAAAAATGAAAAGACAGGATTACAGTATAGTTTCTTTTCTTCAGTTGTGCTTGCTAGCAGTATTAGAAGCCCAGAAGAAAGCCTGCATATAAGATCTAAATCTCAGATGGCAAGCAGAAGGCAAGCAATGGATAGTACACAAAGAAAGGAGAGTTCAGACCATTGTGAACGCAGGCGTGTTGAATTTGAAAAGTTTGATCCAGCCAACACAGATTCTAAAATCGAAGCTCTGATCTCATCTGCAGTATCACCTAACAACAATAGCTTCTTTGAAAATATGTCATCATTGTACAGTGTGCCTGAACGTCGACACCACGTAAAGTGTGAAAGTTCAAAAGCTGGGATTCTGAAACACAACAACCAGAATGAAGAGGAGATAAATGCTGGATTACTTTTAGCTGAAACAACATGCAAGAAGTATGCGCTGAGGAAAAAAACAATGATCCAGTATAATCGAGAAAATAGTTTGGAACAAATTGAGTTTGAAAAATACTGTAAGAGTTTTTCCATTCCTTCAGCATCCACAGAAGGATGTCAAGATTATGGAGCAGCTTCTCGGTTGCCACTTAAAAGGACACTTTTCAATAAGAACTCAAAAACTAAATGCAAAGGAAGTCGTAAGATGTTAGTTAAGCTGACAAAGATCAATATTCAGAAGTATCTGATGCATGCAGAAAGAAAAATAAAAATGTGCCAAAAACTTTTAACACACAACAATTTGAGTGCAGGAGTCAAAATGCATTATGTTACTATGCCAGAGCAAAACACAACTGCATTACCAACGGTAAAGAAAGGTAGGAGGAACAAGATGGCAGCCGCGTTACCTACAGGTGATATTCCTGTCGTCATTAAAAGGAAAAGAGGTCGACCAAGGAAAGTATTACCTGAAGGTAGCAATGAAGCTACTAATCACGTGAAAAGAAAGCCAAGGCATCATAAACTTTCTCCACCACAACCTACGTATATTGCTGGATCCAATGACAATACAACAGACTATGCAGATGTTTTGTCCAAATTGGCCTTTTTAACTAAGCAAAGTCTGATCTTGGGTAGATGCTCACCACCCAGGTGTTGGTCTCCTAGTGACCCGGGATCATTTCAGAGATCAGCTTCTATGCATCAAGACATGTCTCAGTTTTATCGTACATTAGCAGGTACTCGAAGGAGGGGTGGAAAAGCAGGTTGTTCACGAGGAAGGCAAGTAGGACAGTTTGCAGAATCATCATCTACTTTCAGTGATTTCTTTGAAGGCATTGGAAAGAGAAAACGTATATTCTTAGGTGAAACAAAATTGTACGCGAGAAAATGCAAATGGGGTACAGAAATGAAAGAGAAACCAGTACAAAGGAGGAAACCATACAAGCGTGCACTTCCATTTCCAGAGCATGGAATTTTTCGGAACATGAATGCTGAAAGTTCAGAATGGGCAAGACAAAATGAAAACTTTTGGACTATGAATCAAGGTTATCCCTCAAAGCAGCAAATCCGGAATGGTTTATATCCATCTTACCCTGGTATGTCAACACAGTCATTTGCCAATACTATTTGGGAATCAAGTTCTGGGTCAAGAAATGGATACTTGATGGGTTGTCTATCCTCCACCCAAAGCAATGTTGCTCAACAAAGTCCTGGTTGTATTGCTGGATATTTCCGTTCTCTACTTGATTCAGATGATTCTTCAGATTTGATGGATCTGTCATTTTCGCAAACTGGACAAGAATCATGTAACATAACTGGAAGCTTTGGGGCCAGCAATTCAACACAACCATCAAGACATTTAACGCATTATCAAGAAGGATTTGATAAAACCAGTTCTCCTAATTGTGTTGGTAGCCAGCAACATGCAAATCAAACACGACAGGCTTATCCACAGATGATTCCAGATAATTCAGATAGTGTGGAATATGGCTCCTCGTATCATACTTCTGACACAGAAACTTTCCAAAGAATTGCTCCTCAGCCACCTCCTTCGAGACAGGCCGGACTTTCATGTCAACACACGCCAGATAACTATGCTCATTTTGGTAATTACAGACCAAAAGCTTCAAACTTCAGTAATTCAGATGTAATACAGCAACCCAGAGAATATCCTGGTCTTGACTTTCTAGGTAACAGAGATTGTACATTTGGCTATGATGCAAGCAATAATGTTACTTCCTCTCAAGCCACCTCAACTGATACATACAGCCAGCATGCAATTGGTTCAAACCTACATTTTAATAAGGTTTCTTCATTTAATGCTTTTAGGCCAGACCACAGCCCTCTGATTTTACAAGCGTCTTTAACTTCAGAGAGTCAGTCTGATGCAGCCTGTTCTATGGACCACACATCTCAGAAATATTTTAATTCATTGCCATTATCAGCTGATACTTCTAGAATGGCATTTTCTAGAGGACTTCAATTGAGCTGTAAATCCAGTTTTAATCTTTGCGATGGGAACATGGCATATTTTAATAACCATTACTCACCAGCATTGGATTACAACCTGAATGAATCAAAAGACATCTTGGATATTTCAAACTATACGCCTCAGAAAGTAAAGGTAAGGCCGTTTCCAGAGACCTTTACAGAATCATCATCCCACTTGAATACATCATTTGAGAATCCTGAGGGAAGTGTTAATATTTGTAATATGGCAAGTGAAGAGAAATCCAGTCTCTCAAGCTTAGAGAAATTAATGATGGACTGGGATGAAACCGTACCTGTTGAAAGAGCTGGACCAAAGGTTGGTTCCAAGCGTCAGTGGAACCATCATGTACCTTTCCCCAGTGATTCAAAAGCTGTTTATGGAAGACGCAAACGAATTGATATGTCCAGTCCCCCTCAGTTGGTTTTTCCAGCATCTCCCCCATTTCCTTCTAGAAAGGCTACAATACCCAGGCAGACAAGGAATACTAGAGGCCTTTGTGCTCCAAATAGGAGAGAACAAGTTGTCCGCAAATCAAAGCTGTTACAGAAAACTCAAGGGACAAATCCTATATTCTCTGATAATACAGATTGTGGTCTAGATTACGGCTACAGTGCAGATAGCAGCATGCCTCCAACTCTTTCAAATGCCCCAAACTTCCAAGTTCAGAAAAGTGATCAGAAAGAGTACTGTAGTTTGTATTCCTCTGGCTGTTCAACACCAATGCCTGATGAAAATTTCTCACCAAGATTTTCCAGCAGTGATGCTCAAGACAGTGTTCCTTTGTATTCAGACTTAAAGCAAACTACATTAGAAGTGGAATCCTTTCAAAGCCGTCAGCAACAGATATCTGCCCAAGCATTGCAACATTCAATCAATCCAGATCATGAAAGGCTAATGTCTGATAATCAAGACTTTTTTAGTTTACGCACCCCAGGATATGTAGACAATCTAGACTCAAATGAAGGGAAAAAACATCCAGCTTTTTATGATGCA
The DNA here is from genome assembly GCA_024679065.1 of Sphyrna mokarran. NCBI lineage: Eukaryota > Metazoa > Chordata > Chondrichthyes > Carcharhiniformes > Carcharhinidae > Sphyrna > Sphyrna mokarran. Next base: position 4,093,975 of record JAGIQG010000024.1, read on the forward strand.
TTGGAAACCAGCTCAGGAACAGATGTTGCTCCTACCACATCAGTCAGCAGAGATATGCCAGTGTCACAGCTCCAGTTTGAACCCGATAATCCAGTTGTTTTGGAAACAAACACCAGATATTTGCAGAGTTCTACTACTTACAACTCATTGGATGAGAACAAGAAAGAAGCTGACATCTCTCTGTTTGGGATACAGGGAAGAAATAATCTATCCAGTACTGGACCTCAAATAATCCCTCTAAACATAGTAGCACAAATTGACAAAGAATCACAGAAGCTTGCGATAGATTACAGCACGTCTGCTTATGCTAGTGCCACGTTAACTACAGCAAATGCGTCGCCAGCATCAAGTGATTCTTCTATACATGTGGACAATAATTACACAGACAAACAAGGAAATCGTAGACAGGCGGCAATGGGCTTACTGCTAGACCAAAATCAGGATGAGGTGTATACAGGAAATACTTCACAGTGACTTCTGATAACGTTACAAGAAAATCAGTGCAATTAGGTAAGAACATGCTATTCCTTGATCGTTTCCTAGATTTAGCCAGTAATAAAAATTGTTTCTTATTATGAAGTGCATTATTTTTCCATAGTTCTAGGAACATTAATGAATGCATTCTGTACAATAATGTTTATTATAAACAATGTGATAGATTATGTTTAATGTAAAACTAATAGATTGTATTTCCATATTCCAATTTAGGGTACCATTTTTTGTCTTTACACAAAATCCTAAAATATATGTACATGTTTAATTATAATCTAATTATTTCTCCTTACTCAATATGTCTAAGCACAGCTTTCATTTAGGATTTTGGATGAAAACGTATTGATTCAACCAAGGCCCAACACTCACCCAAAGCCAGCAAAAACCAATCATTTTTGTTATTTTGTCTTTCACAACAAATGTCAACCACCTTCCTATTGCTTCTAAAATTGACGGAAAAGGGTGGACCTAATTAACCTATGCCTTTCTATTCATTATTTATCTGTGTTTAACTTGTTGTTTAATCCAATACGTATAATGTATTCTGGCTACGATATCAGTGAGAAAACCTTGCATGCTTTCAGTCATGACCATGATTTTGCAACGTGTTGTACTCTCTTGCCTTGAAAGTGAATAACAAGGAAGATTCCAAATTGGATCACAATGCTTAATTTCCTGTATTTATTCCTGGAAGAAGGAAACTGTTTCTCTCACCCTGCCAAAAAAGAAAAGTTGGTATGAAAAAGTTTAATTAAAATCCTCTTCCTCAGAGTTAAAGGAGGGAAATTGAGCTTTTGTGATCATGACGTTTAATTTTACCTCCAATTACTGTATTTATTTGAAAGATATTGGGCCTGAAGTTTTAAAATTGAACAAAGGAGCTGAATTTCAAAGATGACATTTAAGTAGCTGTTTTTGACATCAAGTCAGCATTTGACCAAGTTTGACAACCAGGCGGCTAGTAAAATGGAATTAATAAAAATTGAGGAGAGGGAGAAGTCTCTGCTAATTGCAGTCGTACGTAACAAAAAGGAAAATTGTTATGGTTGTTGAACACCAATCATCTCAGCACCAAGGACATCGCTGCAGGAGTTTTCTCAGGATAGTGTCCGAGATCCAAATTTCAGCTGCTTAATCAATGATCCTCTTCCATCATAAGATCAGAAAACTGAATGTTTGTTGCTGATCACAGTATTAGGTTCCATTTACAATTCATTAGGTAATGAAGCAGTCCATGCCCACATGCTACAAGACTTGAACAACATTCAGCCTTGACTAATATCTGGCAAGTGACTTTTTGCTCAAGTGCCAGACACAGCTATCTGCATAAGAGGTATTCTAACTACATGCCCTTGGCATTCAATGTAATTACTATTGCCAAATCTGCCTCTCTTCAATATTTCAGAGAGGCTACCATTGATCAGAAACTTAAGTGGACAAAACACATAGGTACTGTGGCTACTACATAAGGTCAGAAATTGTGTATTCTGTGAGTGACTCATGTCCTGATTCCCAGAAGCGTTTCACCATCTGCAAAGGCACAGGTTAGGAGCACAATGAAATATTTTTCACTTGCCTGGATGAGTGAAGCTTCAGCAACATTAAAGAAGTTCAGCACAAGCAGCCTGTTTGACTAGCATGCCATCCAACATCTTAAACACTCATTCACTCCACCACCAACATAGTTGCAGCACTGTGCCTTTGTAACTGAAATTCTTCATGCCTGGGACCATTCTCATAAATCATTTCTGCATCCTGTCCAATACAGTTGTATAATCCTATTGTGTGGTGCCCAGAACTATTTTAGTTGAGATCAAACTCTTCCCCACCTATCATCTCCGTTCCTCATTCTATCTCAGATTAAGTCAGTCTGCAATCTTGGTCTGATGTTCAATCACAAGGTAAGCTTCCAAGCTTCCAAACTTATGGTTACGCCACCATTATGAACACTTATTACCCAATGTTGCCGAGTCTTTGCATAAAGCGCAAATTCATGATGTTGTTATTCCTGAACTTGACTATTCCAATGGCCCTATCTTCCACATTCCACCCACCACAAACTTGAGGTCATCCAAATCTATGCCGCCTTAACTCATGTCTTCACCCATTTTTGGGTTATCACTACAGTGTTCACTGACTTACATTGGTTCGTTGTAAAGCATCATTTTGATTTGAAAATTCTCATCCTTATTTAATCCCTCCATAGCCTCATCCCTACCTAACCCTGTAATCTCCTCTTGGCTCACAACCGAACAAGATATCTACCATCCTCCATTTCTAGCCTCCTGTGTATTCCCAATTTTAATTGCTCCATCATTAGTGGCGAACACTACAGTTACTTCAGTCCCAAACTCTTGGTTACCCTCTTAAGATTCAGCATCTGTCTTGGTGGGATTTTCTGGCCCCATCATTTGCTCTGCAGGGCAAGCAAATCATGCAGGAGCCCGAAGGCTTTGGCGGAACATAGAAATTACAGGACAGGAGGATTCAGCCAGCGGCAAATGCACCCACCATGGGAAACCTGCCATGAAGGTGTGGAGGGAAAGGGTCAGAAAATCCTGCCTTCTGTTTTTCCCTATCCTTTAGGACATTCCAAGAAATCTATTCCTTTGGTCAAGCATTTGACCATCTATCCTAAGATCACATGCAGCTTGGTGTCAAATGTTTCTTTATAATCTTCCTATGGAAGTGCTTTGTGTGAGCTATTAATTTGAAGGTTAGATACAAGTTGACGTATCTAATTTAATATTACCAAATCAAAATGTTGACGTATTGTGGCCGACTCGGAAGATTTACATTAATAAATGGGAACAATTGGTGTAGGAAAAGTGTTTCCTAACTTCTGTGTATATTTTCTGCACCATTCTAATGGAAGATGATTTCGTTGTAAAACAATTAATAAATAAAAACTGGTAAGTAAGTGATGAATAGTCTGGAATTGTTCCAGAAACAATGAATCTGGGTCATAAGAATACTGAATTACTGATGGAAACTCTTAATTTTGTTTCTGGCAAAGAGAAAGAATTAAAATAGCATTAAATTTGATTCTAAGTTAGTGTTCAATGTGTGATTTCTGAAATCTTGGAGTATAACAGGAAGGAATGTTTTATTGTAGTTGGGACAAAAGGTTCCGAACTGCAATGGCCATTGGTAATTCTGTCCTGCTTTTTACCCTTGCCCCCTCTACCCCTCCTGTGTTAGTACATTTTCTTTAGGCATTCGGGTTGAAGAGTATTACACCTAAAAGTGAGTACCTCTCTTTTTGCTAAAACAATTGTTTTAAAAGAGAGTCATTGAAACATTTAATATGGGTTGAAATAATAGAATGTTATTATTTGGCAATGTTCATTTGTGCTTCATGTAATTCCCTTTTGGGCAATATTAAATAGAACATAGAACACTACAGCACAAACAGGCCCTTCGGCCTACAAGTTGTGCCGAACACATCAAAACCTACCCAGCTACTTTCTCATCCATCTATAACCCCCAATCCCATTGGATCCCATATACTCATCCAGAAGTCTTTTAAAAGACCCCAGCGAGTTCGCCTCGACCACCACCGACGGCAGCCGATTCCATTCACTCACCACCCTCTGAGTGAAAAACTTTCCCCTAGCATCCCCTCTGTACTTGCTTCCCTGCACCTTAAATCTGTGCCCTCTCGTCGCGACCATTTCAGCCCTGGGAAATAGTCTCTGAGAGTCCACCCTATCTATTCCTCTCAACATCTTGTAAACCTCTATCAGGTCGCCTCTCAACCTTCGTCTCTCCAGGGAGAACAGTCCCAGCTTCCTCAACCTGTCTTCATAAGGCATGCCTCCCGATCCAGGCAACATCCTTGTAAATCTCCTCTGCACCCTTTCAATAGCTTCCACGTCCTTCCTATAGTGAGGCGACCAGAACTGCGCACAGTACTCCAAGTGTGTAAGACTTGCCCCCCCAGTTAAAAATGTAAGACTTTTGGGAATCTCTTCCTTTTTTGTGAATTGTGTAAACTTTCTATGGATCAAATCAGAATGGCAGATAAATATGATTTTATTATGGATGATTTTCATCAAATTCCTATAGTACAAAAGGTGACCATTCAGCCCATCAAGCCTACACTCTGACAGAAGATTTCACACAGGCCTTTTCCTGTAACCCTATTAATCCCCCTAACTTATAAATTTTGGGATACTGAGGGGCAATTTATTGTGGCCAATCCATCTAACCTGCACATTTTTGGAGTGTAGAGTTTGTGTTGTACAGATCTGCAGCAGTCAACAAGTAAATTATCCAATAAGGATGCTTGTGTAATTATGCTACCTTTCACACTTTCTCTAGCACTTGTGCTGCTTGCATTTGCTCAGTGTTTGCACCCTTACCTCTGAGTTCAAAAACTGGGGGTTCAAATTCCAGTCCTGATACCTGAAACTTCAGTTGCAGTACTGAGTGGGTGCTGCACTGTCAGAGCTGATGCATCAAGTAAGATGTTAAAACAAGGCTTCCCTTCACCTCCCATATATTCTGTCAGTGGACACAAAAGATACCACCATGACACCATTTAAAGTAGATCAAGACAATACAGCAGAGCAGAGGAACTTCATGTCCTGCTAGAATCACTAAAACACATAATTTCATTCTGTTTAGGATCTTGCTAAATGCAAATTAGTTGCTGCATTTCCATATATTACAATAGTTCCCTTCTTTAACCAATATCAATGACACATGTTTTGTACAGCAGCACACCAAAAGATGAAAATTCTCTGAAATATAATGTGCGACTGGGGACCTAGTGGTCCCGAATAACAGCATGTTCACGAAAAGCAAGGACTGTTTGAAGCATGTGTGGCTGGGGTCACCATCGGTTATTTTTTTGTGAGACACACAACTTGGCAAGACATCACTAAGTTGGCCAAATCAAATTTGACCACTACCAAAGTTTGGAGGATTGCAATACAAAGTGTGATGACTGGAAGAGTTGCTACAAAATATAAAAATGATAGAATGCGTCCTGATGTGGATGCATTCTGTCATTGTAACTTGCATGTTTGAATCTGAAAAGATTCACGAGTGTGAAACTCTCCAATAACTTTCCATCCATTTTAGTGATTTTTATTTTTCAATAACAGAAGCAAGCCTGCTTGCTGAAAACTGGATAAGCGCCACCTTCAAACTGCAGTGTATTCACAATCCCCATGTATGTACTGGGGAGTCACCTGTCAGGTATTGTAATCGTGTCCCCCACCCCCATGTGAAAAAGCGGGTTTTATATGCTGCTGAAGGTTTAGTGGCAGCAGGATGAGCATGTCCTCTTCTCGGTTGCCTTTCCATCTCAATTTCAGTTTATGCTTGCTGTAAAGTAAAAGAATATGTGCAGAATTGCTTTATTTTCACTATAGGTGGAATTCCCTTGGTGTTCAGTTCCTGCTCAGTTCCCCACTGTGTTTGCTATTGTATGGCTAGCACAGACCAAGTCCCAGCCCATGTGTGTGGCTAAAAATATTAATTTGGTTCCTTGTTATCTTTCCTTAACCTTTAACTTCAACCCTGCAGCTTTTATGCTCTTAAACAATATGGCAACCTCTCTCCCCGATTGCCAGCAATTTTATATAATTATCATGGCAAAAATGTAGATTGCTTTAGCTGACCCAACTGAATCTCATACCCTTGCTTAAATGTAATCCTTAATTCCAATATATAGTTTACTGAAGCTCATGTTGTGATTCTTCTCCTGATAAATGAAAATAGGATCAATTTGTTAGATTCTGTTTGCAATTGCAGAATATGGACCATAAATAATTGCAAGTGCTTTAAAATAATTGTTGTGAGAGATATTAAAACCCTGAAAAGCTGAATACTTGCCTCCCATCTTAGTGCTTGAACAAAAAAAAACTGGAAGGGTGTAAGAGAAAGGTTCCCATCCTCACAATCAGCAACTTTTAGAATTCTCATCCCTGTCCCAGATCCGTCTTTCTCCAGCTATTCCGTTTCTTCTGTGACCACAGTTTCCACTTATGTCATTGTTATACACTACACTGCCAGTGATTGGAGATTGGTGGGGTGGGGTGGCTGGGAAGGGTGGTAGTGTGGAAAATGGGAGGGCACCTGCTGTCTGAGCCTCCACTGTGTCCCCACAACCCAAACCATCATCCTGCCATCTGCATTGTCAAATCCTGGGTCTCTCAAAATTACCATATCATTAATGCCTACAGCTGAGAGAGTGCAATGCGTAATGCTATTATATCCTTCAACACAAGCAGTAATTACAGATCGATAAAACACCTGCACACAGTAGTCCTACCTAACTGCAGATTCCATCCATTTTGCTGACAGTAGCCTCTGACAGAGGGGCCCCCAACTTTAGGATTCTGTCTTATGTGTTATTAAATCTTGGGTCTCATTCTGCACTTTCCAGGACACCTTCAACACTACCAGAGTTTATGGTGCTCTTTCAGACACACTAAACTCCCATCCATTCTTCTGCTGTGAACTTTGGGATGACCCATTTTGTCACTGCTGCATTCTAGAGCCACTAGTGCAAAACTTCAGCATCTCAATCACAGCTCTGCCAACAAAAACAACAACTTATTTATATCATGCCTTTAATGCTTACAACAGCATTATGAAACAAAGTATAACATTGAGACACATAAGGACAGATGATCCAAAGCTTGGTCGAAGAGATTGGTTTTAAGGAGTGTTTCAAAGAGGAAAGTGAGATGGAGATGTGTAAGAAGGGTATTTCAGAGCTTCGTGCCAAGGCAGTTAAAGATCTGTTGCAAGAATGGAGTGATTGTAATTGGGGATATACCAGCTGGAATTAAAGGAATGGTATCTTGAAGTTTCGTGAAGCTGAGGAGATTACAGAGATAAACAGAGATGATGACATGAAGAGATTTGAAAATAAGGATGAGAGGTTTAAAATTAATCTGTTGCTTGACTGGGAGTTAGTGTGGATCATGGTTACAGGCTGAAGGGGGATGGGATTTGCTGCAAGTTAAGACAGTAGAGTTTTGCATGACCTCAAATTTATGGAGGTAGAATGTTGGAGAGCAGCCAAGTGAGCTTTGGAATAGTTGCATCCTGAGATAACAAGACATGAAGGTTTCAGCAGCAGATGAACTGAAACAGGCAAAGTAAGGCAACAAAATGGAGGGAGAAATAGCCAGTCTTTGTAATTACATGAGATGTCGTTGGAAGTTCATCTTGGTTGCACGTGACGCAAACTGCAAAGCACAGCCCTGAGTTAAGTTATTTATACATGAGACATGGGGTAAGCTTTAGTAGCAGTGGGAATGTGGAAAGGGAGGAGCAAAGGAAAGGGCTTCTCTTCGATTGCATTAAATGTTGAATTGGTTAAAAGTTTCTTCCTCATCCCACTTGTACTGAGCCATTTAATCCTTTTCCTGCAACTGAACTAGGACCCTCACACCCATTCTAAATCTGAAGACTGCTGTCCCCAGTATCTACCAAATGATTTGCTTCATTTTCATAGAAATCATAGAAGCCCCACAGCACAGAAAGAGGCCATTTGGCCCATCGGGTCTGCACTGACCATAATCCCACCCAGACACCATCACCCCATCCCCACACATGTACCTACTAATCCCTCTAATCTATGCATCTCAGGACACTAACGGCAATTTTAGCATGGCCAATCAGCCTAAGCTGCACATTTTTGGACTGTGGGAGAAAACCGGAGCACCAGAGGAAACCCACGCAAACGTGGGGAGAATGTGCAAATTCCACACAGACAGTGACCCAATCTGGGATTTGAAACCAGGTCACTGGAGCTAACCACTGTGATACTATGCTACTCGGTACAATTTTCTCGTCCACTGTTTCCTACTCTCGTCTCATATCACCTCTTGGAATCAAACTCTCTGGAGATACTGACTGGACATCAACTTTTTAACCTTTTTTTACTCAATCCAAACTCTTAACGATCAATTCACCATTACCTTTCCTCACAGAGCACCATTTCTTCCCTTCTCCCTGTGCCCAATGCCTTCCACGTCTCCACTTGTCACACATGTAACTTCACAAAACAAGTTGTAACACTCCAATCCCCTTTGAAAACAGATCTTGAACTAGAACACTAAGCCCCCAACCTTTAGCTTTAGGAACACCCCTTGTCAGACAGTCAAGTTTGGTGCATATTTTCATTCAATCCACAAATGAAATGCTTTATTTAAATATTGAAATCATTGTGCAAATTACTGTGTACAAGTATTATGTATGTTATGTGTACGTTGAATGAAAAAAACTATAAAATACTTCAAAATTCCATTTTAGTTTCTTTTAAATCCAGTCAGTTTTTTTCATAAACCTTTGCAGTTATGTAAAAGAATTACATGGTTTACCTCTTCCATTTTCTCTGCTTTATCCACAATTTTCTGTTTTGCCTACATTTTGTTTTCTTTCAATAATGCTTAAAATAGTGCATTGTAGTAACACATTTGCCATTGTGTACTATGATGCTCCAGTGTTTATCAAAGAACACATTGGAAGGATTTTCTAAACCCGTTCCACTTCTCCAGCCATGGCCATGAAATACAGTGAATCAGGAACCTATAATTCCAAGTCTCAGCTCGTTTTTGCATCTTTGGAAATTTCTGCCAGAAATGACAGCAGCCTCCATAATTATGCACTGATGTCACACATTATACTTCTCATTTTTAGCCCCTCAGCAATTGCGGATGCAAGTCAGGCCAGCAGTTTTCTGGTGTCAAACATTGCTCGAAGTGGATTTGAAGGCTGAAGGACCCATCCCAGTGATGAGGATTGACTTGATTTGATTCCCAAATGTTCCATGCTTCCTTCTGCCTGGGAGATGCAGTCATTTAAAACTATCGCAATCACCCAAGTCCTGACTGTGATTTTTCTGCCTTCAGTTTTCCCTGACTTCCCTCATATTGCCTCAGCTCCTGTTCAGTTTGATCCACTCTGATTCAAAATGGTGCAGAAGCAAGGCAACTTCTTGCAAGTTGTGTCCAGCATACCCTCTAATTCTGTCTTCTACTCTTGTTCTATGCTTCTAAACTCCATTCTAACTCTTTTAAATTCTTTAACAATGTTCAGTTATATTTCTCAACGCCTTGGCTATGACTGTAACATTACATTCTGCACCCTTTCCTTTCCTTCTCAATGAACTGTATGCTTTGTCTACAATAGTGTGCAGGAAAGAATACTTTATACTAATACACGTGACAATAATAAATCAAATCAAATCAGTCTGTGTCCCTGGTGCAGATAAAAGCACTGCTATGAGTCCAAGAAAATTTTCCTGTGGTTGACATTTGGATTATTGCAGAAGGCAATAGCTGAGATTAATAATCTAGCTAATTCATTAGATTATTAATTTGGAAGCTCAACTAGTGTTCTACAGACCTGGTTTTGAATCTGCCACGGCAGATGGTTGCTTTTGAGTTCAATAAAAGTAAGTCTGGAATTAAGAATCTATTGTCAATTATTAGAAAAACCCACCTAGTTCACTAATGGCCTTTAGCCAAGGAAATCTGCCATCCTTACCTGGTCTGGCCTACGTATGATTCCAGAGCCACAGCAATGTTGCTGACTTTTAATTGCCTTCTAAGGGCAACTAGGGATAGGCAATGAATGCTGGTCAGTCAGCGACAGCTATATCCATGAATGAATTTAAAAAAAAATTCGCTGAGATTTATTCTGATCACTCAGGTGCTCAAAGATTCCAACTGTCAAGCTTCGAGGGACATTGTCATCGAAGTGCAAAACACAACAAATGCAATTTCAGATTTCAGCACTGAAAATATGAAACACATATGCAATGCACTGTGATAGAAATTCAATTTTATTTTTTCATATCACCATAATTCTGTTTCTCAATGATATAAGCTCACCTTGGCTAAGATTGCGTTGTTCACCTTAATAGAATTGCATGATTCTGGCCTAATGTAGCTCATCTGCTGTTGAAAATTCTGATCCAGGTATTTGTTACCTCAGAATTTGACTATTCCAGTGTACTCATAGAACATAGAACAGTACAGCACAAACAGGCCCTTCGGCCCACGAGTTGCGCCGATCACATCTACCAATCCACAGACCTATCTATAACCTCCTATCCTATTCTTTTCCATATACTCATCCAGAAGTCTTTTAAAAGACCCCAGCAAGTTTGCCTCAACAACCTCCGACGGCAGTCGGTTCCATTCACTCGCCACCCTCTGAGTGAAAAATCTACCCCTGACATCTCCTTTGTATTTACTCGTGTACAGTCTGTCCTCTTCTATCCTCCTTAAACTTCAGATTATCCAGAACACTGTTGTTTCCTGTGTCACCAACTCCCACCAACAAAGAACAAAGAAAATTATAGTATAAGAACAGACCCTTCGGCCCTCCAAGCTTGCACCGACCATGTTCCCTGACTAATTCGCGCATCACCTCTGTATTTGCTCATCTACACTGGCTTCCTGTCAAGAACTGCCCTGATATTAAAATTTTACCCTCATTTTCAAATCCTTCTGTGGCTTTAAATTGTGAGGCCCTAAATTCTGAAATTTACCTTTCAACTTTTTTTCCTCCTTTAAGATGTTAGCTTTGGGAAGCAGCATGCTAATGAGGAACCGCACTATGACTTCTCTCCCCCATTCACTAATTTCCTGTCAGGGAGTCTTCCAGTTGTCCAAGTTTTTGGTCATCTTCCTTAATACTTATCCCATATGCAGCCAGTTACAAATTCTCATTGGTAACACTCTTGTGAAGCACTTTGGGATGTTTTACTACATTAAATGCAAGTTGCTACTTATGTTAATAAATGTTTCTCCTCTGAATTAAGGTATGCAATGCTACTGGAAATCATTAGTCAATTTATTGGATGTAGCATACAGTTCTTGAAACCCTTATCCAATACCTTTAATATACCTTGGAAAGTTACAGAACAAAGAGATCTTGGAGTACAGGTTTTATAACTGCTTGAAAGTAGAGTCACAGGTGGACAGAGTGGTGATGAAGACATTCAGCATGCTTGCTTTCATTGGTCAGAACATTGAATATATATGAGTTGGGACGCCTTGTTGAAGTTGTATAAAACATTGGTAAAGCCACACTTGGAATACTGTATACATTCCTGGTCACCCTATAATAGAAAGGATATTATATTTGCCACCGTGAGGTGGCAAATGGAATTCAATACAGATAAGTGTGAGGTGATTCACTTTGGTAAGAATAACAGGCATATGAAATATAGGGCTAATGGAAGGACCCTTAATAGTGTTGTCGAGCACAGGGATCTTGGGGTACAAATACATAGCTCTTTGAAAGTTGGCACCCAGGTTGATAAAGTTGTTAAGAAGGCGTACGGTGTGTTAGCTTTTATTGGTAGAGGGATTGAATTTAGGAGCCGTGAGGTTATGTTACAACTGTACAAAACTCTGGTGCGGCCGCACTTGGAGTATTGCGTACAGTTCTGGTCGCCGCATTATAAGAAAGATGTGGAAGCATTGGAAAGGGTGCAGAGGAGGTTTACCAGGATGTTGCCTGGTATGGTGGGAAGGCCTTATGAGGAAAGGCTGAGGGACCTGAGGTTATTTTCATTAGAGAGAAGAAGGTTACGCGGTGACCTAATTGAGGCGTATAAGATGATCAAAGGACTGGATAGGGTGGATAGTGAGAGCCTTTTTCCTCGGATGGTGATGACCAACACGAGGGGACATAACTTTAAATTAAGAGGTGGTAGTTATAGGACGGATGTCAGAGGCAGGTTCTTTACACAGAGGGTGGTGAGGGCGTGGAATGCCCTGCCTGCAGCAGTTGTGGACTCGCCTACTTTGGGGACATTCAAATGGTCGGTGGATAGGCATATGGATGATATTGGAATACTTTAGGTTAGAGGGTCCACTGGCCGGCGCAACATCGAGGGCCGAAGGGCCCGTACTGCGCTGTAATGTTCTATGTTCTAAACTGGAAAGAGCGCAGGAAAGATTTAGTAGGATGCTACCGGAACTTAATGGTTTGAGTTATAAGGATAGGCTGGGATTTTTTTTTCTCCGGAGTGTAAGAGGCTGAGGGATGATTATATAGAGGTTTATAAAATAATGAGGGGCGTAGATCAGCTAGGTAGTCAATATCTTTTCTCGAAGGTAGGGGAATATAAAACTTATGGGCATAGATTTAAGGTGAGAGGTGAGAGATACAAAGGTGTCCAGAGGGGTAATTTTTTTCACACAGAGGGTGGTGTGTCTGGAATAAGCTGCCAGAGGTAGTAGTAGAGGTGGGTACAAATTTGTTTTTTGAAAAGCATTTAGACAGTTATATGGGTAGGATGGATATAGAGGGATTTGGGCCAAATGCAGGCAATTGGGACTAGCTTAAAGGTTTTAAAAAAAGGATGGCATGGACAGGTTTTGGGCAGAAGGGCCTGTTTCCGTGCTGTAAATCTATGACTCTATGTAAATTATATTTGTCTGCCAATGACCACGTACATGACAGTGCCACATCAATCAATTGGAAGAATCCCTGACACGGAGATCAAGGAATAGGCAGGAAGGTCATGGTGCTGTTGGAGGGTTGAGGTGAGGGGAGATCATAGATCATAGAATCCTGCAGTGCAGAAAGAGGCCTTTCAACCTATCGAGTCTGCACCGAACACAATCCCCCCCCCCCCCCCCCCCCCCCCCCCCCCAAAGGCCCTATGCTCGTTTCCCCACATTATTATACCCCCTAACCTTCGCTACCCTGGATACTAAGGGGCAATTTCTTAGCATGACCAATCAACCTAACCTGCACATCTTTGGGAGCTCCTCACTAGCATGCTACTTCCCTAATCTGGAATCGAACAGTTAGGCTTTGTGAGTAAATATATCATTTTCATAAAATAATGTAAAAACGTATATGATGGATTGTATGTTTATCATTAATGTGCAAAGTGTAATAATGAATAATGTTATAATTGAATGCTATGGTCCTACTGTTTTGTTTTTGTTGGCACGTTGGGTCATGCCAAGAAATTTCAAAATGGGATCATAGTGAGAAAATGTTTGGGAAGCACTGTTCTACCATGTCACTTTGTTTCGAGCTGCAAGGTCTGAATGATCCTCTTGCTGCCTAAATTGTTATGTCAACCTAAGTTTTTGATATTTTCCCTGCTCTCCCAGTCCAACCTGACAAACCAACACTTCCAGGTGCACACTTTTTGTGACGGTCCAGTTTTGATCTTGACTGTGTGTGGAATTTTTAATGTGATTTTATAGCAGTGCTGGGGGACCTTCCCTGCGACTTTAATAAGGCATTTCAGTTATTCGGGGAAGGAAGGATGTAGCATTGCAAGTTGACTGCCTTCATCCCTCCCTTTCCATCAGCTTTCATTGCAGGTTCCTTTTCTCCTTCCTCCAATGATAATTTCCTGTGCCATTTTGCTTGCTGCTTCCCCTCCACCCAGAACCTCTGGCCATTCAAGAACATACAACATGAACCCTACAGTGCAGAAACAGATCTTCGGCCCATTGAATCTGCATCGGCCACAATCCCATCCAGGTTCTATCCCCAATCCCTACACATTTATCCTCTAATCCCTCTAACCTATACATCCCAGGACACTAAGGGGCAATTTTAGCATGGCCAGTCAACCTAACCTGCACATCTTTGGACTGTGGGAGGAAACTGGAGCACACGGAGGAAACTCATGCAGGCATGAGGAGAATATGCAAACTCCACATAGTCAATGACCCGAGTTGGGAATCGAACCCAGACCCCTGGAGTTGTGAAGTAGCAGTGCTAAGCACTACTTTTCTTCTCCCATTTCAAGTATCTATGCTTTCCACCCTCACTGATCTATCTTACAGCTTTTCACTGTCAGTGCCTCCCTTTATCTGTCCATAACAAAAGCACCCATTATCATAATCCTGACTGTGAACCTGGGAGTTGGCATCACCATGATCAGCTACTTTGGTGACAGGACAAATTGAGAATCTTAAAAAGAATACATTATAATAAATAATTGGGAGACAAGTATAATACATATGTGAAGTGGTGGAAAAAATGTTTCAGGAACTGTATTTTAATCCAATATGTTACTCATAATTTCCCATAGCATTGCATATGTGAAGTGTGGGGGGGCACATTTATTAACCTTTATAAACAATAGCCTGCATTTACATAGCACCTTTAAATGTAGTAAAATGTCCCAAGGCACTTCAACAGTACCATATCTATCAAAATTTAACATAAAACCATGTAGGGGGATGTCAGGACAGATGATTAAAAGCTTGGTGTTAAGGAATGTCTTACAGGAGGAAAGGGAGACAGTAAGGAAACGTGGTTTACAGAGTGAATTCCAAAGCTTAGGTCCTTAGAAGTTTGATTTCAGCAAGATTATTGTGTTCATTTTTGAGCACCAGAATATAAGGTAAATGTGAGGGCCTTAGAGGAGGGCCTTGCTAGAATGGTACCAGGAATGAGGAACTTCAGTTATGTGGAGGGACTGGAGAAGCTGGGACTGTTTTATGAGCAGAGAAGATTGAAGAGACGTTTAATAGAGGTGTTCAAATTTTTTGGAAGGTTTTGATAGAGTAAATAAGGAGATACTGTTCTTTGGCAAGAGGGCAGGGCATGTTTCTATGCAGTGAATTATGATGTTCTGGATTGTACAGCCTGAAAGGGTGATGGAAGCAGGTTCAGTGATAACTTGGGAAAGAGATTTTGAAAAATATTCAAAAAGAAAAACTTTTCCTGGACTATGGCGAAAGGGCAAGAATGTAAGGCTAATTGGATAGTTTTTTCAAAGAGCTTACACAGGCAAGATGACCTGAATGACTTTTTTTTGTGCTGCATTAAATCATGAAAAGCAAAATGGGATGGGCAGTAAATGCCAGACTTGCCAGCAGGACTCTCATCCCCTGAAGGAATAAAAAAAGATGCTGTACGTGCTCAACAATTATATCCAGTTCCCACTCACAGGCACAGACATGCCTGTATTACTTTTCACAGCAGCACCCCTCAACCTCCCCTAGTTAATGTATTGACCAGAATTAACTTTTAATACTCCCACTCTAAGCACCCCTCATCGTCAGTGTTCTCAACCTCTGTTACCACTATTCCAAGTATCTGCCAAGTGTGACCATACTGCAAATTCTAATGCCCCGTCCCCACAACATCTTCTAAAAAACATCACACCCATCCCCAACTACTCTTCCACTACTGCTGCACCACTCTTACAATAGTGCTAAAACTGTCTTGCTGCCTTCTTATGACGTGCCAAAAATATTTTATTTTCAGAGTCATTGCCAGGGAATGTGGCACCCTTGAAATTAAGAAGCCTTTTAAGAGAGCTGAACAAGTTCCTGAAAGAAGACAATTTTTAGTCAAATAAGTTGTTGATCAATTGTGATTTTGATAATTTGTGAGCAAATTCGAAATCTTACAATAGCTTGTATTTTGATTCCTGCCACAAGAGGTCTGCTTGTACTTGGGATGAAAAAAATCTGTAATCTCACAATGTTCAGAAGAATTCAGTGCAACTTAAAATGAGACATTGCAAATTGCATTACACTACCAGAATGGCAGAGGATGTGCTGCTGGAAAAACCTTGCATGTTCCAAATATTTCTGAATTCAACTGCTCTTATGTTGAAAGGCAAAACTTGCACTTAACAGAAGGGTAATAAAGGGAACAAGATCCCAATTGCAACAGTAGCCACTAAAGACACCTATATGGTGGCAATAACACGGAGGGTGGCTGTAGAAGGTGAAGATTTACGAAAGGGTGAAGGATCACTAGCTCTAAGGTACATACTGTCTTCATCTTGTGTTCTCTTGTTGCATGAGTGTGTCCGAACACTATATACAAGTGCTCCATAGCGCAGGTATCGAAAATGCCGGTTTTATTTGAGTACTAATAATGTGCCATCTGCTCTCTTTACAGAGCGTGGGGAATCTAATGCTTCACGGTACAGCACCAAATATCATTACCCACACTTGGATCAAGCAACATCTTAGATAGTCAGTGTTTAGTCATGAAGGTGGGGGCTGCATAATGTGAAGCATAAGTTACTGGCACTGTAGGCTTTGTAGGGAAGTCAGTCATTAAGAAGGCAGGGTAGGAATCCTGCATTATACTTCCTAGCTGGTTGCCTCGGGTTATCAACCAATGTTCAAAATGTCACAGTGGACCCTGCTCATGCCCCTGTTAAAATTGCATCAGGATCACTTTGATTTAATTGGACCAAACTTACTTCAAGTGAGCATCTCATCTGCTTGCAAAACCCTGCAGAACAGCATTGTAAATAGTCAGGATCTGTGTAGGTAAGTTACATCTCATTTTTAGCTGCCCATTGGCCCATTTTGCACCATGAAGATGGAATTAAAATCACTCTGAAGTTCTGAAGAACCTGGGTTCTGAAGAAGAGTGATATTGGACTTGAAACTTTAAATCTGTTTCTCACTCCTCAGATGCTGCCAGACTTACTGAATTTTTCCAGAAGTACTTCCTGTTTTATTTCAGCATCCATAGTATTTTGCTTTTACTAAAATCACCCCTACTGTATACAGAGTTGCCTGCCCTCTGATCAAACAACTCCTCCTTCTTTCTCCCAAAAGCATATTATATGCCCCCTCTCCATTTAATCTCTAACTCCTGCCACTCCAAATCTACTTCAAACTTGTACTTTTTTTAAAATTTGAAGTTAGATTCCTCACCTCCCCCAGTTAAAGGTGTAACTCTTCTTCTGTCACTTAAATTGGTCTCTTGCCCCTGTACCACCTCAGTTCGATCTCGCACTCTCTCACCTTCAGTTCATGTTTGCACTTGCGCACTCTCTGACCCTACCCCTACACAAAAAATTTCCCAATTTATGCTGGAACTCTTCTTTATCCTCACCCTAAAATAAAACTTTCAGATTCTTCATTTGCCTCTTTACAGCCCTTCAACATTGCTCCCAGGTCCTGCTGTGTAGTGATTCTAGACACTGGATGATGTAGATGTAAACTTATGTCCTTGTGACAATTTCATTTCACTGACTCATTTTCATTAATGGTTTGGCTCCAATTGTGAAAGAGGCAGGTGGTGACATTGAGAAAGGATCCACAAATTTCTTTACTAATGGTTGTCGTGTCTAAGGGATTTGACGAGTCCACTGTTAAATATTCAGATGCATCAGTGATATATATATATATAGAAAAACATAGGAGCAGGGTGATAATTACAGTGATTCTGGGCTACCGGCTACAAAAATTGCTCCAGGCATTGTCTCTGAGAGCGATGAATCCACACATCAATATCTCTGGCATTCAAATAGACCAATCAGAGTTATTCCAAGATGCAAAGACTGGGACTTCTGAATCACAGGCAACTCATCAATTGACTCAGCAACAAACCACCGCTATTACACCTTCAGCAGCGGAACGTGTAAAAATGAAGTCTAGAAATATATAAACCACAAGATGCAAACATTATAAAAAACACATGACAGATTAATCGCAAGCACTTTTTCACTGAATAAAATTATATCTCTTTGACTCTTTGTGCAGGAAATTATTTTTTTCAAACAGATCAAATTGAAATTATGTAGTTCTTCAGCAAAATTAAACAGGGAAATCAACTAATAGTTTCCTGTTTATTAATGTGCCCAACATAGAGGCTGCTATCTGAACCACAAAGTTCTTAGAAATGATTTGCATTTCCTCTTGCATCTGTCTACTTCAGCTCATTAACTATTGGTCACTGCACAGGGTCCCTTCACAGAGTTGTCCTCCTGGCTTTCCATGCTTGGGATCTGCTTCACTTCAAAGTCTATGACAAAGCTTCTCTCCATGTGCAACATGGCCATATTATGATAGTTCTGCATGGCTTCGCTGGAATAGATTGCAGTTTTTCCCATCCCTACAAACAGTCCAGACACTGGAGTATTGATCATTGCTGTGTCTGATCTCAGTTCGAGTAAAGGGATTGTGCAAAAGCCTTATTGTCCATGGTTGCATTATATCATTTCTATTTCCAGGGAGCAACTCCTAAGATGATATGACTGCTTCAGAGTCAAAGCATCATGCATACTCCCCAGGAAGTGCATCTTGATGTGCATTACATTTTGGTAATAGTCACACATTTGCATATTGGAATAATATCCTTTTCTATTATAAGGATGCTGCATAATTGTTTGGTACATTAATGGCTTCATTTATATGCATAGTGACAACCTGTACTTTGTGGTTGCACTGTCCCTTGCTGAATTATCCCATAGCGGATGTATGGTGCAACAGGATTTCTGCTCCCTTCTTGATTTAACAGTGGGTATAAATTTCAGGTGATTTTTGTTAATTTTTGCAACAGTGCAATTCTCGAAAATTGTGTTAAAATTGAGGAAAAACCCATTGCTATGTTACACTTACCCTGTTTCCATGCTTACTCAGGTTCTTTTTATTCAGCTTCACACAAAGAAAAATATTGCTCTTAATATCTTGTTCCTCATAGAAGTCAGTCTAAAGCTTAAGCAGTTTCATTGCTTTGTGGTGACCAGAAAAGATAGCACCTGAATTTCTTCCATTTGTGTTTGTTTATTAATCTGTTTGTTACTGGGCAAATGACCATTGAGATTTTTTATGACTATCGTGGAACTTTGAATTGATATATGGTTAGAGTTACAATGGAAAATCATTTTATGAATGATAAAATCTAAATTGTCCATCTTGCAGAGAATTAACATGCGATTACAAAGTTGTAATTATCTTAACGGTTTTGTTTGAGAAAGTACTTGCCATTTTAAAATCAAGATTCATTGGCTGTATTTGTAAAAATAAATCAACAAACAACTGAAGACATTTTATTAAAAGTAATACTGTACTTTTGTCCATAATATCATCATAACACAGAAAGATGTCTCACAAATGCCTGATTGTGGTTTGGTGAAGTATAATATGGCTATCAAAATACTTAGCTGATCAAGGAAGACTGACCATATAACTTTACTGTGGCAATGAAATATACTGTGTCTGTGTGGTGTAAAATCATCTAATAGAAAATGATGTATTCCAGAAGTATCATCTTCATGGATGGAAAGCTGAAACTGCTTCATAACTCAGCATTAAAGAGGAGCAGTTTTTTTCTATTACTACCAATTTTTATTCGTGCAATGAGTTCCTAGTTTTTCCCAAATGATTAAGAAGGGGTACTTCATGTACACAAGAGAATAAATCAACTTGTGTATTGATAAAAACCCAAGATTAAGTTACAGATCTTTCTCGTAGCCTTTAATAAAGCTTCATAGAATCCTGCATGCAGAAGAGCCTATTTGGCCCATTGAATCTGCACTAATTCCCAGTTAGAGTATCTCACCCAGGCCCTCTCCCCCACCTATCCCCATAACCCCATTCATTTGTCATAGCTAATCCATCTAACCTACAGATCTCGGAACACTAAGGGGCAATTTAGCATGGCCAATCCATCAAACCTGCACATCTTTGTATGTCATTCACTGGAAGTGCAGAAAAGGGAATTCAGGCAAATAGAAATTAGAACAAGTTACTGGGTGCATCGTAACAACATTGATGAGGCTAAATTACAAAATTATGTTGCTGTACTAAAAAAGGTGATTTTCCATATCTATCATTCACTTGTAACATCCCTGCAAGGAAATTTGTATTCTGACAGCTATTTCCTCTTGCTTCCACAAATTTTCAATTAAGCTGGCAGGCTTATTTCAGAACCAATGTAAAATAATTTTTTCAGTAAATTATAACAAGATATACCCCCATATTCCAGCTACTTGAACAAACTTTCTTCCACTCTGTGGGGCCAAAAACAACTTTAACAAAGTTTCTAAAGTGCCCAAATCAATAACACAGCAATTTTGGTTTAAATCGTGATAAAGTACAGCTTTGTTGTTGACAGTTAAAATTGGGCATTGGAGAAGTTATTTAACATGACGTTGGCAGTGATGTTGGGCTCCACAGAGCTGGGGGTATATTTTTGGAATCAAGGAAGTGTTATTGGAAAATTGCTGGCTAGAAGCGATTGTAAGTTAATGTGCTGATAGTTATAGTGGGAGAAAAGACAGAAATTAACTCAATATGAATAAATATAAGTAATGTAAATGTTGTGACTTGACCCCCAAAGTGGTTCCAGACCACTTGGACCGAACAGTTCACATTTATATAGATTTCCTTTAAAGGATGGGAGTTGTTAAGCTTTTCAGTTTAATTGTGTCATTTATGTTAAATATTAATGTTAAAATAAGTGTTAGCTGTAGCTCAGTTTGTAGCATTCTCACCTCTGGTACGGAATTCAAGTCCCAGTCCAGGTCTTAAGTATAAAAACCAAGCTGGCACTCCAGTGCATTACTGAGGAAGTGCTGGACGTGCTGTCCCTCAGATGAACAATTAAACTAAGGCCCATTCTGCCCCCACAGGTGGACATGAAGGATCTCGTGATATTATTTCAGTGAAGAACAGGGGAGTTATCCCTTGTGTTCTGGCCAATATTTATCCCTCAATTAACATTACAAAAACAGATTATCTGGTAATTAGTACCTTGCTGTTTGTGGAGCTTGCTGTGCACAAATTGCTGCATTTCACTGTGCTTCATTGACTACAGAGTACTTGGAGACATCCATTGGTAATGAAAGAAATATTAATGCAAGTCTAGTTGTCTTTTTTATATTTATCCTATTGTTATTAGACTAATAATAATTATTAGAAGTATGCAATTTTTGAAAATTGTAAATGTTATTTTTATCCTGTGATGGGACACCGTGCTATACAGTAAAATCATTAATTTTTTCAGGATGATTGGATCAAGGGTTTTGTGGAGCAATTAGGAACGCACATAGTCTGCATGAATTCATTGGAGAGTTTTGTTGTGAACTGACTTATTCAGGAAAACTGCATTTCGGCTTTAAAGAGTACTAAGATGGACTCCTGCAGAGACAATCACAAAGAGTTGTGGGAAGGTAAGCAGAAGGACGCAGACAGAGGAATTGCACTTTGAGAACTGCAGTGAAGAAGCTGTTGCTATATTCACATTTGAAAAAAATATGAAAAACTGGCTGCAAAATGCTGACTCTTCTCTCATACACAATCCATCTTTTAGACAGCTACAAAAATGAGATTCTTGGATGCACTTATTCAGCTGGTACGTATAATGTTTGTACAGTGTAAATATAACTTCTGATTTTGTGATCTTTCATTTTAACGCCTTCGAAACAGTATGGTTCCTCTTTCAAAATTTAAAAGTGCACTGTATAAAGCTTTCTAATATGTATTCCATTTAAGATACTGTAAAATTGTCACCAATGTTTTTTTTTGTTAAAATGCCATTCCTCATTGTCTCCAGAGCGTATTTTTTACCACAAAGTATCAGTGAGCTTGCTGTCTCTAAGTTAGAAGTTCTAAATGCCACTTAAAAGGTTTGTGCTTAACCTGGGTACTTGATGAGAAAAAGAAATGCACAGTACATTTTTGATGACAGCAATGGCAAAATTAGGGATAATTAGGGAAAAGAATCACACTAATTCTTCACTCATTTTTCCTTCAGAGTACAAGACCCGCACAAGAAACATGGTACTGATATGCCATACAGTGTGTATTTTGGCAGCTCTATAATTGCTTGGAGTCAGCAAAGATCGCTGAAATTGCAATGCTGTCAACAGCTCTTGATCCATTTTTTGTCACCTCATTATGCAGTGACAATACATGTTGTGTTATTATAAATACATATGTTTTTTTAAGACTAAAATGTACAGTTTTTATAAACAGTATTTAACCAAGGATGGAGTAGATGTGTCATCAGGGCACCAGCAGTTCATGTTACTGTACAAATGTATCTGTAAATTCTTTATATCGATATAGCTAGTGCTTCAAATATGCACTGAAATGTTTGCCTGGGGAATGACAGAAAAAGGTATAACGTATTTAATGTATATATTGTTTTATTTAAGATGTGTTTTTATTGTATTCTGTACCTACCTGTAGTGATTGTTGTGAGGTTGCAAGGTTGGTTTTTAGCACATTTTTTTGCCATCATGCAGTGTGCACCCAAAGATATATCTTTGTAAAACAATTTCGTATTGACTTTTTATTTGTAAGATGCAGTATTATGATGAATTTCGGAGTACAGATGATAATAAGCTCAGGGTGTCATTTCTGTTGACTTGCCTGATTTGATCTGTTTATTGAGTGGTTTGTGTGGAAAAATATGAACATTTTTAACCATTTTTTAAACAAATCGTCTTCACATTATGTGTTCTTGAAGTTGTACTCAGTGACTGCCTGATTGTGTTTAGTTCAGTCCGCATAAAATACAGACCAGCATTATCATAGATGAGCTTTTCTCCTTGCTTCACCCCTTGTTCCCTTGTCTTTTCAAGATTCACATTTTTGCTTACACGCACAATAAAAACATCTGTGCACATCCTCCACTGATAGTATCCAAGACAAGAATCACATCCTTCTCCAGTAATTGGAACGTAACTTATGTTTACTTATGTTAGAATCATCAAGTGTGGAATGTCAGCTGTGGGCAGTTGCTGTTGTCACTGACCTTATGCAATGGTCTTTATCACTTGAACCATTACAGCTCTCGTGGTCTACTTAAGAGGAAGTATGATCATTACTCACGTATCCACTGGGGATGCTGACATCCATATGCCATTCATTCCATCTGCAATTTGAAAAAAAAAAGCCTAAATTCTCGAGAGACCCATAAAAATATTTGAGAGAGTCAAATTATTCCCTTCAGGGCTTTCCAAGGTTGACAGGTAGATATTTTGCAGTTGGTTTGGTCAGTTCTGCTTCACGGGACTCTTAATTTTGGAGGTTGGTGAATCCTTTGTCAGATCCTGAGCTGCAAATCCAGAGTCCTGAGCCCTGAGCTGGCAGAGGTTGGAATATTTTGAAGGTTGTTCTTTCCTCAGTTTTGTTGATTCATAAATTATGGTATCCCTGTGCCATTCTGGCTGACTAAAAGAAATAAATTCTAACTGATTGTAAGGATGGTAACTTTTCCACGTTTTGTTACTTGAGACTAGTATAGTGCATTGCGCTGGTGTTGTCCATGGCAGTGAATTATTGGTGTGCAGAAAGTTGCATCTTAGCCATTCTCCAGACATGGACTCTTTATTTTTTAACTTGATGTTTCTCAACAAAACAAGATGACAGGCAAGATGTCGTTTTCCTCAGTTTTGACAGAGTTGCACTTCTGATATGCCCATTGACCTAGCTAGCTTTAAAATGGGATGTCAGCAATTAAAAAAATGGTAGAACTGAGTAATTTTCCACCTGTGTCCATTGGACAATAATAATTAAAAGGTACAAAATGTATCCTTAATATAATAATTGGTTAAAGACTCCAGCATTGTCTTAATGATAGCAATCCTTCCTCCAAATCAGAAGATTGTGGGTTCAAGCTCAATCCAGAGATTTAAACATTTCATTATCCGTTTCTGTTTATGGAACTTTGGCAAATTGGCTGTCATACATGCTATTTATCTTGAAATTATGAATGGTATTATGCAAAGCCAGTTCTTTCCAGTCAAAATAATGGAACCCATTCTAAAGAATCGGTAGGACAAGTCATTGTGAAGAAGAAATTAAACAATTTTGGAATGTTTTTAAATAATGATTTTCCTAAGCAAATCTCTTCAATTTCTTTTGAAGAGGGCATAAATAAACCAAATAATAAGAATCAAAAGTGATATTATTTTGTTTGACTCTGAAAGAATTTGACAAAGTTCCATTTGAAAGATTTTTAATTCTATTGCAATGAAGAAAATTTGAATCAAGACTACCAGTTTTCATTTCTGTAGCACCTTTCATGGGGAAAAACTTCCCAGAAAGTTGTAATCTAGGTACTAATGATAGACGTTGAATGGGGGGAGTGTTGAATGAGATCCAGAAGGAATCCTTTGTCAGATTCTGAGCTGGACTTGTGTTTCTTTTGTACATATATAATTTCAATTTCAATATCAAAATCAGTTGTGACCTTGCCAGATTGCCAAGAACATTGGATATGAAAATTGCACTATAACTTAGAACAGAATTGCATTTGGGCAAATAAAGTAATTTTATACTAGTAAATGTATAACACATTGGTTATGAAACATACATCATAAATATTTGGAAGTGCAATGTATTTTCCTTAGCTTTCTTTTCTAATATTAAGGAACCAAATTCTCATTACTTACTTTAATTTAGCACAAGTTTTAGTTCCTAAATTTAGTAATACTGCTTGGAAAAAGAAAGGCATCCTGCCAAACTTTCTCATCTTGCATCCATCGGGACAAAATTGCAAGAATACTAAATTTCAAAGGGAACAACAAATATATGCAGCGTAAGAAAAGGGTGCTAATTGGTTGGCAAATGGACTCTGGTCCAGGTGTTGCAATGGGGAATGCACCCTCAAACTGTGATTTCCCCAAACATTTGCTTAAATTCATTCAATTCTCTATGGCTATGGCAATGTCAACCGATCAGAGTCCACTTGCCAACCATTCGTCACATTTCTCTTATGCAGCATGAATTGATGCTCCCTTTGAAATTTAGAATTCTTGCGACTCAGTCCTGATGAGCACAAGATGAAAAACATGCCTGTTTTTTCATCATTTCCTAAACTGTATGTGTTTCATAATCATGATGCTTTTATCATATTTTTTTCCGATTACCGTGGGTAACCTGAAAAAATTGCTTTATCACATGGTGCTTGCATCTAAGAACCTTGTGGGATGCAGGAGACAGAGTTAGGCAAGCTCTGATCTGAAATTGTTTTAAATTGAAATATTTTGAACCTTTCTCTCATATTAAACCTCTAATCTTTTGTGAAGTATTACTCAAAGGCCCGTCCTGTAATTATGTTGAGTGATTTATATGAAATACTACTTACAACAAAGGTAAATATTATAATAAAGATTCAAGTTATTGCTAATCCATATGCAGGTCTGTCTGAAAAGACTTGCCTTTTAATGAAGAAAAAGAACTAAGAGCGCAGACTTAATCTAATTCTGTATTAGGTGCAAAAAAATCTTTCAGTAAAAGTTTTATAAATATTTATGTAGTGCCTTTAAATTAAAACATCCCAAGGCCCTTCTTTAATTTCAAAATTGTGGAAAATAACTTTGATCATCAATTTATCCACAATATTAGTTTATTAAAATTTAAAAAGAACGTTTCAAGTATTTAGAAATCACTGTAAAATTTCAGACGTGATCTATTATTTTTAGGTCTTTTGTTTGAGAGGTAATAAATTTATGTCACGATCATAAATTGTTTAATTAAGAAACTGTTTCTTTCTTGATATTGATGCAAAGGAATAACTCTCTCGACTGTTTTACAACTAAAAGCCATAAACTAAATGCTTAAATTTTATAAATTAAATACTCAGATTTTGTTTCCCTTGAAGGAAAATGGCATACAGCTGAATTTCTGATAATAGTGTGCCTCTGTTAAAAGTATAAATGATTTCCCTCTTCCCTCCCCCACCTAGTTTTATTTGATTGAGAATGAGCTCTCAACAAAAGTACAGTGTAAATACTTTGAAATGCAGCTCTTCAAATTTGGTAATTTAACAAAGCCTCTTTTTACTTGAAATAGTTGCTATACTATAGACTTTACTCAACTCTGTGCTCAAGTAGACTGACAGTTTCCATAAGTTATCACTTATAAACTGAAGATTGTAAAGCTGAGTTTAACTTGAACCCTAACCTCATAGAAACATTGTGGGAGGAAATGTAAAGATGGTGGAGCAATGCTTTTGTGTCACATTCCCAATGTATTCCCTCTCTCTCTCCATTTTTACTGGATCAGCCATGGAAAGCCAGCGAAGTGCCAGATTCAAAGGACTGCATCAATCCCAATTACATCACCTGAACATGCATGACATTTTAATCATGGTAAACCAGACTAAGCATCACACTGTCTGTCTGCCATTAAAAACAGGTGGCAAAAAGGACCCTGGCAAAAGAAAACTTTGGTATTTTGTTTTGTTAGTGTTTATGGTTTCTTATGGATGGTCTAATATGGCTGCTTTCGGGGCTTCCTTGCCATGGGCTTCCCCACCCCTTTTCATTCCGTTGTGGGTTCTTGGACTTCCTTAATATTGTTACATATCTAGCTGGATCTGTTTGGATGGGTCACAGCCATCAACTTTGGCTCCTGGCTTCAGATGGAAGCCCTAATAGAGTGTATAAATCTGGGCCAGTGGTTAAAATCGCCCAGGCCTCATGCTGCAATGATCTAGCTCCTGTCAATCTTGATCCCCATTCAAGTTAAAATTTTTTATTCATTACTGACTAGAAAAGAATTGAACAGAAATGATGTGTGAGGTACAGGGAAAAAGCAGGGGAATGGCACTAAGTCATGATGTTCATGTGGAGAGCCAGTGCAGACACAATTGGCCAAATGGCCTTTTGTGCTGTAAAAATTCTGTGATTCTGTGAATTAATTAGTACAATCCAAATGCAGTGAGTGAGATTTTAATGCTTCGCTCATCCCAAAACCATAAAATCCTGCCTGAGGTCAACGGACCTTTCCATGGTCTTGCCCCTTGCCCACACTAATTCCTTGGTGGGCGGGATGGCAAAATTATGGCTTGTAACTTACTACAGAATACATAAGATACCCACAATATCTCCTGTCATATTAGATGAGAAAAATGCCCATATCATTAGACTAATTTATATTGAATAAGCCACTTTCTGCAGGTAAAATGATATATAAAAGTAAAGGTAGAGTGCAGCACTGCAGTGTTTACATTACATACTAGCTTCCATCTGTAGCTGTCTCATATCCTTTGTACAAATTACTTATAAAGATAGTCTTCACTGCAGCATGTGAAAATACATTAAATCCCCAGTGTAAGTCATTCACAGTCGCTCTGTTTTCGCATTGTGGATGTAATGCTACTGGTGTGTGCACTTAGTGCTGAGACTTCTGCTTTAGCTTCATTTTGTTCTGGGATCAATGTAGCAACCTGTGATCCAATTACTGCCATTTTGGATTCTGTTCCCGGACTCTTTGTCATTCCTCAACCTTCCTTGTCACTGTTTCCTTCCCCAGCCGTCTGGCTTGCAACTCATCTCACTGTTGCCAATCGTTCCTGAGCCCCTGTTCATAGTGAGGGTTCAGGAGGGGGAAGTAGTGAGTGAGAAAGGCCATTGAGCGGGAGCTAGTCAGGATGTGGGATGGTTATCCAGTGGAAGAAATGGTGAGCAGGAGGTAAGTAGAAAGAACTAGCAAATCTGTTCAATATTTTTAAGTTTATTTGATTTGATAAGCTTTTTCATGTCTTGATAAGTTTATTTAAGTTTATTTGATTTGATAAGCTTTTTCATGTCTTGATATGGAAATTTAGGGATGTGCAGTATTTCAACTTGTAGGGAATCATTTTTAATACTTTTCTCTTGAGAAAATTCTTACAGAACCGAACTACATCTTTTACATTGGTCATAAAATGAAAATCTGATTCACTTAAAGTTGTTTCATTTAAAGTTGCACTTTCAGGAATTGCAACGACAGCATGAAGCAAGGAATTGCTGCTCTGATCCAAAACGCAACCTGCTCCAGCAGTGAAATAGAAATCTGAACAGGACAAAATAAGATGGTCACTGAGTTATTATGATGTTTTGGCTTTAAAGTTCTTGAAGCTGTTAGCACCCATCTACTTGATTACATACTCTGTGTATACTGTTGCAGAGTTTTCCATCTCAACCAGATATAACCATATCATTTTACCAAGGAAGAATCAATATGGAAGTTCACACAACTTCTTAAGTGGAGTAAAGGTATGTTAATAATGCACACATACTGAGACAGCCTCTGTATAAACATACTGACTAACCAGCAAAAATGGCATGAATTTCCTACTTGCACTAGCTAAATTCCAGATGAGATAAAATAATTACCCTTTCATGGTGATGCAAATCATGTTTCAGATTGCAAAACTGCATTTCAGAGGAATCAATTGTTACTGACAAGATAAGTTTCAATGGAAATAAATATGGGGAAGTTTTGGAAAACGGTTTACATTATTAATATTTTAAACAAACGCAGCAATTCTAAAACAATCCAGAATGTGGAGCATTAAGGGTTAATCTTTTACAAAGCAAAATTATTGAAACAAGTCTCATATAACAATGTTCTTGGTGCTAAGATAAAATTTTATACAGAAACTCAGTATCTCTCAAACAGTGTCATTGTTCTTATACTGAGCAAGTAAATGTTATGTGGGGTTTGGCATTGTAAATATTTATTTATTCATGTGGTCAGAACACCGGTTTTACTTTGATACACCGAATAGAATGATGTCTTTTGGTCAGACAGAAGTGCTATTAAAGCACCAAGGAAAGAGACACAGGAGGTCAATGATGAACAGTTAACCACACTGTGTTTATTTAGCCTGTTAGCTGTTTGAGAAAGGGGGAGTTCTAGATAAAAGAGTTGGTTGAGAATTATAATAACAAGGGTTGACAGCAATGGGAGGAATGGGTTAAGTATCCACTGAAAAAGTGATTCTTTGCTATAACTCCTCATGCTTTGACAATCAAGTAAAAACTCAAAAGGGCAATAAGTTGTTCTTGGTCAAAACCATTCAATTTAGCCTTCATCTAAATGTACCTTATGTCTATTATTTTCACCATTGTTAATAAAGAAACGTATTCGTTGAATGTTTTGTCTTCTGTATATTGCTAGACCATGAAAATGGCTAAATCTATCTTACCTGTTATAGCAAAATAAAAATCAACAGAAATGTAACTGAAAATTTAAAAATCAAATTTTCAGTTACATAATAGTTGAAATCCTCTTGTATATCACCATTTTTTATACAGGAAGAGTATATCTTTAGAATCTTTAAACAGACTGGCACACATGCTTTGATTATTAACTGTACCTAATTTGTGGTCTTCTATCAGCATCTTTGCATCCTAAGGACAGGAATGAAATGTTCTAGCCACAATATAATTTAATTCTTCTCAATGCAGAATTTTTTAAAATGTCTGCAATATATGCACACATAATAAATGAGTTATTCTGTGACTTTAATAAATCAGGTGAAAGTGCTGAAAACAGATGAGCCTTTCCTATTTAAAGCTGTAAATTTGAACCTGTTCCACAGGTGATGGGTCAAAGTTACTTTTGACATCTGCAAAGTGCTGAGTGAATTTAGACCATTCCAGTTTTTAGGAGGTGCATTTTGTGCATTCCTTAATCATAGAATCTCAACAGCATAGAAGGAGATCATTCGGCCCATCCAGTCAGCGCCAACTCTCTGACAGGGTATCTTACCCAGTCCCTCTCCTCTATAGCTTCATTCTTAGTTAAGCACGTTGGCCTTGCTAAATTCTGTCTCAGTGGACCCAAACAGGTGCTGGAGTGTGGCAACTAGGGAATTTTCACAACAACCTCATTGCGGTGTTAGTGTAAGCCTACTTGTGAAACTAATAATTAAGCTTTAAAAAAACTTTAAAGATTTTATGGCTAATCCACCTAACCTACACATCTTGGGATATTAAGGGACAATTTAACATAGCCAATCCATCTAACCTACACATCTGGTAACACTAAGGTGCACTTTATCACAGCCAATCCACCTAAGCTGCACGTCTTTAGAGTGTATGAGGAAACCAGAACTCTTGGAAGAAACTCACACAACCGTGGGGAGAACGTGCAGACTCCATACAGGCAGTCAGCCAAGGTCAGAATCGAACCTGGTCCCTTGCAGTGAGGCAGCAGTGCCTACCATTGTGCTGTCCTTCCATTTTTAACATTCTGTTGACTGCTAGCATCCCCCTTAGGTGATTTGGTTTCCTCAGCATGTTTGTCAGGATTACCTTAACAAAATGGAGACATTTCCCCTTTTAGCTTGCTTGCTTCTGTCAGTGTGCATAAGGGGTTTAAAAACGAGCTTCACTCTCAGAAACTTTTGTGTCAGCTTAACGTTATACGTTTGTAATGCCATTTGTTAGTTGATTTAAGGGCTGTGTGCCCAGGAGGAGACAAGCTTTCAGTTCAAATACAAACATGTGATCTGTTGAAATTTCCTTTTGAATGGCAGCTCCTTTTGGGACTGGTCTTTAGCATCAGTAGGTCCCTTTCAGTATCTTGAAATTATTTATTATCCTGACCTTTTCAGGTCAGTTTGTCTATCCAGAAACTATAGAGAGACATAGTTAGGCCTCATAACTTCCATTTTTATGAGGAAAAAAAACATGCCGTGTAAAAGGATTACTTTTAGTTTAATATGCTAGTTATAAAATATTATTTTCCATTGCAAGCTGGAAAAAAGTACTGTAAACTCCTGCATGTTTTCTTACTGCTACCATTTACTTGTTCTTCCATTGTTTAATAAACTTGCTTGCTGTTGAAGCCTCAGACAACATTTAGTGTAATGTCATATTGCAAACTAAGAAAGAATAAAAGGAATTCATGAACACACCGGATGAGACCCATTGGCTAAAATAATCTCAAACAGGATGTTTATTCATTACCCAGGCAAACTATTGATTTTATGTAACTGTTAGGGAAAATGGAACCCTTTCTGGAAACTACTCCTCACCTGTAAGTATAGACTGAAACAATAGAAGCCAAAATTTCTGTCATCTGAGGGGAAAAAGCAGCTGAACTGTGTTACTGCATGGCACTGAATTGTTTATGGACAGTGTAAACAGCAGACGAGCTACTATACGAAATGTCTTCTGAAAAAGCAAGTTCAAGCTGAAGTGGTGCTGAAATATTTGACTCTCAGCCAGAAGATTATCAATTTGCCCCAGGGATCCTGATGCTCATTCACAGAGTTTAATTAGTTCTTGGTTAGGTGCCATAATTGAAATTCATACCTAAATCAAGTTTTTATATATCTCTTGTTGGGAAGGAGAAGAACATTCAGATCTTCCACCATTCCTAGTGGGAACTATTTCTTAAACTGGCTGATCATTTTGCAGTTAGCACGTTGTTGTGGTCTACTCTGTCCTGGTGATGGTACATCCCAGGAAATGCGCAGCAATTGGAGAATGATGGAAGGGATAAATGGATAATAACAAAATGGCTAGTTTGTTTTCTCTAAAATAAAAGTAAGAATATGAAAGAAAACCCTTTACTTGAGATTTTTTCTGATGAGAATTTGCATCTGGAAATGATAATTATTGATCTTGATTTAAATGTGCACTGGTGACATCTATTGATAGGTAAAGGCACTACATCTTAAAACAATGGGTCAACTCTGCCAATTTATAAGACTATTTTCAAATCTTATCCCCAAGTTTTGGACATTTGATCCAAGAGCTACTGTGATAAATTTACATACATTATTAGCTATAAACTTAATGTTTTAATCCCCCACGTAATGATATTAAGGATTTTTATTTTTTCAATCTGTGATTTAATTTTGTTGCACAGTATATCAGCCTCCCCTTTCTGAAAGAACAGTTATTTTGATAATGCCCAGGACTGCTTCTTAGTCTTTTTATTCTCTGCAGTAATCTTGTGAATTGGAAAATTGAAAGGAAATATTGTTTTGTTAAGAAGTGAATAGTGGTCTTTGCCTTCCTGCACAAAATGCCATATTCTTTAATTCATGATTAATTTTTTCTTTTCAGTGAATCAAATCACAAGATAGATATAGGCGCAGAATTTCCGTTCATCCATTTTAATTCTTCCACCAGGAAAAGCCTTCTCAGTTTCTGCAGTATAAATTCCAGCTATGATTTTAAAATAATTCCAATGTGGCTGCCTCCCACAACTGACACTGAAATCCATTCCACTTGTTGGTCATTGTGAAAGAAACTTTTGTCAGTATTGGGGAACCATTGAGAGGAAATTTAAAACTAAAAAAAAGCACATTTAGGTAGGGAGTTGACATCTTAGACGTCTCTGCTGCAACCCGACGCTGGCCAAGACCTGCCAATTTTTTTAGCTTTAACTGAACCAACAATTCGACAGGAACCCAACCTGATCCAAGGACGCAGTTTGGGACTTTAAATATGATGATGAGGCTAAGTCCCAATGATTTGGGAATTTACCAGCTGTCGGTCGGGTTTCCTAAGCATCAGGGAACCTGCAGCTTCAACATCCTGTTGCTTATTCACAGAGTTTAATTAGTTCTTGGTTAGATGCCACAAATCAAATTCATACATAATTTTTTATATATCTCTTGTTGGGAGGGAGAAGAAAACTCAGATCCTTCACCATTCCTAATAAGAGCTATTTCTCAAACTGGTTGATCATTTTGCAGTTAAGACATAGTTACAGTCTACTCTCTGTCCTGGATGAAGATATAAGCCAGGAAATAGGCTACAGTTGGAGGATGACGGAAAGGTAAATAGAAAAAATATAAAATATGCAAAATTAAATGGCTTATTTTCTTCAAAATGAATAAAACAATGAGTATGAAATAAAGCCCTAAGCTTTGGATATTGTCTGATTAGCACTCACATCTAGAAATGGTGATGTCTGTTGATAGTTAAAGCCTTCAAGAGGTGAGTAACTTTACCTCCCGGATCCAGGTGTCCATCTGAAGAGCCTTCTCAATCAGGCATCTGCGACCAACCTTCTCGTCAGGCCATCGTCAAAGTTCCACAGTGGGTAAGGAAATCCCAAACTGAGGATTCCCCACAATCGTTTGACTGATGATTCCCCCATTTGTTCAAGATAAAATTAATTGATGCTTGCCAAATTATAAGTAATAAATGAAAATCAATATGGATTTGTTAAATTGTAAATTAAATTTGGAGATTGTCTTTGATTAGCTTGACTGAGTTAGTTAACAGAGAGTGTTAATAGCATAGTTGATCTGCATATGGACTTTAAAAAGATGTTAGATATAGTTCTACGTGTCAACAAAATGAAAATACATGATTGAAGTGTGGGTGGCTACATACATACAAAATTTTCTGAAAGACTTTTTGGACAGGACGGAAATACACAGTGGTGTCACCCTAGGAATTAGTGTTTGTTTATGATTCATTTTGATATCTATTAAGTGACTGGACTTGAATATACAGAACAAAATTCCAAAGTATGCAGATGTTTGAAACTCAAAAATGTAGTAATGAGAATAGTCAGTACAAGTGGAGATGGACATGTTGTGATGGACAGGTCAGACACCAGAGTGAAATCTGCCTCGATATTGTCCTGGTTTTGTTTTTAGAACCCGAGGAAGTAACTTACTCAACAAGTTATCAGGAGTCTGCTGGTGAATTTTTAAAACATAATAAAACATTTATTAAAACTATTACACCAGACATAAAGTTTGGGACGATTGCAATGCAAACATAGGAGAATTATTCAAATATTCACAATTTCTTCACCCTATCTATATTTTTGAAGACACGCAACAATTTACAATAACTTTTATTTGCTGATATTCTGAATAAGCACATTCTCCATGTGAGCCACATTGAAAACTCTGGACAGATACACAGACTGCAAAGTAAATAACAGATGTGACCAAGTCAGATTCTGTAGGTTTACCAACAATTCATCCAGATATTTATCACGCCGTGAGCCTGTCACATCGTGAGCCTGTCACACTGTAAACCAACCACTCTCTCAGAAACTGTTTTTCTCAGCAAGGTTTCCAATCTTCACATTTGAAGCTCACCTAAGATTTCTCTGCCTTACATCCCTCACACTGGATTGCTTCAACCAGAATGCACCTGAAGGTTTTGATCTCCTTCTGAGATTTGTTTCTCCTCCTAAGTACCATTGCACATTTTCAGTTTTAAAGTTTATTTATTACTGTCACAAGTAGGCTTACATTAACACTGCAATGAAGTTACTGTGAAAATCTCTAGTTGCCACTCTCCAGTGCCAATTCAGGTACACTGAGTGAGAATTTAGCATGACCAGTGTACCTAACCAGCAAGTCTTTCAGACTGTGGAAGGAAACTGGAGCATCCAGAGGAAACCCGAGCAGACAGACATGGGGAAAACATGTCGACTCCACTCAGATAGTGATCCAGCCTGGAATCTATTCCAGGTCCCTGGTGCTGTAAGGTAGCAGTGCTAACCACTGTGCCACCATGCTGCCGTTTGTGCTAAACAGAACACCACTACTTCAAAAGGCTGCTTTTGTCCTTAGTTCACCACCACAGGGTCACCAATCTCCAGCTGCCCTGTCTTATCTTCAGGATTTTTCTCAAAACCACTTTGCTTCAAGTCTGTTCTTTGCAGCTCTCTCGGTGTTTCATTCAGAGCCTGTTGCACTGCTTTTTCTCGACTTTGCTCAACAGGATCTGTTTCTGATCTCTGTATTTGTACTTTGCTCTGGACCTGTTTCTGTCACACTCTGTGTTTTGCGTTGTACTCCCTTTTCCCACCCACTCATCCAGTTTCCTGGGCCATCTTCTCTAGAATGGCATTCATTTTCAGATCTCCTGACCTGCAATTTCAAACTTGCATTTTTTTTCTTCTGCGTGTGTGCGCAAGGTTGGTTTCCAGCCTGAAGGTGTCAACCCATTCCTGGCTAGAGAATGCATGGAGGTTTCCGGACCCCTGACAATCTATAGTTCCTGAACTCTGAATTCCCCATGTTAAGGATCTTTCTCCCCTTAATTTTTTTTTTACACAGATACATGGCTGATGACACAACAAAAGTGGGAAGTGATTAATTTTGATGAAAAAATGGGGAGAGATATTATCATCTAATTGGTCAAATTTTAAAAGATGATAGGGCAGTTTGAGAAGACTGTTTAAAAAGACATGCAATATTTTTAGCTATACAAAGAGAGCACAAAAGCAGAAAATCTATGCCAATTCTTTGTAAAGCACTGGTTAGGGCTCAGTTGAAACATTGTGTTCTATTTTATGTACCGCACCTTGGGAAGATACCAGGGGCTTGGAAAAGGTTTACTAGAACGCGACCAAGAAAAATGCAAGTTACTTGGAAAGATAGAGAACATTGGGTTGTTCGCTTTTGAGTAGAGAAAATGAAAGGGAGATTTGAAATAAAGTGTTAAAAATCTTGAAGAGTTTTGAGAGAGCAAATAAAGAGAAACGGTTTAAAATGACAAGCTGATAACTGAAGGAAACGATTTAATGTAATTGACAAAAGAAGCAGAGGTGACATGTACAGAAACTTCCTTTTATGCTGTGAGGTATAATCTGGAAAACACTGCCTGAAAAGGTGGTAGAAGCAGATTTAATCATAGGTTTTAATAGGGAAATTAATGAATATTTGAAAATGAAACATTTCCAGGGCTGTGGAGAAAGAGCAGGACACTAATTGGATAGCTCTGCCAAAGAGCTGGCATAGGCACAGTGGACAGAATGGCCTTTTCTATGCTGCAATATGTTGTGATTCCAGATCTCAGTTATACATTTCTGTATCATTAAATATATACATTGGTACAATTTGAAAATTGTATTAGATTTACCTTTGTATAATGTTTATTATCTTTTATCAGGTCTCCAGATTCCAAAGGTGATAAATCCAGGTTTTCTCAAACTTTTGTCATAATTCTTTATTATGAATCTTGGACCTTGTCTCTTGCTGCTCTCTATAGTGAGGGCCATAGGTAGTTTCTGCTCCAATCTCCATCTAGTGAAAGCTGTCACCACAAAATGGACAACATATGTAGACTGCAAGCCAGGATTCGAATGGGTCCACAATTGGAGAACTGGTGGGATAATACTGTGTGTTCTGTAGTGGGAGCCCAATGGAATCAAATGTCCTTCAGGCACTCCAGTGGCTTTCCCTGTCTAGAGTTGTTAGTTGTTTAGAGACCTGCAGCTCCTCATGTTACCATCCTCATGTCTCATTGGCTGTTGTCAATACTGTATTTACTGGGGGCCCAGAATCAGCATGGGATCCAAGCCAGTGAAGGTGAGACAGGGGATCATGTTTGGATTTACAGGCAAGAGCAGAAGGTGGCTTTTAGCAGCCAGTCTGCCTGACCCTGGTGTCTCGATTGCACATAATGCCTGAACATGAGGACATCCCCAAATCCACCCTGCAGGATACCTGTGACAAACATGACTGAATTTGATGGACCATCTTCTGGAGATGCAGGAAGGTCCCAGTTTAACCCCTGAACCACCACTCATTGTGGGCTGGGGGGTAATGAATCTAATTGTTATCCTGGTATCAGTGATTGGGAATCCTGTAGTTCTATGAATTAATCAGAGATTTGGCTACTGCCAGAAGACTGATGCAGGGGCCTCAATCATGGTTAAGTGGTCCCAGCCTCCATATTTCCTACTGCAATGGGCTGCAGTCAATCCAGCTCTAAGTGAGGGCAGGATTAGGCTTGATTGGGACATTGACAATGTAGCACTCTGGGGCAGTAAAGATGACAAATTCCATTAACAATGTCTATTTGTGTTATTGAGAAAAATGTACAAAACCATTCGTTTGTTGATGTTACATCCCTATTTTATTAATTGACACATCTGAATGTTTAATTTCAATAATTCAGTACCATTTTGTTTGTTTAAAAGAATATCTTTGGTTGTGGATCCTTTGTTGCCACAAACACAAGTCCTGTTGCTCCGCAATCTTTTACCAGCCTTTTAATTAAAAAACTGTTGTGATGCAATGCAGATCGGTTGAATGTTACATCTTTTTGTCACTGCATAAAACAGTACAGGGAGTGAAATGACCTCCAACCCTGTCTGACTTATGAGAATGCAGTGAATTCTGTTGTGTACTGCCAAGGAAACCAGCAGCCTGCCGTTGCTATGAGCTCTGCAGTCCCCTGTGTGATGTTGCTTGACTCACAAAGGCAAAAAAAACATCCACAAAGTCTGCATGGAATAAATCATCTCTGACAGTTCTCTTCCTCTTTATTTTGTTTGCTCTCTCCCCCCCCTCGCTTTCTTTCTCTCTCTTAACATTTCCTCTCCCTCTGTTCTCCTCCTCGTGTGTTTGTCAGGATTTTTTTTACATCTGGGGCTTAATTGGTTTTACTAATAGATAGAAATCGATAATGGATTTCTCCTTTTCACTCTGTTAAATTAAAATGTGATTCTCTTAAAACAGATATCACTCGGTTTCTAATTCTGTATGATCTGCAGAAAACTTGTATTCCATTATCGATGGTGGTACAGATTGTTTTTGTTGGTACGTTTTGGTTTAGCTGTAGACTGACAAGTTTTAACGTAGGTTATAGAATAATCTGTGAGACAATTTTGGAGAATTAGATGAACAAAACTCTAGGAAAATGCAGTTTGAGTTGATGTGGATTCAGGAAGGAGTCCGAATGCCTAACTAACATGCCGGGTTTTTGTTCACCCCAAAATATCCCTGGGCAAGGATGAGGAAACTCTATTGACATTCTACACTTGGAATTTAAGGAGGCTTTTGATACATTGCATAACAGCAGTGTAGGGCTGACGTGGGAAGTCACTGACTATTTAACTGATGTATAATCATAGGAATTCTCCAAAGCTTTCAGACTTGCACTGAATTAGAAAGTTGTGTTTTCATATTTTTAAACAGGCAGTTAGACATATGAATTGATGGCCTATGTTGCCCCAATAAGATCAGAAATCATTGTTTTGGATCACAGACAAAGAAGCATTGAATTTCTGTGTTGACAATCTGCATCAGTTTGTTCACTTTCATTCAGAATTGGTGCTTCTGAACCATTTGGCACAGTTATGCTAACATTACCTCATCATACAAGTCAAACTAGTCCAGATTTCCCACCAGAAGCACTACTTTTTATGGGCCACCCCAGGTCATATTGGATGCAAAAATAAAGATATATTGCACGTCTTTAGGTATTTGTTCCAACAGACCTACAGTTCTTAACATATTGCTGCCAAGAATTATGAATTCTTTATTGAGATATGCCTCCTTTGAAAATGTATTAATTCCATTTTAAGGTGAAAATGATATTCAGTTTACTATTATTTATATAGCAAGTTTTTTGCGTTCTGAAGGTTTTTTTATAGGATTCCTGCCATTCTGTGCTGATTCCTCTGCTGCTGGGGAAAGAAATCAAGTTGAACTATTGTACTGCAGGGAAAGAAAGATCGTATGTGGCACCTCAGACATCTGAGAAAGATAAGTATCACTGATTTTTGTTTCATTTGACTGGGCAACCCGTTCATGTGTGGAATGTAGATTCATTCAAGGAATTAGATGACAACCCGCTCGATGTGACTGATCCATCTCTATTCTTTCAAGTTATTGCACCATTCAGTGCAACAGTTCATATGAAATATACGGCTGCAATGACAGAGCAGAAATTCTTTGTTGGAAGGAAAAGCACTTTCTGCAAAAGGAAACTGTCTCATTTCAAACTTTCCAGCAAAGTCTGAGCGTGGTTATTTTTTGAAAAATATTTTTTAAAAAGCTTCTTAAAAATGGGCGTGAGTATTGCAATGTTGAACTTAAATTTATATACTGAAATTTCCGATAAAATAACATAGCAGTGAGAGTTCTTTGTCTTGTGTGTTAGTGCTGGAAATTTTAGAACACCAATTGGAATGCCCTGCAAAATGGTTGGACTTGAGGATACTGACTTTAACCTGAGACGAATGCCAGATAAACAATTTTCTATTGCTGGCTGAATTCCATATTCATAAAGCTAGATTACTTGAACTTGCAGCAAAATGGAATAATGGTAAAATGTTCAAACTATCATAAAACTAAATGCTCCGAAGCTTTCAAAACTATAAATTGTTTCATTATTTAATACATTAATTATTGAACAATTTCTCTTAATTATTAATCTGTTTTTCTTTGCCAAACTAAGGATGTGCTCTTTCTTTATTTCCAAACTAATTGTTTCTATTAATTATCCTGGCTTACTGTTGCAGTATTGCATATTTAAAATTCACTCTCCCCGTTATGTATTGCAACAGTCGTGAGCAAAGCTGTCTGCAGCTAAAAGGAAAGGACATCAATTTGAAAACAAAACCCAACATCAGCAATATAGAATTCTGTTCAATCTGTGATCAATAAAGAACTTAATGGCTGAATTTAAATGCCATGATATTTGGTATCACTTTGGCTTTTCCCTTTTTGATATATTAAATAAATAACAAAATTGAGAAATTGCAGTCTACGTTGTCTTGTAGTTTTGCTGCTGATGGAACAGTTAAATTCTGAGATGTAACCAGCTTGTCAGGGGATATTTCTTTGACCGCGACTGCTGTCAACTAGACAAGAAAAAAATTGTGTTGCACTAGTTAAATGAAAATGTTGGTTGGAGATTAAATTAACGGCAGTAATGACGAAGGATTAGTGTGTGCCAAGGTTACAGTGTTTGAGCTGACTGATTTTTTCTTTTAGCCTCTGGAGGTTCACTGACATCATGTATGAAGTTATGCCTTTCTCCATCACGAAGGCCTCCAGTGTCTCCTGCGGAGAAGGCAAGCTGTGTGGATGGATTGCCACTTCAGATAGTTCTGCATTCTTTCCATTATATACCTATATTTTGCAGAAGCATTTTTGGCCAACCCCTTCAATGTCGATTTTCCTAAGCCATCGCTAAATAAAACAAAACAATCTTTTTTGCGAGAAGTTAACTCCTTCAAACATAAACACAGCTGGTTTGGTGTTGTGCAATAAACACAAGACTAAAAAATGAAGGAATATTTAATATCAAGATTTGTTTAACATTTATGTACTGTGAAAAAGAAATGTACAGTTGAAGCTTTTCAAATTGCACTTATCATTACAAAAGGAACAACAATTGTACTGCAAGAAGAAAGGGGGGAGGGTGTTGATTGGTTGGCAAGTAGACTATGATTAGAGACGTAGCCATGGAGAATGCACCAGCTAAGCTCCAAACTCTGATTACCTTGAAACCAGGCAACTCTGGCTGGGATGTTGCCATTGGCAAATGAACTGAGGAGCAGTTGACTATCAGGCTGTTTTGTTAAAAAAGGTACAATGGTTAGACGTGTTCTTTTTGTTTGCAAAGGATAGGATACTGCATATATGTAGCCTTCTAGAAAATGTGAATGAGCCGGACTAATAATCTTAGATTGGTTGTTAGTGTAATTATGACTTATTCTGAGGATAGTGCAGTATTGTTATCCAATTCTGTCATCACATCTAATGTTGGACATTGGGTGGAGTTCTCCCATGCTCCTGTGGACAGGAGAATTTGGCAGGAGTCCAAAAAATCAGTTTTATGCCAGTTTGAATTTCTTGGGGGATTTTCTGCTGATGCCCACACCAGAGGCCAGCATGAAATTGATTTGCATCCTGCAAATGGGACACAGATGAAGGCCCAACCAGAATCTTCCTCACACTAGCAGGAAAATATACCAGTCCAGAACATGTCTGGAACAGCGTGATGTATGGAAACTGGGATGTCATGAAGAATGCCTGGGGCTGCCTCCAGAGTTCAGGATTGAAGCTGCCAGTGATCCTGGACCCTGGAACATGACAGGGTGGGAGAAACATCCATTGGGTGGATAGTCCAACTTAATTGCCATTGAGGGGGTCAATCTTCCAGCCTCAGTGTTCCCAGAGATGCAGCTTTTTCCTTCTGTGGTGGGTCAGTGATGTTGGGACTCTTCTTGATATTACGCCAGATATGATGATGCGACATACATAATCAAGTCAGCCCTGCCTTCAAATACAACAGTAAACCCCAGATGCATAATTAAAGTGGTTGGGGTGGAACCTGGTCATCCTCTGCAGCAGGAAACAATCTTACCCGGAGGGGAGAATTCTGTCCTGTATTCTGAATTTTGCAAGCGCAAGCTGGTTGAGTATGTAGCTGCACATGAGAATTTTCTTACACACCTCACCGGACTCCTTCCCTGCTCACAATCACCTTTAAAATGGAGCAATCAAACAAACATGTTAATTGAGAAATTTTCTGTTGAGTTCTCAACTGTCTATGGCACATCTAGCTTTCCTGTTAGGAGTAAGTGTTGGTATTCCTGTTGCTCCACCTTCCAAAAATTGGGTCTTTATTGGCAACCTGGTAAGTAGATTCCGAGACATTTGATCACTTGATAAGTTTGGTAACATAATAGGGTGCAGTAAAGCCATCCTGCAGGTTAACAGCTACCCCAATCAGACCATCAGCGTGTATGTACGTTGCACCAATATATAAACCAGCCTAAATTGCCACTTTTGGCCCTGAAAAGTGGATTATCCTGGAAAGATATCTCAAATATTTGAGCAACAGGTGAAGCTAGCTGTTTTACGCTGTTACAATGCAGCAGCAATATAAGTGCTATATGCCATTAACAACATGCTGCAGTCAAATCTAAAATACATTCTGCCTATCACACACATGAGTTACAAGATGTATGTAGCACCGGTGTGATATCAGGGTGTAGCTGGTGGATCATGTTTTGCCACTGTTTACTACAGGCAGAGCACTGGCTGTACTCAACCAGCTGCTGCTTGCAAAACTTAGAACATGATGTGATTCCATCATTGGACAACACTTGTTAAGACGATCTTGATTGTGCTAAAAATTACACTGAAACCCAGTTTAAGATTATCTGTCAGGCTCACAATATGTGTGCCAGAAGCTCCATAGGTTCAGACACAGAGCCCAGTGCATTGCAAACAATACAAACATGTCCCAAGCATTGCACCTTTTTCAATTCAACAAAACTTGGTGTTTTCTGATGCATTCCACAGGGAAATGCCTCTACTAATCAAAATCCACTTGCCAACTGATCACATTTTTTTCACATAGTGTGGACGAAGATAGAGCAGTTGATGTCGTATACATGGATTTTAGTAAAATGTTTGATAAGGTTCCCCCTGGTAGGCTCATGAAGAAGATGAGAAGGTGTGGGACAGAAGGAAATTTGGCTGATTGGATAAGTAATTGGCCATCTCATAGGAGACAGAGGGTGGTGGTGGAAGGAAAATTTTCAGACTGGAGGCCAAATAACCATGGGGTCAATGTTGGATCCTGTGCTATTTGTGATTTTTATCAATGACTTGGAAGATGGGGCTGAAGGATAAATTAGTAAATTTGCTGACGACACCAAGATTGGTGGAATAGTGAATGAGGTGGAAGGCTCTTATAGACCGCAAAGAGACATTGATAGGATGCAGAACCGGGCTGAAAAGTGGCAGATGGAGTTTAACCTTGATAAGTGCGAGATGATTCATTTTTGTCAGACAAACTTGAATGTGGATTACAGGGTCAATGGCTGGGTTCTGAGAAATGTAGAGGAATGAAAAGATCTTGGGTTCATATCCACAGATGTCTGAAGATTGCCATTCAAGTGGATAGAACCATGAAGAAGGCTTATAATGTGTTAGCGTTTATTAATAGAGGGTTTGAGTTTAAGAGCCGTGGGATTATGCTGCAGCTATACTGGGGGTTGGTGAGACCACATTTGGAAAATTGTGTTCCATTCTAGTCACCTCACTATAAGAAGGATGTGGAAGCATTGGAAAGAGTGCAGAGGAGATTTACCAGGATGCTGCCTCAGGGTAGGTCTTATGAGAAAAGGTTAAGGGATCTGGGGCTTTTCTCCTTAGAGCGGAGGAGGATGAGAGGCGACTTAACAGAGATTTATAAAATGGTGAGGGGTATCGATAGAGTGGACGTGCGGAGACTGTTTCCTCGGGTGGATGTAGCTGTAACTAGCGGGCATAACTATAAGGTTCATGGTTGGAAATATAGGAGAGATGTCTGAGATGGATTCTTTACTTAAAGAGTGGTTGGGGCATGGAATGCACTGTCTGCTGTGATAGTGGAGTCGGACACTTTAGGAACTTTCAAGAGGTTATTGGATAGGCACATGGAGCACATCAGAATTATATGTTTCTATGTTTCTAGTATAAATTATATAAAGATAAGCAGGTTAGATGGATTGGCCATAGAATATAGAACATGGAACATTTTGGCACAGTACAAGCCCTTCAGCCCTTGATGTTGTGCCGAGCTATATCCAAACGCAAGATAAAGCTATCCCACTCCATATCATTCTGTTAAGTCATCTCTCATCTTCCTCCGCTTTAAAGAGAAAAGCCCCAGCTCCCTCAACCTTTTCTCATAAGACCTACCCTTCAAACCAGGCAGCATCCTGGTAAATCTCCTCTGCACTCTCTCCAATGCTTCCACATCCTCCTCATAGTGAGGTGATCAGCACTGTACATAGTATTCCAAATGTGATCTGTTCCAGTCTGGTATAGTTGCAGCATAACCCCATGGCTCTTAAACTCAAATCCCTTGTTAACAAACGTTAAGTTTATGCTAAATTGGCCCTTAGAACCCCAAGTAAGTTAGGTGGTTAGCTATGGTAAATGCACAAGATTACAGGGAGGTAGATATACTGGTAGGTAGGAATATGATCAGTGCAACTTGTGGGCCGAAGGGCCTATTTGTGCTGTAGTGTTCTGTGTTCTGTGAGTGGATGGGTGGGCCTGGGTAAGGTGATCTGTTGGAGAGTCAGTGCAAATGCACTGGCCGCCTCCTTCATTGTAGGGGTTCTATGGTTATTTCCTTTAAAATTTGGTATTCTTATGATTCTGTGCAGATGAGTGCAAAATGAAAAACTTTGATAAACTGTCCATTTTTAGCAATACTAAAGCCTACTCTGTAGCACTTGAATCTTCTGATGGGCATTTTTTAAAATTGATTTTCCTTTTATATATTTACACTTTATTGTATTGCAACGTTGATGATCTAATACCAAGATTGGAATTCCTGGATTATGGTCTCATTATTACAGCAATTATTAATTGTCAGAAAAGCCCATCTTCTTCACTAATGTTCTTTAGGAAAGGAAATCTGCCATCCTTACATGGTCTGGCCCACATGTGACTCCAGAGCCACAGCAATATAGTTGATTCTTAACTGCCCTCTGAAATAGCCGAGTAAACCACACAGTCGTATCAAAACTCCAGGACAGCTAGGGATGGGCAATAAATGCTGGCCAGCCGGGAATGCCTAAGTTCCACCAATGAATTAAAAACTCAAGGCTGACACTCCAGTGCAGGGCCGAGGGGAGTTCTGCATTGCTCAGAGGTGCTGCCTTTCAGATAAAATGTTAATCCTAGGTCTGTCTGCTCTCACGGGTGGGTGTAAAAGATTCCTGGCACTATCCAGCGATGAGCAGGAGCATATTTTTCATG
Organism: Sphyrna mokarran; assembly: GCA_024679065.1. Lineage (NCBI taxonomy): Eukaryota > Metazoa > Chordata > Chondrichthyes > Carcharhiniformes > Carcharhinidae > Sphyrna > Sphyrna mokarran. The sequence continues at coordinate 4,138,414 of JAGIQG010000024.1, forward strand.
TCCTGGCTAATATTTCCCCTCAGTCAACATGACAAAAACAGATGATGTGGACAGGCTGTCTGTGCAAGGCTGCTGTGTGCAAATTAACAATGTAAGAAGTCTCACAACACCAGATTAAAGTCCAACAGGTTTATTTGATAGTAAATGCCACAAGCTTTCGGAACACTGCTTCGAAAGGTTGTGGTATTTACTATCAAATAAACCTATTGAGCTTTAACTTGGTGTTGTGAGACTTCTTACTCTGTTTACCCCAGTCCAATGCTGGCATCTCCACATCAAATTGACAATAGCAGTGATTACATTTCAGAAGCATTTCATTGGCAGTAAAGCACTTTGACACATTGTATTTGCAAAAAGTGCAATACAATTGCAGTGCCTTTTTTTCTCACTCAACTCTTTTTCCTGTTTGTGATCCAAACTGACCAGAAATTTAACTCCATATCTAACTTGTATGAACCTTTTCAGATAGGCTGGGTCAAGAAAATGAACTGGGGAATTCTGACTTCAGTGAAATTCTAGTGATAGAACATAGAACATAGAACATTACAGCGCAGAACAGGCCCTTCGGCCTTCGATGTTGCGCCGACCAATTATGAAAAAAGCAATGACCCTCCAAACTAAACCATTCCTTCTCTTCCATAAACTTATCAACTAACCTCTTAAACGCCACCAAACTTGGCGCATCTACAACTGCCGCAGGCAGGGCATTCCACTCCCTAAGCACCCTCTGGGTAAAGAACCTACCTCTGATATCCGTCCTATAACTATCACCCCTTAATTTAAAGCTGTGTCCCCTCGTGCTAGCTTTCTCCATCCTAGGAAAAAGGCTATCACTGTCCACCCTATCTAAACCTCTAATCATCTTATATGTTTCGATAAGGTCCCCTCTTAGCCGCCTCCTTTCTAACGAAAACAACCTCAAATCCCTCAGCCTCTCTTCATAAGACCTGCCCTCCATACCAGGCAACATCCTGGTAAACCTCCTCTGTACCCTCTCCAATGCCTCCACATCTTTCTTATAATGTGGGGACCAGAACTGCACACAATACTCCAAGTGCGGCCGCACTAGAGTTTTGTACAGTTGCAACATGACGTTGCGGCTCCGAAATTCAATCCCCCTACCAATAAAAGCTAAGACTCCGTATGCCTTCTTAACAACCTTATCGACTTGACTGCCTACTTTCAGGGATCTATGCACAAATACACCAAGATCCCTCTGTTCATCAACACTATTAAGAATCCTACCATTAACCCTATACTCTACACATTTATTATTCCTGCAATAATAAATGTGATGTGAAGAGTCTTTTTGTGTTTGTCACTGTGGTGAATCCTTTAAGAAAAGGTGCAGACCAGCTAAAATGTGAAAATCAGCATAAAGCACACAGGCAGTTTCAATGTGACTGCAATTATACACAGTTAAAAAGAATCTAAAATTGGCTATTCAGCAGTCAATAATTCCAGGTGCACAAGTCCAAATATTATGCACCCACTTGTCTCTGGAGACTTTTATTTTGTTTGTCACATCTCACAGTTCTAGCAAACACTAAAAAAATGAATGAATGCAAAATACTGCGCATGTTGGAATCTGAAATAAAAACATGCTGGGAAATCTCAGCAGGTCTGACAGCATCTGTGGAGAGAGAATAGAGCCAATGTTTCAAATCTAGATGACCCTTCTCCAGAGCTGAAAACTAAAAAAACTTGATTCACTTGCAATAGAGAGTTAAATGCAGTTTACAAAAAAATGTTAGAAGTCAGCCCAAGATATTAGATAGCACAGAAACAGAATGTGCTACAACTGGGGACATGTTCCAAACACCTCTCTACTCAGTGAAAGTAGTGTCTGGACTTCCAGACAGACACGCTGTAAAATTAGAACACACAAACTTAATATTCTGAAAAAAAATTTAAATGATCTTTGCAGGTTAATATATACCTTTTTTGTTTGACTTATTTTTGATGTATTTATAATCACTTGCTGTTGGTTCTTAATCCAACTAGATGTATCCATAAGTACCTCCAAGTAATTCAAGTATTTTTCCAGTTCTCTCATACTTTAATTAATTATGTTTTCTATTTCACAACCCCAGGTCATTCCTTGCAGCCTTATTTGTAAGTAGGATTTTACGATTCAAAATTACATCGGGGGAGAAAGCATCAGTACACATTCTTAACATAGAACATAGAACAGATTCTTGGAACAGATTTAGCTGCTGATGTTCGGTGTGCCTCGCTATCCATTTAATATAGGCCATAAAAAATATTATAATATGTGCTATGTAGGAATTTGGAACAAAATCCACCTGAATGGAACTTGTGTTTTATCAGCTGCCTGTCAACTATTTCCTTAAAATCTAATGGTGATTATTCATTGTATCTTTAATAAGAATGATTACTCTTCATAAATTATACAATAACAAAATGCCCTTTATGTGGCCACTTTGTCAAATTTGAAATCTTTTACTTCCAGCTGTCATTCTTTGGCAAATTTCTAACTCAAAATCTGATGAATTCTAAAATATGACCTACCATTCAATGGCAAATGCTATTGACACCAAAATGACAATAAAAATTACCATGGGGAAACAATTTTTTTGCCATAAACAGTGAAATCAAATTGTATTCTGCCAATGTCCTATTGTGCACCAAGCACAAGTATAAAGTGACAGTTCCCCCAAGCTGTATCCCAGAACACTGGCAGACTGCTGGAGGGGCACTGAATAGAGGCTAAGAGTTTGTCTATAGGGGAAATAATGGAAGTAGTAAGAGCAGCCACCTGCGGCCATCACAACCTCTCTCTCCTGCTCATCACACACAGCAGCATAGACAGAGACAATTGAAATATTCACTTGCCTGCATCATTGGGAAACAAATATGTCACAGCAGGTCATGAACAGAAGGAAATCTGAGCAGTTTGATATTTTTGTCATTAACCCACATCCTCAATATTCGCAGCATGAAATTAGTCTCTTTGGAAACCTTAAAATGCAGTGAGATATTTATGAATTTTCTTGAATCTAAAATATACAGACACACAAGATGGTTAGAAATACCAGCATCTACTAAGATTAAGGCCAATGGGGCTGAGTGGGTGAGCGTGGAATATCACAGGTTTCTCGATGTAAAATCCATTTCAATTATAGTAAACAGGTAAAAATAGTTACTGGAAAAAAAATTGAAAGATATATCACAGGTGAAAAAGTCCAACGGCAATCTTTACATCAATAACAAGGCATGTTCTTTTGAAATGTATTTATTGTAATATAATTTCTTCAGCTAACCGCACCAATAGGCAGGCCTTTATAAGGCATAGTAAGGATTGTATTCACTAAGAATCTCTTTCAATGATGTGGTGATAAGCCAGAGTTTCACGAGTTTCAGAGTTTCATGACCACTTTCATCTAGAAGGACAAGGGCATCAAATAAATGGGAACACTGCCACCTGCAATTTCTCCTCCTAGCCATTCTGAAATGTATCACTATTCCTTCACAGCTGCTGGGCCAAAACTCTGGAATTCCCTCCCTAATGGCATTGTGGTTCAACCCATAGCATGTGGGCTGCAGCAATTCAAGAAGGTAGCTCACCACGACCAGCTTAAGGGCATCTAGGGATGGACAATAAATGCTGGCCAACCAGTCCCATGAATGAATAAGTCCAGAGTAGAGAAAATTGCACAAGTGAAATCACTTCTGTTGATTACACAGTAAAACGATTTGTTCCGTTAAATATCCAGAGAACTCTTCTCAGCTGAAGTGGTGGGATGAACTCAGATTGGCCTCAACACCCTGAGTTAGGGAATAAAATGAGCCAAGGTGGTCATTCCATATCTTATCCCATGGTAATTACTGGAAATCTCTATGAGGAACTTGAGCGAGAATAAGGTTTATTTACTGTTGTTAATTCTCACTTTCAACAACTTGCAAATGCTTATGTGAGAAATGGTCTTTTTGATGAGTTGCGAGGTAACATTGAATTGATGTGAAATTTCACTCCATTAAGGAATCAACATCTATTAGAGAGAAGAAGAAAGAAAATCAAGGAAGATACAAATTAATCCACACAAACTGAAGATGTGGATACGTTTAATGCGATGGGAACAGAGGCCAATTTTTGATCAAGAAGAATGAATCAATGAACAAGCAGATAAGGGGATAGATAGCAGAGTTTTAAACAAATTGGAAATCCTAGATAATGAAGGATGAAGGGCAGCAGGGCGAGCATTAGAATAGTTGAGTCCAGAGGTGAATAAATCTTCGATAAAGGTTTCCATAGCAGAGCAATGACTTAATGCAGGAAATAATGGACAACGCGGTGGAAGTAATAGGCAGAATGATGGCCTCACAGTGCAAGGGATCTGGGTTCAGTTCCAGCTTTGGGTGACTGTCATGGTGCAATCTTAGTTAACTTTACTGAATCCACAGTTTCTGAACTCATGACAGTTCTATTTTGCTTCTTGCTTCCCTTTCATAAGTCCAATCATCAGTGGGTCCCGTTAGAGTTTGCATGTTATCCCCATGCCTGCGTGAGTTTCCCTGAAACAATGTGCAGATTAAGTGAGTTGACTCTGCTGAATTGTCCCTTAGTGTCTAAAAGTTTACAGGATTTGATGGCTGGCCATGATCAATGCAGAAAGTTCTAGGGGAGTGGACCTATGGACAGTGCTGTTTTGGAGGGTCAGCGCTGATGGGTTTTTCTGCACTGTAGGGATTCTAGGATAAGCCACGGGATAATGGATTAGATATCAAGCTTAAAATTCTGTTCAAGTTCTAATCGTTTTAGCCTAAGCATTGTGACTGGTGAAAGGGACAGAGTTTGTACTTAGCTCACTGATAATGGCAGAAAGTGAAATACAACTTGCATGAATTGATTGGGGAGGGAACAATCAATTCCAGGAGGTTGGCCTTATGGAAGGGATGAATCTGAAAAATTTGGGATAGGAGATAGGAAAGAAGCAACAGAATGATAAGGATTCAGGGAAAAAAATGAATAGATATCTAGGAGGGTGAATTCATTGGGAGGAAACAACATTACTGACTATGGCTGATCATGGAAAGGAAAAAATGATGGCTTGCGAGATTCATAAGAGATGATTAAAGAGACAGTCTTATAAACAAGTTTGGTTGAAGGGCAAAATGTAGTCAAAGGGGGAGCAAAACTGTAGTAACAGTAGGGAGAAGATACTAGATAGATGGTTCCAGGAGTCTGTCTGGGATCTGTGTCATTCTTGTTGACGGGAACTGCAGTATCAACATTAACGTGATGTATTTGAAGATAGTTGGGTAATGAGACTGTCCAGGAATGTGGATTCACTCGAGTGAACTAAGATCGTACAATGAAAGGTTGAGAATGTACCTGGGCTATTAAATGGTAAGTAAAGTTTAATACCAACAAATTTTCAGGACGAACCTCAAATCCTTGAATTGATTAAAATTAGAACTAAAGCTATTGTCCTGTCTCTCATTAGGATGGATTTTGAATCTATCCAAATAGAAATTAAAATTGGGTAAGCAAGCTGCCAACCACTGTCACTTACACATGCAGAGAAAGGTGAATTCTGTCCACCGTCTCTCTAAACAGTGTGAAGCAGATATCGTCAAAGTAAATAATCTGCTGGATTTGGGTTACCTTAGAACCATGGAAAAATACAGCTCAGTAATGGGCCCTTTGGCCCTTCTTATCTGTGCCAAACCATTTTTTGCCTAGTCCCACTGACCTTACTTTGAGTTCTGTTGTGTTGGAAACCAAGGGTTGGTTGGCTTGGACCCAATTTTATCTCTGTCACAAAACTCATTCACTTAGTGTTAGACTCAGGCCCAGTGTACCTGTACAATAGTTAACGTGACAACATAATCCATCCAACCCCTGAACTGCAATATAGCAAAAAACAGTAGTTCCAGTGTCAGAACAATTATAAGAATGGTTCCATAAGCTAGAGATCTTCCACTCAAAAACATTGCAGTGGCAGAGTTATAAGTTAGAAAATCCTAGAGAAGTAGGACAAGAAATTCACATTCACTGTTCTAAGGGGAAAATGTAATATAAACATAAAGTAATATTTTCAAACACAGTATGTGATTGGCAACTGGAATGGATTGCCAATGGTTCACAGCTGGATGCGATGTTGGGAGGTTTGGTATTCTAGAAGGGAAAGAGCAAATGACCCTTAACATCATCTTCAATGGAATCCATTTATGTGATCCAGTGGATTACTGTACATGAGTGGCAATGTAACACGTGCACAAGGCTCTTCCTGTCAGCCCCTTGTTCTGGATTCATTTCCGTCTGCCTTTCTGATAGCCCTCAACTATCTCTCCATCTTTCTCATGATGTAAGCTATTTTCTGAGGTAGGAAATAGTCTTGTTAAGAAGACTCTGGATCCACTGATATAGCAAACACTTTACTACCCAATCTTCTGTTGCTGCAATGTTCAAATCCCCACTCAATATTTCCTGCTGATTTATTTTACTGGGATCATTTACGTTCAAAGTCTCTCACAATATCTGTTTGTTATTTGCATTGCTAAATCTTACACCAGCTAGACCTTGACTAATTGTGTCTTGTAAATCCTTGTTCCTTTTTCCAGTGATTCTCAAACCATAGATTTACTGTTGGACATTTTTATTTCCTTAAACTTTTCTAACTGATGGATGAGGACTGAGTTTCATCCGTTCGTATAAGCGAGGCTGAAGTGAATAAAAACTAATTCCAGCAAAAATGGTTGGAGTGATAATAAAATTCAAATTTCACTGGATCAGACAATTGAAAAATTATTCACAGATACAGCTTCAAATTCCAGCTGCTACAAGAAGAGCTCGACTAAAAGAATGAAAATATTGTGTAAGTAAACTTAAAAGGATCAAACTGCAGTTGGAAAATATCAGATAAGCTCCTTCATTAAAGGCACATGTGGCAATTGTGACAGGATTTGTGAAAGCTCTAGTAGAATCACCTTGTTATGGCCAAAATGTGTGGTACTCGAGTTTTCAATGCTTGGTTGCGTGTGCCTGTGTGCTGTTAGTCGAGCCTGTGGGTATAGTTACAGAGAAAGAGAAACTAAAAGCAAGCTGGAACCTTGGCAGAAACGTTAAAAGGTTTCTTTTAAATAAAGTCCTGTTCTCACACACGCAACCTGCTGTGTGTCATTTCTGCGTATCTTTGAGGAATGACAAAAAAAGTGTGAAACTAATGAACAGGAAGTGAGCTTTTCAGTGAAAAAAAATCCATTTCAAGTTAGTTGTAACCAAATCATTCCATTTGGTAGAGTTCTCCATTCCAACCACCCACCAAGGTGATAAAATGATAACTGCTGGAGTTGTCTGTGGTGTTTTGCAAAATGCTGTTTTCTATTTCAACAATATGAGCATTGTCCAAATTAACAATTTGCCATTTTGAAAGCAATCTGCTTTAAAATGTGTGTTCTCATTTGAATAAGAACAGAGGAAAGACGATAAGACATTAAGACGCTTTATAGTTCATCTTATGTTAATGCAGTCACATTCTGTTCCAGTGGAATGGTTTATTTTACACATCTAAAATGTATCGAAGGAATAACGGACATGATTCGCATTCAATACTGGCACATAAATATAGTTTAATATTTCTTCCAGGCCGATCCCTAGTGGTGTAATCATCACACAACATTAAACAAAAATTATGCAAGGAATTCAATAACAATGGAAACAAAAGACGATCAAAATTACTCCCAAATCGTTTAGTTTGATTAGAAGTATTAAAGATAGTGAAATTTGTCTTCACCACAATGTGAAGAGCTGCCATAATTGACAATTTCAAAATCTTAAAAAGTACTGGGGTACAAATTAATTTGTTTAGCCAAATTTCAATGCCCTAATAATCTGCAGTGCAGCATTCACTATCTAAACTGCTGACATCTTGTGGCAAAATATTCTGCAGCTTTGTACTGGGAGAAAAGTAAAAGAATTTGCAAACATCAAATCCCATTGCAGCATCTTTCCCTGTAGTTCAATGTTAAACTGAATACATTAGCAGAAAACATATATGCTAGCTACACTTGAACATGTCTGCTGCTATGAAATCTTATTGTTCACCAACATATATCATTATTGAAATGTTTCTTTAATGAAGAACAAATATGAAATGAAAGTAGGATAAAGTAATTAGAGCATAAAACATATTGCAAAAAAAAATTCTAGTTTTATTCAAATACCTCGGTATATCATGGTTTTCAGAGATCCGTTTTTAAAGAAATTCCCATTGGTAAAGCAGGAATCCAAAATGTGGTTCAGATATTTTCTGTTTAATTGAGGTGGATTTATTATTAAAACACTTTCTCCTTGTTTCCTTGTCGAAAGCTATTCTTAAGGAGGAGGAGGATTGCCAGTTTATTGCCAGCACTGATTATATTGCTCTGAGCTGGCTAGTGGAAGATGCTCATGAAGACTAAAGTTACTCTTCTTTTAGTTTTCCCTCCCTATGTGGAGGCAGTTGTCATCTGGATGATTCTGATCTTTAGTAATGCATTTGAACAAATTCACTTCATTCAACTCATTGAGACTTTGTCACATTTATTCATATCTTTGTGTGTAAGATGCTCAGATCTAATTTTTAATACACTTTTTCAATCTCTTTCTGGACCTTCCTATATAATGTGAACAAGTTAGGCCAATGACAGGACCCTTACAAAATTCCATAGGGCGGCATGGTGGCACAGTGGTTAGCACTGCTGCCTCAGCACCAGGAACTCAGGTTCAATTCCTGGCTTGGGTCACTGTCTGTGTGGAGTTTGCACATTCTCGTTGTGACTGCGAGGGTTCCCTCTGGGTGCTCCGGTTCTTTCCCACAATTCGAAAGATATGCTGGGTAGATGCATTGGCCATGCTAAATTCTTCCTCAGAGTACCTGAACAAGCGCCAGAGTGTGGGAACTACTGGATTTTCACTGTAACTTCATTGTATTAATGTGTAATGTTAATGTGTAACACTAATAAATAAACTTAATGTAAGCCTACTTGTGACATTAATTTTTAAGAAGACAGTATGCAAAACTTGTTCAAGATTCTCCCATTTTCTTCCCTAAGCCATTGTAGGTTATCTCGTCACCTGCATTACAAGGCAGCAAAAAGTATCAAGATTTGCTAGAGGGAGAAATAAGAATATAGATCTACATTCTTCTACATTGTAACACAGTGTGTTGGAGTGCAAAAGTCCTGTTCCATTGTGCTGCCTTGGTAACCTAATTGTAATCATCAATGTTCAAACCACCCAATTACAAGTGTAAAATTGCCCTGTTAAGACCAGAAGTTGCACAGATTTCAGAATAAGGTCACAGCTGGATTGCTGCTTGTTAATTATGAGAACGATCACAGATGTGTTTTGGAATCACTTCTCAAGTGTATACAGAAAACACAATGCCAGTAAAATTCAAGCTGCAGTGACCAGGATCTGAAAGCTGGTTATTTTCACCATCCAGGGTTCTGCCCATCTTGGAAAAATGTCACAATGATGGTGAAAATCCATTTCAGCAACACCTGGGAGCGTGGATTTTGTAGAGGACAGCAAAACAATTTCACTCACCACTGACCTTGAAGAAAGTCCCTGTGTGGCATGGATTTCCCCGTTCCTGACAACAGTTTAAACCTGGCAGCAAGTGAATTGGATCTTCAAATATCCAAAAGCAGTGAAGCCAGCAAGCTGAATAAATAGTCAAACCACAATGAAGTATTCTCATAATCCAGCAAGTTAAACCTACTTAATAGCATTTACTTCTAGTTTGTCTTCAAATCAAATTAAATGATTATCATAGAATCCCTACAGTGCAGAAGGAGGCCATTCGGCCCATTGAGCCTGCACCAACAGCAATGGGCCCTATCCCATTCACCCAGCTGATCCCTCTGACAATAAGGGAAAATTTAGCATGGCCAATCCTCCTAGCCTGCGCACCTTTACTGTGGGAAGAAAAGGGAGCATCTTTACAGATAGGAGGAGAATATGCAAACTCCACACAGTCACCCAAGGCCGCAGGATTGAACCCGAATCCGTGATACTATGAGGCAGCAATGACCACTCACATGGTGCTCACATTATGATAGGATTAAGGTAGAAGCTTATGTATGAAAAGTATATTTGTTTTAAAAAACTTAAATGTTTTTATCACAGTGGGAAAAATTGACATTACAGATCGAAAATGAATTGCCGGGGCAGTGAGGCTGTTCACAGTGAAGCATTTAGAATCCAGTTCAATGTCATTCAACAGGCTGAAATTTTTTTGAGGATTTTTACAGTGAGACTAACAGTGTAAAATTCACTCATTATTTAGAGATTGCACTCTGTGGGGGGTGGGTGAATGATTAGGGGTGGAGTGGGGTGGGTGGGGGAGGGGTGAGGTGGCTGTAGGAGTGGGTGGGGTAGGGGTGGAGTGGCTGTAGGGGTAGGTGGGGTGGCTGCAGGGGTGGATGGGGGAGGGGTAGAGTGGCTGTAGAGTTGGGGTGGCTGTAGGGGTTGGGGGAAGTGGTTCCTTGTTTTCCTTGTCTCGGTATGCTTGTGTGGACTTCACAACTTGTTAATTTCAGTGGCATGCTGGGATATTTGCCATTATCATATGACCGCTAAACCCAGGCCATGATACATAAATAATATCACTAACTTTCTTTGTTAACTATCATTTCTCCCAATTGTACAGCACACGCTGTCATTATCCATTGCCAGAGTAGATCATTATTGTGATAACTTAATATATTCCATTGCAACTGTGTCCTGCAGTTAAATTTTCTCTTCAGCTCAAAATCTGGACATTTTTTTTCATCGTATCGGTCGGATTCTCACTTTGGTTTGTATAAGGAGACAAAGGTGAAACATTGAGAATTATATGGAATGAGAAAACTATGACTAAGATCCAATGAGTTGTCTGATGTTGTGGCCTCTGCCCCTGAAGGGAGGGATTTAGATTTCTGAGGCAATGGGACTGATTCGAGTGGGATGGTTACACCCCAGCAGCACCTGGACCAGTATCCTCCCAGGGCATTCGCCTGGGTTAGAGTGATGGGTTCGCCTGAGTGTTAGAGGGATGGTGTCAGTGGGATGGGAATCTGAGTAGGGAGACACAGAAGAGGGAAACAAATAAAAAAAGAAAGATAAAAAAGTAGAAAGCAGAAGTGGATGACAAAGGAAGCAAGGGCTAATAGCAAATAGGGCCACAGTACAAACAGAATCTTAAAAAGGCAAGTGCAACAAAGCATGGAGCATTTCGCAATAAGGAAGACACATCTATCACAAATTGATGTAAATGGGTCCAATGTGATTGCAGTTATGTTGACATGGGTAACCAGGGCTGGGAGCTGAATATCCAAGAGGACATGACGTTTAGAAAGGATGAGCAAAAACCTGGACGAGGAGGGGTGGCACTGTTGATTAAGGATAAAATCAGTGCAATAGTGAGTGAGGATATTGACTCAGAAAATCTAGATGTGAAATAAACCTGAATGGAACTATGAAACAACAAGAGGCAGAAAATATTGATGGGAGTTGAATCTAGGTCCCCAAACAGTAGTGGTAAGGTAGGGGAAGACACTCAACAGGAAGGTGGAGACGCAACAAGGATGCTAAGAGATCATGGGTAACTAATCTACATAGAGATTGGGCAAACCAAATTAGCAATAATAGTGTGGTGGATGAATTCCTAGAATGCACACGAGATGTTTTTTTTAGACTAGTATGATGACAAATCAATGAAGGAACACAGTATTTGTTATTGTGTAATTAGAGGGGGTTAATTAGTAATCTTGTGTATTGAGTCATACAGCACAGAAATAGACACTTCAACCCACCACATCTATGTCAACCATCAAATAGCAATGTATACTAATCCCATCTATCAGCACAAGGACCATAGCCTACTCTACCTTGGTAATTTAAGTATTGTCCAGATGCTTCTTATATGTTGTGAGAACGTCTGCCTTCACCAGCCTCTCAGGCAGCACGTTCCATATTTCCATCACCCTCTGGGCAAAATAAAGTTTCCTCAGGATCCCCTGTAAACCACTTACTTCTCACCTTAAACCTCTCAGTTACCTCTGCCGTGAGGAAAAGATTCATATAATCTAATCTAAGTTTAAAATTATTTACTAGTGCCACAATTAGATTTACATTAACACTGCAATGAAGCTACTGTGAAAATCTCCTAGTCTCTATCTCTCGCACCTGTTTGAGTACAGTGAAGGAGAATTTAGCACAGCCAGTGCACCTAACCAGCACATCTTTTGGACTGTGGGAAGAAACCAGCGCGTGCAGAGGAAATCCATGCCAACACAGGCACTGTGCACAACCAGTGATCCAAGCTGGGAATTGAACGCTGATCCATGGTGCTCTGAGGCAGCGTTGCCAACCCACTGTGCCACCATGCTGCTTCTATCAGTGCCTCCTCTGCTCAGTCTCTTCTGCACGAGTGAAAACAAACCCAGCCTATCCAGGCCCTCCTCATAGCTGAAATTCCATCCCAGGCACCGTCCTGGTGAATCTCCCCTGTGGCCCCCTGAGTGCAATAACTTCCTTCCAATAATGTGGTGACCAGAAACAGCACACAATCATCCATCTGTGGCCTCGCCAATATTTTATAAAGTTAAACCAAAACTTCTCCGCTCCTAAATTCCATGCAGGCAAACATTCATATGTCTTTTTCACATTCTAACTGCATTGCCACCTTCAGGGATTTATTGTTGTTGTGTGTGCTTTAGGGGACAGTGACCACAACATGATAAAATTCTTTATTAGGATGGAAATTCAAGCAGTTTGATCTGAAACTAGCGTTCAAAATCTAAAGAAAGGAAACTACAAAGATATGAGATTGGAGATGGCTAAGGTACATTGGGAAACTTCAATAAGAGGCTTGGCAATGGCAGAAAACATGACAGTGACCCAATCATGGCTACCAAAAGAAAGGAAGGATGATATTAAATCCAAACAGGAGCTATATAAAACCGCTGGGGAAGGAGCAAGGCTGAGGATTGGGAGCAGTTTGGAATTCAGCAAAAGAGGACAGAGAGATGGATTGAGAGGGCAAAAATGGCAAATGAGCTTTAAATACCATAAAACTGACTGTAAAAGCTTTTGTACGCATATGAAAAGAGAAAGATTAGTGAAGACAAATGTAGGTCCCCTACAATCCAAAATTGTGGAATTTGTAACAGAGAATAAAGAAATGGCAGAGCGATACCTTTTAGTCATGGACATCATACCACAGGATTGGAGGGTAGTTAATATTGTTCCTCTGTTTAAGAAGGGTAGAAGAGATAATCCTGTGAGCCTTAGATCAGTGATGGGAAGATTATTGGAGAAGACTCTTAGGGATAGAGTGTACTCACATCTGAAAGAGAATAGGTTTATTAGCGATAGGTAGCATGGTTTTGCAAAGGGGAGGTCACGTCTCACAAACTTGATTGAATTCTTTGACCAGAGCAGGACAACAGATGTTGTACTCATGATCTTTAGTAAAGCCTTTGATAAGGTTCCTCATGGCAGGCTAATACAGAAAGTGAAGTCATATGGAATCTGAAGTGAGCTGGTAAGATGGATACAAAACTGGATTGGGCATAGAAAGCAAAGAGTGGCAATGGAAAGATACTTTTCTAACCACACAAATCAATGCTGGGCCTTTGTTGTTTGTAATATATGTAAATGATTTGGTGGAAAACATAGATGGTCTGATTAGTAAATTTGCAAATGATACAAAAATTGGGAAAGTATTGAATAGTGAGGAGGATTGTCAGAGGATACAACAGGATATAAAGCAAAAGAGGGAGATGGAATTTAACCTAGACAAACGTGACAGGATGCAATATGGAATGTCTACTGCAGAAAGAAAGTGCACAGTAAATGGTAGAGCCCTCAGAAATATTAACATGCAGAGGGATCCAGGCATGCAGATCAACAGTTTCCTGAAGGTGGCAACTCAGGTGGACAAGGTGGTCAAGAAGGCATAGGACATGCTGGCCTTCATTGGACAGGACACTGAATATAGAACATAGAACATAGAACATTACAGCACAGAACAGGCCCTTCGGCCTTCAATGTTGCGCCGACCAATTATGAAAAAAAACAATGACCCTCCAAACTAAACCATTCCCTTCTCTTCCATAAACTTATCAACTAACCTCTTAAACGCCACCAAACTTGGCGCATCTACAACTGCCGCAGGCAGGGCATTCCACTCCCTAACCACCCTCTGGGTAAAGAACCTACCTCTGATATCCGTCCTATAACTATCACCCTTTAATTTAAAGCTATGTCCCCTCGTGCTAGCTTTCTCCATCCTAGGAAAAAGGCTATCACTGTCCACCCTATCTAAACCTCTAATCATCTTATATGTTTCGATTAGGTCCCCTCTTAGCCGCCTCCTTTCTAACGAAAACAACCTCAAATCCCTCAGCCTCTCTTCATAAGACCTGCCCTCCATACCAGGCAACATCCTGGTAAACCTCATCTGTACCCTCTCCAATGCCTCCACATCTTTCTTATAATGTGGGGACCAGAACTGCACACAATACTCCAAGTGCGGCCGCACTAGAGTTTTGTACAGTTGCAACATGACGTTGCGGCTCCGAAATTCAATCCCCCTACCAATAAAAGCTAAGACTCCGTATGCCTTCTTAACAACCTTATCGACTTGACTGCCTACTTTCAGGGATCTACGCACAAATACACCAAGATCCCTCTGTTCATCAACACTATTAAGAATCCTACCATTAGCCCTATACTCTACACATTTATTATTCCTGCCAAAGTGCATTACCTCACACTTTTCCACATTAAACTCCATTTGCCACCTCTCGGCCCAGCTCTGCAAGTTGTCCAAGTCTCTCTGCAATATAGGAATTGAAAAATCATGTTGGTGCTGTATAAGACTTTGATTAGATCACATTTGGAATATTGTGCACAGTTCTGGCCACCACACTATTGGAAAGATGCTGATGCATTGGAAAGGGTGCAGAAGAGATTTATCAGGGTGTTCCCTGGTTTCGAGGATATGGATTGTGAAGAAAAGTTGAAAAAACCTGCATTGTTTTCATTGGAGAGTGAGGGGGGGGGTACCTAATAGAGGTTTACAAGATTATGACAGGCTTGGGTAGAGTGGATAGTCAGAGTCTTTTTCCCAGAATTGAAGGTTCAATTACTCAGGGGCATAAGTTGAGAATGAGAGGAAGGAAGTT
Source organism: Sphyrna mokarran (assembly GCA_024679065.1). NCBI lineage: Eukaryota > Metazoa > Chordata > Chondrichthyes > Carcharhiniformes > Carcharhinidae > Sphyrna > Sphyrna mokarran. The sequence goes on from JAGIQG010000024.1 coordinate 4,153,597, forward strand.
TAAAAGAGATATGAGAGGCAGATTTCTCACACAGAAGGTGGTGAATGCCTGGAACGTGCTGCTGGAGGAGGTGGTGCAAGTAGATTCTAATAACAATGTTTAAGAGCCGTCTGGATAGATACGTGAATAATCAGGCAATAGAGAAATATGGATCATGTATAGGCACAGACTTAATGGACAGAAGGGTCTGTTCCTATTCTGTACTGTTCTTTTTTCTCTAATAAATCACAACTTTTAATTCTGCCTTTATAGAGGAAAACACAAATAACTTTCTAGAAATGCAAGGGAACCAAAGATCCAATGAGAAGGGGGAATTGAAGGAAATTAATATTACTAAAAAATAATATGGAGAAATAAATGGGACTGAAAGTTGACAAATCCCCAGGGCCTGATGATCCAGATCTCAGGAAACTAAAAGAAGTGGTCATGGAAATAGTGGATATGTTGATTCTCATTTTTCAAAATTCTTTAGATTCTGGACCAGTCCTGGCAGATTGGAGAGTGGCAAATGTAACCACAATTTAAAATAGGAGGATGGGGGATGAACAGGGAATTACAGAGTGGTGAGCTTAATATCAGTAGTAGGGAAAATGTTAGAGTCTCTCATAAAGAATGTTATAACAGGATATTTAGAAAGTATTAACAGAATTAAACAAAGTAACCCTGGATTTATGAAAGAGATATCATGTTTGACTAACGTATGGAGTTTTTTTGAGGATGTAATTAACAGAATAGATAAGGGTGAACGAGTAGATGTGAAGTATTTGGATTTTCAGAAAGCTTTTGATAAAGTCCCGCACACAAGGTCAATACGTAGAATCAAAGCACATGGGATTGAGAGTAATCATAGAATTCCTAAAATTGTACAAGGAGATCATTCAGCCCATTGAGTCTGCACCAACAATAATCTCACCCAGGCCTTATTCCTGTAACCCCACACATTTGTCCTGCTCATCTCTCTGACATTCAGGGTCAATTTATCATGGCCAATCAACCTAACCCGCACATCTTTGGACTATGCGAGGAAACCAGAGGAAATCCATGCAGACACAAGGAGAACGTGCAAACTCCACACAGTTACCCAAGACTGGAATTGAACCTGGGTCCCTGGCGCTATGGGACAGCTGTGCTAACCACTGTGCTGCCCATTCTTACCTGGCATGGCCTATGTCAGCAAATTTGCTGATGACACTAAGATGCTTAGATTGGCGGGGACTGAGGAGCAGTGCCAGGCAATACAACAGGACATAGATAGGCTGGTAGATTGGGCAGATAGATGGCAAATGGAATTTAATCCGGATAAATGCGAGGTGATGCATTTTGGCCGGAATAATGTAGAGGGGAGTTATAGGATAAAAGGTAAAACTATCCGGAGTATAGAGACGCAGAGAGACCTGGGGGTGCAGGTTCACAAGTCTCTGAAGGTGTCAGTACGGGTGGAAAAAGTGATAAAGAAAGCGTATGGTATGTTAGCCTTCATAGGAAGGGGTATAGAATACAAGAGTAGGAGTCTGATGTTGCAAGTGTATAGAATGTTGGTTAGGCCTCACTTGGAGTACTGCGTCCAGTTCTGGTCGCCTTACTACCGGAAGGATGTGGAGGCCCTGAAGAGAGTGCAGAGGAGATTTACCAGGATGCTCCCTGGTATGGAAGGGCTGTCTTATGAGGAAAGGTTGAACGCACTTGGGTTGTTTTCCCTTGAAAGACGTCAGCTGAGAGGGGATCTATTAGAGGTATATAAGATTATGACGGGTATAGATAGAGTAAATGGTGGTAAGCTTTTTCCACCATTAGAATCGGATAGAATGAGGGGTCACGGCCTTAGGGTGAGGGGCTATGTATAAGACTAATATTAGAGGGCATTTTTTCACACAAAGGGTAGTGGGGGTGTGGAATGCACTACCGAGTAAGGTGGTGGGAGCAGGGTTGTTTAAGGGTCTCTTGGACAGCCACATGAGCGGTCTGCAGATAGAGGGATATAGGAGGACTGTTTAAATACTTTAATTGTTTCCACAGGCTATTCGGTCCACCTTGTTGACCAACAAGGTGCATGCATTCGGCAGGTCGTGCGAGGGCTGCTCTTGGATGTTACTTCAGGAGTGGCCTAGTGCTTCATGTCGTTAGTGTATGCTTAAACTGGACCATCTGATGGGCACCATGACAGCTCAGAGACTATCGCTGTTGCTGTGCAGACACATGGATTTGGGCCTGTGTCTGCGGGAGTTTGCGCGTTCTCCCTGTGGTTGTGTGGGTTTTCTCCGGGTGCTCCGGTTTCCTCCCACATCCCAAAAATGTGCTTGGGTAACTGATTGGGTAACAAATTGTCCCTATATTGGTCTCTATATGTCATTAAGACGTTAGGACGGCGGCGCGGGCTCTTTGGGCCGAAAGGGCCTGCTTCCCGTGCTGTGTTGTTCTTTGTTCTTTGTTTGTACGTGTGACTCCAGAGCCACAGTAATGTGGCTGACTCTCAATTGCTAGGGTCAGCTTGCGTAGCCTATGTCCCATGAAAGAATGATAATAAAATATGGTCTAAAAGTGGATGTGCCACCTGTCACCTATTCCACAACTGATAAAATACTAGCACAAGATAAAAGGTGACAAACATGGCAAAACTGCCCACACCCTATCCACCCATCCAATTTTAAACCCCCACAAGCAATAGAGGTATAAAATTCCAGCATGTGTATTCTAAGATGATACACATAGACTGTACACTTAGAGGTGAAATCTGTACTGTGGCATATAACCATGATAAATAAACCTTCTTTTGATTTAACTCTTGAGGAATCCTTGATGGTATTTTGCAATTCTGTAAGCAATTCTGTAAATAAAAACTGCATAAATCTGTGAAATTGGGTTTATTTTAATTGAAGGATGAACAGTTACGTACACAGATTCCAGGAAACATCAGAAATTCAGGATATATTTCTACCAAGTTGCACATTGAAACATTCATATCAATTTTAATGAACCATCTTACAAATCTGTACATGAAGTTGCAGATTTTATATATCGAACAACTGTCTGACATATCCCAAAAATCACAAAGGTCCTTGAATTTCCTGAATATCTAATTTGTCATGAAATTGATATACATGAAAAGGAAGAGTTACTCTTCAGACTGTATTTACTTTGTACTTTACCAGTATCAAAAAGCATAAGAGTTTCCCATTTGACTGGATGCTCTATGAATAGATTATATGGGCTGAAATGAGGACAGATGTGATCATGTAGTGTGTTACTGTAAACTCACACTAAATTCCTTATAGGAACAAGACACAATGCACTGAGTTATATATTACATAAGAGGCACTTTAAATGGTTACATTAAAAATGACAAATAACAATTTTTTGCAATAAGAAACTGTTAATATGGAAAATTCCTCCCTTTCAACATATTCCAAATTCCAACAAAATTAAATAGTCTGATTACAAATACTGCTGCTTGGTATTTAAAATTGTTGATTTATTCCTGCAGATAAATATTGCTTTTTCTGTCTGCTGCATTTTGGAAGATTTTGATGGTGACTGTAACATTTTCTTTACGTGCAATGATTGGTTTCAATTGTCCATTCACAACTCCTCTACTGTGATTGAGAAGTAGGTTTGTTTCTGAAATTTAATGCTTCTTTTTTAGTGCCCCACATCCAGCTGGAAGAACAGGACAATCTCTCCCTTGAATCTATGATATGTCTTTTGTTGATGGGATACTGTGATACAAAAGGACTTCCTCTCAGGATAGTTTTGTACAGTTGGCCTGTCCACCGTTTAAAAATATCTCTCTTAAACATGTCATTTTACAAGTTCATTGTTCCATATTCATTTTATCATCCCTGTATCTATGTTAATTTCACAGCTCATCATATCACCTGTAAATTATTCTTTCCCAGGACTCTAAGATGCAGAATCCCTTCCCTTTTTCCCGCTTCCAATCCACTGGCTTTGAAAAACCATGTTTTTACACACAACGGCACAAGAAGTAGAAGCAGCCACCAGCCCCTTCAAAACTGCCCCATCATTCAACACGGTCATAGCTAATCTGTGCCAGCCTCAGCGCCTTTTCACTACAGCCTCTATTCCTTGATCTATCAAATATTAATTCACTTCCACTTTAAATACTTCTAATGATCCAGCCTCCAGCACGCTTTAGGGCTCATGTCTCATCATTCATCCTCATTAGAAGCATCAGAACACAATAGATCTTGATCATTCACCTCAGTTTCTCCATATATTTTAACAAATATGCCCCTCTCCTTTCCAATCCTGTCCACTTTCCACATAAGGATTGCATCAACATCCAAGGATCACTTAGTAACGGTGAGGTTCCAAATTTACCTTTAAGATCAATGTCATGCTTTTGGTTGTTCATGGATTACACAACACAAAGGAAGAATCAACAAAAGAACCTCACTAAAAAAGAGTCACTCTTCAAGCTCCGGTCAGTGTTATCTTACACAAAGCTTGGCCATCTTAATTCAAATTTAAACTAAAATGCAGCTGTTACTTCCCCCATTCCTGCTGCTGAGGAAATAAAGGTTAGATACACATAAGGAAAGATGTCAAAATGAATAGAAAGACTGGGAAAGAGAGAGAGCACATTAGAAAAGACAGGAGAGAGACAAAAAACAGCCAGGAAGCAAATGAGGCAGAAGGTCAAATGAATAGAAATTTGATCCAAATAAAGAAATGGAACGAGTTGATGGAAAAATGCAAAGTAAAACGGTAAAAGAATTAAAGAGAAAACATGAAAATAACAATCTACAATTATATAGTATCTTTTACATAGTGAAACATCACAAGGTGATTAACAGGAACACAATCAGATAAAACAAAAATCCCAAGCAGGTGACCAAAAGCTGGCTTCAGTTTATCATTTTAAGGAGCAAGGACTGATTTGGGACAGTCAGCATGGTTCTCACAAACTTGATTGAATTTGTTGAAGGGTTAACCAAGAAGGTAGATGTTGTCTACATGGACATTTAGCAGGGTCTTTGACAAGGTACCACATGATAGATTGTTGCATAAGATTAAATCTCACAGGATCCAGGTTGAGGTAGCCAAATGGATACAAAATTAACTTGATGACAGAAGACAGAGGGTGGCTGTAGAGAGTTGTTTTTCCAGCTGGAGGCCTGTGACCACCAGTGTGCCTCTGAGATCAGTGCTCAGTCCATTGTTATTTGTCATTTATATGAATGATTTGGATGAGAATATTGGAGGCACAGTTAGTAAGTTTGCAGATGACACCGGGATTGGTGGCATAGTGGACAGTGAAGCAGGTTATCTAAGATTGCAATGGGATCTTGATGAATTGGGCCAGTGGGCTGACAAATGGCAGATGGAGTTTAATTTAGATAAGTGCAAGGTAGATTGAACCAAGGTAGGGCTTACTCAGTTAATGCTAGGGCATTATAAACAGATTTAGGGGTACAGGTTCATAGCTCCTTGAAAGTGGAGTCACAGTCAGACTAGTGAAGAAGACATTCGGCATAGAACATAGAACACCACAGCACAAACAGGCCCCTCGGCCCACAAGTTGTGCCGAACACATCAAAACCTACCCAGCCATAGACCTATCTATAACCCCCAATCCCATTGGATCCCATATACTCATCCAGAAGTCTTTTAAAAGACCCCAGCGAGTTCGCTCGACCACCACCGACGGCAGCCGATTCCATTCACTCACCACCCTCTGAGTGAAAAACTTTCCCCTAGCATCCCCTCTGTACTTGCTTCCCTGCACCTTAAATCTGTGCCCTCTCGTCATGACCATTTCAGCCCTGGGAAATAGTCTCTGAGAGTCCACCCTATCTATTCCTCTCAACATCCTGTAAACCTCTATCAGGTCACCTCTCAACCTTCGTCTCTCCAGGGAGAACAGTCCCAGCTCCCTCAACCTGTCTTCATAAGGCATGCCTCCCAATCCAGGCAACATCCTTGTAAATCTCCTCTGCACCCTTTCAATAGCTTCCACGTCCTTCTTATAGTGAGGCGACCAGAACTGCGCACAGTACTCCAAGTGTGGTCTGACAAGGGTCCTATAAAGCTGCAGCATTACCTCCTGACTCCTGAACTCAATCCCTCGATGAATGAAGGCCAGTATACCATAAGCTTTCTTAACCACATCCTCCACCTGGGAGGCCGATTTGAGAGTCTTATGGACCCGGACCCCAAGATCCTCTGCTCTTCCACACAGCTAAGACTCCTACCTTTGATAGTGTACTCATTCATCCCGTTGGATCTGCCAAAATGGACCACAACATATTTATCCACGTTGAAGTCCATCTGCCACTTCTCCGCCCAGTCTTGCATCCTGTCGATGTCATGCTGCAACTTGTGACATCCCTCCAGACCATCCACAACACCACCGACCTTCGTGTCATCGGCGAACTTACTCACCCATCCCTCCACTTCCTCATCCAGGTCATTTATGAAAATGACAAACAGCAAGGGTCCTAGAACAGATCCCTGGGCACTCCACTGGTGACCGACCTCCATGCAGAAAAAGAGCCATCCACAACCACCCTCTGCCTTCTGCAGGCAAGCCAGTTCTGGATCCACAAGGCCAAAGCCCCTTGGATCCCATGCCCTCTCACCTTCTCAAGAAGTCTTGCATGGGGGACCTTGTCAAATGCCTTGCTGAAGTCCATGTACACCACATCCACTGCTCTTCCTTCGTCAATGTGTTCAGTCACATTTTCGAAGAACTCAATTAAGCTCGTAAGGCACGACCTGCCTTTTACAAAAACCATGCTGACTATTTCTAATCAACCTAAACTTCTCCAAATGCTCGTAAATCTTGTCCCTCAGAAGCCTCTCCATCAGCTTACCAACCACTGAGGTCAGACTCACCGGTCGGTAATTTCCAGGACTATCCCTGTCCCCTTTCTTGAAAATAGGGACCACATCCGCAATCCTCCAATCCTCCGGAACCTCTCCCACCTCCATCGATGACGCAAAGATCATCGCTGGGGCTCTGCAATGACATCCCTCACCTCCCACAATAACCTGGGGTACATCCCATCTGGTCCCGGAGACTTGTCTATCTTGATAGCATTTAAAAGTTCTAACACATCCGCTTCCTTACTATCTACATACTCAATCTTTTCAGTCTGCCGCAAACTTGTAGTGCATCCTCCCAGATCACTTTCCACCGTGAATACTGAGGCAAAGTACTCATTAAGCACCTCTGCCATTTCTTCCGGTTCCACACAGACTTTTCCCCCTCCACCTTTTATAGGTCCTATCCCTTCTCTTCTCATCCTTTTACTTTTCACATATTTGTAGAAGGCCTTGGGATTCTCCTTAATCCTACCAGCCAAGGCCTTCTCATGACCCCTTCCGGCTCTCCTAATTTCCTTTTTAAGCTCTCTTCTATAAGCCTTATACTTCTCTAGATCCCCAACATCTCCTAGCACTTTGAACCTTTTATACACCTTTCTTTTCTTCATGCTTGCTTTCATTAGTTAGCTTGGTTTCATTAGTTAGAATATTGAATATAGGAATTGGGACATCTTGTTGAAATTGTACAAGATATTGGTAAGGCCACACTTGGAATACTGTGTGCAATTCTGGTCACCCTGTTATAGAAAGGATATTATTAAACTTGAAAGAGTGCAGAAAAGATTTACTAGGATGCTGCCGGAACTTGATGGATTGAGTTATAAGGAGACGCTGGATAGACTGGAACTTTCTTCTCTGGAGTGTAGGAGGCTGAGAGGTGATCTTATAGAGGTCTATAAAGTAATGAGGGGCACAGATCAGTGATAGTCAATATCTTTTCCCAAAGGTAGGGGAGTCTACAACTAAAGGGCATATGTTTAAAGTGAGAGGGGAGAGATACAAAAGTGTCCAGAGGGCAGTTTTTTCACACAGAGGGTGGTGAGTGTCTGGAACAAGTTGTCAGATGTAGTATTGGAGGCAGGTACAATTTTGTCTATTAAAAATTATTTATGATGTAGAGTTGCCGGTGTTGGACTGGGGATAGTAAGTAGTCTAACAACACCAGCGTAAAATCCAACAAGTTTATTTGGTAGCACAAATATATTAGTTGATAGCATTGCTTCTTCATTTGCCTGGTGAAGGGGCAACACTCCGAAAGCTTGTGATACCCCATAAACCTATTGGACTTTAACCTGGTGTTGTGAGACTACCTACTGGAAAAAGCAGTTACATGAGTAAGATGGGTGTAGAGAATATGGACCAAATGTGGGCAATTGGGACTAGCTTAGAGGTTTAAAAGAGGCACCATGGCATGGATAAGTTGAACCAAAAGGCCTGTTTCCATGCTGTAAACCTCTATGACTTATGATTGATGACAGTTTTAGGAAGGAAATTCCAAAGGGCAGGAAATTCCAGAGTGTAAGAAATTCCAGCATGTAGGGAATTCCTAGTGTGTAGTGAATTCCAGAGTGTTGAGACTTCCAGTGTAGGGAATTTCATTGTGAATGGAATTTCAGAGTGTCGGAAATTCCAGCGAGTAGGGAATTCCAGTGCACAGGCAATTCCAGAGTGCACAGAATTCCAGAATATAGATCTGACACAACTGGTAATGTTCGGGTGATGGAAATTGAATAAGCCCTGAAGGCCACAATTGGAGGAAAGCAGGTATCGGTGAGGTTTGTAGGACTGGAGGGGATTGCAGAGATGAGGCAAGACATGGGCTTGGAAGAGGAACTTCAAAACTGTCAGACCGTAAAGCTAATTTAGATCAGCAGTTAATGTATGAACAGAATACAAGTGCACAATTTCGGATGAATGAATTTGTGAATAAAAGAATTTCCAGGAGATGATTGTTTTTTGGGAGATAGGTATTACTGTGTTTTATTAATCTATACAGTACCACAGGTTTTATTGCTGTACATATTCTGCAATTCATGTAACATTTCTTAAAGATTATAATAGAGTCTACCTTGACAGTAGTTAACTGTTATATTGATGGGTTCCACAACATCTGGGATTAAATACTGTTTAAGAACTCAAATACTCTAATTACAGTAAGATACTTTGAGGTCTGGATATATCTTGTCATTGTCTCTTGTCTTTCTACGAGTGTTAAGCATCATTTCAAGAGTTAGTCACCCTCTCCAGAATATGCCATGTCCTTCACACCTGATAGCTTGTTCTATTAAGTTCCTCTTAACACGAGAGTAAATTACATTAACTTGGTTTTTGAGTAAAAGTATATATACTGTTTATTATGCGGTTGTGTTTATTTACTGTGGCATGTGTCAAACAATCAAAATTTTTATATTTGTCAAACATTCAGGATTCACTAAATTACATATGAACTTTTATCTCCCTATCAGAGACATAGAAACACATCAGTTCGACACAAACATACACATGATATTTGGGGAAAAAAAATTAAGTAAAAGTTTAATCAATGGTCCCCGTTTCCAATTCCTGATAAAGATTTCATTGTTCAGCACACAGAGAAATACAGGACCCTGTACTTTGAACCCCAAATACAAATTCTACTCTCACAATGCAGAGTAAACACAAATAATCCTGCAATTTGCAGAAATATGACCCAAATAAAGCATCAGGTGATGGCTATGGAAGTGACAGCTAATTGCTAGATAAGCCCCAATGATCTATCCCAAGATGCCCAATCAACCTTCCAGTTTTGCTTCTATTTCTGATTTGTTGTGTTGTGAATTTTGTGGGCAGGGGAGTTTTGAATTCCCCTTGTCATTATTTCATTAGTTGAGTAAATCCAAAATCGGAAGCAGTAAGGTGAAACTTTTAGATGCATTGCAGAATTAAGGAACACTGAAATCAACTTGAACTCGGGGCAGTTAGTTTCCACAGTTCAATCTCAGCAGCAATGCATGATGAAAAGGTTTGGGCAAATATGTTATAATCAAAATCAATTGTAAGTCTGACATGTTAAAAGAGAATTTTATCCATCCACACTCATCGTGTTTGGAGTTTCAGAATTAAGTTTTCTTGTGCCTGAATTTTTTGGTTGGCCAGCAGGAATGGGAATGCAGCCCTGTCCTGGCCCAATGCCAACTCACACTCCAATGAATGTTGATTGGCAGTAAGCAGGACTTATAGTTCAATTGGAAGAAGTCCTGCCTTGAAAAGCTGTCAGCCAATCTCCACCCACCCTGGCGCAGAGCTGCTTTGGCTGAAAGATGCATTGCAACACCAAGCCTGGGATTAACTACAGGGAGCCAATGGGAGGTAACTGTGGGGACAGGATGGGAACTGAGTGTGTGATTGGGGCTGGGGTAGGAAAAGGATGTTCAGAGGTGCCTGGTCTGTGAGGGGAGAGCATCCCAGTAAGAAGAGGGCAAGTTGGGCCGAGGGCCAGTTTCCATGCTGTAAACCTCTATGATTCTAACAGGGCTTCCAAAGAAGATTTCATCCCCCTGCCGGAGATCAAGGTCAGTGATGTTATTTCTAATTCCACCTTCTGCTACCCAGCACCTGCCAGTCTGAAAATGAAGGCTGGGTGGGAACAGGTTAATTAAGGGTCTTATTGGGGCAAGGTGCAACCACTGCCCACAACCCATCACATACGGGTCAAAAAATGGGCAGAACCCTATCAAGAATTCCATCAATGTAATTTCCCACCTACCACTGCCCTTCACCCCAATCAAGTCAGAAACTGCTGGGTGGGATCTTGGATCAGATGTATCGTGGATATGGGTGATACAGATGTTCGCATGGCTGCCAGGGACCTTCCAATTCCAGCCTGGGGTCACTGTCAGTGTGGAGTTTGCACGTTCTCCCTGTGTCTGAATGGGTTTCCTCTGGTGCTCTGGTTTCTTCCCATAGTCTAAAGATTTGCAGATTAGGTGGGTAGATCATGCTAAATTCTCCTTATTGTCAGGGCGTTAACAGGGTAAATATGTAGGGTTGTTGGGATAGGGCCTGGGTAGATTATTATCAGCGCAGGCTCGATGGGCCAAATGGTCTCCTTCTGCATGGTAGAGAGTCAATGGATGGATTGGATGCAGTGTGCCACCGAACCCCCCGACATGTACTTGCTTAATTACAGTATTCAAATCCCAACTGTGAGAAAACAAGATATTCTCCATTCAGTTTAACTGACTTTTCCCTTTACAATAGCTGCCCATCATTATGGTCCCTTGAAGGGAATTATTGCAAATCATTTCAGATGCGTTGAATGTAAGAGCCATTTTGTTGTATAGTCTTCAGCCCACTGGGAACGAGATTCAACCCAAGGGCCGTTCATTAAAACCTAGGTGTCCGGCAAGGAGAGTTTCATATCATCTATGTTCGCTAGTTTCAAACCCACACTCTAGATGTGAAAAACCGTGTTTAATCAAGTAGAGTTTTGGGGAAATTCTATGTAATTACAAAATAAACTTCTATCAAATTGGTGTCCCTGTTATAATAAAAGCAAATTACTGTGGATGCTGGAATCTGAAACCAAAAGAGGAAATGCTGGAAAAACTCAACAGGTCTGGCAGCATCTGTAAGGAGAGAGAAGAGCTGATGTTTCGAGTCCAGACAACCCTTTGACAGCCCTTTTCCCTCTGCTGCCAGACCTGCTGAGATTTTCCAGCATTTTCTCTATTGATGTTGCTGTTAGTCCACTATCAATTTTACCTTGCTTTTAAATTGCAGTATTTAATCTTTCTCCTTCAGTATTTAGAATAACTACAATTTACATTCATGTAGCACATTTTAATAAAATGTCTCAAGGTGCTTGATAGGAACATTATCAAACTGAGATTGCTACAACCACATGCAGAGATATCAGGACATGTAGACAGAAGCTTGGTGAAAGTCAATGGTTTTAAGGAATGTCTTAAAAGAGGAAAGGGAGGTTGAGAGGTTTAGAGAGGGAATTCCAGAGCTTAGGGCCTAGGCGGCTGGAGGCTGCCAATGTCAGAGAAAATAAGATATTTTTGCAGTTGATGCTTTTGTTGTTTGCAGATATTTTCTCAAACATTAACACTTTGAGTTCCTTTCTATTGTATAGACCGACCCGTACGAAGGTTGTAGGTGCCAATGTTATCTAAATGTTAATTAATCATTTAATGGGACATTTGCTAATTAATAAGCATTACATCAAATCAGTTAGGTAACAAAAAGGGAAATGTGTTTGACTTGAAGAATATTTATATATTTCCATATGTTCAAAAGGCAAATTTACTTTTAACTATTAGTTGGTGTCATTGTCCTTTACTTTAAAGAGTTGAGAAAGACTGGCTCTAATTATCTCTAACCAAATCACTAAATCATTCAGCACTATATTGCTCAGGATGCACTAGGAGACAACACTGTCTGTTCTCTCTTCCATGCAGAGAAAAAAGTGCAAAGTTTTGGGTTGTTTTTGGATACATATATAATACAGGCATTTGGATTAATAATTTTTGGAATAGCAGGCAAAGTATTATGTTGGTGATAAGGCTATTTAAATTGATTTCATATTAAAATGGGTTAATATTTCCTACAAAATCACTGGTTCAGACAATTAGTATAATTTCAAATTGCGTAAAATTTACAAAAGAAAGAAAAACAGTATATCGGGGAACAGGCCATTCGGCGCTCCAAGCCTGATCACGTTATCCTATCTAGACCAACTGCTTCTATCTCCCTATTCCCTGTTTGTTCACCTGCCTATCAAGATAAGTCTTAAGTTTGGCTAACTTAACTGCCTCAACCACATTATTTGGCAGTGCATTTCAAACCCCTGTTAACATCTGTGTAAAAAACGTCTCTCTGCACATCTCCGCTGAATCTAGCGCACCCCCCCCCCCCCCCGCCCCTCCCCCATCTTGAACTTATGCCTCCTTGTAATTGTGATTTCTGCCTTGGGAAAAAGCTTCCAATTCTTCACCCCATCTATACCCTTCGTTATTTTCTAAACTTCTATCAGCCTCCGTTTTTCCAGGGAGAACAATCCTTGTTTATTCAATCTCTCCTCATAGCTAAAATGGTGGTTACATGTTTAAACTATCTGTTCAAATCTACAGAGGATGCCTGAATATTGAGGTACCAAGGTCCATTATACTGTACAGTATTTATTCATGATTACACGCACTAACCAAAGCATTTAAAGCAATCTGAAATCCAATTTGCAAAATTGTTTTTCCCTCTCTGTATGTCATTGATGAGGTAGAGGAAATGAATTCCAGATTTGTTTTTTTTTGCAGCAGGTTGCTAAGTTAAGAGTGAGGAGAGGTTTTTTACTTTCACAGAAACCTACCACTTAAAAGCCATCAATGGAAATGGTACACACCGATGCAAAGTATATTTAACAAAGATGTTATCTTAACGATATTGCACCAAATAACTGTATTCAAAGCTTGGCTGATACGGCACAAATTGGACTGCACTTCTCTGCCTGTTTTAACTATGACATGCAAGCTGTTACAATAGATTAACGTAATTGATGCAGTAATTCATGTTTCATGCTTGGTTCTGTACAGCTGGGATGTTTTCTTCTCTGCTGTGAAGCTAATGCTTGACATAACTCGCAAATACAAAGCTGTAGTTGTTGAATTGAGCATACTGCAAATCTTTGCGCTTGAATCCATCCACGGCTGGAGGTGCCGAACAGGAGATGTGACATTTCGAACTCTGCGGGGAATCAGCAGAATTAATTATAATGTCTGGACTCAGCAGTGTGGCTGTGCTATACATTTACCAGCCCGTTATTTTCTATTTGTGGTATTATGCTTATTAAATCAAGGGATCTAATGCTCAGGATATTCACTTCCGCTTAATAATGTGGCAGCTTCAAGCACTCTTAGTCCAGCCATTCCCAATTTACCTCCCTGCACCAACCACAATTCCCAAAGCCTCAGCAACACTTCCTCTAATGATAATTCATACAGGCTGTATTTTATTTGGCTGACAGTGTTAAACTATTACTGAGATATTATTTCGTCAATAAAGTCAGCAATTCCAAAGATTGCAGGTTAGGTTGATTGGCTGTAGTAAATTATTCCTTAGTATCAGGGGGATTATCAGGGGATTTACATGGGATTATGGGAATAAGGCCTGGGTAGAATTGTGGTTGGTACAGACTCGATGGGCCAAATGGCCTTTTTCTGCACTGTTATGATTCAATGATTCTATTACAGAATGCTGGGAAAAATAATTACGTTCAACCACATGTACATAGTTGACTAATCAGAATTAGGCCACCAGAATCATTGTAAATATGCTGATTTTTTCTGGTAAAGATTAGTCCAAAATGTTTTAAATAACTGGCCCTGCAACACTGCAGTAAGAAATAGATATTTTTCCATCCAACCTGTGATGTCTCTGATCTGTTTATATTGCATCTACCAGATCTACCAACTGATCCTGTGAGGGGGGATCAGGTTAACCTCAAATAAAAACAGAAAATGCTGGATAAACTCAGCAAGTCTGGCAGCGTCTGTGGAGAGAGAAACAGAGTTATTGCTTCGAGTCCATATGACCCTTCTATAAAACTTTACTTCAAGCTTCTGTTAGGTTGCACTAGAGATATTTCTGGAGGTGGTGGGGGGACACCATTTAGCTAAATAAATGCAAAGGATTGAGGAATTTCAGGGCTGATTTGTTTCATTCCTATGAGTTAAAAAAAATAACATTGGAAATTGGTCCCGTCCACACTCCTAAAATATCGTTAGAAATTTCCATTAATTGTACTCATTTGCGCGTCATCTCTGAGTCTTTTCAGAACAAGGGCACGAGCTTTCAAAGCTCTTAAATGTGATTTTTGTTTAACTTACCAATAAACTGATTGCTGCATCCCAACATAACTTGAAAGTACTTTTAAATTTTTAAAATCCAATAACTCAGAGATGGTCAGGTAATTAAAATGTGGGTAGGTGATGGCGTAAGTGACTAGTAATCCAGAGACACAGAGTAACTGTCCGGGAACCCACAGCTGGTTGAAAATTAAAAGTTCAATGATCATGAATTGATTTAAAAAAGTCTGGTTCATTAATGTCCTTCAGGGAAAAAAATCTGCCTTTCCTTACCTGGTCTGGTCTACATGGGACTCACAGCAATGTGATTGATTCTTAGCTGCCCCTTTGGAATGACCCAAATACCCATTCAGTTCAAGGGCAAGAGATATTAAAAATAAGTAATTGAAATGCTTTGTTTTAAATTTCATTTTCAGTTGTTTTAATCAAACAATCAAACAATTCACCAAGTAACTTTTACTCAATGGATGAATTTGTTTAAAACAATTTTGTTTAAAAAAAATCTTCCCTTTAACATGTTGCCTGATTGTGCTGAAGCACAGCAGATTCTGCATTCAATGATAAGCAAGCTCACTTACATGACAGAAAGACAGTTTCAGAATGGGTGCAATTTGTGTTAGATTCAGAAATTGTCCCCAAAGTGGAAATAACCCGAATATTGAAATTTTAGCTTCTGAAGACCAGGTAGAGATGAGGTCTGCATTCATTCAATAACCTGAATGTAATGAACATTTACAGTCTGTCCTTGTCTCTCACAAGGGGAAATCGGTTCATTCTTATGGCTATTTAGTTACATGCCATTAATAAACTATTTTATTTACTTCAAGAAAACTTTAAGCTTAAATAACGTGCAGCTTTATACATTTTCAAGGATAAATCTTATTAAGGAAATTAAGATTATTCATGTGAAATATACTCAGCAAGAAAGATATTAATATTTTGAATAACGCAAGTGTTTGCATTGCTCAATGGGGCGAAGACAGGTGACTTTGATTCACAATTTCTCCAATTTCTTTGAATTTGGGTCACTGTTTCTGTGAACAGGTACACAAGGCAATGCTCTGACTGTGAGAGGGGTTATCAAACCAACTCTTTCAATTTCTTTCTTTTACATTTGAGTTAATTTCACAGCTTAGGTTGGATTCCTGCTTCAAACCAGTTAAGTTTATTAGTGTCACAAGTAGGCTTATTACTGCAATGAAGTTACTGTGAAAATCCCCTCGTTGCTACACTCCGGCACCTGTTTGGGTACACTGAGGGAGAATTTAGAATGGCCACTGCACCTAATCAGCATGTCTTTTGGACTGTGGGAGGAAACTGAAGCATCCGAAGGAAACCCATGCAGATATGGGAAGAACATGCAGAGTCCAGACAGTCAGTGACCCAAGCAGGGAATTGAATCCGGATCCCTGATGCTGGGAATCAGCAGTGCTAACCACTGTGCTACCCTTCAGCCATTTTTAACTTTACTTGCTGATGTCAGAGATGCAGTCAGATCTATGAATGAAAAATTACATTACCAGTTGTATAAAGTTAAATGCTTAGCCAATCAGAGAATAGAACAGATGGCTTTGCGCACATTTTGCATTGATATCTATATCTGCTGTCTGGGTATGTTACATTTTTCTTTGATAATGGGCATGTGGATATTAGTGCCAAAGAACAAAGAGATACAGCACAGGAATCGGCCCTTCAGCTCACCAAGGTCTGTGCCAATCACATTGTCTATCTGGACCAATCTCCTGTATCCCTCTATCTCTTGTCTGCTCATGTGCATAGCCAGATAAATCTTAAATGTCGCTAACATAACTGCCTCAACCACCTCATTTGGCAGTGCATTCCAAGCACCTATCACCCTCTGTGTAAAAAAAATCCCCCCATATCTCTACTTAACCTTCCCCCTTTATCTAGAACTTGTGCCCCATTGTAATTGTCATTTCTGCCCTGGGAGAGAGCTTCCAATGGTTCACCTTATTTATGCCCCTCTTCTATCAGTTGCTCCCTCAGCCTCCATCTTTCCAGGGAGAATAATCCCAGTTTATTCAATCTCTTACTCATCATTCCAGGCAACATCCTGGTAAATTTTTTCTGTACTTCCTCCAAAATCCTTCTGGTAGTGTGGTGACCAGAATTAGACACAGAATTCCAAATGGACCCTACCAATGTTTTTTATAATGCAACATAATTTGCCAACTTTTATACCAGCAGGCTGGTACAAAATGAATCTACCCAAACTCATGGGACCACCTATTCGTTCAGCATTGTGTGAGTTACTGCACAGCTTGGTTTCTGAAAAGGTTTCGTGCGTCAGAGAATACTCTCAATTCCAAACATGTAACGGTGAAAGATACTCTGGATAGTTGCTCCATTGCACACTGATGCTGTAATTGAGTGATTAGGAACAGTGCAGTGATGTGCAAACAATGTGCTGCATTTTCTTAATTGTTTGCTAATGATGAGCAGTGAAAGAGGTGCTTAGAACAATGGGCCTCTGGTCACCATCCCAGGACCCAGCAGCGGACAAGTACCTGAAACCTATTTTGTTAGATGGATTCGAGATTCTCTCAGCAGCAGCTTAGTTCACTGATGTTGAAGTTAGGACTGTCTGTAATAGCTACACTACACAATAAAGAGTACCAGAAAGAACAGTCAAATAAACGCACTCAGCCTCTGGCAGCCAAATACTAAATAAGTGCCTTATTGCCTTTTAGGTTAAATTAAACCTCCCAACCCAGGCCATCCTTTTGACCCTCCTAAAAAATCATTTTGTTGTCACTCACATCCACCTTTCAAAAGCCAACTGAGTCCAGGAAATGAAGATGCAGAAACTGTAACAAGAAGTAAACTCTTACCCTTACGCTCTGGCAATTGGTTATTACAAGTAGTACTGAACAAGCCTGATCAGAAACCATCCCTATAGACTTTGCAGTTTAAAATGGATCAAAGTGTTGCTCAGTTTTACTTGTTCAACTCGGGCACATCAGCATGGTAATGCACAAACAAAACAACCTACATCATCTTCCAGAGGCTCAGAAATGTGTGATTAACTCTGCTCCTAAAATATATTCACATTACAGAAATAATTCATTCTTAAACTGAGCGTAAATAAGATTATATATAGATTCAGCTGCATGGATGTTATAAAATACAAACAAAATCATCTCATGAGAAATATAGGAGCAATTAAATCACCAATATTATATTTCCTCTATATTTCACTGTTTGAAAATAATCCCCCACTCAAATGAGTTTCAGCAAAAAGTAACATAAGTGAATAAAGTAGGATTATTCTCCCTGGAAAGACAGAGGCTGAGGGGGCGACCTGATAGAAGAGGGGCATAAATGAAGTGAACAGTTGGAAGCTTTCTCACAGGGCAGAAATGATTATTACAAGGGTAAGGGGGAAGGGAAGGTTAAGTGGAGATGTGGGGGGGAAGTTTTTTTACACAGAGGATGGTGGGGGCCTGGAATGCACTGCCAAGTGAGGTGATTGAGGCAGATACATTAGCAACATTTAAGGTTTATCTGTAGGCACATGAACAGGCAGGGAATAGAGGGAAACAGATGATTGGTCTAACATCATAGAGTAACATCAGAAAATCAATCTCAAAGTTAAAAAAAATCCTTGGAAAATGTAATGAGATGGGAAGGAACGGACTGAGGAAAATGTATAGGCAGTAATCTCACTGCTGCGTCATTTCAGCCTCCACTCAGGACCTAGATATTATTTCTTCTTTAAGTTAGGGAAATGAAGATTGAATAAATAGATTAAATAAACATTCCGATTTACATGAGGGTAATTCGAACCATCTGTTCTCATGTGTGACAATCACTAATGATGAGTTCAAGGGAGTTGTTGCAATCATCCATGGCAAGGCAGCACTGGGTCTGACAGTGCGGGAGGGAAGGTTCTCTGTCGCTCTGCTCTATTTCTGATGGTCTTCACATCTGCTCAGTTTGAATTACAAAAATGATGATGCACGGCACTTACACGCTGTTTGCAACTTACAAGTGACTTATGCAACTCGTCTGAAAGTTGATTAGACTGCATTGTTAAAATTCAGATGGCAAATAAATCTTTGTTTTAATGAATTGCAAAGCGTAACTAGCAATCATTTTTGGCCAAAGATAGTTCCCAGATTCATACAAGGTAACTGATTACACTTGTGGATTTACAATAATTTGCACTGGTATTATAAAGCAGCATTTATAAGTGGGTTTAAAATAGTGACAATTACAACATACGCTGTACCAAATGTGAATCTTATTATTTGTTGAAGCAATGGTAAAGGGAGTTTTGACAAAAATATAGCATTATTGTTGTGGACACGCTGTCTATGAAATTAGTGGGAAATCTGATTTTTGCCCATGGTAGGATTGCTTTTATGTTGTAACTGAATTCCTATTGAAACCAAAGTCAAGCTTTCCATAAACATAAGGGAGAATCATCGAATAATCTGGATGTTGTAAATGTCCTCCATCTCTCCAACTTTGTGCATCCAGTTCCTATCTCACGTCTCATTTATATGCAATGTGCCGCAGGCACAAGCAGGCCATATGTTACAGGAAAACATTGCCTTTACAGTAAGCTGTGTATTGACTCACATGCTGCAGATTTTAAATACCACATCACAAATATACCATGTTAACTTATAACCAAATTGATCAGTCCAGTTTAAGTAGCCAGAGGTTAACACAATAAATATCACGTAATGCCTTGGTGCGTTTGGAAAGGCTGCGTTTGAAGGTAATGATTTTTGAAGGAAGAAGACCTCCTGGTGAGATTGTGTTAATTGTAGATGAACCGCTTCCTACTTAAATGTCTTGTTTATTTGACTTGTTTTTTATCTGTGAATAATGTTTATTGGCTGATTATGCAATGTAAACAAACCACCATTTTTTAACTAAATTGTTTACTTTTTGATGATTTAATCTGATTATAATTTTAGCTTTAGTTTGAAATTTTGTCGTGTTCTACAACAACCACCGGAATTCTATGTCCCCGCCCACCATGGATTCGGAGCAGGTGAGGGGCGGACCACAGAAAGGTTCTGTGTAAAATCCCGCCCCATGTCCCTATTAACCAAAGATGGCCATTAAAATGGATACAAGTTGAACACCAAGGGCAGGATTTTCCACACCCTATCACCATGGCAGCAAAGGTGGCCTGCCATTGGCTGGCAAAGCAGGAGTTCACCACCAGCGGGACTGGAAGATCCGGCCGGCAGGAATGACCAGAAAATTCCACCCTTAGTCATGTGTCCAATGTCTGTATCAAATCCACAGTTGTGTTGTATTTGTAATGTGCATCACATACGCCTGATGCTAAACTCCAAACTCCCATTTCTTTACAGATGAAGAGCAGTTATTTTAAAATGATCACCAATCACTTCATAATAAGCTGTTTAAACATGGAACCAGATTTTTACAATCAATTACAACTGCCCTCTGTAACTGGTTGGCAAACAGTCGCACATCATCTTAAAGGGCCAGGCACATCAAACTCACAACCTCCATCCAGACATTTCATGAGAGATTCACCAGTCTGTAAATAAAAACCAAATCACTGCAACGTTTTATGCTGATCAGATTTTAAAATGGAAAATTTGCCTTAAGCTTTCACTTTATTATATCAAATGTCATTCATAAAATATCAATGTGACAACTTAGTAATCTTTGGAAAAGTATCAAAAAAAGAAAAAAAATTGGTCTTCTGCTGATTTTGATTTACTGACTTCTTTTGATACCGGCTTACAATCAGCTGAAAACCTGTGTATTCAACATCCAATAGATCATTCTTTCTTCGTTGGAAGTGTTCGGTGGGTACTTCAGAGAGCATCTTATGTTTGGATAGGCACAAAAATTAGGATGTGATAAACTGCAGAACTTTTTCTCACAGGAAAAGTTGAACAAAATAAATTTTACCTCTGCTCCAATTCCATGCAATGGCCTTAAAGGGACAGTCCAGATTAAATACCATTTATTAGAGGACAGCTCTCTCAATGTAGACCTTTCACATCTACAAAAGAAGTGCTACCACAATATAATAATTCTCAGTATCATACAATTGTGTAACAGCCCCTTCTTTATAAAATGGTATACCTTCCTACTTATTCACTTCAATGGGATAAATTGTCTGCTATAAATTAGAACAGATTAATCACACTGTGCATTCAATTCCATTTACCCACATTTACAGTGAGAGAAGATCCAATAAATAATACTGAATAGTTCAACATATAACCTCAAGGTCTATTAGGATCTACCCATGCCAATCAGCCATTATTTAAAGTTTATTTATTAGTGTCACAAGTAGGCTTACATTAACACCACAATGAAGTAACTGTGAAAATACCCTAGTTGCCATACTCCATCACCTATTTGAATCAGCATGATCAATGCACCCTAGCTAGCACGTCTTTCAGACTGTGGGAGAAAACTGGAGCACCTGGAGGAAACTCATGGAGATACAGGGAGAACATGCAGACTCTACACAGACAGTCATTCAAGCTGGGAATCGAACCTGGGTCCCTGTCACTGTGAGGCAGCCATGCTAACCACTGTGCTGTCCACAAGATTAAATTCACCTTTGTAAATTGCATATCTATCTAACAAAACAAACAAATATTTGCTGGAGCTTTGAGCTGGAACTCACCTGATTAGCAAACAGAGTTGTAACAAACTTCCTTGGTCTGAAAATATCCACTACCTTCTTAATCAGTCTGGTATAGGAAGCTCACGTAGGAAAAGTCAGGCTCTGGCATGATGTGAATGGTCCAATTTGTTCCCTATTGTTATGAAGAGACAAAGAAAGAAGTAGCTGTGGAAAAATGGTGCAATAAAATATGTGCATTAATTAAAACTCCATCCGACAGCAGCCCATTCAGAGGAAAAGAGCAGAAATACAAACCAAGCACACTTTTCACAATTATTGCATTTTAGTCACTGGGAAGAGTTTGTTCTCTGCAGGAAGAAGCTTCCCTGTGATTTCAAACTTTTGCTGCAAGAGTTGTGACAGATGCCTCTTTCTTCTGCTACCTTCGATATCTGGACTGTTTGCTGAATATTTATAGATATTCTTAGCATAAATTCCAAAAATTCCTATTCACAAGGCATCTTTAACATAACCCGTCTGACCTGTGAGAAAGGTTTTAGTTCAAATTTATGTGACACAGAATGTATTTATGGGCTGTGTTTATCCTGGCTAAGCAACCATTCGATTTTAAAATTCTCAGCAATGATGTCGAAGCCCTCCATGACCTCACCTCTCCCAATCTCTAAAACCTCCTCCAGGCACACAAACATCCGGGTACTTATCCAGCTCTGGCCATCTTCAGCATCCTTGAGTTTAATCGCTTCACCGATGGTGCACTGCCTTCAGCTGCATGGGTCCAATCTCTGGAATACCCTCTATCACATCTCCTGCTTGCACCTTGAAACATTCCTTCTTTGACCATTTGCCCTAATATTGTAACTCTGTGACAAATTTTGCTTATAACACTCTTGTCAAATATTTCAGAGCTCCTTCTTACATTGCAGTCATAGAGGTTTACAGCTTGGTCCTTTGGCCCACTTGTCCATGCTGCCCCTTTGTTTTAACCCCAAAGCTAGATCCAATTTCCTGCATTTGGCCCATATCCCACTATACCTATTTTACCCATGTAACTGTCTAAATGCTTTTTAAAAGATAACATTGTACCTGTCTCTATGACTACTACCACTGGCAGCTTGTTCCAAATACTCTCTGTGTGAAAAAAATTCCCCCTCTGGACACTTTTGCATTTCTCCCCTCTCACCTCAAACCTATGCCCTCTAGTTTTAGGCTCCCTGACCTTTGGGAAAAGATGTTGCTATCTAGCTGATTTATGCTCCTCATTATTTTATAGACCTCTATAAAATCACTACCAAGTCCAGGGAAAAGAGTCCCAGTCTATCCAGCCTCTCCTTATAACTCAAACCATCAAGTCTCAGTAACATTCTATTAAATCTTTTCTGCACTCTTTCTAGATTAATAATAACCTTTCTATACAAATGTAATTTGTTCTTGTTATTAGGCAGGAGCCTGGTGTAGAGGTTGTGATAGTATAGACATTAATACTGTGAACAAAAATCTGTTTTACAAATTTGATACTCCCCAATCTTATGGGAAAATAATAAATTCTGTAGACCTGTTAGAAAATGCACTCAACGATACACTATACTCTATAAATCCGATAATATGATATGAAATATCCTGAAGCATTTCATAGACAGTGGTTAATTGGAAGCCTATTTTCTGTGGTTCTATTGGTAAACACTATTTTATGCACAATAACTTATTATAATGCTATTAGTGGAATAAAGCATCCCAGCGAACCCCACAGGACCATCAGAAAATGAAAATGACACCAAGGCATAGCAGAGATATCAGGCAGGGACCAAAAACCTGATCAGAGGCAGTTTTAAGGAACATCTTAACTGAGGAATGCAAAACAGGAGAGGGGAAGAGGATTAGGGAGGGAATTCTAGAGCTTGGGGCCCAGGCAGCTGAAATGCCAGCCATCAATAGTGAAATAATAGAATCCCTACAGTGCAGAAAAAGGCCATTTGGCTCATCAAATCTGCAGCAACCACAGTCCCACCCACACCCTATCCCCGTAAACCCATACATTTACCCTGGCTATTCCTCTCTCACTAAGGGGAAACTTAACATAGCCAATCCACCTAACCCGCACATCTTCAGACTATGGGAGGAAACTGGAGACCAGAGGAAACCCAACGTAAACATGGGGAGAACATACAAACTCCACATAGATGGTGATTCGAGCTGGGAGTTGAACCCAACCCTTGGCGCTGTGAAGTAACCACTGTACCACTGTGCTGTTCAATGAAAATCAAAGGTGTACACAGTAAGATTCCACAAACAGCAATGAAATGAATAAGCGGTTAATCTATTTTTAATGGTATTATTTAACAGAGTGATGCATGGAAGAACAACGGTAATGTAACTGGATAAGAACCCAGGGACATAGGCAAATCCTCTGGGCTGTGGATTCAAATCCCACAGCAGCAGCTGATGGAATGTAAATTTAATTAATAATTCTGGAATTGGAAACTTGTAATGGTGACCACGGAAACCACCATCAATTGTTGAAAAAATGCAACTCGTGAACTAATGTTCTATAAGGAAGGAAGTCTGCTGTCCATTTTCAGTCTGGGTGTGATCCCACACTCTTAACAATGTGGCTGACTCTAAGCTGCTCCTCTGGAAGGATCTAGTGAGCCAATTAGTTGGACTAAAACCAGTTCAGAAACACTGTACTGATTAATAAACCAGTTCGCAGCACCTTGTCAAGGACAGTTAGGGAGGGAGAACAGATGCCTGACCTGTACTGATGCTCACATCCCATGAAAGAATTCTTAAAAAGCAGGATACTGAGCAAAGTCCTGGCTCCAATTGAAATTGGTCCACAGGCATTTAATGGCAACATGAGCTTTCTCTATCAAATCCTGTATTTATTGGAATCAGCAGATATTGAATTACAGCATTCTTTGTAGAGCTAGAAACTGATACTTCTGCTGGAGAAAGCTGGCTATTAATGTTGCATATATCCTACAAGAAAAATTTCAAAAGTAATAGGTTAAATAAGTTACAGCACAGGAGGCCATTCAGCCCATTGTGACCATACCAGCTATCGGAACGAGCAATTCAAACAGTGCTATCCTCCCACTTTCTCCCTGTGGCACTGTACATTCCTCCATTGTAGATAAGGATCCAATTCTATCTCGAAAACCTCAACTCAATCAGCCTCCATCACACTCTCAGGCTGTGCAATCCAGGCTTTAACGACTCACTGTGTGAGAAAGGTTTTTCTTGTGTCTCTAGGGCTTCTTTTGTCAATTACCTTAAATTTGTGCACTCTTGATCTTCCAGCAGTGAATAGATTCTCTCTATCTATTCAGTCCTGACTCTATCAAACCTTGCTCAAGCTCCAAAAAAAAGCAATTGCAGCTTCCCTAATCTATCTCCATAACTCAAATTCCACATCCTGAGAACCACTCTTGTCAATCATTTCTGCACTCTCTTTCATGCTTTCACATTGCCCAGAAAGATCATTGCCGACACTTGTGTAGCATGAATATTATTTGCCACTTGTCAGCCTAAGCCTGGATATTGTCCAGATCTTGTTGCACTTGGACATGGACTGCTTCAGTATCTGAGGAGTCACAAATGTTGCTGAACATTCTATAATCACCAGTGAACATCCCCATTTCTGATCTTATAATGAAAGGAAGGTTATTGATGAAGCAGCTGAAGATGGTTGGGCCTAGGAGACCACCCTGAGGGACTCCTACAGCAATGTCTTGGGACTGAGATGATTGACCCCCAACTATCACAAACATTTTCCTTTGTGCCAAGTATGACTCCAACCAGCGGAGAAATTTCCCCCCGATTCCCATTGACTCCAGTTTTGCTAGTGTTTTTTGATACTACTTAGTCAAATTCTGCCTTGATGTCAGGGGCAGTCTCTCTCACCATATCTCATGTTCAGTTCCTTTGTCTACTTTTAGATCAAGGTTATAATGAGGTCAAGAGCCAAGCGGCCCTGACAGAACTCAAGCTGAGCTTCAGTGAGCAGGTTACTGCAGAGTAAGTACCATTTGAAAGCACAGTCAATTACATCTTCCATTACTTTGCTGATGTTCAAGGGTAAACTGCTGGGCAGTAATTGACTGGGTTGGATTTTTCATGCTTTTCACACTGGGCGTACCTGAGCAATTTTACAGATTGCTGGGTAGATGTCAGTGTTGTCGCTGCATTAGAACATCTTAGCTAGGAGAGCGGCAAGTCTCATTACTATAGCCGGTATGCTGTCAGGACTCATTACCTTCGCAATATCCAGTATCTTCAGCCCGTAGAGTGAATCAAATTGATTGAAGACTTACATCTGAGATGCTGGGGACCTCCAGAGGAGGTCGAGATGGATCATCCATTTGGCACCTGTGGCTAAAGATTGTTGTGAGTGGTTCAGATAGATCTTTTGCTCTGATGTGCTGGGCTCCTCCATCATTGAGGATGGGGATATTTGTGGAACCTCCTCCTCCAATGAGTTGTTTAATTGCAGATGGATCATTCACCTGGCTGTTCACTTAGCTGGAAATGCTTCTGTTTTCTCTTTTATTTATTCATTAACAGGCTGTGAGTGGCTAAGCCAGCATTTATTGCCAATCTCTAATTGCTCTTGAGAAGGTGCTGGTGAGCTGCCTTTTTGGATCGCTGCAGTCCATGTAGTGTAGGTACAGCCATAGTGCTGATAGGGAGGGAGTTCCATGATTTTGACCCAGTGACAGTGAAGGAATGGCCAATGTGTTTCCAAGTCAGAGTGGTGAGTGACTCGCAGGTCGTGGTGTTCCCCTGCACTTTCTCAATGATAGAGGTTTCGAAGGTGTTGTTAAAGCAGTCTTGTTGAGTTGCTGCAGATGGTTTTGCACTGATGTTTTGGTTTCCCCATCATGAAGATTGGGTTACTTGAAAGGTAATGGAGTCTCCTCCTCCAGCAGATTGTTTAATTGTCCGCTATTCACGTCTGGATGTGGCAGAGTTTAGAAGAAGTGTTTGCTGTGGGGTCACTTTGCTCTGTTTGAAATTTGCTGCTTATGCTGTTTGATATAGAAGTAATCCAGAGCTGTAATTTCATCAGATTGACACCTCATTTTTAAGTTTGCCCAAAGCTGTTTCTGGCATGTCCTCCTGCACTCTTCATTGAGCCAGGATTGATTGATAATTTGATGGTAATGGTAGAATGGGGAATACGTTGGGCCACGAGGTCACAGATTGTTTTTTGAGTACAATTCCGCTGCTGCTGATGGCCCACAGCCTCTCATCGATACCCAGTCTTGAGTTGCTAGCTCTGTTTAGCATGATGATGATGCCACACAACAGGATGGAGGATTATCATCAATGTGAAGGTGGGACTTTGTCTCCACAAGGTCTGTGCAGTGATCACTCCTCTGATACTGCCATGGACAGGTGCATTTGGGAAAGGTGGACAGGTGAAGACCCGTATGATTTTCTCTCTTGGCTTCTCACCACCTGCTGCAGTTCCAGTCTAACAGTTATCTGCTTTAGGGTCTGGCCAGCTTGGTCCGTGATGATGTTACTGAGCCACCCTTGATGATGGATATTGAAATCCCCACCCAGAATACATGCTGTACCCTTGCCACCCTCAGTGCCTCCTCTAAGTGGTGTTCAATCTGGAGAACTTCTGATTCTGTTATAAATCAACATTGCAGAAAAACAGATTGCCTATTCATTATTTGATTGCTGTGTATGGGAGCTTGCTATGTAGAAATTGGCTGTACAAATGTACAAATATGTACAAATTGCATTTCAATCATCATAGAAATCATAGAGCCCTATAGTGCAGAAAGAGGCCCTTCGGCTCATCGAGTCTGCACTGAACATAATCCCACCCACGCCCCAAGCCCATATCCCTATGTATTATACCCACTAATCCCTTTAACCTATGCATCCCTGAACACTAAGGGGCAATTTCTTAACATGGCCATCAACCTAACCCGCATATCTTTGGACTGTGGGAGAAAACCCATGCAGACATGAGGAGAACATGCAAACTCTACACAGACAGTGACCCAAGCCAAGAATCGAACCCAGGACTCTGGAGCCGTGAAGCAGCAGTGCTAACCACTGTGCTACTGTGCACCCAAAAATATTCTTACACAGCCCTATACAGACATTCACGGAAGATCCTCAGAAGCTCAAATGTAAGAGACAGGTGAGCCATAAAATATGCTGGACGGCCCATAGGAATCTATTGATTCCATTTTCTGTTTTCCTGCATTATAACAATAGCAACAATTTGAAAGTACTTCACTGACTGTAAGATGCTTTGGGGTGTCTTTAGGTCCTAATAGACACTATATAAATAAAAGTATTTCTTTTTTATTCCTCCAAGTGAATATTTGGATATTTAAGAGGAGAAAGAACAAAGAAAATTACAGCACAGGAACAGGCTCTTTGATCCTCCAAGCCTGCACCGACCCAGGCTGCCTGAATAAACCAAAACCCTCGACCATTCCAGGGACCATTTCCCTCAACTCCCATCCTATTCTTGTATTAGTCCAGATGCTCTTAAAAAAGAAAAAAATGAAATGTCAGTGAAATAAGTAAATGGAGATTCCTATTTGAATGGGATAGATTAGGGGGATTAGTGGGATAATTGTGTGCTGTTACAGGGCTGGGTAAGATGTTGTGTTGGAGAGTTAGTTCAGGCTCAATGGGCCAAATGGCCTCATCAGCACTGTAGGGATTCTATGATAAAATTGTTAAGTTTTAGTTTCACTTAGTCCCACTCCAGCATAGAAGTGAACAATAAGCTCTACGGCTGAGAATGTAAAAGTTTGTTCCTTTAAAAGATTTCCGGCAGAAACCTATAATCACCCCTTCCTGAAATCCCAGATACTGTTCAATATCATCCTCTTCCACCATCACAGTCTGTTTCACACAAGAGGATTCCTAACAGCGTAGGAATAAGCGTGGCAACAAGCCTGCAGTATTTCACTGCTCCATAAAAATGTGGACTATTTTGGAGTTATTTCTCTGTCATTTTATTGCACCTTCTGCTGTCAAGCTCTGCAAAGTATTCCTAACAACCAATATGCAAGCACTGTGTCCTCTGGTGTCTCCTTCCAGCTCAGTATTTCACGGTCTGTTAGATTTAGCAAGGGTTTTTTTGGATGAGACAAAGAAAAGCAAGATCCATTCTCCAGGTTTAACTGGTTCAAGATAATTAACTGCCCCCGGACTTTAGAAAAAAACTCACAAAAAGCATAAAGCTTCCACTTCCTCCTCAGCATGTTTACACAGTCAGTAACAAACTGTCTAACTGTGCAGCCAAGGCTGGTTGCTGACGTGGGGTTTATCTGGTCTGTGAAATGAACCATGTGTGAGGAACCACAATCCCAAACTGGTATTCAAGATCACGGCGTGAAGGAGAACGAGACAAAATGAAGACACGTCTCCTCAGCATCAAACAAAAAAAGATCAGCTGCAGATCCAGCTGTTCCATTTGCAGCTGTATTTTCTGATTCAGTGATACTAACCCCCTCCACCCCACCCATCCCCCCTCCACCCCCCACTCTCATCTATCCCTGCAGAACCCCAACACTCTCGCAATGCAAAATTTAAACTGATTGGGCAGGAGGCAAGCTCAACATCCAATTAGAGGCAGGCACCAAACACCTTCCAAAAACCAAGTGAGAGCGGGCAATCTGACATCAGCAGCAAAGACGTGTTGGGGTGGGGTTGCTGCAGAGAGAAGGCAGCTTAAGGAAGGACCAGGACAATGAAGGTGGCAGAAAGTGGTCATGGACACCAAGTTGAGGGAGAGTACTTGATCCAGTACCAGCTGATTTCTTAAATTTCATAAATTTCATGGAAGCAAATTTCCTTTTGCCCATTGATGTGAGATGATGCATTTTGGCAGATTGAACCAGGGCAGGACTTACTCAGTTAATAATAGGGCATTGGGGAGAGTTACAGAACAAAGAGATTTAGAGGTACATGTTCATAGCTCCTTGAAAGTGGAGTCACAGGTGGACAGAGTGGTGAAGAAGGCATTCGGCATGCTTGGTTTCATCGATCAAAACATTAAATACAGAGTTGGGATGTCTTGTTGAACAAGACATTGGTAAGGCCACACTTGGAATATTGTGAGCAATTCTGGTCACCCTATTATAAAAAGGATATTATTAAACTAGACAGAGTGCAGAAAAAATTTATTAGGATGCTACTGAGACTGGATGGATTGAGTTGTAGGGACAGGTTGGATAGACTGGGGCTTTTTCTCTCTGAAGCATAGAAGGCTGAGGGGTGATCTTATTGATGGGCGGTCTATAAAGTAATGAAGGGCACAGATCAGCGAGATAATCAATATCTTTTCCCAAAGGTAGGAGAGTCTAAAACTAGAGGGCATAAGTTTAAGGTGAGAGGGGAGAGACACAAAAGTGTCCAGAGGGGCAATTTTTTCACACAGAGGGTTGTGAGTGTCTGGAACAAGCTGCTAGAGGTGGGTACAATTTTATTTTTTAAAAAGCATTTGATTGGTTACATGGGTAGGATGGGTATCGAAGGATATAGGCTGAATGTGGGCAATTGGGTTTAGCTTAGGAGTTTAAAAAAAAAGCTGGCATGGACAAGTTGGGCCGAAGGGCCTGTTTCCACACTGTAAACCTCTATGACTCAATGACTTTACCAGCTGTGCATTGACATGTACCAAATAGTTCATCATTGCCCAATAAAAAGATTGAATGTTCCAGTCTGTTCTAGGCTGTACCGTAACAAGTTCCAAAAGGGTTTGTAAACTGGCAGCAAGTGGGGTTTCCTGATCCCTACCCCTGTAGGTGCTTTGATAATTGTAAATTGTCCTGAAGAGGGGTGAGATCCAGTGCTGCCCTCCACATATCCACACATAGCACACATTGGATACGTGTGCTATTGCAGACCAAAACACCTCATTCGCCTGAAGAAGGCTACAAAAGCCGAAAGCTTGAAAGTTTACTATCAAATAAATCGGTTGGATTTAAAATTGGTGTTGTCAGACTTCTTACTGTGTTTACCCCAGTCCAATGCCGGCATCTCTACATCATGTACCAACCTGTCCCAGGAAAGCTCCATCTCAAACCCAAGCCACATAATCTCACTGCCCCACAGGCCACGGGAATCTGAGCGAGCAAGGAGTGCATAACGGGAAAGTACAGTGACCTCAGGCAGGATTTTACGGTTTCATGATGAGCAAAGCCACAAAATCCCACCAATGTTTCAGTCCATGATCAGAAGCTATCAGGATCAGACTGGTTCAACTCCCTTGGCAGCACAATCTATCAGTTGTCTGGATCGATGGCAAGACACATGGGAAGACTGTCAAAGCAAGGGTAGCCTTTGGGCATCAGTGTAGGAGTGAAGACAGGTACGTCTGCCTTACAAACTGAAGGTCTATCAAGCAAAAATCATACCTGCTCTGAGCATGTGCCACTTGGATTGTGTACCAGCTTTATACCATGATACAAAACCACTTTCACCTGAGCTGTCTCCAAAAATTTCTAGAGAGCTGATACAGAACCAAAGACTGAGGTACTGACCTGAGCTGGCATTGTCAAACATCCACACCAGATTAAGAGTTTCCCTACCGGGCATTAGAATTCCTGACAATTGTTCACCAAAGGGAATCTTTTATGGACAGCTTCCCCTGTCACTTCCACTCCACTTACCCTGCAGTCTAACCTCCAGCCATGCACCGTGAGGGAGACCGGCAGTTGTCCCCGGTAATGAGCTGGTGATGCTCCAACTGGAGACCTGCCAGTTATTTACCTTTCAGCTGCAGATAGTGTTGTGCTGAGCCACTGAACAGGCTCCTAACTGTAAGGTCTGCTCATAAGATTGTGGGGGGGGAGGGTTCAACCCTGACCTTTCCACCTGAGTCTATAACCAGTCACAAATAGGAAAGAGAAAACAGGACAACAAACTCACTTCAAATTGTTTCACATCGAACAAATTAAAGATTGGACACAGATGTGAAGAGGCTAGAAATAATTTTGAAAAAAAATTCTAAAACACTTATTAAAACAAAATAGTTTTAAAAAATACTAATTAATAAGTTAACAGGACTTCATGAATACCAGATTTTGTTTAAGCTATGTTCCGTTATTCGGCAAAACACATTAATCATATCACTGTTAGAGAGAGAGAGAGAGACAGACAGAGAGACAAGCACAGAGGGGGTGAGGAACGATAGCTAAGGTAGTTGTAGGAATCAGTGAGCTTATAATGGATACTGGTGGACAGTTTATCACCAGAAGTCATAGAATCCCTACAGTGCAGAAGGAGGCCATTTGGCCCATCGAGCCTGCGCTGACTATAATCCCACTCCGGTCCAACCTCCACAACAGCACAATTTTATCCTTTTATTCCCCCCACACTAAGGGGAAATTTATCCTGGTCCATCAACCTAACCCACACATCTTTGGACTGTGGGAAGAAACCGGAGCACCTGAAGGAAACCCACGCAGACACAGGGAGAATGTGCAAACTCCACACAGTGATCCGATGCCAAATTGAACCTGGGGCCCTGGTGCTGTGAGTCAGCAGTGCTATCTACTGTGCCACCTTATGGAAACACTGAGGCCACTGCTCTCACCCCTCCCCTCCCTCTCAGAATCAGGATAGGGTCCCTCTTATCCCCACTTTCACCCACCAATCTCCGTATTCAAAGGATCACCCTTTGCCATTTCCACTAACTCCAGCACAATGCCATTATCACACATTTTCCTCCCTATCAGGATTCCACAAGGATGATCCTCTCCAAGACATCCTGGTCTACTCCTCCATCGCACTCAACAACTCATTTCTGCCCACGGCACCTTCTTGTGCAATCGTAGAAAGCGCAGCACCTGCCCCTTCACCTCCTCCCAGCTCACTGTCCCAGATCCTAAACACCCCTTCCTGGTGAAGCAGCGCTTCACATCCACCCCCTTCAATCCGGTCTATTGCATTCACTCATAGAACATAGAACATAGAACATTACAGCGCAGTACAGGCCCTTCGGCCCTCGATGTTGTGCCGGCCAGTGGACCCTCTAACCTAAACTATTCCAATATCATCCATATGCCTATCCACCGAACATTTGAATGCCTCCAAAGTAGGCGAGTCCACAACTGCTGCAGGCAGGGCATTCCACGCCCTCACCACCCTCTATGTAAAGAACCTGC
Organism: Sphyrna mokarran; assembly: GCA_024679065.1. Classification (NCBI taxonomy): domain Eukaryota; kingdom Metazoa; phylum Chordata; class Chondrichthyes; order Carcharhiniformes; family Carcharhinidae; genus Sphyrna; species Sphyrna mokarran. The sequence goes on from JAGIQG010000024.1 coordinate 4,186,053, forward strand.
CTCTGACATCCGTCCTATAACTACCACCTCTTAATTTAAAGTTATGTCCCCTCGTGTTGGTCATCACAATCTGAGGAAAAAGGCTCTCACTATCCACCCTATCCAGTCCTTTGATCATCTTATACGCCTCAATTAGGTCACCGCGTAATCTTCTTCTCTCTAATGAAAATAACCTCAGGTCCCTCAGCCTTTCCTCATAAGCCTTCCCACCATACCAGGCAACATCCTGGTAAACCTCCTCTGCACCCTTTCCAATGCTTCCACATCTTTCTTATAATGCGGCGACCAGAACTGTACGCAATACTCCAAGTGCCGCCGCACCAGAGTTTTGTACAGTTGTAACATAACATCATGACTCCTAAATTCAATCCCTCTACCAATAAAAGCTAACACACCGTATGCCTTCTTAACAACTTTATCAACCTGGGTGCCAACTTTCAAAGAGCTATGTACTTGTACCCCAAGATACCTCTGCTCGACAACACTATTAAGGGTCCTTCCATTAGCCCTATATTTCATATGCCTGTTATTCCTACCAAAGTGAATCACCTCACACTTATCCGTATTGAATTCCATTTGCCACCTCACGGCCCAGCTCTGCAACATATCTATGTCCCTCTGCAAACTGTAACATCCATCCTCGCTGTCTACAACTCCCCCCACTTTGGTATCGTCAGCAAATTTACTAATCCAACCCTCTACATCCTCATCTAGGTCACTCTTCCCAATGTGATCTATTCTACATCAGAGAGACCAAGCGCAGGCTGGGTGACCACTTTTATGGAACACTTCCGGTCCATCTGTAAGCAGAACCCAGACCTTCCTGTTGCTTGCCACTTCACCACATCACCCTGATCTCCTGCCCACATGTCCATCCTGAGCCTTTTGCAATGCTCCAGTGAACCCTGTGCAAATTGAAGGAACAGCAACTCATTTTCCGATTGGGCAATTTACAGCCTTCCAAAATGAACAATGAGTTCAACAGAGTGTGAACTCTCCCCTCCACCTTCACTCCATTTCCATTTGTTTTATTTCATTTCTTCCCTTCATTTTTATCATCCCATATTTTCAGTTTGATTTTTCCACTTCTCGTTCTCCATCTTGTCCCCAACATCCACTCCACCCACCTCCCCCTGCCCCTCTCCACTCCCCCCAACCATAGTCACATTTCTCAGATAGTCCCTTAACAGTCTGTACTTCTATTCTGCCATTCACACATTCTGATCACCTGATCAGAATCCCTACTGTACATAAGGAAGCCATTCAGCCCATCGAATCTATACCAACCACAGTCCCATCCAGACCCTATTCCCATAACCTTGCTAATCCCCCTGACACTAAGGAGCAATTTATCACAACAAATCAACATAACCTGCATATCTTTGGACTGTGGAAGGAAACTGGAGCACCCAGAGGAAACCCACGCAGACACAGGGAGAACATGCAAACTCCACACAGACAGTCACCTGAGGCCAGAATTGAATCTGGGTCTCTGGCGCTGTCAGGCAGCAATGCTAATCACTGCCCTGTAATGGAGACATTTTTAGCACCTTCCTCACCTTTCTTCATCATATTTACATTTCCTTTGCCCAGTTACACCTCCGCCAACCCTCATAATATAAATCTCTTCTGATTTTCTTTGCTCTTAGTTCTGGTGATGAATCATCCAGACTCGAAACGTTGCCTCTATTCTCTTTCCACAGAGGCTGTCAGACCTGCTGAGATTTTCCAGCTTTTTCTGTTTTTGTTTCAGATTCCAGCATCCACAGTATTTAATTTTTATCCGAGAGTTACAGACAGTTGCAGAGCAGTAATGATAACTCAGAATAACCATTCACCATCAAAACCTCCCTTAAAATTCAGGTCACTTTACAATGTGAAGTTAAACAAAAATCAAATTACTTTTGAAGACACTGCCTGATTACACTGAGTTGTGATAGACTTTGTGCAAGTGAACTTGTGAAAAAATACAGAGGGAAATACAATGTTTTGGGGCAATTTTTGTCAGAGATGTAGATCGGTCCAAAGCAGAAACCCACAACATAAGAAATAGGAGCAGGAGTAGATCATCCAGCCCCTCGAGCCTGCCCCGCCATTCAATAAGATCATGGCTGATCTGCAGTGATTCAGTACCACTTTCCCACTTTCTCCCCGTAACCCTTAATTCCCTTGTCAATTAAAAACCTATCCACTCTTGACTTGAACATATTCAGCGAAGAAACCTCATCAGGCAGAGAATTCCAAAGATTCACCACCCTCTGTGTGAAGAAACTCCTCCGCAACTCCGATCTGAACCCGCCCCAAATCTTGAGGCTGTGCCCTCTAGTCCTGCTATCTTTGTTAAGAGGGAAGAGTCTCTCAACCTCTATCCTATCCATCCCCTTCATTATCTTATACGTCTCTATAAGATCCCCTCTCAGCCTTCTAAACTCCAAAGAGTACAAATCCAGCCTACTCAGTCTCTCAAATACCACACTATACAACACCACACTATACTGCATTCCTACTTCCCTTAAAACAGAAAAAACACCCAAAATCTTTTTTTTCACTCTCAATCTGTGATGATACAATTTGCTGGTAAGAGCCCCAACATGTTTGTCACAAAGATATAGTGCCATTTTAATAGAACTACCAACCAGACTCTTCTTCTCACTTTTTATTTACACATCAAGATGCATTTAACAGGTTACCAATCACAGACTGTTTTTATAATATGCACAATCACAGACTTGCTTTTTAGCTGTGTCGTCGAATACTTACATCTGCTTTCAGTCCGTTGATTGAGTAGCCACAGGGATTGTGGCATCTGTAACTGACCGTGGGATCAGATCCCATCATCTGAAAAACAAATTAGGGAAAGTGTAAGGCACGTTACGTTCCACTTTTGTATTTAAAATCATTCATACTCAGTATTTGTTCAATGTTGTTTCAAAACCAGAATTCCGAACATTCTCAAAATGGTTAAAGATCCAAACATCAAATCAGTGGAATGGTTTCAGTTTTTAATTTGTTGCATATCTGCTTTCAGTTCTACAAAATAAGCTAAGAGTTCATCCCACTTGAAGCATGAAATTGATCACAAAGAAATTGCACATTTTCTGAGTGTGGTGTGCTTAAATGCTTTATAATTATACCCTTAAATTCCATTTTACGGTATTCCTTTTACAACAGTATTCTCCAGAAAAAGGCAGAGTAATTATTTTACAATGTTCCATTGTCTTGGATTTCCCACACCATAAGTAAGAGAGCTCTATGTTTCTCATCGGAAAGAATTTTTGAGTTTGCAGAGTTAACAAAATAGTCCATCTTAATTCACCACTTAGCTGGGCTTGACAATGGAGTCAGTATCCTGTTCACCAAGTGTTCGAACAGTGTGCTTTTCTTGCTGTCAGGAGAATTAGAATTTTTTTGTTTCCTTTTTCGACTATTGGGACCAGTTGTCAACGTTAGACAAATTCTCAAACTTTTATATTGAAATAGCGCAGTTAAAAACATTAATCCTTTCTTCCAGTTCACAGAACTTTCCAAGCTATTAAGTGTCACATTTGGAAGAAAAGGGTGGATGTTCAGCTGTTATGGATATTCACGGCAGCGATCATTAGATTGTTAGGGAAGGAAAGGTTCAAATATGAGCAAAACTGCTGAATGCTGCAGGTGAGATGCGAGTTGCTGCCCTTGACATCAAGGCAGTTATAGTATCAAGGAATCCCAGTAAAACTGGAATCAATGGGAATCAGCGTGAAAACTACCCACTGGTTAGAGTTGTACCCCAGTACAAAGGGAGATGGATGTGGTGGTTGGAGGACTATCGTTTCAGCTCCAGAACATCAATGCAGAAGTCCCTCAGTGTAATGTAATGTCCCTCAGGATAAAATTAGCCTCCCATCCATTGACTCTGTCTACACTTCCTGCTGCCTTGACAAAGCAACCAACATAATTAAGGACCTCACACATCCTGGACATTCTCTCTTCCACCATTTTCCTTCAGGGGAAAAAATACAAAAGTCTGAGGTCATGCACCAACTGACTCAAGAATAGCTTCTTCCCTGCTGCTGTCAGACTTTTGAATGGACTTACCTTGCATTAAGTTTATCTTTCTCTACACCCTAGTTATGACGTTACACTACATTCTGCATTCTCTTGTTTCCTTCTCTAGGAACGATATGCTTTGTCCATATAATGCACAAGAAACAATACTTTTCATTATATGTTAATACATATGACAATAATTAATTAAATCAAATCAAAACCATTTTCAGTTGCTTCATCAATGATCTTCCTTTCATCAAAGGTTAAAAGTGGGGATGTTCGCTGATGACTGCACAATATTTAATGTTATTAGCAACTCCTCAGATACTGAAGGAATCCACATCCAAATGCAGCAAGATCTGGACAATATCTAGACTTGGACTGACAAGTAAAAGTAACATTTGTGCCACAAAAATGCCAGACAACGATCATCTCCAATAAGAGATCTAACCATCGCCCCTTTTGCGATTACTATCTCTGATTCCTCACAATCAACATCTTGGAGGCTACCATTGACCAGAAGCTTAACTGGATTAGCTATATAAACGTTGCTTGTACCAGAGCAGGTCAAAGGCTAAGCAATCTTTACCACGTGGGGTAAACACAAGGCAACCTTATTTTCTGTCTTTAGTAACCACGCTCACCCACATGACAAAAATTCCCATTTGCCCAAAGCTTGTTCACCATCTACAAGACACAAGTCAGGTGTGTGATGGAATATTCTCCGCTTGCCTGGATGGGTGCAGCTCTAACAATACTTAAAAATCTTGACTCTATCTCAGACAAATCTGCCCATTTGACTGCTACCCCTTTCACAAACATTTACTCTCTTCAACACTAACGCACAATAGCAACAGTGTGTATCATCTATAAGATGCAGGAACTCACCAAGGTTCCTTACACAGCACCTTCCAAACACATGATCATTACTACTAGAAGGACAAGAACAGCAGATGCTGGGAACAGCACCACCTGGAGATTCCCCTCCATGCCACTCACCATCCTAATTTGGAAATATATTGCTGTTCCATTCTGTGGCTGGGTCAAAATCCTGGAATTCCCTCCCAACAGCACTATACCTCAGGGACTGCAGTGGTTTAAGAAGGTAGCTCACCACTGCCTCCTGAAGGGCAACTGGGGAATGGGCAACAAATGTTGGCCCAGCCAGTGTCCCATAAATGAATTTTAAAAAAATTATTCTGTTCAGTTCCAGATTCTCTATAATAGTATGTTTCTTGATACATTTATTAAGAACATGCAAAAGCCCAGGTTTAACATGTGGGAACCCTAGGTAAAACCAAAACAATAAATTATTTCTTGAGGAATTCCAAATTCTGTATAAAAATTCCAATATTTGAAATATGCCATGAAAAATTCAGCTTAATTTTTTTCATGTAACTTGATAATAAAATTTATATCAGATTTCCATCATCTGTAGCATCTTGATTTTGCCAAATTAATTTCATATGCTCTGTTAAAGCAGCATATATTTCTTTCTTGGTCACAATTGCTCTATTAGGCTATGGTATCACATTTTTGATTGGCTAAAAGAGAAAAAAGAAACCCTATATAACTCTGCAATTATTTCTGCCAATGAGTAGATAATACTTGCAACATTTGCTTCCCTTCAATAATCTCTTAACTCAAGTTTCATGACACCATGTGGGGTAAACACAAGGCAACCTTATTTTCTGTCTTTAGTAACCACGCTCACCCACATGACAAAAATTCCCATTTGCCAGCACCTGCTAACATTTTCCCCACTATGCAATCATCAAGAAATCTCCCATTCTCAGATTTCCATCTTCCTGTCCATTAGGCTAATGCCTCAACCCCATCTCCAAAATATCATACAGTATTCTTTCTCCCTGTCCTTAATCAGACTGTATCCTGTTCTCATTCTCTTTGGTATTCCTATCACACAAACTGGTACTTGCAGAATCTGAGGGAAGAAGACCACATGTGCCCAGTTTCTGCACTTAGAATTAGAGAACAGTTGCATCTTAGGAGAAGCCCATGTGCTGTGTCTGTTCAAAAGCACTCACCTTGTCACAATCCTCCTCTTTTTCCCTGTCACTTGTGCATTTCTTATCTTTAGATAATTATCCAATTCTCCTAACTCTTCCTCCACCACACTCTCAGAAAGTGCTTTCCAAACCCTAACCACCTGCTGTGTAAAAAGGATTTTCCACATGTCTTTATTGCTTCTTTTGCCAATTATCTTAAACCAATTTCCTCTGGTTTGTGATCTTTTTTGCCTGGAGACAGTTTCCCCTGCTCTGCCCAGACTTCTCATAATTTTAAATAACTCTATAAAATCTCTGTTTAATCTTCCCTTAAAGTTTCCTACACTTCCTTGTTTCATGACCATGAGTTTCATATCCTGTTGAGTGGTCAGTTTTACTTTGAGTAACCGCAGTCTAACTCCAATTTGCATTATTTATATTTTATACACTCTAAACATAATGAGCTTTAAGGTTGGCACATCTTCTTTGAGTATAGACTGTTCCATCTACCTCTCAGAGACTCTAGTGCATGAGTACTGATATCACTGTTATATTGTGATATACATCATGAAAGAAATTATTCTATTTTTTCTCCATTATACTACATCATCCCCATAAAACCAACATCTTTAATAATTATAGTGAACTATTTTGTAGACTATTTACATTGCATTTGCTCTATCCAATGCATATTTCTATACCAATGCAGATTTCTATAAATATAGACAGGGATCATGGGTGGAAGTGGGAACATCGGGGTGGCGGCGCAGGCTCGTTGGGCCGAAGGACCTGTTTTCTGTGCTGTTTTGTTCTTTGCTCTTGTTATCACCTTCTCCCCGCAAAGTTCATAGTTCAGAGGTCTAAAACTGGAAAGCCCTGCCAAGGCAACGGATCTTTCCATTGTACGCCCTCCTCATCCACTCTGATTCCTGGAATGGAAAACATCCAAAAGTTTTTCCCTAATTGTGTGGCTGTGACCACTGAGTAGCCTGAAACTGGGTCATTGGATGACGTTTTCTTCAGGGTCATTGAGATCAGGAGCCTCCTATTACACCTAGAAGTACTGATGGTGTTTGAACAAAGTAGGAACCTGGATGTTTGTTCTCTGAATGATTTATGATCCCAGATCCTGATGGTCTGGTCTGGTGTTGATGGGGCTGTAGTCCTAATTGTGTCTGGAGTTGTACCAGTCCTGCTGTTTCTCAATCTCTGTGTCCCTCACTCTTTTGTGTTCAGCTGACCTGCAGTTGGGTTTCTGGAACAAGGCAGAACACATGAGCTGTCAGCCCATGAGTGGTTCCACTGGTGAAAAGCCAGTAGTTAAAGGTGGAATCAAAACAGAAAAATGCTGTAGGGCAAAAACTGTAGGGAGAAAAAGACAAGTTAATGTTTCAGTCTGCTTGACGCTTCTTCAGAGCTTTAATTTTATTATTTTAGTCAAAGGTGTATTCTGTAATGCATCAGGGCTGAATTCTTGGTCATTAATATTGTGTGGTTTAAATGATTTTTCAGTCTTTCCATTGGTCTGTGGTTGGAGAGGAGAATTGGTTACTTGGAGATCCCACAATCGGTTGTAAATATTGTGAATTTTTCAGTGACAAATTGTGGAGAATATGTTCTATAGTGCCCTGATCATTTCCCCGTTGTGAAGCTTCCATCCACCTGGAATAATGTTCCATGGGAATAAGGAATGCTGTTTCTTGAAAAGTGAAGAGGTCGAGTCCCACTTCCTGTCAAGGTTTATCTGGGAAGCAGCAATAGAGTCTGTGTAGGGACTGGGCAAGACAACATCTCGAATAGGTTGGGAAATGCCCAGATACCACACAGATTGCTGTGTTAGTATCTTCACCTTGCTGCTCCAGGTAGCCACCATACAGCCCACAGAGAGTCTCTTCCGTTATCATCCTGGGAATGACCAGGTGATTGAAGACCAGAAGATCATTAGATGTTTGTTCAGGATATTTGCCAAGGAGCTGGTTGATGGGATTGTATTTGGACCAACCTTCAAAATTCTCTGACTTGGGTACACTTCACATCCTCCTTCTGTGTTTCTCGGACCTCTTGCAGGTTTCAGGCAGAGATGGGTGGGTAAATCTTTCTATTGTTGACAGTGGTCCAAGCTCAGAAACAAGTATGGAGTCCTGGGTGAGGGTGTGATCCGCCTTGCTCTGGACAGGGGAGGTCCACGGTCTGAGATCCTCTTGGAACATTACACAGCCGTGTACTGGCAACACGTTAACTGAAGCCTGAACCTTGGAATATGTAGGGTCATATTAACTATCTTATGGAATTCAAGCGGATGATTTATGGGTTTACAGTGGATCCCAGTTTGGAAAGGTAAATCCAGCAAGTAGTCAGAGAATCTCTCCACTGCCCGTGTCACTGGCAATGACTCCTTCTCAATGGTTGCACAGCAATGCTCCAATTCTATCAAAACCCTAGAGACAAATATACAAACTTCCCATTGCCTGTTGTCTGGACTATATTTCCATTAGAGTTGGTGCAGCAACAATTCAATCAATTAGTCCCCAGGATGAAGTTGAGGTCCTGTAATAAGAAGGTGAGTAAACTGGGTCAATATTCCTTGGAACTTAGGTGATCTCTTTGAAGCACACAAGATTTTGAAGGGCTTTGATAGGGTTGATGCTATGAGATTGTTTCTATTGGTCAGGGAATCTAAAATATAGTCTCAGAATAAGGGGGTGTCATTTAAGGCTATGATGAGCAGGAATTTCTTGACTCAAAGGGTTTTGAATCTTTGGAATTCCTTCTGCAGAGAGTTGCTCTAACATTGGATATATTTGAAGCTGCAATCACAGATGTTTGTTCTCTTAGGGAATAAAAGGGTGTGAAGAACGGGCTGTGGAGCGGGGTTGAAACCCCAGATCAGCCGTGATGGTATAGAATGACAGAAAGGCTCAATGGACCACGTGGGCCACCCCTGCTCCTATCTCTCAGTGAGCGAATGTGTTGAGGTAAGGATCAGCCAAGCTCTATTTGAGGGGCTGAATGGATCCAATTTCCCTTATACTCTTAAATCAAATTCAGCTGTGACAGCTAAAAACTTCAATTCTATTATTAAAAATTATTACCTGAATACAATAATGAATTTAATTCAGTTTTTCACTAAAATTCTATACAAAAGTTACTAATTTATTACTTTAGAAAATCATTAAATCTCTACAGCGCAGGAGGAAGCCATTCAGCCCATTATTCAGCACTGATTGCAATCCCACATATTAACTCTGCTAATCCCCTGACACTGGGGGCAATTTAGCATGGCCAATCAACCTAATCCACACAACTTTGGATTGTGGGAGGAAACCGGAGCACCTGCACAGACATGGGGAGAATGTGCAATCTCCATATAGACAATGACCCAAGCCGGAATTGAACCTGGATCCCTGGCGCTGTGAGGCAGCATTAGTAACGATCTTGCCACCGTGCCATCCCTATGCTCAGCTGAGAGAAACAAGAAAATTTAGATATTGTCCCAGTGTTTCGAAGGTTACAATCCAAAGACAAGTTGCTGTTTGTAAAAGATTTATTTATCCCGTTAATGCTGGAGATTAATTGTGCAAAATCCCACGACTGCTTCAGCTAATTAGTATTCTTTTGTAAATTAACCTGACGATTATTTTTATTTTCTTGATAAAATCTGATAATAAAATACCTCAGGACTTCTTTTTTGGGTAAGTTATGTTTTCTGGCATTTTTATGACTGATCCTTCCAGCCATTGTTTTTAAAACTCTGTCTCTCTCCAACTTCCAAGGTGAAGCACATTGCTGACTGAATATTAACATCCAAAGCTAAAATATGTAAACCAGCCATGTGTTCCAGAAAGGCATTGGCTGAGGAATCGAGTGGAATCTATTAATTTATGTGATTGTCATATTCATTTATTAATTTGTAACATTTATTTATTCTTCAGAAAAGAGTTCTTGTGAAGTGCTGGACACTCAATGTGCCACCCGGGTGTTGTTATTTCTTCCAGCAGCACAACCCTCTGAGATCTCTGCTCTCCTCTAACTATAGAACATAGAACATAGAAAAACTACCGCACAAACAGGCCCTTCGGCCCACAAGTTGCACCAATCATATCTCTACCTACTAGGCTTACCTATAACCCTTAATCCTATTAAGTCCCATGTACTCATCCTGAAATCTTTTAAAAGACCCTATTGAATTTGACTCCACCACCACCGACAGCAGCCGATTCCTTTCACACACCACCCTTTGAGTGAAAAACTTACCCCTGACATCTCCTCTGTACCTACCCACTGTGTCCTCTTGTGGCAGCCATTTCAGCCCTGGGGAAAAGCCTCTCAGAATCCACCCTATCAATACTTCTCAACATCTTACACAACTTTATCAGATCACCTTTCATCCTTCATTTCTCCAAGGAGAAAAGACCGACTTCTTTTAACCTATCCTCATAAGGCATGCCACTCAATCCAGGCAGCGTCCTTATAAATCTCCTCTGCACCCTTTCAGTAGCTTCCACATCCTTCCTGTAATGAGGCGACCAGAACTGAGCACAGTACTCCAAGTGGGGTCTGACCCAGGTTCTTATAAAGCATTATTTCCTGACTCCTAAACTCAATTCCTCGATTGATGAAGGCCAGTACATCATATGCCTTCTTAACCGCATCCTCTACCCGTGAAGCAGATTTGAGAGTCCTAGGAACCCAGACCCTAAGATCCTTCTGATCTTCCACACTGCTAAGAGTCTTACCCTTAATATTATATTCTTCATCCCATTTGACCTGCCAAAATGTACCACTACACAATTATCCGGATTGAAGTCCATCTGCCACTTCTCTGCCCAGTCTTGCATCCTATCTGTGTCACGCTGCAACTTCAGACATCCCTCCAGACTATCCACAACACCACCAACCTTCATGTCATTGGCAAACTTACTAACCCATCCCTCCACTTCCTCATCCAGGTCATTTATAAAAATCACAAACAGCAAGGGTCCCAGAACAGATCCCTGGGGCACTCCACTGGTGACCGATCTCCATGCAGAAAAAGACCCATCTACAACCACTCTCTGCCTTCTGTAGGCAAGCCAGTTCTGGATCCACAAAGCAATGTCCCCTTGAATCCCATGCCCCCTCACTTTCTCGATAAGCCTCACATGGGAGACCTTATCAAACACCTTGCTGAAGTCCATATAAACCACATCTACCGCTCTTCCTTCGTCAATGTGTTTAGTCACATTTTCAAAAAACTCAACCAGGCTCATAAAGCATGATTTGTCTTTGATAAAGCCATGCTGACTACTTCTGATCATAGTATACTTCTCTAAATGTTCATAAACCCTGAATTTCAGGATCTTTTTCATCAACTTACAAATCATTGAGGTTAGACTCACTGGTCGGTAATTTCCTGGACTCTCTCTATTTCTTTCTTGAATATAGGAACCACATCTGCAATCCTCCAATCCTTTGCTACCTCTCCCATCTCCATCGATGACACAAATCATCGCCAGAGGTTCTGCAATCTCTTCCCTCACCTCTCTCGTTAACCTAGGGAACATCCCATATGGTCCTGGCAACTTATCTATCTTGATGCTAACAAAAGCTCCAATACATCCTCTTTCTTAATGTCTTTCGGTCCACCACAAGCCTGCACTACAACCACCAAGATCTTTTTCCACAGTAAATACCAAAGTATTCATTGAGCACCTCTACTATTTCTATCGGTTTTGTAAAAACTTTGCCATTGTCACATTTTATAGGTCCTATTCCTTCACATCTCAACCTTTTACTCTTCAATAGAACACCTTAGGGTTTTCCTTAATCTTACCTGCCAAGGCCTTCTTATGAATCCTTCTGGCTCTCCTAATTTCCTTCTTAAGTTCCTTTCTACAAGCTGTAGACTCCTAACATTACTTTGCTTCCTGAACCTTTTTTACACTTTTCTTTTCTTTTTGACTAGATTCATGCACCATGGTCCCTGTAACGTACCAAAACTTCCCTGTCTCATCAGAATGTTGTCGTGCAGAACTCCAGACAAACATGCCTTGAAAATTTGCCACCTTACTTTGGTATGTTTCCCTGAGAATACCTCCTTCCCATTTATGCCTTTAATTTCCTTATTGATGGCCTCATATTTTCCCTTACTCCAGATAAACATTTTCCTAGCTTGCCTGATCTTATCTCTCTCCAATGCTAGTGTGAAGGAGTTAGAGTTATGATCACTATCCCCAAAATGCTCTCTCATTGAGCGATCTGACATCTGTCCGGGTTCATTACCCAGTACTAGATCGAGTATGGCCTCTCCTCTTATAGGCTTATCCATATACTGTGTCAGGAAACCCTCCTCAACACACCTAACAAACTCCTCTCCATCCAAGCCCCTTACCCTAAGGATATTCCAATCGATATTTGGGAAATTAAAGTCTCTTATCACAGTAACTCTGTTATTATTACATCTCTCCAGGATCTGTTTCCCTATCTGCTCCTCAACAATCCTTCACTATTGGGCAGCCTATAGAAAACACCCAGTAAAGTTATTGACCCCTTTCTGTTCCAAACTTCCACCCACAGAGACTCCATAGACAATTCCTCCACAGCATCCACCTTCTCTACAGCCGTAACACTATCCCTGATCAACAGTGCCACTTCCCCACCTCTTTTGCCTCCCTCCCTGTCCCTCTTGAAACATCTGAAACCAGGCATTTGAAATATCCAGTCTCATCCCTGAGACATCCAAGTCTCTATAATGGCCTCCACATCACATTCCTAAGAGCGATCCACGCTCTAAGCTCATCCACTTTGTTCACAACTCTCCCTGCGTTAAAATAGGCACATCTCAAACCTTCAGTCTGAGCGCTTCCTTTTTCCATCACCTGTCTATTTTCCCTCTTATACTGTCAACAAACCCTCTATATTTGCGAGCTAACCCCCTCACTGCCAGTCACTTCATTTTGATTCCCTCCCCTCAACCATTCTAGTTTAAAGTATAGATCTTTCTTGTTTTTTTAATCATTCTGGGAGGGGATGGCATAGTGGTATTGTCACTGGAATATTTATCAGAGGCTCAGGGCAATGTTCTGGGCATTAAAGCAAAATACTGCGGGTGCTGGAATCTGAAACAAAAACAGAAAATCCCAGCAGATCTGACAGCGTCTGTGGGGAGGGAATAGAATCAATGTTTCGAGTCTGGCTGATCCTTCATCAGAACTTGCTCAGAGCTCTGAAGAAGGGTCATCCAGACATGAGATATTGGCTCTACCCTCTCTCCACAGATGCTGTCAGACCTGCTGGGGTTTTCCAACATTTCCTGTTTCTAATGATCTGGGGACATGGGTTCAAATCCCACTGTGGCAGATAGTGGAATTTAAACTCAATAAAACAAACATCTGGAATGAAAAGTCTAATGACGACTATGAAACAAATTTCCTTACATCTTTACCAACTTGTGATTTCAGACCTGAAGAAATGTAGTTGGCTCTTAACTGCCCTCTGAAATGGTCTACTCAGCCAATCTGCTTTATTCAACTGCTACACAGAAAACAAAAAGGAATGAAACCAAATGGACCACCAGGCACCAGGGAGGGAATGGCAAACCCAACCCTGTCGACTCTGCAAAGTCCCCCTTACTAACATCTGGGGGATTGTTCTAACAGCCTGATGTAGCAATACTCACAGATAATGTCCCAGGTGATAGCATCCTGTCCCGCTGGCAGGACAAGCCCAGCAGAGGTGGAAGTACAATGAAATATGGTTGGAAGGGAGTTGTCCTGGGAGTCCCATGGCACCAGGTCAATATGGGCAAAGAAACCTCCTGCTGATTACCATGTACGTCCCTACCCCCACTGCTGATGAATCAGGACTCCTTCATGTTGAACACATACAGAATGTGTTCTGTACGTCCATCATCAAGAGTAGCTCAGTACAGACCCCAGATCATAGACCAAGAAGGAAGCTCACCATCACCTTCTGAAGGGCAACTAGGGATGGGCAATAAATGCTGCTTCCAGCTGCCTCACTCCTGTCTGCTGTGACATTCAATGAGATCATGATTGATCTGCTGTGAAAATCTTCAACTCCACTTTCCCACCTTATCCCCATTACCCTCAATTTCCTTACAATTAAACATCTGCCTATCCAGCCTTGAACATTCTTAACAACCCAGTTGTAAACCTTCCTTACCGTTCGAGGCAGGAGGCAGAAAGCCAATACTTTAAAAGAGAATTCTGATTACAAGCAAAGTGCCAATGAAATAAGAATCTGGTTGGGGATATCTGGCACTTTAAAGAAAGATATCCCCTCTCCACCAGCTCACACTTTTATTACTTGGAGTGTATTGCACAAAACTTGTAAATAAATTAATTAATTAAAGAAATCTGGCTGATAATTAGAATTTAGGATTCTGTAATCTCATTTTGACCAATAGCAAAATCATTTCCCAGTTTATCATTTCATAAACAGGGTATCGTCATTTAACACAAGATCACTGACCTGTATTTAATTAATGGAAATAATGATGAGTATTTAATGTACATTTAGAGTCTGTTCATTCTATTGTGGTTCAAGTGGGTTTAAACTAGGATGGCAGGAGGTGGGAATCAGAACAGGAGATCAGCAAGTGTAGAGACTGGGATCAGCATCTCTATAATCCTGCACTCAACACTGGAAAGCCTGGATAACAGAGACACTTATGTCAGACTCCTATTTATTGACCACATCTCAGCCTTCAACACTATTATCCAACAGAACTTATGTCCAGCCTCCATGGCTTGGGGTTCGGCTCCCCCCTCTGCCACTGGATGCTGAACTTCCTAACCCACAGACTGCAATCAGTAAGAATAGGCAACAATATCTCCTCTATGGTCATCCTGAACACCAGTGCCCCACAAGGTTGTGTCCTCAGCCCCCTACTATACTCCTTATATACCAATGACTGTGAGGCCAAATGCTTCTCAATTTTCAAGTTTTCTGCTAATAGCACTATAGTGGGTTTTAATCTCAAACAATAATGAGGCAGAATAAAAGGATGAGATAGAAAATCTGGTGAACTGGTGCAGCAACAATAATCTCTCCCTCAATGTCAACAAAATGAAAGAGATAGTCATTGACTAGTGGAAGACACACCTTTGTCCACAACAATGGGATAAAATGGAAATGGTTGAGAACTTCAAGTTTCTATGTGTCCAGATCACCAACAAACTGTTCCAGTCTCTTTACGCTGATGCCAATGAAATTTGGCATGTCTGCCATGACCCTCAACAACTTTTACAGATATTCCATAGAAAGTATTCTTTCTGGTTGTATCACAGCTTGGTCTTGCTCTGTCGAAGAGCGCAAGTAATTATAAAGGGTTATAAATGAAGCCCTGTCCATCACACAAACCAGCCTTCCATCCATTGATTCTGTCTACATTTCTCACTACCTCAGCAAAGCAGCCAGCACAATTAAGGACCCTACACATCCCGGACATTCTCTCTTCCATCTTCTTCCAACAAGAAAAAAAATATGAAAGTCTGAGGTCACGTACTAACCGACTCAAGAACAGCTTCTTCCCTGCTGTCATAGATGTTTGAATGGATCTATCTTGCACTAAATTGATCTTTCTCTACATCTTAGCTATGATGGTAACATCACATTCTGCGCTCTTATCTTTCCTTCTCTATGAACAGTATGCTTTGTCTATATTGCATTCAAGAAACAATACTTTTCACTGTTTCCAAAAACATGTGACAATAATAAATCAAATCACATCCAGTAACTTTTTTGTCTTAATATGAATGTAATATATCTGATTGTGCATTATAGGCTGCCATTAATTATATCGTTTATCACATACAGCCAATTCTGAATTGAGTCCAAGAATTTTCAATCTCCCTCCCATCCCCACAACTCCCTCCCTCCCAACCACAACTTCTCAAAAATAATAGTTATTTCGTAATCTTTCAGCTATTTCCTGTCCCCATTGCAGTATTTGTGCCTGCTGCCTCATAGGCCAGGGACCTGGGCTTGATTCACTTGGGTCACTGTCTGCATGGAGTTTGAATGTTCTCCCTTGTCTACTTGGGTTTCCTCCGGATGCTCTGGTTTCTTCCCACAGTCCAAAGATGTGCAGGTAAGGTTGATTGGCCATGTTAAATTGCCCCTTAGTGTCAGGGGGACTAGCTAGAGTAAATGCATAGAGATAGGGCCTGGTTGGGATTGTGGTCAGTGCAGATTTGATGGCCTCTCCTTGCACTGTAGGCATTCTATGATCAGTTTTAACTACACAGCTTTTTAAACTGTTCTCAAGTCAGAAAATAAAACATTGTCAAATTTATTAGCAATAATATATTCTGTTAGAAATAGTCTTATGAAGCTTCAAGTTCTTCAACAAATTTGCAGGTCTTATGAAGAGAGGCTGAGGGATTTGAGGTTGTTTTCGTTAGAAAGGAGACAGCTAAAAGGGGACCTTATCGAAACATATAAGACGATTAGAGGTTTAGATAGGGTGGACAGTGATAGCCTTTTTCCTAGGATGGAGAAAGCTAGCACGAGGGGACACAGCTTTAAATTAAGGGGTGATAGTTATAGACGGATATCAGAGGTAGGTTCTTTACCCAAAGGGTGGTTCGGGAGTGGAATGCCCTGCCTGCGGCAGTTGTAGATGCGCCAAGTTTGGTGGCGTTTAAGAGGTTAGTTGATAAGTATATGGAAGAGAAGGGTTTAGTTTGGAGGGTCATTGCTTTTTATATTGGTCGGCGCAACATCGAAGGCCGAAGGGCCTGTTCTGCGCTGTAATGTTCTATGTTCTATGTAATTTGCTGTGCATCTTTAAGAATGGATACCTGAATGACATCATCAGTAATGACACCATCTTTCAGAAAGAATTGCTTCATTACTTCAGGATCCAATTGTCTCATCAAAATTTCCAGAGTCTGATCAGGCTGGAGGACCCCACGATCATTATTGTTATCCAGAGTGTAGAGGTACCTGATGGAGCAGTGAACATAATATATACAGATCCAGAATCTGAGATGATGAATTTCAGTACCATGATTGTATTGCTGGCAGTTTCATCTTATGAAAATTGCTATTCCTTTCTGTAAATCTGTACTTGAAACATGTTTCTATGTTAGTATTCCATGTCTTTGATTATTGAAGATTTAAGGCCTACTGTAGGATTTAAGTACTTGGTCTAACCTAACATTTTTGTGCAGTACTCAGAGAATGTTACATTGTCAGAGATACTAACAATAGGGTAGGTTATTAAGTGAAAGCCTGCTCAAGATAAAGATATGAGATCCTATGGCACTTCTTTCAAGATGAACAGGAACATCTCACAGAATCTTGACCAACATTCACCCCTCTATTAATGTAACCGGACAGATTAAGTGGTAATTCACCTCATTGCTGTTCGTGGAATTTTGTGACCAAGTTAGTAATTGGGTCGGATTTTCCAACCTCACCCACGGCTGGGATTCTCTGGGCCCGCAGCAGTGAAATGAGGTTTGGTTGAGTGCCAAATTCTCCGTTCTCACCGGCAGTGGGTGTGAACAGCTGGAAAATTCTGGCCATTGTGTTTGCTGGTAAGAAATACAGTGACTACTCTTTGCAAGGAATGTATTGGCTGAGAAGTGCTTTAAGATGTCCTGAACACATTAAAACTGTCCTCAAATGTGAGTTTTCTTTCTTTCATCTATATCAAATGATGCTCCATGCATTTACAATAAGGAAATTAGTTGAATCTGTGTTAAGGAAGTAGAATGGAATGAACTTTTATTAATAAGACCAATGGGGAAATGATTACACTGTGGTAATGTAACTGGCAGTTTGGCTTAAAGATGCAGACAATGTCTAATATCAATGTCTAATGCTATCTCCACTCACATTGTCTGCATCTTTAAGACTTGAATAGTAGGTTAACTGTAAAGACTCGCATTCTAATCAGTAATCTGTAAGCTGTGTGTGCCTTTATATGCCGTTCTCTGATTAGAACCTTCCACACACCTGACGAACGAACAGTGTTTCCAAAAACTTGTGGGTTTACTACCAAATAAACTGGTTGGATTTTGACCTGGTGTTGTGAGACTTTTTACTGTAATGTAACTGGACCAGTAATCAAGGCTAATGCTCTGGAACATGGGTTCAAAACCCGCCACAGCAGCTGGTGGAATTTAAATTCAATTAATCCATTCCCCATCTCAATATGGGCTCCACTCATCATGGAATTAGTTCATGGAATGAAAGGTCCTTAGCATTCGATTCTGATTTAGAAATTGCTTGTTTGAAATTCATAAACGTACGAAGTCAGACTAATTTGAGGTTTCATTGAGGTTATGAGCTAAAACTGGTCAATAATAGTGTCAGTGCTCTCAACTGTCCCAACGTGCTGCCTCATTGTTGTATTTCTATCTGGTAATACTTTAAAACACATCTGTTTCCCTTCTTCACAGAGACTCACAGATAAGGACAGGTCTATCTACAGATTCTTTGTTTCTTGTGCATTTTGAAGGATATTTAAACTAAAGAAATTCCCTCCTGAGAATTTCTGTTCAAAACAATATTCTTTGTTAAGAGAAGAGAGAATTCCAGCTTGTTATCAGCTGCCATGCAGGAACTGAGGGAGGCCTTTGCTTCATTTCAAGAAACTGCTTCAGCTGCAGACGGCGCTCTGGTGAGAACTCTGGTGAGTTTTGTGATATCAATCAGGAATTCTTGTATCCTAGTATCAGTCCATTCAATGAATTGTGCAACCATTGATCGGATTTCAAAATAGTCTTTTTAGTTGTTTTACATTGCCACTTATTCAAATAACTGCAGATGTGCTATCCCTGTCCCCAGCTGCACTGGCAATTCTTCTTAAATCTTTGCCTTCTGAAATTTGACAAATTGAATAGATTCCAATTCCAACCTGAAAAGCGGCACTGCTTTTTGAAATTACCAGTTAGCTGAGGAAGTCGTACAACAGAACTGCAGACCAGAAGGGAACTCCAGTTAGCGGAAAGCATAACAGCAAGCTTGAAATTAATTGTATGTAAATATGGAACCTCTCAACCGATACTGTGCAGACTGCAAGTTGTGCAGTTTGACCTGCGGTCTATGCTAAGTTAGCTGGTCTCGGTTGGGACTAGAATAGAGCTCAGCGCCTGGTTTAAAGGGGAATGAAGTTGGTGGAGGGAAATAGTTATCATTGAAACATAATAGGATATGATTAAGATAAATTTGAAATTTGGATAAAATACTTGACCGCCAATTGAGGTGTTAAAGTGTAGTGACTGATGTAATGCAGGAAATCTTATTGCCGATTTGTAAATAAGAACATAGTACATAGAACATTACAGCGCAGTACAGGCCCTTCGGCCCTCGACGTTATGCTGACCAGTGAAACAAATCTAATGACCCTCTAACCTAAACTATTCCAATACTATCCATGTGCCTATCCACTGACCATTTGAACACCCTTAAAGTCGGCGAGTCCACAACTGCTGCAGGCAGGGCATTCCACGCCCTTACTACCCTCTGAGTAAAGAACCTACCTCTGACATCCGTCCTATAATTACCACCCCTCAATTTAAAGCTATGTCCCCTCCCACTAACTAAGAAGGCTCACACTAACATCAATAGAATGAAAAATCACCAAAGTGGGATCTGAAACAACAATCTTCTGATTCAGAGGTGAAGGTGCAACTGACTGAGTCTTAGCTGATACATAACAGTTAAACACTCCACGCCTAAACTGAAGGGCATTTAGAGGTGGGCAACAAATGCATTGCCAGAAAAACTCACATGCCATGAAAGGATAAAAAAAATGCTGGTGTGGCCGGTGATATTATGCGGGGCTGTACCAGAGTTTTATTCCATACTTTGGGAAGAATTTTGAAGCTAGAAAACAATAACAATTCTCCAAATATTTTTCTTGGAGATTGCAGAGCCATCATGACGCAGTGATGATGGGCAGGATGTTCACTGTGAGAAGTGGGAATTAGAAATCTGGATAGTTTCTGGGTGGGAAAAGAGTCACTCATTGAGATCTTCTTGTGGATGTCCTTTGGCTTGGAGACAGAGTCTTTCTCCAATTAAGGGCAGCAGGTGGGGCTGTTGAAGCAAGAGAACCAATTAGAGGCCTTCTAGTTTGAAAGAAGCAGCACTAGGGATAGAAGGTATGTCAAAGAGTGAGTGCTTCAAGATGGACCTCCTAAATCTGTGAGGTTTCCTCCAAGCACCTAAACTGTCTGCTACCACTTGTAGGAATCTGAAAACCAATGGAAAGTGTCCTATTAGATTGGCCTCAAGTAGCTGTCAATGAGCCAACCTGGTAATCTGCCTCAGACAAGTAGCCCAGTTGTTCATTCCATCTCTGCAGAGATAGTCCAGGGGGAGGATGGAGCCAGAGAGCCAACAGGTCAGAGAGTGGGGCTAATCCTTCAGTCCCAGATCCAGTAGAGGATGAAAACGCAGTCAGACGTCTCTGCTTCACATCCTGCTAAATCGATTCTTCTTACTCTGCAACTTTATTATCCCTGCATCATCAAACACAGAACTTTAATACGGCTATTTAAGAAATACTTCAATCCAACTGCTACTGAACCGATATGTGACAACTCCCAACAGCGACAAAGGTTCCCAAATGTCTGTCTTTCTTCTCTAACCCATCCATTATGCAAATTTGTCACAGGTAGGACTGAAGTTCAAGATAATGCAGATTCTATTCTGTACATCTCTTGAGTAGATCACTTTAATTTACATAAAACCATTCTTACAATCAATTAATGCTGTCAGGGGTACAATATACTGTGCTCTTCATTCAGAGATATTAATACAGTGTTCCATAACCACTGATTATAAAATCTTTACAGAGATATTCATTGATGATCAGAAAGGAGAATTTGATTCTTTCTGAGCTGTAACTGCTCCTAATTAACACAGATCATTAAACTGGACTGCATTTGAATTTGCTATATTTGTATGATGAACGATTCCACACAAAACCTATTTCAGCAAATAATTTCTGCAGCTATGTGAGGCAGTCAATATTAGAGGTATTTTTAAACCAGTCTGCGTTGTCTGCATGCAGACTGCCCGCCCCCTGGTATTTGGTTTCTGAGGCTCTCCCACAGCCCAGGCCAAGCTGCTGTTTCCCAAAGCTGCAACTCCCCTGCAACAATCAAATCACACCAGGTTAAAAAAAAATAAGGTCTTAGGAACTAACACTTGCAACACCATTTTAAGGTAAAGTTTTATGTTTTATTTATTAGTGTCACAAGTAGGCTTGCATTAACACTGCAATGAAGTTACTATGAAAATACCCTAGTCATACTATCACGGCATGGTGGCACAGTGGTTAGTACTGCTATCTCTCAGTTCCAAGGACCCGGGTTTGATTCCTGGTTGGATTACTGTCTACGTGGAGTTTGCATATTCTCCCCAAGTCTGTGTGTGGGTGCTCTGGTTTCCTTCCACAGTCTGAAAGACGTGCTGGTTATACGCATTGACCCAGAAAGGCACCGGAGTGTGGCAACTCAGGGATATTCCACAGTAACTTCATTGCAGTGTTAACATAAGCCTTACTTATGATTAATAAATAAACTTTATTTGAGTTACCACACTCCAGCACCTGTTTGGACACACTGAGAGAATTTAGCATGGCCAATGCACCTAACCAGCGCGTCTTTCAGACTGTGGCAGGAAACCAGAGTACCCAGAGGGAACTCAGGCAGACACAGGGAGAAAATGCAAACTTCACAAGCACACAGTCACCTGAGACTGGAATTGAACTTGGGTCCTTGGCATTGTGAGGCAGTAGCGCTAACCACTGTTACCACCCATTTACAAAGCATCAACAAAATCCTTGCTTAAGATGTGAGTACATTTGCTGATGCTTTCATCTCTGACATTTTTAAATTTGTTGTATCATAAAGGAACTGGACAGCACTGTAGCACAGTGATTAGCACTGCTGCTTCACAGTTCCAGAGACCTGGTTCAATTCCAGCCTTGGGTCACTGTTTGTGTGGAGTTTGCACATTCTCTTCATGCCTGTGTGGGTTTCCTCCAGGTGCTCCAGTTTCCTCTCCACAGTCCAAAGAGGTGTGCGTTAGGTTGATTGCCCATGCTAAAAAAATTGCCTCTTAGTGTCCCGGGATGTGTAGGTCAGAGGGATTAGTGGGTAAATATTTAGGGATATTGGGGTAGGGTTTGAGTAGGATTGGGGTTGGTGCAGACTCAATGGGCCAGTTGTAGGGTTTCTATGATTTCTATGAATTGCTTTGTTTTGACTTCCCCACAATCGATTTGTAATATTTATTTACTTGTGGAATAAATATTTATTTATGCTGGTATTTTTCATGTTTTTTTCCTTTTTCCTGTTATTTACATAATCACAAAAAAATCTCCTTTCCTGTTCCCTTTATTTGCCTCTGTGGATTTGTGAAACTAGCATTAAGGTACACTAATAGTATTATTGTGGCCACCTCATATCAAACAACACAATATTGCTCAGAATATTCATTTCAATGCATAAAATGTGGGAAATACTAAATATCTTTAACTCTGCTTCTTCATCACTTGTTGAGCCTTGTGCTTGTGATTACATTTTCGATATTAGTCTGAGGTTGTCAAATTAAGCTTACCGTACAGAAGTTGCAAATGAGCAGAATAAAAATGTTAAAACTCATTTACTGAATTTACTGTGTTCCCAATGGGGGCACCACATTTCTTTGGAGAACATGTAGCAAAATTGAGTAAACTATGCCCACAATTTTCCAATCTTCTTTACACATTATCAGTATTCATAATTTTTCTGCTATCTTGACTCAATCTCAGAGACAACACAAAAATAGAGCAAAAATATCAGAATGCTTACCAAACTTTGCATAAGATAACAACTATATGTGAATGAAAGGCTGTAATCCATCTCGGATACAGAGGACGTTGAATCTTTGTTGTATGGATTATGGCGTTGTTGGAATTCTGTACTGATATGCCTCACTACCAGGCACTTGTTACTTTATATTTATCCACTAAATGCAGACCATCCGCAGTCCTAAGGCCAGCTGGGTGTGATAGGTCTGTGATCCAGGAGTCAGTGGTTTAATTAGTTAAATACAGTCTGCCACTATCATTTTCAGCATCATGCAACCTTTCAAACTGGTGTTGTATCAATAACTTGATGAATAGAGGTGGCTTGTCATCGGTTAGTTAGAGTGCGGCTGGAACATATGGTGGGATTTTTCCAGCCGTACTCGCACCAAGACTGGAAAATACTGCCCAAGGTAAACGAGATTGGTCCGGTCCTGCCCACTACAATTCCTGTTGCAAGCGGGACAGGAAAATCCAGCCATTGTATCATAAAGATTTACAGCACAAAAAGAAACCTCTTTGCCCATCGACTACGTACAGTTCTGTTCATCTTATTATAGAAAGGATATTATTAAACTAAAAAGAGTACAGAAAAGATTTACTAGGATGCCACTGGGACTTGATGGTTTGAGTTATAAGGAGAGGTTGGATAGACTGGGGCTTTTATCTCTGGAGCGTAAGAGGCTCAGGGGTGATCTTATGGAGGTCTACAAAATAATGAATGGGAATAGATCAGTTAGATAGTCCACAACTTTTCCCAAAGGTAGGGGAGTATAAAATTAGAGGGCATAGTTTTAAGGTGAGAGAGGAGAGATATAAAAAGGTCCAGAGCAGCAACTTTTTCATACAGAGGGTGGTGAGATGTAGAATGAGCTGCCAGAAGTAGTGGTAGATTATGGCAGTACAATTTTGTCTTTTAAAAAGTATATAAACAATTACATGGCAAAGATGGGTATAAAGGGATATGGGCCATATACGGATAATTGGGATTAGCTTAGTGGTTAAAAAAAGGGTCAGCATGGACAAGTTGAGCCAAAGGCCTGTTTCTATGCTGTAAACTTCTATGACTCTATCTTCACAGTGGCCGACATGTTGCCATCCTGTTTAGTTCCACCTTCCAGCTGTTGCCTTTTAGTTGCAGAACTCTAAGTGCCTATCCCACCCTTTTAGGCAGTGAGTTTCAGTTCTCCACCATCCTCTGGGTGAAAAAAATTCCTCTGAAATCCCCTCTGAACCTCTCACCCTGAGGCCATGGCCTCAGGTTATGGACCTCTCAACTAAGGGGAGAAGATTTTCCTATCCACGCAGGGATAAAGGTTCCAGCAACTACGCTATCTTTAAATCTACAGCCGAATGGTGTATTTTATCATGTTTAGATTGTGTGATTTGTTTTTCAATGTCAAACGATGAGAGTTTGTGAAAAATAAGTTGGCAGACTCACTATCCTGAAATGTTGTGACATCAATGAGAAAAATACAAATTAATTTTTTTGCAGAGTCAGATTGAAAGTACATAAAGGCTACTGAACCAGAAAATGGTTCTCTCATCTCTTCTCAAAGTGGTTACTCTAACTGGTATATAATTTCCATGTCAGGATCGTGTAGGTACCCATCATTCTTCATGTAGACTTTTCAAATGTGCAACAAAAACAACTTCACCCAATGTTAACAAGAGCATGTTCCAGCAATGATCACTAAATAGGAAGACAGAATGGTGACAATGGCTGATTTTTATTCCCCTCTCTTGCCCAGCCAGGTAGAGGCAACACTCATTCCCTGACTATAAAAAAAAAGTTGGTACAGAACAGGTCACCACATACCACTTGTTGCATTTATCCACTGTTAGGTAATTATTTTTAAAGAAAAATAAAGAAATATTCCTGGCATTGGGTGCAAGGAGTGGGGAATATTCATTCCTGTTCAACAAAGTAAATTCAATTTTCCATTGGTTGGGATAATAAGTCTAATTCTTGGGACTCTGTGGATCTGTTTTCCTTTGGTCTGATTCCGAATGTGTTTTTGTTTCTTTGGCAGATTCCTGAAACCACGCACTCACCACAATCTGAGAGGGACAGAGGACATTGTGTCACATTCACAAACCATTCAATAGCTGAGACTCGGAGAGGGATGAGGGTGAAATGTATTTATAAAAGTGAAAGGTATAACCGGTGATTGAATACCCGTGCCAACATACCACAATCGCAACTTTTTCATTTTCCTCACTTTACTTCCTTGTCCAGCTGAGGTGGAGGCAGTCTTCTGATTGCTATGCCCTGTTCCTGAGATAGCTTTGGTGGGCGTTCTCTGGAGGGTTGAAGCCTGAATGGACCCTGGCCGGCTCAGGGTTCTCCTGCTCCGACTGCAGCCCTTGGCCTAAGCTGTTGGAGTTGGTGTCATAGGCAGGGGGTATTTGGAGTTGCAAGGCACTGATGGCAAGTTGCGTGGATGTCCTCCCTATGGGTTCCCAATGAACCCTCTCTGACTCCTTACAGAGAAGAGGCACCTGGAGACTATCGAGATGTGAAGTCCCCCTTGCTGAGCCACTGCTGGAATGTCACTGCGAGAGCAATGGAGTGTAAATCCAGCATTCCACTGATCCTGGGTCTCCAAGGCAACTGCCTCTCTTCCCATGGAGACTTCAATTCACTCACATCCTGGAGCCACTCCATCAGACAGAGGTGGATGGACTCCTCCATCCTTTGTTCCAATCTGGTGACAGCCTCTGACTGCCCTGCCTGATAATCCCTTGTCTGTCTCAGAGTCGATGCTGAGACTGGTTATCAGACTCTGGATCAGCGGAGACCGGGTCTCCAGCAGTCAGAGACCTCGACTGTCACCACCTCCACTGCTATGGACTCGTATCTGTGAGATAGTCACCAGATTGTGATCCTGAAGCTAATCTAGAACTAGAACCCACTGTGTGTATCTGCGCTGGGGGAGTGAACACAGTGATGAGCTACCCAAACAGTTTTAAATGATTTTATCTAGAAACTTGAGAGAGATGATCTCAGTATAATATATCAGCAATCTGAAAGAATACACTCCATGCTGTAGGCCACACCATCTGCAATAGAAACAGAATATAATTGTGGATTTCAATCAGTTTTAACATAGACCAACAAATTTATTCATCTTAGTTATCTATCTTCTCTACTCACTAGCTATGATTATAACACTATATTCTGCATTCTTTCCTTTCCTTTCCCGCTGTGTGCTCTATGAATGGTATGCTTTGTCTGTATGGCACGCAAGGTGCAATACTTTTCATTGTATCCCATTACATGTGACAATAATAAATCAAATCAAAAATCACTTTATTTCAACTTACTCGGAAACAATTTGTCTAAGGATTCTACTTCTTCTTGAAAACTCCTAATGAGGGTACCTTGGCTTGTTGGTTTTTGCGAGAGTAAAAGACATTTTGGAAAGGAAAAGATGCAAATATAAATGATTTCTTGTCAGTTTCTTTTCTAATTGTCTAATCTTTTTACTGTCATTATATTCTCATTTTCACTATTCGGCCATTTCTCATTTCATGCTTTCTTGTGTTTATGAAAGGCCGGTGGAACTGGTTTAACAATCAAAGCAGAGTCTGAATAACAATCCAGCCTCCTGTCACAGAAGTTGCAGAATAATTGGCCCTTTCATTTTGCATTATGTCCTCCCTTAGTGGCATGGTCACACAGTGGTTACCATTGCTGCCTCACAGCGTCAGGGACTCGGGTTCAATTTCAGCCTTGGGTGACTGTCTATGAGACGTCTGCACATTCTCCTTGTGTCTGCGTGGATTTCCTCCAGGTGCTCCGGATTCCTCCCACAATTCGAAGACGTGCAGGTTAGTTTGATTGGCTATGCTAATTTCCCCTTTAGTGTCAGGGGAATTACCAGAGTAAATGCATGGGGTTACGGGGATTGGGCTTGGGTGGGATTGTTATCGGTACAGACTCAATGGGCTGAATGGCCTCCTTCTGCACTGTAGGGATTCAGTGATTCTACGATGAGGAGTACAAATGGAAATATCCCCGGTTATGCTCTATCTCAATGATGTCAAAGCCACAGTATTTCTGCGCCAGTTCCAAAAGGGGTCCCATTACCTACAATAAGAGAGTGGCCCCACACATTTTCAAAATATAACGTCTCTTTGATATAAGATTTACAAGGATGTTGCCTGGATTGGGAGGCATGCCTTATGAAGATAGGTTGAGGGAGCTGGGTCTCTTCTCCCTGGAGAGACGAAAGTTGAGAGGCGACCTGATAGAAGTTTATAAGATGTTGAGAGGAATAGATAGGGTGGATTCACGGAGGCTATTTCCCAGGGCTGAAATGGTCGCTACGAGGGGACACAGGTTTAAGGTGCTGGGGGGCAAGTACAGAGGAGATGTCAGGGGTAAGTTTTTCACTCAGAGGGTGATGAGTGAATGGAATCGGCTGCCATCAGTGGTGGTAGAGGCGAACTCGCTGGGGTCTTTTAAAAGACTTCTGGATGAGTACATGGGATTTAATGGGATTGAGAGTTACAGATAGTTCTATGGCCTGTTAGGTACTGATATGATTGGCACAACTTGTGGGCTGAAGGGCCTGTTTGTGCTGTAGTGTTCTATGTTTCTATGTTCAAACATACTGCTCTCACTGTCAAGAAATCACATAGAATAGGAGAGATTTTATTTTACAGGGTAACCAGCTTCAATTTGTTTAGGGCCTTTAGCGTAATTAGATGTTCCCAAAGTGCTTCACAGGAGGGTCCTTAAATAAAATTAGACATCAACAACATGACACAATAATCCAGCAGCTAGCTAAACACTTGGTCAAAGAGCTTTTCAGGAGGACCATAATGGGAGGTAGAGAGTCAGAGAGGTTTGGGGAAGTGTTCTGACAGCTTTTGGACCAAGGCAGTTAAAGGCATGGTCACCAATGGTGAGTGATTAAAACTGGGAATGATTAAGGGGCAGAATTGGATGAGCAGAGACATCCAGGATGTTTTTTTCTGGCAGTGAAGTTGAGCGAGGGCCGAAGACATAGAAAGATTTAAGAACAAGGATGAGAATTTCAAAATGATAAAATCAGGGCTGAAATCGTCCAAACATTTGGTGACAGAAATGCCTCAGGGGTCTGATTTTCCATAAATCATTTATAATTATCTTTGAAGGGTATAATGTTTTCCATCTTAGCAATAGAAATCAGAAATTGGATTTATATGAAAGCTAAGGACTGGAATTTTCCAGCTGCTCAGATCTCACTACCACTGCAAGTGAGGACAGGGAATTTGGCGCTCGACCAGATCTCCATTCACTGCAGCGGGACCGGAAAATCCCGCCATTGTGAACAACTGGAGAATTCCGGCCAATACTAGTCCTCTGTAAACAAAGGAAAATATACTCAGCCAGTATATCAATAACTCTGGGATCACACTGCAGGACACTAGCATATAAACACTTGCTGTATTTATGTCTGGAGAGAGAAATTTCAGATAAAGGTATTTAGTGTAAATGCACCTAACCTAATACTGTTATTTCCAACTGACTGGATTTTAGAATTGAGAACAAGGTTCCTTTTGTCTGGATCCTTTCTCTGGTGTGGCACTGTGTGGAGATGATTGGGGGTGACCTGAAATTATTTTCCTGGC
This sequence comes from Sphyrna mokarran, assembly GCA_024679065.1. Lineage (NCBI taxonomy): Eukaryota > Metazoa > Chordata > Chondrichthyes > Carcharhiniformes > Carcharhinidae > Sphyrna > Sphyrna mokarran. The sequence goes on from JAGIQG010000024.1 coordinate 4,214,526, forward strand.
AGACTTCCTTCCTTTCCGGCAATGATGTGCCAGCCTCCAGTCAAGGTCTCTCCAGAGCGACAGGCTATGATTACAATCTCACCATTTGGGAAATCATAAGCAATGCCAGTGTCCCACCACCGCTCTCTATTTCCATGTGTCCATGTCTAGATATGCTTTGTTGCTATTAACACTTGCAGTAATTACTGAGATTCTTATTTTTGATGCAAATTGGCCAATCAGCATTGGACTGACTAATGGGAAGTGATTAAGCGCTTTGTAATTGTGCAATGAGATAGCAATGTGTGGCTGCCGAACATTTCCACCTAAAATTCCTCTCATGGGGCTTTTCACAAATGTTAACTCATTTGTTTAAAACAGCAGAAAGAAAGGAATTTCAGAGAAAGCTACATTTCTGTGCCTTGTTTTTTTTCCCTGTTAAACTTTCAGTCCCCTTTCAGTAACTAGAAAAGTCACCTTGATGGGGAATTCACCTTGTTACATCCAGCACTGGCCAGCAGTAACCCTGCTTGTGCATCCTGCTGCTCCAGATGGCCTTGCGATTTTGTACACGCTCAGCTTGGGGTCTGTCTATGATTAAAAATGTAAAATTATCGTGCCAAGTGTGAAATCGTTTCCTGTTTTGGACGGTTGCCCGTAAGAAAGTTAAGTTGAGATGGTCAAAAGGCAATGCAATTCTATTGCTTCATTTCCCGAGGTTCAATCTATCTTTATAAAAGATCAGCCCAATGATTGCAGTTAATGACAGGGCTAACTACTGCAACAGATCTGTTATCCTCATTTTGATTGTGATCAAACTGAAATTTATTGAAACTTTTGATGTTAATGCAGAAAACTCGGCATATTCACAGTGCAATATAACCTTTGCTGAAATTCTTTATCAATGGTGTATTTCTATTTTTCAGCACTTACTGCTTCATAGATGGGCTAAAGAGAAAAAAAGAAATGAAATTATACGGTGAGTTTTCAATGTTAGATTTTTAGGTCAATTAGTTTTTAGGTTAATGAGAAAAAAAGGGTCAATTTCCTCAATGACACAGAGGCAGATGTCACTGGCTGCTAATTTTTCTCTTGGAGTGATTTTATCTTATTCTCTCCTTCTTCTGTGGTCTCAATACACACCATTTCCGTGTCCAAGGGCAGTCACTTGCTCTCCTCTCAGGCTCCTATCGCAGCCACTAGACACACAAGTCCCTGTGGCTTGGGGTAATTCACCTTCTCGTTTTAATTTCCTTTCTGCAGGGAATCGTCTGGTGTGTGCCGGCATCCACATGGACTGCACAACTGAGATCAAGAGCTCACTGTGTGAGCTCATGAGAGTGTGAATCTGTATCCCACTGTTCCTCTGGCACTGCGCAATATCATGGCATTGCTTCCGATTCCTGATATCTCTTGGCACCAGCTGTATCAAAAATAGGCAGCCGTAAATTTAAACCAAGATGTGGCATTAACCTTTGGAAAGGAAAGACAATTGTATTGAGGGCATGGCTGCTTGCAGAGGGAAATACTGAAGAAACTGCATTCTGCTGAATGAATCAGTAATTTATTAATGTAATAAATTAAATATATTAACGAATATGATTGAATTGTGATGCATAAAGGAACACAATCCAAAGCCAAAGAATGATTTCATTCAGCCTAGGCTCCTTTATTTAAAAAATATTTTTTCTTGTATTATACTCTTACATTTCATTTCAATAATCATGCTCTGTTCACATGCACACATGTATAGAAACATGCTCTGTTCACATGCACACATGTATAGAAACATGCTCTGTTCACATGCACACATGTATAGAAACATGCTCTGTTCACATGCACACATGTATAGAAACATGCTCTGTTCACATGCACACATGTATAGAAACATGCTCTGTTCACATGTGTACATTGCTAGACTGCTGGACCAAAATCCCAAGTTACCTCAGGGCACCAAATTAGACCCCAACAAATATATCTATTTTGGCATAAATGTGCAGATAGGTTTTACTCCAGGAGTAATTCCACTGACAAAGTCACCAAAAATCCATAGGCAGCACCACCTTCCAAATCCATGACCACTTTCATCTTTAAGGATAACGGCAGCAGATACATGAGGATACTGCCACCTGCAAGTTCTTCTCCAAGCCCCTCATTAATATGACTGTATATATTAATATATTTCCATTCCTTCACAGTGGCTGGGTCAAAATCCTGGAATTTCTACCCTAACAGCATTGTGGGTCAACCCAGAGCATAGCTGTGGATTGCAGCGATTCAAGAAGGTAGCTCACTACCACCTTCTGAAGGGCAACTAGAGATGGGCAATAAATGCTGGCCAGCCAGTGACACCCATGTCCCACAAATGAACAAAAATAAATTAGGGATTTTTTATAGTCAAACAAACTTTATTTAATAACACAGTTTAAATATAATTCTAACAAATGAAGTAGCTTAACTATTAAAAGTTGAACAATATTTACAAATGGAAAGAAAACAACTTTAATTTCTAATTTATCTCTGTTTCAGTTACAAATAAACAACATTCCTTTTCCAGTCTTAAATGCCACTTTGAGTTCAGTAAACAAACATAAATATACTTTCTACAATGAGTGGAGTAAGTTTTGAAGCAGAGAGAAAATGAGTTTCAGAACAACTTGTAGAAACCTCAACCTTCAAATAATTCCCAGCTAGAACAGCAACTCTAAACTGCAAAATCTTCCTCTCTCTGCCCATTAACCACATCATCACATGACCCTGTCGATCAACTTCCCCAAAGAATTTTTTGTGTAAACAAAAGTCCATTAGCTCTATCAAAGTAACAAATTCCTAGCTGAAATTCCTGCTCTCCTAGCATCTGTTCAAGGGCAGCCATTTGCTCTCCTCTCAGGCTCTCTATCACAGCCACTAGACACACAAATCCCTTAAAAATGCCCTCATTTATTTTATAGACCTCTATACAATCACCCTAAGCTTTCTACATTCTAGGGAAAAAAGTCCCAGTCTAAGTAGCCTCTCCTTATAACTCAAGCCATCAAATCCCAGTTAACCCGAGTAAATCTTTTCTGCACTCTTTCTAGTTTAATATCCTTTTTATAATGGGGTGACCAGGACAGTATACAGTATTCCAAGTGTAGCCTCACCAATGTCTTATACAACTTCAACAAGACGTTAGGATTAATTAGGATTAAAAGTGACAATACAATGCAGTGTTTGTTTGTGTTCATACTATTAAATAAACCACAGAGAACTAATTTTATTTTAGCAACATTGAGCAATATTGTTAATTTGACAGGAAAATATCCTGTTTGTTATTTATAACACTATGCAAATGATAATACAGTGATGGCCTGAGCCCTCGTTAACATATTTTGTACATTGGACCATATGGATATGGTGACAATAAATTCAAATTTGAGGGAAGGATTAAATGATTTCAAACCCAGACGGACTGCACATGATCTTTTCCATTCTGTAGAAGAAGTAATCAACTTTGTCCTGTCTGGTGCATGATATCATTTAATATAATGATTTCATACAAGGAGTGTAATTGGATTCTATTTAATTAGTAATCTCATAGAGTAGAAAGATCAAATGACTCCTCAGCGACAAAGTGGAATGATTGGCTGAACTCATAGCAGAAGATGATTAGCAGTGAGAGAGGAAATAGCTCTATAGTTCTGCTACAAGAAAAGCCATACAATAAAGTAATGGGGGAGTAGAAAGTCCCAGGCAACTAAAAGACAGTTAGTTCTAGAACATAGAGAATGAAGAGAAGTTTTAAATAAGATTGAAATAAAAAAGGAAATCAGAAAGTGGAATTTGAGCTGGGTGATCATTGAAGTTAAAGACAGAACTGAAAAAAGGCAGACTGAGTGAAATTAGTTAGAACAAAGCCAGATATCTAAAGCAATCATAAGATTTATGTCCTTATTCAAGTATTTGGAGGAATAGTATTCAGTTGGGAACTGACTACCTGAGAGGTTGTGTGAGAAATCTCAAAATCAATCTTTTCGTGAAAGTGGATCCTTGCTAAAGACAGTTAATGGAAAACATTGTTTGGAAGAAGATACTCAAATTCTCAAATCTATTGTCATGAACTTTATATTGGAGCATTTAGAAAGCAGTGTCAGGATCAGACAGAGTCACCATGGATTTATGAAGTGGAAATCATGCTTGACAAATCTGTTGGAATTCTTTGAAGATGTAACGAGTAGAGTTGACAAGGGGGAACCAGTAGATGTAGTATATTTGGGCTTTTATAAAGTGCTTGACAAAGTCCGCACAAGAGGTTATCATGCAAAAATTAAACGCATGGAATTGGAGGAAGTGCATTGAGATGGATAGAAAACTGGTAGGCAGAGAAGAAATAAAGAGTAGGACTAATGGGTGCTTTTCAAATTGACAGGCAGTAACTACTGGGGTGCCACAAGGATCAGAGCTGGGACCCCAGCTATTCACAATATAGATTAATGTTTTGGATAAGAGAACAAAATGTAACATCTCAAAGTTTGCAAATGATGCCAAGTTGGGTGGGAAGGTGAACTGTGACGAAGATGCAGACATCCTTCAGCATGATCTGGACAGGTTGAGTGAATGAGCTAATCAAAGGCAGATGCAGCATAATTTGAGTAAGTGTGAGGTTATTCACTTTGGAAGCAAAAACAAGAAACCTGAATGGCTATAAATTGGGAGAAAGGAATATACAGCGAGGTCTGGGTATCCTTATGCACCAGTCACTGAAGGTAAGCATACGGATACAACAGATGATAAAGAAGGCAAATGTCATATTGGCCTTCATTATGAGAGATTTTGAGTACAGGAACAGAGATGTGTTGTTGCAACTATACAGGGCCTTGGTGAGGCCAAAAGTATTGTGTGAATTTTCAGTCTCCTTTTCTGAGGAAGGATATTCTTGCTCTCAGGGAAAGCAGCGAAGGTTTACCAGGCTGATTCCGGGGATGGCAGGACTGATGTATGAGGATAGATTGACTAGGTTAGGATTATTTTCACTGGAATTCAGATGAATGAGGGGGGAATCTCATAGACACTTATAAAATTCTAGGTCCAGACCAGATAGATGCAGGGAGGATGTTCTCGATGGTGGGGGAGTCCACAACCAGGGGTCGCAATCTGAAGATTTGGGGTAGATCATTAAGGATAGAGATGAGAAGACATTTCTTTACCCAAAGAGTAATGAGCTTGTGGAATTCATTACCTCAGGTAATAGATGATGCATTGAAGATGCAGCTTGATACAGCACTTGGGGCAAATGGATTCAAAGGTTATGGGGAAAAAAGAGGATTAGACTACTGAGTTGGAAGTCCAGCCTTGATAGTAATGAATGGCTGAGCAAGCTTGAAGGACTAAATGGCCTCCTCCTGTTCCTATCTTCTATATGTTCTATGTCTATGTCCATACTTAGGTTGTAAAGCAATTTAGGATATTGTGAAAGATGTTGCATAATCTTTTTTTTCATTACACCTGTATGCAATTGGCAGCATAATTATAGCAATTGTGAAATTATTTTTATTTAATCACAGCAATCAACTGATGTTGGGAAATGGCCATAAAGAAATCACTACATTTACAAAGCAATTCAACTCTGTAGCTAATACAATCTTACCATTCTGAGTTCACTGGCACCAATCCACACTATATCATAAATGGCAACTGCCCCTTTTATGCTAATGACACTATCCCCAGAATTTGTCAGTCAGACAGCTATAACCAACTTACGGAAAAGATGAATTGAGTTGTTACTCTCAACTACTGCAAAAAATCAGTACAGACTTAACTCAAGAACTATATTGCTATCCTTACCCCAGAAGTTGTCATACAAGTTTTATTACATACTGTCAATTTACTGCCTATCTGGGATAAAACCCAAAAATGCATTTGAAAAATCTTTAAGCATTCGCCTAGTGATTAATCGAGATTCCATTCCCATATTTTACAAGTGTGGTAAGCTGGATGGTAATAGTTAACATCCTGTTTTGTATAACTCCAAATTTTGAGTTTCCTACATTTTATTTTGATGTGATCTAAGATTCTCATCAACACAACTCATTGTCAGAATTGTGCCTCCCTGCATTAGAGTATGACAAAAAGCTGGATGAAATTCAAAAGAGAGCTTTGGGAAAAGTACATCCAGTATTTCATTTGCAGTGATCCCCAAAATACCCACCACTTTACCCTCCATCAGCCTCTCACCTGCCACCCCTCACCCTAGCAGCAGCCCCCACCATCCAAATCTTCCACTACCCCACCATCTCCACATCCTCACTACTCTTCATCCCCATATCCTCAAACATCTAAAACTCTTCATCCTACTTCCTTACCATCCCTTACCACCACATTCGCAAACTACCACTCCTCACTTTTTCCTCACCTCCACCAACTCCCTTACCCCTCCCACTAACCCCTCATCCCTTTGCACTCATTCCCCCACCGTTGCCTCATTCCCTACATCCTCACTCCCTACATCTTCTACCAACTATCTGCGCTACCACCTGCAGCCCTCACTCACCAGTATTGAATTGGCTTTAGAATTATTGCAAGGATTTCACTCATTTTTCAAGCAGACTTTCAACCAGGGACACTCCCCTGATGATAGCTGTGAATAAGAACTGCCTCTAACTCATTGTGCAGCTTTATAGTTGTCCAGCTGACTCCTTAAAAAAAAATTGGCTAAAGGTCGGAAGCAGCAGCGCAGCAATTCAGTGAAACTGAACCGACAGACTGGCTTTATAAAAGTTGAAACTCTCAGGCTGACCATTCTGAATTTTTTAAAAGCCGGTCTTTCAGGTCTGCATTTCTGGCTGCTGAGTCCGGACGACAAGAAGTTCAGTTTAAAACACTGAGTCTGCAGACTCTAATGTTTGGCACCATCTGCATCCCCCTTCTCCGAGGTCTGCTAAATTGCCAATACTTATTGCAGATACGGTTGTCTGGGGTTGCAGGGCATTCCACAGATTCTCAAATGCTGCAATCATGGCACACAACCAGCCCTGCCCTTTATATCAAATCTTATTTATTTCATAGTCAATTAGTTAATAATTTACAGAGTTAAACTTTGAGAAAGTTGCAATCTCCTAGCTGGAGCCAATGGAAGAAAATTCACCAATGACTAGAGATTGAAACAAAAGTTAAAAAAGGAACACTCCACGGCACTAAATTCCCACATGGACTAAATTCCTAACTACACAGCCTGTGTCTTGCTCCAACATAGTCTCTTACCCAATGTGTCACCATGATTCAACATAGAGAACTGATAGATAAAGGAGAGGAAAAAAAACATTTAGGGAACTCTTTCAGAACTTTTATAAATGATTTGGAACACAGAATATTGGCTGAGGTTTCTAAGCTGATGGATAACTCAAAATTGATGCTAATCACTGTGTGATGCTCTATAGGAATTTGGATCGGGATAATGTAACGAACAGGGAGGTGCAGGTTAGGTGAATTGGCCGTGTTAAATTGTCCCTCAGTATACAAAGATGTGCAGGTTAGGTGGATTAGTCACAGTAAATATAGGGATAGGCCAGAGAAAAGGGCTTGGATGAGATCCTCTGTCAGAGAGTCGGTGCAGGCTCGATGGTCCAAGTGGCCTTTCTGCACTGCAGGTATTCAATGGTGACAAATGGAATATGACACAGATATAATACTGAGTAGAAAGGGTAAGAAATGGATTGCATGTTAAGTGGCAAATCCTTCAGGTAACAGCAGAAAAGAGATCTGGTTGTAGTGATGTGCATTGGATGTTGACAGGTGGTAAAGAAAGCAAATAATTGGTTGAATGTGCAAGTTAAAGATTTTGACTCAGTGAGCTGCACTCTCGCCTGCAGAAGGCTGTGAGTTCATGAGCTGCTCCAGGACATGAGCACAAAAATCAATGCTGACATTCCAGCGCAGCACTGAGGGAGTGCCACACCGCCAGAGCTACTCACTTTTGAATGAGAGGTTAACGCAAAGTCCTATTTGCTCTACACCAATTCACAAAGAGCAGGGGTGTTAGATACAAGTGTTCTGGCCAATATCTATCCCTCAATCAACATAATTAAAACAGATTATCTAATCATTATCACATTGCTGTTTGTGGGAGTTTACTATGTGCAAATTTAGCTGCTACACTCCAAATAGTGGCTACACTTCAGACATAATTAATTGGCTCAAAGGCACTTCAGAATATCCTGAGGCCAAAAAAGATGCTTTGGAAATGTAAATTTTTATAACTTTCCAACTTTTGTTAATGCTTCTTCCACACCTTTCTTCATTATTCATTTCTGTTATTCATTACTAGAGATACTGAGGACTTGGTTAGGAAGCAAAGAGAGGTGTATATTAGGTCTAAGCAACTGGGAACGGAGAAAGCATTGGAGGAATATAGAGAGATTAGGAGGGAGCTCAAACAGGGAGTTAGAAGGGCAAAAAGGGGGCATGAAATGGTTTTGGCGGACAGTATTAAGGAAAATCCAAAGGCTTTTTACTCCTATATTAGGAATAAAAGGGTGGTTAGAGGAAAAATCGGACTTTTTAGGGACAGAGGAGGGGATCTGTGCTTAGAGTCCGAGGGAATGGGGGAGATCCTGAATGAATATTTTGCATCAGTATTCACGAAGGAGAGGGGCTTGTTGACCAGTACTATCTTGGAGGGAGCTGTAAACCAGTTGAGGGAAATATCCAGTGCAGATTTCCATAAACATAGACATGGGTCATGGGTGGAAGTGGGAACGTTAAAATGGCGGCGTGGGCTCGTTGGGCCGAAGGGCCTGTTTCCTGTGCTGTGTTTCCTTGTTATTTTCATTTCCTCCATCCATGAATATTGCAATGTTACACTGAAAGCTTTGAATCTTCAACTTTATTTTGGAAGAATTCAACAACTGCTTCTTTAATTTCATTTGCATTTCAAACCATGGCTTATTGGAAAATAGCTACACAGTGCAACTAATTACATTTTCACTTATTCACCTCTTTTAACAGTTTGTGTTAAAATCTGTGTCAACGATTCCAACAGAGAGAAAAAAGAACAAAAATGATTGTTGTCAATTTTGTACAGCAGGATATTTTTGCTATCTCCATTCCCTGGGAAATGCTCATCTGTTTGTGGATCTGAGTGCCTTTCTAAGGAATTAGTTTGTTATGTCCGTAAGTAGCGTCACAACACCAGGTTAAAGTCCAGCAGGTTTATTTGGTAGCACAAGCTTTCTGAACACTTCCCCTTCTTCAGGTGAGTGCCTGATGAAGGGGCAGCACACCAAAAGTTTGTATTACCAAATAAACCTATTGGACTTTAATCTGGTTTTGTGAGACTATTTACCTTGCCTATTCCAATCCAACACTGACATCACCACATCTTTTTTATCTCAGAAGTCAGTGCTAACAACATTCAATCTATGACACAAACTTCAATGATATTGCAGTAATTTGTTTTCAGTGTTTGGAGCTAAATTTCTACAGCATGTGACAGTAATTTCAGTGAGTCTTTCATGCAGATATCACATTGTGGTCTAATTACTGCAACTCCATTTACTGAGTTGAAGAAATCACTTGCTTCAAATGTATTAAACCCACATCTCACAACAAAAACCTAATTAGTGTCCATATTCCCTTTAGGTACACTGGAACTAAAGCACAAGATGCACCATTAAATCCATTTTTTCCTCACTTACCTCATTCATTTTAATTATTAATTAAGTAATGTCCCCATGGCATTATTCACAGGCAGCCTGGGCTCTGGAACGTAGCAGCGATGATCAACGTGGACCCCTTCTGACCAAGGAGTGGATACACAGTGGGAAGGGAGTAGCGGATGAGGCAGGCAGGTAATGAATGAAATATTGTGGAGGAGGCAGCAAGGAGCACAGCATTGTGAAGTGGGGAGGAAGAGAGGGCTGAATTTATAATACATTGTTAATATTAAAATCACCGGACCTTTATATTGTTGTTCAAAACTGCCATGGTGTGAATAAATGAGATGGCAGCTGTTCTGAGAGAAATGGTTGGCTTGGAACTGAATTGAATTTGGAAAGCTGTATGTGGGAGATTTCCTTTGGATTATGTCTTTGAAGCCTCAACGTTTGACAAAGGATATGCTGTATAGTTAAAGCCACAACTTCCTAATTGCTGTACCCATCTACCATGATATTAGACTGAGGAGAAAGAGTATTTGGTATTAATTGAAACAATTCTGGGTATGTTAATCTGTTGGAGGGAAACACAAGTGATGTGGTGCAGTCGAGGAGACTGTTACTGGATTGTGTTTTTAATTTGGGAAAAGCCTAAGCATAGAATGCAATCTGCAGAATGAATCAGAAAACAAACCTTGCATTGCACAGAGATAGGGAGGGGAAACTTGGGAAAGGTATCTTGGACATAGAGTGGGCTATTCTGAGAGTATGTTTGGTGAGGTGTGCTGGAATCCTAATTTTGACAAATCAGACCACATGGATCGGCTTACAAGCAAAAACTGGGATGACAAAATCTGTTAGAGAAAGTTGTGCATTTTTGTTCTGAGGAATCGGATGATCTCCTATCGGACTGCAGAGAGTCAGTAGGCTGGTCAGTATTTAAAAACTCTGCAACCAGCCAGAGTGAGTATGCCACAATAGTAATTGACTTCATTCATAGAAATCCTACAAAGCAGGAGAGGCCACTCGGCCCATTGAGTCTGCACCAACCACAATCCCACTCAGGCCCTCCCCTCATATTCTTACACATTTTACCCGATAATTCTTCTAATCTATGCATCTCAGGACATTGAGGGTCAATTTTAGCATGGCCAATCAACCTAACCCGCACGTCTTTGGACTATGGGAAGAAACCGGAGCACCCAGAGGGAATACATGCAGACACGAGGATAATGTGCAAACAGACAGTGACGCAACCTGGGAATCAAACCCAGGTCCCTGGAGCTGGGAAGCAGCAATGCTAACCATTATGCTACTGTGCTGCCCCTTACCCACTTACACATTCATAAGTGTGTAGAAGACTGTGTGCCAAAGAAGCAAATCTGTGTATTTCCCAACCAGAGATCATGGATGAACAGAGATATCCACTGCTTGCTGAAATCCAGGAGTTCTGAGGTGTTCAAGTCAGGCAGCTCTGAGCTATACAATAAAGCCACATATGATCTAAGGAGATCCATCAAAGATGCCAAAAGACAGTATTAGACAAAGCTAGAGCTCCAGGCTAGTCACACAGACCCCTTCTTGCCAATAAGGCTAGGAGCAGGGAAATAGTGAGCTGAACACATCAAAAAATTGGGACAGTTTCAGATTTGTGGATTATTGGGATGACTTCCAGGAAAGATAGTGCCTGTAGAAGAAGGTTACATCTGAACTGGTGGGCACCTATATCCTGGCCTAGAGGTTTGCTGGTATGTTTTGGGTGGGTTTAAATGACTGTGGCAGTGGAGTGGGAATCAGGACAATAGGTCAGCAAGTGTAGAGGCTGGGGATGAGCAAAATCCTGCACTCAATCCTGGAACACCTGGATAACAAAGACATCTATGTGATACTTATATTTATCGACTACATCACAGCCTTCAACACCATTATTCCCACAAAATATTTCCAGCCTCCATGGCCTTTGCAACTGGATTCTGAACTTCCTAACCCACAGACTGCAATCAATAAGGATAGGCAACAACACCTACTCCACAATCATCCTCAACAGCAGTGCCCCACAAGGCTGTGCCCTCAGCCACCTACCATATTCCTTATACACCTACAATTTCGCAGCCAAATTTCACTCCAACTTGATTTTCAAGTTTGCTGATGGCGCCGTTGTAGTTGGTCAGATCTCAAACAATAATGAGGCAGAGTACAGGAAAGAGATAGAGAATCTGATGAACTGGTGCGATGACAATAATCTCTTCCTCAATGTCAACAAAATGAGAGAGTCATTGATTTGAGGGAACTTAGTGGAGAACATGCCCCTGTCTACATCAATGGGACAAAGTAGAAATGGTTGAGAGCTTCACATTTTCAGGTGTCCAGATTACCAACAACCTGTCCTGACTCTTCCGTGCAGATGCCATAGTTAAGAAAGTCCACCTATGCCTCTACTTTCTCAGAAGACTAAGGAAATTTGGCATGCCCACTATGACTCTCACCAACAATTATAGATGCACCGTAGAAAGCGTCCTTTCTGGTTGTGTCATAGCTCCTGTCTGTCCAAGACCACAATAAACCACAAAGAGTGTGAACAAAGCCCAGCCCATCATTCAAACCAGCCCTCCATCTATTGACATTGTCTATAAGTCCTGCTGCCTCAGAAAAGCAGATAGCATAATTAAGAATCTCACACACCCCAGACATGCTCTCTTCCATCTTCTCCCATTGGAAATAAAAAAGTCTGAGGTCACGTACCAACCAACTCAAAAACAGCTTCTTCCCTGCTGCTGTCAGACTTTTGAATTGAATTATCTTGCATTAAGTTAATCTTTCTCTACACCCTAGCTGTGAATGTAACACTACAGTCTGCATTCTCTCATTTCCTACTCTATGAACAGTATGCTTTGTCTGTATAGTGCGCAATAAACAATGTTTTTCACTGTATATTAATACATGCCTCAATAATAAATCAAATCAAATAGTACCTTTCTTGGTCTGCATTTCAATGACTCACCTGGTTAAGTTGCATAGAAAGATTCGACTGGCTACATTTACTTTAACTGGAAAAAATATTGTGAGGAAATATGAGGTAGGGTTTAAACATGAAATAGTTCCATTCATATTGCACCTTCCTGCTCCCCTGATGTCCCAAATGCTTTATAGCAATGAGATATTTTGGAAGGGCAGCCAGAGTTTCAACACTTCACCAACACAGCTGGACATAATTAAAGGGAAACATGGCACCAACACTATTTTACTTGATTTATTTGATTTTTTATTGTCACATGCATTAACATCCAGTGAGAAGTATAGTTTCTTGTGCGCTATACAGACAAAGCATACCATTCATAGAGAAGGGAATGAGAGAATGCAGAATGTAGCGAGGGTGCATAGAAAGGTCAACTTAATGCAAGATAGGTACATAAGGAATATGGTCTAAAAGCTGCAGGGAAGAAGCAGTTCTTGAGTCGGTTGGTGTGTGACTTCAGACTTTTGAGTATTTTCCCTGAGGAAGAAGATGGAAGAGAGAATGTCCGGAGTGCATAGTGTCCTTAATTATGCTGGCTGTTTTTCTGAGGCAGTAGGAAGTGTAGACAGAGTCAATGAATGGGAGGCTGGTTTGTGTGATGGATTAGGCTACATTCACAGCCTTTTGTAGTTTCTTTCAGTCTTGGGTGGAGCAGGAGCCCATACCAAGCTGTAATACAACCAGAAAGAATGCTTTCTATGGTGCATCTGTAAAGGTTGGTGAGAGTCACAGCTGACATGCCATATTTCCTTAGTCTCCTGAAAAAATAGAGGCGTTTGAGGGCTTTCTCAACTATTGTGTCAACATGGGGTGACCAGGACAGGTTGTTGGTGATCTGGACTCCTAAAATCGTGAAGTTCTCGATCTTAGAGAGTGCAAGTCCAAAATTCCCACATCTTGAGCAAGGATAAGCCTTTTGTCTTCCATGAGCTTGTGAGTATGTGAAACACTATTAGACAGAATTGATTTGAGATAAATTGTGCTTTCTAAAGAGAACTGGCTTGAGACGTCTACAGCAACAAGGCAAAGTTAGATTTAAAAATCTCTGATATCTTTATTCATTGAGGCAGAAGATGGAACTTAGATTCTGTAAAGCAGGAGATGAACAAGTGTTTTAAAAATCCATTAGGAATAATCATACATGGCCTCTGCATATTGTGGCAGTTTGGTTTTTATTACGTCCCTTACTTAATACATGGCTAATTAAGTCAATCGCAGGAGGATTTTTCTTGTTTTTTGTGCTATAAATATTTAATATGCCACCCTACAAACTGAATGTGTTGTACACATTCACAAAAGGTTTAATTCATTAAACGTGTAAACTAAATGCAGATTGAGTCCTCATTCTTCACATTTGCGAAATGCCATCTAAATTTCCAAAGCAAATAATGCTTTCTGTTTTCTGCTTATAAAAGGTTTAAATATGCTTTTCCTGTAACAGAATAGCCTTGAGTGCACAAGCAATACCTGAATCCTACATTCCTCGGTGAAACGTACAATATTTTAGCATTAATCAGTCAGTTCTCATTGTAACAAGAAGTTCCAATGGCCTCAAGAGGCCAGAATGAAGGCCAAACAATTCATCCAATTGCCCAAATCCTTTATATGTGTATCCTTGACTCTTAAAAATCATTCTGATGTTTTGCTTTCATAGAATCGTAGAATCTCTACAGTACAAGAGGAGGCCATTTGGCTCAGCGAGTCTGCATCGATTCTCAGACACAGCATCTTACTCTCGCCCAATCCCCATAACCTCATGAATATACCCCACTAATCCCTCTAACCTACACATCTTTGGACACGAATGGAGTAATTTAGCATGGCCAATCCACTTAATTTGCACATCTTTAGAATGTGGGAGGAAAACGAAGCACCCGAGGAAACCCATGCAGACACAGGGAGAATGTGCAAATTCCACACACACAGTGACCCAAGGCCGGAACTGAACCCAGGTTCCTGGTCTATGAGGCAGCAGTGTGAACCACTGTGCCATCATGCCATCCAATAATACTCTTATTATAATTTAATGAACAGAGCCAATAACTTTCAAAAGTGCCCCACATTCTCAAATCTCTGGAGTCTGCTTTGAAGACTTTTCAAACATTTGGCCCTGAATAAGATGCATTCATTATTGTAGCCATATAAGTTACATATCCCACAATTTTAAAACTTGCTCAATTTGTCTTTTCTTATAAATAAAGGTCATTGTAAAATAGGACCCCTTTTTAATCACACAGAATAAGCATGTGTCAAACAATGGATTTAAGAGGTCCTTAAAATCGTCCAACAATCAATATTGATATTATGTGCCATAATTGTCTCTTACCTGGGCACGTAAGCATCTTGCCAATCTGTTCTTGTCACGCTGACAATCAAACAATGCACATTTTTCAGGAGCTTGTTCCACTCAAATCTATTTCATACAGAAATTGATAGCAGTTACTGACAAAAGCTTTAGCATCATCTTCATTATGACTAAAAGGACTTACATTAATAAGAACATAAGAACTAGGAGGAGGAGTAAGTCATCTGGCCCTCCAGCCTGCTCTGCCATTCAATAAGATCATGGCTGATCTTTTTGTGGACTCAGCTCCACTTACCCGCCCGCTCACCATAACTCTTAATTCCTTTACTGTTCAAAAATTTATCTATCCTTGCCTTAAAAACATTCAATGAGGTAGCCTCAACTGCTTCACTAGGCAGCAAATTCCACAGATTCACAACCCTTTGTGTGAAGAAGTTCCTCCTCAACTCAGTCCTAAATCTGCTTCCTGTTATTTTGAGCCTATGCCCCCTAGTTCTATTTTCACCTGCCAGTGGAAACAACTTCCCTGCTTCTATCTTATCTATTCCCTTCATAATCTTACATGTTTCTATAAGATCGCCCTCATTTTTCCAATAAGTATAATCCCAGTCTATTCAGTTTCTCATAAGCCAACCATCTCAACTCTAGAATCAACCTAGTAAATCTCCTCTGCACCTCCTCCAGTGCCAGTATATCCTTTCTGAAGTAAGGAGACCAAAACTGTACACAGTATTCCAGTTGTGGCCTCACCAGCACCTTATACAGCTGCAACATAACCTCGCTGAAGACTGGTCCAAAACACCTCACTGACCTGACAAAGGGGACAGCCTCAAAAGCTTGTGTGAGTTTACTATCAAATAAATCGGTTGGACTTGAACCTGGTGTTGTCAGACTTCTTACTGCCATCAATTTACAGCAGCTTTCACCCAAACATTTAATGTAATTTGCTTAGCAACACTGACCAAATGTTATTGTGTGTGCTGGAATCGAGTGACATATAACATTATCAAGCAGCAATCATGAATGATGAATATTTCCATTTTTCCAAGTATTTACAGCGTTCTTCAGGTAAGGTCTGAATTTTCTGGAAATCAGAGATGGAGGGGGCTTGCGGGGTGGAGGGATGGGGGTGGCAGTTGAACATAGAGATATGAATGGCATAAGCTGTAGAGATAGCCTTGAAGCACTTCTGACTGAGACCGTTACACATAGCCTCTGTGAGTGGTCTGTTGCCAAGGCAACAGTGGATTATCTTCTCAATTTCCCAGTGAGGATGAACATTTCTTAAAACCAAAAAATACTTGATCAAAAATAGGAAGGTAGATGTTTAAAGGTAGATTCCTAACCAAAACTATTCACTGCCAAGTTTTCCTGACTGTTAAATTACTGGTGGTTAATTAAAAAACAGATAATTAGATATGTGATTTACAGTGTATTGTACTCGTGCATTTTACCCAAGGTTTTTTATTCTGCCCTCACTCCACTGCCTGTCCTTAACATTTTCCCAGCGGCTATTCTTCATCAGTAAACTCACCAGTTGAGCATTAGCATGTTTTTAAATGGGGAGCAGGGAAGGGACATCAAATCTCTCTCTGTTCTTGTCCAATATCTACACACAGCTCCTTCCCAGTCCTGCCCACTGCAGACTGATCAAAAGTAGTCACAAGTAAGGCTTACATTCACACTGCAATGAAGTTATTATGAAAATCCCCTAGTTGTCACACTCCGACATCTATTCAGGTACATTGAGGGAGAATTTAGCATGGCCAATGCATCTAAGGTGCACATCTTTGGACTGTGGGAAGAAACTGGAAGACCTGGGGGAAACCCATGCAGACACGGGTAGAACGTGCAGTCTCTGCACAGACAGTAATCCAAGCTGGGAATCGAACCCAGGCCACTGGCGCTGTGAGGCAGCAATGCTTTGATAAATATTACCACTCCGCTAACTGGATACAAATGAATCCACTGCAATGCCTATTATGGAAATTGTTCTTAAAATAAAGGGGGTTCAAGAGAAGAATCTCTACAAAATACTTGATTTAATGTATCTGTCAGTAATATACAATACTCAATAATCATTGCTGTAATATGTTTAGTTGTGAAAACCTCAACATTATTTTAGTTATTAATTTATTTTAAAAAGAACCTACAGATGAGGTTCTGGATTAAGTGGATAGTTGCTGACGGTTGAATGTTTGACATGTTTTCCCAGAATAGCTCTATCAGCTTGAGGTATGTTGCAGTGAAGCCAATACTGCAGAGTCAGACACCAGCTGAATGTCACAAACACAACCTTACCTTTGAAATAAGTGGGGCCAGGCTCACTATTTCTATGGAGGATCACTGGGAGAATGCACTTTATTCCTTATTATGATCATGCTCAGTGATCCTGTCTCAAATACACTGAGAGGAAATAGTCGAATGACAATGTGTGTTGTATTTTTAATGAGGCTGCTTGGGCACTGGAATATTAATAGTCAGTGTGTTTGTAACAAGGGCTCCCTCGTACACTAATGCTTAAGTCACTCTGATATTATCTTTCATACCTTTGAAAGTACAACCCTGATTTTCGTTTGCAATAAGCCAATGTGTGTTCAGACCAAATAATCCGCTTTTACTAAATTTGGATATAGATTTGGTGAAATAGATAATTTTATTTTCGCACTGTTTAAAAATCATGTCCTTTCTTCTATCATACTTTACAGAATATGTTGAAAACCTTTGATGTGAGCTAACACATTAAAAAATATCTAAAGTGATTGCATTTTCTTTCAGCTTTTCTGCAAATATACAGCACCAATTAAATGTATTCACCTACAGACACATTAATCCATTGCGGTCTCCTGCAGATAGAGCTGCAACAAAATAACTCATCCATTGGGCTGGGTCAGGGAGTTTCTGTCGTTGAAACCCGTGCAGATTGCAAAGGGCTGTGAGCTTGTGAAAAATAAGCATGTGAACTCAGGCAGTCTGAGGAATCAGCACCTTTCCAGGAAGTGACATTTAAAACTATCTTCTTTGGGACAAAAATCTCCAAGAAGCCTGTCTATCGTCTGGAACACCCCAGGACCATCAATAAAGACTTCCCTCTAAAAACTAGGCTGGAATTGATCAGAAATTGATCCTGATGCGGTTTGGGTATCGGAATAATACTAATGATTTAAAAAAATGTCGTTTGGAAGTCAGTAAATTTTACTGCAATGCGTCTTTGTTGTTATAAACACCTCCAAGCTGTCTTCTTTTTATACATTTTAATTTTGAGAGAAAGAAGTTGTGTCAGTCACTCTTTAAAGTGGAAATAACGTGAGCAACAGCTATGCAGCTGAGTTTAAGGGTTAGCTTTGTCTGAATAAATGCGTGATGTGGATGAGTAGGAATTCAAGTGAACAATTTATTTGGGATTTAGTTTGTTTCTGTGTTAAATTTGTAAAAGGAGTGTTGATTTGCTCCTGGGCGACCATGGGAAGTGATCCAGGAACCTACAAATCTAAAGCATCATTTGGCTCTGATTTGAACCTGCTCCCCCCCCCCCCCCCAGTTGGTTGACGTACAGCAGCAAGTCGGCACCAAGCCGAAGCAAGTTCCTTTGCAACATTTCAAAGCGGCTGGTGCCGTGTGTTCTCTCCAAACGCGAGTCAGTGGCATTTACACATAAACAGAGATTCCCAAAAGGATTGCTGCGTCCTTCCCGTCGCTGCTTCCTGGCTTGTACCTGGGGATGTTGCGGAGATTTCCCGATCCCTTAGTTTCATCCTTCCCAGAGAACCACATCTCAAGCAGCTTCTCGGTGCCTTCAAAGAAATGGACACTTTTTCATGGCGAATTGAATGTCCTCTTTCAGGTGAATTGCTCGGGGTGTGTGTGTGTTTGATGTGAATGTGAACAGTATTGGGATTCGCCAGCTGATATCTCCTGCCATCTGTGAGTTCGGCAGCAGAGTGGCAGTTGATCTTTAGCTGTGTTTATTTAAACTGGCTGTCAATAAAATGTACCCTGGGAGTTTGTAGTCCACCATCCTTTTCCCAGTGAATTATCAAACTCTGGAACTTGCCTTTGCCCCTAATGATTTGGCAGGAAAATAACCCTGACTGTCCCCTTTTTAGAACTTTACCCAAGAATTACTGAAAGTTTTTTTTTAAAAAAGTGTCCCTTTTAAACTGCCCCACTACACGGTGGCACAGTGATTCGCGCTGCTGCCTCACAGCACCTGGCACCTGGGTTCAATTCAGGCTTCAGGTCACTGTCTGTGGGGAATTTGCACATTTTCCCTGTGTCTCCGGGGGCTCCGGTTTCCTCCCACACTCCAAAGACATGGAGGTTAGGTGGATTGGCCATGCTAAATTGCCCCTTAGTGCTCCAAGATAGGGGATTAACAGAGTAAATACATGGGGTTAAAGATTAGGACCTGGGTGGGCTGTTTTGCCAGAGAATTGGTGCAGACTCGATGGGCCAAATGGTCTCCTTATACACTGTAAAGAGTCTATGAAATAAACAATTTCTCTTTGTAAACAACTGCCAACAGTGGGTATTAGTCCTTGCTGGCTGCAAGTTGGGAATTTCTCATGAAGGAAATGGTAAGCAGTATAATTCACCACAAAATATACGAGCACATTGTCATTATTGTCTTGAACGTAGTATGGGTGCCCATTATAATTAAAAGCAAAATATTGCAGATGACTGAATTCTCATACCCTACTAACTCAACATGAATTGCATCAGTTTGAGCTGCAGAACTGAAGCAAGCAACTACTTACCTCTCTGTGCCCCAATCAGCGAAGACAGACAGCCCTACATAAGTGAGATATGTTTGCCTTAACTCAAGTTTTATAATTTTTGGCAATGATATATCTAGAGTAAGTCTCCTGTATACAACAGGCAAACCTTTAGCATGGTGAAGTTTGTTTTTGGGTGCTATGATGGCACAGTGGTTAGCACTGCCGCCTCACAGTGTCAGGGATCTGGGTTCGGTTCCCTGCCTTGGGTGACCATCTGTGCAGAGTTTGCACATTCTCCTCATATCAGCGTGGATTTCCTCTGAGTGCTCTGGTTTCCTCCCACACTAAGAAGTCTCACAACACCAGGTTAAAGTCCAACAGGTTTATTTGGTAGCACAAGCTTTCAGAACGCTACTCCTTCACCAGTGAGTGAAGAATTCATCCCAGTCTAATGCCAGCATCTTCACATCATTCCTCCCATAGTCTAAAGATGTGCTGGTTAGGGTGGTAAATTCTCCCTCAGTGTACCTGAACAGGCATTGGAATGTGGCAACCGCAGGATTTTCATAGTAACTTCATTGCAGTGTTAATGTGAGCTTGTGACACTAATAAATAAATAAACTTCCACATGCTTGTCTTCAACTCGGATAACAGTGAGGCATATTGGAAATGCTCGCAGGTTAATTAATGATCTGATAGCTACATCCTGAACATTCCTTCCGTCGCCATCATCAAGATTGGAGTGGAGCTTGAACCCGGAACCTACCAGTACAGAGACAGGCGTGCTATCAACTGGCCCGCATGACTATCCAACAGCATAGCAATGGAACCAATACTGAGCAACTTACAATCTGCAACTTGTATACCATGGCCCAGATTTCTGCCCTCAAGCTGGGAATTGTAAGTTAGCCTGTTCCTGCCTTCTGCCCTGCACTGTCCATCCACACTAATCTCATGGCGGGATTGCAAGAATAGTCTGGAATCCAGGCTGCTACCCCTGAAAGCAGGCCTGAGACACGTGCAGAAGTCGACAGGTCAGAAGAACTCCCTTCATTCACTGGGACATCATCACAGTTCTGTAAATAAGTTTAGACATCCTAGGCCTCATCCCCACCCATGAGTTACCCATATCCCCATGTATTCAAATCCTTAACAACCCTTGTATCACTCACCAGGATTCATTATGGACAGAACTAAGAAACCATATAATAAACCTGGGAGATGTTTCAGATACTCATAAAACTGTCAAAATGAACAAACATCCATTCAAAAACTGCTTCAAAAAAATTCCATTAATTGCTCATAAAACTGTCAATCAAATGCATTAACATCCATTTGAAAAAAATTACCCCTCTTAAGTAATCGTAAAATTGACAAAATAAACAACCATTCAAAAGACTTTCAACAAACATTAATCCTATTACTTGCTCATAAAACTACATTTAAAACAAAGGTCATAGTCCCCTTGATATCTGCTGAGCCCAATCTATTAATGGACTGGGGCTCAGCCAAATATTTATAATGGGATTCCAGTATATACCTATGTCAACAAAACCTCCAAGTCAGAATACTTGAATACCTTTGATGTCTTTGAAAGACCTCAGCATTTTGTTCAAACTTTGAAGCAGGCATGCAAAGGGCCATCTGTTCTACTGCTTCAAAACAGTTTTAACAGATGGCTACACTGCCAATCAAAGGGAAGGTTAAATGACAGAGGGAAATTGATACCTTAAAATCTTGATCCAAATATATTGAATCCAAAAAAAAACTTTATCCACAGGATAAATTACTTTAATGCTCCTTCACAATGCTGGTCAGTTCAAAGGTCACTTTCTTTTTTGAAACAAAGCCCATTATTCATCACTAAATTAAAAACATATGAAGCTTATTGCATTAAATTACACCATGGGAAGTTATCAACACTTTTTGACATTATCTACAGGACAGGAATGGGTCGGGAATTCCTGTCAACCATATTTAAGTCCATGACTCTGTTTCAACATCAACTAAAGCATGAAATTCCAGCCTATGTCTCAGGTTTATATAAATGATTCTATTAAGCTGTCTGATTTTGTAAGACAAAGTATCTCTTTAGAGGCAGAGCTAAACTGCTGTAAGATCTGCAAGCAAGATTCATGACAGATCATTATGTAAACAAAGCATTGACATGAATGGCATAATATGTAACACTTTTATAATGCTGACCAAGGGTTTCAATCATCAATGAAAGTATTTCCCATTTACAATCCCACAAAATGTTTTTACAATAATTTTACAATCTTTCGACTGATAAATATATTTAGAAAATAAATTAAAATCAAAAAATAGTCAAAGAGAGGAGGTGCTAGAAATGTGCAGCTGGAGAACACCTGTGGAGAACAGAAAGTTGACACTGGGTCTGTTTTTACCATCAGATTGCATCCATTTTTGGCTTGAATACTTGGTAAAGTTGGCGGTAAGGCAAGTAGCGCGATTTGCACCCATCTCCACACCAGTTCTCCTTTAACCAGGCCCAAAATGGCTGCAATTGGGACCACGCCTAAAATTTACATACATTTGCATGCATTTAAATTGACTTAATGGGCTGCATGTCCAACCTTACTGACACTTCCTCCTTCACCACTGCGTCCACCCATCCAGAATTGGCACGAAGCAGACATGCTTCGTTTTTTTTTCTCTCCTGGAAATTAAAGTAACAGTGATGGCAGTGCAGGTAGTACGTTGCACCTCCTGCAGTATGTATGAGGTGAGGGACACCAGTAGTGTTCCTGCTGATTACACCTGCAGGAAGTGTGCACATTTGCAGCTCCTTGAGGATCGTGTTAAGGAGCTGGAGCTGGAATTAGAGGAACTCAGGGTAATTCGAGAGGTTGAGGAGGATATAGGCAGGAGTAACAAAGAGATTGTAACTCCTAAAAGTGATAATTGGGTAACTATTAGGAGGAGGGGTAAGAAGCAATCGGGGAGACAATCCCCTGGGGCTGTTCCCCTCCAAAATAAATTTTCTGTCTTGGAGGCTACAGTTGAGGAAGAATCAACTGGAGCTGACCAAAGGGAGCAGGTCTCTGGGGGTGAGCCTGCTGAGAATGCTCAGGTGGGTGGGGGGAATAAGAGATTAGGCCTAGTTATAGGAGACTCCATAGTTAGAGGGACAGATAGGAGGGTAAATAGTAATAAACGGGACTCAGGGCTGGTGTGTTGCCTCCCAGGGGCTGGGGTCCAGGATGTCGCAGATCGGGTTTTTAAGATTCTTAAGGGTGAGGGGAGTCAGCCCCAAGTCATAGTTCATGTGGGGACACATGATGTAGGTAGGACAAGGGAAGGGGATATTAAACAGAAATTTATGGAGTTAGGGTGGAAGCTTAGGTCCATAACAGGCAGAGTGGTTATCTCTGGACTCTTGCCTGTGCCAAGGGATAGTTTAGAGAAGAACAGAGAAAGGGAAGTTTGAACTCATGGCTGCGTGGATGGTGCAGGAGGGAGGGGTTCAGGTTCCTTAACAATTGGGACTCATTCTGGGATAGGTGGGACCTCTTCAAGAGAGATGGTCTACACCTGAACCAGAGGGGGACTAATATCTTGGGGGGAAAATTTGCTAAGGCTATGATGGGGGCTTTAAACTGATTCGGGGGGGGGGTGGGATCCTAAGTAGTTGGGGTGCTGAGAGGGATGAGAGTAAGGGGGTTATAGAAGAGAGTTGTAAAACACAGCGGCGTACGGGTGGGGTGGGGCATGGTTTGAAATGCGTATACTTTAATGCAAGGAGTATTCGCAATAAGGGGGAGGAACTTGCAGCTTGGACCAGTACCTGGAACTTCGATGTTGTGGCCATTTCAGAGACTTGGGTAGAGCAGGGACAGGAATGGATGTTGCAGGTTCCGGGGTACAAATGCTTTAGTCGGAGTAGAGAAGGAGGTAGAAGGGGGGGAGGAGTGGCATTATTGGTCAAAGACTGTATCACGGTGATAGAAAAGAAGTTTGATGAGGACTTGTCTGTTGAGGTAGTATGGGCTGAGATTAGAAACAGGAGAGGAGAGGTCACCCTGTTGGGAGTCTTTTATAGACCTCCTAAAAGTTCTAGAGAGGTTGAGGAAAGGATTGCAAAGTCAATTCTGGACAGGAGTGAAAGTAATAGGGTAATTGTTATGGGGGACTTTAACTTTACTAATATTGATTGGAATAGCTATAGCTCTAGCTCGTTAGAGGGGTCAGTTTTCGTACAAAGTGTGCAGGAAGGTTTTTTGACTCAGTATGTAGATAGGCCAACTAGAGGTGAGGCTACATTGGATTTGGTGCTGGGCAATGAGCCAGACCAGGTGTTAGGCTTGGAAGTTAGTGAACATTTTGGTGATAGTGACCACAATTCGGTTACGTTCACCTTAGTGATGGACAGGGATAGGCATGAAGCTGGGGGCAGTAGTTATAGCTGGGGGAAGGGTAATTATGAGGCCATCAGGAGAGAATTAGGGTGCATAGATTGGACTAGGAAACTACAGGGACTGGGAACATCTGGAATGTGGTGCTTATTCAAGGAGCAGCTGCTGCGAGTCCTTGATAAGTATGTCCCTGTCAGGCAGGGAGGAAATGGTCGAGTAAGAGAGCCTTGGTGTACGAAAAAAGTTGATTTGCTGGTTAAGAAGAAAAAGGAGGCTTATGTCAGGATGAGGCTTGAAGGCTCAGTTAGTGCAATGGATAGCTATAGATTAGCCAGGAAGGAGCTAAAAAGTGAATTGAGGAGAGCTAAGAGGGGACACGAGAAGATGTTGGCTGATAGGATTAAGGAGAATCCTAAAGCTTTCTTTCGATATGTTAAGAATAGAAGATTGGTTAGGGCAAGATTAGGGCCAGTCATAGACAGCAGTGGGAAGTTGTGCGTGGAGCCTGAAGAGATTGGTGAGGCACTGAATAAATATTTCTCTTCGGTATTCACGCAGAGTGCTGGAAATGTAGCTGTGGAGAGCACTGAGGTACAGGGTTGCAAATTGGGGAGTATTGTAGTAGATAGGGAGGATGTGTTAGAAATTCTCGAGGGTTTGAAGTTGGATAAGTCCCCTGGGCCGGACGGGATTTACCCTAGGATTCTCTGGGAGGCAAGAGAGGAGATTGCAGAGCCTCTGGCTCTGATCTTCAGGTCCTCGTTGGTTACGGGTGTGGTTCCGGAGGACTGGAGGATAGCGAATGTGGTCCCATTGTTTAAGAAGGGGAAGAGAGACCTTCCAGGGAATTATAGGCCAGTGAGTCTTACTTCTGTTGTGGGCAAGGTATTGGAGAGAATTATTAGGGATAGGATTTATAGTTATTTAGAGAGAAATGAATTGATTGGGGATAGTCAGCATGGTTTCGTGAAGGGTAGGTCATGCCTTACTAACCTCATTGAGTTTTTTGAGAAAGTGACCAGAGAGGTGGATGGGGGTAAGGCGGTTGATGTAGTATATATGGACTTTAGTAAGGCTTTTGATAAGGTGGCCCATGGAAGACTTCTACAGAAAATGCAGATGTGTGGAATAGAGGGTGATTTAGCTAATTGGATTAGGAATTGGCTGGCAGATAGAAGACAGAGGGTGGTGGTTGATGGGAGATATTCATCGTGGAGTTCGGTGACAAGTGGTGTGCCTCAGGGGTCTGTTTTGGGGCCCCTGCTGTTTGTAATTTTTATAAATGATCTGGATGAGGGTATTGAGGGATGGATCAGTAAATTTGCAGATGACACTAAAGTCGGTGGAGTGGTAGATAGTGAAGAGGGGTGTTATAGTTTACAGAGTGACTTGGACAAGTTGCAGAGCTGGGCCGAGAGGTGGCAAATGGAGTTTAATGTGGAAAAGTGTGAGGTAATGCACTTTGGCAGGAACAATAAATGTGTAGAGTATAGGGCTAATGGTAGGGCTCTTAATAGTGTTGAGGAACAGAAGGATCTTGGTGTATGTGTCAATAGATCCCTGAAAGTAGGCAGTCAAGTGGATAAAGTTGTTAAGAAGGCATATGGAGTCTTAGCTTTTATTGGTAGGGGATTGAATTTAGGAGCCGCAGCATCATGTTGCAACTGTACAAAACTCTAGTGCGGCCGCACTTGGAGTATTGTGTGCAGTTCTGGTCCCCACATTATAAGAAAGATGTGGAGGCATTGGAGAGGGTACAGAGGAGGTTTACCAGGATGTTGCCTGGTATGGAGGGCAGGTCCTATGAAGAGAGGTTGAAGGATTTGAGGTTGTTTTCGTTAGAAAGGAGGCGGCTAAGAGGGGATCTTATTGAAGCATATAAGATGATTAGAGGTTTAGATAGGGTGGACAGTGATAGCCTTTTTCCTAGGATGGAGAAAGCTAGCACGAGGGGACACAGCTTTAAATTAAGGGGTGATAGTTATAGGACGGATATCAGAGGTAGGTTCTTTACCCAAAGGGTGGTTCGGGAGTGGAATGCCCTGCCTGCAGCAGTTGTAGATGCGCCAAGTTTGGTGGCGTTTAAGAGGTTAGTTGATAAGTATATGGAAGAGAAGGGAATGGTTTAGTTTGGAGGGGCATTGCTTTTTATTTTGGTCGGCACAACATCGAAGGCCGAAGGGCCTGTTCTGTGCTGTAATGTTCTATGTTCTATGCTCTACAAAAGTTCAATTTGGGCATTCCAGTTAATGAGGAAGTAAGTGCTGAGCATCCAACAGCTCTCTGCTTGAGATCAGTGCAGGGGCGGGGGCGGGGGGGGAGGGTGTCCGCTGCCATTTTGCCTGTGATCAATGTGGGGGAAGGGTGGGTCTGCTGCCACGCTGCCTGGGATCAGTGGGGGAAAGGGGAGAGGGGCCCATGATCGGTCTCAGTGCAGAGGGGGTGGAATAAGGGGGTCATTAATGTTGTAGAGGTGAGGCAATGTGTGTGGGGCCCCAGGGGAGAGGCATTATCTGACCCGGGAGTGATGTGAAAGGGAAGCCACATTCTATCGTATTTTTTTCTGCACACGCGCAGTTGGAGATGTTGATCAGAGCTGCAGGGTTTTGGGCGCGTTTAACCCTGTTCACAGGCTTGTGCAGAGTTATTCGGAATCGCTGATATTTTTTCAGGCAGAGTGCATATGGGGCGCCTGAGAACAGGTCTAAAAGTTGGATCTGAAACACTCCCAGTTTCAAATCTGCCCAGTACTTAGAACCAAACGGTAAAATAGGACCCATTATGTAAAAGTGTTCAGCCCGTAATTCACCCTATCCCAAACCCCCATCTCATTCCCATACCATCCCATGTAACAAATTCAGAAACACCAAAACCTTTCTTTCCTCTACATCCAATTCCATTTCCCCACATACTCTAACCCTACTTGACCAGTCATGAGCATAGACAATTAACAAATATTTATAAAACATAGTTAGGTACAAGAGAGAATGGTACATTCAAAATATATTCCACCTACATTTTTACATAGCTCATATCTTGGTTTTAAGTAATTATTCAAACATCTATCATGACATCAATCATGGATCAAGACCTGAATTAGGCTATGTATAAAACAGGACCATAAGACCATAAGATAGAGGAGGCAGAGATTGGCCATTTGGCCCATCAAGTCTGCACTGCCATTCAATCATGGCTGATATGATTCTCATCCCCATTCTTCTGCCTTTTCCCCATAACTTTTGATGCCCTGATTGATCAAGAACCAATCTATCTCTGTTTTAAAGACTTTGATTTGATTTATTATTGTCGCATGTATTAACAGACAGTGAAAAGTATTGTTTTTGTGAGCTATATAAACAAAGCATACCATTCATAGAGAAGGAAACAACAGAGTACAGAATATAGTGTTACAGTCATAGCTAGGATGTAGAAAAAGATCAACTTAATGCAAGGTTAGTGCATTCAAAAGTCTGACAGTAGCAGGGAAGAAGCGGTTCTTGAGTCGGTTGGTATGTGATCTCAAACTTTTATATCTTTTTCCCGACATAAGAAGGTTGAAGAGAGAAAGTCTGGGATGCGTAGGGTCCTTAATTATGCTGATTGCTTTCCTGAGGCAGTGGGAAGTGTAGACAGAGTCAATGGATCAATGTACTAAAGGCACAGATTTTTAAAAAATTGTTTTCTGAATTCTACTAACTCCAGTGGGAGGTAGGGACTGCAATTTATGTCTAATTATTTTTGTATCACTTGCCTGTTCCAATGATTGGGCGTGAAACATACTTCTCTTATCGCACTGGTCTGAAGTCTATCAATGGAACATACTCCATCAAACTGTCAACACAAAATATAATCCTATAGATAATACCACAGACTGAAACAAATGATTACATGAATATGAGATGAATTCTCCAATTAATTCAAAAATATCAAATTTAAAACAAGCAAGTGCATCTCCAACAGTGATGCTTGTAGACTGACCTAGAAATAAGTGTGAGAGTGGATATTATTTTTTAAAAGTATTTTGGGGAACTGTTGTGTTCTTCTATAAAGAAGGCTTTGTTTCTCTGTGTGTAAATCATTTAATTAAACTGAGAGTTCACACAATACCAGGTTATAGTCCAACAGGTTTATTTGAAACCACAAGCTTTCGAAGCGCTGCTCCTGGTTCAGCTCCTTCATCACTTCGTGCACCCCAGTCTAACACCGGCATCTCCGCATCTTAATTAAACTGGAGAAATATTAAGAGAGTATGTGTCCCTACCAGGGGAAACAATTTTATCCTGTTCATTCAATCTCTTCCCGGGATAATTTTGTGCATTCCAGTCAAGTCACCCCTCAGCTTTCCCTGTTCCAAGGAAAATAACCCTAACCTATTCAATCTTTCCTCACTTTTCTAGCCCTGGCAACATCTTGTAAGCCTCCTCTGCACTCTCTTCAGAGTAGTTACGTCCTTCCTGTAATATGGTGACCAGAACTTCACACAACACTCCAGTTGTGGCCTCACCAATGTTCTGTAAATTCCAACATTATATCACTGTTTTTATATTCTGTGCCTCTGGCAATGAAGGAGAGCATTCCATATGTCTTGTCTACTTGTAATGTTGCCTTTATGGATCTATGCCAACACTTCTCACTTTAGCAGGAACTTCTTCACACAAAGGGTTGTGAATTTGTGGAATTCCCAACCCAATGAAGCAGTTGAGGCTACCTCACTGCATGTTTTTAATGCAAGAATAGATACATTTGTGAACAGTAAAGGAATTAAAAGTTATGGTGAGCAGGCGGGTAAATGGAGCCAAGTCCACGAAAAGATCAGTGATGATCTTATTGAATGGCGGGGCAGGCTCGAGGGGCCAGATGGCCTACTCCTGCTCCTCGTTCTTATGTTTTTACGTTCATCTATATCGCCTTTTGTGTTCCCATTTATTTTGTGTTTCTCATAACTCTTTGATCTCCCTCAACGCATTATCTCACACTTCTCTATGTTAAAGTCCGTCAGCTACTTGAATGCTGTCTTCACCAACCTACTGATAATGTTTTGTAGATTATAGCTATCCTCTATACTGTCACTACTCAGCCAATCTTCATGTCATCTGCAAATTTCCCAATCGTGTTCCCAGAGTTCACATCCAAAGCATTAATATATAACACAAACAGCAAGGGTCCCACTTGAAACTACTTTCCAATCGCACGGGTATTACTGACCATTACCTTTTGTTTTCTGTTCCTAAGCCAACTTTTGATACAATTTGCCAGATTATCCAGTATCCCACAGGCTTTTACTTATTTGATCAATCTGCCATGTGGCTTATTAAATAACTTGCTAAAATCCATGTATACTATAATGTCTGTGTATGATTATAAAAATGGAGCAGTTAGGGATGGCAACAAATACTGACTCTGCCACAATGTTCACATCCCATGAAAGAATAAAGAAAAAATAATTATGAAAGATACCAGGCATCATTTTCAGGCTATTCTCACCAGCGGGATCTTCTAGTCCCACCAACAGTGTGGCTGGGCTATCCTGGGCCACTTGCAGGTCACAAAACATGCCACAGGGGTGTGGGGGGTGGGTGGGTGGAAAATCCCACCCACAATTTTAAAATCTTCCTGTGTGTCAACTCGATTTAAAGAGCCGTATATTGTTAGGATAGTTCCCTATGTTCATCAGGCCACGTGCTTCTAACATTTAGAGGTAAACTAAACTGGGAAACAGGGAAAATTGGGGAAGATGTGGTAAAGAAAAGGAATGAGAACAGTACTAAAAATGGGAAAGGATAAACAAACTATGATGGCAAGTAGCAGAGAAGACAAATCAAAGAGTAAATCAGGAAGAAAGGCTATATACTACAAAAATAATAATAATAATAATGCAAGGAGCATTTGAAACAAAACACACTAACTGAGATAGTGCAAATACAAATGAATAATATAAGCTGATGGCCATAACAGAGACATAGCTACAAGGTGATAGAGATTGGGAGCTAAGTAGAACATAGAACATAAAACAGTTCAGCACAGTACAAGCCCTTTGGCCCTCAGTGTATTGAAGGCTATGTGATGTATAGGAAGTTAGGAAAAGATGGAGGAGGAGTGGATCTATTAGTTAATAATGGTGTTAGCACACTAGAGAGGGACTTCTTAAGTTCAGGAAGCCCGGATGTAGAAACAGTTATGGTTGAGATGAGAAATGATAAAAGTAAGAAGTCACTTGTGGGATTACTGTACAAGCCCCCTGAGTGTAACTACTTGGTAGGACAGAGTATGAAAGAAGAGATAATGGGAGATCATCAAAAAGTGATAATCATGGGGGATTTTTTAATCTATATGTAGGTTGGAAAAATTAGATGAGCAAAGGAAACATAGATCAGGGATTCATAGAATGTTTTCAGGATAGTTTCTTGGAACACCATATTCCAGAGACAGCCAAAGAGTTATACAAGACTTGGTATTGTGCAAAAATATAGGATCAATTGATAATAACACAGTGAAGGCACCCCGAGGTAGCAGCAATCATAATATGATAGAGTTTTACATTCAGTTTGAGGGAGAGAAGAGCAGGTCCAAGATTGGTATTTTAAACTTAAATAAGGGCAATTATGAGGACATGAAAACACAGCTAGCTAAAGTGAACTGCCAATTATTTTTAAGGAATAGGTTATTCAAGATGCAATGACAGACATTTAAACAGATATTTCAGCGTACACAAAATAAATATCATCCAAAGTGAGAATCCACCAACTGTGATTAACTAAAAATACGAGAGATAATTTAAAGAAAAAGCATACAACTGTGCAAAGACAGGTAACAGATTAGATGATTGGATAGAACAGAAAAAGGCAAAGAATGACAAAAGGTTTATCAAAGAGGGAAACATTGCAGCATGAGAGAAAGACAGCAAGAAATATAAAGATGAACAGTAAGAGTTTCTATAGATACTTAAATAAAAAAAAAAGCTAAAAAAGTGAAAATTGCTGAGTGTTGATCTAGAGTTATAGAGGTTTATAGCATGGAAACAGGCCCTTGGGCCCAACTTTTCCATGCCGTCCCTTTTTTAAATCCTTAAGCTCATCCCTATTGCCCAAGTTTGGCCCATCTCCCTCTATACCCATCTTATCCATGTAACTGTCTAAACACATTTTAAAAGACAAAATTGTACCCGCATCTGTTAATACGTCTGGCAGCTTGTTCCAGACACTCACCACCCTCTGTGTGAAACAATTCCCCTTTTGGACCCTTTTGTATCTCTCCCCTCTCACCTTAAACCTATGCCCTCTAGTTTTAGACTCCCCTGCCTTTGGGAAAAATATCTTGACTATCTAGCTGACCTATGCCCTTCATTATTCTGTAGATCTCGATAGGATCATCCTTAAACCTCCGACGTTCCAGAGAAAAAGGTCCCAGTTGATCCATCCTCTCCTTATAATTCAAACCATCAATTCCAGTAGCATCCTAGCAAATCTTTTCTGCACTCTTTCTAGTTTCATAATATCTTTTCTATAATAGAATGACCAGAACTGCACACAGTATTCCAAGTGTGGTCTTACCAATGTCTTGTACAACTTCAACAAGATATCCCAACTCCTGTATTCAATATTCTGACCAATGAAATCAAGCATGCCGAATGCCTTCTTCACCACTCTGTCCATCTGTGAGTCCACTTTCAAGGAGCTATGAACACGTAGCCCTAAATCTTTTTATTCTATAACTCTTCCCAGTATCCTACTATTAACAGAGTAAGTCCTGCCCGGGTTGAATTGACTAAGATGCATTGTCTCACATTTATCTAAATTAAACTCCATCTGCCATTCGTCAGCCCACTGGCACAATTGATCAAGATCCTGTTACAATCTTAGATAACCTTCTAACTGTCCACTATGCCACAAATCTTAATGTCATCTGCAAATTTACTAACCATGCCTACTAGTTTCTCATCCAAATCATCATTATAAATAACCATTTAAACGTGGACCCAGTACCGATCCATGAGGCACACCGCTGGTCACAGGCCTCCAGTTTGAAAAACAACCCTCTACAACCACCCTCTGTCTTCTGTCATCAAACCAATCTTATATCCATTTGGCTACCTTACCCTGGATCCCATGAGATTAAACCTTATGCAACAACTTACCATGTGATACCCTGTCAAAGGCCTTGTTAAAATCCATGTAGACAGCATCAATTACCCTGCCTTCATCTACCTTCCTATTGCCCTTTCAAAAAACTCAATCAAATTTGAGAAACATGATTTTCCACTCACAAAGCCATGCTGATTGTCCCTAATCAGTCCTTGTGTCTCTAAATGCCTGTAGATCCTGTCTCTCAAAATACCTTCTGCCAACTTACCGATGTGAGGCTCACTGGCCTATAGTTTTCAGGCTTTTCCCTGCATCTTTTCATAAACAAAGGCACAACATTTTCTACCCTCCAATCTTCAGGTACCTCATCTGTGGTTGTCGATGATTCAAGTATCTCAGCTGGGGGACCTACGATTTTCTCCCTAGCCTCCCATAATAGTCTGGGATACACTTCATCAGGTCCTACCTTGATGTGCTTTAAGACTTCCAGCACCTCCTCCTCTGTAATATGTACACTCTTCAAGACATCACTATTTATTTCCCCAAGTTCCTTAATATCCATGCTTTTCTCAACAGTAAATACTGATGAGAAATATTGACTTAGGATCTCACCCATCTCTTATGGATCTGCACATGGATGACCTTGTTGATCTTTAACAGGTCCTACTGTCTCCCAGTTACTCTTTTGCCCTTTATGTATTTGTAGAAATTCTTTGGATTCTCCTTTGCCTTATTTGCCAAAACAATCTCATGTCCCCTTTTTATCCTCCTGGTTTCTCTCTTAATTCTACTCATACACCCTCTATACTCTTCAAGGGATTCACTTGTTCCCAGCTGCTTATGCATGTCATGTGCCTCCTGCTTCTTCTTGATCTGAGTCTCAATATCCCGAGTCATCCAGGATTTTGTATGTCAGCCAGCCTTGCCCTTTACTGTAAGAGGAATGTGCATACCCTGAACACTGATTAACAAACTTTTGAACGTCTCCTACTTATCAGAAGTCCCTGTGCCTTCCCACAGAACCCCCCCAGTTAACCGTTGAAAGTTCCCACCTGATACCATTAAAATTGGCCTTATCAATTTAGAATTTTAACTGTTGGGCCAGATCTATAATCCTCCATAGTTATCTTAAAACTATTGGTATTATGGCCACTAGTCCCAGAGTGATCCCTAATTAACATTTTTGTCACCTGCCCTTCCCACTGGGCCATCCACGTACTGAATGAGAAATTTCTCCTGAATACATTCTCTATTCTCTCTGTTCAAGCATCTAATGCGATGGCTGTCCCAGTCAATGTTGGGAAAGTTAAAATCCCCTAGTATTACCATCCTATTTTTCTTGGAGCTATCTGTAATCTCCTTACATATTTGCTCTTTAATTTCCTACGGACTACTTGCTCTATGCTGCTAAGATTTTCAGGTATAACATTGGAAAGGAACTCTAGATAAAAAGATCTACAGGATTCCTAAATAACTGTTAATTTGACTTTAGAAAACAATTTCCAGTCACAGATGAAAATTAAGAAAATTAAGTTGCCTGTGGAGGTCTTGTGGCCCAGTAGTAGTACCATACCTCAAGGCCAGAAGCTCTGGATTCAGAACTTGATGGTCTTGGAAGATACATTCATAATGCAGTCAAATGCATTGATTATCAACATATAACACCTCCCAATACAGTTGGTGGCAGATGTTAATGGTGGGGGAGTTTTCTGATCTGTCATACTGTAAAGGCAACAGCAAAACTATGTGCCAAGTGTAATCACGAACCAATCCATCAGAAATCCATGGTTGCCAATGCTCTCTTAGAGCATGCTATCTGAATGAGTAACTTTGCTTCCTCAGCTAATTTTACTTGAGTATAATTTTATACCTGCATAAATATTAATTAGAATTTTTAGCTGTGATTTAGTTTAGAGAACAGAATGATATTCTGCATACAAGATCAGGTTTCACTTGCTGCAAATATTGACTTAACATATCAAAGTTGGCCTCATAATTAATGTTGTTCTATTTCTGGGTATTTATTGTAACTTATTTAATACTTTTGTGTATATCAATTATAGTCTTACATGCACACGATGCCCTATGTTATTCTGCAATAATCTTTTGCACTGAGTTAATTGACTTCCTTTGGCTGCTCAGATTTTCCAAATTCATGTATCCAATGTGTAACCGTGACTGCCAGGAATGATCTTGGTCTAAAACAGCATCAAGCATTATCAGGGGAGCGGAGGTAGTGGCATAGAATCATAGAAGCCTACAGTGCAGAAAGAGGCTATTTGGCCCATCGAGTCTGCACTGACCACAATTCCATCTAGGCCCTACCCTCATATCCCTACATATTTTACTCGCTATTTCCTCTAACCTATGCACCTCAGGACACTAAGGGGCAATTTTAGTATGGCCAATCAACCTAAACTGCACATTTTTGGATTGTGGGAGGAAACCGGAGCACCCAGAGGAAACACATGCAGATGCGAGGAGAATGTGCAAACTCCAAAAAGACAGTGACCCGAGCCAGGGATCGAACCCAGGTCCCTGGAGCTGTGAAGCAGCAGTGCTAACCATTAACCAGCGCTAACCACTGTTCTATCGTGCCGCCCATTAATATATTGTCACTAGTCCAATGACAATATAAGGATATTGTCACTGGACTAGTAACCAGGACACTCAGGTAATACTCTGAGGACTCAGTTCAAACCCCACCACAGCAGACGGTGAAATTGGAGTTCAGTAAAAATCTGAAATTAAAAATCTAATGATGATCATGAAACCATTGTCATAAAAACACATTGGGTTCTTTAATATCCTTTAGGGAAGGAAATCTGCCATCCTTACCTGGTCTGGCCTAAATGTGTCTTCAAACCCCCAGCACTGTGACTGATTCTTAAATACTCTCTGAAATGGCCTATCAAGCCAAGTTCAATTTGAGATGGGCAATAAATGTCGGCCCAGCCAGCAATGCCCTTGTCTGCTGAATGAATAATAAATTAATTCAAATATAACTCAAGCATAAAATGATGCACTCTAACTTGCAATTAAAAGTGAACCTAAAAACAATCAATGAGATGCTGCATTCTGGCTCCCCAACATGCAAAAATAAATTGCAAAGTGACGAGTTCCTGCAGCAGCAGTTTAGGGGGTTGGGTAGAAAATTAAAAAGCAGGACCTTAGGGTTATAATCTCAGGATTACTCCCTGTGTCAGTGAGGCTAGAAATAGGAAGATAGTACAGCTCAACACGTGGCTGAACAGCTGGTGTAGGAGGAAGGGTTTCAGATATCATTGGGATCTCTTCTGCAGCAGGTGGACCTATACAAGAAGGATGGATTGCATCTAAACTGGATGGGTATAAATATTCTGGCCAAGAGGTTTGTTAATGTCACATGGGAGGATTTAACCCAGTTTGGCAGTGGGGTAGGAACCAAAGCAAAGATGAATTAACTGAAGGGGAACAAGAAACTAGGGCCAATAGGACTCGGAGAAAGAGCAGGCAGGGTATGGTTCCTAATCAAAGAGGGTCTGGTGGACTGAAGTGCATTTGTTTCAATGTGAGAAGTGTAACAGATAAGGCAGATGAACTGAGAGCTGGATTAGTGCTTGGAATTATGATGTTGTAGCTGTTACAGAGACTTGGTTAAAGGAAGGACAGGATTGGCGGTTTAATGTCCCAGGATACAGATGTTTCAGGCAGGATGGAGAAAGATGTAAAAGCGGTGGTGGGTTACACTACTGGTTAAGGAGAATATTACAGCTGTGCTGTAGGAGCACACCTCAGAGAACTCATACAGCGAGGCAATATGCGTAGAGCTCAGGAATAGGAACGGTGTAGTCACAATGTTGGCGTTTACTATAGGCCACCCACAGCCAGCAGGATATAGAGGAACAAATATGTAGGCAGGTTTTGGCAAGGTATAAATTTAACAGTTTGTGGTGGGAGATTTTAACTTCCCTTACTATGACTGGAACTCAGTGCTAAAGGCATGAATGGGGCAGACAGGAGAGCTTCTTGAAACAGTATATAGATAGTCCAACTAGGGCCATAGTGGACCCAGTGTTGGGGAATGAGCCCATCCAGGTGATGATGTTTCAGTAGGACAGCAGTTCAGGAACAGCAATCACAATTCAGTCAGCTGTAGGGTACTGATGGATAAAGACAAGAGAAGGTGTTAAATTGGGGGAAGGTTAATTACAACAATATTAGGCAGAAACTGAAGAAGGTAGATTGGGAGTAGGGGCAAATCAACACCTGCCATGTGGAAGACTTGCAGTTATAAATTGATAGGGATTCAGGACTGGCACATTCCTGTAAGGATGAAGAATACGTATGGCAAGTTTTGGGAACCTTGGATAATGACAGATAGCCAAAGAGAAAAAGGAAGCATTTGTCAAAGGTAAGAGGCTGGGAACACAAAAAGGAAGTGTGGAATACAAAGAAAGTTGAAAGAAACTTAAGAAAGGAGCTATAGGGCTTAAAAAAGAATCACAAAAAGTCATTGGACAGCAGGATTAAGGAAAATCCCAAGCCTTTTTATACATACATGCCTTATGAGGATAGGTTGAGAGATCTCGGTCTTTTCTCCTTGGAGAGACGAAGGATGAGGGGTGACCTGATAGAGGTGGATAAAATGTTGAGAGGTATTGATCGAGTGGAAAGTCAGAGGTTTTTTCCCAGGGCTGGAATGGATGCCACAAGAGTTCAAGATTTAGGGTGCTGGTGAGTAGGTACAGAGAAAACGTCAGGGATAAGTTTT
Source organism: Sphyrna mokarran (assembly GCA_024679065.1). Taxonomy (NCBI): domain Eukaryota; kingdom Metazoa; phylum Chordata; class Chondrichthyes; order Carcharhiniformes; family Carcharhinidae; genus Sphyrna; species Sphyrna mokarran. Next base: position 4,251,383 of record JAGIQG010000024.1, read on the forward strand.
TCAGTCAGAGAGTGGTGTGTGCGTGGAATCGGCTGCTGGCAGTGGACTAGTAACCAGATACTCTGAGGACCCAATTCCAATTCCACCACTAATAATGACTTTTGGACTAAAAAGAGACTTCTGGATAAGTACATGGAACTTAGTAAGATAGTGAGTTACAGGTAAACTGAGTAGTAGGGACGTTGTTTGGTGCAATTTCTGGGCCGGAGGGCCTGTTTGTGCTGTCTTTCTATGTTTCTAATCCAAATACCTCTTCCTTTTAAATCTCAACATGACCCAAACTATCCATACACCCTTCCCCAAACTCATCATCCACCAAATTCTTCCCTTTGGTGAATACTGATGCAAAACACTCATTTAGTACCTCGTCCATTTCCTCTGGTTCCACACATAGGTTCCCTCCCCTATCCTGGAGGGCGCCAACTTTGTCCTTGGATATTCTCTTGCTTTTTATATATGTATATCCAAGGAGAGAGTTGGCGCCCTCCTATGTGTAGAGTATAGGGCAAATGGTAGGATTCTTAGTAGTCTAGATGAACAGAGGGATCTTGGTGTGTATGTGCATAGATCCCTGAAAGTAGGCAGTCAGGTCGAGAAGGTTGTTAGGAAGGCATATGGAGTCTTGGCTTTTATTGGTAGAGGGATTGAATTTCGGAGCCGCAACGTCATGTTGCAACTGTACAAAACTCTAGTGCGGCCGCACTTGGAGTATTGTGTGCAGTTCTGGTCCCCACATTATAAGAAAGATGTGGAGGCATTGGAGAGGGTACAGAGGAGGTTTACCAGGATGTTGCCTGGTATGGAGGGCAGGTCTTATGAGGAGAGGCTGAGGGATTTGAGGTTGTTTTCGTTAGAAAGGAGGAGGCTAAGAGGGGACCTGATCGAAACATATAAGATGATTAGAGGTTTAGATAGGGTGGACAGTGATAGCCTTTTTCCTAGGATGGAAAAAGCTAGCACGAGGGGACACAGCTTTAAATTAAGGGGTGATAGTTATAGGACGGATATCAGAGGCAGGTTCTTTACCCAAAGGGTGGTTCGGGAGTGGAATGCCCTGCCTGCAGCAGTTGTAGATGCGCCAAGTTTGGTGGCGTTTAAGAGGTTAGTTGATAAGTATATGGAAGAGAAGGGAATGGTTTAGTTTGGAGGGGCATTGCTTTTTATATTGGTCGGCGCAACATCGAAGGCCGAAGGGCCTGTTCTGTGCTGTAATGTTCTATAGGCTTGAAATCTATAAAGGGAAGAATTTGGTGGATGATGAGTTTGGGGAAGGGTGTATGGATAGTTTGGGTCATGTTGAGATTTAAAAGGAAGAGGTATTTGGATTAGAAACATAGAAAGACAGCACAAACAGAACCTCCGGCCCAGAAATTGCACCAAACACGTCCCTACTACTCAGCTTACCTGTAACTCACTAAGTTCCATGTACTTATCCAGAAGTCTCTTTTTAGTCCAAAAGTCATTATTAGTGGTGGAGTTGGAATTGGGTCCTCAGAGTATCTGGTTACTAGTCCACTGCCGGCAGCCGATTCCACGCACACACCACTCTCTGAGTGAAAAACTTATCCCTGACATTTTCTCTGTACCTACTCACCAGCACCCTAAATCTTGAACTCTTGTGGCATCCATTCCAGCCCTGGGAAAAAACCTCTGACTTTCCACTCGATCAATACCTCTCAACATTTTATCCACCTCTATCAGGTCACCCCTCATCCTTCGTCTCTCCAAGGAGAAAAGACCGAGATCTCATAAGGCATGCCCCCCAATCCAGGCAACATCTTTGTAAATCTCCTCTGCACCCTTTCTGTGGCTTCCACATCCTTCCTGTAATGAGGCGATCAGATCTGAGCACAGTACTCCAAGTGGGGTCTGAGCAAGGTATTATACAGATGCAGCATTATCTCCTGACTCCTAAACTCAACTCCTCGATTGATGAAAGCCGGTACACCTTATACCTTCTTAACCACATCTTTTACCTGCAAAGCCGATTTGAGAGTCCTGTGAACCCGGACCCCAAGATCCTTCTGATCTTCTACACTGCCAAGAGTCTTACCCTTAATATCATAACCTGTCATCCCATCTGACCTGCTAAAATGAATCACCACACACTTATCTGGGTTGAACTCCATCTGTCACTTCTCTGCCCAGTCTTGCATTCTATCAATGTCTCGCTGCAACTTCAGACATCCCTCCAGACTATCCATTATTAATAATTCTTGAGAAACATTAAGATAGACAAGTCCCCAAGGCCTGATGGGACATATCCCAGCATACTGAGATAGGCAAGAGAGGAAATTGCTGGCGCCTTGAGAGAAATCTTTGTATCCTCTACAGAGGAGGTCACAGGAAGAGGTCTCGTCACAACAGGTTAAAGTCCAACAGGTTTATTTGGAAGCACAAGGCACTAGCTTTTGGAGCACTGCTCCTTCACCAGATAAGTAGGAGTTTTGTTCACAAACAGGGCATATAAAGACAAACTCAATTTACAAAATAATGGTTGGAAATGGGAGTCTTTAGAGGTAATCAAGTCTTCAAGGTACAGACAGGGTGAGTGGAGAGAGGGTTAAGCACAGGTTAAAGAGATGTGTATTGCCTCCAGACAGGACAAGTAGTGAGATGTTGCAAGCCCAGTCTAATCTTGGAGATAACAGATAGTGTGATATGAACTCCAGATCCCGGTTGAGGCCGTCCTTATGTGTGCGGAACTTGGCTATCAGTCTCTGCTCGGCAACTCTGCGCTGTCGTGAGTCGTGAAGGCTGCCTTGAAAAACATTTACCCGAAAGTCAGAGACCGAATGCCCGTGACTGCTGAAGTGCTCCCCAACAGGAAGAGAACACTCTTTTATCTAGTGATTGGCGAGCTGTGTTTATTCATCTGTTGTTGTAACGTCTGCATGGTCTTCCCAATCTACCACGCCTCGGGACATCCTTTCCTGCAGCATATCAGGTAGACAATGTTGGCCGAGTTGCAAGTTATAAGAAAGATGTGGAGGCATTGGAGAGGGTACAGAGGAGGTTTACCAGGATGTTGCCTGGTATGGAGGGCAGGTCTTATGAGGAGAGGCTGAGGGATTTGAGGTTGTTTTCGTTAGAAAGGAGGCGGCTAAGAGGGGACCTTATCGAAACATATAAGATGATTAGAGGTTTAGATAGGGTGGACAGTGATAGCCTTTTTCCTAGGATGGAGAAAGCTAGCACGAGGGGACACAGCTTTAAATTAAGGGGTATGAGTTATAGGACGGATATCAGAGGTAGGTTCTTTACTCAAAGAGTGATTAGGGAGTGGAATGCCCTGCCTGCAGCTGTTGTAGATGCGCCAAGTTTGGTGGCGTTTAAGAGGTTAATTGATAAGTATATGGAAGAGAAGGGAATGGTTTAGTTTGGAGGGGCATTGCTTTTTATTTTGGTCGGCACAACATCGAAGGCCGAAGGGCCTGTTCTGTGCTGTAATGTTCTATGTTCTATGTTCTATTAAGTATATGTGCCATGTACCTGGTGGATGGTGTTCTCAATTGAAATGATGGCATCCATGTCAATGATCCAGCATGTCTTGCAGAGGTTGCTGTAGCAGGATTGTGTGATGTTGTGGTCACTGTTCTCCTGAAGGCTGGGTAATTTGTGGACAATGGTCTGTTTGAGGTTGTGTGGCTGTTTGAAGACAAAAAGTGGGGGTGTGGGGATGACCTTGGTGAGATGTTTGTCTTTATCAATGACACATTAAAGGCTCCGGAGATGTCATAGCTTCTCCACTCCAGGGAAATGCTGGACGATGAAAGGTACTCTGTCCACTGTGTCCTGTGTTTGTCTTCTGAGGAGGTCAGTATGGTTTTTGCACTGTGGCGTGTCGGAACTGTCAATCAATGAGTCAAGTGCCATATCCTGTTCTTACGAGAGCATCTTTCAACATCAGGAGGTGTCTGTTGCAATCTTCCTCATCAGAGCAGATCCTGTGTATGCGGAGGGCTTGTTCACAGGGGATGGCTTCTTTAATGTGTTTAGGTTGGAAGCTGGAGAAGTGGAGCATCGTGAGATTATCTGTGGGCTTGCGCTACAGTGAGGTGCTGAGGTAACTGTTCTTGATGGAGATGCGTGTGTCCAAGAATGCACCCGATACCGGAGAGTGGTCCATGGTGAGTCTGATGGGGGGATGGAACTTGTTGATGTCATCATATTGTTATTTCAATGATTGTTCACCATGAGTCCAAAGGAAGATAATATCATCAGTGTATATCATCGGTTGAAGGTCCTGTGCAGTGAAGAGGTCTTGTTGAACACGGAACAGTCTTGGAGACCAAATTCGCATCTCAATATGCCAACATCTTCATGCACAGGTTTTCATTGGCTGGAGTACGGAGTTTAAAAATTGGCAATTCATGTTGCAGCTTTGTCGAATCTTAGTTGGGCCCCACTTGGTATATAGTGTTCAATTCTGATTGCCACATTACCAATGGATGTGTCAGCTTTGGAGAGGGTACAGAAAAGATTTACCAGGATGTTGCCTGATATGGAGGGTATTAGGTATGAGGAGAGAATGGAGAAACTTGGTTTGTTTTTTATGAGTGTTTTTTTGTTTTTTATGAGTGTGGTGACTAGGGGGTTTTCACAGTAACTTCATTGCAGTGTTAATGTAAATCTTACTTGTGACTAATAAATAAACTTTATTTTTTAGAAATCCAGAAGATTATGAGGGGCATGGACAGACTGGATAGTCAGAAGCTTTCTCCCAGGGTGGAGAGGTCAATTACTAGGGGGCATAAGTTTAAAGGACATGTATGAGGGTGGAACTCGCTGTCGGGAGAGGTAGTGGAAGCAAATAAGATAGGGGTGTCTTGACAAATACATGAAAAGGGTGGAAATGGAGGGATACGGTCCCTGGAAGGGTAGGGAGTTTTATTTAAGATGGGCAACATGATCAGTGCAGGCTTGGAGGGCTGAATGGCCTGCTTCTGCACTGTAATTTTCTTTGTTGTTTGTTCTTTTTATGTTCTGAGTGTAAACACTGCTTCCTTCATAAAGCTGGGATAGGTGAATAAAAGAGCAAAATCCTGAGAGAGAGGAAGTGGTTTATTTAAGAGAGGAGGAAGTAGGCAGTGAAGAACCTGTGGAATCGTGAGGAATCTGTGGCTCTGGAAGAGATCAGAATAGATAGAAAACTGGCAGTGGGCCAGAAGGCAAGTGAAGTGAATTAGAATCATGTGTGAGATGACATTCCTGCTGTCAAAACGGAAACAGTAATCTGAATGTCTACTTTTATACTCAAGTACATATATTACTTTCCCAAGCTACTAATATTCATCTACCAATGACGTTACAACATAGGGCCACACACAAAAAGGGACTATTATGTTAAATGGCTCTTTGGCCCTCTTAAAATTATGAGTAAATTTTCTTTCAAGTGCTCCATTTATTATGCTGTGCTGCTGGTGGAGACCAACAAGTACTTTGTAAGATGTTCATTCGGCTGAGTGGAGTTTTCTACTTATCCAGCAATGTTTTGGTTCAGAGGGTCATCAAGAAACACATAATGAGGTTTAAATAAGCTTTTAATTTAAGTGTAATTATACTTCTGCAACCTTACTTTGACAGCAAATTTCTACTTGCTAGAGAAAACGATTTGAAGCATGATTTAATGTTCACAGATCCTGTGAAGTTAGTTAAAATGATGAGAATTGCCAAATATCCTTTTTGAAAAACCCAAAAGAGGAACTACAGGAAAATCTCAGCAGTTCTGGCAGCATCTGGAAGGAGAGAAAAGAGCTGATGTTTTGAGTCCAGATGACCCTTTGTCAAAACTAAAAGGCATAGAAAGTGGGAGATATTTATACTGCAGTGTGAGGGAATGAAAGATGAGTCATAGCCACAGAAACCAGGGGAAAGGCTGCTAATGGCAGTCCATAGAGAGAATAGATGATGTGAATGGCCAAACACAGAAGCTGAAATCAGAGGATGAACTGTGACAGGTGAAGGTGTGGGGGAGGGGCTGAGCTCCTTTGCCTCCATCACATTTGTTCCAAGGATGCCACTTTCAAAGTGGTGCTTCTAATATGTGCTTCTTTTCCTCAATAGTTGTCAACAGGGCCCTCAAGAGCATGTGGTCTATCTCCTGTGCCATGACCCTCACACTCTCCTCTCCCTCTCAGAACAAGGATAGAGTCCCTTTGTTCTCACGTTTCACCCTACCAGCCTCCACATGCAAAGCCTATCCTCTGCCATTTTCAACAACTCCACTGTTGATGCCACCACCAAACACATCTTCTCTTCATTTCCCTCTCAGCATTCTACAGAGACCGATAACCTCTGTGATAACCTCGTCCATTCCTCCACTATCCCCAACACCTCTCCCCTTACCCATGGCAACTTCCTGTGTAATGGCAGAAGGGGTAATACCTGCTCCTTTACCTTTTCCTTGCTTACCATGCAAAGTTCAAAACATTCATTCCAGATTAAACAGCGTTTCACTTGCACCTCTTTCAATTTGATCTATTGCTTTTTCCTGTTCCCAATGTGGTCCCATCTATGTCAGAGAGACCAAGTGTAGACAGGTTGATCGCTTTGCTGAGCATCTTTGGTCTGTGCATAGTCAGGACCCTGACCTTCTGGTTGCGTGCCATTTTAACAGATAATTCTGCTCCCATGCCCACATGTCTATCCTTGGCTTGCTGCAATGTTCCAGTGAAGCTGAATGCAAACTGGAGGAAAAGCATCTCATCTTCAAGCTGGGCACTTTACAGCCTTTTGATCTCAACATCGAATTCAACAGTTTCAGATGGTTAGCCCCAACTCCACTCCTGTGTTTTCATTCTATTTAATTTTTAATTTCTCTTACTTTCAATTCTTTAATGTCCTTCTTTATTTTCTTCCCCCCCATTTTCCCCCCAATTTTATCTCCTTTTTTTTTTACCTTTTCTTCTCTTTCCCTCTTTTTCTCAATTTTATCTCTATCCCAACCATCTCTCCCCTCTCCGACATCTTCATCTGTCACAGTTTACTCTTTGTTTCCAGTTTCTTGCTGTTCTCTCTATGGGCTGCCATTAGCAGCCTTTCCCCTGGTTTCTGTGGCTGTGATTCATCTTTTATTCCCTCACCCTGCAGTACAAATATCTCCCACTTTCGATATCTTTTAGCTTTGACAAAGGGTCAGTTGGACTCGAAACATCTTTTTTCTCCTGACAGACGCTGCCAGACCTGCTGAAATTTCCAGCACTTTTCTTTTGCTTTTAGATTCCAGCATCTGCAGTAATTTGCTTTTATCCTCTTTAAGAAGCTGATTTCTCTCAGATTTTCCTAGTACACATACTGTGCTCCCTGTCATAGGCTGCTTGAGATACTTGGAAATGTATAAAAGATCATGCAACAACATGCATGAGGCAAATGCCTTTGTTAAATTCCATCTGAAGGAATGTGTTAAGTTTGGACACCAGGATGCAGGAAGGATAAAATGGCTCTAGAGAGAGTACAGGGTAGATTCACCAGAATTATTTATTGGGTTCAATTATGAGGACTGATTGCATAAATAGTATTGATTGCATAATGATGATAGGATTAACATCGATTTAGATGGTTGAGGCCGATGAACCCTTTCATCATTTTGGTTTTAATGTGTTAGACAGAATGAAGCTACTTCCTCCTATTGGAGAAGCCAGGACAACAAAACACAATCTGAAAATTGGAGCGAAGCCATGCTGGATTGAAATCAGAAAGTATGTTTTCACACGAAGGAGAGATGTGGAATTCTGTCCCTGACAAAGCTATGGATGTGGTGTTAATGGAAATTGGTAAGACTGAGACTGACAATATTTATTATGTTAGATTATGGTGCTGATACTGCACCTTTAAGATATATATTTGTCCTGTTGCAGATCTATATTTTCTTTTCATTATCAGTGCCATTTTGTCTATATATGGCAGCCCTGTATTGTTACTGCAATAGGATAATTGTTTCTAATTGTTAAAATGTTGGTTTCTATCTGGGCTTTAGCTGTTTTGTTGTTTTTGTGAATTCCCCTGGGGATTTGCAGAGTAGGGCTACTCCTTTCCACCTTCTGAACGTAAATAGATTAAATGAGTGGGCAAATATGAAGAAACTACAAAGTTTTGTCAAGAAGAAACTACAAAGAGTGCCGAAAAGATTTACTAAGGACTTGATGGTTTGGGTTTTAAGAAGAGATTGGATAGACTGGGACTTTTTGCCCTGGAGCTTAGGAGGCTTAGGGATGATCTCATAAATGTCTATAAAATAATGAGGAGCATAGATGAGGTAGATAATCAACATCTTTTCTCAAAGGAGGGGAGTCTAAAACAAGAGGGCATAGGTTTAAGATGAGAGGGGAGAGATACAAAAGGGTCCATGGGGCAATTTTTTCCACACAATGGATTTGAGTGTCTGGAATGAACAGGGCAGCATGGACAAAGGATCTGTGGGCCGAAGGATCTGTTTCCGTGCTGTATCCTTTATGACTCTAAAAATATAAAGGAAGCAGATTATGTAAATAGCATAAATAGATTGCAAAGCTCTGAAATTTGGAGGAATCTGGGTGAATCACAGAAGGCCAGGATACAGGTATGGCAAGTAATTAGGAAAACAAATAAGAAGTTATTGTTTATCAGAAGAGAAATTGAATATAAGAGAACGGAGGTTATACATCAGTTGTACAAGGCACTGGTGAGATCATATCTGGGGTACATTACTGGTCTCCTTAATTAAGAAAGGATATAAATGCATTAGAAACAGTTCAGAGAAGGTTTAATCAATTAACGTCTGGAATGGGCACGTTGTTTTATGAGGAAAGGATGAAGAGACTAGTCTCCAATCTGTTGGAAGAGTGAGAGATGCCTTTACAAAACCTTCAAGATTCTGAAGAGAATCTACAAGATGGATACGGAGAGAATATTTACCCATGGGACAATGTAGAACTAGGGGGGTCACTGTTTAAAAATGTGGTCACTCATTTAAGACAGAAATAAGGAGATCTTGTTTTCTCACAAAGGGTGGTGAGTCTCTGGAATTCTCTTCCTCAAAAGGTAGTGGAAGCAGAGTCCCTGAATATATTTAAGGCAGAGCTGGACAGATTCTCAATAAGCAAGAGAGTAAAAGGTTATTGGGGGGGGAAGGTGGGAATTGAGGTTGAAATTACAATCAGATCAGTCAGGACCTTATTAAATGGTGGGCTAGGTTCAAGGGGCTGAGTGGTCTAATATCACTCCTAATTCATATGTTTGAATGTATATTACCATGACAATTATAACTTTAATTTGTCACCCATCACTGCAAAATGACAACTTCAACTGTGACAAACAAAAGTCTGAATGTTCAGACAGCAGCCTCTGATTTGTGACTTAAACCAAATTGGAAAACAGCCTCAATCAAGAAAAAAGATTTATTATTCAACTGGGACTAAACAACTGGTCCACCAATCAGCTCTTAGATTTTAGGGATTTAAGAGCCTTTACTAAGCTGCCAGAAACCAGGTGTGTGCTTATAAGCAAAGGTTAAACAGGCTGGGACTCTACTCATTAGAATTCAGAAATAGGAGAAATGATCTCATTGAAAGATACAGAATTCTGAAGGGGCTGAGAAGATGTTTCCCTTGATGGGAGAATTCAAGACCAGAGGGCAGAACCTCAGAATAAAGGGGCACCAATTTAAGACGGGGATGAGGAGGAATTTTCTGTCTCATAGGGTTGAGAGTCTTTGGAACTCCTCGACAGCTGTGGGTCAGAGTCTTTGTGAATATTTAAGGCTGTGATAGATTTTTGATTAGTCAGGGAATCGAGGGTTACGTGGAAAGGGCAGGAAAGTGGATGTGAGGGATTTCAGATCAGCCATGATCCTATTGAATGGCAGAGCAGGCTCGAGGGGCTGAATGGTCTACTCCTGTTCGTATTTCGTTTGGTCTTAATGCCAGAAAATTCAAATAATGAGCAATTTTTAAAAAATAAACAAAAGAACTGGCTTGTTGTTTTCCAAATCCAGAAGCAGATTGCAAGAAAGAAAACATTGCATTCACATATCACCTTTCACATCCACTGGATATAATAACATACTTCACAGTTAATTCATTACACATTTTTTAAGCACAGTCATGACTTTTTTGTAAATTGACACATTAACCAATTTGCACACGTCACAATCTCAAAACCAAAAGCTGATCCATGAATCTGTCCTTTAGACTGAAGGATGAATATTGGCCGAGACTTTGAGTTCTCTGATCTTTTTCTAAAAATGTCATGCGTTCTTTCATGAGTAGACAGACAGATAAATGATTCACCTGAAAGCAATATCTGCACCCAGTAACTGGATCAGGGGTTCACAGTCTCAGAATCAGGAGTCCACCATTTAGAACTGATATGGGAAAACATTTTTGAACAACAAATCTGCTGTTGCATTGAACTGGTTAGTGAAGCCGGTCATTCACTACTGGTTAAATCTAACCCAGGATGATGGGATTAAAGAATGCTCCATCTCGGGTTGTTAAGGACTAGGGGGTGATTTTCCCAGCCCACTGCATGGCTCTATCAGCAGAGGCAATTTTGCAGGCTTCCCATTGGGTGCCCAGGCCTCTGTACATCTCCCAGCTGAAGATTTCCAGCATCATGAACTTTGCGCCAATTTCATTTTCATATCACTAGTTGATTAGGGGCTGAATTCTCTGAGCCCACAAGCCCTACTAACCCCCCACACCGTTGGGAGTGATTCATTCCAGTGGGGTTACAACTGCTCCCACTAACACGAAAATGGTGGCTCGAGTGAAGAGAAGCCATTAAAGCCATGGAGGTTGGGGGAAATGGGGAGTGCCTCTTGGGCACAGCCAGCCTGGAACCTTAGTGCTGTCCAAGGAGCTAACTGGCAGTGCCCAAGGTGCACCTTTGCGCTGCCCACTGGCTCTTTGTAAGGCCTTTTCTGCATGTTAATCATGACTTCAGTGTGTGAGATTGACTGGAGAGCCAGGAATTGCCTCACTGCCTTTTATTGCTATTTTAACAAAAAACTGCACTCCCTATGAAATATGAGCTTGTGCATATCCCCTCCCATCTTCTCATCCTGACCTCCAGGAGAATTAATGCAAAATTTCTTCATGAAAGTCAAATTGCCAACATCAGAGTTAAGTCAAATACACATGCATGATCTCACCTGAGTAAATGACTAAATATACTTCCAGAAATAATCATACAACATTGAGCAGCAGAAAGATCAACTTAACCAACTAAGAATAATTTCCAAACTCTAGTCCAAGACTTTCATGCCAGTTTAATGATATGATGAAATATGAGGAACAGTTGAGGACTCTGAGTCTGTACTCATTGGAGTTTAGAAGGATGAGCGGGGCATTTTATTGAAACTTACAGGGTACTGTGAGGCCTGAATAGAGTGGATGTGGACAGGATGTTTCACTGGTAAGAAAACTAGAACCAGAGGGCACAATCTCAGACTAAAGGAACGACCCTTTAAAACAGAGATGAGGAGGAATTTCTTCAGCCACAGAATGGTAAATCTGTGAAACTCTTTGCCGCAGAAGACTGTGGAGGCCGGATCATTGAGTGTCTTTAAGACAGAGATAGATAGATTGTTGATTAAGAAGAGGATCAGAGGTTATGGAGAAAAGGCAGGAAAACGAGGATAAGAAAAATATCAGCCATGATTGAATGGTGGAGCAGACTCGATGGTCGAGTGGCCTAATTCTGCTCCTATGTCTCATGGTCTAATGATGGCACTGGCTCCATTGTCCAGTCTGGAAGGTGACACAAATCATCAATGATTTTCCCAGAATTGCATTTCAAAGAACACAGAACTTTCAAATGATTATCAGTTGTATCCCATTAACCCACATACTGTGTAGACTCCCACACAAAATAATAAGCGTTCCCTTGGCAACTGCACTACCCTCTTAATGTAGCTAAATACAGCTAAGCAATTAAAGTTTTCTCTGTGGCGATTGCCATATGAAACCTACTTTGTGACATCCACAACATTGTTGTATGGACGTGGAAACTCAATTATCTGGAAAATGCTCCCATTTTGAAGATAGGTTTGTAATAAAAGAGAAACAATACAATAAAACCGGCTGCTCTGCTGCAATTTTACCAAGATTCTATAGAATATTGTGTACTATCACAACTAGGATCTGTATTTCCTCCCAAGAGAGAAAGAGACCTAACAAAAATCGAAGCAAATTGCTCAGTCTGAGGCAAATTTGGAGAGGGTAGATTGAATAGTCTAAACTGTTTAGCAATAAAACTGAAAGGAGCACACACCTCAGAAGTTGTAGAGTTTCAACACCTCTCCTTTGCATTGCACTGGGAGGAAAACAACGGAAACGTACATTTGTGTTTTAGGAAAATGTGAGAGAGATTATTCCGTTTCTTCAGAAATGTGAAACCTGTTGCGATGCGAAAACGCCTTCTGGATTGCAGTGCTGTTTATGCAACAGACAAAAGATGGATGAAAATGCTGTTCGTTTTCTCTGAGATTTAATGACATGCTTCACAAATTGTGGGTATGAGCACCTCATGGCTGGAATTAGTGTGTGAATTCCAAATAATGAAGCAAGAAGACTTGCCGAGAGTGATGATTTAGCAGCGGTACCTGTAGGGCAATGGCACAGGTCACCGAGAGATGAGAAAAGGACTGTCTGATGATCATGGAGTGAATTCCATTAAAGAAGCTCATGCAATATCAATGCAGACACAGAGTGTCACAGAGAAACAGCACTCCCAAGCTGAGAACCTAAACATAATCAACTTCAATTCAAAGTCCAAAATCATTAACAAATTAGCTGAAATGTCAGTAAAATACTAGTACTGTGGAATGGGCAGTAATTTTATTATTTAAGGAATTTCTTAAAAGATCAAGATATATAAAGCATAAGAATTAATCTAACAAAACCCCACAAATGATCAGACCAGTGAAAATAAAATTGAAAGTATGCTTCATTTAGGTACTGTGATTTGGCAGAGCTCCAACTGGCTTATGGTTTGTAAAAATGGAAACAAACACCTATAGTAAAGTTTAAAATGAGCACTGATGCAGCGACAATTGGGATTCATGAATCTGTATTCAGAAGAATCCAAGAAAATACAGTCACATGAAATAAATAAACAGTAGGCTTTGTTCGAGGAGAGGATGAGGTAAGGAATGTATTACAATGTAAATGTAAGGACAATTTTGCCATTTGTGAACTTCAGTGTAGCAAACTGTCTCAAACTAAGAGTGTTAAAGTAAAATGATTCAGCGATAGCACGTTGAGAGGCTTGACAGGAATACAAAGAAACATTACCCAAATAAATAAGGAGACCAATAATTGTGAATTAAAGACAGAAAATGCTTGAAATGCTCAGCAGAATCTGTGGGAGAGAAACAGTGTGAACAAGCAATATTTTCCCATCCCGCCCACTGTGGGAATCATAGCGAGCAGGACAGAAAATTTGGTGGACCACGTGAAGGTTCTTTAATCTCGGGCAGGAATTTCCATTTTCGGGCGCCCAAATCCTATCCAACATTTTGGGTCTATATTCTTTCACCAGGGCTCTAATAAAAGCTCATTGACTTGAAATGTTGACCCTGATTTTACTGGCACGCCTGCCCCAGCCTCGGGTGTGAGCTTACAAGCCTTTAGCAGGAGTGCTGGTAAAATTCCGGCTGTTAATTCTGTTTCTCTCTGATGGTGATTGACCTGCTGAGTGGTTTTCAGTAATTACTCTCCTTTCTCAGATTTCCAGCATCTGCAGTGTTGGGGCTTTGATAATAGCATTTGGAAGCCAAAAGTTTCAACAATATGTTTATGATAAAGACGAAAAATTATCTGAATTAATCCTCAGCAGATAATGATAACATGATTACAATTCTAGTTGTACTGACTACAGTTCCTGTACCATCTGTGAAATGTGGTGTATTTCACTGATGCATCTTTTTGAGGTATAACTGAATAATATCTAAAAATATTATCGTTCAATTTTAGGTTTAATTCTGGGATAACTTTTCGAAAGAGTTCTCATATCTCCATTAATAGAATTGATAGAAATTAATATATTAAAGCCAAAGCTTTTTTTCCCAATTTGCGCATTGTCACTGAGTTTTCATTTTATACACTGTACAGTGGTAATAATGCTCAACGTATGGTCTGACCACAGTATTGTTGAGTCTGACCTTCACTAGCTGATTTCAGTGTAGAATCTAGAATTCTATTTGCTTAGTTGATTGTTGCTGTCCGATAGTAGAATATGGCTGCAATGTATCAGTTGTTGACGTAAACCACAGGGCAGTTTAGAAACGCATCATTGCTCACAATACAGATTATTTGTTATTATTGATAAAGAGCAATCAAAAAACTAAATCAGGAAGTGCCAGAAACATTCAGCAGGCCTGGAGAGAAATCAAAACAGAAAATGCTGGAAAATCTCAGCAGGTCTGACAGCATCAGTGGAGAGAGATTAGAGCCAATGTTTTGAGTGGGTCATTAAAACTCAAAATGTTGGCTCTATTCACTCACCACAGGTCTATCAGACCAGCTGAGATCTTCCAGCATTTTCTTTTTATGTTTCGGATTCCACCATCGGCAGTGTTTTGCCTTTTTCTGGAGAATAATGCTTTAATAATGCAGTGTGGGAATCACTGAGCAGTTCCAATGAAAGGATTTCTTGTCTCAAAACGGGACTCTGTCTCTGCATCCCATAGATGCTGCCTGACCTGCTCAGAGTGTTTCCAGCATTTTATGAAATTGCTTTGAGTATTGGGAAAGGCTCTGAGCTGAAATGCCTCGGATTTTCTCTTCCTCCTGACAGAAGCCAAATGTACATCAATGTCTGTTCTAGGTATGGTGAGTGCCTAGGAAACAACCAAGGTGGATAGGAGGTGATATATTTCCAAATCAGTATGGTGTGTGGCTTGGAGGGGACCCCCAAGTGGTGTGTTCCCAAGTATCTGCTGCTCCAGTCCTTCTAGATAGTAGTAGTCATGGATTTGGAAGGTGCTGTCTAAGGAACCTTGGTGAGTTCCTGCAACACATTTTGTGGATGGTACACACTGGTACTATTTGTCAGTGATGAAGGGTTGAATGTTTGTGCTAAGGGTAGCAATCAAGTGAGCTGCTTTATCCTGGGTAGTGCCGAGCTTCTTGAGTGTTATTGGAGCTGCACTCATCCAGTCAAGGGGAGAGCATTCCATCACACTCCTGACCTGTGCCTTGCAGATGACGGACAGGTTTTGGGGTAGACAGGAGGTGAGTTACTCACCCCAGGATTCCCAGCCTCTAGCTTGCTCTGGGAGCCATAGTGTTTATATGACTGGTTCAATTGAGATTCTGCTTGATGTAAACTCCCAGGATATTGACAGTGGAGGGGAAATTCAATGATGGTAATGCCTTGAACATCATAGGATGATGATTTTTATTCTCTCTTGTTGGAGATGGTCATCGCCTGGCACTTGTGTGGTGTCAATGTTATTTGCCACTTGGCAGCCCAAGCCTGGGTGTGATCCAGGTCTTGCTGCACATGGACATGGATTGCTTCAGGATCTGAGGAGTTGCAAATGATGCTCTACGTTGTGCAATTATCAATGAACATCCCGACTTTTGACCTTGTGCAGGAAAAGACAGCGAACAATGGGGGAGAGAAGAAGAGAGAGGGGTTTTGCCCAGCATCCGGCCCCTCACATAATTTGAGCAGCAGGCTGCCAGGTTGGTAATGAGGACGGTGATTGTGCCAGTGTGGAGGGTCAGTTTGACCTCTCCCAAACATCCAGCTAGGGAACTTGTTTAATTTCTGCCATTCAGAAGCTGAGGGTAAAGTTCTGTACTCATCCATTCTCTCCCCTCTCCATTCAGGGACCAGCAGAAGAATCTGAGGTCAGAGCCCGCACCTGAATTCAGCCCCAGTACGGGGCACTAACACCTTCTCACTTATCAGCACCACAACATGATGATGGAAGGAAGGTGACGCAGCTGCGGATAGCTGGGCCTAGCTCACTGCCTTGACAAATTCCTACAATAACGTCCCAAAGCTGAAATGATTAACCTCCAACCATCACAATGATCCTTCTTTGAGCAGGAGTGACACTGTGGACCAGTGTTCAGGACGTCAACAGCAGACTGTGAGCTCCAGCCTAAACTATATCTGTGAGTCACCAAGGTGTGTGTCTGTGAACTGATGGAAAATGAAGATGAATGCTGTGACCTAATCTATGGAGGACGTTATTATTCCCAACTGCAGTAACAGAAATATACCAGCTGCTGGAAACTTGTCCACATTCTTCCTCCAAAGGAGCCCAGTATGATCTATCACTGTGAATGTGAGGACATTTAGCCACTGGACATTCCCAAAGAACCATTGGTGACATTATTCACATCATTAGTATTACACAGTTAATGAGCAAGTGGACATTTGATTTTGGAATGGCTGGATTGGTCGGAGGGAACATTACATTACTGTCCACATGTTTCTTCATTGCAAATAAAATCTCAAGATTTACATAGGCTACAGATTAATTCTAAAGGTGATTTCACCCTGGCATTTGCAGACATTTTAACATGTTTATACTTTCAAGTGTGGCTCATAGACAATCTTGCATTTGCAATTCAGTCAGGAAGTATGATTTGACTTGGTGCTGCAATATACTAGTGAATACAGTAGTATTCACAGGAATACACAATTGTCAGAGTTAGGTGAAGTCATTCATCATTCTTTTACATTACGTAATTCTGGAAGTTGAGAGGGTGAGTCAGGCTTCCAGCATTTTCTTTCTATCTCTGCCAGGGAAATTCTGCTTGCACTGACCTTTGTTAAAATGATTAAATCATTTACATTGTGGAATTCCATTTATGGGTTGACTGAAGTGGATTTAACCAATGGAACAATTTCTGTCCAAACTGCTTGGATCACCTCCTGCTGGGCTACTGTTGGCTGCCAAAGAACCCTTTTTTTGGTCTTTATTTCTAAAACATGATCTTCACCACAGCTTCAGAAAATCTGAAATCAGGGGTAGCACAGTGGTTAGCACTGCTGTCTCACAGCACCAGGAACCCAGGTTAGATTCCTGGCTTGAGTCACTGTCTGTGTAGGGTTTGCACATTCCCTCCCCGTCTGTGTGGGTTTCCTTTGGGCACTCTGGTTTCCTCCTATAGTCCCAAAGGCATGCTGGTTAGGTACATTAGCCATGTTCAATTCTCTCTCAGCATATCTGAACAAGCACCGCAGTGTGATGACTAAGGAATTTTCATAGTAACTTCATTACAGTGTTAATGTAAGCCTACTCAGACATCAATAAATAAACCTAAACTTAGAAAATTGCGGAACTCGGCATTGCCAATCCTTTGACCTTATTTCTCCTTTAGTAGCATGAGTTGAGTTCCATTTCCTTCTCTGTTTCTAGTCAACATACTGCACACATAAACTTTTAGCCTGATGCTGTTCTATCACTCCTAGTGGCTGAGAATCAGTCAGAAGCAGATTCCTGCTCCCAACCAGTCTTAACTGCTAAATAAATAACCAGCCCCCCCAACTGACTCACCCTCCAGCTCCACATGGGTAAATACTGTTAATTGCCAGCAGGATTATTAGGTGGAGTGGAGATTTGATAAAAATGTTTGGAAAAATCCTGATTTTCTAAGGGCAAAGAGAGAACAATCTTTTGTAATGTAAGGATTCCATATCTGAATGAAGAGCATTGCCCCTTTAAGAACGACATTAACATTCACACACGGCACTAGTATCTTCATACTGCACCCAGCAGGATCCTCAAGATTATTCCTTTGAATGCCTTGTTATTGTAGCAGTTGTGGAAGATGCATCATGGCTTCTTCAGCACAGTAATGGTGCTGGAAGAGAAATAGCAGAGTGAAAATTCTCTAAGGACCCTCGAAGAACTCCAAAACCATTTCATCCCTTCTTTTAAACAAGGCTCCCCATAAAATCTTAACCGTTTGAAATACTCTCTTTAGATGTTTAAAAATAAAATGAGTCTCCAAATAATCCAGCGACGTGGATGTCCTCTGAGAATGTATGCAGATCGATGATGCTTAACAGGGTTTTAATGGCGACTGACTGTTTGCAGTGCGATCCTCTACAGTGTGTTAATCTATCCCCCCCACCTCGAGGGGACGCTGCTGACAATATGTCATTTATTTCAGTCACATGATCCAGACCACATTCCCAAACATTTAGTTTACAGGAGACAAAGCTTTGCTTTACAATAAACAGGAGTGTCATGTGATTTCCAAGTCAAGGGCAGCAGATTATTAAAAATTCTACTAAAATTTAACAATGATATTTGTTTGAAATGTGATTACTGATCATCATATTTTTGACCATCCTGTAAAATTTGGTATTTTTCAAAAACATACTTATGTTTCAAGTTGAAATAGACCTCGGGAGAACATCACATTGTCTTTTTCTCCCACACAAAACATTTTGAGAAATATAACTTATGCAGGATATTTCCAGTTGAAATGCTTTCCAAGTGTAGTCAGCGCAAGGTGCTCTGATACTGGAAGGTTTTATATTTGCGTGACAGTGTATACCTGATCAGTTGTGAATTCCAGACCCTTTAGCAAATGTTAACAACCATTCTGTCTTCAAAGTTTAAAAAAAGGTGTCGTTAGCAATGAAGGCGCCAATGGCTGACGTCGGACTGCATTCCAGGGAAATGGGTTCATTAAATTCTCGGGTGGATTTGAACTAGGCATTTCTGTCCAACTGCTGTCAAAATAATGCACATCATCCACACCAAGATAGAAGAAAAAAGACAGGTTGCTATGCTCGTGTCTTACAGAGAAGCAATTGTGGACAGCTTTATAAAGAATGCATACACAAAAAATGCAAAGTAAAAGCAAAAATGAAATGGACCATCTATCCACCTCCTGTTTATCTATTTTTGTAATCTTCCTGTGTATCCTTTCACAGCAGAGAGACAAGAATCCTTTCCTGGTTCAGATTGCTTGTCAGAACTGCAATGAACTGATGGCAATACCATGAGGTTCTCTTCCACACTTCCAAACACCTCAGTGGCCTCAATGCTCCTTCCCTCTTCTCAGGCCCAATATTCTCCTAAGCATCCACAGTCCTTTAGGGCCTTTCAATTAGATCATCATTTCACTCAAAAGTAGGTAGCTTGAGGGAATCAAATGATAGAGTGCTGGCTTAACATGCGAGTGATTGATGCCCACATTCTCCACGTTGATTTTGGGGCAGCACAGTGGTTAACGCTGCTGCCTCACAGTGCCAGAGACCCAGATTTGATTCCTGGCTTAGGTCACTGTTGTGTGGAGTTTGCACATTCTCCCCGTGTCTGCGTGGATTTTCTCCGGGTGCTCCAGTTTCCTCCCACAGTCCAAAGATGTGCAGGTTAGGTGGATTGGCCATGCTAAATTGCTATTAGTATCAGGGGGAATACCCATGATAAATGCACGGAGTTTTGGGGATAGGACCTGGGTTGGATCGTGGTTAGTGCAGATCCAATGGGCCATTTGGCCTTCTTCTGCCGTATAGAATTCTATGATCTACGATCACTGGATCAAACTATGTGCACGATTTTGAGCTTCCTACTCAAAAGCACTGCACTTAATGTGGAAGACATTTGAAAATTAATCTGTTAGCATATCATTGACATATCATGTCAAAGATATGTTGTTGAAATGATAGCAATGACTAGTGCAGATAGCTGCTAGATGGACCACTAGCTCATCTGCTGTTCTATATCCATTAAACTTCATCAAAGCAGTGAAGAATGAAGAAACATCTCAGAAAAAGAAACAATGCTGAATGTCTTTGAGATCCAAGCATGTGAGCGAATCTGTAACAATGTCTTCACCAAAATCTCCAAAGTGTTCATCCTAATGGAGAGGAGGAAAACTTGGAAGAGTTGAAGACAGCCATCACCTCAAACTGTGACCATTGATTGGCTACAAGATCAAAAAACACCAAGGCCTGAATGTTACAGCCATCCCGCTGCAGTGAATGGAGATTTGGTGAGAACCAAATTCTCCAACCTCATAGATACTCGTAGATGAAGATGTATTTGAGAAGGTCCCCCAACTCCCCATCAAAAATAATCTTGGGCTTCCACCAAGTGTGAACCATGTTGAAGCCACCACTAAACATGTGAAGAATGGAAAATTCACAGGAGTGGACTGGATTCCAGCAGAGATTTTTAAACTTGGAGGAGAAGAGATCCCCTGACATCTCCATCCACTGTTCCTTCACATCTCAACCTCAGGCATACTGTCATCACCACCATCTTCAAAGGAATCAAAGTGGATTGTGAAAACTACTGAGCAATCTACCTGCTTTCCATCACCAGGGGAGATTGTCATCGAAATCCTCACAAGTTGCCTTCTCCCAGTTTTTGAAGAATTCCTTCCAAAAAGCCAGTGAGGCTTCCAACCAAATCATTAAAGAACAGACATGATTTTCACTGCTTGTCAACTTCAAGAGAAGTTCCAGGAAAAACATCAATGGCTTTCATTGATCTGACTCAGGTTTTGAACTCAGTCAATCGGAAAATCCTGTCAAAAGCTGGCTGTCCAGGGAAACTCATCAACATCCTCCGACTCCTCCATCAGCAACAGTCCTCACTGAGGGAAAAATGAAGAAACATTTGAGGTCAAGACTGGGGTCAAGCAGGGATCTGTCATGGCCCCACCCCCCACCCCACCCCCTGTCTTAATCACCACCATCCTTCACCTTGTTGGGAACAGGTTTCCCAGTGGAGTGGACATTGTCTGCGGGATGGACAGAAAACTTTCCAACCTCAACTGATTGAAATCTAAGAAGAAAACAACACTAACATTACTCGTGGGACTTCAGTGGGACTGCCATAGTCATTGCCACTTTCTCAGAAGAGAATCTCTTAGACACACTTGAAGCCTTCGCTGAAGGATACTGAAGAATGGGTCTCAGTCGCAGGGAGACTGAAATCCTTTAACAACCTGCCCTGGCGCAAGATCAGGTCTCTCCCTGAATCAAACTTACTAGAGAAACCCTCCCTCGACATTCTCCCAACTCTTCAATACAGTTCAGAAACCTGAACTAGCCACTGACACCACTTCAAGACCTTGGAGAGGTGCCACAATGCTGTCTGGGATGGACCCTCTGCACTGGCTGGGAGGACAGCAAACTAATATCCGCATTCTTGATGGAACCAAAAATACAACATCAAGGCTACAATCATTCAAAACCAAATCTGCCGGGATGGCCACCTGCTTAGGATATCAGAATCTCAACTGCCAAAGCAAATCATCTTCACACAGCTCAGTGAAGGGTTCTGAACAAGAAGAGGACAAAGGAAACACTTCAAAGACACCCTGAAGGCTCACCTTAAGGAACATAATATAGAATTCCACACCTGAGAGACCCTTGCTCAGAAGAGACATACGTGGAGAAACCTCTTGATTGAAGGATCACAATTCTTTGAGAACATTTAACAGCAAGAGGAGGTCCAGAAAAAGAGCCTGAGACAGGAATCCTGTGATCTAGCATCGGATGCTGGAACCCACTTCCTCGAAACATCTGCCAAGTGCGTGCTTCAAGATGTGTCTCCAGGATCGGGTTGCTCCTCAGCCACACAAGAACCCACAGAACCCATGATCAGTGACACAGACACCGCAATTCTACTGCCTCACCTACCACAGAATGGGACTGGGTGAGGGGCGGACAACAGAAACATTCACTGACCTCGGCTGAGAATTTCCTGTCTCATCATTTATGGCTGAAAAATCCTGCCCAGAGTTTCTGAGATGGACAATCACACTCGTTAGCAAGCAATTACCAAAGATATATTGTTGCTATGACAGCATGGTCACATACATAGACCTGATAACATAATTAGATCTAATATCTGATCTCTTAAAATCATAGATGCAGAAACTTTCACAAACTTGTGGAAAGTTGAAAAAAGGAGACAGAAATGTGTTTGAAAATTAGTTTCAGTTTTCCCAAATTTAACAGTCAGTAAAAATGCAAGGAAATGGTTTTATTTAGTCTGTAATATTTGTAATGCCAGGAGGTAAATAAATGACCGGAAAATGACAGGTTAAAAGTAAGAATAACATTTTAACAATGGCCCTAATCAAAATATAGATCACAATAAAATGATAATGCTGAAAGTCTAAATTCAATTGCCAAATTTGCAAACCTTTATTTCTTTTGGGTGAACTATTCTGCTGCAGATTGTGATCCAATAGAGGGAGACTGGTGACTGAGAGCTATGGTGATAATGCTGGCATTAGATAAATAGGAACTGTAATTCTCCTTAAATCAGACTAATTGGAGTACAGTCAGTTCTGAAATTACTACACTGACGGATCAAACCTGAGATCTTCCTCATCTGATATGACGGGGAGGGGATACATGAAATGAAACCAAACATTATTTTTCTTCCTTCTTGCTGGGAATTAAAAACTGGGAAAATGGAGGAGTTAGTAACTGCCTGCTTTGTATTCTCTGCTCCTGGAACCAACCTGCTCCTGCCCTCTGAAACTTCATTCAGCAGAATGTCTGTCACTTCTTGCTCTACCTTGAAACACCTTCTTAAGATCTTCACTTTTTTCCCCTCCTCAAACAGGCACAAATGACTTCCTTACAGTGAAGACGTTACCTGAAATTATCCTGTCTCTCCTATAGCAGGAAGCCAGGTGGACGAGAGAACTTAATTTCACTGGATCCCAACAATCAGTTTCCCGCTGGTGAGCTGACCTTGCACAATTAAGTCCTCAGAACTTTAAAGGCAAGCCAAGCGCCCCAGCAAACCATGCCAGGAAACCCTTTTTTGCCTTCCTCAGTATATCATGCAAGCTCATTAAACAGTCACTTTACTAGAATGAAATTCCCCTTCTAAATTATGTTCTCTCCCATCGAGACACTAGAACATTGACATTTCCAACCGTGTACAAGCAGTGTGCACCTGGTGAGGGTGACTTCTTCCTGGATTTATGAAGTGAGTAGCCACTGCTTTGGTCTTCTTGAGGACCACTCATAAACAGTACCCTCCATCCTTTTAGCCAATGTAGACCGAGGCAGGGGCAGGGAGGCAGAGGTTAGTAACTGGGTCAAACCCCTGGGACTGTAATCCTGACTGTATATTGTAAATGTAACTCAGAATACAATATGACTTTCAGCATAGTCTGCACACTTTGCTCTGCCACTTTTCTTAGAGAATGTAACTGTGTTGAAGCACCTTAGAGTACAACATGACCAATCTAGATCATTTGAACTGCACTGTACTCTCTGTAACAAAAATATTGGAATATTTGTAATGCTCTCATTACTATGTTGCGGCATCTCAAAATGCATCCTGATCTCTGTGGAAAATGTCAATTACAGTCACTTTCCTGTCATGACAATCTGAATTTTTTTTTTAATGTTTCTTTCAGATGTATGCTATGAGTAAAGCATATTTTTCCAAAAATAAATTGTACAAAGGCTAGCCATGGGAGGCAGGCTAAGCTGAGAAAGGATGGAGTAGAGGGTGGAGAGGGGACGGAGAACCAGCAATGGGAGGCTGTCCTGGAGGAAGGCCACACTGTCTTGGGCTTGTTCAGGAGGGTAGGTACGTCACACATGTCTTGGTCCCATTGTAGTATACTGGGTGGCCTATCTGAGCACTGAACATTGTAGAGAGTCATGTCTAAATGATACAGTCCACGAGTTCTTGAATTTGGCCCTATGGATTTAAAAAAGGGTTCTGGGAGCCAAAGGATCTAATCATACTCAGTGGAGGGTTTTGGATTAGGTGAGGTGGAATTGCTAGGCTCACTGCCAGGGTAGTGGTTAGGGGCAGGGACAGTGTCAGAAAGTCAGGGTACAGCTGGTCTTGAGAACAGCACATGAAGTGAATGGGGATGGTGGAGTGAGGTTAGTAAGTGGGGGGGGGTGGTTAGCAGGAATGTTGACCAAAATAATCATTGGTCCATTTGAATCCAATTCCAAAGGAGCCTGGTCAACAGAGCTGGACCTGATCACGCTTGTCCCATCTGGTGGTTAACATTGCTGCCTCACAGCACCAGGGACCTGGGTTCAATTTTGGTCTTGGGGGTCACTGTCTGTGCAGAGTTTGCACATTCCCTCCATGTCTGTGTGCGTTTCCTCTAGGTGCTCCAACTTCCAAAGATGTACGGGTTACGTGGTTTGGCCAGGCTCGATTGCCCCTTAATGTCCCAAGATGTCTAAATTAGGTCAATATGCTGGGTTGTAGGACGGCATTTTCGGAGACAGTGTGGACTTGATGGGTGAATGGTCTCTTTCTTCACAGTGGGGATTCTATGATTTTGACTGAATGTGTATCTGACTTTACATGGGCTAGGAACCCAGCTGGCTTGGACTCTGCCCTAAGTCGCAGTCCTCTCACTGATATTACATCCTGCTGTCTCTGAACTGAAATTTTGGATGATATGCTTTCACATTGTCCAGATTTGATATTGTTACTGAAGACAAAACAGGGATAGTCAGAACTTTTTCCCCAGGGTGGTAGAGTCAATTACTCAAGGCAAACGTTTAAAGTGCAAGAGGCAAGGGTTAAAGGAGATGTACAAGGCAATTTTTTTTTTTAGTGTGTGTGGTGGATGCCTGGAACTCATTGGCGGAGGACGCAGTGGGAGCAGATACGATAGTGACATTTAAGGAGCATTTAAATACATGAATAGGATGGGAATGGAGCGATATGGTCCCCAGAAGGGTAGGGAGTTTTAGTTCAGTCGGGTAGCACGGTTGGTGCAGGCTTGGAAGGCTTTTGTTCTTTGGCACTAAGGGCGTTTAATTGGCCCATGATTGATAATAATGATAAAAATGTGTTCTAATTTCAATAGTTATTGATTCCTTTCAGAGAATTAAAATAGAAACTTTGCAGTGATTATTGGCTCCTCCGTTTTCCCAGTTTTTAGTTTTCAGTGAAAAATGAGGAAAACTAAAGGTTGGAGTCCTTGCATACCTCAAACCAGAAAGACTTCACCCTTGGTCTGTTCTGAACTTAGTTATTTCAGAATTGACTGTACTCCAATTAGTCTGATTTAAGGAGAATTACAGTTCCTATTTATCTAATGCCAGCATTGTCACCAAAGCTCTCAGTCACCCGTCTCTCTCTATTGGATCACAATCTTCAGCAGAATAGTTCACCCGAAAGAAATTAAGGTTTACAAATTTGGCAATTGGATTTACAGAGTTTCAGCATTATCATTTTATTGGTACCATCCACTGTTAAAATATTCGTTCTTAGCTTTAGCCTTCTATGTTGTTTTCTAGTCATTTATTTACCTCCTGGTATTACAAATTTTACAGACTACATAAAACCATTTCCTTGCAGTTTTATTGAATTTTATACTCGGGAAAACTGGAACTATTTTTCAATTGCATTTCTGTCCCTTTTCTTTTGGTTTTTCACAAGTTAGTAAAAGTTTCTGCATCTCTGATTTTAAAATATCAGGTTATTAGATTCCCTTGACCCAATTATATTACCAGATCCACTGTCATAAATGTGTGCAGCCATGCCATCATAGCAACAGTATATCACTGATATGTGCTAATATATTCATTTTTAAATGGCTTCTACAGTAAGTGCAGTTCTTTAGAAAGTAAAGTTCAAAGTTTTGCACATAGTTTGATCCAGAACAGGCGCCTTTGAGGAAAATGATAATCTAATTGAAAGGTCCGAATGTTTGTAGAGAGTACAGCTTTGCTGTTGCATTTAATGACATTATAAGCCCCTCAATTGAGTTATCGCCCCATGATTCACTTACAGCAATCCTTTATAGAGTTAAAACTCCATTGGGCAGTCATCCGTCTCAAAGGGCGAAGATAATTTTGGCCTCCATGTAATTTAATTTGCTTAGAAACCGAGATCAGCGCAGAAATTAAATGACTTTGATGTTTGATGTCGGAGCATGTGTATAAACAAGCACAATAGCTGGATTGTGCAATCCAATATTACAACATACTTTGACAGGATCAAACCATTTGACTAATCTGCTGCTTTCAAGCAGAGGGAATTTTCATTTCATGAAATAGAATCATGGAATCTCTACAGTGCAGGAGGAGGTCATTAGGCCCATCGAGTCTACACAGACCAAAATCCCACCCGGGCCCTATCTCATAACCCTGTACACCAGCTGGTATCCCTGACACTAAGGGTAATTTAGCACGGCCAATCCACCTACCCCTCCCATCTTTGGACTGTGGAGGAAACCGGGGCACAAGGAGGAAACCTATGTAGACACGGGAGAATGTGCAAACTCCACACAGATAGTCACTCAAGCAGGGAGATATGATGAGCCTTTGGAAAGTGAAAAGAAACCAGGAGAATTGAATCAATACTCCGTTTATTAAAGAAAGGATTTTTAGCATTTTAAGATCAAAATATATATTCACTTCCACGGCTAATATGTTTGGGATTACCTTGTGCACAGCACTTATTAAGGGTTGCTGATAAAGATCCATGTAAAATTGTACATTGAATTCTTCTTCTTTAGGATTCCCTGTTCTGCCCATGGCCAGGATTTTCCTATCTCGCCGAAAGCCAATGGACTTTTGGCTGCTTCTCCAGATTTTTCATTCCTGCCCATAACAGTTCCTGCCACAAGTGGAACTGGAAAACCTTGGCCCATGTTTTACAAGACCGCAATCATGGTGCTCCAACAATCAAGGTCTTTAACTGCAGCAACACTTTGACATTGACCTGAAATCTTGTATTGGTTCTGTTTTTCAAATCTGTCAGTGTTTAAAGTTTATTTATTAATGTTACAAGTAGGCTTATATTAACACTGCATTGAAGTTACTGTGAAAATTCCTCTAGTCAGCACCCTCGGCGCCAGCTTGGGTACACTGAGGGAGAATTTCCTCCTTTGTCTCTCTCTCTCTCTCTCTCTGCTGCCCTCAGTTTTTCCAGTCACTGCCAGATGTTATAGCTTCTCCGTGAAGCTGATGCACAAAGAATTATAGTTGTCTTTCGATGATCGTCTGCAAAAATTCTTCTTGTGTCTCTGCTTTCCTCAAAGCTTCCTGATTATTTTCCAAATAATCCCCACGATAGGTAGAATTTTGCACTCTCTGCATAGCCTAATCACATCCAATCAGACAAGTGATCGAGACATAAGGAAGGACAAAACATGTACAAAACAAACCTTCGCAAAATATGTCAGATCTCTTTTAAAAAAAGACTTCTCCAGTCTATGCTCATAATAGAACATAGAACATAGAACATCACAGCGCAGTACAGGCCCTTCGGCCCTTGATGTTGCGCTGGCCAGTGGACCCTCTAACCTAAACTATTCCAATATCATCCATATGCCTATCCACCGACCATTTGAATACCCCCAAAGTAGGCGAGTCCACAACTGCTGCAGGCAGGGCATTCCACGCCCTCACCACCCTCTGTGTGAAGAACCTGCCTCTGACATCCGTCCTATAACTACCACCTCTTAATTTAAAGTTATGTCCCCTCGTGTTGGTCATCACCATCCGAGGAAAAAGGCTCTCACTATCCACCCTATCCAATCCCTTGATCATCTTATACGCCTCAATTAGGTCACCGCGTAACCTTCTTCTCTCTAATGAAAATAACCTCAGGTCCCTCAGCCTTTCCTCATAAGGCCTTCCCACCATACCAGGCAACATCCTGGTAAACCTCCTCTGCACCCTTTCCAATGCTTCCACATCTTTCTTATAATGCGGCGACCAGAACTGTACGCAATACTCCAAGTGCGGCCGCACCAGAGTTTTGTACAGTTGTAACATAACCTCACGGCTCCTAAATTCAATCCCTCTACCAATAAAAGCTAACACACCGTATGCCTTCTTAACAACTTTATCAACCTGGGTGCCAACTTTCAAAGAGCTATGTACTTGTACCCCATAGAAGTTCCTCACTCCTGGAGCTATTCTCATTCTGCACTCCCTCCAATATGTTCACATCTTTTCTAAAATATGGCACCCAGAACTGTTTGCAGTACTCCAGCTGAGGTCTAACTAGTAAAAGTTCAGCCTAACTCTTATACTCTATATCCCTATTAATAAAATCCAGGACATGACATGCTTTATTAATTGCTCTTTCCACCTGCTCTGCCACCTTCAATGATCAATGCACAGATACACCCAGCTCCAAGAATTAAGAAGTTCTTGCCCTTCTTAAGAATTTTACCCCCTTATTTCATGTTATTTGATTTTGATTTGATTTACAATGTATTAGTGGACAGTGAAAAGTATTGTTTATTGTGCGCTACACAGATAAAGCATACCATTCATACAGAAGGAAAGGAGAGAGTGCAGAATGTAGTGTTAAGATCAACCTAATGCGAGCTAGGTCCATTTGAAAATCTGATGGCAGCGGGGAAGAAACTGTTCTTGAATCAATTGGTACACGTCCTCAGACTTTCGTACCTTTTTCCCCAATGGAAGAAGGTGGAAGAGAGAATGTCCAGAGTGCATGGGGAGCATGATTATGCTGGCTGCTTTTTCGAAGCAGCAGGAAATATAGATGGAGTCAGCGGGTGGCAGGCTGCTTTGCAGATGGACTGGGCTTCTTTCCATCTTCTATCTACCAAAATGTCTTCTCATTGAACTTCATCTGCCACCTGTCTGCCCACTCCATCCTCTTGGCTATGATCTTTTGAAGTTCTACTGTCCTTTTCACAGTTTATGATGCTTTCATGTTTTGTAACAACTGCAAATTTTGAAATTGTTCCCTGTACATCAGGGTCTAGGTCATTAATTTAAATCAGGAAAAGCAAGGGTCCAACACTGACAAACCTTCCTCCAGCCTGAAAAATATCCATTGGCCATTACGCTAGATTTCCTGCCACTCAACCAATGTTTTATCCATGTTACAATTCCCTTTTATTCCATGAGCTATAACTTTTTTTTGTAGTTTTTTCTTTTGGTTCCACTGTCATTTTGCATCTGGATGTTTTCTTAGTTCTGAAAGCAAATGTCTTGCTGTGACTTAATGATAATCCATATATTGAATTAATAAATCGATTACAATTAATAAGTCCTAACAATCTAAAAAAATGTTAATTTAAAAAATTTTTTTTGCTTACCTTAAGTAAGGCATGTTGGCACAATCATTACCCCTGCTGCCTCATAGTGCTGGAGACCCAGGTTCGATTCCGACTTTGGGTAACTGACTGTCTGTGCAAAGTTTACACGTTCTTCCTGTGTCTGCATGGGTTTACTCCAGTTTCCTCCTACAATCCAAAGAAGTGCAGATTAAGTGGATTGATCATGATAAGTGCATGGGGTTACAGGAATAGGGTAGAGGGGAGTTCTGGATAAGATGCTCTATTGGTGAGTCAGTGCAGGGCTGAATGATCTTCTTTTGCACTGTAGGGATTCTACTGATTCTATGGTTCTCATTAACTTTGCTGTTAAATTTAGTATTGGGCTCAAGATAGCCAACATAACTATTGAGAGAGACAAATTCAGTGCAGATACAAACTGGTAAAACTACCAGTGACTTGAATAAGCTGAACAAGTTTTGTTTGAACAAATACATTAGAATCAATGCCAAAATCAGATTATAAACTGCTGTAGTCCTTACAACACTAATGTAAAGTATCAAGCTGAAAGACTGAAGAGAATAAATTGGAAGCTTTGAATCACAAATTTGTGTGAGAGACACTGAAAGCTAAATGGAATGTCTAATCAATGATGAGGTAATGCAGCATAAGCCAAGACAACCTGTGCAAAAATACTGATAAGGGAAGACAAACATATGTGCCACTGATTCAGAACTGGCTAGAATGTTGACACTGAATTTCAGAAATTTAAAAATTAAGAAAATTAAAACAATGAGGCAAAAGTTTGAATTTCACCCCCAAATACAAACAAATGTTTGATCTCAACTTAATTTGAGCACAATTGCTAGATGAAGCAAACACAATTTCCATAATGAGCAATGGAATGGATATTGGAGAGAAGCACGTGTGTATTAGGTGCCCAGTGCATTTGCAAGAACTGCCAAAGAAAGGTCTGATGGGACTGAACAAATGCAGTGACAACACAGTGATAGAACTTCGAAACCTGTAATACACATAAAGACTAAAATTCATTTTGATTGTTCAGATATCTGTTTTAGTGTCTGTGGAAATTGAGTATTGATATCTGCATAAAAGGCACAATCACCACATTTGTCTCTTTGCACAAGTGTCATTCATCACAGTGATGTTACTTTGGGTGGCATGATGGCACAGTGGTTAGCATTGCTGCCTCACAGTACCAGGGACCTGAGTTTAATTGCCAGCTTGGGTCACTGTGCAAAGCTTGCACATTCTCCCTATGTCTCTGTGGGTTTCCTCCGGTTCTCTGGTTTCCTCCCACAGACCAAAAAGACATGCTGGTTAGATACATTGGCCATGCTAAGTTCTCCCTCAGTGATCCAAAAAGGCACCAGAACAGTAGGGCACAGTAACTTCATTGCAATGTTATTGTGAGCCTATTTGCGACTATAATAAATAAACTTCAAACTTCTGCTAAAGGGATGATTCATCAAATCCCTACAGTGCAGAAGGAGGCCATTTTAGTCTATTAAGCCTGTACTGACAATCACCCCATCCAGGCCCTATCACAGTGCTCCCACGCATTTACCCCACTAATCCCCTGACACTATGAGGCAATTTAGCGTGACCAATCAATCTAACCTGCACATCTTTGGACAGTGGGAGGAAATTGGAGTACCCGGAGGTAGCTCACACAGACATGAGGGGAATGTGCAAACTCTACACAGACAGTGACACAAGGCTGGAATTGAACAAGGTCCCTGGCGCTGTGGGGCAGCAGTGCTAACCACCGTGCCACCCCGAAATACAGCTACATCTCAAAGCATATCATTGACTATGTAACATTTTGAACACAAAACCATGAAAGATGCTAAATGTTTTGAAGAAGTTTCATTTTCTCTATGAACGACTTGCCAACATCATCAGTCTATACATTCTTCTTGAAAATACCTTGTGGTCAGTACATTGTTGTCTGGACACAAACAGTTTTGTGTCTTGTTCCCTTGGAGGCTCGTGGTCATCTAACCCTAATATCAGACTTATATCATTACGAACATCATTGTTTAATTAACATAAGTGTTTGCCCTTCACTCTGCACCAGACACATATAAGAGTCAGCATTTTGTATTTTGGGTTGGGGATGTTGGAGTCGATTCCTCATCATGACGGAAGCAGTCATCAGACATTGATTTTGCCTGGGTTGACAAATTACTGGCCAAGAGCTGCACTCACCATCCAATTAAGAATGCCAAGTGGGCTCTCAAAGTCTGAAGTCTAATAGGCTTTTGAGCAGTGACTGTGCTGTAGCCTGCTCCAAGGGTAAGCGAGAGAGAGAGTACCTCAGGCCTCCCAGCACTTACAGAATATTTGAAATAATAAATGACCACCACTGGGGAAGCTCAAAGTGATCCTGAAACAATAATTAGGGGAAGAATTAGCAGGCACTTGTAGAGGTTTGAGTTAATTAAGGACAGTTGGCACAGATTTGTATGAAACAGAATGTATATGACTAAGCTAATTGAATATTTTGATGAAATAACAGAGAAGGTTGATAAAGGGAATGCAACAAGTTCCTCTGAATTTTTAGAAAGCCTTTGAGAATATCCCACATAAAAACTGGTTAACAAAACTGAGGCAGATGACATGAGGGGGACAGAGGGTTACTTAGAAATTACAGAATGAAATTTCAAAATTTGTCCTTGATACCCAACTTGGAGGTGTGGCTCCCAGTGAGGAAGGTGCTAATCCATTGCAAAAGGACATAGATAGGCTAAGGGAATGGGCAGACAAGTGACATATGGAACTTAACATGGAGAAGTTTGGTTTGATTTGATTTATTATTGTCACGTGTTCACATATAGTGAAAAGTATTGTTTCTTGCACGCTATTCAGACAAAGCATACTGTTCATAGAGAAGAAAAGGAGAGACTGCAGAATGTAGCATTACAGTCATAGCTAGGGTGTAGAAAAAAATCAACTTAATACAAAGTAGGTCCATTCAAGAGTCTAAAAGCAACAGGGAAGAAGTTGTTTTTGTGTCAGTTGGTATATGATCTCAGATTTTTGTAAGTTTTTCCTGACAGAAGAAGAATGAAGTGATGAGTTTTGGTAGACAGATCAGGAAAAACAATATAGATGTAATGGAAAAGTTCTGAAAAGTGTGCGGGAATGGAGGGATTTGGGGATGCAGGTGCATAGTTATTTGAAGTTAGTAGAACATATGGAGGGGGTGGTTAGCAAAGCATACGGGACCTTGGGACTCATGAATACAGACATTGAGTACAAAATCAGGAAATTTAATTGCATCTCTGCAAAGCTTTGGTTAGAATCCAATCAGAATATTGAGTTGATTTCTTGTCTTGGGAAGGATATAAAGGACCTTGAGAGGATGCAGATTTACTGGTGTGATTCCAGTGATGTAGAATAAGCTGCAAGGATGGTTTAGAGAAGCTGGGGTTATTCCCCTTGGGAGAGGTGGTGGTCATGGGGAGATGTGACAGAGGTGGTAGAGAATGATGATAGGTTTTTGGGGTGATAGTGGTGCAGTGGTAATATTCCTAGAATAGTAATCCAGAGGCTGTGGCTATTTCTCTGGGGTTTTGGGTTCAAATCCCACCGCAACAGCTGGTGGAATTTAATAAATCTGGAGTATAAAGCTAGCCTCAGTAATGGTGATCATGAAACTACCATTGGTTGATCCTTTAAGGAAGGATCCCAGTATAGCTGATATGTGACTCCACACCCACAGCAATGTGGGTGACTCTTAACTGCCGTTCAGTTCAAGAGCAATGGATAACAAGTACTTACACACATCCCACAAAATCAAAGAAAATAGACAAACAGAAGCTGTTTTCTGGGCGAGCTCTTTGCTTCCACTTTGTAATCCTCCACCTTGCTCCCATTGTGACTTTCTTGTTCTGGGCTTGTTACTGTCTTCGAGTGAAGTTCAAGAAACAGCACCTCACTCTTCTATTTGATACAATCTTCTGAACTCCACACAGAGTTCAACAATTTTACATCATAACATCAGCTTCCATCTTGTTCTTTATGTGTTTCCGAGTTGCCAGAGAGCAGCATGAACTTGATGGGTCGAATGGCCAGAATGACTCTATGGTCTAGCAGCAAGACTTTAGTTGAATTGATCAGATGGAGCTGCAGTCTGGTTACTGCCTGGGATAGCCTGTGGCCCAAAGCAGCAGCCAGAGATTAAGCAGATAGTTCCAAACAATCAATAAGGCTGGGGGGCAGTGCCAGGGTCAGGAGGGCATGGGGGAGAAAAGAAATCGTGCGTGATCCTGTTACCCACAAGCAGTGCTGAAGAAAGACCGTTCCTTTGGATCTGGCTCCTCCACACCCATCTCAGCTGCAGGGCCTCTGGGACATCAGATCAAACGTTGTTCAGTTTAAATGGCTGCCAAAACCTAAGGAATACTACCTCAGTTAAAAATTAGAATTTCTGATCCACATTCCCTGATCGAGTTAACTGGACACTTTCAAACCTATCTCATTGAAACCATGAGTAAACACGAGTAGCACTTTGGGATCAAGTTCACATTTTACCAGAGAATCCCTACAGTGCAAGAAGAGGCCATTTGGCCCATTGAGTCTGCACCGACTCTCTCAAAGAGTATCTCTCCCAGGTCCTCCCCATCATGGTAACCCACTGCATTTAGCATGGTCAATCCACCTAACCTGCACACCTTTGGATTGTGGGAGGAAACTGGAGCACCCAGAGGAAACCCAAGCAGACATGGGGAGAATGACCAACTTCACACAGACAATGACCCAAGGAAGGAATTGAACCCAGGCCCCTGGTACTGTGAGATAGCAGTGCTAACCTCTGTGCCACCTTGCCATCCTCCCTCTGATCCTTCCAACAACAACAAAGAACAATGAAGGAAAGTATAACACAGGAACAGGCCTTACGGCCCTCCAAGCCCATACCAATCATGATGCCTCAAGTAAACGAAAAAGAACCTGCTGCCCTTCCTCAGTCCGTATCCCTCTATTCCCTCCCTATTTGTGTACACATCCAGATACCTCTTAAATGTTGCTGTTTCCACCATCTCCTCTGGCAGACACCCACCACATTCTGTTCCAGATACCCACTGCATTCTGCATGAAAAACCTACCCTGCACATCTCCCGTAAACTTTCCCTCTCTCACCTTGAACCTGTGTCACCTTGTAATTATACCCTGGGAAAAGCCTCTGACTATCCACCCTGTCTATACCTCTCATAATTTTGTAGACCTCTATCAGGTTTCCCCTCTGCCTCCCTCTTTCCAAAGAAAACAATTCTAGTTTATCCAATCTCTCTTCAGAGCCAGGCAACATCCTGGTGAACCTTCTTTGTACTCTCTTCAAAGTTTCCACATCCTTCTGGTAGTGTAGTGACTAGAATTGTGTGCAATACTCCAAATGCAGCCTAACCAAGGTTTTATACAGCTTCAACATGATTTCCCAACTCTTGTACTCAGTGCCCCAGCTGATGAAGGTAAGCATGCCATAAGCTTCTTAATCATCTTGGCCACCTGTGTTGCTATTTTTAGAGAACTGTGAACCTGCATGCCCAGATCCCTCTGTATGTTAATATGCCTAAGGATTCTGCCATTTATAGTATAATTTAAACCTAAATTTAATTCCTCCAAAATATATCACCTTGCATTTGTCCGGACTTAAATTCCATCTGCCATTTCTGTGCCCAAGTCTCCAATCTATCTCTATCTTGTTGTATCCTCTGACAATCCCCGGCACTATCGGAAACCAATCTTCATGTCATCTGCAAATTTACTAATCAGACCATCCACATTTTCCTCCAGATCATTTATATATACTACAAACAACAGAGACCCCAGTACTGACCCCTGTGGAACACCACTAGCTACAGATTTCAATCCTGAAAAGCATCTTTTCACTGCTCCTCTGTCTCCTATGTACAATCTGTACTGGGAGATTATAATTGCTCCTGTTTTAATGGTTTTGCTCTATTGTGCTGACAGCAGCATGAACCAGAGACTGAAATTAGCACCTCCCTGCTCTACACAGTTCATTCATCCACTGCTTCAATCAGCTTCGCTTTCAGGGAAGACTGGGATTGCACTTCAATTAGGAAAACCGGGTTTTAAAGTGAGCTCTTCTTTGAGAACGGTAAAGATAAATCATAGAAGGTGGCCGTTTGGCCCATCAAACCTGCACTGACAACAATCCCACCCAGGTCCTATCCCTGTAACCCATGCATCTACCCTGCTAATCTCCCTGACACTAAGGGGCAATTTAGCATGGCCAATCAACCTAATCCTCATATCTTTGGAGTGTGGGAGGAAACTGGAGCATTCTGGAGGAAACGCACACAGACACAAGGAGAATGTGCAAACTCCATACAGCCAATTGAACCTGGGTCCCTGGTACTGTGAGGCAGCAGTGCTAACCATTGTGCCACCATTAATGGTCTAATAGGATATTGAGATTAATCCAGACATTTTAAAGAATTTGCAATTTGGCAAAAAATTGACACAATTGTTTGGGTGTCGCATTACAAAATGAATGCACATGAAGTAGACCATTTAGCTCAACTTAGCCCCTCCGAGCATGAGTAAGACCTACCTGCCAAATGTTGGTTACTTTCTCATAACCACCTGAACTTGCCTTTGGCTTATACCCATTTTTTCTACCTTGTCATGTTGAAGTGGTTAATTTGGATGAATTTTCTCTGTACCTTTTAATATCTTACATACATCTAACTTAAGGGGAGGCGATGGCCTAGTGGTATTATAGCTGGTCTATTAATCCAGAAGCTCAGCTAATGTTCTGCGGACCCTGATTCGAATCCTGCCACGGCAGATGGAGGAATTTAAATTCAATAAAAGATATTTGGAATTTAAGAATCTACTAATGACCATGAAACCATTGTCAATTGTTGGAAAAATCTATCCAGTTCACTAATTTCTGTTAGAGAAGAAATCTGCCTTCCTCACCCAGTCTGGCCGACATGTGACTTCAGAGTCACAGCAATGTGGTTGACTCTCAACTGTTCTCCAAGGACAACTAGGGATGGGCAATAAATACTGGCCAGCCAGCAATGCCCATGTCCCACGAACGGATTAAAAAATTTGTAAATGTAACCCTTGACATTTTATCTCACTCATTCCTTACAAAATTGAAGAATTTTAGTTTCTCCAGGAGGCTGAACTCAGTAATCCTCAGGATCAGTATTGTTGCAGGAAATACAGAGAAAAGACATGGAGGAAAGGAGGAATACAGATTCAGGATGCAGATAGCTAGATATGCGAATCTATGAATAGATCTGACAAAGTGAATTTGAGAAATTGTTAATTGCTCTCAAATAACTTGAAATTGATTTGTTTTTGTTTGTAGTCTAGTTAGATATATTGGGTTAATAGATACATTTCTTAATTCATTACTTAAATGAGGAGAAATTTCTTCACCCATTGTGTGGTCTGCTTGTGGAATCTTTAAAAAAATTATTTCCTGGAACACGGGCATTGTTGGCCAACATTTATTGCCCATCCCTAGTTCCCGAGGACAATTGAAAGTCAACCACATTGCTGTGGCTCTGGAATCACATGTAGGCCAGACCCAGGTAGCGACAACCGATTTCCTGTCCGAAAGTACATTACCAAACCAGATGAGTTTTTCCAACAATCGACAATGGTTTTCATGGTCACCAGTTAATTCGTAATTCCAGATTTTTTAAAAATTGAATTCAAATTCCACCATCGGCTGTGGGGGGATTTGAACCCGAATCCCCAGAACATTAGCTGAATTTCAGGATTAATAGTCTAGCGATAATATCACTAGCATTGCCTCCCCAACTTACCACCACAGAAAGCATCTGAGGCCAAAACATTGAACGTTTTCAAGAAAGAATTAGATATAGCACTTGAAATGAAAGGGATCAAAGGATGGGGGAAGAGGGGGAAGGAGGGATCAGGCTATTGAATCGGATGATGAGCTACGATCATAATGAATCACACAGCGGACTTGAAGGGCAGAATGGCCTACTCCTGTTCCTATTTTCTATGTTTTGATAATGGAAATGCAGAATTTTGAAACTCCATAGGGTAAGGATACCCAATTTCATCTAAGAATTTACATACTTCTTAGCTTGTGTCTAGTGCAAAAATGCAATGTATCAAATTATACGGAATTGGGAAAGGAATGTGAGCTTCTGCAGAAATTATCTGCATTTTATTCCTGTTGTGGTTCTTTGCACAATTCCCAACATGGATTGGTGGATGATATTATCAACCGAACGTAACGCTAAATAGGTTGCAATGTTCAAAATCCAGTTGTAAAATTAAGCTTTCTTCAAAAGCTGAATCCTTGTAAAAGCAACATTTTTGCAAGTGGCATTTGGGTTTTTCAACATCATAAGCACTTGATTTTGTGTCAATTTAATTGCAACATAAAGCTTGGAGATGGCAAGGTATTTTTGGGTTTCGTGTGTCACATTCATCTGGGACTGAAGTTAAAGTTTTACCAGCTGAATTAAGCTAACCTAAACATCATGAGATTACATTTGATTTTTTTTTTCAAACAAATCCAATTGAATGGTTTTGATGGGTGGAGAGGGTCTATTCTGCAGCAGAGAGATGGCAAATCCAGAGTCCAGTGACAGCAAGTTAGCTGTGCTTGATCTTTGCCCTGCAATGCTGATCCAT
Source organism: Sphyrna mokarran (assembly GCA_024679065.1). NCBI lineage: Eukaryota > Metazoa > Chordata > Chondrichthyes > Carcharhiniformes > Carcharhinidae > Sphyrna > Sphyrna mokarran. The sequence goes on from JAGIQG010000024.1 coordinate 4,289,032, forward strand.
AGAATGCCATGGAAAGCAAAAGTGTCACAAAGCACCGCCTCAGTAGCAATCAAAAAGCTGATGCAGGAATCATACCTGCACCTAGCTTTTCCTGTTTTAGTCAATGCTTTGTTTCTTCAGCCTCAGCAAAGGCTACAAACAAGTTAAGATGCCTTTTGCCCCTTTCTGAAAGCTTTGAGTTGTTTGCCATCTTCTCGTGACTCCTCTCTGTAATTATCACCATCCATTTAAATTTCAACTACATACAGTTCACTGCTCCCACTTTCTGCTCCCAGCGCATGCTGAAATCTGCACCTGCAGCTTTGTACAATTATAATAATAAGATGGCCTTGGAAAACTGGCAGGAAATTGCATCCCTTCCATTCACATCTGCAGAAAACCTGTTCTGTTTGGGCGTAAATTGCAGCCTGATCAGATAATCGAGGTTGGTTCGTTTCAGAGTGCTGTGTTCTGCAGAATATTCAACAAAAGCTGGTTTTACTTAACTACGTTATAATCCATGTTGTATAAACGATCCCTTAATACATGTTACATTTGTTTACTGGCAACTGCCGTGTAAGGTTCATTGCATTGGCTATAACAATGGCATCATTCATGCAAAGCAAATTATCCGACAACAGCTCCAAAAACTGCCTGGATAGCTTTGTTGCTTCTTTTAATGTAGATTCCCCACAGAATTTGTTTAGAAAATGCTAGATAACACTATACAATATTCCTTTTTGTGTGGCAACAGACAGAATTTCCAATCATTTTTATACCAAGCTAAATGATACATAGAACCTGTACAGTGCAGAAGGAAGCCATTTGGCCCATCGAGTTTACACTGATCACAGTCCCACACAGTCCTACCCCCATGCATTTACTCTAGCTAGTCCCCCTGACACCAAGGGATAATTTAGCATGGCCGATCCACCTAACCTGCACATCTTTGGATTGTGGGAGAAAACCTATGCTGAGACGGGAGAATGTGCATACTCCGCACTGAGAGGAACTCAATCTGGGGATCGAACCCAGGTCCCTGGTATTGAGAGGCAGCAGTGATAACCACTTTGCCACCATGCTGCATCTTGTATGACTTTGCTAATCAATCATTTATAAAAGCATCCATTCAGGGAAATACAACTAAGGCTACAATAAACCACCCCATCTCTCTCTCTCTCTTCACATTTCAAGGCCCTGTGCAGAATTAAATCTTCTACAGCGATGCTTAAAGACAGGACTCAAAAAACATAGGATCAATATCAGCTTCTTTTCTGGGAATTGGTTAATGAATCAAAAGAAGCTTTACTGCAATTACACAGGGTCTTGGTGAGATCACGCCTGAAATACTGTGTACAGTTTCAGTCTTAAGTAGGGAGGGATGTATTTGCCTAGAGGAAGTGCAGCAAATATTCACTAGACTGATTCTTAGGAGGAGGAGATTGTTCACAGAGGAGAGATAGAGCAGAACTGGCCTACATTTCCATTTGTTTAGAAGAACGAGAGATGATCAAATTGAAACTTACAACTTTCTGAAGGGAATGGAAAGGGTAGATGCTGGGAGGATGTTATAATAATGGCAGTAGGGTGAAGGGGTCAGATATTTGGGACTGAAACTAAGAAGACATTTCACCACTCACCTTTTTCCTTGCTGGGAGCTCCGTTGCTGGACGCATTCGAGTCAGAAATTGACATCTTTTGGATACTAAGGGAATGATGGGGTTATAGGAATTGTGGGAAGGTGTCACTGAAGTCGATAATCAGCCATGATCTAATTGAATGGCAGAGCAGGCTCAAGGGGCTGAATGGCTTATCACGTGCTTATGGCATTTGTAGTAACTCAAAGCGACTCAATGTAATAAGTAACTAACTAAAAGATTTATTGACTAAGAAGCACATACAGCTAAGGGGGTTTAACAGCACATCTATTCTTACACACTGCCTATTATACCTTCAATCCAACTTCCAGCCCCAGGAATGTACACCCTCATCCTGATTGGAGAAGGCTTGTGGGTTCACACTCCATTGGTTCTAGCTTGGTCACATGGTCCACAAAAGCCCACCAATTAAAGGGGTCACAACACCACAGTAACTATTTAAGATAGAGAGAGAGAGAGCCAGTGTAGGGTGGATCCATACACAACATATTTTGAAAACTCATTCAGTGGAAGGTTTTTAATCACTGATCCCTCTGATACAGTTGAATTCTGGTGAAATGCAGAAGTGATTTTCAAAAGACTTTGGGCAGAATTTTACTGCCCCGCCTGCCACGGGCGAGGGACAGACCATGGAAATGTCCATTGACACCGGGCAGGATTTTACAGTTTTGGGACAAACGAGACTGTAAAATCCTGGCAAATATGTTTGCATTATTATTATATTTGGATTAGAACTTGTAAGTATTGAATGAAGATATGCCATTTGCAGATGTTTATATCTTAACCCATTTATCTATCTCAGGAACCCAGAAACAACAGACCAAATAACATAAAAAAGAAAAGTTTTTATCTCAACACTCACTGAGATGTTATATTGGGGTTGATTGTGTAAATCATGAAAATAAATGATTTTTAGTGTTTCATTTGAATCAGAAATTCTATGTGAAGATACATGAAACATGCTGTACATCAGATTTAAATGCTAAGATCATGGTGTGTTTGAGCACATTTTTGTTTCTGTGACAGAATGAAAAAGCATTTATTTTATTAACATTACTGCTGCATTTTGCATTGATTTCCTTTGAATAGTCTTTGGTACTGAACAGGTGGTGTTTATCATTATTGAATTATAGAATCCTTACAGTGCAGATCTTTGACGTGTGGGAGGAAACCGGAGCACTGCTGGAAACCCACGCAGACTTGGGGAGAAGGTGCAAACTCCGCATAGACAGTCACCGGAAGTCGGAATTGAACCCTGGTCTCTGGCTGTAAGACTGCAGTGATAACCATTGTGTCACTATTGGTCAAGATTCTACAAGAAAATGTTGCAACTGTAAACTAACATTTTAATAATTGCCTTACAATTTGTAATTTCACATGCATGTGAAATCACACACACACATTTATTATCAGAGATTTATGAAAAATTCAGCATCATGTCACGGGCAGTCGAAAGCTGTGTCTTTGTGTTTGCAATCTGCAAATGATGAGCTTTGTTGCACATTGCAAACATACACATTCAAAGCTTCAGTTACTACCGCACTGAGCTGTCGCTAAGAAATGAGGCAGAAAACAGCTGTGTGACACCTCGTGAGTTAAGTATTTGTGTCTATATAACTGTATGTGGTTAATATCTATGCGTTCCAGCATTCTGCTGTAATATCTGCTTTCAAAACCTAAATGCTGAATTTGGATGCAACAGAAAACATTTCCAAGCTGAATGAAATTGTTTGATTTTAATTGTTAAAGACTCGGTCATCAGTTTCAGTAGCATCTTCTACATAATGTTTTAATCTTGTTTAGGGACAGCAGCTGTTGTTTTTGGTTTGCCCATTTATACCTCCCTTACATATATCCTTTGTGTCTTTAATGGTCCCATCACCACCTCCTCCTGTTTTGACCAACATTCCTTTTGTCATTTACTTACTCCTACCTTCCACGCAGACACTCCCTTCCTTCTGTTTGTTCTCCTCCTCCTCCCTGTCTGTGCTGCTGTACTTGCTTAAAACCAATCGCTTCTCCAACTCAGCAATCCCTGAACTTTTCCTTCATGTGGACCACAGATCATCATCATAAACCTTTGCAGAACACAACAACGCAAGCTATTCTGAACATAATTTTTGCACAGCTAATGGCTGACATGAATCAAATTTATATATTAATGGGTGTTAAAAATGCAACTATTTCTAATAGTTTGTAATGCACACTCGTTGCAAATTATATTACACAAGGATGTTTGTAAAGCAAATTACATTGCGAATAATAATATAACATTGACTATGAAACATACAAGATACAAATAATTATACTTGTTTTCCCACAGACCGCCTGCTGAAACCTCATGGACCAAAGATGTGCTGGTTAGATTGATTGGCCATGTAAGTTGACCCTTAGTGTCAGGGGATTAGCAGGGTAAAAATGTGCATTTACGGGAATCAGGCCTGTGTGGGATTGTGGTTGGTGCAAACTTGAATGGCTGAAAGGCCTCCTTTGCATTGTAGGGATTCTATGATCTTCAAGCATTTTCTGTTTAAACTTAATAATTTCCTCAGTTGAACTGAATGATAATTGTACTAATATTATCCACATCATAATCAGATATTGTGATGAATATGTGAGCAAATTCATCCACCGTAAGTCACCTTTTAGTTTAAATCTTTAAAATCTTGAAGGGTCTAGACACAGTAGATAGAATTTGTTCCCACTGATAGAAGAGTCACGAGGACATGGAAAGGCAGGAAGAAATAAGTGAGAATGTATGAAAGGTGTAAACTCATAGGTGACTTTAATCTATAAGTGGATTGAACAAATCAGACTGGCAAAGGAAGCCTTGCAAATGAGTTCACAGAGTGTAACTGGGAGAATTCCTTAGAGTAGTGCTCTCTGGAGCCAACCAGAGAATAGGTTATTCTGAATTTGGTAATAAGACAGGATTACTCAGTAGAGATGGAGTCTTTAGGTGACAGTGATCATAACATGATAGAATGCCATGCTCAATTTGAGGGGGGTGGGGAGAGTGTGGGTCTAAGACTAAATCTAAATAAAGGTAATGATAATAATATGAATCAGAGCTAACTAAAGTGAATTGGAAACTTGTTTCAAAGATAGGATAGTAGAGATGTGGCGGCAGAATTTTAAGGATGTATTTAATAACTCTCAGCAAAGATTTATGCCAGTGAAGAAAAGGCTGCATCATCCATGGCTGAATAAAGAATTAAGGATAGCATCACACCAACAGTGATTAGATCTGCTGCCTCAAGTACCAGGGACCTGAGTTCGATTCAAGCCTCAGGTGATTGTCTGCGTGGGTTTCCTCTGGTTGTTCTGATTTCCTCCCAAGGTCCAAAGATGTGTAGGTTAGGTGGATTGGCCATGCTAAATTGCCCCTTAATTTCAGGGGGATTATCAAGTAAATACGTGAGGTTATGGGGATTGTTGTCGGTATAAACTCTGTGAGCCGAATGGTTTCCTCCTACACCGTAGGTTTCTATGATTCAACATGGAAAGAAAGACTGGCAAATTTGCAAAGATTTGTGGTTAGTTGAAAATCAAGCTAAATTTAAGAATCACAAAGAATTATCAAAAAAAAGAGGGAGAAAGAAGAGAATAAAAGAAAATAAAGTAATATTAAACCAGATAATAAGAGTTTATGGATGGAATTTTGCCATTCTGCCCACCACGGGAATCGTAACTGACAGGACATAGACCATGCAATGGTCCGTTAACCTTGGACTAGATTTTCCAATCTTGGGATGAACACAGCTGGAAAATCCTGCCATATATGTGTTTAGATTGTTGTAAGGTTTCTTACTGTCCACATCAGCACCTCCACATCATATTTCTTGTTTAAAACAGAGATGAAACTGTAGCGTTTTTTTTACTGTAGAGGTTCTCGAGGCTGCGTCACTAAGTATGTTCAAGGCTGAGATAGGTTTTTTAATCAGTAAGGGAATCGAGGGATAAGGCAGGAAAGTGGAGATGAGGATTATCATATCAAATCCATTGAATAATGGAGCAGACTCAATTGGCTAAATGGCCTCCTCCTGCTCCTACACCTTACGGTCTTTTTACCAGCGATAAATAAGTTATCCAATCTTAAACAATAATCAAATCCCCTCAGTTCTGCCAACATCTTTGTAAATCTTTTCTGCAATATCTCTTGTGTTTCAATATCCTTCCTGTGGTTTTGAGGCTGAAACTGCATCTACTCTCCTCAGTGTGGTCCAGCCAAGTGCCATGTAACTTTCATATTAACTCCCAGCTTTTGGGTTTCTACTCCTCTGGAGATGAACATCACAACTTTGTTTGCAGCTTTGTGACCTGATCAAATTGTGTTGCTACTTGAAGTGATTTATCTATCTGTATTCACAGATCTCTTTTTTGCTCTTTTCTATTTAGTTTCTTATCTAAACAGTAAGTGGCCTTCTTATTCCTCCAACTACCTTGCACTCATTATATTGAATTGTATTTGCTATTTATCCACCTCTCTGTGCACCTGTTTATGTTTTTCTGTATTTTGGTGCAGTTTTCACATTATCAGCATTATCTCTAAATCGATATACATCATCTTCAAATTTCAACATCATACCTCCAATTTCTGAGTCCAAATCATTTATGTATAATTTAAAACTCACAGCTGCTGGCAGCCACAATAGAGAACTTGTGTTCAAAGAGATTTGTTGCTTCAATGTGTGCTTTCAGTGACGATGTGGGATCCTCAACTGTCTCAGGTGCAGATGTTTGCTCTGTTTGTGGGTTGAATTCACAGTTGTGAAAGTAATTAGTATTCACTTCTGCTTTCAACTCTCCACCCTGATGTGGATTGTCTTCAGAATGTCCAATGTAAACAGCACATCAGCAGCATGCATGGCAATCACTCTTCACACCAGATATTTCCTGCAGTGCTACTTCACAGCACCAGTCACATCAGCCTCCACTGGCTGATGGCATCTTTTGATGGTCGAAAGATTACTTCAATTACATTCGGATGCTGACAGTCCAGTGTGAACACAGCCGCAGAGGAGACTCTTCTGCCTGTGCTAGTCAAAGTGAAACAGCCACTGCTCAAAACGGGCAGCCAACCAATCCTTTTCTGGGGCACAGACACTATAACTGAAACAGTGAGGATCTTTTTGTTTGCGGGGAAATTTCCAGAACACCAGCAGCTTTCTTTTTCTCCAGTAGTATTTGTTCTTTGAAGGCGGGTTGAACAATAATGTGTGCGTGAGACCCGTAAGGCACGTGTAACTGTACTGGGTGGTTTTTGACAGTTTATAAGTTGGTGGAATAACCAGAATTGGTTTAATTCAAAATCTCAACTGATTTATTCATTTACTGGTCAACCCAGTGGGTGGCAGGGTAGCATAGTGGTTAGCGCTACTGTCTCACAGTCGCAGGGACACGGGTTTGATTCCCGGCTTGGGTCAATGTCTGTGAGGAGTCTGCATGTTCTCCCCATGTTGCATTTCCGCTGGATGCTCCAGTTTCCTCCCACAGTCCAAAATATGTGGGTTAGGTGAATTGGCCATGCTAAATTACTCCTTAATGTCAGAGGGACTAGCTGATCAGTGCAGACTCGATGGGCCAAATGGCCTCCTTCTGCCCTGGAGAATTCTAGGATTAATTCTGTTGGGTAAAACAGGGCAAGATGCTGAACAAAGGCACTTCTACATTGCCTCTACATTATTCCTTCTCAATCTGAGAAGAGCTATTCTTGTAGAAGTGTGATCCTTTGGTCTTTTCCCAAGTGAGTGATTCTTTTTCAGCCCTGGTGAATTTAGTGTAACAACACACCGCTGTGGACACAAATACAAAAGCATGTCAGCCTCAGAACTCACTTCCACTCCTGCAGTTGTTAAGGGACGAGATACATGTTCGGTTAGTTAAAATAGACAACAATCGGAGTCCATGAGCTGAAAGGACACTGATTTATCGCACTCTGGCATTCAGCACTCATCATGCTTAATATCTCGACAATGTGACACTTGCAGCAAAACAAACATTTCACTGGAATTTCCATCATTCAGTTTGCTTTAAGGAAAATTAAAGTTTAGAATTTTATATGTTCAGAGGACTAATGACATCATCACATTACAGATCAAGTCATTGAATCCACCGTAGTAAAATATCTTGCAAGGCAGTTACCATGGCAACACCATCACTTTAGAAGCGAGTGTGCTTGTTCAATAGGCGGGAGTGTCCCCTCACATACAGAAGTCACTCATGCTGCACAAATGAACAGGATACAACACAACAGCTGAGAAGAATAAAGAAAGTAAGGAGAGGAATCAGCCATCAATCTCAGTTTTCCTCAATCTGTTAATTAGACTGAAGCAGACGGAGCGGAATAGACAGCTTTGGTCTGAGTGTGGTGGCCAATCAGAAGGAAGGTGACAACCTGGCTCCACACACCTGAAATGAGTGTGTTCTGACCTCCTGACCGCTCACTGCCTGAAAATCCTGAGTTTTTATTTCAGATTTCTAACACCTGCACTGTTGTATGTTTTTTTAAAAGATGCACTGGCCTGAATTCATCCTGGGCACGTGATTAGGGTCATGTTGGAGGTGGGGAGGATGGGGGTGGAGGGGGGGGGGGTGGTGGTGGTGTTGGGGGGGGGGGGTCATGGAATGCTGCTAAGGGGGAGGTGCTAGGGGTGGGGGTTTCTGGCCCTCCCCCTGTTTTTGTCGAAAGGGGATAGTGGGGGTGGGGTGGGGGGGGGGGGGGTGGAGAATCAACCAGGTGTTATGTTTATGCCAGTGGGATTGCACTGCTTGATTAGCCCCACCCCCGCCAGTAATAATAGAATCATAAAATCAGATCAGGAGAGGCCCTTCGGCCCATCGACTCTGCACCGACAAGCTAGAAGCATCTGAACTCCCACCTAATCCCATCTATTAGCATTTGGCTCATAGCCTTAAATATTATGATGTGCCAAGTGCTTCCCGCCTCCACCACCCTCCCAGGCAGCGCATTCCAGGCCGTCAATACCCTCTGGGTAAAAAGGTTTTTCCTCACATCCCTCCCAAAATTTCTTGCATTTCCACCCCAACCCCCCAACCCTCCCTTAAACCTATATCCTCCTGTGACTGGTGCTTCAACTACGGGGAACAGCTGCCCCATTCTGAGCCATGAGGTAACAGGGTTCCTGAATTCCCATTCGATTATGTTATGCATGGTTAGTGGGCCTCCCCATTGTAATACCCTGCCACAACCCATCCCCAAAAGTCCTCCTTCACCCCGGTGGCATGACATCATGCTGGTGAGGTTTGCAATGGGTTTGTAAAAAAGGGGAGCTGGAGAACAGAACCTACTGTGGGTGTGCATGTAAGACCAACCTCCAGTGAGGAAGGGAGTAATGCCTTATCAAGGGGTAGTGTCCGGGGCAATGCCAGTGGTGTCCATAGGGAAGGTATTGGGGGTCTGTGTCCTTTAGAAGTTGGGAGAGGGGGAGGTGATTGGGCAGGCGGGAGTTCCATTTCTGTGGGTTTCTGTTATTTCTATTTTCAGTTTTTACATGTTGTGTCCTTTACAAAGCGTGTCCTGATCTTCTGAAAGCCAATGTTGCTGGCAGGACAGACTCACAATGCAGAATCGCTGAGCAGAAACTAATAGCCAATTTCCACAGACATGAGGACAGCCTCAACCGGGATCTTGGGTTCATGTCACACTCTCTGTAACTCCCATGACTTGCTTGGGCTTGCAAAATCTCACCAACTGTCCTGGCTGGAGACAATACACATCTTTTTAACCTGTGCTTAATCCTCTCTCCACTCACATTGTCTGTATCTATAAAGATTTGATTACCTGTGAAAATAATGCATTCCAACCATTATCTTGTAAATTGAGTCTCTGTCTATATATGGCCTGCTTGTGAACACAGCTTCTTACTCATCTGAAGAAGGAGAAGCACTCTGAAAGCTTGAATTTCCAAGTAAACCTGCTGTTGTAAAATGTCTTACTGTGCCCACCCCAGTACAACGCTGGCATCTTTTGGAGACCAGAACATCTCATTCGCCTGACAAAGGCTACAAAGGCCGAAAGCTTGCAGATTTACTATCAAATAAATCGGTTGGATTTAAAATTGGTGTTGCCAGATTCTTACTGAATCGCCACATCAGGACAGACTTGTTCAGGTCCCACCCATTGTGGGACCCTCTTCCTTGATATTTTTGACTATGTGTCAAAAGATATGGCAGGAGAAATTGACATTGCAGCTAGCAGTCTAACCCTAATCCTAACCCCACCTTCCCCATCTGAATTAATACAGAGCCAAAAAAGAACCTTTCCATCCAAGCAGTGGTAGAATGATTACAACAAAGCAGGAGGCCATTTGGCCCATCAATCCTCAGGTGACTGTCTCTCAAAGCGATTTAGCCTGTCTCACTGCCCCTCACTTTCCCCTGTGACCTGTGATGAGAAAGAACAAGGAAATTGGGAGTCAAAACAGATGATTTTTCAGTAAAATCACAGAAAGCTAAAGGGGGATTGGCTCATGAGAGTCCAGAAATCTACCTGCAGTTGTTCTAAGTTTTTGTGAGCTTTTACTACTGTTTGTGAGACATAATTTGAAATAATTGCTGAAATCAGTGGCTGCACCTTCAAGTTTGTATAAAAACCTTTAAGACAAGGGAAGCCTGAAAGGACAGGTTGGAAACCTGGAGCTGGATTCCTTATCAAAACAATGGAGCAGAAGTTTTGCTTGACAGGATAGTTGGAAAACCTGGAATGGATTATTAATGCAAACAGCTGATGGAAAGCTCTGACAAAGAGTCATCCAGACTCAAAACATTGGCTTTATCCTCTCTCCACAGATTCAGTCAGACGTGCTGAGATTTTCCAGCATTTTCAGTTTTTGGTTCAGATTTCAGCATCTGCAGCATTTTGCTTTTATTAGTTAATGGAATGGATTGTTTGAAAGATGATGAAAAAGTGTGGCCTTTTTGGGAGTGGAGTTGGGAAATACTCACATGATAATTGTATGGGGGAGAGGGTGAATTTGAGACAAAATCCACACAGTAACTGATTAACCAATATTTTATTGAATGGCAGAGCAGGATAGGGGGACCTACTCCTGCTTCTAGTTCTTATGATATTATGAGTAACGTGGGGCATTTGGTTTTAGAGTGCTGTGTTATTGTTGAAAATTATATACACTTGTGAAGTTAAAAGGGGAGTAAAGGAGTATTGCATTATAATCAAACTTTTCATGTTTAATAATTGTTTCTTTTGTGTTAAAAGCTAATTGGTAGCCCTGTGACTCTGTTCCTGCACGGTTTTTTATAAAGCAAATATTACGATCTTCAGAACCACAGTCCCATTCTGGAATCTTCCCAGCCAATCGTAATAACACCCAGGATAGTAAATTCTATCTACTTCTACAAATTCACTGGAACACCTCAGGGATTGCAATGGTTCAAGAAGGCAACTCATCACCATCTTCCCAAGGGCAAATAGGGATGGGCAACTAAAGCTGGCCTAGCCAGCAATGCCCTAATCCCATAAATGAATAAAAAAAAAATCCAATTACTTTTCTTCTTTATTCCCACAGAAGTTTACAGCTTAGAAACAGGCCCTTCAGCCCAACTTGTCCATGCTGCCCCTTTTTTTAAAATCCCTAAGCGAGTCCCAATTGCCCACATTTGACCCATATCCCGTTATACTCAACTTACCCGTGTAACTGTCTAAATGTTTTTTTAAAGGCAAAATTGTACCCACCTCTACTAATACCTTTGGCAGTTTGTTCCAGACACTCACCATATCTCTGTGTGAAAAAACTGCCCCTCTGGATCTTTTTATATCTCTCCCCTTTCACTTAAACCTATGCTCGCTGGTTTTAGACACTCTTACCTTTTGGAAAAGATATTGATTATCTAGCTTATCAATGTCTCTCACTATTTTATAGACCTCTATAAGATCGCCTCTCAGCTTCCTACTCTCCAGAGAAGAAAGTCCCAGTCTATCCAACCTCTCTTTATAACTCAAACTACCAAGAGCCAGTGGCAGCCTGGTAAATCTTTTCTGCACTCTTTCTAGTTTAATAATATCCTTTCTGTAATAGGGTGATCAGAACTGTACACAGTGGGATATGGGCTCCACTGTCAAGGTCAACATTTGTTGTCCATTCCTTTTGCCCTTGAACTGAGTGGCTTGTAAGGTCACTTCAGGGGAACAGGTCAGAGTCAATTCTGTGGATCTGAAGTCAAATGTAGGCCAGAGCAGGTAAAGACAGAATTCCTTCCCTAAATTACATTAATGAATGAGATGAATTTTTATAACAGTTGATGCCAGTTGTCATGGTACCCATTACTGGAACAAGTTTTATACTCTACGTATATTAATCGAATTTGAATTCTACCAACTGCCATGGTGGGATTTGAAACCATGTCCACCGAAGTTTAGCCAAGCTGGCTCACTGGATTACCAACCCAGAGTGAATCATCATAGAATCCCTACAGTACAGAAGGAGGACATTTGGGCCATCGAGCATGCATTGACAGCAATCCCACCCTATTCCTGTAACCCCATATATTTACACTGCTATTCCCTCCAAAACTCGGGTTGATTTAGCATGGCCAATCAAGCTAACTAGCACATCTTTGGACCATGGGAGGAAAATGTAGCACCCAGAGGAAACCCACACAGACATGGAGAGAACGTGTAGATTCCACGCAGACAGTGATACAAGCTGGGAATTGAATCCAAGTCCCTGGCACTGTGAGGGAGCATGCTAACCGTTGTGCCACCGTGCTGCCCCATTATGACATTACCATTATGCTACCATCTCTCTGCAAATATCTGGATTGCTGGTCAAGGTGAAACTTGTTGGCTTGTAATAAGAATGAGGGGGAGGAAATAGTCCAATCGGGCAATGATAGTGGCGTCAGGTCCTCCCAATGCCAGGGCACCCTATTGTGTGCAATTGGTGAGGCAGTGACGTACAAATAAGTCTTATTGATGCATGAGCTATCAACAGGAAGCAAATGACAATCAATGAGCAGCTTGCTAAATGAATGAACTTTGCATTAGACAGATTTTACTGTGTTCACTTTGTGATTATCAGCATTTCAATTGTTCCTTTGATATCCCACAGAGTTCTTCTGCTTCTCAGCTTTGCTGTTCCAGTCAAAATGCTTAACTTGAACGGCTGGAAATTAATTCAATTCTTCAATCAGAAAACAACCTGGAGCAGGATTTCCATTCTGGAGACTAAGGAAAAGAAGACAAGGAACTACAAAAGGTCGTGAAAGTAAGCAGTCCATCATGCAAACCAGCCTCCCATCTATTGATACTTCCTGCTGTCTTGGCAAAGCAGCCAGCATAATTAAGGACCCTATGCAATCTGGACATTCTCTCTTTCTTCTTCTATTGTCGCAAAAGAGATACAAAAGTCTGAGGTCACACACCAATTGACTCGAGAACAGCTTCTTCCCTGCTGCTGTCAGACTTTTGAATGGACTTACCTCGTATTAAGTTGATCTTTCTCTACACCCTAGTTAAGATAATAACATTCTGCATTTTCTCCTTTCTTTCTCAATGAATGGTATGCTTTGTCTGTATTGTGCGCAAGAAACAATATTTTTCACTGTCTGTTAATACATGTGACAATAATAAATCAAATCAAATCAAAAGTCAGATGGTGAGTGGGAAAGTTGGCATGTTTCCTGCTGGCTGGAAGAATGGCTGAATGTGCGCTAATCACTTCATTAAATATGTATCCGTGAGGAACTTGGCATATCCTGTGACAGGGGGGTAGGCAGGAAGTCACGAGCACCTCTCTTACCTCGTGGGTTGAGATCCTGATGCCAAATTTAAAAGACACCTAGAAAGATGTTCAGCAAGGATTTAAATCCCATCCTGGGTCTCTGGATTACTAGTCCAATAACAATACCATTCCGCCATCGCCTCCCCAAATCCCACCATGGCAGTTGGTAACATTGGAATTCAATAAAAATCTGGAATTAAAAGTCTAAATATGATTATGAAACCACTGTTGATTGTTGTAAAAACCCATCAGCTTCATTAATGTCCTTTAGGGAAGGAAATCTGCCGTCCTTCCCTGGTCTGGCCCACACGTGACTCCAGACCCAGAGCAATGTGGTTGACTCTCAACTGGCCTCTGAAGTGGCTAATCAGGCCCCTCAGTTTAAGGGATGGACAATAAATGCAGACCCAGCTAGTGACGCCCACATCCCATGTATAAATTAAAACAAAATCCCAGCAAGATGCTGAACTGCCATTCATTCTGTGTGGTAGAGGCGGGGTAAAGGGAAAGAGGAAGTGGAATCCATCTGAGGCGCATGGATATGGATGGCAGCCAACCTGTGACTCCAAGGGTGGGATTTACAGCCTCGCTCGATTGAGACTGGAAATTCCCACCCGAGATCAACAGATATTTCCATTGTCCATCTCTCTGAGGCAGGGGGGTGGTAGAATACCAACACAAACCTGCACCATCCTGGGTGAATGGTCAAGGCTACCAAGGGGTCATTTGGTTAGTCTTTCTATATCACCAAGGCAAAAGTCTCTCTATAGAATCTTGAGGATAGTCTTGAGACAAGTGGAAAATTATCCATATGAGGCTTCTTATACGTAAGTCTCATCACCCTGGTCAAAGAGTAATGCACATACATGTATGAACATCCAACTCTTGTCCTCCAGGATGTCCTTTACCTGGAGGGTTAGGGTGGGGATACCATGGCTTGGAGGGAAACCCGTATCACATCAATTTGTTCACACCTTCACTGAGGCATTGACGACACAAGCTGCTGACAACCCTGCCTTGATAATAATGTCGCTCATCCAGATGGTGAGAAGGAGGGCCCATTTTTGATTAGCAGAGAGCCAAGAGGAGTGAGATCCTGGGCAGCAAGAGGCAGCAGGGTCTGTGGAATCTCAAGAGGATGGAACACTGAAATGGGTGTACGACCAGAGGTGCTCTTACCTCGAGAAAAGCGAGAGGCAATGCTGGACATGGCCTCATATATCCCGTTGTTGCTCATTCCTGCCAGTTTTTCCAGTATAAGTTGTGGATGCAAGGACTCCAGAGCAGTAATGCGGAGTTCCTGGTATAATTTGAGTAAATGTCTGTCTGGATGCTCTTTAAATGTGGTGCCAGGACTTTCTATCCCGTGGTGGGGTGGGAGCCTTCATAGAATCATAGAACACTACAGTGCAGAGGAAAGCCATTTAGCCATCGCATCTGCACCAACCACAAACCCACCCAGGTTCTATTCACATAATCCCACATATTTATCCTGCTAATCCCCTTGACACCAAGAGGCAATTTACCATGGCCAATCAACCTAATCTGCATATTTTTGAAATGTGGGAGGAAACCGGAGCATCCGGAGGAAACCAGAGCAGACACGAGGAGACAACAGGCAAACTCTGCGCAGACAGTGACCCCAGCCAGGAATTGAACCCAGGTCCCTGGCACTGTGAGGCAGGAGTGCTAACCACTGTGCCAATCTTTGCCACAAGATTTGCCGATGTATATTAATGAGTTGGAAGATTGTGAGTGTTCACCCATCTGCTGCCCAGTGGGATTGCTATTGACTTTTTTGCCCATCATGACAATGGAACAGAAATATCTGCCTTATATCCCAGTAAAATGTGTCGGAGTGTGAGCTGTTATTGGATAGTTCTCTGTAATTTCCAACAACATTAAAAATACAATTTCACTGAACAAAGAGCAAAGAAAATTACAGCACAGGAACAGGCCCTTTGGCCCTCCAAGCCAGAACTGTCCATGCTGCCCGACTGGACTAAAACCACCTTCCCTTCCGGGGAACTATATCCCTCTATTCCCATCCTATTCATGCACATGTCAAGAAGCCCCTTAAAAGCCACTACTGTATCTGCTTCCACCATCTCCTCCAGCAAAGGGTTCCAAGCACCCACTAATCTCTGTATAAAACATCTGCCTCGTACATCTCTTTTAAACCTTGCACCTCACATCTTAAACCTACACCCCCTAGCAATTGACTTTTCCACGCTAGGAAAAAGCTTCTGACTATCCACTCTGTCTATGCCTCTCATAATCTTATAGACTTCTATCAGGTCTCCCCTCAATCTCCGTCACTCGAATGAGAACAATCCAAGTTTGTTCAACCTCTCATCATAGCTAATGCCTTCCATACCAGGCAACATCTTGGTTAATCTTTTCTGTACCCTCTCCAAAGCCTCCACATCCTTCTGATAGTGTGGCAACCAGAATTGAACACTATATTCCAAGTGCAGCCTAACTAAGGTTCTATAAAACTGCAACATGACTTGCCAATTTTTAAACTAAATACTCTGACTGATGAAGACAAGCATGCCGTATGCCTTCTTCACTACCTTCTCCACGTGCATTGCCACTTTCAGTGACCTGTGTACCTGGACACCCAGATCCCTTTGCCTATCAATACCCTGAAGGATTTTGCCGTTTACTGTATATTTCCTATGTGTTAGACCTTCCAAAATTACCTCATATTTGTCTGGATTAAACTCCATCTGCCATCTCTCCACCCAAGTCTCCAACTGGTCTATATCTGCTGTATTCTCTGATGGTCCTGATTGCTATCCACAAATCCACCAACCTTTGTGTCATCCACAAACTTACTAATCAATCCTGTTACTTTTCCTTTGAATCATTTGTATATATTACAAACAGCAAAGATTCTCGCACTGATCCTTGACGAACACATAAGAATAAGAACGTAAGTAATAGGAGCAGGAGTAGGCCATCCAGCCCCTCAAGCCTGCCCCGCCATACAATAAGATCATGGCTGATCTGTAGTGGTTCAGTACCACTGTCCCGCTTTCTCCCTATAACTCTTATCACACCACTTGTCACATTCAGAAACGCACCCTTCCACTGTCTTCTTTGACACAGTCGGTTTTGTATCCACCTTGCCAGCTCACCTCTGATCCCATAAGACTTCACCTTCAGCACCAGTCTGCCATGAGGGACCTTATCAAAGGCCTTATTGAAGTCCATGTAGACAACATCCATTGCCCTACCCTCATCGATCATTTTCGTCACTTCCTCAAAAAACTCGATCAAGTTTGTCAGACACAACCTCTCCTTCACAAAACCATGATGCCTCTCACTAATGTGTCCAGATAATTCCAAGTGGGAATAAATCCTGTCTTGAAGAATCCTCTCCAATAATTTTCCTACCATTGATGTAAGGCTCACCGGGCTGTAATTACCTGGATTATTATTGCCACCTTTCTTGAACAAAGAAATACCATTGGCTATTCTCCAATTCTCTTGGACCTTTCCTGTAACCAGTGAGGAAACAAAAATTTCTCTCAAGGCTCCAGCAATTTCCTCCCTAGCCTCTCTCAGTATTGTGGGGTATATCCCATCAGGCCCTGAGGACTTGTCGATCTTAATGTTTCTCAAGAACCCCAATATCTCCTTTTTTCTCTCAACATGACTCAAAATATCTACACATCCTTTCCCAGACTCATCATCCACCAAGTCCTTTTCTTTTGTGAATACTGAGGCAAAGTACTCATTTAATATCTTGCCCATTTCCTCTGGCTCCACACATAGATTCTCTCCCTTGCCCTTGAGTGGGCCAACCCTCTCCCTGGTTACCCTCTTGCTCTTTATATATGTATAAAAAGCCTTGGGATTTCCTTAATCCTGATGGCCAATGCTTTTTCATGATCCCTTTTCAACTCTTCTTACTCCTTGCTTAAGTATCTTCCTATTTTCCTGGGATTTTACACTTGCTTCATGTGTTCCCACCCTCCGAGCTTTGACAAATGCTTCCTTTTCCTTTTTGACTGGGGTCACATTATCTCTTATTATCCAAGGTTCCCAAAGTTTGCCACACTTACCCTTCATCCTTACAGGAATGTGTCATTCCTGAATCTCTATCAACTTACACTTGAAAGCCTCCCATATGCCAGATGTTAATTTGCCCTCAAACATCTGCCCCCAATCTATATTCTTCAGTTGGTGGAGAGTGAGGGAAGCAAACTCAAAGGGAGGTTTCTGAAAGCTCGAGTTTGAAAGAAACTGGAATCATTAGTAACTATATAATAACATAACTGATAGAATCCATTCTGATACCATTTGCTCTTCACCAAATTTATCCTCAGTGATTTTCCACCCAGCCTGTGATCCTGTTGTACTGCAGATCTTACAGTACATTTACATTGCATTGATTATTCAGATTCTGTCGAGAGTTATTTCAATGTCAGAGTGAAGTGAACAAAGAACAAAGAACAAAACAGCACGGGAAACAGGCCCTTCGGCCCAACGAGCCCGCGCCGCCATCCCAATGTTCCCACCTCTATCCACAATCCCTGTCCATGTTTATAGATCTATGGATTAAAAACCAAATTTGAGACAATTTAGGGAGAATTTGTTTTGCCAATTAGCCTAAGAGCACATCTTTGGGATGTGGGAGGAAACCGGAGCACCCGGAGAAAACCCACGCAAGCACGGGGAAAATGCGCAAACTCCCACAGACACAGGCCCAAATTCATGTATCTGCACAGCACAGTGATAATCACTGAGCTGTCGTGTTGCCCATCAAATGGTCCAGATCAAGCATACACTAACGACATGAAGACTAGGATACTCTTGAAAAAAAAATCCAAAAGCAGCCCTCTCACGACCCATCGCTTGTATGCCCCTTGTTAGACAACAAGGTGGACCAAAGCACCTGTAGGATAAAAACAAATACATCAATATCACCGCACCCACATCCAAGTTCCTCGCAAACATTAAGGCCCTAAGTTCATCCGTTTTTCCCGTTACACTCCTCGCATTGAAACAGACGCACTCCAGACCTCCAAGCCCACTCGGAACCTCCTTCTCCTCGGCGTATTTCTTCTCATCCAAGCTTAGTCTATCTCCCATCTCGCTCTCTACCGAGATATCAGTCTCAGCCCCTCCCCGCCTCCTTATTAGTTTAAATCCTGCTGAAACACTCCAGCTAACCTCCCAGCTAAGATATTCACGCCCTTCCCTGAAGTTCTGGTTAGTCTGAGAAATTCATTCCAAGAGGTGGCTGCAGCATTTTGTGCTCACATAGGGTGGGATTTTATCCACCATAGTCTAAGTGCGGTGATAAGCGGGAAAAATGTTTTATTCCCTGCTGACCACAATGACACTTTTCCACACTAGATTCTACCCATTTCACCTCACAAAATATCCATCAGCAGGAAAAACATCCGGCAGGAGGCTTCGGATTCACTTGAAACCCTTCCCCACCCCACCCAACTCCCCTTGACCTTAACAGATCCTCACTCTGGGTACCATATTTAAACCGTACCTGCAGACTGCTTTCTCAATGTCTGCAACCTAGGTGGCCACCAAGTGAAGAAGGTTGCAGCCTCCATGTTTACTGATAGGTCACCTTATCGGTGCCTTTAAGGATGCCCATGCCCTTCTCTGCCCTTGTGATGGCCAAATGAGGTTCACCAGTGTCATAACCAGCCTGGGAGGGAGTGTCTGTGGCACTGAATCTCATTGAGTCATCGAGGTTTACAGCATGGAAACAGGCCCTTCAGCCCAACTTGTCCATGCTGCCCTTTTTTTTTAAACCCTTAAGCTAGTCCTAATTGCCCACATTTGACCCACATCCCTCTATACCCATCTTACCCATCTAACTGTCTAAATGCTTTTTAAAAGACAAAATTGTACCCGCCTCTACTACTACCTCTGGCAGCTTGTTCCAGACACTCACCATCCTATATGTGAAAAAATTGCCCTCCACGGAGCCTTTTTGTATCTGTCCCCTCTCACCTAAATTTATGCCCCCTAATTTTAGATTCCCTTACCTTTGGGAAAATATATTGACTCTCTAGCTGATCATGTCCCAAAGCTACCCACAGGAGAACAGGGATCTGATGCTGTCAAATAGATGAATGATCTTATTTGCACAGCCAGCAAGTCAACCTTCTCATCACTCTCACCACACATTTCATACGTCCCTCAGGTTGGCAGGGTAGTACTGCCAGTTGGCATTGCCAAGGTGCCAGGTCATGTACCTCTCCCCTTGGGGGCTAGAATTATCTTTGCGCCCCCGGCAAGTTCCCCTTGACAACCTCATGGTTTGCTAAAGCTTTTGGAATCCTTGCCAATGTGACACTATTTACTATCCAGGGTTGGGGGAGGGGGGTGTTGAGGGAGGTGGGGAACAAATAGCGGGAAACCTTTTAAGTGCCTTTAACTTTACCATCAGCCTCCAAAGCTCCTCTTTCTGTCACTGATTATTGAGTTACTGTGGGTTCAAGTTCTTAATTAGAGTCTAGGTACATGTTTACCATGACAATCCTGGGTAGTGTGATGTGTGCATGCAGTATTACAACGTGCTTGTGGCAGTCATTCATTCTATCGCAATTGTGGTTGATATCCCTGTGTTACCCCCTGAGCCATTTGAGATGAATATTACTATGCCTTATGTTGACCTTACTCCATTCCATCTTGAAACCTACTGTAGTGTGATATGAAACAGCCCCCATGAAACCATCAAGTGCCAGCCCCAATCTATAGAGTGCAGATGCCACCCTGCCCCCCTCCCCGACTGTGACTGTACCATCTGTCTCCCAGTTCAGTATTTGAAACTGTCCAGACTCACGTGCTTGAGATGATGACCACACAATGCTGACTGACACTAGGCTGGCACGCTCTCCCCTCCCTGGGCAAGCACAGTCTTTGCAAGCTCAGCTGTCAACGTTGAAACTTCACTATCCACCTCTCTTGCCATATTGGCCACAAAAATCTTTCTCTTGTCCTTTCCCTCCAACCTCACCCCCAGTTATGTACCTGTGTAAACCCTTTCTCAATCTTCTCCATTTCCCAGCCTTCTGCTAGGACCCCAAGTCAAGCCTTGTCCTCCAGCCCCCTCCATAAACCCCGTCCCTACATTACCATAGTTCTGATATATATGGCTTTGTCTGTGAAACCCCTGAAATGGCTGTGTTGTTAACTGTGCAGCCTGTGTATAGTGGACGGAGCTGTGAGAGCAGCGCGATAAGACATAAAGAACAAAACAGCACGGGAAACAGGCCCTTCGGCCCAATGAGCCCGCGCTGCCACCCCAATGTTCCCATCTCTACCCATGATCCCTGTCTATGTTTCTAGATCTATGGATTAAAAACCAAATTTGAGACAATTTAGGGAGAATTTGTTTTGCCAATCAGCCTAAGAGCATATTTTTGGGATGTGGGAGGAAACCAGAGCACCCAGAGAAAACCCACGCAAGCACGGGGAGAATGCGCAAACTCCCACAGACACAGGCCCAAATCCAGGTATCTGCACAGCGATAGTGACTGAACTGTCATGTTGCCCATCAAATGGTCCAGGTCAAGCGTACACTAACGACGTGAAGCACTAGGATACTCTCGAAAAAATCCAAGAGCAGCCCTCTCACGACCCATCGCGTGTATGCCCCTCGTTAGACAACAAGGTGGACCAAAGCACCTATAGGATAAAAACAAGTACATCAATATCATCATCTATTTACACACTTCCCAGGGACTCCCAAGGCTCATGATCCCTATTTTAAATCAGTTTTCCATATCCCTCCATCCCCATTCTGTTCATGTGACCATCTAAGTATTTCTTAAATAACTCCAGAGTTCCTGCCTCCACCACTTTACTTGGCAGCGCATTCCATACCCCCACCACTCTCTGTGTGAAAAAACTCCCTCTAGCATCCAAATTATACCTTATCCCCTTCACCCTAAACCCATGACCCCTATTTGAGTCCATCCTAGGAAAAAGCTTAACCCTGTTTACTCTATCTATACCCCTCATAATCTTGTACACCTCTATTAGATCTCCTCTAAGTCTAAGTCTTTCTAAGAAGGTGGGAGAAAGAATGTCCGGGGTGTGTGGGGTCCTTTATTATGCTGGCTGCTTTTCCCGAGGTAACGGGAAGCGTAGACAGAGTTAGTGGATGGGAGACTGGTTTGTGGTCTAATCAGACACTGATATGGCCTTTTAATCCAGTGTTGGAACATGGTCCAGTCAGCTGTCTCAATAATGAGCATTGGTGATATTCTAATGTATTCAAATTGCCTTCCTGCTGTGACTCGGTGGGAAATGAGACTTTCCATTGAAATCTGAAGCGGACGTTTACAAATCTGCCAATGGGAAACTTCCTTTTTGGCTCCTGCGACATTTTCCACTCCCGCTGCCATTACATCCACCAAGGACAGGAGCAGAAAATCCTGGACACGAGCAACCTCCAGGCACATGAATGAAACAGAGCAGTACACAGATTTTTGAAAGTCTACCATTGAAACATCAAGAATGTTTTAAAGCAGCAAATCATAATAGATCGAAAGATGAAGATAAATAGACCTGATTCTAAAATGTGCTTTTAAAGATAATAATAGATTAGAAGCAACAGGTTACACTCTCTGCTCATTAATTATCTCCTAATTGCAATGTATTTTTTCTCTAAATTGACTTAACGTGCGAAGATTTTGTCAGTTCTTTCCCATTGCATTTACATTTATTTTTCAAATGCTTCCACAAGTCAAAATGGTCAGTTTAAATGTGGGAAAATAAGTCATTGGTAAAATTCACTACCACTCGGGGTAATGTCAGCAATGTCTTTTCAAAGAATGTGAAAATGTCACTCAATCAAGTGAAGACTTCAGGTTTTTAATGAGGTTATTGACTCGATTTGAGAGTTTTTGAAGAACATGCCCTTAAAATTCCACTGGCATGCCTCCAAATTTATGATTTATATTTGTAAATTAGAGGGTTTGTATATTAGAGAGATTGTATATTTAGAGAGATTGCATATTTAGAGAGATTGTATATTTAGAGAGATTGCATATTTAGAGAGATTGTATATTTAGAGGGTTTGTATATTTAGAGAGATTGTATATTAGAGAGATTGTATATTTAGAGATTGTATATTAGAGAGATTGCATATTTAGAAGGTTTGTATATTTAGAGAGATTGTATTTTTAGAGAGATTATATATTTAGAGGGATTGTACATTTAGAGAGATTGTATATTAGAGAGATTGTATATTTAGAGAGATTGTATATTAGAGAGATTGCATATTTAGAGAGTTTGTATATTTAGAGAGATTGTATTTTTAGAGAGATTATATATTTAGAGGGATTGTACATTTAGAGAGATTGTATATTAGAGAGATTGTATCTTTAGAGGGATTGTATATTTAGAGGGTTTGTATTTTTAGAGAGATTGTATATTAGAGAGATTGTATATTTAGAGGGTTTGTATATTTAGAGAGTTTGTATATTAGAGAGATTGTATATTTAGAGGATTTGTATATTTAGAGGGTTTGTATTTTTAGAGAGATTGTATATTTAGAGGGATTGTATATTTAGAGGGATTGTATATTAGAGAGATTGTATATTTAGAGGGTTTGTATATTTAGAGAGATTGTATATTAGAGAGATTGTATATTTAGAGGATTTGTATATTTAGAGGGTTTGTATTTTTAGAGAGATTGTATATTTAGAGGGATTGTATATTTAGAGGGATTGTATATTAGAGAGATTGTATATTTAGAGGGTTTGTATATTTAGAGAGATTGTATATTAGAGAGATTGTATATTTAGAGGATTTGTATATTTAGAGGGTTTGTATTTTTAGAGAGATTGTATATTAGAGAGATTGTATATTTAGAGAGATTGTATTTTTAGAGGGATTGTATATTTAGAGGGTTTGTATATTTAGAGCGTTTGTATATTTAGAGGGTTTGTATTTTTAGAGGGATTGTATATTAGAGAGATTGCATATTTAGAAGGTTTGTATATTAGAGAGATTGTATATTTAGAGGGTTTGTATTTTTAGAGGGATTGTATATTAGAGAGATTGTATATTTAGAGAGATTGTATATTTAGAGGGTTTGTATTTTTAGAGAGATTGTATATTAGAGAGATTGTATATTTAGAGGGTTTGTATATTAGAGAGATTGCATATTTAGATGGTTTGTGTATTTAGAGAGATTGTATTTTTAGAGAGATTGTATATTAGAGAGATTGTATATTTAGAGGGTTTGTATATTTAGAGGGTTTGTATATTAGAGAGATTGCATATTAGAGAGATTGTATATTCAAAGGGATTTTACATTAGAGAATTTTTTAATTTAGAGAGATTGTATATTTTGAAGGTTTGTATATTAGATGGATTGTATATTTAGAGGTATTAGTTATAATGCTATTTTGTATCAATGTGAATTTTCATCTGGACATGGAGGCAGGTTTTTGTATATGAACACTCACACTTTATATCTATTTGGAGGAAATCAGATTTTTCTCCTGACCCCACCCCATTTCCCTACGGCATTTCTTGCAGGTCAGAAATGCCAAGTGTGCACAGCCAATCCCCTGATGAGGTCAGGTTTCCCTTTGTAAATGAGGGGAGACAAGAGTCGGATTTCTTCTCGCACACCAGTTTGTTTGGCACTGCGGGGGGTTTTAGAGACCCAGTGGGAGCTTTTTCTCACATTCAGTGAAGTCACAGCTGGTCTGCACCAAGGTTCTATTTACCCACACAAAAACAAAAGTGCTAAGAAACAGAGCCAACATTTCGAGTCTGGACGACCCTTTGTCAGGGCTGAGAGCAAAGAGAATCAGTGGAGATTTACAGGATGGGGGCGGGGAGGTGGTGGAATGTGACAAAGGGAATCTAAATGATGTTATAGAAAGCCAAGGAGGTGCTAAAAAATGAGAATTAAGTGATCCGAGCACTTTTTAACACCTTTGCAGCCTTCATTATCATCATTTACATTCTCTTTATCCCATTTCACTGCCCCCCCCACCCCACCAGTATAAATCTCCACTGATTCTCTTTGTTCTCAGTTCTGATGAAGGTCACTCAGACTCGAAACATTGGCTCCATTCTCTCCCCACAGATGCTGTTAGGCCTGCTGAGATTTTCCAGCATTTTCTATTTTTGTTTCAGATTCCAGCATCTACAGTATTTTGCCTTTATTCTATTGGCCTACTTTTGCTCCATATCCTTTAGAATGATAGAATCCCTACAATGCAGAAGGAGACCATTCGGCCCATTGAGTCTGCACCCATACCGATCCCTCCCAGATACTAGCCGCTTAACTACCCTGCTCATCCCTTTAACCTATCACATCCCAGGACACTAAGGGCTATTTAGCATGTCCAATCAACTTAACCCGCACATGTTTGGATTTTGGGAGGACACCCATGCAGACACAGGGAGAATGTGCAAACTCCACACATACAGTGACCCAAGCAGGGAATCGAACCCAGGTCGCTGGAAACTGTGAGGCAGCAGTGCTAACCACTGCACCACCATGCTGGCCAATGCTCGTTAATGTCCTTATCCTTTATCCAAGAAGAATCCATCAGTACTAAAGTAAAACACTGCAAAAAATCTGAAGTGAAACAAAAAGTGCTGGAGATATTCAGTAGGGACAGGCAGCTTCTGTGGAGAGGGAAAGAGAGTTAGCATTTCACCTTAGCTGTTTTTCTCTCTGCAGGTGCTACACAAATTACTGAGTGTTTCCAGTATTTTCTGTTTTATTTGCCAATCAATTGATCTCATTCTTGAAATTTTATTTGCCCCAGAATCATAGAATCTGACAGGGCAGAAGGAGATCATTCGGCCCATCGCGTCTGCACCAACCACAGAACTGCAAACCCTTTGGGTCAGAGAGTGCCTGATCAGCATCAGTGTGAAGAAATTACTTCTTAATTTCATTTTGAACACTAAATTTACAATTTTGCCCACTTGTTCGGAATTGGCCTGGCAAAAGGCATAGTTATTGTCTATCTGCTGTGTTGAATCTCTCCCATTTTAAATATCTCAGTTAGGTTGCTCCTCAGCTTTCTAAATTCAATGGAATACAAACCAGAATTAACCAATTTCTCCTCAGGATCCAATCCTTTAAAATCCTCACATCATTCTGGTGATTCCATCATACATCCTCTCCTAAGACCAAAAGTATCTTTCCTAAGGTTCAATGCCTAAGGCTGAATGCTCTATTGCAGGTGGGGTCTCACTAAGGCTATGTATATTTGAAGCAGCACATCCTCACTCAAGTACTCCAGTCCCATAGAGGCAAAATTCAACTTTCCATTAGTATTTTGGTGACTTTTGCTACCTGTACACTAGTTGTTCCTGATTTAGGTACAGAGGCACCTAAACCTCTTTGCCTTTCCAAAGCTCCTGTCTCTCACTGTACAGAAAATATTCTGTTTTTTTGTTATACCTGAGTGGATTATCCCACCTTTTCACACACTGAACTCCAATCACTGCTATTTATTCACTGTCTTCCTTTGTATCTCTTTAATTTTGTGCTCCAATCTACACAATGTACTGTGTTTTGTAAGATAGTATCATCTTCAAACTTGGATATTTCTTCATCCAAGTCATTGATAAATGTGAGAAAGTGAAAGCCTGATAAAGATCTGTGACACACCCTGCCAATGAGGAAATTGTCCTTTCACATCTACTTTCTACCTCCTGCTAATGACCAACCCATGTCACAGCTACCTCACGTTTCAAGCTATTTCACTTCTGCTAAGTTCCCTACTGCATGTGATTTTGCCAGTGAGGAGTGTGCATATTCATATCCACAGCAGCAAGCTTTCTGTGAATTTAAAAGATAAGGAAGGTTATTTATTACCAGAAGAAAAACAGTGAAAAAAACATGATATTTCACTCACCTGACTCACCCACACTATCACTCACACAAAGCTAAGATGCAGATGAGGGAAAACCAATGTAATTACAGGTTGTCTCAGTCGCTTCCATCGCAGGCCTATAGTTTCTCAGGTGAATTGATGAAGTGGAAGTTTTATAAATCAGTGGATTTTCAGTAAGCTTCAAAGCCGAGTGCCTAGGTGATTGGTTCAAGGTGAACTTGAAGTTGGGACAGATTGCGGAGAATCCTTCTCCCACCTTCAAGGCATTGCTGTTTATTATCTTGGCTGCTTAGTTTATTGTCTGTCTGATGGATTTATGTAAGAACAGCTCTTGCCTTTTTAAAGAAAAGGCAGCAAACATAGTTGTCTTACCATGTTACCAAGTTCAAAGTCTTTTTTCAATTAGATTTGATGAGCAGATTAGTGATGACTTTTACGTGGAAGGAGTTTGAGACAGCTAGTGTCTTTGTATCTGAATGACCGATTCAATTTGAAACAATGATTTGAATTAGTTTCAGGACAGGGCATTGAGTCAACGTCATTCTGGAAAAGTCCTTTTGTTCCTGCTTGAGATAGGGGAGTGTTTCAATCCACAAAAGCAGTCTAGCAATCCTTAGGCAGCCACTGTTTGTGTCACCTTTTGTGCTTTTTAAAAGTATAAAGCATTGGCTGAAATTTCATAACAGATTGGAATCTGACAATAATAATATTTCACACAGACCCTGAGATGAATGAGGTCCTGGGAGTATCGGACCCAGCATCCTGGATTGCTGATTCTGTGAAACCCTGAGAGGGGGATGTTAACGCTGTGATAGGAACAGTAACAGAAACAGAGAGGGGAACGGGGGGTCCTATAGAGGGAGGTTGGAGACTTGGGCAGATGGTCAAACATGTGGAGGGATGGTATGAGGTCTGGGAGAGGGCTGAATAAGAGGGTTATGGAGGAATCAGAAGAAGGGGGTGCTGTCCTAGTGTGGGGGCTCCCCGGGCCGATAAGCTGGATTCATCAGTTGATGGAAAAATGCTTCCCTTCTAGACATGATTGTCCATGCCTGAGTTTAGTTGCTGGGATTCCTGAGGCACAGACTTACCAACCATCCACATTTAAATTCAAAATGTTATTACAAATGAAACCTGTAGCCTCATTATAATATTTAAAGTGCCAACCTATCTCCTTGGGATCCCCTGCCTTACAGGAAGTGGATAAGTTTTAGGAAAATTTGGGTTGGGATTCATATTTTTAACACATAAATTTCCATTTTTTGGCATTAAAATACATCAAAACTTTGAAGAAGGAAATACACTGCTGTAATTATCTGTAAATTAGTGTTCTTTTGAGAGCATCTTTGCGAAAAATTATTTGTAGAAGTTTGGTAAAGGGTGTGCAGTTCACAAAATTGCTTAGGGAAATATCAAGTTTCCATTTTTTTTCTCTCCACAAATCATAGGAAACAGGTGCTGAGGGAAAAACAATCTAATTAGTTTACAAATGTCTCAGTTGCTTCTGTGGCAGGCCTATAGTTTCTCAGGTGAATTGTTGCTTTGAATGAAGTGAAAGTTTTATAAAGAAGTGGATTTTCAATAAGCTGATCCAGGATAGCCTTTCTTGTTGGAACTAGATTTACCACCTGATTCTTCTGTATGTTTTATCTGGTAGTTATGGGAACATATTTCTCAGCTCATGTAAAATAAAATATGGCAAGATATTGGAAAACCAATCTTTTGTTAAATGAACGATCTTGGGAGTGAATGGCAATAAGAACAAATAGATGTTTCTTCCTTTTAAAATAAAGTTTCTGTCACAAAAATAAAGTTTATTTATTAGTCACAAGTAAGCTTACACTAACACTGCAATAAAGTTACTGTGAAAATCCCCTAGTTGCCACAATCCAGCACCTGTTTGGGTATATTGAAGGAGAATTTAGCATGGTCAATCCACTTAACCTGCATGTCTTTGGATTATGATAGGAAACCGGAGCACCTGGAGGAAACCCACATAGACACAGGGAGAATGTGCAAACACCACACAAATAATAACCCAAGCCAGGAATTGAACCTAGATCCCTGGCACTGTGAGGCAGCAGTGCTAACCTCTGTGCCACTGTGCTGCCCACAAAGGGTTGAAATGTTTTTCTCAACTGTGACTAATTATATTTACACTTTGACCCATTTGTTTATCTATTGCATCTGGTCCACATTAAACTGCGGAGCTAAAGATCTTTGCTTTCGCTCTCTTTCTCTTCCTTCGGTAAGCATGTCCCTTTTCTGGGATTAAATTGGTTGATTACTGCATCTGTAAGATTGTCACATTTAAATGGGTTTACTGCTGATAGCATGATGAACTTAAAACTGTTTATTAACCATATAATATAAACAATACCATCTGTGAATTGTCGGCAATGATCCAAGCTTGGGCTCAACTGATGCACAAACTTTGCTTCACTGGATTATACAAAGTCTGTCGCTGGTAATAAACACTGGCTCTCCAGAATAGTATAGCGAGGGAAGGGTTATGAAATGTCAAAATGAGTATTTGCAACTAACAAGCAAGTCATTTGAATAACTGTTTAGCTTTGCATTTTGACTTTCCAGGGAAAAATTTAAATGTAAACATTGGAATGTGCAGAATGACATTAGCATCACTAAATATAGTTTTAATATTTAAACTGTATTTTTCTGCTTGATGGTAATTGGTGACGGTAAAATTATGCACAAAGATTTTCTCTTCTTGTGTTCATTGACAAATGGTAAAGATTTGACACTAAGAGACAGCATTGTAATATGGAAAAGTTGATCTGATTTATTATTATCACATGCATCAGTATACAGTGAAGAGTATTGCTTCTTGCGTGCTATACAGACAAGGTATATCGTTCATAGAGAAGGAAAGGAGAGAGTGCAGAATGTAGAATAGCTAGAGTGTAGAGAAACATCAGCTTAATGCAAAGTTAGTCCATTCAAAAGCCTGACAGCAGCAGGAAAGAAACTGTTCTCGGTTGGTACATGTCCTCAGACTTTTCTATCTTTTTCCCGACCGAAGAAGGTGGAAGAAAGAATGTCCGGGGTGCATCAGGTCTTTAATTATGCTGACTGCTTTGCCAAGGCAGCAGGAAATGTAGACAGAGTCAATGAATGGAAGGCTGGTTTGAGTGATAAATTGCTTAAAGATGGCTGTTTTGCAAGGGGGAAGGTATCAGACCCTTCAGTTTCTCTTCATTTTTACTTTCTATCATTTCACATTAATTGTGAATCTTTGCATTTTGATTCATTATTTTCCCACATTTAGGTCAGGAAAGGGGTGAGTTCTTTAAAACTTCAAAAACACAAAAAAAAAGTTGATGCATAATTTAAGTCTGAAGTTGGTGAATATTTCATGCTGTGGATATTTGTTATGGAAGTGAAAATTAAATAAATTACTCATTTAATGGCCATCTCACGACGTGGTTTATTTTGCATAAGCCACTTCTCCCAGTGTATATCTCGTAGTTAAACAGTCAGTGCTGGTGGCATCGACAGGGGGGTTGGCTCAGAGCCTGACCCTGTACGGAAGCTGAATTTAGGATCACTGCAGAACCCTTCCTGAATTCAAAATGCTTCACAATCCACCCATTTCAGCTGTGCATGTTAATCCATCTACCTTGATCCACTCAGCTCCTCTCTACAGAAACAGACAGAAAAAGGAAAACCTCAAAACAAAAATCTAGGTGGAAAATAAAACAAACCATCTGATTGAATTCTGAAATCTATACCAATGATAAAATTATTTAAATTACATTACATCTTGTGAAGCAGGTTTCAGATTTGAACTGCACTGATTAATTTTATACAGAAATATATATTCTTCATGTTATCTTTTGTCAAAGATTTTCAATTCATATATTTATCATTTCTCTTTTATTTTATCCCACATTTGCTGTCAGTGTTGACCAAAAAGTAATTGATTGATTGCAATGAATGATTCGAGAATGCTGAAGATGGAATGCTAGGCACTTGATTTTGTTCCAAAAACCCCGATGCAGAAGGGACAGCAGCTGTGGTATCAGAGGTTGTTCCCAGACTGGCACAATCCCAGCTCCAGCCTGGCAGCTCAGAGATACCGCAGCACCACTAAGAAGCTGGCACTGCTAATGAAACAGCTTGGACATCAAAAGGTAAGGTCTTTCAGTACAACAGACGGCCTTGTTTCAAGTCTTTGGATGCTCAGGAGCCGGAGGGACTAGTGCTCCATTAATTTAGTTTGTTACAGGGCAATGTTTGGGAGGGAGAGGGTGAATCTATTGGACAGGCACTGTCCCTCGAACAGCCGGTTGCGGAACAGCATGTACTTAAAAGCTGCCATGATTCATGATTGCACCAGAGCACGCTGTTTGCTGTTAGCAGGCTTTATTTGTTGCAGTCAAAGTTTTCCTCCTCGGATTTAACTGCAATAACTTCAATACTGCAGTCATAATAAATTGGCCCCTGTGGAAGCAGGGTTACATCAGGACATCACTGCACGCATTTTATCTATAAATAAAGGAGAATGATCTTGCAAGTATTTCTTGTTGGAATGGAAAATTCTTTTATCAGAGAATGGGAGATTGGGCCACACAATAATAAGTTGTTGAATTCGGCCTGTGATTTCCCCCGTACGGTGTCTGATCTTAGCTGAACAGTCAGAGGAAGATGTTGATGAGGGTGACAAGTCTTTTTCAGAAGGTGGGGGCTTGGGACAGCAAAGGGTTAAATTAGCCCCATGTAACTTTAAAGTTAAAGTTTGATTATTTATTAGTCACAAGTAAGGCTTACATTAACACTGCAATGAAGTTATTGTGAAACTCCCCTAGTCGCCACACTCCAGTGCCTGTTCGGGTCAATGCACCTAACCAACATGTCTTTAGACTGTGGGAGGAAATGGGAGCACCCAAAGGAAACCCATGCAGATATGGGGAGAACGTGCGGACTCCACATAGACAGTGACCCAAGCTGGGAATCAAACTTGGGCCCCTGGCACTGTAAGGTGGCTGTGTTAACCACTCTGTCACCCATTCCAATTTTTATACATTCATTTTTATTTTAGGATTAAGACTACGTGGGAATTGATTCCCTTGGGGAATAATGCATGGTCTACGAATGAAATTAAAAATGAGTTTCTTTATAAGGACCGTTAGAAAAAAAATAATAGAAATGCTAAGAGCCCACAACGTTGTTCATGTTGAGACTTAAACAAACCAGAAATAAGTGTGAAATAATTGAACTGGAATAAAATGGCACCAACTTTGGTTTACAAACACTGCTGGCTAATTATTGTTACATCTCCGACAGAATGGAAGAACAAGAGCTTCTTGGTTCTGGCTGATTGGGGGAATTCTGGCCTTATGAACACAGTCCAACTTGAATTCAAATGTTTGCCAAGAAAATATTTGTTCATCCGAATAACACTAGCTGATGGATCATTTTTCTTCTTTTCTAATTAAAACTGGAGGGAGCAGGTAAACAGATTTCCAAGGAGTCAGCTCCCATTTCACGGCGATTTCAGCACAGGTGAGTCTCGTGGAGGGACACAGAAATATCGCCAGCTTTATGGTTCAGCTCAAACCATAAATATCCCTTTGGAAAGACAATTTTAAGGATGCAAATTTACAGAGAGATGTTGTCCTTTATTGAAAGGTGGGAGAGGAGTACAAAAGTAGGGAACACAGACTGCATCTGGAGCCATAAATAAAAGCAAATTACTGTGGATGCTGGAATCTGAAACCAAAAGAGAAAACGCTGGAAAATCTCAGCAAGTCTGGCAGCATCTGTACAGAGAGAAAAGAGCTGATGTTTCAAGTCCAGACAACACTTTACTTTGACAAAGGAACATCAGCTCTTTTCTCTCCTTATAGATATTGCCAGACCTGCTGAGATTTTCCAGCGTTTTCTCTTTTGGGACCTGGAGCAGTGTGCTTACTTGAGGAGGGATATAACTGCATTGGA
This sequence comes from Sphyrna mokarran, assembly GCA_024679065.1. Lineage (NCBI taxonomy): Eukaryota > Metazoa > Chordata > Chondrichthyes > Carcharhiniformes > Carcharhinidae > Sphyrna > Sphyrna mokarran. The sequence continues at coordinate 4,321,255 of JAGIQG010000024.1, forward strand.
TGTATTTCAGAGGAGGTTCATAAAGCTGGTTCCTGGGATGAAGGGATTGCGCCCCTGCCAGGAGTTACCTGGCAACAAGGGGACACTGGCATGACCATGAAATCCTAGCTATGGAAAGGATGAGGAGTATTGGTTAGCAGTTGGGCCCCAATTTCTGCAGATTTACAAACCTTCAGAAATGGCAGATAAACAGGGCCTAGCTCTGAACACCCTCAGTCCCCCAAACAGCCCCTCCAACCATCCCACTGCACACACACACACACACACACACACACATTTTTGACAGATTTTTGCCAACAGAGGATGGAGATGGGGTATGATTCACACGTGAGGGGAAACACAACTCAGCAAGATTGTTTGAACTCATGGAGCTCAAACAGACACAAGTTTATCTTTCACATGAACCTTAACCCACATTGTGGGGGTCAAAGTGTTATGGAGGAGATGTAAACTCTTGTGAAGAGTGGATAAGGTGTGTTTCACTATCATAATCTGAAGTGATTTAAATCCAGAGCCTCTTATAAATGAAAATAAAAGCCTACAGTTGTCTGTGAGAGCTTAAAAACTGCAATATTGATTTCATTGATAGGTCAGATGGGTTGGCAACTGTTCTAGCAATTTCAATTGCTGTTTGTTGACATTTTTCTAAAGGCTCTTTATGAATGCTTGTCTATTTCCGAAAGTTATAATTATCTCAGTGGGGTTCACAATTTAGTTGACAAGTTAAAGAGCCTATTAAAGAATTAGCTACCTTTGATGTGGAATATTAAAATTTGTTTGCTTTTATAAGTGATTACTTGCAATAACAAAAACTCCCAATCAACTTTCATAAATGGAAGTTTTATATTGCTATAAATCTGTATTGTGAGAGCTGTATAAGATCATCATAGAATCGCTACAGTGCACTAGCAGACCATTTAGCCCACTGATCCTGCACCAACACCAATCCCACCCAGGTCCTGTCCCCATAATCCTATGTATTTATCAAGATAGTTCCCTGGTAATAAGGGAGAATTTACATTCTCAATCACCCTAACCTACATATCTTTGGAGTCTGGGAGTAAATCAGAGCATCTACAGGAAACTCACACAGGCACAGGGAGAACATGCAAACTCCACGCAGACAGTGGCCCGAGGCTGGAATTGAACTCGGGTCCCTGGCGCTGTGAGGCAGCAGTGCTAATTACTGTACCACTATGACACCATGAAAGGAAATGAATTGAGAGCCATAGATACCATCAACAATTTGATGTCAACAGTGAATTTCCTTCATGCCAGTCATACCTTTTTTACACCATACACTGCTGTAGCAGTGGGCAGCTCTCACCACTCTGAAACAGAAGCAAGTCACACTGGACTTCAACACAAATACCAAGATTAACATTCCAGAGCAATACTGAGCAAATGCTGCACTGTCGGAGGTGTCATTTTCAGACAGAACATTGAGCCGAGGTCCCATTTGCTCTCTCAGGTAAATGGCAATATTGTAAAGAGGAACAAAAGACATGTTCCCAGTGTCCTGGCCAATATTCACCCCTCAAACAAAATCCCATAAGCAAATTACTCGATTGGTGTCAGAGCACCGTTTACTGCTAAAAAAAGCTTTTTGTCTTGCACTCATCTGGACAATTGAAAGTGTACCTGATGAGTGCAAGATGGAAAGCTTCAACAAAATGTATCTTTCTTTGCAATACTCAAGTTCTGTTCTACCAAATGACATCGCTGTTGAAAGGAGCTTGCTGATGGTAATCGGTGACACGTTTCTGACAGTACACTTCAAAATTTGCTTCATTGGCTGTCAAACACTGTGGGATATCCTGCGGTCGCTGAAGGTACAAAAGAAAGGCAAATCTTTTATAACTGGAAAATGATGCAACTCACCAGCAGAGGGAGTTCTCACTCAGATTAAATAATTTTGGTGCAGGAATTAATTAAGTCTCTGACACCTCCAAACCCCGCCTGTCCACACACCCAGCAATATCAGGGCAATGTCTGACACTGAGACAAGTCCCAAAAAATGGATTTCTGGCAACTTTGACCAAATCATTTGCTGCCATTTCTGAGAAACAGCATCCATTCAGGTAGACACTGTCAAAAATTGCAAGATGCAATGTGCTGAAGCTTCACAAAGATAGTTTAGAACAGGACAGTGAGACTCACACCCTTCAGGCCACATTGTGATAATAACAGCACAAATAAAAGCAGATAAAGATAAGAAATCAGAGGAGGACTTGGCCACTGAGCTACTCAAAACTGCTTCACCATTCTGGCCTGAACTTCAACGTTACTGTCCCACCCAACTCCTCCATTCACCGAGGTGCTCAAACATCTGCAGATCTCTCTCTCAAATATATTCAATTCTAAGCATTCAAGGTCCTTAGAAATAGGAGAATTGCAAATATTCACATCCTTCTCAGTGAAGAAATCCCTCATCTGAGCACTTGAACCATAGAACCCCTACAGTGCAGAAGGAGACCATTTGGCCCATCGAGTCTGCACCGACTTTCTGAAGAACATCCTACCCAGGCCTATCCCTGCCTTGTTCCTGTAACTCCACACACCTACTGAGGCTAATCCACCTAACCTGCATATTTTTGGATGCTAAGGGACAATTTAGCATGGCCAATCCACCTAAATAGCAGATCCCTTGTCCTGAGATTCTGCCACCTGGTTCTGGACTACATTATAGTTAGACTATTAATTTATTTGTCAAACTTGTTCTGAAGAAAACATGTTTCACATACTGGTGTGACATTACAGTTTCCACTGGGTTCATTAGTCTTCCTACCTGAGGTTGTACTAACCATTTAGAAAAGAAACTGGCAGCTTGACTGATGAAATTTCCCGATTACATTTGGGGAACTGGAAGTGATTCATTCCATTATTTCTTGTCAGTGTAACAGCAAGAGTTAAACTCCGAGTTACAATTGAGTTTTTCCTTTCTCGCTGCAGAGAGGGGGAGATCAATGCCTGCAGAAAGCTGACCCCTCACTGCTGGGGTCAGGAGAACTGGAATAAAAAATCTCTAATGACAAAACCTCTAGCTCTGGAGCGAATAAGAGGTAGGGCCTGAATTCTGTGAGTTGAATCATTATTTCATACTGTGCATCACGCCAGGGTGGATGGAGCTAAAACATCTGTTGCTGACTGTATGAACCAGAGAAAAGCATCTTTAAAAAAAATGTAATTTGTTGATTAAATTGTGTGTCTGGTCTGGCCTTGAATTCACGTAAGTCACTTGCTGTGTAAAATTTGATTATTTTTGCAAATCACGAAGCACTTTCCATCATCCCCCCCATCCCCCTGTTGATGCCACGTAAGACCTGCTCTTTCAGTGGGTGGCAGTCATGTTTCTTGCAGTCTATTGTAGCACTCAAACAGAATTCTTGGTTGCAAAGTACAGAATGGAGGCTGGATTAGCCTTATTTAAACCACACACATCTCATACTGCAGTCAAACTAAAAAGAGTGAGCCACAGGTGACCTCTACAGGCGTTGTGCAGTATTACTGAGTCCCTCTGCTGAGTATCTCGGAGGAACCATGTTTGTGAAAAGTATCTATTATTCACAACTCGATGCTCCTCTTGCCAGCTTTCTCCCCTGAAGGCTATTGATCCTGGTGGAGTAAACTCCATTGACGCCAGTCATTCCGCCACTTTCCCTCTACACTACCTCACTGAGGGATTAATTACCATGTTAGCCTGACCAGTGATCGCTGGAAAGCCTTTTCATCCTGAGCAGACAAGAATCTAATCCTAGTCTCTCCAAAAGTCACACATTTGCAGTAAGAATGTGCATTTGTATAGCTGCTCTCAATTCTTCAGGAATTCTACAATTTTTTTTCTGACATGATCTTTTTTGATGTAAAGTTTATTTATTAGTCACAAATAGGCCTAATCAACACTGCAATTAAGTTATTGTGAAAATCCCCTAGTCTCCACACTTCCATGTATGTTCAGGTACACTGAGAGAGAATTTAGCATGATCAATGCACCTAACCAGCACATCTTTCAGACTATGGGAGGAAACCAGAGGAAACCCACACAGACAGTGACCCAAGCCAGGAATCGAACCCAGTTCCCTGGTGCTGTGAGGCAGCAGTGCTAACCACTGTGCCACCGACTGTTAGGTCTCTTTTTCTCTGCATTGCTTTTTTCCTATCAATAACTGCAAATACATTCATGCAATCTACTGGGGGGTAGAGAGACTACTTTGATCATAATTGGGAAACTTATTTGCATAAAATTTTCCATGAACCTGTGCAATTGGGCAGTGTAATAGAGCATAATTATTTCTTGCTTTCTCTTTCCGGGCTTAGAAATGATAACTTGGTGCAGTTTTATTAATACAAATAGTTTTATCACCAATTCTAAGAATTAATGATTACAAGCTCATCTCCAAACTCCGTGGCTTGGGGCTCAGCTCCTCCTCCTGTGACTGGATCCTGAACTCATTAACTTATAGCTGAATATCTGATATGAAATAAATCTGTGAACTCAATAATTGCCACATACAAGCTAAAGTGGCTACGTCTGGGAACTAGGGTTCAGGTTCATCGAAAGTGGGAAATGGCTCCTTCTTTTAGGAGATTATGGCCAAAATTCTCTGACCTTCCCTGCAGCCGGGATTCTCCAGTCCTGCTGCAGTGAATGGAGATTGGCTGAATGCCAACTTCTCCATCCTTGCTGGAAAAGATGGCGAGGTGTATGAGACTGGAATACCTTGACCTCTATCTGCAATTGCTGCATTTCTGATGTTAACTATCTGTCTCTCCTTTTACCTTAGTTGGTGTTCTACTCTGGCCAGAATCTCCAGCCCCCACTGCAACAGCGATTCCCCAATCCCACTGCAGTAAGTGGAGTTTTGGCTGATTGCCAAGTTCACTGTTCTCACTGGCAGTGGTGACAGGATGAACAAGACTGGAGAATTCCAGCCTGTATCTTTTCCTTTGATGTAGAGTCAGCATTTAGCCAGTACATTCAATTTCCTGCACTCTCCTTTGTGAAATTACCCCTTCTATAGCCCCCTTGTTTTCTCTAGTCACATATATAAACACTTATTTTTCACAGATAGGCCAATTCACATCCCATCATTTCTCTATACACCTGCTTCTAATCAACTCTCTGATTTTATGTTCCTTTATCCATTGTTTTCATTTTGTTTTGAATCTTAATTTTCCCCAATGCTTAACACCAGGTTAGACATAATTTTGATCTACAAGGAAGTCAAGGAATATTGGGGGACAGGCAAGAAAATGGAGTTAAGGCCGTAATCAGATCTTATTGTATAGTGGAGGGGCCAAATGGCCTACTCCTGCTCCTATTTGTTATGTTTTTAATATCTTCTCACTTAGACTAGCTCTGGGCTTTTAATTCCGTGTTTATTTTTGTTTCCTGCACAGGGTTTTGTAGGCGGGAATGCCAGGTGCCATGATGTGAGTAAGTTGCACAATGAAAGCAGCATAAAATAGGCTTGTTGGATCAGCTGATCATTTCAGAGTTGACATCACATGAACCTTGACACCCAGAGGCGGTCTGGGCTGCTGTGTATGCTTCAAATTTACAGCTATAACTATGGACTAAATAATTTAATTGAACAACTTTTGCGATTTCAAAGTGCACCCAAAGGTTCTTAAAGAAGAATAATAAAGTAGAATAAATTGCCACTGGCAAGAAGATAAATTCAATAACACATAATTAGTTAATGCAGGGTGTGGAGATGATACTGCCAACCTTATGCAATCATCCAACAGATCGGATAATTGCATTTTTTTCCTCAACTGTTAATCATTTGAAAAGGGTTAATTTAATAACCTGTGATAACTTCTTTAATTGTGATGCTGGCACCTAAATGAGAAATGTAATATTGTAGCTCAGGTAGGAAGTGAATTCAAACCCATATTGTATTTGACAAGGATTACTTTCATTCACACTGAGAACGTTCTGTCTGTTTGAGTGAAATTTGTTTTGTGCTCAGGTATGAAGAAGAACAATGAAAACAATTGGCTCTTTCTCAAAAAATTAAATAATTACATCATTATCGCCAACGTACTGGCTGGCGTTAGCTATTCTTTCCAGCTTTGGACAAGTTTAATTTTCACAACAGTTTTATAATGTATTCCCACAATCCTCCCCAAAATTCAGCTCCAGTAATTAATGATTTGTGTTGGCAAACTGCATCAGGTCAGGTCATTGAGTGTCTTTAAGACAGAGACATATAGGTTTTTGATTAATAAGGGGATCAATATTATGGGGAAAAGGCAGGAGAATGGGGAGGAGAAAAAAATCAGCCATGACTGAATGGCAGAGCAGATTTGATGGGCCAAGGGACCTAATTTCTTCTCCTCTGTCTTATGGTCTTATGGTTTTATCATCAGATGCTTTATTCCGGGCAATGATGTTTTGTCTGTGTGAATGGGACTATGACCCTGCCTTCTGTCTGGGTCCCTGATGAGTGAAGTGAAGTTGTTGAACTTTGACTCTGAGCCCTGAACTTTCCCAAAGCCAATAATCCCAACATATCTCCATCAACACCTTAAACATTCACTCCTTCCACCAACAACGCACAGTGGCAGCAGTGTGTACCGTGTTTGAGATGAACTACAGCAATTTGCCAAAATCGCCTCTAACACCTAGAAGGATAGTATATTCATGGGAGTGCCACCGTCCCAAGTTCCCCTCCAAGCCACACACCATTATACCATTGTGACAGGAAACTATGGCTGGAATTACATTGTGAAATGTAATCACTACCTGATTCTTGGTTAAAGGGAGCGGCATAGTGATTAGCACTGCTGCCTCACAGTACTAGGGACCCAGGTTCAATTCTGTCCTTAAGTGACTGACTATGTGGAGTTTGCACACTCTCCCTTTGTCCTCTGGATGTACCAGTTTCCTCCCACAGTCCAAAGATGTGCAGGTTAGATGGATTGGCCATGCTAAATTACCCCTTGGTGGCCCAACACGTGCAGGTTGGGGGATTAGCACAGTAAATGTGTAGGGTTACAGTGAAAGGATGAGCGTGTGGACTTAGTTAAGGTACTCTGTTGGAGAGTTGGTGCAGATTCAATGACTTCTTCTGCACTGTAGAGGTTCTATGATTCTAAGAATTCTCTGGCTGTTCAATCTGCCAGGATTGTATTGCCCCGTCAGTTGTGCACCCCCTGCCACAGGTTTCCTGACAGTGTGACGTAGCTTCAATGGAAATCCCGACCCCGTGAATGATGGTCACCTCTTGCTGCTGAGAAAACGCTGAGGAAGGCCAAAGAATTTCACTCGATATCACAGCCACTTTCTTCACAGCCACTGGGCCAAAATCCTGGATTTCTCTCCCTAACAGCACCACTAGTGACACCACCCCAAAATCGTACTTTTAAAACCTACAGAATTCTAACCCTTCCCACAGGACTCGGATACCAAATCAAATTCCTGCAATTATTTCTACTTATCTTAATGAAGGCTGTTGATCACTTAAATAATATTCGAATTGCTCAACTGAGCAGTTTGAAAGAGCTTACATTAATTCCCAGGACTGATGTACAGATTTTAACACTCGCATTAAAGGCAACTTTCAAAGTATCAAAACTAGTGATCAATCAATAGAAATTGTGAAGTTGCTCATATCAGACACATGTTTTTGTCATGATTTTGAAATCTAAACTGTGCTAAAATTTCTGCCCAAAGTTAAAAGTTACATGTGTTCTTTAGGGTCTGAAATATCTAGGATTTATCATATGAAGTGTCAAAGTCCAAATTGGGCTGGCACTAAATATTTACACTTACTAATAAATTATCATCCAAGATTTTGATAAGCAAATTATTAGAACTGCTTCTTGGAAAATTAATCATAATTATTATGTATTAACAAAAACAGGAAGTTCTGCGCAAAGTTTTCTGCTTTCTTCACCAAATTTAAGTTTTTTTGCTATTTGACAACCTGGGGACTAATTTGTGTACAACATCCAAAAGAAAGACAGTTTTGAGAATGTCACAAAGAGATTATTGTACTGGTCTATTCTTTGAGATCAAGAGCGATAATTCGATCAACTATTAGCAAATTAAATTAAAACTAAGGTAGCAAACATTTATATTTGACAAAAAAACTTCCAGCTGTCTTGCAAGAATAGGGTGTAGAAACTAGTGAACATCCTCTTTTGGGCTTCAGTGAGTGCTGCACAGGTTTCATAGGTGGAGCAGATGGTGGTTGAGGGACAGGAAGAAACTGAAGCAGTCTGGAGGTTGGAGATCTCATGGGAGAGGGGAGGAGGCAGGAAACTAGAGGTGGGTATCTTCAGAGAACAGCCACAATCAAGAGAGTACTTCATAGTTAGCAAGCTTACGATGTCTCTGCAGGTGGTCTGCGGGGCTGTTTCCCTAGGCACAGCTCATGATGATACTGCCTCGCTCAAGGCAAGCCAACTTTGCAGTGAAATCTGGTGCAGCCATTAAGCATTTTTATTTGTGTTTCCAAAGGGTAAACAGTTATTTCAGGAATGGGTAAAAGATGCCTCTTGTTTGCTCTTATAGTTAGAAGTGTGTGTACCACTTTGGGAACTTACGGGGACTTTAAAAACCAGCAGCATGAAGTTCAATGCCAGGCTCACTTCTTTAATGATACTTGTGACTATACACTACATTGGATTTACAAGAAGAACCCAACTTCTGTTATTAGAACAAAGAACAAAGAACAAAACAGCATGGGAAACAGGTCCTTCGACCCAACGAGCCTGCGCCGCCACCCCAATGTTCCCACCTCTACCCGTGATCCCTGTCTATGTTTATAGATATATGGATTAAAAACCAAATTTGAGACAATTTAGGGAGAATTTGTTTTGCCAATTAGCCTAAGAGCACATCTTTGGGATGTGGGAGGAAACCGGAGCACCGGAGAAAACCCACACAGGCACGGGGAGAATGCGCAAACTCCCACAGACACAGGCCCAAATCCATGTATTTGCACAGCACAGCGATAGTCACTGAGCTGTCGTGTTGCCCATCAAATGGTCCAGGTCAAGCTTACACTAACGACGTGAAGCACTAGGATACTCTCGAAAAGAAAATCCAAGAGCAGCCCTCTCACGACCCATTGCGTGTATGCCCCTCGTTAGACAACAAGGTGGACCAAAGCACCTGTAGGATAAAAACAAGTACATCAATATCATCATCTATTTACACACTTCCAGGGACTCCCAAGGCTCATGATCCCTATTTTAAATCAGTTTTCTATACCCCTCCATTCCCATTCTGTTCATGTGCTCATCTAAGTATTTCTTAAATAACTCCAGAGTGCCTGCCTCCACCGCTTTACTTGGCAGCGCATTCCATACCCCCACCACCCTCTGTGTGAAAAAACTCCCTCTAGCATCCAAATTATACCTTACCCCCTCACCCTAAGCCCGTGACCCCTTGTGCTATTTGAGTCCATCCTAGGAAAAAGCTTAACCCTGTTTACTCTATCAATCCCCTTCAAAATCTTGTACACCTCTATCAGATCTCCTCTAAGTCTTCGTCTTTCTAAGGAAAACAGTCCCAATTTGCCTAATCTCTCCTCGTAACTCAGACCTTCCATACCAGGCAGCATCCTGGTAAACCTCCTCTGCACTCTTTCCAGAGTCTCCACGTTCTTCCAGTAGTAAGGCGACCAGAACTGGACGCAGTATTCCAAATGAGGTCTAACCAGCGTTTTATACAACTGCAACATTAAAGGCCAGCTCTTGTACTCTATACCCCTTCCTATAAAGGCTAGCATACCATATGCTTTCTTCACAACCTTCTCCACCTGCTCTGCCACCTTCAGAGACTTATTATTGACTTACAGGAGGAAGCCAATCATGTTAAATTGCTGAGCTTGTTTCCACATTCTTCTCAAAGTCATTATAATCTCTGGATCACATGATGTACAGAAAGTTGTGAAAGCTCCTCACCCTCATTTCATAACAACAGATTTTCAGTGGCAATGAGTAAAAAACTTTAGAAGGCAATTTTCAACTATGACTTTTGTGGAAAACAGATAGTAGATGATACAGTCATAGAGTCATAGAGGTTTACAGCATGGAAACAGGCCCTTCAGCCCAACGTGTCCATGCTGCCCTTTTTTTTAAACCCCTAAGCTAATCCCAATTGCCTGCATTTGACCAATATCCCTCTATACCCATCATATTCATGTAACTTTCTAAATGCTTTTTAAAAGATAAAATTGTACCCACGTCTACTGCTACATCTGGCATGTATTCATCAGCTTCTGTGTGAAAAAAAATTGCCCCTTTGGACATTTTTGTATCTTTCCCCTTTCACCTTAAACCTATGCCCTCTAGTTTTAGACTCCCGTACCTTTGGGAAAAGATATTGATTGTCCGGCTGATTTATGCCCCTCTATTTTATAGACCTCTATAAGATCACATCTCAGCCTCTATGCTCCAGAGACAAAAGTCCAAAACTATTCAGCCTCTCCTTATAACTCAAACCATCAAGTCCCAGCAGCATCCTAGTAAATCTTTTATGCACTCTTTCTAGTTTAATAATATCCTTAAAATTCACGCTCTGTTCAATTTATTTCCCATTGACCTCATGTCACCGTGTGCTCACTTATTTAAGTCGATTAGATTGTCTATTATGTTAAGAAATATGGATTTATGATGTAAACGAAGACAGTGGTTCTGAAGAAAAGTCCATCAATTTTCTCAACATTACAAAAATGTCAGGATAGATTTTACATAGGGATTGAGGAATCTATATTAATATGCTCGTACATCACAGTATGAGGAAATGCAACCGTGTGTGACAATACTGAATCAATAGGTGTAGTAAAGACATTTATTGGAGTAAAACTTTTCATTTGAATGATGTAATAGCCATTTGCCTTTGGTCCCTGCACAATCTTTGGTCCCCAACCACTGACTCCATCCATTTCTGATTCCAGTTTGAGTCTGAACTAGACTATTTTTTAATAATGTAATCTTTCATGGGATGTGGGCATTGCTGGCAAAGCCAGCATTTGTTAGCTATTCCTAAATGCCCTGAGACTAAATGGCCGGCTAGGTCCTCCCAGAGGGGAAGTTCTGAGTCAATTACATTGCTGTAGGTCTGGAGTCACATGTAGGCCAGACTGGGTAAGGATGGCAGATTCCCTTCCCTGAAAGATATTAGTGAACCAGATTTTTTTTTTACAACAATTCAGGATAGTTTACTGCAACTAGTTTTTCATTCCAAATTTTATTAATTGAATTCCACCAGCTGCCGTACTGAGATTAGGTCTCATGTCCCCATAGTATGGGCCTCTGGATTACTAGTCCAGACACATTAACACTATATTGTTACCTTCACTCTATTTGATCCTTAATTGAGCTTCCAAATACATATCTTCCAAATATATCAACAAGGCTGACCGCCTACATCCACCTTCAGAATGTTGCTTGTCTCTGCTTCTGCCTTAGGCCATCTGTTGTCAACATTCTGCTGGTCTCCCAGAGTCCACCGTAAACCTGAAATAATCTCAATTTGCCCGTGTCCTCAGTTAATCTATTACTCACTCACTGACTTGCACTGACTCCAAGTCTGGCAACATCTCGATGGTCTCCTTCTGCACTGTAGAGATTCTGTGTAATTTCTGTGCACATAAATAAATGTAATGATATGGTATCGGGGAAAGAGTCCGAATATGAGAGGATACATAGAAGTAGGGAATGGTGGTTAGCATTCACCTTTGGTGAGAGATAGGGAAGATTAAAGTCTGTTTATTCAGTAAATGGTAGAACGCTAAGGAGTATTGCAGAGAGATGTGGATATACATGCCCACCGATCACTGAAAGTGTCAATTAAGGTGAATAAGGTAGTCAAGAAGGCATATAGCATGCTTGTCTTCCTCGGTCAGGACACTGAGTATAAAATTGACAGGTTATGCTGCAGTGTACAGAACCTTAGTTAGGCCTCATTTAGAATTTGTGCACAATTCTGGTTGCCACACTACCAAAAAGATGTGAATACTTTGAAGAGAGTACAGAAAAGATTTACCAGAATGTTGCCTGGTCTGGTCTTAGCTATGAGGAGAGATTGGAGAAACTCGGTTTGTTCTCACTGCAGCAACAAAGATTGAGGGGTGATCTGACAGAGGTTTACAAGATTATGAAGGGCATGGACAGAGTGGACAGTCAGAAACTCTTTCCTAGGCTAGAAAAGTCAAGTACTAGGGACACAGATTTAAGGTACGTGGGGAAATGTTTAGAGGAGATGTGCGAGGCAAGTTTTTTTTACACAGACGACGGTGAATGTCTGGAACTCGCTGCCCAGGGAGAAGATGAGAGCCGGTATGATAGTGGCATTTAAGGGCAACTAGACAAATACATGAATAGGATGAAAATGAGAGATATGGGTTCCATAACTGCAGCCATCATGGTCAGTATAGGCTTGGAGGGGCGAAGGGCCTGTTCCTGTGCTGCAGTTCTTTGTTGAAGTGTGGATTGGGTTGGGGGGGGAGGAGGGGGTCGGTAGCTGTGGGTGATGAGCGCAGCCAGTGAACCATCTATACATGTGAGAGAGGATTCTTTTATAAACCAAAACTGAAAAGCTGCTGGTTTGTTACAAGGTTGTAAAAGCTGCAGGGTAAAGGGCTGTTCACACCTTATGCACAAGTGCTGACAAGGTTGAACTGTGATTCATATGCAAGAAAGATCTAAAGAAATGATTCTTTTCCTCCTGCCACCAAATATGTCTGCTGAGCCTCATGGAGGTAGATTGAATTTTAATTGCAATTTTGCACATTCACATCAACATATAAAATTAAAAACTTTTGGGTTTCAAATAATAGTTAAAAGGAATCTATTATCTTGAGAATTGATGCATTTTCATTAGAACAAAGAACAAAAAAAATTTACAGCACAGGAACAGGCCCTTCAGCCCTCCAAGTCTGCACTGACCATGCTGTCCAACTGAACTAAAACCCCCTACCCTTCCAGGAACCATATCCCTCTATTCCCATCCTATTCATGTATTTGTCAAGGTGTCCTTAATAGTCACTATTGTATCTGCTTCCACTACCTCCCCTGGCAGCGAGTTCCAGGCACCCACCACCCTCTTGTAAAAAATTTGCCTCATTCATCTCCTTTAAACCTTGCCCCTCACACCTTAAGCTAGTAATTGACTCTTCCACCTAGGAAAAAACCTCTGACTATCCACTCTGGATTAGTTGCTGAATACACTGGAACAGTAAGTTTCATTTGTAAAGAGGATCTGAGGTAGTCAAACTTTCCAGTGCTGGGAGAGCCGGACTAGATTACAGAGGGTCAGAATTTTAAAATTAAGTTGTTGTTTAACTGGGGACCACTGCAGAATATAAGAACTGGGAGCAGAAGTAGGCCAACTGGCCTCCTCGAGCCTGCTCCACCATTCAATAAGATCATGGCTGATCTTTTTGTGGACTCAGCTCTACTTCCCACCCACTCACCATAACCCTTAATTCCTTTACTGTTCAAAAATGTATCTATCCTTGCCTTAAAAACATTCAATGAGGGAGCCTCAACTGCTTCACTGGGCACGGAATTCCACAGATTCACAACCCTTTGTGTGAAGAAGTTCCCCTCAACTCAGTCCTAAAATGTAGGTCAGTGAGTACAAGGGGTGATAGGTGAACGGGACTTTGGATGGGATTCTATGGCCTCACTGGAGTGAGAGCGGAAGATCCCGCCCAAGGTCAGCAGATATGTCCGTTGTCCGCTCCTCGACAGCTCCGATTCCGTGACTGGCCAGGCTATAAAATTCTGCCGTTGGTGTGAGTTAGGATATGGTCAGGACAATGTGTTGTGAGTAACAGATGGAGAATTAATTTTAAGTTTCATTGGTTGCTGTATTGTCTTGGATTTCTTTTTACAAAGGTAAAGAAATGGCTAGAAGCGCAAAGACATGGAACAAGATCGAAGGTGACCCCATTCCCCTCTGAGGCTGGTTCCCTGGTGACGAGAGGGTGAGCTATGCAAATATTGTTGGTTTTGGCAGGATTAGGGAATCTCACAGGCGGCCAATGACAAGCCATCTCCACTGCTGGAAGACACCCCACAGTCTTTAAATGTCTGCAGAGGTCACCAGAGCTACCCAGTGACTAAGTTTCTTGCTGCTTAAAGAGATTAATGCTGCATCTGTCTGAACTCTCTGCAAAACACAAGGACAATAAGCTTCCAATCTTCCTGACTCCAGAAACTGCCAGGAACTAAAGGGAAATAAAGATTACGAGGAAAGAGGTGTTGGGGCTGTTAGGTAACTTAAAGACATATAAAGCTCCGGGGCCTGATGGCATTTACCCCAGGCTGCTAAGGGAGTTGAGGGAAGACCTAGCTGGGCCTCTGACGCAAATCTTTCTCTCTTCCTTGGACACAGGTGAGGTCCCAGAGGACTGGAGGATAGCAAATGTAGTACCGTTGTTTAAAAAAGGTCAGAAGGATAACCCAGGGAACTATAGGCCGGTGAGCTTGACTTCAGTTATAGGTAAGCTAATGGAGAGGATCCTCAGGGACAGGATGTATGAGCATCTGGAGCGCTGCGATCTGATCAAGGATACGCAGCATGGCTTCGTCAAGGGGAAGTCTTGTCTTACAAATCTAGTGGAATTTTTTGAAGAAGTGACAAAAACAGTTGATGAAGGACAGGCTGTTGATGTCGTCTACATGGATTTCAGGAAGGCGTTTGACAAGGTTCCTCATGGTAGACTGATAGAGAAGGTGAAGGCGCATGGGATACAGGGCCAGGTATGTAGGTGGGTCGAGAACTGGCTCGGGAGGAGACAGAGGGTAGTAGTGGAAGGCTCTTTTTCCGACTGGAGGCCTGTCACTAGTGGAGTGCCACAAGGCTCAGTACTAGGTCCTCTTCTATTTGTGGTTTAGAACATAGAACATAGAACATAGAACATAGAACAATACAGCACAGAACAGGCCCTTCGGCCTTCGATGTTGTGCCGACCAAAATAAAAGCAATGCCCCTCCAAACTAAACCATTCCCTTCTCTTCCATATACTTATCAATTAACCTCTTAAACGCCACCAAACTTGGCGCATCTACAACAGCTGCAGGCAGGGCATTCCACTCCTAATCACTCTTTGAGTAAAGAACCTACCTCTGATATCCGTCCTATAACTCATACCCCTTAATTTAAAGCTGTGTCCCCTCGTGCTAGCTTTCTCCATCCTAGGAAAAAGGCTATCACTGTCGACCCTATCTAAACCTCTAATCATCTTATATGCTTCAATAAGATCCCCTCTTAGCCGCCTCCTTTCTAACGAAAACAACCTCAATCCTTCAACCTCTCTTCATAGGACCTGCCCTCCATACCAGGCAACATCCTGGTAAACCTCCTCTGTACCCTCTCCAATGCCTCCACATCTTCTTATAATGTGGGGACCAGAACTGTACACAATACTCCAAGTGCGGCCGCACTAGAGTTTTGTACAGTTGCAACATGATGCTGCGGCTCCTAATTCAATCCCCCTACCAATAAAAGCTAAGACTCCATATGCCTTCTTAACAACTTTATCCACTTGACTGCCTACTTTCAGGGATCTATTGACACATACACGAAGATCCTTCTGTTCCTCAACACTATTAAGAGCCCTACCATTAGCCCTATACTCTACACATTTATTGTTCCTGCCAAAGTGCATTACCTCACACTTTTCCACATTAAACTCCATTTGCCACCTCTCGGCCCAGCTCTGCACTTGTCCAAGTCACTCTGTAAACTAAAACACCCCTCTTCACTATCTACCACACCACCAACTTTAGTATCATCTGCAAATTTACTGATCCATCCCTCCATACCCTCATCCAGATCATTTATAAAAATTACAAACAGCAGGGGCCCCAAACAGACCCCTGAGGCACACCACTTGTCACCGAACTCCACGATGAATATCTCCCATCAACCACCACCCTCTGTCTTCTATCTGCCAGCCAATTTCTAATCCAATTAGCTAAATCACCCTCTATTCCACCCATCTGCATTTTCTGTAGAAGTCTTCCATGGGCCACCTTATCAAAAGCCTTACTAAAGTCCAAATATACTACATCAACCGCCTTACCCCCATCCACCTCTCTGGTCACTTTCTCAAAAAACTCAATGAGGTTAGTAAGGCATGACCTACCCTTCACGAAACAATGCTGACTATCCCCAATCAATTCATTTCTCTCCAAATAACTATAAATCCTATCCCTAATAATTCTCTCCAATACCTTGCCCACAACAGAAGTAAGACTCACTGGCCTATAATTCCCTGGAAGGTCTCTCTTCCCCTTCTTAACAATGGGACCACATTCGCTATCCTCCAGTCCTCCGGAACCACACCCGTAACCAACGAGGACCTGAAGATCAGAGCCAGAGGCTCTGCAATCTCCTCTCTTGCCTCCCAGAGAATCCTATTCCAGAGAAACAACTCCCAGAGAGTTGTTTACATAAACAACTTGGAAGTTGGGGCAGGTGGTGAGATCAGCAAATTTGCTGATGACACTAAGATGCTTGGATTGGCGGGTACAGAGGAGCACTGCCAGGCAATACAACAGGACATAGACAGGTTGGTAGACTGGACAGATAGATGGCAAATGGAATTTAATCCGGATAAATGCAAGGTGATGCATTTTGGCCGGAAAAATGTAGAAGAGAGTTATAGGATAAAAGGTAAAACTATTCAGAGTATAGAGACGCAGAGAGACCTGGGGGTGCAGGTTCACAAGTCTCTGAAGGTGTCTTTACAGGTGGAGAAGGTGATAAAGAAAGCGTATAGTATGTTAGCTTTCATAGAAAAGGGTATAGAATACAAGAGTAGGAGTTTGATCTTGCAGTTGTATAGAACGTTGGTTAGGCCTCACTTGGAATACTGCGTCCAGTTCTGGTTGCCGTACTATCGGAAGGATGTGGAGTCCTTGGAGAGAGTGCAGAGGAGGTTTACCAGGATGCTGCCTGGTATGGAAGGACTGTCTTATGAGGAATGATTGAATAGACTGGGGTTGTTTTCCCTTGAAAGACGTCGGCTTAGAGGGGATCTAATAGAGGTGTATAAGATTATAAGGGGTATAGATAGAGTAAATGGTGGTAAACTTTTTCCACCTTCAGAAATGGATAGGATGAGGGGTCATGGCCTTAGGGTGAGGGGGGCTATGTATAAGACGAATATTAGAGGGCAGTTTTTCACACAAAGGGTAGTGGGGGTGTGGAATGCACTGCCGAGTAAGGTGGTGGGAGCAGGCACGCTGGGGCTGTTTAAGGTTCTCTTGGACAGCCACATGAGCGGTATGCAGATAGAGGGATATAGTAGGACTGTTTAACTATGGCTTTTTTTTCCACAGGTAATTCGGTCCAACTTGACCAACAAGGAGCATGCATTCGGCAGGTGGTGCGAGGACAGCTCTTGGATGTTGATTCATTGGTTGCCTGGTGCTTCATGTCGTAAATGAGTGCTTTATCTGGACCATCTGAAGGGCACCATGACAGCTCAGTGACTATCGCTGTAGCTGTGCAGACACTTGGAATTGGGCCGGTGTCTGTGGGAGTTTGCGCGTTCTCCCCGGGGTTGCGTGGGTTTTCTCCGGGCGCTCCGGTTTCCTCTCACATCCCAAAAATTCGCTCTTAGGCTGATTGGGAAACAAATTGACCCTATATTGAGATTCTTCCATATTAGGAATAACCTAAAATTTAGAATAAGAAAATGGAATTGTTACTATAAAGTTATGACGGCGGCGCGGGCTCGTTGGGCCGAAGGGCCTGTTTCCCATGCTGTGTTGCTCTTTGACTCTTTGACTCTTTCACTTGACTATAGGGATTCTATGAGTCATACTCCCTATAGTAAGAAGGAGGCCATTCGGCTCATTGAGTCTGTACCTATCACAATTCCAGCCAGGCCCTATTCTCGTCATCCCACATATTCACCCTGCTAATTCCCCTGACACTAGGGTCAATTTAGCATGGCCATTAATCTATCTCGCACATCTTCATTCTGTGGGAGCAAACCAGAGCACCTGGAGGAAACCCACACAGACACAGGGAGAATGTGCAAACTCCACATAGACAGTGACCTGAGGCTGGAATTGAACCCAAGTCCCTGGCGCTATGAGGCAGCAGCACACATCACTGTGCCACCATGCCGCTCTAAGAAATAAAAGATGTCAGTATGTAAGGCTAAAGTCCCATATCTGATATGATGGCTTGGCAATGGGAGATTAAAGCTCCTTCGTTAACCCGCTGAATGTCACTATATACTTTTACATCATACGAGTGCTCAGTAAAACAGCAGCTCACCAGAATCTCTTTAATCTTGCCAACAGGAAATCACTTCAGTCTCAAACACAAAGCAAAATTACAGCACAGGAACAGGCCCTTCAGCCCTCCAAACCTGTGCTGATCATGACATCTTAACTAAACTTATAAAAAAACTTCTGTCTTTACTTGATCCGAATCCCTCTATTCCCTCCCTATTCATGTTTCCATCCAGATACCTTTTAAATGTTGCTAATGTGTCTGCTTCTACCACCTGCTTTGGCAGCGCATTCTGAACCTACCACTCTCTGTGTGAAAAACATCCCCCGCATTTCTCTTTTCCCCTGCTTACCTTGAATCAGTGTGCCCTTGTAATTGACACTTCCACCCTTGGAAAAATCTTCCAACTATTCACCCTGTCTATGCCTCTCATAATTTTGTAGACTTCTATCAGGTCTCCCCTCAGCCTCCATCTTTCCAGTGAAAACAATCCTAGTTTATTCAACTTCTTCTCATGGCCAATCCCTTTGAGACCAGGCGGCATCTTTATGAACTTTCTTTGCACTCTTTCCAAAGCTTCCATGCATTTCTGGTAGTGTGGTGACCAGAACTGCACGCAATACTCCAAACGCAGCTGAACCAATGTTTTATATAGTTGCAACACGATTTGCCAACTTTTGTAACTCAGGGTCCCGGGTGGTGAAGGCAAGCATGCCATATGCTTTCTTAATCACCTTAGCCAGCTGTGTTGCTGCTTTCAGGGAATTGTGGACCTGCATGCCAGCTCCCTCTATGTTGATGTTCCAAGGGTTCCGCCATTTACAGTATAATTTTGATCCTCCAAATGCATCACCTCGCATTTGTCCGGATTAAATTCCATCTGCCATTTCTGTGTCCAAATCTCCAATCTATCTATATTTTGTTGTATTTTCTGACAATCCCCAGCATTGCCAGCAACGCCACCAATCTTCATGTCATCCGCAAACTTACTAATCTGACCACCCATATTTTCCTCCAGATCATTTATATTTACAAACAAACAACAGAAATCTCAGCACTGATCCTTATGGAACACCATGAGCTACAGATTTCTATTCTGGAAAACACCCTTCCACCAGTACCCTCTGCCTTCTATGACTAAGCCAGTTTTGTATCCACCTAGCCAACTTATCCGAATCCCATGCAATTTTAGTTTTTGTACCAGTCTGCCATGTGGGATCTTGTTAAACACCTTACTGAAGCCCATGTAAACTAAATCCACAGCCCTTCCCTCATCAATTATCTTCATCACCTCTTCAAGAAACTCGATCAAGTTGGTGAGATATGACCATCCCCTTATAAAACCATGCTGCCTGTCACTAACAAGTCCATTTTCTTCCAAATGTGCATATATCCTGTCCCTCAGTATCTTCTCCAAAAGCTTCCCCATCACTGATGTCAGGCTTACCGGCTTGTAATACCTGGGTTATCCCTGCTTCCTTTCCTAAACAAGGGAACAACATTGGCTATTTTCTAATCCTCTGGAACTTTGCCTGTGGTCAAAGAGGATATGAAGATATCTGTTTAGATCCCAACTATTTCTTCCATTTTTGGTGCATGTAACCTGGGATAGGTCCCATATGGTCCTAGGGACTTGTCTACCTTGATGTAATTTAGGATACTCAAAGCTTTCTCTTTCAATATACACGTTCATACACCTATCCCTCCCTGACTTCAATATCTGCCATATCCTTATCCTTGATGAATACTGATACAAATAACAAAGAAAATTACAGCACAGGAGCAGAGTTTGCACACTCTCGCCATGTCTGCATGGGTTTCTCTGGATGCTCCGGTTTCCTCCCATAGTTAGGTGGATTGGCCATGTTAAATTGCCTCTTAGTATCCAAAGATGTGTAACTTAAATGGATTGGCCATGGTAAATGTACAGGATTATAGGCAGAGGAGAGGGCCTGGGTAAGATACACTGTCAGAGAATCAGTGCAGACTCGATGGGCTGAATTGCCTCACCTACGTTGTACGGATTCTATGACTCCTTGTTAACCATGATTTCCTAGAATTCTTCTTCCTTACTGGGATATACATTTTTTGAGAGTTATAGAGTCAAGAACTATTTACATAAATGTCTGCTATTGCTGATCAACCATCTGCTAAACTCCTTTCTCAGTCTACCCCCACCAACCCTGCTCTTGAACCTGAACCCTGGCACTGGGCAGAAACACAGCCATCTGGACCATGGCTTCTTGTGATAGAGAATCACCTTCCCTATACTGTCCCTTATTACTGCTACCTTCTTATGTACTCTCCTCTGGAATGGCTTCCTATACCACAGTAATCATGGCCAGTCAACTCATCCACCCAGACCCCACTCTCATCACTCCTGCTCTCTGGATCCTCCTACCCACCTCTGCTGTAGTCATACCCTCCTGTTCCTGACCACTTTCCAAACCAGAAGACACTATCCTAAGAGGCGTGACCACCTCCTGAAACAAAGCATCCAGGTAACTCTCTCCTTGATGTGAGACAGTGTCTGCAGCTCAGCCTCCAGCTCGGTGACTCTGAGCCAAAAGTTCTCCAGCTGCAAACACTTACTGCAGATGCGTTTGCCTTGGATCACCCTGGTATTTAGGAACTCCCACACGCTGCAGCCTTGACACATCACCTATCCTGCCATCCTTATGAACTTCAAAGTAATTATTTAATTAGTTTATTGGATTATTAATTTTCTTTTAGGTATTAATTAATCTGATCACAAACTGCAGGACAAGTTCAAACCTTTGGAAAATAGACCTTGACCATTTATCAGAAATTCGCTGATACTCACCAACAGTTCACCTCATCTCCAAACCTGCACATTCTACCCAATGCCACACTTTAAATTCATGCCCCTGATCTCTCTGCCCTTTTCATTCATTCTATCCTGGCCCCTCATATATTTTTACATTTCAATTAAATATCCCCTCAGCATTCTCTGTTCCGAGAACAGGCCCAGCCTATCCAATCTTTCTTCATCGCTGCAATTTTCCAGTCCTGGTAACATCCTTGTGAATCTCCTCAGAACCCTCCCCAGTGTAACGACAGCATTTTGATAATGAGGTGACCAGATCTGCACACATAGTACTCAAGTTGTGGCCTAACTAAAGTATTATATGATTTCAGCACAGCCTCCCTGCTCTTACATTCTATGTCTTGGTTAATAAATGAAAGAATTCAATCATGTATGCATTTGTAACAAGATGATTGGCAAAATGTGAGTATTTATTCCAGGGTTTCTCACTTCCTCTACATCTCTCAGTATTTTTCCTTGTGTATCTTTTGTCTTGTCTGATCTCTTCAAATGCATCACCTCATACCTTTCTGGGTTGAATTCCATTTGCCATGCTTCTGCCCACCAATCAGTCCATTAAGATCTTCCTTCAGTGCACAGATATCCTGTTGACTTTGAACCATGATGTGGAGACGTCAGTGTTGGACTGGGACAGTAAGAAGTCTCAGAATACCAGGTTAAAGTCCAACAGGTTTATTTGGTAGCACAAGCTTTTGGAGTGTCACTCCTTCTTCAGATGGGAGCAATACTTCTTACTATCAACCGTGCAGTCACCTTCTTGATCATTCACCCTAAATTTACAACCAAATCATGAGTGCAAACTATAGTGACTCCTACATGGTTCAGCCAACTATAGGAGACACATGTATCAGAAACAGCACCATAAGCACAAGTTTCAAGCAGTAGTTTAAAAAACAGCTAAAATTACTCAAATGGGTTAACCCCAAAGTCAATTGCAAGTGTGTACTGTCCCCTTCCTGTGCAACACAAGTGAGAATGCGAGGCTCAGAATTTTCATGGCCAAATCTTGAAGCTGTTTTGATGAGCTTGTGCCAGGATATTATATCCAATTCATTCCAGATTTTGAAAGCATTCAGCCAAGCAGCAGCAGCCCCAGTATTATTGACTGATTAACTAAGGATTTTATACTTGATTCATTTTTCAAATTAATTTAAATTGCTAACCCATTCTTGGAGGCATTTCTGGTTAGCAGGCCTACAAAGACTGCCTCAGGCAATGAGAATTATAGCCAACAAATGCACATTGGAATAAGATTGTGCAGTAGTGAGTGGCAGTCAGGATTGAGAGCAGTACAGGGATAAATAAATATTATATTAAATAAGAAAAAGTCTGTACTATAGTATGGGATAAGAGGGACCACTTTAGATTGCTTTAATCACTGCTTTGCTGTAATGAAGAAAAAAAATAAAACTTTGGGGGTTAAAGGAAAATTAATTTATTAATGCAAATGAACATATACCACAACTCAAAGGACAAAGGAAGGTATATCTTTCCAATTACGACAGATCAGAGTTTTGTCTTCTTTCAGAGCATAAAAATGTCTACATTTTATTTCAAAACTGTATTGCTTGCCACTGTGCAGCTGTTTCTGAGAGACACCTGTGGTTTCTCTCTAGGCAAGGAATGTAAAAAAAAATTCTATTTTTAAAATCAAAACAATTTAAATTTGTGTTTTTCTTCCCAGAGTTCTCTAGTTTGATTGACAAGTTTATAAATTGTTACAGAGCCATAGAGGGGAGATTTTCATGTCCTGCACACGGAGGGAATCATAGTGGGCGAGGGGCAGACTTTGAAAGATCCATCGACCTTGGGCAGGATTTTCAAGTTTTGGGGGTGAGGATGGCTGGAAAATCCAACCCATTGAGCTTTACAACACGGAAAAAGGCCCTTTGGCCGATCATATCTGCACTGGCCATCAGGCACTATCTATTCTAATCCCACAATATTCCAGATGCAGTCTCACCAAAACCTTGTAGAATCATAGCAAGACTTATTGCTCTCTAATTTACTGCATTCCTGTACACAAGCATATGCAATTCTCATTGAGCATCAAGTTTCTTATCTTTTAAAAGAATCCTGATGATCAAAATCGACAACTTCACATTTGCCTATATTATACGCCATCTTCCATTCTGTTGTCCGTTCACCTCTTGTATTTATGGGCCATATTTTTCGGCTCTCTGCGGTATGTTTTCTGGCAGGAGAGGCAGCTTGCCATTGGCTGTCGGTGGGATCTTTCAGTTTTGCGATGTTTACGACATTTTGTATGACTCACCTGTCCCACCACCGGTGAACCTGCCATAGTATGTTGCCTTCTGCAGGACTAAAAGGTCCTGCTGGTGGGAAGGGCCAGAGAATCTCACTCTGTATCTCTTTGCAGCCTCTCTGTGTCCTCCCATCAAATTACCTTTCCATTTAGCTTTGTACCATCAGCAAAATTAGATACGTTACTCAATGACTCTCCGTCTAAGTCATTGTAAATAGCTGAGGCCCCAATACATAATATTGCAACATTCCACTGTTCACTGCCAACCAACTTGAAAAAGTTCTGCTAATGCCAAATCTGCTTTTTATCTGTTAACCAATCCTCTAACCATGTTAATATATTGCCTTAACTTTTGCCTCAATCTTTTGTGCAGCACTTTATTGAATGACTTTTGGAAATCCAAGTATTCTACATCCACTGATTTACATCAGTTTACATTATCAAAAACACTAATATATTTATCAAAAGGGACATTCCTTTCTTGTGGCCGTTTGTGGTAATGTTGGGTGTGTTTTTGTTTCTTGCTGCTTAAGGCACATCAAAGATAGTTAGAAATCATCTCTTCTCTAAAGCAAGTAATCCCCGGCTACCAGACTAATTGTGGCTCTTGCAGGACATTTTGCTATCCCTTTAATACATCATGTTGACTTGTCCTAATAATACAATGATTTTCTCATTGCATTGTTACGATTTCCTTATTAAGAGCTTCCAGTCTTTCCGAAAAACTAATGTTAGATAACTAACTCTGCTTTTATACCCCCCTCATTTCTTCAAAAGTGGTGTAACATTTGTCAACTTCTAATCTAATGGGACCATTCCTGAACCTAAGGAATTTTGGAAAACCATAACGAGGGCACATATTTGGGTGGAGTTACCGCACTGTTTGGATGAAATCATAAGATCCTGCCCAAGGCCAATGGAGATTTCCATTGTGGGACCTTCACCTGCGCTGATTCTGGGGTGGGGAACGGGTAGAGTTTGGGCCACTATCTCTGCAGTTATCTCTTTTAGAATCCTAAGTTATAAGCCATCAGGTCTTGTGGGTTTGTTGGATTTTAATCCTTAATGTTTTTCCAATATCTGATATGATTTTAATTTAATAAGAAGTTTCACAATACCAGGTTAAAACCCAACAGGTTTATTTGATAGCAAGTGCCACTAGCTTTCAGAGCGCTGCTCCTTCATCAGATGAGCAAGAATTCTGTTCACAAACAGGGCATATAAAGACACGGACTCAATTTACAAAATAATGGTTAGCATGTGAGTCTTTACAGCTAATCAAGTCTTAAAGGTACAGACAATGCGAGTGAAGCTGGTGTTGGGCGCCAGGAAGGAGTGCTTCAACCAGCATCCTGGGTTCATGTCACACTATCTGTAACCCCCACGACTTGTCTGAGCTTACAAAATATCACTAACTGTCCTTTCAGGAGACAATACACATCTCTTTAACCTATGCTTAATGTTATCTCCACTCACATTGTCTCCACCTTTAAGATTTGATTAGCTATAAAGACTCAAATTCTAATCAGTATTCTGTAAATTGAATGCGTGCTTTTATATACCCTGTTTGTGATCAGAACTCCCCACTCACCTGATAAAGAGCAGCGTTCCAAAAGCTAGTGGTGTTTGCTACCAGATAAACCTGTTGGACTTTAACCTGGTGTTGTGAGACTTCTTACTGTGTTTACCCCAGTCCAATGATGGCATATCCCCATCATGATATTAATTTAAAGCATAAAGAACTGGCATGGGCCTGATGGTCTGAATTGCCTGTTTCAACTGTATACTTGGAAAGACACATGATGTGTCGTAATCTACAAGGCTCTGGAACAGGAACTGGAAAATGAGATTATGCTGGATAATACTTTTTTGGTTGGCAGAGACATAATGGGCTGAATAGCCTCCTTTGGTGTGAGGAGGGTTGCAAAGGTTA
Source organism: Sphyrna mokarran (assembly GCA_024679065.1). Lineage (NCBI taxonomy): Eukaryota > Metazoa > Chordata > Chondrichthyes > Carcharhiniformes > Carcharhinidae > Sphyrna > Sphyrna mokarran. Next base: position 4,346,525 of record JAGIQG010000024.1, read on the forward strand.
ACATCAGAAGCACACATGATGCTCATGTAATAATGATGTCAGATCATTCGATTTGATTTGATTTGATTTAATGTCACATGTATTCGGATACAATGCAAAGTATTATTTCTTGTGACCCAAACAGAAAAAGCATACAGTTCATGGAGAAGGAAAGGAGACTATGCAGAATGTATTATCACAATCATAGTTACAGTGTAGAGAAAGATCAATTTAATACGAGGCAAGTCCATTCAAAAGTCTGATGGCAGCACTTTATTTCTCACATTTGATGTGAACAGTAGATTTTGGCAGTTGCCTCTAGATAACAAATCCAGATTGCTGACCACATTTATAATACCATTCAGTCATTGATTTGATTTGATTTGATTTATTGTTGTCACACGCATTTACAGTGAAAAGAATTGTTTCTGCGTGCTATACAGACAAAACATACCATTCATAGAGAAGGAGAGAGTGCAGAATGTGGTGTTATAGTCATAGTTCGGGTGTAGAGAAAGATCAATTTAATGCAAGGTTGGTCCATTCAAAAGTCTGAAGCAGCAGGGAAGAAACTGTTCTTGAGTCGGTTGGTATGTGACCTCAGACTTTTGTATCCTTTTCCCAAAGGAAAAAGGTGAGAGAGAGTGCATGAAGTCTTTAATTAGGTTATTATTGTTTCAATAGGTTGCTCTTTCAAATTGCATCTGCTCCAGAAATCTTCCAGAAGCCAACGGCCAGAATCTTATCAACATTCATGCAGGCGAGATTTTCCCATTCTGCTGCGGTAAACAGAGATTTGGTTGGCTGCCAAATTCTCCGACTGAGCTGCAGCGGGGGGCATGGCAAGAATGACGGGTAAAATCACACCCAATGTCTCAAACTCTAGATGTCATAGTGATGTGACATATGAATGACATTCTTAGACATGGCTCCATGAGGAAGAGCACCACCACACAGTCAGAGCAGTTCTCGTGAGTTTTGCAGAATGCAGTTCTGAAATTGAGTGAAATATGTGATTTCATCAAACCCATGATCAGGATTCTAGATCACATGGTACAAGCCATTGGAATCACAGTTGATCCGCAAAAAAAATGAAAGTTATCAGAGAATTTCCACAACTCAGGAACATAACTGAGTTTCAGAGATTCCTCAGGATGGTCAACTAAGTAGGCAAGTTCCTACCAAATTGAACAGAATTCAGCTATGAGAAGTTGTTGAGACTGGGTCGACAATGATGCTGTCATGTGGACAAGCAAAATCTTTTGAAAGGATTAAATAACTTTTAATCTCTTCTGAAATTATAGCACTTTGCAGTCCAGAATTTCGACCGTAATAGCAGCAAATAAATTATCTACAGATCTGAGGCAGTTTTATTTCAACTGCACAGAGATAGCAAGCATTGATAAACTCTACTATGCCTCAAAGTCACTAATAGAAACAGAATACTGATACACGACAATAGAGAAAGAAGCATTGACAGCAATGTCAATGCAAAGTTTTTTTTGGATATTGTACAGGGTCACATTTCAAAATCAAAATAGACCATAAGCTGCTAGTCATCTTTCTGAACATGAAATATATTGCTAAAATGTCACCCAGTATCCAGCAGTTTAAATTAACATTGACGAGAGATATCTCCACCACAAACTACGTGCAAGGGAAGTATCAAAAACTGGTGAAGGGACATTGTTCCATGGGAAAGAAGGAAGCAAAGGATGCACGTTTCATTGGGGTGTTGAAGTATGTCCCACCCTGAATCACTCAGCACTTAGCAGCTGCTGCACAAATGTTGCAGGAAATAAAACACACTCAGCAACAAGATAAAAAACGATTCCAAATCTGAGAATATTACCTGGAAAGATAGCATGACTATATCTCAATTAATTCAATACTACAACAGTGCTTTAAATAGTGCAATCTCACAGTCATCAATAATTTACTCATCTTCAATGAGACAATATCAAGAGAAATTTAGCTTGATATTCTTCAAAGACATTAGGGTCATTCAGGGATAGCAAAATGTCCTGCAAGAGCCACAATTAGTCTGGTAGCCGGGGATTACTTGCTTTAGAGAAGAGATGATTTCTAACTATCTTTGTTGTGCCTTAAGCAGCAAGAAACAAAAACACACCCAACATTACCACAAACGGCCACAAGAAAGGAAACACAGAGTGAGCAAGAACAGAGAACCAACTAGACTGTGAACTTTATTTACAGGCATAGAGCACGAGTTCCCAGTGCTGAAGCCTGGGGAGTGAGTTCATGTCCGAGACAGAATGAAGGCACAATAACTGAAAAATCTCCAAAATCAAAATCATACAGGATCGAGACAGACTGATTATCATAAGAAGCATTGATATCAAAGTTTACTTATTAGTCAGAATAGGCTTACATTCACACTGCAATAAAGTTACTGTGAAAATCTCCTAGTAGCCACACTCTGGAGCCTGTTTGCATACACTAAGGGAGAATTAGCATGACCAACACACTTAAATAGCACATTTTTGGACTGTTGGAGGAAACCGGAGCACCCAGAGAAAGTTAACACAGACACAAGGAAAATGTGCAGACTCCACGTAGACAATTACCCAAGCTGAGAATCAAACCTGGAGCTGTGAGGCAGTAGTGCTAACCATTGCGCCACCGTGCCGCCATTGGAGAAAAAGCCAATTTTCTACTATGCCTTGACTTCTGGCAGTGTTGGGTTTTCCCATATCCAGTGCCTGAGAGTATGGTGGAGGCAGATTAACTGAAAAGAATGTGCAGGACAGTGGCACCAGCTGAATTGCCCATTGGAGAACCAGCACCGACGATGATAGGAAGAATATACTACAACTTTTTTCTGACTTTTAACCAATCAGTCATTCTTTAAAAAATTTATTGTAATTTTGTAAGATGGGACAGGAATCTTGCAAAGTCGGAATGTCTTTTCTTCAAAAAAAACAATTATTTCAAGAGCAATAATTTCAAGACAGTTCTATACTGTAGGGTTTCTATGATTTCATATTGCAAAATTACCCGTGGTGCCTGATGCCTATAAGATGTCTGCATTGCCCTAAAGCTTTACGTGAATGCCCTATTGCTCAAACTAGTTTCAATGCCCCATTGCTCAGACTGGGTTCAACGCCCTATTGCTCACACTGGGTTCAATGCCCCATTGCTCAGACTGGGTTCAACGCCCCATTGCTCAGACTGGGTTCAATGCCCTATTGCTCAGACTGGGTTCAACGCCCTATTGCTCAGACTGGGTTCAACGCCCTATTGCTCACACTGGGTTCAATGCCCCATTGCTCAGACTGGGTTCAACGCCCTATTGCTCACACTGGGTTCAACGCCCCATTGCTCAGACTGGGTTCAACGCCCCATTGCTCAGACTGGGTTCAATGCCCCATTGCTCACACTGGGTTCAATGCCCTATTGCTCACACTGGGTTCAATATACCATTGCTCAGACTGGGTTCAACGCCCTATTGCTCAGACTGGGTTCAATGCCCCATTGCTCAGACTGGGTTCAATGCCCCATTGCTCTCACTGGGTTCAATGCCCTATTGCTCACACTGGGTTCAATATACCATTGCTCATACTGGGTTCAATGCCCCATTGCTCAGACTCGGTTCAACGCCCCATTGCTCAGACTGGGTTCAACGCCCCATTGCTCAGACTGGGTTCAACGCCCCATTGCTCAGACTGGGTTCAATGCCCTATTGCTCACACTGGGTTCAATGCCCTATTGCTCAGACTGGGTTCAATGCCCTATTGCTCACACTGGGTTCAATGCCCCATTGCTCAGACTGGGTTCAATGCCCTATTGCTCAGACTGGGTTCAATGCCCTATTGCTCAGACTGGGTTCAATGCCCCATTGCTCAGACTGGGTTCAATGCCCTATTGCTCACACTGGGTCAATGCCCCATTGCTCACACTGGGTCAATGCCCTATTGCTCACACTGGGTTCAATGCCCCATTGCTCTCATGGGTTCAATGCCCATTGCTCACAGGGTTCATGCCTATTGCTCACACTGGGTTCAATGCCCTATTGCTCACACTGGGTTCAATGCCCATGCTCAGACTGGGTCAATGCCCATTGCTCAGACTGGGTTCAATGCCCCATTGCTCACACTCGGTTCAATGCCCCATTGCTCACATGGTTCATGCCCCATTGCTCAGACGGGTTCAATGCCCCATTGCTCAGACTGGGTCAATGCCCCATTGCTCACACTGGGTTCAATGCCCCATTGCTCACACTGGTTCAATCCCTGCTCAGCGGCAATGCCCCATGCTCACACTGGTTCAATGCCCCATGCTCAGACTGGGTTAACGCCCCATTGCTCAGACTGGGTTCAATGCCCTATTGCTCACATGGGTTCAATGTGACTGGGTTCAATGCCTATTGTCAGACTGGGTTCAATGCCCTAGCTCACACTGGGTCAATGCCCCATTGCCACACTGGGTTCAATGCCCTATTGCTCACACTGGGTTGTCAATGCCCCATTGCTCAACTGGGTTCAATGCCCCATTGCTCACGGTTCAATGCCATGCTCAGACTGGGTTCAATGCCCCTTGCTCCACTGGGTTCAATGCCCCATTGCTCAGAGGTTCAATGCCCCATTGCTCACACTGGGTTCAATGCCCCATTGCTCACACTGGGTTCAATGCCCCATTGCTCACACTGGGTTCAATGCCCCATTGCTCACACTGGGTTCAATGCCCCATTGCTCACACTGGGTTCAATGCCCCATTGCTCACACTGGGTTCAATGCCCCATTGCTCACACTGGGTTCAATGCCCCATTGCTCACACTGGGTTCAATGCCCCATTGCTCACACTGGGTTCAATGCCCCATTGCTCACACTGGGTTCAATGCCCCATTGCTCACACTGGGTTCAATGCCCCATTGCTCACACTGGGTTCAATGCCCCATTGCTCACACTGGGTTCAATGCCCCATTGCTCAGACTGGGTTCAATGCCCCATTGCTCACACTGGGTTCAATGCCCCATTGCTCACACTGGGTTCAATGCCCCATTGCTCACACTGGGTTCAATGCCCCATTGCTCACACTGGGTTCAATGCCCCATTGCTCACACTGGGTTCAATGCCCCATTGCTCACACTGGGTTCAATGCCCCATTGCTCACACTGGGTTCAATGCCCATTGCTCAACGGTTAGCCCCATTGTCACACTGGTCAATGCCCATTCTCACATTTCCCCATTGCTCACTGGGTTCAATCCCATTGCTCACGGGTTCATGCCCCATTGCTCAACTGGGTTCAATGCCCATTGCTCACTGGTCAATGCCCCATTGCTCACATGGGTTCAATGCCCCATTCTCACACTGGTCAATGCCCCATTATCACACTGGGTTCAATGCCCATTCTCACACTGGCATGCCATTCACATGGGTTCAATGCCCCATTGTCCACTGGGTTCAATGCCCCATTTCAACTGGGTCAATGCCCCATTGCTCCATGGGTTCAATGCCCATTGCTCACACTGGGTTCAATGCCCCATTGCTCACACTGGGTTCAATGCCCCATTGCTCACACTGGGTTCAATGCCCCATGCTCACACTGGGTTCAAGCCCCATTCTCATGGGTCAATGCCCCATTACTCACACTGGGTTCAATGCCCCATTGCTCACACTGGGTTCAATGCCCCATTGCTCACACTGGGTTCAATGCCCCATTGCTCACTGGGTTCAATGCCCATTCTCACTGGGTTCATGCCCATTGCTCACACTGGGTTCAATGCCCCATTGCTCACACTGGGTTCAAGCCCCATTGCTCACACTGGGTCAATGCCCATTGTCACTGGGTTCAATGCCCCATTGCTCACACTGGGTTCAATGCCCCATTGCTCACACTGGGTTCAATGCCCCATTGCTCACACTGGGTTCAATGCCCCATTACTCACACTGGGTTCAATGCCCCATTACTCACACTGGGTTCAATGCCCCATTGCTCACACTCGGTTCAATGCCCCATTACTCACACTGGGTTCAATGCCCCATTGCTCACACTCGGTTCAATGCCCCATTACTCACACTCGGTTCAATGCCCTATTGCTCAAACTTAGTACATTTGCCCAATTTCTCTATCTTGGAGTGCGTAACTTTAGGATAGCACCAACATCCCCAGAGGCGAGTCATAAAGATTCAACAATAATAAACAGAGGGGCAATTTATATTTTATCATAGCTGTAACTTCAGAGATAAATTACCTATTATTATAATTATAAAATGAAGTGAATTAAAATTAAACATTGTTTGCCGCCGAACACATTTATTTTTATCTCATTCCGCCCCCCATTTCTGCAATGGTTTAACCCGGGTGTCAGCTTTGTCCGTTACGTCACGGCCATTTGCGGAAATGACATCATTGGAGTGACAGTGGCTTTGACCAATGGGATTGCAGGGCAGTGCTCCCCGCCGGAAATGGGGGCGGGCTGAGGCGTTGCTATGTCGGGCTGAGTGATGGCGGGCGGCGGCGGTGAGTTTCGAGGCCTGTGCGCGGCGATTTGACGGCATACGGTGACCGCGGCCTCCGCGTAGGATGCGAGTTTGACGCCGGGGAGTCAGCTCGAGCGGAGTTTCCGCTCTTTGAGGTGCGGGGGAGTTTTATTTCTGTGTTGTGTGCGGGGCTGAAAGGGCGGGACGGGGGCCGCTGCCAGATTGTGAGCCTGTGGGGCGAGGCTGGAGCCTCGTCCTGCCAAATAGTGAGCAATGCCACAGCAGCCTGGAGCCCGAGGGAGCAGCTTCCCTGAGTGGGACAGGCACTACCCGTGTCCACAACATCACCAACACTCAGCAACTCAGGCAGCATCTGTGTAGAGAGAGATTCCAATGTGCTGCTCAACTTTCTAATACTTGGTGCTGATTTTATATGTACGTTTTTAAAGGTTATTTGTGTCATAAGTAGGCTTACGTTAACTTTTCAGTTGAAGTGTGAAAATCCCCTAGTCGTCACACGCTGGCACCTATTCGGGTACTTTGAGGGAGAACATGGCTAATGCACGTAACCACATCTTTAGGATTTTGGGAGGAAACCCATGCAGCCATGGGGAGAATGTGCAGACTCCACATTAGTGGCCCAAGGCTGGATATTGAACCTGGTGCTGTGAGATGTTAGTGCTGACTGCTGTGCTGCCTTGTGTTGTCTCCTTGATAAATTGGAGCCTGAGGTACTCTTGTGAAATTGGAATGTCATAAGACATCTATTGAATGTATGCAAAGTTATTTCCAAAATCAGTTAATCCCAAGTTATTAGTCTGTGGGTTAATTATCAACATTCAGGATTGATTGATATTGGTATTCATTGATGGATGCAGGTATGTCTGTCTGTTGGAGAGAGCAAACCTGACATGGTGGAATCTGTGTGGGGATCTGCATGTTCTCTATGTCTGTGTGGATTTCCTCCAGGCACTCTGGTTTTTTCCATAGTTTGAAAAGTGAGCTGGTTAGGTGTATTGGCCCTGTCTCCCTCAGTGTATCCAAACAGGTGTTGAAATATAATCCCTGGGCAAAGTCTGGAGGCTGGTTTCCATTACCACAGCTGGTATAGGTATTGTGCCTGTGCTATTGGCATTTTTCTGTATCATGCACTAACCATCCAGCCAACTGAGTTAACTAACCCAATAATGATGTAGAGTTGCTGACGTTGGACTAGAGTAGGCATGGTGAGAAATCTCTCAATGTCAGGTTAAAGTCCAACAGGTTTATTTGGTAGCATGAGTGCTGCTCCTTCATTAGGTGAATGCTACAAATAAACTTGTTGGACTTTAACCTGATGTTGTGAGACTTCTTACTGTGCCTACGCAATGGAAGATATCTTAAGCCAAAAGAAGGAATGTTTCACTTTGTTATATTGAAAAGTGGACTTGTTTGATTGGGTGTTGAATGTGTTTTTGCAGCAATACCTGGTTTCTTTATTGTATTTTGTTACGCGCATCACATTAGGAGATGGGAAGGAATTTTGCTAAAATATTTCAGCTTAAGACAAGTCTGCATGATCAACCACTGTGGCCATTTAAACTTTCATTTTGAGGAAGGGGAAATGCTTTGTTCCGGATTATGATGAATTGAAACAACCCCAGTCCTTGTTTTGAGGGCGACATTGAGACTTTCGTACCTTGGTTCTCAAATATGAATTAGCAGACTATTTTTGAAGTAAATTACTTTGAACTGTGTAGTTTCTCTATTGCACATTTTCTTAAGCAAATGTATTGTGCTATCCTGGCTTTAAGTGTGGTGTTTAAAAACTGTTATGGCAACTTGCTGTCCGATATGACTATCTCACTTCCCCATTTTTGGTTAAAAAGAAGCACTTGTTAATCAAATTGGAACCTGGTGTGCTGTTGTAAAATTGGAATGTCATAAATCATCTGTTGAATGTGTGCAAAGCCATTCCAATCATTGAGTCAGACTTGGGTGTGTACTTAACTATTCTTGTCTTCCCACAAGTCGTTGCTTATGCATATAATGAGTTGAGGGAAGACGTTTGAATCTGACTAAAGTTTTGAGTAGTATATTTTTATTTTCAAAACAAGCTTTTTTAATGTCAAAAGTTATATTTAACCTACGTGACCTAAATTTTAGAGATTTTTAAAATAACTGCAATTGGTTGAAATTGGATATCCCTGGAGTATATTGCAAATTGTTAACAGGTGGGAAAATAGATTGGCAATTCAGTTAATAGACCTTTCAGCAGATCTAAGTTGTTTCCAGATAATTCAGTTATCCAGAATGAAAATATTACTTCGGAGGTGAGTAAGAAAGATGTGGGAGGCTGCAGATCTGCAACTTCTACTGTGTACTTCCAAACAAAGTTGCGTGCTAAATTATATCTTTATTCCCTTCATTCACAATGAGGTGGAATTATATACCAGTGTCTGAAATTTTAAAAATATTGTCTTGAGGCGGCATTATCTCATTAGTCTTTGTATTGTTACACTCTGTAATGATAAAATGCCCCTCTGATTTCTTGCTGGAATTTTCTCAGTTCTAACGTTAAGAAAGTGTTTTGTCTTGCCCTAAAATCTGACATGGAACACCTAATTATATATAGCCTATTCCTGATTTATTAACTTTTAAGGTTCTGCTTTGTGGTGGCATTTGCTAATGTGATTAACACCACAGGTCTAATTGATCCTGAGTTATGTGATTCAACATCAATGCATGTTTAGTAGCACTGGTAGAGTGGTCCTGAACTTTGATTGCACTAGAAAGTGAACATGTTTACTAGTAGTGGATTAAGGGTTTGAGGAAAAAAAATAAAATATTACGCTGTCCATTACAATCTATTGTAGTCTGCCAAGACACACACTCAGTCCACTCTCAGCTGAGGAACATGAAGATGGAATAGAGAAAGACATGCGTTTTTGTAGTACTTTTCGTAACTATTTGACATCTCGAATAGTTTACAGCCAATAGAATATTTTTGAAGTATAGTCACTATTGTGTCACCTTTCAGCCCGGGTTGTTTGGAGAAAAGGAGGTAGGAAATCTAGTATTATCATTCTGCCAACCCTGCCTCTTCTGCTCATGTTAGGCTTTTAGGGAGGTAGATCAAACTTCTGTCTTCCCCAGCAAGTATTATCTGCATCATCTTTGAAGTGTGGGCTCAGTGTTTGAGTCTATTTTTTAAACTATTTTAACTTCATCTGTGAAGATAGCTGAAAAATCATTTTAAAAGAGTTAAAGATTGCGTTGGCAAATTAGGAATATAGAATATTATATAATATTTCCGTTTAATAATGCCATAGTGCTGTAAATATTCAGTTGGATAAATTGTTGCAGCAATGTGAAATATTTTAAAATTGTTTTGTTTTTAAGTATGTACATTGTATTGCTTGAAAATTAACTTCTGAGTAAGTTTTGGCAAATTACAGCACTGGAATCATGTCAGTCATTTTGGCTATATTGCTGTCTGGGCCTAGAGGTTACATTTATGAATAGATGAATATCCTTATGCTTTTTGTGTTGCTTTCCAATGAAGTGGTGTTGAACTAAAGGAGTGTGTTTTTGTGACAAACCATAGCCTTCAAAAACTTTGCAAATGGTGGGCTTTAATAAATGTAACTAACATGGAGAATCACTTCACGCTCTTATCGTCCCAAGTAATCACTATTTAAATTGACCCAACTGTTTTCCTGAAGTATTTAGCTGGGTGTGGTTGAGCTATCTTGGCTTTCTAGGTTAGATTAAAAGGTTGGATAAAGAGCAAGGAATAGCATGGTGAATGTAACATATCTACAATTTATGTGGAGGGTGAACACTGCATTTATTTGTTGGGTTAAATGGTCCACATCCTGATTGCAACATGTAAGGGAGACAAATAATTTTCCTGATTTATTTATTTGTGAGTGTAAGAAGTTTGGTCTAGTTTGGAGAACAGCCTTTGCATGATATTTTATCAACAGTTAATGAACTTTACTCATATGTTTTAAAAATTGTGAACCTTCTTGATAATCTTTAAACTTGTTTTTAGTGGAACTTCTGGTTGTCCTGTGACTCATGCTGGACTGTCCCCTGGTGACTTTTGACTGTGCAGTTAGAACAGGAACTAAGGCTCATCTTGTTATTTCATCTTTTTCTAAGCTGTCCTTATCCTCATTGCAGCCTGTACTGTGCACTTTGTGTACAGCGCCAACAAACTGCTTTTATTTCATTGAGTTGGATTATAACATAACTTTTCAATTGTTGTGATTGTAAAAAATTATAGTCTTATCATCTCTGATCTCTGTGGCAAAAATTGCCATCTTGTAAAACATATGGCAAAACACTTATAATGCTAGGGAAAAAATCTTAATTTCAAAAGTACAAAATTTTCCTCTGAAAGCTGGTGACAAAGGGGGTAGACAGCTAACATTGAAGAGCCAGATTTTCTTTCTTTCTTCGGTGTTTGTTCATCACATGTTAAAAAAGCTAATTTCATTTACAGTAATTGATATTCTCCAATAGGATGTTTCACCAAAGTGCATTCCAAGCTAGTTGTTAATCTTACTTTTGTTGATTGCATGTTTTTAAATTGTGACAAATGACAATAGTTGTCATGTTTTTTGGGTATATTTGCTGGATAATGTCCAAAGAATGTGTAGGGTTAGGTGGATTTGCTGGAGTACATGTGCAGGGTTTGGGGATAGGATGGGGGGTGTCCTGGGTAAGATGCTCCTTCGAAGAGTCAGTACAGAAAAGTTGATAGGTTAAATGGTCTCCTTTTGAATTATAGGGGTTCTATCGATAACTTGGATTTAATATCCTGCAAACAGGTCATGGGTTCCTATGATTTTATTCTAATTTTCTGTGGACTAGACAAACAGCATTACAATCCAAAGATTGTAACATATCAGAGAGGCCTAGTAACATTTAAGTCAATGTCTCCATTGGTTGGAGTCATACTTGACCCAAAGGAGGATTGTGTTTATTGAAGGCCAGTCATCTCATTTTAAGGGCATAAATACAGGATTTCCATATGGCTGTATCCTAGACCCAGCCATCTTCAGCTTCATCAATGACCTTCCTGCCATCAGATTGGAGGTGGAATATTCAACATTGATTCTAGAATTGAGTTTTATTTGTTTCTCAGGTAATGAAGCAATCTCTGTTTGCTTGAAGCAAGACCTGAAAAACACTCAGACTTGTGCTGATCACTGAAAGTAATGTTTGTGCTACACAAATGCTAGGTAATGTCCATCTCCAACAGGACAGAATCTAACCACTTCTCGTCAACTTTCAATGAAATGGCATTGCTGTCGCAGAATCCTCCATTGGAAAAGTTAGCATTGACGAGAAACCTAGCTGAACTGGCCATGTAAATACTGTGGTGATAAGAACAAATCAGAAGATGGGGGTTCTGTAGTGAGTATCTCACCACCTAACTTCCCAGAGCCAATCAACCATCTGCAAGGTAAATGTCAAGAATGTGATAGAATACTCTCCACTTGCCTAGATGAGTGCGGCTCCAACAACACTTGAAGCTTGACACCATCTAGGACAATTTGATTGGCACCGTATCCACTATTTGAAACATTCACTCCCTTGAACTTGTGGCAGACATTGGCAGCAGTACCAATATTGCAGCAACTCTCCGCCATGGCTTATTCGCCATTTTTGTGACTTCAGTCACCTAAATGAACAAGGCCAGAGGGCACAAAGGGATGCTACCATCTGCAAGTTCCTCTCAAGATACTTTCCATTTTAACTTGGAACTATATCGTTACTCCTTCGCTGTCATTGTCAAAATCCGGTCCCTCCCTTTAGGCTCAGTGGGTGTACCTGCACCATACAAACCGCACTATTTTAAGATGATGACCCAGGTCAGTTAGGGATTGGCAATAAATGATAGGTTTGCCGTTGATGTCCAGATGCCATTAATAAATAAGAAGCAAAGAGCCTTCCTTCTGTAGCTTGGTTGCAGGACTGTATAAAATCCTCTGATGTGAATTTTTTTTATGAATTGCAGTTTGGGGAAAAACACTTTAACCAATCACACAATTTGAACAATAAATTATTTTACTAAGCTAAAATTTAGAAGGACCAGACATTGTTTAACATGATGTGATATAAAGAACAGGGGACTTGTAACCTTTCCAACTCCATATCCATTTAAAGTGACTTCCAACTACCTTAGCACTGCTTGTCTGCTACTGAGGAACTTTACCCTACCTATCCTAGCATCTGGCAGGAGTTCCAAAGCCACTCACCTTTTCTCCTGACTGCTTTGACTGTCATTTCATCTCAGAGATGACATCTAAAGTGTGCAGTATTCATTTAATCAGTATAGTATAGAACATTACAGCGCAGAACAGGCCCTTCGGCCTTTGATGTTGCGCCAACCAATTATGAAAAAAGCAATGACCCTCCAAACTAAACCATTCCCTTCTCTTCCATAAACTTATCAACTAACCTCTTAAATGCCACCAAACTTGGCGCATCTACAACTGCTGCAGGCAGGGCATTCCACTCCCTAACCACCCTCTGGGTAAAGATGTTTTACCCAGAGGGTAAAACATCTTTACAAGTATGTTTCTTATACTTTCAGACCAGTATGAAGATTCCACTCTGAATCCATGAAACATTGGCTGGATTTCCTCTGACTCAGGAGTGCTTTAAAAATTACATGCTGTACAAGTTCTGGGATCACAAACTCATTCCAGCAGTTTTGGATTTTTGGGAGTGCCTTTTGAGGCTGTAAGTTGGTTCTGGGCTCATGAAGTGGCACCTTATGCTCCTTACTTTAGACTACATTGCAAATATAAACATGTACTCCACAATTTTCATGGAGTAGGCCAACTCATTAAAAGCATTATGATTTACAGCACCATAAGATGTCAGAACCATGGTCTGTATGAGGGAACCTTTTGAAAAGTAAGCTGAGAAGGTTCTCATGCCAAGTTGTGGCACTTCCATGTCCATTTATACACTATATAGAAGCAATTAACCCTATATTGACAGTGGGGTATGTATATTAGAAAAGCTTTTACTGTAACCCAGTAAAAGTGTCAATCATCCAGACCCTTTAAAATATCACTAGCAGCAGCTGCAAGTGCCAAGCTATTGGAAGTGTTGGCAAACTTAAGACAGGCCTTCAGGCTGGATGAATTGTGTCCTAGACTGCTGTGGGAGACAAGGGAAGAAATTGTAGGCTTTCAGACCCAAAATTCCCCTCTTGTCACAGAGGAGATGCCAGAGGACTGGAGACTAGCTAATGTTCTGTTATTTAAGGATTGTAGAGATGAGCCAGGAAACTACAGACTAGTGAGTCTCATGTCAAAGGGAGAAAATTGATCACCACGTGAAGAGGCAAGGTTTGGTCCGGAATAGTCAACGTGGTTTTGTCATGCATAACAAATTCAGTTGGATTTTTTGAGATGACCAGGTGTGCAGATGAAAGTAGTACGGTTGATGTAAAATATGGATTTCAGCATGGCTTTTCCCAAAGTCCCATGTGGAAGTCAATGAAGAGGCAAATACACATGGAATGCAGGGTAATTTGATAAAGTGAATTGAAAATTGTCTTAATTGTGGGAGACAGGGTGATGATGACAGAAGGTTCTTTAGTGACTGGAAGCCAGTAGCATATCAGGAATTTGTGCCAGGTCACCTATTATTTGGCATGTACATAAACAACATAGATGCTTATGTGGGGGGGTAGAATTATTAAGTTTGCAGATGATACAAAGATTGGCTGAGTGGTTAAGTGAAGTTGAGTGTCTTGGGCTACAGGAAGGTATAGATGGAACGGTGAAATGGGCATGTAAGTGGCAGATGGAAGTTAACACTGAAAAGTGTGAAGTGATACACTTTGGAAGGAGTAATTTGACAAGGAAGTACTCAATGACCAGTGGGATAGTAGGAAGATGTAAGGAACAAAGGGATCGTGGTATGTTTGTTTGGTATAGTGGGTTTTCTCCGGGTGCTCTGGTTTCCTCCCACTCCCCAAAGATGTGTTCTTAGGCTGATTGGCAAAACAAATTCTCTCTAAATTGTCTCACTAATTTGGATCCAGTGCAGATTTCTATACCAATGCAGGTTTCTATCAACATAGTCAGGGATCATGGGTGGAAGTGGGAAAGTCGAGGTGGCGACACAGGCTCGTTGGGCTGAAGGGCCTGTTCCCATGCTGTTTTGTTTTTTGTCCTTTTATATGTTTGTGTCCATAAGCTTTCTACAATTAACTGCATTGATCAGAGAGCCAGAACTATTAGTTAAGCAGTGTTTTCCCTGGGGCTCAGGTGTTCCAGTAGGCTAATGGATTCCTGAGATTTCAGCCTGTTGAAATGCCTGAACCCTAGAGACAACATTGCTTTATTGATGGCTCTGGATCTCTGATCTGTGCTATCAATTTCACAATGTTTGTTTAAAAAGATAGAGATTTCAAATGCTTCTGGTTTCTACAATTAGAGGACAAAAACAAGAAAAGTACAGAACAGGAACAGGCCCTTTAGCCCTCCAAGCTCATGCTGACCATGATGCCCTTAAACTAAAAAAAAACCTTTTGCCCTTACTTGATGCATATTTTTCTATTCCCTCCCAATCTATGTGCCTGTCCAAATGCCTCTGAAATATTGCTAATGTGCTTGCTTTCACTACCATCTCTGGTAACGCATTCCAGGCACCCATCACATTTTGCATGAAAAATTCCCCTGCACATCTCCCTTATACTTTCCTTCTCTCTCATCTTGAACCTATGTCCCCTTGTAATTAATGCTTATATTCTGGGAAAAAACCTCTGACTATCCACCCTGTCTATGCCTCTCATAATTTTGTAGACCTTTATCAGATCTCCCCTTAGCAACCATTTTTCCAGTGAAAACAGTCCCAGTTTATTCAATCTCTCCTCATCGCCTATCACTCTTGAGACTAGGCAATATTCTAGTGAACCTTTTTTTGCACTCTCCAAAACTTCCATGTCCTTCTAGTGGTGTGGTGACCAGAACAGCATGTAGTACTCCAAATGCTGCCTAACCAAGATTTTATATAGCTGCAACATGATTGTCGTTAGTGCTCTGGCTGATGAAGGCAAGCATGCCATATGTTTTCTTAGTCACCTTGTGTCCAGCTGTGCTGCCAGTTTTAGGGAACTGTGGACCTACATGCCCAGATCCCTCTGTATATTAATGTTCCCAAGGGTTCTGCCATTTACAGTATAATTCAAACTTAAATTTGATCCTTCAAAATGCATCATCTCACATTGTCCGGATTAAACTCCATCTGCCATTTTTGTTCCCAAGTCTGCATTCTATCTATATCCTCTTGTATCCTCTGGCAATCCCTGGCACCGTTAGAAACTGTACCAATCTTCATGGCATCTGCAAACTTATTAATCAGACCATCCATATTTTCTTCCAGATTATTTGTATACACTAGAAACAACTAAAGTCCCAGCACTGAGTCCTGTGGAACATCCCTAACTACAGATCTCCATTCTGAAAAGCACCTTTCCATTGCTGCAATCTGTCTTCTGTGACCAAGTCAATTCTGTATTCATCTGCCAGTCTACACTGAATCAAATCTGATTTAAGTTTTTATATCAGTCTGCCATGTGGGATCTTGTCAAATATCTTCCTAAAGTCTATGTATGCTATATCCACAGCCCTTCACTCAATTAATTATCTTTGGCACCTCTTCAAAAAAAATTTAA
This sequence comes from Sphyrna mokarran, assembly GCA_024679065.1. Lineage (NCBI taxonomy): Eukaryota > Metazoa > Chordata > Chondrichthyes > Carcharhiniformes > Carcharhinidae > Sphyrna > Sphyrna mokarran. Next base: position 4,362,639 of record JAGIQG010000024.1, read on the forward strand.
GTCAAAATGGTGAGACATGATCTCTCTCCTGTACAAAACCATGCCCACTGTCACTAAACTACTCCATTTTCTTCCAAATGTGTGCATATCCTGTCCTTCAATATCTTCTCCAAAAGCTTCCCCACCACAGGCGAAGGCTCATTGACACAGTAAAGAGTCTGAATGATTGCCACAATGCTGTTTTTTTGACATCCTTACAATCTCAATGAACAATTGGATCTGAAGCTTTTTAAACACTTCCTGCTGTCATAATAAGCTAAGTTCTTTCTGTATAGTGTTAATGTGTGAATAGGTGTGGAACTGCCATAGCTTGGTTTGGGATCATGAGGGGCCATCAGGTTCTTTGTGGGTGGGGAGGATGTGGGTGTGACCTGGTGGAAGGACTGCGGGCCGTTATGTCTACGCACCCAGGAACCCCTGTGATTCCCTCCAAACATTTTCCGGGGTCAGCTAGCCTGAAGGCATCTCGCATCCGCTTCTCACCCCTTCCTCAGTGGGAGTGCCATCCTTGTGGTTACTTTCTCCTGGGACAGCTGGACAAGCCAGGATTTTCCCCAACTCCTACCAGCCTGTGTTTTCACCATTGATAATATTTCCAAGCAAAAACAATGTTTGCTGCTTGATTGCAAAACAGGTGGTATTGCTAAGTTGCTGAACAGTGACACAAACATGCTGCAGTGCAACCATAGTCAGTGGGTGGGGCAAATAATAAACTGACAGAAGTCATCCAACAGGAAATGTACTTGTGGTTTGAGATCAAAAGCCTGGGGGGAGGGGGAAGGAGCCTATTCCTCATCAGCTATCAACTATGTATATATTAGGGGGAAATTAAGATAATTTATAACCGAGGATTCACATTAAATTGCAATCTGTGAACTAATTGAAACACAAGCAGTTTGGGCAGATCTCCTAAAATGGTTTGTTTTCAAATCCATTTCGGTGCTTCTCGTTTCATAAACTGGTTTAGTAGATTTTTTTAGGGGAAAAAGGGAGGAAACATATCTGAAAAGTGGCACAGCTGACAAATTGTGAAGTAGCTGATATTAAGGAAACTTCTCAAGTTTGCAGATGTCTGTAGGAAATGGCACTGTGTCATGTAACTGGCGTGCAACCGCTATGTGGCTATTTTTGACACATTGTTAGGGGAACAAATATCAATCACATTAGCTCAAGTCTTCGCAGTTTCAACTTGTCAAGCTTGTTTTGAATGAAGCCAGCAGTGATATTTATTAGTGTTCAAACTGATCGTTCTGGGATTTTTATCAATTTCAAAGGATTCTGTATTTTTACAGAAACGTGTGGACTGTATGAATGAATGCAGCACCAAATTGTTCTTATCCCAGTTGCTTTGCTGTATGATAGCTTGGTATATACTGTAATTGTATTCATTGCACAACCATCCACTAGTGGAGATCACATCATTTGTGCTTAATCCAGTGTCACTTGTAGGCCTATGCATCTCAGAGATCTGCTGGTTCGTATGTCTACAGGCCTTAATTCATTCAATAACCAGTCACTCAACAGAGAGCTCAGGAAAGACAGTCACCAGGTTTGGTTGATTAATAAAACAGAGCATGGGAAAACAGGACCAAGATACTTATCTCTAAGGCTTGTGTCCTTAGCACTTTGCTATATGGCAGCGAGGCCTGGACAATTTACACCTCAATAGCTTGCATCTCCTGTGTGTTTTATACATCTTTGGCATGGTCCTCATATAAATCAATGATAGGGATTTTGACCTTTGCCTTTTGTGGAATGACATTGTAGTGACAATGTCACTGAACTAGTAATCCATGTAGGCTAATGGGACATGGGTTCGATTCCAACATGATAGCTGGTGGATTTTAAATTCAATTAATAAGTTTAGAAATATAAAGCTGCCTCAGTGATGGTGACTGTGAAACTATCATCAGTTATTGTAAAAACTCATCTAGTTCACTAATATCCTTCAGAGGAAGAAATCTACCTTTCTTATTTGGTTTGGCCCAAATATGATTACATACTAATAGCAATGTGGTTGCCTCTTTCCCTCCTTGAATGGCCCTGCAAGCCAAGGGCAATTAGGGATGGGCAACAAATGCTGGCCTTGCCAGTGATGCTCACATCCCATGAAAAATAAATAAAGCAAATCACATGGAGAGAGTCACCAATGAAGCATTCCCTGTAGGACATGTGCTAACACATGTTAGCACTAATCAAGTAAAGGTGGCCCATGCTAAGTAACTGGGTGCTCAAAATTCTGATCTAAGGATCTGTCGAAAGGAATATGAAAGCCATCAGCATCAATCATGAAAAGTGGGAAACTCTAGCAAATTGATGCAAATGGTGACACCAGCTGTGAGCAGGAATTCATCATTCTGGTGACATTTGGTGACAAGTGCCAAAGCAGACGTCAATCCTGTAAGCAAGGCATCAGCAGAAATCATCTTGCACCAGTAGGCAAGGGGTAACTTTGTATTTGATCCTGCTGGCAGGCTTTGCCTTTCCCAAATCACCTTGTTCAGCCAATAAAAGAAGTGCAGCAAATGATGTAATCCAACAGGACGAATTCTGAGACTGCACTCACATTACCCTTCCCAATTACAACCTCAGTACGTGGCACTCTTCGTTTAAATTCTCAGATGTGGGTGCCACTGGCAAAATTGGAATTTATTTCTCATTACTCATTCCCCTCAGAAAATGGAGCGATAGAACTTAATGATGTGTTGGACCATTTGTGGATGGTAGCGAAGAGATCACTTAATTGGAGTGGAGTTTGAATCACAGATGTCAGGCCAGTTTTGGATTTTATTACAGTCTGGTAGTTTCATCATCAGTTTAACCAATGCCAATTTCCCAGATTTAAAAGAAAAAATTGAAATCTTACTAATATAGTGGGAGTTTATACTGCTATTTTCTGGTTTATTAGCTCAAGATGTGGAGACGCCAGCGTTGGATTGGGGTAAACACAGTCAGAAGTCTCACAACACTAGGTTAAAATCCAACAGGTTTATTTTGCAGCAAAAGCCACTAGCTTTCGGAGCACTCAAGCCATTAGTTAACGTGGTAGCTTTAGCATGTTGCTGAAGCTGGATTCACTGAAGGAGAGGAGAAAAATTACATTAAGGGTTTATCCTTGTGATTGGTCCTTCGTTAAGTCAATGGTAGGGATTTTGATCCTTGCTCCCGATTGTTGTTTTTTTATCTGTCTTTGTTTCGAGGGTTGACTTCATTACAAACTATCTTTCTCACTGTCTTTTCTTCTATGTCACGGAAAGGCCAGTCCACATTCTGATATCCATTCATACCATCTCTCTCATGGCCTTTTTTCCTTGCATTACCTCTTTTTCCAAAAACTCCTTTCTGTTCACTTCACATATCCAAAATATGTGAACTTCCTTAATATCACTGCCTCGGGCAAGTTTCTCGAGCACCTTGGCAATATTACAATACCTGTCTGAATCCCTTCATTTCAAATTCTGTTATTCAATCTTTGTCACTCTTCTTGATAATCCAGTTTCACAATCATACATTGTCACTGACCAAACAAGTAGTTTCCTTTGGGGGGGCATGGTGGCATAATAGTTAGCACTGCTGCCTCATAGCTCCAGGGACCTGGGTTTGATTCCCAGCTTGGATCACACTCTGTGTGGAGTTTCCACGTTCTCCTCGTACCTGCATGGGTTTCTTCTGGGTGCTGCGGTTTCCTCTTACAGTCCAAAGATGTGCTGGTTAAGTTGACTGGCCATGCTAAATTGCCCATTGTGTCCCAGGATGCATGGGTTAGAGGGATTAGCGGGCTAAATGTGAGTGGTTGTAGTGATGGGGCTTGGGTTGGGATTGTTGTAGGTGCACACTTGATAGGCCAAATGACGACCTCCTGCACTATAGAATTTCCATGATTCTATAGACTATGTAATATCAATTTTAATTGCCTTTGATTTCTCTTAGCAAATTATTTTTAAATTTAGGTGTTTTGACAGTATTTTTGATCTTAGTTGGTCTGTTGAGGGAAGTGTTGGGTGAAAGCTGACCATCTCCTTCAGTTTGAATAAATCGAAGGTAATCTTCTGACAGTAACTAATTTTTTAAAGGAAACAGTTTTAAGTTTAAAGTACTTTTTAAATTTTAAATTGAGGAGAGCTATTTACTATATGTCATGTACTTCTCAGCTGCAAGGTGACAGAACTGTCTTTAATGTACTCATTGCTAATGCCACCTTTGTTTATTTGATGCCGTTAGGTATAATATGTGGCTGTCGTATTACCTAATGCTGCAGAATTAACCCTATTTATATTGATGGATGTATCTTGGAGCACTCCTCACAATGCAGCAACAGTGATTATGCATTTGTGCTCATGAGTGAATTGCAATTTTTGTTCGAGACCATAAACCTTCAGTGATAGTTGAAAGTTCTGTCTGAGTGGGATGAATGCTGAGCACTCGCCAGTCAAACAAGCTATTATTTTATTAGCTTCCGGTCATTCAGGTTACCATACACACAAGCACAAAAAGTAATCTTGAAAGGGCAATAGGATGTTGCCCTTAGCTCAAGAATGGTGGAGTACAACAGCTAGAACGCAATGTTGCAGTTGTGCAGTACTGCCTTTAGCTTTTGGCACTGGACCCCAGGAAGAGTATACTGACCTTGAAAGAAGTATAATTCATCTTCACTGTACTTGAAAGGACTGAATTATGAAGTCTGTTGCACGAACCTGGTTTCTATTCCTTTGAGTTTAGAAGGTTGACATCTAGACTCAACGTTCGTTCTATTCTCTTTGCAGATGCTTTCAGATCTGTTGAGATTTTCCAGCATTTTCTGTTTTGTCTCAGATTCCAGCATTACATTTATCTTAGTACCTCCTGTTCCATTGGATTGGATACATACAATAAGTCTGGTATCTGATAAGTTGATCCCATTGCCCTGCCCATGTCACCAGAGGAAAATAAACCATAGTTATGCAACTGTCATGTGATAGAATCAGATTGAGATAATTCTGGGGAAGAATGTGTTTCATTTTGTGGTGATGGTGAGAATGGGGCAGCTGCTTGGAGCAAGAAACATGGGTTTTCCGCAACTGATCCCGTAGCATTGTATTTATGTGTCACCTATCAGCAGACCATCTTTATACAAAATGCATTGCAGCATTCGGCAAAACTTATTTGATAGCACCTCTTCGGACATCTACCACTAGTAGGACAAGAACAGCAGACACGTGAACAGCACTACCTGCATATTCTCCTCCAAGCTATATACCATTTTGATTTGAAACTATATCGCTGTTCCTTTGCTGTCACTGGATCAAAATCCTGGAACTCCCTCCCTAACAGCATTGTGGGTGCACCAGATGGACTGCAACGATTCAAGACAGCTTGCTACTTCCTTAAGGGCAATTTGGGGTGGGCAACAAATCCTAGTCTTGCCAGTGATGCTCACATCCCATCAAAGAATTTTTAAAAATCATCTTGATTTTTCAGAGTTGAGTACTTTTCATCAGTAGTACCCTCCCTCCTAAACGTCAACCCATTTTAGGCCTGTTGAACTTGTCAGTGCTTCTGTTACCATAGAAGCCCACAGGGCATTTGGGAATTGCACCCCCTCCCTTCACCCTCCCTGCAACAATGCAGTCAGTTTGGCACCATTTGCTACTTTCTCTTGCCATACATTTCTCGTGAGAGAAACCTGATCTATCCAACATAGTTGCAAAATGTTAATTTTCTAAATAGTGGAATCATAGAATCCATATAGTGCAGAAGGAGATCATTTGCCCCATTGAGTCTGCATCGACAATAGTCCTACCTCCCAACCCTGCATATTTATCTGCTAATCCCCCTGACACTAAGGAACTTCATGATGAAATAATATCTCGCTCTAATAGCTAGTGCTATCAGAAGTGTAAACAATTAAGATAGTCACACAACAGCCCCTCAATTTCTGTTGATTTGTTTGATTTATGAATGTGGCTATTGGATTTGTGGAACTTGTCACATGTAAATCCATTAACAGTTAACTAAGTGATATTAATCAAGACTTCTGCCCCAGCCTCAACACATCAGCATATGGCATGCTTGCCTTCATGTAGAGATGCCGGCATTTAGCTGGGGTATTGAGTTTAAAAATTGGCAACTCATGTTGCAGTTTGATAGAACCTTGGTTAGACTGCACTTGGAATATGGTGTTCAAGTCTGGTCGCCACACTATCAGAAGGATGTGGAGACTTTCGAGAAGGTACAGAAAAGATTTACCAGGATGTTGCCTGGTATGGAAGGCATTGACTCGATTTGCTCTCACTGGAGCAATGGATGTTGAGGGGCGACCTGATAGAAATCTGAGATCATGAGAAGCATGGATTGAGTGGAAAGTCTGAAGCTTTTTCCCAGCATGGAAGAGTCAGTTACTGGGGGGCATAGGTTTAAGGTGCGAGGGGCAAGGTTTAAAGGAAATGTGCAAGGCAGATTTTTCACACAGTGAGCAGTGAATGCCTTGAACTTGTTGCTGGGGGATGTAGTGGAAATAGATAAGATAGTGACTTTTAAGGAGCATTGTGACAAATACATGAATAAGATGGGAGTAGAGGGATATGGTCCCAGAAGGATGGGGGTTTTAGTTAAGTTGGGTAGCATGGTTGAAGGGCCTATTCATGTGCTGTAATTTTCTTTATTCTTTGTCTGAGTGGATTTCCAGCTGCTCCAGTATCCTTCCACAATCCAAAGATGTTGCATGTAACATGCTGTCTCGCTGGAGAGTCAGTGCAATTCAGTGGGGCTCAGTGGCCTTCTGCACTGTAGGGATTTTATGAGTACTTTATACTGGAACAATATGCCAGGCAACAAATAGTAATGACTGAAATTATTTAAACTGTTTAAGTTCTACTAGTACAGTCAGTTCATTTATGAAATGCCATGCATCACTTAAAGAAACCTTGAAATCTGTACAATGAATCTTATTGGGAATCATCATTTCTCTTAGTTGAACTCAGCTTATTGAACTCTGATTATTCAGTTTTTAGCCTTTCTATAAATGAATACCATTAATGGTGAAAATCTGATATGGAGTTGCTGGCATTGGATTGGAGTGAGAACAATAAATAGTCTGACAACACCAGGTTAAAGTCCAACAGGTTTATTTAGTAGCACATGCTTTTGGAGTGTGGCCCCTTCATCATGCAGGGTTTGGCTCACAAAAAGAGCTTTAAGACACACAACACAGAATTGCTGAGCAGAAACTGATAGCCAAGTTCCACACGAGGACAGCCTCAACCAGGATCTTGGGTTCATGTCACACTGGCTGTAAATTCCACAATTTGCCTGTGCTTGCAAAACCTCACTAACCATCCCGGCTGGAGACAATTTACGTCTTTAAAATGTGTTTAACCCTCTCTCCACTCGTATTGTCTGCACCTGTAAAGACATGCATTCCAACCATTATCTTGTAATTGAGTTTGTGTCTGTACTGTTGGGTTTCTATGATTTCTATGATATGCCCTATTTGTAAAATAAATCCTGCACCCACCTGATGAAGGGGCAGCACTCCAAAAGCTCATGCTTCCAAATAAACCTATTGGACTTTAACCTGATATTGAGAGACTATTTGGTAAAAATCTAGACACTTTTTCAAAAATTAATTTTTAATATAAAATATGCCTTTCAAGGTCTGTTATCCATTGCAGCATGTGTACATTTTTTCCTGTAAATTTAAATTGATGAGGTAACAAGTATTTTTAGAATTGTGAACTATTTGGCTGAAAACGGATAAAGCAGTCAAGAGTGTCAGCCAATGGTGGAGAGTGATGTGTTATAAATTAAATGGACAGTTGCCAGCAAAAGTTTTGAACAAATTTGGAATGCGGACCTGCCATTCTGAGATTGGTGCTTATCTGGGATGAGCTTGACTGCCTTTTGCTAGTCAGCCTGTAGCTGTTTCAACTTGCAGTTTGAGCTGTAATGTTTTCGATAGAAACTCTTCAGCCAATGAACTGAATAAAGCTTTTGCATAAGTTTAATATCCCACCACATTTTAGAGAACTAAATAAGTTGGACAATTTGTTGAATTATAATGGGTTAGTAGTCTGATAGTTCTTAACTTGACAAGATTTGCAGTTATATTAGTGAATTATCATAATTACATAATTAAAATGTGTTAATTTCAAAATTTATCTAATTGTTTTTGTAAGTTGATGTGATTGGTAGATTTTGTTTTAATTTGTTTTGTACCAGAAAAATGAAGTTATCAGTATCTTGCATGCACTGATTTTTATTTAAAATTAAAATGGTTATCTTAAATGAGAACTCTGGGAAAATATTTGCTCCACATTCTTTGGATCTTTGTCACTCGGGAGCAATCTCAGCAATCTGTAGCAACTATTTGTCATTGCATTTGAAAGGAGCAGCACTGAATGTTCTAAATTGGAAGTAGCATTTTTTAATGACATTTCTATTTCATAGAATCCCTACAGAGCAGGAGGTGGTTATTTGGCCCATCAGCACTGACTGTCCCAAGAGGACATCCCACCAGGCCCTATCCCCATAGCCTCATGTATTTACCCTGTTAATCGCCCTAATGACACATCATGGGACTGCACATCTTTGGGATGAAACCCAAGCACTGAAGGAGTCAATGCAGACATGGGGAGAACATGCTAACTCCACACAGTCACCCAAGGCATTGAACCCAGGTCCTTGGCCCAGACAGCAGTGCTCACCACTCTGCCATCATCCCAACCTGATGACTATTTACATAGTTGTTATTATTAGAATTTTCCTCAGACTGTGCAGTACTGAGACACCCCATGTCCAAATGTAACAAGATTTGAACAACATCCAGGCTTGGGCTGATGATTTGCAAGTAACATTTGCACCACACAAGTGCCAGATAATGACCTTCTCCAACAAGAGAGGATCTAACCGTTGTCTCTTAACAACTCTTAACATAGTGGGGATTCAGAGATGGCAGCCATCTCTGAATCCCCACTATAAACATCCTGGAGTTATCATTGACGAACTAAAGTGGACTGGCCATATGAATACTATGGTAATGAGCAGATCAGAAGCTAGGAATCCTGTAGCGAGTAACTAGCCTCCTGACACTCCAAAACATGTCCACCATCTACAAGGTACAAGTTGGGAGTATGATTAAATACTTTCCACTTGCCTGGATGCGTATAGCTGCAACAATACAAACTCAGCACCATCCAGGACAAAGCATCTCGCTTGATTGGTACCCCTTTCATAAGCACTCAATTCCTTTACAACTGATAAACAGGCAGTCATGGTGAAGATTGATTGCAGGAACTCCCCAAAGTCCCTTAGGCAGCAACTTTCAAATCCACGACCACCACAGTCTAGAAGGACAAGGGCAACAGATACCTGGGAAAACCATCCGGAGGTTCCCCTCCAAGTCACTCATCAAGCTGACTTGGAAATATATCATCATTCCTTCACTGTCATTGCGTCAAAATCCAGAATCATCTCCCTAATATCACTGAGTGTATCTACACATTGCATTTCAGTGCCTGAAGAAGGCAGCTCACCACTACCATGTCCAGGGCAATTGGGATGAACAATAAATGCTGGTCTTGTCAGTGACAGCCACATTCCATAGATGAGTTTTAAAAAAATTAATAAATTCCAATATGTTAATAGCTTTAAATCTTTAATCAAGATCAGTAAATTATCATGCTTAATATTTTTCAGACTGCTCAGTTACTTTAGATTTAAACATTAACTACAAACAATGTTCCAAATCTTTCACAACATTGACCTTGGTGTCTGGAAGGGCATTCTGATGTGATGTATAATCAATCAAACGATACTAGTTCAACAGGTTATAGAAGTTTAAATTGAAGTTAAACTCTGAACAGGCATGAGAATTCTAATAGCATCATTCTAGAGTGAGTTTCACAGACATTGCTCCAGATTTTTTGATGCAGAATATTGCGGCTCTCGAAGTGCTTCACTTCCTGGTTTAAATATCAGGAACTCTTATATTGTTCATCCAGTTGTTCATTTTGACTACAACTCAAGTGTTGCAGAGGATGGCCACTGGCATGTGTTAGATCATCCTCATTGAATCCTGCATATGGTGAACCCATATTGAGTTCAATAGCAGGAGATTGGTTTTCTCTGTCACTTGACAAGAGATGGGTTGAACGGTTACAAATTTTAATGTGTTGGCTTTAATATGATGCAATTTTTAAGGGGATGGTTATCTTAAATCTCTGGTATGCAAAAGGTGTTTTGGTAAACCAGATAATTGAAGGGAAGAATTCTGAAAATCAAATGAAAGAAATCAGTTCAGAATTTCCCATTACTTCCTCAAATACGGAATATTCTCATTTGCCTTCTCTTTCTCATCCATATTTTAAATAGAAAGAAGCTCCATTAATGGTTTTGCATAATTACACCATGAGTAAGATCATTTTAGCTTCTGAAATCTATAATAGAGATGTGGTTTTATCAGAAGTATTTATTTTCTGGGAATCAGTTAGGATGGAGACCAGGTGTGGTGTATTTCTGGCTTTGTAAAGAATTTGAAGCCTTTGTTTTATCAGACTAAATATGTTTTGTAGTGATCAGTTCCTTAAAAATCATGGCTGAAGCTTCCGTGCTTTCTTCCATGAATGCTAAATTGTATTACACTTAAGATTTTCACATTTTTTTTGTTTTAATGTTTGTATTTCCAGATTTTTTAATCTTGCAATAGCTTTTGAACTACAATGCCTTTAGTGACGAGGAACATTGAACCGAGGCATCTATGCCACCAACCTCTGCCTAATATTGTTCAAAGTGAATTGGAATGTGTAACGAATGTTACACTTTCAAATGTCATCCGGCAGCTTGGCAGTCTGAGTAAGTATTATGGTCCGTCTTTGTCTCATTTGTTCACCTTTTTAAAGAATTTCAAAAATTCTACTTAGTCTCTCCATCTCAGATTATTTTTGATGCAAAAATAACTAACATTCAAAGCTTAAACTCATGTCTACTTTTGAGTCCCTTTTCTTTGCTGCAACCTGCTGCTCACTTTGATAAAAATCTCAATGAAACGTGAGGCTGCCACATTCAATTGTCTGTCATCGAAAGGTCAAGTTTTATTTAGCCTTCTGCAAGCCCCGTGTTGCACTGTGCAACAATGAAGAAGCTAAAGTCTGAGCTTTATTTGCCTCTATAAAGCTTTTGATTTTTGTGATGGTGTTTTGTTCTCTTTGCCACCAACTATTCAGAGCCTCTCTTTTGCTGACAATGCCTGTGTCATAGTATTTAGGTTATTTTACTCATCAGAATGCTTTTCAAATAAAGGGAAGTATATAAAAGGAAATAGTGCAACATCTGTTCTCTTTGCACTCCAAAATGAAGGAAGTGTCTCAGATGGGTACTTAGAAATCTGCTTGTCTGCCTTGTAGATAGGAACAAATGTGAATGAAGGCTATCTTTACTTCTGTACGTTAATTGAGGGAATGTTAAACTACTTGTTCCAGTATTTTTAAAAAGAAAATGCATTGATGTACTGTCCAAAATTGAAATTTGGATGCAAGTGAGCCTAGCTCGTATAAATATTTTGCTTGAAATTATTAAATTCAAACTTTTATTTTAATAGCATGTCTTGTGCTTTGATGGAACCTTTGAATATTGACTCTCTCATTATTATTCTTCCTTTCTGAACAGCTTATAAACCAGTGAATCCAATTAAACTATTCCCTAAATCATGTTACTGCTATATTAATCTGTCTTTGACTCCATTTCCCATTTAATCCCCCCTCCCCCCATGCAATTTGAATCTCAATCTCACTTTTTACATTCAGAACACTTAGTGCATTTATGTTGGTGCCTTTAATCCCCTTTTTTGCAAGTTTTATTTAACCATGGACTGGATATGATGCAGTTCAGAAAGTGCTACCATGTGTTTGCAAGCACACTGAAATAGAGTCATTGAGATTTACAGCATGAAAGCAGGCCCTTCAGCCCAACTTGTCTATGTCAACCCTTTTTTATTTAATCCTGAAGCTAGTCCCAATTGCTTGCGTTTGGTCCATATTCCTCTATACCCATGTTACCCATGTAACTGTCTGAATGCTTTTCAAAAGACAAAATTGTACCTGCCTCTACTAATATCTCTGGCAGTTTGTTACAGACACTCACCACCCTCTTGAAAAAAATGCCGCTCTGTACATTTTTATATCTCTCCCCTTTCTCCTTAAACCTATGCCCTCTAGTTTTAGAGTCCCCTACCTTTGGGAAACGATGTTGACTATCTAACTGATCTGTGCCCTTCATTATTTTACAACCTCTATAAGATCACCCCAAGCTCCTATGCTTCAGAGAAAAAGTCCCAGTCTATTCAGCGTCCTTATAACTCAAATCCGGTTGTGTCCTAGTACATCTTTTCTGCACTCTTTTTAGTTTAATAATATTGTTTCTATAATAGGGTGACCAGAATTGCACACAACATTTCAAGTGTGGCCATACTAATGCATCCTAACCTCTATTTTCAATGTTCTGAGCAATGAAACCAGGCATGCCAAATGGCTCCTTCACCACTTTGTTCGCCTGTGACTCCACTTTCAGGGAGCTATGAACATTGCACTTAGATCTATTTACTTTATAATTCTCCCCAGTGCTCTACTATTAACTGAGTAAGTCCTGCCCTGGTTTGATTGACCAAAATGCATCACCTTGCATTTATCTAAATTAAACTCCATCTGCTATTTGTCAGCCCACTGGCCCAATTAATCAAGATCTCTAGAAGGACTTCTAGATAACCTTCACTGTCCACTATGTCACCAATCTTGATGTGATCTGCAAACTTATTAACCACGCCTACTAAATTCTCCTCCAAATTATTAATATAAATGACAAATAACAGTGGACCCAGCATTCATTCATGAAGTACACCGCTGGTCACAAGCCTCCAGTTTGAAAATAACCCTCTACAATGACTGTTTGCTTTCTGTCATCAAGCCAATTTTGTATCCACTTGGCTGCATCACCCTGTGAGATTTAATCTTATTCAACAATCTACCATGTAGAACCTTGTATCAACTGCATTGCCCTTATCTGCCGCCTTGGTTACCCCTTCAAAAATCTGAATCAAATTTGTGAGACATGATTTTCCACTCAAAGCATATGACTGTCCCTAATTAGTCCTTGCATCTCTAAATGCCTGTAGATCCTATTTCTCAAAATACTTCCTAATAACTTAGTACAGATGTGAGACTCACTGGCCTGTAGTTCCCAGGCTTTTTCCTGCAGCCCTTAAACAAAGGCACAACATTTGCTACCTTCCAATCTTTAGGCACCTCATCTGTGATTAGTGATAATTCAAATATCTCTACTAGGGGACTCGCAGGTAGCTGAAGAAGTCCAATAATATTGCAGAGTTTCAAGCTTAGCATTTTTAAATGTGAAATATTATAATTCTTGGTTGTTAATCTGCTGTCTTTAATCCTTGTCAGGTAAATATGCTGAGGACATCTTTGGTGAGCTATTTAGAGAAGCAGTCAGTTTTGCTGTTCGAGTAAATAGCCTTGGAGAGCGGATTGACCGTTTGCAGGTTAAAGTCACGCAACTTGACCCCAAAGTAGAAGATGGTAAGAACGACTTGGTGGTGCTATTTGTGTTTGTTGGTGGTTGTGCAAACCTCTCCATTCTGTGCTTTCAGCTCTGTTCGTGTCTTAACTTAGAAGCACTTAAGTTGTTACCCTGTTCCACTTTCAGACCAGCAGTCACTTTGCTGGCTAGTGTTTCTTTTTAAGTTTTGTTATTGAATTTTGCATTTAATGGAAGACATGTTAATGCTAGTCATCAGAGCAATGTCTTAAGCACCCATAGTCAATGTCAAGCATTCTCTGGTCAAACACAACTTGAATTAAAACCAGAAAATACTGGCATGAAATGCTGTTGTTTTAATATGCATTAAGACTCATTGTATCAGTGTACTTTGTCACGGACAGGAAAGTAGAGAAACAGTTAATGCAGCAAGCAAATGATAGGTCAGTGTTGCACTTGCCAACAGAATGGAGCTGTACAATAAAATGGTCTCCCATTTAAAATGGTTAGAGGGCACTGCATAATATGCAGCATACACTAGCTTGGAAAAGATACAAGTAAATTGCTACTTTACCCAAACTTTTAATTAGTCAGCCAGGAGGAAGTGAAAGGACAACTCGTGCATATCCTGCGTTTACAAGGGAAGAGTGAAATCCCAGCTGAGACAAAAGGACATTTCTGAAAAACAGTATGTCATCCTCTTTGTGCATATGTCATCTTGAATTTGGGAAACAAAAAAAAAAATGAAGGATCAGTAATAAAGATAAAATGTAGTAATAGGGCTGGAAGAAGAAGACATTAACTGGTTTTGCATCATGTAAATGCACTGTGTGGTATATTGACATAGCCTGGGAGAGTCCAGTTTTTTTTTGACTGTGCTAAGCTGATGTCACCTGAGGTAGTGATGGAGTGTTGCAATTTGTTTTGATATTTCTTGGCTAATGAAATTAAATAGCAACTCAATATGTACATTAGGAAGGGGTGGAGTGGGGAGGGTGCTCCTTAAATGGAGAGCCTAGCCAATTTGACACATGAATGCAGTGTGGCCTCTTGGGCAAGGTAATGAAAAACATGCATGAGGGCTATTGAAGTTTTAAGCAAATCTATTTATTTTCAGTTTCACTGCAAACTATCAACCTGAGGAAAGCCTTCAAAAGCTGCACAAACCAGGATCAGCAGTTGTTTTGTCGATCATCTCTGCCAGTTCCTATTGATGATACGTACAATACATGTGACAAGCCACCACCCCTTCATATTCTAACTCCATATAGGTATGAGATGCTAACCATCATGTGGCATTCTTATTTATACATTTTAAAATTTTGTTCACTTGTACTTTGGAAAGTAAAGCAAGCAGAGCTGACTATTTTTAACTCATTTTATATAAAGTGGATCGTAGTTGTATTCTAATAGGGGACATTGCATTTTCAGTGATGGAGGGAGAAGTGTTTCTGTTACCTCTGCCCCATTTATTAAAATCCTTGTACCAGGCAGAATGGTCACAAACTTGGTGAAATCTTGTCTGAATGAAATACCTGACATAATTTCATGAATTTTCAACGTTTTAAATAATTATAAAGATTTCATGCGTCATATCATCAAATAAGTTGCAAGGCACATAACCTGAATTACTGACTTGTAGCTCCAGTTCAGTTACTTTGGGAGCAGTCATTTACAGATTGCTGTCTGAAACTTCTGCATTGGAAACTTCTTTAATTTTATTAACTGCCTGCAGCCTTGGTTCTTTGGGAAGCTACTCAAACAGTTGTTCTTTTTGTCCTCAGATGGAAAGCTATTGATTGCTAATGTTTCAATTTCAGTGATCAATGAATTTAATCTTCATATTATATATAATATAAAATCACTTTACAGAACTGTCTTTTAAAAAACCTCCTCTTTACAGCCATTAAAGGAAGTACAAGATGTTCAAATAGAATTTTTACAAATAATATGCATTGCCATAAACCAGAATCTGTAGGTGATTATGGAACACCTTTATTCACCCTCAAATTATCCCTAAAGTCTTGATTTCCAAATGAACTCAGTTGTACTGTAGATAAATGTGGCAACTAATATGTGCACAGCAAGTTGCAAAAACAACAAATGATTTGAATAATCCGTTAAACAGTTAATTTGGTGGTGAAGCTTGTTAGCTGGAACATGAACAGAAGTCTGTGTGTCTTTGAATTGTGCCATTGTTTTTTTTAATATGGCTAAAACAGACAGGATTCAAGTTCAAAGCCCATCCAAAAAATTGCATCTCCCAGAATACAGCAGATCCTCAGTCTTCTATTGAAGTGAAACTTTTGTGTACAACCTTTTGACTGATAGGCAGGCTGCTATCAACAAAGTTAGCTGCTTAGGGAAATGAAATATTTTTCAGACTTGGACACAAAGACATTAATAGAAACTGTCACTATTGGATTTTTTGATAAATGGTTCATCATTGCCTTAGTTGCTATGTCTTAAAAGTTAAGTCTTTCAACATTTATGTTGATGGTGATTTCCTTCTGTTGCAGAGAGGATGGAAAAGACAGCCTTAAGTTTTACACTGACCCTTCCTATTTCTTTGATCTTTGGAAAGAAAAAATGCTGCAAGACACCAAGGAGATAATGAAAGAGAAAAGGAAACACAGGGTATTGCTTTATATTTTAGTCTTGAATAATGGTGAATGGATGGTTCAAAGCTGAAATTGAATGGAATGTGATTCTCTTCATTTATGAATTGCATTTCCTTTTTGTTGTTTCACCCTAGCAAGTGGGTACTGGCAATTAAAAATAACAGGAACTTGGCATTCTAAACTGTGCTGAATTTATACCAGCAAGACAAGTGTAAATTGTATGCAAGAGAAAAAGTTCCAGGCAGCCGCAATGACTTCAAATTTTGAAACCTACAGCAATGCCAACGTGCTTTCTATCTTCTGTGTATTTTATATTCAATCACCTGATTATACAGAATCGGTCATTGGATAGTGACTTGTACAGTAGCTGTAGGCAAAGCCGCCTTCAATTTTGGCCGGCAAGTACAATCAGAATAGTGATTTACGCACCATTATCTGAAATGCAGAGTGCAAAATTATGATGCGAGTCTCTAAATGACACTTAATTGGCTATGGAGAAATGATCTGTTGATGCTGTCTCCAGTGTTAATACATTATTGATTGAAAAGAGTTATGTGGATTAATTTAATTGTGAAGTCAAAGATCTGTAAGAAAGATGTAAAAAAAAAATGGAGAAGTGAATTGGAGCCAGACTTGGTTAGTGGGGAAGAAAAACTGAAGGACAAAGAAAAACTAATTAGTACTTCATTCATACTGCATCCTCTACCTACATTTCAAGTTCTCTTCTATTCTTGAGAGACACTCAGGAGAGTGTCTTATCCGAGTTTTATTGTTGCTCGTCGACACGTGTCATGCACTTCTGATCGGAATCAGAGTGACTTCCACCAGATGTTATCACAGCCCTTAGGCATTGGCGGAAACGGGAAATTGATCTTGGAATGATGCAGCCACAACCACAATTGCAAGCAAGCGGATTGAGTCACACCTCTGGGAGCGTCTGTCGTGCATGTTAGTTTTTGCTCGTTTGCTCCGAGCTGTTTACCCATAAATCATCATTTGATTACAAAGTGATTTTTATTAAGTAACAGACACAACCATACAACAAACAACCCAACAATACCGAAAAAGCGACCGTGGCATGAAACGCGCTTGCACAACCCGGGAGCTGCACCCATTGCTGTCAACCACACCCAACCCGTCGGGGCATGGAAGACATGTCTATTTCTGTTACTTTTCGTCATCATCTGGCCAGCAATCATCAGGAACGAGCCGGGACAGCACAGTCCATTCACTGCGTCACACCAGGTACAGGTCTGTTTGTCTTTCCTCAAAGTCGTGTGGGCTGGAGGTCTCGGTGGGGCTTCTGCTACCTTGATAGGCGTGATCGCATCCGTCACATGCAGATCACCAACTATCCCCGGGACTGGACGGGACCTGTCAAGACAAAATTTCTTTCACGATTACCAGGTTTAAAGGTACAGAAGCATGTTGGCAGTTCTTGGCCAGTCAGATTCCCTTCAGGACCATCACCTACCAGTTTGAAGGCCTGAAACCCTGCGGGACCTCTGCTAGGTTTGACTCACTGTGGTCTACAATGCAAAGAGTACCACAGTTATGCGAAACATACCAAAGACTATTCCAACAATACCACTCCTGGCTGGCAGTCCAGTGATAGTGATCATTGTCTAGGCATGAGTGTCACCCGCTATTAGTTTCTCGGCCAGTCGTGGAATACCATCTCCTGTGCCCATGGAGATGATACCAGGTGGCTCCCGCTGAAGGGATTGACTCACTGTGCGCTAGAAACCAGAAGATTCACACAGCTACTTGAGATAGGCAATTTTTAAATGGAGCCTTCTTACGCAAGAATGGATAAAAGCCAATCTCAATCCACCTGTTTGTAATTGCAGTCTGATTGGGTACAGACGTGCAACTACATCCGCATTTTGCTTCTTGGACAGTTGCTTTAGCCATCGCCGCTTGGTCGAATAGCGGCGATGTTGCCTGGCAGGACCATTGAGGAGGTGCAACTCACTGTGTTATAGAAGCGATAAAATTCACACAGCTACTGTAACCATGACTCTCCCACTCGAGAGTAAGAGAGTCATAGTTACTCCTGCCTGAAATTAAGCCATTTTCTATGTGTAAGCTCTTCAGTCCAGTCATGAATTGAAAATTTAACAGGAAGAGGTGAATCCACAACTAGCCCGCTCCTCAATGATGGAGAAGTCAGAACTTCAGTGCGAAGTACAATTAAGGCTGAAGCAATTTAAGACATCTTCAACCTGAAGTAGAGTGGATGATCCATTTCAACGTACTCTTGAGGTGCCCAACATCATAGATGCCAGTTCTTCAGCTAATTTGGTTCACTCTACATGATATCAGGAAGCAGTTGAAGACGTAGATACTTCAAAGGCTATGGCCCTGACAACATTTTGGCAATGGTACTGAAAAATTATGCTCCAGAACTAGCTGACAAAGGTTCGTCTATACTCAACGTCAGCTCTATTCTTACCACAAATGCTGTCAGACCTGCTGGGATTTTCCAGCATTTTCTGTTTTTGCACCCTTAGCCATGCTGTTACAGTACAGCTACAGCACTGGCATCTACCTGGCAATGTGAAAAATTGCTCAGGGATGTCCTGTCACACAAAGATCTAACCCTGCCAATTACTGCCCCATAAGCCTATTCCCAATATCAGCAGTGATGGGAGCTGTCATTAACAGTGCTATCACATGGCATTTATTCAGCAAATATCTGCTTACTGACACTCAGTTTGGGTTCTGCCAGGATCACTTGCTTCCTGATCTCATTATGACCTTGTTCTAAACAGTGACAAAAAAGTGAGGTTAGTGTGATTGCCCTTGATAGCAAATCAACATTTAGAATATGGCGTCAAGGAGTCTTAGCAAAACTGGTCACTGGGAATCAGAAATAGGAGGAAAATCTTCATTGATTGGAGTGATAGTTCTCAAAGGAAGATGTTCGCAGTTGTTGGTCAATCGGTCCCAAGACATTGCTGCGGGAGTTTGTCAGGTTGGTGTCCTAGACTAAACTATCTTTAAGTGCTTCAGCAATGATCTTTCCCTCCTTAAGGTCAGAAGTGTGGATGTTCACACATGATTACTTAATATTCTACTCAGTGTGACTTTTTTCCTCTTTTTATGAGGTTTGAGATATCTCGTATCTCTCGAACATTTTCTGTATTGAGTCACTACTACCTCTCCACATAGTCCAGTTGCAGAATATTCAGTAGCCATGAATGGGTCATAGCATCATAGGGGTTTACAGGCTCTTCGACTTGTTCATACTGTCCCTTTTTATTAATCACTAAGCTAGTCCCAATTGCCCATGTTTGGCCCATATCCCTCTACAGCCACTTTGCTCATGTGACTATCTAAACACTTTTTAAAGGACAAAATTGTACTGCCTCTACTACTACCTCTGGCAGCTTGTTCCAGACAGTCACCACCCTCTGAAAAAATTGCCTCTTGACCCTTATGTTTCTTCCCTCTCACCTTAAACCTAAACCCTCTAGTTTTAGACTTCCTTATCTTTGGGAAAAGATTGACTATCTAATTGATGTTATTTTAAACACCTCTATAAGATCACCTCTAAACTTCTTAAGCTCCAGAGGAAAATGTCCCTGCCTATCCAGCCTCTCCTCCTTGCTCAAACAATCAAGTTTCAATATCATCCTAGTAAATCTTCTCTGCATTCTTTCTACTTCAATAACATCCTTTCTATAATAGGGTGACCAGAGCTGAACACAGTATTCTAAGTGTGGCCTTACAAACATCTTGTACAATTTCAACAAGACATCCCAAATCCTGTTTTCAGTGTTCTGACCAATGAAACAAGCATGCCAAGTGCCTCCTTCACCACCCTGTCCATTTGTGTCTCTACTTTCAAGGAGCAATGAACCTGTACCCTACACCACTTTGTTCTATAACTCTCCCCAGTGCCCTACCATTAACTGAGTAAGTCCTACCCTGGTTTGACCTACCAAAATGTATTACCTCGCATTTATCTAAATTAAACTCCACCTGCCATTCATCAGCCCACGAGCCCAATTGATTAAGATCCTGTTGCAATCCGAGATGACCTTCTTCACTGTCCATTATGCCAGCAATCTTGGTGTCATCTGCAAACTTACTAACCTTGCCTCCTATTCTCGTCCAAATCACTAATATAAATGTCCAGTAACAGTGGACGCAGCAGTGATCTCCGGGGCATTGAGCACTCTCAAAGTCATGCTGATTGTCCCTATACGTGAACTACGGGGATTCAAGAAGGTAGCATACCATCATCGGACCTGAGCATTGTCCCATGAGCAACTATAAAATTTTGAACTTGTGTTAGTATTTCATCCATTAGCTCATTGTAGTTTATTGATTTAGGGTACCTGATTGTTCATAAATATCATCACTTGTTGAAATCATTTATTATCTAGGGTGCGTAGCAGGGTTACTT
Source organism: Sphyrna mokarran (assembly GCA_024679065.1). Lineage (NCBI taxonomy): Eukaryota > Metazoa > Chordata > Chondrichthyes > Carcharhiniformes > Carcharhinidae > Sphyrna > Sphyrna mokarran. The sequence goes on from JAGIQG010000024.1 coordinate 4,383,195, forward strand.
TGGCTTACATTATCGACTTCCCTTAACCTTAAATGGCAGATTCCACGAAGCCAACATTTCAGATTCCACAGGCCTCTAATTTGAAAAAACACCCCCCTACAACTACCTTCTGTCTTATGTCATCAAGCCAATTTTGTATCCTATTGGCTCCTTCACTTGGATCCATTGAGATTTAACTTTATGTAACAACCCACCATGTGGTGCCTTGTCAAAGATCATGTAAACAACTTTAACCGCATTGCCTGCATCTACCTTCTTGGTTACCCCCCTTCAGAAAACTCGGTGAAATTTGAGAGATATAATTTTCCACTTTCAAAGTCATGCTGACTGTCCCTAATCAGCCCTTCCCCCTCTCAATGCCTGTAAACATGTCTTTCAGAATATCTTCTAACAACTTACTGTCGACAACGCGTGAACTATTGGGATTCAAGAAGGTAGCAAACCATCATCTGGCCTGCTCCTTCTGTTCTTGTATTCTTGTTCTCCAGTGCAAGTCGGGATGGGCAATTAAATGCTGGTCTCGCCAGCAATGCCCATGTCCCAAAAGCAACTTTTGAACTTGTGTTAGCATTTCACCTGTTGGCTCCTTGTAGTTTATTGATTTAGAGTACCTGATTGTTCATAAATATGATCACTTGTTGAAATCATTTGGCATTATCTAGGATGCATAGCAGAGTTTCTTTGGTGGCTTACATTATCAACTTTCCTGAAGCATAGGAACTTTAAATAGCAGATTTCATGAAGCCAACGTTTCAGATTCCACATCAACTAATTAATTATATGAAGGTGAATTTAATTACTGGCTTCCTTGATATTAAAATAAATACTGGGTGAAATATTTTACAATGACATCCAATAAAAATGTATAATAAATGTGGAATGTTGCTAGTCAGATTTTAAGTATCAACAGAATTATTTAGGTCAGTGCTGAATAAAGCATGCTATAGAAAGTTACCAGAGAACCTTGAAATGCCACAGCTCATTGTCGCGGGAGCAATTACTTGGAAACAGACTAACCTGTGAAATTAATCACGAATACGTTGACATCTCAAACCAAAATGTGAACATTTTAGCAATTACTGAATAATTCAGTTTGTTTATCAAACTGGTGTACGAAATTACAATTGTTGCTTTAAAGTTCTGTGTGTCTTGTCCCAAGAACATTACCAAATGAGAATATTAGAAAATGGATACGAACATTACAAAGGGATACTGAATGATATTGAGAGTGAGTGAATAGGCAAGATTGGCAAGTGGATTTCAATGTAGTCAAATGTGAGGTCATCCACTTTCGACTTCAAAAGGATGGAACAAAGTCCTACTTAAATAGTGAAAAGAAAGAAATGATGGCGGGAAGGTGGGTTTAAATACATAACTAAAGATTAATGGAATTCTTTATATCTGGAGCACTAGAACAGAAGGAGGTAAAAGTTATGTTTCAGTTGTCCAATGCCTTGGTTAAACCATAGGGCATCATACCTTGAGAAGGGTGGGAAGACTTTGGAGTGAGTGCAACATCAGTTTATTGGAATGATGCTGTGCTTCAAGTGTTAAATTGTGAAGAGAGATTGCATAAAATAGATTGTATTCCCTGAAATTTGGATGGTTAGAAGGGTATTTGGTCAAAATAGATTAATGTACAGCTGAAAAGAAACTATTTTTGCTGGTTGGGAATAGAGGACGCGGGACACAAATCTGGCTCAATTTTTCTGATTTTCTCTTGAAAACACTTTACAAAGGTGATAAAAGTTTGGAATTCTTTTATAGATGGCAATTGGTACTATATCAATTGTAAATTTTAGATGTGAAATTGATTTTTATGGATACGGGCAAATATAGAATTGGATCATAAATCAGCCATGATCTTATTGAATGGCAGAGCAAGCTTGGAGGGTTGAAAGGACATCTCCTACTTGAGTCTTCGTTTTCAGAGTTGATGTGGGATAATAGGCACTTTTGATAAAATAATTAAAAGCAAAATACTGCAGATGCTAGAAATCTGAAACAAAATAGAAAATGCTGGATAGACTTAAGCCTGGCAGCATCTGTGGAGAGAGAAACCAAAATGTAGCAGCATCAGATGGACTCAACATCTTAACTGTTTTCTTCTTCACATGTGCTGCCAGATCGAATCAGCTTATTCAGTTTTTGTTTTACCATTATTTTGTGTAATAGTATACTGCTTGTATACCTTGGATGAGTTGCAGCGCAAAATAAGAATGTCGTGCTGTAAACACTGAGGTCAAGGAGAACCTGTGGAGAGAAAACGAATAGCATTTCGGATCAACAAACTTTCATCAGAACTGCAATGTGAATGCACTTTAATTTTTCTATTTTGTTTCAAATCACAAAACTCTTACAAAACACACTGAAATATATTGGTTGCTATTCTGTCTTTATCTAGAAAGAGAAAAGGGATGTTTCAAATAGAGGAAATCTCAATCCACGGAAAATAAGAACTCGGAAAGAAGAATGGGAGAGGTTGAAGATGGGCAAGGAATTTGTGGAAGCAAAGTCTGTGACAGAAGAATCCACGTAAATTTTACTATTTTTATGATTTAATAAATTATGCAAATAGTTGCTTGTGTTGCTGAATAAAAAAGTCAGAGCTTTTCATGCACTCAGTATTATGCAAGAATACAAATGAGGGAAAAACAATTTATACTGAATGAAAACAGAGCGCTAAGCGATTGGTAATGGGCTATAATAGATGTTATATTACATGGAGAATGTGCCAGTTGATGGTGACTGGCAGTTAACTGCCAAGTGTTGCTTGAAATTTAAATCCAACATCTTGCCTCCCCTTGCCCCTTATTCATGAATTCAGTGGTTATCAGTGAGAATAGTACCAAGGAATCCAGCGCTTCATTCATGTGGGAAAACTAGAAAAGCTGGGGCTCTTAAAATGGAGGAAGTTATGGAGATATTTAGCAGAGTTATTCAGAATCTTGAGTTTTTAGTGTAAATAAGGAGAAATATTCCAGTGACAGAAGGGCTCGTAAACAGGTGACACAGCTTTATGATAATTTGCAATGGAATCAGGGCTGGGTTACGTGAAGAACCTTCACACAGTCAGCTTTGATGATGTGGGATTGCACTTCTTGAAATGGTGGTGGAAGCAGATTCAATAATCTCTTTCAAAACTAAGTAGTCTCACAACACTAGGTTAAAGTCCAACAGGTTTGTTTGACAGCATGTGCTTTTGGAGTGCTGCCCCTTTGTCACCCGATGAACTACTTATTGTGCCCACTCCAGTTCAACACTGGCATCTCCACATCATGGTTACCTCTGTCAAAAGAGAATTGGATGAATACTTGAAGGAAAAACTGCACTGTAATTCGGAAAGAGCAGGGGAATGGGACTAATTTGATTGCTGTTTCAGAGAGGCAGAACACGTAAAATAGCTGAATAGCTTTGTATCTTTCTGATTCAAGAAAACCTTTAGATCAGGGCTGTTCAATTTGTAACCACAAATTAGCCATATTTTGCCTTGGGCGCAATACTAAAATGAGGAATTTTTACACCCAAATGAAACACATTCCTTTATGTGTAGCAACAAAGGACAAGCATGTAAATAACAAGTGTTAGGTCTAAAATCTTTGATGAAAAAGCAATATACGTTCCTGGCCCAAAATCCTTGTCCTAACAGTCAAGAGCCTCAAAGCTATCCGTACTCACCATCTACCCACCAGTTCATGCTCCGGTTGCCAGATATAGTGCAAAGTGAATTATTGATTGTGATGTCTGTAAATCTTGATCTAAATTAAAAGATTCTGACTGCTGAGAAACAAATTTTTAGATTGCTTGTTTTATAGATAATTTGTATGTTTTCAGATCCAGTCACAATGAGATCTGTCCTAACGGAAGCATAGGTTCTGATGGAAATGAAGATCTTGTTTATAGAACCCATGGAACATACCGTGATTCAATCATTCCGCCTCCTCCAGCATCCCCAGGGGCTGATTTACCTCCACCACCACCTGATTTTGAGTAAGTTAAATTAAAAGTATATGAATAAGCATAATGTTAATGAATATTCTGAAACTTTTTAACGTTGAGCAGTGCAACTACGTTTTAATTTGTGGAAAAAAAAATTAAATGAAGTTGTACAAGATTTAAATCCTTCACACACTGATTCTTCACAAGCTACTGTGAGCAGTGATATCCCAATCAGCAGAGTATAGAGTTTAACATCAGTAGGATTTTAGTGCAACTGATTAATTATTCTTTATGGAATGAGCAGGCATTTTATTGAAATGGTGAAATCTTTGGATTTCGTAAACATAGATAAGGATTGTGGGTGGAAGTGGGAACATCGAGGTGGCAGCGCGGGCTTGTTGGGCTAAAGGGCCTGTTTCCCGTGCTGTTTTGTTCTTTGTTCAAATTTAAAGGAACTGACTTGTGCCTAACCTCCATGGGGACTTGTGTTACTGCATTATTACTTAGAGGAAACCCTGTTGTGAAGAGGGAAACAAAGTTAACATTTCAGATCAATAATCTTTCTTTAGAACCTGATCATCAATCTGAAACATTAACTCTCTTCTCAACAGATATTGCCAGATGTGCTGAATAGTTTAGTTTCATTATGAATGTCACACAAGCTTACATTAACATTACAATGAAGTTACTGTGAAAATCCCATTATTGCCACATTCTAACACCTGTTTGGGTACACTGAAGGAGGAAACTGGAGTGCCCAAAGGAAACCCATGCAGACACGGGGAATATGCAAGCTCTGCACAGTCATGTTTCCAGTGTTTTTTGATTTTAATAATTTTGTTTTCATTCATAGTTTGCTACTTTCATAGAAACTAGAAGCGGAAGTAAACCATTTGGCCCTTTGAATATACTCTGCCATTCAAAGAACAAAGAAAATTATAGCACAGGAACAAGCCCTTCGGCCCTCCAAGCCTGCAGCAAATATGCTTCCTGACATAACTAAAACCCTCTTCTTCTGGAGACCATATCCCTCTATTCCATCTCATTCATGTACTTGTCAAGACGTCCCTTAAAAATCACTACCATATCTGCTTCCACTACTTTCCCCAACAACAAATTCCAAGTTTCTACCGCTCTGTGTATAAAAAAAAAATCTGCCTTGTACATCTGTTTTAAACCTTGGCCTTTGTACCTTAAAACTATGCTCCCTAGTAATTGACTCTTCCACCCTGGCAAAAAGCTTCTGCCTACCCACTGTGTCCATGTTTCTCATAATCTTGTAGACTTCTATCAGGTCTCCCCTCTACCTCTTTCGCTCTAGTGAGAGCAAACCCAAGTTTTTCCAACCCGTCCTCATAGCTAATGCCTTCCATACTAAGCAACATTCTAGTAAATCTTTTCTGTACCCTCTCCAAAGTCTCCACATCCTTCTGATAGTGTGGTGACCAGAATTGAGCACTGTATTGCTAGTGTGGCCTGACTAAGGCTCTATAAAGCTGCAACATGACTTGCCAGTTTTTAAACTCAGTACCCTGGCTGATGAAAGCAAATATGCCATATGCTGCCTTGACTATCTTTTTCCACCTGCATTACCACTTTCAGTGACCTATGTTCCTGTACCCCCAGATCCCTTTGCCTATCAATACTTATAAACGTTCTGCAATTTATTGTATACTTCCTATCTATATTAGACCTTCCAGAATGCATTACCTCACATTTATCTGGATTAAACTCCATCTGCCATCTCTCATCCCACATCTCCAACTGATCTATTTGCTGCTGTATCCTCTGATGGTCCTCGTCGCTATTCACACATCCACCAATCTTTGTGTTGTCTGCAAACTTAGTAATCAGTTTAGTTCCATTTTCCTCCAAATCATTTATATATATTACAAATAGCAAAGGTCTCAGCATTGATCCTTGAGAACACTATTTGTCACAGTCCTCCATTCAGAAACTCACCCTTCAACTGCTACCCTCTGTCTTTGACTGAGCCAGTATTGTATCCACCTTGCCAGCTCACCTCTGATCCCATAAGACTTCACCTTCTGCACCAGTCTGCCATGACGGTCTTTGTCAGTGACCTTACTGAAGTCCATGTAGACAACATCCACATCCCTACCCTCATCAATCATCTTTGTGACTTCCTTGAAAAACTCGATCAGGTTTGTAAGACATGACCTTCCCTTCGCTAATAGGTGCACTTATTTCCAAGTGGGAATAAGTCTCAAAGAATCCTCTTCAATAATTTTCCTACCACTGATGTAAGGCTCACTGACCTGTAATTACCTGAATTATTCTTGTTTTCCTTCTTAAACAAAGGAACGACATTGACTATTCACCAATCCCCTGTAGCCAGTGAGGATACAAAGGTTTGTATCAAGGCCCAGAAATTTCCTTCCTTGCCTCTCTCAGTATTCTGGGGTATATCCTATGAGGCCCTGGAGACTTGTCTACCTTACTTTGATCATAACTGATCATCAAATTCAATATCTTAATCCCCCTTTCCTCCCATATCCCTTGATTGCCTTAACCCCAAAGGCTATATGTAATTTTTTCCTGAAACCTGACATCATTGTGGCCTACTTTCTGTGGTAGTGAATTCCACATACTCATCAGCCTCTGGGTGAAGGAATTTCCCCTTGCCTCTTTTCTAAAAGGTTTACCCCTTATCCTCAAACTATGATTCCTAGTTCTGGACTCCCTCACCATTGCATCTCTACCTGAAATCATGTCCTTGTACAAAGAAACTTAAACACTGGATTATGCACTAAACTGGAATCTCTGGAGCATACATCTAGATTAGGAGAGGTTTGATTGCCATTTCGCTAAATGCAATTTATTCTAGAATTGTTATACTCGAAGCAACCACTAAGTCTTGAGAACAAACTGTTCTTCAGTAAAACAGCATCTTGTTTTTAATGTTTCCCAGGCCAAATAAAAAAGCAACAGTATTATGATTTAAACTTAATGGATTTAGTGGAGTTTCCACAGAAACCAAATCATTTTAAACTTGTAATTGAGAGTAATAATGAGATTTTTACTCTTCAGACAAGTGTTAAGTATTTATATAGGTTTATAAATTGCAGAAAAGCAGAATTCTGTGAATGTAGAATAATATTCCTATTCTTTCATGTGAAACAGCTAAACTGCTTTCTGTTGTATAGTAAAGCCCTTGTTTAGCATTGATCATTTAATGTTTCATTTTAACGTCAGTAAGTTAATGGGGTCTGTAATTTTGTTGAGCATCATGAGATTCATTTTAACCTAGTTTCCGTCATGATCCAGTTGGGACAGTTTGGAGTGGCCCCTGCCTGAGTGGTACTCTCTTCCCACATGCTGCTCCCAGTGTGGAGGCCTCTTTCCCCTTACTACTGTCCGATGTGAGACTTTTTTTTGGTGTTTGCCGACTTACGGACCTAGAGAGGGGGAGTGGAATCAATACCAAGCAGGAGGATCAGGAAGTGGGAGGTTCAGAAAGCAGCAGGAACAAAGTAAAATATTCCAATTCTCTTTTAATATTTCTAAACTTATTACAAAAATTACCTCTTACCAGTGTCAGAATTTCACAATGTAAAATATTTCAACTTGGAAGGTATAATATTTTAATATTTGTTTGCTTTCTGATAAGGAAGTTCCTGCAGAATCTCAATTTTAGCAGTGATGCCAATTGGAATCAGGGTTTCACTTCAAGTTGTGTTTTTCAAAGACAAAACCAGAATTTGAAGTGAGGACTTGCTGTGTGTGCATGTGAATTGTAATTTTGTGCTAATTTTTACTTCTGTTACAGTTATGCCATGGATGTGCAAAAGGATTCTTCAACCCATAAAAGGATTAGTCCTGGCAGCCCGACTATTCCTCCTCCAGCACCACCACCTGGCCCGCCAATGGGAGGTGGGCCTGCTCCACCACCAGCTCCCCCTCCTCCTCCACCACCATTCATGGGAGCTGAGGGACATGCGCCTCCTGTCGCTCCACCGCCGCCTCCTCCTTCAATGCCTCCCATGCAGTTTAATCAAAACTTCCATGGTATTGAAGCTCCATCAGTCCCCCCTCCTCCTCCTCCAACTGATCAGTTCCCTGCTGCTCCTGCACTATCTTCTGCAGGAGGAGCTGGGCCTCCACCACCCCCTCCTCCTCCTCCCCCTCCTGGCCCACCACCTCCAAACCCACCACCATTATCTTTTAACAATGCCCCAGCTCCACCATCTCTATCTTCAGAGCCAAAACCCAAAGCCTCTTTGCCACCAGTGACTGATGCTCGGACCGACTTGCTATCAGCCATTCGACAAGGTAAAGCTGGTTTTGCACTAACATTTAGTGGCACAGAAGAAGCCTAATACAGTTTGCTTTTTGTCCAATTGAATGCAGATGGTAACAAAATGTATTTGATTGAACTGTAATGGCTATTTCTCACAGATCAGTTGCTTTCTCCGTACAACAATCTAGCAAATGACTGTTCAGATTGCTTTTACATTTTGAACACCAGCATAACTGAAGAATTATTGATCGTTTTGATTCACAGATTACTTTTTAATACATATAAGAGGCACATTTTGATAGTATCTACAAATACTTCAGTTTTAACCAGTTGAGTAAGGATAAAGCATCCGATGGCTCATTTACCTTTGGAATCAATTTGACACTGAATACCTTTGATATACAATGCTGATGAAATCCACAGTACATCAGTAGCATAATAGTGAAGAAGGGAACTTTATGAAGAATAACTCTTATTTAAGAAGACTGAGATGTTACATTTTCAGTTGCAATTTTCTTCAAAGGTAACAACTGCTAGTGCTCACCAAATAATCGTAGGGTTGCACTATACATACAAGGAATGACTGTGAATAAAGACTGAATCAGTTGATTTTCATCAGAGCATTAAAAAAAGTGGTCCAGTTGTCTAAAGTGCCCCTGAAGAGAAGCAGAATTCGTTGTTTAATATTGCCTTGGTATCTACTGGAAAATGTTTGTGTGTTAGGTGGAGTTATTGGTATGGGTATCAACCTGTGTCCATGGAAATAAACCTGGAGTTACCTGTGAGAAGGGAGATTCGATCCTGGAGTTTAGAACTGCTTCAGTGCAGCTGCAGGATGTTCTCCCAAGGAGGGTGAACTGTCGGAGATTGTGATCCACTTCAGTAACAATGACTTGGGTAGGAAAGGGGGATTTGGTCTTGAAAGCATTATTTAAGGAGCTAGGAAGGAGATTGAAAAGCAGGCCTTCTAAGGAGTAAACTCAGGATTACTCCAAGTCCCCACAGAAATAGAAAGATTGAATGTCTAGCTGGAGAACTGGTATAAGAGAGTACATCAGATTTCTGAGGCATAGAAATTGGTTCTGGGGCACAAGATGATCAGGCTTAGCAGGACTTGAAACTAACATACTGGCAAGGAGATTGGCCAGTGCTGTCGGGAAGGGTTGAAAATAGATTGGGAAGGAGCTGGGAAAGTGAGAGGGAGTCAGAGTCAAAGGTTGCAAAAAAGGAATAGAAAGCAAAAAGACACGGATGAAATATAGAAAAGCATCAAATGCGATAAGAACAGAATAATGTTAAAATTAAAAGCTTTTTATCCGAATGCATGTAGCATTCACAAAATGATTTGAATGATCAAACTGAGGTAAATGAGTATGATTTAATTTTTTAAATTAACTTCTGGGATGTTGGTGTCACTGGCTAAGCCAACATTTATTGCCCTTGAGAAGGCGGTGATGCCTTCTTGAGCTGTTACAATCCTGTGGTATAGATACACCCACAATACTGCTAGAGAGTGTTCCAGGATTTTGACCCAGTGAAGGAATGGCACTGCATTTGCCTGACGAAGACGAAAGTTGAAAGCTTGCAGATTTACTATCAAATAAATTGGTTGGATTTAAAATTGGTGTTGCCAGACCTCTTACTGATTATATTTTCAAGTCAGGATGGTGTATACATGGAGAGGAACTTTTAGATGGGAGTATTCTCATGTATCCACTGCCCTTGCTAGTGGCCATGGCTTGGGAAGATGCTGCCTTCTGAGATGCATTTTCACCTTCTTGAGGTACACACTGCTGCCATTATTCATCAACAGTGGAAGGTTTGTCAGTCAAGCGGGCTGCTTTGTCCTGGATGGTTTTGAGCTTTTTGAGCGTTTCTTGGAACTGCGCTCATGCAAGCAACACGTGAGCATACTTGGGAGAAGTTATGCTAATTATTTTTGTTATATTCTATGTTTAATAATTTTGTTTGATGAAAGCTTCGTAGTGGGTCACTTGAACCATTCCTGGGGTAACATACCTTATGCTCACCAATGCCAAAATCAAATGTAAAACTAACAGTCAAGTCTTGATTCACAAAACACATTAGAATTTCTGACCTGGGCATTGGGGGCTCTTTGTGAGATTAAAATCTATATCCCTTGTCTGTTTTGGGATTAGTGGATTCAAAGCCTGAGTGGTCAATGTATTTGTGTTTTCTATTCAGGTGTTGCATTCAATTTAAGTAGGTAGTGCCTTATGGAATAAAGGCTCTTTCAGTGGCTAAAAATTTCCTGCATGTGGAAGAGGTCACTTAGGGTGGTTTACAAAACGTGGCGAAAGTAAACCTTTTTGTAATTGGCGAATAAGCTGCAGTTATTAACTGAGGGGACGAGGAAGGTGGAAATAATTGCAGTGATAGCTCAGCATTTGAAATTGCCAGAAACATGCTGGAATCATTGGAAATAGCTAAAATTCAATTACAAATGTAACAGCTTGAATTAGAAGCAAAAAAAGAGGGAGGGAGGAAAAAAGAAAATAAAATTAAAACAGCTTGAACATGTAAGGGAAGTAAAACAGTTTGAATTGTGATTAAAAACACAGGAGAGAAAAGAGAGTGAATAGCCGTGGCAGATCAAAAAGAGAAAGACAGTATAACTATGGCAAAGGAAAGAGTTAAGAGAGCTTTAGCACAAGAAGAAGAGAGAGTGAATTTGAACTCCGGAAATTGGAACTGAAACTTGAAATGCAGAGATAAAGATTAAAGTTGGGAATAGTGATGAGGACCGAGGAAGAACGAAGACGTTATTATCAAAGACCTGATAGGGATCTATTTAAATACGTGCAGGCATTGCCAAGGTTTGATGCGAAGGATGTTTGAAGCCTTTTTTTATTCTATTTGAGAAAGTAGTTGAACAGGTGAAATGGCCATCTGGGTATTATTGATTCAAAATTGGTAGGTAGAGCAATTTTGCATCATTATCTGAGGTGGTGTCTAGGGATTATGATATAAAAAAGCCATCTTATGTGCATGTGAACTAGTGCCAGAAACCTGCCGATGGTTTAGAAATTGAAGGAAAGAACCTGGTCAAAATACGTAGAATTTAAAGGATCAAACAAAGTAATTTTAATAAGTGGATAAGGGCCTTGAAAATAGGCCGGACGTATAATGCACTTCGAGAGAGTTATTTTGGAGGAACTTAAAAATTCATTTCCTGACTTAGTGAGAACACATGGAAGAGGGTTTAAACTGCAAGGTTAGCAGCAGAAATGGCAAATAATTATGAATTGATTCATAAATCAAAGTTTGGTTTCTGACATCAGTTTCAGCTTATGAGGGATAAAAACTGGGCAAGAGAGAAATACTCGGATGTTAAAGGCAAAGGAGATCTTGTGGAAGATAATAAAGACTCAGGTTAAGAGGGAAGCTCATGAGGATAGAAGAGAAATAAAAAGTCTGGGATGTTTTCACTGTGAGACTTTGCATGGCCTACTTTATTAATGTTAGCATTTAAGAAAAGCACTGGGAAGGCCAATGTGATAAAACAGGATAAGTTAATGGGAATTATTATAGTGATAAAGGAAACTCCCATTTAAAGCTAAAGAATGTACAACCTGGTCAGATTGGTTGATAAAGTTTACTTGTGTGTACCAGGAGGAGTAGGTGAAGAAATCAAAATTTTAAATATAGAGGCAAGTCAGATTTTGGTAAGAAATGAGAAGTTACATAGTTTAGAAGGAATATTGCCGTAAAATGTGGAATTCAGGTTGAGAGAAGTAGTGTTTCCTTATAAAGATGAGGGTGGCCCAGTAAAAAGTGAATTGATAGTAGGAATAATAGAGAAATGATCTTATCTTGGAATGCAGTTTATGTTGGGTGATGATACAGCTGCATCACTTGTGGAAGTGCTGGCTTCTGTGGTTAAAAAGTAGGTGGGAAACGAAATCACCAATCTGTTAAAGGATGTTCTGGGATTTTTCCTGATTGTTTGGTAATAAAGTCACAAAGCCATACGTTACAACAAGAGGAGAAATCAAAGAGTGAAGATAAAGAAGTTCAATTGTCAGAAACCATTTTTGATCAGATAGTTGGAAAGGATCAAGATTAGATGGAAAAAGATGAAGTGGATATTCTTAGTTTGGGGAAGTTGGCAGAATTAAACCAGAAGGTGTAGAGGTAAAACAGTTATATCAGAAAGCATACATGGAAAAAGAATGGATTTGTAGCGGAACTTAAAAATGTCTTAATGAGGAAATGAAGGCCTTTACATGAAAAATGGGCAGAAATTCATCAAATGGTATTGCCAGTGGGCTGTAAAATCAAGTTATTGTGGATAGCATCAGGATCTGGGTAACTTCATATAACACCTTGGCTTGGTTTCTGGCTTGGGCCTTAAAATTGTTCCTGCCTTGAAAGAGACCTCCTTTCAGCCGAATGGCTTTGGTTCTCGTGTATTTTAATATGAAGACATACCTCTGAGGGTGCCACTGTGTTGAGGTATCTTTGTGGTGTTTAACCTATCTCAATGGCATCCACCTCTGATGCCCCCTCATTGAGCTGGCAACATCAGGAACCTGTTCCTGTGCACAGCAAAGATGGAAATGACCAACTGGGAGGCTGTCACTGGTGAGATTATGCTAGAAGAGCTGCTACCAACGTGTGACACCCCAGCCTCATCCTGTGTTTATTACTATTGCTAGCTAGTGGGATCTTATTAGAGATTTTTGAATGCCATTTTAATTTTCTCTAGTGTCATAGCAACAGCTCTTGTTATACAATAGCAAAAAGGCTGAGAGCAGAAATGTTAATGTAATCTGCCCTTAGTTCGATTTAAGGATGCTGATATCTTAGTGTCCAACATTAGAAAGCTGTTGCATTCAGTGTTTGATCTAAAAGCTGGAACCAGGATTCAGCCAGATGAGCTATTTTTAATATGAAGGGTAAACCTTGCATTTCAAACCTGTTTTGTTTATTCACTAGGCTTCCAGCTTCGTAAAGTTGAGGAGCAACGAGAGCAAGAGGAAAAACGGGACCGGGTCGGGAATGACGTGGCGACAATCCTGTCCAGACGTATTGCAGTTGAATACAGTGATTCTGAAGAATCAGAATTTGATGATGAAGAGTGGTCTGATTAAGCTGAGCTATGCTGACACACACACATCACCAGCTGCCAGTATTCTCCTGTTTGAAACGCCAAACCTTTTCCAACAATGCCTTCACACATAGATGTAGTACTCTAATGTATTATTTGCACAGTCTGTGAATCTGTTGGAAAGATGCAAGTCAGACAAGAAAACACTTGGCATTATTATGGAGGGCTTATAATATATGAAGTGCCACATTTATAAAGCAATAAAATAGACTTGCCCTTGTGGGAGTTACCATATGCACTGCATGTACACACATTTCAACAAGGAGGATAAATGTGCTAAAAAAACCACTGGATTCTTAACATTAAAACATCTTGCTGTCTTGTTTCAAACAGTAAATGCAGTGCACATGATCATTCAACAATGAAATTATATTTATCAGCCAATGTTTTCTTCTATATAAATTAATGGTATTCTGCCTTTTAATCACATACTGTAGTTAGAATGATGGAATTCTGTAATCTTATAAATCAGCGGTATAAAAATATATACGCAGATATAGTTTAGAGTCCATATTCACACTTGCTAGTGCTAATCAGATTTAAATAAACCATATGTTCTTATTGATTTAAATCATGCCAACTTGTCTTTTGTGAAATTTGTAATGTCACCAAAGTGCTTTACTGAGCAAAGTTTTAAAGGGAACGTGTAAAATGTCTATTGTAGGAATCTTTAGGCCCTAGTAGTTTTATAATATGGCAACATGTTCCTGTAATGAGGTACCAACTTCTTGTGTTAATTGCCTACAGGTATACACAGGTAATTGTCTGGAAGGAAGCATTTAATGATAGACCAAAAAAAAGGACTCTAAACTTATGAGGGAACTGCAATTTAATCTTTGCTTTGTTTACATCATTTGTAAGTGTTTCTACATCTTGCTTAAGCAATCATTCAGTGAGTGGATGTGAGGAGAGCGCTTCACTGACAAACTATGCAAATTTAGTGCTCGTCAAAGCTAACATTATGGAATATTATGTACAATAAAATTAAAGTGTTCAAAATTATCTTGATTTAAATTTAACAGATTATTTTCCTAGTGTTTTCAGGTAGATTTTGTAATTATACAGTATCCAAATCAGGTAGCTGGGTTAATTCAATTCTATAATTTCCTCCCTTCTGTTGTTCTGTCCCTAGTGTGGGCAGTTCTATTTGTTTTCTGGAGTTACTTCTAAGTAATTACAATAGAACTTATCAAGACTTAACTGTAGTGGGGTGCTCACGAGAATATATTTAATTAGAATTTTATGTAACTAAAGATCATGTGTGGAATTTGCTATGGATCTCCTGAAGACTGTTAAAATAAATAATTACCAAAATTGTTGTGTTTGATTGGGCTTGATTTATTTTAACGTGTGCATTATTAAATATTTCTCCTTTCATTCGAGTCATGACAAAACCATTGATTTAGACGTCACTTTTGAAATTTGATTTTGGAAAGTGAAGCTGCATCCAGCGTGCTCTTGTAGATGAAAAATGCAGCAAGTGCACAAAACATCTTCATTAATTTACAGTTCAGTACAACATGGCAAATATAGGTGACAAGCAGTGGAAGTTCTCCAAGCAGATGTGCATCAATGCAAGGAAAGGGCAATGCCCATCAATTTCCAAAGTAGAAAGTGAGGAAAGAAAGAGAAAAGGTCGTCTAAGTGTTTGGAGCATATTGTGTTTCGTTTCTGTAAAAAGTAGCCTGACACCCAGTGTATTGCTGAGGGAGTGCTGTGCTGTCAAAACTACTTTTGAATGAGAGATTGGATAGAGGCTTTGTATGCTGGTATTATTTGATGAGTAGCAAAATACCTGTCACATTGAGCTGGCTAATTTTCTTATACTTGAATCAATTGATCTAAGGCAGATTGTTGTTTGTTGGACCTTATACACAAATTGCTTGTTCCTACGTTGTGATAGATTACCTCTGAAAAGTACTTTGTTAGTTGTAAAGCACTCTGGGACATTGTGTTTATATAAAGCATGATCTTTTATCAGAAAATGGGGTTTATTGAAATGGTTTAATTGAAACTGGTAATCTGGGAGATAGCATTGAAATTATTCCACAAATTAGATGTATAAAGGTAGTATTAAAATGAAGATATGAGGCAGGCTGGGGTTGAGAGAAAAGATAAGTGTTGGCTGAAATTTTAGTAGATTTCCAGAATAATATGCATCTGATTCAATCAGTTAAACTAAACATAGAAAATGACCCGAGGATTCTTTGTTACATCATAAAACATAGGAGCAGAATTGGGCCACTCAGCCCATTGCGTCTGCTCCACCATTCAATCATGGCAGCTTTTTTCTCATCCCTGTTCTGCCCTTTCCCCATAACTTCTGATCCCCTTATTAATCAGGAACTTATCTATTTCTGTCTTAGACACTCAATGACCTGGTCTCCATAGTCTTGTGTGGCAAAGAATTCCACAGATTTACCACTTTCTGGCTGAAGAAATTCCTCCTCATCTCTGTTTTAGAAAATTGTCCCTTTCATCTGAGATTGTGCCCTATGGTTCTAGTTTTACCTACTAGTAGAAACATCTTTGCCACATGCACTCTTTCGAAGCCTCGCAGTATCCTGTAAGTTTCAATAAAATCCTCCCTCATTCTTCTGAACTCCAATGAGTACAGATCCAGAGTTCTCAAACATTCCTGGTGTAATTAGAAAGTTAAGCTCATTGGAAGTGTAACTGGCATATAATGCATTAATATTTGGAACTACACTAGTTGGTAAGGTTTGATAAGTGCTGATGTACGAGTTAGAAGGAATACTTTTTGAAACTCAACTTGTAGTAACATTGATATTAACTTGTTAAATGCTGGCTTCCACTAGGTTTTTTGCTTGAGATGCAATAGTAACTTGGCAGCAGCTTCCATATTCTGTATAAAACAGGTATAGGCCATTGACATTTTCCTGAATTCCTGTTGGTAATAAGAAAAGCAAATTTCAGCATGTTCTGTGCTCAGAATCTTTTAATGGATTGCTCCAACTACAGTCTGCAGTGCTGCACCTCATAAAACACGTGACGCACATAGCATTATTTGAACAATTTGAGTGCAAGTTTAAAATGTTGTCCTTCTTGAATTCACTCCCATGATTAACAATGTCCAAAAATTTTTAAAAATTTATTCATTAGTCACAAGTAGGTTTAAGAACAAAGAAAATTCCAGCACAAGAACAGGCCCTTCAGCCCTCCAAGCCTGCACCCTCCATGCTGCCAACTTAGCTAAAATCCCACACCCTTCTGGGGGCCATATCCCTCTAATACAGATTAGACAGTACAGTGGGATGTGGACAGTAAAGTGGTTAGCATTAACTGTCCAGTGAGAACAAACCAAGTTTGTCCAACCTCTGCTCATAGCTAATACCCTCCATATCAGGCAATACCTTGGTAAATCTTTTCTGTACCCTCTCTGAAGCCTGCACATCCTTCTGGTAGTGTGGCGACCAGAATTGGACACTATATTCCAAGTGCAGCCTAAGGTTCTATAAAGTTGCAACATGACTTGCCAATTTTTAAACTCGATGCCCTGACCGATGAATGCAAGCATGCTGTATGCCTTCTTGACTCCCTTCTCCACCTGCATTGCCATTTTCAGTGACCTGTGTACCTATACACCCACATCCCTCTGCCTATCAATACTCTTAAGTATTTTGCTATTTTCAGTATATTTCCTATCTATATTAGATCTTCCAAAACATTACATTAACATTGTGATGAGGTGGTTATTAAAAAAAACCCTAATCACCATTCTCCAGCACCCATTCAGGTACGTTGAGAGAGAATTTAGCATAAACAATGCACTTAACTGGCATATCTTTTGGACTGTCTTCCAACCTGAGCACTTGGAAGGAGCCTACGCAGACAGTGATCCAAACCAGGAATGGAATCTGGGTCCCTGGAGCTGTGAGGTAGCATTACTAACCACTGTGCTATCCATATGCAGATTAGGTGGATTGCCATGCTGAACTATCCCATAGTGTCCAATGATGTGTAGGTTAGGAGGATTAAATGGAGTAAATATGTGGGGTAATCGTGATAGGGCCTGGGTGAGATGCTCTGTCAAACAGTCGGTGCAGACTCTGGGCTGAATGGCCTCCTGCACTGCCGGGATTCCATTCTATAATCCTAAGATTAATTTTCAAAAGTTCAGGCCCAAACATTGTATTGTTGCCCTTTAATTGTTGTTTATCTTGTACTGTTAAATTCCTTACATATAATTAATAACAATTAACTATCTAGGCCTTTAATTATTCTGCATTGCAACAAATTATTCTGGTGTTCCTGGTTTTAAGAATTTAGTTTGTGCCAATGTGTTATCCTGTAATTGTGCCTTCTGCCTCTGGAGGGCAGTGGTGCAGCATAAAATTGATTTGACAGATGTGCTGCTAAAGTTTGAAGCAGGAAGGTTTAAGTAAAACTGAAAGTACTTGATTTCCGTTCCAGACCACAGAAGGAACTTTTAAATGAACCTTTTGGTAAAAACTGGAATAATTGTTTGGAAAAGGTGACAAGAAAAGTGCATGAACTATAGAGCCATAGAATTCTTATAGTGTGGAAGGAGACCATTTGGCCTATCGATTTTGCACAGACTCTGAAAGAGCATCTTACCGGGGCTCATGCCCTGCCTATTCCTGTAACTCTGTGTATTTGCTATAGTTAATCCACCCAGCCTTTGGACACTAAAGGGAAATTTAGTATAACCAATCCAGCTGTTATTTACTCATTTGTAGAACATGGGTGCCGCTGGCTGGCCAGTATTTATTGCCCATCCCTAGTTGTCCCTTGAGGGCAGCTGAAAGTCAACCACATTGCTGTGGCTCTGGAATCATATGTAGGTTAGACCGGGTAAGGACAGCAGATTTCCTTCCCTAAAGAACATTAGTGAACCAGATGGCTTTTTCTGATAATGGTTTCATAGTCATCAGTAGACTGTTATTTCCAGATATTTTGTGTTGAATTCAAATTCCATCATCTGCCATGGCAGGATTCAAACCTGGATCCCCAGAACATTCGTTGTATTTCTGGATCAATAGTCTAACAATTGTACCATTGGACCATCACCTTCCCTAAACACCTAACCTGCACATGTTTAGACTGAGTTTGATTTTTAGCAAACGGTTGTAAATACTAAAATGTTGGGTTTGGACAACACTAACTGATAATAAATAGATTATAATAACACTTCTGTGTAAATTTTAAGCCTTAATATGCATGTGTCTGATTTGTTGGAAATGAGAACTTTGCTTTGAGAGTTTCATCAATCTGATATTGAAAGAGAGAGATTTCAGAGCCTTTTATAAGGAACAGTTGGAACTGTGGTTTACTTCTCCAATAAGATCCAGCATGCTGGTACACCCATCAAGACTATGCCATGGTTGGAATATCTCTCCCACCACAGCTGTTCAAGGCAAAAAAATTGGTAAACATTACCTTGCCCATCAAACAACTTTCTAGGGTAAAAAATCATTTCGACACACTATTATCTGATACTTTATTTCATGTGACAAAACTCTAATTCTCTGATTTAGAGGTTGTGTTATGATAGACCAGAAGGCCAAAGTGTAGCCAGGAGAATATATTGTTATTGAAACTTTCACTGACCCTCCTGGGAAGATGGAGAGCTCAGTGTCAGATTTTAACCATTAGGAGCTCAGCTAGATAAAGCAGTCACAGAACAAAGTTAGCATGTAGGTGCAGTGAGTCATTAGGAAGGCAAATTGAATGTTGGCTTTATTGCACAAGGAATGGCATATAAAAGTAGAGAAAGAGTGGCTTTGTAACTGTCCTGGACACCATCTGAAATACTGTGTATAGTTTTGGTTTCTTTCAGGAGGTACTTGAATTCAGCAAGTTTCCTGAAATGAATTGGTTTTCTTCCGAGGAATACAGAGTGGCTGCATCTTCGTTGGAGTTTAGAAGAATCAGGTAATCTTATTGGAATATAAGATTCCAAAGATGCTTAATAGGATGGATGCTGAGAGGATGCTTCATTCTGGGAAGGGGGCAATGTTTCAAAATCAGAGGCCATCTATTTAAGACTGAGATAATGAATTTTCTTTGAAGGCTGATTGTCTTTGGAATTCTTTTCCACAAGAGAAAATTGCAGCATGCTGCTGTGCAGAGGGACCTGGGTGCCCTTGTGCAAGAATTACAATGAGTTAGTTTGCAGGTGCAGCAGGTAATTAAGAAGGCAAATGGAATTTTGTCCTTTATTGTTAGAGGGATGGAATTTAAAAACAGGTTATTGTTGTAGCTGTATAGGGTGCTGGTGAGGCCACATCTGGAATACTGTGTACAGTTTTGGCCTCCTTAATTGAGAAAGGATATACTGGCACTGGAGGGGATGCAGATGAGATTCACTAGGTTGATCCTGGAGTTGAGAGGTTTGATTTATGAGGATGGAATGAGTAGACTGGGCTATGCCTGGAATTTAGAAGAATGAGATAAGATCTTATAGAAACAAAGGAAATTGTGGAGGGAATCGGTAAAATAGAAGCAGAGAAGTTGTTTCCACTGGTGGGTGAAACTAGAACTAGGGGGCATGACCTCAAAATAAGGGGGAGCAGATTCAGGACTGATTTGATGAGGAACTTCTTCACACAAAGGGTTGTGAATCTATGGAAATCGCTGACCAGTGAAGCAGTTGAATGTTTTTAAGGTAAGGATAAACTTTTGAACAGTAAAGGAATTAAATTTTATGGTGAGCGTGTGGGTAAGTGGAGCTGATCTTATTGAATGGTGGAGCAGGCTTGAGAGGCCAGATGGTCTACTCCTGCTCCTTGTTTTTATGAGATTAATGGAGACTTGGACATTGAGTATATTTAAGGCTGAGTTGGGCAGATTTTTGATGAATAAGTGAATCAATGGTTATGGGAGACTGGCAGGAAAGTGGAATTAATATCGTGCCTTTTCTAGACTTACAATTATAACTTTGAAGAATTACAGAATTGTTACAGTTCAGAGGGAGGCCAATGGGCCCATTATATCAGCACCTCTCTCCAAATGAACATTATGACTTTATATCGTTCTCCCACCTATTCCCTGTATGCTTGCACATTATTTTTATTTAAATAATTTAATGTCCTCTTGAATGCCTTGATTGAATCTGCTTTCACTCCACTTCCAGGCAGTGTGTTCCAGACCCAAACCGCTCACTGGGTGAAAAAGTATTTTCTCGCATCATATCTGCTTCTTTTGCAAATCACTTTAAATTTGTGCCCTCTTGTTCATTCTACAAGTAGGAACAATTTCTTTCTAGCTATTCTGTCTAGCCCCCTCATGACTTTAAGCATCTCTGTCAAATTTGCTTTTGGCTTTCTCCCCAAGGAGAACAGTCCCAACTTTTCCAATCTATCCTCATAACTGAAGTTTCTCATTCCTGGATACATTTTTGTAAATCACTTCTGTTACCCTCCCCATCTCTCCTATAGTATAGCACCCAGAAAGTATACAATATTTAATCTAAGATCTAACATGTCCTGCTTAACTTCCTTGCTCTTCTGCTCTATTCCCCTATTAATAAAGCCAGGGACACAATGTTTTATTAACTGCTCTCTGCACCTGGTCTGCCACCTTCAATGATTAAAGCACAGAAATACCCAGCTCTCTCTGCTTCTGCACCCATTTAAGAATTGTACTTATTTTATATTGTCTCTCCATGTTCTTCCTACCAAAATACATTACCTTACACTTCACATTGAACTTCATCTGCCACCTATTTGCCCATTCCACTGACTTGTCCATGTCCTTTTGAAATTCAGACTACCCACCCCTCAGTTTATAATGTTTCCAAATTGTTAGTCATCTTCAAACTTTGAAATTACCCCCAGCAGATCAAGATTTGGATCATTAATCTATATCCAGAAAAGCAAGGACCCAAATACCAAAAATCAACATTGACCAGTTGGGCTGAAGGGCCTGTTTCCATGCTGTAAACCTCTATGATTCTGATATGAACCCATAGCAACTCCACTACAAACTTTCCTTAGGCCAGAAAAATAGCCACTGACCATTATTCTGTTTCTGTTTATTCAGCCAATTTTGTATCCATGTAGCTACTGTCCTTTCTAATCCATAAGTCTTTCTCACAAGCCTGTTGTGCGGCATCAAATATCTGAAATTCCGTGTACACCGCGTACATTACCCCTTTCTCAAAAAACTCCAGCAATTTAGTTAAATACGATTTCTCCTTTGGAAATCCATGCTGGTTCTTCCTAATCAATCTACATTTTCCACGTGGTTGCTAATTCTATCTTGAATAATTGTTCCTCAAAGCTTTACCACCACTGAAGTTAAACTAACTGTTCTGTAATTGCTGGGCTTGTTTTTCACTGAACAAGGCTGGGATGTTTGCAATTCTCCAGTGCCCTGGCACCTCCTGAGTCTTGGAAAAGATTGAAAAATTACGGTCTGTACTCTGCAATTTCCACCTCATTTCCTTCAATAGTATTGGATTCATCTCCTCTGGTGCCTGTGTCTTGTCAGTATTAAGTATCAGCAATCTATCCAATACTTCCTCCTAGTATCACCTTGGTCACCACTGCCTGGATAACACATATCTCCTTGGTAATTGCTAACATCTCCCCAAATCTTTTATTGATCATCACTGATCCCCTTAATTTGATTTGATTTATTATTGTCATATGTGTTAACATACAGTGAAAAGTATTGTTTTCTTGCGCTCTATACAAAGCATACTGTTCATAGAGAAGCAAACGAGAGACTGCAGAATGTAGTGTTACAGTCATTGCGAGGGTGTAGAGAAAGATCAGCTTAATGCAAGGTAAGTCCATTCAAAAGTCTGACAGCAGCAGGGAAGAAGCTGTTCTTGAGTCGGTTGGTACGTGACCTCAGACTTTTGTATCTTTTTCCTGATGGAAGAAGATGGAAGAGAGAACATCCGGGGTGCGTGGGGTCTTTATTGTGCTGGCTGCTTTGCCGAGGTAGCAGGAACTGGATGGGAGGCTGGTTTGTGTGAGGGATTGGGCTACATTGTCGACATTTTGTAGTTTCTTGCGGTCTAATGCAGGAACCAAACCAAGCTGTGAAACAGCCAGAAATAATGCTTTCTATGGTGCATCTGTAAAAGGTGGTGAGAGTTGTAGCTGATTTTCTTAGTCTCCAGCTCTCTATCAAAGTATCTTACCCAGACTCGGCCCTGCACCCTATACTGTAAACCCCTGTAAATTGCCTTAAAACACTGTTACTTGAAAAATGTTGCATGAAATCTATTTTTGCTTGTCTCCATGTGAATTGAAGAAGATATGTGTAACTTTAATCCCTATCACCTTTTTAGGATATTCCCTATTTCCCTGTAGTCAACATTATTTGAGTTGTTTTTGATGCAAAAATAATGAAATTGCAATTGAGAAATGTGCAGTATATTCAATGCACTATAATCAGGCCTACAAGATGATGGAGTGTATAAAATTGAGGTCTATATTTGTATAGAAACAATCCAGGCAACACTGACAGATGTGGGAGAGGTTTTGGTCCCATTTACAGTTGTACTTGTTCAAGAGAAATCAGAGTATGGTTTAAGAATGTCCAAAGGAAACAAACTGGCTGATATGATATCATATATATCATATATATATATATATATATACATATATATATATATATCATATGATATATGATACTTTGCACCCTGCAATAGTAGAATGTAACTGAGCAGCGGCACAGTGGTTAGCCCTGCTGCCTCACAGTAACAGGAACTTGGGTTCAAATCCAGCTTTGGGCCACTGTTTGTATGAAGTTTGCACGTTCTCCCCGTGTCTGCACGAGTTTCCTCCGGATGCTCATTTTTCTCCCACAGTCTAAAGATGTACAGAATGGGTGGATTGGCAATGCTAAATTCTCGCTTAGTGCCCAAAGATATGTAAGTTAAATGGATTAGCCATGGTAAATGTGTGGAGTCACAAGGATAGGGTGGAGGGGAGAGTTTGGATAAGATACTCTGTCAGAAAGTTGAAGCGGATTTGATGGACTGAATGGCCTCTTTTGCACTGTAGGGATTCAATGAACTTATTATTAGCCCCACAATGACAGAAGAAACACTGTCATCACTATGGATACTAGTGTGTCACACACTTTTCACCATCTTATTTCAGTGCAGCGTTGAGATGTGGAAATAAGTCACCTGTTCACTTTCTCCAGTCAAGAGTTAAGAAATAGAAGTAGTTTTAAATAATCTATATTTATATTTGTGGGTATTAAAAATAAGGTATAACCTTAAAGAAGTTTAAATTTTATTCCTATATTTGAAATGGTTAATGATTTTACATTGGTTATAATGAGGATTTATGATGTGGAAACAAGCAAAGTTTAAAGGAAAACTGGATTGTTGCTTAGCAACCAGGTGCCTCCCTAGAACAGAAAAGAGTTAAATTAGATTTAAGGAGAAACTGGATAGGAGAAGTGAGCTGCAGAGAGCAGACACCCCAAAAGAACAAAAGAAAGTCCAGAAACTCTAGGACTTGGGACAAGAAGTATATCACAGGAAGACAACTAAATTAAGGGACCAAATAACAAAAAGTTGAACAAGGTTGTATTCAGGAGAATGAGGAAGAAGCAGAGAAAGTGCTCTGAGTTAAAGAGACAGCTGCAAGAACAAGACTTAAAGCTCGCTCTGTGAGAAACCAGACATCTGAGGTAAATCAAAAGTTTAGTGACATCTTACTACATTCTGTGAAGCATGGGAACTGGAGAGACTGTGGAAACTTCAATGCACATAACAATCCAAAACAGAGAAATCCTGTTAGGAGAGATTGAAATCCTGGAAATGAATCATTGGTGAAAGTATCTGAGAGAGACCATTGTTTGGAAGAAGATTCCATGGCATGTTTTTCAAGGGTAGAGTTTGGAAGCATTTGTGTGGAAGTCAGAGTCCGAGTGAGACTAGTTGGCTCTCAGTGTGAGAAGCATCTGAGGGGATTTGATGAGAAACCCACAGTAGTTGTGTAGGGTTGCGTCTGTCACTTGCTTTCAGCATGTGGTGTGTCCGACCGCAATTTGCTTGTTGGTTTATGTGGACTGTGCCCTTACTGTGAATCTTCAATTCTATGATAAATTTCCTTACCAATCTGTGTACATCTGTAAATATATGTAAATGTAAACATATTATAGTTGATCTTTCCTTGTTTAATAAGTGTTTTATTCCTTTTATTAAAGATTGATCTATTGAGCTGGGATTTAACTATGGGACCCGGCTGTCCAGTTTATAAAATCAAAGAACCCTACAAAGCAGAAAGACGCTCTTTGGCCCATCGAGTCTTCACTGAACACAATCCCACCTAGGCCCTACACGCATATCCCTACATATTTTAACCTCATATCCCTCTAAGTATCTCAGGACATTAAGAGGCAATTTTAGCATGGCCAGTCAACCTAACTCACAAATGTTTGGACTGTGGGAGGAAACTAGAGGAAACCCACACAGACATGAGGAGAATGTGCAAACTCCACATAGACAGTGACCCGAGCCTGGAATCAAACCCAGGTCCCTAGAGCTGTGAAGCAGCAGTGCTAATCACTGTGCTACTATTGCCATCCAGTTTTAACATTACAGAGGATTGTTGTGTATTGTTAACAATTTGGGGAAGTTAAACAAGGTTAACAGCTGAAATTGAGATGAAAGTAACATAGCAGACAAGTAACAAAACTAGCAGGTGTCTAGAGGAATAATGAAATGCGACTTACCTCCCACAGTCTGAAAGATGTGCTGGTTAGGTACATTGACATATTAAATTCTCCTTCAGTGTACCCAAACAGGCACCAGAGTGTGGCAATTCAGGATTCTCACAGTAACTTCATTACAGTGTTAATGTAAGCCTACTTGTGACACTAACAAATAAACTTTAAAACTTTATCCAGTAACAAGATTAGCAGGCATCCAGACACCCTGAGGTGCAAATTGCCATATCAGTAAGAATCAGTAGGACTGTTGGAAGTCAGTGGAGCTAGATAATGGATGACTTCTAAAGGTAAGGAATTGAGAGATGGACAACTGAATCCACAGGGTGGAATATCAAAGCAGCTGAACAATATAACTGCTGACATCCTCACTGGGGAAAAAACTAGTTTTCCATCTAACAGTCAGGCAGGCTAAAATTTTCAAAGAGGCCAGTTCCATGTATGATCAGAACCACGGAGGCCTTTTCGAGCTAACATTTAAAGCCATGACAAATTCGCATTGTCCCTATCCCAAAATATTGCAAATATCGTGCCATCCAATTTTCTCCAAACTGGACATTCTGTAATAAAGTTTTTTTGGAATAGATCACATTTCCTGTTGCAGCTTCACATTGTTTGACACTGCACGTTTCCTTTAATCTCTCGACTTCATTAACTGCAACGTGAGACAACTTCTGGTGAGGGCTATAGTGTTGCAATAAGCACCTTGCTGCTGAAGAGGGGCTGAATTTCATTGTAAATGTTGTACGCAATGCTGAATATTTTAAAACTCTGCATTTCCAACTTAAACTGGGAATCTTAATAAAAGTTACAGGATACTGCGAAGTCAGGATAGAGAGAATGTGGAGAGAATGTTTCCGCTAGTAGGAAAAACTACAACCAGAGGGCACAACCTCAAGTGAAAGGGGCATTCCTTTAAAACAGAAATAAGGAGGAATTCTTTCAGCCAGAGAGTAGTGAATCTGGAGAACTCTTTGCTGCAGAGAGCTGTGGAGGTCAGGTCATTGAGTGTCTTTAAGACAGAGATAGATAAGTTCTTGATTAATAAGGGGATCACGGGTTATGGGGAAAAGGCAGGAAGATGGGGATGAGAAAAATATCAGCTATGATTGAATGACAGAGCAGATGTGATAGGCCAAATGGCATAATTCTGCTGCTATGTCTTATGGTTTTGAGGTATTAAAATGGCTGTGTAATCTTCCAAAATTATCAGCCTTGAAAAGTAATTCCGCTGCATCTGAAGAGATTTTCCATCATTATTATTCTCTGTTTTACGTCTTTCTAAGGTGACACATACAAACCTGGTGTTACATTTAAGGTTTATATTTGGGTGTGAAAGCAAAGCGCTGCAGATGCTCAAAATCTGAAATAAGCACAGAAACTATAGGATAAAGCGAGAGTCAGACTATTGACCTGGAACCTTTACTCTCCCCACTTCTCATCGCAGGTACTGCCAGATCCTGAGTGTTTCTGGTATTTTCAGTTCATTTGTGAGGGAAAAGATTTTAAATGTGACCCTCTAGAAGAAAAATATTTGAAAAAATTAAATTTGACTCCTTTGTTCCAAAGGATATAGGTTAGCACTTTTGAACAATTCATTAGAAGATGCTAAGATACTCAATAAAGTCAGGCAGCATCTGTGGAGAGAAACAGAGTTAACTTCCTGCTCAATGACCTTTATCAGAAAATTGAAGGCTGATGCTTTTGAGCAACTTCCTGGCACTATCCAGAAAATGGGTCATTTAGTCAAAGGACAAGACATACATGCTCACTTCAAAAGCTTATCAGTTTATTCTAGAGGTGGTGCATGGAACAAATGGCTATTTGAAAAGATGTGACTTATCATCCCAGTCGTCTTTTAACCTCAGATACATTTTCACTGGCTTTGATACTCAGTAAGAATTT
Source organism: Sphyrna mokarran (assembly GCA_024679065.1). NCBI lineage: Eukaryota > Metazoa > Chordata > Chondrichthyes > Carcharhiniformes > Carcharhinidae > Sphyrna > Sphyrna mokarran. The sequence continues at coordinate 4,410,116 of JAGIQG010000024.1, forward strand.
AGCAACACCAATTTTTAATCCAACCGATTTATATGATAGTAAAATTGCGAGCTTTCAACTCAGGCATTTGCCTGAGGAAGACACGGAGTGTTGAAAGCCTGCAATTTTACTATCAAATAAATCGATTGGATTAAAAATTGGTGTTGCTAAATTCTTACTGAGTTCTTACCACCCCAATCCAACGCCGGCATCTTTACATCTTTGATACTCAGCGCAGACAGACTATAAAAAATTTCACGTGCTCAGACATACGCAAAGGTATTTAAAAATGGATTTAAAATTCCTCCATACTATCAATGTTAGCCTGAGAAAAATTATTCCAAAGAGATACAATATTATAAGATCATAAAAGGTAGGAACATAATTAGGCCATTTGGTCCATCAATTTTGCTCTGCTCTTCTCCTACATTCTCCCCATAACCCTTGATCCTCTTATTAATCAAGAACTTATCTACTTCTGTCTTAAAGATACTAATGACCTGACCTCCACAGCTCTCTGCGGCAAAGCGTTCCACAGATTCATCACTCACTGGCTGAAGAAATTCCTCCTCATTCTGTTTTAAAGGGAGGAAATTGCGAATCCCTGAGCAGAGATTTTTGAATCATTGAAAGTCGCAGGTGAGGTGCCTGAAGATTGGAGGATGACAAATGTTGTGCCTTTGTTTAAAAAGGGCTGCAGGGAAAAGCTTGGGAACTACAGGCCGGTGAGCCTCACATCTGTGGTGGTAAATTGGTGGAAGGTATTTTGAGAGACAGGATCTACAGGTATTTAAAGACGCAAAGACTGATTAGGGACAGCCAGCACGGCTTTGTGAGTGGAAAATCATGTCTCACAAATTTGATTGAGTTTTTGAAGGGGTAACCAAGAAGGTAGATGAAGGCAGTGCAGTTGATGTTGTCTACATGGACTTTAGCAAGGTGTTTGACAAGGTACCGCATGTTAAGCTATGGAATAAGGTTAAATCTCACAGGATCCAGGGTGAAGTAGCCAAATGGATACAAAATTGGCTGATGACAGAAGGCAGAGGATGAATGTAGAGGGCTGTTTTTTTAACTGGAGGCCTGTGATCAGTGATGTGCCTCAGGGATCAGTGAAGTCTGCCGTTATTTATCATTTATATTAATGATTTGGATGACAATATAGGGGGCATGATCAGTCAGTTTGCAGATGACACCAACATTGATGGCATAGTGGACAGTGAAGAAGGTTATCTCGGATTGCAACAGGTTCTTGATCAATTGTGTCAGTGGACTGACAAATGACAGATGGAGTTTAATTTAGATAATGTGAGATGATGCATTTTGTTAGATTGAACCAGGTCAGGTCTTAGTCAATGGTAGAGCATTGGGAAGAGTTATAGGACAAAGGGATCTAGGCACAGGTTCATAACTCCTTGAAAGTGAAGTCACAGGTAGATAGAGTGGTGAAGAAGGCATTCAGCACACTTGGATTCATTGGTCAGAACATTGAATACAGGAGTTGGGATGTCTTGTGAAGTTGTATAAGACATTGGTAAGGCCACACTTGGAATACTGTGTACAGTTCTGACCACCCTGTTATAGAAAGAATATTATTAAACTGGACCGAGTGCAGAAAAAATTTACTGGGATGCTACCAGGATTGAATTATAAGAAGAGGCTGGATAGACTGGGACTTTTTTCTCTGGCGCGTAGCAAGCTGATGGGTGATCTTTTCAAGGTCTATAAGATAATGAGGGGCACAGATCAGCTAGATAGTCAATATCTTTTCCCAAAGATAGGTGAGTCTAAAACTAGAGGGGAAAGTTTAAGGTAAGAGGGAAGAGATCCTTCTAAGCTCTATTGAGTACAGACTCCTTAGTACGCTCAGGAAACTGGGTTTAATCTCAGTAGACAGGCTACTAGTATCATAGTGGCACAGTGATTAGCACTGTTGCCTCACAGCACCAGGGACCTGGGTTCAATTATGGCCTTGGGTCACTGTCTGTGTGGAGTTTGCATTTTCTCCCTGTGTCCGTGTGGGTTTCTTCTGGGTGCTCCGGTTTCTTCCCACAATCCAAAGATGTGCAGGTTACGTGGATTGGCCATGCCAAATCATTCCTTAATGTTCCAAAATGTGTAAGCTAGGGACTAAGTGGGATAAATGCGTGATGTTACAAGCATAAGATGGACAGCCAGGATAAGGTGTTCTGTTGGAGAGTCGGTATAGACTCAGTGGGCCGAACGGCCTCCTTTTGAATTTTAGGGAGTCTATGATTTGATTGTGTGCACGAGGATTTAGAGATCCTGGGTTTACCTCACACAATTCACTTCCAAACTCAAAACTGTTTCATGTTGATTGTTGTGGTGTAATTATAGACCTGTGCAGTTTTATTATATCTAAATAGGGTTTGATATTTGCCATTGATATCTGGGTGAGAATGTATGTTAGCACATTGTGTCATGCGTTGTGCACTACTGTAATTACCCAAAGCATCAAACCCATCAATTCCTGAATATTTTGATTTTCAACCTTGGCTCATGAGCTTTTAATTCTCGCCGATGTATTTCTTTTAAAATATAACATTTTGGGACATGGAAATTGGGCAATTTGAAAGATGAGTAGAACCATATTTTGGACTTAACATTCCAAAACTTTCCATCATTCAGCTTCCCTGATACCTAAGTGTGCTGGAATGATTAGTTAACAGCTCCATTAGTATTAAATCATGTGACTTCCTTATGCTAGAAGGTGCAAACTAGACAGTCTTTGGCCTTATTGCATCAGGAAATTCCCATATTTTTTCCGTGTATTCCTGGCTAACGCTGATCTTTATATGTAGAAACTTCATTATTTAAAATAATATTAATCCACAAATACGCGCTAAGGTTTTTTTTTAAAGAAAACTCTATTCCATGAATATCCTTTTAATTGGCCAGAATTCTCCCATCCTGTCCACCATCGGAATTTTAGCAGGCAAGGGGCGGACTATGTAAAGATCCGTTGAAATTGGGTGGGAGGTCTCTGGTTTACAGGCGAGGGTGGCCAGAGAATCACATCCATTATTTCAGCCAAATATTGTACTTAATGTACAAGAAAAATTAATACACTTGAGAAAAGTAGCAAATCGAATTTTATTCATTCTTTCTCAGAGTGTGGACTTCACCAGTTAAACCAGCACTTTCCTCCTTTCTCTCAAGAAGAAATTACACTTTAACTGAATGTTTTTGCGTAAAGGGTTTGAAATCATTGTGAGCATTTGCCTATAGCATATTTAAATGTGCAATGAATTTGACTCCTTCAAAAAATGTGAACAAGCATTATGCTAATGCTGGAAAGTGTTTTTTAAGGGAAAATATTCTGAAACAGAGTATACCTTGGGGCAGCACAGTGGCTAGCATTGCTGCCTCATTATGCCAGAGACCTGGGTTTGATTCCCGGCTTGGGTCACAGTCTGTATGGTGTTTGCATGTCCTCCTTATGTTTGCACGGGTTTCTTCCAAGTGCTCCGGTTTCCTCCCACAGTCCAAAGATGTGAGGGTTAGGTGGATTGGTCATGCTAAATTGCCCTTTAGTGTCAAGGGGACTAGCTAGTGTAAATGTACGGGGATAGAGCCTGGGTGGGATTATGGTGGCTGCAGATTCAATGGGCCAAATGGCCTCCTTCTGCACTGAGAATTCTAGAATCATAGAATTTTATGAGAATCTGTGGAAAGACTTATAATTTCAGCTAAAGGAAGATTGAGGAATAATGGTTTGGAATCATCTATCTTAAGTATAGGTGTTGTGATATAATACCAAAATGTTCTGCTGTGCACCAAAGTCATAAGGACAGCTAATTCATACCTAGTCCTAGTGTGAAACTGTAATTTGCTTTCAACAGCTTCCACCACAGAGAGATGTAGTTATTAATCAATAGCAATTACTTTGATGAGATTGGAAGGTTCACACCAATTTTGAACAAAGAATTGATGACAGTTTTTTTATTTGTCTAGAACAGCAATTAGTATCCATCACTATTTACCTTTATGAAGATGCTGAGGCACTTTCTTAAACCACAGCAATCCGTGGTATAGATACATCAACTTTGCTGTCCAGGAGGGAGTTCCAGCAACAGTGAAGGAAAAGTGATATATTTCCAAGTCAGGATGTTTTAAAGTTTATTTATTTGTATCACAAATAGACTTACATTAATACTGCAATGAAGTTACTGTGAGTGACTTGGAGGGAAAATTGCAGATGGTGATGTTTCCATGTATCTCCTGCCCTTGTCGTTCCAGATGGTAGAGGTTCTGGATTTGGAAGGTGCTGTCGAAGGAGACTTGGTGAGTTCCTGTAGTGCATCTTGTAGACGGTACACACAGCTGGTACTGTGCGTCAGTGATGGAGGGAGTGGATGGATGGGGTGCCAATCAAGTGGGCTGATTTGTCCTGGGTGATGTTGAGGTTCTTGAGTGTTGTTGGAGCTGCATTCATCCAAACAAGTGGAGAAGATTTCATTCCACTCCTGACTTGTGCCTTGCAGATGGTGGACTTGGGGAGTCAGGAGGTGAGTTACTCTCTGTATAATTGCCAGCTCTGACATGTGCTTGTAGCCATGATATTTATATGGCTAGTCCAGTTTAGTTTCTACCCTAATGTTAACCCCCAGGATGTGGCTAGTTGATCATTCAAAATAGATATAACTGTCTGACTGGAACCATGAAATAGAAAGCAGTAATCGTTGGATATTGATCAATTTTGAATATTAGTTACTTTACTGTCAATCATTCCTACAACAACAACTTGGAATTTACAAGGCACGTTTAACATAAGAAAACATCCCAAAAACTCTTCAGAGCAACTTTCCAAATTGAGGATCTTGTTCATAGGTATTTCCCCACTGAAGCATGTTTACACCAACATTTAAGCAGCTCTGTTTTGTCAAAATGAGTAAACTTGCCAAATGCAATGGGAGGAAAGACAGTAACTGCAGAGTGAACAATGTTTCTTTTAAGATGAGTATTCTTTCTTATTAAATAAAGGATATTATTTTGAAAACTGTTCACTTATCAATTCAGCAGGTTGATGACTGTTGGTTTCAGTGAGTATCACACAACCTTCCTCATGCCTTCTTCTATATTGCAATAGTGACTACAGTTCAAAAGTATTTCATTGGTTGTAAAGTGCTTTTGGACACCTGAAATGGTTGGGTGGCACAGGGTAGCACAGTGGTTAGCAATGCTGCTTCACAGCTCCAGGAACCTGGGTTCGATTCCTGGCTTGGACCACTGTCTGTATGGAGTTTGCACATTTTCCTTGTGTCTGCGTGGATTTCCTCCGGGTGCTACGGTTTCTCCCACAGTCCAAGATGTGCGGGTTAGGTTGACTGGTCATGCTAAAATTGCCCCTTAGTGTTCTGAGATGTGTAGGTTAGAGGGATCAGTGGGTAAGATATGTAGGGATATGGGGATAGAGCCTGGGTGGGATTGTGGTTGGTGTGGACTTGATGGGCCAAATGGCCTCTTTCCATGCTGTAGAGTTTCTATGATCTTTCTATGATGATGAGCTACATAAATATAAATCTGTATTCCCTCCATAACACCAAAATAAGCAATCCTATTTAGAAGATAACCTCATTATTATTTGGTTTAAATCCAGGAGAAATTTGTCTCACAATTGGATACAGTTCACTGGGGAATTGGTGACCATGAAAAAACCTTCAAATACCAGGGAGCTTAAACTGGAAAATAGGAAAATAATCAGTCCAAAATATGAGCCATGTGGTTTGGGTATGAAGGAAGTAATTTGAAATAGAAAGAATTAACAGGTTCCATGGATTTGTTGAAAGATAAACTGGTTCAGAAGAAATTAACAATTGATAGATATAGTTAAAAGGTAAATAAAGTGAAAGTTAAAGTAAGCTTTATTTATTAGTCGCAAGTAGGCTTATGTTAACATTGCAATGAAGTTACTGTGAAAATCCCCTAGTTGCCACCTGTTCAGATACACCGAGGGAGAACTTAACATGGCCAATGCACCTAACCAGCATATCATTCAGACTGTGGGATGAAACTGGAGCACCAGAGGAAACCCAGACAGATATTGGAAGAATGTGCAAACTCCGCATAAACAGTCACCCAAGTTGGGGATTGAATCTGGGTCCCTGATGCTGTGAGGCAGCAGTGCCAACCATTGTGCCCTCTGATCCAGGGCTATGATCAAAAAGATAATCATTAGAATGAAAATCGTAAAATCACACAGTGCAGGAGATCATTCAGCTCATCGAGCCTGCACCAACAACTATCAAACCCAGGCCGTATCCCTGTAACAGCATGTAATCCCCCTGAAATTAAGAGGCAATTTCGCATGGCCAATCAACCTAACCTGCATATCTTTGGAGTGTGGAAGAAATGGGAGCACCAGAGGCAACTCATGTAGACTTGGGGAGAATGTGCAAACTCTATACAGGCAGTCACCCCAGACTGGGACAGAAGGCTGACCCCTGATCCTTGGTGCTATGAGGTAGCAGTGCTAATCACTGTGCCACAATGCCACCCCATCGATTCTAATGGCCTTTGCTCATTTCTAATAATTTTATGTCCTCATGTGTAACTGATATATTCCTTATTTTGGCATTACAAGCCTTTCTTCTCCATCTGCTACTTTGACATAGCATCACAGGGGGCAGCATGGTGGCACAGTGATTAGCATTGCTGCCTCATAGCACCAGGGCCTCAGGTTCAATTCTGACCTCGGGTGACTGTGTGGAGTTTGCACATTCTCCTTGTGTCTGCGTGGGTTTCCTCTAAGTGCTTCAATTTCTTCTTTTTCTCCAAAGATGTACATGTTAGGTTGATTGGCTATGCTCAATTGCCCCTTAGTATCAGGGGGCTAACAGGGTAAAGATGTGGGGTTAAAGGGATAAGACCTTGGTGGCATTGTAGACTGTGTAGACTCGATGGGCTGAATGGCCTCTTTCTGCACCGTACTTATTCTATGATTCTATTCCTAGACCACTCTATTATGCAAAAAACTACAAATTCAACACAAATAGAATAAATTTACTAATATTCTGAAGTCTCAACTTATACTGACAATTTCAAATCTCTAAAAACAATGACCTAGATTCTCAAATCAAAGTTTATTTTTAAGATTAATGCTCCATCATTCTTTCTTTGGAACCTCCCTGCTCGTATGTAGATTTTCAATAAAAAATTCTAGAAAATTTTGTATTTTTAGTCATTAAATTTTTATCTACTTTGCCAATACAGGCACTGTTTGTTCTCTATTAGTCAATCAAAAAGATATTTGTGTTTGACTTGGTATATTAGTTTTAATACAAAAATGTAGAGCTTTAAAATGCCCTGATTGCAGTGTACCAGTCCGTAACTGTGTTGTGTATTAGTTGGTGGGTGTACCAGTCTTTAAAAGTATTGCATATTATTATTATGGTCCTGAACTCTTGATGTTTTCCATGCAACATCCAAGTGCAGTGCAGATATTATTTTGCTAGATTTTCTAGCAAATCTCTGACCATATTGTTTGAAAATAAATAAAAAGAACTTGAATGCAACAGCCAGATTGTTGTAAAATCCCATTTATTCACCAGTGTCTCTCAGGGAGAGGAATCTGTCTCACTTGACAAGCAACGTGGCTGATTCTGAACAAGCTCCACAATTGGAAGGGAATGCTACACTTAACAATGGTTCAAAAAGATGTCTAACTACCACTTTCTCAAGGGCAATTAGGGATGGGTAATAAATGCTGGTCAAATCAACAATGTTGCCAGACTTCTTACTGAGTTTATCCCAGTCCAATGCCGGCATCTCTACATCAAATCAACAATGCCACACCTTGAGAATTAGCTTTAACATATTTTAAAAAAGACTGACATACTAAGAAAGACTTTGGGACTTTTGGAGACATTAAAGATACAAGATTAAAACTGGAAAGAACTTGAAGTTCTTTAACTATTCCATCTACACAAGAAAAACATTTAAAATTTTAAAAATATGAACTCAAGCTTTGAGTTTTCACTATAAATATTCATGAGAATGTGATAATTTAGTGGTGTTAATTTGAAGAAGAATTTGCATGTATTTGATTGTGTGTGCAGTAAACCGTTGCTACCATTGGAATAAAAATCATTGATTCTGAATCACCTGAAGTTAATAAATACAGGCTATTAGATTTCCTAGAATTTATTTCAATAGTTAATTTTTATTATATCAGAAAAATATCACAGGAAATGTTTCATTCAAGTCATTTTTAAAAACAAAACTATTGAAAAATACAAATGTTGTCTAAGATAGTTAGTAATTTCTAATCTAGTTTCCTCTCCACTTGGAATACAGTCTATTATGTTCCTCTTTTCAGGAAGGGAATTCCAAAGACTCACGGAATTCTAGTTGAAAACATTTCACCTCATCTCCTTGTTGATAGGTGACCCCTTGTTTTTAATTTCACCCCTAGTTCTGGATATTCCCACAAGTGGAAACATCCTCTCCACAGCCACCTGACATTTGATTTATTATTGCCACATGTATTATCATTTCGTTTAAAGTATTGTTTCTTACATGCTATACAGACAAAGCATACCATTCATAAAGAAGTAAAGGAGAGGATGCAAAATGTAGTGTTACAGTCATAGCTAGGGTATAGAGAAAGATCAATTTAACACCTTGTCAAGACCCATCAGGTTTCTGTATGTTTCAATCACGTCATCTCTTATTCTTTTAAATTCCAGTGGATACAAGCCTAGCCTGTTCAATCTGGTTAGCTTATGAGGAGAGATTGAATACACTGGGCCTGTTCCAATCTTCACCCTCTTCCTTTCACCCTTAACCCTTTCCCTGCTTTCTCCTTTTCACTTTCCCCTCCCTCCCATCTACCTCTCTGCCTTTCCAACTTCACTCTCTCCTTTTTCCCCCTCCTCTTCCTCCCTCCCCATATCCCCAACCTCCTTTCCTCCCCTACTCCTCCCTCTCCCTCTCCCCACTCCAGGGCAGTGAATTCCACAGATACATGATCGTTCGAGAGAAGTAATTTCTCTTCATCTCTGTTTTAAATCTGCCTCCGCTTATCCTAAAACTACGATGTCTTCTAATTTCACCATTCTTTCCATGTCTACACTGTCAATCCCCTTTATCTTCTTGTACACCTCCATTAGATCTCCTCTCATATTTCTAAACTCCAGGGAGAATTGGTCTGAACTACCCAACCTCTTATTGTAAGACAAACTTCTCATCTCTGGAATCAATCTAGTGAGCTTCCTCTAAATTGCTTCCAATGTAACTACATCCACCCTCAAGTAAGGGGACCAAAACTGTACACAATATTCTAACTGCGATCTCACCAGGAGCAGGAGCAGCAACACTTCACTACCTTTATATTCTATTCCGTTAGCAATAAATGCCAACATTTCATTTGTCTTCCTTGTTAGCCTTATCTTGCTCGCCCAATACATCCATTTTACATTCCCATTTAAAAACACAGAATCAATGAGAACGCAAGTGAAGTATTTGTTACTGAAGGAAGGGTATGTTTGCTTTGGGCAAACTAAGATCACCAGACTGAATTCTGAGATGAGGGATGGGATCAGCTTTTGAGAGACATAGTCCCAAACTCTAATTCAGAAGTATGAGAGATAACCTTATTGAAGGATGCAAGATTACTGACAGGATAAATGCTGGAAGAATGTTGCCTGCGATTCCCTCCAGGCTGGAGAACCTAGACCAGGAACCATAATTTCAAAGAGGGCAGTCAGATGAGAAATTTATTCAATGAAACTTGAATCTTTGGAATTCTCCAGCCCGGAGAGCTCGGATGTTCAAGAGAGAGAGATGGATAGATTTTTGGACAGCACAGGGAATCGAAGGATGGGGATAGAACAGGAAAACTAGAAACTAGAAGCAGAAGTAGATCATTTGGCACTTTGAGCCTACTCTGCTATTCATTCTGATCATGGCTGATCATAAAATTCAATACTCTGATCTCCCCCTCCCCCATATCCCTTTAGTCTCAAGAGCTATATTTAATTTCCTCTTGAAATCAGACAGCATTTTGTTCTAAATTACTTTTTGCAGTAGTGAATTTCACATATTCACCTCTGGGTGAAGAAATTTCTCCTCGCCTTTGTCCAAAAAGATTTACTCTTATCCTCGAACTATAGCCCCTAGTTTTGAACTCTCCCACCACTGGGAACATTCTTTCTGAATCTACCTTGTAAGCACTTTATAAGTTTCTATAAGATCCCCACTCACTCTTTTAAACTCCAATAAATATAATCCTAACCAATTTAATCTCTTCTCATATAACAGACCAGCCATCCCAGGAATCAACCCAGAAAGCAACCTTTGCTGTGCTCCCTCTATAGCAAGGACATCCTTCCTCAGATTAAGCACCAAAATTGGATTTAATACTGCAGATGTGGCCTCACCAATACCCTATATAATTGCAATAAAACGTACCCATTTCTATATTCAAATCCTTCATTATGAAAGCCAATAAAGCATTTGCCTTCTTTACTGCCTGCTCTACCTGCACGCTTACTTTCAGTAACTGATGCACGAGGGCACCAAGTTCTCACTGAGTCTCCACTTCTCTGAATTTACACCTATTCAAGTAATAATCTGTCTTCCTATTATTGCTGCCAAAATAGATAACCTCACATTTCTCTACATTATAGTCTATCTGCTGTGCAGGTGCCCACACACTCAGTCTGTCCAAATCATGCTGAAGCATCTCTGCATCCTCCTCACAGCTCAGTCTCCCACCCAACTTTGGAGATAATACACATAATTCTCTCTTCCAATCATTAATATGTAATGTGAATAGTGGAAATCCTGACACAGATCCCTGCAGTAGTCTAGTAGTCACTGCCTTTCAGAAAAGACTCATTTATGCCAGCTCTTTACTTCCTTCCTGCTAACCAGCTTTCTATCAATTTTAAGACATTGCCTGCAATCCCAATGTAGTTTAACTTTACATTGCAGTTTGCTATGTAAGACCTTGTTGAAGAGCTTTACTCTAAATAAACCATATCCACTGATTCTCCTTGGTCAACTCTATGGTTGTATCCTCACAAAATTCCAGTTGATTCATCAAGCATGATTTCCCTTTTGTAAATCCATGCTGACTTTATCTGATCATATCACTACCTTCCAAATACTGGGTTATGAAATCCTTGACAATGGACTCCAGCAACTTCCCCAGTACAGATATAGTGAAGACAGATCGGCAATGATCTTATTAAATAGCCAATCAGACTCCCCAAGCTGAAAATCCACTCCTGCTTCATATTTTTTAACCTTCTGATATCAAACATGTGACATGAAAAGTGTCACGTTGAAAATATATTTGATGCTTTGATCGCCTGAACCAGTGTAGATTCATGTGATTCGCTGAATAAACACAAGGTCATTGAATCGATTTTAAAATATCTGCAATGATTCAAGAAGGTTTTAACCAAATCCATTGCATCTCTTCCAAAGCCGTGAAAGATGTGGAACATCAGGACCTTTCCTTACTGCACGCAGCTGTGTTCCAGTCTTGCAGGGGGATACAGTAAAGAGCAGACAAGTCCCCAGCAATCTGCACTAACAGGAAGATTAGAGCGGAAATGAGCAAGTGAAAAGAGTCTGGAATGAAGCCAAAACCAATCTGATTTAAATAAGAAGCAAGACTTTTACCCGGATTAAAGCAATCACTCAGAGCAGGGAAACTAACACACCCACTTCAGCAGGGGATGGAAATAATTCACGGTGATCATGTTATTAAATTGTGGTTGTTATTTTCTGCAGTGATGAACCTTCCTTTAGTGTTCTGCTGCCAAAGAATACTTCAGGTGGTTTGATGGTGTGTGCTTGCTGCTCCCACACGCACTCTCTGTATCCCCAGGAGTCATTCAGCCAGGATTCTTATTCCGACCGAGAGACAGAGAAAGGTGGATCCAAACCAGTCACTGACGTCAGCCAGCTTCTCCGGAACGTGACAGACTGAGAGAGAGAGAGAGAGAGGATAGACTGAGAGAGAGAGAGAGAGGATAGACTAAGAGAGAGAGAGAGAGAGGATAAACAGAGAGAGAGAGAGAGGATAAACAGAGAGAGGAGAGAGAGGATAACAGAGAGAGAGGAAGACGAGAAGAGAGAGGATAGACAAGAGAGAGAGAGAGGATAAACAGAGAGAGAGAGAGAGGATAGACAGAGAGAGAGGATAGACTGAGAGAGGGCGACTGGAGAGAGGATAGACTAAGAGAGAGAGGGCGAGTGGAGAGAGGATAGACTAAGAGAGAGAGAGAGGATAGACAGAGAGAGAGAGGAGGATAGACTGAGAGAGAGAAGAGAGAGACAGAGAGAGGGGAGTGGAGAGAGGATAGACTAAGAGAGAGAGAGAGGATAGACGAGAGAGAGAGAGAGGATAGACAGAGAGAGGAGAGAAGAGGATAGACAGAGGAGAGAGGATAGACAGAGGAGAGAGAGAGGATAGACAGAAGAGAGAGAGAGAGGATAGACAGAAGAGAGAGAGAGGATAGACTGAGAGAGAGAGGGAGAGAGAGAGAGGATAGACGAGAGAGAGAGAGGAGGGATAGATGAGAGAGGGCGAGTGAGAGAGGATAGACAAGAGAGAGAGGGCGAGTGGAGAGAGGATAGACTAAGAGAGAGAGAGAGGATAGACAGAGAGAGAGAGGATAGACAGAGAGAGAGAGAGAGGATAGACAGAGAGAGAGAGAGAGGATAGACAGAGAGAGAGAGAGGATAGACAGAGAGAGAGAGAGAGGATAATCAGAGAGAGAGAGGATAGACAGAGAGAGAGAGGGAGAGAGAGAGGATAGACAGAGAGAGAGAGGGAGAGAGAGAGAGGAAGACTGAGAGAGAGAGGGGAGAGAGAGAGAGGGAGAGAGAGAGGATAGACTGAGAGAGAGAGGGAGAGAGAGAGGATAGACTGAGAGAGAGGAGAGGGAGAGAGAGAGAGGATAACTGAGAGAGAGGGGAGAGAGAGAGAGGATAGACTGAGAGAGGAGGGAGAGAGAGGAGGATAGACTGAGAGAGAGGGAGAGAGAGAGAGGATAGACTGAGAGAGAGAGAGGGAGAGAGGAGAGAGGAGGAGCTGAGAGAGAGAAGAGGATAGACAGAGAGAGGAGAGGAGAGGATAGACAGAGAGAGAGGGAGAGAGAGAGAGGATAGACTGAGAGAGAGGGAGAGAGAGGATAGACTGAGAGAGAGAGAGGATAGATGATGGAGAGGAGAAGAGAGGGAGAGAGAGAGAGGATAGACTGAGAGAGAGAGAGAGAGGATGACTGAGAGAGAGAGAGGATGACTGAGAGAGGAAGAGGGAAGACTGAGAGAGAGAGAGAGGATAGAGAGAGAGAGAGAGGGTAGACAGAGAGAGGGAGAGAGGATAGATGAGAGAGAGGAGAGAGAGGATAGACAGAGAGAGAGAGGATAGACTGAGAGAGAGGGAGAGAGAGAGGATAGACTGAGAGAGAGGGAGAGAGAGAGGATAGACTGAGAGAGAGGGAGAGAGAGAGAGGATAGACTGAGAGAGAGGGAGAGAGAGAGAGGATAGACTGAGAGAGAGAGAGGATAGCAGAGAGAAGGAGAGACAGAAAGGATAGACTGAGAGGGAGAGAGGATAGACTGAGAGAGAGGGAGAGAGAGAGAGGATAGACTGAGAGAGAGAGAGGATAGACTGAGAGAGAGGGAGAGAGAAGAGGATAGACTGAGAGAGAGAGAGAGAAATAGACTGAGAGAGAGAGAGAGAGAGGATAGACTGAGAGAGAGGGAGAGAGGATAGACAGAGAGAGGGAGTGAGAGAGAGAGAGAGGATAGATGAGAGAGAGAGAGAGAGGATAGACTGAGAGAGGGAGAGAGAGAGAGAGGATAGAGACAGAGAGAGAGAGAGAGGAGTAGACTGAGAGAGAGGGAGGAGAGAGAAGATAGACAGAGAGAGAGAGGGAGAGAGAGAGGATAGACAGAGGAGAGAGAGGAGAGAGAGGATTAGACGAGAGAGAGAGAGGGAGAGAGAGAGAGGAAGGATAGATGAGAGAGGGAGAGAGAGAGAGGATAGATGAGGAGAGAGAGAGAGAGGATAGACTGAGAGAGAGAGGGAGAGAGAGAGAGAGGGATAGACTGGAGAGAGAGGCGAGAGTGAGAGAGAGAGGATAGATGAGAGAGAGAGGGAGAGAGAGAGAGAGGATAGACTGAGAGAGAGAGATAGACGAGAGAGAGAGGATAGATGAGAGAGAGAGGATAGACTGAGAGAGAGGAGAGAGAGAGAGGATAGACTGAGAGAGAGAGAGGATAGACTGAGAGAGAGAGGGAGAGAGAGAGAGGATAGACTAAAGAGAGAGAGGATAGACTGAGAGAGAGGATAGATGAGAGAGAGAGGATAGACTGAGAGAGAGAGGGAGAGAGAGGAGAGAGAGGATATAGACTGAGAGAGAGAGAGGATAGACTGAGAGAGAGGAGAGAGAGAGAGGATAGACTAGAGAGAGAGAGGATAGACTGAGAGAGAGAGGGAGAGAGAGAGAGGATAGACTGAGAGAGAGAGGATAGACTGAGAGAGAGAGGATAGACTGAGAGAGAGAGGATAGACTGAGAGAGAGAGGGAGAGAGAGAGAGGATAGACTGAGAGAGAGGGAGAGAGAGAAGATAGACTGAGAGGGAGAGAGAGGATAGACTGAGAGAGAGGGAGAGAGAGAGAGGAGAGAGAGAGAGGAGAGAGAGAGGGAAGAGAGAGAGATATACCTGAGAGGGAGAAGAGAGGATAGACTGAGAGAGAGGGAGAGAGAAGAGAGGATCGCCTTGGGGGAGATAGAGAGAGAGAGAGAGAAAGGAGACAAATAGAGGGAGGAGAGAGAGAGAAAGGAGAATGATCAGACTGGGGAGAGACAGTGGAGAGGAATCGGCGGTTCCGAACGGCACTGGCCCCAGAGCGCTCGAAGATTGACCTCCAAGTCACCCCTTCCTCTGAAGGACCAGTCTGCGGCGAGTTTACAGATAGAGCTGCAATGTGACCATCACCAGAATGCTCTTGATATTAAACACTCAGAATCCACCCAGAGGACTTCAGCTGCTGCGAATGATATTATTGAATATGTTTGATGTAGTCAGGTGCTGTTTTCCTGGCTGCTGAGGGATTATGTTTGACGTTGTAAAGGTATATTTTAGTGCTAGATCTTACCGGGGGGGGGGGGGGGGGGGGGGGGGGGGGGGGGTAGTGCTCCGCAATGCAAACCTCACCTGGAGGCTGCGTTATAAATCCATCCCTAATGCAATGTGTGTGTGGGATGGGAAGGTTACTCCCTCTGCTGTTCCAAACTGCTGTAACACTGTCCAAACTCGATTTTAACATTTACCCGGGCGGATTACACAATCGCTCACTCAGAATATATTTTACATTGCAAAAATATAGCTGAAAATTTAAATACCTATCGGATATTTTGAGCTTTCGTGGTTTCACGATGGACAAGCACCGAAATATATATTGCGGATTCATTTATTTTCTTTATTTCTAATGAATTTATTGAAACTGTTTCAGATTATGTTCAATCCATGTTTTACATTTAAAAAGCGCCCTGAAGTTATGCCAGTTAAATTGTTGGAAATATTAAAATAATGCAGAAATGTTGCGATAAAAGTGGAAAACATTATATTTCTATCACAAATTATGACTTTTTATTGATGATTGTAAACAAGAATACATTCCAAAATCTCAAACAAGAACAAAAACTCACAAACGACTATTTTTATTTATTTAAATAAACTCTGTGCAATATTATAGTAAGAGTTGAAATTCAAAGTGCCGTGTACATTTTATACAGTTTTTTTTGTTTTAATATTTAACAATTGTGCAATTCCAAGTACAGTACAGAAAGTGTTTTAGTTGCATCTCATTTCTTGGTCCAAGTGTTTCCGCCTCCATCTCACTTGTTCCTCGATTCTCATTTTGGCTTTTAGTGCAATGGGTTCAACTGCAGGAGCTTTGGACGTTTGAGAAAGTCTTCAAGCTCTGATAAGACAGACAGGCACAGTCCAGACTAGACTGATTGTGGATCCCAGAGATCTAGACATCGCTGGGAGACCGGGAGCGAAAGGAAAGTTTATTGGGGAAGCAGCAACAGCACACTGTCCAAAGCACTTTCTGAATATCTTGGTTCCGATAAGCATAGATGACCGGGTTTATCATCGAGTTGTAGATGGCTGGTAAGAAGGTGATGTAAGTGTATAAAGAGGGGTAGGTGTAGTCTCCCATCAGACAGTATATTGCGAAGGGCAGCCAGCAGATTGCAAAAGCCCCCAGGATGACTGCCAGGGTGGAGATGCCTTTCCTGGTGGTCACATAGTGAGAAGTGGCGAGGAAATGGCGTTGGAGGGCGATCTGGTGAGCGTGCCGGCAGACTATTTTGCAGATTTGCATGTACAGCTGCAGCATCATCCCGAAAATCATGAAGAAGGAGATGGAGAGGATGATCAGGTTGTTCTTGGTGAGAGGTTTGACAATACTGCACATGGAGATGTCCTTGAGACAATTCCAGCCGAGGACAGGGAGCAGACCCAGGCAGATGGACACAGCCCAGGTGAGAATCAGCATGATGTAGGTGCGGGTGACTGTCCTCTCCGAGTAGTAAGTCAGTGCGTTGTACAGGGAGAGGTAGCGGTCGATGGTGATGGCCAGCAGGCTGTTGACTGAGGCGGTGAACGAGGCAACCAGGAGCCCGACCGTGAGCAGTCCCACCACCTCCGAGCGGATGCAGTAGAGGAACACAAAGTGTACAATGAGTCCCAGGCCCGCCAGCAGGTCAGCCGTGGCCAGGCTCCCGATCAGCAGGAACATGGGCGTCCTCAGGGCTGGGGTGTAGAAAATGATCGTCACCACAATGGCATTTTCACAAGCGATCACCGTCCCAGACACACACAACACAACATCCCAGGGATTGAGGAGAGGCTGCCGCACCGCTAAATCCAGAGGGGAACCTTCCTCACTGGTCTCGAACCAGCCCGACTGCTCATCAGTGGAATTCTTAGAAATATTCTCATTCATGTTGTTGGGTTTGACCTGCAACATATTAGTACATATTTAAAAAAAACAGTTTTGGACTCCAGAAACATACTGACTGACTGTAGTTAAACGTACTAACTCTAATTAAACATATTAACTAACGCTAGTTAAACATATTAACTCTTGTTAAACGTATTCACTAGTGAAACATACTAGCTCTAGTTAAATATATTCACTAACTTTAGTTAAACATACTAGCTCTAGTTAAACACACACACTAGCTCTGGTTAATGCGATGCTCTGTAAACATTGGACTCATGCCTCTCCAATTGCTGACATTCACACCTTGTCATCCCCATCTCTACATTAACATTACTGCATTCTGTGCAAGGTACATGTCGCTGGCAGTCACTTCTCCACTTGCATCAGCAAATACTTCCAGGATAGCAAATAAAACACTTAACTAGCAAGCTTCCTCAAAAACTGCCGCCCAGAACCACCCAAACCCTGTTTGTTCCTTATTTCATTGCAATCTGAGCATTACCTGTCTGTCTGTCTAGATGTTGTACATTCAAGTGCTTCTCCTTGGTTTCCAGACAAAGCAGCAATATATTAAATATAATCTCGGTATTTATACAGATAGACCGTGCGATCTGTGATAGAGAGCTGCTCCCAGTGTGTGCAGGCTGTGTGTTCTGCAGTCTCTGGCAGGTTGCAGAGTGCAGGCTGCTGGAGTTACTTACTGGAGGAGTCACTCTGACTGACTCACAGACACCTCACTGACGTCAAGCCGGGGCGGGGACCCGCGCTGAATACTAATCAGCTCCATTCATAAAAGTTGAGTGGCCAACTCCTGTCCTAGCCACATTCACCATCCACAAACAAACAGACAGAAAGGGCATCTCTACAAATATATTGCAGCAAGGCAACAGCATAGCTGCACTGATTTCAAACAAAAGGTGTCTCCATCTGAACAGGATGATGATTTACAATTGAGTGCATAGAGTCATTGAGGTTTACAGTATGGAAACAAGCCTTTCCGCCCAACTTGTCCATACCGCCCAGTTTTTACCACAAAGCATAACCCAACTGCTCGCATTTGGCCCATATCCCTCTATACCCATGTTACCCATGTAACTGTCTAAATGCTTTTTAAAACACAAAATTATACTCACCTCTACTCCAAGCTGGCAGTTTGTCCCAGATACTTACCACTCTCTGTGTAAAAAAATTGCCCCTCTGGATCCTTTTGTATCCCTCCTCTCTCACGTTAAACTTATGCCTAGACTTCCCAACTTTGGGAAAAGATGTTGATTATCTACATTATTTTATGCCTGTTATTATTTTATAGATCTTTATAAGATCATCCCTAAGCCTCCTACACTTCAGGAAAAAAAGTCCCAGTCTTTCGAGCCTCTCCTTATAACTCAAACCATCAAGTCCTGGCAGCATCTTAGTAAATCTTTTCTGCACTCTTTCTAGTTTAATAATATCCTTTCTATAATAGAGTGACCAGAACTGTATGCAGTACTCCAAATGTGGCCTTACTATGTGGTCTTGTACAAGACATCCCAACTCCTGTATTCAATGCTCTGACCAATGAAACCAATCATGTCAAATGCCTTCTTCATTCTTCACAGGTAGTACCTGTGACACCACTTTCAAGGAGCGATGTATCTAGATCTCTTTGTTCTATAGTTCTCCCTAACATCCTGCCATTAACTGAGTAAATCCTGCCCTGATTCGACCTATCAAAATGCATCACCTCACGTTTATCTAAATTAAACTCTATTGGCCATTTATTAGCCCACTGGCCCAATTGATCAAGATCCCACTGCAATCCTAGATAACCTTCTTCACTGTCCACTATGCCATGAATCTTGCCCTTGCATGTTCTTGCCAAACTCTATCAAACACATGGAACATTTCATTTTCTCCAAAGGTACAGAGCCATGTTTGCTGGAACTGCCAGTGAACAATGACAAGAGCATTCAAGGATATGTCCTCAATTTAAAAAATGCATCACATTCCGTGTTTTTTCTTTTTGGCAACTGCCATAGTTTTTTTTAGCCATTCAAGCAATTGAACCGGAAATTAATATTGGTATGTTTTAGTGATTGATTTATCATTGGCCATTAGAAGCAAGTGAAATGTTTATTGCTCTGGGGAGACCTGCAGTGCCATTGTTCACAGTAATGAGAGTGATGAGTGAGGACAGGAGAGATGAGATCATGTCACAATTAAAGGAAAGATAACAACAGTGGTCTGAACTGGCCTTGTACACTTTAACTGGAACAGCAGTAAAAGAGGAAACTAAGGATATTGGTCTGAACTGGTTTTTCTTCTGAAAAAAAATGTTTTCCTGTAACACTGATTACTTTTTTTTAATTAAAAAAAAAATCAGAGTTTGGGATATTATAAATTTTCCCCATTGCCATGAAAGCTGAGGGTTTATTTCAAAGATGTATGTATTTATACAGTGCATTTCACCACAATCAGATCTCTCAGTGTTTTACAGCAAGTGATATTTTTGAAATGCAGCCGCTGTTGTAAAGTAGGAAATGTGGCAACTAATTTGCCCATAGCAAGATCCCACAAACAGCAATGTGATCATCACACAGAATCACAGAATTGTCTGCACCACCTCTCCAAGGCAGCATTATGACTCAATGCCATTCTCTTGCCTTTTCCCCATATCCCCGCTCACTCAAGAAATCTATACTAATAAACATCTAATGTCCTCTTGAATGCCTCAGTTGAACCTGACTCCATCCAGACAGTGCAAGCCAGACCTAAACAGCTCATTGTATGAAAAAGATTTTTCCTACATCACGTTTACTTCTTCAGCTAATTACTTTGACTCTGTGCCTTTTCAACTCACAGAAATATAGAAACTAGAAGCAGGAGTCCATTCAGCCCTTTGAGGCTGCTCTGTCATTAGTCTTGAATAAGGCTGATCATCAAATTCAATATCCTGATTCCCCTTCCCCCCCATATCCCTTGATCCCTTTAACCCCGTGAGCTGTATCTATTTTCTTCTTGTAGTTTCAACTAGTTTCTGTAGTAATGAATTCCACACATTCATTGCCCCTGGATGTAGACATTTTTCCTCACCTCAGTTCTAAATGTTTAGCCCTTATCCTCAAATTATCTGGACTTCACCACCATTGGGAACATTCTTTCTGAATCTACCCTGTCTAACACTGTTAGAATTTTATAAGTTTCTGTGAGATTCCTTCTCAACCTTCAAGACTCCAGTGGATATAATCTGCACCAACTTAGTCTCTCCTGGTATGATGGACCTGCTATCCCAGGAATTAGTCTGGTAAACCTTCGCAGCACTCCCTCTATGGCAAGGACTTCCTTCATCAGGTAAGGCATCAAAATTGGACTCAATACTCCAGATTTGGCCTCATCAACACTTTTTAGAAATGTAGTAAAACATCCCGATTCCTGTATTCAAATCCTCTCACTATGAAGGCCATTTGCCTTCTTTATTGCCTGCTGTACCTGCATGCTTACTTTTAGTAACTGATGCATGAGGACTCCAAGACCTCTCTTAATTTGCAGCCATTCAAGTAATAATCTGTCTTCCTATTATTGCTACCAAAGTGGATAACTTCACATTTATCCACAAATGTCTGCACACAATACTCTTGATCCTTCTACAAGGAGGAACAATTACATCTATAAACTTAGACAGGGATCATGGGTAGAGGTGGGAACATCGGGGTGGCGACGCAGGCTCGTTGGGCTGAAGGGCCTGTTTCCTGTGCTGTTTTGTTCTTTGTTCTCCTGATCTACCCTATCCAGCCCCCTCATTATTTTGAACACATCTATCTCTTCTTACTCTTATCCTTCCAAAGAGAACAGTCCCAACCTCTGAAACCTATCCTCATAACTGAACTTTCTCATCCCTAAGACCATTCTTGTAAACCTCTTCTGCACTCTCTCCAATGATTTCACATCCTTCCTATAGTGTGACGTCCAGAACTGTACACAATATTCCAGCAGAGGTCTAAATGGTGTCTTATATAAGTTCAGCATAAACTCCTTGCTCTTGTACTCTATGTCCCTATTGATAAAGTCTAGAATACTACTATGCTTTATAACCGTTCCCTCCACCTGCCTGGCCATCTTCAATGATCAATGCACAAATACACCCAGTTCTCTCTGCTCCAGCGTCCCTTGAAGTATTTTAACTCTTATTTTACACTGTCTCTCCATGTTTTTCCTATCAAAATGCATTATCTCACATTTTTCCGCAATGGATTCTATCTGCAATCTATCTGTCCACTCCACCAACTTGTCTTTTGAAATTCTATACTCTTCACTGTTCACAATACTTCCAAGTTTTATGTCATCGCAACCTTTGAAATTCTCCCCTGCACACCAAAATCTAGATCATTAATATAATTCAGGAAAAGCAAGGTTCCCAATATCAACCCCTTGGGAAATATCACTACAACATTCCTGCAGACTGAAAAGCATCCATTGACCATTATTCTCCCAGTTTTGTATCTACATTGCTACTGTCCTACATTTCACGAGTTATAACTTTTCTCACAAGTCTGTTGTTTGGCACTGTATCAAATGTTTTCCGAAAGTCCATGTATACCAAATTAATAGCGTTACCCTCATCAGCCCTCTTTGTTACCTCTCCAGCAAGAGTTAAACACAATTTTCCTTCTTTAGAAAGCCATGCTAGCTCTCCCTAATCAATCCATATTTTTCCTTGTGGCTAGTAATTCTACATTGAATAATTATTTCTAGAGGCTTGTTCACCACGGATGTTAAACTGACTGTTTCTAATTGCTGGCACTATCCTTACAACCTTCTCTGAACAAGGCC
This sequence comes from Sphyrna mokarran, assembly GCA_024679065.1. Lineage (NCBI taxonomy): Eukaryota > Metazoa > Chordata > Chondrichthyes > Carcharhiniformes > Carcharhinidae > Sphyrna > Sphyrna mokarran. The sequence continues at coordinate 4,431,909 of JAGIQG010000024.1, forward strand.
GTAACATTTGCAATTATCCAGTCCTCTGCCATCTCCTCTGAGTCGAGAGAAAACTGGAAGATTATTGTCAGCATTCCTGCAATTTCCGTTCTCACTTCCTTCAATATCCTTGGATGCATCTCACCCAGCCCAGTTGCCTTGTCAACTTTCAGCACAAACCAATTTTGAGCCCTTCTTGAAACAGCATTTCCTCACCTCTTGCATCCATCTCTTTGGTAAAGCCATGCCCTCTGCCTTCACGTGCGAATTCCCTTTTAGGTGTTGAATCAGTAATATTCCTCTTTTTATCACCTTTTTACTATTAATATACCTACAGTAGATGTTGGGATTTCCCTCAATGTTGGCTACTAGTCTTTTCTCGTAATCCCTCTTTGCTTCTCGAATAAGTCATTTCACCTCCCCTCTCAACCTTCTGTATTCTGTTTGGTTCTCAAATATATTTTCTACCTGACACTTGTCATAAGCACAATCTTTCTTCCGTATCTTAATTTCTACCTCCTTTTTCTTGCCAAGAGTTCTGGATTAGTTTATATCTTTCCCTTTTTAGATGGCACAATGGTTAGAACTTCTGCCTCACTGTATCAGGGACCTAGATTCGGTTGTGACTTTGACTGACTGTGTGAAGTTTGCTTGTTGTCCCTGTGTCTGCGTGGGTTTCCTTCAGGTAATCTGGTTTCCCCCCCAAAGTCCAATGATGTGTGTGTTAGATGGATTAATAATGGTAAAAGATTAATCCACCTAACCTGGGGACCACATGATAAGTTGTTGCATAAGATTAAATCTCAATGAGCTCGGAGTGTTGTAGACAAATGGATAGAAAATTGGCTTGATGATAGAAGACAGAGGGTGAATGTAGAGGGTTGTTTTTCAAACTGGAGGACTATGATCAGCTATGTGCCTTAGGGATCGGTATTGGGTCCACTGTTATTTGTCATTTATATTAATGAGAACATAGGAGGCATGGTTGGTAAATTTATAGATGACACCAGGATTAGTGCATAGCAGACAGTGAAGAAGGTTATCTCGGATTGCAATGGGATCTTGACCAATTGGGCTAGTGAGCTGACAAATGACAAATGGAGTTTAATTTAAATAAATGCAAGGTGATGCATTTTGGTAGATCGAACCAGAGAAGGACTTACTCAGTTAATGGTAAGTTATTGGGAAGAGTTATAGAACAAAGAGGTCTAGGGAAATGGATCAATACTTTGTGAAAGCAGAGTTACAGGTGGACAGACTGATGAAGAAGGCATTCGGCATGCTTGGTTTCATTGGTCAGAACATGGAATCCAGGAGTTGGGACATCTTGTTGAAGTTGTACAAGACATTGATAAGGCCACACTTGGAATACTGTGTACAATTCTGATCACTGTATTATAGAAAGGATATTATTAAACCACAAAAAGTGCAGAGACGGTTTACTAGGATGTTACTAAGATTTGATGATTTGAGTTATAAGGAAAGGCTGGGCAGACTGGCAATTTTTTCCCTGCAGCATAGGAGGCTTAGGGTAATCTTACTGAGATCTATAAAATCATGACGGCATAGATAAGATGGTCAGCATCTTTCCCCAAACATAGGGAAGTCTAAAACTAGAGAACATAGGTTGAAAGTGAGAGGGGAGAGATACAACAGGGTCCAGAGGGGCACTTCTTTCACACAGAGGACAGTGAGTGTCTGGAACGAGCTTCCAGAGGCAGTGGTAGAGGCAGATACAATTTTGTATTTTAAAAAGCATTTAGACAGTGGACAACTGGGACTAGCTTGGGACTAGGTAAAAATTGGACAGTATGGACAAGTTGGGCCAAAGGGCCTGTTTCCATGCTGTAAATCTCTGTGACTCTAAATGTGGACTTATAGGGATAGAACAGGGCAGTGGGCCTAGGTAAGATGCTCCTTTGAGAGAGTCGGTGCAGACATGATGGGCCAAATGGCCTTCTTCTGCACTGAAGGGGTTCTATGACATACAACATAATGAGCCACTACAATATTAGTATTAATGTGCTCACTAACAAGAGAATTTACCTTGACAATCAGATAATCATTTTTTTTGTGTGTGACATTGTTTGAGGAATAAACACTGGCCAGAAAACCTCCCCTTCTCCCCTTCATACTGTGAAACTTGAGTGGGCAGATGAGACCTCAATTTAATTTAATTTAGTTTACCGTAAGACTATAAGATGTAGAAGCAGAAACAGTCCATTCTGCCCATCAAGTCTGCTCACCATTTAATGAGACCATAACTGATCTGACATAATCCTTAATTCCACTTTCTCATCTTTTCCGTAACCCCTGATTCCCTTACTAATTAAAAATCTGTCTATCTCAGCTTTGAACATACTTAATCACACAGCCTCTACAGCCCTCTGTGTAACAGATTCACTACCCTCTGAGAAAAGAATCATCCAAATCATATCTCATTCAAACTGCATCTTTGACAGTGCAGCACTCCATCCGTACTTTACTCAAGATCTTTTATACTCTAGTGGTATTTGAATACACAACCATCAGAGTGCTGGGAACTGAGCCACAGCTGAAACAGTGGAATACTTCCATATTCTATACTATAAATCCACCATTCCACTGCATTCTTTCCTACAAATGTCTCTTTTCTGTACTTTATAGGTAAAAACCTTGTCTTCTAGCCTCAAACAATGGTCTTTCTAAACTCTCCCTCTAATTGACAGAACTACAAGTTACTCTCTGCTGAAATATCCCCTGAAAGAAATTCCCAGGTGCTCTCTCTCTCTTGCAAGAAACCTGCAGCTATTCCTCACTCCTACATAAATACTCTCTGCAGTATCCAGATAAACCTGCTTCTCCAGATAAAATCTCCTGTGAGGACACCTTCCAATCAGAAACCCCAAATATTTCTGTAAATCCACACTCAGAAAAATACTCATTGTTGTAAATGCACTCTTCCAGAACTCTCTAACACAAGTTTTCCCACCGGAAATCTCCAATGATTCTTTAAAATAAATCCTCCCATCCCTGCTCCAATCATCCTCCCACCTCCCCCTCCAACCCACCCCACTCAGCCACCCTCTCATCCCCTCTCCAAACACCTTCCCACCCCCTCCAACCACCCTCCCCTTCCACCCTGCTCAACCTCCCTCCCACTTTCTCCTGCAACTACCCTTCCCTTCCTGGCCCAACCACCTTCCCTCAAATCAGTCTTCCACCCCTCCTTCAACCACCCTCCCACACCCCCTCCAACCACCCTCCCACCATTGCCTCCATACACCCTCCCACCTCCCTCTCCAACCATACCCCCTCCTCCAGTTACCTTACCATCCCCCCACAGCCCTCACATCTTCCCTCAGTCCGAAAGTGACAGAAATCCTTGTATTTTTTTATTGTATATTTCTTTGCCAGAAACTTCCCGCGTTTTACACTGTAACTCACCCTTCATCCCTCCACCACCCCCTTCCCTGCCCCACAAATCTGTCCTACCAGCCCTACAACACTACCAGAATCTCCATGCACCTTGCACTGAAAATGTGCTTCCCTACCAAAGACAAGTGGCCAGAACAGCAGTATGGGTCCCACAAGTGGGCTGAAAAAGAGAGTCGTTTAGACCAGGTGATTCATAGCAATGCTGCTCTTCTGAAATAATCGGCAGTGAGTGATTGTGTGTGTGGGAGTTTCAACACCGTGACTAAAGATGAGTAGTGTGAAAGTAGAGTGGAACTTCGAGGGTTAACCATGATAGTGGGCTGAAAGAATGGAGACCCCTCTTCAGGAGGCATGTTTCAGAGTGAGGGATAGGTTGAAAGCTAAATGGAAAAAATACAAAATTAGTATATGGATCAATATTTGAGGTTGCAGAAACCTTTTCTGTACAATCTCAGTTGCTAGCTGAAATTGCAAATAAGGTAATTTATCTGTGTTCTGAAGTGAATGTGAGATGTGTGCATGTGTATTACATGTGTAATTCTTATGCAATCTTTCTAAAAAAAGAGTGTAAAGGTGTGCTATATCTCAGTGAGTCAACCGAAGGAGCATCAAAGGCTGCAATTATTTAATTGTGGCATGGTGGTACAGTGGTTTGCACTGCTAACTCACAGCGCCAGGGACCTGGGTTCAGTTCCTGCTTGAGTAACTGTCTGTAGACTCTGCACATTCTCTTTGTATTTGCATGAGTTTTCTCCGGGTGCTCCGGTTTCCTCTCACGGTTCAAAGGTATACAGGTTAGGTTGGTTGGCCATGCTAAAGTGCCCCTTAGTGTGTGGGGATTAGCAGTAATATGTGGGGGTTACGGGCACATGGCCTGGGTGGGATTAGAAAATAGAACACTACAGAACAACCAGGCCCTTCAGCCCACAAGTTGCGTCGATCATATCCATACCTACCAGGCCATAGACCTATCTATAACTGTTGTTATCAGTGCAGTCTCAATGAGCCAAATGGCTTTCTTCTGCACCGTAGGGATTCCATAATTAACTGCACTTTCCCTTACAGGAAAATATTGACCAATGGTTGAAACACTTGGAGGCCAATTGTACAAAATGAAAGAGTGGTTCCAAGATGTTTTACACCTAGCGAAGTGTTGTTACTATTAAATGTCAGAAATGTGTTAGCCATTTTGTGCACACCAAGCTCCCACAAACAGCAACGTAATAATGACCAGATGATTTTGTGATGTTGTATGAAGAATAAATCCTGTCCCAGGCCATTGGGAAGAACTCCCCTGTTTTTCGAAATTGCACCCTGTCATCTTTTCTGTCCATCTGCGAGGGCAGAAGGGGCCTCAACTTAATTTCTTATCACAAAGGCATTGCTTTTGATAGTGCAGCATTCCCTCAGTAGTGCACTGAGACATCAGCCTAGATTTTAGTGCACAAGTCACACATGTGTGGCATGTGGTTAGCACTGCTGCCTCACAGCTCCAGGGACTAGGGTTCAATTCCGGACTGGGGCACTGTCTGTGTGGAGTCTGCCTGTTCTCCCTGTGTCTGTGTGGGTTTCCTCCGCGTACTCCGGTTTCCTCCCACAATCCAAAGATGCATAGGTTAGGTTGATTGGCCATGCTAAATTATCCCTTAGCATCCTGGGGTGTGTATGTTAGAGGGATTAGCAGGATAAATATGTTGGGTTTCAGGAATAGGGCCTGGGTGGGATTGTTGTCAGTGTAGACACGATGGGCTGAATGGCCTCCTTCTGCACTGTAGGGTTTTTATGAATCTATGATTTCCATGAAGTCATGGAGTAGGGCTTCAAACCACACAATCTACTGACTCAAAGGTGAGAGTGCTGGCAAATGGACCACAACTTGCACTGTGTATATACGAGATGGGATATGGCAGAAATATTCTCAATTTAGACTAATTTATTTATCATCTAAGTGCTAGATAAAAGCTAAGATTGAGAATATAAGTGGTGATTTCTTTCATTTAGCGTGAAGTGCAATATTTTTAGTTTTGAAGGAGATCAGAATCACAAATGACAATGTAGTTAGCTTGCAAAAGCAAATAAGATTTTAATTTAGAATATTCTGAGGGACTACTGCATTTTTATGCTTTGGGTCACATTAGGAATTACTGTCCCAAATTTTACTGAATTTATGACATGGTTTGACATATAATGGGATGAATTAATAGAAGCATTAGTACAGACTGTAGAGAATTTGCAGGTAACTAGATTTTGTTCATGCCTTAATATTTATTTTACAGGGTTCTTCCATGGAAACATAAATGTCGTCTACTTCAGCGGCAGGGCGGTGTTCTGGGATCACGCGAGTCAATTCTTAGTGAGTACGTCAGCCTGTTATCAATAGAATCTGTATAATTCTGACCAATTTGCCTCCTCAAACATGGGAGTTAGCAGCAAAGGCTCAATGAAAGATATGCATGGTTCACCTGAAAACCGACCACTATCAATGGTACAAATAAATAACAAGTAAACATGTTGTAAACCTTTGGCTCCTACACTTGGTTTATTTTCTTCCAATGTTCTAATGGCATATTGGCTGCAAGTAAGAATTATGTAAATAAGTTTACTTCAAAACAAAAATGTCTCCATTCAAAAAAAACTTCCAGGAATAAGTGCTTTCCACTACATTGATCCTGCATTTAAAAAGATACAGATTGCAACAGTCAACACAAGCCAACAAAACTGATCCAAATGCAGAATTTAAACGTTCTCTGAATTGCACTTGCTCACATTATTCAGAATGCTGGCTGCACCTATGCAATGTTTCCAATTACAGATTGTTTTTGTAATGCTCGGCAGACCAAATCAAATCTTTCCAAATTTCACCCAGAGACGTCAGACCATTTTGAAATCCAAATCAGTTTTGCATAAAATATGAGATTTGCTAAGTACTGAATGATTAAAGAGGTTGCAGTATAAAGATTTGCAAATTGGCTATTTTATCTTCAGCTTAGAAAAATCTGATGGAAGCAAATTAGTGATACACTTTCCACAATTCAATAGGATTAACAGAGATTCTGTTGTATCATCTCATTTTTAACTGTTTGCTGTCCCCTGAAGCTTGCTGTCCATTTAGTGTTTGTTTTGTTGTTGAGAAAACAAAGCTAAGATTAAAGAATGTATTTGGAGGAGAGCTCATTCTTATAGCTAAATATTCAGATTGGATAAATGCACAAATTCTATTGAGACTTTTCTCAGCTTCAACAGATTTAAGTCTGTGCTGTCACTGATACTTGCCACTTGTTGCAAACTCTTACATCTTTTAATCTTTTCTAGTTCCGATGAAAGACCATCAGCCTAAAACATAGGATGGGATTTTCCGGTCTCCCAGTTGCATGTTTCTCTGTGCTGGGAGGCGATGTGCCATTCGTGGGTGTTGGGATTCTCTGGTCCCACCATTGAGAATGGGATTTCCCATTGAAGCCACCCCACACCTTTGGGAAACATGTGGGAGGGGGTGCACTGCTGCTGGAACCAGAGAATCCCACCCATGAACTTTGTTTCCCTCTCCACACATGCTGCCTGACCTGCCAAGTATTTCCAGCATTTTCTGCTTCTCTTTTTTTGTTTCAGTTTTCCAGCATCCACAGTTCACTGCAGTTATATGTGACCAATGACCTTTTTATTCCTTTGCAGAATTCAGTATTTGTAATATTTTTGAAAATGGTTAAATTAGGTGGGTCTTAAGGCAATTTCTAAAAGGTTACAAAGGGCTCCGAATCCTGACCTTCAATCTCACTGCCTCCTTTTCTGATTAATACTGTGGTTTAACAGTTCTGTTGTTGCTTCATTCAATAGCCCAATTCAACTGCACAGAATTAGATGTGGAGATTGGGGTTGGGAGGTGGAATGGGGTGGAAGGGGGGAACAAATCAGACGAGATGCTGAGTGCCACGTTCTGTTTTTGGGTTTTACTTTGGCATTTCTCCCACAACTCAGTGTCAAAGACGATCCTTTGTACGTGAGTTGACTCCCACTGTGAATTATTCTGAAACATTTTGCTTATAATATCTGCCAATATAATGATCCTGGGAGTTGAACAAACACTCCAGCCCTGTATCTTATTATTGGATATGTCATGAACTACCATCTGAACTATAGACTTTAGAATGTGAAAAAAAGAAATATTCATTTACACGGTCCTTTGTGTTGTAAACTATGGAACCATTTTATTAGAAGTAAAAATGGCTGAAGAAACAAACTGTATTATTCTCCAGAGTAATGTTCTGGACCTTTGTCCATATCTTCTCTATACAAGCTAATGAACAACACTTTCTGTAATATTAGACCTGGATTAACCCCCAAATTTGAAACAATATGTAAGATTTCATCAAACCAATCAGAACCTGAGCCAAATATCTGCTTATTGATCAGTTCGTTAGAAATAAATAAATCACCGACTTAAGCTTCAGGAACTGCTTCATACCCAAGAGTTCATTAGTTATCTAAATGCACCAGTGCAATCTTCTAATTTTAGTTCACATTTGATGCTCAGATGTCCTTTATTGACCTGCCACATAACTTGGTAGCATCTCCCACTATCAGAACACCACATGTTTGTATTTTTCTCAAAAGAGATGCAATGCTCTTTGCCTCAACTAACCTCTGGGCATTGTTCCAACATCTCTCTGCATAGATAAATTTCCCTCCAGTCTTCAAAGGAATAGTCGCTTGCTTCTGGCTCCCGAACTGGAGCAAGCAGTCATTCTCTATTAAACACAGCATAATTTCAAAAATAACTCTTCAGAGGCTGGAGTCCCTTCATCAGATTCCCTTTATTTGCAAACCAAGTGTACAGTGTAGTCTAAAGAGTTAATAATTATCATGTTAATAGCTGATATACATCATCAGTAATGTCAGATCATGTGTTTCTAGAATTCAAAGAGAGATAGTTCTTGAAGAAGCCCCATGATTATATAATTCCTGTATTTACATAGAACATAGAACATTTAGCTGTAAGTAGATAATAAATATTTGGCACTTCCTGGATGCCTTCCAGTTCTCTCTGTTTGACTCACCCTGGATCCATTTTTGATGTTACTTCAAGATGGCAAGGCAGAAATAAACTAAATAAATGACAAAGACCCCACAAGGACTCCTGCTGGTGACGGGAAAGTGAAAGCTATCAAAATTATATGGATGAAGGAATGATTGCAACAAGGAATCAGAAAGAAAAGTGGAAATGGACTTCCATGACAGTTTAAGAGAGTAATGGACAACCATGGAAAAAATCCTTCCTCTACCTGACTTCTCTGCCCACATGAAAGGCCCTGATCAAGCAGGAGACATGAAAAAACTAGTACTGCAGATTTAACAGGTGTAGCACCTCTTCAGGGTCAGCTCAGAAGCATCATAAAAAGCAGCTTGGCACACTCTTCTATTCCATTGGCAGCAGTACAAATAACATTTAATTAATGCAGAATATTAACGAGGACACAGCAAACTATAAAGAGGTTACTTGGAGCTTCAATTCAAATTTCAGTTTTCAGAGGAACCTTATTCTAGTCTGGGCAAGGTTTAACAGGAATCTGGAGAAAGTTTTATTTTATTAATATGGAATGGTGGCACAGTGTTTAGCACTGCTGTGGCACAGCGACAGGGTTCAATTCTGTCAGGTCGCTGTCCATGTGGAGTTTGCACATTCTCCCTATGTCTGTGTGGGTTTTCTCTGGGTGCTCCGGTTTCCTTCCACAGTTGGAAAAATGTGCGGGTTAGGTTGATTAGCTATGCTAAATTGATCCTATGTGTCAAGGGACTGAGCAGGTTAAGTGTGTGAGGTTATGGGAATAGGGCCTGGGTAGGATTGTTGTCAATGCAGACTCAATGGGCCAAATGGCCTCTTTCTGCATTGTAGGAATTTTATAATTCTATTCTATGAGCTGTATTGTTTGACTGATAATTGTGAATATGGGACTATAAAGGAAAACTATAATAAATATGGTAAACAAGACCTTATGTTAAAAATTCATGTTTGTCTTTGTTTATCTTAGACACATTTAAATGCTCATTGATTCAATGACAATGTAGAGATTATAACCTTTCCAACCCTCTACCTGGGCTTGGTCACAGATCCCCTGTTTCCATGTTCCTTCTTGAACAGATGTGTTACATTGACAACCCTCTCATTCCACAGCACAGTCTGTGTATTTAAGGAGGGTTTCTAAATGGTGGTGAAATTTTCCACAGTCTTTTTTCTGACTTTCTTCAAAGGCCTCAGGCCCGTATCATCAATGACCTATTCACCTCTGAGTTCAACTTTTTTTTTCAGTATACTATTGTTAAGGTGCTCTGTCTCATTCTGATTGCAAAAAGAAGCATCATCAATCAGCGTCAACACTGATATACGCAGTACTGTATCTGTAGACATCAGCATATGACATTTTGCAGGTCTAAGGCCCAGATGTGTTCCAAAGGATAACAGAGACCTATAAAAATAGCAGTTTAATTTGGATCACTTGCGAAATAATACAGTTTATATGTTGTGTTACCATTGGGCATTGTTTATTGCATATTTCACAGAGGGTTACAGGTTCAATAATGGCCAGTGGAAAGTAATTAATGAATTTTTTTTCCAAACATGTTGTATTTTTTTCCTTCCTTTTCAACTGAGAAAATATGAACATGCTGATGACTAAAGGGCTGGAAACTACCTGAACTGAACTCATAAATTGAAAAAGACTAGAGATCTTCCTGCAGCCTAAGGGTGGTACAGTGGTTAACACTGCTGCCTCACAGTGCCAAGGTCCCATGTTCAATTCTGGCCTCGGGTCACTGTCTGTGTGGAGTTTGCACATTCTCCCCGTGTCTGTGCAAGTTTTCTCTGGTTTCTTCCCACAGCCCAAAGATATGTGGGTTAAATTGATTGGCCATGCTATATTGTCCGTGGATGTCAGGGTATTAGTATGGTAAAATGTTTGGGATTATGGGAATAGGGCCACGGATGGGATTGTAGTTGGTACAGACTTGATGGGCCAAATGGCCTCCTTCTGTATTGAAGGGATTCTATGACAATAGTCCAGTAACATGGGATCTTTTATCTTTACCAGTAAGGGCATCTGGAGTTTTGCTTTAATGTCTCATTCAAAGGAAGACATCTTTGACAGCTCAGCATTCCCTTAGCACGACACTAAGTGCCATCCTAGATTAGGTGCTATGGGCTAAGTTGATAAATTGGTAGAAACATTAAAGACACGAAAGTAGACTGGACCCTAATTCTGAACAGGCTACGCAGCAATGCCGATGAAACCGGCTGAAACTTTTCAGGAAGGTGAGGGAAGCTGCATTAGATCAAATAAACAATCCTATACATTCCCAGATTCCCGAGTCTGTTCCACTTCAGGCAAATTGGATACAGCTTTAATATGCACATTTCTTTTAGCACTTAGGAATCCTTTTCACCTGTGATTTTACACATATAATTCAAGTTGATAACAAGTAAGTCAAAAATTATGGAAGCCACAATGAAAAGAAGTTCACTGAAAATAAAAAAGTGGAAAAAAATTTGAATTTTTATATTGCCCTTCATGTCTTGTGTTATATATTTAAGTAGTTGCGTGATTGCTTTAAGAGCTGGTCACATGATTTGATGGTGATGTCATTAGGGTATTGCAAAGGTTGCTGTTTAGTTTCAGTTTCCATTCTGAGCAGTACAGAGAAGGGTTCTTTCAATAAACCTGTTGTTAGTTACTTTGAATCTATGGTTGAAAGTCTACTACCTTATCCAGCATGGGATTGGAGAGGGTGAGGGCCCGGCAATGGAAATCTTCATTGATTTCATGCGAGCATTTCCCGTTTCAATTGAATGAAGCCATAAAATCTCGCCCAGCGTGTGTAAACCGTGTCTTTTCTTTTTGTTAAAATCCACAACCCCAGCGTGGTTAGAATATTACAAAAAGAAAACTGGTGATGAATTGTGATTATGTTTCATCAAAAATATCATGAAAACATCATAAGTAGAAGGAAAACAACATTGTGGGCCCATAAGCTTGGAATATTGTAAGGCTGGAGAGAAGCAGCAACAGAATTAAAGATTGAAGTGCTGGTGCAGGGAGACAAGTAAGAATAAAAGCTCTCTGTGTGATTTTAAAAGAGGGAGATTTTCTGATCAGGGAAGGGTGAGATTCCAGGCAGTATAGAACATAGAACAGTACAACACACTCCAGGCCCTTTGGCCCTTGATGTTGGCGAAGCTTTGTCCAAAACCTATATTCTGGTGTGCTCCATGTGCCTATCCAATAACTGCTTGAAAGTTCCTAAAGTTCCTGACACTATCACAGCAGGCAGCCCATTCCACAACTCAACAACTCTCTGAATAAAGAACCTACCTCGGACATCCCTCCTGTATCTCCCAGCATGAACCTTATATTTCATTTAAATAGCTAGGACCATTTCAATGAAATACATCAAGCCAGTGATCTCCAAGGTAAAAAGAAGAGTACTGGAAAGTCAATAAAACATATAAAATATCTACAAGCAATCCCGAATCACTAGTGGCTGCAAGAGAAATGGATCCATGGACACGTTCACTGAAGAAAATGAATCATGGAATTTCAATACAGTTCATTTTCAGCACTTTGTATAAGCAAATAAAATAGCAGATAAGATGCTTGTACCAGCTTTTCTCACTACAATAGGAAGTAAAATCTTCAATTTGCTCTGTAGCTTCATTCATCCAGGAAAGCCCAGAGCCAAAATGTACGATGACTTGACAAAGTCATCACTCTCCAACGTCACTCATCATCATGGAACACTTCAAGTTTCACTGAAGGAATCAAGTGGAAGGTGAAAGCATTGCTTAGTTTGTGGCAACCTTAAGAAGGCTGGCACTGCATTGTGAGCCTGGTGAGTCATTAGAAGATACTCTTTGAGATCGTCTAGTTTGTGGTCACCAAAATGAAACTATCCAAAGAAGATTCCTTACTGAACATGCTTTGATTTTAAAGACAGCTGTAAAAATTGCAGGCTGCTAATAAGGTTTGCATTTTGGTGCAGGAATGAAGATCCATAAGTTATTAACTGCCTATAAAAAGGCAAATCAGAAACAAGATATCAGAGATGTCCCAAAATGGGCCATTCAGTGAGTGTACACTGGAGCTTAGATAGTCAATGTAAGGATTGTCGCAATTTGGGTCATATCACATTGTTCGTTAGGCTAGACCAGCTTTCCCTGAGAAGAACATTCAGAGGAGGAATCTGAGTACCTTCAAGGAGAAGAACAAGTTACATTCTACAAAAATAATTAACAACATGGAAATAAAGAATAACGACTGAAGAAGAACTATGATTGAAAGATTTATCAATGCAGGATGAATCACATAGATTCTGGGTGATTCTGAAGTGAAGTGGACAGCCTATTAGAGTGTAAGTTGCTATTTGAATACACTCACATGAGTGCCTTTTCCGAGTCTTTACGTCGCTCGTCGATGGTTTTGTCTACCACTAGCAGATCCCACGCCTGGGTCTCTTGATCTTAAATTACCACGAGTAGTACCCCAGCCGGGGTCTACTGATGTTACCAATTGTGGCTCGCAGACCCCAGCCGGGGTCTGCCCTGGGCATAGTCCGTGGCTCGCAGAGCCCCAGCCGGGGTCTACTTGATGTCATTGTGGCTCGGTTGGGCACCCTGAGTGTGTTTAGGGCAGGGTGTGAGCTGGTACCGTCGCCCCCTGATCTAATTGGGCGTTTAGAGAACCTTTTGTCGGTACTTTCGGTGCTCGGCTCTCTTGCGTGAGGAGGAAATTTAGAATTTAAGGGAAAAGTTTATTCCGAATTCAGGGAAGCCAGATTAGGTGACGTGACAATTGTTCATAACCAATTAACCTAGTTAGCACATTTTTGGCCATGTGGGAGGAAACCGGAGTACCCGGGGAAAACCCACGCGAACACGGGGAGAAAGTGCAAACTCCCCCAGCCGCAAGGCCCAGGTCGGGAACCGACCCTGGGTCCAAGTAGCCGGTCAACCTCAGTGCTAATCACTGGGCTGACGTGCTGCCCATTCGTACCGTGACACCTAAGGGTGGTAATCGGTGTCATTATCTTTCGTCATCGTCTGGTAGTGAACATCCAAGACAAGACGGGGCACACGTCCCATCTCAGCGTCACCCCAGGTGCGTCTCGTTCGTCTCACCCTTTGTACCGATCGTGTGGGTAGTGGGTCGCGGGTGCTTCTACTACCTAGGCAGGGTTGAACCGCATCCGCCAGCGGATCACCAGTGCCCCCGGGACAAGCCTGAACTTGTCGAGAACCTATTTTTTGGAAATTTACCGGGTTTATAGGCATAGAAGCGTGTTGGTTATCCTCGGCCAGTCAAATTCCGACAGACACTCGCCTGCCAGCAGGAGTGCCTGGATTCCCTGCGGGACCATCGGTAAGGGATGACTCACTGTGGTCTAGAACAACCAAAAATACCACAGCTACGCAACACACACCATAATCCATTCCAGCTTCACCACTCTAGGATGGCAGTCCTGTGGTAGTGGTCGTGGACCTGGCATGCATCGCCCCCGCTATTTGTTTCTCGACCAGTCACGGAATACCCTCTCTTGTGCCCAAGGAGAAGGTACCAGGTGGCTCCCGCGGAAGGGATTGACTCGCTGTGGGTAGAAACCAGAAGACCCCACAGTTACGATTGGCCGTTAACGCCTTTTTTTCGGCTTAACCAATCTTACCCCACCTGTCTGTAATCGCAACCTTAAGGGGCATCCAGGCATGCAATTACTCCGCATCGTTTCTGGGACAGCCGCTTTAGCCGCCACCGCGATGGATGGGCAGTGACGTTGCCCGTATCTATAATTCCTGAGACTACATACCAACAAAGTTGAAGCATTTTCCTTTTAAACCAACCAATGTGATTTTAAGGACATTCATAGAAGAAGTTATGCCATATATTATTATCAACTTCATGCTGAGTGGATGAAAAGCAGATTTGCCTCCCCATGTGGTTCATGATAACTTTAAGCTCTATTTGGAAGATCATGGTTGAAGAAGACAAAGCTTAACTGGAGTGTTGTCAACAGATTGATCAATGTTGAAGCAGACCTATTGTACCTTCTGGATATATGTAAAAGTGTATTCAAAGCAACACTTGGTTAATGAAGGGAGTTCAATTGAAATGCAAGATAAACCCTAAAAGTCAATCAAAATGTCTCAAAACAAGAACAGTGCCATACACAATTTGTTCCAAAGTTGAAGAAGAATTAATATGATTGTTAACACTGGTGTGTTGAGGCAGTTGCAATGAGTGACTGGGCTACTCCCATTGTACCTATCATGAAACCAAATAGTTCAGTTGGTATTTGTGGTGATTTTAGACAACCATAAATTCACTGTTGTGTGCTGATCAATGTCTGCTTCCTTTAATTGAAGACCTGTTTGCTGGGGTTATTGGGACTGTAGAAATTCAGCAAGATTGGTCTTTCACAAGCATGTTCTCAGATTAATGTAACTGGTGAAATACAAATATTCCTTGCTATCATTGCCCATAAAGGTTTTTCTCAGTTATAACAGACTACCTTTTGGAATCACATCCTCAACAGTCCTATCCAAAGATTGATGGATCAGATTTTATCTGGTCTCTCAGGTGTACAATGTTACCCTAGGTAATATTCTAATTACAGGGTCCAGCAAACAATGGCATGTGTATAATTTAGAAGCAACATTGGAACATCTTTAAGCACATGCACTGGAATTCTACCACCCCTTCACCATGGAATCAGAGTGTTAATGGGTGGACAATGGAAATGTCCAGTGATCTTGGGCAGGAATTTCTGATCTTGCTCGAGTGGGGCTGTCAAATCCCACCTGTATATCAAGAAGGAAAAGTATGTCCAGTATTTGATTCATATTATTGATAATAAAGACCTACATAAAACACCTGAAAAAAATGGCACTATTTTAGAAGCACCACGACTGAAAAATGTGACACAATTAATATGCTTTTTACGGTGAGCAAATTATTCTGGCAAATTTGTTTCTAACTTAGCTACATTGTTGAAGCCATTGCATAATTTACTATGTATGAAACAGTCATGAGACTTGACAACAGGATGTGAGAAAGCATACAAGAATGTCCAAAGATGCTTTGTAGAAATCTGAAGTGTTACTCCATTTTAATCCAAAGGTACCATTGTTGCTTGCTTGTGAGACCTCATCTTATGGAGTAGGGGTTTTACATATTATGCTTTTGGGAGAAGAACAATCAATTGCTTTTGGTTTGTGTACTCTGACTGGTGCCGAATCTAACTGTGCTTTTCTAGAAAAGGAAACATTGAATATAATTTTTGGTGTGCAGAGATTTCAGCATTATTTATATGATCATCATTTCACATTATTGAGCACTGATGAACATTTTTGTGCCATATAATGGCATACCTTTATTATCTGCTCACTGATTGCAAAAGTAGTCACTGATCTTGTCTGCATATTCACACAATATAAAGTATCATCAATCAGAATACATCTTAATGCTGATGCATTATCATACTTACTTTATCTATTGAGCTGTTGCCACCAACTAGCTTTACTAATATTTATTTTTTGCAAGTAGACCATTCGCCTGTGACAGCTTCTCAAGTTTAGAGACATACAGAGAAATGATCCTGTGCTGGGGAAGATGATGGATATGGCATTGAAATGAATAATAGCTGGAATGCATCATATGAATTGTATACATGACACATTTGAAATCATGTGTCATGAAAGCTTAAGTTGATTGTCCAAGGTGGGAATCTGAGTGATCATTCCTTCTAATCTGTATGGAAAAGATAATTGAGCAACTGCTTGAATGTCATCCTGGTACAGTCTGGATGAAGGAACAAGCACACTGTTATTTTTGAAGCCAGATCTGGATGCTTACATTGAAGCAAAAATGGGAAAGTGTCAATCGTATGCAGAAAAGAAACCACCATTGTCTTCTTTGCACTCCTGAGAGGTCTAAAATGCCATGGCAAAAGTTGCATGTGGATTTTGTTGGTCATAGAACATAGAACATAGAACATAGAACAATACAGCACAGAACAGGCCCTTCGGCCTTCGATGTTGTGCCGACCAAAATAAAAAGCAATGCCCCCTAACAAACCATTCCCTCTCATCCATATACTTATCAACTAACCTCTTAACGCCACCAAACTTGGCGCATCTAACAGCTGCAGGCAGGGCATTCCACTCCCTAATCACTCTTTGAGTAAAGAACCTACTCTGATACCGTCCTATAACTCATACCCTTAATTTAAAGTGTGTCCCCTCGTGTACTTTTCCATCCTAGGAAAAAGGCTATCACTGTCCACCCTATCAAACCTCTAATATCTTATATGTTCATAGTTTGTTTTTGTTTTTTTTGTGTTGGTTGTTTTGTTTTGTTTTTTTTTGTGGGTGTTGTGGGGTGGTTTTGTGTTGGTGGGTTTTTTGTGTTTGTTTTTTTTTGTGTTTTGGTTTGTTGTTTTTGTTTTTTTTTTTTTTTGGTGTTTTTTTTTTTTTGTTGGTTGTTGTGTTTGTTTTTTTTTTTGTTTTGTTTTTTTTTTGTTTTTTTGGGGGTGGGTGTGTTGTTTTTGTTTTTTGGTTTTTTGTTTTTTTGTTTTTGTGGTTTTGGGTTTTTTGTTTTTGTTATCCACCTCTCTGGTCACTTTCTCAAAAAACTCAATGAGGTTAGTAAGGCATGACCTACCCTTCACGAAACCAGTAAGGCATGACCTACCCTTCACGAAGTCAGTTTGA
Organism: Sphyrna mokarran; assembly: GCA_024679065.1. Taxonomy (NCBI): domain Eukaryota; kingdom Metazoa; phylum Chordata; class Chondrichthyes; order Carcharhiniformes; family Carcharhinidae; genus Sphyrna; species Sphyrna mokarran. The sequence continues at coordinate 4,449,052 of JAGIQG010000024.1, forward strand.
GGGTTCCATGTTCTTTGTCATAATTGATGCACATTAAAATGGCCAGAAGTTTTTAACATGAAGTCTACTACAACTGAACAAACAATTGAAAAATTGATGAAATTTTTGCAAGATTTAGTAAACTGGAATTGATTGTTAGCAATATTGATTCACAGTTTACTTTACAAAAGTTTGATTATTATCTCGAAATGAATTATATTCAGCCTATAAAATCTGCACCTTGTCATCCATCAGACAATGGATTAACTGAAAAAATTGTACAATCCTTGAAACATTCTTTAAAAGCTTCAAGAAGGCAAGGTTGATTATCACATTGTGTGAATAGTACCTTACGGGAACACTATTCGTTCGACTACCCAAAGTTCACCTGCATTACTGGTCTGAAAGAGAAAATTGCAAACTGTGTTTGATTTATTATCACCTCCAGAAATTTCAGAGATCATAGAAATCATAGCAGCCCTACAGTGCAGAAGGAGGACATTCAGCCCATCAAGTCTGCACTGACAACAATTCCACATAGGTCCTAGCCCCGTAACCCCCACATACTTACCTTGCTAATCCCCAGTAGATAGTAGAGCATCAAAAATCTCAAGTTTCTAGATGGGAAATGAGAGTAAAAAAACACTCATTCCCACAAGGAGATTGAATGTAATTGTGACACAAGTGAGAAATGGGAACTAGCCATAGTTTTAGCAAAAGGAGGTTCACGGTTCAAGCCAAAGATGAACTAGTTTGGTAACACCATGCTGAACAATTGTTTTCGTCTCAAAATTATTTCTCAGAAGCATGTTCAGAAATACCAACTTATGTAATCTCAGCATTCTGAATATTACTTTGGAAGATTTAGTTGAATTGGAGTTGCCGGATGATTGTTTCTTAACTACTATACCACACGAGAATGATGCAAAACTGGTTCCGAAAGAAGTTCCAAATCATACATTTGGGGTCAAGTACAGCTAAATTCCAGAACGTTATATATATCCAAAAAGAATAGATGTCCTCCTGAACATCTTTCTTATTGACAGTGTATAATGATTAATGATGCATAGTACTGTGTTTAATCCTGTGAATAACATAGTAGTAATTTGTTGCCATGACCACAGAAATAAAGGAGGAAGAATGTTATATATCTAAATAGTTGCATGATTGTTTTAAGAGCCAGTCATCTGATTTGATGGTGATTTCATCAAGGTGTTGCACAGGCTGCTGTTTAGCTTCAGATTCTGTTCTGTCCAGTGCCAAGAACATCTCTTTCAATAAACCTGTTGTATGTTGCTTTGAATCTACGTGTACAAATCGTGTCTTTTTTTTATGTTTAAAACATGATTAGGACATTAAACTTTGTTTTCAAGCAATGAATTATTTCAGAAGAGTAAACACTATGCTTAGGTAAGGAAACACAGCAAGATCCCACAAAAGTCAAGGAGATAAGTGACCAGATAATGTTTTCAGTGCCGTCAATTTAGGAATGAAAGTTGAAAGGACTTGTTTTTGTCAACCTCTATTTGAACTGAACTAAACCATTATTGCATCAAAGCAACTACATAATATGCCTTTTAGTAACTCTTATAATTTGTCTAAAGAACATTCACTTTGACAAATAGCAACATCAAAAGGATAACTGATTGAAATATTTAATGTACTATGTGTCTGTTTAAGAATTAGACTCAATGGGTGGAATTTATGACCTCGCTTGAGAGAGATCAGAAATTCCCGCTTGCGATCAACAGACATTTCTGTTGTTCATCCCTCGCTTGCTCTGATTCCATGGTAAGTGGGGTGGTAGAATTTTGGTAAATTAGTTCTTCAACTATGGGCTTTTGAAAGCTAGATTTACTTTATTTTCTGTTTGTTCTTTGTAAACAGTATTTAAAACTGAAGATAGTGATACAATTATTTTATGTTACATTGCTGTTTGAACATAGCAGAATAACTGCTTTGTTTCGAGGTTGTTACTACCTCCTGATTAAGCCTAAAGACTTGAATGTTAATCATTTTACATTGAAGTTCGCCAATCTGGTAGAATGACATTGCATTTATGATAGAGGAAGCATTTTAGTTGGTGACCCATATATATATTATAGATGGTTTTCTGTAACGTTGCAGTAGAAAGTGATACTTAATATCCTGTAGAATATATAATACGTTATTGCTAAGTTGAAGATAGTGGGATCCGCAATTTAACAATGATATTACAATGTATAAAGAAGCAAGAATGAAAGTGATGCTAATATTTGTATGGTTAAATATTTGTGTGTTTATGGATTTGTTAAAATGAATGTACAAGACAAATATTGGGAAAATTACTTTCACTCATTAGGACTGTTTGCTTAAGAGAATCTGACAATTAACCACACAGTGTGCCTTGTATTAAATGGACATTTTTTTTTATTACTCATTCATTGGAAATGAGTGTCGCTGGCTGGCAAACATTTATTGCCCATTCCTAGTTGCCTAAGGACTGTTAAGAGTCAACTACATTGCTGTGACTCTGGAGTCACATGTAGGCCAGTCCTGATAAAGATAACAGATTTGTTTCCCTAAAGAACATTAGTGAACCAGATGGATTTTCCAGCAATCAACAATAGTTTCATAGTCGTCAGTAGATTCTTAAATCCAGATATTTTTTATGGAATACAAATTCCACCACCTACTGTGGTTGGATTGCTGTTTAATCAGTAGGATGTAGGTAAAGATAACGTCAAAGCTTGGCGTTCAGGACAGAAATTTGTATGAAATATACTTGAAGTCAAAATATTATCTTTCCTCAAAGGAAACATTTTGTGAAGGAAAATGGCATTACTTAGAGCTGTGAAAATAAAAGTTGCTGGTGCCAGCTATTTCAACTTGGTCTTTGTATAAGAAGATTAAAGAATGACTTGCTTTCAAACAGCAATTTTCACAGTCTTAGACTTTCTGAAAGTACTTTTCAATCAGTGAAGTGTAGTCATTGTTGTGTAGGCAATACAGCAGCCAGTCTGAACACAGCAGTGTTTTAATGGTCAGATTATCTGTTTTTGTGACGTTAACTGAGGGAGAAATATTAACCACATCACTGGGGATAACTCCCTTATCCTTCTTCAGAATAGAATCATGCTTCTTTTTATATCCAGCAGGCAGAACAGATAGGGCCACAGTTTAACATCTCATCCAAAACATTGAGTAGGTATTGCTTCTGAATCTTCGTTTGCCTTGTAGATTTATTGACTTCCAGGGTGATTTTCAATGTAATTGCCACTTTTGTTCTAACATTCTGAATTCACTTTCGTAAGTTAATGGAATAGAAGAACTTGGTTTTATCCCTACCCTGCCACTCTCGTCCCCTACCCCCCAACTATAATCTACGTCAAAGGAAGGAATTTTTCTCAATCTGTGTTCAGATGCTGAGTATCCTGGGTACAGTAGGAAATGTAGGCAGAATGGCATGTCAACGCCTGATGGAGTGACACAGCCTGGTCTCAATCTATGCAGAGTGCAATGTAATCTGTGGAGTTTCAGTTGAACTATCTTCACTGCTAGAATGTCCTCTTGACCAACATATATATTTATATGTGTATATATTACCTACCTACCGAATTGTCTGTCTATCTGTTTAACTATCTGCCTGACAGATTTCGGCAGCAGTGATATTTTTAAGCATAATGAACAGCTAATCACATCAGGGTATTCTCACTGACAGCAAATCAGGAGACAAAACACACAATTATCTTTCACTTTCAGTTAAATTGTACAGAAGTTGAGTTAAATGATTGAGAAATGCATGTGGGATTAAGGTAGAAGCTAAAATATCATAAACATGAAAGAATGTGAAATCATTTTTATCACAATTGATAAACTTGGTATTCTGTGCCAATAAAATTAGCCTTTAGAGCTTGTGAGGTGGTTTAGCAATAACCATAAACTTAGTGCATTGTTAAAACCACAGTTACACCTCATTTAAGAAGCTGTAACTTTTCAAGGGTTTTAGAGAAAAATTAATGGCATGGAAGTGCAAGTTTCATCAGTTCAGTAATTTCTAATTGATTCCAGACTGAGGAGCTTAATAACATACTCCTTGGAGAAGTATAGAATCATTGACAGCAACTTCTGAATTTCCATGTTTAACTGCACGTGTGCAGGCTCCAGAATTTGCTGTCTCGGTGGAGTCATAACAATGAACACTGACAGTTTTGCCTTCATTATAACCGCAAACTCTGAGCCATTGATAGTCCAACCAGAACTTCCTGAGATTTACAAGTAGCACAATTAAATTTGAAAGAATTAAAATGGAAGGATTAAATTTTCACAGTTGTTGCAGGGTTTATTAAGTGTTTGTGATTCCTTTGATTTTTTTTGATAGTGAGTTAACTGCTATACTATTTTAAGGGAGAGATTTTAGAGAGAGATGCGTATCATACTAGAAGGATTTGCAAAGAAGTCTTCCAGACGTGCTGAGACAACACATGATGGAATTTTACAGCCCCTCCCACCAGTGGGATCTTTCATTACCACCTGTGTCATTGGAGCTTGGAATGGCTCGCTACATTTTACAGTCCTGACCCTCCATGACAAGGTTATAAAATTCCACACCAAGTTTTTTGCTTTGTTTGCTGGAAATTTTGGATCAAAGTGAATAGCAGACTCCAGAACATATCTGCATCCTTTGCAATGACACTTTTTTTAATTCATTTGTGGGACATGGGTGTTGCTGGTTGGCCAACATTTATTGTCCATGCCCTAGTTGCCCTTGAGAAGGTTGAGCTGCCTTCTTGAATCACTGCAGCCCATGTTCTGTGGGTTGACTCACAATGCCATTAAGGGGGGAATTCCAACATTTTGCCCCAGCGACTGCGAAGGAATGGAGAGATATTTCCAAGTTAGGTTGGTGAGTGGCTTGGAGGGAAACTTGCAAGTTGTGGTGTTTCCATTTGTCTGCTGCCCAAGGGGAAAGTGCCCATGACTGGGGGCACCCATTGGGGATCAGGCAGTGCCAAAGGGCAGGGTCTACTGTGGGTGGGGTGGCGATTGGTAGGGATGGGAGTCCTGCTGCTACTCTGCAGAAAAGATTGGTCTGGGTGGAGGAAGCGTAGCTATTGGGACGGGTTGGGGAGTTGGTCTGCTGGGGGGGCATCTGCCTCTCACGGGGGGTTCTAACCCCAAGGGGACGTCAGCAGGGGAGGGTCTGTCAGTGTGAGAGGGAGGGGGATCACCATTGCTGGTAGAGAGGGTCTGGACATTGGGGTGCTTTGGAATGAGGAGGATTTGGGTCTGGCTGGGAATTGTCATGGGGGCTGTGGTCGGGCTGTGGGTGGGTCTGGAGGGTAGCACAGGGGGCGTCCCAAGCTGGCCAGCAATCAGGCTGGCCAGCAAATGGCAGGTTAACAGTTTGGGGCCACTGCACACGCATAGAGTTCCAGAACTTTCAAACTCTGGCACAAATAGGCCCCTCCTCCCTGGGTTTTTAATGAGATTCCTGACTGGGGCCTCTGCAGTTTGCAGAGTGCAGAGATTCAGATGAGAAGCTGAACTGGCGGAACAGTCAGGATTTAGAACAGTTCTCCCGCCAATTCAGCACTTTTGGGAGAATAGTAGCCCTGTTTTCTGACTCCCATACAGCAGCCTCTAGAGAAAGATCCATCTCCAAATAGAAGAACTGCAGACAGAGAGACACATTTTCTGGCAGATCCCTGCTCCAAATTGGGATAGAGAAAGAGACACAGTGGACTACCTTTCTCCCAAGATCCCAAGCAACAATTGACTTGATTTCTCTGTGTAAACCTAATCCCACCTAGTCACATGATTTTTTTCTATCAATCAACATAAGCAAGCCCTACTCTTGAAACACCCCAGGGAAAAAGCTAAAATAGCAGATCAGCATTAACCCAGATTAAAACAAACATTTTAACAATTAAGGACAATTATGCTGCTGCAATAAGAACAGGGGATGCTAGTTACAGGCAAAATGGCCCCAATAATGGAACCTACTGTGAAAACAAATCCTGCACAAGAAACATGACACAAACACATTCCTTAAAGGCACAGTATCATCACATTTCTCAAATAACTATTGCTGAGTTCAGTGCAATTACCAAAATGTCTCAATATTTCCTCAACAAACTGCAGAAATTCAATTGTACTTGTAGTTTTGTGAGGTATATTGCACAATATGAACCACAGCTGACTATAGAGATGGTTAGTTTCAATATTCACAAAACCAAGAATTTTGAGAACTTTTTAATGAGCGTGTTATCACATGAACTCACTACAACTGCTCTTGTTAAGCAGGTAACATGTTTGACACCTGACAGATTTATTTAGTAGGAGTCCAATTTTATTAAATCCCTCCTGAGGTAACTGGCTGAAAATGAGATGGTTTCTTTAACTGCGATACCTCAGTACAATTTGTAATACATGAGGATCAGTTCCCATCCAGCCTTTAGGCATGCATTCTCTGAGCATTCCCTCCATATTTTTCAAATGTTATAATCACACTTCTGACTTATATACAAAACTCTATTTTTATAATTTCACTTCATTCTTGTTTGATTTGATTTGATTTGATTTATTATTGTCACGTGTATTGGTAAACAGTGAAAAGTATTGTCTCCTGTGCACCATACAGAAAAAGCATATCATTCATAGAGAAGGAAAGGAGAGAGTGCAGAATGTAGTGTTACAATCACAGCTAGGGTGTAGAGAAAGATCAATTTAGTGCGAGGTAGGTCCATTCAGAAGTCTGATGGCAACAGGAAGAAGCTGTTCATGAGTTAGTTGGTGTGCTCAGACTTTTATATCTTTTTCCTGATGGAAGAAGGTGAAAGAGAGAATGTCGGGGGTGCATGGAGTCCTTACTTATACTTAATTGTATAATTATATATCCTCTTTAACATGCTTTCCTTAAGCCTCCTGTCTTTCTCCACTACCTCCCAAATGTAAGGGAAAGAAAAGCAGTGTATGTGGAATTATACGGATGATAAATGAATGGATACAGTTAAACCAGGATACTTATAGGACATGTTCAAACAGTTTTATTTATAGTGCAGCAAAGACTTTTAACCTGTGAGGCTATGCCCCAGATGCTGGAAAGTGGGACGAGGCTGGGTGACTCATTTTTGGGCTGGTGCAGACATGATGGGCCAAGTGGCCACTTTCTGAGCTGTAATTCTATGAAAAATGTTTTCACAGTAACTTCATTGCAGTGTTAATGTAAGCCTACTTGTGACTCTGATAAATAAAAAACATTTTCATGAGAATGTGGGGTTACTGCAAGGATATAAACAAATCATTTTCACGTTGGTCTTAACAAATAATGTTCCGCTGTGAAAAATACATTTCTGTCTTGGTACAATTATAACTTACTTATAAACAGTAAGGATACCTGATTTGATTATTATAATCTAGGAAGCGTGCTCCACATGCCGTCTGGGCCTTTTACTCATTTCTGGAGCCTGGAAAATTTCATTACATGAAACAGATGGGAAGATGTGATCAGTTGAACTCTTGTGCTCAATCTATGGGATCTGCACGTATGTAATGACAAATGGGTTAACCAAATGTGCCAAGATAGCCAATGATGATTCTTCCAGAGATCCTGCATTGTCAATATGAGAGCACCGAGATTCATCATAGCAGCTGTCAGTTTAGATCTGTGTCATTATCATCCACACAGCGTGCATTATGAGATGAATGGAACCAGAGACTGTAAGACCCTGACACCAGAGAGCCATCTGCAATAATAGTGCGGACTGGTGAACCCATACTAACCTATATATGGCCCAATATACATTCTGTTCCTCATCAAACATTCCATTTTGTTTTGAGAAGTATTCCAGTGGGAAAACCTAATTTACTGATAAACAAGTTACATTTATTTGGATTCAATCATAATAAAAATAAAGCTATTACTGTGATATCCACGCACTTTCTTTGTATTGCTGCAAAATTGATTTAGACATCTAATGAAAATTTTAATGAAATCTCAAAACCTGTGGATTTGAATTTAATTTATTAAAGGATCTGTTTCAAACTTCAGTGTTGTAGCAACATATAATTAATTCCACATGTTATTACTGATTTACAGCTTTCCAATTCTGTGCTATTTTTAACATTTGTACAATATTGAATACTGGTTTTGTATTTATAATACTTATAATGTGCATTATCAAGATAGATTTTGAAATATACTTATTCACAGAGTGTGGCTTTTGTTGGAAAGGTCAACATTCATTGCCCATTCCCGAATTTTCCTTGAGAAGGTGGTGGGCTGATCGAGTCGGGAAACTTCCTGAGTCGACAGACACGTCCCCCTGTGACCGCCCGTGAAAGTGATTCCAGAGGCAGTTTGACAGTTTATGAGTGGAATGGTGGGCTGATTAGAAACCCTGTCTCAGTTCTCTGGAACTTTGACCCTGGTATATTAAAGAATGTTATCCCTTCTGGCTTTTATCCCAACACATCCACCACTAACCTCCCATCCCCTTCCACCCAGCCCCTTCCCCACCATGCCCCTCCAGACAACCCTCATCTCCCATGCCCCTCATGTCCCCTATGCTGTCTACACCTGCTAAAGATGGAGGTCCACATCATAAAACCATAAGGCAGAAGTACGCCATTCGGCTCATCAAGTCTGATCCACAATTCAATGGGATTGAGACTGATCTAATAGAATTCTCAATTCCACTTTCTCACCATATCCCCATAACCCCGGAATCCCTCACTGATTAAAAACCAATTGCAGCTTGTGCACACTTTTCTATTCAGTGGCATCATGTGGACCAAATGCTTCTTTAAAATGTCTGGTAATAACATAATAAAGACTCAATTTTTATTGTTTGGAAATTCAATGCTGATTCACAGCTTGATAATAACATCAAAATGTTAATGGAGCTAAAAGGCTTTAGTGTTTGATTCCCCATCAGATTATGAATGACAGTTTTGGCATATTTTTCTTGTCATGTTCCTTGAAGTGAAATGCAGGAATGTTAATGTTTAGATACAGCTTTTAGCCATTACATGCTGGGAAATTGATTTGTTTGTAAATTAAAATAATCTTTTCTTCTTCTGCGCAGTGTTGGAAGAAGTCATTTATCTCCTTAAACTGGCTGTATGATTCAATATTATGGCTGATCTGTGACCTAACTTTGTATACCCACCATTACTAATCTCCTCTTAACATCTTTGCTTAACAAGAATTTATCAATCTCAGTTAAAATTAACTTTTGACTTGGCATCACTTGGTGAGGAGAATTCCAAATTTTTCCCAATCTGTTTGTGGAAATGGACAGCAACACACTTATGGGTGTTATTTAAATGGATTTCCAGAAGGTGCTGGATAAATCTCAATTGTTAATAATAAATCTGAGAGTGATGGTTGTAAGGAGCTGAGTGATGTTACCAAAGGAATTCTAAGTGCCAAATAAGCATGAAATCAGGAGAGAATCGCACCCAATCTAATGCCATTTGGTGCAAAGAAAGGGGCAGTATAATTCATACCAATCGGGGGAGTGGACAGATTCCATTCTTGCTGGGAAGCTGGCTGCTGAGAGGCACTATTGCATATGCACCTTGATCTCTCAGTGTTCTATGTATAAGAACACAGAACACTGAGAGATCTGTCACTCACTCTCCAGACCTGGATATCACTTCCCTGATCGCTGGCCTCCCTCTGGTGGGGACCATGTATGATCCCTGAGTGAGGACCTTGCACTAGCAAGGCCATTCAGGTAAGTGAATCCAGACAATGGCAGTCCCGACTCACTAATTATATTTACATTTAGATTTAAATATTCACAGTGCTGGTAGCATCGCAAAAAGTGAGAAACTGGATGCAAAACTACTTTTTCACCTCTCTCATGATCTTACTGGATCATTACTCTGATTGATGGATTGGAAGAGCTGGAAAAGTTGTCCCCTTCAAGTCTGAGTTATAGTGGCAACATTCACTTTTACATGCATGTTGCAGCCAGGTTAGTTATAATGGAAGTTCCAACTCCTGTTCCATCACATGGATATGGCCAGCAATCTCTCCCAATCTTACTATCTGCCACTGGAAGGATTTAGAAGCTAGAAGTAGGAGTAGGCCATTTGACCCTTTGAGTCTGTGCTGCCATTCATTTTGTTCACGCTGATCATCAATTTCAATATCCTGATCCCACACCCCCACTCCCATCTTCCTCCCCATATCCCTCGATCTCTTTAGCTCTAGAATGGTGTCTAATTTCTTCTTAAAATCAAAGTTTTCAATTACATTCTGTAGTAGTGAGTTCCACACATTCACCACTCTCTGGGTGAAGAAATTTCTCCTCCGCTCAGATTTATCCTTTATCCTTATACTATGGCCCCTAGATCTTCACTCCCACACTGAAGAATCACTGCATCCTCCTCATAGCTCAACCTTCCACTCAACTTCGTATCATCTGCAAATTTGGGGATAAAATATTTAGTTCTCGCTTCCAAATCATTAATAAATAATGTGAACAGTTGGGGTCCTAGCACAGATCCCTGTGGAGCCCTATTATTCACTGACTGCTGATTGAGAAAAGATTTATTGTATTTGGAACTCTTCCTCAGTGGTAAATCATAATACAAAGTAGTTATTCAACATTATTCAACCTGGGCAGCGGGGTGGCACAATGATTAGCACTGCTGCCTCACAGCAACAGGGACTCAGGTTTGACACTGGCCTTGCGTGACTGTGTGTAGTTTGTATGTTCTCCCTGTGTCTGCCTGAGTTTCCTCTGGTTTCCTTCCACAGTCCAAAGATGTGCGAGATTGGTGGATTGGCCTTGCTAAATTACCTCTTTGTGTCAGAGGGGCTAGCTAGGGTAAATGTCCATCATCTCCTTATTTTCAATGATGATATCACTGTTGCCAGTTGTTAAGGACACACATTGCTCTTAACTACCTTATCAGTTTCCTACTGTAGTTGTAAAATTTTTAGTGTTGTTTTTACATCCCTTGCTGGATTTTAACTATCCTTTTTTTTCTAGCTTATTCTATCTGTTTTGACACCCATTGCTCTTGTATATTGCCTATTTGCCAGCATTTGTGCTATATTTTTGTCTGATTGTCTTTGTAGTTTTATGTTGTCTCTTACTTGTTTGATTGCCATAAATGTTCTTTTTGTTAAGTAGAACATTTGCCCTTTAGAAATATGAAGTGATCTTGTTTCACGTTAAATTACTTTTGAACACCTACTGCTGATTGTCTGTTGTTTTACTTATTCTCATATTTCTCATGTTTGCTGGAAAACTCTGTTTCACTCCATTGAAATCAACTCAAAGTCAACAGACTTTTCCACGGTCTGCCCCTCACCTGCTACAATTCCCATGGCAGGTGGGACTGTAAAATTCCAGTGACCATGTCAAACCTTCCAAACTGAGTTAGTGCCTGCAATTCATTCAGTTTATTCTTGATAGTCCATGAGTTTGCACACAGAACATTTATTTGTTCCTAACCTTTCTTCCACTCACAATGTCACTGACTATCTTCTTACTCCGCTCTCCTGGTTTAATTCCTTTACATCTTTTAATGTTTAATTGTCGTGCTTAAAGCTCAATTTCCGACCATTACTCTACTCTCTTTCCTTTCATTTGTTTAGAAATATTTTTCGTCCTACCTTTTCCAGCTGAGGCCTCCCCACAATATATTGTGTGCGTGAGTTGTAGAATTCGAAACATTGAGTCAGAGTGAGGAGGGGGCATTTCATTTGTTCTGGTGTTTGTGGTGAAATCTTAAACAAAAGAGTGAAGAATATTTGTATAACTCCACCAGAAACAGAAGAAACATAGAAACATAGAAAAACTACAGCACAATACTGGCATTTCAGCCCACAAAGTTGTGCCAAATATATCCCACCTTAGAGATTATTAGGCTTACCTATAACCCTCTATCTTACTAAGTTCCATGCACTTATCTAAAAGTCTCTTAAAAGACCCTATTCAATCCGTCTTCACCACCATTGCCAGCAGCCCATTCCACACACTGACCACTCTCTGAGTGAAAAATGTACCCCTGATATCTTCTCTGTACCTACTCCCCAGTATCTTAAACCTGTGTCCTCTTGTGGCAATCATTTCAGCCCTGGGAAAAGGCCACTCGATCAATATCTCTTAACATCTTATGCACCTCTGTCAGGTCACCCCTCATCCTTCATCTCTCCAAGGAGAAAAGGCTGAACCCAGTCAACCTATCCTCATAAGGCATGCTCCCCAGTCCAGGCAACTTTCTTGTAAATCTCCTCTACACCCTTTCTATGGCTTCCACATTCTTCTTGTAATGAGGCGACAGAACTGAAAACAGTACTCCAAGTGGAGTCTGACCAGAGTCCTATATAGCTACAACATTATCTCTCCATTCCTAAACTCAATTCCTCGATTGATGAAGACCAGTACGCCATATGCCTTCTTAACCACAGCTTCAACCTGCGCAACTTCTTTGAACTCGGATCCTAAGATCGTTCTGATCTTCCACACTACCGAGAGTCCTACCATTAATATTATATTCTGCCATCCTATTTGACCTGCCAAAATGAACCGCTTCACACTTATCTGGGTTGAACTCCAGAAGACTGGCCACTTCTCTGTCCAGTCTTGCATCCTACAATGTCTCGCTGCAACTTCTGACATCCCTCCACACTATCTACAACACTCCAACCTTTGTATTATCAGCAAACTTACCAACTCATCCCTCCACTTCCTCATCTAGGTCATTTATAAAAATCACAAAGAATAAGAGTCCCAGAACAGATTCCTGGAGCACTCCATTGGTGACCGATCTCCGTGCAGAATATGACCCATCTATACCCAATCATTGCCTTCTGTGGGCAAGCCAGTTCTGAATCCACAATGTCCCCTTGGATCCCATGCCCCTCACTTTCTCAATGAGCCCTCCATGGGGCATCTTATCAAATGCCTTGCTGAAGTCCATATGTATTACGTCTCCTGCTCTTCCTTCATCAATGTGTTTAGTCTCAACCTCAAAAAAATTCAATCAGGCTCGTAAGGCATGATCTGCCTTTGACAAAGCCGTGCTAACTATTCTTAATCATATTATACCTCTCCAAATGTTCATAAATCCTGCCTTTCAGAATCTTCTCCATCAACTTACCAACCACTGAAGTTAGACTCACTGGTCTATAATTTCCAGGGCTATTCCCTTTCTTGAATAAAGGACAAAATCTGCAATCCTCCAATCCTCCGGAACCTCTCCCTTCTCCATTGATGATGCAAAGATCATTGCCAGAGGCTCAGCAATCTCTTCCCTCGCCTTCTACAGTAGCCTGGGGTACATCCCATCTGGTCCCAGCGACTTATCTAACTTGATGCTTTTCAAAAGCTTCAACACATCCTCTTTCTTAATGTCTACATGCTCAAGCTTTTCAGTCCACTGCAAGTCTGCAGTACAACCACCAAGATCCTTTTCCGTACTGAATACTGAAGTAAAGTATTCATTAAGTACCTCTGCTGTTCCTTCTGGTTCCATACAAACTTTCCCACCATCACACTTGATAGATCCTATTCTTTCACATCTTATCCTCTCCTGCTCTCCACATTCTTGTAGAATGCCTTGGAGTTTTCCTTAATCTTGTCTGCCAAGGCCTTTTCATGACCCCTTCTGGCTCTCCTAATTTCCTTCTTAAGATCCTTCCTATTAGCTGTATAGCTTCTGGATCTCTAACATTACCTAGCTCTCTGAACCTTTTGTAAGCTTTTCAAAAATTGAAAGATTTCAATTTTTAGTCTGTGAGGAATGAAGGATTGAAATGCATAGCAAAGCAGGAAGGTGAGTCTGGGCAATAAAATAGTTATGAACACAGACTTTTCCAGTAACCAGCACTTCAAAAACATAAGTGGAAGCACGTTGATTTAATACAAAACACCTCCTCTCCAATAGGCACATGTACACACACATGCACACCCACATGCTGTATATCTGTTACACAATAATGTTTTAGGTCATGTTTTGACTGATTACTCTTTTCTTTCTGAGAAATAATATAGAAATCTATTGAAGTGGTGCTACTCACTGCAAATTGATTTTGCATTAAAAAACTGAATCATCTGCACACAATGACCTGAAATCCATTTTGATATTAAAGACGTGAGATTTTTTTCTAACGCTGCGTGTTACTTGTAGTGCTAGATTATTCCCTTATATTGTGTGAAATATATTCATTTGGCATGCAGTCACATAATGATGTTTTCAGTGCATGTATTAAATTATGTCGATGGATATATCTTACATTTCATTAATTGTTTGGGAACCCTCTGTGCTGAGTGGTACCTCAGAGTTGAGGTCATATCAGCAAGAATCATATTTATCAGCTCTATACTTTACTCCATTTGTTTCAATATTGATTTGTCGCCACAATTTATACTTTCATTTTGAAATGCAATGTAAAATAATTAAAGGTGTTTTGAAATCGCTGAGAGGAAGTGGTCTCTAAGGCTTGCACCATTACTAACTGAAGTCAGATATTATCGATCTGATTTCAAGCCACCTTTCCTGGCCTTCTATAAAAATCAGGTCCTGCAGTTCATCTAAATACCAAATCTCAGTGTGTGTACAAAATGGGATGTTTTCAATTAATATCCTCGTTAATAGTTACTACATTGTTTGTCGAACTCAATGAGTTTGAACTCATTGAACCTATTGTAAAGAAAACGTTAAAATCATATTGTCTGCCTCGGAGCAGGAAAAGTATGGCAAATATTGAATCAACTCAGTCATCAGTTTAAAAATTAGGTTAAAGAAACTATTCATTGGAAAGGCCAGTATTTATTGCTCATCCTTAATTGATCTTGAGAAGGTGGTGATGCATCTGCTTCTTAAATACAACTGACTGATTTGCTAGCCAATTTCAGAGGGTAGTTCTGAGTCAACCACATTTTAGTGAGTGGGGAATCACCTATGAGCCAGACCAGGTGACCATGGCAAATTTCTAAACAGCATTAAGTGAATTATTACGATAATCCAGTATTTTATGGTCACTGTTAATGAGATTAGCTTTAATTCAGGATTTATTTAATTAACTGAATTTAAATTGTCCCACTGACTTGGTGGGATTGGAACTCATGTCCCTGGTTTGTTATTCTGGGTGCCTCCGTCAAAAACTCAGTAACTTGATGAAGGAGCTGGGCTCTGAAAGCTTGTCATTCCGAAGAAACCTGTTGGATTTTAACCTGGTGTCGCGAGACTTCTTATTGTGCCCGCCCCAGTCCAACGCTGGCATCTTCAGTAAAATAAATACCATGTTGCCATGTATAATACATGTAACATTAGGTTTGAATACAAGTAGTCACTATGTATAAAATAACTGTATTTTAATCAGGGATTTATGCACGCAGACACGGAGGGCAATCAGATCTTCTGTTTCACTCCTTAGATTTTCCTTTATTCATTCACTAGTTCAAAACCAAATTCTGCAACTTTAAACATATCTGACTCAGTATACGTGTGAGTTTTGCTCCAGGAAGGCAGGTTGTAAAAAGGAAGCTTTTCGTCTGATGAGAATTAGCTCCAGCAATTTTTGTTTGTTTATTTCCCTGGAACTAATTTCCTGCTAAAAGGGACTTTCTGATTGCCAATTACTCACAGGCGACAAGGCCCACAATGGATACTTTTTTATTTACACAAAAGCTACACTTTTAGCAGATAAATGTTGTCTACAACATGGACAAGGTTATGGTAGCTGACCTGACATGCACACAGTTACTCAGTGCTGCTCTGTGGAGAACCAGTTGCTGTCATTAAAGCAAATGAAGACAGAGGACTCATGATTTTTTTGTATCTTTCTTTTATTAGCAAGGTGCCTCACTCTCACTCCACACTGCTTCGGGTGATCTGGTAAAATACTATAACATACAAAGAGAGGAGTTGAACCAAAACTGGCAGTGACAATATGGGGGCAATTCTCCCACCCCCCCGCCACACTAGATTTCTTGCGAAACGGGGTGGGAGAATCTCATGTCCAGACGTGCAAGGGATTTGCGTCTGCATTCCTGCCACGTAAGCATCTTTCAGCACTGAGTTCCGGCGCTGGCAGATCCACGCTGGAATCTAATGGGAACACCTGATGAGTCATTTACATCCATTTTTATTGTGATTAGTGGGTCTGGAACTGAATTCTCCAGGACCGCCAACCTCTTCCCCCCCAGCCAGAGTGTTTCGCTCCAGCAGGAATTATACCAGCTCCTCATTTTTGGGGGAACAATCAGGATGAACCCGCTGGAGTGAAGGGGGAGGGAGGGGGGGCAATCGTGATACCTTCAGGGGACGGCAGCTGTGGTGATACTCCTTGGGCATTGGCACATTGGCAGTGTCAGCCTATGCCGCCAGTATTGCTCAAGGGGCAAAGTGCCAATGCCCAGGAGCATCTTGACACTGCCAAAGGGGCTAGACCTGAAGAGATGATCAGTGAGGGAGGGGATGGGGGGGTTCCTGCTACCATTCTGCATAGGGATTGATAGGGGCAGGAGAGAGGTGGTGGTGCAGTGGTATTGTCACTGGACTAGTAATCTAGAGACTCAGGTAATGCTCTAAGGAACTGGATTCAAATCTCACTCTGGCACATGACAAAATTTGAATCCAATAAAAAACTGGAGTTAAAAGTCTAATGATGACCACAAAACCATTGTCAATCGTTGTAAAAAAAAAATATTTGGTTCACTAATGTCCTTCAGGGAAGAAAATCTGCCATCCTTATCTGGTCAGGCCTACATGTGACTCCAGACTCACAACTGCATGGTTGACTCTTCAATGCTGAGCAGACCACCAAGATCATGAGAAATTAAGGATGGACAATAAATGCTGGCCCAGTCTGGGACACTGATATCCTATTCAAAAAGAACTTTGTCAATCAATGTAATGAGACATCTTGGGCAGGACTAGTGATATGTCAAAGTACTGCATCATTGAACGAATCCCATGGATCTTAGCCTGATCTTCACATGAAATCCGTTCTTGTATCACAATGCAAGTAAAAGTCAAGAGTTCACCATGGTGTCTTGGCCAACCTTCCTCCCTCAAACATGACCAAAAACTAATAAATTGGTACAGTTCTGTTCGCAGAACTTTGTCAGAGCATTGAGCAGAGGAAAAATAATTTATTCACTGATGTTCTTTGTACAAAGTAAAGATGTGACAGTATGTTATACAGATTCAACCTCTTTCTTTTTTATAGCTTAGCCTGGCTTTCCCAGTGACCTTCCCTCTGACTGAATCAACAATCTGTTTTAGAGTTGCTGATGTTTTGCATAGGCCCATATGTCTAAGGATGGAGAAAGTTTCCAATTTGTAAGTAACTGTACATCAACTGTAACCATTCAAGCATTAACTTGAAGTGTCATCAAAGAGCAGAGAGGGTTACAGGCTGCAGAGTCTATAAGAACAGTTTCATTGTAGAAGTCAGGAACTCCCTTTGTTAACTCTGCATTATTTTAGTTTTTCAGTGAATTGAAGCTTTAGAGTTTTAAAGTTTATTAATTAATTTCACAAGTAGACTTTCATTAACACTGCAATGAAGTTACTGTGAAAATACCCTAGGTGCATCCAATGCACCTGTTCAGGTACATTGAGGGAGAATTTAGCATGGCCAATGCAGCTAACCAGCACATCCTTGGGACTGTGGCAGGAAGCCAGAGCACCCGGAGGAAACCCATGCAGACGCGGAGAGAATGTGTAAACTCTGTGCAGACACTGACCTAAGCTGGGAATGAAACTAGGGTTCCTACTGCTGTGAGGCAGCAGTGTTAACCACCATAACAGAAATATTGGCCACTGATGAAAAACATTGTCAGTGCCATTCTGCAAATTACATTAAAAATTCTTCAAATCCTGGGAAAAATATTTTGAGATTACTGTCGCTCATGCATGGAGTCTATAAAGTCACCATAATATTCACTATCAAATGGAATGAAATATTATAGTTCTTTTTCACTGGGCTATCCTATTTCCCTGTCCATTTGGATCAGTTTGATGGTATAATTTGAATCGTCAATTTACAAGGTAAGAGTTGTCTGCATTAAATGGTAATCATATATAATTGTTGAGATGTTTAAAATTTCAAGACACAATATTTGGACTCTGTTACTATGCAGGCATGGTTTATAATTGCGCATAATTTAATTTGGCAGCTAAATTTCATTTAATTGCTGTGACCCATGACTTGAGCTGTTATTTTTCTCTGTCTTCATCACGTCTGAGCTAAAATTAATGCATCATATCATGGTACAGCTAAGTTGAAAATATTCAAGCTATTCTTTAAACTGGTTAATAATTTTACCTGTCATGTGGGAGACAAGTGTTCAGATTTCCTAGGGAAGTGACCGGGGGGTGGGGGGATGATCAAGCACAGAAATGATGGGTTGAATTGTCTTCTGTCACCTCGTTAGTTTTATATTTGGCCTCCTTCTGTGTCAGAATTTTTCTATGTCTTTAAAGGTTAGAATGACAGTCAGTTTGACATTGGAATTCTTAATCTTATGGTTAAGGGTTGAGTTCCCTGAGTTACCATGTTGATCAACTACATTTTACTAAAAAAGTCATCCAATCAAAGATCAGGGTGGCATGATGGCATTGTGGTTAGTACTACTGCTGCACAACGTCAAGGATCTGGGTTTGATTCTTGGTGTGGAATTCGCACATTTTTTCCGTATCTGCGTGGGTTTCCTCTGGGTGTTCCAGTTTCCTCCCACACTCCAAAAATGTGCAGGTTATGTGGTTCAGCCATGCTAAATTGCCCCTTAATATCAGGAGGACTCGTTAGGATGAATGCATGGTGCTTATGGAGATAGGGCCTGGGTGGGATGTACTGAATGGTCTCCTTCTGCTCTGTGGATTCAATGATTCTAAGAACAACAACTTTCTAAGAAATTTTGAACCTTTCAACTAATTTCCATTTATTTTGCCCAAACAGAGAAAATGGGTAATAACCCCAGAACTCACGTAGGAAATCCCTCCCTATAGGACTCATAGAATAGGGTTTCCATGGTGATAGACGATTGACTAACCACATGGAGCTTGATAATGGGAACTCCTGAGTGGATCTGGTGTTCTATCATACCAGATGGGACTCATGTGCCTGTACCACAGGATTGTGGTTTAATTTTGCTTTTGATGAATGAATGTCTATTGGCTTCCTGAGTTATTATAAAAGGCAACTTTCCCACAAATAGAAATGTAATCATTGAGGTTGAAAATTAATAAAGGAAGGTTGAAAGATAATGATGGGAAATTTCCCATCCTGTCCACCATGGGAATTGCAGTGGCCCAGACAGAAAACTCAGTGGACAATTTCAAGGAGCACTGAGCTCGGGCAGGAATTTCCGGTCTTTGGGTGTACATGGCTGGAGAATCACGCTCAATGCCTGGGCTGAGATTTTACAAGCTTGCTTGGGCGAAGCTCATAAAATCCCTCCCAAGGTCAGTGAAGAATTCTGATTCTGGGGCTGGCGTGGAAGTAAATTTCCAGCCCTGAACTTGTGTTTGTTTAGCATCTTTCACAACCTGGGCACATCTCAAAGTATTAGATAGCTTCTGAACAATCTTTGATATGTTGTCACTTATGTTTTGTAGTTTAGGGAAATTTACCAATCCAATTAGCGCACAGCATGATCCCACACTAACGAATGAATTAAATGATGACTTAAACAGCTGTAATGATTTTTGTTGAGGGAACTGGGATAAGATACAATTCAGCTATGATGCAATTCAATGGCGGAACTGGCTTGAGAGACAGAATGCCCGCTTGCTCCTTTTGGCTCAAGACGTTCAATGAATTAAATGAACGTAGGATATCTGGCCAATATCATTCATTTAGAATTGCTGAGGAAACGGAAAGGGAATCTTTAGTTATTATTTTGTGACATCCCAAAAATATAGATATTTGGCTTTGAGGATTAGATGATATCAGTGTTAATGAAATTTTCAAATAAGGTTGACGCACAATGAAGGTTAAGGGGTTGTATGAGCAATATCTTTGAAATGCATGGATAATATACACGGACGTAGACAATGTGACATACACTGCAGAGTGCTGAGTGCAGTGAATTTTCAACAAGGCTGTGGAAGGGAATCATTTATATTTTCCACACAGAATACATACTGTATAATAAAATAATTAAATTTGTCATTTGGTAGTTCAGATCTTGAATACTCCCGAATAGAGATACATATCATGGAAGTTTTTTATCTTGCACTCATCAGAACAAATACAAATATGTCAAATTTCAAATGATTATGACAATTTATATCATAGGTGAAAAGAGTGCTGATTAGTTGGCAAGATGACTTGGATTGGCCAAGGCATTGCGTTATTTGAACTTTGATATTCTTGCATTTGGCTTGATGAGTGCAAGTGAAAAAGCGACAAGTCTCTTTTTAGACTTTTTAGCAACAATTAATCTTATGTTCTGAAGTTTTCTCGGTTAAATTTCCAATATAAATGTCCAAGCACCAGGAAAGCATTTTTGGTGAATGGCAAGGTTAAATAATGAATAATGTGTAAAAATATTCCAAAGCTTTCTGTCAGCAGATTCACATGGCTTAAAAATACTATTTTATGTATATCATGTTATTATAATAATATAAAGGCAGGTAAAGGATTGGATAAAGATGTTATGAGATTTTTTTTTCAGACTTGACACAGGAGAACATTTATGTAAAGGTAGGAATCTTGAAGATATCAGCAGCAGAGCTGTGGGTGCTGTGTTCTGTTCACAGGTCAAAGTGAAACTGAGACTGGATTATCTTCCTTTGCAGTTTTAAGAGTTGCTTTTTATTTTCTGACAGAGTACAATGGATAAGAGCAGGTAGATTGGTATAAATGGTCTGCTAACATGGGGTGTGTCGGTGGTGGAATTGTTGCATTTAAAGGTGCCATCCTCAGATGGAACATTACAATGTGCAGATGTTTCTTGCTCTCCTACATTTGAGAAAAAGGGATTTCACTTGTAATCATTCATTCAACCAGGCTGCTAGTAATAAAGAGAAGTAGTGTGTTCAATACTCCATTTCTCACACATACCCTGAAATAGTTTAACAATAAATTGCAGGCTGTTATCCGTAATGATCTCTCTAAGCAGACCAAGTAAACTGAAAACAGCACGTAGAATGTATGCAGTAGTTGTGCTTGATATACTGTGCAATTGTTGAATAATGGGATACTTGGTAAAGTAGTGATGATGATGATAAAATCAGTGCCTTGCACATGAAAGAGGTCAGATCCAATTTTGGACCAATGTTGGGTAAGAACTTCATGTGGAATCACTGGTTCTTTGTGCTGATTTGGTAAACGCTCTTGATATGCCTCACATTTCTTGATGATGACTCCAATATTACTGATCGTATTTGGCCAATGAACTGCCCGTAGCGAGTCTTCTCATCACTGTGTCCATGAATGAAAGATGGAGTTGTTAAAGAATATCAGTTCACAATTATAATTGACTTTCTGCTAAATGTCTACCTCAACTTGTAAGGTCAAAATGTTCTCCAATTTTATGGACATGTTGCATTGAAGCAGGCCATCTTTTGATGATGAGTTCCTATAAAGTGGGCCCTTGTGCCATTTATTCTTATAGTTGTTGATTGCTGTACAAAATGTACCAGATCATTTGGTGTGGACTTATGTTCCCCTGTAAGTGTGATGTCATAGTTCTCTTGAAACTACCAATTTTGTTGAAACATTCTGGATATTTCAATGTTAGGTCATGAACTGATGTGATAGAAGTAGTTTCTGAGGTTGATCTGCTGTACAATGCCTCACTGATTCCATGGATTATTACTAGTGTGAACTCACCTGCAATTACTGGGCCTTTAGCCTCTAAGATGTAAAATATCTATGACACCAGGATGATTGATTGCACTTGCACTCCAGAATGATGGATCCTGCACATGGAATTAGTGAACTGATATATGCTGTATGTTGGACAATACTAGATTCCACAATGATCTTCCATATCTGTGACACTTGTCTGTCAGGGTTTGCAGGTGCATGGAAAGAGATAGCAATGAGGACAGAAGTTTAACCAGATTCTGTATTGGTCTTTGAATGAAACCCAAATCTTTTGGGGATCCGTTAGCTCTTCTTCTGTTAATCCTGATATGTTCAGTCTGTGCAATCTTCATTCCCAATTGTTAGGCACATTTTTATGTCTTGTTTGTCTGGTTCAGGCACACTGAGTCCTATTTTACCATTTTGATTCTAAATGCTGGGCGGATTTGCAACTGGGAGTGTTTCAGATCTGACTTTTGGACCCGTTCTCAGGTGGTTCCACACGTATTCTGCCTGCAGAAATATCACCGATTCTGAATCACGCTGCACAAGCCTGTGGGCGGGGCTGAACATGAGAGAACATTTTGCCCAAGAGCCTGAAGCTCCAACCAGCGCCTCTAACTGCGCATGTACTGAGAAAATGGTAGAGTGCGGCTCCCCTGCCACATCGCTCCTGGGCCGGATAATTCCTCCCCCATCTCTTATAGATATTGCCCCACCCCTACAACATTACTGATCCCTTACCCCTCACCCCCTCCACCACCCAGACCGATTGAGGACCCCTCGAGAAGGTCCATGAACTCATACAGGCAGCGAAGGTTAGTGCTGAATCCCATCTAGCATCTTCCTGCAAATTCCTGCCAGGTCCTCCTATCCTCAGCACCCTGCGTGCTTCCAGTTCCTGACCCCCAAACATCTCCTTCCGATCCCCCCAGGAATCTCACTGTGCTTGCCCTCTAAGGGCCACCACCTGATACTCTGCAGGGGTCACATCACCATATCTTTCATGGCTCCTTTTGTCTCCACAAGGAAGACTGATCATAACATCAGTGAAAGGGCAAAAACAGGAGCCAGGCCTCTGGATCTTCACTCCCTTTGAAGAACGGGCATTGTCCAGGGAAGGGGAGATGCGGGCTGTCACAAAATGTATGGTCAGGGCTGAAATGAAGAAGTGAGAACCTGTCAATCCTCCACTCAGTTTGAGACAACTTCTCAGGGGTATATGTTTTGGGTGCAATGGGCAAGGAGATGTGTGAGGCATGTTTATTTGCACAGGATAGTGAGTCCCTGGAACTCGCTGCCAGGGGAGGTCACGGAGGCAGAAATGATAGTGACATTGTAGGGGCGTCTTTACAGTGACGTGAATGGAATGGGAATGAGTTTATAGAGTTTCAATTGAGATAGGCAGGCTGCAGATGGGAGGGGTGAAGGGCCAGTTCCTGTGATCTAATCTTCTTTATGCTTTGTTCTATGTTCAAAGGAGAAATGTGAATCATGTGTTTGGCATCCCAGATTCCTCTCCTTCCCTTGCCCTTGTTGCAGGGACAGATCCGGATGCCCCAGGGCCATCTGGCATCGTGGCCCCCTCTGCAGCTCCCACCCATCATGGTCCACACAACTCAGACGAGTGGTCCTCCAGGACTGGCAGGGTCAGGTGGCACCAGAGCTTTTGGAGCTCACTGCAGAAGTGCCGCCGTCCCATGGAGTGACCCAGGACCCACCGGAATCTCACGGAAGGAGGAAGGACTCGAGCCTATGTTGGGGTATTTCAGCCAGGGGACTGCGGCTGTGGTTGCATCTTCTGACTTTCCCCTTCCTGACACCGGGGCATCTCAGGGGCAGTGGGAATGGAGAGGTTGCCATGGAAACGTTCCAGACACCTGGAAGTTGTCCATGGCCCTCAAAGTCTAGGACCTCCAGAGGACACCTGCCATCCTTATC
The DNA here is from genome assembly GCA_024679065.1 of Sphyrna mokarran. NCBI lineage: Eukaryota > Metazoa > Chordata > Chondrichthyes > Carcharhiniformes > Carcharhinidae > Sphyrna > Sphyrna mokarran. Next base: position 4,472,744 of record JAGIQG010000024.1, read on the forward strand.
ACTGGCCACGGGGTGAGGTAGGCAGCTGGCTCCCTCCACCTTCGATATCCATTCTGGGGAACCACTGAGGCATCACTGTGGTAAGCTATGTAAGATTAGGAAGTTGTAGTTGCATTGAGATAGCATGGGTGAAGGGTGCTCTAGTTCGATAGATATTTAAGCCCCTTAACATTTTCCTTCCCAAGCTTTTATGTTAGAACTTATTATTTAACATCTTCACTGTAATCATTAAATGATTTTTCATAACCTATCTGTCACTTATTTGTCTAGAATAAGAATCCTCTTCCATTGATGATTGCTGGAGGGATACTTGATGTCAGTTGGGGAGGCCCCTCAGTGCTGTGTCACTGAGAAAAGGAAGCCATTGATTCCCCAGAACCCATGAGCGATTCCCTCCTCTCCCCTACCCCACCCGCCTCAGGGCCCTGTATGGTTCAAAATCCCTTACCCACTACACAGATGTGGGCTCGGGTGCCAGTGGGCATGGAGAACTCAGGTAGGAGTCAGACTAGTTTGCACCAGGGCATCATCATAATGGTGTTTAGCAAGTTGCCTGCCAAAGAAACTCACTAACACAGCGATTCCAGGCCCACCGCCCTGGTGTAACAATGTTGCAGGAAATAGAAGACCTTTGGGTGGGGCGATGGAACCCACAGACACCAGCCCCTAGCAAGTGAACTACCTGGTTATCAGGGCCTCCCTAGTTGGTTTTTGGTGGGTGTGGGGTGATGTTCTAAGGCACTACCTCCTCTTCCTCCTCTTTCTCTTCCTCCTCCTCCTGCTACGTAACCTCCTCCCAGTGACACACAGCTAGTCAGCCTCATGGCCTCCTCCTCCAATAGGTCACCTCTTTGCAGAGCCAGGTTGTGTAAGGCACAGCACACCCCCACAATGCGGGAAAAGATCAGAAGGTTGTATTGTAGGGCCCCGCCAGAGTGGCCAAGGCACAGCCATTTTAAGGCCTCATTTTAAGGAGCCAAATACACCATCCCACTGTCACACAGTGACAACATGGACCACATTATATTGGGTCTTCGCCTCAGTCACGGGCCTCCGCACAGGCGTCATCAGCCATGTCCAAAGTGGGTAACTCAATCACCCATGAGCCACCCCCTCCAGCCTGGGATTCTCCGGGATGTGAGAGCTCCTGACAATGAAGCTGTGTGTGGGTGTTGTGTTTTTTTGGTTTGGTTGGGTTGGTTTTTGTGTGTTTTGTGGTTTGTTGGGGTGTGGGTGGTTGTGTTTTTGGTTGTGGTGTGGTGTTGGTTTTTGGGTGGTGGTTTTTGTGTTGGGGTGGTTTGTGTGTTTGTGTGTGTTTTTTTGTGGTTGGGGGGTTGTGTTTGGGGTGTTTTGGGGTGGGTTGGTGGTGGGTTGGTGGTGGTGTTGTTGTTTTTTGGTGGGTGTTGGTGTGGTGGTTGTTTGTTGTGTGTGTGGGGTTTGTTTTTTGGTGTTGGGTGTGGGGTTTGGTGTGGTTTTTTTTTGGTGTGTGGTTTGTTTTTTGTTTGGTGAAGAACAGCATTTTCCATCATTGCATTGCAAAAGCCATCTTGTCACTCTGAAGTGGAGGGGTGGGGTGGGAATGAAGAAGGACACATATAGAGGTTAAAGAATACTGCCCATTCCCCCAGCCACAGTTCCTTGAAAAGTTGAGAGGCTGCAGCTGTGCAAGGGTTCTGTGCATATCCTTCAACTGGCAGGGTGCCAAGTGCACTAGGACCCAGCAGCATCTACAAGACTCAATGTCATTGCTGAGGCCCAGATCTGTTCTGCAAATTGGACATCGGGCACCCTGCTGAGCAACAGCCTCCCCCCTACCCACCCCCCCACCAATATACACTCGCAGAGCCCGCACTGACCGGCTGCAATGAAAGGAATCTTGTAAGCAATAGAGAGCCGTCGGACACTAGACACTTATCTTCTCATTAACCCTCACTGATGAAGTGCCCAAATCAGATTTATATAGAGCATGTCTGGATGAGCAAACACGGTGGTAAAGGGGGAAGTGCTTGTAAGGTTGGACGTTTAGACCATTAAGTCAACTCAAATGCATTTAAATGGCCGTCATGCCAGTTTTGGACATAGTCCCGATCGTGGCCATTTTTGGGCCTTGGTAAAGGGGAACCAGCATGGAAGTCGGTACAGATCGCGCTGCTCACCCAACTTTACCAAGTTTTCATGCCTGAAAACAGCCACAACTCAATGGTAAAATTGAGACACAGAATCAATAAACAATTGATGTGTACACTATTTAAACATTCTGAAATTGGCTAGTAGATCCGCTACTTCCCAATTCAACCTGGGCAACTTTGTGGCTATTTTGACAATATTCCTTTGATCTTCACCTTTTTAAATTCAATTTATTGTTTAACAACATGACAGATCCATCTGCTTACCAGCTGCTTATGTGAGCATTATCTCGCTCCCTTTTCTGTGAAGTCAGCACACTACAGTTTTTACACTTTCTGATGCTGCAAAATTGTGAGGTCCATCATGCCATGCATTCTGGTGTAATGCTGTTCACTATGTTGTACCTCTAGTCAATCTTGCTGTCAGGCAGACACTGCTGACTAGTGTGTCATTTTCTTATAATAATACAAAGGCATCAATTCTTCATAAGGGATTGGGTAAATGCATTGTGCATTCATTGATTTAGCCAAGGCATGTGCAAACATGTATATAAAGGTAGAAAACTTGAAGACATTGGTAGCAGAGCTGTGTGTGCTGTATTCTGCTCACAGGCCAAAGTGAGACTGAGACATGGGGTTGAAGAATATGGCTCATTTCTATGGGTAAAATACACACCTGGAAGTGTATGGATTGCTGATTCCCACTCCATTGCTGGAAGGTGCATAAAATGACAATAAACCAGTTATTAGTTGAACAGCAGGTTTTAAAACCTGCAATGGCACTGGATTGTTGTTCATCTATCCAATCCAAAACCAGCAGACATGTCTGGCAGTGACAGTGACCTTGAAGAGAGATCACAGATAATCATTTAAGGGGTACCTAATTGTGTAAAGCACAGGAAATGTTAATTTTTGGATAAGGTATCAGGCATTGTTTGTGCTAAATGTTATTCTGTGAAGTGTGTAAAGTAAGTGGTTCTTTGAAATGACTTGTATTGAGGCTGCTTTGATTCACTGCAGTCATGTATAATTGAAACTCAGTAATTTATAATGTCATAAGCTATAGGAGCAGTATTAGGGCATTCAGCCAATTGAGTCTGCTCCCCCATTGAATGATGTCTGATATGCCCCTCATCCCCATTTTTCTACTTTCTCCCCATAAACTTTCAACCCATTATCAATTAAAAATATGTTTAACACCTCTTTAAATGTACTCACTGCATTTTGGGGCAGCGAATTCCACAGAACCCTTTGGGAGAAGTTGTTTCTCCTTAACAGAGTTTGCAGGATGGTTTAACCCATCTGACGGCAAGATTGAGTGAAGGTGAACAGCCTTACACCAGGCTGGATGGTATAATGGACCTCAACAGTTAGTCAGGTCACAAGTTCGCAGCATCAGAGAGTGTGAAAACTACAGCATGCTGACTTCACAGAAAAGAGAATGTGACAATACTCAAATAAAAAGCTGGTAAGCAGATGGATCCCTTACATTGTTGAACAATAAATTTAATTAAAAAAGGAGAAAGATCAAAGGAATATTTGAGGAACTAATTGAGAGAATAATATTGAAAAGTCAATTACTTCAAAAGGGGGAAGTCAAAAAATTGCAATGTGAATTGCAAAACTGCAGGAGAACATAAACTGGTGTTTAAGTTAGGCAGGTAGATGAAAAATAAGTTCAACATTGAGGAAGGTGAAATAATGTATTTTAGAATTAATAGGGGAAGATATGTCTGCAATCGAGAAGAGGAGCAAGGACATTAAAGTGGATAAACATCTATCATTAGAACTGCAACAGCAAATAGATAATGACATGAAAAGACAAATGGAATTTCATTTTGTAACTCGAGGCATAAAGTATAAAAAAACTAGAGGTAATATTAGATAGTAGGTCGGCTGTAATGGAGTAATTTGAACAGCTTTAGACACTTGTTAAAACAAATATATAAAAGTGAGGAAAGGCTGCACCAGCAGCTGGGCTGGTTATTGTTCTGAAGACAGACTTGCAGGAGGAAGTTTTCCCATCCTGCCTACCATGGGAATCAAAGCGGGCAGAGGAGGGGTGAAACCATGCAAAGGTTGGTTAAGCTTGGGGTAGGGGGATTTTCCTGGAGTGAACGCAGCTGGAAAATCCCAATGGCAAAGTCAAGGTTTTTTTGCTACAGCTGAGAAGATTACAGGAAGCGATCTTCCCAGCTATTCACACCATAGTCCCACTGCAGTGAGGTAGGGAAATTTGGTGCCCGGCCTAAGGGTTGGTCTTGAGGATCTAAAAGGTTTGTGATAAATAATTAGAGGTCCTCGGCATGGGTTGAGTTTTCCACTGGGGTGGACTCCCACCATGGGGACCTGACCCTGCACCATCAGGTACCCGGATAACCTTTTGCTAGTGGCAGCCAATAAACAGGCTCCTGTCAGGATGGTCACCCAATTGAGGATGGCGACCGGCTCTCCACAGCTGTTGGTCCAATCAGAGAGTTGATCTTCAGAAGCTTCATCAGTGACATCAGTTGGAGGGGCCATTGCTGAGGCCGCAGGAAGATGGAGGTGGAGCCTCCCTGCTGAGGCACTATTGAAGAAAAGTGAAGTTTGTTTCCTGGGATATCACTGATCACAGGAGCGAGGGGGGGGGGGGGGGGGGGGGGGGGTGGTGGGAGTGGGGGGGGGGAGGAGCATTCCATCGGCCATTGCCACAGGAGTTCCAATCATTCCTAGGTGTCTACTCCATGACCATTACAATCCTCTGACCCAATCCCCTGCCAGCTGCGACCCCCTCCTTCCCCTGATCTCTTTCCCTCCAACATCACCACCAGCAGGAATCCATGAGGACACCACTAAGATTTACTTGACATTCTCCCCACACATGAGGCAATCCCCTCCTTAGTGCCAACAAAATGCCAGTGAGGGATGGGAGGTACCTTGACTGAACCTCAATTGTGACAGTTGGCCTTGGCATCGAGGTTTCCACTGTTTTATATCCCTGAGGCAGCAAAAAGACTTTGGACTTCCCCCCTAAAGTGTTCCACCATCATTTTACCAACTTTCCTTCCTTTCAGCCCATCTCAATAGAGCTGGTAAAAATCTCTGCCTCAATGAGTTAGAGAGTACAATGGAACAGAGCAAATTTAAGATAAATAAATTGCAAGGTGGTTTAAAAAAATAAATTATTTATAGGCATGAATTTGGAAATATTTCCTCCACAATGGTTTGTGCATAACCCATTAATTATTTCAAAAGGAATTAGACGCATGATTGTATGGAGGAATATTAAAGGTATGGTGGGAAGTCAAGAGACTGGAATTAGACTAATATATCATGTGGTGAAAAATACAAGTTCCAGTTTCACAAACCAAATGTCCTTTCTCTGCGCTGTAACATTTTACAACTCTTTGACTTTATATTCCCATACCTTTCAAAACAAAGTCAGATGGTAGTAACAACAGTAATTTTAAGGTTGACCTGATACATGATGTTATGTTTATTTTGCTGGAGTTAATGAAATACATTTATTAATTTAATTTGTTATGTTGCTGATTATTCCAGTATCGGCACAGCTTCAAACAGATCCATTCGAGATTCATTCTTTTAAATTGCTCTCTCCACAAAAGCTGCAATTGCCAGGACAGGATCAAGTGTGACCGCCTAACAGATATTTACAGCAAACCGGCCCCTTTTTGTCTGTGTAATCATTGTGTGTATCTCCAGCATAGTGAGAGCTGTTGCTATGGATACAAAATAAATGTAAGGCTGGTTTGAACTGAGTTACAGGAAGAAGATTGTGTTTGAATAGGATGAGTGTCAAAGCTCTAGAGAAATAAAGCTGGACTTGCTGGAAGGTGAACGAATGTAAACCTTTTTATGTTTACAATCTCAACATGTACTAAATATCAGATTACACGCTTCAAAACCTAAGGAGCTATATCCTATAAAACATATTGAATGTTTCATTTTGGTATTATATCTTTCTTTCATTCGCTCATGGGATGTAGACATCAGTGGCTGGGCCAGCATTTGCTGACCATCTTTGAGAGCAATTAAAAATCAACCACATTGCTCTGGGTCTGGGGTCACGTGTGGGCCACACTGGGTAAGCTCGGCAGATTTCCTTCCCTAAAGAACATTAATGAACCAGATGGATTTTAGCAAAAGTTAACAATAGTTTCATGGTCATCAGTAGACTTATAATTCAAGGTTTTTATTGAGTTTTAATTTCAACATTTGCTGTAGTGGGGTTTGATCTCGGTTCTTCAGAGCGTTACCCTGGCTCTCTGGGTTATAGTTCAGCGACAATGCCACAACTTGTTTCATGACCTCAGGAAGTCCCACAGCTTTTTACAGCCAGTGAAGTATTTTTGAAGAGAAATAGGATTGTTTATGTCCAATTGAAAGGGCAGACATTGATTTAATACCTTATGCAAAAAATGCTACATCCCTCTGATATATATGAGTGTTACTTAGATTGAGAAGTCTCTTGAATGGAACTTTGGAACAGGACGGAGTTATTCATGACAATGGGATTCTGTGGTCCTGCAGTAATGAATAGAGATTAGACTGAGTGCCTAATTCTCCATCCTCACTGGCAATAGTGGCAGGGCATGAACGGCTGGAGAATTCCAGCATAATTGTAAATTTGCACCCTAAAGTCATAGAGTGCCCAGTTACACAAGGCTGAAACTTGGATGCAATTATAATTGCGTCCACATTTCCAACATGCATTCTAGTGTTCAAAGTATCTCAATATTTACTTTGTTGATTCTTTAAAAGTCTTATTAAGAAAACAAATTATGGGAACATTTCGCAGCTACTCTAAATACAGATACGCTTGTTAAAACTACACAGTGCCGCAGTGGTTAGCACTGTTGCTTCACAGTGCCAGGGACCTGGGTTCAATTCTTGGCTTGGGTCACTGTCTGGGTGGAGTCTGCACATTCTTCCCATCCCTGCGCAATTCTCTCCAGGTGCTCTGGTTTCCTCCCACAGTCTGAAAGACATGCTGGTTAGGTGCACTGATCCGAACAGGTGCTGGACTGTGGTGACTAGGGGAATTTCAAAGTAACTTCATTGCAATGTTAATGTAAGCTTTACCTATGACTAATTAATAAACTTTACTTTGAATTCAAGAATTCACAACTTTTGGGTTTAGAACTTAAAACCAACTTCATTGGAATGTACTTCTATGTAAGTATTAGGTGCCATTACAAACTTATTTTACACAATAATGAAACTTCTAATAGTATGATTTTAATAAGCTGTTTGCTTCATTGGGGAATTTTTTGCAAATATTACAACTCCAAGAAAAGGTATCTTTATACAAAATATCTCCAAGATATTCTACAGCAGATTTTGTAATTGACAATTTAATAGAATTTTTTATTTTGATCATTTTCTGAGCATTGAAGCATAAGAATAAAATAAATGCCACAAACAGTTCATTTCTCCAGTGTGGTCAGAGTTTGTCCATTGTGTTATAAATTTTCATTAAATAAGAGCCATCGAAAGTTTATGGATTTATCTCATTTTCCAATAATAATACAACAATAATAGGCTTGCAAAATGTTTTACTTCAGTCAAACACAATTGTGGGCCGAATGGCCTTTGTGAGCTCTCATTCCAGCACCATGATCTCTTCATGCTGTTACCACTCCAGATCTCAATCTGTTGCAGATACAGATTAAAATATAGTCACTGTCCCTTTGGAGAGCACAGCTGTGAAAGTGCATGCACTAAACATTCACAAAGTCCACACTCAACATTGGCTGATAAAATGGCTCAAACCCAATTCCCGACAGTGTGAACTGATTGGCATTTCCATTCAGTTTACTAATTCCACTTTTAAAGCCCATTGTGCAAGGAATCACTGTACAGGAGAGTGGATATTTGAGAGAATCTAATTGTCCAAGAAAGAAAGAAATACAAAGTTAGTTGTAAATTTTTCATGTATGGTCATATGTCCATTTTAAAAATTCTTCCCCATTTGGTATAGCCTCTTTCTAATTTGCAGCACTCCTGTCATGGGATCTTGGAATTCCCTCTCCGATTCCTTCTGCCTTATCTCTCCTTTGTCCTGTAGTACTCCCTCTACCTCTGACCAAACCTTCCTTAATATGTGGCTCACCATTCAATCTTGCTTCATAATGCTCCAGAGAAGTGCCCTCATTTGTTTTGTTCTATTAAAGCATTTGTATAAATACAATACCCCCACTTCCTCCTGCCATCACACACGTTCGCATACATAAACTCAGTGAGAGTTTCTGTGAGCTTTCCATTCATAACATATTGCCTTTTCATTCTCCAAATTAGGAGGTGCCTGAAAGTGGAGAAATTTATTTCCCGCTAATTACTGTGTGTTCCAGCATTGGGTGTGCATCAGGCTAAAGAACAGAAAGAATCCTTTATTCATCAAACTCTTTAGCTGATCAATGTGACTTTGAACGTACAGGTTTTTAGTAACTCCTTGGCACCTTGAAAGATATGGTGTAGGGTATAGGTTTAATCATACAATCCCTACAGTGCAGAAGGTGGCCATTCGGCCTCCATTGAGTCCACAATCCCACCCTATTCCCATAACGCCATGCATTTACCATAGCTAGTTCCCCTGACACCAAGAATCAACTAAGCACGGCCCATCCACATAACTTACACATCTTTGGACTTTGGGAAGAAACTGGAGCACCTGGAGGAAATCCACACAGACACAGCAAGAACATGCAAACTCCACACAGACAGTGACCCAAGCCAGAAGTTGAACCTGGGGCCCTGGTGCTGTGAGGCAGCAGCGCTAACCAATGAGGACTGTGGTACCTCAACTATAACTAAGTGGCAATCAAATTAAATAATGATTATCTAATTCAGAAAATAATTAAGCTTTAATTCGTTTAAAAATAACTTTAAATTCATCTTTAATGTTTTCTTTTTCAGAAAACTGGTTTGAAAATAGCCAGTGCTATAGATCACTGTTTTAAAAAAAAATGTACATTGGCATAATTCCAGGACAGCACAGTAACTCAGAGGTGATCTCATGAGAAAACTCAATGGTGACCAAATGGTTTTAGGAGATATGCAAAGTGATGTTTGGATTTTGAAGTATATTCAACAGCTGGCTGAATTGTCGGATTCAATAGGTTAATACCAGCAGTGTAAAGTGAATGAATGGAATGTGTATTCGCGGTTAAACGCTTGAGACAGAAATATGTTTTATTAAGATTTCTATAAATTGTGAGTAAAAATAGTCAATTTGTAAATCTTGGTAGCATGGCCAATGAAAGCAACCATGCAGCAACTCAATCTAAACCAAATAGCAGATTTACAGAGAAATGATTAGGCTTCAGGGAATGCTATCGTCTCTCAATGGAACTTGGCAGTATTGGACTACATTTAATATTCTGATTGTATATTGAATAATTGGGCAATTTTGTACGACGAGGGTACTGGAATACTATATTTGGTTGAGATTATGTTTGGATCAGATTTGTATCTATGGGGAATAACACATACTTCCTTGCTTTGAAAGACAAAGAAAAGACTTGCATCTATATAATGTCCTTCAGGACGTCCTAAGGGACTTTACAGCCAATGAAATATTTTTAGAAGTATAGTCACTGTCCAGTGCAGGAAATGATGTAGGAAAGCTCTGTCGGTGATCATCCATCGATTCTGAGAAAATGTAGAAATGAGTAATAAACAAATCAATAGAGGAGTGAGGAAAGAAGAGCACAAGGGAAGGTCTGTGATAGGGTGGAGTGTAGGAGATGATAAAAGGCACAAGGCCAAAGGATGTGGTTATGAGTAATGTAGGGATATGCTCAGAGGTGGGACCAGATTTTCACAGCTGACTCCAGCGATCTTTAAAATTGATTGGGTGAGATCCAATTCAGAAATCCTACGAGGGGATCTCGTAGGAGGGGAGACCTCCTAAGAGGGGACCTGATCGAAACATATAAGATGATTAGAGGTTTAGATAGGGTGGACAGTGATAGCCTTTTTCCTAGGATGGAGAAAGCTAGCATGAGGGGACACAGCTTTAAATTAGGGGTGATAGTTATAGGACGGATATCAGAGGCAGGTTCTTTACCCAAAGGGTGGTTCGGGAGTGGAATGCCCTGCCTGCAGCAGTTGTAGATGTGCCAAGTTTGGTGACGTTTAAGAGGTTAGTTGATAAGTATATGGAAGAGAAGGGAATGGTTTAGTTTGGAGGGGCATTGCTTTTTATATTGGTCGGCGCAACATCGAAGGCCGAAGGGCCTGTTCTGTGCTGTAATGTTCTATGTTCTATGTTCTACCCCAATTTTTGCAAATCTCATTTTTGCTATGGGCGAAAGGTGAAGGCCAGAGAGGTGGTGTACCTATCAATCACTGGGAAACTTCGACTCAGTGGGGCTATTTGAAATTAGTGCTAAGATCAGACAGAGCCCATTTTTGATATTCCAAAGGCCATAAGCTGCAATATGGAAGCTACAAATTTATGGAGTAAATATCCATCTTGAAGGGTGGATAAGGCCTGTTTAAGCATCATGATGTGAATTATTTAAATCCTCAGCTCAATAAAATGGAAACAAACCAGTCTGAAGCTCCCAGTTACAGTTTAAAAATTAACACTGACTGAGGTAAATTTTGATTGACAGGCCATCTGGGGTAGGTTAGAACAATTACCATCTGTTTCTGCAATTTCAATAGAGTTCATTGCTAATATTCATCAAAAGTTGCCATTATGCAAAATTAGCTGAGTCTCAAGAGTTCCAAAAGGACTTAGCTCAGCAGGAGGTGAGTGCCAAGTTTACTTTTTGACTGACAGTTTAAAGGGGCTAAGTCTTAGCTATCATTGATGTGGTTACTGAATAGATGTTTATATTCATAACAGATTGAATTCCTGAGGGATTAAAGATTTTTAAATGGGTTTCAAGAATAAGAGGTATTTTTTGTATCAAGAGCTCTATTAGATTGTTATAAGTATTTTTTTCATCTCCATATATCTCCTGGGGTCTGCCCAATTGTGAATGCTGGATAAATGGTTATGCAGATGGCATGGAATTGGCATGCGGAATGAGGTGGCTTGGGGGCATGAGTGAGGGAGCAGGGAGTGTGAGGTTGGGATGAGAGGATTGAAGGACAGAGGGCTGAACAGTTTCTAAAACAAACGTGACCAAAGCTAAAGAAATAAGGCGGCCACTTTAAATAGCCTACCTCAGCATGATCCCGCTTCCATAGTGAGTCGATTCCATCCCTTGCCTTCCCCATATCCGACAGTGGAATTTGTACATGGTGGGGCTTCTTTATTTTGAGGTAGATCTAGTGAATCGAGAAATTTCCCAACTTGAACTGTGGACCTTGGTAATGAAGATCTGGCCCGAGGTGTACGTGGCAAAATAGCAACTGTTCAAAAGCAGAGTAAACAAAATAAGAAAGAAATGAGAGTGAAAAAAATAGCAAATGAAATGTAAAGTAAAACGGGAGCAATGATCTGTCATTGTTGAAATGAACGTTAACTCCAGAAGGATGGAGAGTGCCGAGTCAAAAGATGCTTTTCCTCGATTTTGTGCTGAGCTTCATTCAAAATATTGCGTGAGGCTGAGGACGGGAGATCAGAATGGGAGCGAGATGAAGATTAATAATTTGTTTTGAAGGGCAAAACGCTGCAGTTACTGAATGACCTTTCAGCAGAACCGGGAAAGGTTAGAAATGTAATAGATTTCAAACAAGTCAAAAGGAGAGTATCAAAAAATAACAAATGAAACCCCCAATGATAGGCTGGCAGGCAGGAGACAGCAAAAGAGTTTTGGGGCAAAGCAAAGAGGAGTGGTAATGGGATAAATAAAGAACCCAAATATATATCCAGAGGAGATGTGAATGGCAGAATAATGAACAGCTGTCATCCTCAGGCTAAAACAAGGGAAAAACAAGATTGAGACTGAAACACGCAGAGCAAAGGAAACAGAATAGTGGCAAAGATTACCATCTGAAATGATTAAACTCAACGTTGAGTCCAAAAGGCTGTAAAATGTTGAATCGTAAGATGAGATGAAATTCCTCAAATCTACATTGAGTTTCAGTGAAACACTACAGTAGGCTGAGGTCACGGAGGTCAGTGTGAGAGCCAGGTGGAGAATTAAACTGACCAGCTAATGCAAGCTCAGATTCGTTCTTACAGAACAAAGGCAGATCTTATGCAGAGTGGTCACTCAGTCTGAATTTAGTGTTCCCATTGTAGAGCCAGCTGTATCGTGAACAGTGAATAGAGGGTAGAGAATCGATTGGTGTACCTGACCCACTGTGTCAGACCATGGATAGTGAGGAGGGAGAAGCAGGTGTTACATTTCCTGCTCCTGGGCGGCACGGTGGCACAGTGGTTAGCACTGCTGCCTCACAATGCTAGGGACCTGGGTTCAATTCCCCGTTTGGGTCACTTTCTATGCGGAATCTGCACATTCCTCCCATGTCTGCATGGGTTTCCTTCCGGTCCTCCAATTTCCTCCCACAAACCAAAAGCTGTGCTGGTTAGGTGAATTGGACATGTTAAATCCTCCTTGGGTTTAGCATATCTGAACAGGTGCCAGAGTGTGGTGACTGGGGAACTTTCACAGTAACATCATTGCAGTGTTAATGTAGATCTGCTTGTGACACTGATAAATAAACTTTAAATAAACTTAAAAGTCTTGTGTGGATAAGTACTCTGGAAGGGTAATTTTAATAAATTATAGGGTGGAATGCACTGCTGTTGACTCAGCCAAAGCTCCACTTACTGCTGCTGGACCAGAGAATCTCAGCCACAGATGAGGCCAGAGAATCCCAGCCAGAATATTCTTTACAGAAAACAAGTGTTAGTTGACTTAATCTGTTATGGTGAGTTTAAGCAGAATAATTTGTAATGCAACATTACTGAACACAAAGTGACTGATTTGGATAAAAGGAATTGTAAGAGTGAGGATTACACTTCTGTCTTTGGGAAGAATTAATATTATTGGGTAAAATAGATGAACTATGCTTTTGCTTTCTGTATGTATAAAAAGATTTGTTCAGAAGTTATATCGACACAGTTTATATGCACTGCATGAAATAGCAGACGGCAACAATTAAAATTAAACCAGTTATATAAATTCTAAAATTTGGATGATTAGAACCACTTGATCTTTACTTCTGATATTTACAATCTGAATCACATAATTATGTAATCACTAGTTATCATTTATTATTGAGAATTACACGCATCGCTTGAGACAGTGTTCAAAGTCAAATACCAGAAATCGCAGCTTCGAAACACCATATCAATATCGGATTCGTTAACGAGCTGAGCATTTATTATATTTCATTAGCTGAAAATGATTATAATACATGTCAGCATTTACTACTTTTGTTTACCAGAAAGATATATCACTTCAAAATGAAGGATTTTGCCAAATAAATCACTGAGTGTGAGTTTGGAGTGGAACTCACGCAGTCTGCCACCTGATCAGCTTTATCGGGCCAGTTATTGGACAAGGCTCTCAAATTGAAGACATTTAGCCACCGATTGTACTTTATTTGTGTCCACTTAGCAGCAGAACCTACGGCATCATTATCTCTATTTTGTGTGTGTAACTGTTGTTTAGCACTGTTATTGTAACATCTATCAACACAGCGATATCGTGGGCAGTCTGACAAATATCTTTATTTCTCTTTGCTTGAGTTCATTTTTCTCTCACACACAATACTTTGTTTAATGTCCAGCTTCCCACTCACTAATATCTTTTTATTGATTTGATATTCAACAGCTCAGCATCATGTTTTGTGTTGATTAGTGGTTAATTTCAAGGGAAAATGTTGAACTTGGAATGATATTGCAAATGAAGATTGTGAGGTATCTAATACGGATAAGAGAAAGAGATGGCCTAGGGGTATTATTGCTAGATATTAATGCAGAAACTCAGGTAATGTTCTGGAAACTCAGGTTTAAATCCCGCTATGGCAGCTGGTGGAATTTGAATTCAATAAAAAATATCTGGAATTAAGAATCTACTGATGACCGTGAAACCATTGTCGATTATCTAAAAACCCCATGTGGTTCACTAACGTCCTTTAGAAAGGAAATCTGTATCCTTACCCAGTCTGTCCTACATGTAACTGGAGAACCACAGCAATATGGTTGACTCTCAACTGCCTTCGGACAACTAGAGATGAGCAATAAATGCTGGCCAGCCAACAAAACACATGTCCAATGAATGAATAAAAAAAAAACATAGAATTACAAAATCCTTACAGTGCAGAAGAGTCCATCAAATCTGCACAGACTCTCAGACAGAGTATCTTACTGAGTCTCTCTCTCCCTCAGTCTGTAACGCCAAACATCTACCATAGTAAATCCATCTAATCTATATATCTTTGGCTCTATGGGGCAATTTAGCATGGCTAATCCACCTAACCCGCACATTTTTAGAGTATGGGAGAAACCCACACAGACATGGGGAGAACATGCAAACTTCATACAGTCACTCGAGGCCAGAATTGAACCTGGCTCCCTGGCACTGTGAAACAACAGTGCTAAACATTGTGCCAGCCTTTGTGGTACAATTTTAATCAAATTTGTTTGAAATGTGGATGAGGCAGAGGAATCGTGAAAATAAGAAAGTCCCCTGTTGCTAAGCATGAATGATCTATTCAGAATTTTTCAAGAGTGAAGACTCAGCAGTTTCAAAATTACCTGAAAACTTGAAGAAATGGAGAAGTACAAATTGGATGTTGTTTTGCTGGTTTTATGAACACAGCAAGGCCCAATTTTTAGGACCAATATCCTCTATATCAAGGAACTGAGCCTTTTTTAATGGTGTCTCCGATGGTCATTTGTAAAGGATGTAATGGTACATTAAATACGTAAATGAAGGATGTAACACCTGCTTAAACTCCCTCACAGCAATTCAGTGATAATGAGGGTTAATGGCTGGAATTCGCTAGTCTCGTATACTCTGTCACCGCTGCCATACAATTGTACCGACACCCCTCCCCTGCCTGCCTCCCAGGGACCAGTAAACTTCAGCTCATAAATTCAATACACACATTTTATAATCATTTGGTAGCACAGAACTTGAATATCATTGAGAAAAGACATGTTGACGTGTTGAAAAGACATCTTGTGCTCATCAGGACATTCACAGGAATAGCAAATGTAAAGAGAGCAACAATTTATAATTCATGAGGGAAGCACTGATTGATTGGCAAGTGGATTCTTATTGGTAGAGGCTTTAGCAGGGAGAATGCACCAGTGAATTGATGACCGACAGTTAACTGCCAAGCTTCAGTTAAGTTCAGAACAGGCAGGTGATTTGCTTTGGGTAATGAATCAGGAATAGCTGTCACCTATCTTGTTTGGTTGAAACAGGCGCAATGTATTTACATATTCTTTCTGTATGCAAAGAATAGGTCTTGATGATGTAGTTCTAACATGCATTAGTCTGCCACACTGTGAACCTGATTGATAATCTTTAATTGGTTATTAGCAGAATTCTTAGCACAGTCAGGATTGTTTAGCAAATATAATTCCAATTGTGGAATTATATTTAAAATTTGACATTATGTTTTGAGTTTTGCAAACATGGGCAGGATAGGGACAGTCTGTACCTTACCCTGTTACAAACAACCAAAGGTACATGCTGTTTAATATAATCTGATAGTCTTTGAGAGGCCAACATACTGAGCATCACATCAACACTGAAATTTAGATGAAATTCACTGAAACATCATCAGTTATCTGCTGCACTTTGCGCAACAATGCCCCTACCCTCCACCTGCTAACCAATCAGCAGGCTCATCTCACAAAGTTTGAATTGTTGTGAATGGCCTGTTGAGTGCAAGGCAAAAAGCTTCGACACGTGTGTTTTTACAGTCATACACATGCATTTTATTTACAAAGCTTTTCAAGGAAATAAAGGCTTGCTGAGCCCTGCTCCAGGGGATTGCTGCGCTGTCAGAGATGTCATTCTTTGGGTGAAGTGTTAAACCAAGACACTTGGTTTAACTGTTGTAGATGCGCCAAGTTTGGTGGCGTTTAAGAGGTTAGTTGATAAGTATATGGAAGAGAAGGGAATGGTTTAGTTTGGAGGGGCATTGCTTTTTATTTTGGTCGGCACAACATCGAAGGCCGAAGGGCCTGTTCTGTGCTGTAATGTTCTATGTTCTATGTTCTATGTACCACTGCTTTTTCAATAGATAGAAACAAAATGTCAATCAACACCATCCAAATATTATCACATTACTGCTGCTGGCAACTTGCCGTGCACAAATTTCAATACACCTTAACTCATTGCTGAATAAAAATGCAGAAAAGCTTGCTTTCATGGCATCTTTCATGGTCTCAGGATATCCCAAAGCACTTTTAGCTGCCGTACTTCCTACGTTACACAATGGTTGAACTTCCAAAGATACTGGTCATTATGACAACAACCATAGTAGCAGGGAAATCTATAATAAAAATGCACATGTACTTTTGGATAGTGTAATAACTTTAATCAAGCAATTGAGGTGGGCTTGTTAGAATATGAGCTCCATG
The DNA here is from genome assembly GCA_024679065.1 of Sphyrna mokarran. Taxonomy (NCBI): domain Eukaryota; kingdom Metazoa; phylum Chordata; class Chondrichthyes; order Carcharhiniformes; family Carcharhinidae; genus Sphyrna; species Sphyrna mokarran. The sequence continues at coordinate 4,489,382 of JAGIQG010000024.1, forward strand.
ATTAAGGGCCAAACTGATCAGCCAATCAGAGAGCCTCTTATTTTGCACTTAACCAGATGTAGCAGTTCCTCTGGGACTTCTATTGTAGACTGCGAACTGAAAGCACTCTGTATGCTGTTGTCAGACTTGTAAATAAAGAGATTTTGGTGAAAAGACTTCTGTCTCTGAGGACCTGTACAGATATAATGGAGAGGTCACCAAATTGGGCCAAGTTCTGTGGATTAACTTGAAATTGCATAACTCAAGCTGTGTGAACGGGGATTTGATCATTCTAGTGGACTTTTGAGAAAGCACACACAGCGAAGTTTGAGGTTTATAATAATCCCAGCAATCTTAGCGTATACAATTGTCTTATATATTATAATTCCGTTATTAGGAAATGGGCAGCAGAATCTGTTTGCTATACAAACGCTCTAAGCAGCATCGACAGTAAGTATGGATCCGGAGCCACCATATAGATTGCTGTGAATGAAGTGATGGTGCTGACAATAACTGATATTGACAAATTCTGATTATATATTGGATTAATACAATACAACAAAATACATATTAATTTCTGAAGGATTATTGAAGCTTTTAAATGAAAATCAAGCATGCAAGTGTTTTGAATTGATGTTATGAAATATTTGACTATTAAAAATTCAATGATTTTATGTAATGCTCGAATTCTGCCATATGGCACTTATCATTTCAAATGTTGCATAAAGTAATATCTATTTTCATAGTGGAAAAATAATCTGCTACAAAGAACAAAAAACAAAGAATAAAACAGCACGGGAAACAGGCCCTTCGGCCCAACGAGCCCGCACCACCACCCTGATGTTCCCACCTCTACCCGTGATCCCTGTCTATGTTTATAGGTCTATGGATTAAAAATCAAATTTGAGACAATTTAGGGAGAATTTGTTTTGCCAATTAGCCTAAGAGCACATCTTTGGGATGTGGGAGGAAACCCGGAGCACCCGGAGAAAACCCACGCAAGCACAGGGAGAATGCGCAAACTCCCACAGACACAGGCCCAAATCCATGTATCTGCACAGCACAGCGATAGTCACTGAGCTGTCGTGTTGCCCATCAAATGTCCAGGTCAAGCGTACACTAACGACGTGAAGCACTAGGATACTCTCAAAAAAAAATCCAAGAGCAGCCCTCCCACGACCCATCGCGTGATGCCCCTCGTTAGACAACAAGGTGGACCAAAGCACCTGTAGGATAAAAACAAGTACATCAATATCATCATCTATTTACACACTTCCCAGAGACTCCCAAGGCTCATGATCCCTATTTTATATCAGTTTTCTATACCCCTCCATTCCCATTCTGTTCATGTGCCCATCTAAGTATCTCTTAAATAACTCCAGAGTGTCTGCCTCCACCACTTTACTTGGCAGCGCATTTCATATCCCCGCCACCCTCTGTGTGAAAGAACTCCCTCTAGCATCCAAATTATACCTTACCCCTCTCACCCTAAGCCCATGACCCCATGTGCTATTCGAGTCCATCCTAGGAAAAAGCTTAACCCTGTTTACTCTATCTATACCCCTCATAATCTTGTACACCTCTATTAGATCTCCTCTAAGTCTACGGAAAGTCTAAGGAAAACAGACCCAATTTGCCTAACCTCTCCTCGTAACTCAGACCTTCCATACAGGCAGCAACCTGGTAAACTTCCTCTGCACTCTCTCCAGAGTCTCCACATCCTTCCAGTAGTAAAGTGATCAGAACTGGACGCAGTATTCCAAATGAGATCTAACTAACGTTTTATACAACTGCAACATTAAAGGCCAGCTCTTGTACTCTATACCCCTTCCTATTAAGGCTAGCATACCATATGCTTTCTTCACAACCTTCTCCACCTGCTCTGCCACCTTCAGAGACTTGTGCACCTGCACCCTCAAGTCCCTCTGCATTTCTATACTCTTAATAGGTCTATCCTTTATCAGATTCCTCCCCCCTACATTCTTTCTCCCAAAGTGTATCACCTTGCATTTATCAGGATTGAATTCCATCTGCCATCTATCTGCTCAAGCTACCAGCCTATCTATGTCTTGCTGCATCGCCTGACAATGCTCCTCACTGTCCGCAAGTCCAGCCATCTTTGTATCGTCTGCAAATTTGCTGACCTTTTAAAATGACCTGACTTCTACATTTAAAAATACACTGTTGCTATTGTCTTTTATGCATGAACTACACTTCAAAGTTAGTGATAGATTAAAGTGGGTCACATTTGTCTACACATGCTTGACTTGTCCTTGCAGTGTAGTGATGTATCAGGATGGTAAAGATTCCACAGAGTCTCTGTCTGGTCAGACTGTAGTAATTTGCTTTTGCATTAAACTCATACCTCATTGAACAAAGAGAACTGACTATTATCTACTGGTATTTTTAGTCTCTCTTTTTCAGCATGAAAGATTCCATCCCTTTTATAAAGCCTTTATCACTGCAGGAGCAGCCAATTTATCCCCCTTGAGTGGCAGAACCGGATTCCTGACTGAGGTTACTTAGGTTAATAGGCTCCAGGAGTTGATAGGTGATGCATGTAAGTATGGAGTGCCACACTCAACTGGACTGAAATAGGTTGCTGGAAATTGTTGGCCTTTATGAGTTGTCAAATGTAAAGTAAAACTCAGTGTCAGCAATACATGTAAAAGAATTAAACATGCCAGGAGCAACAGATCTGCACCATCAGTCCCGCCTTTCCATTGCAGGGTTGTTTATCAGCAACATATCCCAAATCAATAGCATCTGCTTCCTGTGTGCTCAATGCGTAGACATGTAGATGTTTATTTTACATGTTAAGTATCTCGCATCAGGAGGTTCTTCCGTCGCAAAACAACCTCAAAGTGAAAAATGTTGCTATGGGTATAAATGAGACCATGTCCTTTATTCCTGAGAGGCTTGGCAAGTGAGCAGGTGAGCACACAGCGGAGGCCTAAATATAGCACAGAGAATGCAGTTCCATCTGCTCTCCACCGTATGAATCTGCCCATTGTGCTTTCACCCTTCAAGAAGAAATAAGTCTGGCTTACATGGTACAATCATTCATGGCATTGTTATTAACTTGTTTGATTGGTAATCAGACAGAAAGAGTCTATAGTTGCATTGACTGTGTGAATAAATGATTTATTTCTTTGGAAATGCTGCAATGTATTTCAATAGGCATTGTAACAATACTTCAGGTAGTTATTCTTTATTTTTAACAAATAAAGTTAATTCATTAGAATTACAGATTGTTTTGTAGTTTGTAATCACTGGATTTTACCACAAGAACTCAGGATGGCTCTGTGCTTCTTTATAATCACTCCTATATAACCATTCAAGGACAGGACATTGTGAATTTGTGTTAAAATGACGTCCTTGGAGCTTCATTTCACTCTCAGCAGAAGGTGATGTGCTTGAAGAGAACAAAGAGAAAGTTGTTAATTGTATGCTGTTGTCTCTTATTTTACAATCCCCTTAGAGTCAAAAGTAGCCCACAGTCAAACAAATATGTGAGAAAGACTCTGAAGGCCAGGAATTTTTCATGCTTTCCAAATAGTTTTCTGCCTTATGTAATGATTCTAGTGTTGTTACTGTCCTTGACTGGAGATTCCCATAGTTGAAACTTTCCTATCATTCAACTGGTGAAGATTTGTATCTTGGACAACACATTAAAAGTTTCTATCATGTGGTAAAGAGTCTGTCTATTCTTAAAGAAAACATGTTGGCTCAGCCAGGTAAGCCCATTTTGCAGAATTCACTTGTTTGCGAGTTGCTGAAAGAGAAGAAATTGCCAACAATTGTCACCTTTACATAATGATGTCAGATTCTTAACCAAGAATTTGAGTGCTTCAGGAGACCTAAAATATCTAATTTAGTTCATAGAATGACAGAAGGAGGCCATTTGGCCCCTAGAGCCTGCACTGGAAACAATCGCACCCAGGCCTTATCGCCATAACCCACATATTTACCCTACTGATATCCCTGACGATTTGGCCAATCAATCTACCGTGCACATTTTGGAGTGGGAGGAAACCAGAGCACTTGGAGGAAACCCACGCAGACCCACGGAGAATGTCCATACGGACAGTCACCAAGGCCAGAAATGAATCTGGATCTCTGGCGGTGTGAGGCAGCAGTATTAATCACTCTGCCACTGTGTCGTCTGTCCTGGGACTGAATTAGAGCATTCTGTTTCATAACCTTCAATGGTATTTACATCTTGTCATTTGTCAAAAATTTAGCCAATCTCCTGATATCTGCAACAATGAAGATGGTGAACGTCAGTATCTTCAATGATTGATGAACAATACTTTCTGACTTAATGCAATTGATTGTGTATATTTCAAATAAGTTTTATTCTAACTTGGCAGAAATAATTATTGCAAAGTAATTTTTCCAAAGTGTAATCCATTAATATCCTCTATAATAATGGTGTATTCCAGTAATATAGTGAAGCAGTGTCATAAGAATATGTTTCTTTCTAAATTAAATATTTTTCCAACTAATATTGGGAAGGTGCATTATCCTGCAGAGCTTTCTTCAAGATTAAGCAGTGTGGCAAAATTTATTTTAAAATGACTGAGATTGTAGCCAATGTTTTATTCTTCATCACTGATAACTTTTCTATGTTCAGGATGATGTCACCACCTGTGTTGCAAAACTGAAAGTGCTGACACATCTGTCTACGGCAAACCCTCCTCCAGACTGCCATTAATAAGCTTCATTTCCACACTTCACTGACTTCCTCTAAGCCTCTTTGCAAAACTTTGGGGTGATCTGTATTGCACATTTTTGTTTTTTTTTAAATTTTATTTATTTTTGAGAATCTGCAGCAAGGCCAACATTAATCATCTATCTTTCGTTACTATTGGCAGGGGGCAGTTGTGTCACCTTGCTGAGGTGCTTCATACTGTCTCATGAACATACTCCCACATCCTCACAGTCTCTTTTGAATATAGAAAAGTCACATCAAATCTTCAGTTTGTATAAACACCTTTCAAACTGCTTGACACTTACCTGCATCACTCATTAAAATGATGTGGTATATGTTAGCCTTAGAATAATCTGATAGTCAAATGCAAATCATTTTTCTGATGCACTTGAAGTAATGACACCGCTATAATTTGCGAATATTATCTTTCAGCAATGGTATCATATGAGTCAGTTCTACAGTGACAGCAGTCATCTACAAATGCAGATCAGATATTGTCTGCAATGCTCCATTATATTTACAGCATTTATTAGATGGGGAATTGTTGCTTGTTGAGAGCAATTCCAAACGAGAAATCTCATCAAGGGCTTCAGGTGGATCTCATAAACCAATGGAGCAAAGTCTGAGCAGCAAGCAGCCATCTGGGCCCCACCACATAATTAGTATTTTGAAATCACGTACATACACTTTGAATTCGGAGCTGCTTGTTTGAGAGACGAAAAACAATTATAATCTGGGCCTGGATTTCATGGCTGGAATTATCAGACATTATGCTTGATAGCATCCTCATCAGAGGATTAATGACACTGACACAATCTCTGTAAGGTATGGAGGAGTTATCTTGCAGCTCATCATCACACCTAATACGGTTTGATGATATATTTAAATCAGATAGCTGAATAATTTCAAGGGAACAATTTAATGTCAAGGTTCTAGTGGTTCTATTACTGTTCTGTTCTATTGCACTATCTTATCCCTTCAATTACACCGTGGGTGTTAAATTCATTATCGGGGTATCCTTTACTCTTTCTGAAATCTCAGAATTCAGAGTGTCACCAGTGTTGTGTGATTACACCATTATAAATCTTGTCTTTGGCTTTTCATGTATTTGCTAAGAATAGTAAGTTGTTTCTGGCACTCAATCCAGAGGATGCACTGATACAATTAGGAGGTAAATCTTCACAGAAACTATTTTCACACAATGGTAAAAACTCAACAATCGCACCTGCCACAGAATCGGAGTGGGCAGGAGTCCAACAACAGTTTACCTTGGGCTGGCATTTCCGGGCTCACTTGAACAATGCCGTAAAATCCCACCCTCTGCAAAGAGAGTTTCTATGAGTTTAATTGGTAATTATTTGGAATAAAATAACTTTGGCTTGCAATAACTACTTACTGTATGACCTATATTATCATAGCACAATTGGAGAATGAATGAACTTAGTTCCAAATCAAATGCCAACTTTCGCAGTCTCCGGTTATGCCAGATAAATACGAAGTGATGCATTTTAGTAGAACAAATCAGGGCAGGACTTACTCAATTAATGGTAGGATGCTGGAGAGAGTTACAGAATGAATAGATCTAGGAATAAGGTTCATAACTCCTTGAAATTGGAGTCACAGATGGATAGTTTGGTGAAGAAGGCATTCGGCATGCTTGGTCTCATTGGTCAGAACACTGAATACAGGAGTTGGGATGGCTTGTTGAAGTTGTACAAGACATTGGTCAGTTCATATTTGGAATACTGTGTACAGTCCTGGTCATCATATTAAAGAAAACATATTATTAACTAGAAAGAGTGCAAGGAAGATTTACTAGGATGCTACTAGGACTTGACGGTTTGAGTTATAAGGAGAGGTTGGATAGACTGGAACTTTTTTCTCTGGAATGTAGGAAGCTTAGGGGTGATTTTATAGAGGTCTATAAAATAATGAGGGGGCACAGATCAGGTAGGTGGTCAACATTATTTCCCAAAGATAGGGGAGTCTAAAACTAGCGGGCATAGTTTAGGTGAGAGGGGAGAGATACAAAAGGATCCAGAGAGGCAATCTTTTCACACAGAGGCTGGTAAGTGCCTGGGACAAGCTGCCAGAGATAGTAATAGAAGTGGGTATAATTTGTCTTTTAAAAAGCATTTAGACAGCTACATGGGTAAGATGGATATAAAGGAATATGGGCCAAATGCACGCAGTTGGGACTAGGTTAGAGGTAAAAACTGTGTGGCATGGACAAGTTGGGCTGAAGGGCCTGTTTCTATGCTGTAAACCTCTCTGACTCTATACTAACTCTTGGCATGTTTACAAATTGTGAAATGCATAACACATTTCAGCAATAGCAAACTGATTTGTGAGATATCTCATCATTTACTAACATTGAGAGTCTTCAGGATGAGAGCCACACACAAACACACCCACTCATGTAGTAAAAGAAACTACAGAGTAAGATACACTATCGAGAAGCATGGGTATCAGTAGGATAACAGAAAAATTACATATTAGAACAGAAGGAAAAAACAAGGATGAGAAAAAGCCACAAATCACTTTGATATCAGGTAAGCTCAGGTTTCCATTTTATGATTTGATTTGATTTATTATTGTCACATGTAAGAGTATACATTGGAAAGTATTGTTTCTTGTGCTCTACACAGTAAGTAATCTCACTATACCAGATTAAAATCCAACAGGTTTATTTGGTAGCATGAGCTTTTGGAGCACTGCTCCTTCATCAGGTGAGTGCAGGAGTAGTGCTTCAAAAGCTTGTGATACCAAATAAACCTGTTGGACTTTAAGCTGGTATTGTGAGACTACCCAAGTCCAATGCTGGCAACTCCACATCATGCTCTATACAGCCAAAGCACATCATACATAGAAAAGGAAAAGAGAGGGTGCAGAATGTAATGCTACAGTTGTAACTAGGGTGTAGAGAAAGATCAACTTAATATTGGGTAGGTCCATTCAAAAGTCCAATGAGAGCAAGGAAGAAGCTATTCTTGAGTCAGTTGGTATGTGAACTCTGACATTTTTATCCTTTTTCTGACAGAAGAAGACAGGAGAGAGAATGTCCGGGGTGCATGACATCCTTAATTATGATGGTTGCTTTGCTGAGGCAGTGGGAAGCATTGACAGAGTCAATGGATGGGAAACTGATTTGAGTGATGGACTGGGCTTCGATCACAATCCTTTGTTGTTCCTTGCAGTCTTGTACAGGAAGGAGCTATACCAACATGTGATACAACAAGCCATATTTGATATTCTTAATGTTTTGCCTCTGGTATCTCTGCACATTGTCTACATTAATTTACAAATCTTGTAGATAGATTGAGGAAATAATAGGCAGGAAATCACTTCATCTGTCATGTCGTGGGTTGAGGAAATTAAAATTTGATCCGATTAAAACTATTGCAAGGATTGCTTACTTGTGACTTTAAAAGTCCCTATTTCATAAAAAAAATTGTAAACTGATTTATCCAGGTATTGATCTGAAAATGAAAAGCCTACTAAGTAATTTATTAATTCTTAAAAATAACCTGTACCATGGAATGACTGACAATTGACAGTGTGATCTTTATCACATTTCTGAGGCTTTACAGTGAATGTGTTATGAATTCCATTTAACCTTCACTCTCTGCACCCCATTGCCATTCACTATTTTCAATGGAGCAGCAGGAAGTCTAACCTCAGTGAGTGCAGCAATATCTAAATAGATCCTTAGCTGGAATTTTACCAGCATCCTTGCCCCAGAATCGGGCCAGGCGAAGCTCGCAGAACGGCATTGTCTGTTGACCTTGGGTGGGATCTTATGAGTCTTGGGTGGGCGAGGCAATAAAATTCCGGCAACAGAATCATAAATGCAGAAAAGGCCCTTTGGCCCATCAAGTCTACACCAACAATTACTACCACTGAAGTCACACTAATCCCATTTTCTAGCAGTTGTTCCATATCCTTGAATGCTTTGATGTCTGAAATGCTCATCAAATACTTTTTAAAGGTTGTAAGGTTTCCAACCTCCACAAACTTCGCAGACGGCACATTCCAGATTCTCACCATCCTCTCAGTGAAAAACGTATTCTCAGATCTCCTCTGAATTTCCTGTCCCTCACCCTAAAAATCTTAAAAAAATGGTGATACCAACTGCGAGTCCATCCACCTCAAGGTATTTTTTTAAGACTGTTCCTTCCAATTCAACTTATCATCTACTTTGGCAATTAGTTACTAACGATAAATATCTAGGTGTTATAGTGGATACTAAGATGAATTAGAGGGAACAGCGGACAGCTGTGTTGGTCAAGGGATATTATAATACCTCAGAAAATTAAAATCCTTTTGAGTAGATCCTATAACCATGTTTATAATTGAGAGAGATCAGGATGGGATCTTACAGCCTTGCTCAGGCGAGACCGAAATCTCCCCCCGAAATCAATACCATTTCCATTGTCTGACCCTCACCTGCCCTGACTCTGTGACGGGCGAGATGTAGAGTTCTGGCTTTTCTTTTGAATGTCTCACCTCGTACTGTTGTCTTTAGAGAGATTATTCTTTAGGGGTACAGAGATTATTGAGCCAGGCACAAAGTGTATTTGATGAGCAGATTTTTCTTGACAAAATCTGCTCTCAAAGAAGTAAAGGATGTCCTGAACAATGAGTATCCCAGTGGGCTGTGTTCACCCTTAGATGGTGGGAAGAAGAACACCACCATCCTAAACTTTCTGGCCAACACTCTGAGTCAAATTCATTAAAAGTTGTTTCTTGAGTTACTTATTCAGCTATCTGGTTCGCAACCAATTATCCTCATCAAATATGGCTGTTCCTAGCTTGTTCTTCCTAAACACTTGAATTCTGACACCAATTCTAGCTCTTTACCATCTATAAAAATGTATGCATTTCTTGGTGATTTTGAGATAGGCAACGCTTGGGTTTTGCTAATTCTCAGTTTCATTTGAATGTGCCTGCCTGCCCACTCGCAAAATAGCAGTGAAAATAGTTGCAACGTGCAAATAATCTTAAACACCAGCTCAAGGAGTAGAATAAATCATAGCATCTTAGAATAAATTATATTTCCTTCATATAAATCAAAATAATAGATATTGGCATTCCTGTCAAAAATTCACCACCTATAGCTGATGAAATTCATGCTTGAAATGATTACAGGAGACTGATAATTGTTAACTGATTACTCAATCTGTTCAAGATATCTTGTGAAGGAGTCCAGCTTCCTTATCCTCACATATTGGTTTGTAATTGTTCTTAAAGAATTATCTGAGTGGTAATAATATTTTCTGGAATTGAGGTTAGTTTATATGATTTGAAATGTAACACAATTTGCTTTAGGTGTTCGATCACCAACAACCTTCCTGGTTGTCCTCATGCCGACACTTTAGTTAAGAAAGCCTACCAACACCTCTACTTTCACAGAAGACAAAGGAAATTTGGTATGTCCACTCCGACTGTCTCCAATTTTTACAGATGAATGACAGGAGGCATTCTTTCTGGTTGTATCACAGGTTGGTATGTTTCCTGTTCTGCCTAACAGCAAGAGAATTCAAAGGGTCATGAACAAAGCCCAGTCCATCAATCAAATCAGCCTCCCATCCTTTGACACTGTCTACACTCCCTGATGCCTTGGAAAAGCAGCCAGCATAATTAAGGACCCCATGCTATAGCTATAGCATGGAATAGCTATATTTGGAATAGCTATAGCTCTAGCTCGTTAGAGGGGTCAGTTTTCGTACAGAGTGTGCAGGAAGGTTTTTTGACTCAGTATGTAGATAGGCCAACTAGAGGTGAGGCTACATTGGATTTGGTGCTGGGCAATGAGCCAGACCAGGTGTTAGGCTTGGAAGTTAGTGAACATTTTGGTGATAGTGACCACAATTCGGTTACGTTCACCTTAGTGATGGACAGGGATAGGCATGAAGCTGGGGGCAGTAGTTATAGCTGGGGGAAGGGTAATTATGAGGCCATCAGGAGAGAATTAGGGTGCATAGATTGGACTAGGAAACTACAGGGACTGGGAACATCTGGAATGTGGTGCTTATTCAAGGAGCAGCTGCTGCGAGTCCTTGATAAGTATGTCCCTGTCAGGCAGGGAGGAAATGGTCGAGTAAGAGAGCCTTGGTGTACGAAAAAGTTGATTTGCTGGTTAAGAAGAAAAAGGAGGCTTATGTCAGGATGAGGCTTGAAGGCTCAGTTAGTGCAATGGATAGCTATAGATTAGCCAGGAAGGAGGTAAAAAGTGAATTGAGGAGAGCTAAGAGGGGACACGAGAAGATGTTGGCTGATAGGATTAAGGAGAATCCTAAAGCTTTCTTTCGATATGTTAAGAATAGAAGATTGGTTAGGGCAAGATTAGGGCCAGTCATAGACAGCAGTGGGAAGTTGTGCGTGGAGCCTGAAGAGATTGGTGAGGCACTGAATAAATATTTCTCTTCGGTATTCACGCAGAGTGCTGGAAATGTAGCTGTGGAGAGCACTGAGGTACAGGGTTGCAAATTGGGGAGTATTGTAGTAGATAGGGAGGATGTGTTAGAAATTCTCGAGGGTTTGAAGTTGGATAAGTCCCCTGGCCGGACGGGATTTACCCTAGGATTCTCTGGGAGGCAAGAGAGGAGATTGCAGAGCCTCTGGCTCTGATCTTCAGGTCCTCGTTGGTTACGGGTGTGGTTCCGGAGGACTGGAGGATAGCGAATGTGGTCCCATTGTTTAAGAAGGGGAAGAGAGACCTTCCAGGGAATTATAGGCCAGTGAGTCTTACTTCTGTTGTGGGCAAGGTATTGGAGAGAATTATTAGGGATAGGATTTATAGTTATTTAGAGAGAAATGAATTGATTGGGGATAGTCAGCATGGTTTTGTGAAGGGTAGGTCGTGCCTTACTAACCTCATTGAGTTTTTTGAAAAAGTGACCAAAGAGGTGGATGGGGGTAAGGCGGTTGATGTAGTATATATGGACTTTAGTAAGGCGTTTGATAAGGTGGCCCATGGAAGACTTCTGCAGAAAATGCAGATGTGTGGGATAGAGGGTGATTTAGCTAATTGGATTAGGAATTGGCTGGCAGATAGAAGACAGAGGGTGGTGGTTGATGGGAGTTATTCATCGTGGAGTTCGGTGACAAGTGGTGTACCTCAGGGGTCTGTTTTGGGGCCCCTGCTGTTTGTAATTTTTATAAATGATCTGGATGAGGGTATTGAAGGATGGATTAGTAAATTTGCAGATGACACTAAAGTCGGTGGAGTGGTAGATAGTGAAGAGGGTGTTATAGTTTGCAGAGAGACTTGGACAAGTTGCAGAGCTGGGCCGAGAGGTGGCAAATGGAGTTTAATGTGGAAAAGTGTGAGGTAATGCACTTTGGCAGGAACAATAAATGTGTAGAGTATAGGGCTAATGGTAGGGCTCTTAATAGTGTTGAGGAACAGAAGGATCTTGGTGTATGTGTCAATAGATCCCTGAAAGTAGGCAGTCAAGTGGATAAAGTTGTTAAGAAGGCATATGGAGTCTTAGCTTTTATTGGTAGGGGGATTGAATTTAGGAGCCGCAGCATCATGTTGCAACTGTACAAAACTCTAGTGCGGCCGCACTTGGAGTATTGTGTGCAGTTCTGGTCCCCACATTATAAGAAAGATGTGGAGGCATTGGAGAGGGTACAGAGGAGGTTTACCAGGATGTTGCCTGGTATGGAGGGCAGGTCCTATGAAGAGAGGTTGAAGGATTTGAGGTTGTTTTCGTTAGAAAGGAGGCGGCTAAGAGGGATCTTATTGAAGCATATAAGATGATTAGAGGTTTAGATAGGGTGGACAGTGATAGCCTTTTTCCTAGGATGGAGAAAGCTAGCACGAGGGGACACAGCTTTAAATTAAGGGGTATGAGTTATAGGACGGATATCAGAGGTAGGTTCTTTACTCAAAGAGTGATTAGGGAGTGGAATGCCCTGCCTGCAGCTGTTGTAGATGCGCCAAGTTTGGTGGCGTTTAAGAGGTTAGTTGATAAGTATATGGAAGAGAAGGGAATGGTTTAGTTTGGAGGGGCATTGCTTTTTATTTTGGTCAGCACAACATCGAAGGCCGAAGGGCCTGTTCTGTGCTGTAATGTCCTATGTTCTATGTTCTATGCATCCTGGATATTCTCTCTTCCATCTTCTGTCGGGAAAAAGATACAGAAGTCTGAAATCACATACCAATCGACTCAAGAGCAGCTTCTTCCCTGCTGCTGTCAGACATTTGAATGGCCCTACCTTGCATTAAGTTGAGCTTTCTCTACATCCTAGCTATGACTGTAACTCTACATTCTGCACTCTCTCCTTTCCTTCTCTATGAATGGTATGCTTTGTTTGTATTGTGTGCAAGAAACAATACTTTTCACTGTATCCCAATATATGTGACAATAATAAATCAAATCAAAAAAATCAAAATCAAAAACAATTCAATAAATGATTAGGTTATCTGTCCCAACTTGTCAGGAACCAAAGTAATCAAAATCTGTGCGACTGTGACTAAATGTCAGAACTCCAGTGTTTTGAGAATTGAACCATTGCTGGGATCAGGTTAATTTGTCCCAACGGCTGTTGCTGTTATTATCCATCTTCAGTCTGGGTGTTGGCCGGGTTTCATTTTTCCAGGATTGGCTTAACCGATTGATTAAAATGTGAGAAAAGGAACATGTTTTCATCACTTAACACATTTTGAATCTCCTGCACAGATCTTTTGGCTGTTTGAATGCCAGTTTTTGAAGTTCTTAATTACCAGGGCAAAACAATGTATTTTCAAAGTGATTTTGAGGAGATTTTTTTGCCAAAGGTATCTGACTCTTTTTCAGGATATGATGGGCAGGTGATGGTGGAGGGACTGATTTACAGCTGAAGGTCACAATGTGGAGGGACAGAGATGGAAAGTCAGTTAATTATTAGGAGTTTTCGAGGCTTTTGCCTGAAAAACAAGGTTCATTGGAATCATAAATCAGTTAACTTTGCAATGACCCCAGGTGAAAGTTTTCACAGTAGACTTGTTTTAATAGTTTCAACAAAGGTTTTTTATTTATTACTCAGGAAAGAGTAATTTATTCTAAACTGTAATGGCCATATACAAGGATGTGTGCCTATTTTGCAATTCAAAATCTACACAGATGGCACACATTTAGTTTTAATCATGCATTGCAACATTTGGGGCGGCATGATGGCACAGTTGTTAACACTGCTGCCTCTCAGCGTCAGGGATCCAGGTTCAATTCCGGCCTCAGGTCACTATCTGTGTGGAGTTTGCATGTTCTCCCTGTGCCTGTGTAGATTTCCTTCAGGTGCTCTGGTTTTCTCTCACACTCCAAAGATGTGTGGGTTAGGTGGATTGGCCGTGTTAAATTGACCCTGGTGTCGGGGGATTAGCAGGGTGAGATTAAGAAAACAGGGACTGGGCGGGTTGTGGTCTGTGCAGATTCGATGGGCGGAACGGCCTCTTTCTGTACTGTAGGAATTCTATAAGTGTGTAATTACTGTACTTTTCAGAAACAGCTGTATTCAGACAGAGAAATTTTTGTGGAGCTGTGAGTTAACAGATGGGTGAATCTTGGTTAGTAATGAAGCATGTTACAGCATGATATACATGGTACCAAAGGGATTTCATTGCAATTCTCAGAACTTTGAGAACTTTCACATCTCAGAGAAAAGAAGAATCAGTGAAGAGCACAGGAGGAGGCCATTTGTCTGTCATTTACATGTTCGCTCTCTAGAAGATCAACTCTGCTGGTCCCATTCCCAAACCTTCTCCCTCTAGCCCTGCAAATTGTCACCGCTCTGGGGGCTTGTCTCAGGAAGTCAGGGAGCAGATGCCAGGGATGGTCAGAGATTAAGTCATATCTATGTGGAATTATTTCACTTCCAAAGGCTGATACAGTCAGTTAATAAGGTTCTTCTTCCTCATCAACAAACAGGGAATGTTGCATGGTACTGTAGCTCGGGATTTCATACCTATCAATCTAACATACTTCAATATTAATGAAACAAAAACAGAAAATGCTAGAAAATCTCAGCAGGTTTGACAGCATCCGTGGAGAGGAACAGAATCAATGTTTCAAGTCTGGATGACTCTTCATCAGAGCTACACCTTTCAGACTCAAAACTCTGGCTCTATTCTCTCTGCACAGATGCTGTCAAATCTCAATTTCTGTTTCTGTTTCGAATTCCAGCATCTGCAGTATTTGCTTTCATCCCTTGATATTCAGTTTCACCCGCAGCTTCTACATAAACAGCGAATCTTCCGATCCCGCTCACAGTGGGAATTGTGACAGGCTAAATTTGCTGTCAGTTTCTTAAAAAATATTGGAATTTTGTTCTCTGACTTTCATGGCAGGTTAGAGGTGCATCAAGCTTCCTGACAAGCAATCCCAGGAATCCTACTTGCAAACATTAGCATGTCATGAGTGTTTATTTAAAAACCACCTCATTGGAATCACATTCTGCCCTCAAGTTAATTAAGTTCACTACCAGTGGGTTATTAGAACATTCAGTGCTACAACCAGATATAAGTGGCACACACCTCGTGAGTTTCACTTTGTCTCCGAGGTCAATATGAGTTGGTTCTATACCATTCTTTTTCCACACTGTCACTGCGTGCCTGTAGCACAAACTGTGCCAAGGCCGGACACTGGGAACACGAGGGAAGGCAGGATTGGGTGGGGGCATTGGTGATGAAGGAACAGAGGGATGGGTCAAAGACTTTGCAGGGTACGTATGCAGGGGAGTGTCCAGGCAATGAGACAGCCCTGTCCGGGACACGTTACGGGCACAGCGTGGCACCTATGTCCTGGTCCCAGTATAGCCACAATGACTTAATCACATAGCAAGACAGAACATTTCAGAACATATATCAACTATTAAAAAGGCAACAAATCAGAAAGATTAAAAAAAAAGCAAAGTGCCAATTCCGAATAATTAACAATAAAAGCAGAAAGGATAGGAGTAAAGTTCTTCTCTCATCAATAAACAGGGAGTGGTTCATTATGCTATCCTGAGGGTGCTGTAGTTCAGGAAAGGTCTTTAATTTTTTTACACAGAAGGTGGTGGGTGTCTGGAACTCACTGCTGGGGGAGGTAGTGGAAGCAGATATGATAGTGACTTTTAAGGAGTGACTGGAAAATACATGAATAGGATGGGAATGGAGGGATATGGTCCCCGGAAGGGTAGAGGGCTTTAGTTCAGTTGGGCGGCATGGTCAGTGCAGACTTGGAGGGCCAAAGGGCCTGCTCCTGTGCTGTAATTTTCTTGGTTCTTTGTTAATTTTAACAATTGAACAGACTCCTCACTAATTTCTCAGACCAGGATGTGGTGAAGACTCGAAAAATCTCAGCAGGTTGGACAGCATCTGTAAGGAGAGAAAAGAGCAGACGCTTTGAGTCCAGACAACTTTTCACCAAAGCTCATTGTTTTAGATGTCGAGTGCCTTCATGTGGCAGTGCAGTGTGTCTTTCAAGATGAGGCAAGAACAGCAGTATATTCTGGAGGTACCTATAATCCTGGAGATTACAGCTGGGTGTGGGATTTGAGTTGAAATCTGCATGGGGTAAGCCGGAGCCAAAGACAGTCACTGAGGAAGGAAATGTGACTGCGGAAGCGAGTCTTGATAAGTAACTTGGCCAACATTAAGAGAGAAATGGAAAGCAGTGAAGGTGGGATAGGGGAAGAGAGACACATGGAAATCCTATCGAAGAGAAGAGCAATACTTTTTCAAGTAGGCATTCCTGGAAGAGAATTGGCAGTGAGATTTTCTCTTTTGGTTTCAGATTCCAGCATCCGCAATAATTTGCTGTGTTCCAATATAAAGTGTCTTTCACCCACTCACTGGTTCATGAGATGACAATGAGAAAGCGGATTCATGCTCTTATTATTCTGGAAGTGAGGTCAATGATGCATTATCGCAAAACTCCAAACACCAGGATT
The DNA here is from genome assembly GCA_024679065.1 of Sphyrna mokarran. Classification (NCBI taxonomy): domain Eukaryota; kingdom Metazoa; phylum Chordata; class Chondrichthyes; order Carcharhiniformes; family Carcharhinidae; genus Sphyrna; species Sphyrna mokarran. Next base: position 4,505,994 of record JAGIQG010000024.1, read on the forward strand.
TTCCAGTCCTACCGAAGACAAATCCATCAGGATAAGTGAATCATGGAAAACTCCATAGATATTAGCAGGACTGGAAGGTCCCACTGGTGGCCGATGGCAAGCTGATAAACACACCACAGGGGTTGGGGGAGAGGGCGGTGAGGGGCCGGAAAAACAAGCTAAGGTTTTGGAATTTTGAATTATATAACATTTTAAAAAATAAGTGCTGGAAAAGTCCAGCAGGTCTGGCAATGTACGTGGAGAGAGAAATAGAGTAAACAGTTTAGCTATGAGGAGAATTTGAATAAACTAGGATTGTCCTCCCTGGAAAGACAAAGACTGAGGGGCGACCTGATAGAAGTTTATGAGGCGCATAGATAGGGTAAACAGTTGGAAGCTTTTTTCCAGGGCAGAAATGGCAATTACAAGGGGGCACAAGTTCAAGGTAAGGGGGAAAAGTTCAGTGGAGATGTGCGGGGGAAAGTTTTTTGCACAGGTGATGATGGGAGTTCTGGAATGCACTACCAAGTGAGGTGTTTGAGGCAGTTACATTAGCAACATTTAAGACTTATCTGGATAGACACATGAACAGAAGGGGAAAAGGAGAATACAAGTAGCTGGTCTAGTTAGGACAATGTGATCAACGCAGACTTAATTGAACAGAGGACATCTTCTTGTGTTGCATTCTTTTTTGTTCTTTGTTCTTTGTATCTGTGCTGAAGAAATGGCTGGCAGTGGAACAATTTTGGAGTAGATTCCACACTACTGACCTATCGCTATCCCAATGTCCATTTGCATTTTCAGGTAGATTTGAATCAAGGCAGCTGGAGATCCCATCAGAGCCAATGTCCAAGGTTCGAGTGATAATATTTAAACCGTCACGGACATCTTCGTGTCTGCCCATCTGATCTGGATTGTGGGGGGAAGACAGGTTTTATTAAACTAAGACCAGGATTTGGCCAAAGTTGACTGGGAACAGTTTCTTGTGGGAAAATCTACACCTGAACTGTGGGGGAGGGGGGAGGGAGGGGGGTGGCATTTAAAAAGGCCTGGGGAGAACACAGGTGTAACATGTTCATCTAGGGGGAAATGGAGGAGGAATAAGTTCAGAGAACTTTGGATATCTAGAACAATTCAGGACTGGATAAGGAAGAAGTGAAATGTTTTGAGCAAGTCCAATTGGAGTAATTCAGCTGTTGTCGTAGAGAAATATAGCAAGTGCAAGAGGGAACTTAAGAAAGCAATGAGAAATGCAAAAGGGGGCCATGAAAAAGGAAGTGTGAACAAGATTAAGGAGAATCCTAAGATATTCTATAAATATATTAAGGGTAACCAGGGACAGAAAAGGGCACATTAGAGACCAAGAGAGTAATGTGTGTGTGAAGCCACAGGACATTGGAATGGTGTTAAATTAATACCTCACATAGAACATAGAACATAGAACACTACAGCACAAACAGGCCCCTCGGCCCACAAGTTGTGCTGAACACATCAAAACCTACCCAGCCATAGAACTATCTATAACCCCCAATCCCATTGGATCCCATATACTCATCCAGAAGTCTTTTAAAAGACCCCAGCGAGTTCGCCTCGACCACCACCGACGGCAGCCGATTCCATTCACTCACCACCCTCTGAGTGAAAAACTTTCCCCTAGCATCCCCTCTGTACTTGCTTCCCTGCACCTTAAATCTGTGCCCTCTTGTCGCGACCATTTCAGCCCTGGGAAATAGTCTCTGAGAGTCCACCCTATCTATTCCTCTCAACATCTTGTAAACCTCTATCAGGTCGCCTCTCAACCTTCGTCTCTCCAGGGAGAACAGTCCCAGCTCCCTCAACCTGTCTTCATAAGGCATGCCTCCCAATCCAGGCAACATCCTTGTAAATCTCCTCTGCACCCTTTCAATAGCTTCCACGTCCTTCCTATAGTGAGGCGACCAGAACTGCGCACAGTACTCCAAGTGTGGTCTGACAAGGGTCCTATAAAGCTGCAGCATTACCTCCTGACTCCTGAACTCAATCCCTCGATGAATGAAGGCCAGTACACCATAAGCTTTCTTAACCACATCCTCCACCTGGGAGGCCGATTTGAGAGTCTTATGGACCCGGACCTCAAGATCCCTCTTCTCTTCCACACAGCTAAGACTCCTACCTTTGATAGTGTACTCATTCATCCCGTTGGATCTGCCAAAATGGACCACAACACATTTATTCGCGTTGAAATCCATCTGCCACTTCTCTGCCCATTCTTGCATCCTGTCGATGTCCTGCTACAACTTTTGACATCCCTCCAGACCATCCACAACACCACCGATCGTGTCATCGGCGAACTTACTCACCCATCCCTCCACTTCCTCATCCAGGTCATTTATGAAAATGACAAACAGCAAGGGTCCTAGAACAGATCCCTGGGGCATTCCACTGGTGACCGACCTCCATGCAGAAAAAGAGCCATCCACAACCACCCTCTGCCTTCTGCAAGCAAGCCAGTTCTGGATCCACAAGGCCAAAGCCCTTGGATCCCATGCCCTCTCACCTTCTCAAGAAGTCTTGCATGGGGGACCTTGTCAAATGTCTTGCTAAAGTCCATGTACACCACGTCCACTGCTCTTCCTTCGTCAACGTGTTCAGTCACATTTTCGAAGAACTCAATTAAGCTCGTAAGGCATGACCTGCCTTTTACAAAACCATGCTATTTCTAATCAACCTAAACTTCTCCAAATGCTCGTAAATCTTGTCCCTCAGAAGCCTCTCCATCAGCTTACCAACCACTGAGGTCAGACTCACACGTCGGTAATTTCCAAGACTATCCCTGTTCCCTTTCTTGAAAATAGGGACCACATCCGCAATCCTCCAATCCTCTGGAACCTCTCCCGTCTCCATTGACAACGCAAAGATCATCGCCAGGGGCTCTGCAATGACATCCCTCACCTCCCACAATAACCTGGGGTACATCCCCATCTGGTCCTGGAGACTTGTCTATCTTGATAGCATTTAAAAATTCTAACACATCCGCTTCCTTAATATCTACATACTCAATCTTTTCAGTCTGCCGCAAACTTGTAGTGCATCCTCCCAGATCACTTTCCACCGTGAATACTGAGGCAAAGTACTCATTAAGCACCTCTGCCATTTCTTCCGGTTCCATACAGACTTTCCCCCTTCACCTTTTATAGGTCCTATCCCTTCTCTTCTCATCCTTTTACTTTCCACATATTTGTAGAAGGCCTTGGGATTCTCCTTAATCCTACCAGCCAAGGCCTTCTCATGACCCCTTCTGGCTCTCCTAATTTCCTTTTTAAGCTCTCTTCTATAAGCCTTATACTTCTCTAGATCCCCAACATCTCCTAGCTCTTTGAACCTTTTATACACCTTTCTTTTCTTCCTGACTATGTTCACCATAGCCTTCGTGCACCACGGTTCCCGCGTCCTACCAAAACCTCCTTGTCTCACCGGAACGTTGTCGTGCAAAGCTCCAGACAAGCATTCCTTGAATATCTGCCACCTTCCTTCTGTGCTTTTCCCCAAGAACACCTCCTTCCAGTTTATTCGCCCCAACATCTGCCTGATGTCTTAATATTTCCCCTTATTCCAGACAAACACCTTCCTAGCCTGCCTGATCCTATCCTTTTCCAATGCAAGGGTGAAGGAAATAGAATTATGATCTCCATCCCCAGGATGCTCTCCTACTGAAAGATCCATCACCTGTCCTGGTTCATTAGCTAGTACCAGGTCCAGTACAGCCTCTCCTCTCGTAGGCTTGTCCATGTGCTGTGTCAGGAAACCCTCCTGAACACACCTAACAAACTCCTCCCCATCCAAACCCCTTACCCTTGGGATATTCCAGTCCATGTTTGGGAAATTGAAGTCTCCCATCACAACAACTCTGTTATTTCTACATCTGTCCAGTATCTGTTTCCCTATCTGCACCTCAACTTCCCTGTCACTATTGGGCGGCCTATAGAATCCACCCAGCAACGTCACCGACCCTTTGCTATTCCTAACTTCCACCCACAGAGACTCCGTAGACATTCCCTCCTCGGTATCCATTTTCTCTGCATCCATGACACTGTCCCTGATCAACAGTGCCACTCCACCACCTCTTTTGCCTCCCTCCCTGTCCTTCCTGAAGGATCTGAATCCCAGGACCTGTAGTACCCAGTCCTGTCCCTGAGACATCCAAGTCTCTGTAATTGCCACCACATCACAATCCCAAGCAGCAATCCACGCCCTAAGTTCATCCACCTTATTTACTACACTCCTGGCATTAAAATAGACACAGCTCAGCCCCTCAGACTGGACATTCCCTTCTCCCCCACTCGTCTAACCTGCCTCTCATCCTGCCTAGAGTCCTTCCCTACCTGGGAGCTAACTTCCTTGCTCCCAGTCTCCACATCACTATTCCCTCTCCCTAACCTTTCTAGTTTAAAGTCCCCCCAGTAGCCCTAGCCAGTCTTCCCGCCAAGATATTAGTCCCCCTGGGATTCAGGTGCCACCCGTCTTTGCTGTACAGGTCACACCTGCCCCTGAAGAGGTCCCAATGATCCAGGAACCGGAATCCCTGCCCCCTGCTCCAGTCCCTCAGCCACGTATTCAACCTCCACCTCATACTATTCCTGCTGTCACTCTCCCGAGGCGCAGGCAGCAATCCTGAAATTACTACCTTCGCTTTCCTTTCTCAGCTGCCTACCCAGTTCCCTATAATCCCTTTTCATGTCCACTTCCCTCTTCCTGCCTATGTCAGTAGTATCTATATGTACTACAACTTCCAGCTCCTCACCCTCCCCTTTCAGGATGTCTGGGACGTGTCCAGAGACATCCCAAATCCCAGCTCCAGGGAGACATACCACCATCCGCGACTCCCGTCTGCGTCCACAAAAACGCCTGTCCACCCCCCTCACTAGGGAGTCCCCTATAAGCACTGCCTTTTTGCTCTGTTTTTCAGGTTTTTGTTTAGCTCCAGGGAGCTGGCCACCGCTGCCTCCCTTGGATGAGCTGTCCCCCACAGTAGTACTCAGGCAAGAGTACTTATTTTGATGGGGGACATCCACCGGTGTACTTTCCATCACCTGAGTTTTCCCCTTCCTAATAGTTACCCATGTGCCTTCTCCCCTTTGCCCTGGTGTGACTACTTGTCTGTAGCTCCTATCAATAATCTCCTCATTCTCCCTAATGAGTCGAAGGTCCTCAAGCTGCATTTTCAATTCTTTTACCTGGTCCCGTAGGGATTGCAGCCCCACACAGCGATCACAGGTATGGACATCTGGGAGACCAGGAGCCTCCAAGACCTCCCACATGTTACACTGGCAACAACATGCTGGCGTCACACCCATGCTTGCCCCTTTTTAGTAACCCAGAGAAAAAAAAAGTAAGAAAGATTAAAAAAAAACTTACCTTGCCTCCCGTTTTTGCTTAGGCCCTGTGAGGCAAGGACCTTACAGCTCACACAAAAACAAACTTACCTGCTCCTTCTCAGAGCTCCTCTCTCTCTCTCTTTTTTAGGTTAGAGGAGGAGTGGGGGTTGGGATACTCTACTTGTGTAGAGTATCGGGATTCACACCACTCCAATTTATAGTGAGGTTGAAAAAAAACTACACTACCCAAGGTGCTTTGCAACACCTTCTGGGTTTACAAGTTTAAAACGTTTAAAAAAAACTAGTAAAATTAGACTTAAAAAATCGCTCTACTCACTCACAAGCTCTCCACTCGCAAATCGCTGCCTCTCCACAGTGCTCCCAAGGAACAATTAGCAAACATAGAATCATAGAATCCCTAAAGAGCAGAAGGAGGCCATTTGGCCTATGAAGTCTGCACCGATCAAAGTCCCACCCAGGCCCTACCCCACAACCCCATGTCTAGCTAGTCTCCCTGACACTAAGGGGCAATTTAGCATAACCAATCCACCTAACCCACACATCTCTGGACTGTGAGAGAAAATCAGAGCACCTGGAAGAAACCCACACACACATGGAGAGAATATGCAAACTCTGAAGCCGGGAATCAAACCCAGGTCCCTGATGCTGTGAAGCAGCAGTGCTAACCATTGTGCCACCATGCCGCCCTAATGTCACATCAGATGAGTGGGGAGCTCCTTCATCAGCTGAATGGATTCCATTCACCTGAGGAAGAAGTAGCGCTTCAAAAGCTCATGATTCCAAATAAACCTGGTAGACTTTAACTTGGTGTGGTGAGACTTCTTACTGTGTCCAGCCCAGTTCAACATCAGCATCTCCATATCATGGGGGGGAGTGCCAGAGGACTGGCACTCTTGTTCCACTTTTCAAGAAGGGTGATAGAGATAAACCAAGGAATTACAGACAAGTGAGTTTCACATCCGTAATAGGGAAAATACTGAAGAAAATTCTGAAGGTTTGAATTAATAGCTGCTTGGAAAAACATGGCTTGATGAAGGATAGTCAGCATGGCTTTATCAGAGAAAGGTCATGCCTAAACAAATCTGATGGAATTTGTGAAAAAGTGATCAAGTGTGTGGATGAGGGAACTACATTTGATGTAGTTTATATGGATTTTAGCAAAGCCTTTGTTAAGGTACCAGTTGGGAAACTGATTGAGAAGCACAGGAATTCAGGGAATTTTGCGAGATGAAGAACCTTGGGAGTGGGATTTTCCATTCTGGAGACTAAATGGTGAGAAAGTTGGTGTGTTTCCCATTGGGTTGCAGCACGAATTTTTGCGCCTAATTTTCTACTTTCCAGCTCATTAGTCATGCATCAGTGAGGAGCTCAGTGACTCTCATGGCAGGATGGGCAGGGAGTCACCCATCTTGCAGTTGTTACCTTGCAGGGACGAGGTTCTGGTCCCCTACCTAATGGCACACACACTGACATTCACTCAGTGTGGGCCAGGTGATATCCAGGTACACGAATGGCACCTAAGAAATCTAACCCTCTACCGCTACCCACAGCCCCACTCTCACTCCCACCTCCACCACCCCGCTTCACAGTCCAATGAGACCTCACTGGAGATTCTCCACCATAAACATAGGAGTTCCCCTTTCCGAAGGATGGGATTAGGAGATCCACCCACTTGCCCATGCTGATCTAGGAGAAGGTCACCAACGAGATTCTTGCCCTTGGCCTTCAAAAAAAGGACTGCCTTATAGTGCAGGAGGGGAATCTATCATTTAAGATACGCAAACCTTCTCCTCAATCCAAACTCACCAGGCATCAGGCAGTCTAAGGGTTAGAATCCACCGAGAGTCACATACTACTAGCAGATTGGACATCAGCACTAAATGTCTGCCAGTCACTTTAAAATCCCCATCTCATGTACAATCCTGCACAAATTACACCTTCAGCCCTTGCTAGGGAGAGATTGGTACACGCATCAGAAATCTGTGTTTCAGGATTGCTCTGTCATCCACAGTGTTCTCACTCAATCCATCTGTCTTCATCCAGGACAAACTCATCCATTTTTGGCAAGAGAGAGTAAACATACAAGGGACTATTCCAGAGTTGAGGATACTCTCCTCCCATGAGGAGCAGGCTGCTGGGTGAGGGCAGAGATCCTTCCTCTGGGGAAGACCAGATGGGACACTCCGAATGAGCATATGAGATATCCATCAAACATACATGGACAATGACTGCGTGTGACCAATAACATCAGAACCTGCCTCGTCAATCACTAATTATCCATTCCCTCTATTCCAGACACCAGTAAGAATCTCAGCATCTCAGATGAGGTGGTCGAGGAAATATCCACTGAGGAACCATCCACTGAAGATTTAGAACATAGAACATTACAGCACAGAACAGGCCCTTCGGCCTTCGATGTTGCGCCGACCAATATAAAAAGCAATGCCCCTCCAAACTAAACCATTCCCTTCTCTTCCATATACTTATCAACTAACCTCTTAAACGCCACCAAACTTGGCGCATCTACAACTGCTGCAGGCAGGGCATTCCACTCCCGAACCACCCTTTGGGTAAAGAACCTACCTCTGATATCCGTCCTATAACTATCACCCCTTAATTTAAAGCTGTGTCCCCTCATGCTAGCTTTTTCCATCCTAGGAAAAAGGCTATCACTGTCCACCCTATCTAAACCTCTAATCATCTTATATGTTTCGATTTGTTACTGTGTTCCCTACACTGTCCATTAGTGCAAACACATGTACCTTGACAATTCCTTGTTCCTGAGGAGGTTTGGAGTCACTTCACTATGTCAAGTTTTTATAATGATATAAAAGCACCAATTACTCATAAAGGATGCATAAACATACTGTGTGTTTGTTTATTGAAACTAGGCACATGGGAACATCTATCCCAAATGCAGAAAGCACAAAAATGTCAGCAGCAGAGCTGTGTGTGCTGTGTTCTCTTCACAGGTAAAGGTGTAACTGAGACTGGATCACATGACACACTTCTCTTGAGATGTCATGCTGCTATTCCTTAAAGGCATATTACATCAACTACCTGCTGATCATCTCATTGAGAGGTGTTCACAGCAGGTGGAGGCAGAGACAACCAAAGTTTCTGACACTTGGAGGATGGCTGGAGATTGGATCCCTGCGGTCCAAGTCAGGCAATGAGCCTCTGCAACTAGCCTAGAGAGAAGCTGATGATCCAGAGACAGGCAGGGAAAGATCAGGTAGGGCTGTCAGAGACTATCACTAGACTAGAATAAAGGATGGTGGAGTCTGCTCACTTTCTGTCTGATGTTGGGACTCTGGGATGTGAATTCATCAAAGTCTTCATGGAAAGATTGGTGGCTGTCTTGGAGATCCATGTCCAGCAAAACACGCAGTTTTGTCTGAATTTGCATTCAGACCTATCTTCATCACTAGCCACAGATACATTCCAGCATTAACTCGATGGGAGAGGAACGGGGAACCTCAACCTTCTTCCAGGTACTTCTCCTCACTGAGGAGCACCAGCCGGACCTCCTGCAGATATTGAAGGCTTGTCAAAGGTGCTTCAAATTCCCTGTGGCTGTGAGGTCATGAACTCCAGTAAGTCAGGCCGAGGGAAATGAAGCTGCCGCAGAGCAGAAGCATCTTAGCACATGAGGGTCCTTCAGGTTTCTGGCCTCCAAACAACATCTACCAAAGTTATCTCAGACAGCCAGGACACAACAGTCACAAGCTGCCTCCACCTCTGCTGTGGATGTTGGGGCTGCACCTGGATGTAGTGGAGGAATTTCGAAAATTAAAAAGTTTTATGTGCACAATGATGACACAGGTCTTCATTCACAATCCGCTCTACTGTAAATATATTTTACATTTATCCTTCTCCAAGTCTAATGTATTGAATGTTTAATCAATTTGATTCAAGGTCCTGCATTCATTTTAACGTACCAATTACCTCCCTCAATTATCTCCCATTTCGTCCTTCAGTTCCACTGAGTTTCACTCAACCTCATTACATCAGTTCCACATCAGCAATATGAACAAAGACACTTCCTCAAAGAAAATGATAGCTGGACAATATACCTGGAAATTTTGCACTTCAGACAGACATGATTCGACCTCATGAGAATTGTTCCTCAATGTTAAGGATGATGCTGATGCTGTTGTATTGAAGTCTGCTCTTTGTGGGTGTTATAAATATTTATCATGATCGATTGATGGAATCTTTTCACTCAAGTACACTTTGAATAGTCTTTGTTTTTGTTTTGGCAAGTATTGATCGTCAAGCACCTTAACCTTTCATGTCTCCCTGCAATCTAGTTTTGTCTTGGTGTTTAAGACTGAACAATTTTCCTTTATTAGTGCCCACTCTCCCCATGCATGACACTGAATAATAGAAGTTGGTTCTGCTTGATGACGTTTGAGATGTCTGCTCGTGGGGAATATGTTTGCAGTGTCAGAGGTCTTTATTCATCCACTTTCCTGTGAGGATCTCAATCTGCTCACTAATGGAGCAGCAAGTAATGATGATGTGAGATGTTCTCTGCAGTGAATACTAAAGAGCTCTGCCTGATTGGTCCCAACATCTGAAATGCAAAATTAAGGTTCCAGTAGTTGGTTGATTAAGGGCCTTTTAGCTGAATGTGTAGAATTGTATCTCTTCTGAGATAGGCTTTGTGGATGATGAATAAGTGTTGTTAGCGATGTCCATAGAGGGTGCTTCGTGTCATTGAGGAGATAACCTGCCAATATCAGGCTCCCTCCAATATCTCTGGCAAATGTAAGCCACCAACCTAAACAAGTGAGGGTGCCTGTATTTTTCACTCACCACCATGTATCTTCTGTTGATCCTTGGTTGCACTAAATGTTATTGGTAATTTCAAAAGTTTCAAAATCAATTTGTAATCGGAATTAATATTTTATTCAGCACTTTGTGCAAAATCTCAGCAGGTTGGACAGCTCTTCCCCTATCCCACCTTCACTGCTTTCCATTTCTCTCTTAATGTTGGCCAAGTTACTTATCAAGACTCGCTTCCGCAGCCACATTTCCTGGACTTGAAGCATCTGCTCTTTTCTCTCCTTACTGATGCTGTCCAACCTGCTGAGGTTTTCCAGCATTTTCTCTTTTGGTTTCAAACTGGAACACACAATCTCAAAACTGCCCATCAGCATCCGATGGTAAACAGACAATGTGCAGACAGCTCATTTCAATCACGGCAATGTGAATCTGTGGCCGAAAGTGATTTTAAAGAAAACTTTCCAATATTATATTTTTTGGCAGACTAACTGCATATATAGTGTGCTAATCTAATCTCACAATTGGTACAAAGCATTTCAACAATACGCTATCAGTTGGTTTACTTTATTTGTGATTTTGGATCGATGCCCAAGGGAGTGCAGAATGGATTTGAATAGTGAGAAAAGGGCATTATTCTGAATAAATATTGAGAGGGGATTTGTATTCCTGGGCATTTTGGTAAGTTTTCCAGGAGGAGGCTGTGGATTACAATTCCCAGCATGTCCAGGAGTTCCAGTGTAAACACAGAACATGGCAGCAAGTCAGTCCACACATGCTCAGTTTCTGGCACTCATCCACAGCCCATGATGTGGAGATGCTGGTACTGAACTGGGGTAAACACAGTAAGAATTTTCACAATATCAGGTCAAAGTCCAACTGGTTTATTTGGTAGTAAAAGCCACTAGCTTTCGGAGTGCTAGTCCTTCGTCAGGTAAGTGGAAATTATGTTCACAAACAGGGCATATAAAAACACAAATTCTATTTATAAAATAATGTAAATAATAATAATACGTTATTTTGTAAATTGAGTTTGGGTCTTTATAGGCCCTGTTTATGAAAGAGTTACCACTTACCTGACGAAGGAGTGGTGCTCCGAAAGTTAGTGGCTTTTGCTACCAAATAAACCAGTTGGACTTTGACCTGATGTTATGAGAATTCTTACTTTGTTCATCCACAGCTACATGGTTTGCACAGGGCACCTACAAGAGTGTAGAGTGAACCAGCAACCATGTGAAAGTAAACTCACATGACAGCAAGTTGGGAGAAAATGGAGAGAAATGACAGTTTCTTGCAGCTGAGGGGTCTCCTTTAGCTCTAGCCTGTTGTAGGGACTGGGGCTCAGATAAGACCTAAGGGGCATTAGGATCTGTATCCTGCTGAGCACTGGAACTTCAGGAAGCCTTGGAACAGTTGTCTTCTGCTCAGACAGCCATGTAGCTGGGATCATGCTGGTGATTAGATGCTTATGAATCACATTGTCAAGTTCTCCTTGTGTCTGCTTGGGTTTCCTCTGAGTGTTCTGGTCTCTTCTCACTGTCCTTAACTGTGGGGGATTGGGTGGATCGACAATGGTAAATGTGTGGATTACAGGAGCAGGATGGCAGCTGGACCTGTGTAAGATGCTCTTTCAGAGACTAGGTGCAGACCCCATGTGCTGAATGGCCTCCTTCTGTTCTGTAGGGATTCTGTGGGTCTATGGAACCAGTAATACATGGCTTCAGAAGAGATTAAGCAATTGGGAGGTGAGCAGTCGGAGTTGGAGCAACCTGAGTTAGAATGGCTGTTGAGTGAATTGGAAGCTAGTTCCATGAAAGCAAAGAGATGAAACCTCTTGTGAGCCAGAGGAAAACAGTTCAACAATTTCTGTGACTCAGTGATCACTGATGTTTGGGTGAAATACTGAGGAATTAGTTCGATCTCCCTTCATTAAATCTGCCATTTAATCTGCCCTTTGTGGTGTATTTGACCACAGTTTATCTTTTAATTCATGCTTATCTCTTCCTAATTCTGTATGTTAGGGTATAAAATAGATATTATTGACTGTTTGCTTTGTTGACTCTTGTATAGTAAAACAACTATTTTGTTTGTTTAACAACAATAGAATCTTGTGGCTTTATTCTCTCAGTAAGTAACTGGGAGTTCAAATTTCATCTATTTTAACAAAAAGGTACTGCTCTTTAACCAGATCATAATACAATGGCAAATGATTGAAAAAGGAACACTTTTGCACAGATCTTTCCCCAGTAAATTCAATTCATGAATTGTTCTGATTTTACATATAGAAATGACTGTAAAGGATCAATTATTCTTTTGTTCAAAAGCATTAGAACTGCCGCACCTTGAACAGAAATCTCCCCAGATACTGCTAACCAATTAATGAGAGCTATGAATAACCTCCCTTAACGATTGAACGTCAGAATCAGTTAGTTGAAGTGAAACCTCATGTCAGCAGGATCTACATGACAACAGAGCTGCACAAACACTGAGGTATAACAGGTTCTCACAGATGCTCCTGCACCTACCTGGGTCCTGAAGCTCTGCTAAATAAGTCTAGCAAGGCACATTTCTGCTGAGTGGCTATTAATGTGTTTTTGCTTTCTGCAAACGATGAGGAATAATGCTGTGCTGTTGTAAAATTCACAGGTGTGGGCACCATTTGCTCCCACAGTTGGGATTTCAAATTGGCAACAGGTTTGTATTATAATTTCCAATGTAAACATCATAAAGAGATTTATCTTGATTTGAGAGTAAATGCTCCCATGTGTTGAACTTGCAGCTTGTATGATTCAGGAGACAGAAATTGTGGCATTTGGATTATTATCCACTCTTTCTGGGGTTTTTGTCCACATTCGTTCAAGTACAACCAAGATTCCTAAGAAGGAAGGTTAAATATGGAGAAAGTGCATACAGTTCAAATTGCAATGCCTATTTTAATATAAATCCAACTTTTAAAAAAAGAATTATGCAGCATAAAGGGTTCTGGTTATCCCATTATTCCTGCATTAGTTCTTTGAAAAACCACTTTCACTTTGTCTCTTTCCAATTACCCTGCAAAGTTTTCCTGGATGTCTGTAGAATTCTAATGATAAAGTGGAGACTTTTCGAAGGATCTATTGGAAAGACTTCATTCTTATCAATATCATGGTCAGTATTTATTCTTAAACTGTCACCAATGGAATAGATTATCTGATCATAATCATATTGCTGTTTGAGGTAACTGGATATGTGCAAGTTGGTTTCGGCATATCTTACCATGTGACAAGTATTTTGCAAAGTGTTCACAGAAATATGGCAGATTTGCCTAACAGATCTGTTCCAGTATCTTTGCCCCTAGCATCTTTTCATGTGTTGATCTAATAAGATCTAAGCTCTGCAGTCCAGCTACATCCAGCCATGGATGATGGTGGACAATTAACTCACTGGAGGAGAAGGTTCCACAAATATCCCCATCCTCTATGATGGAGGAGTCCAGCACATCAGTACAAAAGTCAATTAAGGCTGAAGCATTCACAAACACCTTCAGCCAGAAGTACCAAGTGGATGATATATCTTGGTTTACTCCTGAGGTACTCAACATCACAGGTATCAGTCTTCAACTAATTTGATTTGCTCCACATGATATCAGTAAATGGCTGAAAGCATTGGATACTGCAAAGGCTATAGGGTCTGACAATATTCTGGCAATAGTACTGAAGACTTGTGCTCCAGAACTTGCCACATCCCTAGCCAAGCTGTCCCAGTACAACTACAACACTGTCATCTACGCAACAATGTGGAAAATTATGCAGGTATATCCTGTACTTTTTTTTGTTCATTTGTGAGAAATGGGTATCACTGGCTGGCCAACATTTATTGCCCATCAGTCGTTGCCCTTGAAACTGAATGGTTTGCAAGACCATTTCAGAGGATACCTGAGAGTCAACCACATTGCTGTGGTCTGGATTACATGTAGGCCAGATCAGGTAAGGACAGCAGATTTCCTTCCCTAAAGGGAAATCCATTTACTGGATGGATTTTTCTGACAATTGACAATGATTTCATGGTCATCAATAGATTATTAATTCCAGATAGATTTTATATTTACATTTTTATACAGGACAAATCCAACTTGGCCAATTACTGTCCTTGATCTACTCTTGATCAACAGTTAAGTAATGGAAGGAGCCAGCAACAATATTACCAAGTGGCACTTACTCAGCAATAACCTACTTACTGATGCTCTGTTTGAGCTCCATTTACTATTATGGCCTTGGTTCAAACATGAGCCAAAGAATTGAATTCAAGAGATAAGGTGAAAGGGGTTACTCTTGACGTCAAAGCAACAGTCTACTGAATGCAGCATTAAGAAACACTAATAAAACTGGAGTCAATGAGAATAGAGGAAATCTTCCACTGGTTGGGATCATACCTGCTGCAAAGGAAGATGTTTGTGGTTGTTGGAAGTTAATCATTTAAATCTCAGAACATCACTGCAGAGTTCCTTAGGGTAGTGTCCTAGATCCAACAACATTTAGTTGCTTCATTAATAATTTTCCATCATAAGATCAAAAATGGGATGTTTGCAAATAATCGCAAAACATTCAGAACCATTCGCAACTCCTGAGTAACTGAAGCAGCCCATGTCCATATGCAGTAAGACCTGGACAATATCCAGGCTTGGGCTGACAAGTAGCAAGTAATATGCGTTCCACACACAATTGCCAGGCAACGACTATCTTCAGCAAGAAAGGATCTAACCATCAGTCCTTGACATTCAATGGCATTACCAGTGCTGAATCTCCCACTATCAACATCCTGGAGAGTTATCATTGACCATACACTGAACTGAAGAAGCTAGATACATACAGTGGCTAAAATAGAAGGTAAGAGGCTGTGAATTCTGAATAACCCAGCTCCAACAACACTCAAGAAGCTTGACATCATCAAGAATGAAGTAAGCTGTTCGACTGATGTTCTATTCATCAACAGGGCAGGACTGGCAATTGAATATTCCGGGGTATAAGTGTTTTAGGCATGATAGAAGTGGTTTGAGGAGAGGAGGGGGAGTGGCGTTATTAGTTAAGGATCACATCATAGCAGTGCAGAAGGAGGGTGGTATGGCTGAGTTAGGAATTGAGTCACTATGGGTGGAGTTGAGGAATAGGAAGGGAGAGGTTACTATGTTGGGTGTGTACTACAGACCGCCCAACAGTCCGTGTGCCGTGGAAGAAGGGATATGTAAGGAAATTTTAGATAAGCGTAGGAAGAATAGGGTAGTTGTAATGGGAGATTTCAATTTCCCTGGGGTAGATTGGAAGGTGCCGAGAGCGGAAGGTGCGGACGGGGAGGAATTTGTACAGTGTGTTTTAGAAGGGTCCTTGGAGCAGTATGTGGATAGCCCAACTAGAGAGGGGGCTATACTGGATCTGGTTCTGGGGAATGAGCCAGGGCAGGTGGTTGACGTTGTAGTAGGAGAGCATGTGTCTAATAGTGACCACAACTATGTCTGCTTTAGGGTATTAATGGAAAAAGATGAAGCCTGCCCTAAGGGGAGGGTGTTAAACTGGGGGAGGGCTAGATATAGCCAGATTAGGCAGGATCTTAAGGATACCGACTGGGATAAGCTGTTCGAGGATAGGTTGACGTTGCACATGTGGGAATCTTTCAAGAGAAAACTAAAATTTTTGCAGGATAGACACGTGCCGGTAAGGAGAAAGGATGGGAAAGTAGGATTAGAGAACCATGGGTTACTAGGGATGTTGAGGACTTGGTCAGGAAGAAGCGGGAGGCGTATGTTAGATCCAGGCAATTGGGGACAGAGGCAGCGCTGGAAAAATGTAGAGAGTGTAGACGGGATCTTAAAAGGGGTGTCAGAAAGGCAAAAAGGGGCCACAAAATGGCTTTGGCAGGTAGGATTAAGGAAAATCCTAAGGCATTTTACTCCTATGTAAGGAGCAAAAGGATGGTTAAAGGGAAGATTGGACCTCTCAGGGACAGAGGAGGGGATCTATGCTTAGAGCCTGAGGGGATGGGGGGGATCCTGAATGAATACTTTGCGTCGATATTCATGAGGGAGAGGGTCCTGATATCTGATGCCGGCTTTGAAGATTTTGAGGACCCGTTAAAGGAAATAATCATTACGAGGGAAGAAGTGTTGGGGCTTTTAGGTAGCATAAAGACTTATAAAGCTCTGGGGCCTGATGGTATTTATCCCAGGCTGCCAAGGGAGGTGAGGGATGACATTGCTGGGCCTCTGACGCAAATCTTTGTCTCTTCTTTGGACACAGGTGAGGTCCCAGAGGACTGGAGATTGCAAATGTAGTACCGTTGTTTAAAAAGGGTCAGAGGGATAACCCAGGGAACTATAGGCCGGTGAGCTTGACTTCAGTTATAGGTAAGCTAATGGAGAGGATCCTCAGGGACAGGATGTGTGCGCATCTGGAGCGCTGCGATCTGATCAGGGATACACAGCATGGGTTCGTTAAGGGGAGGTCGTGCCTTACGAATCTAGTGGAATTTTTTGAAGAGGTGACAAAAACGGTTGATGAAGGACAGGCCGTTGATGTCGTCTACATGGATTTCAGTAATGCGTTTGACAAGGTTCCCCATGGTAGGCTGATAAAAAAGGTGAAGGCGCATGGGATACAGGGCCAGGTATGTAGATGGGTTGAGAACTGGCTTGGAAGGAGGAGACAGCGGGTATTAGTGGAAGGCTCTTTTTCCAACTGGAGGTAAGTCACTAGTGGTGTGCCACAGGGCTCAGTACTAGGACCTCTTCTATTTGTGATTTATATAAATGACTTGGAAGAGGGAGTAGGTGTTGTGATCAGCAAATTTGCTGATGACACTAAGATACTTGGATTGGCGGGGACTGAGGAGCAGTGCCGGGCAATACAACAGGACATAGATAGGCTGGTAGATTGGGCAGATAGATGGCAAATGGAATTTAATCCGGATAAATGCGAGTTGATGCATTTTGGCCGGAATAATGTAGAGGGGAGTTATAGGATAAAAGGTAAAACTATCCGGAGTATAGAGACGCAGAGAGACCTGGGGGTGCAGGTTCATAAGTCTCTGAAGGTGTCAATACAGGTGGAAAAGGTGATAAAGAAAGCGTATGGTATGTTAGCCTTCATAGGAAGGGATATAGAATACAAGAGTAGGGGTTTGATGTTGCAAGTGTATAGAACGTTGGTTAGGCCTCACTTGGAGTACTGCGTCCAGTTCTGGTCGCCGTACTACCGGAAGGATGTGGAGTCCCTGGAGAGAGTGCAGATGAGATTTACCAGGATGCTGCCTGGTATGGAAGGGCTGTCTTACGAGGAAAGGTTGAACGTACTGGGGTTGTTTTCCCTTGAAAGACGTCGGCTGAGAGGGGATCTATTAGAGGTATATAAGATTATGAGGGATATAGATAGAGTAAATGGTGGTAAGCTTTTTCCACCATTAGATTCGGATAGAACAAGGGGTCATGGCCTTAGGGTGAGGGGGGCTATGTATAAGACTAATATTAGAGGGCATTTTTTCACACAAAGGGTAGTGGGGGTGTGGAATGCACTACCGAGTAAGGTGGTGGGAGCAGGCATGCTAGGGTTGTTTAAGGGTCTCTTGGACAGCCACATGAGCGGTCTGCAGATAGAGTGATATATGAGGACTGTTTAAATACTTTAATTGTTTCCACAGGCTATTCGGTCCACCTTGTTGACCAACAAGGTGCATGCATTCGGCAGGTCATGCGAGGGCTGCTCCTGGAGTTTACTTCAGGAGTGGCCTAGTGCTTCACGTCGTTAGCGTATGCTTAAACTGAACAATCAGATGCGCAACATGACAGCTCAGTGACTATCGCTGTTGCTGTGCAGACACATGGATTTGGGCCTGTGTCTGCGGGAGTTTGCGCGTTCTCCCCGTGGTTGCGTGGGTTTTCTCTCGGTGCTCCGGTTTCCTCCCACATCCCAAAAATGTGCTCTTAGGCTGATTGGGTAACAAATTGTCCCTATATTGGTCTCTATATGTCATTAAGACGTTAGGATGGTGGCGCGAGCTCGTTGGGCCGAAGGGCCTGTTTCCCGTGCTGTTTTGTTCTTTGTTCTTTGTTCATTGATCACTCAGCTGCCTGATTGGCTCATAACATGGCAGGCTTTCCCAAGAGGAAGCAGTGTGGGTTCTCACTGAATCTCCAGTCAATAGCCAAGACCTTTTGCTACCAGCAAGTTCCCCTTTATGAATTCAAATATATATTCAAATAGCTACCACTGGTACCCATGAGCATTTAAATGAAGATTGCCCTTCTGAAGGGCACTTAGGAATAGGAAATAAAAATTGATTTCTGCAGTGATGTCCACATCTCATGAATGAATACAAATAAAATCATTTTAGTTATTTTAACAGCTGTTATTTACCAAGGTATTTTTGTAGCCTTTGAACAGTTTCGACAGATATTTTTAGTTGCTTTATCTATCATTTTAAAATGGGAATTCTGCGGGGCATCTTCTTATTTCTGGATTCAAACAACAAACGGTGGGAAGTAAGACTGCATCTTAGATAGATTGAAAGATGCTGAGCTAACTCATATTAAATAAATACATTTATTTAATAAATACAGTATAGTAACACAGTGGTTAGCACTGCTGTTCACAACTCCAGGATCCTGGGTTTGATTCCTGGCTTGGGTTACTGTCTGTATGGAGTTTGCACATTCTCCTCATGTCTGCATGGGTTTCCTCCAGGTACTCCGGTTTCCTCCCACAGTCCAAAGATGTGCAGGTTAGGTTGATTGGCTATGCTAAGAAATTGCCCTTCAGTGTCCGGGGATGCGTAGGTTAGAGGGGATTAATGGGTATAATATGTAGGAATTTAGGGGTAGGGCCTATACCCTATATTATAAATAACATAGGTGGGATTGTGTTCAGTGCAGACTTGATGGGCTGAAGGGCCTCTTTCTGCACTGTAGGGTTCTATGATCTATAATCTATAACTATCTGCACCCAGTGTTATGCATGTAGCTACACTGGCAGAGGTACTCTCCACTAACTTGGCATCTCTGACTAAAAGGATCTTCACAGTTTGTATGTCAGACAGAAAAGTCATGCAAATAGTCAAATCACCTGGACACCACGCTGCAGATATCCTCCCCAGAGGAGTGAGTCTGCGTTTGGATAACAAGCTCAATACTTAGATTTTTGCCTCTTGCTCATCTCAGTTATGGTAATATTAGGGTTCCTCGGTAATATCAGAAAAATCAGTCAATTTTCAGATCACAGTTTTAGTAAGTAGGTGATTGATGGGTAGTTGCAGGAAACATTCCCTTGAACAACATGCATCAGAATGAGAGGCATTTTTTTTCCACAGCAGAATTCCCTAATTCCCCAGGATATTATCAATGGTGCTGCTATGGCCTGAAGAATCTTTATACAAAACAGGACCTGGGAGCTAATTCATGCCTCATTGACTATGATGCCTACAACGTATGAAGACTTATTCTTGGAATGAAGGAAATTGTATGTTTATTTTCTCATGTCACTCCTGCAACAACCATGAACAATAACAGAATCCTAGAAGCTCTGAAACTGCCAGTGCATAATCGATTATCCTGAAATACTTAAATAGACTGAGATAGGCAGTCTATATCCAATAATACCCATGGATCCTATAGGCTGCCTACTCTCAATATCAACCATGGATTTTATAGGCTGCCTATGCCTAATATTACCTGCATCTATAGATAGAAGCAGCTGGTAGCAATCAAATGCAACATATCCATGGGAAACAAAGTCTTAAATAAGCTGAGGGCAGGTTACTGATGGATTCTTGACAGATTTCACAGCTTGCCTTGAGTTTTATTTATATCATACACTTAAAACAGGATTTGAAAGCTAAATAAACCTATTTTGTTTAAAAGTGAGTCAAGATAGGCATTAGAGAGAGCTGAGGAAAGCTTTAGTGAACATTATTATGTAAGCTACCTTTCTTCACTGTTGATAGACTGTCATCTCCAAAATGAGTGTTAAATAATAGATTTTAAAAGCTTTATCTCATTTCCCAATAAAAATGTTTCAATTGTGAGTTATAGGACATTTCTATGTCTGACTCAGAGCAAAGACAGAGAAAATGCCCAGTACTATAATAAAAAAAATCCTTTTATTTATTGCTTTCATTTCTTGCATATGTAAGTTGTTGCCTGCCATAAATTCAAATAAAGTTCCATGGGAATAGTTCATTTCAGCTGAGGCGGGACAGAAATGTCACAATTAATCTCAATTTTATTGAATTAAGAAGCAAAAACTAAGGCCAGATTGTCAAGGGATCTTGGTCAGAAGTGGGCATCTGTGGATTTTCTCGTCTTTACTTGTTATCTTTATTAATATTATGTTCTCTCGTTTCGATTAAGGATAAACAGCTGGATGGTACTGACTGATTAACTACATTATAATATCAAGGATAGGAGTCTTGACAACGTTGAGGAGCAGAAGGATCCTTATAGGTCCATAGGTCTCTCAAATCTGTCCTGCAAGTGGAGGATGTGGTCAAGAAAGGGTATGGTGTACTGGCCTTCATAAATAGAGGAATTGAGTTTAGGAGTCGGGAGGTAATGCCGCAACTTTATAAGACCCTTCTTGGAGTACTGTGTGTAGTTCTGATCACCTCACTACAGGAAGGATGTGGAAGTTATTGAGAGGATGCAGAGGAGATTTACAAGGATGTTGCCTGGATTGGGGGGCATGCCTTATGAAGATAGGTTGAGAGAGCTAGGTCTCTTCTCCCTGGAGAGACAAAGGTTGAGAGACGACCTGATAGAGGTTTATAAGATGTTGAGAGGAATTGATAGGGTGGATTCTCGGAGGCTACGAGAGGTGCTGGGGGGTAAATACAGAGGAGATGTTAGAGGTAAGTTTTTCACTCAGAGGGCGGTGAGTGAATGGAATCGGTTGCCATCAGTGGTGGTAGACGTGAACTCGCTGGGATATTTTAAGAGACTTGTGGATGAGTACATAGGATTTAATGGGATTGGGAGTTACAGATAGTTCTATGTCCTGGTAAGTATAGATATGATCGGTGCAGCTTGTGGGCCGAAGGGTATGCTATGTTCTATGTTCTATTGAGCACATATAAAGAGAAACTGTGTAATTTTGTACAGGGCAGAATTCTCCAGCCCCCTGGTGGTAGGCTTTTCCACAACTGAAGCAGTTTACTATTGGCAGCCAGCAGCATCTTCCAGTCCCGCTGGAGTATATGGTAGTGTATGTTCTGTGCCTGTGTTGCCGTGAGGAAACTCATTGCAGGGGATGACTTCTGCAGGACTGGAAAATCCTGCCAGTGGGAAAAGCTGAAGAATTTTGTCCTACATAAGTGTTCTAAGGCTTGTGAGCATGTAGGGCCTCCTCCTTTCTTTCACTGACATTGTTCTCAATAAATGCGCACATAAATTCTTCAATTTGTGTTTTTTTGTCTGTCTTTGCTCCCATGTTGTTGCCTAGCTTAATGGGTAAGATGTCAGACTTCAGTTTGAATCGTGATAGTGTCAGAGGGTTTCTGGAAGACATTGTCAGTCCCAGGAAGGTTATTTTACTTTGAAAGTTTTGTTGTAGTTTTGGTTTGGGCACAGTGTCCCATTCAGGGTTTATTAATGACTTTATTTGTTCGGTTTTAATTCACTCAGAAGAGTGCAATGACAGATCTCTGGGACACTGTGCAAGTTAGCAGAAAGGAAGCAAACGTACATAAGGCCATCTTCTTTGAAAAGGTGAACCATCAAGGAAAGAATTTGTGACTAGTTTTATATTTCATTACCTGGCTTGGGATCCATTTATTAATTTTTTCTCAGCCCTTCTGATGTTTTACCAGCGACACCGCAGTGAACAAGAGAAATTATTTGAGACAGTTCTGAAAACAATGGGCGCAATCTAAAGAAGCAAATGCACTCTGAAGTGGATTTCCCGCCCTCACTCACTCCTGCAAACCTGCTTGAGTGCAGCAGTTGATATGAAACATCCCTTTAAGTAGGGTTGTCTCAAAATTAAATTGTTTACAAAATTAACTACCCAGGACTTATCTGAGGAGTCAGATGGTACTTTGTTGAAGGATTCCTTCTTCTTATAGACACACTACAAATAACAAGGCCAAACATAGTGACCTTACGGACTGTTAATGCTGCAGCAAGGTCGGAGAATTTGGCACTTAGCCAAATCACCATTCACTGCACGGGGATCAGAGAACCCCCCTGGCATGAGTGACCGTGACATCTCACTTATGATGAGTAAGAAATAATATTAAGTTTAAATATATTTATTAATGTCACAAGTAAGGCTTCACATTAACACTACAATGAAGTTCCTGTGAAAATCCCCTAGTTGCCACACTCTGGTGCCTGTTCAGGTACAATGGAGGGAGAATTTAGCATGGCCAATGTACCCAACCAGCATGTTTTTCAAACTGTGGAAGGAAACTGGAGCACCCAGAGTAAACTCATGCAAACATGGGGAGAACGTGCAGATTTCAAACAGAAAGTGACCTAGGCCAGAAATCAAACCCAGGCCCTTGAGGCTGTGAGGCAGCAGTGCTAACCATTGTGCCACTGTGCTGCCCCACTTTAATAGGAGAAGGTAAAGGTTTTGAAATACTATGTTATATTATTTGAGCACAGAGCACAAGGATATCACTATGAGACAATGATGGTTACAGAAGGTGGCTCAGCACCACCTTCCTAAGGGTAATTAGGGATGGACAACAAATGCTGCTCTTGTCAGTAATGCCCATGAAAGAATAAAACAGATTGACAAACCTGAAAGTATAGAGTAGAATGAGATTTATGTTGCATCTCTCTTAACTTCAGCCCATCGTAGATTGTTCATTTTGAAGTATTGTTATTGTCATTTTGTAGGCAGTGTGAAAGTCTATATTTGTAGAAGAAAAGTCTTTAGTTTAAAATCAAAGCACGTTACAGTAAAAAAGCAGCAATTTGCCCATCAGGTTGGTACTGATGTTTTTGTGAATGTGAGTCACCGAATGTTATCCCATTCTCCTGTCCATTTCCAATACTCTTCAGTGAAATTAATGAAATTCAAAACCATTATATTAGTTGCTTATATAAACTGAAAACATTAGAGATGTTCAGAATGTAGGGTATTATCTATGGAGAGGGAAACTCAGATTGTTGTCCTTTCATCGGAACTCTAAGGTCAATATAAATTGCCATATTAAAGATTGCTTGAAGAGTTGGAAATTAAGGATGAATGTGGAAGGTCAAGTACGTTTTGGACAAAGACTAAGCAAAAGTGTTAACTTCATGTTCAATGATTGGCACGCGTAGATTCTGGTGTAAATTTTCTTTTTAAAATTTGATTCTGAGAAAGATTTGAATTAAAGAGAATTGAAGGCAAACTCGCACAAGTGTTTGTGCCTTGCAACATAATGATAGCAAATGAACTATCAAAGATGATTTCAGTGAAGATAAATATTGAGAGTGTTGTAAAAGGCTGCAGCCAGATTCACTAGATTTATATTATTTCACATCCTGTAAATGCCCCCTGAGTATTTTTGGTAATATATATTAAAATATAAAATTGTAATTTCTGTTTCCAAAAGGTTGCATATGGCCCATCTTAAATCAACAGTGAGTTTTTTGCACATGTACATTAGCTGGTACAGTGGGTGGCATAATGACACAGTGCTTAGCACTGCTGCCTCACAGAGCCAAGGACCAGGATTCAATTCCAGCTTTGGGTAACTGTCTGTGTGGAGTTTGCATGTTCTGTCTGTGTCTGCATGGCTTCCACCGGGGTGCTCTGATTTCTTCCCACAGTCTAAAGATACGTGGGTTAGGAGCATTGGCCCTTAGTGTCAGGGGGATTTGCAGAGAAAATAGCTAAGGCTTATAGGGATAGGACCTGGGTGAAATTGTGGTTGGTGCAAGCTGAATGGGCTGAATGGCCTTCTTCTGCATTGTGGTGGTTTTATAATTCTATTGTTTGATTCATCAAAATATAAGGCATTTATATGGGCATTTGTAGCATTTATATGGGAGCATTTATCAAGTAAAGTTTAT
Organism: Sphyrna mokarran; assembly: GCA_024679065.1. Classification (NCBI taxonomy): domain Eukaryota; kingdom Metazoa; phylum Chordata; class Chondrichthyes; order Carcharhiniformes; family Carcharhinidae; genus Sphyrna; species Sphyrna mokarran. Next base: position 4,530,159 of record JAGIQG010000024.1, read on the forward strand.
TTGAGAATATAGTTAACATGTATAGTAAAAAAATTAGCAAAAACCAGAGAAAACAATCCAAGCCTATCCAACCTTTTTTCATAACTTAAAATGATCTATTCCAGGTGAATCTTCTCTGCACCTCTTCCAATGTGATCACATCCTTCCTATAATGTGGTGACCAGAACCACACACAGTCCTCCACTGTGGCCTCACCAAGACCCTACACCACTCCACAATGACCTCTCTGCTTTTGTAATCAATATTGCAATTAATAAAGGCAAGTGTGCTACATGCCTTTTTCATCACCCTATTAACCTATCTTTCTGCCAGAGAACTATGGAAAGAAACACCAAGGTCTCTTTATTCTTCAGAACTTCCTAGTGTCAAACCTTTCATAGTATACTTCCTTGTCAAATTACTCCTTCCAAAGTGTATCACCTCATACCTTTCAGGGTTAAATTCATCTGCCATCTATCTGCCCATTTGACCATCTTGTCTATATCTTCTATAACCCTCAACTGCACTTTTAATCACCTGGCCAATCTTTGTGTCATCAGCAAACTTTCTGATCCTTCTACCCACATAATCAAATGGCTAGGTTTTATCAAACAAAGTTTATTTAAGAATATAGTTAATATGTATAGTAACAAAATTAGCAAGAACTTTTTATCAATTACAAACAAGAAACAAAACAATCAATAAAATATATAACTCTTAATGAATATATCTCAGATGCTCCAGTCAAAACAAAAACCTTTCATGAACAAAATGCTTTAAACAAATTCAACTAAATGGTCATTGCAATTGAGTCCTTTGGTTGAAGTTTGCAATTCTCTTGATTCACTCAAAGCAGTTTAAAGTGAAAACACCTGCTCAATACCTCAAGATTCCCTGCTCAAGTTACCAATCACGGATTCTTTTCTGCAGGAAGGCAAGACCTTACTTTCACATAACCAGCAGAATTTCCAAAACTACAGGGAGAGAGAGAAGACATTTCTTTCTAGCTTGCTGCCCTTTCTAAAACTCAACTCTAATTGCAGCCAAACACAAAAAGGGATCCTTAAAATACTATACAAAAACACATGTTCGTCCTCCTAACAACACAGGATTGTAAAACTAATCCCAGCGAAAATACAAACAATCCCATTTAATCCTCTTAAATAGCAGTAAAAAGACTCCTCCAGTCAAGCTGGCAACAAACTATGGCTGTGAGCTATAAAAGCATTGAAGCTATGACAGCCTCAGAGATCATGATTAAAAAAAAAACTTTTTTAAGGTACATTAATGTCACACAATGACGCTTCAACAACCTGGAACATTAACTCCATTGCTCTCTCCACCAACACTGCCCGACCTTTATTTTCTGTATTTTGTTTTCACTAAAAGCTAATATTTTCAGAGGGAAAGATAAGGAGAGGAATAAGAGTAAGAATTGGAATGGTCAGATGCATTGAATAATTAGGTCATTAAAAAAATCTGAAATCAGCAACTAACTCTGGTATTTCTCCCAGAGAAGTGGTATGGTATCGGATGATTTAGGAATTGAGTCGCTATGGGTGGAGTTGAGGAATAGGAAGGGAGAGGTTACTATGTTGGGTGTGTTCTACAGACCGCCCAACAGCACACGGGCCGTGGAAGAAGGGATATGCAGGGACATTTTAGATAAGTGTAGGAAGAATAGGGTGGTTGTAGTGGGAGATTTCAATTTCCCTGAGGTAGATTGGAAGCTGCCCAGAGCAGAAGGTGTGGATGGGGAGGAATTTGTACAGTGTGTTTTGGAAGGGTCCTTGGAGCAGCATGTGGATGGCCTGACTAGAGAGGGGGCTATACTGGACTTGGTTCTGGGGAATGAGCCAGGGCAGGTGGTGGACGTTGTAGTAGGAGAGCATGTGTCAATTAGTGACCACAACTCTGTCTGCTTTAGGATATTAATGGAAAAAGATGAAGCCTGCCCTAAAGGAAGGGTGTTAAACTGGGGGACGGCTAGATACAGCTGGATTAGGCAGGATCTTAAGAATACCGACTGGGATAAGCTGTTCGAGGGTAGGTCGACGCAGTACATGTGGGAGTCTTTCAAGGGAAAACTAAAATCTTTGCAGGAAAGACATGTGCCGGTAAGGAGGAAGGATGGGAAAGGTAGGATTAGAGAACGATGGCTACTAGAGATATTGAGGACTTGGTCAGGAAGAAGCAGGAGGCGTACGTTAGATCTAGGCAACTGGGGACAGAGACAGCGCTGGAAGAATATAGAGAGTGTAGACGAGATCTTAAAAGCCATGTCAGAAAGGCAAAAAGGGGCCACGAGATGGCTTTGGCAGGTAGGACTAAGGAAAATCCTAAGGCATTTTACTCTTATGTAAGGAGCAAAAGGATGGTTAGAGGGAAGATTGGACCTCTCAGGGACAGAGGAGGGGAACTATGCTTAGAGCCTGAGGGAATGGGGGAGATCCTGAATGAATACTTTGCGTCGGTATTCACGCGGGAGAGGGGCCTGATGTCTGGTGCCAGCTTTGAGGAATTTGAGCACCCGTTAAAGGAAATAATCATTACGAGGGAAGAGGTGTTGTGGCTTTTAGGCAGCATAAAGCCTTATAAAGTTCCGGGGCCTGATGGCATTTACCCCAGACTGCTAAGGGAGGTGAGAGATGACATTGCTGATCCTCTGACGCAAATCTTTGTCTCTTCTTTGGACACAGGTGTGGTCCCAGAGCATTGGAGTAGTACCGTTGTTTAAAAAGGGTCAGAGGGATAACCCAGGGAACTATAGGCCGGTGAGCTTGACTTCAGTTATAGTAAGCTAATGGAGAGGATCCTCAGGGACAGGATGTATGAACATCTGGAGCGCTGCGATCTGATCAGGGATACGCAGCATGGCTTCGTTAAGGGGAGATCGTGCCTTACGAATCTAGTGGAATTTTTTGAAGAGGTGACAAAAACAGTTGATGAAGGACAAGCCGTTGATGTCGTCTACATGGATTTCAGTAAGGTGTTTGACAAGGTTCCTCATGGTAGGCTGATAGAAAAGGTGAAGGCGCATGGGATACAGGGCCAGGTATATAGATGGGTTGAGAACTGGCTTGGGAGGAGGAGACAGCGGGTAGTAGTGGAAGGCTCTTTTTCCAACTGGAGGTCTGTCACTAGTGGTGTGCCACAGGGCTCAGTACTAGGACCTCTTCTATTTGTGGTTTATATAAATGACTTGGAAAAGGGGGTAGGTGGTGTGATCAGCAAATTTGCTGATGACACTAAGATACTTGGATTGGCGGGGACTGAGGAGCAGTGCCAGGCAATACAACAGGGCATAGATAGGCTGGTAGATTGGACAGATAGATGGCAAATGGAATTTAATCAGGATAAATGCGAGGTGATGCATTTTGGCCGGAAAAATATAGCGGGGAGTTATAGGATAAAAGGTAAAACTATCCGGAGTATACAGATGCATAGAGACCTGGGGGTGCAGGTTCACAAGTCTCTAAAGGTGTCAGTACAGGTGGAGAATGTGATAAAGAAAGCGTATGGTATGTTAGCCTTCATAGGAAGAGGTATAGAATACAAGAGTAGGAGTCTAATGTTGCAAGTGTATAGAACGTTAGTTAGGCCTCACTTGGAGTACTGCGTCCAGTTCTGGTCGCCTTACTACCGGAAGGATGTGGAGGCCCTGGAGAGAGTGCAGAGGAGATTTACCAGGATGCTGCCTGGTATGGAAAGGCTGTCTTACGAGGAAAGATTGAACGCACTGGGGTTGTTTTCCCTTGAAAGACGTCGGCTGAGAGGGGATCTATTAGAGGTATATAAGATTATGAGGGGTATAGATAGAGTAAATGGTGGTAAGCTTTTTCCACCATTAGATTCGGATAGAACGAGGGGTCACGGCCTTAGGGTGAGGGGGGCTATGTATAAGACGAATATTAGAGGGCAGTTTTTCACACAAAGGGTAGTGGGGGTGTGGAATGCACTACCGAGTAAGGTGGTGGGAGCAGGCACGCTAGGGTTGTTTAAGGGTCTCTTGGACAGCCACATGAGCGGTCTGCAGATAGAGGGATATAGTAGGACTGTTTAAATATCCTATTTGTTTCCACAGGATGTTCGGTCCACCTTGTTGACCAACAAGGGCATGCATTTGGCAGGTCGTGCGAGAGCTGCTCTTGGATGTTGCTTCAGGAGTGGCCTAGTGCTTCACGTCGTTAGTGTATGCTTAAACTGGACCATCTGATGGGCACCATGACAGCTCAGGGACTATCGCTGTTGCTGTGCTGACACATGGATTTGGGCCTGTGTGTGCGGGAGTTTGCGCGTTCTCCCCGTGGTTGCGTGGGTTTTCTCCGGGTGCTCCGGTTTCCTCCCACATCCCAAAAAATGTGCTCTTAGTCTGATTGGGTAACAAATTGGTCCCTATATGTCATTAAGACGTTAGGACGGCGGCGCGGGCTCGTTGGGCCGAAAGGCCTGTTTCTGGTGCTGTGTTGTTCTTTGTTCTCATTCTATTTAGAATCATAGAAATCCTGTAGTGAAGAGGGAGGCCATTCAGCCCATTGAATCTACACCAAAATAAATCCCACCCAGGTCCTATCCTCAAAAGCCCACATATTTACTCCACTAATCCCTCTAATATATACATCCCGGGACACTAAGGGGCAATTTAACTTGATCAATCAAACTAACTTGCACATCTTTGGACTGGGGGAAGAAACTGGAGCACCCAGAGGAAACCCATGCAGACACGGGGAGGGGTTGCAAATTCCACACAGTCAGTGACCCAAGTCATGAATTGAATCCTGGTTCTTGGAGTTATGAGACAACAATGCTAACTAATATGTCACTGTGAGGTGGGGGATCTGGATATTGAATTTGATGATCAACCATGATCAAGTATTAAAATACTGTAAAAGTGTTCTTTTCAACCCATTGTCTTCATGTGGTAAAAACTATTGTTAACGCAATGGAGGTTAGCATGAAATTGTAATACTAAATATTACTAATCTTCAAATGTAAAGTTGTAATGTGTGGCTGGATATAGCTGCCTGGTTTGGGTCTTTCTCTGTCTGGTTGTAATATTAAATCTTCAGATTACATTTCTCATATCAAAAGCTATTATTTACAAGCACATTGATAGAATTGTGAGGCTTTCTCTTTCAATTGAAATAATTGTGTGTAGTTAGTATGTGTAGGCAGCACAGTGTTTAGCACAGTGCCAGGAGCATGGATTCAATTCCCACCTTGGGTCACTGTCTGTGTGGAGTCTGCACGTGCTCCTCGTGTCTGCGTAGGTTTTCTCTGGATGCTCTGGTTTCCTCCCACAATCTGAAAGACATACTTGTTTGAGTTCGTTGACCCGAAGAGGCTCCGGAGTGTGGCAACTAAGGGAATTTCACAGTAACTTCATTGCAGTGTTAAAGTAAGCCTTACTTGTGACTAATAAATAAACTTTAAAATGTTAAAAACCTGTACTTAGAAAACATATATAAACATATTTGTACACTGCTGTTTAAGAACAAAATAACTGTGTGTTATTGGACTGAATCCAAACATAGCAAAAAGTATGAGACAAAGGAAACATTATTGATAATCGAACAAAAATACACAAATCTGCGCAATCTACCCAAAGGTCCTGTAAATCTGTCACTCTGCCTGCCTATTCAGTTCCCAAAGAAAAGCAGGACAATGCTCCGAACATTTATAATCAATAGTTATTCCACAATCAATGCTGATCATCTGATGATCATTTATCTCAATGTTACTTATACGACATGTAAATTGGCTGCTGCATTTTCTATGTTATGGATACATTAGATACAGCTCTTGAGGCTAAAGGGTGAGGTGGGGGATCTGGATATTGAATTTGATGATCAACCATGATCAAGATGAATGTTGGACCAGGCTCGAAGGGCCGAATGGCCTCCTCCTGCTTCTAGTTTCTTTGTTTTTAACAGATTCACGTATTATTAACTCTCAGTGGAGAGTCACTCTCAGAGATTTCAACACGGTAACCCTCATTCTCTAATCTATTCTTGCTTTGATGGCAGTTAACTGTCAGGAATGTCAGGTTGGTGAATTTATTCTCAGAATGAAGAATCGTGTCAATAAAACCAGTTAACATTTTAAACAATCTGATTTTTTGGGAGATGCCTCCAGTTTTTGTAACGTTTGTCACCGGAGGCAATGCTACAAAAACCTAGCCAGTTTTTGAAATTATAGGTCAGAACTTTCCAGCAGTTCACAGCGGTGGGATTTTCCAACCCCAACGACAGTGCATCTCGGCTGAAGGTGACCCGGCAGTGAGGGGTGCATTCAACAGGAAATCAGCGCATCAAAAATGGAGCCAGAAGATCCCATCCTTTGGCCAATGGTAGGCAACCTGCCCCCACTGTGAAACATGGTGGGCAGAAATCCCGCCTGAAGTCTTTTCTCCAGGTTCTTGTTTAATAAGGAACATCTTGACGATGATATGACCACCATGATATCTTTTCACATCTCCATCTTGGCAAAGCAACCAGCATAATTTAGGACACCACGCATCCCGAAAATTCTCTTTCCCACCTTCTTTTGTTGGGAAAAAGACGCAAAAGTCTGAGGTCATGTACCAACCGACTCAAGAACAGCTTCTTCTCTGCTGCTGTCAGACTTTTGAATGGACCTACTTCGCATTAAGTTGATCTTTCTCTCCACCCTCGCTACGACTCTAACACTACATTTTGCACCCTTCCCTTTCCTTCTCCACTCTGTACTCTATGAATGATAAGCTTTGTCTGTATAGCATGTAAGAAACAATACTTTTTAACTGTATCCCAGTACATGTGACAATAATAAATCAAATCAAATCAACATATAAATTCTTGCTTGCGAAAGTTCAACAGATCCATCCCAGATGCACCAACACAAAACCTGCTCTATGGCAAAGTGCAAAAAGATTGATGAGAAATGAGTACTGTGCGCAGTTCTGGTCACCTCACTACAGGAAGGATGTGGAAGCAATTGAGAGGGTGCAGAAGAGATTTACAAGAATATTGCCTAAATTGGGAGATATGCCCTATGAAGATAGGTTGAGGGAGCTAGTTCTCTTCTCCCTGAAAGAGACGAAGATTGAGAGACGACCTGATAGAAGTTTATAAAATGTTGAGAGGCATAGATAACAGTGGATTCTCGGAGACTATTTCCCAGAGCTGAAATGGTTCTACAAGGGGGCACAGGTTTAAGGTGCTGGGGAGCAAGTACAGAGGAGATGTTAGGAGTACATTTTTCACTCAGAGGGTGGTGAGTGAGTGGAATTGGCTATTGTTGGTGGTAATGGAAGTGAACTCGCTGGGGTCTTTTAAAAGACTTCTGGATGAGTATATGGGATTTAATGGGATTGGGAGTTGCAGATAGTTCTATGGCCTGGTAGGTACGGATATGATTGGCACAACTTGTGGGCCGAAGGGCCTATTTATGCTGTAGTGTTCTATGTTCTATGTTCTAAATTTAATTTGTTACAGTCTTGTTAAAGGTCATTAATGATGCACTTTTGCACAATTTTGCCTTTGCTCCAGGTCAGTTCTGACATTAATAAGCTTCTCACCGCAGCAGGGAGAACACCCAATGGGGTAGAGCAGTCCTTTGTTTGAGGGAATGTGAGTGAGGAGAATTCAGGGACATCTCACTGAGAATAACTCAGGATCAGAGGATTTTAGATGTGCACTTATTAATCAAAATGTCAATTTTGGTGATATAACTTGTTATTCTTCAAACAAAATTATTTTTATCATGAGTGGTTGACTCATAGCTCACAGAGAGGTGATTAAAACCACATAGTGCTTGCCAATGGGATAAAGGTCACTAATAGTCACCCTTTTCCTTTAATCCCATTACTGAAATCAAAACAGCATAACCAAGAAGTGTAACAAATATGATAGTGAAACTCTGCAAGCAATCTGTTATCATATTTCTACAGTGTAATAGAAAGTATTAATTAAAGAAAATACTGGAAAAACATTGTCCGGGTCATCGACATCTTGGAAAACCCTGTCTTATTCATTTGGTGTGTGTTAAATGCTGAGATTCCTATTGTTTATCCAATATTCCCTGCTGTATTTTTAACTCATACGGAAACAGTGACACACTGGGAATAACATATGACCAGTAATCCGGAGGTGTGGATTAATGATCCGGATATGTGGATTCAAATCCCATTCAGCAGCTAGGGAATTTAAATTGGATTCATAAAACAATTCTGGAATAAAAAGATGACAGCAGCATTGGTGGGCAGCACAGTGGCATAGTGGTTAGCACTGCTGCTTCACAGTTCCAGGGATCTGGGTTTAATTCCTGGCTTGGGTCACTGTCTGCGAAGAATTTGCACATTCTCCTCGTGCCTGCTTGGGATTCCTCCTGGTGATCTGGTTTCGTCCCACGGTCCAAAGATGTGCGGGTTAGGTCGATTGGCCGAGCTAAAAATTGCCCCTTAATGTTCTGAGATGCATAGGTTAGGGGTTTTAGCAGATAAAATATGGAGGGAAATGGGATAGGGCCTGAGTGGGATTGTGGTCAGTGCAGACTCAATGGGCCAAATGGCCTCTTTCTGCACTGTAGGGTTTCTGTGTTCTATTGGTGGCCAGGCCATGAAGTTCTCAGATTAATGTAAAAACAAATCTGGTTCACTAATGACCTCATATGTGACTCCAGTCACACAACAATGTGATTGGCTCTTAACTATCCTCTGAATCATAGAATTTCCATAGTGTAGAAGGAGGCCACTCAGCCCATCAAGTCTGCACCAACTCTCCAACAGAGCATCCTATCCTATTTATCCCCCTATTCTACACATTTTGGGACACTAATTTAGCATGGCTAATCCACCTAACCTGCATACCTTTGGACTGTGGGAGGAAACCAGAGCACCCGAAGGAAAGCCACGCAGACATATCCAAACTCCACACAGACTCCCAAGGCTGGATTTGAACCCAGGTATGCGGTGTTGTAAGGCAGCAGTGCTAACCACTGTGTCACCGTGTTGCCCCATGATTTTGCAAGCTACTTAGATGTCAAGAAGTTGGGTCACTGTCACCATCTCAAGTGGAATTAGGGCTGGGAAATAAAAGCTGACAAAGTCATGAAGCCCATATCCTGGGAATGATTTTTTAAAAAATGCCTATTTTTGTCCTGGCTTCTATTCTGGAAAATCTATCTTAAATTGATGAATACTGCGCTCTGCGGCATCACACAATGATGTTCATTAATTATTATGGGCATAACTCTGAATGCTGATTGTCATAACAATACACAGCACAGTTAAACTCTCAGTGCCTCTTATATACACTAATAGCTGAAAATATTTAATTAGCTAAAACACTGATGCAGAGTATCAAGCATCTACTTCAACTGTGAATATCTCTATAAGCATCAAAAAAACAAACAGATAGATCAATTGGCTCTTCAACCTGCTCTGCCTCGCTACTAGATCATGGTGCACGGCTGAGAAAAATCTGGGCCATGATTCACCAAATTGGGACTAAATGCCCATGTTTATTTGCCCCTTCTAATGCCCCTTCTATACCTGGAAGACTTGAAGATCACCCTGGAATAGTGATTTCAGGCAGCCTTGTCTGTCAGCAGTGCCAATTCTGAAATGGCCATGTCAATTTAATCCCTGTTCCCCCCTGATTGCCTGGCAGGCTTTAACATCATTGCAGCAATCCATTCTGCAGCAGAGATTTCCCTTCTTCTTTGTCAGAAGCTGCAGGTATGAGCAGATCCCTTTAAAGTCCTCTGACAGCAAGGAGATATCAGTCACCTGGTGGTAGAGGAGGTGCTCCAATCTCCAGGTATTCCCACAGCATTTATTTAAAATCTTTGAACCTTCCCAGCAAGCTGAAACCTTTGAAGCCTCCTCCAAAGGGAGGCAATGGCTAATTTTTCATAGTTCCTCTCCCACTGAGTTCGTTTATACTTTCCAAATATCTGAATGTTCATTCACTTCTACTGGGATTTATCCAAAAGTGTGTCACAGTGCTCCAGAATTCATTTTATTTCTTCTTTGGTCCAGCTATTCTCTGAAATATGAAACTCCAGGGGGTCCTTCCATTCACTTTTTGCTGAGCGATACTCCAACTTTCACTGAATCCTCACCATCTCTGAGCTCAGTCTGAGGCTTCACTGTATTCTTGCTCAGAAATACATCTGATTTCTAATGGACCTTTGATTCCTGATCTGCTGCGTTTCAGCTGAGTAAACTTTCTCTTTCTCTGCCTCAGAAATCAGGATTTAAAGCCTCGGTGCTTTTATTTCTAACCCCAAAGACGTGGAAAAATCCAACAGAATAGTCCCTAAAATTTCAACCAAGGCTTGAGCCTGAATTACTTCTCTTGGTGGCAGCAGATTTTTGTAGCTGAATAAACTTTTATCATCAAAGTGAAATCATTTGATTCCGGAATCGGTGTGGCCAATTTAAATTTCTGATGAAGTCAGACCTGGACATTTTGCAACCTACCTGCTGTCAGGACCATCCAACGCTGACAAAAATCATTGGAATTTTGGCATTCCCACCACATTTCCTACAATGGATCCCACCATGGCAGGGGTGGAAAATTCTGGGCCCACTGTCTGCAGTTCCCCAGCTAACTGAAGACCATCTACCGACTGATTATATAGTGTTCACCCTCCCAAATCTGACCTAATAAGTTTGCATGGAATCTTTTGAATTGGTGTTCTGGTAATTTCTAAACTCCAACATTTTTAGTACTTTAACATTACAAATTTAACCTTCCCCAAATGAAATATCACCTCTAAAATATCAATATAAACCATGAACTAGATGATTATAACAGGATGGAAAATAAGAGAAATCTGGTAATAACCTTAGACTTGGAGTTAAATGATGCTAATTGACTGGGATTGCACATAAGTAAGCAGATTCTGAAAGTATCATTCAGAAGATACCAGCTGCAGTATTACTGGAAACTTTGATTGTACTGCATGGCACAATGCCCAAAGCTCAATCTTACGTTATTCTGCTTTAGAAATTCAATGACGTGCCTTCCAAGTAGCCTGTGGCAATTCTGAAGTAATTAATACATCACAATAAGTAAAATGTGTAGCTTTTAACATAATCATTCTAACTCGTTCCAGCGGCTTAACACAATTATTCACCTGATTATCACAGTCATTGGCTAAATGTACCTCACAGAAAGGTTCATACATTGTGGACTGAAAATGACAGCGAATTACAGTTTGCAAAAGACATGGATAATCACTGAAAATTAGGTGCCTAAGGGAAATAAATTTGAGGGAAAAAATAAAAGCTGAATAAAATGGCTTTAATATTTAGAAAAGCTGGATATCTGGAATGATTTTTAAGCGTTTTATTGAAGTTATCTTTAGGGGAAATGGCCTTACAGCTTAAAACAATCTGGCAAAAGATAGGCTTTGAGATATAGACTGAAGACTGGAGTCACTGTGCTTTGAAATAAACACAAACCAATCCATAGCAGAATGTCAGTTTGACCTGCCCAAACCATCCCCCAGCCGCACTCACTAATTAGGTTTTTAAAGAGAAAACTATGAGATCTTAGTTGCAGAAAGTTGAGAGGTTGGAAATGCTGGAGATCAGTGAGAAGTTATAAATACTTAAGTCAGATAAATTGGTTGAGACATTCAGCCTGTTTTTGTGGAAAGGGTGCAGAATATTACCGGGGCTGGAAGGTTCGAATTATAAGGAGACGCTGGAAAAACTGGGATTGTTTTCCCAGGAGTGCAGGAGGGTGAGGTGGGTGGGGGGGGGGGGGGGGGGGGGGGAGCTGGTGAGGCCTTATAGAGATTTATAAAATTATGAGCGGCACAGATAAGGTGAACACGAAAGGCCTTTTCCCCAGGATGACGGAGCCCAAAATTATAGGACATGGGTTAAGGTGAGAGGGAAAAGGGTTAAAAGGAATCTGAGGGGCAATTTTTTCAGACAGAAGGTGGCGCACGTATGGAATGAGCTGCCAGAGGAGGTGTTAGAGGTAAGTACAATTATAATATTCAAAAGACATTTGGACAGGTACATGGATGGAAAAGATTTGGAGGGATATAGGCCAAATGGGACTAGTTTATTTAAGAAATGGGGTCAGCATGGACAAGATGAGCTGAAAGACCTGATTGTGTGATGCATACTCTATGACTGTGCTGTCTATTCTCTGAGACCAGTTCTAAGACGGAAATGTCACTGGTAGAAATTTGAATGCTAAAGGAATTGAGGGTGCAGAACATGCATTGGGGCTGCTTTCCCAATTTTTCAACACACCCTGAGTAACTGAAGTGCCTTTTCCTCTCTGTCGAGGAGTTATTGAATTTAACCAATTTTGACTTCCTCAACTCATTTATCAGCTGAACTCATTCGCTTGGGATGTGTGAATTTCCCACACTTGTTCTATGTGAACTTTTCTATTTCCTTGCAACTAGTCCATTTAATCATTGAGCAAATTCAACATTAATCTATATTATTAATATGTATCACTAACATTTATCATTTATTTTAGATTTGTGTACGAATTTGTCTTCAAAATATAGCAAGGTGAATCAGAAAACCATGAAATGTTGGAAATCTGGAGTAAGTGCAGAATTACTGGAACTGTCAGTCAAGTTAATGGACATCCAAAACAACCCAGAGTTGCATTTGTATGGCACCTATAATGTAATGAAATTGCACAAGGCACATCATAGAAAGATAATTAAACAAACATTGACACAGAGTCAAAGAATGAACTATTCAAAAAATTAGTCAAAGAGGTCGGTTGTAAGGAACAACTTCAAGGAGCAGAGAAAGGTAGACAAGTGGAGAGGCTAAGGGAAGGAATTTCAGAGTTTAGGAACTCAATACCTTCAAAATTGGAGCAAAGGAAAGGGTGCACATGAAGTTATGGAAATGAGGAACACAGAGTTCTTGGAGGAACACAGAGTTTACAGCTGGAATAGATTACATTAGTGTGAACGTTCAGTCCTGGGCCTGGGTATCCGAGAGGTTTGGCTTTTCATTTGGGACAGGGTTCAGAAGTGTTTGGAAGCGTTCGGAAGTTATCAGGTGCAGGGGTGGGCTGGTGAAATATTGGCCTTGGTGTTCTGACACTTGGTTGAAATTATGAAGAAAGGATTAAAATAAAAAGTGGCTCACCTGCCTTCACCTCTTTTCACCTCTCCAACACTCCCTATGTCACCTCTAATGACTACATACCCACTACCCTATGGCCCCTCCATGCCAACCCATACTCCCCATCCACCATTCTTTGTCCTTACATGTATACTCACCCAGTAATCACATGGGCAGACCTGAGGACCGATGATGAAATTGAATAAAGCTTTTAAGTATCTATTTAAAGGGAATTTGGCCTTGCTAAATTCCCCCTCAGTGTACCTAAACAGTCATTGGAGTGTGACAACTAGGGGATTAACACTGCAATGAAGTTACTGTATAAATCCCCTAGTTGTCACACTCCAATGACTGTTTAGGTACACTGAGGGGGAATTTAGCAAGGCCAATGCACCTAACCAGACTGTGGGAGGAAACTGGAGCACTCAGAGGAAACCCACGCAGACATGGGGAGAATGTGCATACTCCACACAGACAGTGATCCAAGTTGGGAAAAAAACTCTGGTTGGGAATCATCCCTGGTGCTGTGAGACAGCTTTGCTAACTATTGTGCCACTTGCTGCCCACAGGCTGTGTATTGGAAGTCCCATTAGTGAAAATCAGATTTGACTGAGCCAACTGCACTTTAATGCATGCAATTGCCTCAATGAGCCATGGATATGCAATTTAGAACCCACCGCCATTCCCCATCCTTTGAAAACAGTGGAGCACAGGTTCCAGTGCAAGACATTTGGATTTGTGCCTCACCCCACAATTATTTTCACTAAAGCGTAGAGCTCCATCGCTGCAAAAATTCAGGTCATAGTTAAAGAATTATATCGTTGTTCTGATTCCAAAGCTGCATTCGCTACTGGATACGAACGTTCTCGAGATTAGATTCCAAATTATATCCAAGAGACCAAATTCTGGTCTAATATCAAGTCACGTGGCCTTAACTCTGCTAATTTTCCAAATTGAGACTTCAAAATTTGCCAATTACTCTTCTGCTAATAATAACTCAAACAAACTAATGGAATAAAGTGCTCCTGTAGAGTCTTTGATTAAAAGCACTATGTAGCTGTAAGTGTGACTGAATTATAATAGCGAGAGCTTCAGAAACATGCTGATAACATGTAGACTTTTCAGAATTGCTCTTAATACAAATCAGGAAAAGGAACATTAGACACTCAATCCCATGTCTTTGTGCTTGTGTTAATTGTTTACTTGGAGCTGTTGTTCTTATAATTTTCTATTCTTGGTAAGAAAGCTAAATAAATTATTCATTTTTGCATATTTCTCTTGTTTAGCTGCTCAAGTAAAGAGCTATTAATTGACTCGTTCAGAACACGAGAAACATCACGTGCCTCAGGTAAGTAATGTCTCATTGTTCAGAGCTGATGCTGTTAAAACCTAAAAAGGATTATAAACCCATTACAAAAGTGACTGTAAAATCCAAAAGCTGGAAAACAAGTTTAATTTAATATTAGGTATGATTCCTTTGCGTGTTTAATTGTGACCAGTTGGTGTTTTGTGTTGGAAACCTGAAGGAAATGCACACGTGAGCAGTTCTGACCTGGGGTTATCAAGACTCAAAACGTTGGCTCTATTCACTCCCCACAGATGCTTTAGATCTGCTGAGATTTTCCAGCATTTTCTGTTGTTGTTGTGTGTGAGCAGATTTGATGCCCAAAATATGATAAAGGGGACAGCTGGTGTGTGATAGATGGTCGGAAGGTAAGCAGACTTTTATTGGTAGTCTCATATAGTGTCTGAGATTATCTCATTATAGCAACAAGAATCTTACAGCAACCTCCCCCTCCACAACTCCCCACCCCACCCCATCTAAGTCAGGTGGGTGGACCAGCATTTACCCACCCATTCAAAACACATGAGTAAATTGCTCATTAAGAAGCCTACCCTTATGCCTATGGTACAAAAGGCCACTTGACCCATTGAGTCAGCACCGACTCTCTGACAGAGCATCCCCCATTTATCCCCTAATGAGGCCTTTAATAACCAAATTGAGTGGCAATAAAGGGTCAATCTGCCTCCACTGCCATAAAACTCTAGTTTTAGGGCACCCCCTCAGATTGTGTTTCACCCTTCCCCTCACCCAGCTTTGCAGCTCCTTCCTGGCATACATTGCAAGCACTTTTACCCCATTCCTTAAAGTGCCTGATCCCTTTCCACCCAAGAAATCCTTGACTCACCTTGCCTGATGCCCACGACATTTCTTTGTGCGATGCCAATGGTGCATGAGCTGTGAACCAATCAGATTGGCCGGCAGTCTGAGGGTGGGACTTCTTTTCACTGAGGGTGGTTTCCTGACCCCCAGTTGGAAGCTGCTCCCAGTGAATAATCATTGCAAAATGGCCCTTTCTTAAATTTGATCTATTTGCGACTGACTGTTTGGAAGAGGAGGGTGAGTGTCTGTCGGGGGATTAGGGGATTGGGGAGTGGATAGGGGGGAATGCAATGCTGAATAATAATCTCCCTTCCACCACTGAAAACAATCAGTCCAGAAATCTGTGGTGAAAAACTGGGAAAGCAATGCACTTCTCATTTTTAAACTCTTAACCTTCTTGACTTAAGAATCAACATTCCATTATCATTTATGATTACTTGTTTTTATCTGAATATCCGCTTTCAGTGATCTGTATTTATACAGCTCAAAATTCCTCTTCGCCATCAAATCTCTGAATATTATACCCTCATATCCCCCCGTAGTGGAAGACACATTTTTCTACAATGCGATTGCAGAGGAGGTTCACCAGCATGCTGCCTGGGATGGAATATTTAAGTTATGAAAAGAGATTGGGTAGACTTAGGTTGTTTTCTCTGGAGCTGAGAAGACTGAGCGGTGACCTGATTGAGGTGTACAAGATTACGAGGAACATGGACAGAATGACTAGAGAGTAGCTGTTCTTCTGGGATGCTCCGACCCCAGGGTCAGTCACGGGGGGATACAAGTTCAATGTGAGGGACAGAATGTTTAGGAGGGATGTGAGGAAAACCTTTTTACTCAGAGGTGGTGATGGTCTGGAATGTGCTGCCTGGGAAGGTGGTGGCAGTGGGTTGCCTCTTGGACGTTATAACATTCAGGGATGGGCCAAGTGCTGGTAAATGGGATTAGGTAAGTAGATCAGATGTGCCTCGCATGTCAGTGCAGACTCAATGGGTCGAAGGGCCTCCTCTCCACTCCATTCTGTGAACCCCCTTTGCCATAGCTTTGACCACTCACTTTGCTTATGGTTCTTTATCTTTTCTGTTTACAGCCACCTATCTCACTATTCCTCTGACCCTAACTTGTATGTTAAACATTCATCCACCATTAATATCTAGGGTGGAAAACTGAGATCCCAGCACAAATCCATGAGGGATACCACTCCACACATTCTCATTTTTGCCAATTATCTCCTGCAGAACCTTCCGAAATGCTTTGAGGAAGTTTACATAAACAACAAGTATTGATCACCAGCCCACCATGCTGGAGACTTCCTCAAAGATTGATCATTTAAACATGACTTGCTCTTGACAAAGGCATAGTGGCATTCATTGAAAAGCTATTGCTTTTCCACTCAGTGGAGTCACTCTGACTCTGACTCATGCACCTGCAATTTGATTGTCCAATTATTTTAAAACCTGAGATGGAAACCATTTGAGATTTGTCTCATTATTTTCTCCATTACCATTTTTAACAAAATAAATCCATTAAGTTTCTTCCCTCGATGCTTTTGGAAACTCCTTTTTACATTTCATTAACACTTTTCTCTGTGAAAATGAATGTGATGCACTAACCTGGCAAGACAACCATTTCCTTTTGGTTCATTATAACCTCCTTGATATCTTAATGGATTCGCATTTCTATTCACCAATCTCTTGGTGAAAAAAGCCCATTGAAATATTTTTTCCAGTTCCATTTGCAATGCTTGTTTTTTTTGTATCCCTGTGTTATTTTTCAATAGCTCTCCCACACTGCTAGATTTCCATTTCTTCTTCCCAAGTTCTCTGTCCAGTTGTGGGTCTAATAACTCTCAGCACCCTATCTTAACAAGGAAGCGAGTCTTCCAAGCGAGTCTGACAAGGAAACAAATCCACCCCGGCAGGAACAGGGATTGAACCCCATGTGACTGACACCAATCTGATCCACCGGATATCTGGTCAACAAATGCGCCTACCCCCCACATGTCCCCAAGTTGCTGTGGAAATGTGCTCTTTTATTCACATTTTGGAGTTTGGACCTATTAGCAGTGATGATGGAAGCTCCAAATTTTTTTCCATCACTTGGTTGACTGGATGCTTCTTCACCTTTCTCTCACCTATCACTGCAAGGATTTACAGGTTGATGTTCAACTTGTTGTCTTTCCTTGGCCATCAGGCTCTGGAATGGAACTCAGATCTTCTGGCTTCAAGGCAGAATTGCTACGCCTTGTGCCACATGACCTCCTCTAGATTTCCAATGATCCTTGAATTTGTGTAAGTCTTTTCTTGACACTGTGTCTTACCTCAATTGTTGATCATGGTTATGTAACTTACTAAATTCTCCCTCAATGTACCGGAACAGGTGCTGGAGTGTGGCAACCAGGGGATTTTCACAGTAAGTTCATTGCAGTGTTAATGTAAGCTTATTTGTGACACTAATAAATAAATTTAAACTTAAAATGGGGCTTTTAGAGGTATATATGCAAGTGCTTCTTGGAATACTTCCAGTTGATTGCAGTTATATCTATTAAGAGTTTTGTCTGGTTAACATTTGTTCCATTTCATCTATTGTCTTCAGATTGCCCTGCTTAAAATTTTGGGGTTCATGGCCTCTCTCTCTTCTCCCTTTCAAAACTAATATAAAACTCCAGCAAAAAGAGGCTCCACGGGTGTTAGTGTAATGCTGAGTTGCCATCCTATTTCTGGCTCATTAATTAGAATGTTCCATTCCTTCCTGGCTTTAGAAATCTATCCCAAACATATTTTGGAAGTTCATTGGGTGGAATTTAACAGCCCCATCATGACAAGGGGCAGGGCCCAGAAAATATGGCAAGTCGTTCAAAACTCCATTGGCTTCGGCGGGACTGGAAAATCTTGCCGGTGCAAGTAGTGGCAAAATTCCATCCTTTCACTTTACTACCTGAATTGTTGTACCTTAATCTGTTGAAAAAATGAAAATCTTTAATCAGAACCTTCACCCTTCCCTGCAGTCTG
The DNA here is from genome assembly GCA_024679065.1 of Sphyrna mokarran. NCBI lineage: Eukaryota > Metazoa > Chordata > Chondrichthyes > Carcharhiniformes > Carcharhinidae > Sphyrna > Sphyrna mokarran. Next base: position 4,548,415 of record JAGIQG010000024.1, read on the forward strand.
GAATTATATACCCTGCTATCCAGTGTTTCTTCGCGTCTTGTTTTGCCAATACTAATCAGTTGGAAAATGGATAAAAATACAAAGCTCGGCTCACTCTCACTCTGAACCTATATTACGTCAGAATTTCCAAAAAGTGAGACAGTGACACCTTATGCCCCACTTCCCATTATCTGTGCCACATTTGTATTTACATTCAATCACATCAATATCAAATGAGTGGTCAGGGTTTCTAGATTCCATAAAATTGAATAAAAAGTAGAACAATATTTGATGGTGCAGTTTCAAGTTTAGGGTGGACAGTGATAGCCTTTTTCCTAGGATGGAGAAAGCTAGCACGAGGGGACACAACTTTAAATTAAGGGGTATGAGTTATAGGACGGATATCAGAGGTAGGTTCTTTACTCAAAGAGTGATTAGGGAGTGGAATGCCCTGCCTGCAGCTGTTGTAGATGCGCCAAGTTTGGTGGCGTTTAAGAGGTTAGTTGATAAGTATATGGATGAGAAGGGAATGGTTTAGTTAGGAGGGGCATTGCTTTTTATTTTGGTCGGCACAACATCGAAGGCCGAAGGGCCTGTTCTGTGCTGTATTGTTCTATGTTCTATGTTCAAGTGTATTTCTCAGGTATTTAAAACGAAATCCTCTGTAAGTGTGTGGCAAGAAAGGAAGAAGTTGCATTTATATAGCATCTTTCATGAGCTCAGGATGCCCTGAAGAACTTCATAATTAATGAAGCACTTTTAGAGTGTGGTCAATATGTAAAATAGAGGAATGTAGCAGACAATTTGTGTACAGCAAGGACCCACAAATAGCAAAAAAAAATCAAATAGCAATTGCCACGGTTTCTATAATGATATAAGGGTATCAATCGCTCATAAGGTATTGTACGAACATGTTGCAGGTTCATTTATTAAGTCTAGACACATGTGAATAGAAATACATGTCTTGTGTTGCAGAGGTGTGTGAGAGTGAGTGTGTGTGTGAACTGGTCAGTTTAATCACAGAATCTTTACAGTACATGTGAGGCCATTTGGCCCATTGAGTCCGTGTCAATCACAATCCCACCCAGGCCCTATTTGTATAACCCCATGCATTTATCCTGCTAATCCTCCTTACAGTAGGCTCAGTTTAGCATGGCCAATACGCCTAACCTGCACATCTTTGGACTGAGAGGAAACCAGAGCACATGGAGGAAACCCACGCAGCCAAGGGAAAAACATGCAAACCCCACACAGACAGTGACCCAAGGCTGGAATTGAACCTGGGACCCTGGCACTGTAAAGCTGCGGTGCTAACCGCTGTGCCACTGTGCCTCCCCAATGATTCCTTATTGATTGTAAGATGCAAAAGTAGATACTATAACTGGATCATATGACACATTTCCTTTCCAGGCATATTACAACAGTAATGATGGCAAAACCTTCATTATTTATGATCATTACACCTCTGAAATTGAAAGCAGTTTATGGAATCCACACATGCGCAGAGTAACGTGGAAATATAGAAATTGCTGACAGTGAGTTTTTCCAGAGGGAGCATTGTTGAGAAACACTCCCAGATTGCAATCAATAGATCATTAAACTTACCGTGAGATTAATAATATGAGTGTCAAATTGCTTGACAAATATATGCTGTGTTGAAGAAGGTGTAACTTTTTTTTAATGGTATACTAATAATTATTGTCTAATTATAATTACTACTGAGCTGCTGTGCATTCTGGATCATAAACATTTACCGCATAAAAAGTTTTTCTTCAAGTCACCTTTGATTCTTTCAAATGTTGGTCCTCCTTTTTTTTTTACACTTCTGTCAGTGGGTGCAATTTTCCTCTCTCTCTCCTCTGTCGAGTCTCATCATTTTGAACTCCACGATGAGGAAAACAATCCCAGCTTCTCCACATGAGTGAAACCTCTCATCCCCGTTCTTGTAAATCCTTTCTGCATTCTCTCTCAAGCCTTCACATCAAGCTGGTGCCCAGAATATAAGGTATCTCTGATATTATAATCATACAAAAGTAAAATACTGAGGAAGCTCGAGGTCTGAAATAAAAACAGAAAATAGTGGAAGTAGGTCAGGCAACATCCAATAAGCAAGCAGCAGAGTCAATGGGTGGAATTTTCCGGATCTTCCCATCTTCCAGTCCCACTGAAGTTGGCCCCTATCTCAGGTTCCCCAAAGACAGGATGGGTGAGCGATATAAATTTCTATTTGACTTTAGCGATACTGGAATATTCCGCTGGCAGCCAATGGGGAACCACCTCTGCTGCGAGAAAACCTGTCTAGCGGGGGGGGCTGAAGAATTTCAGCCAATGTTTCAGTTCAATAACCTTTCATTGGGTTTTCATGCGAGGTCATTGCCATTAATCTGAAATGGGAATATTGTTGCTGTCTGACCTGCTAAATATTTCCACCATTTTCTGCTCTCCTATGATGTGATGCGATTGAGTCGATAAGATTAATTCAGTAACAGTTAATTATGAAACGCCAATGTTTTTTTATGTGGAAAATTGGCCGAACAAAGCTTCACGCTAGAGAACTTCAAGTAGATTAAAAAACAGACATTACATGCATTATTTAAAAGCTTAGTTTCTATTCCAGCATTGCTGCCTCTCTCACGAGCAGCCACTTAATGAGACTATGCAGAATATTTAATGGCACAATGGCTTTCATCTGAAACTTGAGCTAACAAATGTATGAACATCTGTCATTGAAGAAGATTCTTTATTCTGTCTCCAATCACCACTAACCCATTTTAAAAGGCGATCCAGAACGTTTTGATATTTTTTGTTCTTTCAAGTTTTCGATGGAGAAACTCCTATGTTTATATCCACTCTTTAATAGCATTTAACAAGTCATGTTCCATCCTGAGTGGGAAATATATCGCCATATCTTCATTGTCACTGGGCCAAAATGGCAACATTCCTCCCTAACAGCACTGCGCACCCACTAATCCTACATGGAGGGCAGTGATAACACAAGGCAGCTCACTATCACTTTCTCATGGGACATTGTGGATAGTCAATAAATTCTTGATTTGTCAGCAATATCTACACTCCACGAACAAATTAAAAAAAAATAGACCGAGGGAGAACCACTGATAAAAATGCTGATCGGAAATGAACTTTCAAAGTAAAATGGAATCTTAACTACTTTACTTACTGATATTTATTGAAGGCATTTGTAGAATTGCATAATGATCATTAAGTGTTGTTAGAACTCTAAGGCAGCACAGTTACTTTATATATGTACGTATGAATTGAGAGCAGGTATAGGCCATTCAGCCCTTCAAGTCTCATCCACCATCCAATAAGATCATTGCTGATCTCATTTTGATCTCAACTCCACATTTCTGCCTATCCCCCCAATAACCTTTCATCTTTTGCTCATCAGGAAGCTTTCACCACCATCTTTAGATGGCCCATCTCCTCTCGGCATTCTGCCATATTTGCTTTGGAGAAATGTCTTAGCTGCAGCTCGAGTGTTGGAAATGTCCACCTGACAGTGACAAGTGAAACCGGGACACTTCTACTGACCCCAGATAGTCTAACTTGGGTCAGACAAGGCCATTTTCTCAGAAATGCAGTGATCTGAACCTATTCTGAGCATTGTTTCTGAAACATTGAGCTGTTTGTGTTTGTAGGAAAGCATTGCCATTTGTCTTACTATAGATGTAAATTGCATTAAGAATTGGAACAAGTCTTAAGTTTTGCGTTATATATTTCTCATGAATTTTTCTTCAGGTTGTATGATATATAGAATTCATTGGTCAATAGGCTTCATAATGAAACTATCTGGAGCTAATGATAATCTACGTTTGCTACTGTGGGACTTTATTGATCTTTTGAGAAAAAAACGTGCTGGTGGACCTAAGGATACAATTTCTCATGCAATGTGTCTTCACTGCATCATGACTGTCTATAGATGCAAGCATTTCTGCTGCTGTGTAGATGCAGCCAGTTTTCAAATTTGCATGCATTAAAAGCTTTTATTTTTCAAAAACGGTAGATTCTTTACCTGTATATTCTAATAATAAATAATATGAGAAAATTGACCTTAATGTAGATTGATAGCTTAAATGAGCAACAATCTAATTTGGAGTTCATTCTGCACCAAATAAGACAAAAATATTTGCTTCTCTTAGTGATGCTTGAGTGCCTGATATTTACATGAAACGTAGGTTGGGAAAGTGAGATTGTAATCTGCTATGTACATATTGTCAAAATAATCTGTATTATAAATACTCATCACTTTGACATTTGGAGGAGATATTTCACTAAAAAGGGTGGCACAGTGGCAAAAGGATGCCATGGTGACACAGTGGTTAGCATTGCTGCCTCAGAGTGCCAGGGACCCGGGTCCACATCGCAGCTTGGGCCACTGCCTGTGGGAAGATTACACATTCTCCCCATGTCTGCATGGATTTCTTCCAGGTGCTCCGGTTTTCTCCCACACACCAAAGATGTGCGGGTTAAGTTGATTGGACATGGTAAGTAACCCTTAACTCTTGGTAAATTAACTCTTAGCGGCCATTAATATCTGCAAAGTAAATGCTGAAAGTCTTTAAATGCACCTTCCATTACTTCCTCAGTCCCTCGTTTAATAAGTTGAAATTTCTATGAGTTGTGGAAGTTCCTGGCCTCTACCCCATGAAACAACCTAATGGGGATCTCTGGGGCATGTATCCTTTGGGCAGTGTGGATTTTTGCATTGTAACTCTTAAAGCCATTAAGGTAGATATAGACTTAACTGGTGAATAATAAACACAGTAAGAAGTCTCATAATACCAGGTTAAAGTCCAACTGGTTTATTTGATAGTAATCTTACAAGCTTTCAGAAATGATGTTCCTTCACAGTCCAAATACATGCAGATAAGGATGATTGGCCGTGCTAAATTATTAATTAGTGCCAGATAAACCAGCGGAGGAAATGCGTGGCATTACAGGGAACGGGGAAGGAACACCATTTCCGAGAGCTTGTAAGGTTACTATCGAATAAACCGATTGGACTCTAACCTGGTGTTGTAAAACTTCTTACTGTGTTTACCCCAGTCCAATGCTGGCATCTCTACATCATGAATAATAAACAGGCAGTGGATTTTCTGTTCCATACACATGGCATGGTTTTTCTTTTCCATTGAAGGAAATGGAGAAAGGAAGATTTAACATGTCTAATTGGTGGCTCTCTAATACTCCAGTTAAAGTCTAGCCCATAGTTTGTTGCAAGTTTAATCAATGACAGCTAATTGTTATCTTTTGGATTTATGTTTTTATTTTTAACTTATTGACATTCTTGATTTTCCAATCTCCTGCACTTGAAAATCAATTCCTGTATCTTTTTCATTATATCTCCGAGAAGTTTTATTGCCATGTTGTAGCAAACATTTTTTCCCCTTTGACTATTTATAATTTCATAAACTTCAGGTCTATCCAACGGTTGAACGTTAACCTGAGAGGATCATTATCCTTGTTCCAGGAACCTACGAGAAAGGCTATCTTATATTTCAATTAGTGATCTCTCTCACACTGCCTATTTGCAGTGGCAAAGATAAGATAATAAAAAAACATAAGTAGGAGTAAACAAACAGCGTTTTGAGCCTGTTCCTCCATTTAATACTATCTTGGCCGATCTCACACTCCACTTCACCTTCCTTCCTGCTTCCCATATTCCCGGATTCCCTAAGACCAATAATCTGTCTATTCAACCCTTGAATATACTCAACAACCCTTTTGGGTAGAAAATTTCAATGAGCCCCAACCCTCTAAAACCTCTCATCTTGGTTCAAAAGGATACCTCTTGTTCTGCAACTGTGTCCCGGGGAAACAATGTCTCAATGTAACCCTGTCAAACCCCTTTTGAGATCACATCTCATTCTTCTAAAGTCTAGAGAATAGAGGCCCAATTGATTCAGACTCTCATTATAGGAAAACACTCTCACCCCAGGAACCAAATCCATTAACATTTATTGTAACAAGTACATCCTTCCTTAGATACAGAGACTAGAACTGTGCACAGTATACCCTGTGTGGTCTCACAATATCCTGACAAAACTGCAGCAAGATGTCCTTCTTATTGTACTCCAGTGCTACATCATATTGACTGCAATCGTTCAAGAGGACGGTTCACCCCTGTCTTGTGGAAGGCAGTTAGGGATGGACAATAAATACTTGTTTTTCTAGCTACATTCACATCCCATAATTGAGTAAAAAGTGAATAACTGTTTTGTATTAAAATTCATCTTGGAATTTCAACAAAGTCAAGACTTGTGCACCCAAACCATTCAAAATTTACATCTTCTAAAACACATGACTGTTTCTGTACTTAATCTATCACATCTTCAGTAAAATTAAGTTATAATAAACATATTGGAGATGTCAACCCAGCGAGAAAACAGTTTCCATTCTGAAGCTGTGGTTTGGATGATACAAGGCAGCCATTGTGTTAATATTCAGTTCAATCCTGCCAGATGCTCAGTTCTGTTGCAGGCAGCATGGGAACATTTTGATCAGGCTTTGGTTAAATGAAAATCAAAGCAATTTCCTCGCTTTCAACTAACATCTGTGTGTTTATCCATCGCGCCACAAGCCTTCAATGTGTTTTTCACCCCGTTGCTGCTATATATGATCCTTGGTGACCAGTTGCAGCCTTTTCTATCTCATTGTTAATCACATTGTAATATGAGCAGTTAATTCTTTTTTAGGTTTCATTTTCTCTGATTAAAGTTTAAATACCTGCTGCTGCCAAGTAAGAAGCTAATTTTAGATGAATTCAAAAGGCAGCAAGTAACATCGAAAATAATTTCCTGCATTGGGAGCACCTGCCATTTTCTCACACTCCCTGCACCATCATTAATCAGCCGACCAGCCAATCATTGATATAAGTCGTAACATGTGGCTCCATGGCATCTTTATACGTAGTGCTCTGGATGCCAGTTTAGGAAACAAATGGTGTTTGAACACTTCTGTCCTCCCGTAAATATGGCACGAATGAATGAAATACCATCTTAACTGAGGGCATCAGTGCGAACTTTACAGATGTGCACCATAGATATGCAGAGTAGGCAGATCATGATGTCAGTTGATGTCTACACTGATTTGATGCTGGAGTTACCAACCCAATCTGATTTGATGTGTGTGTTAGGTTAGGTAGTTTGGCCATGCTAAGTTGACCTGAGTGTCAGGGGGTAAATGTGAGAATAAGGTCTGGGTGGGATTGTGGTCAGTACAGGCTCAATAGGCTGAAAGGCCTCCTTCTGCATTGTACAGACTCTGTAATGATGTCACGATGGCCATTCTCTTTAACTCATTCTCATTAGTGCTCTCTCTTAAACCCACACAACTGCACATGCATTTGGCAGCTGGAAGGACCCCTCTCACACACACATGCACGCACACTTATACACACACACAGAGACATACTCACACCCTCACATTCACATGCACAAACACACTCACACATGCACACACACACGCATGCACTCACACAACACACACAAACGCACTCACACATGCACACACACTCATGTGCACGCACATGAACCACACACACACACATGTACACACACATTCTGCTGAAAAGGATCATTGCCCGCTTTCAGTTTCATTACTAATGAATTTCTCCTGGCTCAGAATGTGCTGGTGAAATGTTTGATGGTTGAAGTTGATAAGTTTGGCAACAGCAGTGCTGCACATGGATAGACCTTGGTTTTGTCTTCAAGATTTCTGGTTCAATCATCTGCTCCCAGTCTCCCAAAGGAAAGATGGAACTAAAACAACAAAGAACTTGCCAGAGCGGGAGGTGGAAGGATTTTAGCAAGAGGCATTCTGGCTTTGTCAGCAGCATGTTTCTTATCTCCAGCTAAGCCAGGCGTAATGTCTGTGTCAGCTGAGCTTTACAAAAGTGGTGCTTACAGAATTCTGCAATTTTGTGCAAACAGCCTGCAAACAGGGCAGGGATTTGGCAAAGCCAGGTCCTTGGCAAGTGTCTGTGAGCTCAGATTTTTGCACTGGGGTCCTTCTAAGCTTCAAAAGACAACAACTCCCTATCTGCCATCCATTGCTGAATTTGGTCGGTTTCAGATGTTCTTTACACCAGGAGTGGAGACTCATTGTACTTCCTCTGGGCAGCGAGGAGCAGGAAGAGTGTGTACATGGTTTTGAAAGGTCATAGAAGGCTACAAAATTTCTTTAGACCTTTTGGAGCCTTTCTCTCTAACTAATTCTCTTTAGAATCATAGAATCCCTACAGTATAGAAGCAGGCCATTCTGCCCATTGAGTCTGCACTAACCACAATCCCACCCAACTCCTATTCTAATAATGCCATGCATTCTCCTGCTAGTCTACCTGGCACTAATTAACAATTTAGCATGGCCAATCATCCTTATCTGCACATATTTGGACTGTGGGAGAAAACCAGAGCACCCGAAGGAAATCCACACAGACTCGTTACCCAAACTGGGAATCGAACCTGGGTCCCTGGCTCTGTGAGGCAGCAGTGCTAACCACTGTAACACCATCTGCATCTTAAATATCCACAATGTTTTTGCCTTGCTGCCTGGTGGAATGTTCCAGTTATTTATCATTCTTTAAGTAAATAAGTTATGTTATCTGGGTCTACCCCATTTGAGTAATATTCTTCCTTTTCTGATGTCCTGGAATGTCTTGTATGCCTTAATGAGGGTGTTAGTTATTAATTACCTTCCTATTGGGTTCGACTTCCTCTAATTGTCCCTTATAACTCATTCCTTTAACACTTCAGCTCCACTGATCATTCCAAAGCCGTGTCGATGTATATAAATATACTTCTTTGTGGCAAGGTGATTAGTATTGAAAACAATGCTCCAATGGGGATCTCAGCAATGAATTGTGAAGCATTGTCACAATGATGTGAAGTCCACTGGAACATTCCAGTCAGCAATCTGAATTCTTTGTATTGCTATAAAAAGTAGAGTGGGCTGTAGAATGAGAGCACTTGCATTAAAATCTAAATACATGCTCAATATAAGTGTTCTGCTGGGCATGAGTAACCTTTCTCTATCTTTGATAGTTTTGTCTCTCTCTATATCATTATTAGTTGTTCTGTTTGGTCTTTTGTGAAAATATATAATGACATTGGGAGGAAATCTGAAATGGAAATGAACAGTCCTTTCATCTTCCTGAAATTGGTGCGCTTGAGGAGCCAACTGTTAAATGAACTTGTTTATCCTTTTGTAGTGGAAGAACAGTCTCAAATCATAGCATCATATCTTCTCTATATCGCAGAAGGAGACTATTTGGCCTGCCAAATTTGATCTGATTTGATTTCATTTGATTTATTATTGTCACATGTATTAACATATAGTAAAGAGCATTGTTTTTTGCATGCTGTACAAACAAAGCATACAATTCATAGAAAAGGAAGTGAGAGGGTGCAGAATGTAGTGTTACAGTCATAATTAGTGTGTAGAAAAGGATCAATTTAATGCAAGGTAGGTTCATTCAAAAGTCTGACAGCATCAGGGAAGAAGCTATTCTTGAGTTGGTTGGTACGTGACCTCAGGCTTTTGTATCTTTTTCCCGAAGGAAGAAGATGGAAGAGAGAATGTCTGGGATGCGTGGCATCCTTAATTATGCTGGCTGTGTTGCCGAGGCAGCGGGAGGTGTAGACAGAGTCAATGGATGGCAGTCAATGATGGATTGAGCTACATTCATAGCCTTTTGTAGTTCTGTGTGGTCTTGGGCAGGGCAGGAGCCATACCAAACTGTGATACCACCAGAAAGAATGCTTTCTATGTTGTATATGTAAAAGTTGGTGACAGTCGTAGCTGACATGCCAAATTTCCTTAGTCTTCTGAGAAAGTAGAGGTGTTGGTGAGCTTTCTTAACTATAGTGTTAGCATGGGGGTCCAGGACAGGTTATTGCTGATCTGGACACCTAAGAACTTGAAACTCTCCACCCTTTCTATTTCATCCCCATTGATGTAGACACAGGCATGTTCTCCCTTATGTTTCCTGAAGTCAAGAAATTTCTTTTTCATTTAGTTGACATTGAGGGAGGGATTATTGTTGTCGCACCAGTTCATCAAATTCTTTATCTCATTCCTATGTGCTGTCTCATCATTGTTTGAGATCCAACCCACTATGGTGGTGTTGTCAACAAACTTGAAAATCGAATTGGGGGGGAATTTGGCTGCACAGTCATAGGTGTATACGGAATATTGTAGCGGGATGAGAACATAGCTTTGTGGAGCACACTGTTGAGAATAAGAGTGGAGGAGATATTGTTGCCTAAATTAATGATTGTGGTTTGTGAGTTAGGAAGGTAAGGATTCAGATGCAGAGGGAGATGCCAAGGCTCAGGCCATGGAATTTGGAGATGAGTTTCATGGGAATATTAGTGTTCAAGGCTGAGCTGTAGTCAATATATAGGAGTCTGTCTGACATAGGTGTCCTTGGTCACCTATGTCCAGGGTTGCGTGCAGAGCCAGGAAACTGACATCTGCTGTGGACTTGTTGCAGAGGTAGACAAACTGTAGTGAATCCAGATAGTTTGGGAGGCTGGAATGATTTGTGCCATGGCTAATCTTTTGAAGCACTTCATAATGATGGATGTCAGAGCTACTGGCCGATAGTCGTTAAGATGTAGAGATGCTGGTATTGGACTGGGGTAAACACAATAAGTCTGATAACACCAGGTTTAAATCCAACCAATTTATTTGATAGTAAACTCACAAGCTTTCGACTCTCTGGTCTGCGTCAGGTGAATGAGGTGTTCTGGTCTGCAATAGCACACATAACAGCACAGACTGTTTACAAATTGCTGATTAGAATGTGAATCTTTACATCTAACCTGCTACTCAAATCTTAAAGTGGCTAACAATGTGAGCGGAAGGAGCAGGCTGTCTACCTAATACGTTGCAAGAAAGTGTGCTGTCTGGAGACAATACACATCTTTCTAACCTGTGCTCCTTCCACTCACATTGTTAGCTACTTTAAGACTTGAATAGCAGGTTAGGTGTAAAGATTCGCATTCTAATCAGTAATCTATAAACAGTCTGTGCTGTTATGTGTGCTGTTTGAAACAAGAACACCTCATTCACCTGACAAAGACCAGAGAGTCGAAAGCTTGTGAGTTTACTATCAAATAAATTGGTTGGATTTAAACCTGGTGTTGTCAGACTTCTTACAATAGTCATTAAAGCACACTGCTTGGTTTTCCTAAGTACCAGGATGCTGGTCATGTTCTCGAAGCAATCAGGACCTGAGATTGTTGTAAAGAGAGACTGAAGATGTCTGTGAATACTTCCGCCAGCTGATCCATGCAGGATCTGAGTGCACGTCCGGGTACCCCATCTGGGCCAGTTGCTTTCCATGGGTTGACCTTCAAGAAAGCTGCTCTGACATTTGCAGTGGTGGCCCTAGATACAGATTCATCAAGATTTCCAGGGTGGAGGGTATGCTCTCACTGACCTCTTGCTCAAAACAGGCATACAATGCATTGAGCTTATCAGGGAGGGTTGGTGCTGGTGATTTTACATGCCTTCATCTTGCAGCCTGTTATGTGTTGGAGACCTTGCCATAGGTTCTATAGCAATCCCACCCAGTTCTATTCCCATAACTCTGCACATTCATCCTGCTAATCCCCCTGATACTAAGAGGCAATTTAGCAGGGCACATCAGCCTAAGCCACACATCTTTGGAGTGCAGGAGGAAACCAAAGTACCCAGAGGAAACCCATACAGACATGGAGGAGAAAGTGCAAACTCCACACAACAGTCATTTGAGGCTGGAATTGGAATTGGACCTGGGTCCCTGACGCTGTGAGGCAGCAGTGCTAACCACTGTGGCGCTGTATCTCCCAAAGACTGCAGAAAGACATAAGAACATAAAACTCTCATCCTGAAAATGGATTTGTGCAGTATGGTGTGAAAATACAATCTTACCCTAATTTGCCAGGTTCCCATGACAAATAAGGCAGATGAAGTATCTTTCTAATTTACTGAAAGACCCCCAGTATTGCCACTCTAAAGAAAGGACATGAACTTACAAAGTACTTCAATGATTTGCAGAAATGTCCCAATGTATTTGTACAGAGAAAGGCCATTTGGCCCAGTCAACCTCTGCTGATCCACATGAGCTTCCTCTATGTGATAACCATCAGGAATTCACTGATCTTGCGGAAGGAGGCAATTCAAGCTTCTCTGCCATTCAATAGATCATGGTTGATCTCTCCCTGGTCTCAAATCCATCTCCCTATCTGCTCACCACACTCTTCTATCCCTTTTTAAATTAGAAATGTATCTATCTCCTTCCTGAAACCATTTAACAATTCAAACTCCACCTCACTATGGGGCAGCGAGTTCCAAAAATTCACCACCCTCTGTGAGAAGTAGTTCTTCCCCATTTCAGTTTTAACTCTATCACCTCTCACCCGATATCTGTGATCTCTCGTTCTCAATTTGCCTCATATAGAGTAACATTTGGTCTACGTTTACCTTATCAATTCTTTTTATAATTTTGTACACCTTGATAGATCCCCTCTCATCCTTTTAAACTCTAGTGAGTACAAGCCCAAACTGTTTGATCTCTCATAAGTCAATCCTTTAAAGGTTTTTGGTTTAACTTTATCATTTAGAATAAACACTCCCCCTTTAAAGGTAACAATGGCTTACTGGTATTGTTGCTTGATGAGTAATCCAGAGACCCAGCATAATTTTCTGGGGACCAGGATTCAAATCCCATCATGGCAAATGAATCCAATAGAAATTTGGGATTAAAAGTTTAATGATGACCACAAAACCATTGCCGATTGTCGGAGAAACCGGGTTCACTAATGCCCTTCAGGAAAGGGAATCTGTCATCTTTAGCTTGTCTGAGAGCACTGAATCATCAACTACATTGCTGTGGATCTGGAATCAGCCCACAGGGCAGTAAATGTGCCAGCTATCAATGCCCACATCCCATAGATGAATAAACAAAAACTTTGACCACCTCAATTCATTTCTTCTTCATGTCTGCATCAAGTCTCCCATTAAATAACCAGCATAAACTATTGTGATTTTTATATACTTGACATACTCAATGCAAAGAAATCAGTGTGATTTGACAATTCAGGTCTCATTACATTACACAGGCAACATCCCATAACAAACACAAAGCTTGCCATTAGTAGACTGGCTGTCTGCAAATGCTACATAACTGTTCTTGGGGCAGGAATCAATATAGTGGCAAACTATTCAAAGAAAGCATGTCTTGCAATTCAGGTGTCTTTCATGACCTCAGGACATCCCCAAGCATTTTACTCCCAATTAAAGGCAATACCTACTGTTGTAATATTGGAAATGTGACAGTAAGCTATCATACATTTTACATTCCATGAATTTCTTCAAAATGTGGTCACACTTATTGTGCAGACAATATCGCATCTGACAGCAAGGATGCACAGGTAGCAATGAGTTAAATAATCATTTGGTTCTTTTTTCGATGGAGGAATGTTACCTTGACATCAGGAGAGTGGTTGTTAAATTTCAAGAAATACAGTAAGGCCTTTAACCAATAGAACGTTAAGTATGCAATCCAAAATTCTTTATTTTTGACAGGGTACTGAGGGAGTGCTGCACTGTCTGCATTATCTGTCTTCCTGCTCAATATCTGGAAAGAGAATCATATCTCCACAGGAGACTCGAAAGACTGAATGTTATGAAGCCAAGAAAATAACCGGAGAATACACAAAACTGACCAAAAGATAATCCCAGCCGGTTGAGCTGTTTTTGTCATGCAGCGGGCTGGGAGACTCAAGAAGTCCGTTTAGCGAAATCCCCTCTAGGCACCAGAGCCTCCGTGTGTCTCTGGCAGTCGGATTTCCGGTATTGTCGATTCCATGCTAGTTTTTGACATGGAGCTGTGTAAGTTATGTGAATCCTCATTTAAATCTGTTTTAAATATCATTAGCGGGCCCAGGACGAACCTCCTTTCTCACTGGAAGTGAGAAAGCAGAGTTTACGATAGCCCTGTTTTGCAATGAGCTGGCAGACGGACCCTGTTGGAGTGAAGGGGGGGGCTACTGAGGCCCCCCCTAGTGGGCTAGGCACCAGGGGGTGTCCCCTGAGCATTGCTATCTTGGCAGTGCCAGCCTGGGCTCCTTGGCAGACAGGGCGCGAAAATCCCATCCCATTGTATTAAATTTAAAAAGAGATTAATAAATGGTAACTTTTATTTTTTGTGTATTTGTTGGTCCTTAAATTAAAGAATAGAATATGTATGTTGGAAACAATGGGCTCCCACTTTTGCAAGTTCTATATTGTATCTCTCGCTCAGTACTAGATATATCATTATGGTTTAATTCATAAGTTGGTAGGTGCAAGTCTGAATCTGGAAGCTTATACACCAAATCTAGACTGCTGATGGCACTGCCTCTCTGCTAACACATTAAAAACGCCAGTCTGCTCAAGTAGGGCAAGGGAGTTCACCCCAGTGTTCTGGTCAATATATATCCAACCAACATCACATAAAACAGATTATCTGGTCCTTGTCACATTGGTACTTGTGGGAGAATCCCTACAGTGCAGAAGGAGGCCATTCGACCAATCAAGTCTTCACTTACTCTCCGACAGAGAATTTTACCCAAGCCCATCTCCCTGCCCTATCCCTGTCACCCACAATTGTATCCTGCAAGTCTGCCTAAGCTAATTATCTCGGGGGCAATTCAACAAGGCCAAGCTACCTAACCCGCACATCTTTGAAGGAAATCAGAGCACTCAGAGGAAACCTACTCAAACATGGGAAGAACATGCAAGTTCCCTGCAGTCACCCAAGGCTGGATTCGAACCCAGTCTCTGGCGCTGTGAAGCAGCAGTGCTAACCACTGTGCCACCTTGTGTCCAAATTGCCTGTTGTTTTTGTTATGTTACAGGAGTGATGACACTTCAAAAGCACTCCATTGGATATGAAGAGGTTCTGAAAGTTGCTAGATTAATTCAAATCTTTCTTTTCACTGTCCCACAGCTCCCTGAAGCTTTGTTAGGTATTACAAATAAGAGTTAATGAATTGCACAAAGGATATTTAACCATATTTAATACTGTCAGTAGAGTCAGTGAATATATTAATGATCATTTTTGTCTCTAAGGAGGAATTCTGAGTTAAAAGCTTTATTGAGAAGATTACTGGCCATTGTGTTGTCCATTGCTACTGCTGACCTGCTACTTGTAATAAACCAGTTCTGTAGTTTATAGGCTGAACAAGGGGCCAATGGTTCTACTTTTTAAAGTGTTTAGGATCACAAGAGGACTCAAGTAAAGTTGAGTGAAAGATTTTTGGTTAATGTCTCAATATGGAATAACATGTGTGTCAGTTAATAGTCCCATTAATAAGTAACGAGAGCTCATTTACCCAAGTGAATCTTATACTTGTGAAAAATATCAGTAAAGCTAAAAGCCAAACAGCCTCATCAAATCAGTTTGTGGCTGATTCCATTCATACTCAAAAAGAGTTTAACATTTTTGGTGCTACGGGGTTAAAAGTCTGGAGCTCCTGCTACAGTTGCCATCAATTACAGCCTGTTAGACCAGATCACTGTCTGTAAGACTGTGCGAGTCAGCCACAGAATAAAACATCAAATCTAATTTATATAATCACTGAATTCACTTAAAAGAAGATATGAGCCTCAAATAACAAGTTGCATCACTGTCTGTTCTTCATCATCATATAGCTTCTTACGACTGTTTTCAATCTTAAGCAGAAAAGAATCAATTGTATGGAACACAAAGGCTGCAATGTTCCTCAAAGCTCGTATAATGTCCCCAGCCATTAATCATTCTTCTCCATCATTTCAATCAGACGAGTTACCTTAGGAAGCACAACCCATGCTGGTGACTCACCTCAATAATTCAGGTAAACCTCAAGGCAGTGATGCTCCTGTCTCTGTCCTGCTTTGCTCCAGTTCTGAAAGTGGGGCTATTCAGTTACCTCCCCCCTGTATGAAAAATGTCAGTAATTCAGGGCAGAGAATCAGTTGCAGGAACAGAATGTCATGATAAGACAGGGAGCCCCTGGGAAGGACATTTCAGTTTGTTGCTTTAAAGACTTCACTACAAAAAGAATAAGTGAAGTAATTTAAATTAAAAATACCTGTATCCTAAATGAGTCCAGCAAACAACTACTTTATTGGAAGAATTTCTACAAAAAATATGAAATTCCAGCTAAGAGCCATAAACTTGCACAATTTCTTGAGCATCCCAAGGCTTTCTCTGTTAACGTTATTATTCTAGCATGGAATTGGCCAAGATGATGATAAGTAAAACATTTTTCTTAGTGCTAATGCATTTGAAAATGTTGCATGTATTTATAAAGTATAAAATAATCACCTAGAAATTAGCAGCGCAGTGGCACAGTGGTTAGCACTACTGCCTCATAGCACCAAGGGCCCAGGTTCTAGCCTCGGATCTTTGTATGGAGTTCGCATATTCTCCCCATGTTTGCGTGGGTTTCCTCCGGGTGCTTCAGTTTCCTCCCACACTCCAAAGATGTGGTTGATTGGCAATGCTAAATTGACGATCAAGAAGATTAGCAGGGTATATACATGGCCAGGAACAAGTCCTGGGTGGGATTGCTGTTGGTGCAGACTCAATGGGCCAAATAGCCTCTTTCTGCACTGTAGGGTTTCTATAATCCATTCTATAATCAAATAATATGCCAGGTATGTGTAATTCTAACCACGTGGACAGATCATGTCCTTGAACATTATTCTTGGTTGTTATGATTTTTGAGAATGCTTTGTGTCAACACTTAACATTGAATTTTCATCTGTAAATATGAATAATAATCATCAAATGTAAACAATTGCCTATCACAACGTAATTGCAGCCCCCCATACTAGTACTTAGCATTGTGATGACTCCCTCAAGTCTGTTCACTTCTATCATCTTGTTTCTCTTCATCTATTTTAAGTTGTAAATTAAAGCCTGTTTTGAATTGTCAGTAAAATATATTGTCAGTTGCGATTTCCTGCCAATTCTGAACTAATAATTGTTAATGTATCTACTCTACCATCCATGGCATCTTTGCCAGGCTATCAATCATTTTCCACATGAAAAGAAAAGTAACGGACAAAGTGGAAGAGGACACGGACGTTGCACTGCAAACAGGGCACGTGGGTGAGAGATGTCCCTCTTCCAATTTATTATGAGTGATGCCTTTGGCAAATGTCTAGTACATTTGTAACAAAAATGTTTAGTAATAAAACTTTGGCATATCCGCTACCTCACAGCACCAGGGACCCGGGTTACATTCCGGCCTCGGTTCACTGTCTGTGTGGAGTTTGCACATTCTCCCCGTGTCTGCATGGGTTTCCTCTGGATGCCCTGGTTTCCTCCCACAGTCCAAAGATGTGCTAGTTAAGTTGATTGGCTATGTTAAATTGAGCCTAGTATCGGGGGATTAGCAGGGTAAACATGTTGGGTTGCAGGGATAGGACCTGGGTTGGATTGTGATTGGTACAGGCTGAATAGCCTCCTTTTGCATAGTAGTGATTCAATGATTTATTATCATTTGATAACCATCTCCTTCAAGGCACTGATTCAGTGTCCTTGAAACACGTGTGTCATGCATTCTCAAAAGTCCAGCCCAGTTCTAGGGATAGTTGAATTAACAAGAACAGGATAACTAGTCAACTAGAAAGGCACAGACACGGCCAAACCTCCTGAAAGAAAGGATGGAAGTGTGAAGGTGAGCAGTGACAAGGACAAGGACAATGTGGGAGGTCGCTGTAGCATACCCAGCCTCCAGAAATAGAAAGCATTTATTGAGTATGGATTACCTGGGGAAAATGTGGAACAGGATAATTATTTTAAATAGGACAAGGGAAAGTTTGACAGGATGGCACTTGTTCAGTTGATCCATTTTAAATCAGTTATAAGTAGATGTTTGGTAAACGCTTAGAATGTTTTCTGCTTTTGGATAGCGGTTTATTGGGAGAAAAACAAATAATTTTGTTTATTTTCATCTGATTGCTATGCTCCGGAATCTTATTTTGTATGGGCATATTAATAACCCAGATTTGAGATATGCCAAGGAAGAGTAAAGTATTATTTTTGATGTGAATTGTGATCTCAACAGCAGAATATCACAACAAAGGCTACCAGAGGACTATCCAGGCACTAACATATCTCTTAGTATTTTCTGCTATCAAAAAAAAAATGAAAAACTTACATTTATGACCACAGAGCACTCCAAAGTGCTTTAAAACCAATGAGGTACTTTTGGAGTGCAGTTGTTGTTGTGATACAGAGAACATGGCAGCAAATTCTCAGAAACAGCAATGTAAGAATAATCAGATTCCTCCTTATGTGAGGTTAAATGGGGATAGATATTGGCCAAAGCACCTCAGGGCAGCACGGTAGCACAGTGGTTAGCACTGTTGCCTCATAGTGCCTGGGACCCAGGTTCGATCCTGGCTTGGGTCACTATCTTGTGTGGAGTCTGCACGTTCTCTGTGTCTACGTAGGTTTCCTTTGGGTGCTCTGGCTTCCTCCCACGATATAAAGATGTGCTGATTAGGTGCACCGACCATGTTAAATTCTCCCTCAGTGTATCTGAACAGGCACTGGAGTATGGCTATTAGGCGCTTTTTACAGTAGTTTCATTGCAGTGTTAATATAAGCCTACTTGTGATAAATAAATAAACATAAAAAGCCTTGCTTTCCCTGATGCTCTGGTCCATGGTGCATTCATCATCGACATAGGAGAAAGCAGCTGTGTTGCTGCTGTGTACCCCACAAATGTTGATTTAGTGCGATTCTGATACCATTCAGCAAGGTGAGGGGGTGGGGGGTGCAGAGAGGTGGAGTGTGGATAAGACAACGTTGTAATGCTAATATCACTAAACTAGAAATCCAAGAAGTTCAGATGGATGTTTTTGGGATATGTGTACAGATCCCAAAATACTTGGGATGTACTCAGATCACACCATGGCAGCTGGCAGAATTGGAATTCCGTTAACAAATCTGGATTTGAACGCCAAGCTTAGTAAAAGCGATCCAACAACTATCGCTGATTGTTAATCTATCTGGTTCACTATTGTCCTTTAGTGAAGGAAATCTGCCTTCCTTAACCAGTCTGGCCTACACTACATGTGACTCCACACCCATAGCAATATGGTTGACTCTTTACTGCCCTCTGAATTTTTTTTAAAATTACTGATAAGGATTTGGGTATTACTGACTGAGCCAGCATCTATTGCACATCCTTAATTGCCCCTGAATGGTTCGCTGCTTTCTTGAACTGCTGCAGTCCATGTGTTGTCATAACACCCATCGTGTTGGCATTACTGTAATAGTCTAGCAAGCTATTCAGTTCAAAGGCAACTAGGTTACAAATGCTGGCCTTGCCAGTGACACCCATATCCCATGAAAGAATTGAACGAAAGTGTCAAACAGATATATTTTCTCAGAGATGTGCCTGAAGATTAGTGACCTACAAAAAAAAGGAGCAAAGTTGAACAAATCAGGCCTTGAAAATCCAGAAGTGATGATTCCAGTGACTGTGCTGGCTCATGCCCAGCTTTCACACTGACTTTCACAGTGTTTGCTCGATAAGGCTACGGGGTACATTCACTATAAGTGCAAACTGACATTGTCAGTCTGTTCACACTACTCACTAGGGCCTTCCTGCTACGGATGGCTCAGTTAATCATTGTATAAATAGAGCATTGTGACTGATTCTCAACTACCCTCCAAGTGCAACTAGTGATTGGTAATAAAAGCTGGCCAGCCAGCGATGCCCATGTCCCACAAATGAATAAAAAACACAGATAAATCATTAATGTTACTTTGTTATTTTTATACTTAAGCAAAATTTTCCTCATTAAACTTCACATTTTGTATTAGTTTTTAAAAAGAAATCTCCTTCAGGAAAAAGAGCATGCAGAGTTCCCTTAACATCACCATCTATCATGCAGGGAATCAAAAACCTACATGACCTTATGTCAGCTGACCACTTCAGTTTCCTTGGTAACCATTTTGCTCACTTCACAGCAGTATGTGTTAGTTCTTATTCCAGTGAGGAAATGCTAATTTAATTTTCAGAAACATTTGCTAAGTCCAAAATATTCCTACCAAAGTCTTGCATCTTCCAAGTTGAAAGTTACAGATTGATGGACATTCAATGATGAGATGTAAACGAGGGCTTTCTCAGCCTGCTTGGGTGAATTTTCTTCTATTCTTTCACAGGATTGCTGGCTAGGCCAGCATTTATTGCAAATTCCTAATTGACCTTGAGAAGGTGATAGTGAACTGTCTCCTTGAACAACCACAGTACACCCACAGATATAAAACAGTCCCAAGGTGCTATTTCGAAGAGAAGCAGTGTAGTTATTCCTGGTGTCTTGGCAAATACTTCCCATACTATGGCCATATGTTGGCGTGTGGACCAATATGCAATGAAGATCAAAGGATTTCTTGCCAGAATGTGAAATAAACTTTAAACAAAAACTTGGTGTTATTTAAACCTTTCTGATGATGCTTTGAGCTGCTGAAGGAGTGGGTCAAATAAAGTTTTACTCTTGTATTAACTGTTGCAGAGCATTAGGTATGCAACATGATACAAAAGATTGATAGGGTTGAGATCTGTGCCTCTATTTCCAAACACACAACAGAATCATTTGGGAACTTTGTCAGGAGAAAGTGATTTGTTAAAGAAGAGTTTTCTCACGTTCATTCAATCTTCTACTGCTCTGTTGGAGATATAACCTGAGGCAGATAACTGAAAAAGTAGAACCTCTAGTCATACAACAGGTTCCGATATCGTAAATGTAGCACTTTTAACATGCGTGCAACAACACCATAAAATTTAGCATGTCACACTTTATTCATTCTAAATATTAAAAGGATTGAATTTTATCAAGAAACATCGCTTTTATGACAAATAAAATGGACTTGCAGCCAGTTTAGCTACAAAGAGCGTTTGTTCTTTCTAGATTAATTGTTCAGGTAGGACATTCATAACCACAAGGCATCATTTAATAACTGGAACTCCATAAGGAGTATGCTATTAAACTACAACTGGTTTTGACTGAGGGACAGTAATCTTCACTGAACCTATTTATATCCAACAGAAAAGTGTTCAGTTCCTTCCATTTTATACTAACATCCTAGCAAAACAACAGCTGCAATCCCAAACAGTTTGCTTTTCGCTGCATTTAAAAATCTCTTATAAAACACATTCACATTGATTCACATTGCAGTCTTTGTTTAACAGCCTTCTTGCTTCTAGTCAGAAGCAAAATACTATCCTTGTTGGAACTATGAAACAAAAACAGAAAATGCTGGAAATACTCAGCAGGTGTAGCAGCAACTGCGGAGACAGAAGCAGAGTTAATGTTACAGATCTATGACCTTTTCTCAGAATGCAGTTAACTCTATTTCTCATTACAGAAATCTAACCTGCCTAACCTGTTTTCTTTCTTCCAACATTTTCTGGTGTTTAGAAATTAGTTTGCCACATGGTAATTGAAATCTTGTTTTCTGGAGATTTCCTAAGGCTAACACTTATGTATAATTGGATGAACAAATTCAACAAAGGAACAGTTGTAATCAGGATCATTCAATATATTCTGGAGGAAGTAATACCACTGAAATTAAAAGATTGAATAAGAAGCTAAAGCAATCGTAGAAGAACATTATACTCTGCAGTTCCACTTGTTTTTCTTAACACCATAAATCCCAACTGCTTGAGCAATACAGAAAACCCTATTATTTCTCACCAACATTTTCCTTATGTGGCAACCGCTTCTTACTTCAGTGATTGAGATTGAAATAATGGTATAACTTTGGCTGATGCTGAGCTAAATTTAGCCCTCAGCCAATTTTGGATTATAGAAATATAGAAAATAGGGACAGGAGTAGGCCATTCAGCCCTTCGAACCTGCACCACCATTCAATATAATCATGGCTGATCATGTACTTTCAATATCTCACTCCCGTTTTCTCTCCATATTCCTTGATCCCTTTAACCACAAGAGCCACATCCAGTTCTCTCTTGAATATATCTAACAAACTGGCCCCAACAGCTTCCTGTGATAGACAATTCCACAGGTTCACAATTCTGAGTGAAGAAGTTCTTCCTCATCTCAGTCCTGAATGGTTTACCCCGTATTCTTAGACTGTGACCCCCAGTTCTGGACTCCCCCAACATCAGGAAGATTCTTCCTGCATCTAGTCTGTCCAGTCCCATCAGAATTTTATATGTTTCTACAAGATCCCTTCTCATTCTTCTAAATTCCAGTGAGTACAAGCCCAATCAATCCAGTGTCTCTTCATATCTCAGTCCTGCCATTTCAGGAATCAGTCTGGTGAACCTTCATTGGATTCCCTCAATAGCAAGAATGTCTCACTCAGACTAGGAGACCAAAATTGCACACAATACTGAAGGTGTGGGCTCACCAATGCCTTGTATAACTACAGCAAGACATCCTTACTCCTCTACTGAAAGTGGTGTTGTGCTCAGCCACTGTTTTGGAATATAAATTATCAGATACGTGTTTTCCATTTCAGGGGAAGAGGTCAGTGGTATGATGGGTGCAACTCTGATGCATCTATTGCACTGCCATAACTTTCTGACTGAGTTCTCAGTTTATCTGGATGGGCCAGTAAGGATTTTTTTTCCCTTTTGCTGGCCTTTATCAAGGAAGTGGCATGGTTAAAAATGTTGGCTTGTGAACTTTGACCACGTTCAATGATTTCAGCATTGCTGCTGATTTGGAAATTTGCTCTGAACCATAAACCGGACAACCTTACCACAGGATGGATGGGATTACATAGCAAAACTGCATCTACAACATAGTTGGACTATCAGACAACCCCTCACCATTATCCCATGTTCAGTTTGAGTGCTGTTTTCACTGGTGTTAAGATTCCCCATTAGCAATGCGAGACTCTGGTCATTGCTTGACCAGAAAAGATCAAAATCTTTTATCTGAGGACCATTTAGGCAGGAGAAAATATCCCTCGACCATCTAACACACCCACTTTCACTCACCATTACAAAATCCAATCACAAAACTCCAAAGCCAATGGCGATTTATGGAAACTATAAATATTTTTGCTTTTTAGTTATTAAATATTCACATGCTTTAATTAATTATATATTACTACAATTTATACCTCAACAGAAAAGGGTGCTGATTGGTTGGCGAGTTTACTTTCACTGAGTGAGGCATTGCCACTAGAAATCCACAGGGAACTATAGGTATCCCAAGTTCCGGGATAATTCAAACAATATACAAGATCTGAATGATTTGTTTCATTTGTAGAGAATTGGTCCCTCTGTGTAAATGTATGTCACTTCTAATGAGAGTGAATGGACCACTGTAAAAGTCTGGCTGATTATCTCAAATTGGTAATTGTTAGTGTAAATATCAGAATTATTCAGCAAAACAGAGCATCAACCGTTAGATGTGATTCTGTGATTGGATAGCCCCTGCTGAACGATCCTTAAAATAAATATATAAAGTGGCGGGGTGATGGGTGGAGGAATCAGAGTGTTGGCGGAGAGGTCCTCATTGAAGGGGTTCCAGAGGATACCAAACCTTGGGCTGATTTCAGTGGGGGCTTCTGATGGAGGCAACCCCCTTTCCACCTTCCCACCAGAGATGTAACTCCTTTGATTTTTGCTTTTCCTGCACACAAGTTTACTCTTCCCACCAGCCAAAAAATTGAGCTGGTTAGGAAACGACCCTCAAGTAGCCAATAATTGATTACTTTAGGGATTGATTTCCTCCAGGTGCTTGCCCACCTATCCTGATCATACTGCAATTTGACATTGGTGCAGGCAAGCCCTTTGATTCGAAGCCTGCACGCCCCCAATTGGGACCTTATCTCTTTATTCCCATTCTATTCATGTATTTGTCAAGACATCCCTTAAAAGTCATTATCGTATCCGTTTCCATTACCTCCCCTGGTAATGACTTCCAGGCCACCACTCTCTGTATAAAAATTCATATTTCCTTTAAACTTTGCCCCTTCCACTTTAAGCCTGTGTGCCTAGTAATTGACTTTTCCACGCTGGGAAAAAGCTTCTGACTATACACTCAGTCCATGCCCCATATAATCTTGTAGACTTCTGTCAGGTCACTCCTCGACCTCTGTCGTTCCAGTGAGAACAAACCAAGTTTCTCCAATCTCCCTTCACAGCTAATGCCCTCCATAACAGGCAACATCCTGGTATATCTTTTCTGTGCTCTCCCCAAAGCCTCCACATCCTTCT
Source organism: Sphyrna mokarran (assembly GCA_024679065.1). Lineage (NCBI taxonomy): Eukaryota > Metazoa > Chordata > Chondrichthyes > Carcharhiniformes > Carcharhinidae > Sphyrna > Sphyrna mokarran. The sequence goes on from JAGIQG010000024.1 coordinate 4,572,645, forward strand.
GGTACTGTGACGACCAGAATTGGAACTATATTCCCAGTGTCTCCGAACTAAGGTTCTATAAAGCTGCAATATGACTTGCCAATTATTAATGTCAATGCCCCGGCTGATGAAGGCAAGCATGCCATATGCCTTCTTGACTACTTTCCCCACCTGCACTTCTACTTTCAGTGACCTGTGTACCTGCACACCCAGACTTCTTTGCCTATTAATACTCTTAAAGGTTCTGCCATTTACTGTATATTTCCTATCTGTATTAAATTTTCCAAAATACATTGCTTCATATTTGTCCAGATTAAACTCCACCTGCCATCTCTCTGTCCAAGTCTCCAATGGATCTATATCCTATCTTTAAGGCAGAGGTACACTGGTTCTTGATCAATAAGGGGATCAAGAGTTATGGGGAGAAGGCAGGAGAATAGGGATGAGAATCACTTCAGCCATGATTGAATGGCAGTGCAGACTCGTTGGGTCAAATGGCCTAATTGTGCTCCTATATCTTATGGTCTTTCACAACTATTGGAGACCTCAGTGTGCTTTACACCCCATTAAACACTTTTGAAGTGTAGTCACTGTTATAATGTAGGAAGCAGAGCAGACTCTGTGCACACAGCAAGATCCCACAAACAGCAATGTGATAGTGTCCAGATCAATTGATTTCTTTGTGATCTTGCTCAAGGTATAGATATTGGCTGGCTCACTGCACAAAACTTCCTGCTCTTCTGTCTATTTGTACAAAATTTTGATTGGTAATTTCCATGGGCTGGATTCTCTGATCCTGCTCGCAGCTGGGATTCTCCTGTCCCGCTGCAGTGAATTGATTTGGCCGAGCATCAAATTCTCCATTCTCGTTGGCAGTGTCAGTGGGGCGTGAATGACTGGAAAATTCCAGTCTGTGTATTTTTTCAATCTGAGATATATACAAAGGAGAACATTTAATTTGGATTGATTACTGGGTCACCATTACCCTTGAACCTATAATTCCATGTTTTAAAATTGACTCTATTTAAACACTCTTTATGGAGATTATTTCCATTTTCTTGCATCATGAGCTGATCAGCTAATATAATTTTTTGGATTGATGGATGTACTTAAAAGCAAATCCAGAAATAGAACAACAACTTCACAGACAAATTAAGAAATTTTCAAGCTGGTTGAAAGAGTGCAGAAAAGGTTTATAAGGATGTTGCCAGTACTTGAGAAACTACGTTACAGAGAAAGCTTGAATAGATTAGGACTTTATTCCCTGGAATGTAAAAAGTGAGGGGAGATTTGATAGAGGTGTATAAAAGCATGATGGATATAGATAGAGTGAATGCAAGCAGGCTTTTTCCTTTGAGGCTATGGTTAAGGGTGAAGGGAGAAAGGTTTAAAGGGAAAATTAGTGGGGGTTTCTTCCCACAGAGAGTGGTGGGAATGTGGAATGAGCTGCCATATGAAGTGGTAAATGCAGGCTCACTTTTAACATTTAAGAAAAACTTGGACAGGTACATGGATGAGAGGGGTGTGGAGGGATATGGTCCAGGTGCAGGTTAGTGGGATTAGGCAGAAAAATGTTTCTGCCAAAGGGCCTGTTCCTGTGCTATAATGTTCTATGGTTCTATTGTGCTACCTGCCATTTAACACAAGAGACAATTTCACTGAAGTTCAGGAACATTATGGACCAGAAGAATTAATTGTTTTATGTAGACCTCTTCATTGAAAGCACTTTGAGATTCATCATAATATACACGGGATAAAAACTCACTAAATGCAAAACATGCCACTTGCTCCAAAGGAGCGTTCTGGCTTTACAAAGTAAACATGATGTAGAGATGCTGGCGTTGGACTGGGGTAAACACAAAAAGAAGTCTGACAACACCAGGTTTAAGTCCAACTGATTTATTTGATAGTAAACTCACAAGCTTTCGAGGCTCTGCTCTTCGCCAGGTGAGACCAGAACATCTCATTCACCTGACGAAGAGCAGAGCCTCGAAAGCTTGTGTGAGTTTACTATCAAATAAATCGGTTGGACTTAAACCTGGTGTTGTCAGACTTCTTACTGTGTTTACAAAGTAAACACATGGTGAAACACCAATGTCATGACAATGTTAAATGAAAATAATAACACTGGGTAGATTTAACTGTCCTTCCTCTAGATGAGGCCATTTAATCAGGCAAGAGGATGGTGGGTGCATTCTTGTGTTTGTCCCAATGTAAATCTGAGACAGGATGTCTCATTGATCGTCTTTTTGCCCCACCACCAACTGAAGATCCAAAGTGAGCAATTCATGTTACCCTCAAGACTAATTTCTCTAGTGTTTTCCTCATCGGATTTGTATCATCAAAACTCAATCATCCACATCTATGCTTATCCCAGCTTCAATTGCCTCTATCTTCAACAACTTCTATTGTCTGTATGTTTCTCAAAATCCTTAAAACTGATTTATAAATCCTACCACGGTCTCACTCTGCAATCTCCAACCTATTCTGCACCCTCCAACTTCTACCTAACTATATACTTTGCGGCTACTCACCTGCCAGCCTCCATCCCCACCCCAGCCGTACCCTTACTGAAGGGATGTGATGGGGAATGTGGGTGGGGTGGTAACAAAGTAGAAATGGTCAAAAGCTTCAAGTTTTTAGATCAACAATCTGTCCTGGTTCACCCCCATGCCAACATTATAGTTAAGAAAGCCACCAATACCTCTACTTCCCAGAAGACGAAGGAAATTTGGCACGTCAGCTACGACCCTCACCAACTTTTACAAATGCACCATCGAAAGCATTCTTTCTGGTTGTGTCACAGCTTGGTATGGCTCCTGCTGTGCCCAAAATCACAAGAAATTACAAAAGGTCGTGAATGTAGCCGAATCCATCATGCATACCAGCCTCCCATCCATTGACTCTCTCTATACTTCTTGCTGCCTCAGCGAAGTAACAGTATTATTAAGGACTCCATGCAAGTTGGACATTCTCTCTTCCACCTTCTTCCTTTGGAGAAAAGATATCAAATACCAACCGATTCAGGAACAGCTTCTTCCCTGCTGCTTTTGAATGGACTGACCTCGCATTAAGTTAATTTTTCTCTACACCATTGCAATGACTGTACAATCACATTCTCACTTCCTTCTCTATAAATGGTATGCTTTGTCTGTATAGAGCGCAAAAACAATACTTTTCACTGTAAATATAGTTAATACTGACAATAATAAATCAAATCAAATCAGGAAGTTTCTTCCTGAGCTCCCTTCTCCTTTGCTCTGCCTCTCCTCCCTACAAACCCTCATCATCAGTCGCTTCAGCATGATCTCTTCACCTTTCTTACTCAGCGTAAAACAATTCAACTCCCGCTCTGGTGAAATGCTGTACAATGTTTTGCGATATTTAAAACATTATAAATGTAATTACTTATTTGATCAATCCTGCGTCCATTCAGTAGAATTGTACCTCAGGATGATTCTGCACCAGGAATGTTTAAAAATGCATGGATTAATCCAATATTTTTATAATCCTTCGGCTTCTAAAATATTCAAAACAGGTTATTAAAATTTGAGGTGTGATCTCATTTCACAGACACAGAGAACATTGTAAATCACACCCGCTTATCAAGGGTAGAATTTAATGCCTGCCTCCCCCCGACCCACCCAGGTCTACGGCAGGTTTGATGGGGATTTAATCAAGTCAGGAGTGAATTAGAATATTTTCCACTTGCCTGGATGAGTGCAGCTTCAACAACACTCAAGAAGCTTGACACCATCCAAGATAAAGCAGTCCACTTGATTGGTACCCTTATCCACAACCATTCATTCCCTTCACCATCAATGCACAATAGCAACATTGTGTACCATCTACAAGATGCGCTGCAGGAACTCAGGCATGATTGAGGAGTTAGATGGAAGTTGTTTGTGTATGAAAGATTATACAAACAATGTCATGACAATGTTAAATGAAAATAATAACACTTAGATAGCACCTTCCAAACCCACGACAACGACCATCTAGAAGAACAAGGGATGGCAGACACATGGGAACACATCACCTGGGGTTCCCCTTCAAGCCACTCACCACCCTAATTTGGAAATAAATCACTATTCCTTCATTTATTGCTGGGTCAAAATCCTGGAACTCTCTCCCTAACAGCACTGTGGACATATCTACACCACATGGTTTGCAGCAATTCAAGAAGGTATTCACCACCCCCTTCTCAAGGACAATAATGGTTAGGCAATAAATGCAGGTCTAACCATCAATGCTGACTTCCCTTAAATGAATGCAAATTTTCCTTTGTAAATGGTTTAAATGGCACCGCGGGAAGATGAAAGATTTCAGAATGATCTACAGAAATTGATTTCTCTCTAGAAGGGTCACCAACCCTACTCCCAGTCATTGACGCAGTGACTGAGGCAAATAATTTCACAGATATTAGGTGAAGAAAGACCTTGATGAATGAACATCAAACACTTTATCAAATGCATCTCGCGTAACATTTAGAAATGGCTGCAAAATTGCGACAAAGGCATTGTGCACCAAAAGGTCTATTTGACTTATATCATAGAATCCTACAGTGCAAAAGAAGGCCATTTGGTCCATTGAGTTTGCATCAACCACAATCCTACCAGGTCCTATCCATGCATTTATGCTAGCTAGTCCCGCAAGCACACTAAGGAGAAAATTAGCATGGCCAATCCACCTAACCTGCACATCTTTGGACTGTGGAAGGAAACCGGAACATCCGGAGGAAACCCACAGAGAAACAGGGAGAATATGCAAACTCCACACAGACAATGACCTGAAGCTGAAATTGAATCTAGGTCCCTGGTGCTTTGAGGCAGCTGTGCTAACCACTGTGCCACTGTGTTGCCTTCAGAGCATTTTCTGTAGTTTCCCAGTTGCTGATGTCCACACAAACTGTCAACATTTTAGGGCACTCCTGAACAAGGCTGTCCAAGTCAGATTGGATCCTGGTTAATGCAATAACTTCATGGTGAGTTACACTTATCATGCTCTATATTATTGACACAGCCAGTGGCAGCAATGCTCAGCTGGGGCCTTCCTTCTCTTTGCAGACATCCTACAGTGCTAACCCAGCACATACATATTGCTCTCCATGTTACCATTCATATAGTCAAAGGCTAAGCTGCATCAAAGCTTACCTACAGTTGTACCTGATGATCAAGTTTCTTTTCAGTTCACTTTGCCTATCTCTTTCCCCTTTGGCTTGGCCAAGGGATCCTGGGGACATAATGAGACATAGAACATAGAACATAGAACATTACAGCACAGAACAGGCCCTTCGGCCTTCGATGTTGCGCCGACCAATATAAAAAGCAATGCCCCTCCAAACTAAACCATTCCCTTCTCTTCCATATACTTATCAACTAACCTCTTAAACGCCACCAAACTTGGCGCATCTACAACTGCTGCAGGCAGGGCATTCCACTCCCGAACCACCCTTTGGGTAAAGAGCCTGCCTCTGATATCCGTCCTATAACTATCACCCCTTAATTTAAAGCTGTGTCCCCTCGTGCTAGCTTTCTCCATCCTAGGAAAAAGGCTATCACTGTCCACCCTATCTAAACCTCTAATCATCTTATATGTTTCGATAAGGTCCCCTCTTAGCCGCCTCCTTTCTAACGAAAACAACCTCAAATCCCTCAGCCTCTCTTCATAAGACCTGCCCTCCATACCAGGCAACATCCTGGTAAACCTCCTCTGTACCCTCTCCAATGCCTCCACATCTTTCTTATAATGTGGGGACCAGAACTGCACACAATACTCCAAGTGCGGCCGCACTAGAGTTTTGTACAGTTGCAACATGACGTTGCGGCTCCGAAATTCAATCCCTCTACCAATAAAAGCCAAGACTCCATATGCCTTCCTAACAACCTTCTCGACCTGACTGCCTACTTTCAGGGATCTATGCACATACACACCAAGATCCCTCTGTTCATCTAGACTACTAAGAATCCTACCATTTGCCCTATACTCTACACATTTATTATTTCTGCCATAGTGCATTACCTCACACTTTTCCACATTAAACTCCATTTGCCACCTCTCGGCCCAGCTCTGCAACTTGTCCAAGTCCCTCTGCAAACTATAACACCCCTCTTCACTATCTACCACTCCACCGACTTTAGTGTCATCTGCAAATTTACTAATCCATCCTTCAATACCCTCATCCAGATCATTTATAAAAATTACAAACAGCAGGGGCCCCAAAACAGACCCCTGAGGTACACCACTTGTCACCGAACTCCAAGACGAATATCTCCCATCAACCACCACCCTCTGTCTTCTATCTGCTAGCCAATTCCTAACCCAATTAGCTAAATCACCCTCTATCCCATACATCTGCATTTTCTGCAGAAGTCTTCCATGGGCCACCTTATCAAACGCCTTACTAAAGTCCATATATACCACATCAACCGCCTTACCCCCATCCACCTCCTTAGTCACTTTTTCAAAAAACTCAATGAGGTTAGTAAGGCACGACCTACCCTTCACAAAACCATGCTGACTATCTCCAATCAATTCATTACTCTCTAAATAACTATAAATCCTATCCCTAATTATTCTCTCCAACACTTTGCCCACCACAGAAGTAAGACTCACTGGCCTATAATTCCCTGGAAGGTCTCTCTTCCCCTTCTTGAACAACGGGACCACATTCGCTATCCTCCAGTCCTCCGGAACCACACCCGTAACCAACGACGACCTGAAGATCAGAGCCAGAGGCTCTGCAATCTCCTCTCTTGCCTCCCAGAGAATCCTAGGGTAAATCCCGTCCGGCCCAGGGGACTTATCCAACTTCAAACCCTCGAGAATATCTAGCACATCCTCCCTATCTACTTCGATACTTTCCAGTTTGCTACCCTGTACCTCAGTGTTCTCCATAACTACATTTACATCACCTTGCGTGAATACCGAAGAGAAATATTTATTCAGTACCTCTCCAATCTCCTCAGGCTCCACGCACAACTTCCCACTGCTGTCTATGACTGGCCCTAATCTTGCCCTAACCAATCTTCTATTCTTAACATATCTAAAGAAAGCTTTAGGATTCTCCCTAATCCTATCAGCCAAAGTCTTCTCATGTCCTCTCTTTGCTCTCCTCAATTCCCCCTTTAGCTCCCTCCTGGCTAATCTATAGCTATCCATTGCACTAACCGAGCCTTCAATCCTCATCCTGACATAAGCCTCCTTTTTCCTTTTAACCAGCAAATCAACTTTTTTCGTACACCAAGGTTCTCTTACTCGACCATTTCCTCCTTGCCTGACAGGGACATACTTATCAAGGACCCGCAGCAGCTGCTCCTTGAATAAGCTCCACATTCCAGATGTTCCCAGTCCCTGTAGCTTCCTAGTCCAATCTATGCACCCTAATTCTCTCCTGATGGCCTCATAATTACCCTTCCCCCAGCTATAACTACTGCCCCCAGCTTCATGCCTATCCCTATCCATCACTAAGGTGAACGTAACCGAATTGTGGTCACTATCACCAAAATGTTCACCAACCTCCAAGCCTAACACCTGGTCTGGCTCATTGCCCAGCACCAAATCCAATGTAGCCTCACCTCTAGTTGGCCTATCTACATACTGAGTCAAAAAACCTTCCTGCACACTTTGTACGAAAACTGACCCCTCTAACGAGCTAGAGCTATAGCTGTTCCAATCAATATTAGTAAAGTTAAAGTCCCCCATTACAATTACCCTATTACTTTCACTCCTGACCAGAATTGACTTTGCAATCCTTTCCTCTATCCGAGAGGTTGAGGAGGATATTGGCAGGAGTGACAAAGAGATAGTCACTCCTAAAAATGATTCGTGGGTAACTGTTAGGAGGAGGGGTAAGAAGCAATCGGGTAGACAATCCCCTGGGGCTGTTCCCCTCCAAAACAAATTTTCTGTCTTGGATGCTACAGTTGAGGAAGAATCAACTGGAGAGGACCAAAGGGAGCAGGTCTCTGGGGGTGAGCCTGCTGAGAATGCTCAGGTGGGTAGGGAGAATAAGAGATTGGGCCTAGTAATTGGAGACTCCATAGTTAGAGGGACAGATAGGAGAGTAAATAGTAATAAAAGTGACTCAGGGCTGGTGTGTTGCCTCCCAGGTGCTGGAGTCCAGGATGTCACAGATAGGGTTTTTAGGATTCTTAAGGGAGAGGGGAGTCAACCCCAAGTCATAGTTCATGTAGGGACACATGATATAGGTAGGAAAAGGGAAGGGGATATTAAACAGAAATTTATGGAGTTGGGGTGGAAGCTTAGGGCCAAAACTGGCAGAGTGGTTATCTCTGGACTCTTGCCTGTGCCAAGGGATAGTTTGGAGAAGAATAGAGAGAGGGAATGTTTGAACTCGTGGCTACGGGGATGGTGCAGGAGGGAGGGGTTCAGGTTCCTGAACAATTGGGACTCATTCTGGGATAGGTGGGACCTCTACAAGAGAGATGGTCTACACCTGAACCAGAGGGGAACTAATATCTTGGGGGGGATGAGACTCACCAAATAATTACAAATCCTTTCCTTTCTAAGAGTTTGGTGCAGAGTCAATTCATCAGAATATTACTGGGTTTGTTCCAGCGGTCATGACTTCAGGTAGGGGACAAAATTCTCCACTGCAAGCCCATCCCAGAAAGCAATGAAAAAAACATGAGTGATGGTGTTTTGATATCATCCTACTTTCTCTTTCAATACCTACAACTGGACTCAACAAAGCCACAATAAAATAATTCACTTGCTTAGCATTTAGAAATTATTTGTAAAATAAATTGTATTATGGAGCAAGAAATGACTGCATACTAACCAGCAATCTGCCAATAGTAAATTTCTGTTTATTGCATTTTCAAGGCCCTTTCATTGAAATGATTTTCTAATATAGTGTTATAATCTTTCATACATAGACAACTTCCATCTAACTCCTCAATCATGCCTCAGTCATCTTATTCAGCCATCAAGGTGAAAATGATTATGTTTGTGGGAGATATCTCCCACTTTCTACGCCTTTTAGCTTTGACAAAGAGTCATCTGGACTTGAAACATCAGCTCTTTTTTCTCCATACAAATGTTATAATAAGTAGCCTCACAACACCAGGTTAAAGTCCAACAGGACTATTTGATAGCACGAGATTTTAGAGCACTGAGACTATTTATTGTGCCTATCCCAATCCAATGCCTACTCCAATGCAATAGCTGGACCTGCTGTGATTTTCCAACATTTTCTCTTGGTTTCAGATTCCAAAGTAATTTGTTTTTATTTATGACTATGCTTGTCAGTAGAGTGCCAATGGGTATGTAGGTAACTGCTAAAGCCAATCTGCTCCCAGAAGGTCTGGCTGTAAGCAGGACAGCATACCATAGACAATTGAATTTTGATTCTTGAGTTCTTCTCGGTCTCTGATTCGACTTGCTCGTGATGTAGGCCACACCACATTTTTATTTGGTTGTGTGTGGTACAAAGATGCTGTGTAACCTTCTTCTAGGACTCAGTGTCAATATCAAAACTCTTAGGTGAAAAGGCCTTATAGCATTTCCTTTGACCACCATGAGAGTGCAACCCAGACTCAAGCTCTTGGGAAGGAATTTGCTTTGGTAAGTGACTTTCTGGCTCCTCATTATGACTGGTATGGGTGCTGCCACGCCAGACTGGGTGAGCACCTCAGCATTTGGTATTTTGCCCTGCCATCAGGTACTATATTCAGTACAAAGCACCAAGAATTTACAAAACAAGCTTTCTTTCAAAAAATATAACAAATGGCAAGTCAGTCACTTTGGTTTTCTCTTTCCTTGACCCCCTTTAGGGGGTAAGGAGCCAAGCAGCTTTCACTTGAGAAAATCATTAATAGTAATTACCTCTAAACAACGTCAGAATGTTCACCGCATAGAATACTTGAGCAGCTCAAATTCAGTAAGATAGCACACCCCTCAGACTCCTGTGAAAACAGGAGATCAGCCTGTTGTTTAAATGTAAGATTCTGTAAGCAATTTAATGCCTTAATGCTGAAAATTAACATTTTAATCTTGCCCCTCTTTCAATCACTAACTTACCTGCAGCAGAGCCTCCTGGCTCCCCAGAACCTGTCCACCATCAACAAGCTACAAGTCAGGAGTGTGATAGAACACTCTCTACTTGCCTGGTTGAGTGAAGCTCGAACAACATTCAAGAAGCTTGACATCATAGAACATAGAACATTACAGCACAGAACAGGCCCTTCGGCCTTCGATGTTGCACCGACCAATATAAAAAGCAATGCCCCTCCAAACTAAACCATTCCCTTCTCTTCCATATACTTATCAACTAAAATAATAAAAGATCAAAACTTATCATCCAGGAAAAGTCAGCTTACTTAACTGGCGCTCCATCCAGCATTTAATCCCTCTACCAGTGACGCTCAGTGACAGCTATGTTCATCACCTGCAAGACGCACTGCAGCAATTCAAAAAGCTCCTTCAACAGCACCTCCCAAACCAGTCATTTCTACTTTCATGAATGACAAGAGAAGTGGATGCACGCAAGCACCACCACTTGCAAGTTCCCCTCCAAACCACACAGCAAGTTGACTTTGAACAATATCACTTCACTTTTTGGAATTCCCTTCCTGGTAGCATGGGGTGTACCTGCACCATACATATTGCAGCCGTTCAAGAAAGCAGCTCACCGTCACCTTCTGAAGTATAATTAAGGATCAGCAATAAACCTTGATCTTTTTTGGTAAGTCAAACCAGGGAAGGACTTACACAGTGAATGATAGGATCCTGGGAAATGTTGTCAAATAGAGAGACCTAGGGGTTCAGGGACAGAGTTCCTTGAAAGTCACAGGTAGATAGGATGATGAAGGCGGCATTTGGCACACTTGCCTTCATTGTTCAGAACACTGAGGATAGGAATTGGGACGTTATGTTACAATGTAGAAGACATTGGTAAGTAGTATTTGGAGTGCTGCATGCAATTCTAATTGGCCAGCTTTAGGAAGGATGGTATTAAACTGGAAAGGGTGCAAAAAAGATTGCAAAGATGTTACCAAGACTGGAAGGTTTAAATTATAGGGAGAGGCTGGATAGGCTGAGATGTTTTGCCCTGGATCATAGGAAGATGAGGGGTGACCTTATAAAGCTTTATCAGATCATGAGAAGCACAGATAAGATGAACAGAAAAGGTCTTTTTCCAAGGGTTGGGGAGTCTAAAACTAGAAGGCATAGGTATAAGTGAGGGGGGAAAGATTTGAAGGGGACCTGAGAGGTAACTTTTTCACACAGAGGGTGCACGTATAGGATGAGCTGCCAGAGGAAATAGAAGAGGTGAGTTCAATTAGAACATTTAAAAGATATTCGGACAGGAAGATGGATGAGAAAGATTTAGAGGGATATGGGCCAAATGGGACTAGTTCACTTGGGAAATCTGGTAGGCATGAATGAATTGGGCTGAAGGGCCTGTTTCCATGCTGTATATCTCTATGACTTTATTGCTGGGATTTCCAGCTGCGTTCGCCCAGTCAATGGACCTTTGCATGTCCGTGTCCCGCCTCCTACAATTCCTGTGACAGACGGGAAGGGAACATTCTACCCTATAACTCCATAGCTCTTATAAGCGATGTTTAAATCTCATGTATAAATACTATACAAGTAGGAAAAAGGATAGATCCTTGGAGTAAAATGTTTTTGTTTCACCTTCATTTCATTTTAATAACTCATGAAGAACTTTTGGGAAATATGAAAGGTGATATATAAATGCAACTCATTGTTACTTTACTTCAGTTTTAGAAAATAATGCCTGTTGCTGCATAAAAGATTAGGCAGAAATCATTGTCATTATCACAAATTGTAATGGCATTGGTGGCAATAAATAGAGAAAACAAGCCTCAGCAAAAACCTTGAAAAAGTAAAGGTTAAACTGTATAAAACAACAGATGGCTGAGAACTGGAAAGGTAAACTGCAGGGCATTGAGATTACGCCATATGTGTGCCCAGAGAAAACAACAGCTTGAATTTATATAGCACCACTAATGTAGTGAAATTGTCTCAATGCTTTACAAGAATGTTACCAAACAAAGTCAGAGACCAAGTAACATAAGGAATAATATAACACGTTATCAAATGTTTGGTCAAAAAGAAGATTCTAAGGACCACCTTGAAGGAGAGGAGAGAGGTGGAGAGCATTTAAGGAAGGATGGAACTCCAGAGTTGAACATCCAGACAGCTGAAAGAACAGTCTTCAATAGCAGAGTCATTAAAAGTTGGGATTTGCAATAAGGTCTGAAAAGATGTACCTAATGAAATAATTGATGCGTTTGTTTTAATTTTCCAAATTTCCTGATTTCAGGGAAGAATTAATTTGATTGGAAAGTAGCAAATGAATTCCTTTATGCTAAAAGGAGGGAGACAGAAAGAAGAAAAGTACAGGACAGTTACCTCAATACCAGCATTAGACTGGGATGGCCAAAGAAGTCTTACAACACCGGGTTAAATTCCAACATGTTTATTTGGAGTCAGGTGACTCACCTGACTTCAACACTCAGGAAGCTCATTATTCCTAATAAACCTGTTTAATAAACCTTTAACCTGCTGTTGGGAGACTTCTTACTGAGCTCAACATCTGTGATAGCGAAATGTTAGAAGATATTATTAATAATGTTAAGGCAGGATACAGAAAAGTTAAAGGCAATCAGGCAGAGTCAACATGGTTTTGTGAAAGGAAATCATATTTAGTCTATTTATTTTGGGATCTAATGGGATTGGGCGTTATAGATAGGTCTATGGCTTGGTAGGTATAGATGTGATTGGTGCAACTTGTGGGCCAAAGGGCCTGTTTGTACTGTAGTGTTCTATGTTCTATGTTTTATTTTGAAGGAGCTACATGTGCTGTGGATAATGAGGAACTGGTGGATATTCCATACTTAGATTTCCAGAAGGCATTTGGTAAAGTGCCATTTCAAAGGTTAATGTGGAAAACAAAAGCTCATGGTGTAGGAGGTAATATACTGGCACAAATAGAAGTTTATCTGGCTAACAGGGAGTAGGGTAGTCATAAATGGGTCTTCTTCTGGTTGGTTTATATAACAAATGGTGTGCAACAGGATTCAATGCTGGGCCCTCAATATTTTACAATTGATATAAATGACAAAGATGAAGGGTTTGAAGATATGGTTCCTAAATTTACTGGTGACACAAAGATAAGTAGGAAAGTAATTTGTGAACATAAGGAGGCTACAAGGGGAAATAAATAGGTTAAATGAGTGACAAAAATTTGGCAAATTTAGTCTAATGCGAACAAATGTGAAATTGTCCATTTTGATAGGTAGAATAAAAAGAAGCATATTATCCAAATAGTCAGAAATTTCAGAACCCAGAGACAGAGGGATCTGGGTGTCATGGTGCATGAATCACAGAAGGCTAGTATGCAGGTGCAGCAAGCGATTAGGAGGGCTTATAGAATGTTATTGTTTATTGTGAGGGGTATTGAATATAAAAATAGGCAGATTCTGCTTCAGTTGTTCAGTTCCCTGTTCCTGTACTGTAATTTGTTCTTTATATGGTCCCCGGAAATGTAGAGGGTTTTAGTTAAGTTAGGCATCTTGGTCGGTGTAGGCTTGGAGGGCTGAAGGGCCTGTTCCTGAGCTGTAATTTTCTTTTTTCTTTGTATCTGAGATTCCATCATCCTGACTCCAAACAGATGAGGCAGAGAAACAACTCTGCTGCAGGGCACTCAACAGTGCTAAACTCAAAGACCCCAGAAAGAAAGAGCTGCTCCATTGGTGCCTCACAGCTAGCCTGGTGACAACAAACGACACCAGATTGAAGTCCAACAGGTTTATTTGATAGTAAATACCACTACCTGGTATTGTGAGACTTCTTACTGTGTTTACCCAATCAACGCTGGCATCTCCACATGGTGATAACAAATGAACCCAAGCCACAAAGTATCCTTAACACCTGGTCCACCTTAAAAGCCACCAATGTTGGCACCTGCAAACAAACATTCAGGCTCTTAACCAGGAATCATCTGAGCCTTCATAGAAATCTAAGAGCCTTTGAAATACCTTCCAATCCTTTGAAAAGCTTTGTTTCCATTCAATTTTGGCCCATTCCTTTTATCTATCATTTGATTGATAACTTAGTGGTTTTGACTTAGCATGCAGTCAGCTGAGATTATTTACCTTTTACTTCATGCTTGAATGCATCTCAAGAACCCCAAGAAGCACATGAGCACCAGACCTGTCTACTTGAACTCCCCCCTTTAGTCATGACCACCAAAGCCTGTTTGGTGTGGTTCCCACTGAGGAGGTAGGGAAGTGAATTGGCCATTAGAACCACTAATGAGATTACAATCAGGGGCTTTACATAATTATTGGGTTATCATCCAGTCAGGGCTGCTAGAGCTGAATGAGTAAACCTCAAATGCATTCACGCCTGGCAGGAATCCCATCTTAGATTTGAGTTCCATTCAACAGGGTTACAACAGCAAATGGGGCTGGTGAATCCCCCCCCTTGTAAAATCCTGAGGGGTCCTAACAGGGTAAATACGCTTTTAAACAGCTCTAGATTCTCCCATAAGGGGAAACACCTTAAAATTCACGAGCTTTACTTGGTCCTGATTGTTTCCATTGATTTATGTTCATTTTTACATTTCTAGTATTTAAATTTGATTGGCAGGAAATTCTTATAGAATTGAGGGGTGCAAGAACGGGCTTATTTTTGGCTCTAGTTCCCATTTTGTGCTCGAGCAAGGAATCTCAAATTCAAAAGGGGCCTGGACAGGGTGGATAGGTTGCCTTTAGTTGAAGGGTCAATTACAAGGGGACACAAGTTAAAAGAGAGGGGTGAGAGGTTTAGGAGGAATTTGAGGAAAAGCGTTTTTACCCAGAGGGTGGTGACGGTCTGGAATGTGCTGCCTGGGAGGATGGTGGAGGTGGGATGCTCACATCCTTTAAAAAAATACCCGGATGAACATTTGGCACGGCATTAATAAAGGCATTCAAGCTTATTTAATCCCAAGCAAGTGGGATTAGGTGGGTAAGTCAGGGCCTTTCATTCAATGGTGCAGACTCAATGGGTTGAAGGGCCTCCTCTGCTCTGTAATATTCTGTGATTCTGAAAACAGAAAATGTCTGAAATGCACAGCAGTGCTGACAGCATTTGAAAAGAACAGGTTGATCTGATGATTTTGAGCCTTCATCAGATGGCAGAGCAGAATGTTTGATGCTGTGATATTTCCTCAAAGTCATCAATTGCACATGCTTCTCTCTCTCCATTTATGATGTTATCTGAGCCATTTGACTGTATTACTGCTTTGTAGTGTGCTGCTAGCTATCTATTATTCTCTATATAATTAATCATTCTATCAATGATGCATGGACATGGGGAGACCAAGCAGTTAGTTCAGCGTTAGTCATTAAGCTACAAACCTGCCTAGTGATTTCAATAACTGAATCCAATATTTGTTATCATTCAAAATGTCACTGTTAACTGTGCCTTTAATTATACATTTCATAGAGACAGCGGGGAAAAAAATCGAAATGGCAGCTATTAGAAAACTGATATCTACTAAGAAGGTGATAATCCTGTTTCTCCACCTGCTCAGCGCTGAAAGTGCAATAATTAAACCTGAACTTAGAAATCAAAGTTTCATCTAACCAATCATTCTCTCTGAATTTTCTACAACACCCTAGACTTCAGAAAAAACCCTAATTACGAGCAGGTGGATGTAACCACATTTAAAATCACAACTCGAAGTTCTACCGAGGCAAATGGAGAGTTATTTTTTCGACGCTTCTACTTGCTGGCATCATTTTAGGCAGACCAATTACGATCTCAGTAGGGAGAGTCCATGTCATATGGGTTAATAACCAGAATTGAAGCAGCCTCTATATTCTGAAGGTAATGAATTCCATTTTTTTGTCCTGGTTATCATCAAGTATTCATTTAATTCCACGGGTTTTCATTATGGAGCCTGAAAGGCATTAACTTATTTTTCCTCTGGGACTTCAGAGCAGGGGCTACATTTTCTATAATGGAAAATAGGTCAGTAAATCATGATTGTTAAAAGGGGGAGTACTTCTATTAACATAAATCAAGTCAGTTCCAATAATTAATCATGGGTTTACACTTAACTGGCCATCATATATATACATCAAGCCTAATTTGATTCCCACAGGTCTGGTAAACAATTTAAACTCTCAAGACATGGCTTTAGCAAGGCTGGGATGGAGATTGTAACCGGATGTGCCGTTTTAAGGACATTTGCCATGGGAAAATCATTTAAATAGGCAAACCATTGCCCTTGCTTGTAAATCTTGTGTCAAGGAAAGAGCAATAGTGACTGCTTGTAAGCTTTAAATTCTGGGTTATAAAAAAAAACCCTGGAATTAAATCCTCTTTTAAGAAAGAAAATTTTGCATTATATTTGAAAGTAATGCATTGTTTTTAATGGCAGCTGCTCACAATCAGTCAGAGGCTGAACTCTTAAAATTGAAGGAGCATGATACCACGCAATGCTTATGTAAATGTACCAAATGCAACCTCTGTACAGAAATCGGGATATCTGTCTCTCAAATCAAATGATTTATGTGTATTATCACAGCAGAAATCCCATGATCCTGGGTGTTCCTTAAGCATAACTTTCCTGCTGATTAACTTACTGACCACCTCCTTAATTTCAATGTTTTAAAATTTTAGTATTCTACCTCTTAGTGAAGTTAGTTTCCATCTGGGTTACTCTGACAATGCTGTTTCGCTGCCAACTTTTCCTTTGCCAACCAACATTTTAATCCAAACTCTAATTTTAAATGATACCAATGAGCCAAGAACTTGCTACCTTTGTGCTCGGCTATTGCAATAGTCAGTTGGAAGCTTCCCTCTGCGTTAAGCAAAAAACAGAATGTGTAATTTGAAGAATGTTGCTGATGAAAATTAATGCTGGAGGTGGGGCATCGGGGGGGGGGTGGAATTAATACTGTAACACTGAGAATGATGTATCTTCTCGTGCATGTCCAGAACTGTTCAGTCTCTTTAACCACAAGTGTTAACTCTGGTAACCCTATTAAACTGAACCATAAGCTTTATAAGGAAGCTGAACCTTTTGTCAATATATTCTTATATGTGGGCATCATGGTAGCACAGTGGTCAGCATTGCTGCCTCACAGCGGCAGGGACCCAGGTTCAATTCCAGCCTCAGGTGACTGTATGGAGTTTGCACATTCATAGAATCCCTACAGTGCAGAAGGAGGTCATTGACCCATTGAGTCTGCACCAGTAACAATCCCACCCAGGCCCTATCCCTGTAACTCCACATATTTACGCTGTGAATCCTCCTGATACCAAGGGACAATTTAGCATGGCCAATTAACCTAACCAGCACACCTTTGGAGCACGGGAGGAAACCAGAGCACCGGAGGAAACCCACACAGACAGTGACTCAAGCAGGAATTTAACCCAGGACTCTGGTGCTGTGAGGCGGTAGTGCTAACCATTGTGCCACCCACATTCTTCCTATATCTGCATGGGTTTCCTCCGGCTGCTCTGGTTTCCTCCCACAGTCCAAAGAGGCACAGATTATGTGGATTAGCTGTGCTAAATTGCTCCTTAGCGTTACAAGATGTGTAGATTAGCCATGTTAAATTGCCCCTTGGTGTAGGTTATGGGGATTATGGAGATGGTATCTGGGCAGAATGTTCTATTGCAGTGATGGTGCAGACTCAATGGGCCAAATGGTCTTCTTCTGCACTGCAAGGATTCTATGAAATTCTAGAACGTACAAACAAAAATGGAACTGTATTCGTTCAAGACAGTGATCAACAAGATATTTTAAAAATTGAGAGAATACTTGGCCAATATTTATCCCGCAAATAACATTATCAAAAATTAAATGACAAAGAACAAAAAACAAAGAACAAAACAGTGTGGGAAACAGGCCCTTCGAACCAACGAGCCCGCACCACCACCTTGATGTTCCCACCTCTACCCGTGATCCCTGTCTATGTTTATTGATCAATGGACTGAAACCAAATTTGGGACAATTTAGGGAGAATTTGTTCTGCCAATTAGCCTAAGAGCACATCTTTGGGATGTGGGGGGAAAGCGGAGCGCCCGGAGAAAACCAACACAAGCACGGGGAGGATGCATGAACTCCCACAGACACAGGCCCAAATCCATGTATTTGCACAGCACAGCGATAGTCACTGAGCTGTCGTGTTGCCCATCAAATGGTTCAGGTCAAGCGTACACTAACGACGTGAAGCAGTAGGATACTCTCGAAAAAGATCCAAGAGCAGCCCTCTCACGACCCATTGCGTGTATGCCCCTCGTTAGACAACAAGGTGGACCAAAGCACCTGTAGGATAAAAACAAGTACATCATTATCATCATCTATTTACACACTTCCCAGGGACTCCCAAGGCTCATGATCCCTATTTTAAATCAGTTTTCTATACCCTCCATTCCCATTCTGTTCATGTGCCCATCTAAGTATTTCTTAAATAACTCCAGAGTACCTGCCTCCACCACTTTACTTGGCAGTGCATTCTATACCCCCACCACCCTCTGTGTGAAAAAACTCCCTCTAGCATCCAAATTATACCTTACCCCCCTCACTCTAAGCCTGTGACCCCTCGTGCTATTCGAGTCCATCCTAGGAAAAAGCTTAACCCTGTTTACTCTATCTATACCCCTCATAATCTTGTACACCTCTATTAGATCTCCTCTAAGTCTACGGAAAGTCTAAGGAAAACAGTCCCAATTTGCCTAATCTCTCCTCGTAACTCAGACCTTCCATACCAGGCAGCAACCTGGTAAAACTCCTCTGCACTCTCTCCAGAGTCTCCACGTCCTTCTGGTAGTAAGGCAACCAGAACTGGACGCAGCATTCCAAATGAGGTCTAACTAACGTTTTATACAACTGCAACATTAAAGGCCAGCTCTTCTACTCTATACCCCTTCCTATAAAGGCTAGCATACTACATGCTTTCTTCACAACTTTCTCCACCTGCTCTGCCACCTTCAGAAATTTATGCACCTGCACCCCCAAGTCCCTCTGCGTTTCTATACTCCATTCAGAAACACTCTTCCACTGCTACCCTGTCTTATTTGACCAAGTCAGTTTTGTATCTACGTTGCCAGCTCACCTGTGATCCCATATGGCATCAACATTTAAACAGTTGCTTATATGGATAGGTATTTGATGCTGTACTTTCTCCCCCAGTCCCATGCCCGACAAGACAATGTCCCCCCCCCATCCTGCCCCCCCGGAGCAAGAGCAACGGGGAACAGGCGACCCAGCTCCGCCCCCCTCCACACACCTAATCATTTTTATTTGTGGGAGCTTGCTATGCATAAATTGGCTGCAGTTTCCTAGTGATATTGAATTCCTAAAAACCATTGGCTGTTAAATACTTTGGATATTCCGAGAAAGTGAAAGTTTTTCTGTTTGCTAGTCTTTTTCGTCTCTCTCTCTCACTTTTTTTCCCTCAATAATATGGAGGTAGAGACATTATACAGGATCATCAAACCTAACTAGAAGATTAAAAGTCATAAACTTGAATCTTCCTCTGAAATAGTGAGTGTTAATATATTTGAATCATTTACCAATCACAGAATCTTTTCAGTGAAGAAGGAGACTATTCAGCCCATCATGTCTGCACAGATTCTCTGAATGATCATTCTATCTAGTGGAATTCCCCTGCCTTATTCTCCTAACCGTGCACTTTGTCTTTTTGCAGATAACAATCCAATTCCCTTTTGAAAACCTCAATTGAACCTGCCTCCAGCACCTTCTGAGGCAGTTCGCTCCAGACTTCATCCAGCCTCGATGAAAAGATTTTTTTCTCACCTCGCTGTTACTCCTTTTGCCCATTATTTTGAATCTGTACCATCCACATTGCCAATGTTTTGAGGTAAGAGTAGGGAAACATGGGTCTGCAATTTTTTGGCAGCATCATGCTCAGCACAGATCACATCGAGGCAGCATGGCATTGGTGGGCGGGGGGGGGGGGGGGGGGGGGTCTAGTGGTTTTTTAAATTTTGATTTGATTTGATTTAGTATTGTCACATGTATTAATATATAGTGAAAAGTTTTGTTTCTTCTGCAGTATATGACAAAGTACACTGTTCTTAGAGAAGGTAACGAGAGATGCAGAATGTAGTGTTACAGTCATAGCTAACTTAACTCAAGGTAAGACCATTCAAAAGCAGCACAGACGAAGCTATTCTTGAGTCGATTGGTACATGACTTCAGATGTTTGTCTTTTCTTTACTCAGAGAGTAGTAAAGGCATGGAATGCCCTGCCTCCACTAGGACTTTAAGGGCATTCAAATGGTCATTGGATAGTTTAAGTTAGAGGGTCATTAGATTGGTTCCACTGGACAGTGCAACATCGTGGGACAAAGGGCCTGTTCTGCACTGTAATGTTCTATGTTTTGTATTTTTTTTCCCAATGGAAGAAAGTAGAAGAGAGAATGTCTAGGATGGGTGGGGTCTTTAATTATGCTGGCTGCTTTGCTGAGGAAGTGTGTTCAGCACCAGACCCAAACCCAGTTGGAATTCTCTCAACTTCTGCGTCAGAATGTAATCTGTTTCCTGCCAAATGAGGGTGGAAACCAGATTAATGTATTTAAATATGATTAGTGGATTTCAAGCTGGATTCTCCCTGCTCCCAGAATTCTTTAATCCTCAGGCACAATGGGGGCCCAGCAAGAATCACTATTGGTCTCCAGGAAGGGAGAGCAGGCATGATGGCCATGCCAGGGTGAGATGGGAGGGGGAAAGATTGTCCATCGAGTGTTGGTGGGGCAAGAAGTCATACCTCTGATTCTCTAACTGGGAATTCAATCAAACTCTCAATCACTTGGTTATATTCATGTTGATATCCAGATGAAATGAAGACACAATTCAGTAGAGACTAAGAGCAGTTATTTTATTGATTGTTGTTTTGCAATGATAAATATCCTTGTCTTCAAACTGGAAGCTTTACTGCACTACAGAGCAAAATTACACCTTAATATACTCCATATTGCAAATGTGATTCACTTGACTTCCTGGCACTAATACGGAAACATAGTAATGAAGGTTTTAAATGAGCTGAGATAAACTTTTGCTGAGAAATTTAAAAGGGTTCTGATTGCATTTCTGTTGCCATTTGTTTATCCATCCCCCCCATCTCAGCAGATTCACAATAAGGAAGTTTGAGAAGCTCGGAGTGGCAGCGTGCAGCATTTTCCTGGCCCAAGATGGTAGGGTTTGGGAAAACAGCGAGCAGCACTGGAACAACTCCCAAGGCAATCCCAGCAAGAGAGATGTTTTCTGGGTGTGGAAAGCCAATTTGCACATCGAAGGTGTCAATTAGGGATTGTTTCAGCTGCCTGCTGGTATTTTCCAATGGTGAAAGAAGCCTGGCCACAAGTGGAAGGCACCAGCCTCCCATTGGCAGTTGAGCTGACTGTAGAAGTCAAAGATACCCCCACTCCACAACACTAACCAATGATTACTTTTTTTTAAAAAAGGGAAAGCAGGCAATCTTTCTAATTGGAGGAGAAATCCTTTCAGTGACTGTATCTAGGGTTTTAGGGGTCAGACAGAGAGAGGACATGTCCCCTTTTCCTTCCTGCTGTGCCTCTTTCTGTTCGGCTCACACCCAGCCCTTATTGCCCCCTGTGGTGCTTTGCCCTTATCTTGTTGTCTTCTTGTCTCCTGACATTTTCCCTTTTTTTAATTCCCTATGTTTCCACCGCTCCACACAGGAGAAACCTAATATTGTCTCTAACCTACACATCTTTGGACACTAAGGGACAACATAGCATAGCCAATCCACCTAACCTGCACATCTTTGGACCATGGGAGGAAAGCAGAGCACACGGAGGAAACCCAGAAATTGTTGCCGTACACAGTGTGTGCAAACTTATGCCAATATAGCAGTTGTGAGCCTACACCAGTGTACATTTAAAATAAGGAAAAGCAACAACACCTCCTCCACGGTCATTCTCAACACTAGTACCCCAAAAAGCTGTGTCCTCAGCCCCTTACTATACTCCTTGTACACCTATGTCAGTGTGGCCAAATTCCCTCCAACTTGATTTTCAAGTTTGCTGATGGCATCACCACAGTGAGTTGGATTTCAAACAATGATGAGGCAGAGTACAGGAAAGAGATAAAGAATCTGCTGAACAGGTGCAAGAATTATCTCTCTCTCAATGTCAAAATACGTAGAGAATCATTGACTTCAGAAAGAGTAGAGGAGAACATGCCCTGTCTACATCAATGGGATAAAGTAGAAATGGTTAAGAGCTTCAGGTTTTTTGGTGCTCAAATCACCAAGAGTCTGTCCTAGTCTCTCCATACCGATGCTGCAATTAAGAAAGCCCACCAATGCATCTACTTTCTCAGGAGATTAAGGAAATTTGGCATGTCAGCTACAACTCTCACCAACTTTTACAGATACACCATAGAAAGCATTATTGCTGGTTGTATAACAGCTTGGTATGACTTTGCTTTGTCCAAGACTGCAGGAAACAATAAAGAGTTGTGAATGAAGCCCAGTCCATCATGCAAACCAGCTTCCCATCCATTGAATCTATCTACATTTTCTGCTGCCTCAGAAAAGCAGCCAGCATTATTAAGGACCTTATGCACACTGAGCATATTTCCTTCCACCTTCTTCCATCAGGAAAAAAATTATAAAAGTCTGAGATCACGTACTGACTGACTCAAGAACAACAGCTTCCCTGCTGCCAGACTTCTGAATGGACTTACCTTGCATTAATTTGATCTTTCTCTACACCCTAGCTGTGACTGTAACACTATATCCTGCACTCCCTCGTCATCTTCTCTGTGTACAGTATTTTGACTGTACCGTGTGCAAGAAACAATATTTTTTACTGTATACTAATACGTGACAATAATAAATCAAATGAAATTTTAAAAAACTTGCCTGAAAATTCTAACACTCATGTTGGATGCATCCAAGAGTTCATTGGGATGCGGGCAGTGTGCAGTGGAGCTGGGGGGTGGGGGGGAAGAGGGAGTGGATGGGTGGTTGGAGAGCAGGAGATGCGGGGATGGTGGGTGGTGTGCGATGGAGCTGGGGGTGACGAGATTGATGGGGGGGGGGGGGGTGTAGTTTCCATCCTAATTTTTTTTTGCTGAAGCTCATGAAAAACAGATAGGCAATGGTTGAAAGTCACAGCCATTATAGCTCAATAAGTTGAATGTTTGCAGGCAATTTTTCATGTTTGCTGATTAAAACTGGAGTAAATTGTTGCAATATGATTTGGCAGGGACTTATCCAACAGAAAAATAATTTATTTCAATCCTCTAAATGCTGTCGAAGGAAATGTTCTATATTGTGTTTCTGG
Source organism: Sphyrna mokarran (assembly GCA_024679065.1). Lineage (NCBI taxonomy): Eukaryota > Metazoa > Chordata > Chondrichthyes > Carcharhiniformes > Carcharhinidae > Sphyrna > Sphyrna mokarran. Next base: position 4,595,958 of record JAGIQG010000024.1, read on the forward strand.
TATCTCCATATTCCTGTAAATCTACAGCCTTCAATCAGACTAAAATCACTGTTTAAATTCTAGTGGTGTCTTACATAGTTTCCTTAGAGAGAAATACATATATTTCCCATCAGTTCATTTGGGACAGATGATTCGGTTGAAATTCTGTCATTCATTCTCATAGATTAAAGGATTAATGAGAAGAGTGCAGCCATTATAACTTTATACGAAAGTTATAACTTTCCCATTTTATTGGCTCTCTCAGTCATGAGGTGGCACAATGGTTAGCACTGCTGCCTCATAACGCAAGGGTCCTGGGTTCGATTCTAGTCTCAGGTGACTGAGTGGCATTTCCATGCGCGCTGTGTCCGTGTGGATTTCCTCCAGTTTTCTCCCACACTCCCGAACTGGTTAGGTGGATTGTCCATGGTAAACTGCTTCTTAGTGTGCCTAAATGTGTAGGTTAGGAGAATTAATGGGGCAAATGTGTAGGATTCAGGGAATTGGATGTCAGGTTTAGATGCAATGGGCTGATGTATTCAGAAAAAAGCATCCTTGTTTTCAATTTGTACTTTCCGCATTTACATCACTATTATTAGAGAGTTTTCCTTGACCTCGCAAAGCTGGAATTCTCCTGAGAACACTAATTGCTACAAACAAGCTTTCATATTAAAGTTGCTGGCCATTTGAACTATGGGGGTATATGGTTTATAAACTGCATTATAAGGTTTGCTACAGACATCATTGTCAGGATTGTATCCCTTATTAACTGAAGGCAATTAAAATCTCATCCACCAAAGCAGCTGTGGATAATTTTATTTATTACAGTATAGTTTCAGAATATGAATAACTAATGGTAAAGGATAAATCACAACTGATTGCATTCCAAGTGACATATGATATCCCAGGTGAACACCACATTTGGTGGCACATGGCACAGTGGTTAGCATTGCTGCCTCACAGCGTCAGGGACCTGGGTTAGTTCTAGCCTTGGGTCACTGTCCACTTGAACTTCATACATTCTCCCCAAGCTTGCATAGGCTTCCTCCATGTACTCTAGTTTTCTACAACACTCCAAAGATGTATGGGTTAAGTGGATTGGCTATGCTAAATTGCCCCTTGATCTCCCAAGATGTGTAGGTTTGGGGGCTTAGCCATGGTAAACGTATGGGGTCATGCTGTGGAGATACCGGCACTGGACTGGGATAAACGCAGTAAGAAGTCTCACAATACTAGGTTTAAGTCCAACCAATTTATTTGATCGTAATCCCACAAGCTTTTGGGGTTTGCCCCTTTGTCAGGTGAATGGAGAGTTGTGGCCTCAGACAGTGCATATAACAGCACAGACAGTTTACAGATGCAAGTCTTTACAAATAACCTGCTATTCAAGTCTTAAAGATGCAGACAATGTGAGTGAAAAGAGCATTAGGCATAGATTAAAGAGATGTATATTGTCTCCAGACAGGACATTAAGTGAGGTTTCGCAAACCCAGGCAAGTCATGGGGGTTACAGATATAGTGTGACATGAACCCAAGATAAAATGTATGGGGTTACAGGGTTGGGTTAAGGTACTCTGTGAGAGAGTCAGTGCAGGCTCAATGGGCCAAATGGCCTCCTCCTGTATTTGAAGGGATTCTATAATTCCATGAGTGTGAAATTTACTTGGGTTTAAACAGTTCACTGTGACTGCCAGCTTATATCAGGCATCAAGAGACTCAGAGATAACAGTGCACTGCAGCAATTTCTCAAATCCATCACCAAGGTCTTCAGAGGACTGATAGGCTCTCACAATGTGAGAGCCTATCAGCCAAGGATAACGTAGGCTCAAATTTCCAGGTAACAGTTGAAACTATGTGCTAAACGAGTTGGGTATTTCCCAGACTAAAACCTTTCACATAAATTCCCTGCCAAATTCAGCAATTCCAAGAGCACTCTGCAGCAGCAACATAAGAAATAGGACCAGGAGTAGGCCATCCAGCCCTCGAGCCTGCCCTGCCATTCAATAAGATCATGGCTGATCTGTAGTGGTTCAGTACCAACTGTTTCAACAAGATCACCTGATCTGAACATTTAAACATCAGTGACCGGTGGTGAAGGTGAATGAATAGCAGCGACATTACCCAGAGAGAAAAAAAAAAACAGGGAAATGAGAAAATTGGTCTGAACTGGTGATTTTTTTTGTTCATTTGTGGGACATGGACATCACTAGCTGGGCCAGCATTTATTGCCCATCCCTAGTTGCCCTTGAAACTGAATGTCTCACCCAGCCATTTCAGAGGGCAGTTGAGAGTCAACCACATTGCTGCGGCTCTGCAGTCACATGTAGGCCAGACCAGATAAGGACGGCAGATTTCCTTCCCTAAAGGGCATTAGTGAACCAGATGGTCCTGTGCACCTTAGAATTGAATACTAATAAAATCTGGGAGGTATGAATATAGGTCTGAACTGGTTTTTCTATTTGGTAACTGGGCCCTACATGATCCAATTTCCAAAAGCATGCATCAGCCCAATCAATATGGCTGTTTGACATTACAATCTGCCTACATCAAAAGCTTTTGGTACCAAAGACTGTGCTAGTGCATGGGATGCCACAGGTGTATCATGTCATAAGCCAAAAGCATTGCATTTGCCAATTTCTGACTCAAAGATTTCTATGGCACTGGCATTAGCAGCACTGCAGAACCCAATTTCACAGGCATAATGTCAAAGGCTTAGAGCCATAATAAGATATTTTGAATGACGTCATTTTATTTTTACTTGTACCACGAGTAACAACATTTCTAGTGAAGGTTGGGCAGTAGTCCAAGCCCCATGTGTCATTCTTGATGAATAATTAAGAAAGGTTATTAAAGTTGGCTGAACTTCCCACAACCTGATCCTTGACAGATCATCTCCCTATACAATGAGGAAAATTCTGTTCTAATTGCGAAGGCTATTGATAGAAAAACCATTGGAACACTGGAAAAATTGACTCTCAGTTGAGACATGCCTATAAAAAGCTCAAAAGAAAGCTTTGTTTATCAAAGAGCAAAGTTAAAATTCCAAACACAAAAGTAGATTACGTTGTAAAATATTAATAATCCTGACCCACCTGACATCCATCTCTGAACACTTTCCACAAGCAATTACTAGATACTCATCAACATGGGAATCCAGGCTGACTGGTTCTGCCCTTCCCATCACCTTCCCCCACCCTCACTCCCATTCCCCCTCCAACCCACACCCACCCATCCTCCACTTTTCCATCCCCACCCATTCATGTCTTCACCCCTCCACTCAGATAGATTAAGATAATTTAAATTAAGGGTGGCATGGTACCACAATGGTTAACACTGCTGCTTCACAGCTCCAGGATCCTGGGTTTGATTCCCAGCTCGGGTCACTGTCTGTGTGGAGCTTGCATGTTCTCCTTTGGTCTGCGTGGGTTTTGTCCAGGCACTCCGGTTTCTTCCACAGTCAAAGATTTCAAAGAGCAACACAGCACGGGAAACAGGCCCTTCGGCCCAACGAGCCAGCGCCGCCGTCATAACTTTATAGTAACAATTCCATTTTCTTATTCTAATTTTAGGTTATTCCTAATATGGAAGAATCTCAATATAGGGTCAATTTGTTTCCCAATCAGCCTAAGAGCGAATTTTTGGGATGTGGAAGAAACTGGAGCGCCCGGAGAAAACCCACGCAACCACGGGGAGAACGCGCAAATTCCCGCAGACACTGGCCCAATTCCAAGTGTCTGCACAGCTACAGCGATAGTCACTGAGCTGTCATGGTGCCCTTCAGATGGTCCAGATAAAGCACTCAATTACGACATGAAGCACCAGGCAACCCATGAATCAACATCCAAGAGCTGTCCTCGCACCACCTGCCGAATGCATGCTCCTTGTTGGTCAAGTATGGACCGCATTACCTGTGGAAAAAAAAAGCCATAGTTAAACAGTCCTACTATATCCTTCTATCTGCATAATGCTCATGTGGCTGTCCAAGAGACCCTTAAACAGCCCTAGCGTGCCTGCTCCCACCACCTTACTCGGCAGTGCATTCCACACCCCACTACCCTTTGTGTGAAAAACTGCCCTCTAATATTCGTCTTATACATAGCCCCCTCACCCTAAGGCCATGACCCCTCGTCCTATCCATTTCTGAAGGTGGAAAAAGTTTACCTCCATTTACTCTATCTATACCCCTTATAATCTTATACACCTCTATGAGATCCCCTCTAAGCCAACATCTTTCAAGGGAAAACAACCCCAGTCTATCTAATCGTTCCTCATAAGACAGTCCTTCCGTACCAGGCAGCATCCTGGTAAACCTCCTCTGCACTCTCTCCAAGGACTCCACATCTTTCCGATAGTACGGCGACCAGAACTGGATGCAGTATTCCAAGTGAGGCCTAACCAAAGTTCTATACAATTGCAACATCAAACTCCTACTCTTGTATTCTATACCCTTTTCTATGAAAGCTAACATACTATACGCCTTCTTTATCACCTTCTCCACCTGTGAGGACACCTTCAGAGACTTGTGAACTTGCACCCCCAGGTCTCTCTGCGTCTCTATACTCCGAATAGTTTTACCTTTTATCCTATAACTCTCTTCTACATTTTTCTGGCCAAAATGCATCACCTCGCATTTATCCGGATTAAATTCCATTTGCCATCTATCTGCCCAGTCTACCAACCTATGTCCTGTTGTATTGCCTGGCACTGCTCTTCTGTACCCGCCAATCCAAGCATCTTAATGTCATCAGCAAATTTGCTGATCTCACCACCTACCCCTACTTCCAAGTCGTTTATGTAAACCACAAATAGAAGAGGACCTAGTACTGAGCCTTGTGGCACTCCACTAGTGACAGGCTTCCAGTCGGAAAAAGAGCCTTCCACTACTACACTCTGTCTCCTCCGCCCGAGCCAGTTCTCGACCCATCTACATACCCGACCCTCTATCCCATGCGCCTTCACCTTCTCTATCAGTCTACCATGAGGAACCTTGTCAAACGCCCTACTGAAATCCATGTAGACGACATCAACAGCATGTCCTTCATCAACTGTTTTTGTCACTTCTTCAAAAAATTCCACTAGATTTGTAAGACAAGACTTTCCCTTGACGAAGCCATGCTGTGTATCCCTGATCAGATCGCAGCGCTCCAGATGCTCATACATCCTGTCCCTAAGGATCCTCTCCATTAGCTTACCTATAAGTGAAGTTAAGCTCACCGGCCTATAGTTCCCTGGGTGATCCCTCTGACCTTTTTTAAACAACGGTACTACGTTTGCTATCCTCCAGTCCTCTGGGACCTCACCTGTGTCCAAGGAAGAGACAAAGATTTGCGTCAGAGGCCCAGCTAGGTCTTCCCTCACCTCCCTTAGCAGCCTGGGGTAAATGCCATCAGGCCCCGGAGCTTTATATGTCTTTAAGCTGCCTAACAGCCCCAACACCTCTTTCCTCGTAATCTTTATTTCCCTCAATGGATCCTCAACTTTGTCAACATCAGCAACAGACATCTGGCCAGTCTCCTGCGTGAATACCGACGCAAAGTATTCATTCAGGATCTCCCCCATTCCCTCAGGCTCTAAGCATAGATCCCGTCCTCTGTCCCTGAGAGGTCCAATCTTGCCTCTAACCATCCTTTTGCTCCTTACATAGGAGTAAAATGCCTTAGGATTTTCCTTAATCCTGCCTGCCAGAGCTGCTTCGTGGCCCCTTTTTGCCTTTCTAACACCCCTTTTAAGATCCCGTCTACACTCTCTATAAGCTTCCAGCGCTGTCTCAGTCCCCAGTTGCCTAGATCTAATGTAAGCCTCTCGCTTCTTCCTGATCAAGTCCTCAATATCCCTGGTAAGCCACGGTTCTCTAATCCTACCTTTCCCATCCTTCCTCCTTGCTGGCATGTATCTTTCCTGCAAAGAATTTAGTTTTCCCTTGAAAGACTCCCACATGTACCTCGTCGACCTGCCCTTGAAAAGCTTATCCCAGTTGGTATCTTTAAGATCTTGCCTAATCTGGCTGTATCTAGCCCTCCCCCAGTTAAATACCTTCCCTTTTGGGCAGGTCTTGTCCTTTTCCATTAATATCCTAAAGCAGACAGAGTTGTGATCACTATTTGACACATGCTCTCCTACCTCGACGTCAACCACCTGCCCTGGCTCATTCCCCAGAACCAAATCCAGTATAGCCCCCTCTCTAGTCGGGCTATCCACGTACTAGTCCAAGGACCCTTCCAAAACACAATGTACAAATTCCTCCCCGTCCACTTCTACCACTCTGGGCACTCTCCAATCTACTCCAGGGAAATTGAAATCTCCCACTACTACTGCCCTATTTTTCCTACACTTATCTAAAATGTCTCTGCATATCCCTTCTTCCACGGCCTGCGGGCTGTTGGGCGGTCTGTAGAAAACACCCAAGATAGTAACCACTCCCTTCCTATTCCTCAACTCCACCCATAGAGACTCAATTCCTAAATCATCCATACCTCCCTCCCTCTGCACTGCTATGATGTTGTCCTTAACTGATAAAGCCACTCCCCCGCCTCTCCTCACACCAACTCTGTCATGCCTAAAACACCTATATCCTGGTATATCCAATTGCCAGTCTTGCCCCTCCTTCAACCACGTCTCGGTCACCGCCACCACTTCTAAACTCCTCGTGAACATTATTGCCTTCAGTTCATCTGTTTTGCCAGTCACACTTCTCGCATTAAAACACATGCACTGAAGACCCTCAGCTCTCGGATATTCCTTTCTACCTTCTGGTGTTACCCTATCATCCCTCTCTCTCCCACTCCCAGTTCCCTCCCTCCCTATTAGTTTAAACACTTCTGAAACACTCCAGCTAACCTCCCAGCTAAAATATGTGTTCCCCTCCCAGTCAACTGCTCCCTATCCCTTCGAATAGATGACCCTCCCTCCTGAAGACTTCCCAATGATCAATGAATATGAAGCCTTCTGCCCTACACCAATCCCTCATCCACGCATTTAGTTGTAGTGTCTCATTAGTTTTTACCCTATCGGTCCCGGGCACAGGCAGCAGCCCAGAGAACGCCACCCTGGAGGCCCTATCTTTCAGCTGAGCACCCAACTCCCTACGTATGTCCCCTCTGCGTTTTCTTCCTACATCTTTCTGTCCTACATGAACTATTACATTGGCCTTAGACCCTTCTCCCTTCAAAATTCCCTCTACCCTCTCTGAAACATCCTGGACCCCTGCTCCAGGGAGGCAGACTACCATCCTGGAGTCTCTCTTTTGCCCACAGAAATGCCTATCGATCCCTTTAACCATCCCATCCCCCACCAATATCTCTCTTCCTGCTTTCCTGCTGTTCTCTGTGGCATTCTGTTCCCCCTCACTTGCCCTCTCCACCACAGCTTTTGCCCCTCCCTTGGTTTTCTGGGAATCCTCCTTTGAGATGGCATTTGTGCCTTGATTTTTATTCTTTTTTCTCTTATCTGTAACCAGCCCATCCCTACTACTAGATCCTGGGGTCCCCTCAGGACTACCTTCCCTATTCGTTATAACCTCGTTTTCCCTCACTAGACACATGTCCTCCAAGTTCAGCTCCAGCTGCCTCACCCTAGCTCTTAAACGATGCAATTCTAAACATTTTGCGCACATGTGGGCCTTCGGGAGACGTGTTGCCTCCAAGAAGGTCCACATGTGGCAGTGTACACAGTGGACGCATTTGGCCAAGTGTCGTGGCATATTGTACACCCCCTTTAAAGGTGTTGAGAAAAGATTGTCCAAAGATGTGCGGGTTAGGTTGATTGGCGATGGTAAGAAATTGCCCTTAGTGTCCAGGGATGCGTAGGTTAGAGGGATCAGTGGGTGTAATATGTAGGGATATGGGGGTAGGGTCTGGGTGGGATTGTGTTCGGTGCAGACTCAATGGGCCGAAGGTCCTCTTTCTGCACTGTAGGATTCTATGTTCTATGTAAATTAAAGAACAAAACAAAGAACAAAGTACAATACTGGAACAGGCCCTTTGGCCCTTGAAGCCCGTGCTGGTCATGACACCCTAACTAAAAAAAGCCTCCTGCCTTTACTCGGTCTGTATCCCTTCAATTGCTCCCTATTTACGTACCATCCAGATGCCTCTTAAATGTGGCTAATGTGTCTACTTCCACCAGGCACCACATTCCAAGCACCCGCCACTCTGTGTGAAAAACTTTCCCCACACATCTCCCTTAAACTTTCCCTTTTTCACCCTGAACCTGTGTCCCTTGTAATTGATACTTCCACTCTGGGAAAAAGCCTCTGACTATCCACCCTGTCTATGCCTCTCGTAATTTTGTAGACCTCTATCAAGCCTCCCCTCAACCTCTGCCTTTCCAATGAAAACGATTCTAATTTATCCAACCTCTCCTCATAGCCAACCCCCCAGACCAGGCAGCACCCTAATAAACCTATTTTACTCTCTCCAAGGCTTCTATGCCTTTCCGATAGTGGGGTGACCACAACTGCATGCAATACTCCAAATGTGGCCTAATGAAGGATTTATGTTTCCTTCACTGCTCCAGCTTAGAATCTGCATTATAATAATGGGTGAGTTACTGGAACATAGGGATCATGTTCCTGGACTAGTAACCCAGAGACTTAATTTGAAGATTTAAAAATACAAGTTTAATCCATCATGGATTTAGAGAAGTAGATCTGTTGTCCTTACCCAGCTCCAAGCCCAGAGCCACTGACTCTTAGCTGTCCTGTGAAATGGTCAAGAAAGCCACTTGGTTGAATCAGAAACCAATAATCCTCAGGAATTGCAGCAGTTCAAGAAGGCAGCTCAACACCATCTTCTCAAGAGCAAGTTAGAATGAATAATTCTAAATAAAGCAAGTCCTGTGAATGAATTGACAAAAAAAGAACAGAGACAAAGTCTGGCTTTGAAGTGGGGGTGGTGGGGGATGGTTAGTGATTGGCAATTGAAAATTATCTTAAAAGATCCTGAATGAGTGTTTTTATAAACGTTATTTTTTCATGTCTGCCCTTGGTCTATGTTTCTGTAACCATCTCCCATAGAATATAATGATCATTACAAATTTCCAGAGGTAATTGCCCTGATACACAAAAACACATGGGAGGAGTTTATTTTTGTATGTCATTCATGAGACACGGGTGTCACTGGCTGGCCAGCATTTATTGCTGCTTCCTCCATTGCTCTGGCTCTGGAGTCACATATCTGCCAGACTAGGCAAGATGCAGATTTCCTTCCCTAAAGGGACATTAGTGAACCAAATGGTTTTTCCAACAATTTGACAATGGTTTCATGGTCATCAGTAGATTCTTAATTCCTGATATATTTTATTGAATTTAAATTCCACTATCTGCCGTAATTGGATTTGAACCTGCGTCCCCCAGAACATTGGCTGAGTTTCTGGTTTAAGAGTTTAGTGATAATACCATTAAGCCATTGCCTTCCCCTGGTATTAGTATGCTGCAGTATTGATACATGTTAACCTGTATTTTAACCATTTACTTAGCAACAATATTTCTTACCTTTGTTAAAAAAAATAGAACAGTTGATGTTGAGTTGTGATTATTACACACTTTTGTCCTTTAGGCCATTATAACAGGGGACACGGTGGCACAGTGGCTAGCACTGTTGCTTCACAACACCAGGGGCCTGCGTTCAATTCCAGGCTTGGGTCTGTGTGGAGTTTGCCTGAGTCTATGTGAGTTTCCTCCAGGTGCTCAGGTTTCCTCCCCCAGTCCAAAAGTTTACAGGTTAGGTGGACTGACCATGTTAAATTGCCCCTTAGTGTTAGGGGCTCTAGCTAGGATAAATGCATAGGGTTATAGGGATAGGCCTGGATGGGATTGTGGTCAGTGAAGACTCAATGGGAAGAACAGCCTCCTTCCACATTGTAGGATTCTATAAGAACAGGAATAAGCAGGGAACACATTTGATAAATTTAGCCCATTAACATACCATCCATTGGTGCTTTTCTCATAACTCTGAATTCCAATATAATGTAGCTTTTCCACAATGTTTTATTTAAAGATAAATATACATTGGCAGTAGTGCAGGAATTTATTAGTGTTGGAGAGCTGTGAGCCTGAGATACTGAAGTCAGTGACTCATTCAATATAATCTCCAATATTATTCACACATGGTGAATTCCAAAATATTTACTGCATATTATTTTCATTTTTCCTTAATAAACATAGCTGAAAACCTGACCAGACTCAAATTGTTAACAATAGTTATAAAGAGTGGTATCTTCTGCTCCAGAGGTAGAGATGGAACTGAGAGCGATTTCCGCTTGGTATGGTTGGCCACACGCCATCTCATTAACTACACACACGAGGAGTGCAGTGCTTCTGTGGCAGGGGAGAACAGGAAGTTCCCCACCCTTACCTCATGGGTTCAAAGGTCTAGGCATCATAATTAAAGGGCATTTGGACAGCCATTCACTCACTGGTTCCAAATTATTGGTCACAGAGAGGATGATAACGCTACCTCAGAGCTGAGCAGTGCCTCCCGTCAAGTTTTCCTCCAGAAACGTCCCGTTTCCTGGGGATTGGAGCAGATGTCCATCGCATCTGAACATAAGCAGTGTATGGGGTAGAATGCCTACAAGATGTCCTGCAACTGATACAACATTGGGAGCATCAGATGGCTGACACACATTCACTGCTCATGTCCTTTCTGCTTTTGTGTAGCACACAAAATAACCAATCAACCAGCAGTGCAGGAAGAGGATGAATGACCTACTGCTCTCCATCGGGGTAAGAGTCACCATCTACTCGCTGTAATCTGACACGCATCAGGGCATCAGACAGTATGAATGGGCAAGTGCACAGGGATGTCAGACAAGAAGTTGGGGTTGCAGGACTCAGCAGCAGAAAGGACATGTGCACTGAATGTCAGTCACCTGATGCTCCCAATGTTGTATCAGTTACAAGACATCCTGTAGGCATTCTACCCCACACACCTGTGCTGCTTGTGTGCCTTCAAGAAATGTATTTTTTTCATCATGTTCTCTGCAGTTATAAATAGGCCCTGAACTGTCCGCTTAGCAGTCCTTTTATTGCTGCTTCAATTGTTTACATGGGGCTTTGTTTATTCTTACTTTGGGCTAACTAATCACTAAGCCCTCCCACAAGTGCCCATGTTCCTTTACTGCTCATACACCCACTGGGGTGACAAACAGCCCTGCTGTCAACCTGCACATCAGGAGGTAGTGTACTGTAGACCCCCAAATAATAGAAGGGAGTTAAAAATAAATAAATATTGAGATAGATTTCTGGGTGAAAAAATATTAGGGAAGTAAATGTTGGGGAATTCATCCATGTTCATCACAGTTGGGGTCATCAATGTTGTGAATTTGCAGCTTTTGTGGCCCTGGTGTTTCAAATTCTTTTTAAAATTAAAAAAATGCAATGCAAAAGATAAAATATATTGTAACTGCAAATGACTTATGAGATTTGCCCAGACTGCCCCTATGGGTTGTTTTGGTGGATGGAAGGAGAGATACTTCTATGTGTTAGGTTAAGTGCTATATAAATGCAAATCTTTCTCTCTTCATAGATATAGCAAGGATCTTTCCCACAGTTTTGAACTTAATTTAATTGCTACCCTTTGTAAGAAATAGTAAATCCAACTCAGCACCCTGTGGAAGCTGCACCTAATATTTGACCAAGAGAATACACTAAACCAAAAAACACTCAGTCAAAGCTGGGTGGTTTAAGGAGCAACAACAGGACTGGGAATTAGTTTAATAAACTGCAGCTCATTTTTCTCTCTGTAAGTTACCTAGGAGAAGTGGGAACAAATTAAGTTAAATTGATATTCTGATTATTAAAACAACTGTACAAATGTTGGCAAGTCTTGCTTAATAAGCTAAAAATAAATTCTACACCACAATCCCTTTTTACTGATACCATTTGAAAATTTCTGAAATGAGAAAAACAAAGCGCTGGAAATAATCAGCAATTCAGTCAGTGGCTGTGGAGACAGAAACTGAGTTAATGGATTGGATTCTGCAGGCAGAAGGCAGAGTGCTCAGAAGGCAAGTAGCTTTCCCACTACCTGCTTGCCCCCAACCTAAATGAAACTTCATAGGGGTATGGGGGAGGTGCCGGATGCTCTACCTGCTCTTGGGCCAGTTAATGACCATTGAGTAATTAAACAGCGTCATTGCATTGACAACAATACTTTACCCATGATAAGGGAAGGCTCACATTCATGGAAGAAGCCCACCACTTTGGACTGCTGTTGGCCAAGGGTGTGTGCAGGAGAGGGGTAGGGCGGGGAATGCTGGGAATCTTCTTTGGAAGATCCTTGGGCCCATTGGAGTAACTCTACCCCATACATCTGTGATGCTTATGTGCCTTTAAAAGTTTTTTTTAAAATCATGTTCTCTACAGTTATAAAGAGGCCCTGAACTGTCTGCTTAGCAGACCTTTTATTACTGCTTCAAATGGTTTACATGGGGCTTTTTTTGTTCTTATTTTGGGCTTCATGCAGTGTCTGGGAATTTTACGCCCTTTTGAATTGTTAGGGGGAAGATTGATTGACAAGGTAAAGTCAGATAGTTGTCCACAGAGGAATCCAAGGATTCGCTTTCCAATTTGGTTCAAAGCCAGAAGCTTTTTCTTTCCCTCTCTCTCTCTCTCCTTTGGTATTATCAATTCTGCTGGCTAGCTGAAGCAGGTCTTCTTGCCTTCCTGGAGTGAAAGTTCTGTCTCTTGCAGTAGTTTGCTGGCTAAAAGCAGTGGCTTTATCTCTACCGAGGTCAGCTGGAAGTTACAAGGTTGAAAAATCAGAGCTTCAATTCTTGAACCAAAGGACTAAGTTCCAGCATCACATGGGCTTTTATATCTTCTGTGCTAAACCTGTGGCTAGGATATGTTAACCGGAGATTTGTTTGGTTGAAACATTTCTTATAGTTCTTAAGGTTTATACAATATTTTTATTATTGTTTGTAATTGGTAAAAGTTACTGCTAAGTGTTAAATGCATTCTGAAATACACTTTGATAAAAGCTTCCTGGCAGGTCATTTGAATCATACCTGAAGGGAAACATCTCACACTGATCATAGCTAAATTCAAATTGCAAAATTTATGATTTAGGCAGACTTCATAAAATGCTTTGGAGTTTCTAACCCGAATTATAATGCACGCACTCACCAGATCATTGCCTCCTCCACATAAGCCCACTGACCTGGGTCATCACCTGCCTCCATCCACCCCCCACCCCTTAATCCACCCCCTAATTTTCTGAAAAACTTGGCCCTTTTTTTTTTTGCAAGCTTTGATCTCTGATGTATTCAGCATTTCATTGTATAATCAAAAGCTCCTGATTAAGATAATAGTTTTGTACTGACATTATTTTCTCAAGATATTGTCCTGTGTTTATTTTTGTTTCACTTTTCATTCAGTAGAATTAGGTTGGATTTTGAAACAAATGATGTGGATTTTAAGAAAATCAGCATCAATAATCTGTTCAATTTCTGACCTAAAACGTTTGTTCAGACATGGGCTATTCGGCAGATGACCAACTTTTCCTGTGTCTTGCTCAAATAAAGTGTATTTCAGTTGTCACTGAGCCAACCTCCTGGCTTTGCAAGGCATGCATAGGGAATAGTACATTTAGTGATTTAGATTAGGTTCTGACTTGACAAGGGGCCACCTTGTCATATTGCTGCTATTTAAAGACTAGGAATCTTGGGACTGTACGGTTCAATTTGCAATCAGGAATTTTGTATGAAATGATGAAAAAATTATTGGGATACAGAATAGAGATTCTTTTTCTGTCAAATTCTTTACATGGGAATAGAGAAAATAGGAGCAGAAGGAGGCCATTCGTCCCTTTAAACTTACTCCACCATCCATTGTGATCATGGCTAATCATCCAACTCAATAGTCTGATCCCTCCTCCCCCCCCCCTATATTCATTGATTCCCTATGTGCTAAATCTAACTCCTCCTTGAAAACAATGTTTTGGCCTCATCTGCTTTCTGTGGTAGTGAATTCCACAGGGTTAACATTTTCTGGGTGAAGAAATTTCTTCTCATCTCAGTCTTATAAGGTTAATCCCGTATTCTTAGACTGTGATTCTTTGTTCTGTACACCCCGACCATCAGAAATATCCTTTCTGCATCTACCCTGTCTAATCCTGTTAGAATTTTACAGATATAATTTATAAAAGACACGAACCAACTCTCGGTGGAGATACTGACCCCAATTTTCAGTTGCAGAGTTGAGAATCAGCAGGCACGATGGGAGGGAGTCTCAGCTGATTTTAATGCAACAGCTACATTTCAATAATTGACATCATTGTCCCTATTCAAAGCTAGAATGAGTGATAACAGGGTCAATAGCAGTGTGATCTGATTTTATAAATAACCCCATTGCAAACTCAAGCTAGGGGGAATTAAAAAGGTTAGTTTATTTTACACACACAAATTGTTAAGGGTTATCACTACCTAGCACTGCTATGTTCAAACATTAAGAAAGTGTTGTGTATGTAGTTGAGCATATGGCCCCTTTAAGAGAATGAGTTCATAAGGTCATAAGTCATAGGAGCATAGAATTAGGCCACTAGGCCCATCGAGTCTGCTGTGCTATGGATGATATTTTTCTCAACCCAATTCTCCTGCTTTTTCTACATAACCCCAGACCTCCTTATTAATCAAGAACATATCTATCTCTTAAACACACTCAATAACCTGGCCTCCACAGCCTCATGCAGCAAAGAGTTCTACAGATTCACCATTCTCCAGCTGAAGAAATTCCTCCTCATCTCTGCTTCAAAGGATCTTCCCTTTAGCCTGAGGTTGTGCCCTCTGTTTCTATATTTTCCTACTAATGGAAACATCCTCTCTACATCCACTCTATCCAGGCTTCGCAGTAACTAGTAAGTTTCAGTAAGACTCCCCTCTCATCCTGTTAAACTCCAATGAATCAGGTGACCCAGAGCAGAAGCTCTTACTGACACGATATTGAATAAACCATTCCTCTTCATTTACCTTTAGTTCTGTGGTCTCTTATTAGTCCAATAAGAGATCTCATATTTAATTACCAGGGATAGGGGAAAGAAAGAGATACAGGACAGGAACCACAGACAAAATAAGAATTGTTGTTTTTTGTGAACCCAGATTCCAAAATAAAAAACTGAACGAAGTATCAATTCACAAATTCCACAGGCTGAATCTGATGCTGAGTAATCCACTTTCCAGCAGCGACAGATCCACCAGGGGATAGGTATATAGAGATGAATTAGTTTTCTAGGCATTGATACAGAATATCAGAAGTTTCAACAGTGTAGTTAAAGAGTTAGGAGTTGCAGAGTTAGGGAGGCGATGGCCTGGTCACATTATTGTTGGACTATTAATCCAGAAACTCAGCTGATGTTCTGGGGACCCAGGTTCAAATCCTGCCACTGCAGATGGTGGATGTTGAATTCAATAAAAAATTATCTGGAATTAAGAATCTACTGATGACCATAAAACAATTGTGGAAAAACTCATCTGGTTTACTAACGTCCTTTAGAGAAAGAAATCTGCCATCCTTTTCTGGCATACGTATGACTCCAGAGCCACAGCAATGTTGTTGACTCTCAATTGCCCTCAGGCCACTAGGGATGGACAATAAATGCTGACCACTCAGCAAAACCCATGTTGCACAAATTAATAAAAAACATACAAAAGTCTGAACAGAGCTATTTACAGCTGCTAATTAAGTCTCTGGGTTACTAGTCCATGATCCCTACGTTCCAGTAACTCACCCATGTATCATAAGGTTTTGTTCATCAATGTAGGGTTTTCAGCCTCAATGGGTTCAGAGGAGCTGAAGAGCCCAGGACGGTGAAACATACACATCTCCAATAGTTCAAACTGGAACACAGAAATCTAAAGATGTCATCCACATTTGAACAAAACTTACCAAAGTATTACAATCCTAGATGATATAACTGGATGGGAAAATCCTAGAATGGAACCCAAACTATAAAACAGTCACTAACTTTTTATAAAATGTGGAGGAACAGAATCACAGGATTACTAATTATTTTTAACAAGAAAAATGCTTATTGCACATGGAAAAAGTGGATTATAATACAATACTCCTTTACTCCCCTGTTAGCTTAGCAATTACACACAGGTTTGAGGATTAACATGGATTTACAAAGTATTTCTTAAATTACAATAGCATTAACACATTAAGACCCAAGATGGCTGTAGTTAGATACACTCCTCTCTGACCCCAAGTAGATTTCTCCTCAGAATCTTCCCCAGCATTGTGAGTCACTCTGTCTCACTGAACCCTGGCTTCTACATCAGTGATTTCAAATTCTAATTTCAAAAGTCACACTTTCAATGTTTTAAAAAAATTATGTTTTCCCTCCATTGCTCCCATCAACGTTTTGCTTTCAGGTTTTACCCCTCTCCCTTCAGGTTTCTTTTGTCTAAAGGCTGTTACACAAACTCTGAGATCCACCCACCAATTTCTAAGATTATTTCAAATAATATTTCCTAAGCTAGTTATTTCTCACAAACCTTAACATTACCGCAGTTTTGTTTCTGGTCTCTCAACTCCAATGCCTTTTCCACTCGCTGTGACTTTACTGAACAGTATCTTCTGTTCTGTTAACTCCAGATTTCTTAGAAACTTCTCTTCATTTCTCCACTTCCTTACCCAGGTGGACTTGAGGTTCCTGGCACCTGTTTCTTAAGCATTACGTTGTAGTATAGGTTTGTTTTCTGGCACAGCTGAGAGAGATGTTCTCTCTTTCACTTCTAAAACTAACTGCCTCTAGCAATTGAGAGAGCTGCCAACTCTCTCACTACCTATCTTCAACTACAATCAAATTAACTAAACCTTAAGCTTACAAGGTCTCAGCTGCTATGCAACCACTGCTGGTTGATTTATCCTTCACACTGTAAACCTTTCTAAGCACAACTGAAGCAGTTGGATTGAAACCAACCCCCATACATACATATACCTTTCTCCAGCATGAATCTAACCATAGGTTTAATTTACTATTTCTGTGTCTAGAAGAATAAAACCTATTTAAAACTATACTTCATTTTTAATGTTTACCCATGCAAATATAAAGCCTTTAAAACTACCTTTCTGTTCCTAACAAAAAAATAAAAAATGTTGGTTTCACAAACATTGACTAGCTAGAAATATAAAAGATAGTAAGAGTTTCAAGGTATTTTAATAAGAAAATAGTTAACAAAATGACCGTTGTTCATATAAAAAGTGAGTCTGATAGATTAATAAGGGAAAATAAGGAGATGGCAGATGAATTGAACAGATATCTTGTATTTGCCTTTGCTACACGGGATACATCCCAGAAATATCTGTAAATCAGGAAATAGAAGGAGGGAAGAATGCAGGATAATCACAATCACCAAAGTAGTATTGTGTAAACTGTTGGGCTACACACTTAAATCCCTTTGTCTTGATAGACTTCATTCGAGATCTAAAAGAAGTGAAATAGTTGATACATTGACTTTAATTTTCCAAAATTCCCTAAATTCAGGGAAGGTTCCATTATGTGGAAAATATTAAATGCAACTCCTTTATTCTAAAAGGAGGGAAGCAGAAAACAGGGAACTATATACTAGTTAGCTGAACATCTGTCATAGGGAAAATATTAGAGGTTCTTATTAAAGTTAAAGCAGGGCACAGAAAGATTCAAGGCATTCAGGCAGAGTCAACATGGTTTTGTAAAAGGAAGTCATGTTTAACCAGCTTATTGGAGTTCTTTGAAGCAATAATATATAATGGATAAAGAGGAACCAGAATATTTGGATTTCCAGAAGGCAGTTGATTAAGTGCCTCATCAAAGGTTATCGGAGGAAATAAAAGATTTACGAGACTAATACCAGGAATGAATAGATTGTCTGATGATGAAAGGTTTGAGAAGTTGCACTTGCATCCATTGGAGCTTAGAAGATTAAGAGATGGCTTGATTTGAAACCTTTAACTTCCTGAGGAGTCTTGGAAATGTTAAGATGATGTTTCCTCTTGTGGGAAAATCCAGAGCCAAGGGTCACTGTTCAGAAATAAAGTACATTTGTAACAGAGATAAGGAGAATATTTTCTCTCAGAGAGTCATGAATCTCTAGAACTCTCTTCTTAAAAAGCCGGTGGAAACAGATTCAAAGGCAGAGCTAGATAGATTCTTGATTGACAAGAGGCAGTTAATGGTTATCAGCAATAGGCAAAAACGTGGGGTAGAGGTTACAATCAGAACAATCATGATCTTATTGAATAGGAGAACAGGGTTGAGGGGCCTTACCCTGTTTCTAATTTATATGTTGGTATGTTCCCATGTTCATACATCAGTATGCAATACAAATCCAGTTGCACATCTTACCAAATCATATTAAAATTATCTTCAAATAAAGTTAGCAGATTTTGCAATCGAAATATATTTTACATGAATTTTGTCAGTCCTGTGGGTATGAAAGACCACAGATTTAATTGAGCGCCTATACATATAAAACAATGAGTTGCTGTGAACGGTATTTAAAATTATCACATCTCTTAGGTATTTGTCAAATTATAGAAATTTTATCTTTTGAAATACAGCACTTCTGCCTATCTGCCCACTATTCAAGATTGGTGAGTGACTATTGGCTGAGTCAAATGGATTGCTTTTATGTTTAACTCGTAACGCACATAATATATACAAGTATATATCAAAGGACTATACTGACAAAAAAGATATAGAATCTTTAACAAAGTTAGATTACTATCTCCACTAGTCAGTGTTAGAGGATGAGAGATGCAAACACTCACAGCAGGAGGGACTGACTTCTCTTTCCTTAGTTCACTGAATCACAAGTGAATTGTGAAGATTAATTGCAAATGAAAACTTTATTCCCAACAACTTGAATTTACACAGTGTGATTAATACAGGACATTACATTGAGATAATTCATAATTTAAATAAGATGCCAACTCAAAAAAATATTATGAAGGCTGAGAAAAAGAAATGGGTTCAAAAGAACATTTGTGAGGAATTGAATGGTTTAGGGAGACTATTCCAGAGTCTTGGCAACTAAAGATGAGAAGTCGCACAACGCCAGGTTATAGTCCAATTGAAAATCACAAGCTTTCAGAGCACTGCTCCTTTGTCAGGTGAAGTGAAATATCAGATATTCCTGATGGAGGAGCAGCACTGTGAAAGCTTGTCATTTCAAATAAACTTGTAGGACTATAACATGGTGTTGTGTGACCTCTTATCATGAACCACTCCGTCCAACACCAGCATCTCCACATTATAGCAACCAAAGGCATGGCCTTAAATTACAGAATTAATTGGAAAAACATTAAACATCAACACAATTTATGATAATTATTCACATTTAAAGAAAGGTATATTTCCAACAGGACATTACAAAATATTAAATAGTACAAATGTAGTTATGTTTAGTGGTATGGATGATATTGAGTCCATATGTTAATCATACAACATAGGAGTAGAATTATTTCTGTTCGATATTATACTGACTCAACATTTTAAGTAGTTTCAGCACCTTAAGTTCTGAGACATTCCTAATCTATATTTTAGTTACAGCAATTATATCCCCTTTTTTATGGTTCTATTTTCTGATTGGTCACACTTACCCAGAGAGAAAGTTAACAACCTTTCACTTCCAGCTGGAGACACCAAAAAGCCACTTTCTGTTGGTAAAAAAAATATATTCAAACCAAAGTACGAACACGGGAATACTTTCTTAAATAAGGAACCAAAACACCCATCCCTCGGTGGAAAGAAGCTTCACCGCCCTCTCCCAATTGCCAGCCAATCTGATGGCCAACTGCTCCAGCTTTCCCAGCAGCCCTGGATCTCAGCAGTGGGGGCTGTTGGGACTCAGCAGGTCCAGGGCAAAAGAGCAATGGATCTGACTGAGGTTAGTTCTGGACTTTCAGGGCTGGATGGGAGCAGGACCAGGGCAAGATATCATTGGTCTTACACTTTCTACTGCTTCAGGAACCTTTATTCCACACCCACACCACCACTCTTTACATGAAAAAGATTATCACTGGATCTTTTTGTATCTCTCACCTTAAACTTATGTCTAGTTTTAGACCCCCCTACCTTTGGAAAAAGATGTTGATTATCTAGCTGATCTGTGACCCTCATTATTTTAATGCCATTTATAAGGTCACCCCTCAGCCTCCTTACACTCCAGGTCCAAGCTTTGTCAGATAACTTCACTCAACTTTGTCATTCATATTATGCAATCATTTCTGCATCATTCAATTTAAATTGATTTATTAATGATACCTGAACTTCTACCTTAATCCCATGTGTATGCCCTGACCCTTACTGCACTCTCTGCAAAATGCTATTCAAGAAATGAAGGAGAATCAGTACCTTTAGCATCCTGCAGATGATACATATTGGACTCAAAATGTTGACTCTGTTTCCTCTCTCGGCAGATGCAGTCTGACTGGATGAGTTTTTCCTGATTTTATCTCTTAACTTTCTGGCTCACTGTGAGAATACCTGAGTGCAATTGGCTCTTTCTCACTGTTGCTGGACACCTGAGGATTTCCTTTTCCTTTGGTGCCAGGTTCAGCGAACAGGATTTCCACACCACTGGATCTTTATAAGTGAGGCAAACACTTGTTACTTGACCACAGCTGGTGAAATCTGAGTCATTATCTAGGCTAACACTTCCGTGCGGCACTGAGGGAATTCCACAAAACATTCCGGCAAAGTGGAAAGGCTGGAGATCGCGTAAGGCAACGTTTTTCATTTCCATTGAGGTTACAGGCCATTACTGAAAACGGAACAAATCATTTTTAGTTATCCTAATAGAATAAATTCTTAGGCATGCATTGTGCCAAGCAAGTAATGACATGTGCTGTTAGGGAATGGCAGGCAGCTTAGTCATTTAAGGATGACACAGCCACAGAACCCTCTGCAGAATAACTTTACCGGAAATTATATCCTTTCAGAATTGTATGAACTCCCTTTATTTGCAATTTGTTATCTCCTGCAATCAAGGACATTTATCCTGCGTCCGCTCGCTGGCAGGATAAGGTAGCTGCAGGAGCTGAGTGTTGTACTTTGCACAGGGAGGCTTGCGTCGCTCTGTGTGGGCGTCTCTCCGTTTGGAGAGAGATGTGATCATTTGCAGTCGCTTGGAATTGAAGTGCTGATGACGGGAACTGCGACTGAATGACGCGCAGAACAAGTCAAATTGCAGCCCAAGCGGCTCCCAGGCAGAACATTGTGCTCAGGTGCACGGCGTTCAATCCATGTGTTAATCCTCACCCTTAAATCAATGAGAACGTTAACGAGGTTTTATGCTTCGAATCGAACAAAAGACGCAGTGAGCAGCAAGTGGTAGACCCGTGCAGTGCGTAATTCCAATTTCCAATATGACTTCTTTATTAATGTAATCATTTAGTTCACCGCTCCGCTCATTTCATTCATGGTTCATTATTGATTGTGAATAGAAATCCGTGTTATTTTGCATTTGCTGTGTGGCTAGAGAATATGAAACCTTCCAGTGAATCAATAACAGTGAAATTTATATTAACCAGTTCCTTTGCAAAACTGGACAGGAACAGTGTGACATAAAATTGTGGAAACAAGTGGAAAAGTGTTGTCTTTATTCTAATGTATGGTCCAGCTTTATTTTAAATTATAATGGGGCAGAAGTTCCCCCAGAAGATTCTCAGGGTCATAATGGTAAAAGAACAGGATTGTTCCGTGCTGGTTTCTCTGCATCGCAATCTTTCATCACTTCAGGGCCAATCTTACCGGCTTGCCGGGCTGGTTGTTCAGTGTGGCAAGCCGGTGAGATTGGGCGAGAGGTGAGAAGTCAGAATCTTTTGTGATCTTGCCGGTCCTGAATCGACTACACGTCCTTAAAAGACTCCTTATAGCAAGTATAGTTATGGTTACTAACTGTATTTCAATATGCATAATTTAATTTGTATATAAACAGTGAATCCAGGACATTATTGTCTGAGGTGATGATTGGGGAAGCTGGGGAGCAACTGCGATGGTAATTGGTGGGGTGGGGTGATGTCCAGGAAGGCAATTGGTGATATGGGGTCAATGTCCAGGGAGAGGATAGAAGAGGGGAGGATGGGAGGGGATAATGGGGGGCAACATCTGGGGTGGTAATGGGGGGGGTGACTATCAGTGAACAGAAGAGCCGGAGGAAATCTCCCAGTGGGAGATCGGGGCATCTGCTCAGTGAGGCCCCTGGAGCTCAGCAGCTGGCTTCCTAGTAAGAATAGATTCTGCCCACTCTCCCTGCTGGCGAGAATCACACCTGGACTTTTTTAATAAGTGACCTATGATTGCGACTAGAAGCTTTCCCAAAAAAATCTGCGGAATTTTCTCCCATTTTCATGCTCACTTGGCACTTAGAATCTTTTTGGTAAGATTGTCTCCATAGTGCAATGAAAGAACCTTCATGTGAATCATGCCATTTTGGAGTCTCCAAGTGCCTGATTCACTAGACAAAGACAGGTATGTTTCTGATCAAATTGATAATACTCACTTGGTGGAATTTTACCCCCCCCACCCACAGGAGTTGGAGCAGGAGAGGGGCAGAACGTACAAAGGTTTATTGACCTCAGGTAGGATTTTATAGTTTTGGGATAAGCGGGGCCGTAAACTCCCATTCATTGACTCTGAATTTAACTCATCAAATCAGCATTAATTGGAGCTTAAAAGCCTCAAAATGGGCTAACATCAACACTGCAACAATTTCAGAGCATCTCCTCCAAGGCATTAGCATCCTATGATTGTAACACTACATGCTGCACCCTCTCCTTTTCTTTTCCCTTATGTACTTTGTGAATGGTATGCTGTTTATAATGTGCAAGAAACAGTAATTTTCATTGGATCTCAGTATACATGACAATAATAAATCAAATCAAATCACATTCCTGTTTTTAGATTTTCTTTGTTATATAGATTGGGATTCTATGATGTAATTAAAATCTGAATTCAAGTTAAAGGATGCATTGTGTTGTAGTCCACCTGAATGTCCCAGAACCAAGCAGCCTAATGGATTGTCCTTAAAGGTACCATATTAACCCTTTCCAAAACAGCCCCAAAACTTTCCCCAAAACGTACTTTGAACGGCTGCCAGCCTCGGGATAGCCCCTCACTTGTAGTTCACCTTTCACCTCAACCATTCTCACCTGCAATCGTGATGTTGCTCAGATCAAAGCTGGAGAAAAAGCTGGTCAGAGGTTGCAGCACCCGGGATGTGGACCTGAGGTCGGTTGTTGGAAACATCTCAAGCCTCCAGCTGGCAGGAACAGGTTTCTCCCCAACAGGTAAAAGCTATCTCATATCTGAGGGATTGGATCAGTTGAGGGGAATGTCAGATTTGAACTGTACCAAGAGACTCTGTCTTCAATTTTGTGAGGAAAATGTAGAGAAATCAATAAAAATACTTTCAAAAAGTAATCAGACTTCAATTGAGAAGAATGCATTTTCAGTACCGTCTCATCATAGAGTACAATTCTGGGCCGCATTTTAGGAAGGTTATGAAAGCTTTAGAGTGAGCACAGAAAACATTTACAAGACTGGCTTCCAATTAGTCAATTGACTGGACAGGCTGGAGCTGTTTTCCTTAGAGTAGAGAATCATGGAAACCGATTTCCTTTGAGGGTTTGTAAGGATTGGTAAATCCTTGGAATATAGAGCAAAATACAGCAGAAGCTACAAGTCTGAAATAAACAACAGAAAATGCAGAAGATGCTTGTCAGATCTGGCAGCATCTATGGAGAGAGAAACAGAGTTCATGAAGGGCAATTGTAACCACCCCATGCCACGTATGAAAGGAGGGAGTGTTTGGGTGTGTCTAATAATCCATTCTGGGCAGTGGGTTAATTATTAAATATGCAAATTAAATACCAATCCTCAAATTTTGGCAGCCACTTGAATTTACATCTGGCTGGCAGGACTTCCCAGGGCTCCGTAAAACTTGGCAGCAAAAGTAGAGTGAGAACCCAGATCTAGCATACTAATGGTTTTCCAGCACCATTGTGGACCAAGGGGAGTAGGAATGTCTCTACCGCACCTCAGCCCTCAATAAAATAATCTCTAATCATCTGACATCTCCCAAAAAATCCAGACTGCTCCTATTCTCGCTCACTGCAGATTGCCATTCTGACTACCACAACGGTGTCAATAAATTGAGAATGAGAATAAGAATAAGATCCTGCCATTAAATTCATCAGGAACAACTGCAATGCTCCAATGAAAAGTTACTAACCTGAGACCCCAGTCCTGATATTTATGGAGAGGAACAGAAATACCCATTTACTCAGATGGGTTCTCAAAAATTCTGGGAACATTGAGGTAGGGGTGAATTTAATGGCAGGGTGAAGGACTCACCTGATCAAGGGGCAACGCTCCGAAAGCTCGTGCTACCGAATAAACTTGTTGGACTTTAACCTTGTGTTATGAGACTATTTATTGTGCAGTTCAAGGCCGGCAACTCCCCATCATGACTTTTTAAATTATATTTTTCCAGGCTGTAACAAGACTTGAACTGGTTAACCTAAAACTTTCCTTCTAATGTAATGACTTCCCCTATTTGAATGTTCAATGTCATGATTGGTTATTGGAGAAACAAACTTTCAAGTGCAGCTTTGGGGAATGAATTCTATTTCTTGTGTTAGTTATTGAATTTTTTCCCCAAATGTTTTCAGGCTGATGTGTCTCCTGCTGTGATTATACGTAACAAATGTAAGTTATTGACAGAGTGATGCATTTCCTATCGCTAGGGGAACAAAGCCATGGGCAATATTATCAAATTAGAGGTGGCATTAGTTTTGCTCATAAACACGATCTATTAAGTCTGTGACGGCTCGCAATGTTACTTTCGAGCAGTGAGCGAATGAAATAATTCATATTTCCAATCAACTTACCAGCTTGATTTAATAGTTGCTGTCCCTCCTGAACTGGTGTGATTAATGAAATCGTATTAGAATAAAATAAGTTAACCCTATTATTGGACTTAGCAGCAAACTTTAATTCCATGCACCTTTGCTGCTTATTCCCTTGGGAGATATCTAATATCAAGAGGTGTGTATGTCAGATACCGATTTAAGTAAGTGATGTAATGAAATCATGCACGTTGTATCAAAGATTCAAATGGCCACAGTGCTTTTTATGTTTCATTGACTGCTGGGTTATTTTGCTATTGGAAGGATGGGGAGGTGAACCAAGTGTTTGAGTCTTTAACATGTGTGGCTGTCCTGGGACCATTCTTATCTCTGAACCAGAAAGTTGTGATTTCAAATCTTTGTCCAATCAACAATGTCATTTGAGTGCGGTGCTGCACTGTCTGCAGAACCATTGCTTGGAGGAGACATTGAGACCTCGGCCAGAATGTTACCAGCTGGGCTGTCACAGGAATCAAAGCGGCCAAAGGGCAGAGCACGGGAAGGTCCATTGATCTCAGGTGGGATTTTACGGTTTCGGGACAGGCCTCAGTGTAAAATGCCACACCTTATTTGCTTTCTGAGATGGATGTAAATGATCATATGGTGCGATTTTGAATGAGTAAGGAGGGAAATTGTCCCTACCATTCTAGCCAAAACCAATCCCTCAACCAACATTACAAAAACATTACAGGTGGGGTTTTTCAATCTCATTCGCCCCATCACTGCTGCCAGCAAGAACGGAGTATTGGGCACTCAGCCAAAACTGCATTCACTACAGCGGGATTGAAGGATCCCCGCCGCAAGGTCAAAAAATTCCAGCCTATATCAGATTGTTAACACATTATTGCTTGTGGGATCTTGCTGTGCACAAGTTGGCTGTCATGGTACCTACATTACAGTGCAACTGCACTTCCAAAGTGCTTCCCTCACTGCCCAATAGTTGTGAACTGCGTAAGTCTGTTCTATATATTTGCAACAGTATTTAACAATATTTAAACAGTAGTCACTTTCTGGCTGATTAACAAGGAGTACATTTACATACGCAGATAGCATTGCTCACTTTCCAACCATTTAAAATACTGACAACCAAAGGTTAGACTGGCAATAAAATAATCAGAGACTATAGGCACAGAACTAAAATAATATCCTTCCTGTCCTCTTGAACTGACATCAGCCTACACCTAATACATTCATCTTCAATTTGTTTGCTGAAACTGACAATTTACTTCTCCATTGACAGATGTAGAAAATAATGAAAGACTTCGAAGCGTGTTTGTGTGTCTGATTGTGCCTCCCAAAAGACTCTTACATAACCTGGCAATCTCATTACAAAGCATAGAATTATGACTTCCTGTATATTAATATTCACAAATATTTTTTACGCTGAACATTATAACTACAATTTTCTATTTCATAGAAACATAGAAACTAGAAGTAGGAGTAGACTATTCGGCCCTTCAAACCTGTTCCGCCATTCACTTTGATTACAACTGATCATCAAATTCAATATTCTGATCCCCTCTTCCCCCTCATATTTCCCAAGAGCCCCAAGAGCTACATCAAATTTCTTCTTGAAATCACACAATGTTTTGTCCTCGGCTACTTTTGGTGGGAGTGAATTCCACACATTCACCACCCTCTGGGTGAAGAAATTTCTCCTCATCTCAGTTCTAAAAGGTTTACCTCTTATCCTCAAACTGTGACCCCTGAGTTCTGGACTCCCCCAGCATTGGGAACATTCTTTCATACTCCAAAGAGGCTGAAGTTCCCATCAATCAAGCAAAACGCTTTCTGTTGAAATTATTTCCATTTGTATTCTGGGTACAATGCAGAATGCCCAAACACTTTTTAAGTGAAACATGATGACCCAACTTTCATGGTCGGAATGACAGTGTCCTTCTCATTATGGAGAAAGACAGAGAAAGTTTCCACTGTCCACTAATGCACCCGTTATTTCTCTTTACAAGTGTGGAGTCACATTCCTTCAAATATTAATTATTGGAATTTTTAAAAGTTTATTTTTACTTTTACCAATTTTTTCACACTTAATCTCAGTTCCTTTCAGTTTCTGTGTCTGATTTTTCATTCAATTCAATATTTCCTGGTTGAGATTTTGTGAGGGGTGATTTTCTAACCTCATCATTGAGTGTTGGGAATCCTGATGCCCCAGTGAATGGTGCATTTGCTGAAAATCAGGAATGCCAATGGACAAGATGGCTCTCATGATTTACCCACCTGGCCAGCCTTGATTGCGTTCCCACACAGAGCAGGTGGCAACTCAATAATTATGCAAACCTAGTAATAGAGAAAATAAACCAGAATAGGGAGCATTGCCATGGAGAATCCACCAATTAATGAATGGCTTACAGTTAACTGACTCTGATTGGTCAAGGTATTATCCTGAGGAATGATCAAGGGAAAGACTGTTGTCTATTTCAGAGTCCAATTGCAAACCAATCAGCACTCTCTTCTCATGCATTCTAAAGTGTTGTTCCATTAACACTTGGTATTCTTGTGAATAGTCCTGATGAGTACAAGACAAAAGCTTTGATAGCGCGTGACTTTTTTCAGCAATACTTTTTGAAGTGTTGTAATATAAGAAATGTGACAACCAATTCACCAACCTCCCGTCATTCTCCCGGAACGATAGCGGAAACAGCGCGGAATGACCTTTACCTTTATCCACAAGTTGTATTCACAAGTACGGACATGGAATGTTCTACCATCAGGATCCAGGGAGCACCACCAACCCCACAGCCAATGTATCTTTTACTTTTCTCCATTTATTTCACTCTGGCAGGATCTTCTCCTCAATGCATTAGCTTCACCTAGAACAGATTGAACCATAAATAATGAAAATCTTTGTGACTTTTCTCAAAGAGGCAACTAGAGATTAATTTGCCAGGTGGAATTTTTGCCCTTTCAAAAACTGGTGGGATCTGCTCTCAAGTGTGAGCGAGAATGATGAATTTTCTCAAGGCTTGATGCTTCCGAGATGGATTTCTTACAGTTTCTATTACTATGACTTGTACTTTAGAAAATTTTTTTGGAATCCCTACTGTGCAGAAGGGGAACATTCAGCCCATCAAGTTTGCACTGACCAAAATTCCACTCAGACCCTAATCCCCACAACCCCATGTATTTAGCCTGCTAGTCCTCTGACACTAACGGGAATTTAGCATAGCCAATCAAACTGACCCACACATTTTTGGACTGTGGGAGGAAACCAGAGCACCCGGAGGAAACCCGAACAGACACGGGGAGAATGTGCAAACTCCACACAGACAGTGACCCAAGTCGGGAATCGAACACAAGTCCCTGGCACTGTGAGGCAGCAGTGCTAACCACTGTGCCACTCTGTCACTCCAACTTGTTTGAATGATTGAAGTAAATCACTCTGTACAGGACTGAATGTTCCAGTCCAGTAGATACGTGCAAATGTGTTCTCCAATTCTCTCCGGCAACTAA
Organism: Sphyrna mokarran; assembly: GCA_024679065.1. Taxonomy (NCBI): domain Eukaryota; kingdom Metazoa; phylum Chordata; class Chondrichthyes; order Carcharhiniformes; family Carcharhinidae; genus Sphyrna; species Sphyrna mokarran. The sequence continues at coordinate 4,624,297 of JAGIQG010000024.1, forward strand.
GAAAGTGGAGGAAACAATGCATTCTAGGCTACAGCAGTGTAGATTTGTTATGAACTATGAAACTGTTTTGTGTGCATCAAGGTGCTTGTCAGCTCTGTCTGAGGATAGACAGTACTGAATTGGCTAAGTATTGTTTTGTGAAACATTTGGAGCAATCTCTGCATTTCTATGTAATTAATTCAAAACTGTAATTCCGACAAGAGACAAAACTCGAACATATGTATTCTGCAATCACTAAAAATAACTGATTATCACGAGAAGGTATCATGCGTATATTGAAACATTTACGAGAGAATTTAATTGTTAACATTTGTCATTCAGCTGCAGAATCTCCTTCTTTCCAAAAAATCTAAAATAATAAAAAAAACATTCAAGTCTTGCTAAACACACTTCTTCTAATAATTTATATCTAACCTAAACTTCTGTGAGACCCCCCTCCCCCGCTAAACCTGGCCAAAGTTCAAAGAACAAAGAACAAAATAGCACGGGAAACAGGCCCTTTGGCCCAACGAGCCTGCGCCGCCACACCGATGTTCCCACCTCTTCCTGTTTATAGATCTATGGATTAAAAACCAAATTTGAGACAAATTTAGGGAGAATTTGTTCTGCCAATTAGCCTAAGAGCACATCTTTGGGATGTGGGAGGAAACCGGAACACCCGGAGAAAACCCACGCAAGCATGGGGAGAATGTGCAAACTCCCAGGCCCAAATCCATGTATCTGCACAGCACAGCGATAGTCACTGAGCTGTCATGTTGCCCATGAATGGTCCAGGTCAAGCATACACTAACGATGTGAAGCACTAGGATACTCTCGAAAAAATTCCAAGAGCCGCCCTCTCACGACCCATCACGTGTATGCCCCTTGTTAGACAACAAGGTGGACCAAAGCACCTGTAGGATAGGCAAATGTGAATAAATAATAATTATAGTTATCAAATGAAAGGCAGTGGAGCATCTACCTGATCACCAACAATAACTGGGTGAATGATGTAGCGACAATTCAACTGTGCCAGTTCGAACTCACAGCAACCCAGAGCAACTTTTTCATTCTCAACTGAATTGGATTCACAATGTCTCAGATGCCCTCAGGAAATGCACCTCAGAAAACTAGGGTATGCATACAAGCAATTTTCCAAAGCATTTTTGAGTATCCCTTTGCAGAATCATTAGAAATAGAATTTTGCTTTCAAAATTGGATGAAGTAGAAAAGGTCGAGAGCTTCAAGTTTTTAGGTGTCCAGATCGCCAACAACCTGCCCTGGTCCCCCCATGCTGATACTCTCGTTAAGGAAGCCAGCCAATGCCTCTACTTTCTCAGAAGACTAAGAAAAATGTCTTATGGAAAGTCTTAAGGAAAAAGTCAATTCTTTCTGGTTGAATCAAAGCATGATATGGGTCCTGTTCTGCCCAAGACCACAAGGAACTACAAAAGGTCAGGAATGTAGCCCAATCCATCATCCAAATCAGCCTCCCATCCATTGACTCCGTCTATTCTGCCCACTGCATTAGCAAAGTAGCCAGCATAATTAAGGACCCTAAGTACCCCAAACATTCTCTGTTCCACCTTCTTTCTTTGGGAAAAAAATGCAAAAGTCTGAGGTCATGTACCAACCAATTCAAGAACAGCTTCTTCCTCGCTGCTGTCAGATTTTGAATGGATTTACCTCACATTAAGTTAATCTTTCTCTGCAGCCTAGCTATGACTGTAACACTACATTCTGCACTCTCTCATTTCCTTCTTTATGAATGGTACGTTTTGTCTGTATAGCAAACAAGAAATAATATTTTTCACTGTATGTTAGCATATATGACAATAATAAATCAAATCAAATCAAGTATTTTGAACCTGCTCATGTTTAAAGGAATCTTTAGAATATTACAAATTATTTTCTTTGCACTTTCACATTACTACCATTAACACTGGGGCAAAATCTTCCAATCTCTGATCTCAGAGACACATTAACTTTAAATCTATATTACGTATGTAACATGTATCCAATAATTAACAAATTTATATTTAAATAATATACTTCTGTGTTTCTCCCAAAGATTCAGCTGCTAATTGTCAGACTCTGTGAGAAATTGACTCAGGTGAGGCCGGAATGAACTGGATTTAGTCTTTAGTGTTTTTTTGCTGAGTTAATTTGTTAGCGTCTTAACCACTTCCTCCTTTTGTCTCACTGTGTTTTAACCTCCCTTTGCCTGCAGGACTCGAGAGGGTAAGAAACAGTGGACAGGTTATTGTTCCTTGGGAGTGGCTGTTGTGAGGAGAGCTGTGAGTAAATTTCTGTGTTTTTTTTTCCAAAATCGTGTCTGGTTTTTTTTTAACTCTTAGAACCAGAAACAGGAAGTAGTCACAGGGAGGCCTGTGCAGGAGTTTTTTTTTTCACCTGGACCTCCATAAATTGGGAAGGTGAAGAATCCTGATACTCTACACGTGTAGAGTATCCCAACCCTCCCCCCTCCTCTAACCTAATTAAAAAAGGAGACTAGGAGTGTGGGTAGGTAAGTTTAAGTTTATATTTGTTTCTGGGTAAAGGAAGTAATAGTGATGGCAGTGCAGGCAGTGCGATGTACCTCCTGTGGGATGTTTGAGGGGAGGGACACTGGTAGTGTCCCAGCTGATTACACCTGCCAGAGGTGCATCCAGTTCCACCTCCTTGAGGACCGTGTTAGGGACCTGGAGCTGGAACTGGAGGAATTAAGAATTATTAGGGAAGCAGAGATGGCTGTTGATAAAAGCTACAGGGAGATAGTTACTCCTAAATGTGATACATGGGTAACTGTTAGAAGGGGTAAGAAGCAGTCAGTGCAGAGTTCCCCTAAGGCTGTTCCTCTACGCAATAAGTACTCTGCTTTGGATGCTGTTGGGGATGTAGACACAACCGGGGTAAGCCATGGAGTACAGGTCTCGGGAGTTGAGCCTGTCCTTGATGCTCAGGTGGGAAGGGGGAAGAAAAGATCTGGATTAGTGATTGGGGACTCCCTAGGTAAGGGGATAGATAGGAGGGTCTGTGGGAAGGAGCGGGACTCGCGGTTGGTATGTTGCCTCCCAGGCGCTGGGGTCAGTGATATCTCTGACCGAGTGTTCGGGATCCTTAAGGGGGAGGGGAACCAGCCCCAAGTTGTGGTGCATGTAGGTACCCATGATGTAGGTAGGAAAAGGGATGGGGATATAAAGCAGGAATTCAGGGAGTTAGGGTGGAAACTTAGGGCTAAAACTAACAGAGTGGTTATCTCTGGTTTGTTACCTGTGCCGCGGGATAGCATAGAAAAGAATAGGGAGAGAGAACATTTGAACTTGTGGCTAAAGGGATGGTGCAGGAGGGAAGGGTTCAGGTATTTGGACAATTGGGGCTCACTCTGGGGAAGGTGGGACTTCTACAAGAGGGATGGTCTGCATCTTGGGGGGTAAATTTACCAGTGCTATTCGGGGGGGTTTAAACTGATGCGGGGGGGGATGGGAACCTGAATTGTTGTGCCAGTATACAGAAGGATGTGAATAGGGAGGTCATGGATAAGGTTTCTAGGTCGCAGCAGTATAGTGACAAACAGGAGGGTGGTTTGAAATGTATATACTTTAATGCGAGGAGCATACGCAATAAGGTGGATGAACTTGCAGCCTGGATTGGTGCTTGGGACTTCAATGTTGTGGCCATTTCAGAGACGTGGATAGAGCAGGGGCAGGAATGGTTGTTACAGGTTCCGGGGTTCAGATGTTTCAGTCAGAGCAGAGGTGGTGGTAGAAGAGGGGGAACATAGAACGTAGAACATAGAACATTACAGCACAGAACAGGCCCTTCGGCCTTCGATGTTGCGCCGACCAATATAAAAAGCAATGCCCCTCCATACTAAACCATTCCCTCTCTTCCCTATACTTATCAACTAACCTCTTAAACGCCACCAAACTTGGTGCATCTACAACTGCTGCAGGCAGGGCATTCCACTCCTGAACCACCCTTTGGGTAAAGAACCTACCTCTGATATCCGTCCTATAACTATCACCCCTTAATTTAAAGCTGTGCCCCCTCGTGCTAGCTTTCTCCATCCTAGGAAAAAGGCTATCACTGTCCACCCTATCTAAACTCTAATCATCTTATATGCTTCAATAAGATCCCCTCTTAGCCGCCTCCTTTCTAACGAAAACAACCTCAAATCCTTCAACCTCTCTTCATAGACCTGCCCTCCATACCAGGCAACATCCTGGTAAACCTCCTCTGTACCCTCTCCAATGCCTCCACATCTTTCTTATAATGCGGGGACCAGAACTGCACACAATAATCCAAGTGCGGCCGCACTAGAGTTTTGTACAGTTGCAACATGACGTTGCGGCTCCGAAATTCAATCCCTCTACCAATAAAAGCAAAGACTCCATATGCCTTCCTAACAACCTTCTCGACCTGACTGCCTACTTTCAGGGATCTATGCACATACACACCACGATCCCTCTGTTCATCTAGACTACTAAGAATCCTACCATTTGCCCTATACTCTACACACTTATTATTTCTGCCATAGTGCATTACCTCACACTTTTTCCACATTAAATTCCATTTGCCACCTCTCGGCCCAGCTCTGCAACTTGTCCAAGTCCCTCTGCAAACTATAACACCCCTCTTCACTATCTACCATTCCACCGACTTTAGTGTCATCTGCAAATTTACTAATCCATCCTTCAATACCCTCATCCAGATCATTTATAAAATTACAAACAGCAGGGGCCCCAAAACAGATCCCTGAGGTACACCACTTGTAACCGAACTCCATGATGAATAATTTCCATCAAACACCACCCTCTGTCTTCTATCTGCTAGCCAATTCCTAATCCAATTAGCTAAATCACCCTCTATCCCATACATCTGCATTTTCTGCAAAAGCCTTCCATGGGACACCTTATCGAACGCCTTACTAAAGTCCATATATACCACATTAACCGCCTTACCCCCATCCACCTCTTTGGTCACTTTTTCAAAAAACTCAATAAGGTTAGTAAGGCACGACCTACCCTTCACAAAACCATGCTGACTATCCCCAATCAATTCATTTATCTCTAAATAACTATAAATCCTATCCCTAATAATTCTCTCCAATACTTTGCCCACAACAGAAGTAAGACTCACTGGCCTATAATTCCCTGGAAGGTCTCTCTTCCCCATCTTGAACAATGGGACCACATTCGCTATCCTCCAGTCCTCCGGAACCACACCCATAACCAACAACGACCTGAAGATCAGAGCCAGAGGCTCTGCAATCTCCTCTCTTGCCTCCCAGAGAATCCTAGGGTAAATCCCATCCGGCCCAGGGGACTTATCCAACTTCAAACCCTCGAGAATATCTAGCACATCCCCCCTATCTACTTCGATACTTTCCAGTTTGCTACCCTGTACCTCAGTGTTCTCCATAACTACATTTACATCACCCTGCGTGAATACCGAAGAGAAATATTTATTCAGTACCTCTCCAATCTCTTCAGGCTCCACGCACAACTTCCCACTGCTGTCTATGACTGGCCATAATCTTGTCCTAACCAATCTTCTATTCTTAACATATCTAAAGAAAGCTTTAGGATTCTCCTTAATCCTATCAGCCAAAGTCTTCTCGTGTCCTCTCTTAGCTCTCCTCAATTCATTCTTTACCTCCCTCCTGGCTAATCTATAGCTATCCATTGCACTAACCGAGCCATCAAGCCTCATCCTGACATAAGCCTCCTTTTTCTTTTTAACCAGCAAATCAACTTTTTTCGTACATCAAGGTTCCCTTACTCGACCATTTCCTCCTCGCCTGACAGGGACATACTTATCAAGGACTCGCAGCAGCTGCTCCTTGAATAAGCTCCATATTCCAGATGTTCCCAGTCCCTGTAGTTTCCTAGTCCAATCTATGCACCCTAATTCTCTCCTGATGGCCGCATAATTACCCTTCCCCCAGCTATAACTACTGCCCCCAGCTTCATGCCTATCCCTGTCCATCACTAAGGTGAACGTAACCGAATTGTGGTCACTATCACCAAAATGTTCGCTAACTTCCAAGCCTAACACCTGGTCTGGCTCATTGCCCAGCACCAAATCCAATGTAGCCTCACCTCTAGTTGGCCTATCTACATACTGAGTCAAAAAACCTTCCTGCACACTTTGTACGAAAACTGACCCCTCTAACAAGCTAGAGCTATAGCTATTCAATCAATATTAGTAAAGTTAAAGCCCCCCATAACAATTACCCTATTACTTTCACTCCTGACCAGAATTGACTTGGCAATCCTTTCCTCAACCTCTCTAGAACTTTTAGGAGGTCTATAAAAGACTCCCAACAGGGTGACCTCTCCTTTCCTGTTTCTAATCTCAGCCATACTACCTCAACAGACAAGTCCTCATCAAACTTCTTTTCTGTCACTGTGATACAGTCTTTGACTAATACTGCCACTCCTCCCCCCCTTCTACCTCCTTCTCTACTCCGACTAAAGCATTTGAACCCCGGAACCTGCAACATCCATTCTTGTCCCTGCTCTACCCAAGTCTCTGAAATGGCCACAACATCGAAGTTCCAGGTACTGGTCCAAGCTGCAAGTTTCTCCCCCTTATTGCGAATACTCCTTGCATTAAAGTATACGCATTTCAAACCATGCCCTACCCCACCCATATGCTGCTGTGTTTTACAGCTTTCCTCTATGACCCCCTTACTCTCATCCCTCTTAGCACCCCAACTACTTAGGATCCCACCACCCCCCGAATCAGTTTAAAGCCCCCTGCATAGCCTTAGCAAATTTTCCCCCCAAGATATTAGTTCCCTTCTGGTTCAGGTGTAGACCATCTCTCTTGTAGAGGTCCCACCTATCCCAGAATGAGTCCCAATTGTTCAGGAACCTGAACCTCTCCCTCCTGCACCATCCCCGCAACCACGAGTTCAAACATTCCCTCTCTCTGTTCTTCTCCAAACTATCCCTTGGCACAGGCAAGAGTCCAGAGATAACCACTCTGCCAGTTTTGGCCCTAAGCTTCCACCCCAACTCCATAAATTTCTGTTCAATATCCCCTTCCCTCGTCCTTCCTATATCATGTATCCCTACATGAACTATGACTTGGGGTTGACTCCCCTCTCCCTTAAGAATCTTAAAAACCCGATCTGCGACATCCTGGACTCCAGCCCCTGGGAGGCAACACACCAGCCCTGAGTCCCTTTTATTACTATTTACTCTCCTATCTGTCCCTCTAACTGTGGAGTCTCCAATTACTAGGCCCAATCTCTTATTCTCCCTACCCACCTGAGCATTCTCAGCAGGCTCACCCCCAGAGACTTGCTCCCTTTGGTCATCTCCAGTTGATTCTTCCTCAACTGTAGCCTCCAAGACAGAAAATTTGTTTCAGAGGGGAACAGCCCCAGGGGATTGTCTACCCGATTGCTTCTTACCCCTCCTCCTAATAGTTACCCAAGAATCACTTTCAGGAGTGACTATCTCTTTGTCACTCCTGCCAATATCCTCCTCAACCTCTCGGATTATCCTGAGTTCCTCTAATTCCAGCTCCCGCTCCTTAACACGATCCTCAAGGAGCTGCAAATGGGCACACTTCCTGCAGGTATAATCAGCAGGAACACTACTGGCGTCCCTCACCTCGTACATACTACAGGAGTTGCAACGTACTGCCTGCACTGCCATCCCTGATACTTTAATTTACTTTAAGGAGAGAAAAAAAACTTCCCACACACTTTTATTATTAGGTTAGAGGAGGGGGGAGGGTGGGATACTCTACCTGTGTAGAGTATCGGGTTTCCTCTCTGGACCAATTTATAGAGACAGAGAAAACTACAACTACCGGCAGCCTCCTAGTGACGACTTCCGGTTTCTAGTTAGTTTAAAAAAAGGCAAAAACTACCCCCGCTCGCTGTTTTAAACAAAGAGAAAAGTTAAAAAAGTACTTAATACACTTAAGTGTTAAGGAGGAGTGGCATTGTTAGTTAAGGACAGCATTACGGTGGCAGAAAAGACGTTTGATGTGGACTTGTCTGCTGAGGTAGTGTGGGCTGAGATTAGAAACAAGAAAGGAGAGGTCACACTGTTGGGAGTTTTTTACAGGCCTCCAAAAAGTTCCAGAGAAGTAGAGGAAGGGATTGCAAAGTTGATCCTGGATAGGTGTGAAAGTAACAGGGTAGTTGTAATGTGGGACTTTAACATTTCTAATATCGATTGGAAAAACTATAGTTCAAGTATGTTAGAGGGGAAAGTTTTTGTTCAATGTGTGCAAGAAGGTTTCATGACTCAGTATGTAGATAGACCAACAAGAGGTAAGGCTATATTGGATTTGGTATTGGGTAATGAACCAGACCAGGTATTAGACTTGGAGGTGGGTGAGCACTTTGGTGATAGTGACAACAATTCGGTTACGTTTACCTTAGTGATGGAAAGGGATGGGCACGTACCAAATAACAGTAGTTATAGCTGGGGGAAAGGTGATTATGAGGCTATTAGGAGAGATTTAGGATGCATAGGGTGGAGCAGGAAATTGCAGGGGCTGGGACATCTGAAATGTGGAGCATATTTAAGGAACAGCTTCTGCATGTCCTTAATGAATATGTACCTGCCAGGCAGGGAGGAAGTGGTTGAGTGAGGGAACCATGGTGTACTAGGGAAGTTGAATCTCTGGTGAAGAGGAAGAAGGAGGCTTATATAATGATGAGACGTGAAGACTCAGTTAGGGCAATAGAGAGCTATAAATCAGCCAGGAAGGAGCTAAAGAGGGAGTTGAGAAGAGCTAGAAGAGGACACGAGAAGACTTTGGCGGATAGGATTAAGGAGAATCCTAACGCTTTTTACAGGTATATAAATAATAAAAGATTGGTTAGGGCAAGATTAGGGCCAGTCAGAGATAGCAGTGGGAAGTTGTGCGTGGAGCCTGAGGAGATAGGAGAGACAATGAATGAGTATTTTTCGTCAGTATTCACGTAGGAGAAAGACAGTGTTGTCGGGGAGAATACTGCGATACCAGGTTGTAGACTGGGCAGGATTGAGGTTCATAAGGAGGAGGTGTTAGCGAATCTTGAGGGTATGAAAATTGATAAGTCCCTGGGCCAGATGGGATTTACCCCAGGATTCTCTGGGAGGCTAGAGAGGAGATTGCAGAGCCTTTGGCTTTGATCTTCATGTCGTCGTTAGCTACAGGTATAGTGCCGGAAGACTGGAGGATGGCAAATATTGTCCCTCTTTTCAAAAAGGGGAGTAAATTATAGACCGGTGAGCCTGACTTCTGTTGTGCGCAAGGTCTTGGAAAAAATTATAAGGGAAAGGATTTATAAGCATCTAGAGAGGAATAAATTGATTAGGGATAGTCAGCACGGTTTTGTGAAGGGTAGGTCGTGCCTCACAAACCTTATTGAGTTTTTTGAGGAGGTGACCAAAGAGGTAGATAAGGTAAGGCAGTTGATGTAGTGTATATGGATTTTAGCAAAGCGTTTGATAAGGTTCCCCATGGTAGGCTACTGCAGAAAGTACAGATGCATGGGATTGAAGGTGATTTAGCAGTTTGGATTAGGAATTGGCTAGCTGATAGAAGACAGAGGGTGGTGGTTGATGGGAAATATTCAACCTGGAGTGCAGTTACAAGTGGTGTACCTCAAGGATCTGTTTTGGGGCCACTGCTGTTTGTCATTTTTATAAATGACCTAGATGAGGTTGTAGAGGGTTGGATTAGTAAATTTGCTGACGATACCAAAGTGGGGGGAGTTGTAGACAGCGAGGATGGATGTTACAGTTTGCAGAGGGACATAGATAGTTTGCAGAGCTGGGCCGTGAGGTGGCAAATGGAATTCAATATGGATAAGTGTGAGGTGATTCACTTTGGTAGGAATAACAGGCATATGAAATATAGGGTTAATGGAAGGACACTTAATAGTGTTGTCGAGCAGAGGGATCTTGGGGTACAAGTACATAGCTCTTTGAAAGTTGGCACCCAGGTTGATAAAGTTGTTAAGAAGGCGTACGGTGTGTTAGCTTTTATTGGCAGAGGGATTGAATTTAGGAGCCGTGAGGTTATGTTACAACTGTACAAAACTCTGGTGCGGCCGCACTTGGAGTATTGCGTACAGTTCTGGTCGCCGCATTATAAGAAAGATGTGGAAGCATTAGAAAGGGTGCAGAGGAGGTTTACCAGGATGTTGCCTGGTATGGTGGGGAGGCCTTATGAGGAAAGGCTGAGGGACCTGAGGTTATTTTCATTAGAGAGAAGAAGGTTACGCGGTGACCTAATTGAGGTGTATAAGATGATCAAGGGATTGGATAGGGTGGATAGTGAGAGCCTTTTTCCTCCGATGGTGATGACCAACACGAGGGGACATAACTTTAAATTAAGAGGTGGTAGTTATAGGACGGATGTCAGAGGCAGGTTCTTTACACAGAGGGTGGTGAGAGCGTGGAATGCCCGGCCTGCAGCAGTTGTGGACTCGCCTACTTTGGGGGCATTCAAATGTTCGGTGGATAGGCATATGGATGATATTAGAATAGTTTAGGTTAGAGGGTCTACTGGCCGGCGCGACATCGAGGGCCGAAGGGCCTGTACTGCGCTGTAATGTTCTATGTTCTATGTTCTAGGTTCCTATAACAAAAGCAAAATACTGCAAATGCTGGAATCTGAAATAGAAACAGGAAATGATGGAAAATCTCAGCAGATCTGACAGCAAGATGAAAGGTCATTGAGACTCAAAACGTTGGCTCTATTCTCTCCACGCAGATGTCTTTCTTTCAGAATTCCAGCTCCTGTTGGGATCAAGTGATAGTTATTGAAGAACATGTGTTTCCAGCTGTTGGATGGGCTTCTCTGTGATTGGCTGCTTGATTGAGTATCCTGGAAACACTTGCTTACAGGACGGACAGCCATTTGTCTCGTCCTGGGCCGTTGAACCGTACCACAGGAACAGATCATGGCTCCAAAGCAAGAAAAAAAGGAAACATGGGTTCAGCCTTTGTTACCGTAGCTTTAGCCACAAAAAAAATTGTACATCTGCAAACTTCCAATGTTTCAAGAAACAAAAACACTTCTACTGATTTGACTTGATTTGATTTATTATTGTCACATGTATTGGCATACAATGAAAAGTATAGTTTCTTGCAATATACAGACAAAATATACCATTCATTGAGAAGGAAATGAGAGAGTGCAAAATGTAGTATTACAATCATGACTAGGGTGTAGCGAAAAGTCAACTTAATGCAAGGTAAGTCCATTCAAAAGTCTGACAGCAGCAGGGAAGAAGATGTTCTTGGGTTGGTTGGTACGTGATCTCCAACTTTTGTATCTTTTTCCCAAAAGAAGAAGGTGGAAGAGAGAATGTCTGGGCTGCGTGGGGTCCTTGATTATGCTGGCTACTTTGCTGAGGCAGTGGCATGTGTAGACAAAGTCAGTGGATGGGAGGCTAGTTTGCCTGATGGATTGGGCTACATTCATGGCCTTTTGTAGTTACTTATGGTCTTGGCAGGGCAGAAGCCATACCAAACTGTGATACAACTAGAAAGAATGCTTTCTATGGTTCATCGGTAAAGGTTGGTGAGAGTCGTAGCTGACGTGCCAAATTTCCTCAGTCTGCTGAGAAAGTAGAGGTGTTGGTGGGCTTTCTTAACTATAGTGTCAGCTTGGTGGGACCAGAATAGGTTGTTGGTGATCTGGACAGCTAAAAACTTGAAGGTCTCGTTGTCCTCATTGGTGTAGAGATTTTGTCCTCGTTGCTGTAGACAGAGGCATGTTCTCCTTTATGCTTCCTGAAGTTGATGACAATTTCCTTTGTTTTGTTGACATTGAGGGAGAGATTATTGTTGCCGCACCAGCTCACCAGATTCTCTATCTCATTCCTGTACTCTGTCTCGTTATTGTTGGGTCCATTGGGTTTCCTTTAACATAGAAACTTAGAAACTAGGAGCATGTTAGAACGTAACTGGTGATAACGTTGAACCTTTTGTAATATAACCAATAGTAACAAGTTGTAAAGATCAGCTGACCCAGTAAACCATGTAACCAATGACAGAATGATGTGATGATCAGCTGACCAGCTGACTCAGTATAAATTAGAACATGGTGGGAATTTTGGGGTGCTGGGAATGGCTCAGGGCAAAGTCTCAAGTTTTGAAATAATGAAGTTTCTTTATGAAACATTTTTCTTTGATTTATTTGTGGGAGTAAGTTTTTGTTTTATTTTCTTGCTAGCAACCAAAGAGCTCCTTCGGCTGAATGAACAGAGCAGGCCATTCAGCCCTTCCACCCTGTTCTGCCATTCAATAGGATCATCGTTGATCCTCTTTCTCCCTGTTAATTTTTTTAAAAAAGTCTATCATTTCCTTGAGTATGTTCAGTTTTGGCCTCCACAGCTTCTGCAATAGAGAATTTCACAGGTCAACCACCATTTTAGTGAAGATCTCTTTTTCCTCATCTCATTCTTAAATAGTCTCTTCTATATGCTGAGACAGTGTCCTCTGGTTCTAGATTCCTCAACCAGGGAAGACATCTTCTCTGCATATCATCTATCCAGCTCTGTTAGAATTTTAGAAAACTAAGAACTAAGCAGAAGCTTATTTGAGATCTTTATAATTAAGAAGAGGTGTACAGAGAGAGGATGTTTTACTTGTGGGGGAATCCTAACTAAGGATCAAAAATTATTAGACAATGATAAATCAAATAAGAAATTGAGCAGAATATATTTTACTCCAGAATGGTGAGAATGTGGAGCTCATCCCACTGCTCAGAATAGTTGAGACAAGGGGCAGCATGGTGGCACAATGATTAGCACTGCAGCCTTACAGCACCAGGGACCCAGGTTTGATTCCGGCCTTCGGCTACTGAATATGTGGAGTTTGCACATTCTTCCCATGTTTTCATGGATTTCCTCCAGTGCTCCAGTTTCCTCCCACAGTCCAATGATTTGCAGGTTAGGTTGATTGGTCATGCTAAAGTACCCCTTAGCGTCAAGGGTACTAGCAAAGATAAATAGGGATTAAGGGGATAGAGCCTGAGTGGGTTGTGATCAGCGCAGACTTGATGGGCTGAATGGCCTCCTTCTGCACTGTAGCGATTCTATGGTAAGTAGTGTAGATACATTGAAAAAGAAACCAGTTACGTACATTAGAGAGAACAGGTTAAAGGATGTGCTGTGCGTAAGACAAAATGTAAGGAAACTCATGTGGAGCAGGTGAACAGTGACATAAACCTGTTGAATCCAATAGTCTGTTATGGTGCTATGAATTTCATTTAATTTCTTAGCTGGCATTGGGTAGACAGTCTTCATTTCAACAACTCCACTTACTATGGTGAAGGCTGTGTGGTTCCAAGATCACATTTTACTATGAAAGATTTTAAATCCTATCCTGGACGAGTTTAGACAATAACTATTTGAAGTTATTGTCAGTGGATAGATTTTCAGTAATTGTTTCATCCTGGTCATTTATCTGGTGATAATGCTGCTCTTTCCAGATTGAGCCACCATGTGAGTAATATTTATTCCAAGAAATATCATGTCTCATGTTCTAATCTGACATACTGTCACTTCTGAAAAGTAACTTTGTAATTTGAGAGGTTACAAATCGGACTGACAGGCTGGAACTTGCTGGCTGTTCACGCCGGCTGATTCTTCCTGTCCACCAATGGTTCACTCATGACACAGGTTTTACGGCAGCGAAGGGCGCATTCAATGGGAAACTGTTGGCGGGACCAAAAAATCCTGCCAGCGGCAAACAGTGGGCCACCTCCTACTGCCATGACCACAATAAATCCCACCCAGGGTCTCCACTGCTCCCATTGCATGTCTCCATTTTGTGTCATCTGTGAGCCTTCGCCTGTGATCACTAAAGACGATGTCTACCATGGACGCCCACTTTAGTATAACTGTATCACCCACTCCTCTCACTGGCCTCAGTTTGTTAGTTTTTATGGGACTTGACTCGCAGCGTCCTTTACCAAATGTAATCTGAGCATCATTCGGGATCCCATTGTCTTCAGACATTGACACCTCCAATATCTCATAAATTGACCTCGCAATTGTGAATTTTATTCCAATTCTCTGAGATAATTTCCCCTTTGAATTACCTATTGTTCCTGCTAGTAGTGTTGATGTTTGACTTTGATGTAATTTCAACAAATGATTGAACCTGTAATATTTTTAAACTCCTGCAAATCTTTTTTTCAAAAGCCAACACCTTAATTCATTTTCAAATCCTTTCTGTTGCAAAATGTTCAAAAAATCCCAAAACATAACATGCTTCTGTGTCGCACTAACCACCAAATGAAAACAATCTGTGGTGACTGTTTGTGAAAAACATTGTTGATAAAATGTCATTAATGCTTTTTTATGGAAAGTTTCAATAATATTATACAAATCATGGCATCATCAATGTAATGTGAGTGTTCGAGAAAAACAGTTCAATAAATTCTGATTTTGATTTGATTTATTATTGTCACATGTATTAGTATACAGTGAAAACTACTGTTTCTTGCATGCTATACCAACAAAGCATACCATTCAGGTAGAAGGAAAGAAAAGAGTGCAGAATGTAGTGTTACAGTCATAGCTAGGGTGCAGAGAAAGATCAACATAGTGCGAGGTAGATCCATTCAAAAGGCTGATGGCATCAGGGAAGAAGCCATTCTTGAGTCGGTTGGTATGTGACCTCAGACTCTTGTATCTTTTTCCCGACAGAAGGAAGTTGAAGAAAGAATGTCTGGGATGTGTGGGGTCCTTAATTATGCTGATTGCTTTTCCAAGATAGTGGGAAATGTAGATGGAGCCAATGGATGGGAGGCTGATTTGAGTAAAGGACTAGGTTTTGTTCCTTTGTAATTTTAAGCAGTCTTGGGAAGAACAGGAGCCATACCAAGCTGTGATACAACCAGAAAGCATGCCTTCCATAGTGCATCTGTAAAAGTTGGTGAGAGTTGTAGCTGAATGCCAAATTTCCTTAGTCTTCTGAAAAAGTAGAGGTATTAAGTGGGCTTTCTTAACTATAGTGTCAGTATGGGAGGACCAGGACAGGTTGGTGGTGATTTGGACACTGAAAAACTTGAAGCTCTCGACCATTAATTAACATGAATTAATAATGCTGTCATATGATACAGTCACCCTTATGAATAAATGAATGAATCATTGAATTCACATGATGAATTTGGACATGTATGGCCCTCAAGAAGATAGACATATGGATAGCTTCAATAACAAAACATGAACATAGGATTAGGCAGATCCCATTTAGCTCCTCAAGCTTGTTTCACTATTCAATGAGATCATGTTGCCCTGTGACCTACTCCACTTTTGCCTGATGCCCCTTAATAATTCTGATTCTTGATTAATAAGGGGATCAGATTCATAAGGGGATCTTGATTAATAAGGGGATCAGAGGTTATGGGGAAAAGGCAGGAGAATAAGGATGAGAAAAATATCAGCTATGATTGAATGGTGGAGCAGGCTCGATGTACTGAGTGGCCTAATTCTGCTCCTGTATCTTACTGTCTTATAGTCTGATGGTTAACAACAATCAATTAATGACAGAGTTTAAAATAACACTTGGTCCAGCATCAGTTGCCATTTGCAGAAGCAAATTCTAAACTTGCAGCAGCCTTTAATTGCAGAAGTATTTCCTAATTCTGAAAGCTCTGGTTCTATTATTTAATACCCCTCTATTCCTCAACTTCCCAGTGTGCTTTTCTCTCTATCTGCTCTCTCTATTCCCCTTTTCATGAAAACTTGAAACTTAAAAACTTAATTTTTTAACTTTTGGCAGATGTAATTTTGTATAATCTTTCCCCATGTTTAGCGGTCTAAGTCTAGGTAATGTTCTGGTAAACTTAAAAAGTTCTCCCTCCAAAGTGGCTATATCCTTCTGCTTTATGATTTTTGTAAAGTATTGGGAAGCACAGCAAGTGCCATGGTCTTGTGAATTATCCAATACGATTGCCAGTGAGGTAAGCACTCTGTTCTGTTAATGCCATTTTCAACACATCTGGCGTAATCCTGGATTTACCTATGTTGAAACTAATTTTCAAATGTGGAAATGATATGTTATGTCATTTCCAAGGTTTCCAAAGGTTAATCTCTAAATTAAAAGAAAATTGAATTAAAGGCTTTCTCCCTATGTGACCACTGAGCCGAGATGTTCCTAACAATGGGTGTTTTTATTAATGATATAAAGCCACCAATCACTCATAGGGAATTGAATAAACTCATTGCGGATTCATTTATTTAGACTCAGCACATAAGAATATTTTGAGAAAATTTGAGGATATCAGCAGCAGAGATGTGGCTGCTGTGTTCTGCTCATAGGTCAAAGTGAGACCAAAACTGAGGATCATTGAATTATTTTGAAGAAGAGCAAGGGACTTCTACCAGTGTTGAGGCAGCATAGTGAAGTAGTGGTTAGCACAGCGCCAGGGACCTGGGTTTGATTCCGCCCTTAGGTCACTGTCCGTGGGGAGTTTGCACATTCTCCCTGTGTCTGCGTGGGTTTCCTCCAGGTGCTCCAATTTCCTCCCACTTTCTAAAAGTGTGTGGGTTAGATTGATTGGCCATGCTCCATTAACTCTAGTGTCAGAGGTAAATATGGGTGATTACGGAAATAGAGCCTGGGTGGGATTGTGGTCAGTGCAGATTCTGTGGGCTGAATTGCTGATTTCTGCACTGTGGGGATTCTAGGAAATCTATAAAATATTTATCATTGAAAAATAGAACCATAGAATCACATGACACAGTTCCTTCTAATGATGTCATGCTGCTATCTCTTAAAGACATAATATGACAAATACTTGTGTTGGGCTTTTCCATTCTCAACTACAGTGGGCATCATGGTGAGAACTAAATCTCACAACAAGGCCCAAAACAAGTTTTCTGATGGCATCAAATGTGAAAATGATTGTGCATTTCAGACATCAGAGTGCGACCTCACTGACTATTCATGCCAAACTCCCGCTGCTGCGAAGACGGTGGAGGGAAGGGAAAATCTCGCTGGTGTGAACTGTGGTACCATTCTGGCCCTGTACAGGGCTCTGTTTTCCGCCATTGGATGTTGCGATTGTAATTAACATAAATAAGGATCTCATTATGATGCCTGCTGACCAGGATTGTCTCTCAACTCTGGATTAAGAGCCCCCACGTTGAAGTCCAATTAGAATAGCATGTTTCACAACAGGATTTAGACCATGTGCAACTGCCTACCTGCACTTTGCTCATAGCCCTGAGGTCAGCTCCTCACATCTTTACAGATACAGGTTGTGAACAGGATGGAACAGAGCTGTGGAATTCTCCTCTGCTGAGATAATCCCTTGCATTAAGAATGTGATGAGTTTGCATAAGAAACCTTTCTGGCACAATGAGGATTCTTTAATCTTAAATGGAGATTGAATTTAACTATAATACAGGATAAATCTATAATGATTTTGTTCATTATTTCCTATAGTTCACTTTTCAAAAACATAATTATAGTAATCTATCCGATAGAAATGCAGTTTCAGCATGGAGAATTCTGGATGTATTAACTTAACTTTATGAAATTGTAATTTCAATGATTGGATAACTGAACTGCAGCTTTCAGCAGCAGAGGACCCAAAACTATTGTTGTGTCCAGAGAGACAATATTTATTAATTTGTTCCTTACGTTAATGAACCATTAAAGCAATGCCGATGGATCAATGGCACAGTTGAAGATTATTCTCATTCCTTCTGGCTTTTACAGACCTGGGGAAACCCAACTAAAAACAGTTCTCATTGACATTTGGTGCTCAGGAAGGCAGTTGTTTAGGTCAATGATGCATTGGTTTGTGGTAGTGGATGTCAGAGTGTATTTGAGTAACAAAGCACTTTTTGTTCAAAGAAGATTTTATTCATGGCAGTGATTCTGAAGATATCTGAACACTTATGAATTATTAGTTTGCAGTTTCTCACTTTGTTTTTCGTTGTGCACACTTCTTTAACTCTTCACGCACTCATATTATTGAACCCTCTGCACAGAGGATTATGGAAGTTGCCCCTTCCCTTTTCACCCACGTGAAAAGAGACTTCCATTTATACAGCACCTTTTATTGTCATAGGACACTCCAAAATGCTTTACAGTGAATAAAGTGCTTTTGAATTATACACACAGAAAACACAACCCCCAAGTTTGCCCACAGCCAGCTCCAAAAAACTGCAATGTGGAAATATGCAGAAATCCTGTTTTTGTGATGTTGTTGAGGGTGGCATGTTGGCACAGTGATTAGCATTGGTGTTTCAACGACCCAGGTTCAATTCCAGCCTTGGGTCACTGACTGTGTGGAGTTTGGACATTCTCCCCATGACTGCGGGTTTTCCTCTGGGTGTCCAACTTTCCTTCTACAGCACAAAGATGTGCAGGTTAGGTGAATTGGCCATGATAAATTATCCCTCAGTGTCCCAAGATGTGTAGGTTATGGGGATATGATGGGAAAGGGTCATGGCACAATACTCTATCAGGGAGTTGATGGGCCAAATAGCCTCTTTCTGCACTGTAAGGATTCTATGATTCTACAATTCTATGATTCTATGATAAATATTGGCCCAGACACTGATAGAACTCCCTTACTCTTCTTTGAAATAATGCAATGGGATTCTTTATGTTCATCTAAGAGGTCAGAAGAGATCTCATTTAATACCCCAATCTCCAGCAGTGCAGTAAGCCCTTAGTATGACAATGAAGTGGCAGCTTCCTTGAGTCTCAGTGTGAATTCTGTGTAAGCCTGCAAAGTGTTTCCAAAGTGATAGGAGCTCCCGACACAGAGAACTTTTACTGAGATACTGTAGTCAGTGTAAAGTTAATTCAGACCAAGTATAACCCAGTGAAACCTACAATATCACCACTCAATGCTGAAAAACTGTGCAAAATTGAATCTAATCAGTGATATGGTGAGGACCAATCGATATGGTGTTTGGGTAGCCAATGAGCTGAGATAGTTAAGCTTTATTGGTAGAATGGTGAGTTGTAAGTTGTGTTTGTGTCTGTGAAGTTAAAAAGTTACAGAAACAAAAAGGTGCAGAGAAAGGAGATGGGAAGAGTATTAGAAGTGACAAAGGGAGATTGAAGCAGCTGGAGCAGAAAGATGAAGAAAGAGAAATGAGACACAAGATAAAGAGAATGGAAGAAAGTCAGAGGGTGTAATCTGTCTGCCTCTCTGAGCCAATCGATTAGCATGGTGGGGTGGGAAGGTTGAACAGGAGGTTAAAAATGCAAATCACACTCAATGTCAGGCCGTTCACAATCCTCCCAGGCCACTTTTGATGATGTAATCAGTCTCACACCCAGGAAGGCATGAGGCAAATTTAAATATTTATCAATTTATTTAGATTAGTGAGTTTGGGATGTAATAAACTGGGCACACTTAGCTCTCTGACCTCACTGGTGAGGATCACAGATGGTCTCCACCAACAGGGACCTGATGTGATGGCCTCACCAATGGAAACAAAGGCCATTGAAGTCCTCTGAATAGTCAAGAGCTGGAGGAGGCAGTGTCCTTTGCCTGCCTGGCATTGCCAGCCTGGACCTTGGCACTGCCCATCAGTGCCTGGCAGAGCCTGTCATTGGTAGATCCAGATGTGGGAGGGGGAAATAGGTGTTCAGAAGGAAGGGAAAGAGGGAACTCTGCATTGGGGAGAGGCATTGCTAATGGGGCCACTGATTGGTGGTTAGGGCTGGTGATCAGGAGCCTGGTAATTATGGGAATCAAAGGTCAGAGTAGAATCTGTATTGGGGCTGATGACTGGGAGATTCTTCGGAAGGGATCGCTGATCGAGGGTGTCCGTGGAATGGGGGGAGGTTGTGACAATCTAGAGGGTTTCATGAGGAGCTATGGGGGTGATGTCCACAAGGAATGAGATTGACAGATTTCAACAGAGATCAGGGCACATGTCCAGCTGCCTGCAGCTGGCTTCCCCTGGCTCTACCACAAACACTCCCCCCTCCCCAAAACCAGTGTAAAACTCCCACTGCCAAAAAAGTTGATAGAGTGCAGGAAACTTGCATGAGGTAGGTCACTGAAAAACCAGGATGAAATATTCCACTTGTCAGACTTTGGTCACACTTAGGGCAGGATGTTTCAGCTTCACTTACCCCAAGGCTGGAAAACCTGCCCAAGGTCAATGGCCTTTGTATGGTCCATGTCTCGCCCACTACGATTCCCGTGTCTGGATGGTGTAAAAAGAGGATGAAATTTTAAAAAAATGGGAAACATGGATTTGCAGAAAAAAAGGAACTAGGAAATAATAATGAAGAGAAAGGAATGTTGGACTAAAATTGTAGAGAGAAAATGAGAAGCTTGTATTTAAGAAAGAGAGATCAGAAGATTGCATTGTGAGTTTTATTAGATAAAAAGGTTTAAGACAGACTTTCGATGATGAGTGAATTCGCCAGAGATATTGGTACCTGGAGATGATTCAGGAGACATTCAGAAATCATGGGTGGGTTCTGATTCTGGGATTCAAGAGGATTCCATCCACTGGGCCTCTGATTTTAGTAAGAAGTCTCACAATACCAGGTTAAAATCCAATCTGTTGGACTTTAACCTAGTGTTATGAGACTGTGTTTACCCCAGTCCAACGCTGGCATCTCCACATCATCTCTGATTTTATTCATTCGTGGGACATTAGCATCGCTGCTGGCCAGCATTCATTGTCCAGCCCTCATTGTCTTTGGAGGGCGGTTGAGAGTCAGTCATATTGCTCTGGCCCTGGAGTAATGTGTAGGCCAGAACAAATAGGAATGGCAGATTTCCTTCCCTAGTGGGCATTAGTGAACCAGATGGGTTTTTCTCACAATCAACGGTGGTTTCATGGCCATCAGTCGATTCTTAATTCCAGATACTTTTTTTGATTGAATTGAAATTCCACCATCTGCAGTGACAGGATTCAAACCTGGGTCCCCACAACATTGACTGAGTTTCTGGATTAATGATCTAATGATAATACCACTAAGCCATTGCCTCAAAGATTTCTTGGCTCATGATTCTCAGGACAGCCTTTTCAGAGAATGGGCTGGTTTGAGGATGAAGCTCACATTCTACTCTCCCAACCTGGTCAATTCCGACAGAACTGAAGCGACAGATTCCCTACAGTGCAGAAGAAGACTATTCAGTCCATTGAACCTATGCCAACAACAATCTCACCCAGGCCCTATCCCCATAATCCCATGTAGTTACCCTAATTTTAGCACAGCCAATCAACCTAACCTGCACACCTTTGGACTGTGAGAGGAAACTGGAGCACCCGAAGGAAACCCATGCAGACACGGGGAGAATATGCAGACTGTACACAGACAGGCACCCGAGAATGGAATTGAACCCTGGCACTGTGAGGCACCCGCTGTAACCACTGTGACATCTCTTTTCCATTGTGGGCATTGAATGTCCGAGTCTTCCTCAATGACCTAAATCCACACCATATCAAACCAATGCATGGTGTCTCCTTACACCTCTCCCCATCCCCATCCCACTGCTTTCAACCATAAATCACAGTTCAACCCCCTTCAATGTGCAGTGTTATGATCCAGTGTATGTCAAACTTGGCAGATTTGTGCACACTCTTGTAAATTTTGTGCACTGAAAATGTATGGCTTGAGTATGCAAATATGTGCAAACTTTGAATATTTATGTAGTGGTAGACCAAACGTTTCTCCTTTTGGGGCAATCTAAATAAGAGGTCACAGGTATAGGTTGAGAGGCAGTAGATTTAAAACTGAGATGAGGAGGAACTATTTCTTGCAGAGGGTGATGAAGTTGTGGAACTCACTGTCCCATAGTGTGATGGAGCCTGAATTCTAGAGTTTTGTGAGCATGGCGGGGGCAGAATTCTGTATTGTGCGGGAGAGGGGGCTGTGGAATGTGGAGAGGGGGTGGTTTCCAAGGTGGTGGTGGGACAATCGGTTGGGAGGATGGAGATGATTTTGCAGTGGCGGGTTTTCTCTATTTTATTTCTGTTTTACATCGTGGTGTCCATTAAAAACAGGAGCCTAAGCTGCTAGTGAGGCAGGCTTATTCAGCATCCACCCCACCAATATAACGTCATGGGACCTGTGTCCTGGTTTTTGTTGACAAAAGTGTCAAGGAATATTGGAGGAAAAACCAGCAGTACAGTCAGAAGGTTACACTTTTTCTTCCTGACCTGAAACTTTTCCAAACAAACGGAACAGTCCGCCACACATAACGAATGTTCCTTGTCCCTGAAACAACCTTTATAAAGTGTTTCGAAAGGTTAGCCATGGCACAAATCAATTCCGGCCTATCAGATTGACTAGATCCATTGCGGTTTGCTATCGCACAGGGATGCCGTCTCCTTGGCCCTGCACTCAACCCTGAAACACCTAAATAACAGATACCTATGTCAGCCTTCTATTTGTTGACTACAGCTCAGCCTTTAACACCATTATTACAAAGAGACTCATCTCCAAGCTTCTGGGGTTCAGTTCCTCCTTCTGCAGTTGAATATTAGACATCCTAACCCACAGACCACAGTCCCGTAAGGATAGGCAACAACATCTCTTCCATGATCATCCTCAACACCAGTGGTTGTCATGACCAGTTTCCATTTTTGAAAACCCATAGCATCATAACACACTCACAGGAATGGGGCAATACATTGAAGGCAGAGGGCTGCAAGTTATGTTTAAATATATTATAACCTATGCTAATCAGACTCACACCCTTCCTGAGTGTGAATTGATTACATCTTTGGAAGGGGGCCCCAAGGAGATTATGCTCAGAAATCTTGCCGGTGCAAATCCCGTCTTTGGCCTCTCACGAGATATAGTGACCATTATGGGGTTTGCAGTGGTAGTTAACAGGACTGCTAAATCACAGTCAATATTATTGAATCTAATATGAATGAGAATAAAAATATTGAAATACAGGACTATAAAATCCACTTGGTTTAAACAGACAAATACCCATGTCACAATATCGGAAAGCTGTTTGTTTGCTTTGTAAATTATCGCGCTAAGCTAGGTTAGATTTGTCAATGTATTGCTCAGTATACATATATCCTGCTCCAAAGTTCACAATCTTGGTGACCATGGTAAGTTCTTGCTACAGAAGGTTTGATGTTGCACAGACATTGGCAGGAAGGTTTTCTTTGTCATTGCCAGATGTGCTTGTGGCAATTTTGCATATTGCTGCAGCTCTTTCCAGAGCACACTGCCATATGATAGTCACCCTCCCAGAACAGTCACTAATAGGTTAGCATTTGAACTGGATCCTGGGTGGGAAATGAGGATGTCAAAGTTTCTATAACATAAAAAATCAATTTAAACAAATTTGATTCAAATTTTCCCTTTTTTAAGACTCTGAGATGGTTAACAAAGAAAAACTATGGTTTGTCATTCCTCTCTGCTTAATCCAGTTGTCTGAATTGTTTGACTATGGGGGAAGGACAAGAAAGATGGTGAATAATGGAGATACAATGCTCCAATATCTTGCAGCAGAGCAGCAACTAGTGGAGAATGCAAAAAGTAAAGTTTATTTATTAGTCACAAGCAAGGCTTACATTAACACTGCAGTGACGTTACTGTGAAATTCCCCTAATCACACACTTTGGCGCCTGTTAGAGTCAATGCACCTAACCAGCTTTACTTTCAGAAACTGGAGCACCCAGAGGAAACCCATGCAGACATGTAGAGAATGTGCCAACTCCACACTGACAGGTGACACAAACCGGGAATCAAAACCAGATCTCTGGTGTTGTGATTCAGCAGTGCTAACCACTGTGCCACCATGCCACCGTATAATTAGATATAGCTCTTTGGGCTAAATGGAACAAAGAATATTGGGGGGAAAGAGGAATTAGCCTATTGATTGGATAATCAACCATGATCATAATGAATGTCGAAGCAGGCTCCAGGAACCAAATGTCCTGCTTTTGCTCCTAATTTTCTATGTTGCTGTGTTGTTGTCTTTGTGCAGTGAAATCACCAGCATATTCTGCTTGAATTCACTTCTGATGCACCAGATGTTCAGGCAGAGTGACAGCACTCGAGGACAAGAATGATTCCAGAAATGAGGAACTTCGATTACACGGACTGATTGGGGAAGTTTGGATGGTTCTCATCGGAAAAGAAAATATAAGAGGAGATTTGACAGATTTATTCAAAATCATGTGGATTCTAGCCAATGTAGATAGGGAGAAACTATTCCCAATGATGGAAGGATTGAATACCAGAGGGCAGATTTAATATAACTGGCAAACGAATCAATGGAGAAATTATTTTACGCAGTGAGTGGTTGGGGCCTGGAACGTACTGCCTGAGAGTGTGCTGGAGGTAGTTTCAAGTGAGACATTGAAGAAGGAATTGGATTCTTAACTGAAAAGGACGAATGTACAGAGCTAAAGGAAAAGGTGGGTGAATGAAACTAATGAGTGAGTTGCTCCTGCAGAGAGCTGGCACAGACACAATGGGCTGAATAGCCTCCATTTGTGCAGTTACCATTCTGTGACTCTACAAGAGACTGTCTGCATCATTTTACAAGTCAACAGTGCAATAGACAGTTGAGTTGATGATGAAAATGGTCATCTTGATTTTCAGATAAAATATTCCTGAAACTCACTCAGATGAAAGAGTAACTGAATGAAGAGAGGTCTGAGACCTTGTGTCACAAAGACTTTGTGTCACAAAGAGTGAGTAGAAGATTCAAACTTGGCTTTCTGATCTCCCTATAAGAGGCATGAGTGCCAATCATTAGCGGATGACATCAGATTGACATTGTGCAGGGAAGTGACTTTAGTCACCTCCAGGAGCAGCAACAGAATCCCTGAAACCCTGTCATTGCTTCTCAAAAAGAAAAAACAGTGAAACTGGTCTGATCTGGTCTTGGAACACCAGTAAAATGGGGAAATAAGAATACTGGTCTGAACTGTTTCTGTTTTCCTTCTGGATGTTTTTTTTTTGAACCAGAAACTGCTCCAATCTAACCACTGCAGCAACTTGCAAGGGTAAAAAGCTTCTTTCATTCAATCTCTCTCTTCCAATCTCCCATCCTGCTCAATAAGAAGAGCACGAGCTGAATGTAAGGCAGCCAGAACAGAGAGGTGGTGCAGATATCCTGTGACGTCATGCCCTAAATTACACAACAAGTACAGTTTTATTGTTTAAATGGAGTCAATGATATGTTACATGATATGGCTGTACTAACACACTGCTTTGTGTAATAGATACCTCGATTCCTTCCCAAATACGGAAGAAAGGATTATATTGGTTACAAAAGTGAAACAAGAGATGCAAGATTGCTTTAGCCCACCTGTTGATGCTTACAAAGAATAAGCATTTGCGACTTTTCAACTTTTTCCAACTTTTTCAAGCTTATCTTTCAAATTGCAGTAAATATATTGCAGCGTTAGCAAGTGTGTATGATTCCAGGAATAATGCACAATTTAAAGAGAAGTTTACATTACAAAGAGAAAATAAATTCTGGGGCAAAAAGAATTCACTTGAAACATCTGATGCCATTGACCTAGCTAACTCTATTCCTCTCTCCACAGATGCTATCTGACCTGCTGAATGTTTCCAACATTTTCAGCTTTTATTTCAGCTTTTTGCAGTATTTTGCTTTTGTGGCGGAATTCTAACAAATCTGTGAAGAGGCAGGAAAGGAAGGGCTGGAGTTTTGCAGAGCTTGAGAAGTTTTGAGCATGTGTAACAAAGAACAGTTCAGCCCAGGAACAGGCCCTTCAGCCCTCTAAGGCTGCACCGATACATGATGCCTTTCTAAACTAAAGATCTTTTCCCTCTATGTAGTCCATATCCCTCTATTCCCTGCCTATTCAGGTATCTGTCAAGGTATCTCTTAAACATTGCTATTGTATCTGCTTCTACCACCTCCTCAGTGACGTGGGCACTTATCGTCCCCTGTGTAAAAAGCTTGCCTCACACATCACCTTTAAACTTTTCCCAATTTATCCTAAAGCTATGTTTCTCAATAATTGACATTTCTATCCTGGGAAAAAGACTCCGACTATCCATTCTATCCAATCCTCCAATGTCTTTGTAAACTTCTATCAGGTCACCCCTCAGCCTCTGATGTTCAAGTGGGAAGAAACCAAGTTTGTCCATTCTCTCGTCACAGCTAACGCTCTCCAAAGCAAGAAGTATCCTGGTAAATCTTTTCTGCACTCTCTCCATAGTCTCCACATCCTTCTGCTGGTGCAATCAGAACTATATGCAATATTTCAAATGTGGCCTAACTAAAGTTCTTTTCAGCTGCAACAAGATTGACCAATTGTTATACTGTATGTCCCCACTGATGAAGACAAGCATGCTCGATGCCTTCTTGACCATTTTAATCACTTCTGTTGCCACTTTCAGAGATGTATAAGAGAATTTATACATCTAGATCCTGCTGTGTGCTAATGCTTCTAAGGGATCTGCCATTTTGGCAAACCCAATTGATAATCTTAAATTGTAGGACAGTGTAATTTCCAGCACATTTGGGATTATTCAGCAAGTGCTGCCCAATCACAAAATCACATTTGATGTTTGATATTGAGTTTTGCAGCAGGCAGTTTGACTGCAATCAGTACTCTGCCTATTGTAAACAGCCAAAGGTGCTCAAACCCACCGCAAGTTACATATATTCATTCACAGGGACCTGACTTCTGTAGGTAAAAGGAACTTGTCCAGGCTTTGTGCCTTTTTTTTGACTTAGAAGCATCAGGGTACAGTAGTTTTCTGGTGCCTTGTCCGATCAGAATGAATTTGCCAACTGATCAGCACCTTTTTCTCATTCAATATATATTATTGCTTCCTTTGAATCTCTTGCAAACATCCTGATGAATGCAAGATGAGAAACATCAGTAGTACAGGCGGTATTCCCCAGTCACACCTATAACCACCCCGCTGCAAGTGAGAGCGGAGGATTTAGTGTTCCCGTCAAAACTCCATTCACTTTCTGTGACACTGGAGAATCCCAGTCACGAACAAGGATAGAGATTTTTGGTGCATGTCTCTTTTTTTTCAGCAGTTTTGTGCTGCCAAACAAATATTTCTCTTTCTTCATCCCCAAGAAGATACCATGGTGAGCAACATTTGACATGAGATATTGTTTTTAAAAAACATCTATTCATTGGCTGGAAAATCTAACCTAATGATGTTTACTCTTAGTGCTGAAAGTAACACACTTGGAAGATTTGGTAAATTCAACAACATAACCCAAAGTTAGATTTGGAACCAGCTTTCACCTCGTAAGGTGGCATGCCTGATGAGGATAGGTTGAGAGAGCTCGATCTTTTCTACTTAGGGAGATGAAGGATGAGAGGGGACCTGATAGAGGCGTATAAGATGATGAGAGATATTGATCAGGTGGACTCTCAGAGGCTTTTCCCCAGGGCTGAAATGGCTGCCACAAGAGTACACAGATTTAAAGTGCTGGGGAGTAGATACAGAAGAGATGTCAGGGGTATGTTTTTCACTCAAAGAGCAGTTGGTGAGTGGAATCGGCTGCCGTCGTTGGTGGTGGAGTCAAATTCAATAGGGTCTTTTAAGAGACTTCTGGATGAGTACATGGGACTTAATAGGATTAAGGGTTATAGATAAGCCCAGTAGGTAGAGATAAGATCAGCACAACTTGTGGGCCGAAGGGCCTGTTTGTGCTGCAGTTTTTCTATAATTCTATAATTCACCCATATTGCTAATAATAATTTGGCCATCGAGTGTCACTGTCTAATTAAAAGTCTCTGATCAGATTTTCTGTTTCTACTCCACAAAAATAATCAGTAGCTACTTCATGAAACTAAGATTCAAGCAGTGGTCTCTTCAACTGTTAAACAAGCAATTAATTAAATTTGAACTGCAGAGAGGAGTTAGATTGGATAATGATGCACAGTAATCATAATAACGATGAATTAACTTATAATTGATCTGGCTTAAAACAGCACAGTCCCAGCCTGGCATTTCCTGCGTGGGGTTAACAGAAAGTACACCTATTCTGCCACAGTCAAGTTCCTCTCTACTATTGCAACTCTCATTAGAATATTACCACATTTAGACTTGGATGTATTAGAGTAAACAACTGCAGTTCAAAAAGGCATTAACTTGTCCCATATACTTTTCTTTTCAAAATATTAAATTTAAAGTTTTAACTCATTTAACTATCATTAGTTACAGGAGCGGCATGCTCACAGAGCCAGGGACCCATGTTTGATTTCTGGCTTGGGTCATTGTCAGTGCAGAGTTTGTTCATTCTCCCCGTGTCTGCGTGGGTTTTCCCCGGGTGCTCCGGTTTCCTCCACAGTTCGCAAGACTAGTAAGGCTCATTGGCTATGCTAAATTCTCCCTCAGTGACCCGAACAGGCGCCAGAGTGTGGTGACTAGGGGATTTTCACAGTAACTTCATTGCAGTGTTAATGTAAACCTTACTTGTGACACGAATAAATAAACTTCAAACATTAATGCAGATTAGATATCTGTGTTCAAGAACCTGCTATCATGAAAGTTTTTTCCATTTTTAATGTGATTTACTTCAAAATGTATTTGAAAAAATAGAAAAAAATGTAAGGTTTCAATGTGAATGAAAAAACACAGAAAATTTCAATTGGCAAGTAGAAATTGACTTTCCTCTTTTTTAAAAAATCATTCATGGAATTTGGGCGTTGCTGGTTAAACCAGTGTTTACAGCCCATCCTTAACTGCCCTTGAGCAGGTGGTGGTGAGCTGCCCTCTTGAACTGCTGCACTCCATGTGGTGTAGGTACACTCAGAGTGCTGCTAGGATGGGATATCTAGGTTTTTGATGCAGCAAAATTGAAATAAAGGTGACACATTTCCAAATCAGAATGATGTGTGGCTTGAAAGAAAACTTGCAATTGGTGATGTCCCCATGGAACTGCTGCCTTTGTCCTTCCAAGTGGCACAGGTCAGAGGTTTGTCTGATGCTGTCCATGGAACTTTGGTGAGTTGTTGCAATGCATCTTGTAGATGGTATGCATGGCTGCAGCTGCATGTTGGTGGTGGAGGAAGTGAATGTTGAAGATGTTGAATGGGGTGCTGATCAAACAGGCTGCTTTGTCCTGCATATTGTTGAGCTTCTTGAGTGTTGTCGGGGCTGCAAACATCCAGAAAAATGGTATTGCATCACACTCCTGACTTTTGCCTTGTAGAAGGTGGACAGGCTTTGATGAGTTCCTTTCTTCCTGATTAGCCCACAGAATGCCTTGGAACCTTCTTTAACTCCATGGCTGGCTACTTCCACATTCCTTGTACTTCTTTCCAAGTGATCCATAAGTAGAGGTCTATTAGTGAAGGAAGCTTAGTTTTATGGAACCAATATTGGATGATGGAGTTAAAATGCAGATGAGCCCTGGAGGCAGAGGTTCAAAGCACCCAATGGACTCTTCCTGTTCCTGCGTCTAGGAAAGTCTTTACTTCATACTGACTTTAATTGATCTTATTAAGCTCAGACTTCCAGAGCACAGATGCAACCTCAAGTAGGACTGGACTGCTGCATGTAACACCTTCCATCCGAGATCTCCAGGGTTAAGGGGGAGGACTGTTCCATAGAGGGATCTCCACTGGGGATCTCCGCCACCAGACATAAATAGTGTACCAAGGTGTGTCTGGGCAACAGGTGAGAGCAGGAAAGTGAAGAGTATATAGGAGTAGCCCATAAAGGAAACCCTTTCTGTGCAGTGCAGTGTGACTTCACTATTCCAATGATATTGCCTGGTTCCAATTCCATGCTCACTAATGCTTCTTCAGTCTGATCGGCTAAGGAGATACACAGCTTGTAATGCCCTGAAGTGAGAGCCACAATGATTGCATGTCCTGCTGAAGACAACTTGCCTTGCAGAAACCCCTGGATCTGTCTCTAGACGCATGTATGTCGGACAAAAGTCCAGTGCCATTCATTCACCTCTCAAAGCCAAATTTGCTACAGTAATTTGTCAATGTAGACACGCAACTGTTTATCTTATATAGGGGGGAACAAGCTCACTTGCTAAGTACCAGATTGCTCCACAGTGCTACACAGTGGCCCAAAAAAACCCAGAACAAATTAATTTCAATTCCTGAACTTCAGTGAATCCCCATCAAGACATTACTCAAGTTCACTAAAGCCCTGTTACAATGCCATCTACAGGCATCACAGATATATCTGGATGCTGTCACACTGAAAGATCTTTTGGAATTGCTAGCACAGACAAAGGCTTAACAGATTTAATAATTTATAAGAACAGTTTCACAAAAAGCATATCAGAGCAAATCCAGATTAGTAATTGTATATGCAGATTTGGATCAAGAATATCTGGCATTTAAAGATAGCTTTTGCTGTCTGTATGCCATAACTTGCATTGGGGTTCTATATCCTAAAGCATTTTATATTGTGTGTAACCATGATCACAGTTGAGGAAGGTAACAAAGTGAATGGTTACCATGGAAAAAAGATCTTATAAGGACAATAGAGTTAAGAATGCAGGTATATTTAGGGTGACATTGTCATTAGCACTGCTGCCTCATAGCACCAGGGACCTGGGTTGGATTCCTGTCTACATGGAGTCTGCACGTTCTCCCCGTGTTTGCATGGGTTTCTTCCAGATGTTTCAGCCTCCTCCCTCAGTCTGAAATTTGTGCTGGTTAAGTGCATTGGCCATACTAAATTCTCCTGCAGTGTACCCAAACTGGAATGTGGTGACATGGAGATTTTCACAGTAACTTCATTGTAATATAATATAAACCTACTTATGACACTAATAAACTTTAAAAAAGTGCTTATGTTAATTAGCCAAAGCATAGCAGGGAGGTTATGATGGATGAAGGGTCATCCAGACTTGAAATGTTGGCTCCTGACTGATGCTAAGATTTTCCAACATTTTCTCCTTTTGTTGTGAGATTATGACGGAGGTATATAAAAGACTCATTAGGCCATAGCTTTTATTATTATTTATTCATGGGATGTGGGCATCACTGGGCAGGCCAGCCTTTATTGCCCATATCTGAGGATATTTAAGCATCAATCACATTGCTGTGGGTCTGGAGTCACATGTAGGCCAGATCAGGTAAGGATGGCAGATTTCCTTCCCTAAAGGACATTACTGAACCAGATGGTTTTTGATGACAATTGATAATGGTTTCATGGTTATCATTAGACTTTCAATTCCAGATTTTTATTCAGCTCAAATTTCACCATCATCATTGTGGGATTCAAATACAGGTCTCCCAGAGAATTATCCTGGGTTGGATTACTAGTCTTGCCACAATACCACAACACAACCACCTCCCCTTGAGTAGAGTACTATACACAGTCCTGACTGCCACACCATAGGAAGGATGTGATTGCACCAGAGGGGATCCAAGGGGGATTCACCTGGATGTTGCCTGGAATGGAGCATTTGAACTCTAAGAAGAGGCTGGTTAGGCTGGTGTCATTTTCTTTGGAGCAGAGAAGGCTGAGGGAGGGACCCAAGGTATACAAAATTATGAGATATGAATAGAGTAGATAGGAAGAAACATTTCTCTTAGTAGAGAGGTCAATAACAAAGGGTTGAGATTTAAGATAAGGGGTAGGAGATTTAGAGACGATTTGAGGAAAACCTTTTTCATCCAGAGGGTGGTGGGAACCTGGAATTCACTGTCTGAAAGGGTGGTGGAGACAGGAGACCCCACAACATTTGAGAAGCATTTAGATAAGCATTGAAATGCTGTAGCACACAAGTCTATGGATCAAGTGCTCGAAAATGGGATTAGAATGGATAGGTACTTGATGGCCAGCACGGATAAGATGGGCCAAAGGGCCTCTTTCTGTGCTATTACATAAGTGTGAATTGCTTCATTATGGCAGTCAGTTGGCTGAGTGGTTTCATAGTTGGAAAGAAAACCTTCCTCTCTGACCTGTCAGTGAGAATTTGAAAGCAAACAGAGTGATTGACTTCACACAGAAGCAGAAGTTTTGATCATTAATTTCATGGCTATCTCAGTTTGAACGTAAACCCAGTCTGATGTGTGTTCCATTACGAAGATGAAAAATTCTGACAAAACCAATCTGCATCCTGAGTCAAGTTGCTTTAAACAAAAATAGATTTCCTTGTGATTCATCAGGCAATTACACTGCCTGGTTTGGTAATTAACCATCCAGAGTGAAAAAGTCCCAGCTTTACTGGCTGATCTACGTATGCACTGCTTCAATAACCTCAGCAAAGGCAGCAGCAAGCTTGTTATATTTGCCTTTGCTGTCCTTGAAGAAAGAAATTAATCAGAACAGCCGATTTTAACAGCTTTGCAGTCCGGCAGTAGCAACCTGAAAACAATATTGTATTATTAGCTCCTAAGCTAACAGTGACAGTCCCACTGTCACTCTCATTAGAGAGGGATATACAGACCACCCACCTGCTTCAGGCAGGATCCCACTTCAAAGATACAAATCAGGCTGATATGATCTCCATAGGAACACAATTGGAGATAAAATAAATATGGGCCTTCTGTTCATTTACATTACACGACACGGTGGCACAGTGATTAGCACTATTGCCTCAGACTGTCGCGATCCTGAAATTGATTCCACTCTTGGGTCATTATCTGTGTGGAATTTGCAAGTTCTCCCCATGTCTGTATGGGTTTCCTCTGGATGCTCTGGTTTCCTCTCACATTCCAAAAATGTGCAAGTGAGATGGGTTGGCCATGCTAAATTGCCCAATAGTGTCCAAAGATGCGTACGTTAGATGGATTGGCCGTGGTACATTTTCTCATAGTGTCCCAAGATATGCAGGTTCGATGTATTGGTCATGGAAAATTTCCCCCTTTAGTGTCCAAATTTGTGCAGATGAGCCATGATAAATGAAAAGATTATGGGGATAGGGGTCTTTCAGAGAGTTGATGCAAACTGGATGGGCTGAATTGCCTCCTTCTGTAGTGTATGGATTCTGTGGAATGTACTTATTGTACAGAAACAGGATATTCAGTCCAACAACTCATGGTATTCAAACTCCATGAGCCTCCTCAACACTTCCTCATCTAATCCCATCAACATATCCTTTCAATTCCTTTCTCTCTTATATGCCTTTTTTTAACTTCAAATTCAATTCATCCAAGCAAATTCACCCCTAAAACTCCTTCAACTGGAGGTTCCCTATTATTATCACTTGCTAGGTAAGGATGTTTCTCCAGAATTCAAAATGGAATCTATTAATGACTAAGGAAAGGGGCCATGTTTTTGAGGATGAGAGTGTGATACAGGCTGATAGGATGAAGGAGGTAGATGTTCTGAAGGAAAATGTATTAGCAATTTTGAAAAACCTGAGGGCGGATAAGTCCCCTGGACCAGATGAAATACATCCAAGGATACTGTGGGAGGCAAAGGATGAGATTGCGGAGCTTTTAGCTTTGATCTTTGGGTCCTCACTGTCCATGGGGGATTGTGCCAGAGGGCTGGAGAGTGGCAAATGTGATTCCTGTCTTCAAGAAAGGAAACAGGAATGACCCTGATAATTATAGGCCAGTTAATCTTACTTTGGTGGTTGGTAAGTTAATGGGAAAGGTCCTAAGGGATAGAATTTATGACCATTTGGAAAGATGCTCCACAGTGTCATCAGCTGCTGTTTCGGTTCTGAAAACTGAGCTTGCAAGAGCTCCAGCTGGTTACCATTCCTGCACACACGCTGGTCCTGGGCATTGGAAATATGCCCAGCCTCCCACATAGAGCAGCAGGAGCAAATCACGGCATTGATCTCCCCTGCCATGACTAAATCCTTTAAATTTTGAACTTTTTTTAAATCAATCAAGTATGTTCCTACCCTTGCTTAATCAAAGACTTAACAATTTGTAGTTGAAAATAACTACCAGAACTTACTCATCATTAGCTGTTTCCTATTGTTCTTACATCAGTTTCTGGATTGTAACATTCCCTCGGAACGCTGCCATCTGTCCCTGTATCCCTGTCGATTTACCCTGCTGCCACCGTTGAAAAGATAAGGGCTATAATCTTGTAACAATTATTCATCCTTTCCTACTACTCAGCAAATCTGTTCCTAGCTCTCTCTTAATGTTTATAAAACTTTGCTTCTGCCCAGACTGAGCTCCACCCTTGACCTTTCAGTTTCACCCTCTCCCTGTTTTCATCCAACTCCAAAGCCGTCCCGTTTCAGTAAGCAACACTCCACGCAACAAGAGATTCCCTGAAACTACCTTTTGTTTGAGTGTCACATGCTGACACAGCTTCCCATTTTACAGGGATGCCAGTTTTTAAAATTTTAGAAATTAGCCATGAGAATATCCATAAATATTTTATGGAAAAATATAGTATGAGGCCTGTGTCTCATTTATCAACTCAGTCCAAGCCCTTCATAATTTTAACGATCTCTGTTAAATCATCAGCTTCCCTTTGCTCATAGAAAAGAAACCTGTCCTATCAACTCTTTCCCAATATCTATGTTCATGCATTTCTGATATCATCTTTGAAATCTTCTCTGTACCCTCTCCAGTGTTGCAATATCCTATGAATGCAAGTCTTTCTTTACACATTTTAGATCAACCATTTTAGAATTAGCGTTAAACACAACATCACGTCTCCTACCAGACACTGAGCTATAATAACCCTCAGATCAAAAATAGGGTGTTGTTATTGAAAGTGCTGAAGTTGGGAATTTTGTAGGATGTTGTTTGAAAAGCTTTCAATTGTATTTATAGCATGTAGGTTCCTCAAGTGAAACCCTGCTTAAATAAAGACTTCTACTATTTTGTATTAAAAAATGCATATCCTGTGCTTTTAGCTGGCAATTATGAATTGTGAATATTTTGAATACTGTGTTATCTCTGATCTTTTCACTTTGATTTGTATCCTTTCATCTCTCAAAATATTAAAAGCCAATATCCATTGAGAAGGACTCAGTTACCATAGCAACAAGACTTGCTCGATCAATCCTCATCGCCATGGACAGAATAATGCCTCAATATCATTACACAATTTAACATAAAGCTACAACAAGTAATGCAAAGCCTGTGATAACTAAATCATTCGGTCACATTACAAGAGCCAGCTGTGAAATTATCTTTAAAAATTATGAGCTAACTTAATTTTCAACTTTTTATTGAGAGTACCTTTGAAATTTCAAGCACTTCATTTCACAAAAGGCATCCATCTCATTTTATTAGTCTGCAAAGGGAAGGTATTGTGCACATGTGATCATTTACATAATCTCAATCTTTTGGTAATTTAGATACCTAATTTAGGATGAATTAAATCATGAATAGAGGAATGTTTAAATGCTGTGTTATTATGAGTTGTTTTGTGATTGTATTTCAGGCAAGTAATTCACTATTTAACATTTATTTTCACAGATAAACACATTCTGACAAACTGGGTTTATCTTCTTTTTCCCAAAGTCAGTCAGAAATATAATTACTATGAATTCAGTTCTTCCACAAAAGTCTACTCATGATGAGAGGGGACAACGAGTTTCCGCATGTTCTGATCTTCTGTATCTTATAATGTTAACTTACACTGTCCCAAAGTGTGGCAGACTCTTGGAAGTGTAATCAAGAAACTTTCCTTCTATTCTGAATCAGACCTTTGTGCCTTGTGCATATATAAAGCTCCTGAACACTTCAAATGTGTCTCTTTGTCTGCAGTTGTTGAGACCTGAATTCTAACCTGTTCTCTGCTACAATTGGTGAAATATGCAGACCCATCAGTTTGTTCACCCAATCAGCACAGCTCCTGTCCCACTGCAAAAAGTTAAAAAATTTATTCATTAGTATCACAAGTAAGTTTAGATTCACACTGCAATGAAATTACTGTCAAAATCCCCTAGTCATCACACTCCAGTGGAGAATTTAGTATGGCCAATGCACCTAACCAGTATGTCTTTTGGACTGTGGGAGGAAACTGGAGCACCCGGAGGAAACTCTACAAACATGGGGAGAATGTGCAAACTCCACAGACAGTCACCCAAGCCAGGAATGGAACCCGGCTCCCGAGCACAGTGAGACAGCAGTGCTGAGCAAATGAGTGTCAGTCCACTTTGTACCAAAGAACAATTTCTTTTTACTCTCTGTCCTTCAGCCCAATTCTGAGTTCTTGCCTGATCACATTCACTGTTCTGCTGATGGAACTCTTTGATGCCTGCTTTCTGACTTTTAATTTCTTGTCTTCAAAGACAAATATAGAATGAAAGTATCTGTCATCACTCAGGCTTGAGCTGTCTTCCTGAATGGCCAGAGTATGCGAATAGATTGGTCATTTGTTGGGGTTATGTGCTGTAACCTCTGCCTTGCTGACAAAAATACCTTTCATCTCCCTGGGATTGTCCCTGAAGGTCAGCACCTTCTTTAGCAGCTTTCACTCTGAATATATAATAAAAACCATTCACGTTCTGGAAAAGGCCAAAGGATTTCAAGCTGTGACATTTTCACAAACTCATAAATAACTCAATCGTTGTGATGTTTCCTCAGACTGATTGTGGAAATATAGAAATATAAAAAATAGGAGCAGGCGTAGTCCATTTGGCCCTTCAAGACTGCACTGCCATTCATTCTCATCACGGCTGATCAAACATCTCAATATCCTGATCCAGCTTTCACCCCCAAATCCTCTGATCCCTTTAACCCCATAAGCCAAATCGAATTTCCTCTTGAAAAGATGTTTAGGCATTGACTAATTTGTGTGGCAGCAAATTCCACTGGCTGACTAATCTCTGAGTGAAACAATACACCTTATCTCAATCTGAAAAGGTTTACCCTTTATCCTTAAACTATGACCCCTATTCTTGGACTCCCCCACCATTTAGAATATCCTTCTTGCATCTATTCTGTCTGTTCTTGGTAGAATTTTATAAGTTTCTGAGATCCTTCCTAATTCCTCTAAACACCAGCAAATACAATCTTAACCAACCCAATCCCTCCTCATAAATGAGTCCTGCCATCTCAGGAAACAGTCTGGTAAACTTTCACTGCCCTCTGGAGCAAAAGCTTCCTTCTTCAGATAAGGAGACCAAAGGTGATATAATATTCCACTTGTATCCTCACCAAGGCTGTATATAATTGCAGGAAGATATCCCTGCTCCTGGACTTGAATTTTCTCACCATGGAGGCCAACATACCACTCACATTTTTACTGCCTGCTACACCCGCTTACGTTCAATGGCTGGTGCACAAGGACACCCAGTCTCATTACATATTCCCCTCTCTCAGCAGCCATTCACATAATAATCTGCTTTCCTGGTTTTGCTACCAAAGTAAATAACCTCACATTTTGTTCACATCATACTGCATTTGTCCTCTTATTCAACTTGTTCAAATCATACTGAAGCATGTCTCCATCCATCTCATAGCTCACTCTCCCACCCAACTTCCATTCCAAATCTGTACATTTGGGGATATTGCATTTAGTTCCCTCATCTACACCATTAATATATATTGTGAATAGCTCGGATCCTGTGTGATAGTCAGTGGCAGATTAACTACCATCAGGATCTCTAGGCTGAGCTTTAGTAAGGATCCCTGACCTTGCCCCTGCCCCCTGCCCCATCTTTATTGAATAGAATAAAACAACGTTAAGTGATGTTGGATAACTTGTATCATTGTACTACGTATAATGTACTACATGTATAGTATCATATAGTTATATGAATCAATTACAGCCCTTTTATTCATTTATTTTTCATTTTCTGTACTTTTAAAAGCTTCCGTGTTTTTTGATTTACAAAAGTGTCGATAATCGCACGTAAATCAACAGATTGAAGAGTGTCTGATTCAATGTGCATAAGTGCCAGATGATTAAGTTTC
The DNA here is from genome assembly GCA_024679065.1 of Sphyrna mokarran. NCBI lineage: Eukaryota > Metazoa > Chordata > Chondrichthyes > Carcharhiniformes > Carcharhinidae > Sphyrna > Sphyrna mokarran. Next base: position 4,662,002 of record JAGIQG010000024.1, read on the forward strand.
TTATCGCTCATGGCTGAGCACAAATAGATTTTGATCCTCTTCAACGCCGAAAATGAAAGCTCACCTGAACAGTTAGTGATCATTAAGGACAGGTAAATTCTAAAGCCAATATATGTATTTGGATACACCTCATGCAGTTGATTTCTTGCCAGAGCTCGATACATCCCAGTGACAGTGACATCAGATTGCCCTCGAATGTATTTCTGAAAGTGGCTCTCGGTCTCCCTCCCTTCCAGACCCCTAGGCTTAAGCCTACTCAGCCTTATTGTTAATCTGCCAGTGGTGATGACAGTAATCCCTGCGGTACCCCACTAGTCACTGCCTACGATTCGGAAAAAGACACATTTATTCAGGCTCTTTGTTTTCTATCCATCTCAACACATTACATCCAATCCCACGCGCTTTAATTTTACACGCTAATCTTTTATGTGGGACATTATCAAAGACCTTCTGTCCAAAGTCCAAATAAACTAGATCCACTGGTTCCCCTCATCATTTTTCTAATCAGGCAAAGGTTTCTTAAAGATAGGTGGCAGTGAATATTAGAGGTGAAGATTGGGCTGGAAAACAAAATATCGGTTTCATTACCAGAGGAACAGGCATTAACACTCCATCCTGAGATCATAGTGTAGAATCATGGAATCCCCATAGTGTCAAAGAAAGCTATTTGGCCCACAGAGTCTGCACTGACCATTATCCCAACAAGGCCTAGTTCTGTAGCCCCGCATATTGACCCTGCCATTCCCCCAACACTAGGGCCAAATTAGCGTGGCCAATCAACATAACCTGCACATCTTTGGACTGTGAGAGGAAGCTGGAGCATCTGAAGGAAACCCATGCAGACACGGGGAGAAAATATAGACTCCACACAGACTGTGACCTGAGGCCAGAATTGAATCCTTGATGTTGTGAGGCAGCAGTGCTAACCATTGTGTACCGTGCCACCCCTTAAACATGTCGAAGTATATTCTTCATTTCTGTAATGATCAATAGAAAATATTGTGGACTTTGAGGAAGACAAGGATCAGCTTCAACTGAATTTAGACATGGATGGACAAGAGGCAGATGAAATTTAATGCAGTGAAGGTGAAATGGTAAATTTTGATAGGAAGGACAAGAGAGACAATATAAAATGAGAATACAATTCTAAAGAAGGAGCAGGAGCAGAGATACCTTAATCATTCAAGGTTGAGGTAGCAGCTAATAAGGCACAGAGGAACTGGGCTTTAGAAATTGTGGCATACAGTACTAAACAAAAGGAAGTTATGTAGAATATTTAAGAAATTCTGGACAACCCCCTTCTGCAGTACCTATCCAATTCTGGACAACTCTTTAGGAAGGGTGTAAGGACATGAGAAAGAGGGCCATAACTTTTGACTGGTACTAGAAAGTGAAGGTCTGCAGGAATCAAAACAACTTAATGCATACTTACCTCGTCTAGAAAATTGCCCGTTGTTACGATATGGTGTGTGAATTGGAGGGGAGTGGTGATGGAGGTCAAGACGATTGGATGTTGGAAATAAGGAGGGTTGTCAGAAGATTGGAAAGAGTTTGAAATTTGAGGGACGAGGGGACTAGGGTATCAGGAGATGAGGGAGGGGTTGTAGGTTGGAGGGTGGTCAATTCGGGGGCCGTTATATCTGCAGGTTGTTGGGGGGGATGGCGTTTAGATTGGGGTGGTCAGGCCAAGTGGGACGGATGGGGCTGTGATGTGGTTGGGAGGGAGTTGGTTGTTGGGAGGGAGGGAGAGGTGGAGCAGTGAGGGGGGAGTAGTGAGAAAAACCTTGCAATAAGAGGATTGATAATCATGGTTGTTTAGGTGACTTACTTGGGAGGTTAGGAGCAGGAGGGAGTCCCATGGAGGAGGGGTGATTGACCTGGGTATTTACAATAGTTACTCCAAGGTTAGCAAGGATTTAATTCTTCTAACCTTTACTGAGCAATTATTGACGTAACCATTGGAAGTTAACAAGTTAAATCTCATTTCGGATGATTCCCAGAGGAATTGTCCAGAGAAAGTGAATTGCCATGCAAACCCTGACCTGGAAAGATCCAAGAGGAATTTCCCCCTCATATCTTTGGGGAACCTCTCCAGAGCCATTGTAGGGGTGTTGGAAGCTATGGCATAGAGTGTAGCAAAATAAAATCATGAGAAAGATTCCAGGGATAAGGGATAGATTTGATAAAGCAGCTCTGTTCTTCTGAAGAGAGAGAGATGGGAGAGAGGAGATTTGACAGAGGAATTCAAAATCACAAAGGACTTGGATAGAATAGGCAGAGAGAAACTGTTCCCATTGGTGGAAGGATCGAGAACCAAAAGCTATCAATTTAAGATTAAGAAGCAGTGGTGATCTGAGGAAACTTTTTTTATGCAGTGAATGATTAGGATCTGGAATGCATTGTCCGAAAAGTGTGATGAAAAAGGTTCCATCATGACTTTGAAGAGAAAATTAGATAATTATCTGGAAAGAAAGTTTTTGCAGGATTTTGGGAAAAGATGTGGGTTGGGATTAAGTGGGCAGATGTTGCAGAAAGCAGCTCAGACAGAATGGACTGAACAACCTCATTCTTTGGAGAAACCATTCTGTGATTCCATGATACACCAAAAAAGGATGGCAAGGTGGCACAGTGGTTAACACTGCTGCCCCACGGCACCAGGGACTTGGGTTCAATTCCCAATTTGGGTCAATGTCTGTGTGGAGTCTGCACATTCTCCCCATGTCTGTGTGAGTTTCCTCCTGGTGCACCGGTTTCATCTCACAGTCTGAAAGAGGTGCATTGGCTATATTAAATTTTCCCTAGGTATACCTGACCAGGCGCTGGAATGTGGGGATTTTCACAGTAATTTCATTGTGGTGTTTTTTAATGTAAGCCTACTTGTAACACTAATAATTAAACTTAAACTTAAAACTTTAAAAAAAGGAAAAAGGAAAAATAAGGTTTAGCCAAAAGCAAGTTTTCACAAAGGGCATGAGAAAAATTAGAGAAGAGTTAGCAATGAGAATGGAGGCAATTTTCACAAATAAAGTTAATAGCTGCTGTGGAACTGTGCCCAGAACTATTGTCAATATCCATAATTTTCCAGTCTTCCCTCAACTCAGTGGTGGAACTTAAAAGTGGAGAATTGCAAATTTTACAACTCTGTTCAAAAAGGGCTGTAAAGACAAGCCCAGCGGAGCTTAGTAATAATCTTATCGAGGTCTACAAAATAATGAGGGGCATAGATCAGCTAGATAGTCAATATCTTTTCCCAAATAATCTAAAACTAGAGGGCAGAGGTTTAAGGTGAGAGGGGAGAGATACAAAGTCCAAAGAGGCACTTTTTTCACTCAAAGGGCAGTGAGTGTTTGGAAAAAGTTGCCACAGTAATAGTAGAAGCGAATACAATTTTGTTTGAGCAGTTATGTAGGTAAGATGGGTGTAGAAGGATATGGGCCAAATGTGGGCAATTGGGACTAGCTTAGTGATCAAGAACTGGCTGACATAGACAAGTTGGGCCAAAGGGCCTGTTTTCATGCTATAAATCTCTATGATTCTGTAACTACAGGCTAGTCCAGACTGGGAAAACTTCTAGCAATGATGGACAGAATTTTCTGTTCCTCCCACCATCAGGATCATTGTGTCCCTCCAAAAGTCAATGGATTTTTGGCTGGGCTGCAGAATTTCCTGCCATGGTGGGGTCTGAAAAATTCCAGCCAATAATTTGGGACAAAATCAATAGTCACGTGAACAAACTTGGGTGAGTGAAGAAAAACCAATACAGATTTGTGAAGGGAATATTATTTCCAAATCATTTGGAGTGATTTAAGGAGGTAACAGAGAGGGTTGATGAGGGTAATGCTGTTGATGTGGTGTGCATGGACTTCCTAAAGATATTCGATACAGTGCCACACAACAGATGTGAGTAAGGTCATAACTCTTGGAATAACAGGGAGAGCAGCAATATGGATATGAGGGTAGCTGAATGTCAGGAAGCAGAATTGTGCTTAATGGATGTTTTTCAGGCTGGAGGAAGGTTTGTAGTGGAGTTTCCCCAGGGGTATATATTAGGACACTTGCACTTTCTAATAATAATGACCGAGACCTTGATGCACAATTTCAAAATTTGTGAATTGTATAAAATTTTGAAGTTGGGAGGAGGATAGTGTAAATCTTCAAGATCTACATGGATAAGTTAACAGAATGGGTAAACAAGTAATGGTGAATCAATGTGCAGAAATGTGAAGTGATGCTTTTTTAGTGAGTAGCACAGTGGCACAGTGGTTAGCACTGCTGCCTCACAACTTCAGGAAACTGTGTTCAATTCCTGGCTTCGGTCACTATCTATGCGGAGTTTGCACACTCTCCCCGGTTTCATCCCACACTCCAAAGATATGCAGGTTAGGTGGATTGGTCATGAAAAATTGCTCCTTAGTGTCCTGGGATGCATAGGTTTGGAGATTAGCAGGGTAAATATGCGGGGTTACGGGGATAAGGTCTAGGTGGAATTATTGTCAGTGTAGACTCGATGGCCTGAATGGCCTCCTTCTACGCTGTGATTGTTTCTATGGACAACATAGACAGACAATCTAAAATAAAGGGTACAATTCTAAAGGGGGTGCAGGAGCAGTAGGATCTGGATGTATATCTGCATAAGTCATTGAATGTGGCAGGACAAGTTGAGAGCAGTTAATAAAGCACACAATATCTGAGGCTTTAGTAATAGAGGCATGAAATACAAGAATAAGGAGATTATATTGAACTTGTTTAAGAAACTAATTCAGTGTTAGCTGTAGTATTGAGTCCAGTTCTGGGCACTGCACTTTAGGAAGGATGTGAACGCACCGGACAAAGTGCAGAAAAGGTTCATGAGAATGTTTCCAGGGATGGGGAAGTTTGGTTAAATAATTGGAGAAGTTGGTGTTCACAACTTTATTGTTATAAACATTTCAGTATAAACACTGGTTTCCACTTCTCTCTCTTTGATCCTCTCCTGAGAAAGTCCCCAACTGGGAAAAGCCCCAGCACTTAAAGACAAGCTTCAGTTCATCACCCACTCTCAATTTACTGTGTGCTAGCCCAGTTTATTCTCAGAGATCTGCATTTCCCACATTGGTACGTGGGACTGTTTTTCTTGGAGAAAAAGAGGCTGAGAGGAGATTTGATAGAGATTTTTAAAAACCTGAGGGGTCTAGACAGAGTAGATGGGGAGAAATTGTCCCCACTCATACAATAATTTATAGAATTTATAGATTTATAGTAATTGGCAAAAAAAAGCAGAAGAGGCGGTAGGGGAAGCAGCAAGTGGTTAGGGCCTAGAATGCACTGCCTGAGTGTCATGGAGACATATTCAATCAAGGCTTTCGAGAAGGAATTAGACTGTTATCAGGAAAGGAAGAATGTGCAGGGTGATGGAAAGAATGCGAGGAAGTGGCTCATTCGGAGAGCTACATAGACATGATGGGCTGAATGGCCTCCTCTGTGCTCCAACAATTCTGAGTTTTTTTGACATCCATGTTGCCATGTGTTTTTGTTGTCTTTTAGGTTTTCACACCTTCAGTTTGGAAAGATCAGAATTTTTTTTTAACTTTAGCATGCTATTTGGAACAAAAGAAGGGCTGGATTGAACTGGTTCTGTTGTACCTCACGGCGATCTCCGGTGCAGCCGTTAAATGAGATCCCCTGACACAAAAAACACATCAGTTCCTAGCTAATTAGTTGCTAGCCTTTTCCAGGTATTTACAGATAATACAACAACATATAGAAGAAAGAAGATTGGCTGAAATACAGAAGGCAGAGAGTGGGGATAAACAGGTCCTTTTCAGGATGGCAACCAGTGACTAATGGTGTCCCACAGGGGATAGTGCTGGGAGCACAATCTTTCACTATATACGTTAAAGATCTGGAATATGGATCTGAGGGCATGGTTGTTAAATTTGAAGATGATACAAAGAAATGTAGAGGGACAAGCACTGTTAAGAAAGTGGGGAGGCTGCAAAATGACTTGGACAAGCTATGAGAGTGGGCAAAAAGTGACAGATGGAAGACAATGTGGGAAAGTGTGAGGTAATGCAATTTGGAAGGAAGGAAAGAGGCGTAGATTAATTTCTAAATGGGAAAAGGCTTTGGAAGTTTGAAGCACAAAGGGATTTGGGAGTCCTGGTTCACGACTCTCTTAAGGCTAATGTTTAGTTGGCAGTTAGAAAGGCAAATTCAATGTTAACATTGACGCTGAGAGGGCTAGAATACAAGAGCATTGTGTAAGGCTTTGGTCAGACCCCATTTAGAGTTTTGTGAGCAGTTTTGAGTCCCATATCTAAGGAAGAATGTGCTGGCCTTGGAAGGGATTCAGAGGAGGTTCACAAGAATGATCCTAGGATGAAGGATTTGTCATATGAGGAAAATGCAGAAGGCAGTTTGCGCACAGCAAGATCCCCTGAACACCAATGCTTTAATGCCCTGGTAATGTGTTTCATTTAGGAACGTTGATTGAGGGGTTAGAATTGGCGGAGCTAACTTCCCTGCTCTTCCACAGAGAGGTACCGGGGATATTTTTAAATCCACCTGTGTGGGCAGTCATGGGCCTTGGCTTAAGATCTCAGCCAAAAGACCCCACCTCCAACAATGCAGCACTCTTACGGTGTTGCATTGGAGCATCAGCCTCATATTTGTACTCAAATCATTAGGACATGAACCTTCAATTTTCTAATGTTTAAGTTGAAGTTTTTCTACTAAAGCACAGCCAAAATAGCAACGACAAGTCAATCTACTGTGAAGAAGATTTCTCTAATTCAAATAGTCCTGCTCAGATGGCCAATACATGGAAACACATGGGTCTGAATTTTATGCTCTCCCTGGTGGGGGGGCAATAAAATTGCTGGGACAGGATTTCCTTCAGCTTCCCATGCCAATATTGCAGTTATTTTACACTGGGACAGGAAGGTTCCTGATGGGAAGTCTGCCCTTGCCTCATTGAAAAACTTAAGTTAGAAATATGAGCCACTTTAGAGCCATTTTTGGGTCAGTTTCAATGTTTAAGCTGACAGGCTGATTTACTTCCCATGGGAGAAAACTGGAAACAAGGTGGGTTCTCCCTCAAAAGTCCCTTTCTGACTGGGGAGCACACTCCCATTATCCGCATTGAAGCTTCCTCCTCTATCCTAGCCTAACCCCCGAAGCCCATCGTTCCACTAGCAACCCCTCCGGCCTTCCCTAACCTCTCCCCCTGGATCCCCCAACACTTAATTTTTTCACACAGAGGGTGGTGAATGTCTGGACCGCACTGCCAGAGGAGATGGTGGAAGCAGATTCTACAACAACGTTCAAGAGGCGTCTGATAGATACATGAATAGGCAGGGAATAGAAGGATATGGACCACGAGGAGACAAGAAAATATAACTTAGAAACGCATCTATGTCGGCACTTTTGTCTCACACCTACCGGGACCTGAGTTCAATTCCTGGCTTGGGTCAGAGTGTGTATGGAGTTTGCACGTTCTCCCCGTGCCTATGTGGGTTTCCTCGAGTGCTCTGGTTTCCTCCCACACTCCAAAGATGTGGTGTTTAGCTGCATTAACTAAAAAAAGGTCATTGGACTGTAACAGGCAGAAATAACAGAGAAAACAATGGGTTTAGAAAGAGGTTTGGATATAAACGATGAGTAAGACTGAGAGGAAACAGGCTGCAGAAAAGAACAATGCACAGGCTAATTATTACATTCTCTTTCCATCTACCCGAACAGGTGTCAGAATGGCGACAAGGGGATTTTCACTGTACTTTCATTGCACTGTACCTTAATGTAAACCTACTTGTGACTAATAAATATTTTCTTTAAACCAAGGGCCCATTCCTGTGCTGTACCATTCTTTATTCTTTGTTCTTATTCTCTGCTTCAAGGACTCGGCCTTGGGCCTCCTGGTGCAGTTCTTCTTCTGGCCACTGCAGCGCTATCGCTGCGGCATCCAAAGAGCTACCACCCAACCTGATTGTCCAGCAACTTTGTAGGGCAGGTCTTCCTCCAGAGTGAAGGGCTGATCTGCCTGACTCCAGAGTGATGCCAATCGATGATCATTAGAAATTATACCAACAGCAGGGCAGCTGGAGACGGCGGGCATTTATTCCCAATAATCTTTCAAGGGTAAGTCGGTGAGCATCTGAAACATTCTGGATATGGTCTTGAAAAGGATATGAGGACTCCTGAAATATATATATATGTTTTAAAAACTTTTCTTCACAGAGACATTAAGATGATATGCTGTTTGAATAAGTGATTTTTCTGATATTAACTCACTAGATATTTCTATTGTAGATTCTGATTAAAATATTATTATAGAAACATAGACTTATAGAGGTTTACAGCTTGGAAACAGACCTTTTGAACCAACTTGTCCATGCCACCCTTTTTTTAAACCCTTAAGCTAATCCCTATTGTCTGCGTTTAACCCATATCCCTTTTATCCATCTTACCCATCTAACTGACTAAATGCTGTTTAAAAGACAAAATTGTACCCGCTCTTAATACTACTCCTGGCAGCTTCTTCCAGACACTCATTACCCTCTGTGTAAAAAGATTGCCCCCTGGACTGTTTTGTATGTCTCCCTTATTGAATGGGGTATATTTTTGTTTTAATTATTAGTTAACTTTGAAGTCAATCAAATAAGTTTACTTTTTTCTTTCCTTTGTGAATCACCTTTTCTTTCTTGTTCTTGTATCCTCCTGGTTCTGAATTCCTTAATATAGATGGACAGAGGATATAAATAATCATTGATTCGCGTCACAGAAGAAAAACAAATGGCTCTCAAAGCATTGCAATGTTATTCAATTAAGTGGGACATTTTGAATGGAAAAGCGCAGACGTTGCTTATTGCTGAAAGGAAATAGGATAAAAATGTATCCTTTCATAGCGATGGATTTTATTCTATGACTCACGGCTGATTCATATTTATGCCATAAATTACGCTCAGCAATTGTCCAACAGTGCAATAGCAGAGACCGAGGCGAGTCTGATCCATCACAATGAGCAAGGTTCGGATGGTAGGAGAACACCAGCCTCTGGGAGTGATCCCACATATTCAATCCTGCCAATGACTTTCAAGCAGCCAGTTCATTAATCAGTAGAATTTACAATCAGGATTTCTCCAAACGCTTTCACATAAAGTGATCTGTCTTCTGAATTTCTGAGTCTCCGAATGTCCAATCAGCAAGTCTTAAAGGGACTGCTGGAGACCTCTTGATGAAAACGTAAATAACAATTTTTGAGAATGATTCTGTTTTTGGATCCAGGAGAAATGGGAGCACAACCAACCAGTGACACAATGGTTAGCACGGCTGCCTCACAGCGCCAGGGACCCAGGTTCAATTCCCAGCTTGGGTCACTGTCTGTGTGGAGTTTGCACATTCTCCCTGTGTTTGCATGGGTTTACTCCTGTAATCCAATGATCTGTGGGTTATGAGGATTGGCCATATTAATTCCACAGTAACTTCATTCAATGTAAGCCTTACTTGTGACTAATAAATAAACTTTAAAATTGCTCCTTAGGGGGACTAGCTAAGATAAATACAGAACCTGGATAGAATTGTGATCAGTGTAGATCTGATGGGCCATGTGACCTCCTTCATCCTCCATAGAGAAGGATTCTATGATAACTAACCCACTTCAGCTCCCACAAGTTTTCCTTCCATCCATCCCAAGATTTACTTCCAGGCTGCTTGGCGTGAGAAGGGATCTGTTTTCCCGTAGCACTGACTGGCTGGCTGTTTTGTGAAGCCTGTCTCGTGATCATATCTCACTTTGTTTCACACAGATGAGACCCAAAGCTGAGTCTGGAAAATGTTGTTTTCCTCCCACATTAAAACCCATTCCCAATTTATTTATCACATTTCCCATAATCTTCACTCAAAATTTCAAAATCACTGAAAAAAAGGAACATCTTGGCCAAAATATTCCAGCCGTTTTTCCAGATCTTCTCGATCCCACCGGCACGGTGTCCTGGTGATGACAGGAGCAAACAACAGGAATACTGGCTGACAACTGTAGGACAGGAAGATCCCACTACCAGCCAATGGCAAGCTGTGAAACACATTGAGGGGAGCGATGGGGTGGGGGGGATGGAAAAAGCCACCCCTTGTATTTATTCATCACTCCAGAATGTGCTGTTCTTTTACAGACAAGTTTAACAGTGGAACTGGGCAATGAAGGAGTTAGTTGTCACTATCTTAAGTGGTGTATGAATGCTTATAGTCGCATTTCATAATCAGTGCTAAATATGTGACAATACTACCCCACGCAGGACAAACCAGGTAGTAATTACTCTATCTGATTGATGTAATGTTCAAACCATTGGAAAACAGGAATTAATGCCAACAACTAAAGGAAATTTAGTTAAATTTTGTTGGCTTCAGGAGGACTGTAATGTTATTGATGCTGCAAGATTTTTTCCATTTTCTCTAATATATTCAAATCTCAGTATGCATAATAATTAGTAATTAATTTGGGGCATTGTTGTTAAACTAACATTCAAACTGTCATTCCACCCAGATCTTCCAGCAAGTCTGAAATATTACAGACTGCACTAAGCAGTATAACACCATTCACTGTCGCAGGCATACATTCTATCTTCACCGAAACGAGTTAGCATGGTTAAGATTGTTTTGCTGTCGCATTTCTATTTTGCTTCTAGCTAATGTGATAAGCATCATCCAGGTCAGAGATGGTCAGTGGTGATTGTACCTGCTTTGAGACATTATTAGTAATTATTGACTGCTATCCCATGCTGATCTCTCCAGCATCGTGTCTTTCCAGGAATTTACAGATCTCCTTACAGATGTTCCAATATCCAATTTAGTCTATTTCAATTCAAAAATGTCCTTACAGCAAAGATTTCAGGAGTTCCTTAGGCTGTTCGTATTTTGAATTGGCCGAGTGTTTGCAAAGAATCCCCAAAGTGTAGAAGGAGGCCATTCGGCCCATTGAGTCTACACCGATCACAATCCCATCCAGGCCCTAACCCCATAATCTCACATATTTACCTACTAGTCCATCTGCAACTAAATGACAATTTAGTATGGCCAATTCACCTAAACAACACATCTTTGGACTGTGGGAGGAAATTGGAGCACCTGAAGGGAACCCACACAGACACAGGGAGATAATGCAGAGTCCGCATAGACAGGGACCCAAGTCAAGAATTGAATCTGGGTCCTTGACACTGTGAGGCAGCAGTGCTAACCACTGTACCACTATGCTGCCCACTAACATGACATAACAGACACCTGTGGAATGTCAAACTCTTCAACCTTTCTTTAAAAGAATTTCTCTTTTTCCTTTTCTGATTCAATGAAAAGGAAGGAAAAACAAGATGAAAAACATTGAATCAACAATAGAGAAATAATCTTTGTAAAACCATTAACAATGCAACTCTTAGCTGGGTTGATATTTTACTAATTTTGTTTTATCATTGCAGCAAGGTGAGTTTTTAATTACTGGGAGCTCATGGGGACAACTTTCTTTGAAATAGTGTTAAAGATAAATTTGGAAAACAATAATTTTCTTTTCTATAGGAAAAGTCTACAAATTCAGTTATATCAGGCTAACCATTTTAGTCGCTGTGGTTCTGTGGATAGCACCCTCACTGAGTCAGAAGGTTCTGGATACAAGTCATACTTGAGAGATTTAGTACAAATATGTAGACACATGTTAGCACAGTACCAAGTGAGTGCTGTACTGCTGAGGCATTGCCTTTCAGATGAGATAATAATTCAAACACCATCTGCCTTTTTTTAGATGATTGTATAAGTTCCCTTTGCAATATTGGGAAGGGAGGATGGGGTGGTATTATATACAGTGTCCTGGCTAATATTTATCCTTCAACCAAGATCACCAAAAAGCAATGGATTGTTTGATTGTGGTCACATTATTGTTTGTGGAAGTTTACTTTTTGCAATTTGGTTACTACATATCTTAAGATAAACACTTCAGAGTTACCTAGCTGTCTGTAAAGTACTCTGATCAAGGTTGTGAAAGGTGCTTTCATTGAAGAAAATTTGTACTCAGCAAGTCCAAATGTGACAGAACTACAACTTGATGTTTCTTGAGGTCGATTCTAACTTCACAGTCGATAGAAATAAAAATGAGGAGAATCGTAACTGGACTTCAGTTTGTCTTGCACTATCGGCCAAAATCAAGATCCAGACCATTGTTGCTCTACTGACATCTAAAATAGCTTTCTCTCTCTCCTCCACTCTCTTTGCCCACAATCTGCCCATGATGCCCAACAGTTAGCAAGGGTCATTGCTATTCTCTTGTTAGATATTTATGAATGGCATGGTGGTACTGTGGTTAGCATTGCAACCTCACAGCACCCGAGACCTGGGTTTGATTCCTGGTTTGGGTCACTGTGTAGTTTGAGTATTCTCCCTGTGTCTGTGTGGGTTTCTGCTAGGTTCCGGTTTCCTCCCACAGTCTAAAAGACATGCTGGTTAGGTACATTGGCCATGTTAAATTCTCCTTCAGTGTACCTGAAATTTGTTAACCCAAAAATGACCTATTTATCCCTATTCTGTTTTCTGTTTGTGAATTGATCCTTTATCGATGCTAATATGCTATCCACTGCACATGAGCTCTTACATTTTGGAGTGGCCTTTGATGTGGCTGTTTATCAAATAACTTTGGAAATCCAAATACATGACCTCTACAGGTTCCCCTTTATCCCCTTTGCCCATTACCTCTCAAAGAACTCTAAGGAATTAGTCAAATATAATTTCTCTTTCACAAAATCATGTTGACTATATGATTTTCTGTACACGTAGAATGAATAAATAATCAAAAGGAATATCCATATGACTCATTTCCATTCTCTAAGAATCATAATCATACAAGACAGAAAGAGGCCAATCAGCCAATTATACCTGTGGTAGCATTTTGAAAGAGTTATCCCAAACATCTCGCTCCCCTGTTCCTTCTCCCAGATGTTGAATGATTCTCTAATCGTTATTTTTTGCCTCTGATCTTTCTCCATTTCTGACCAGTTGCAATTTCCTCTTCCACTCAATACGGGACCTTTATTCCTTGTTAGAATTCGTTTCCTCTAGCTGAGATTCAAACTAATGGCCCTGCATATTGAAAACTTTACCTGTAATCTCTTAAAGGGAAAATTGCACTGTCCAAAACACCAGGTAACTGTTAAAGAAACGAGAAGATGGTGCACTAGAGAAGATAAACTATAATCTAGCTTTGGGCTTCTCAAACAAACGTCTCTCTACATTATAATTCAGAGAACATACTGGGCCCTTTGGAATTGTTAAACTGCTTCCTATAAAACTGTCAGCAGGTGGTGCTGCCATATAACATCAAGGTAAAACACCTGGCTTACTTTTAATAAATCCCATATAACCATCTTCCTTTATCCAGTGAGAAAGAAACTACACACCCACAAAGATGTTATTTAATAGCACGAACTTTCTTGTCTTCATTTATCTTTATTCGATTTATTATATTTTCCATAAAACAATTCATGATATAGGTTAAAAAGTTACAAAGTTTAAACAATTTTCATTAAAAAAACCCTTCATACTCCTGTCTGTCTGCCATTGCCCAGCTAAAGCAAACTAAAAGCTTTAATTACCACTGAATTGGGCAATCAAGGGCTTCAATAGACCTAAAAGCAGGTGATCGGCGAGGGCAATACTCACTGCCCTGAATTATTCCCCCCCTCTCTCCCCAGAAAAGGCACAGCTGATAGGATGTTGTAAAGTAATTAGCCTCACAACACCAGCTTAAAGTCCAACAGGTTTATTTGGTAGCACGAGCTTTCAGAGCACTGCCTCTTCATCAGGTGAGTCATTGTAAAATCCAACCCCCTGATGAAGCCTGGGGCTGACGAGAGATCAGAACTCAGAATTGAGCCACTGATCTCTGGTGTTTCATTGCTGTTGTTGTGAAGGGATCAGAGACTGTCTGAGTCACATGCTGGTACTCTCGGTCTGACCTCATTCAGATAATAACTGTCCACTTGGTGAATCACAGGATGATTATCTGTGCCAGGGCAATGGAAACAACAACTTATATTTACAGCCTCTTTAACATCATAAGATGCCACAAGATATTTTACCGGAAGCTTCCTCCCTAACAGCACTCTATGTGTTCCTAAACAACATAGACTGCAGCAGTTCAAGAAGGCACCTCATCATCACCTTCTCAAGGGCACTTAGGGATGGGCAATAAATGATGCCCTAGGCAGTGACGCCCACATCCTGCGAAAAAAAATTTAAAAGAGCATTATAAAACAAAACAGAACTCTGAGTCACATAAAGGGTTATTTGGACAGATGATAAAAAGTTTAGTCAAAGAGTTACGTTTTAAGGAGAATCATAAAAAAGAAAAGGCAAGTAGAGAGATATGACCATGCAAGTTAGGAGCAGCAATAGGACATTTGCCCCTTCGAACCTGCTCCACCATTCATTAAAATCATGTCTCATCTGATTGTAACTTCCTGCCTTTACTCAATAACCTTTCACCTCTTTATTTATCAAGAATCTATCTACTTCTGCCATGAAAAAAAAAATCAAGGATTGGTTAGCACTGCTGCTTCACAGTGCCAGGGACCTGGGTTTGATTCCTGGCTTGGATCACCGTCTGTGTGGAGTTTGCACATTCTCCCCCCGTCTGCATGTCTTTTCTCCAGGTTCTCTGGTTTCCTCCCACAGTCTGAAAGATGTGCTGGTTAGGTTGATTGGCAATGCTAAATTGCCCATAGTGTCAGGGAGACTTGTAGGGTAAATACATGGGGTTATGGGGATAGGGCCTGGGGTGGGATTGTTGTTGCAGGGCTCAATTGGTGTAGGCTCGATGGGCTAAATGCAGGGATTGTTTGATTTCTATGATTCTGTTTCCACTGCGTTTTGAGAAAGAGAGTTCCTCAGACTCATAACCTTCTGAGAGAGATAAAAAAACTCCTCATCTCCATTTTAAATAGGCGATCATTTAATTTTGAACAGAGACCACTATTTTTAGATTCTCCCATAAGGGGAATCATCCTCCCCACATCCACCTGTCAATCCCCCTCAAAACCTTTAAGATTTTGGCCAAGTTGTTTTTTATTCTTCTAAACTCTAATGGACACCAGCCTTTCTGTCTAATTGTTCCTCATTCAACAGCCTGGCCATTCCAGGTGTTAATCTAGTACACCATCCCTCAGCTGTTTCTGATACGTGAAGAAGTTTACGGAGGAAATTCCAGAGCTTAGGGCTTTGGTAGATGAAGGTATGGCATCAATGATTAAAGTAAGTAGTCACACACCACCAAGTTAAAGTCCAGTAGGTTTATTTGGTAGCATGAACTTTCAGATCACTACTTCTTCATCAGGTGAGTGAAGAGTTGGGTTCACAAACAGGACACATTTAGACACAAACTCAATTACTAGATAATGGTTGGAATGCAAGATAGGGAACATTCACCCAATGGCTGTTAACTTGGGCCGATCATGACAAGTTGTGACCCACTCAATGTGATTGGAAAGAAAGTTGGCCTCTTTTCTCCTTTACAATGTTTAAAAAACCTTTGGGCTGATCTCTCACTCCCTCCATTCCACCATCACACCCATTACCAATTCTGCAGCCAAAAATCTAACCGGTCTCCATCACCATTCCCCTCACTGTGCATGCTTCCAACAAATATGTTGTAATTGAGTTTGTGTCTATATGTGCTCAGTTTGTAAACTGAAATCTTCACTTCACCTGATGAAGGGACAATGCTACGAAAGCTTGTGCTACCAAATAAACCTGTTGGATTTTAACCTGGTGTTGGGAGACTGCGTAGTGCGGCCCACCCCAGTCCAACACCGGCATCTCCACATCAGGAGTGATTAAAATCCGAGATACTCAAATGGGAAAATTAGGAGAGCACAAATATGGCAGAATGCTGTGCAGCTGAAGATGGTACAAAGACAGGGAGGGATGAGGTGAGGCCAGGGAGAGATTTGAAATCAGGGATACCAATTTTAAAATGAAGGTATTCCTTGATCAGGAGCCAGTGTAGATCAGTGAGTAAGGTGGTCAAAAGTGAACAAGACTTGCATATAGGGTTTTGCATTGACTAGCGTTAAGACAAGGAGCAGGGTAACTTCAGATTTATTGAAGGTAGAATGTGCAAGATGTCATGAATAAGAAGTCAGAGTCTCATCTCAGAGTCTTATGTGACACCAGGATTGTGGACTGATTGGTTCACTGCCAGTAAGGGGGATGGAGTTGGTGGCTGGGGAATGGAGTTTGGGGTCAGAACCAAAAACAATGGCTGGGATTGTACCGCCACATCCAACCTGCAATTGGGGCAGGTGCAATTTGAGAGCAGCATTCTCCATTGGCCTTCGGAGGATTTTACGAGCCTCGGATGAGCGAAGTGGTAAAATTCTGGCAAATGGTTTCAGCCTTCCTGGCAAGCAGTTGGAAGAAATGTCCACTCATCCAGTACTAGATGTCTGACTGGCAGTTTGACAATTTAATATTGGGAGATGGGGGAGGAGGAAGGGGTAGGAGGTCGGAGGTCTTGAGAGAGAGAGCTGGGCACAGTTAACCTCCATTTGAAAATTAGTCTTTGATTTCAGATGATGTCACAGAGGAGCCACATGTAGATGAGAAATAGGAGGGGCCAACAGCAGACGGTAAGAGTTTAGTAGAAGGAAGAGAAGCCATTGCAAGTGAGTCTTGGGATATGATTAAAGAGGTAAGAATGGATCCAATGGCAGTGAGACAACATTCAAGAAATATTGGAGGAGGATGGGAATGCCAGCCCCATCAAAAAGAATAATTTACAGCAGGTGAGAAAATGGCACAGTGGTTAGCACTGCTGCCTCACAGCACCAGGGACCCGCGTTCAATTCCAGCCTTGGGTGACTGCCTGTGTGGAGTTTCCATATTCTCCCAGTGTCTATGTGGGTTTCCTCCGAGTGCTTCAGTTTTCTCCCAGAGTCCAAAAGATATGCTGGTTAGGTGGGTAGCCCATGTAAATTGCCCCTAAGTGTCCAAAGATATGTATGTTGGATGGATTAGCCATGGGAAATGTATGGGGTTAAGGGGTAAAGTGTCTCTGTCAGGAACTTAGTGCAGACTTGATAAACCAAATGGCCTCCAAATGGGATTCTGTGATGTTTAAAATTACAAAACCCTATATGCACTTCAAAGAGCTTTTTGTTTTCGAAGTTTATCATGGATTTGAAGTTTTAGTTTTGCAGAAGGGACTGATTTTTAAACTGGCATTATTCACCATATTAAATTTCAAGCTCTACTTGTGATGGTAAGTTGCACCAAAGTGCTTTGAAGACAAGTTACTTTCATTCACCTTCCTGCATGGCCCCTACCCCAGACACACCCCCTCACCACCAGGTACTGGATTACCCATCAACCATGGAAACCAGCAGAACTTCAACAAGGTCAATGCAGGTAATGGTGGGGCTGCAATGCTGGGCATTTCAAACAATGTTCAGTGTCGGGTGGGGGTCTGACCTGATTTCTGCAAAACAGGAGGGAGATGGAGAATGTAAATTTCAATCTGAGGGACCTCAATTAATGGGCAGTAGTGTGGGATTTATTTTATTCATTGATGGGATGTGGACATCAATGGCTGGGTTAGTATTTATTGCCCATTCCTGAGGGCATTTAAGAGTCAACCACATTGCTGTGAATCTAGAGTCACATGTAGACCAGGCCAGGTAGAGATGGCAGATTTCCTTCTATAAAGGACATTAGTGAACCAGATGGGGTTTTTTTCTGACAATTGACAATGATTCCATGATCATTTTTAGGCTAATTTCAGATTTTTATTGAATTCAAATTTCATTATCAGTTGTGAGGTTCAAACCTGTGTTCCCAGAACATTACCCTGGGTCTCTGGATTCCAAGTCCAGTGACGGTATCGTGATGCCACTGCCTTCCCTGGGGTTCATGAAGAGTGTGTGCTGTTCTCTATTCAGGTACTTGGCTGGTTTTGACAGCGCTCCATTTCTGGGATTGAAAGTTTCACGAGTTGCTGGGTGATGGGGTTGTGTCAATCTGCAACTTGGCTGCCTCAATCTTTCACCTGCAGTCTCCACAATGTTTGGTTTGCTTGCATGTTGCTATGGCAACTCTTTGTCAGTGACTCAGGAGATATTTTTAACAAATTCGACTTGTTTTCCCTTGAGTACAGATGAGTAAGGAGAGATCTAATTGAGCTGATTCACATGATTACAGGATAGGCCCGATAAAATGGATCAGCTTCCCGTGACGTGTGTTGATGTAGGTGTTGGTGTCTTTCTCCATTCAAGTACTTGGTCAATTCTGACACTTCCATTTCTGGGATTGCAAAATTCCACTAATCCAGAGTGAGAGAGCCTTAAAATCACCTGAGGTTGGTAGATAATTGGAAATTTTAAAACTAGAGTTGATGGTTTTATTTTAAGATACATACGCTTACAAAATGAAGACAAGTAAATGGAGCTAAGATACAAATCAGCCAGAGTAATGGAACTGGATAAACAGACATTCTGCTGTTTCTATGACCTTTCCTTTCAATATTAGGATTTTGTTTTTGTTCATTCAGGAATGTGAGATCAGAATTTATTCCATCCCTAATTGCCCTTCAGAAAGGGCTGGTGATCCACCTTCTTGAATTTCTGCATTCCACGTGATATAAGTACACCCATAGTGCTGTTAGGGAGGGAGTTCCAGGATTTCGACCCAGTGACAGTGAAGGAACACACCAAGATTCTTTCAGTAGCACCTTCCAAATGATCATAGAACATAGAATCCCTAGGATGCAGAAGGAGACCATTCAGCCCATCGAATCTGCACCAACTCTCTGACAGAGTACCTTCCCCAAGCCATCCCTCCCTCTTAGTCCCCATAACATTTACCATGGCTAATTCATCTGACTGCAATTTAGCATGGCCAATCCATCTAAGCTATACATTTTTGGATTGTGGGAGGAAACCAAGTGATATTCTGCTATTAAGGTGTTGTTGAATCTATGCTCATCCAGGTAAAAGGAGAATATTCTATTGCACTCCTGAATTGTGCTTTGTAGATGTTGGATAAGGTTTGGGGATTCAGGTAGTGAGTTGCTCAACACATCTCTGAAAAAGGGTCATACAAACTCAAAGCATTCAGTTTCTCTCTTCACAGATGCTGCCAGATGTGCTGATCCTATCCAGTATTTTCAGTTTTTATTACAGAGTTGCCAGCCTCTGACCTGCTCCTGTAGCTATAACATTGATGTGATTGGTTGAGTTAAATCACTGGTCAGTAGTAACCCTGAGGATGTTAATAGTGGGGGATTCAATGTTGTTAATGCTTTTGAATGTTATATAGAGACATATATAGAAGATAGGAGCAGGAGGAGACCATTCGGCCCTTCGAAACTGCTGCACCATTCACCATAATCATGGCTGATTGCCTAATCCTGCTTTCTCCCCATAATCTTTGATCCCATTTGCCCCAAGTGCCATATCCAACCGCCTCTCAAATACATTCAATGTTTTGGCATCAACTACTTCCTGTGGTAATGAATTCCACAGCCTCACCATTCTTAGAGTGAAGAAATGTCTTCCCATCTCCATCCTAAATGATTTACCTTGAATCCTCAAACTGTGACCTCTTGTTCTGGACCCAACACACCCACCATCGGGAATATTTTCCCTGCATCTACCCTAAGTAATCTAGTCTAGTTAGGGGGGAAGTGGTTAGATTCTGTCTTGTTAAATAAAGCTCATGAATTAAATGTAAGTTCTTACAGAATAAAGAAACAAAGAACAATGTAGCAGAGGAACAGGCTCTTTGGCCCACCATGCCTGTGGTTTCCAATATTTCTATCCCTCTGTTTTCCATTCCATTTCCTTCCATCACTTTCCCTGACAACGTGATCCAGGCACCTACTACCGTCTGTGTGAAAACCTTTTTATGCTCACACTTCAATACTCTGGCACATACCCTTTCCTAATTCAGTCATTCCAATGGTTGAGTAAATATTGTTGTGATTTATGATGTCCCTGATTGTTATTTGCCTTTTCTATCATTCAGGCCATAAACAAAAGCCTTTGAATGAAATAAACATCTAGCTTTTATGAAGGGTAGAGGATGAACTCTCATATCATCAATTAGTCTTACATCAAGCCTGGTGGCACGGTGGCAAAGTGGTTAGCACATCTATCTCATAGTGCCCACGACCTGGGTTCAATTCAAGCTTAGGGTCACTGTCTGTGTGCAGTTTGCACTTTCTCCTGGTGTCTGCGTGGGTTTCCCCTGGGTGCTCTGGTTTCCTCCCACAATCCAAAGATGTGTGGGTTAGGTTTATTGGCCATGCTAAATTGACCTGAGTGTCAGGGAGATTAGCAGGATAAACATGTGGAGTTACGGGAATAGGGCCTGAGTGGGACTGTGGTCAGTGCAGACTCGATGGGCCAAATGGCCTCCTTCTGCACTGTAGAGGCACTATGGAATCTATGAAGCCTGCATCCTACCCAGGCCCTGACCCCATAGCCCCATGTATTTACCCTGCTAGTTCCCCTGTCACTAAAGGGTAATCAACCTAATCTGCACAATTTTGGAATGGGGGAAAGCCGGAGCACCCGGAGAAACCGGCGCAGGCATGGGAAAAATGTGCAAACTCCATACAGAGGGCTCCAATTTAGCATCAACTTGCACCCATGTTTGGGCCTGAAAACTTGATAGCGAATAGCACGGTCCGCACCCAACTCTGCGCCCATTCCCCCTTTACCAATTGCCGAAAATGGCCACCATCTGGACAGCGACCGAAACAGGTGCGACGTCAATTTATCTGTATTTGCATGCATTTAAATTGACTTAATAGGCTCCTCACCCAAACTTACTGGCACTTCCCCCTTTTCCCCATGTTCACCCGTCCAGATTCAGAGCGAAACAGATATGGTCCGCGAAGGTCTGATTTGGGCGCTCCAGTTCCTGAGGAGGTAAGTTCCCAGCTTCCAGCGGCTCTCTGACTCAGATTGATGGTGGGGGGTGAGGGGGGTGGCGGGGTAGCAGAGTGTGGCAGGGGATGTCTACTGTCACTCTGCATGTAATCAGTGGGGGGAAGAGGGCGGAGGGCTGATTGGTCTGGGTAGTGAAGGGGGGGTGGGGATTTAAGAGGAGCAGTTATACTGTGGGGCTGGGGCAATGTCCGTGAGTGCCGGGGGGGAGCATTATTGGGCCCAGAGCCAATGTGGCAGTGGAGCATTTTTGTATTTTTTTGTGAGCATGCGCAATCACCTGAAAAGATATCAGCGATTTCTTGTGCAAATCAGGTTTGTGCAGCATGATTTGGAATCGCTGATATCTTTTCAGGCAGGTTTGCAAATCCAAAAGTCGAAGAGATTTGGATTTGAAACTTTCAAGTCTGCTCAGCACTTGAAATTAAAACGGTAAAATCAGACCCAGACAGTCACGCAATTTCAGAATTGAACCAAAAGTGATGCAGCAGTGCTAACCACTGTGCTAGCTTCAATCATTCACTATTTTTAATAAATCACATTACCATCATTAGAGGGAAAGAGTGATGTATTTATACATTTTTATGATATCTTGCATATTCTGAAGCCTTTTAAAGCCCATCACTGCAGAAAATGTAGCAATCAATTTGCACACAGCAAGATCTCACAATCTAACAGCACAATAAATGGGTTGATAATGTGGGATTATTTTTAAGATGTTGGTCGAGGGCTAAGTACTTGGCTGAGCCCTGGGGGGAAATCCTCAAGTGAGAAGTGCTGTGGAATCTTTAATATTCCCTTGAGATGGCTCCAGCAGCAGCTCAGCAATGAAGTATCACGTGGAATGATGTTCTCCTCACTCTGGAGTGTGACTTGAACCATCCACCTTCTGATTCATTAGTGAGATTGCTACCTACTGAGCCAAGGCTGACACATTGTGGGTTCTTACGATTGAATGCTGACCTTTGCTCCAGTTTCCATGGTGTAACTGCATAATGAAATTGAGTTTTATTTTGCTAATGCAAACCTTACAACAGTCCACATGTCTGGCAGATCTCAGTACATTACTGTGTTTTATTATAATTTGCTGTACAGCCACTGCTGGTAACTATTGTAGCACTTTGCAACCCAGTTCAGATTTTAGTGACCTATTTCCCATTTGGACACAGTCTCAATTCCTAAATTAAATATTTAAACTTGTCAAAAATTTTCAAATCGAGGTTGATTCTTTCTTACAGGGTGTTGAAGATGCCTGACAGTGGATCACTTGCTCATGATGTGGAGATGCTAGTGTTGGACTGGGGTGGACACAGTAAGAAGCCTCACAACATCAGGTTAAAGTCCAACAAGTTTATTTGATATCACAAGCTTTTGGAGTAATGGTCCGTGATACCAAATAAACCTATTGGACTATAACCTGGTGCTGTGCCATTCCTTACTTGATCAAGGGAACTTTTCAGTGTGAGTCCAGCAGGTAGGAATATTCCAGGTGTGACTCCTGCCAGATCCCATAAGGATTGTCAGTTTCTACTACTGGAGGTATTCCTTGTTGGTGCGTCTGAGCCAGAAGTTCTGGTCATCATAGAAACCTTACAGTACAGAAGGAGGCTATTTGGCCCATCAAGTCTGCAGTACCAATAACCCTACCTATTCCCTATCCACATTACCCCACATATTTACTCTCTGAATCCCTCTAACCTACACATCCCGGGACAATAAGGGGCAATTTAGCATGGCCGATCAACTTAACCCGCACACCTTTGGAGCATGGGAGGAAACTGGAGAACCCAGAGGAAACACATGCAGATACAGAGAGAACGTGCAGGCTCTGTATAGATAATGACCCAAGCCGGGAATTGAACCCAGGTCCCTGGAGCTGTGAGGCAGCAGTAATAACCACCATGCCATCCCATCATCGAATCATTAAAATTGCCTCCGAATATTAAACCCTGATTAGTAAATATTTTTCAGACATCAACATAACTGAACTCACCCAATATTAAAATAATAACAAGATAATACCGGGGCAGTAAAACATATCATCAGGAGGTTCCTTTTATGTTTTGAAAATACGACTTTTCAACTTTCAACTGACTGGAAATTTTTCCATTTGAACTAAGACAAAGTGAGCTGCTTCGAAATGCAACGCAACATTCCAAGATGGGGGTGAGAAACAAACAAACCTCAGGGGAGTGTAAAAAGAGAGACATTTCCCATAATCCAGACACCCATCAAAATGTGTAACTGTCCAAGGAAGTGACATTAAAATTCAAAGGACAAGGAGCAAAGAAAATTACAGTACAGGAACAGACCCTTTGGCCTCCAAGACTGCACCAATCATACTGCCCGACTGAACTAAAAACCTACTCTTCCGGAGACTGTATTCCTCCATTCCCGTTCTATTCATGTATTTATCCAATCGCCCCTTAAAACTCACTGCTTCTGTATCTGCCACTGTATCTGCCTCCACTACTTCCCTCAGCCCTGAGTTCCAGGCACCCATCACCCCCTGTGTAAAATATCTGCCTTGAACATTTCCTTTAAGCATTCCACCTCGCACCTTAAAACTGTCCAACTTAAAACACTCTTCCATCCTGGAAAAAAAGCTCCTGACTATTCATTGTGTCCATGCCTTTCATAATCTTGTAGACTTCTATCAGGTCTCCCTTTGATCTCTGTCGTTCCAGTGAGAATAAATCAAGTTTCTCCAACCTCTCCTCATCGCTAATGCCCTCCATACCACACAACATCCTGGTAATCTTTTCTGTATGCTCTCCAAAGCCTCATCCTTCTGGTTGTGTGGCAACCAAAATTAAACACTATATTCCAAGTGCGACCGAACTAAGGTTCTATAAAGCTGCAACATGACTTACATGACTCCAATATCAAAGTATTGAATATTGAAATAATGGCTGCCACAAACAGGCCCGCCCAAAACCTCTCCGGAATACGTAATTGGTGAAGTATTTCTAGGCAAGATTATCGGCCATGAGAGAGAGATTGCAAGTGACACAGGTGGTGTCAAGAAAGTGTTCAGCAGAGGAAACAGGCTGAAGGCTGCCCCCTCTCCCTCTTTCTCTTTTGTAATAAGTGTGCTGCTTGATTCAAGAAGCCAACTCTACCAGAAACCTTCCAGTGAGCAATAATAATCGCAGCATTTTCTACATCTAACTGCATCTAAGAAACCAATTAACTTAATAGGTCATTGTACGTATCAAGTACAATCGATGGACATTTATATTCTTATACCTTTTTTATTGAACTGCATTGCCCTTATTTCACGTGTGTGTGTGTGTGTGTGTGTGTGTGTGTGTGTGTGTGTGTGTGTGTGTGTGTGTGTGTGTGTGTGTGAGGTCCATGAGGGATAAATGCTTGAAATTGTGTTTTTATCATTTTTCTTGGGTTTTAGTGGTTAATAAATTTACTCTTTCTTTGTCTCCGAAAAACCTTCATTGATTGGCTCTTTATTACTCACAGATTAGATTGTTCAACGCAATCCAATTTGGAAAAGCTGGAAAAATAATGTGAACTTGTGAGGGGGTTGAATAGAGGGGAGGCAGTTCACCCCCTTCTCACCCGCCTGGGTGTAACAAATGTAGTACACAGTTTGATCTGATGTTCCACCTGATTTCTGTGGATGGAGAAAGTTAACTTTCCTCCTCTTGTTTCAAGGAGTCACACAGGCAGAATGGTCACTCAATCAAGGTCAGAATGGGAGTATTCCAACCAGCCTCTGATAAATACAGATTAAATTTAAAAATATAGTTGAATAGGTAATGGGGATCTAACTGTGCAAGACAGGAAAGGCATTTGTTTATTGGAGTTTTTTTTAACTACATCAATAATTTATTTTTCATAATTAATTTTGCCTTGACCTGAATGTTGTTGCATTATTCCCGATATATGAAGCCCTTCCAATTTATTATTGCATAACCAACCTTTGCTTGACAGTTTTCCTATACAATTGTAATTGGTTAAAGATAAAAGCACATTCAATCTGCCAAACCAGGCGTAACAATTTAACATACTTATTGCTTCCTTCTACATAGAATCACTACAGTGCAGAAGGAGGCCATTCAGCCCATCGAGCCTGCACTGACAACAATTCCACCCAGACCCTAAGCCCGTAACCCCACGTATTTACCCTGCTAATCCCCCTGACACTAAGGGGCAATTGAGCATGGTCAATCAACCTAACCTGCACATTTTTGGAGTGTGGGAGGAAACTGGAGCACCCAGAGAAAACCCACACAGACACAGGGATGATGTGCAAGCTCCACACAGACAGTGACCCAAGCTGGAAATCGAACCAGGCTCCCAGTATTGTGAGGCAGCAGTGCTGACAACTGCTGCTGTGCCACCGAGATTGCAGTTAACATTTGTTTTGACAAGTTAATCATCTGACTGAAATGGATTTAATTCTAACCCTGTTCTTTATGGAGCTTGATATGGTCTTGGAAAAGTTGCTTAATTTCTGATTCTATATAATTTCTGCTAGAAATGTATTATATATGTTTGTGATCTCCACTCCTTGGTGTTGTAGCAGATATTCTCAATGTACAGAGAGGCCCCTGTTAACCAGGACGATGTTTTATAACTGTCTGCATTAAAATAATTACATCCTGTGAAATTTATATCTTTAATAAACTGACCTGAATAAGTTGGATCCTATTCAACTCTTTTTGATGACAAAGATCCCTTTCAATGGAACAAAGACAAAAAATACTGGAAAATCTCAGCAGGTCTGACAGCATCTGTGGAGGGAGAACAGAACCAATATTCCAAGTGTGGATGACTCTTTATCAGCGTTTTGCATTCCTGATCTCTCTCCAGACGCTGTCAGATCTGCTGAGTATCTCCAGCGTTTTCTGTTTGGGTTTCAGATTCCAGCATCTGCAGTAATTTGTTTTTATCCCTTTATTTTATCCATTCGTGGGACATGGATATCTGGCCAGCATTTATTCCCATCATTACTTGCCCTTGGTGAGCAGTTGCAGTGGCTCTCGAGTCACATGTAGGTCCGACTAGGTAAGAATGGCAGATTTCCTTTCCTAACATGAGGGACATCACTTTAAATTGAGGGGTGATAAATATAGGACAGATGTCAGAGGTAGGTTCTTTACTCAGAGGGTGGTAAGGGATTGGAATGCCCTGCCTGCAGCAGTAGTGAATTCGCTGACTTTAAGGGCATTCAAATGGTTATTG
This sequence comes from Sphyrna mokarran, assembly GCA_024679065.1. Taxonomy (NCBI): domain Eukaryota; kingdom Metazoa; phylum Chordata; class Chondrichthyes; order Carcharhiniformes; family Carcharhinidae; genus Sphyrna; species Sphyrna mokarran. Next base: position 4,688,158 of record JAGIQG010000024.1, read on the forward strand.
GATAGGCATATGGATACTATTGGTATAGTTTAGGTTAGAGAGTCATTAGATTGGTTCCATTGGTCTGCACAACATCGAGGGCCGAAGAGCTTATACTGCGCTGTAATGTTCTATCTATGTTCTAAATAACATTAGGGAACCAGATGGGTTTTTTTTCCGACAATCGACAATGGTTTCACGGTCATCAGCAGTTTCTTAATTCCAGACGTTTTTTTATTGAATTCAAGTTCCACCACCCATCATAGCAGAATTCGAACCCAGGTTCCCAGAACATTAGCTGAGTTTCTGGATCAACAGTCTAGCAATAATACCACTGGGCCATCCTCCCCCTTTAATGGGATAATCTCAAAACTGAACTGCAATAATCTATCTCATACTTGCCCTATTCCTCACTCACTCATTAGTTGCTGTAGATACTATCCATTATCTTTCAAAATAGGGATGTTTTAGCATCCAAAAGGGTTCCAAATTTATTCCATCGATCAGGTTCTTGGATTCTGCAGTTTGTCTAAAATGGAGTCTATCGTTGTGATTTTCTCTGATTCAGCCAATTAGTGGTCAGCACATTTTCTAATTAAGGATGGTGGATAGGATCCCAAAGCCCAAAGCTGGAAAGCAGCAGCCAGTTGCCACGGCACCCAAATGAGGGAGTGGGTCACCAACTTTTTAAACTTATGATAAAAAATGGCCTTTGAAATCATACTGCCATTGTGAGGCAGCAGGGGGGAAGGGTGTTCCCCTTCAAAGGGCAATCCACAGGTCGAAGGAAGGGGTTCTGGATCAGCCTGGGGAGGGCCAACTCACAGACCTGCGACTGCGGGGAACCTCCAGCCAACAGAGCCGTCCTCACTCAATCGCTGCTAACAGGCCTGGATAGACCCATCAGGGGCCAATGTGATTACCGGATATTTGAAGGTGGGTATCTCTCCCACCCCAGTGTTTACATAAAATGGGAAGCCTTCAATCATCATCCAATAATACAGTCTGCGAGCAGGTGCTGAAATTGGAACAGTGGTCACCTTTTTGAAAAAAACAATGGACAAATTATTAAACTTTTTACAAAGCTGATCCGTTTTGACAGGCATGAGGAGGCAGCATGAGGTTGGATGGAATGGTCTACAAATGGGACAGTGGTTGCACTTGGCAGCAGAGTTCACTGCCGGAGTTTGCTGTCAATAGATGTCGTTTGTTCAATTTTTAACGTACTGACATAATAATAAAGATTGAGAGGGAAGGAAGCAGTCAAACTAGTGCCTGTAACTGACTTCTGCTTCATGGTCTAATCCCACCTCTCCTGTTCATTGCCATTTGCAGCTTTTCTGACACTGAGACAGTCCATGTCCAAATGCAGAAAAACCTGGACAATATCTGGGTTTGGGCTGATAGGTGGCAAGGAACATTCATGCCACACAAGTGCCAGGCAATGACCATCTCCAACAAAAGAAAATCTAACCATCAACTCTTGACATTCAGTGACATCACTAGCAGTGAATCTCCCATTATCAACATCCTGGGAGTTACCATTGACTATAAACAGAACTGGACCAGAAGTATAAACACTATCATTACAAGGAGAGGTCAGCGTCTGGGAATACTGTGGTGAATAGCTCATCTGACTACTCAAAGTCTGAACACCTTCTACAAAGCACAAGTCAGGAATGTGATGGAATACTCTCCACTTGCTGGATGAGCGCAGCTCCAACAATATCCAAGAAGCTCAACATCACCCAGGACAAAGTAGCCTGTTGCTTAACACTCCCTTCACCATTGATGCACAGTTGAAACAATATATATTGTCTGCAAGATGCACTGCACCAACTCACCAAAGATCATCAAAAACACCTTCAAAACCCACAATGTCTACCACCTAAAAAGGAAGTGATAGACATCATCACAGCAAGTTCCCCTCCAAGCCACACACCATCCTGATTTGGAACTATATTGCCTCTCCTTCACTGTCATTGGGCCAAAATCCAGGAACTCCCTCCCAAACAGCGCTGTGGGTGTTCCTACATCACAAGGACTGTAACGTGTTTCAGAAGATTGTGTACCATCATCTTCTTTAGAGAAATTAGGATGGACAATTAATACTGACTTAGCTTGCAACACCCACATTTCGTGAATGAATGAAGAAGAATTATGACCAACCAACTTTTCCACTTCTTAAAAATTTGGAATCTCGTCTTTTTCAAAAATGAATTATCTTTGGAAATTTCCAAGAATTAACATTAAGTTTATGTCTTCTTTCTATGTATTTCATATCTCTTTCTTAATCATATATTTTTCCCCTCTTTCTTTCACCTTCTCTTCATGATTTTACATTGAATTGGAAGGGTAGTTAATAGTAAGGCTGAATGGAGTGACAAGAAGATATAAATGGAAATGGTCAAATGGGCTGATAAAAGAAAGGTAGAATTTAACTCTGAAAAGTGTGAAGTGATACACTTTGGAAGGAGTAATTTGACAAGAAAGTATTCAATGAATGGTAGGACATTAGGAAGTTCCGTGGAACAAAGGGACATTAGCATCTTGCCTGCAGACCTCTGAAAGCAGAAGGACATGTTGGTGGCGTAGTGGAAAAGGCATATGTGACTTTATCAACCAAGATATAGATTACAAAAGCAGAGGGATCATGTTGGAGTTGTATAGAACTTTGGTGAGGCCACAGCTAGAGTACTGTGTGCAGTTCTGGTTGCCACATTATCAGAAGGATGTGATTGCACTGGAGAGGGTGCAGCAGAAATTTACCAGGATGCCACCTGGGATAGAATACTTAAGTTATGAAGAGAGGTTGGGTAGGCTTGCGAAGTCTGAGGAGTGATCTGATCAAGGTGTACAAGATTATGGGAGACATGATCACAGTGAATAAGGAGCAGCTGTCCCCTTTAGCTGAAGAGTCAGGACACAGGTTCAAGGTAAGGGGCAGGAGGATTAGAGAGGATGTAAGAAAAACATTTTAGCCAGAAGGTGATGACAGTCTGAATGCGCTGCCTGGGAGGGTGGTAGAGTTGGGGTGCCTCACATCCTTTAAAAAGTAACTGGATGTGCATTTGGCACATCATAACATTCAGGGTTATAAGCCAAGTGCTGGCAGATGGAATTTGGTGAGAGTTCAGGTGTGTCTAATGTGTTGGCATGAACTTGATGGGCCAAAGGACCTCTTCTACGCGGCATGATTCTGTGATTCTATGAATGTTTCTATTCAATGGTAACCCCCAAAATGTTGATAGTGGGTGATTCAGTGATGGTAATATCATTGAACTTCAAGGGGGGGTGGTTAGATCCTTTCTTGTTGGAAATGATGATTGCCTGATATTTGTAGATGATGTATTTGTATGAGTATACATGTGTGCATGTGTCTGTGTGCATGCGTGTGTGCGTGTGTGCGTGCGTATGTGTGTGTGCGTAAGTGTGTGCGTGTGTGTGTGCGTCTGTGTGTGTGTGCGTGCGTGTGTGTACATGCATGTGTTGCCCAGATGTGACATTTTTCTATGAAGAGCATAGCACATGTTATATTAGTGAGGTGATCATTTTGTTTATTGTGTGTTAATAACAATAAATAAGAGTAAATTTGGAAGGTATTCAGTTTCATATGATTAATAAAGTGCTTGATGTGACCTGCATAAAACCCGTGGACTACATAGGGTCAAAAGAAAGAAACGGGCATGGTTTCAGGGGCTATCATCTGTGCTATCATTGAATTATGCAGAACAATATTAGAAATTAAATGTCAACATCAGCAGCAGTGAGTAAAGACATCACATACATCAGGCAGCTCCCAGATTCAGTTAGCTGAGCTATGCTGAAGTAGCTGATCTCAGATGGGGATAACAATAACAATAGCTACAATGATTATCCACAATGATATCCAGCAAACTTCTGTTAATTTCCTTGATATACATTTTTTTTCATTTTGTTATTGAATGTTTCATACAAAGTCGTGTTAACAATAGAACTGTAGCACTAATAGAACGGTTACACTCACGGAACTGCTATACTACATAGAACATAGAACAATACAGCACAAACAGGCCCTTTGACCCACGAGTTGCGCCGATCGTATCTACCAATCCACAGACCTATCTATAACCCCCTATCCTATTCTTTTCCATATACTCATCCAGAAGTCTTTTAAAAGACTCCAGTGAGTTTGCTTCAACAACCTCCGACGGCAGTCGGTTCCATTCACTCACCACCCTCTGAGTGAAAAACCTACCCCTGACATCTCCTTTGTATTTGCTTCCCTGCACCTTAAATCTGTGTCCTCTCGTAGTGACCATTTCAGCTCGGGGAAATAGTCTCTGAGAGTCCACCCTATCTATTCCTCTCAACATTTTATAAACCTCTATCAGGTCGCCTCTCAACCTACGTCTCTCCAGTGAGAAGAGTCCCAGCTCCCTCAACCTATCTTCATAAGGCCTGCCTCCCAATCCAGGCAGCATCCTTGTAAATCTCCTCTGCACTCTCTCAATAGCCTCTACATCCTTCCTATAGTGAGGCGACCAGAACTACGCATCATACTCTAACTGGGGTCTGACAAGAGTCTTATAGAGTTGCATCATTACCTCCTGACTCCTAAACTCTATTCCTCGATTAATGAAGGCCAGTACACCGTGCGCCTTCTTGACCACTTCCTCCACCTGCGAGGCCAATTTAAGAGTCCTATGGACCCAGACCTCGAGATCCTTCTGCTCTACAACACAGCTAAGACTCCTACCCCTTATATTGTACTCCTTCATCCCATTATTCCTGCCAGAATGGACCACTACACATTTATCCACGTTGAAGTCCATCTGCCACTTCTCCGCCCAGTCTTGTATCCCGTCTATGTCCCGCTGCAACTTTTGGCATCCCTCCAGACCATCCACAACACCACCGACCTTTGTATCGTCAGCGAACTTACTAACCCATCCCTCCACTTCCTCATCCAGGTCATTTATGAAAATGACAAACAGGAGGGGTCCCAGAACAGATCCCTGGGGCACTCCACTGGTGACCGACCTCCATGCAGAACAAGACCCATCCACGACCACTCTCTGCCTTCTGCTGGCAAGCCAGTTCTGGATCCACGAGGCCAAAGCCTCTTGGATCCCATGCCCTCTCATCTTCTCTGGAAGCCTTGCATGGGGGATCTTATCAAACGCCTTGCTAAAGTCCATGTACACTACGCCCACTGCCCTTCCTTCGTCAATATGTTCAGTCACATTTTTGAAGAACTCAACTAGGCTCGTAAGGCATGACCTGCCCTTAACAAAACCATGCTGACTATTTCTAATCAGTCCAAATTTCTCCAAATGTTCATATATCTTATCCCTCAGAAGCCTCTCCATCAGCTTACCAACCACTGAAGTCAGACTCACCGGTCGGTAATTTCCTGGACTATCCCTTTTCCCTTTCTTAAAGATAGGAACCACATAGGATAATTATTCTCATCCTAGATTTTTTAAAATGCATTCATGAGATTTGGGCATCATCAGTATTTAATACCCTAATTGCCCCTGAGCTGAGTAGCTTGCTAAGCCATGTCAGAGGGTCATTTAAGATTCAACCAATTTCTGTGAATCTGAAATCTTCTGTAGGCCAGGCCAGGTAAGGATGAGAGATTTCCATTCCTAAAAAGACATTAGTGAACTGGATATTTGATCTAAAAGCAAATCCAAATCATTTTATTGCTCCGGTTTTCCTTACTTTTGCTCTGTCTGTGCAAACTTGTCAAACCAATAGAATGTACCCAGTACCCGACCAATTGTGGTGTGCAGTTGGTCATTAATAAGATAAAATTGCATTTTCCAGATTAACACCAGTGCAAAGTTGTCAATCCCAAACATACCCATTATGAAAAATAAAAAAAACATGAAGATAGACATGGGACAGGATTTTCCAGCCTCGCCCACTCCTAAACTGGAAAATCCTACCTGAGGTCAACGGACATTTCCATGATCCGCCCCTTGCCCACTCCAATTCCCATGGCGGATAGGACAGTAAAATTCACCCCCTGGTCTTAGATTAACACCTCACCTGACAGTGTAGCATTCTATCAGGACTGCGCCGAGATTGGAAGACCATGGAGCTCATGTTATCAACTCCCTGGAGTGGGACCTGAATTAATAATCTTCTGACCTTCAGCCAACTGAATGCTCCAATATGGTAGACACCCATGGCAGCAGGGGTGCATCTGGTCAACTGTTATTGCAGCAACTCTGGATTGTCCAGCTGTGGTGATGTAGCTTGAGCTAGTGACTGGGAGTTGTGAGGGAGGGGATGGTGAAGTGGGGGAGAGTGGGCGGGATGCTGGGGACTGCAGTCAAAATGTGGTTGTTCCCTTTTGTCAGAGCATTTGTTTTAAAAAGATGCTGTAATGATGCAGGGATCCTGTCATATTCTCCATTATTCTTTGTAAATGTTCATGTTCCCCATGATATTTGTACAGACTGATCTATTTTGGGAACACTTTGACAGTGATTTGTAGGTGAACCAGTTTAGAAAGTGAGTATAATCAAAAAGAAATCTGGCCAAACTTGGAGATATGACAGCAATAAAAGAAACACAAATAAAGTGAAAGTGTTTGTGCTCCAGGGCCTTTTTATCCTGCCCTTGGATGACAAGTTGATTAACCTGTATTATCTATCTCGCTGTCTTATCCGTGCGACGAACACATAAAATAAGCCAAGTGAACAGGTTTCAGGTTTTAAGTGACCTTAATTGGCCCTTTAACTGTCGACAGGCACAGCACTGACTCCACGTGTACTGGCCGACCACAATGTTACAGCGTTAATGTAAAGGAACAACATGTATGTGATGAATGTGGGAGACACACCCAATGTCATTTTGTGCAATTTTATGTAAATTTGGTTCAATCACCTGTCCAACCTTGGAACATAAAATTCAGGCCTGTATATTTTTCTGTTGAGCAGGAATCTAGTAAATTCTGTCTTCAAAAGGTTAATTTATAAAAACAATATAATGTTAGTGCAGGCTACTTTTCCTTTCTACGTAATTTCTTCTCCACACACAGAAATTTGTCCTTATACTTCTGCCTAATCCTTTTTCCAAATTAGCATCACAACTTAATCACAATTACAACACATACTCAATTGTCACAATATTTGAACGTTAACAAATTCCCTCCTTTCTGAAAAGAGTTTCAGCAGCTGGAGTATATTTTACAATTCTCCATTTTTTCTTGGCTTCACTTTCTCCCATGAGAAATATTATAAACTCAGCTTCTTTTGAAAGCCTATCACAATGGTTTGTATAAGAGACGTCACTAAAGATAATCAGAGATGTATTCCTGAGGTCACCCAAACCTTTTGGCACACATTTCACCGTCTTTCATTTTCTTAATATTTTAGTTTGCCCAATAAAAGTCTTTGACCTTTGGATGCTTCATTACAGTACTTAGTAAAGAATTGTTGACCATGAAATCATTGTCAATTATCAAAAAAAACCCATCTGGTTCACCAATGTCCTGTAGGGAAGGAAATCTACCATCCTTACCTGGTCTGGTCTACATATGACAGAGCCACAGCAATGTGGGTGGTTCTCAACTGCCCTCTGAAATAGCCAAGCAAGCCAAGCAACTAGGAATGGGCAATAAATATTGACCAGCCAGTGACACCCATGTCCCGTGAATGAATAAAATAAAATCAAAATTGCATACAACCTTGTGTATGTGCCCAGACAATTCAATTGTCCAACTAAACTTTGTGGTTGCACTCATAGAATCCCATAGGATCCCTACAGTGCAGAAGGTGGCCTTTCAGCCCATCAAGTCTGCATTAACTTTGTGAACAAACATCTTTCCCAGGCCTACCCTCCTTCCCAATCCCCTTGTACCCTGTGCATTTAGATGGCCAGTCCACCTAACCTGCACATCTTTGCACATTTCCATTTCAGCTTTGGAAGCAACCGTATCATTTTGTGAGGATTTGACTGACTGTGATAGCGTTAACACTTTAAGATTGTTAACATAAAGGAATATCAGACCCATAGAGCCTTATATCTAGTCCAATATCTTTAATGTTCCTTAAAGAAGTTTGGTTCCCAATATTAAATTTTGTTCCAATTCTATCAACAACAATTTTTTGAATTCACTAGTACCACCCTTAAGAAGTCATCAACATGCATCATAAAGATGTTCAAGAATTTCTTGCTATGGTGCCAATAAAAACATGGCAGGATTCATTTTCAGTTGGAAACAGTCCAACTTTAACGAAATGTGCCATACTCTGGATGCATTGTTCACACCATAGATACACTTATTTAACTTCTAAAGGTTTCCTTCTACATCTAATACCTTTTGGGAATCCTGATGTGGAGCTGCTGCGTTGGATTGGGATAGGCACAGTAAGTCGTGTATGACAACTTACTGCACCCTCTTGGGAAGTGGGAGAAGCACTTCCCTCTGGATGTGATTCCCCCTGTAGAAATGCAATAGAGCCATCTGACCCCTTTCTGGAACTTTTGAATACATCAAATTCTCTACAAATGCCTAACTTTCTGTTTAACCTTCTGAATGGCTTTATCTCCAAATCTAATGACAGCTACAAAAATGACTCGATGAGAGCCATTCACATTCATCTAACAAGCATTAGATGTCAATGTTTCTTTTATCTACAGTGAAGCAGAAAGCTGGAATGTCCCAGTTGTTCTATTGATGTTCCATCCTTAAACTAAAGGATGTATAAATCCCCCAGAGAGCTGTGAATGTCCATATTTGATTCAGGTGTTTGATGAAACTTTAGACTGTTTGGAGCTCAAAATGCCAAGGGTTGCATAATTTGCAGTGGCCATTTCAAGTTTTAGTTGTGTTCAAAATTCTTAAGTCTGAAAGTTCCTAACATACTGGGATGTGACAACAGACTGCAGTAAACACTCCCCCATATTTGAATCACTCTACGGGGAATCCAAACCTTGGTGAAACTTCATTAAATGACACAGCGCCAGCCTTTTTGCTGGAATTGTATTGTTGAATGCTGCATATTTTCACTAGAGACAGAGTGCTACCTTTCTGCTTTGTGCAGTGCATCCTTGCTAGTGGCAGATGCAAATCTATAACACTACATTGGTTTGCACTATTCAATTTTGGGAAAAAAAACAAGACCAGGATAAAAGGGAGCTGCATCACACTATATAACCATACAAGATAGAATCCCATAAGTTCAACAATCTGTGGGGACATGGTAGTGCAATAGCTAGCATTGCTGCTTCACAGCACCAGGGACCTGAGTGCAATTCCCAGCTTGACTCATTACCTGTGTGGAGTTTGCACATTCTCCCCATGTCAACATGGGTTTCCTCAAGGTGCTCTGGTTTCCTCCCATAGTCCAAAGATGTGCGGGTTAGGTCGATTGGCCATGCTAAATTGCCCTTAGTGTTGGGATGTGTATGTGAGAGAGATTAATGGGATAAATGTGTGGAGTTGTAGGGATAGGACCTGGCTGGGATTATTATCAGTGCAAGCTCAATAGGCTGAATGGCCTCCTTCTGCACTGTAAGAATTCTATGATTTCTATGAATCTTGGAAGATACTTGGCTGTAATCTGCATGAGGCAATACATTTTTTATTTATCCTTTTAATCTTTTTTAAACCTTTTGCAGAAATGTAGCAATATGCAATAGTTAATTAACATTGGTTCAGCGATGAGATACCCTACTGATTAAAGTTGTGTGGTAGATTTATCTTCACCATGGCAATAGACGGTTAAGTAATCTTAGCAGAAGATTTTGCCTTAGACTAAATGATAGAGATACATTATTTGGAAAGACTGATAGAATTCACTTGCAATCAGTGATCAATTGTGACAGAATTTATTTGCAATCTGTGTAGATGATCAGTTTTTTCTAGCTATTAAAATGGAATTGTGAAGATTATTTTCTGCTATCTAGATGGTACTTTGATACAAACTTGCTCCAGGCCTTTCATGCAACCTCGAGGTTATTTTTTTGCGTGTATCTGGTTTTGCTCTTTGTATCTTCCAGCTACTCAGTGCAGTTATAATGTAATATATTACCAAAAATGAAATGAATTCTTGGAGAAAAAAATGAAGTTATTATAATCCTTGGTGCATCTTTATCACAATGACATTGATGATCTTGTTTATTGTTCCCTTCTGTTATATGAACACATTTATGAAATATGAAAATAATTAAAACATTCTTCAATTCTTCCAGCAATGATTTTTGTGTGAAAATCTTTATATTTACACCAAGAAAGATGCACAACAATGGAATAGTTAAATCAAACAAGGACAGCATATTAAAGAAAGCCAGATAATTCAGTTTTGTTGCGTTTTCAACCTTGTAAATTTTAACAGTACGAGAAAATAAAAATCAGAAGTAACATGATGAAGTAATTGGCAAAGATATTTTAACCTCTTTGAAGAACATGTTATGAAATGAAAGAAAACAAAGGCATGCATTTATGTACCACCTTTCACAAACTAGAGACATTCCAAATTACTTTCCAAGTTGCTACTGCTGGGATGTAAAAATGCAGCAGCCAACTTGTGCACAGCAAGCATCCACAAAAAATAATTGAATCACAGAATCACTGAATTACAAAACTAGTACGGTGCAGAAAGAGGGCATTCAGCCCATCATGTCAGTGCCAGCTCTCTGCACGAACAACTCACTGAACTCCATTCTCCCGCCTTCTCAGTGCAACCTGACACATTCTTCCTTCTCAGATAATAACTCAAATCCTTTTGAATCCTTCAGCTGAACCACTTTCGGATAGACCGCTCGCTAAGTGAAAAGGTTTTTCCTCCCCTCACTATCACTTGCTTAAATCTGTGCCCTCTCATTCTCAATCCTTTCACGAGAGGGAACAGTTTCTCCCTATTTTACTCTGTCCAGACCCCTCATGATTTTGAAAACTCCACAATATCTCCTCTCACTTCCCCTCCAAGGAAAACATTCCCAACCTCTCCAATCCATTTTCATAATTGATTTTTCCTGCACTATCTCAAGTCTTCACATCCTTCGGAAAGTGCAGCATCCACAACTGGAAACAATACTCCCGGGGAGACTGAACTGGTGACTTATACAAGTTCAACATAATCTCCTTGCTCTTATATTCTTTGCCCTTAATAATAAAGCCCAGAATATTATATGCTTTATTAACTGCTCTCTCAACCTGTCCTGTCATCTTAATAACTTATGTACATACACCCAGCTCCCACTGCTCCTGAATCCCCTTTGTATCCATTATTTTATGTTATCTTTCCATGCTCTATCAAAATGAATCATTTAACATTTCTCTGCATTGAACTTCATCTGTCACTTATCTACCCATTCCATAAATTGTTGGTGTCCTTTAGAAATTCTGTATTATCCTTGTCACAATTCACAAGTTTTGTATCATCTAAAATGTTGAAACTGTTCCCTGTACACCAAGTTCCAGGTCAGTAATGTACATCAGGGAAAAGTAAGGATCTCAACACTGTCCCCTACCTCCTCACGGCATGGTGACACAGTGGCTGGCACTGCCAGCTTACTGCTCCAGCAATTTGGGTTTGATTCCTGGCTTGAGTCACTGCCAGGGTGGAGTTTGTACATTCTCCCCATGTCTGGTTTCTTCTGACAGTCTGAAAGACACGCTGGTTAGATGCAGTGACCTGAACAGGCACTGGAATGTGGCGACTAGGGGAATTTCACAGTAACTTCATTGCAGTGTTAATGTAAGCCTTACTTGTGACTACTAAATAAACTTTAACTTTTAATTTACCTACCTCTCCACTCACCTGATTAAGGGTCAGTGCTCTGAAAGCTTGTGCTACTAAATAAATCTGTTGGACTTTAATCTTACTGTCCCCACCCCAGTCCAATGCTGGCATCTTCACATCATATTTACAAAGACTTTAGGGCAAACATGTGGAACTCAGGATGTTGTTTGAGTGCTCTGTGTCAAGCTCTCCTGGAACCTCTCAATCATCTCACTACTGATGTCAGAGTTACATCATTAATACCATTATGGTCTCATTAACATATCCATTAACCCATTAGCCTACATCTTCCCCAAGTATCATCTGAAACATTATTTTGATAAACTATTCACATTACATCTTCTAATATCTGTAAATTTCCTGCATTGTTTGCTGTTTGTAATTAGCTCCTAACCTACCCAGCCCCCATGCCCTCCCTACCCCATACCATACCCCTCCTCCCTGCTCCCACCACCCACTTCTACGTTTAAGTGCCAGCGTGACTTGCTGCTGAGATTTAATTGTGGGCTGTAGTTTGTTTTCACACAAATGAGTGAACTCGCTATTTCCTTTCATAGTTTGACCCAACTTGAAATCAAACATTTCTTTATCCCTGAGTGGCTCACAATGGTCAGCCAGCCGGCCATTTACAATGCGTCTGATTGCTAGGTTCATTAGGACACGTGTACAAATTCAGCTCTTCTGTAATTTCTTCAACTGATTCCTCAAAAACTCACCACAGGCTCCATCTGCATTGGTTGTGAAGTCAATATGTAGCATTTTTTTGACTGACTGCTAACTCTGGCAGAAAAGCTGCACTCTGCCTGCCAACTCCACTGCCAGCTTTTCCCGCCATATCTATTGGCACTTTTGGAAAAACAATCCTGGAGGCGGGTCCCCTGATGTCATGCTGACAGAACAGGTTCATCCAGAGGGCATCCAATCAGCAAGCTCAGCCTCCAAGAGATTGGGGGCACCATTTTAAAAAGGGAGCCCAGTCTAAAAAAATATAAAAGTTAAAAAAAAGTTTCCCCGTCCTAAATATGGGAAGGCTACCCTCCCCCCGCCCCCAAGTGCACATGGCCCTCCACAGAGAGACCCCTCCACCTCCTTCCCATAGACTGCAGTGGAAGTTCTCCTGTCCGGCACTGCTCCTACCTGTACATGCCTAATGGGCTCCTTTAATCAGGTCTCCATTTGTCAAAAGCTGTTGCAAACCCCTGAGCCCTAACATGGGGATGATAGAGCAGGCAAACCCTCTAATGAAATTAAAATTTGTGGAACTGGAGTCCAGCAACATCAGGCCAGTCAAAAATGGGATGGCATGGTGGCACAGTGGTTAGCATTGCTGCCCCATAGCACCAGGGACCCAGATTCAATTCCGACTGTGCAGAATCTGCACTTTCTCCTGTGTCAGCATGGGTTTTCTCCAGTACTCTGGTTTTTCTCCCACAGTCTGAAAGACATGCTGGTTAGGTGCACTGGCCATGCTAAATTCTCCCTCAGTGTAGCCGAACAGGTGCCAGAGTGTTTCAACTAGGAGATTTTCACAGTAACTTCATTGCAGTGTTAATGTGACTAATAATAAATAAACTTCCCTGACCTTTCATGGCGGGAAACCCATGATGCCATTGGCAGGGGGTTTGAAACAATTGGAACAGGAAATTCTGATGATGTAAAAGTTATTTGGGACTCCCATTGAGTTCTTCACTCCCAACCATTCCCGCCTGCCGGAAATGGGGGTGGAATATCCCCCTCCCAAAAAAAGAGTGTAACGGGATTCAAACCTTAAATTCCAGCCTGTTTCTGCAATGGCCTCCATTAACATGATCTTTATCAGGAATCATCCAACCAAAATCTAGGAGCTCTCCTACTGGCTGCTCACCATCATTTTCAGCGTCGCTTAAATCTGCATCTTCAAGCCTGTCTGTGAAAAGAAGTGAGAGATCTGTAACCAACCCTCACCCCTCCCCTCCATCATTCGTGCTCCAGTGGATGATGCTTTAATAATAAACAGCCGCTCACTGCATAATGAATGAACTTGACAAGCTGCTGCTCAGAAAAAAGTCTGTCAGTCCTTCAACCAACTTTGGAAATTCCACCTTTAATGTTACTGTGCTGCTGACCACATCGAACTTTCGCTTAAGACCAAACCTTGAACACACTGATGTTTGAGCAGAGGAACTGGTTGATTCTGTAAAGTATAGAGAGCAGTGGTGGATTTAGGATTAGTGAGGTTCTGTGTGTAGCTTCATTTTTACACCCTCCCTCCCCCCACCAGCCAAGAAAAAGAACACGTTTGGTGTCTAAATATTAAGAATTCAGACTCTGACAGTTTTAAGCTTCTACCTGAACTTTTGATGGGTACTGCATGTCTTGTGACACCCCTACCATTCCCAGCACTGCTACACCCTACTCTGGACAGAATGTATTTAAAAATGATGTAAGAGAAAAATTACTTTAGGCAAAAAGAAATGCAAAGAACCGTGCAAACTGAACACAAACTCCTGAGTGTTGCATTTTCATGTGAATGAGTGAACAATTTATGTTGTGTCATCAGGAAAGGTGAAACACTTTTTGCGAGGATTAGGAATTACTGTTTGTCAGCCACTTTTCAAAAGATATACCATTATGCTAAAAAAATTTTTAAAATATTCACATCATACACAACTGTATTTAGAAAGGCCCTTGTATCAGGTTTAGTGCAAGCTCTGAGATCACTGATGAAAAGTTTGGCTGGGTAAAATCTCACCCTTACACTGCCAATCCATCTTCAGATCAGTGTTTACTTTCAGAAAACACTGAGTAGTTTCAAGTCAGCAAATGGCAAGCAAAAGCCTCCCTGATCGGCTTCAGTGAAGCGGTTCAACTTGGCTTTAAATTGAATTTGTCATCTTCATAAAATCATCGGCAATTCTCCATCATTGTGTAGGTGCGTGCTCCCCAACAGTGGAACTGCCTGCGTACATTGTGCCCCAATAGGGGAACTGCCTGGGTACACTGTGCCCCAGTAGTGGAACTGCCTACATACACTGTGCCCCAGTAAGGGAATTCCCCAGGTAGACTGTCCCAGTAGTGGAACTGTCCAGGTACATTGTGTTACAATAGGGGAACTCTCCGGGTACACTGTGCCCCAATACGGGAATTGTCCAGGTACACTATGCCCCAATCGGAGAACTGGCCGGGTACACCGTGCCCCAATAGCGTCCAGGTAACTGTCCAAGTAAACATTTACAAAACTATTTGAAATGACCACTTTTTTCCAAACAGATAGATTCTGCTCTTCCTGCTGCGCAGTCTTTATGGCACTTTTGGCTGTTAGTGTTACATCCGGAGCACTTGAATGTGTAACTGGAAGAGTTTTCCCATTCCTTTGAGATTTCAGTGGAGTTTTTCCACAGGTTTCTTAATGACTGGGGCTCCCTACCTTTTAGCAGGATTTTATATTGGATTTTCAGGGAGTGTGACTCCTGAACTTGGACATACACACTGGATTAATTCCTTCAGAGCCTTGGCATCTTACTAAACATTGATGAAAGTTTCTCCCCTCTTACAGACTAGGGATAATTTCACTCAAACCTTTTATTAAGAAATATTTACAAAGACCTCAGGCAATCTGGACATTTATTATTCTGCATCAAGCTCTGCTGGATCCTTTTGGTCATTGCTGATGTCACAGTTAGATCATTAATATCATCATGCTCTCATTACAATATTCATTAACCCATTACAATAATGCGATCATGACTGGAGTGATCTTTGGAGTGATGTCCAATGATAGATATTAGTCAGAGCACTGTGGTTAATCCTGCCCAGTTTCAAAACAATGCCAGGTGATCTTTCATTTCTAAGGCACAGTGTCCAATGGTTAGCACTGCTGCCTCACAATACAGGGACCCGGGTTCAATTCCTGGCTTAGGTCACTGTGCGGAATCTGCATGTTCTCCCTGTGTCTGCGTAGGTTTCCTCTTGGTGCTCCGGTTTCCTCCCACAGTCTAAAAGATGTGCTGGTTAGGTGCATTGGCCATGCTAAATTCTCCCTCAATGTATCCAAACAGGTGCCAGAGTGCAAAGACTCAGGGATTTTCACAATGACTTCATTGCAGTGTTAATGTAAGTCTACTTGTGACATTAATCAATAAACTTCAAATTGATTGTGCTCAGCATGTAACTTTCCAAAGTTCAACATATTTCTACAAAGATAACGTTAAGGACCAGATGAGAAACTCCAAGATATATTATGAAGTTAGCCTAGAACCCCCAACTATTTTTGATTTTGACATAAGGTGTTTTGCTCCAGCTACTATTTGATTAACCCACTCGGTAACTTTTAAAATAAACCTTATTTAACAACACAGTTGAAATGTAATGAAAAAAACATAACTTTTACCAACTGAAATATCTAAACATGACACGACATAATTCTTAACTGCTAGCTATCTCTATTAGTTGCAATTTAAGCAACATCCCCATAGATGTAAATTCCTCTTCATATTCAGACTTATGTGAATTCCTAGTTCTCCGGCCTCTTAACCGCTTTGGACAAAAATACGAAGAGATATTTATTTTCTGACTCTCACACTGCAGCCTCCAGAGAAAACTTATCTTCACATAGCAGAATGCCAGTAAGAGAAGAGAAAAGTAAATTTTGCCTTTTGTAGACCTCTATAAAGAGATACTCTGTTAAGAGTAACTCTCTTATTTTCTAGCAGATCCCTAGATTTCAATTTCCACAAAGAGGGAGAGAGAGAGAAAGGAATACTGTTCTTGTCAAAATCAAATTGCAACTGCTTGCTTGTTTGCTCTTTGTAAGCCTAACTCCACCCACTCACATGATTTTTCTACTTGTCAATGAACCTAATCAACCCCTACTCTGAAAACTCCAGGGAAAATCTTAACATAAAACTAATGCATTAATGTGGATTAAAACAAACACTCCAGTAATTAGGAGCAAACAACATTCTGCGGAATCAGAAAGTTGGTTAAAAGCAAATTACTATGGATGCTGGAATCTGAAACCAAAAGAGAAAATATTGGAAAATCTCAGCAGGTCTGGCAGCATCTCAAAAGAGAGAAAAGAGCTAACGTTTCATAGGTGATTTGGATTTCGAGAAGGAATTTGATAAGGTGCAGCATGTAAGATAAACGTGTGCAGTGTTACAGATAATGTATTGTTATAGATAGAGGATTGGTTAACTAACAAAAAGCAAAGAGTGGGGGTAAATGGGTGTTTTTCTGGTTGGCAATCAGTGACTAGTGGTGTGCCTCAGGGATCAGTGTTGAGACCGCAATTGTTTACTATTTACATAGATAATTTGGAGTTGTGGACCAAATGTAGTGTGTCAAAATTTGCAGATGACACTAAGATGGACGGAAGAGAAAAGCGTATAAAGGATGCTGTAAGTCTGCAAAGGAATAAAGATAGTCTAAGTGAGTGGGCAAGGGTCTGGAGTATAATGTGATGAAATTGATCAATGTTATTCCTACATTTTAGTAGGAATAACAGCAGAATGGACTATTATTTAAAGGGTAAAAAGTTGCAGCATGCTACTGTGCAGAGGGACATGGATGTCCTTGTATAGGAATCTCAAAGAGTTGGTTTGCAGGTGCAGCAGATAATTAAGAATTCAAATGGAATTTTGCCTTCATTGCTAGAGGGACAGAGTTTAAAAACAATGAGATTATGTTGCAGCTGTATAAAGTGCTGTTGAGGCCACACCTGAAATACTGTGTACAACTTTGGACTCCTTACTTGGGAAAGGATATATTGGCACTGGAAGGGGTACAGAGAAGATTCACTAGATTGATTCCAGAGTTGAGAGGGGTGGCTTATGAGGAGAGACTGAGTAGACTGGGGCTATACTCATTGGAATTCAGAAGAATGAGGGGAGATTTTATAGAAACATGTAAGATTCTGAAGGGAATAGATAAGATAGAGCAGGGAAGTTGTTTCCACTGGCAGGTGAAACTAGAACTAAGGGGCATGGCCTCAAAATAAGAGGAAGCAGATTCCTACTGAGTTGATGAGGAGCTTCTTCATGCAAAGGGTTGTGAATTTGTGGAATTCCCTACCCAGTGAAACAGTTGAGGCTACCACATTGAATGTTTTTAAGGCAAGGATAAATAAATTTTTGAACAGTAAAGGAATTAAGATGAGTAGGTGATAAGTGAAACTGAGTCCACAAAAAGATCAGCCATGATCTTACTGAATGATGGAGTAGGCTCGAGGGACCAGATGGCCGACTCCTGCTCTTAGTTCTTACGTTCTTATGTTTTGAGCACAGATGACCTTTGTTAAAAGTGGGTTGCTGGCTGTAGACAATTCGGCACTGTAATGCTAGTTGAAGTATTTGATACTATGAAATTCTCCCTATCTAATTTGGATGCAAATCATCATAATAATACAGAGAGACGATGGAATCCTCTCCACTTGTGTCCAAAACTCATTGATTTGTGATGTTTCCTTTGTCCAGGGTAAAACAGAATGGTACTTTTATCATTGACAGTCCATCCTTGTGTGAATTTCCCAATGGGCTGTGACTGTCCATATCCAATCAAATATTTACTTGAGAGCCAGTATTGTCTGAAAATTACACAGGACCAGGCCCTTCGGCCCTCCAAGCCTGCACTGACCATGCTGAATTAAAACCCCCTCCCCTTCTGGAAAACATGTCCCTCTATTCCCATCCTATTCATGTATTTGTCAAGATGCTCCTTAAAAGTCTTATCTGCTTCCACTACCTCCCCCGGCAGTGAGTTCCAGGCACTCACTGCCTTCTGTGTAAAAACTTGCTCGTACATCACACACACACACACACACACACACACACACACACACACACACACACACACACACACACACACACACACGATTTGCAGTCGCCGTTTTAACATACTGCCTGTGTTCAAAACTTTTAAAATCTCGCCTGAAAATTCTTATTCTGCTGGAGCATAACACTGGACACTGGCCAGGCAGCCAGCTTTCCAGGCTTTGCTGGTGCGGTTATTCATCTGTGTCTTTGCACAAAGATTGGCTCTTCTATACTTCCCTTACTCCTTCCAGTTTTTACTTCAAATTGCAACCCTCTCTCAATGTTACACTCGTTAACATTCACTAACAATTTCTCATGTGGTGCCAATTCAAAGGTTTTCTGAAATCGATGTATTATGTAGGTTGGAGCATGCCTCTATAAAAGAATGGGTCAGGAGAGCTGGGACTCAAGTTCCACCCGGGATAGAACTTGCCTAAGCAGTCTTGTGCTGACTGTGCTAAAGAATAAATGTGTTAATAATCAGTTCCAATTAGTTTACTTCCACTTACCTTGTCTTTTATTAGTCTCTGTATCAGACCTCAAACATAATAAGTAAAAGTAAAGCTTATTTATTAGTCACAAGTAAGACTTACATTAATACTTCAATGAAATTACTGTGAAATTCCCCTAGTCACCACACTCTGGCACCTGTTCAGGTGAATGCACCTAAGCAGCACATTTTTTAGACTGTGAGAGAAAACAAGAGCACCTGGAGGAAACCCACACAGACATGGGAGCATGTGCTAATTCCATACAGACAATGACCCAAGCTGTGAATCGAACAGGGGTACCTGGTGCTGAAAGGTAGCAGTGCTAACCATTATGCCATTGGGCCACCCTTCCAATGTGGATAAACAGCTTCACAAGGGAGGAACTTAAAGACTGGATAAAAATGGTAAATTAATAATCACAGTATATGTAAACTACCACATCACAGTGTAATGTAATATGTATTAACGGGTGTAACTGGCATCTTGGGTAAAGCTTGAGTCACTTGACCCATTCTCTTAAAGGGGCACAGATTCTGCACAGGCAGTGACCCAAGCCAGGAAGCAAACCTGTGACCCTGATGCTGTGAGGCAGTGGTGCTAACCTGATATACACTACATCTACAGGTTTCCCTCTATCTATTTTCCCTCTTATATCCTCAAAGAATTCGAGCACATTTGTGAAACATATCCATCCTGAGTCCGAACTGACAGAGATGTGACTGAATCTTAACTACTCTCCAAAAGGAATCAGTAAGCATTTGGTTATATTCCATCCAAGATGATGATGGAGCAAGGTGACTTCTTGCAAGCTGTGTCCAGCATACCTTCTAATATTCAGTATGGAGGCTTACTGCCGGAGGCAACTAGAGATGATGTACGCTGGCTTTGCCAGTGATGCACAGATTCTGTAAATACATAAAAATACTGATACTGTCTTTCTCTGTAACTGATGTGTTTTGCTTCTTTGTTTCTGATGGATAGCTATGTGGAGAAATTGGGATGGAATTTATTGAGATGCTTTTCTACCGAACAATTTACTGTACGTTAGAGTTAATAATGCATGACTATCTTTCTCGAGTATTTTGAGGCATATTTTATTGATTGGAATTGTTTCCTTGGAGAGAAGGAGGCTAAGAGGAGATTTGACAGAGATGGTCAAAATCATGAGGGGCTGGACAGGAGAAACTGGACCAGCTCCTAAAAGCATCAGGAATGAGAGGACACAGATTTAAAGTAACTTACAGCAGAAGTAAATGTGATATGACGAAAAATGTTTCACGCAATGAATGGCAGGGGTCTGAAATGTGCCTCCTGGAACCTGGAGGCAGGTTCAATCAAGGCTGCATTAAATGATTATTTGGATAAAAGCAATTTAGGGGCTCGGGGAAAATACAGGGGAATGGCAGTAAGTTACGATGCTCATTTGGAGATCCAGTGCAGACACAGTTGGTTGAGTGGCCTCCTTCTGTACCGTAGTGATTCACTGATTTTGTGAAATTTGCAAGTTCATCTCATTGCTGTGGCCTGTGTTAGCAACATTCGAAACAACTCTGCAAAAAAAAAAGTAAATAAGGTAGGACAAGCGTAAAAACTGCCTTAACGATTCTCATTGTAGTGCGGTTCCCCCCCCCCGCCCCCAAATAGCATGTTGTCCCATTTGCCATGGATATGAGAGCTTTGAGGGTATCTGCCATATTCTAATGGAATACCCAAATGTCTCCTTATGTCATATCCAAAATACTAGGACCCAGGAAGACTTGATCACAAAGTTTGGAAACTTTGTGATCAGCTGTGAGATTGCATTCAATAGGTACTCCAAAATGCTTGAGTTGCCTGCAATGCGCTATCCCAGCCTGATGTGACTTTCTGAGTTGATTTGATTTATTATTGTCACATGTATTAACATAAAGTGAAAAGTATTGTTTCTTGTGCGCCGTACAGACAAAGCATACCGTTCATGGAGAAGGAAAGGAGGAAGTGCAGAATGCATTGTTACATAGTGTGGTGTTCTCGTATAAACCTTTCCACATTCCATTTAGGTTAATTGCCTGGGCTCCAATGTGTATTCGTGCTGCTGGCATCTGACAGTCAGATTAATTCATTGCCCCAGACTCGGCGCAATAAACTGAACGACATGGTGCATCAATCACACCTTCACATGACAAAGGGGGAGAGGGCTTGACATCTGAAGCGTCTGTGTAAGCAGATATGTGCTCTGCTTGTAGATTTCATTGAGTTTTTTTCTCTTCCCCCACCTCTTTCCCTCCCAGACTGACACCGGATTATGTATTTTTTTTAATATGTAAAACTCAGTCTCTGGGGTTTTGGTTGTTAGGTAAACACATTGGCTTCACTTGTGAAATGTGATCAGCGCTGCGGTCATGTGACAGCCCCCTTTAATAACTTGTTACAAGCGCTTGGATACATTTCGCTCACGTGGGCTCCGGGTTAATTTGCACGCAGGATCGCGGCGCCGGCTTCCCAACCTGATTGCTTCCCTGCTGGGATTTGCCAAAACTTCAGCGGATTTTCCTGGTTTCCCCCCTCCCCTCCTTTTTTTTAAATTTTCGCTAACTTTTATTCCCTCCCCCCCCCCCCACTCTTTTTTTCCACTCCCTTCCCCACTTGCTCTGTCATTGCAGGCACGCTTTCCAATGAGGCTTGAGAAGATGAGGTGGACAGAGATTGCGATGGGAGTTTCTCTGTTGGCGGTACTCTCCCGAGTTTGTGAGGGTCAGGAAGAAGGTACAGCATTTCTGGATGGAGGTGACCCTGGGAACAAGTGTGTTGTAGAGATCCCTCTTCTGTGTTCGTGTTGAGTTTTATTTTTAAAGCTAAATGTGGAAGGCAGTCAGAAATCTCTAATTGGAGCTTTGCTCATGCGGGCTATGACTGTGCTTCTTGATTCTTTTATAACTGGGACAGTTTGGATTGCAGAAAAGTAATGCGCACATCATTTAATATCAGCACACTCTGCGTGTAATTTTTATTTCAAATCGTTTGTTTATAACCCAGATACAAACAGTTTAATTTAATATTTAGTGGCTATTTTATTAACACCTGTACAGTTTGACTAGAATTAAATTGAACGTCCCTGGGAGAGGTTTGAAATGCGTCGCTGGGAAGGTGAAATTTTCCATTCTTTTGTTGCTGCTGCTGCCTCCGGTGTTAAGGTAATGTCACTGTGCATTTGGGAGTTTAAAAAAAACTCTCTCCACTTCGTGTTGGTTGGCGGTTTTGAATATTTAATATTTATGCCAAATGATTAGCCAAGCACTCTGAGCTTTTCGGTCTGATACACAGAAATGTACAGGTAGTCATGACAATATCGTTTATTTTTTTTTTTAAAAAAATCACCTCTGGGCTGTATAGTCTGTTAATTGGTGTCACAGTTGGGAGCAGGGATTAAAGTTGTTTTTAATGCTATGAAGCAGCCAGTCCATATCACAATGCTAGAATCTGATGCAAATTAAAAATCTCAAATCTTGACATTCATTTAAATATGCTGCATGTTTTCAATTGCAGTAAGCTAAGTGTTCATAGCACTGAGTTGAAGGCTGACCGTGAAACCAATGATCCAAACATTCCTCCTATTAGCCTGGCTCAGTAACTCCCAGAATCTTGACATTTTGGGTAGCTTGCTGTCTCTGATACCAAGTACTGGTGTGGCTGGATCCTTTATAGTGTCTTGGATTAAATAACAGCAGAAATGTGAGTAGGTCATCTGATCCTGCTCCATCATTCACCCAAATCCTCGCTGATCATCGCTCATAACTCTATCTTCCCTTCCCCAGCCCCTCCATTCCTTTAATATCCAAAATTCTACCAACCTCTGACCTGAACGTTTTCAATGATTTGTGCATCCACCACACTCCAGTCTCAGGTTTACAACATGGAAATGGGCCCTTTGGCCCAACTTGTTGATGCTGCTGTTTTTTTAAAACCACTAAACCAGACCCAAGTATAATGAAACTGAAGATGAATTTGACAGATTCAGATCCTGAATGGAGTAGCTCAATGTTATTGGCTATATCTGTTTTTAATGGGAAAACCTCCACTTGATAATTGTGTGTATGGCTTCCTGACTACAGAGGTTCATTCTGGTCAACCCTATTTAATGAAATTATTAAACATCTTTTGACCAAGAACAGAGAATGGTTTTGAAGAGGGGGAGGGTCAGACTAGTGGTTAAATGTCATTTTCTTTGCCTATACAGTACATTGTGGAATTCATTTGGTTTGTATTGAAGCTAATATGTATTTAATTATTTGCTGTATTAGATTGCTGCAGATGGGGCTACTTTCAATTCTGTTTGAAGAATGGGAGGATTGTATTCATTGGAGCTCAGAAGAGAGAGGGAACATCATAGAAACTTATAAAATTCTCCGAGGGTGATATTGATGACCAGCCATGATGATGAATGGTGGAGCAGGTTCAAAGAGCAGAATGGCCTATTCCTGCTTGTAAAGATGCAAGTCTTGCTGGGCTTTGAGAATATTTGACACTTTCTCTCACATTGAACCAGTGATAGGTTAATTTTAAACTTTTCTGTGACTGGTGGGCACCATAAAGTAGATCGTGGTAACACATACTGACTTTACTTTGGTTCCTTAAAGAAACACGTGTTTATAATGGTGTTTTTCATTGTGCCTGAAAGTTGTCTACTGCTAACGGAATTTTTTGTGAAGTGTAGCACTGTTGAAAAGAAAGAAATGCACACAAGGCACCTGTTTCGTATGATGTGATGATGGCCAGGTTTCAGTAGTGTGGATTGAGTATTAGCCAAGGAAGGAAGAATCCCAGGAAGAGCATCCTAGGATTATTTTACATTCTAGATACTGCCAGTGTGGCATTCCCTCGGCACTGCAGTTGAGTTCAGCCTAGGTGACAGGCCAAGTGTGGCAACCCTGCCCATCCCTAAGTGCCGTTGATGGCTGGTCAAGGTATTTCAGGGCAGGCACCATTACTATAGGTTTCATGTGGGTCATTCAGGGTAACAAGGACAAATTTTCTTCAAAGGGCATTAGTGAGCCAACTGGGTTGATGAGACAATTGAAAGCCTTCAATTCTAGATTTATTGATTTGAATTTAAATTAATTTCACCAGCTGTCATGGTTTGAACCCATTCCCAGAGTATTTATCTGGCTTCTGGATAGCCACTATACTGCCATCTACTCCTGGTTTTAAGCTTAGTTGGATTATTTATTTGTTAATGATGCCTTCAGAGGTACTCTTGGCATTAATGTCTGTAAGGTGACACTGGGACAGTCAGTGTCACTCTTGTTGATCCTTTAAACTGGCCCAAGTCCCAGTTACTAAATTCAATGTAATCAGAGTGAAAATTTTATAGCTGAGACTTTTCTACTGCTGAGTGTAAAGAAGTAAAAACTTTTTTTGCACATTAACACCTTCCCAAGCATATGCTTGTCTTAAAAGTTAGTGAGCCCTGCAGTGCAGTCACCATTGATGTGCAGGGCAATTTGGCAATTCTTTGTAAAAAGAGAAAATGCTGGAAAATCTCAGCAGATCTCTCAGCATCTGTAAAGAGATAAAGCTGATGTTTGAGTCCTCACGCCACATTCTCCCTTAAGGGTCATCTGAACTCAACATCAGTTCTTTTCTCTCCTTAGATACTGCCAGATCTGCTGAGATTTTCTTGGTTTCAGATTCCAGCTTTGATAGTAATTTGCTTGTATTTGGCAGTCATTTGATTTTTCCCATCTATGATCAGTTCATTTGCTTTTGGGGTAACAGGGATGAATTGTTGAGTAAATCTAGAAAATTAATTTACTTAAAGTAGTGACACAGCATCTTCAATGTCCAGTTTAACAGGTCAGTGAGGCTTTAGTTAATAACTAATCTGAAGGACAGTATCTCTGGTAGTACCTTATTCCTATGAATCTTTCTGGAGTGCATTTTAAACCCACAATCTATCACTGTGTATCTCTTCCAATGCATGTTTCTATCCTCCCATAAATTTGTTAGTCATAATTCTGCTGCCTGTATCATAGCTTGCACCCAAGTGCTAGCCACCCACCATCCCTGCTTGAATACAAGAGTGGTGGGTGTCTAGGGAAAGCCAGTTAGCTCAGTTGGCTAAATGGTTAGCATGTGGTTCAGATTGCACTGATAGCATGGGTCAGATTCATGTTCTGGCTGTTATACCTGCCTCCTCATCCTACTCTGTATTAAACTGACATAAGCTATGGTTTAGTAACAGCTATAATTCTGAGTCACCAAAGAAAGAAACGGAAGCGATATAAATACAAGTTGTTGCACTACCAGCTTTGTGCCGAATCTTTGGGTCTGAACATTGAAGGGGCTGGGTGTAGGTTTTCAGACTGCCAGTCAGCATGCCACTTTCTAAGCATCAGCCTGCTCTTTGGCCAAGTTCCCAAAGGTGGGGAGACAGTAGCAGGGCTACCTGCTCATATGACAATTGGCCAAATCAGGTTGGCTTAAAAGCCTATTGCCAAAGGCCCTGAGATGTTGGAACAGCCTCATTGCTTAGAGGCAGTTTCCTGGTGACAATTCCATGACAATTGTGGAACTCCAAGTTGATTAATAACCATGACACTGTCATTTTTTAAATCTGTTACTGCCTTCCCTTAGGGAAGGAAATCTGGTGTCCTTGCCTGGATTATGTGACACTAGACCCACAGCACTATTGTGGGGCCCTTAAAACTGCTCTGTGAAATGAGCTGATAATTCCTTCAATGCAAAGGCAAGTGGGAGACAAGTGCTGGCCTTACCAGTGACACCCACATCTCTTGAAGGAGACCTGGGACCCAGTTAATGCTTTTTTGCCAGCCTGGCTTTAGCTGCAGGATTCCTCTGCTGCAATGTTGGACTGGCTGCTAAGTGGGACTTTTAACCTTCAAATTTTAAAAGTTGGAGTGGGTGCTTCTATTTTGAGTCAGCCTCGCTCTCTGACTTGGCTGCAGTGGCAGCCTGTGGCCTCACTACTGGGAGGGTCTGAAAGCCTGTCTGCTGACCTCCATTTAGACAGACAGCCCATGTTATTGACAGCACTGGATACTCAGTGGATTTTAGAAAGATGTGGGGGATCTCATTGAAACTTTCAGAATACTGAAAGATCTGGATAGTGTGCATGGGGAATTGTTCCCATTATCAGGAGAGACTAGGATCAGAGGGTGCAGCCTCAGAGTAAAGGAACGACCCTTTAGAATTGAAATGAAGTAGAATTTCTTATGCCAGAGAATGGTAAACGTATGAATTCATTGCCACAGAACACTGAAAACCACGTCATTGATTGTATTTAAGACAGAGTTAGGTTTGTGATGGAGGGGGAGGGTGGGGTAGTTGAGGATGAGGTTGAGAAACAAATCAGCCATGATTGAATGATGGAGTAAACTTGATGGCCTGAATGGTCTAGTTCTGTTTCTGTATCTTATAGATATGAAAATAACTGAACTGTTATAGTATATTGGCCTGTGATTTTTGTATAAATTTGTATTAAGATACCTAGATTACAGCATGCAAAAAAAACTGTCTCTTTTGTAAAGAGTCTAATAATGGCAATGATTTTTCAGACTGCTGGACGTTTGTCTCGTAAACTCCTGACAATTTCCTATCCTCCAGCTAGGGAGCTGTAGGGTCCAGACACAGCAGCTTAGTATGTTATTGACAGTAAATGAAGATCAGGTGATGCTGAAATTACTCCAATCTGCTCGGTCATAACAGAAGCAGAGTTCTGGACTGACGTGTAATCAATTTCATTCCCTACTGTACTAAGAGGCACAAGATTGAAAACAAAACTAGACTGTAACAATGACCATGTTGTGAGTTTTTGTCTGTTTGGAAGGGTAAAGCTGCATTTTAATGGCACAAAAGCTTCTGGGAGATGAGTGAATGAAGATTTGTATTGTAATGGTACATGAGGTCAGGCATTTTTTTTCTGCAGTCCTGTAGAACTGCTGTGACCTCCAGGCAGCCAGTAACATTTAACAGTGAAAATAAAAACAGAACATGCTGGAAATACTCACTGGGTCAGGCAGCTTCTGTGAAACAAAACCAAGTTAATTCATCAGTACATAATAATTTTTCCTTATATAAAAGGTAAGAGGCAAAAATAGCATTGGACCACTGGGGAAGTAGTAATAGGACACCAAGCAATGGCAGAGGAACTGAATAGTTATTTTGCATCAGTTTTCATGGTTAAAAACATCATTGGAATGGCTCAGTGAGTGTAGTGACTGTTCCTAAGGAGAGTTCTGGAGAAACTATAAAAAGTCTAAAGGTGATTAAATCACCTACACCCCAGGATTCTAAGAGATGTTGAGGAAATTGTGGAGACGTTGGTGGTGATCTTTCAGGAATCACTGGAAGCAGGGAGGGTATCAAAGGAAAGTAGTGAATGTAACATTAAGAAGGGAGGGGGTCAGCAGATGAGTAATTATAGCCTGATTAGCCTGACTTGGGTAATTAGAAAGATTTGAGTCCATTATTAAAGATGAGATCAGAGTATTTGGAAGTGCGTGGAAAACATAAGACAGAGTCAGCACAGCTTTGTCAAGGGGGGGGGGGTCATATCTGATAAATCTGCTAGAGTTCTTTTGAGGTGATAACAAGGAAGTTGGATAAAGGAGAACCAATGGATATGACTTATTTAGATTTCCAGAAGACCTTTGACAAGGTATTGTGTAGGAGACTGTTCAATAAATGCCCATGGTCTTAAGGTAAGATCCTGGCATGGATAGAAATTTGGTTAACTGGCAGAAGACACAGTGGATGAAGGGGCCTTTCTCAGGATGGCAGCTGGTGACTAGTGATGTGCTTTGGGTCAGTGCTGTAACCACAATTTTTCACAATATACTTTAACAACTTGGAGGAAGGAACTGAAGACTCTATTGCTAAGTTTGCACATAATACAAAGATATGTAGAGGAACAAGTAGCACTGAGGAAGCAGTGGGGGTGTGGGAGGTGCTGCAGAAAGACTTGTCCACTCTCCTAACCTGTCCAAAGGAGGAGCAGATGGAATACATGTGGAAAAGTGAGGTTATGCACTTTAGATAGAGGAATGGAGGTGCAAGCTATTTTCTAAATGGGGAAAATGGTTAGGAAATCACAAACAGGGACTTGGGGTTGGGAGGGTCCTTATTCAAGATTCATTTGGTAGTTAGGTAGACAAATGCAATGTTAGGATTCATGTCAAGAGGGCTAGAGCAGGGATGTACTTCTGAGGCAGTATAAGGCTCTGGTTGGACCCCATTTGGAGTATTGTCAGCAGTTTTGGGCCCCATAATTGAAAAATGGATGTACTGGCCTTGGAAAGGGTCCAGAGAAGGTTCACAAGAATGATCCCTAGAATGAAGAGCTTGTCATATGAGGAACAGTTGAGGAATCTGCATCTGCACTCGTTGGAGTTGAGAAGGATGAGGGGGATCTTATTGAAATGTACAACATACTGAGGGGCCTGAAAGAGTGGATGTGTAAAGGATGTTTCCACTTGTAGGAAACATTAGAATCAGAA
The DNA here is from genome assembly GCA_024679065.1 of Sphyrna mokarran. NCBI lineage: Eukaryota > Metazoa > Chordata > Chondrichthyes > Carcharhiniformes > Carcharhinidae > Sphyrna > Sphyrna mokarran. Next base: position 4,716,660 of record JAGIQG010000024.1, read on the forward strand.
GGTGCAACCTCGGGGTAAAGAGATGATCTTTCAAAATAGATAAGGAGGAATTTTTTTCAGTCAGAGTGGAATTCTTTGCTGCAGGAGGCTGTGGAAGCCAGGTCACTGAGTTCCTTAAGTCACAGGCTCTTGATCGATAAGAGGATCAGGGTTATGGGGAAAAGGGAGAAGAATGGATGTAGAAAAAATATTAGTCATAAATAGTGGAGCAGACTTGATGGGTTGAGTGGCCTAATTCTGCTCTTATGAAGTTGGTGACCTTGCAACACATTTTTATTCAGCTGATAACACAAGACTGGTTTTAAACAAGTACAAAAGTAGGAAAAAGAGAGAGACTGTGTTGGGTGGAAAACAGGAGATTAAATTGGTAAAGGGATGCAAGGCAAGAGGAGATGGCAATGAAGAAAAATGAGAAATGCAAGGTGATTACAGAGCTGAAAATATTGAGTCTGCAGCTGCCAGAAAGAGATTGGGGTAGGGTTTAAGATCTGAAATAGTGTGGAAGGTTGTAAAGTGCTGAATCAAAAAGACTAACTTCATTGGAACAATGGCTGAGGAGTTGGCAGAGGAACTCTTTGACTTTATTCTTATGCAAGCTGGTCCAAATGGACTGAGTGCCATTATGCCCTCTGATATTGAATGGGGCATGCACTGAGTTTTTTAATAGATCCATCTTCAATAATTGGAGCCAGCATAATATTTCAGTTTGTCCATTTATCACTGCATTAAACTAACCTCTGACAAATTGTCAACTATTATAATCCTCAGTTGACTTCAATTCTGTAGAGCAGTAAGAAGGTGCATGTTCATTCTTTTTAAATATTCAGTTTAAAGTCACTTTTACTCTGTTTTGGTTTTTCAGAATGTGCAGAATTGGAGACGTGTGAACGCTGTATTGCTGGCGATGCTTCACTGAACTTAACAGACTGCGTATGGGCACACTGTCAGTCAGGTTAGTGCTTTATGTAATCTGGCACATGGAGTAATCTAGGCATTCATTTGACTGTCTTTATAGAAAGACTATTTATTAATATTCCACCAAGTTGACCAATCTTACTGCACATTCAGAACATTAAATGTTTTTGGAGCCCTCAAAGGTTGTAGAGTTCATTCAGACTCCATGGAATCCTTTATGGTGTTTACCAAGTACATATCCCAAAACAAATAATTTGTATATTATTAGCGCCCAGATATTGTGATTTCTGACTAAAATGGGATATTTTGATAAATGAACATTTGACCAGTATATCTCCAATGTTACAGCAATAACATGCCCAACAATTTGCATTCACTGTGCTTCAATGGGAAGGATTCTCTACAGGAAAATACTTCCCTCTGTCGCCAAAATATAAGACAAACATCACTTACCTGTTGAGAGTAAACTCTAATTATAATGCTGTATTTTCCCCAAGGCAATTTCAACACCTTGGGCACAGATGGATGCTTTGAGCTGACATCAGTCGTTGGCTCCTGCAATCTCGGGGGGGTTTAGCAATCTTTGTTCCCAGACACCAATCTGGAATTGTAGATTATCAACTAATTCCTTATTTATCAAGTACCTGATCAGATTAGCTGGTGTAGCATTGGGGAATTATTGATATCTTTTAGTTTGACATTTGATAACACTGGGTACTGATGCCAGAACCAGTTACTATGAAATGGTCCTTTCCTAGATTGGTCTGTTTTGATTTGCTAATTTTGAATGTTTGCAATACAGAAAATATTTCATGTTGGACCCAAGAGTAAAGATATTTTCCTGACTGCCTTTCCAACTTGATCTGTATGTTCTCACTCTGCAACTAATCTCCAGAGGGAAGATTAAATGTTTGACATTTTTCAAATGGTGACAGATTTGTTTCCTTTGAACTCCAAATGTTCTCTTTCCTCTGTATGATTTGACTTTAAGACTTGCATTTATAGAAAGTGTTTCACAACCACTGCACGTTTCCAAAGTGCTTCCAAGTCACTGGGATACTTCTAATGTTTTTGTAATGGAGGAATCACAGCAGCTAATCCACGTGCAGCAAATGTAAACTCGCACAGATTATAACCCAGTCTTGTTCAAGATCCCTCACCACTGGTTTAACATCTCAGCCAAAAGATGACATCTCTGACAGTGCAGCACTCCCTCTGCATTATACTGGTTTCTTTGTGCTTGTCCTGCACAGGGGCTGGAACCTGGGGCCTTGGGATGCTACTGACCAATCCCTGGTTGCTGCTGCACAGAAGTGTTTTGCCACAAAGTCCAGTTGTGGGCACCGTACCTTTACGAGCAATGTATTGTCCTTTTGGAAATGTAGATTTACCAGAATGAAACCTGGATTCTTGATGGCTAAATGAAGAGGTTTAACTATTGTTATAATCTCTGCAATTTTGGCTGAGTTGACCAAAATTTTCTGATGTTAAGGGGGACAGAGGGATGGCTAGAGAACCTATTTCCACTATCTGGAGACTCTGGGATGCAGAGGACATAATCTTAACACTTGGAGCCAGAGTGAAGTAGCAAACTATCCTATACAAATATAGTGTAGGATAGAGGAGGATAAAATTTGGAATTTCTGCAAATGGCAATTGGTATTGGATTGAACCCAAGGTTGGTTTTTTCTGTTGGGCAGAAACAAATATGAATGAAGTAAGGTTGTGGATCAGTATGGTCTAATTTGGGCCGAGAAATACAGTTACAGGGTTTAGAAGGTGTGGAGTAGGATTCAAGCATCTCCTTTTCCAGTGATTGAATCATGCTTGTGGTTCTTCAGCATGTTGCATATTAGCTGAGGAGAGGTCTTTACAACTCATGCTGCCTAGGTAAGTGAGTAACTTAAATATTTAATAGATCTTTGTATGAGTAATGAAGTACAACAGTTTCATATTTTAATGTGGTGCAATGTTATTGAAGTAGCTGGGTATGGAAAGGCACTGTACTGTTTGCTAACTGGCTTGTAATATTGAGATATAGTGTGCCATGTTAGCTGACCAATTCATTAATTCCTACTCCTTTAATCTTCAGGGCAACTGACAACCATCAGATGTCAATATACTGTTACTGGTCTTGAGGTGTTAGGGAATATTGGTCACTGTTCAGTGACCCAACAAAAACTTCGTCCGTTAGGAGGAAGAAAAGAGCTATTTTACACTTTTCTGTTTCTAAATTTCTAATTGTGGTAAACATTTAAAATGTATATTTAGTTTCACTTAACATGCAATATGTATTAAAGCCATAAAATGCTCATTTGCAATCACTGAAATGTTGAGCTGTTCTGTGCTTTTCCTGTTGGTTGCTGTGATACATTAATGTGGTGATGCTACAGTTTGCCAGAATCTGCACTTTACTAAAATTAAATAACATTTGTGATTTGGCAGCGTTTATCAAACAACTTGATATCCTTTCCTATTGGGCTGTTGAAGAGAGAAAATTGTGAATTCAGTTGGTTTTCTAAAATGGACACTTAATGTTAGCGGGTGGCATAACTGTTAGCACTGCTACCCCAAGGCACCAGGGACTTGGTTTCGATTCTGGTCTTGGATGACTGTGTGGAATTTGCATATTCTCCGCATGTCTATGTGGGTGTGCTCTGGTTTCCTCCCACACTCCAAAGACGTGTGGGTTAGGTTGATTGGCTATGGTAAATGTGGGGATAGGATGGGGCCTGGACCATGTTAGATGTTCTTTCAGAGAATTAGACTTGATGGGCAAAATGGCCACCACCTTCACTATAGGGATTCTATGGTTCTAGGTTAGGAAGGTAAATCTTGGCTAGAATCAGTCCCCATGGCAGATCATGGTCTTTCTTTATTTTTAAGCACAGTCTTCAAAAATAAGTTAGCTGCTGAGTTAGTGTGATCTTGTAACTCTGGTATTAAAGGGGAAAATCTACACAGATTTAGCCACAAAGTTTTTAGTTGCAACAGAAAATGACTTCATTGGTTGGAAATCTGGAACTGATCTTGCATGACAGATCTTTTGAAAGAGCAAGTCAGTTAATGCCTCACTAGTTAACTTGAGGACTAGAACTAAAACGTATGTGGTATACAGGCTTATTAATAAACCAGGAAAAGCCTTGGGTCATTGTCTGTGTAGAGTTTACATGTTTCCCCCATGTCTGTGTGGGTTTCCTCCCACAGTCCAAAGTGTGCAGGTTATGTGGATTACTGGGGTAAATATGTAGGTTTTGGAGAGAGAATCCCATCCAAGCCCTGAGTCGTGTGGACTTAATAGGCTGAATGGTCCCTGCACTGTAAAGATCCTATGGAAGGAAAAGCATGGATTGTATATGGATATTGCATATGGAAAGTTTGAAGTTATCAAAGCCAATGTAGTGTAGGGAAAATCTTGAGTTAGTTTGGAATGACATATGAGGATGATTATGGAAGTGGTGCTCAGGAGGCTGGTAACTTAGGTTCTCACTGCAGACAGAACATGTTCAGCAAAGCAATCTCTGAATTCTCAATGGAGAGGAAGCTGATCAGTTTTGGGTTTGAGAAATGATTCGAATGAATGTTTGGAGTCTTGGACAATGTGGGAGGAGAAGAATGAACAAAATGAGACTAAATTGGAAAAACTACTTTTTTAGTGGACCCATACTCAGTAATTTTTTTCCAGCTCCTTCTCTATTGGGACAGAATGTGAATGATACTTGTGGAAAGAATGATTTTTAACATATTCATGGTATTGTTATAAAGGAGTTTGAAGTGTGGTTGTTGAAATTTGACTGCTACTCATCTATTTGCTTTGACAAGATCTGGAATATTAGTGCTATCCCTGACAACAGGGCTGTTACTTGTGTTGAGTGGAAATTAGTCAGATTGTCACTCCACTTTTTCTAATCCTGAAATGTTGCTGCATCTTTTTCACCCAATCTTCAGACTCTGGGCTGGGTGAGAAGGGTGCAGTCCAGCAGGTTCTTGAGGCCTTATTGGCAGGAGAGTCAAAGGCAAGGAAAACAGTCTTGCTTCACCTTGCTTTTGAGGCAGGTTAGTTTAAATATTGGCCAATTTGTAAGAAATAGGGAGAAGGTAAATTGGTTAGAGGGTATGGGGGAGGGTGGGTGAGTGAGGAGAATGGAGTGTCAGTGGGAGAGGCCATTTGGGAACAGATGGGTGTTGTCAGATTCCTGTGATGGGAGAGGGTTGTCAGTATTCTAGGTATCCAGGTGTTAGGGTTTTAGTTCAATTTTTAGCTGGGTAATTATTGCTGTGAAACAGACAAATTACCATTTGAAGTTTATGGTTTTGTTTGAAGTTTCTGACTGTTTTGGGATTTTGCTGACTTGAGGTGGAGTAGACTTTGGGGTCCCCCAGTATCTTTGGGAGTACTCAAGTGCCACTCCAGAGATTGGGTACACAACATCCAATGTGTTTAAATCTGTTTTGTTCTTGGAAAACATTCACCCGAAGACATTTGACCTCTGATCTTTGGGTAAGCATTCTCCAAGGCAGCCTTCACGATACAGGACAGCAGAGTCGTTGAGCAGAGACTGATAGCCAAGTTCTGTGCACATGAGGACACCCTCAACCAGGATCTTGGGTTCATGTCACACTATTTCTAACCCCATGACTAGCCTGGGCTTGCAACAACTCACTTACTGTCCTGTTTGGAGACAATAAACATTTCTTTAACCTATGCTTAATGCTATCTCCATTCACATTGTCTGCACTTTTAAAACTGGGATCTTGAGATCCTTGTTGACATGAGAGCAAAGTGGTGGAAGAAGTGCGTGCACAGACTGAGGCAAAAGATGAGGCAGAGGTCCAGGTGAACAACTAAAGATGCAATCTTGACCAGGCTGTGTTAAATCTTACATAGCAAATGGCCTCTGATGCTTCTGTTTTTTTCTAAGACCATTAGTTTAGAAGCAGCTCAGATGCTGGTCGTGAGAAGATTGATCTGTTGTGGTGCTGTGCCTTTATGTATGGTGGTTGTGAAATAAAATGGAAAACTTTTTTAAAAAAAAAGGACTTGATTAGCTGTAAAGACTCGCATTCTAATCAGTATTCTGTAAACTGTGTGCCTTTGTCTGCCCTGTTTGATTAGAAGTTTCCACTTACCTGACAAAGGGACAGAGCTCAAAGCTAGTGGTGTTTGCTACCAAATAAACCTGTTGGACTTTAACCTGGTGTTGAGACTTCTTACTGTTTACTCCAGTCTAACACTGGCATCTCCATGTGTATCCAAACAGCCATGCATGAAGGCACTGGAGACACATCTCCCTCCCAAATAAGGGGTTAAGGTGCCCCTTTGTCTGATAACAAGTATGTTTGACCAGAGTGCGTTCATTGTCTTTAAGATTGCATATGTTCTATATATTCAGTCATCCAAATTGCAGCCTATATCTGTCTTTTAAGTTGCAGCCTGCTGTTTCGATGCTTATCCAATTATTCCAGCTTGCTGTGTAAATAGCCATTTTAGGGGCCTGTTTGGCCACATTCTGACTCCAATGTCAAATTTTCAAGCAAATGTTGACCAGAAGGCTCACCTGCCAATGAACCATGCCATGTACTCAGATTGGTATCGCCAGTCACAGCTGTATCCATGGTACCTCGCGTTTACAGATGTCTGCTCAGTATTAATGAGGAACATTGACTGCTTGAAACAGTGTTTGAATTGGGCAATTAAAAGTGATCCAATTATCTGATCTCAATCTCTTGCCTTCCAATTTTGTTCCACAAATAGCTATTCATTTTGTAGATTATACTACCAGGCTAGCTTTTAGAGAAAAATATTAACTTACCAGATAACAGCAGGCCTGAAATGTATCTGGCAACGTTGCAGATTATTTCATTCCTATCTTCTAGTGTCATTCTGATTTTTGGGATCTTATGTAGGACAGTGCTTCTCAAACCTTTTTCTGGAGTGACTGGGTTTAAGCACCAAGGGTACAGGCACAAGGAAAACACTCCAAGTCACCCACCATTTAGAAAGCTGTATCTTGGGCCTCTGAAATTATAACTCTCATTTGCAGGGGCCTTGCAGTTGGTCCTGTTTTTTAAAAAAAACTGTCAAATCCCACTCTTTGCAGTATAACCATCATTGTTGCCTCCAAGCTTGTGACTCAATTTCTCCTTCTGTGACCCTATTGTTGGGGAGAGGTGGCTGCTGTTGACCTTTTGGATATGGTTGAGGTTCCATGTTTGGAAGGTGTGGCAAGTTGCTATAATGCATCTTGTGGTAGGCACACACTGCCTTCCGTGCCAGTGGATGAGTTAGTAAATACTTGGTGTGAATGAGTAGCTAAGCAAGCAGGCTGCTTTGTACTGGATGGTGTTAAGCTTCTTGTGAGCTGCACTCATCCAAGCAAGTTTTAATGTCACAAGTGGGCTGACATAACACTGCAATGAAGTTATTATGCAAATCCCCTAGCTGCCACACTCCAGCACTTGTTTGGCTATGCTAAATTGGTTAGGCGCATTGGGTAACTGCGCAATAATGTGTTTTTTGGACTGTGGAAGAAAACCAGAGCACCGAGCCAGGAATTGAATCCAGGTCCCTGGTGTGGTGAGGCAGTAGTACGAACCATTCTTGTTTATCACACTCCTGACTTCCATCTTCTAGATGGACAGGCTTTGGGGAGTCAGGAGTTAGTTATTCAGTGCAGGATTCCCAGCCTGTGACCTGTTCTTCTGATGTAAAGATGCCGGCGTTGGATTGGAGTGGTAAGAACTCAGTAAGAATAATTGGTGTTGCTAAATTCTTACTGAGTTCTTACCTGTTCTTCTCCCATAGCATGCAGATAAACAAATGCCTAACCAATTGCATCTGCTAAGGAGGCGGAGCATCAATTGTTGCCAGCTTTAACCTGGATGGATGATGAATTTGATACTTCATTGGTATTGCATAATTAACCAGGGTGACATTTTCTCTTGCATTGTATAAGAGGTTACTGGGGATTCGAGCCACCTCTGCATTCCCAACAACAGAAATCACGCAAATTGTGGCTTTTGCTAACAAATAAACCTGTTGGACTTTAACCTTGTTGTGAGATTTCTTACTGTGTCTTTAAAAAAGGCATTTAAACATGAAGTGCTTTTGCGTGCAGAAAGCAGTGCAGAAGAGGTTTACCAGGATGTTGTCTGGTATGGGGGGAAGGTCTTATGAGGAAAGGCTGAGGGACTTGAGGTTATTTTCATTAGAGAAGAAGGCTAAGAGGTGACCTAATTGAGGCATACAAGATGATCAGAGGGTTAGATAGGGTGGAGCCTTTTTCCTCGGATGGTGATGGCTAACACAACGGGACATAGCTTTAAATTAAGGGGTGGTAGTTATAGGACGGATGTCAGAGGTAGATTCTTTACTCAAAGGGTATTAAGGGTGTGGAATGCCCTGCCTACAGTAGTTGTGGACTCACCAACTTTAAGGGTGTTCAAATGGTCAGTGGATAGGCATATGGATAACATTGGAATCCTCTACTTTTATGTTCTAAATAAAAGCACAATATTGCAGATGCCAGAATCTAAAATTAAAAACAGAAAATGGTGGATAAATTCAGTGGACTGGCAACATCTGTGGAGAGAAGAGCTAAATTTTTTTTGTCCACAATCCATTTAATTTCAAAAATCCCAAAGTATTAACAAATTCAATCTCAAATATTAAGGTGAAATTGAACTGGTTCCAAACATGGGTGAAGGTAAGTTACCAAAGCTTATTCCAATTGTAAACCCTGTATCAGATCTGCATGGTAGTGCTATAATGTATTGGGTGTTGTCTTGATTTGGTTGTTGGGATTGTGGTGGAAGACATCAATCAGAATGGTTAAACCAAGATCCTGTGGCTGTTTTGAGCCAATAAGAAGCATCAACACCAGGATAAAGTCCAGCAAGTTTGCTTGGTAGTGAGCTTTGAGCACTGCTCCTTCATCAGGTGAGTCACTCCAAAAGCTTGTGCTACCAAATAAACCTCTTGGACTTTAACCTGATATTGAGATTTCTGACTGTGCCTACCCCAGTCCAATGCTGGTATCTCCACCTGTTTAAGAACCAATATTGGTGTGAGGACAGACTTTGATTCACTCGTTCTGAGCCTGTCCTGTAAAGACGGCAGCATTGGTAGTAAAAGAATCCTTTCCTTTTTTTATTTGGGGTGAGTTGCTCTTACTCTATGGGTTTCTGATTTGGTCTTGAGCAGTGTTTCTGGCTTGCTAGTCTCTTGAGCTACAGTTTAATGAGGTGAGTGGGATCTGAATCTGGGGCATGGTGCTTTGTCTGCCACAGGCCAGGTAGAGGTAGATGCTGAGGAGGAAAATGGGCCTATTTTCGAGATTTAAAAGAAGGAGGGACTATCTCATTCAAATACATGGGGAAAACATTTCTTGAGAGTTTGACCATGTAAATGTTGAGGTATCTCTAAATGATGCCTGTTAGCGCTCCAGCCCAGAGGAAATAGCTTTAAAATTTCACCTATACCTGATGGAAACTGCTGAATAATCTGCTCACTGCATTTAAGGTGTTTCATTGGAAAAGGAAGTGATTTTTATCAATTCTTGCATTGAAATTTCTATTACATTAGAGATTGATAGTTGATTCAATCTTTCTACCACCTGTCCAAAACCAGTAACAAACCACTCCCCCCCTGACCACAGACTTGGTCCTACTTTAAGTACTTGTCCTTTCAGTATTGTAGATGGTGGCTGCAGACTGAGTGAAGGTACTTACTGTTGTGACGCTTGAAGAGAAATGTATTGTTTTGGGATCCATGAAGACCAATTTCTGATTCAGATTTAATGCTAGGCAGCTAAAATAAACATATCAAACTGTCTCATTTCACAGAACCCTCTTTCTATCCCCTCTTGGATCGTAAGATGTAGGAGCAGAATTAGGCCACTCAGCCCATCAAGTTTGCTCTGCTGTTCAATCATGGCTGATATTTTTCTTATCCCCCATAATCCCTGATCCCCTTATTAACCAAGAACGTAGCCATCTCTGTTTTTAAATATGCTCAATGACCTGGCCTCCTCCAGCTTTCCACAGAATTTGTCATGAATCTATTGTTTTCTAATTTCAAAGAAAATGTAGACTTGCAGTGCATTGGCTGTCTTTCCCAAACCCTGGACTGGTGAACCTTCCCCCACCACTCCCCCACTTTATTTCTGCCTCAACTAGTGTTGCATTAATTTGCCACCATCTTCACATTGCAGCTATTTAGAATGGTGCTTGGCTCTGCAGCCAAGATGGCAATAAAGCTTGAAGACAAAAATAAAATGCATTTTGTTTGTACAAATTGATAAACACTGAATCAGTGAATGAAAGCTTTGTCCATTTCAGAATGTTTTGTACTTTGCACAGTTCTGAGTGTTTAAAAACTGCCTGAATTGGAGGGAGAATAACTGACCTCCTTTGTCTGTGTTTTCTTCTGACGGTTGTCTACACTGTGCCGCAGAGGGAGCAGCACCCTGTCTGTGTGCACAGCTCTCCATGGTGCATCAGACAGTGTCCATACCAAGAGGTGATGCTGGTGCTGATGCATCCATTACACTGAAGAGGGAAGAAATGGTGGCATCCCTGTGTGTGGTGTTACAGGTTGCTAGGGTGACCGCTACAGCAGCAAGATTGCAGGGACTAAAAAACCCAGCAACTGGAAGAATGGAACAATCTACCCCTCCTGCAAAGCTGTCAGTTTTTTTGGTCACCATTGGTCTAAAGTTTGTTTTGATAATGCAAGCCAACTTGTGACTAACAGCAAATTAAGTTACTGAGAGTCCCCTAGCTGTCACACTCTGCCTGTTAGAATCTCAGCTGTGCAGAAAGAGGTCATTTGGCCCATCATGTCTGTACTCACCATAATCTGACCCAGGCCCTATCACTAACCCCACCTATTCATCCCCTGACATTAAGGATCAGTTTAGCATGGCCAATCAGCTTAACCTGCACATCTTTGGTCTGTGGGAGGAAACTTGAAGAAAACTTACCCACTGATGGGGAGAACATGCAAACAGTGACCTAAGGCTGGAATTGAACACAGGTCCCTGGCAGTGAGGCAGCTGTGCCACTACATTGAGGGAGAATTTAGTGTAACTAATGCACCTAACCAGCACGTCCTTTGGACTGTGGGAGGAAACTGGAGCACCAGAAGAAAACCATGCAGACTGGAAGACAGCAACATAGCACTGCTGTCTCACCATGCCAAGAACTGTGTTAAGTTCTGGTTTCAGGTGACTCGAGTCTGTTTTCCAGGGGCAGCAGTTTCCTCCCACAGTCTGAAGCTGTGTGGGTTAGGTTGATTGACCATGGTAAATTATCGCTTGGTGTCAAGAGGACGACATGGGGTTACAGGGATAGAGCTTGTGCCAACAACAATCCCACCCAAGCTCGATGGGCTGAATGACCTTCTGCAATGTAGAGATTTTATGAACATGCAAACTCCACACAGGCAATCATCATCCAAGCTGAGAATCAAACCCAGGTCCCTGGTGTTGAGGCAGCAGTGTTAACAACTGTTACTGTACTGCCCTGTAGGAAATTGGACAGACATCAGTATTAAAATACATGAGTTTTTGTAGACTTCATTGATACTTAATATAACCTCAACAGGACCACACAAGACTGTTTGGTCCATTGAGCCTGTGCTGGCTCCTTTTGAAGAGCAGTGTAGTTAGCCCCATTTCTTGCTCTAAATCTCTCTCATCCCTACAATTTTCCAAGTGTTTATATTGAATCTGTGTTCTTTGCCCTATCCATCCATTCCAAATCCAAGCTGCTAAATTTGTCACCTCTGTTAGAAAAATTTCTATCAGTTGCCTGTCCCTAATTGCCCTTTAATTGTGACTCCCCATTTTCAGAGGACATTTGAGTCTCTTGCGCTGTAGGTCTGGAGTTGTACAAAGGCCAGGTTAGAACAGCATATTTTGTTCCCTAAAGAACATTAGTGAATGGGATGTGTTCATTATCACCATCAAAGACTGGCTTTAGTTACATTTTTAAATACCACCAACTGCGTTTGACCCATGCAGCCTTGGGGTTACCATTCCAGTGACATGTCAAGTTATCAAACTTTTGACTGTCAAAGTAACCTTCTAAAGATTGTGCTCTTCAAAAGATTCTTTACAATAAATGTATTAGCGGTTTAGAAAATATTAAAGTGCATTCTATACCTGGAAAGATGTGCTAGTTAGATGCATGCTAAATTCTTCCTCAGTGTACCCAAACAGGCACCAAAGTGTGGAGTTTGAGAGATTGTCACACTAACTTCATTGCAATGTTAATCTAAACCTATTTGTGATATTAATTTATTAAACTTTAAACTTACTGAACACAATCTTAATTCTGATTGCACACAGCTGCTGATATCCCAGGAAGCATTTGGGTTCTTGTAACAGATTACTCGTTAACTAATAAAAACCAGTTTTAGATTAATCATGAAATCTGATGTGATTTTGCAGTTTTAATGATGAGATATAGTGGTTAGCACCACTGCCTGAAGCTTCAGGGACCTGGGTTTGATTCCTGGCCTCTGTATGAAGCCTATTCTCCCTGTATCTGCGTGAGTTTCCTCCCACAATTCAAAAGATGTGCTGGTTGGGTGCATTGGCCATGCTAAAGTCTCCCTAGGTGTACCCGAACAGGTGCCGTAGTATGGTGACAAGGGATTTCATAACTTTATTGCAGTGTTAATGTAGACCTATTTGTGACTAAAATTTTTTAATGCTTGATTGATTTTTATCTCTTGTGCCATCCTTCTGCTCTCCTCAGTAAGTGCTCAATGGGGTTTAATTTTTTTGCCCAGTAATGATCTTTGCTTTTGTTTCCCACCTATTTTTAAATTGCAACTGCTGAGAAACCTCTTCTTTTTTAAATCCACGAGTACTAGAGACCTATTTTTTTGAACATGTTTTTTAATAGCTGGAAAATATGAATCTTATCAGTGGTTTCTAGTAACTGGTTACTGTAGTGTAAGTGTTTACAGTATGTAAACTGATGCTTTCTGTGTTGCAAATAGTTTATAACATCAGCAGTGCAGACCTAATACAGTTGCAGTAACATCACCTTGCATGTAATGTAATCTTCAGTGTGGTTAGTTACCCTCCTGTATCAGATATCTGTTGCTAAGTAACCCAGAGTACTGAATTAATACACTGTAAAATTTAGTAGATTCTTTGTGGGACATTTACCTGACTAAAAATAAGTCTGCATACTGGAATCAGAAGATTGTTTATGGGGTAAATGCTAAGTAACTTTTCTATGCACAGAATTTAGTGCAGAAAGATGCCTTTTGGCCCATCAAGCCTGCATCAACAGCAATATATCTAGGTTCTATCCCTGTAACTCAAGTACTTACCCTGCTAATCCTCTGTCACTAGGGTCAATTTAGCGTGGCCAATCCACCTAACCCTACAAATCTTTGGAGTGTGGGAGCAAACTGGAGGAAACCCATGCAGACATGGGGAGAACATGCAAATTCCAGCAGCTCAAACTGTGCCATGTGGTTTGATGCACCACACTTCCCATAAACAGCAATATAACAATGATTAGATATTCTTTTGAATGTTGCTTGAAGAATACTTGTCCCAGGACAGCAGGAGTAAGTGCTCTATTATTCAACTTAATATCAGGGAAAGTTTTTTGCCCACCTCAGGGCACATGGAGCCTCTGTTTAACATGTCCTTAAGATGACATCTCAAAATGCATTAATCCCTCTATAGCATCAGTCTAGCTTTGGAGTAGAAGTTGATCCCATAACCATATTGTGGCAAATGTGCTACAACCAATAGCTTCTATCTATGGAAAAGGTAAACTTTAAGAATTGCTTTAATTTGAAAACCTTAACTTGCAATTTAAATATTAGTTTCACATCTCCCCTTACTCCTTCCTCCCAACCTAATTTTAAGCTTGATCTCCTGCACAATGCTTAGTGTTAACTCCAATTTAGTCTGAGAAATCGTCTATAAATCTGATTCATGATCTAAATTGGCCTTTCAGACAACACTCACACAGTAAACAGGCAAGTCTTTGTTCAGAGCCTAAATCTAATCACATTATTTTACATCTATGCTTATAAGCTTTGCTTACAGAAATAACCTATGCAACCAAAATGTCTTGCCAAAGGTTGTTTTGGAGATTGCTGTTAGTTTTGATGCAAAATTTGGATTATAATGTTCAGGCTATTAGTGCTAGCTTGATGAATAAATTCCTGCATGTTGCCTGTGTGCACTTAGACTTGGAAATTGCTCTGCTCCTCCCCCCTCAAATTATGCACACCAGTACTTCGCTGAGAGACTGCATCAAACACATGAAGGGCATGAAGTTTTTCAATACTTGACCAATAAACCCAAAGTGAATCTGTAATTTGAATGTAAATGAGTTTTTAATGGCTTGATGACAAGTCTAGCAAGATGGGAATAGGGGGATTTGAAGACCTGGCTGATATGCCGTGGTTGAGAAATGTGGTCAGTAAGCGCAGAGGTGATGGATGAGAGATCTGGTTTGAGTTAGGATACTGGTAGCTAAGCAAGATGGGATACTAGCCAGAAGAGCATTAAGGGGAAATCTTGCCATCTCATCCTGGCAGCCAAGGTCATGAGATGGAAAATCAAGTTTGTGCCCAATTTCAAGCCTCTGGTTATCTAACCAGCACCACACATCCAGCAAGATCTCATTACTTAAATTTTATAATAGAATTTAAATATTACAAGTGGTCTCGGGACACTGTCTGGGCTCACCTGTGAGGATTAGGTATGGTCCCTATCAAGTGACCTGACATGATGACCTCAGTATATCCAGGTAACATTGGTGTCCTGCAGAAGATTGGGGGGGGGGGGGGGGGGTGCAGGGAGTTCCCTGAGGACAGTGCCAGCCTGGAACACTGTGTGCTGATGAGTGTGTTATGGGGGGCAGGCCTAAGGTGGACAGGAGTGGGGATGCTGTGTACTCTGTAATTGGATTTGGCAGTGTGGGCATGCTGCTCACTAACTGGTGATTGACCAGAGGGGCAGCAAGCAATTGGCCCATGTGGAGTGAGGGGTGAATTAGCTGGTCTGTGTAGGGTGAGGGGTGGGTAGTGATTGGCCAGAGAGGCAATTTTGGGGGGGGAGGGAAAGAGTGTGGTAGTGGATGGCAGGCAGCAGTGTCAGATCTGTTCTTCATAGTTGGAATTGTACTTTCTGCTTTTACCAGGATGTTGCCTGTTATGGTGGAAAGGCTGAGGGACCTGAGGTTATTTTCATTAGAGAGAAGAAGGTTACACAGTGACCTAATTGAGGCGCATAAGATGATCAGAGGGCTGGATAGTGAGAGCCTTTTTCCTCGGATGGTGATGACCAACACGAGGGGACATAACTTTAAATTAAGATGTGGTAGTTATAGGACGGATGTCAGAGGCAGGTTCTTTACGCAGAGGGTGGTGAGGGCGTGGAATGCCCTGCCTGCAGCAGTTGTGGACTCGCCTACTTTGGGGGCATTCAAATGGTCGGTAGATAGGCATATGGATGATATTGGAATAGTTTAGGTTAGAGTCCACTGGCCGGCGCAACATCAAGGGCCGAAGGGCCTGTACTGTGCTGTAATGTTCTATGTTCTGCTGTGAACTGGGGGTTGACGGAGGGAGCAGGTGAATTCAAGCCCCTCTCGCTGTTGAAAGACAGATTTTGCTGCTTTCAGTATGGTAAGATTGGATTTTTAACTCGCTCCCAAAAAAAGCATGATTCTCTCCCATTTTATCTCTTTCAGCATTTAAAATTCATTTTGTAAGATTGCCTCCTCAGTTATCAACTTTAGATATATCTGATGCTATTGTCTGTACTTGTATCTAAGCTGAAATGGGGTTAGAGTGAATGTGCTACTGATTCCAAAGTGTGGAATCTGCACAACTTTCATGACCTTTTTCCTGGACCATTTCGAAGGGATTGGAACAGGAAGTGAATGTAGAGAGATTTACACTGAGCTTGAGGTATTCACAATGAACACTGGGAAGTATATTGAGATAAGGGAATTTTTTAAACTAATTTTATTGCAATTTCTGTTAAATGTGCTAGTTTTAATCTGGAAAGCAGCAGTAATTACTGTTTTGAAGACTTTTCTGGAACCTCCTAAATGATTAGATGAGATTTCTGTCTAGGATTGGGTAGGTCTCCCCCAATCACCAGGCAAGGTAGTAAAATTAGTCTCTTATCTTTCAGAAACTTTGTGCGTCTCAAAGACATCTGATAATCTCACAGACTGCACCATACATGATGAGCCTTCAATGTGTAAAGGTAAGAAAATATATTGCTGCTTTTAAACTGCCTGAGATGGTCTCAAAATTATTCCACAAATGAGTTTCCCATAACTAACTGTTCTAAATATTTCTGGCAAGTTTTCCCAGAAATATGTCAACGTTCCAATTGACACCTGCCAGTTCTATGGAGAAAATAGTGCTTTGTTCTGTTGAGCCTGGAAGCAATCCCATTCAAATTGTGTTTTGGTTGAGAGTATTTATTAGTGTCACAACTATGCTCATATTAACACTGCAATGAAAGTTCCCAAGAATGGAATTGGAATGTTTTGCACACTAAATTACAAGGAAACAGTAATTGTTGGAGCACTCAGAAATCTGCCTGATTACTTCCTGCATTAAGTCTCTGCATGAATTTCCTAATCATTCTAGTTGTTTAGTTGAGCCAATGAATAATCAGGAATTTTACCTGTAGACTTTAAGGGAAGTTGGGTTATCACAGTTTGATCTCACACTGGGAGAATTGTTACCTTCCTCTATGTTGTTCAATTTGACTTGGAATTTCTAAAGCAGGCTTGGTTGTAGAATGCTCTTACTTGTAGGTAGTATTGGGAGACTGACTACATGTGCTCCAATCCAGCTGCAATGATTGGAGGGGATAGATAAAATCTGTCTGTATGGGATGTTGTTTTTTTTTTTTGTCTAATTCCATCACTTATGGTCTCAATGACATCCCATATTATACAATTAACTACTGGTGGGGACCCAAGCAGAGATTATGGTGATAACCCTAAAGGAGAGATTTGCAGGAGAAACTATTACCAAGCCTAGTGAATGCATAAAATTAGTATTTTCCAGCTAAGGTATTTGGTAGGAGAAAAGATATATTTTTAGAAAGTAGTTTCAATGTAAATTTTTTTTCACTGACCTGGAATATTCCTGCAAATGTAATTCTGTCTCCTCAGTTCTGAAGTTATCTGCTATTTCTCCTCCTCCTCCTACTACTCCTGTCTTCAACACTACTAGCATTGTGACTGTCTCCTCTAATACAGGTAAAATAACACTAACCATTTTGCTTCAACTGTCCTGTGGATAAATTCTATTAATGAAGTGTTTTTATTTGGATTTCCACTTTGAAGTTTGAGGCAGGTATTTTTCAGTTCGTGATTCGGCACTGAACATGGTGGGGTACAGAAGGGATTTGAATTGAATTATCCATCTGTTGTGCTTCTGCCACTGGGACAAGTGTTACAATTACTCACCTGAACTGCATGGTGGAGTCTGCTACTTGTTAGTGTGAAGTATTAACAACAACACAGCAGGAGGCAACTTGATCAGTTGGCTATGAAAAATTGTGACTGCTGTCTATCTACAAGCCCTTCGCTGGGAATTTTTAAACTTCCCAGCAAGTACTTTCTTCATGTTGGTCCATTTTGAGATTGTCTCACCCTCCCAGCAAATATTTGGAATGATTTTCAGATTCCAGTATATACAAGTTTTGAGATTGTGTAGTGAATTGCTTCAAAAATTTGGCATATTTGGGCCAAACATGTTGATAATCTCAACTCTGCATATCACATTATTTCATTAATCATTTATTTTAATGTTAAAACTTTTTCCAGTTAGACTGAGGGTGGAACACAAACTTAAGTCAAACATTCTACTGTTTGCTGTCATTCCTGTGATATTCACTGGATCATATCTTAGATCAATGAAAATTTTCTTTGAGTAAAATTTTGAGCCAGTTTTGATGCTGTGCTTTTTGTGTTGGTACATTCTTGGTCAGCTGAATCACGAATCTACCTACTAATTTGCTTCCAGTATTTCATCCGTCCATCTAAATCCACATCTCTACATGAGCCCATTCCAATATGACTCACTTGCTGTAGTGTGTGCACCTCAGACAATAAAAGCTAGTTTAAAAACATCAACTCAATATCATACTTTAAGGCACCATTGTCCAACGTCAGCTGTACTTGAGATCAGAATGGATCTCTTAGCCTTGGTAAATGTATCTGAGTATTTGAAGAACTGTGTGCCCTTCCTTTTCTTGACTATGTATATAGCTTAAGGTACATGTTTTTAGTTAAGTAAAGGTTAGCTTCATTAATAAGTTTATGCATCTAGTTATAGAAATGGTGTACTAATAATTAGAAAACGGATTCATGTACTAATGAGTTTTTGCATGCTAATTTGTACATTTCTCCCTTTGCCACCATTATCAGCTGAGGAAGTTTCCACCACAACTGAAGGTATGCATTCACTTGCAATTAGTGATGTGTTCTGTTTATTGATAGTGGCATAGTGGTCAGCATTGCCACTTCCATGTCAGGGATCAGGTTTGATTCCCAACTTGGGTCATTGTTGCATGGAGTTTGCATGTGTGTCTCTCTTCTGGTTTCCTCTCAGTCCAAAGATGTGCAGGTTAGGTGGATTGGCTGTGTAGAGGAAGTAGGGGGATTGGGATGGGTGGGATTGTCAAACAGCTTCTTTCTGTACTGTAATGTTTCTAATAGGAACAGCTTCATTTAGTTTTAGTAACTCCTAGTTAAATCTAAGTTTGCTCTTTTTTGTGTAAATATAATATTAACAATATTGTTAGAATCTTAATGCTTTCACTCCAGATGTACAGTTGAAGACTAACTTTATAACTAGTAGATGCGTTTGAAAACAGATTTTCTTTCCAATGCAAATCCACTTATTGGCTAGGTCTTTCCAAAAGTATTATTTATTATAAAGCAATTGTCAAAGTAAAGTCTACATAAAAATGCAAGCATGTATTAGGTGCATAGAATCATACTGCTTCATCCCTTGTATGAAATACATTTCCCAAAAAGCTGAAATTTTATTATAAGCCTTTACCTTTTTGCATGTAGCCTGAATGATGCATGGACACCTTTTTTTATAGAAGGGATACAATATCTATTAATCCAATTGACCCTGATGAACTAACTGCAAAACTGTACACTACAAAGCTTCTCTAAACCGCACACATTACGAGCTCTCATAATTTTAGCACGGATATATTTTCTAGATTGTATAATGTGTACAACAGGACTAGTTCTCTTCACATAAGATCAATGTTTTTTATAAACTGTCTGCAGACCCTCTTCCTGTTACAAACATGATTGGGATAGTCTGTTCTAATGGAAAATGTACTCATTTAATTAGCATATTCCAGGGATTAAGCCACATTTGTGGTGTAACAAAGGAACATGCTGACTCACCATTCAGCACAGCAACTGTCAAGTGTTGTACACTCTCTAATCTGTTACTGTTCAGTTTTGTGATTTCTGAGGCATCAGTAGTGCTCTATACAGCTGAACACTACATGTTCTTAATCAATTTTCTGTTTTAACTCCTGCTTTAAAAGATGTTTGAGAAATTTGGTTAATTTTGAGATGATCTGGAACATTAGATGGGATTATTTGGCAACAACTGAATAGGTAATTGCACTTTTATAACTTGCTATATATTGTATTGCACTTCATTCAGTAGAAAATTTAAAGTGGTTTAGTTTAAAAGGAATTGGGAATAATTTCAAGCATATCATGCTCTCAGCAACTCTAAATTGACCTTGCAGCTCTCTTGGAACTGTTGGGAGATGTACCATTTGAGGACAAAATGGCCAGCAAGACACATAATTTCCCATTTAGTGATGGTTAGGTTCTTTTGCTTAGATTGAGATGGCAAAGTGGTTATCACTGCTGCCACAGCGTCAGGGACCCAAGTTCAATTAGTCTTGGGTCAGTGATTGTGTGGAGTTTGCATGTTTTCCCTGTGTCTGTGGATTTCCTCCTACAGTCCAAAGATGTGCAGGTTAAGTGGATTGCCAATGCTAAATTGCCCCATGGAGTCCTAAGATATGTACATTGTGGATTAGCCGTGGTAAAATGCCTGGTGTTATGGGAATAGAGCGATTGGATGTGGGAGTTTAAGATGTTGCAGAGAATCAGTGTAGAGTTAATGGACAGAATGGTTTCCTTCGCACTAAGCATTCTATGATCTGATTAGTTAGAGATTGATTGCAAGCACCACACACACCTGGCAAACTTACTAAAGATTTTATTAAATGGTGCATTTTACCTTTTTTAAGATTAATTTTCCTGGTTAGGATGAACAATTGGCCAGAATCCCAGACTGATTCACTTTCCTGTCAATCTTGTTTCCACTGCCCCCCCCCCCCCCCCCCCCCCCCCCCCCCCCCCCTTAGGTTGTAGAGAGCAGGAGCTTATGATATAAAGGTCCATAGGTGTTAAGTCCATGTTGTGCCTGCAGTTATACAATGTTCTACCAAGTAGCCTGAGAATATTCACAAAACTGTAATTAGGGTGACTGTTTGAATTGAGAATGTGCCCTGTGAACCTAATGTACCTCGTAAAAGACTGTTCCTGTAGAGACTGGTGCTACGTGCAAAATATCCAAACACTTGACATCCCTGATTTATGGATGCAAATTGAAAGTGATCTAATCATTAGTTTGCTTGGATATGAACAGCTCATGTTCCCTATTAGAATTTATGAAGTTGCAGTGGTAAAAACAGCTCTTTGCATGTTCACCATTACAAACAAAATACGGCTGATCCAATCCCTACAGTGCAGGAGGAGGCCATTCTGCATTGATCACAATCCCACCCAGACCCTATTCTTGTAACCTCTATTTATCTTACTAATCCCCCAGACACAAGTCAATTTACCATGGCCAATCAACCTAACTCTCATCTTCAGACTGTGGGAAGAAACCAGAGCACCTGAAGGATGCCCACACAGATATGGGGAGAACATGCAAACTCCACACACCACCTCTGTGAGGCACCAGTGCTAATCACTGCCACTGTGGGGTGAGAGAATAGGGTCAGTGTTTTGAGTCTGGATGACCCTTCATCAGAACTGAGTATGACAGTCAACCAGAAATATTAACTCTTCTTTCCACAGATGCTGCCAGACTGGAGATTTTCCAGCATTTCCTGTTTTGTGCCTGTTGTGGATAAGCTGATGCATTATGTATAGAAACATTTTAGTAATCCCAGGTTTCATTGATTCAAGCTTGGATTTAATTGACCTTTAGTATCTGGGGTACATCAATTAATTTACCTTTTTACTGTTTGAGGATTTGTATCTCCAGCTATTAATCCACATTGTGCCAATTGCAGTAGTTGCCTAATTTTCTAATCTAATGTATCTGCAGAACAAGTAATAGTACTTGTCATGCAAATTGGATGCTGCATTGGAGAATTTGACACTAGATATTACTAAAATCTAAGTTTTCTAGTTTACAACACTGGAATACAATATATTATCTGCATCTATCTTGCTACAGACTATGGCTTTTAATGCATTGTTAGATATTTTTATGCCTTTTGATTAAGGGTGCCACAATGGTTAGTGCTGCAGCCTCAGCACCAGGGATCCAAATTCAATTGCATTCTTGGGTGTCTGTCTGTGTGGAGTTTGCACATTCTTCCCATGTCTGCCTGGGTTTCCTCCAGGTGCTCCAGTTTTTTCCCCCACATTCCATAGATGTGTGGGTTAGGTTGATTGGCCACAATAAGTTGTTCCTTGGTGTCAGGGATTATGGGGTTAGGGCAGGACCTGGCTGCAATTTGCTATCAGTGAATGGCCTTGTTCTGCACTGATGATTCTATAACTCATACAAAGGGCTGATTAAATTCCATTATCTGTCATGTTTAATGTGTAATTCTTTTATCATGGAGCCCATTGGCTGAACCAGGAAGGTAGGTACTTGAAGTGCAATTCAGTGCCAATTTTGCCATCAATGTTGGAAGTAGCCCACGGAAGTTCACTGATTTTGTTCAGTCAACTTGTTGGAGCCCAGTGCTCATTATTTTATGGGAGTATTAGTATAAAAAAGGCTTTTGGGCTGTATTAACATGGGTGTCTTTTTCTGATGCATGTGTAACAGTAAGAATTAAATGATATTGAAAGGGTGATGACTGTGTACTGCGCTGAGGAAAGACTTCCCAAGTACAAGAAGCCACATTGAAGCATCAATTCACACCTGCCCAGCAAAAGACAGTAATAAAATGCTCTGCTCTTGTAGCACACTTGTGACAGCTGAGGCGTCTCCATTAGGGGTTTTAGAAATTCATGGGTCTTTTTTGGCTGTTTTCCTTGCTTGCAGAAACTGCCGTCACCACTGAGGTTCCAACCACTGCCCCCGTGTATTCACCCTCCAGCTTTGACCCAGCCAGTTTTATTGGAGGGATTGTCTTGGTCCTCGGAGCTGAGGCAGCCTTTTTCTTTGCGGTCAAATTCTTCAAGGCACGAGATGGGACCTACCAAACTCTGTAAGAATGAACTCTGCTGCTGTGTGTGGTGTGCTGATCATTACTGTCTTGCTGTGCGCTTAATTCCCCAGCCTATGCTTTGCAAATAGTTTGTGCTTAGTATTGCATGTGCTTCCCCTTGTGATTTTGTTTGCTAATGTACAAAGTTTTAATGTTATTACTATTTTCTTTTTGCCCTGTCTATTTGATGTATTTAATGTACAGACAGGCAAGACAAAGTCATGTGAAACTTGTGTTTATAATGGGCCCCAGGAAAAAAAATCATGCAATTTGCAATAAAATTCCCTCTGCAGTATCTTGCATTTCTTTTTTAACGTTTAATACTTTAGAAGCTGTGAGGATTCAGGATAAAACTCTTCTTGCGTATTGTTAAAGGCAAGAGCTGAACAGGTTGATGGTAGAATGACCTTGTTTTTCTAATTTGCTTTAACTCTATCTCCCAAATGTCCTCCATCTACAAGGTACAAATCAGGAGTGTGATGGAACACACTTCACTTGCTTGGATAGATGCAGTTCCAATAATGTTCAAAGCTTGACACCATCCAGGCAGAGCTGCCCATTTGATTGGCATTCCATCTATAAACAGCCTTGAGTACTGACCCCTCATAAGTAGAAGCCCATCTGTAGAGGACGTGAGCAGTTTCCATTGCTTTTGCCAGAAACTGGCTTTACACTGTGTATTGCTTGTTTCTTGTTTCCTCACCCAGTTTATCTCTGGCCTCACCTTTCCTAAAAGTGTTATCCAAATTTTACAGTTCCTCTGTCCATTGAAATATTTTTAGTAGTGAAGATGATGGGTACAATCTTGCTGCCTATTCATGCCATGCTCCTGTTGCAGTGTAGACAGATTTTGGCAACATGTCAAATTTTTCATAAAAATTATAGACTCTTATAGTGCAAAAGGTGGCCATTCGGCCAATTGAGTCTGCACCAACCCACAATCGCCCTCAGGCCCTATCCCCATAACCCCATGCATTTACTCTAGCTAGTGCCCTGGTACTACAAGGTAATTTTAGTATGGCTGATGCACCTAACCTACACATCTTTGGATTGTGGAAGGAAATTGACAGACATGGGGAGAACATGCAAACTCCACACTGACCCAAGCTTGGAATCAAACCCAGATCCTTGGTACAGTGAGGCAGCAGTGCTAACTCTGTTATCATGCTGCCACCTCACTGCAGTGTGACTGGAAAATCAGCATAGGGCATCAAGAAGTAGTGGATGGTGATGGGAGCTCTAATCTGCCATTCTTCCCTTTCTGTTCCCCAAATCATTTGTGCAGTGGGCCACAGCTTTGACTGCCAACTCTTAATGGAGAATGGCACTTTATTAATCTACCATGTACTCATAACCCCTCAATCATGTCTGAGATTTAAATAAAAAATCATAGGGTTTCTGCTGCCACATGAGGTCATTCCACATTTCCCCTGTCTGATCGTTACACTCTAGTAATTTTTTGTTCAGTGTCTTTAAAACCCATAACCTAACCCCACCAATCTATCTCAAATTTCAATTGTCACCAGATTTTGAATGTGAGGGAGGGGGGTGAAAAAGGGGAGAGAATTGTTTATTTCTACTTTTGATAGCGTTAGCTGACTCACTTGTCTCATCAGGTGAGGGGGGGATGAATATAAAGAGTATTTTGCAAGGTCCAGTGAAACTTCTGTTTGCATTCATGTAGTGTTTATTAAAACCTTATAAACTGTTGGGGAAAGGCAGTGAAGTGGTTCTAGATTCCCCCTTGAGCAATGAGTTTCATTGGTGCCAAGACTAGCATTGATAGCCAGATGTTTGTAATAAGGTATTGCTACAGTGTGCGTGCTTGCATTCTCTCTGTGCCTGCTTCATTTGTCTTTTTTGTTTATCTTAACCCTTTACATGCTGCAAGTAGTGAGGAGGCACAGTAAATTGTGTAAGAAGTGGCTGCAACATCTCTTCTACAAAGGAAGTAATAGTTTGTCTGAGCACGAACAGCAAAATAAAACTCCATTTGCACAAAGTCTTAACATACACTTCAGTGCATTTTTATTTGTGTGGTGTGCATTTGTTTAAATTCTGTTAGCAATGACTTGCTATTTAATTTTGAGATTTGAATGTATGAAAGGACAGATCCCCAAGTGTTTTCTTGAATACTAATAGCACAAATCTGATTAGTGAAAGGGTGATGTCCAGTAAAGTGTGTTTTTTTAAATCTGCATTTGTTCCTATTAATGGCTTGATTTACCTACTTTTGACATGGGCTAGAGAATTTTCCTGCAACCAGCATGGTTTTGGTTTGCAATGTTCGTCGGGTTGCTCAATAAAATGAACTGGGATTGTCCTTAATGTAGTTTGCCACCTCAGTTGTATTTTTGGGTTCTTCTGCATATTTTCAGTTAGAGATGGGTTCATAACTACTTTGGGAGATGAATGGTTTCTGTCCACAGTCCAAACACATGTGCAGGTTAGGTGGATTGGCCATGCTGAATTGTGCCTTAGTATTCCCAAGATGTGCAAGTTTAGAGAATTTGTCGGGTTACAGGGATAGAGTAAAGGGTGGCCTGTGTAAGATGCTCTGAGGGTTGGTGGAGATTCAATGGGCCAAATGGTCACTGCCTTCTACACTGCGGATATTCTATTACATTCTAACCCTAGTGGAAAGTATCAGGATATTTTGACCTTTTTGAGTGTATTTTTCACTATCCTGTCCCAGTCCACAGTGAAGTGTTTGGCTTCTCCTGGCTGAAAAGGAGTTAACAGGATTAAGAATAACTGTTTACAGTAATGGCCAAATGCCATGTCACAGTTTTATGTTGCTGTAAATGTCAACTGCACTATGGTGCTTGCACAGAAGCTTTTTGGTAGATCACAGTAAGTGAATTAAGCTTCTGTTAACCAGTTACCCAAAGAGACCCTTAAAGCTGCTTCTCCAATTGTCAGAAAAAACTGAATAACTTGTTAATTCTCACTCAGGTGTAGTCTGCACATCTAATTATTGAATAACAGGCAAGAATGAAATCTTAGTTTAAAAATTTTTGCTAATTGGAATTCTAGTTGTCTAGAACAAAATTATGCAGGATGTGTTTTTTAAATTGTGGCAAGCTGTGTATCTCAATCTCCAGCATATACAGGAAGGGCTCAGGTGTCAGTACAGCACCAGTATGCTCTGAGTCAGCTGTCTTGTGGCTGGGAATAGTCAGTACCTCTGGGTAAATGTCTTGCCTTGATTTCATACCTTCCTGGTGCTCAGTGAGAATGATAAATGTGTCTCACTGCACTGACCTGTTTTAAAACAAATAAACTAGTCTTAAACTTGTCATGATAAGCATTATGTTGGTTTTGACCTACTCAGTGGTGTCTATTGGAGACAATGTGGAGCCTGGCCTTTTTGATTTTGTTCCATATACAAATTATTCAATTGTAATTTAAAGAGACAGCAACTTTTAATTTTTATTATTCCACTGACTTCCTGTATATGATTCATTTAGGTAATAGCATTTTCATACATGATAGATTGCACAGTTTCCTACAGTCATTAATACTGCTGTCTCGCAATGACAGAGGTCCAGGTTAGATTACTGGCTTGGATCACTGTCTGTGTGGAGTTTGCACATTCATCCCATGTGTGTTGATTTCCTCTGGGTGCTCTAGTTTACCCCTTCAGTCCAAATATGTAGGGTAAAGTGGGTTCACCATGCTAAATTGTCCCTTAGTACTGAGGGCCAGCTAGGGTAAGTACATGGGATTGAGGCTAGGACCTGAATAAGATTGTGGTTGGTATAGAATCAATGGGCCAAATGGCCTTCTGCACTATAGGAGTCTATGACTCTAGTTTGTCAACTGAATTTAGATGGCATTTCATTTTATCTGAAAAAGTACACTTCTACTCTACCACACACTGCACTAATCTAATGAGAATTAAGTCTTGTAGAGTAATATTTTTCTCTAGTATTCAGGTGGGCTGGGTAAGGATTTTCCTTTGTATAATTTGGGTCCTAAGATTCATGAGTTTAAATTTAACCTGGGAGAAAGGCGGGGAGACTGGTAGGGAGAAGGTCAGATACCTAACTCTGATCTATTTGGATCATTTATAATAACAGAAGGTTTATTGTCCTTCTGAATGTTAATTTTGCTGCACTAATGTACAGTATTTTCAGTATTATGCCTTGTCACATCCAACATGTAAATCTGATCTGCTGTTTTTAAAGAAAAGTCAACTGTACGCCAATCCCATTGCACTGTGCCTTTGCAGTAATATTGCCTCTTGATATTTCTAAGTATGGATAGCAGCTAGCTAAACAAAAGAGCTAGTATTTCTGAATCAAAATGGTACAGTATTGTTTTATATTGATATGCTTAATGGCTACACAGAATTAGCTGAGTTCTGTGTAGAATATGGCCGAGGTTCTTTTGAAGAGCTTTTCTGTTGTTGCTCACCTCGCACTGCTGCATGTTTTCTTCCATGTAGGCAATTTCCTTTTTAGGGCAGTGGGTGCCTATGTCCAAATCAGTCAATGCATTCCCAATTCTAACTAATTGCACAAAGGTTTTTTCTGTTGCCTCTGGTTCCTTTGACCATCACCTAATGTATCTTCTCAAATGGGGAGTGGACTTGAGTTTTCAAAATATTGCTGCAGGTTTTAAATTGCAACACATTTTCTATTGGTGTGTTTGAAAGTATTTTTCCTACTGACATCAACCCACTTTCTTTTGCCACTTTCCTCTATTTTACAATCTTTTTGTTTATCAGATGAGTATTATTGACAAAGTTAGCATTCCTTGTCCATCCCTTAGCTACAGTTCACAATCTGCAATGGTTCATTCCACTATGTCTACTTTCTTAATATTGGTCCACCTTGTCTAACGAGGGGCATACATGTGATGGGTCATGAGAGGACTGCTCTTGGATCTTTTTCGAGAGTATCCTAGTGCTTCACGTTGTTAGTGTACACTTGACCTGGACCATTTGATGGGCAACACAACAGCTCAGTGACTATTGTTGTGCTGTGCAGATACATGGATTTGGGCCTGTCTGTGGGAGTTTGTGCATTCTCCCCATACTTGCATGGGTTTTCCCTGGGAGCTCTGGTTTCCTCCCACATCCCAAAGACATGCTTAGGCTAATTGGCAAAACAAATTCTCCCTAAATTGTCTCAAATTTGGTTTTTAATCCATAGATCTATAAACATGGAAAGGGATTGCAGGTAGAGGTGGGAACATTGGGGTGGCAGCGTGGGCTCGTTGGGCCGAAGGGCCTGTTTCCTGTGCTCTTTTGTTCTTTGTATTCAGCTGTTAGCCTCTCTCTTTTCTTCACGTTCCTATATGCAGATCCTTACAATGTTCTTGCTGCTTTCTATCCCTCTGTTCAATGCCTTCCTCTTGCCTCTATTTCATTCTTCATTTTAAGATGAAGCATTCTAAAGATCTCCAGAAACCTAAGGCACTGAATAGCCTGTTAACTAACATAATCAGCCAGCATTATGTTTGACACTGTTAATAGTTAAATACAATTTGAGGTTGAATCAACACCTAGTCCAAACAGGTTTTGTAGGAACAGACTGATGAAATTAAAATTTAGGGCAATGTGGTGGTTAGTACTTCTGCCTCAGTGCCTGGACCCGAGTTCAATTCCTGCCTTGAGTTTGCACATTTTCCTCATGGGTTTCCTCCCTAGGTGCTCCAGTTTCTTCCTGCAGTCTAAGGGTGTCAAGTCAGTGGACTAGTCATGCTAAATTGCACCTTGGTATCCCAAGATATGTGGTTAGTCATGGTAAATGTATGGGGGGAAGGGCCTGGGCAAGACACTGTCAAAATTGGTACAGCCTCATTCTGCACTGTAGGGATTCTGATTCAATGATCCTAGTGAATTTTGGCTGCGACGTGATATTCTGATTTTATTTTGCAAAGCTTCATGTGTGGAAATTGGGGATTACTGAATGACACTAATTTGAATTTTACAGTGCTTCTAGCATAATAGTGGGAAGCAGTCTGAAAATAAACACGGGTGAGTTGTGCAACAATTGAATGTCTAACTCAATTTGGAGAATATTAAGGACTAGTGTTTATATTAATATATCCCAAATCTAATGGGCAAAAGATGCTGTCTCTTTTTATTTCAAATGAATTATGTATAATGTATTTAACTGCTAAAATGTGTTGGTTTTAGTGATGATTAAAACACCTCTCTTCTATTGGAATAGGATATGATCGAGAATGGAAGAAATGGGCTGGAAGTGGCCAAAAAATCCGCAGTTGCCAGCAAACATTGAAGTTGTCTTCACTAATGCCACATTTTATTGCATTTCAGTGGAGATGTTTTAAGATCTGTTTGCCTTTGACATGATGGATTTAATTGGCTGCAAATGTTAGAGTACATACAGAAGTGATGTC
The DNA here is from genome assembly GCA_024679065.1 of Sphyrna mokarran. Lineage (NCBI taxonomy): Eukaryota > Metazoa > Chordata > Chondrichthyes > Carcharhiniformes > Carcharhinidae > Sphyrna > Sphyrna mokarran. The sequence goes on from JAGIQG010000024.1 coordinate 4,745,474, forward strand.
TGTGCTGTGACCTTTGGTACTTTATTGAGAAGATATTGTACAAGGAGGTTGATGAAAAGATCTGATTAATGACAGTTTGGCTCTTTTTGGACCAGACCAGACTACAATGGTGTCCCCCCCCCCCCAATAAAAGATCTTGCTGCAGACTGTTCTTTGCTTTTTAAGGACTTATTCTGAATCAAAATCCAATGTTTTAAGATCCGTTTCAACAATTTGTGAAACTAAATGTCACTGCATATTGGTTACTGAAACATTTGTACCTGGTTCTGGTGAGCAGAGTGAAGACAGCCAGATTGGTGTTCTACAATAAAGTGTAACAGTGCAATGACAAACATGTGGAAGATTGATAGCATGGATGTACTGTATTTATGTGCTAATGGGTTCCATTGATTTTCCAATGCACAGATCATATTGATGATGGGACCTCCTGTGCTTTTGTCTTTTCTGGTTTAAAGAGTTGTCATTTGCATTTAATTAAACTGTAATGATACTACTGATTATAACAGTTCCAATCATTGTCACACTGGCCACCTCACATCACTGATGATCCTTAAATACTTTTTCTTGAGGTCTAATTGGGCAATTTCTGCTCCAGTGCTCCAAACTGGGTCTGCAAAAGCCATGTGATGCTCTTAAACAATATCCCCAAATCAGCTGAAGGGAATAAACAAACTGTCTTCTGTCCTCTAAAACCGATTAACATAGCCAACAAGTGTGGCACTTTGAAGATAACCACCTGTTTATAGATGTGGCAAACAAGGTGCTATAATTGTTCAGCTATCTTTCTGTAATTATACAGTAATACTTAACCAATAGGGACATCTTACTGTGCCCACCCCAGTCCAGTATCAGAATCTCCACAATATGGACATATACATTCCTATAAGTTCCCACTCTTTGCGTTCAGTTCTGATGGAGGGTTATCCAAACACTCAACATTTAGCTCTATTCTCTCTCCACAGATGCTGTCAAACCTGCTAGGATTTTTTTTGTTTGATGCAAGTAAATTTCCCACTTAACCTCTTGAACTGGATATGTTCTAATAGATGCTTAAAAATTGGAGTTCTAGATTGATCTAGAAATAGTGATGATTACAATTTATAATTAACTCCAATTGAATTGTGTCATCATTGTATGAAATGGCCTACAATGAGGGTGTTGAGATGGTATTGAGACTGTGTACATAGTCAGCATCATGCACAGTTTGAAATACCCTGCAGTTAGTTTCTGAAAGTAGATTTCCATTTTGTAACTGAAATTCACTATTGGTGAATGAAAATGTTTAAAGGCAGAATGATGCTTTTTTTAAACATTTCCATAGTCCCAATAAAGTTTGACAACTCCCCTCTTGGGCAAATTGGGTTCATTCTGCATTGCACAATTTATTTAAAACTGGCTTTTGCTTGTATAAATTGAATCCATTAATTATGTTCTCCAATTCTGCAGAGGATTAAGCCACCAATAGAAACTTAGAACTTTCAGGAAACCAGCTTACTCTGTAATTCCAGTTATAAAAAGCTGCAACATCATCTCTTTGGCCTCTGGGTGATATTTTATCACCACCAATGATGACAAATGTATTTTTGTGTACCTCTGGCTGCTAATCTCTTTTTCAATAGCTGCAATTTATATAGTGCCTTTGACATAATGCAATGTCCCAAAGACACTTCACTGGAGTGTCACAAAATGAAACACAACACTGCAATCACTGCAAATTAAAGGCATGGAAACAAGTCCTTGTTTGTGATTCAAACACTTTCACATTTTGCATTGAGCTGTTCTGATCATTTTTGAACAAATGTGAAGAATCAAGATAAATTGAGTTCCTTCCCCCTGCTCCAATTCTGGCAGTTAAAATAGTTCTGCCCCACTTCACTGCTGGTAAAATGAATGTGCTGGTGGCATGGTGGTTAACATTGCTGCCTCACAGCATCAGGGACTTGGGTTTGATTCCCTGCTTGGGAAACTATCTGTGGAGTTTGCATGTTCTCCCTGTGTCTGTGTAGGTTTGCTCTGATTTCACAGATCAAAGATGTGGATTAGGTTTAGCTATGCTAAATTAACCCTAATTTTGAGGGAATTAGCAGGGTAAATATGAAGGATTATGGGGAATAGAGCCTGAATGTGATTGTGGTTGGTGTAGACTCGATGGGCTGAATGGCCTCCTTCTGCACTGTAGGGATTCTATGAACTTTTCATTTTGTCTTTCATGTAATTTTCTGGAAGCAAAAAATTTTGCACCAATTGATTACTTTTCAAATATAGGCACTTGTTTTTTTTGTAGGTAAAATGGTCAAGGTGTGTGTGGGTGAACATAAATTCTTTGAGTTTTGTGGGCTTATTGGGGGGATCTGCTCCAGAGCTGCTGATTAATGCCGGCCTGACTGGATCAGGGTGCACAAACCAGGTCAAAAGATTGCGTTGCTTAAATTGATGTGATGAATATTCAACTCCATTTTCAAACCTTTTGCCTCCTTGCTGTGTGGGGAGGGGACAGGGGGAAAGAATGCCTGCTGAAGTTGAAATATTCTTGCATTGTTTCCATGCTAAATCTCAGTGTAATTTCCAAAAGAAGATCAATTTTGTTCAGCCTGAATTTGCTGCACACGAGAGAGTTCTGCTTCAGTTTTCATTGTGCTTTTTCCTAATTAACCAGAGTGTGAAGGGTTTCTATAATATCTATGTATATATTTGGTCATACCAGCTTCAGATTCTGCTGGGATTTGTCTTTTTTTTTGAGCATGGGAAATTTAGTTGGAGCAATTCAATGAGATTTTCCCTGCCCAGTTCTTTATAATTTGTTAACGAAATGCTGGAATTGGTGTTGTGCTACATATTGCATTCATTGTTTTGTTGTATGTTCTAGCTGAGAAACATGCAATTTGGAGACAGCAGCAAACTACTTCCTCAGTTTGGGAAAAGAGATTGAAGAAACCATTTTTTATTTCCTATTTGAGTTTATGGCTACTATTAAAATAAAACTTAGACTATATGAGCTCAGTTTTGATCTGGACAAAGTTTTAGAAATTTCAGTGGCAAGTTTCTTGACACCACCATCTACTGTCTGGATTTCATTGATAATGGTTCTTTTGCTGCTCTGTTGCCTTCAGCTCTGAGCAGTAAGACCCAGATGCTGAGAACTTCTTACAACGAAGTTTAAGCAAAATGATTAATGTATACAGAGCTAATTTTCCTTCCCTTTGCAAAGATATGAACAAGTCAATTGTGTTCTCTACACAGAATCCTGGTGCACTGAGATTCATCCAACTACTATCTCAGAATCCTACAGTGCAAAAGGAGGCCATTCAGCCCAGAGTCTGCCCTATTCCTGTAATCCCTTGCATTTACCATAACTCATTCCCCCTGATACTAAGAGGCAATTTAGCATGGCCAAACCATCTCACCTGCACAACTCTGGATTGTGGGAGGAAACAGGAACATCTGAAGGAAACCCACACAGATATGGGGAGATCCTGCAACCTCCACACAGACCAGGAATTGAACCCGAGTAGTACTAACCACTCTGCTGCCTTATGAAAGAATACATGTAGGAATAAGATGCTATGGTCAAATTGAAACATGATTATTACTAGAACTGTCAGCTTGGCATGATTAATGTATTTGCCCACAAATATTGAAGGTGCTGACACACTGGAATAAAATTGCTTTGCCCAGAACCTCTCCACTGGACCCCAATCAGATCTGACTCTGGATTTGCATCAGGTAAAGCAAAATCCACAGTGCAGTGTGTAAATGCCCTCTTATTAAACAACAGATGTAGAAACTAATGCAAGGAATGAAACCTTGTCCTGGTGGGTTAACTGAACAACCTCAATGTACATTTCTTCATGAGCCACCTTGGCAAACTGGTTAGAATTTCCTAATTTAAACTTAACAAATGTTTCCTTAAATAACCAAATTTAACAACCATACTAACAACAATTCACTGTTGAATCTTGGGGTGAATGGATTTGGTATAATTGGGAGGAGAAAAATAAAGAAATACCTGAGTTAGGAGTCCAAAGTGAAAGGTCTAATGTAGAAATGTGTCATTATAATGGACAAGGTTTCCCATATCAGCTCTGTCTACTCTTCAACCTGCCCATCAGGGAAAACATTTGCAATCATTTGATTTAAAACTTTCACAATAGTTAAATTGCAGGTAGATTTGGGACACTGGCCTGTTGTTAGCAGGCTTACTTTACACCACATGAGTCTGAGCCTTTACTGAACACAGTGTGGAGTCCCACTGCATCGCTCAATCCTCGTCGATACTACAAGTGACCCGTGTTGGTGTCCAGGGTGATGTAATGGATACAGTGCAAAATTGGTATGAGATGTAGGGGATAAAATGTCACTTAATGCAGTAAGAAGTGATCTTGAAGTTGAGACTGTGACCTGTTGCCCTTGGAGCGCATTCCAGGATTGTTAGAGATTGCCTTTTTTTGTTCAGTCCATCAGGGGTGACATATGCTGTTTGGATCTATAAGTATCATTTCATGTTAAAACACTTCTACACTATTTTTTCATAAGACTTTATTGTGGACTGCACATGCCTTTGGCACCTTGATTATTAAAGTGGAAAGAAAATATTTTATAAAATGATTTTGAGACTGTTGTTCACGTTGACTTTTTGTAAGGAGGACTGCCTGACATTTTTTTCCCTTTCAATACCAAATGGAAGATCTACTTGACTGACTCTTCCCCGTTGGGCATTTTAAATATTGCTATCAAGATGGCTGTACTGTTGACACCACCAACATCTTTCTTACAGATTAGTTACTGTCTTGAAGACAGCTTTCTTGACTTTGACCTGACATTTTGTTTAAAGCACCTTATGTTAAGTAAGCTCATTGTAGTGTTTCTGTTCTGGCTGTAAAATTGCTTCTTAAAGGACAGTTTTTTGAAAAAATTGTTCCTTTTTCGAAAAAGGTCGTGTCCAGTTGTTCAAAACGCTGATTTCCTACTGTTACCAAAATCATTCTTAATTTGTGTGGCTTTCATGGTGACAAATTATGGCAGTTCTTTTAAGCAATCAGGTAACTGATATTTGCGTGGATGAATGGTCCGTTTGTTTGTTTGAGATGCATTTCTTTTTGTCTTGATGGTTTTTGTACAAATAACTTTAGAAAAATGCTTGGATTGCAATTGCACTATACAGTCATGTGTGCATTATACAGTGCTCTGTATTTTTTCACTAATTGGTATGTAGTTACATGCCATATTATTGCTGTGATTGTTTGTGTTTTAAAAAAAAATAAAGATTTGACTTATTGAAATAAATAGTTTGTGTGCATTTGTTGTTTTAATGTGAACTTGATAGACTGCCCATTTGAACACAGGTTGAAGATGCTCAGTTGGTAGAGGGAGAATCATCTCATCCTTTTGGTGCCTCTTACACGTTGAAGAGGAAAATCAAGTTTCAAAAAATCTGCTGAATGGCATGCACAACCTTATTGAAAACGGTTAAAAATCAGGACAATTTTGACTAGTTACAGTATTAACAGTGGAAGGCTTAATTTTTTTGCCCCAGTGAAGTTTGCTGGGTTATTTTTGTGTGAAGAGAAGTTTTCTTTTGTATTTTCATGCAGTTTTGGAGGTTTAGTCAGAGAATTGTAGAATGGTAGAACGAGGTCTGCCCAAGCTATTCCAGCTCTTTGAGAGAGCAATGCAGCTAGACCCACTCCCCACTGTCCCCAAATCATGTTTCAGGTTCTTCTCCATTTCCCTTCTGAAAGTTTAAATGAATCTGCCACCTTTCCAGTGTCTCCCAGATCAGAACCACTCACCTCATTTTCTTTTATAAAAGTGACATAAAGATGTTTTTTAATCTCTTCCCAATCACCTAAAATCTGGCATTATCCTTTAGTTATGATTCTTATTACTCACTCACATAATGGAAATTCTGTTGCACTTTGTTGTAGAGTAAAATCTAAAAATATTCTGGTCAGGCAACACCCAGAATCCCTATAGTGCAGAAGAAGGCCATTCGGCCCACACTGACAACACTCTCACCCACCCTGTATCCCTGCAACCTCGTGCATTTCCCCCTGACTCTAAAGAGCAATTTATTATGGCCAATCTACCATACCTGCACATCTCTGGACTGTAGGAGGAAACCAGAGAAAACTCATGCAGACACAGAATGTGTAAATGCCAAACAGATAATGATCTAAGGCTGGCATTGAACCCAGATTCCTGGTGTTGTAAGGCAGCAGTGCTAACCAGTGTGAAGACCAGTTGATCGTTCCTGTTTGTGACTTGATTGGGTGGTGGACAGGAGAGAATGACAAAGCAATGTGTGGTGCAAGGCCAAAGGAATTGGTCATGAGACAAGGAAGGAAACAAGATTCTTCCAGCGGAGATGTGAATGTGGGAAAGCTGCTGTCCAAAGACCAGATAAAAGAAATAGGAAGGAAATGAGAGGATAAAGCCAAAGCAGCAAAGAAATGGAGAGATGTTATAACAAATTATTGAACTTAACATTGATGCCAGAACATTGTAAAGTGTGAAGTTGATAGATGAGGTAATGGTCAGTGAGCTTCATTGGAATACCAGTAGGCTAAGGACAGGCCAGAATAGGAGAAAGGTGGAGAGTAGTGGGAGTGATGGTTTTGTGGTATTATCACTAGACTATTAATCCAAAAATGCACGCTGTTCTGGGAACCAATTTTCAAATCCCACCCCGGCAACTGGTGGAATTTGAATTCGATAAAAATGTTTCATGGTCAGCAGTAAATTCTTAATTTGAGATGTTCATCGATTGTCGGGAAAAAAACCCATCTGGTTCACTAATGTCCTTTAGGGAAGAAAATCTGCTGTTACCTGGTCTGGTCTACATGTGACTCCAGAACCGCAGCAATGTTCTTGACTGTCAACTGCCTTCCATTGGCAGCTTAAGATGGGCAATAAATGGTGGCCAGCTAGTGACATTGATGATCACGAATCAATAAAAATAGTTGGAATGACTGGTGACAGGAAACTCAAGAATATATTACGAGTTAAACAAAAGATTTCTGCAAAGTGACACCAAATCTGTGTTTGATTTTTGGAAGATGGACTGCATCGTGGGCTGAAATTTATATTCTGGACTTGAGTTTGAACCATGTGGTGCACACTACTAGACTTCTCTGCAAACAGGATCAATCATCACCCCGTTCCTGGTGAGCACATGGACTGCAACAAACCAGGTCAAATTTGATTTTGTGAATGTTTTGAAAGCAGCATCGTTCCTTTCTGTGTCTCATTTCAATCACAGAATTTGGATTGATTATATTACACCTCAATTCCATCTTCAAAGATACCAAGTTCAATACTCATTATGCTAAAAGTCACTTGATTCATCTGTCTTCTACAAGACCAGTTAAATGTGATTGAATTTGTGAGTTAAATGGGGTCAAAATAACATACCCCTGCGTTATTAAAATAATCTTATCCATCTTGTTACTTTGTATGGAGGGAGAAATCATTAACGCTTCATTCAGGTTGCAAGGGACAAAGTCCTTGCAATGTATATTTTGATGCTCGCTGCTATTTCTAAAATTTCAAAACTGAGCAATGCCTTTTAAAGAAAGCTAAAACCTTGTCTGTCTGTGACATCCCAAACATAAACCACTTGGCAGTTTTTGGAAAATCCTCATCTCGTTATCTCTTGAGCATCACTAACTACCATCTGTGGCCCGTATAACCCATCTTCAAAGAGCTATGCAAAAGCCATCTGTGTTTATTAATCCAAGATGGCCAGAAGGAGATGGATCATCCACAAAGACAAAGACAGAGGCCCCACAACCTTTCTTTCATTTCCTCCTGGCTGCAATATTTAACAATACTAGGTTAAAGTCCAACAGGTCTATTTGGAATCAAGAGTTTTCGGTGCAGTGTCCCTTCATCAGCTGAGCACTGCCCCTTGATCAGGAGAATGATGAAGGAACATATTTGGGAATTGATCCCAAATAAACCTTTTGGACTTTAACTTTTTGTGAGGCGATGTACTGTGCCCACCCCAGTCTAATGCTGGCATCTCCACTTCATAATATTTAACAGTCTTTGCAATCTAAAGGATGGAAATCCATCTTTTGTCAAAACGCACACCCTGCTGCAATGGGATGGAATCAATGGGAAATCCCATTGACAGCAGCAGAACCAGAAGATCCTGTCACGGAAGAATGGCACACTGTCTCCCGGCACAAAGGACAATGCCAGAGGATCCCAGTGAATGTTTCAGTTTGATGGTGCCACAGCATTTTTAATTCAAAGTCTCTTCTCATCACAACTGACCAGAAATACTTCGGGTGAAGAATCTTAAAGGTGAAGCTCAGGCATCTTGAGGGGCAAACTGTTCAAGCTGATGAATATTGCAACAAAATCCCAGCAAACTTGGTAAAATGGCTACCTGGATCTTTGAAACAGAGGCCTCTAAGAGGGAATGGGTTTTAAATGTTAAACTTGGGCACTCATCACCTTGTGTTAAAAATCTTGTGCACATGCAAATATCCATAACTTTTCTGTTGTCGATGTTTTTGGTCAGGTTAATATTTAATATTGAAATTATTGATATTGAAATATCAGGTTGTTTGAATGGAAATGCCAACAGTCCCTTGTAAGCTCGCACTTACAGCTTGCAGACACTCAGTGTCATTGTATCTCCACTGTATTGTCCAACTAACCTGTAGTTTTCCCTGAGGCAATTCCTCTGAAAAACAAGCATCCTGTTACACGTTTTCCAAGTGTTGTTGCTAATATTGCAAGAGTTCTAATTTTTTTTAAATATTAGATTTTGTACATTTCAGTCACATGTCAGATGCAAATAGTTTAGAAGTTTGTGAATGCTGCTAATTTCCTGTTTTCCTGCTCTTGGCAGGCACCAGAGATTACTCTTTATTGGGCTTCAGGGTGTTCCAATTTAAAGCCATTAAACCTGTGTTGTTTTAAAGAGGCAGGTCAACTATTTCATCTATTCAGAGAATTGTGTTGTCTCATGTGATATTATATTTCTGTCCTTAAAACATCCTGTCCTTTGATTATTGGGAGATCTGCAAAATGCTTCATTGTCTCCTGAATGGTAATCTTTCTTTGTCCTACTTATATCATTGGTACCCACATAGGCCACAACAGCTGGATCCTTGCCCTCCCATTCCAAGTTAGGTAGATTGACCATGTTAAATTGCCCCCTCATGTTCAAAGACGTGTAAATTGGGTGGATTAGCTAGAGCAAGTGTGCAGATAGGGTGGGATAATGCAGAGGGGAGGACCTGGGTGGGATGCTCTTTCAAAGAACAAAGAACAAAGAACAAAACAGCACGGGAAACAGGCCCTTCGGCCCAACAAGCCCGCGCCGCCATCCTAACATCTTAATGACATAGAGACCAATATAGGGACAATTTGTTACCAAATCAGCCTAAGAGCACATTTTTGGGATGTGGGAGGAAACCGGAGCACCCGGAGAAAACCCACGCAACCACGGGGAGAACGCGCAAACTCCCACAGACACAGGGCCAAATCCATGTGTCTGCACAGCAACAGCGATAGTCTCTGAGCTGTCATGTTGCCCATCTGATGGTCCAGTTTAAGCATACACTAATGACATGAAGCACTAGGCCACTCCTGAAGTAACATCCAGGAGCAGTCCTGGCACGACCTGCCGAATGCATGCACCTTGTTGGTCAACAAGGTGGACCGAACAGCCTGTGGAAACAATTAAAGTATTTAAACAGTCCTCCTATATCCCTCTATCTGCAGACCGCTCATGTGGCTGTCCAGGAGACCCTTAAACAACCCTAGCGTGCCTGCTCTCACCACCTTACTCGGTAGTGCATTCCACCCCCCCACTACCCTTTGTGTGAAAAAATGCCCTCTAATATTAGTCTTATACATAGCCCCCCTCACCCTAAGGCTGTGACCCCTTGTTCTATCCGAATCTAATGGTGGAAAAAGCTTACCACCATTTACTCTATCTATACCCCTCATAATCTTATATACCTCTAATAGATACCCTCTCAGCCGACGTCTTTCAAGGGAAAACAACCCCAGTGCGTTCAACCTTTCCTCGTAAGACAGCCCTTCCATACCAGGCAGCATCCTGGTAAATCTCCTCTGCACTCTCTCCAGGGACTCCACATCCTTCCGGTAGTACGGCGACCAGAACTTTCGGAGAGTTAGTGCTGACTTGATGGGCCAGATGGCCTCTTTCTGCACTGTGGAGATCCTATGATCCTAAATTTGTCTCTAGCCTTGAGGTGATGTCCTTAAGCCTGGAACCAGGCTGACAATGAAGCCTTCAGGACACATACTCTTGGCTATGAGAGAAGTATGTCTACTCTCGCTAACTATCTGGTGAACCAAAGCAACGACAATAATCTCTCTCTCGATGTCAACAAAGCAAAAGAAATTGTCATCGACTTCAGGAAGTTACTGGAGAACATGGCCCTGTCTACATCAAGAGGGATGAAGTAGAAATGGTCTTAGATATCCAAATCACTAACAACCTGTCCTGGTTCCCCATGCTGACACTATGGTTAAGAAAGCCCACCAACATCTCTATTTTCTCAGAAGACTAATGAAATTTGGCATGTCAGCTATGATTCTCACCAACTTTTACAGATGCAATATAGAAAGCATTATTTCTGGTTGTATCACAGTTTGGTATGGCTCCTGCTCTGCCCAAGACCGCAAGAAACTACAAAAAGTCATGAATGTAACCCAATCCATCACACAAACCAGTTTCCCATCTACTGACTCTGTCTACACTTCCCATTGCCTCAGTAAAGCAGGCAGCATAATTAAGGGTCCCATGTAGCCCAGACATTCTCTCTCCATAGGGAAAAAGATACAAAAGTCTGAGGTCTCAACCGACTCAAGAATAGCTTCCTCCCTGCTGCCGTCAGACTTTTGAATGGACCTACCTTGCATTAAGTTGATCTTTCTCTACAGCCTAGCTATGACTGTAAAACTACATTCTGCACTATATTGTTTCCTTCTCTATAAATGGTATGCTTTGTCTGAATAGCACTCAAGAAACAATACTTTTCACTGTACACTAGTACTTGTGTCAATAATAAATCAAGTCAAGTCAAAAATATTCCCTTGTATAACTACAGTTTTGCTCCACTCACCCTCTGGCCCTTTTCACCACAGTGCCACGGACAGTTTACTTATCCTCCCTGCTGGCCCTACTCCCAACCACACAAGCTGCAAGAACATTGAACCTGTTGGACAACTGTTGAGCTTGCACAACTTCTATCCCTACTTGCATCAGCAACATAGGATATATCCTTCATTACCCCAGTTCTTAATCTCTGGCTCAAGAACCTGTCCTGATCTTTTCTGATCTAAGATCAATGTTGCACATACTTTTGGTGAACAGTGCACTTGGATTTAACAATGAACATACTGATTGGTCCTTCCATGTGTTAAACACCTGACCATAGAATCAAAAAAACCCAACAGTCAGAAAGAGGCCATTCAGCCCATCGAGTCTGCACTGACCACAATCCCACCCAGGCCCTACCCCCATATCCCTACATATTTACCTGTTAATCCCTCTAACCTACACTTCTCAGGAGTCTAAGGGGCAATTTTTAGCATCAACTTAACCTGCGTATCTTTGGACTGTGGGAGGAAACCGGAGTATTGGAGGAAACCACGCAGACACAAGGAGAATCTGCAAACTCCACACAGACGGTGACCCAAACCGGGAATTGAACCCAAGTACCTGGAGCTGTGAAGCAGCAGTGCTAACCACTGTGCTACCGTGCCGCCAATTTAAATTGTAGTTTTTTTTTATAAATAGGAAGGGCAGGATTCTCCAGCCGTGCTCACCTCAAAACCATAGCCCAATCCTGCCCGCTACAATTCCCATGGCAGGCAGGACGAAAGAATTCCAGCCCATATATTTAGACATCGATCCTTGTCACAGTTTGAATCAAAGTTTTGTGGGGAAAAAAAACAGAAATTCAATTAATTTATCAAATATGTGTTCCATGCGCCATGTTAAAATGGAGCATGTTTATATATAGTACAGATGAAATGCATCTTTAAGTAATATCTATTTTGTCCATGTAATGCGTCGCTATCGATGTTGTGCCCCCTTATTTGAGCATCATTCTGACTCATGCAATCATGTCTCCACCTTTGCACATCTGACATTGAATGGACTTTCACAAATTAAAAAACCCACAACACCACTAGCTCATTGTAAAAAAAAGTTAGTCATAATTTTCTGCGAACAAAGTCAAAGGAAATCCATTTATGTAAACTGCTAAATCAATGCCCCTACATGCAAACATCGCAGTGAAAACATCACACTGTACTACAGCTGCTAAAACAATTTACAAATGCTGCCTGCTTCTGAACTGAAGCCTAAACCATCTCAGCATATTCCAATTTACAAATTTTCTACCCTAGTTCAGATTAAACTCTGTGTTGTGTGTTTGTTTGCTTCAGAATTGCATATTGTAATCTCCTTTGAAAGGAACTGACACCGCATCATTGCTAGAATAATACAATGTGTAAAAAGTACAACATTGCTGTCCTTTTAAAACAGCATGTCATTCACCATTGTGTGAGGAATGTCTTGGAGATCTGAATTTCATTTGACATATTAAATTCATAGTGTTAGCCTCCTGTGTCATGAAAACATTAACCCATAGGCCAAATTTTATTGCCTCACCCGCCCCAATTCCGGGCATTCTCCATTGGTTTCAGGTGGGATTTTATCAGTTTCACCCAAACAAGATTGTAAAATCCTGCCTTTCGTGTTTGATCTTGAACTGGAATGTGCTAAAGCCAATGAAATGGCAAGCTCTTAGTGTAACAACAACGACTTGTATTTATAAAGCACCTTTAATGTAGTAAAGCTTTCCAATGCACGTCATGGGAACAAACTGAATTTAACACCAAGTTACACAAGGAAAATGAGAACAGTTAATCAAAAACATGACCAAAGAGACAGGAATTAAAGTGTGTCTTAAATTAGAGAGGGGCAGAGAGAGGTTTAGAACTTGCGACCAAGGCAGCTGAAGGCATATCCACCAATGATGGTGTGAAGAAGATCATGGGTACACATGAGGCCAGAATTGGAGAGACGTTGTAGGGCTGGAGGAAATAATGGAGGTAGAGAATGGTGAGGCTGTGGTGGGGTAATTGTCCAGTGAGTACAGGGGGGATGGGTGAAGAGAACTTGCTTGTCTCTGAAATAGTAACTCACAGAGATTTGAATAAGCTCATGTCTACAGAATATAAGGCTGTTAGGAGAGGGATAGTATGTTTGAAGTTAACAAAGGCGTGGATAAGGATCCAGCAGCAAATGATTCATAGAATTCACATGGAGCAGAAGGGGGCCATTCAGCCATCAAAGCTGCATCAATAACAATCCAACCCAGGTCCTATCCCTCACATATTTCCCTGCTAATCCCCCACACACTGAGGGGTAATTTAGCATAGCCAATCAAGCTAACCTGCACATCTTTAGACTGTGGGAGGAAACTGGAGCATCCAGATGAAACCCATGCAGACAGAGGGAGAATGTGCAAACTGCCCACAGTCACCCAAGGATGGAACCAAACTCAGATCCCTGGTGCTATGAAGCAAAAGCGCTAAGCACTGTGCTGCCATGTCAATCTGAACAGAGATAAAATCAGAGATGGTGATGTTATGATAGGATTATGAGATATAGAACTGGGTGTAGGCCATTCAGCCCAAAGTGCCTGTTCCATCATTCAATAAGATCATGCTGACTGAATTGTAGCCTCAACTCCACTTTCCCGTCTGTCTCCCATAGAACATAGAACATAGAACAATACAGCACAGAACAGGCCCTTCGGCCTTCGATGTTGTGCCGACCAAAATAAAAAGCAATGCCCCTCCTAACTAAATCATTCCCTTCTCTTCCATATACTTATCAACTAACCTCTTAAACGCCACCAAACTTGGCGCATCTACAACAGCTGCAGGCAGGTCATTCCACTCCCTAATCACTCTTTGAGTACAGAACCTACCTCTGATATCCGTCCTATAACTCATACCCCTTAATTTAAAGCTGTGTCCCCTCGTGCTAGCTTTCGCCATCCTAGGAAAAAGGCTATCACTGTCCACCCTATCTAAACCTCTAATCATCTTATATGCTTCAAATAAGATCCCCTCTTAGCCGCCTCCTTTCTAACGAAAACAACCTCAAATCCTTCAACCTCTCTTCATAGGACCTGCCCTCCATACCAGGCAACATCCTGGTAAACCTCCTCTGTACCCTCTCCCATGCCTCCACATCTTTCTTATAATGTGGGGACCAGAACTGCACACAATACTCCAAGTGCGGCCGCACTAGAGGTTTGTACAGTTGCAACATGACGTTGCGGCTCCGAAATTCAATCCCCCTACCAATAAAAGCTAAGACTCCATATGCCTTCTTAACAACCTTATCGACTTGATTGCCGACTTTCAGGGATCTATGCACATATACACCAAGATCCCTCTGTTCATCAACACTATTAAGAGTCCTACCATTAGCACTATACTCTACACATTTGTTATTCCTGCCAAAGTGAATTACCTCACACTTTTCCGCATTAAACTCCATTTGCCACTCTCGGCCCAGCTCTGCAACTTGTCCAAGTCTCTCTGCAAACTATAACACCCCTCTTCACTATCTACCACTCCACCGACTTTAGTGTCATCTGCAAATTTACTAATCCATCCCTCAATACCTTCATCCAGATCATTTATAAAAACTACAAACAGCAGGGGCCCCAAAACAGACCCCTGAGGTACACCACTTGTCACCGAACTCCACGATGAATATCTCCCATCAACCACCACCCTCTGTCTTCTATCTGCCAGACAATTCCTAATCCAATTAGCTAAATCACCCTCTATTCCACACATCTGCATTTTCTGTAGAAGTCTTCCATGGGCCACCTTATCAAACGCCTTAATAAAGTCCATATATACTACATCAACCGCCTTACCCCCATCCACCTCTCTGGTCACTTTCTCAAAAAACTCAATGAGGTTAGTAAGGCATGACCTACCCTTCACGCAACCATGCTGACTATCCCCAATCAATTCATTTCTCTCTAAATAACTATAAATCCTATCCCTATAATTCTCTCCAATACCTTGCCCACCACAGAAGTAAGACTCACTGGCCTATAATTCCCAGGAAGGTCTCTCTTCCCCTTCTTAAACAATGGGACCACATTCGCCATCCTCCAGTCCTCCGGAACCACACCCGTAACCAACGAGGACCGGAAGATCAGAGCCAGAGGCTCTGCAATCTCCTCTCTTGCCTCCCAGAGAATCCTAGGGTAAATTCCGTCCGGCCCAGGGGACTTATCCAACTTCAAACCCTCGAGAATTTCTAACACATCCTCCCTATCTACTACAATACTTCCCAATTTGCAACCCTGTACCTCAGTGTTCTCCATAGCTACATTTCCAGCACTCTGCGTGAATACCGAAGAGAAATATTTATTCAGTGCCTCCCCAATCTCTTCAGGCTCCACGCACAACTTCCCACTGCTGTCTATGACTGGCCCTAATCTTGCCCCAACCAATCTTCTATTCTTAACATATCGAAAGAAAGCTTTAGGATTCTCCTTAATCCTATCAGCCAAAATCCTTCACTTTCCTGTCAATCAAAAACCTATCCACTCTGGAAGATAATTTTAATGTAGAAACATAGAAGATAGGAGCATTTGGCCCTTGGAGTCTGCCCCACCATTCATCACAATCATCGCCGATCATCCAACTCAATAGCTTAATCCTGATTTCTCCCCATTCCCTTCGATCCCATTCACCCGAAGTGCTATATCCATCCCCTCTTGAATACATTTAATGTTTAGGCACCAACTACTTCCTGTGGTGAACTCCACACTTTTTGGGTAAAGAAACATCTCCTCACCTCTGTCCTAAATAGTCTAACGCAAATGCTGAGACTGTGACCCCTGGTTCTGGACTTCCCCCATCATTGAGAACATCCTCTCTTCTCAAGCATTTACCCTGCTCAGCCTTCTCATGTCAAATTTCCTTAATCTTCTGAGAAAGTAGAGGTGTTGGTGGGTTTTCTTAACTATAATATCAGCATGGGGGGACCAGGACAGGTTGTTGTGATCTGGACACCTAAAAACGTGAAGCTCTTGAGTCTTTCTACTTTGTTCCTGTTGATATGGACAGGGGTGTGTTCTCCTTTACACTTCCTGAAGTCGATGATAATCTCCTTTGTTTTGTTGACATTAAGAGAGAGATTATTGTAACCTATGACCTTCCATTATTCAAAAGTCTTGCACCTAATTTTTTTTCAGCATAAACTATGTCAGTACAGCAACAGTATTGCAGCCTTAGTGGGGAAATTGTACAATGTCTTATGTCAATGTTCTCATGATCTTATGTCCAGGTCTGCAATAACTACAGAGGGTTGTAAGTAGAGCCCAGGCAATCATGTAAAGCAACCTCCTATCCATTGACTCTATCTACATTTCCCGCTGCCTTGGAAAAGCAGCCAGCATAATTCAAGTCCCCACACACCCTGGACATTCACTCTTCTACTTTTTTCCATCGGAAAAAAGAAACAAAAGTCTGAGGTCACGCACCAACCAATTCCAGAACAGCTTTTTCCCTGCTGCTGTCAGACTTTTGAATGGACCTATCTCGCATTAAGTTGATCTTTCTCTACACCCTAGCTATGACTGTCACACTACATTCTGCACTCTCTATTCTCTATGAATGGTATAGTTTGTCTGATTAGTCATTAGTGTCTGATTAGTGATGAATACTTTTCACTGTATACCAATACATGTGACAATAATAAATCAAATCAAATTAAATTAAATCAAAGAGAGCACTCCTCTGATTTTGAACATTGTAAACTGCAATGTGGATATGACCAAAAAGGTGACAAGAAATAAGTAAATATCTTCTGTTAGAGCACTGGACCTGAACCCCAAGTTATATTAGGTAACCAGAATAGACCCCAACAATCTTTCTATTTTAGCATAAATGTGAAGCAAGGAGGCTTCCTTCCAGAATTAATTCCACTGACCAGTTTACAGATGTTTTATCTAAATGAGCTTTATTCGTAACACAATTTTGAGTTTAATTCTAACAAAATGAAGCAGTTTAACACTTAACAGTTGAGCAATTTTGAAACATGATAATAAATTATTCTAATTTCTAACTTTTCACTATTTCAGTTCCAAATAAGCAACAGTCTTCCATAAACTTAAACCTACCTTAAAAATAGTTAGCAAAATTGGGCATACTTACTTTAAATTGGTTAACAGCCTGGAAGCCTTCAGAGAGATTTTACAGAGAGAGACAGCAGACCTCTTTTTTAAACAGCCTTTTAAAATGACAAATGAAACAGAAACCTTCTTCCCTATTACAACCCTAGCTTCTCCCATCAATCTACTGTCACGTGACTCTGTATACCTCATCTTTTAGTCAAAAAAAATTCACTCCAGAGTCCTTTTCTTTTGTAAGCAAGAGTGTATTAATCTTTCCACTAAATACACACTACACAGTGAAAATGAGAATTATACTGCTTTCCAACATCTGTTGAATTTTTTCCTGACAATCTGACTTCCTGTGACAAAATGCTGAATCTTAAAGCAGTTCACCTTAAACATAAAATACATCAGCTGCAGAGTATTATCACACTTCACTGAATATTACAGATGTATTGATGCAATTGTGTGTGTTAAGTCAATAAAATGGGTAATTTGTGATTTTGATATGAGATCAAATTTAAATTTGGTATAATATCAATGTAAATTTGGATGAATTAATTAACCATTTTCATTACTGTGGTCTAAAACAATGAAAGCAGAATAGTGTCAGAAGATTAGAAGTTTAGAAAATGTTTATTTAATCTAAACTTAACCAAGTTTCCCATCTCAATTTTCCCATCTTTGCTCTGGGGCAGTAACATGCTGCTGTGAGGTTTTATGTGTAGCCATAGCTCTCCCAACACCATGTGCCAGTGGTCATTCTTCCCATGCAAATCTATTGATGAGTGCTGACCTGTTTATTAGACCCAATGAAGAAACATTGGATCACTCCCTCAATCGACTTTCAAGAGTGTCCACTTTCTGGTATGGCGGCTGGTTAATGATCAACAGCGGGGGTCTGGTGTCCTTTATTTGACTTGCCTCACCAGACCAAGGCCAATTTTAGAAGCCTCGTTGTTGGTTGACATTTGCTAATTTTGCACAGATCAGGGATCAAATGTAGTGTCGCTGTATGACTCAGTATGGCACCACATAACACATTCTCACAGGAACTATCTGGTCAGCCAGTTTCCTTTCGCTGGAATGGAACTGGGGAAAAATCAGTTTGCCTGCAGTCATGTATTTCATCTTGTTCCAAAGTATTTTTTTTTATTTATGCGTGGGACAGGGGCGTTGCTGGCTGGCCAGCATTTATTGTTCATCCCTAGTTGCCCTTGAGAGAGGATGTTAAAATTAGAGTTCTCCTCCTACACCTCTAATTCCTAGTGCTGGCGTGGCTCATTTATCTAGGGTCACATTACCATTTTTCTGTTAAACTATAATGAAGTCTGGTAATTCATTAGCAATAAAAAAAATCCAAAGTGTTTGAATGTCATTTTTCTTTTAACCAGATGTAATGTCTGAACTGACACAGACTCGATTATACACCAGTCCCTATTTATTATTACCTAATTTGTTGGGCTTGTAACATACGTGACCACTTCCTTCACATGAGGTTTATGGCAACCTGCCTTGCTGACTCCAAACATTGTTGCATAAATGAGCACTCTAGGGTGTAACGAGCAATGGAAAAATCTGAGATCCTCAGCCCATTGTGCTTTACAGAAAAGAGGCCAAAACTTTGTGTGATTTCAAGAAGAAATTAGATATAACTCCTGGGGCTAAAGGGATCAAGGGATTTGGGGGTAAAGAGGGGAATCAGGATAATGAATTTGATGATTTGCCATGATCAAAATGTGTGAAGCCACACCTGGAGTACTGTGTACAGTTTTGGTCTCCTTACTTGAGAAAGGCTATACTGGGACTGGCGGAGCTGCAGAGGAGATTCAGTAGGTTGATTCCAGAGTTGAGAAAGTTGGCTTATGAAGAGAGACTGAGTAGACTGGGGCTATACTCATTGGAATTCAGCAGAATGAAGGGAGATCTTATAAAAACATATAAGATTATGAAGGGGATTGATAAGATAGAAGCAGAGCAGTCATTTCCACTGGCAGGTGAATGTGGAAGTAGAGGGCATGTCTTCAAAATAAGGGGTAGCGGATTTAGGACTGAGTTGAGGAGGAATAAATTCACCCAAAGGGTTGCGGATCTGAGGAATTCCTTACCCAGTGATGCAGTTGAGGCTACCTCATTGAATGTTTTTGAACAGTAAGGGAATTAAGGGTTATGGTGAGTGGGCGGGTAAGCGGAGCTGAATCCATAAAAAGATCAGTCACAATCTCATTGAATGGTGGAGCAGGCTCCAGGGACCAGACGGCCTACTCCTGCTTCTGGTTTCTATGTTTACACTAGATTCACACATTATAACAAATACTAAATTCATTCCAAGCATTTATTTGTCATTTGAAGTATAATGTGTATTTTTGAGACTATAAAAATTGTTTAGGCAGGCTGAAAATGATTAAATCACAAACACGGTTTCGCAGCTTCTGAAGAAATAATGCTTCTTTACTTTCCCGATGATGAATGTTATATTGAAGTTAGCACATCTAACTTACACATACATATATATCTATTGAATGGGTAAATGTAGTAAGTATACATTTCACTTGCCCATGTTGTCGGTTTATTTGCTATCTCAGCTTTCATAGATCAGACCTGCACAGGCAGAGAAACGCAGCAGATGAGGTTGTGAAGGATTGTTGACTTGAGAGAAAATCTATCCTGGTATGATTCGTATCCTGTTGTCCACTTACTGAAAGCAAACTATGCTGTTAGAGGTACTGTGTGCTCCTGCAGTTAGTTGTACATAGAGAACAGCTAAAACTAAGTTAGGTAATATGTCAGCATTTGACTCATGTATCAATGCAAGAAAATAGTCTACGAGCAGGCATAAATGGGTCGTTTTCTGGTTTTAATGAGTGATGTGCCACAGGGAATAGTGCTGGGGCATCAACTTTTTACAATTAATTTAAATTACTTTGGATGATGGTGCTAAATTTGATGATGACATAAATAGGAAGGAAATTATGTTGTGAAGAGGACAGAGGGAGGTTATAAAGGGAAATAGATAGGGTTAAGTGAATGGGCAAGGATCTGGCAAATGAAATATAATGTGGACAAGTTGTCCATTTTAGCAGGAAGAATAAAAGTAGTTATATTATCTAAATGGTGAGAGATTGTCGAGCTCTGAGATACAGAAGGATTTGACCCTCTTAGTTTATGAATCACAAAATGTTAGTTATAGCAAGTAATTAGGAAAGCTAATAGAATGTTATTGTTGATTGTAAGGGAAATTGAACACAAAACTAGAGAAATTATGCATCAGTTGTACAGGGCATTGAAGAGACCATATCTGAAGCATTGTGTACTGTACTGATCTCCTTATTTAAGGAAAGATGCAAATAGGTTGGAAGCAGTTGAGTGAAGTTTTACCAGACTAATACCTGGAATAGGCAAGTTAACTTATGAGGAAAGGTTGGAGAGGCTAGTCTTGTATCCGTTGGAATTTAGCCGAGTAAGAGATGAGTTGATTGAAACATAAGATCCTGCAAGGGCATTGGCAGAGTGGATGTGGAAAGCATATTCTTCCTTGTGGGAAAATCTAGAGCTAGGGGTCTCTATTTAACAATAAAGGGTCATCCATTTCAGACAGAGATGAGGAGAATTCTAATTCTCTCAGAACCTCTTGAGAATTCTCTTCCTCACAGGCGGTTGAAGCAGAGTATTTGAAGTAAAGTTTATTTATTTATTAGTCACAAGTAAGGCTCACATTAACACTGCAATCATCAAATTCCCCTAGTCGCCACACTCCAGTGCCTGTTCAGGTGACTGCACTTAACCAGCACGTCTTTCAGATTGTGGGAGGAAACTGGAGCACCCAAAGGAAACTCACACACAGACACGCAGAGAAGATGCAAACTCCACACAGACAGTGACCCAAGCAGGGAATCAAACCTAGGATTCTGGCACTGTGAGTCAGCAGTGCTAATCACTGCTCATGTGAGACCCTCTAAGGCAAAGGAAGATGGATTCTTAATACACAAGGGGAAAAAATGTTATTGGAGGTAGGTGAGAATGTGGAGTTGAGATGACAATTAAGCCAGCTGTGATATTATTGAGCAGTGGAACAGGCTTGAGGAACTGAGCTTGTCTGTACACGGCATTGACTTCTTTGCTTTTTCACCATCCACATCCATCCACTGTTAGATGATAAATGTAAACAGATTATCTTAATTTTGGAACAGTGCAGTTGTTTCTTTTCTCTCTCTCTTTGGCAGTTCATTTTTAAACCTTGCACTGTCTCTAACTTTGCGCTGCCCATTTTCTGATTATTACTCAACTCAAAGAAGCAGCAAGACTTAAAAGAAAGTTGCATCAGAAAGATTAGCTAATTCACGATAAAGAGAAATGAACCGTTTCAATAGTGAAATATCTCTCAGTTGTTTTATCAGAAAAAAAAACAAATGACTGGTTGTTATTTAGAACAATAATAAAAGTAGCAAAAGACATTTAAACCTGGAATTTTGATGAACAGAAAAGTTAATGGGTTCTAAATTGTATTGATTTGATTTATTATTGTCATATGTATTGAGATATAGTGAAAAGCATTGTTTCTTGCATGTTATACAGACAAAACATATCATTCTTAGAGTACATAGGGGAGAAGGAAAGGAGAGGGTGCAGAATGTATTGTTATAGTTACTGATAGAGTGAAAAAAGAAAGATTAGCTTAATACGTGGTAGGTCAATTCAGAGTCTGATAGTAGCAGGGAAGAAGCTGTTTTTGAATCAGTTGATACATGTCTTCAGACTGTGTCTTTTTCCTGATGGACGAAGATGGAATAAAGCACTTCCAGGGTGCATAGAGTTCTGGTTTATGCTGGCTGCTTACCCGAGGCAGTGGGAAATGTAGACGGAGTCACTCCCATCAGTGGATGGGAGGCTGGTTTGCGTGATGGATTGGGCTTCATTCTTGACTCTTTGTAGTTTCTTACAGTTTTGGACAGAGCAGAAGTCATACCAATCCATAATACATCCAGAAAGGTTGCTTTCTACGCACCTGTAAAAAGTAGTGAGAGTTATAGTGAATATGCCTAATTTCCTTAGTTTCCTGAAAAAAGAGGTGTTGGTAATAAATTTTGATTTGATTTGATTTGATTTATTATTGTCACATGTATTAATGGAGTGATAAATATTGTTTCTTGCGTGCTGTACAGACAAAACATACCGTTTATAGAGAAGGAAACTCTATAGTTTGATTTAGGTTGATTAGAAATCAAATTAGAAAACTCTTTAGGTTGATTAGAAATAGTCAACATGGTTTTGTAAAAGGCAGGTCGTGCCTTACGAGCTTAATTGAGTTCTTCGAAAATGTGACTGAACACATTGACGAAGGAAGAGCAGTGGACGTGGTGTACATGGACTTCAGCAAGGCATTTGACAAGGTCCCACATGCAAGACTTCTTGAGAAGGTGAGAGGCCATGGGATCCAAGGGGCTTTGGCCTTGTGGATCCAGAACTGGCTTGCCTGCAGAAGGCAGAGGGTGGTTGTGGATGGCTCTTTTTCTGCATGGAGGTCGGTCACCAGTGGAGTGCCCCAGGGATCTGTTCTAGGACCCTTGCTGTTTGTCATTTTCATAAATGACCTGGATGAGGAAGTGGAGGGATGGGTGAGTAAGTTCGCCGATGACAGGAAGGTCGGTGGTGTTGTGGATGGTCTGGAGAGATGTCAGAAGTTGCAGCATGACATTGACAGGATGCAAGAATGGGCGGAGAAGTGGCAGATGGACTTCAACACGGATAAATGTGTTGTGGTCCATTTTGGCAGATCCAACGGGATGAATGAGTACACTATCAAAGGTAGGAGTCTTAGCTGTGTGGAAGAGCAGAGGGATCTTGGGGTCCGGGTCCATAAGACTCTCAAATCGGCCTCCCAGGTGGAGGATGTGGTTAAGAAAGCTTACGGTGTACTGGCCTTCATTCATCGAGGGATTGAGTTCAGGAGTCAGGAGGTAATGCTGCAGCTTTATAGGACCCTTGTCAGACCACACTTGGAGTACTGTGCGCAGTTCTGGTCGCCTCACTATAGGAAGGACGTGGAAGCTATTGAAAGGGTGCAGAGGAGATTTACAAGGATGTTGCCTGGATTGGGAGGCATGCCTTATGAAGACAGGTTGAGGGAGCTGGGACTGTTCTCCCTGGAGAGACGAAGGTTGAGAGGCGACCTGATAGAGGTTTACAAGATGTTGAGAGGAATAGATAGGGTGGACTCTCAGAGACTATTTCCCAGGGCTGAAATGGTCGCAACGAGAGGGCACAGATTTAAGGTGCAGGGAAGCAAGTACAGAGGGGATGCTAGGGGAAAGTTTTTCACTCAGAGGGTGGTGAGTGAATGGAATCGGCTGCCGTCGGTGGTGGTCGAGGCAAACTCGCTGGGGTCTTTTAAAAGACTTCTGGATGAGTATATGGGATCCAATGGGATTGGGGGTTATAGATAGGTCTATGGCTGGGTAGGTTTTGATGTGTTCGGCACAACTTGTGGGCCGAAGGGCCTGTTTGTGCTGTAGTGTTCTATGTTCTATGTTCTAAGGAAACAAGAGAGTGCAGAATGTTGTGTTATAGTCATATCTAGGGTGTAGAGAAAGATCAACTTGATGCAAAATAAGTCCATTCAAAAGTCTGACAGCAGCAGGGAAGAAGCTGTTCTTGAGTCGGTTGGTACACAACCTCAGACTACTGTATCTTTTTCCCTATGGAAGAACATGGAAGAGAAAATGTCCGGGGTCTTGGGATCCTTAATTATGCTGGCTGCTTTGCCAAAGCAGCAGGAAGTATAGACGGAGTCAATGGAAGGGAGGCTAATTTGTATGATGGATTGCGCTACATTCATGACCTTTTGTAGTTTCTCGCAGTCTTGGGCAGAGTAGGAGCCATACCAAGCTGTGATACAACCAGAAAAAAATGCTTTTTATGGTGCATCTGTAAAAGTTGGTGAGAGTCTTCTGAGAAAGTAGAGATGTTGGTGGGTTTTCTTAACTATAATGTCAGCATGGGGAGGACCAGGACAGGTTGTTGGTGATCTGGATACCTAAAAACTTGAAGCTCAACTTTATACTTCATTCCCATTGATGTAGACAGGGGTATGGTTTTCTTTACGCTTCCTGAAGTCGATGACAATCTCCTTCGTTTTGTTGACATTGAGGGAGAGATTATTGTTGTCACACCAGTTCACCAGATTCTCTATCTCATTCCTATACTCTGTCTCATTATTGTTTGAGATCCGACCCACTACGGTGGTGTTGTCAACAAACCTGAAAATCGAATTGGAGGGGAATTTGACTGCACAGTCATAGGTTTATAAGGAGTATAGTACGGGGCTGAGAACACAGCCTTGTGGGGCATCAGTGTTGAGGACTATCATGGAGGAGGTGTTGTTGTCTATCTTTACTGATTGTGGTCTGTGAGTTAGGAAGTTCAGGATCCATTTGCAGAGGGAGGTGCCGAGGCCCAGGCCATGGAGTTTGGAGATGAGTTTCATGGGAATAATGGTGTTGAAGGCTAAGCTGTAGTCAATAAATAAGAGTCTGATATAGGTGTCCTTGTTATGAAGTGTTCCAGGGTTGAGTGCAGGGCCAGGGAAATGCACACAAACTGTAGTGGATCCACGTAATCTGGGAGGCTGGAACCGATTCGTACCATCACTAATCTTTCAAAGCACATCATAATGATAGATGTCAAAGCCACTGACCGGTGAACTAAATGTTGAGTGTTTGGTCTTAAATGCTGTGCAGCTATTTTCATTTTCTATATTAGAACTTGTATCCAAGGATAAGCCTAAATGTTTTTACAATTCTGCAGACCATGCATGATTTACGGCAATCATAGAGAGCAAGTGCTGAGCAAACACCTTGCTCCCAGACAAAGTGAATTCCTATTTCATGAAATAAGTAAATTAGCATACCACAAGGTTAATAGTTGTGTTTTTTTGAATGACGTGCTTGAAAGATGTACAGGATGTTAACAATCATTTACAAAAATTTGCTAGCAGTTTTACAACATGCAACAGATCAACGTTCGTAAAAAGTATATTTTGAATGCTTCAAGCAGATAAAACTTTGCACACTTCACCAAGTGACACCTGCCTGACAGGAACTGATAGATCACCAATGCCCTTCACTGGATCCACAATTTAGGTGTTAGCTATTGCTCAAAGCCATTGGCGCGTATAACATTTCACACCCGGTGGATAATTTATTTTGCAATTTAACTTGCAGAATTACGTATTTACACACCTCCATATGAACACAAAATCTTTTCCAGATGGCAATTTATAAAAACCAGTTTGAAGCTGTTTTCACCGTTCTGTACTGCTGTGGTGGTGAAATTATTAATATGAGACTCACACAGACAGCAGCATGGGAAGGAATGGTCAGTTCGTTACTACTAGCTGCCTCAGGCAAGGTGTCTCTACAGTCATGAATAGTTGTGCAAGATCTCTGCGTCAGAGACTGATGGTGTAAACACAGCATATATAAAAACAACTTGCATTCTTCAGATGTGGCATGGCCTAATTTCAGGCAAAAATATAGAATGACGCAGAATGAAGTCAGGGGTCAGTCACAGATGGTGAAATATGACACCGTGGATACTTATAAAAATTCTATTTTTAAGTTCTTGTTAATGACATTGCCTCTAAATATTTAGGAGTAAATTTATATTGCCAGAGCTGCTGTCTTCATCTGCAATTCTGTTCTAAAATCTGAACTAGTTTAATCTCTTTCTAGGTGTTAATGAATTTATTTTTAACCTTTCTTGCAATGGTCAAATACATTTTTGAATAATTCATAAATGGTGATCTGAACTGAATGTGGGTCTATTGGGCAGCAAGGTGGCACAGTGATTAGCTCCGTTGCCTCACAATACTAGGGGCCCAGGTTCGATTTCTGGTCACTGTCTGTGTGGAGTTTGCACAGTCTCCTCGTGTCAGTGTGGGTTTCCTCTGGGTGCTCCGGTTTCCTCCCACAGTCGGAAAGATGTGAAGGTTAGATGCACTGTCCATGCGAAATTGATCCTTAGTGTCAGGAAGATTAGCTAGGGTAAATGCATAGGATTGTGGGGATAGGGCCTGAATGGGATTGTGGTTGTTGCAAACTCGATGGGCCAAGCAGTCTCCTGTATTGTAGGATTCTATGAAAATTGTGGCAGAAGACAATATTTGTGCCAAAATGTCAGAACACCTTTTCAGATTTTAGATTCTCTGGTCGTTTATCAAAATGTAGTCGGAATTGGTTAGCAGTCCTGCCCATTGGTCATCTGATTGCAATTCAATCTGCTCTGTCCCCGTAAATCTCAGGATTATTTATATAGACTTCATGTTTCTTTACCTCAAACTCAAGAAGCTAGAAAGTGGACTTGGTGAAATTAACAGATGCAGAAAGATATTCAACATTTATGCTGAAATAGATGAGTGAATATCATACAATGCCATTAAACTTGTACTCCAACAGTTGTTTCAGATAAGGATATAGTTTATGCTTTTTGCGAACTATTGTCTTTTTTATCCCTCTCACCCTCAAATCACACATGGTAAGCTTTTGTTTAAAGTGTATTTATTTGTTCACAAGTGGGCTTACATTAATACTGCAATGAAGTTACTGCAAAAATCCCCTAATCACCACCTATTCAGGGTACATTGACAAAGAGTTTAGCATGGTCGATGCATCCTAACCAGCACATCTTTTGTACTGTGAGAGGAAGACAGAGCATCCAGAGGAAGCCCACTCCAACACAGGAACAATGTGCAGACTCCATACAGACAGTGACCCAAGCCAGGAATTGAACCCAAGCCCCTACCACAGTGTGGCAGCAATGCTAACCACATGCCAAGACCACCCAGGGGCTTCTGTACTACTGCTCGAGTCTCAGCCTGTACATTTACAAGGCTCTAGGGGTTACGGTATAATTATGCTCTGCCTAAAGGCTGGTGCAAGGTTCATTATCTACTGATGTTACACTCTGAGACCTTTTCTTGGCAGTAATTGTCAGAGGTGATTTGCTATTATCTCCCAGTCTCAGGGATAGAATGAGGAAACAGGTCCATAGGGACCATCTGACCAGTTAACTCACTGTTCCACATTACCTTGTAACACATTAGGTGGCATACATTCATCTTTGTTTCATTTTGAAATTTTCCACATTCATGAAAACTCACTGACATAAAGAATATTGCTTCATATAAGCATAATCTGTAACTACCGATCATTCATTAAACAACTACTGCTGGAAGTAACAATTTTGCAAGGGGAAGGAATTAAAGTTACATTGGAAGCTTTATTCTAACATTATCAGTAGTGTTTGAACCATCCTGCCATTCCTGCAACATAATTAAAATAGAATAAGATTGAGAAATGTTTAGAGTGGAGATAAGAACATAACAACGTAAGAAATAGGAGCAGGAGAAGGCCATCTAGCCTGCTCCGCCATTCAATAAGATGTTTCCTTCAGCTCTGTACAGTGTTTTCCTTTGATTTTATTCTCTGGTGTCAACAGTGGCTCAGTGGGTAGATATTCATGACTTTGAGTCAGAGCAGTGTGGGTCCAATCCCACACCAGAGGCAGAAGAAGTGCTGCACTGTTGGAGGAGCTGTATAATTTTTTGATGGCAATATTAAACTGAGGCCTCATCTGCTCTCAATAGGTTTATAAAAGATCCCTTTGCACTATTTCAGGGGTGACACGGTCACACAATGGTTAGCACTACTCCCGCTCGGCGTCAGGGACCTGGTTTCGACTCTGGCCTCAGGTGACTGTCTGTGTGGAGTTTGCCCATTAGCCCCTTGTCTACATGGGTTTCCTCCGTGTGCTCTGGTTTTCTCCCACATTCCAAAGGTGTGCCAATTAGGTGGATTGGCCATGCTAAATTTTTTCTAAGTGTCAGGAAGATTAGCAGGGTAGATACATGGGATTGTGGGGATAGGGCCTGGCTGGGATTGTTGTCAGTGCAGGCTTGATGAGCTGAATGGCCTCCTTCTACACATTAGTTGTTCTATGATTATATGATGATTCTATTTTGAACAAGAACAGAGAAGTTCTTTCCTGTGTCCTTGTCAATATTCCTCAACCCACAACAGTAAAGCAGATTACCTGCTCACTAAGACTTCGCTGTTTGTGGGGTTGGTTGTGCCCCTATGTACAAGTTGTTTCCTACATCACAAAAGAGATTGTGGAGGAATTCTCACCCACTGCCTGCCTGGGAATCATAGTGGATGAGGAGTGGACCATGCAAAGGTCCGTTCATCTTGAGTGGGGTTTTCCAGGTTTGAGGAGAGCATGGCTGGAAAATCCTGCCCCAGATTGCAAAAGTAGCTCCTTTGCTGTAAAATCTGAAAAATCCTAAAAGATGCTACATAAATGCAGGATTTCCTTATTCTTAATTTTAAGGAGGTGATGATTCTTGTTAGACGGTGTTACCCTGGAATAATTCAAACCAATTCTTCACTACCTCAGCTAATTGAACATTCTTCCCAAACACTAAGTCAGTGAATGTCAGTGCCAGTGTACAGTGCCTGATACAACAGGCTGAATGGTCTACTTCTGTGGTGTAAACATTCTATGATTTGATGATTGAATTGCTGACACTGTAACTTGGACAAAGCCTACTTTTAGATGCACATGTGGATCAGAGAGATCTGGGACACCTCCCCTCAGCTGCTGGGTGATGGCAGAAACGGTGACCTTATCATCCTGTTAAGGTTAACTAATTCAGACAGCAGACTGAGGATGAAACCAGCAACATTCCTGTTCCTTGGTCCAGTATTACTGAGTTTTTCTATTTTTATTCCAATTCAATCAAATCGAATCCAATTCAGAATCTCAACAAGTTGAGACATTCCCGATGCAAGCTGACAAGTCAGGGCTCTCACCTCCTGTCTGGGTCTGATCTACATGATCCAAGCTTATTGGAGTAGACATAGCTTCTCCTCAAGGCTAGATCTCATTTGCATCTTAGCCAAAAGGCCGAGATGCCATTTTTAAAAATTGCTTCAAATGAAGCTGAAATGTAACCGGCATGTCAATACTACACTTGGTCTTAGCCAAAAGGCTCAGTAACAAAGTATGGTAGCATCCACAATCATCAGGGAAAACTAAAGTCCCACTTTTCCTTGAATACCCTGTCCAATAGCCAGGTCTGACCCACACCACAATGAGTAGGGCAAAGAGGAAGACCCTGGGTAGAATTTTACCCGCACTTCTACCCAAGTTTCACACAATCATGTCTGAGGCCAATGGAGAATGCCATTCTCCAAGTCAAGCCCGTCCCCGAAATCGGGGCTGGCACGCTGGTAAAATTCCAGCCCCTGAATCCACCCCTGCCGCAACAGAGATCAAACTCTATGCTCTTGACACCAATCTGATGTAGACCAACCATCCAGCCAATTAGCCCCTCTTGAGGGGTTGCCATGGCAATGTGTACTTGTATGTGGCAGCCTGAGGCTATCCTTGATAATTGGGAGGGCTTGGGTAAGATGCTCTTTCAGAGAGTCAGTGCAGACTCGATGGGCCAAATGGCCTCCTTCTGCATTGTAGGGATTTTTTGATTCTCTTGTGGGGATCATGAATTGGATTCAATTTCAATTTGAATTGTTTTTTGGAGCAAATAAAGAGATAGAAAGTCAGCCCCACTCCATTTTGCACACTTGCTCTGTTAATATTGAAAAAGGAATAAAATTTAAAATGATTCATTTTTGTTATTCATTCGTGGGATATGGGCATCACTGGCAGAGCCAGTATTTGTTGCCCATCCCTAGGCATTTGCTAATTAACCACAGTACTGTGGTTCTGGATTCACATGTACTCATTGAGTCACAGAACAGATAAGGGTGACAGATTTCTTTCCCTAATGGACAAAAAAAACCCTCCTGTTCTTACCACCTGCCATTGGTGTGTACCCTGGAAGAACTTACAAGTTGATACTCAAGCTGTTTGGTTGTGTTATGAATGCCCCTTCCTTTGTCATTGAGTCCTGGGGTTGGGCAGGAACACAGAGCTTCTGTGTTCAGTTATTAAACTGATTTTTCTTTTCACCTATCATAATTACATTACATTCTGCAACTTTTCCTTATATACTTTATATATGTTTTACCTGTATGGAATCCTAGAATCAGTGAATCCTGCAGTGCCATTCGGCCATTAGGTCTGCACCGACCACAAACCCCCCCAGGCCCTATCCCCACAAACCCCATGCATTTACTGAGCTAGTGCCCTGACACTAAGGGGCAATTTAGCATAGGTGAGCCACCTAACCTGCACATCTGTGGGAGGAAACTGGAGAACCCAGAGGAAACTCAAGCAGACATGGGGAGAACGTGCAAACTGCACACAGACAGTGACCCAAGCTGGGATCGAACATGTGACAATAATAAATTGAACTAAATCACAGTGCAAATATGTGTAGGTTAAATGGATTAGCCATAGTAAATATGCAGAGTTACAGGATAGAGCAGTGGAGAGGAACTGGATCAGATGCTCTGTCACAGAGTCAATGCAGATTCAATGAATTGAATGGCCTCTTTTACACTGTAGGAGGGATTCGATAATTCCAGGTTACATTTACAATACAGTAAGAAGTCTCACAACAACAGGTAAAAGTCCAACAGGTTTATTTGGTAGCAAAAGCCACTAGCTTTCGGAGCACTACCCCTTCATCAGGTAAGTGGGACTTCAGTTCACAAGCAGAGCGTATAAAGACACAAGCTTAATTTATAAAATAATGGTTGGAATGAGAGTCTTTACACATAATCGAGTCTTAAAGGTACAGACAGTATAAGTGGAGAGAGCATTGAGCACAGGTTAAAGAGATGTGTATTGTCTCCAGCCAGGACAGTCAGTGAGATTTTGCAAGCCCAGGCAAGTCATGGGGATTACAGATAGTGTGACATGAACCCAAGATCCCAGTTGAGGCCATTCTCATGTATGTGGAACTTGGCTAACAGTCTCTGCTCAACAATTCTGAGTTGTGTGTCATGAAGGCCGTCTTGGAGAACACTTACCCGAAATCAGAGGTCAAATGCCCGTGACTGCTGAAGTGTTCCTCAAAAGGAAGAGAACACTCTTCCTGGAGATTGTCGAGTGGTGTTCATTCATCTATTGTCGTAGCGTCTCCATGGTCTTCCCAATGTACCATGCCTTCGGACTTCTTTACCTGCAGCGTATCAGGTAGACAATGTTGGCCAACTTGCAAGTGCATGTGCCACGTAGCTGGTGGATGGTATTCTCACGTGAGATGATGGCATCCATGTCAATGATCTGGCATGTCTTGAAGAGGTTGGTGTAGCAGGATTGAGTGGTGTCGTGGTCACTGTTCTTCTAAAGGCTGGGTAGTTTGCTGTGCTCAGTGGTCTGTTTGAGGTTTTGTGTCTGTCACACTCTGTGGCTGTGTGGGTGAGGACAGTGTGTCTGTCACACTCTGTGTCTGTGTGGGTGGGGACAGTGACTGTGTCTGTCACACTGTGTCTATGTGGGTGAGGACAGTGACCGTGTCACACTCTGTATCTGTGTGGGTGAGGACAGTGACTGTGTCACACTCTGTATCTGTGTGGGTGAGGACAGTGACTGTGTCACACTCTGTATCTGTGTGGGTGAGGACAGTGTGTCTATCACACTCTGTATCTGTGTGGGTGAGGACAGTGACTGTGTCACACTCTGTATCTGTGTGGGTGAGGACAGTGTGTCTGTCACACTCTGTATCTGTGTGGGTGAGGACAGTGTGTCTATCACACTCTGTATCTGTGTGGGTGAGGACAGTGACTGTGTCACACTCTGTGTCTATGTGGGTGGGGACAGTGACTGTGTCTGTCACACTGTGTCTATGTGGGTGAGGACAGTGACTGTGTCACACTCTGTATCTGTGTGGGTGAGGACAGTGTGTCTGTCACACTCTGTGTCTGCGTGGGTGAGGACAGTGTGTCTGTCACACTCTGTATCTGTGTGGGTGAGGACAGTGACTGTGTCACACTCTTGTGTCTGCGTGGGTGAGGACAGTGTGTCTGTCACACTCTGTGTCTGCCCGGGGGGGGGCGGGGCCGGTAGGTGCCGCGCGCTGCCTGCCGGGAGTTGTAGTTCTTGGAACTGCACTGTGCAGCCGAGAGCGCGCGGCCGGAACTACAACTCCCAGAGGACACTGCGCTGACTGGACATGCGCAGTGCCAGACTCCCTGTCTCCAGTTTGTGAGAGTTGCATCAGCTGTTTTAAGGTTTAAAAGTTTCAGTTCTGGAGATTGTGATACAGGAGGAGCGGTATTATCCATGAGAAATCTGGGACACTGGCCGTATGATTTATAATAACTGCAATCATTGTGTTTGCAAAGTCGCTGCGGAGGAAATGTTTTTAAAGTTAGAGACAACTTTTTAAGAAGTTTCCTTGTTTGTTGCAGAGTTTGGCAGATGAAGTGAATGAGCAAGTTGCCGACTCAGACTGCTGCCTGCTGCTTCCCTGCTCCCTCTGGTCATACCGCTCCGTCTCATGGCTCTGGAGGCAGCTTCGGAAGCAGCTCAGGGCTGCGAGCCGGGCAAATGGAGCCAGCTGATCCGCAGCCGGGAGCAGGAGAGCCGGGCTGCGGCCATGGACAGCGCGGCTCGCACGGTGCACCGCTGCCTGGAGCAGCGCTCGGGCCGGGAGGGTGAGCGGATGCAGCCCCCCGCCCAACTCCACACGCTGCTACTGCTGCTGCTGCGGCTCTCACGGAGCTGCCCCTTCGCTGATGTCCGGGCCAAGAGCAGACACATTCTGCAGACTGTGCTGGTGAGTGAATAACTACAACCTTCCCATCTCCAAACGTACTGTTCACCAAGGTTCCTGTCTCTCAAATCAGGGAGGTTTACATAGAGTTTATAACACAAGGAAGATGCTTGAGCCCGAATGGGAATTTTTAATTTGCTGATTAAAGTTGGGACATCTGGCTTTCTAGATTAAAGGGTTACACCCATCTGTAATGTTCTATGTTCTATCTCGGTGTTTACAAAGTGCCCTGCGCTTCTGTCACTTCCTTTCAGAATTCTGAATCAGAAGGGTGATTACCAGGCTTTCATCTTGGAAGTAAAGTTATATCATGTCCATGTGTAACTAAAGAAGGAGCAGTTAACATCATATTGCAACTCAGCCTTACATCCAATGCAGCAGATAGATGTTACTGATGACACTGCCCCCATACAATCAAAACAGCTGGGAACTGTCAGTGCCAGTGGTGTGCCTTAGGGATCAGTGTTGGGACCGCAATTGTTTACAATTTACATAGACGATTTGGAATTGGGGACCAAGTGTGTAATGCCCAAGTTTGAAGATGACACTGAGATGAGTTGCAGAGCAAAGTATGCAGAGGATGCTGAAAGTCTGTAAAGGGATATAGATAGTCTAAGTGAGTGGGTGAGGGTCTGGCAAATGGAGTACAATGTTGGTAAATGTCGGATCATTTATTTTGATAGGAATAACAACACAATGGACTGTTACTTAAACGGTAAAAAAATTGCAGCATGCTGCTGTGCAGGAGGACCTGGGTGCACTTGTGCAGGGATCGCGAGGAGTTGGTTTGTAGGTGCAGCAGGTGATTAAGAAGGCAAATGGAAGTTTGTCCTTCATTGCTAGAGAGATGGAGTTTAAAAACAGCGAGATTATGTTGCAGCTGTATAAGGTGCTGGTGAGGTCACACCTGGAGTTACTGTGTACAGTTTTAGTCTCCTTACTTGAGAAATTATATGTTGGCACTGAAGGGAGTGCAGAAGAGATTCACTAGGTTGATTCCGGAGTTGAGAGTGTTGGCTTATGAGGAGAGACTGAGTAGACTGGGGCTATACTCACTGGAATTCAGAAGAATGAAGGGAAATCTTATAGAAACATATAAGGGAATAGAAAAGAAACAAGCAGAGAAGTTGTTTCCACTGGTCGATGAAACTAGGGCTAGAGGACATGGTGCCAAAATAAGGGGGAGCAGAGTTAGGACTGAGTTGAGGAGGAACTTCTTCACCCAAGGATTGTGAATCTATGAAATTCTCTGTCCAATGAAGTAGTTGAGGCTACCTTATTGAATGTTTTTAAGGCAAGGATAGAATACATTTTTGAACAGTAAAGGAATTAAAGGTTACGGTGGGTAAGTGGAGCTGAGCCCGTGAAAAGATCAGCCCTGATATTATTGAATGGCAGAGCAGGCTTGAAGGGCCATGTGGTCTATTCCTGTTCCTAGTTCTTATGTTCTAGGGCAGATTTACAAGAAGTTAACAAGTTCTTACTTCTGGTTTCTCCTCTCTTCCTTGCTGTATCTCTTTCTCTCTCTTTGCAGTTTGTTCCAGGAAATCACCAGTTGGGATGGAGAAGGAGTCAGCTGCAATGACGCCTCTGGTAACTAAAATAGGTTTGCAAAATGGTGGCACTGGCACTGCTGCTTCATAGTGTCAGGGACCCAGGTTTGAGTCCTGGCATGGGTCATTGTTTGTGCCGAGTTTGCACATTCTCCCCTTGTCTGCATGGGTTTCCTCCAGGTTCTCCAGTCTCCTTCCATATTCCAAAAGTGCTGGTTAGGGGCATTGGCCATTCTAAATTCTCTCTGTGTGCTTGAACAGGCGCCAAAGTGTGATGACTAGGGGATTTTCACAATAATTTCACTACTGTGTTAATGTAAGCATACCTGTGACACGAATAAACTTAAAATGGCTCGTGGAATGGGAAACTAGAAACAAATGCACTTTATAGACTAGAACCCAACAGTGCAGAAGGAAGCCATTCAACCCACTGAATCTGTACTGAACACAATTGCATGCAGCCCCTTCTCCGTATTTACCCTGGTAGTCCCCGTGACGCTTTGTGGCAATTTTGCATGCCAATCCACCTAACCCATACATCTTTGGAGTGTGGGAGGAATGCGGAGTACCTGGAAGAAATCTATGATGACGCGGGGAGAACGTGCAAATTCCACACAGACAGTGACCCAAACCAGGAATTGAACCTGGGTTCCTAGTGCTGTGAGGAAGTAGTGCTAACCACTATGCCACCATGCTGTCCCTAAGTTGTGGCCCTAAAAATGGTCGGGTTGTCTTGGAATACAGTTCATCCGCTCAGTTTCTGTTATATCAATGTGCCGCCTCAGGTCTGTGCCCTTTAGTATCCTTGAAGCCATTTATCTGACTAAAGGAAAGCATTATCAATTACATTTCCTTGTAGTATTTTTAAAAAGGAAACTCTTCAAGTACACCATCATCACAACAACTTGGTGCTTTTAGTGTAACGGAACACCCTTAATGCACACTCAGAAACACTATAAAGCAAAATTAGATATCAGAATGTATAAAAAGGTTTCTGGGCAGATGGCCACACCTTTTGGGAAGGGTCAGATTTATAGATTCTCAGAGAAAGCAAGAGCTTTAGGAAGGGAATTTCAGAACTCGGGACCTCAACAACTGATGATATGGCCACCAATTTTTTTAAAATTTATTATTGTCACGTATTGAAGTATTGTTTCTTGTGCACTATACAAACAAAGCATACCACTCATAGAGAAGGATAGCCATGGAGAGGGATGGCCCACTCAAGGACAGGGGAGGGAATCTATGCATGGAGTCAGAGGAATGGACGAGATATTAAATGAGTACTTTGTGTCAGTATTCATGCTAAGAGAAGGACTTGGTGGATGATGAGTTGGGGAAGGGTGTGTAAATAGGTTGGGTCATGTTGAGATCAAAATGGAGGAGATATTGGGGTCTTGAGAAACATTAAGGTTGACAAGTCTCCAGGGTCTGATGGTATTTACCCCAGAATACTGAGAGAAGCAAGGGAGGAAATTGCTGGGGCCTTGAGAGAAATCTTTGTATCCTTACTGGCTATAGGGGAGGTCCCAGAGGATTGGAGAATAGCCAATGCTATTCCTTTGTTTAGGAAGGGTAGCAATAATAATCCAGGCTGATGAATCTTACATCAGCGGTAGGAAATTATTGGAAAGGATACTTTGAGACAGGACTTATTCCTGCTTGGAAATAAGTGGACATATTCATGAGAGGCAACATGGTTTGTGAAGGGTGGGTTGTATTTTGTTAATTCAATCAAGTTTTTCAAGGAAGAGATGAAAATGATTGATGAGGATAGGCCAGTGGATGCTATCTAATGGACTTCAGTAAGGCCTTTAACAAGATCCCTCATGGCAGACTGGTACAGAAGGTGAAGTCACATGGGATAGAGGTGAGCTGCCAAGATGGATAGAGAACTGGCTTGGTCATAGAAGACAGAGGGTAGTAGTGGAAAGGGTCATTCCTGAATGGAGGGCTGTGACAAGTGGGGCATTCCTTGGGGATCAGTGCTGGGAACATTGTTGTTTGTAATATATATATCAATAATTTGGAGGAAAATCTAACTGGTTTGATTAGTAAGTTTACAGATGACACAAAGGTTAGGTTTGAGGACTGTCAGAGGATACAACAGGATATAGATTGCTTGGAGATTTGGATGGAGAGATGGCAGATGGAGTTTAATTTGCACAAATATGAGATAATGCAGTTTGAAAGGTCTAATAAAGAAACAGGGAAGGCAGAACCCTCAAGGGTATTGATAGGTGTAGAGATCTGGTTGTACAGGTACACAAGTCACTAAACATGGTAATGCAGGTAGTGAATGTAGTTAAGACAGCATATGACATGCTTCCCTTCATCGGCTGGGGTATTGAGTTTAAAAATTGGCAAGTCGTTGCAGCTTTATAGAACCTTAGGCTGTATTGGAATATGGGGTTCAATTCTTGTTGCCACAGTACCAGAAGGATATGGAGGCTTTGGAAAGAGTACAGAAAAGATTTACCAGGATGTTGCCTGGTATGAAGAGTATTAGCTATGAGGAGAGGTTGGAGAAACTTAGTTTGTTCTCATTGGAATGACGGAGGTTGAGGAGTGACCTGATAAAAGTGTACAAGATGATGAGGCATGGACAAAGTGGATAGGGTGAAAGAGTCATTTACTGTGGGGGAGCATGGGTTTAAGATGCAAGGGGCAAAGTTTACAGGAAATTTATGAGGCAAGTGTTTTGCACAGAAGATGGTAGGTGCCTGTAACTTGCTGTTGGGGGATAGACGTAGAGGAAGTAGATATGATAATGACTTTTAAGAGATGCCTCGACAAATATGTGAATAGGATGGGAATAGAGAGATGTGGTCTTGGTCAGAGCAGGAACCATACCAAGCTGTGATACAATCAGAAAGAATGCTCTGATGAGAGTTGTAACAGACATGCCAAATTTCTTTAGCCTCTTGAGAAAGTAAGGGCGATGGTGGCCTTCCTTAACCATAGCATCAGTATGGGGGGACTAAGACAGGTTGTTGGTGATCTGGATACTTAGAAACCTGAAGCCCTGAGCAATGAAAATCAGAGATTTCCCAGGGCCTTGAATTAGAGGAGTACAGAGATTTCCGAGTGTTCTAAGGGGTGAGACCGTAGTGAGATTTGAAAACTGGGGTGAGAATTCTAATTTGTTCTTTTTCTCCTATCACTGTGGAAATGATATTCAAAAGGAGATAACAGCATTTTATCTCATCCAAGTATTTATCTCTTATTTAGTGTAATTAAGTATTGGCCGGTTTAAAAAAGAAGGAAAATGCATCTCAGTCAGTTCAATTTTATCTTCAGTTAAGTTTAAGGTCACTAACTGCCAATGAAAGCTGATTTCATCCTATTACTCCTCTCCTTCCATCCACCTGCATAGAACAGGGAAGATTTGAAGCAAATTATAAAGTCCAGGCGAGACTGGATGATCAGGAGTAGGAAGATAAATATCAATATGTATCTGTTTGTGGTCTCGCAGACGTGAGTTAATAACCTGAAGAATGATGCGAGTGTTATACAGCTTTAATTTAAACACCTTCCAAGCATTTTAGTTTAATAAGACAAACAAGGACAATAATTCAAGTATTTCTTCTTTTAACATTCTGGTACCAACTCAACATAAATAGTTGCCACTCTTTACTGAACTTTAACTCTAACTGAACATCAACTTTAACTAAACATCAACTTTAACAATTTAACTGAAAATAGATACAACCAAGTTTAGGAAAATCTTGGCCAAGAAATATCCTCGACGTAGAATCTACCTATCTTGTTCTCTGAAGCATCCTTAGGGCACAAGTCTTCTTGCGATGGTTGGTTTGAGTTATCGCCAGCAAACAAAGGCTCCCGTCTTTTTATCCATAATTTGCCACTTACTTCAAGAATATTCTCTATCATCCAGCCAATTGTGTCACCAGGAACTGATCACATAGCTGAAATATCCTGAGAAATTACCTGTGAATGACACTATTATGCTTAGTTCATTTGACATGTCCATAAATAGTAGCCATATAAATCAGAGATGTAATGTCTCGGTTAATGTAAATAACTTCCCTTATCTGGCCAACACAACTTCAGATTACAGCTCCCAGATCACAGCCTCTTTACAACCTACATCTGGTTTTAATGTATAAATTGACCAAAAATCCCAGCATGCTTATCTATCAGCCAGAATAGTCATTTTAAAACCACTATTACCATTATTATAGCCATTCTTTCTCTGTCCACACAGAGTATACAAGTATGATTGCTTGGATTTTTAATGCCGACTTACTTCATATCTGAAGGAGAGTATCTTATAGCAAAGGAGCTATTCAAAGAAAGCTGCTGTTTGTTTTTGTAATTTTGCAATCTGATTTGTTGGTTTTGGGATTGCTTAGCTCCATCTATCAAGGCCACATTCAATCAAGTGAGGCATCAAGGAGCCCAAGCAAAACTGGAGTGAATGGGTACCAGGGGCCAAACTCTCTGCTGGTTGGAGTCATATCTGGTACATAGGAAGGTGTTGTGGGAGGTCATTCATTTCAGCTCCAGAACATCCCAGCAGGACTCCCTCAGGGTAGTGAACTAGGCCCAACCATCTTCATCAATGACCTTCCTTCAATCAGAAGGTCAGAAGTGGGGATGTTCACTGATGATTGCATTCACTGATGTTCGTTATTGTCAACTATTCAGATACTGAAGCAGTGCATGTACAAATGTGACAAGATCTGGACAATATCCAGGTTTGGGCTGACAGTTGGCAAATAATATTCACGCCACACAAATGCCAAGTAATGACCCTCACCAATAAGAGACACTCTAACCACTTCCCCTTGACGTTTAGTGGTGTTATCATCACTGAAGCCCTCTCTGTAAACTTCATTGGGGCTACCATTGACCAAAAACTCAACTAAACTCGCCACATAAGCATAGTGGTTACAAGAGCAGGTCAGAGGCTAGGATACTGCAGGGAGTAACTCACCTTCTGATTCCCTAAAGCCTGTCCACTATCTACAAGGCACAAAGCAGCAGTGTGATGGAATACTCCCCACTTGCGTGGATGAGTGCCGCTCCAACGACACTCTCAAAGCTTGACACTATCCAGGATAAATCAGCCTGCTTGACTGGCACCATATCTACAAACACTCACTCCCTCCACCACTGACACTCGGTAGCAGCAGTGTGTACTATCTACAAGATGCACTGCAGCAATTCATCAAAGATCCTGAGACAGCACCTTCCAAACCCATGACCGCTTCCATCTAAAAGGACATGGGCAGCAGATACATGGGAAGACCACCACCAGCAAGTTCCCCTCCAAGCTACACAACATCCTGACTTGCAAATGTATCGCCATTCCTTCGCAGTCGCTGGGTCAAAATCTGAAAACCTCATGGTTCTCAAGATCTACAATGCCTAATGGCATTGTGGGTCAAGTCATCGTACATGGACTGCTGCGATTCAAGAAGGCAACTCATCACCACCTTCTCAAGGGCAGTAAATGCTGGCCCAGCCAGTGACACCCATGCCTCATGAATGAATGAAAAAAATTTCTAGAGAGACCATTCAAAATTTTGTGTCGCTGAGAATTGTGTCTTAGTTAATATTGTAATTAAACTGAGTTGTATAAATAGATTTCCAAGGCATTTTGATCATGTAATTTCAACTGATTACCTTACTTTGGCTCCCAGGAAGTGAAGTGACTGGGTCTTGGCACCCATTAAATCACTATGAAAATGAGCTGCTGGTGTGGTATGGATGTTTTGTCAATTGAACATGAAGCCATTTCCTCATGCAGTGTTGATTGTTACTATAAATACTGCTTGATGAAGAGAAGTATTTCTGATGTGTCCAGTTTGTGGTCATCGATGTGAGATTGAAGGTCTTTTCACTGACTGTCTAGTGCAGAGCAGAAGGGGACATCTCCAATCTAGTGAATTTGTGCTGGGTGTCTATCGTGTGTGGTTAGTTATTATTAGTGGCTGCCTTAAGTCAGAAGACCAACCTGTTTATATAAACTGGTTGGACTTAAACCTGGTGTTGTGAGACTTCTTACTGTGTTTACCCCAGTCCAACATCGGCATCTCTACATTAAGTCAGAAGTCCATTGACTGAAACCTCACTCTGGGTCTTGAACGTATCATTTAGTCTGAGGTTTCAGTAGAGTTATTTCAGTTTGCAGGTTACGCTGCACTGTCTAAAATACTGTCAGTTTAGATGAGATGCTAAAGCAAGGCGCTGTTCATGTCCTGAGATGGAATTAAATGATCCTGGAGTACTGCTCAAAGAAGGATGATAGCGTTCTCTCAATGTTCTGGGAAATATTTGTCCCTCAACTAATATCTTTAAAAGCAGGTATCTGGTTATTAATCTATTTGTGTTTACGGGACCTTGTCGTCTGACAGCACCTTGGTTAGTCACAGAACCTTAGTTAGGTCCCACTTGAAATATAGTGTTCAATTCTGGTTGTCATGTTACTAGAAGGAAGTGGAGGGTTTGGAGAGGGAACAGAAAAGATTTACCAGGATTTTGCCTGGTTTGGAGGGCATTAGCTATGAGGAGAGATTGGAGAAATTTGATTTGCTGTAACTGGAAAGACAGGGATTGAAGGGTGACCTGATAGAAGTCTACAGGATTATGAGAGGCATGAACAGAGAGTGATAGTCAGAACCTTTTTCTCAGGGTGGAAGAGTCAATTACTAGGGGCGTAGGTAAAAGGTGCAAAGGGTAAAGTTTAAAAGAGATGTACAAGGCAGATTTTGTTTTACCCAGAGAATAGAGGGGTGCCTGGAACTTGTTGCTGGGGGAGGTAATGGAAGCGAATACGATAATGACTTTTAAGGGGCATTTTAACAAATACGTGAATAGGATGTAAATATTTGGATATGGTTCCTGGAAGGGTAGGAGGTTTTAGTTGGGCAGTATGGTCAATGCAGGCTTGGAGGGCTGAAGGGTCTGTTCTTGTGTTGTAATTTTCTTTATTCCTTCTTTGTTTTAGCTGGCAGTCATATT
This sequence comes from Sphyrna mokarran, assembly GCA_024679065.1. NCBI lineage: Eukaryota > Metazoa > Chordata > Chondrichthyes > Carcharhiniformes > Carcharhinidae > Sphyrna > Sphyrna mokarran. Next base: position 4,786,975 of record JAGIQG010000024.1, read on the forward strand.
TTTCTATGTTGTGACGATGACTATATCTAATACTGCATTGGCTATGAAAGGCGATCAGATACCTTAGGATTGTGAGCAGTGCTAAATAAATGCATATTCTGTATTTTATTTTGATCTTTCCAATTGATCATAACAATTTCTGTAAGATTGGCCTTCATCATCTCCATTTGGAAGAGGAAATATTAGCCTAGATTCTGGTTCTCGCTCTGCCTCCAATATCTAAGATGGGATATCTGAAAGAATTACTTGCAGTTATGGATCACCTTTCATGATTTTAACACCTCACTGAGGTTTCTAGCCAATGAAGTACTTTTGAACTGTAGTCACTGTTGTAGGAAAGTCAAGTGTGTGGACATTGAGTGAGAGGACAGTCAGACTCAGCTACTGAGGTTGTGGAGAAGAAGAACTATCTGGAGGAGGTAGTAGCAACTGATTGTCGGAACAATCTCTGGGACAGTAACTCTGGATGGATCAGTGTCTTCAGTACAGGGATTTATTCAAATATAGATCTGTACTCACAGTTGAATAAGAAATAATCTCTCTGGATACTGTCAATGTCATTGCAACAAACCAGGTCATAGGTATATTTGGCCAGTATTTATATCGAACCTCTTTCCCCTCAACCCCTCTCCACACCCTAATTCTTTCCTTCCCTGACACATGTTAACAATTTCTTGGACAATGTCCAGTTCCTCAACTAAGTAGTCATGATGGTGGAAGAAATTTTATTGCCATAATTTTGCAGGATCTCTCCACCTTGCCATTTTCCTTAAAATCTTGGCTGTTTTCCTGCTTCCTTGTCCAGGCAAATTGTTAGCCACTTTAACACTTGAATAGCAGGTTAGATGTAAGGATTCACATTCTAATCAGCAATCTGTAACAGTCTGTGTGGATATGAGTGCCTCTGCAGATCAGAACACTGCATTTGCCTGACGAAGGCACAACATAGTGTCGAAAGCTTGCGGATTTACTATCAAATAAATTGGTTGGATTTAAAATTGGTGTTGCAAAACTTTACTGAGGCAAATTGAAGGCAGTTGTGCCACCACAACTATTATCCTGGGTGGGACTCGGAGAAATGTTCAGATAGACCACATTTAAACAGTTATCTTAACCGTGGAAATGGCCTTCTCATCTTGCTAACTCCATGCTAAACCAGGAGATTAAACTTACTGAAGCCATTGGCGAATTGAATTTTTATTTACTGGCACAATTGAATGAATATTCTGCAGTGGTAAAGAACTGAAACAAGCTGAGACTTGTTTTTGGATTGAGGAGTTCTATTTGTGATTTTGAAAACCCAGCCAATTAACTGCAATTAGTGAGCTGGGTTTTGTGGTCTGTGGCAAACCAGCAGCACCAGCTGTTCTGCACATTTGCCCAGAGACTGAGCTTTTGCTAAGTTGCTGTTGGCTTTTGAACCAAAAAACAAAGCACCCTCTACAGGAGGTTCTGGGAGCTGTGAACAGTACACACTGTATCTGAATCAGCAAGTTATTCCATATCAGATTGTGTACAGAAAGTTTTTTTTAAAAATTACATTTGTTTTATCTTCAATAATAATTAAAATCTGAAAGGATGAGACCCCCCCCACTTGCGTACCTGAGACTTTTTATATCAGTATTTAAGACTTAAAAGTTTGCTTTTACTGGAATGGGAATAGACTTTTTTCACCAAGCTTAGCGCATATAAAATCTAATCAGTAAAGCAACTCCTAGATCAGGGATCTAGGTTCAATTCGGGCCTGAGTGTGTGGAGTTTGCGTATTCTCACTATACGCGTGGGTTTCCTCTGGGTGCTCTGGTTTCCTCCCACTCTGCAGAGATTTGCAGGTTAGGTGTATCGGCCATGGTAAATGTGTCGATTGCAGTGATAGGACAGGTGGGGAAAGGTCTTGGGTAAGATGCTCTTTCAGAGAGCCAGTGCAGACTCGAAGGGCTGAATGGCCTCCCTCTGCAATGTAGGGATTCTACGATTCAATAGAAGGTAATTCTTTATGAGATACTTTCCAAACAGCTAGCTTTTACCTGTAGTATAGCAACAGCCAATTTGTACACAGAGATAAAGATAGACAAGACAAAAGCAAAAGGGCAGCTCCTTCCCTTCCTTGCTGAACTCCCGTAATCACCAAACTCCATTAAAGTCACACTCTGAAGCGTCAGTTCATATATTCTTCTGAAACTAACTACCCCCAATTACAAAAAAAGCACCTATCTTCATTCAACTGCTCTTCCAGTGGAGCCTTGAAACCTTGCTCGAGGCTGGGGAATCTAAACAGTAAATTCTAGTTAAATGCTAAATACAAACAAAAGCAGATTTTTACAGAAAGATTAACACTCCCTTATTCACCCAACCTGCTGTCAATCAATATGCTTTGCATGTTATGTTTCTGTGCATCTGCTGCCCTCATCCTTTGGGTGGTCCAGGATTTGGAACGTGCTGAAACTACATCCCATCAAATGTGTTTATTTCAGGGATGTACAAGACCCGTAAACCCATATGCCTCACCAGAATAGATAAAATATATTTTCTCAAGTGAAATAAACCCACAAGAACACACGAAATAGAAGCAGGAGGAGACCACCAGAGCATCCCCCCCCCCCCCCGCCCCCAACCAGGCCTGCCCCATCATTCAAAATGATCATGACTGATCTATGCCAGTTTCTGCTCCTTTCTTGTACCATTTCCCACAGTCCTCTATTCCTCAATTTATCAACTATTTGTCCAGCTCCACTTTAAATATTTCTAATGATTCAGCCTCCCTGTGCTTTGGGAAAGAGAATTCTAGAGATTCACTACCCTCTGCAACAAGAAATTTCTATGCACCTCAGTTTTAAATGACTGGCCCTTTATCTTGTAGCGAAGTCCCTTTGTTCAAGACCCAGGACTCAGTGACAGTATTCCACTTCTCTTAGATTTGATCTTGAAAGTACTTCAAATCATTGTGGGAGAATGACTTATTTTCACGTCATAGAATCGTACAGTGCAGAAGAGGCCCTTTGGCCCATGGAGGGTGATCTAATGTAAACAGAAAATGCTGCAAAATCTCAGTGGGTCTGGCACATCTGTGGAGAAACAGAGTTAATACCTCAAGTCCATGTGATTCTCTGAGCTCAGAAGAAGGGTCAGACAGAGTCAAAACATTAACTCTGTTTCTCTCTCCACTGATGCTGAGTTTTTTTTGGCTTTTGGCTTTTTTGGCATTTTCTCTTTTCTCCAGAGTCCAGCATCCACAGTAATTCACTTTTGTTTCAGTGACCAACCTATAACTCTTGTAGATAGTGTTGAGGAATCTGATTTCTCATTGGATGAGTTCTATTATAAAGTAAAGTTTATTTATTTGTCACAAGTAAGGTTTACATTAACACTGCAATGAAGCTACTGTAAAAATCCCCTAGTCACTACAGTCCAGCACCTGTTCAGGTCAATGCACCTAACCAGCACGTCTTTCAGAATGTGGGAGGAAACAGAAACACCCAGAGGAAACCCATACAGACATGGGGAAACATGCAAACTCCATAAGACAGCGACCCAAGCCGGGAATCAAACCCAGGTCCCTGGCACTGTGAAACAGCAGTGCTAACCACTGTGCTATTGTGCCACCTCCATTGTGTGAGAATGCAGGAATATTGGATGTACAATTGTCTTCCACATGCATTGAGCAACATGTTTTAACATTATGTATAAAACAACCGATTGGAATGTGTCTTTAGCAGCAATGTTTGGTACTGAAATTTGTATTTAGCAGAAAGTGTGTGTTTGGGATGAAAGCTGTCATTGCTATCAATTAATGGGAGTTCTGGTCTTTATTCAATTATACGTTAACATGATGCTGTAAATATTTGTTAATTATCAATATCCCACTGGGGCGGGTTAAATTGTATTGAGTTCCTGACACAACATGTGAGCAATAGCTGAGAACTGGAGTCATTTAAAGGCCAGTTTTTATTATAGCATTGGCCACGACCTCAGACGGTACCAAGGAGGTTTATAGCCAAGTGAAGTGTTTTGAAGTGTTCTAGTGAAATGTCACAATCTGAAAAGGTATTTCTCTGCTTGACCTGAGTATTTCTAGCATCTTCTGTTTTTATTTTCAATTTCCAGCATCCGCAATGTTTTGCTTCAGTGTCTTTTGAAGTGTAATCACTTTGATAGTGGGTATAAGATGTAGTGCACTCTGGTGATGACTTGATGCATAATACACCATCGATGTAGCTCTTGAGTGATGCAGACATGGACATTTCCTGCTTTAGTTTCTAATTGAATTACTTTACAAAAAAATTAGTTCACATTGCTGTTATCCGTGTGGCATAGGTACAGCCGCTGTGCTGTGAGGAATGGAACAGTAAGACCTAATCTTGTGTATCCGATTGAATATTTGAATATGAGGAGAGGAGGAAGCTGTGGCCAGAGGGTTTGGTTTTTAACGTTGATTACTTCCTACCAATGACAACCATGCAATAGCTGGTAATGGTTGCCAATGAGCTCCTCCAGTTTAACTCTTAAGATAATAAGAGCAGTTTTGCACACCAGATCGTGATAGTTGTATTCTTATTGTTACAGCAAGAGAGTCAAAATGTCCCAAATACACAGAGAATGAGAATGGTTAGAACATAAAAGGAGGCCATTTGGCCTGTTGTGTCTATGCTGGCCCTCTGCAAGAGTAAATTAGTTAGTACCATTCCTTTTGCCTTTCCCACACAGCTCTGCAAACTGTTTTCTCTTCAGATTATCTATTTTGAGAATAAATATGTAACTGTGTTATTTATGCGAGTTTCTGTTTGCTTTTTAACAACATGGTGGAAGAATCTGGAAATATTTCCACTGGTATGACAAAATGGCAATGGAATGACCTGGATTGTGCCACAGATTTCCCCTTGGATGGGGAAATAATTTTTTGTTATCAAATAGTTGCAAGGTACAGAAAATATCGAGCTGTGGGTCACGAGGTAAACAGGTTATTCAACTCTGGAAGATATAATCTCCGGAGTCTGGTTACATAGGTAAATTAGAGATATCGTACTACAGTGGCATACCGGTTAGCACTGCTGCCTCACAGTGCTCAATTTCAGGCTCGATTCCAGCCTTGCGTCTGTGCGCAAGTCTGCACGTTCTCCCCGTAAACACGTGAATTTCCTTCAGGTGTTTCAGTTTCCTCTTTCAGTCTGAGAGACATGCTGCTTAGGTGCATTGGCCATGCTAAATTCTCCCTCAGTGTATCTGAACAGGCACCGAAGTATGGTAACCAGGGGACTTTCACAGTAACTTCATTGCAGTGTTAATGTAAGTCTACTTGTACACAAATAAATAAACTTATTCTATATTTGAATCTTCCAATCTAGTTAACCTTTTTTTTTAAACAAATAAATCTATGCAAGTTTCTAATAGTGCACAATAAGAGAGTAACACGTTGAACTGTGATACACTTCAGGTTTCCCGTATTGTTTAATCTACACATTTTCTGCTTTCTTTCCTGATTTTCTTTCCTCCTTTGCTAAAAGCAACTTGTCATCCACATTTGAGAACAGCCCTGTCTCTCGTTGCTCTGTGCTCTGAAAGGTTACAGTCAGCAGTAATGGCTGCCTGCTTTTCTTTTCCTTCCCTTCATTGGTTCAGGAGCCCGGGAATCCTCTTGTCATCTCGGCCAAAGATCGACAGATTTGAGCTTTTGATTTAAGGATCACCCATTCTCTGTCACCTTTCAAGAATCAGCCTCGCTCACAGTTGCTTTAATTCCATGTTTCTGCTGGTGGCAGTGTTGAGCTTCCTGGGATTGTTGGTAATCCTAACAGCACCATCAGCTAGCACACGATTACAGAGGGGGGTCTAACTATTGCAATCTTCTTTTGATGCTTGTGCATTCATATAGCAAGGAAAAGACAAGGTCGCAAAATGTTTGTACCAAAAATTGAGGGTGTTAGTAGATCTATCGATGTTAATGCTGTTGTGAACGCTTCAGCCTTATCTTTTGCATTGAGTCTAGAAATCATAGAAACCCTACAGTACAGAAAGAGACCATTTGGACTATCGAGTTCTCACCGACCACAATCCCACCCAGGCCCTGCTCCCATTTCCCTACATATTTTACCCACTAAACCCTCTAACCTACGCATCGTAGGACAGTGAGTGGTTATTTCAACCTAACTCGCACATCTTTGGACTGTGGGAGGAAACCGGAGAATATGCAAACTCCACACAGACAGTGACCCAAACCAGGAGTCAAACCCAGGTCCCTGGAGCTGTGAAGCAGCAGTGCTAACCATTGCATTACTGTGCTGCCCTGGGCTGGGCTCCTCCATCATTTAGGATGGGGATATTTGTGGAGCTGAATCCTCCATAACAACTTAAATGAGTTGTTGAAGTTATCTACCACCATTCATGACTGCAAAGATTAGACCTGATCTGTTGGTTATGGAATCACTTAGCCCCGAGTATTACTTGTTGCTTGACACGCAAGTAGTCCCATGTTATAGCTTCACCAGGTTGATGTCCAATTTTTAGATAGTCATGATGTGGAGTTGCTGGCGTTGGACTGGTATGGGCACAGTAAGTAGTCTCACAACACCAGGTTAAAATCCAACAGGTTTATTTGGTAGTACGAGCTATTGGAGTATTGCCATTTCATCAGGCAAGTGATGAAGGGACAACACCCCGAAAGCTCGTGCTATCAAATAAATTTGTTGGACTTTAGCCTGGTGTTGTGAGACTACTTACTGTAATTTTTAGGTAAGCTTCCTTACATGCCCTCCTGCACTTTTCATTGAACCAGAGTTGGTCCCCTAGCTTGGTGGTAATGGTAGAGTGGGGGATATGCTAGAACATGAGGTTATAGATTGTATCTGTGTACAATTCTGCTGCTGTTGATGGCCCATAGCTCCTCATGGATTCCCAGCTTTGTGTTGCTAAATCTGTTTCAGGCCTATCTCATTTAACACGGTAATAGTGCCACACAATGTGATGTACAGTATCTTCAATGTGAAGCCGGGACTTTGTCTTCAGAAGGACTGTATGGTGGTCAGTCTTACTCATAATGTCATGGACAGATGCAGTTGTGCTACCAAACCACTCTTGGAGATGGACGTTGAAGTTCCCACACCCAGAGTATATTCTGTGTCCTAATCACCCTCTGTGCTCCCTCCAATTGGTGTTCAACACGGAGGAATACTAATTCATCATTTGAATGGAGATGGTACATTGTAATCAACAGGAGGCTTCCTTAACCATGTTTGACCTGATTCCATGAAGTTTGGAGTTGATGTTAAAGATTTTAAGACTATATACCACTGTGTCACCACTTCTGCTGGATCAGTTGATGGGACTAGCAATACAAAGGGTTGGTGATTGTGGTGTCTGGGACATTATCTGCAAGGTATGATTCTGTGAATATGAGGCTGTTGGTTGACTGGTCTGTGAGACAGCTCTCCCAATGTTGGCACAAGGAGGAATTGGTAGGATTGTTGTTTCTGGTGCCTAGGCCAATGCTGCATGGTTTGCCCAGTTTCATTTCTTATTGAATTTGTCATGGTTTTATACAACTGAGTGACTTGTGAGGCCATAAGAATCAACCACATTATTGAGAGTCTGAAATCACAAGTAGGCCAGACTAAGTAAAAATAGACCTGAAGAACATTCGTGAACAATTGTCTGTTGATCATGGTTATCTCATTAGACTTTAATTTTAGATTTTTATCAAAGTAAAATTCCAACATCTGCTGCAGTGGGATTTGAACCCGTGTCCCCAGAACATTTCCCTGGGTCTCGGGATTATGAGTCCAATGATAATACAACTCAGCTACCACCTGCTCACAATCATTAATTATTTCTGCAGAGTGAATAATATTCTATATGGAAATGCAGTAATATAATGTTCACATTAGTTCCCACAAATTGCAATTCAGTCAATAATTTATTCGTTCTTAGTTTTGAGTGAATTTTGGCCTGGACAGAAGTTAAATTTTTCTGACCTTTTAAGTAATGCCAGGGAGTTTTCACCTGAAGAGGCTGCGTTTTGAATTAACATCACAGAATTGCTACAGTGCAGAAGGAGGCCATGGGCCCAGCGAGTCTGCACTGACCACAATCCCACCCAGGCCCAATCCCCTTAACCCCACTTATCCACCCTACTAATCCCCCCGACACTAAGGGGCAATTTGGCATGGCCAATTCACCAAACAACCTGCACATCTTTGGAGCGTGGGAGGAAACTGGAGCACTTGGAGGAAATCCACATAGACATGGGGAGAACGTGCAAACTCCAACCAGACATTGAACCCAGGTCCCTAGCACTGTAGTGCTAACCACCGTGCCACCCCCTCCGTGCCACTGAAAAATAAATACATAACAGTACAGAATTGCATAAGTATTAACCGAATGTGCTCAACTCTGAGTGGGGCTGAACTCATGGACTTTCTGGAAAAATAAATACTCGTGTTTATTTGGTACTTTCCTTGGCTGACATCGCGAAGCGCTTTGCAGCCAATGAAGCACATTTGGAGTTCAGTTACAGTTGTAAATGGAAAACCCAACAGCCAATATAAACACAGCAAGCTCCAATATACAGTGTGATGATGGCCAGATAATCTGTTTTTTGTGATATTGACCATGAGGAGTAAATATTGACCAGGACACTACTCTTCTTTAAAATAGTATCATTTGCATTCACCAGAGTGGGCAGTTGTGGACTGATTTTAATATTCCCTTTGAAAGTTCAGAATCTAAAAGTTGGTGAACTCAATGTTAAGTCCAAAAGGCTGTCATGTGCCTTATCAGAAGGTGACGTGTTGCTCTTCCAGTTTGTATTAGGCATCACTGAAGAATTTGCAGCAAGGCTAAAGAGAGACAGATTGAATAAACTGGGATTGTAATCCTTGGAAAGACGGAGGCTAAGGGATGACCTGATAGAAGTTTATAAAATTATGAGGGGTATAAATAAGATGAACTGTTTGAAACTTTTTCCCAGGGCAAAAATGACAATTACAAGGGGACACAAGTTCAAGGTAAGGAGGGAAAGGTTCAGTGTAGATGTGCAGGGCAGGTTTTTTACACAGAAGATGGTGGGGGCCTGGAATGCACTGCCAAAGTAAGGTGGTTGAGGCAGATACATGAGCAACATTGAAGATTTATCAAGGTAAATATAAGTATAGACGGGGAATAGAGGAATACAGATGGCTGGCCCAAATAAGGGGCAGCATGGTAGCACAGTGGTTAGTGCTGCTGCTTCGCAGCTCCAGGGACCTGGGTTCGATTTCTGGCTTGGGTCACTGTGTGGAGTTTGCATGTTCTCTCATGTCTGCTTGGGTTTCCTCCAGTGCTCTGCTTTCCTCCCACAGTCCAAAGATGTGTGGGTTAGGTTAAATGGCCATGCTTAAATTGTCCCTTAGTGTTCTGAGATGTGTAGGTTAGGAGGATTAGTGGGTAAGATATGTAGGGATATGGGATCGGGTCTGGGTGGGATTGTGGTCGGTGCAAACTCCATGGGCCAAATGGCCTTTCTCTGTACTGTAGGGTTTCTATGATCAGTGCAGGCTTGGAGGACTGAAAGGCCTGTTGCTGTGCTGTAATGCTGTCATTCTCTCTTCCACTTTGTTCCATCAGGAAAAAGATACAAAAGTCTGAGCTCACGTACTAACCAACACAAGAGAAGCTTCTTTCCTGCTGCCATCAGACTTTTGAATGGACTACACCCTAGCTATGACTGTAACACTATATTCCACACCTTCTCATTTCCTTCTCTATGAACAGTATGCTTTGACTCTATAGCATGCAAGAAACAAGACTTTTCATTGTTTCACAATACATGTGATGATAATAAATCAAATCAGACGGAAATGGGGAGGTGGTAAATTTATGTTGGGATTTCTGATCAGCTATCCTAAGCTATATTTGAGTTGGCATGGTGGCACAGTGGTTAGCACTGCTGCCTCACAGCACTAGGGACCTGGGTTCAACTCTAGCTTCTGGTCACTGGCTGATGGAGTTTGCACATTCTCAACGTATCTGCGTGAATTTCCTCCAGGTATTCCAACTTTCTGCTACAGTCCAAAGATGGATTGGTTAGGTTGATTGGCCAAGCTAAATTGATCCTAGAGTTAGGGGGATTAGCAGGGTAAATATGTAGGGTTACAGGAATAGGGCCTGGGTAGGATTGTGATCAGTGCAGACTTAATAGGCTGAATGGCCTCCTGCCCTATGGGGATTCTATGATTCGATAATCTGAAGTCGGAGTAGACCTTAACAATTTGACATTAGTGTGAGGATGTTTCACTCCAGGTATGATTGTACTGACAAACCAGAGGGCTTTTATTAAAATAAACTTTATTTAACAACACAGTTTAACTATAACAAATGAACTAACGTAACTTTTAACAATTGAATTTAAACACGACCAGACACAATTCTCAACAGCTAACCTATCACTGAGCTCCAATCATGCACCATTTCCTTTATAGACTTAAACCCCTCTTTATCATTAGCAAAACACAGATATACTTCTTTGTGACTTAAGTTAACAATCCTTTCAGAAAACCCCCAAAGAGAGACAGACACACTTGTTTCCTATGACAGGTCCACACAGCAATTGCTTTTATTTAACAAAAAGTGAAACTAGTCTTTTCTGTATGCTTAGTACCTCCCATTAATCATATGACACTGTCCCTGTCAATTAACCTAATCAAAACTCACATGATTCTATATACTTAGCCTAAAATTCCAAGGAGAACCTAAATAAATAAAAGGTCCAGTAATTCTACAAAGTTACACATTCCTAATGAAAATCAGTTATTATCTTGCATTCTCAGTATTTGAGTGCATTGTTTCCAAGACAAATAGACCCTTGTAACAAAACACTGCCTCTTAAAGCATCCCCAACTTAGAGAAAATACATCAAAATAGCACAATATATCAAATTGTCACTGGACTACAAACCCAGAGACCCAGAGCAAGACCTGGGTTCAAATCCCACCATGGTGGATGATGAAATTTGAATTCAAAAAAAATCTGGAACTAAGAATTAAACTATGACCATGAAACCATTGTCAGTTGTTGTAAAAACCCGTCTGATTCACTAATGTCCTTTAGAGGAGGAAATCTGCCTTCCTTACCTGGCCTGACCTCCATGTGACTCCAGGCTGACAGCAATGTGGTTGACTCTTAAATGCCCTTTGAAATGGAGGGCAGTTATGGATGGACAATAAATGCTGACCCAGGAATACTCTCATCCCTTAAGTGAATAAAAAACACCTAAAGCAACATGATTTGGTCATTGTCAAATTGTTGTTTGTGGGACCTTGTTGTGCACAGATTGGCTGCTGTGTGAAAGCAGTGTGTGCACTTCAAACGCTGCAAAACATTTACGATGCCTAAAGGTCATGAATAAGTGGGAGTTTTTCATGAGATTTAATTTTTAACATGTTGCCTGGAAGTGTCAAGAGTACAATAGAGAATGAGACTTTGACTTCCTCATTGTGAATTTGATTTGGATAATCAGCATTGGATTGGAGCAAAAGTCATTTTAATCTCCCGAGTGTTGAAGGAGAGGATCCTCTAGATTAACATCTTGATAGTTCTCAATGAACGGTATGCTTTCACTCTATAGCACGCAACAAACAAGACTTTTCATTGTTTTCCAATACATGTGATGATAATAATTCAAATCAGATGGAAATGGGGAGGTGGTAAATTTGTGTTGGGATTTCTGATCAGCTATCCTAAGCTATATTTATTGGCATGGTGTCACAGTGGTTAGCATTGCTGCCTCACAGTGTCAGGGACCTGCGTGTGTGTGAATATTGCTGTCTGAAGCAATGAACTAATATCAGCACTGATGGTTTTTGTGCGAAGGAAAGAGATGGTGTATTGTATGGAGGACTGTCAACAGATGTCCATGTGCAAGACTGCAGCACATGCAGTTGCTTCAGTACCGTTGGTACTTGGTTACAAGGGTGGCACGATAGTTAGCACTACTACCTCACAGCACCAAAGACCCGGGTTCATTTCTGGCCTCGGATGACTGTTTGTATGGAGTTTGCATGTTCTCCTAGTGTCTGTTTGGGTTTTTTCCAGGCGCTCCGGTTTCCTCCCACACTCCAAAGGTGTGGAGGTTAGGTGGATTGGCCATGATAAATTGCCCTTTTTTGTCGAAAGATGTGCAGGTTAGGGGTTATCGGGATAGGGCCCGGGTAAGATGCTCTGCAAGAGAGTCAGTGCAGATTTGTTGGGCTGAATGGCCTCATTCCGTAATGTGGGGATGCTATAAATTCTATTGTGAGAAGGCAAACGCTGAGTAACCTGTGCAGCTTCACTTCACTCCAGTGATTAACTTTTTAAATCTTGTATTGTGAGCAGGGTGTCAAAATTTGGAACATCACAGCGAGCTCTAGAATATTGAGTCAATTTGCTGATCACTGAATATGAAGAAAGATTGAGTTGGATTTTTGAATTTGTTATAACTAGAAATTATTGGATCAAATAAATTGAGCTGTGTTAGTTTATTGGTACCAATTATAACTCTCTTGTTTGCACTTACAAATTCTAAGGATCACAGATTGAGTTTCAGCTGATTGGAAACAGTCCTGTTGACTGTTAGGACGTGGTGATATGCATACGTACATCATTGTTCTAATTCTACTGAATAAGGATTCTAAATAGAAATGAAAGGAAAACTGACTCTAAAACAATGATTCTTGACACATTATTTTGTGTAAGCTCTGTTTATTTGATCAGTGTACACTGTCGTTTATTTTAACCTCCTGACTCACCCTGAGAGATGGTAATTTGGATTGGTCTCCATTCTCAAATGGCCATTTTTCATGTCTCAAACTAAACAGATTATTCAACTTTATAGGATATCCGAGATGAACTGCATTCAATCCTCACCCAAACAGTCTAGAGGAAGTCTCTGGCTCATAATCATCCTATGTCTATTAGTCTGATTGGTATTATTTCTTACCACCTCCATCCATCCACCAGCCTTCCCCACCCCCCCCTCCCCCCATCTCAAATATTCTGACCACTGTCCTGGCTGAGAGCCAGTTTGGCCATGCTAAATTGCCCTTTAATGTCCAAAGATGTGCAGGTTAGTTAGATTAATAGGGTAAATGCCTGGCAGTTACAGGGATTGGGGGCAGGTTGGCCCTGGGTAAGATGCTCTTTCAGAGAGTCAGTGCAGACTCGATGGGTTGAATGACCTCCTTCTGCACTATAGGGATTCTGTGCTTCTCAAGCTTTGGGCCTCCATATATCATTCACAGTTAGCAGCTGATACTTTCACTAGAACGTCTTAAAAGTTTAAAAGAATAATCATAAACCATCACCGAGAAATGTTATTTAACTCAAACTTTGAAAGGAAGAATTGTAAAGGCTAGAATGAGAATATTTGATACATTGTGTAATTATGAATAAAAAGTTATTGTATGTCAGAGATAACCTCCCCAAAGGAACAAGATGGATGTAGGAACGAACACAATATTCTTTAACCTGCTGTTACAAGGTCAAAACATGAAAGGTATAGTTTACTTCCAACATTTTGAATGGAAGTTTCCCCACAGTTAAATGTGTTTGATGTAATGGAAGAGGACCTCTGGCTTAAGCCATTGGTGTCTATTGATCTCAAGTTATATTGCTATATCTCAAGTCGGACATCTGGAACAGGATAATTAACTTTAGTATCCCTCGAGTGTGCAACTGTGCTTCCCGAAACTCTGTCCTATGCAGCATCCTTTCCAGGTGTATTACAGCTTGGTGTGGCTCCTGCTCTGACCAAGACCATGAGAAACTACAAGGATTTGTGAACATAGTCCAGTCTATCACGCAAATCAACTTCTCATCCATTGACTCCATCTACCTCAGAAAAGCAGCCTGCATAATCAAGGACCCCACGCATCCCGGACATACTCTGTTCCATCATCTTCTGTCAGGAAAAATATATAATCTACTAACTGACTGAAGAGCAGCTTCATCCCTGCTGCCATCAGACTTTTGAATGGGCACACCATATATTAAGCTGATCTTACTCTGCACCCTAGCTATGACTGTAACACTATATTCTGCATCTTTTCCTTTTCCCTACATACTCTATGAATGTTTTGCTTTGCCTGTATAGTGTACAAAAACAATACTTGCCACTGTATCCCAATACATGTGACAAATCAAAAATGATCAGTAGGGTTACCAACTGTGATGATTTGCCTCCCATGTGCTCCAATCAATATATCCATTCTGGTGATGCACTGCCTTTCTACACTAATTGGAATGCGAATAAACTCATTACCCAATTGCATGATGCTTCACTGTCTGCAAAATGGCTGTTCTTGCCCAATTTCAATATACCTCTATCTGGTAATCAGAAATGTTCAAAACATTTAAAAAAAAAAAAAATCTTTTAATGTCCTGATATTTTTTTCTTCAAGGCTATGTGTGACAGTGACCCGTAAGTTGATTTTTAATTCCTGGAGGCTCCGGGGAAGGAAGAGGGTGGTGGTTGGTAATTCTGGTGATCAGGCATAAGGATATTGCAGGAGAATTTATTGAAAATGTGTTTGATCTATTTCCTGATAATTTATTAGCAAACTGAGAAGCTGATATTACCAAGACTGAAAGCCCCTCTATGGTTCACCAAGATCCTCTATCCTGTTCTTTAGACTGGGTGTTTCCCTAATGAGTAGCAGCTGTAATCAGCCCAAATCTCGACGTTAATCTTCTTGACTCTAGGCCATTTTGCTTGGGAGCTGAAGAAAAATAATTCCTTGATTCCTGCCTATACCTCTCCTCCCCACCTCAACACTAAGTATTTAACATTCATGTCCTATGAAAGATGTATATTAAGGGTTATTATTTCTCAATGCAGTGATTTTATATTGTAGTTGACAATTCCTATTATTGTGGAGTTCTCTACCCCAACCTTGGTATGATGATATCAGCATTTTGATTGCAATTAATTGAGCAATACATTATTGTTTATGCTGTAAAGAGACAACTACTCTATTGTGTTTGGAACTGAACGCTTTGTACTTTGGTGTTTTGAAGATCCCCAGAGATGACCTCCAGCCCTCTCATTCTTCTCCCTGCCATTCACTTCACCATTCCACTTTGTACCATCATAACTCCTCTCTGTGTATATCCTGTTTGGAATACACCAGTACTGCCAAAAGCCTCAGATCTCCTTCCACCTCAGTTTGTTCCACTGTCTTGTTAGCTTTTCTGGAATGAGTCTCTGTAGTTTTCAAGTGTAGTTGCTGTTTTTTTTAGTGTTTGTTCTTGGCCTAAGAGGCAGTTCATCTTACCTGGGCAGTCTGCTGCCTTCTATAACCTCTCTGTTGATTGTGCAGCACTGTAACTGTTACTCTGGGTTACATCCTACATGACCCCGCAAGTCATGTTTTCAAAAATTGGGACAGGAGGGTGTGCACTTAAAATGGTGGCAGGTGAAAAAGTGTGAGGTTATGCACTTTGGAAGGAGGAATGGAGGCATAGACTATTTTCTAAATGGGAAATGCTTAGGAATTAGAAACAGAAAGGAACTTGGGTGCCATTGTTCAAGATTTTCTTGAGGTTAACATGCAGGTTCAGTCGGCAAATGCGGTGTTAGCATTCATGTCAAGAGACCTTGAATACAAGAGCAGGGATGTACTTCTGAGGTCACATAAGGCTCTGATCAGACCCCATTTGGAGTATTGTGAGCAGTTTTGGGCCCCATATCTAAGAAAGAATGTGCTGGCCTTGGAAAAAGTTCAGAGGAAGTTCAAAAGAATGAGAAATAGTTGAGGATTCTGTTCAGAGTTTAGAAGGATGAGAGGGGATCTTATTGAAACTTAAAGGATATTGCAAATTCTGGATAGAGTGGACGTGGAGAGGATGTTTCCACTACTGAGAAATACTAGAACCAGAGGGCACAACCTCAGACTAAAGGGATGATCTTTTAAAACAGATGAAGAGGAATTTCTTCAGCCAGAGAATAATGAATCTGTGGAACTCTTTGCTGCAGAAGGCTGTGGAGGCCAGGTCATTGAGTGTCTTTAAGACAGATCAGGGATTATGGGAAAAGGCAAAATAAAAGAGATGAGAAAAACATCAGCCATGATTGAATGGCAGAGCAGACTTGATGTGCCGAATGGCCTAATTTTGCTCCTATATCTTATGGGTGTCTAACTCACCCACATAATACAAGGGCTACTAGAATCAGCAGACTACCTACCATGTTTAAATAGACAATGGAGGGTCAATTAGGCAAGTGATCAATTTCTTCAAAGGAAGGTGGCTGGAATGGGGGGGTTTATCTTTGAAGGTTCCCCTTGTGAGTCATTGAAAACTCTGGCTTTTATGTATTTGACAATGTGTTTACCCATAAATATTATTTGAAACATGAAATGTTATTGCAGAATGTTGTTAGTAATTCCAAAGCCTGCCTTGTCAGAAGTTTTTTCCCAGAGTGGAAGAATCAATTACTGGGGGGCATAGGTTTAAGGTACAAGTGGCAAGGTTTAAAGGAGATATGAGGCAAGTTTTTTTTTATATATAGACAGGGTGGTGGATGCCTGGAACTCACTGTGGGGGGAGGTAGTGGAAGCAAATGCAACAATGACTTTTAAGGGATGTCTGGTCAAATACGTGAATGAGATGGAAATAGAAGGACATGGCCACTGAAATTGTACAGGGTTTTAGTTCAGACAGGCAACGTGGTCAGTACAGACTTGGAGGGCCAAAGGGTCTATTCCTGTGCTATAATTTTCTTTGTTCTTTGGGTTGCTGTCGATCTGCCTTTCTCATGCTGAGTTTTAACATGCTCTGAGATGGATTCTCTGCCAGTACGTGTTTGCTAAGACTTGCAACTGGTCTTGCCTGACCACTTCCTGATGACAAGTTGCTGAGACAGACCAAATACTTTCCATCTCAGTAAGTCTCTGACGCTTGTGAAGAGACTGATGAGGCCTATCTTCAGGTGGGGAAAGCTCCTAGAACAGAATTCTGTAAGCCAAGAATGATTCTCCTTGGAGGCAGCAGCAAAGAAATCATGGGGTTAAGCTGCAGAATGATAAGTGATAAGCTTTGTCTCTGCACCAACTCTCTGAAAGACCACCTTGCCCAACCCCAACCCTCAATGTAAGATTTGAGTGCACAATCTTGTCTGCCATTACAGGATACTGAGGGAGTGTCATGTGGCAGGTGTTACCTTTTGCATGAATGTAAAACTGAGACCCCCAATTGTGGGACATTCTCTGGTGTCCTGGTTTAACCAATCCTGCAGGGTGGGGTGGGATGGGGTGCACTCAGATTAGCTAGGCAATTTGTTAACTTTGCAAAGACTTGATGTAGTTAACGTAACCAATTTACACTTATAATTACAGTGCCGTAACTCCAAAATCAATTACTTAGTTTGCTGCAGGACATCAGAGTACGTGAAAGGAACTATGTAAATTCAGATTAGTATTGTTTTCTTGCCTTCCACCCCAGTGATTTTATTATATATGCAGACTTGCATTTTTCCCTTTATTAACTTCTCTAATGCCTCCTTCATTCATTCACTTTTTTTTTGAAGAAAAGAATACAAAAACTGAACATTCATTGCACCTCCCCCCTCTACCCACACAAAGCGTTTAATATGATGCTGGGATTTGCTCTATTAACCACAACAGAAGCTAGCTATTACCTCGTGCCTCAATTGACAGTGGATTAAATCATAAATACCTATGGAAAACAAATTGCCCTGCTTAAGAATGTTCTTTAATGTAAGCATTATACAGGCTACTGGACTTGCCTATTCTTGCAGACAAATTCATCCATAAGAAAAGAGCTGCTTTGAAATGACTATGTACTCGCACCAAATGCACAATGGAAAAGGCACACCATGTCAATTGTACAGATAAGTACTCAACTTGGATTAAAATGATCATTGAAACATAGAAACTAGAAGCAGGAGTTGGCCATTTGGCCCTTCGAGCTTGCTCCACCATTCATGATGATCATCAAAATCAACATATCATTCCTTTGTAGTCACTGGGACAACATCATGGAATTCCCTCCCTAATAGCGCTGTAATGGACTGCAGTGGTTCAAGAAGGCAGCTCCTCACCACCTTCCCAAGGTCAATTAGGGAAGGGCAATAAATGGTGGTCTTGCCAGCGATGCTCGCTTCCTGTAAACAAATTTACCTTTCCCAAATCAGCTTGTTCCATCATCAGCATTTTAAAAAGCATTTAGACAATTACGTGGATAGAAAGGAATATGGGCCAAATGCAGGCAATTGGGATAGCTTAGTGGTAAAAACTGGGATAAGTTGGGCCGAAGGGCCTGTTTCCATGCTCTAAACCTCTATGATTCTAGTATCCTGACCCCACTCCCCTCCCCCCACCACTCCCCTCCATATCTCTTGATCTCTTTAGCCCGAAGAGCTAGATCTAACTTCTTCTTGAAATCGGATCACATTTTGGCCTCAGCTATTTTCTGTGTTAGTGAATTCCACACATCCAGCACCCTCTGTGTGAAGAAATTTTTCCTGAAAAGCAATATATTCATGAGCTCCTAATCTGCTCTTTGCTTGCATGAATATATCAGGATGCTGTAGAAAATCTGGCCATTTTCTTATCTGAACTACTGGTGCTCTCCCTCCTCCTGCCTCTTGAATCTCTTTTTTAATGTGAATGGCTATTTCCAGAGACATCAGTTGTCATTTCCTTACCCTGATATCCACATGTTGTAAGAGCCCAGGTGGATACCTCTTTCACCCATGTAGTTTTGTAGTGACTGAGGCCAAAAACCTTAGTAAACTTTTTCCATCTCCATAACAAAGATGCTAATGACACTTTAATCCCTCCCCTTTTGACTTGACTTGGATCAGTTAGTTAAACAGAATAGGAATTAAAGTTTGAAGTTTATTTATTAGTGTCACAAGCAGCTAACACTGCAATGATGTTACTGTGAAAATCCCCAAGTCACCACATTCTGGCATATGTTTGGGCACACTGAGGGAGAATTTAGCACGGCCAATGCACCTAACCAGAATGTGTTTTGGACTGTGGGAGGAAACTGGGGCACCCAAAAGAAACCCGCACAGACATGGGGAGAACTTGCAGCCTCTACGTAGACAGTGACTGAAGCTGGGAGTTGAACCAGGTCTCTGATGCTGTGAGGCAGTAGGGCTAACCACTGTGCTGCCCTGAACCTGCCTTATATGATTTGGTACCACAAAAGACTTTGAATTTACTTATCCCAACGATCATTGGTTGATTCTAGTTCAGATGTAGAAAAATTACAGGCAGTTACAGCCTAAACTGCCCATCAGTGAAGCATCAAGAGAAATTTGTTCTTCATGATTGGACCTGTACTGCTGGATTTATACCTCATCCAACGTAGCACTCCATTGACTTGAGTTAAAATGATCCCCATTAACGTTCTAGTTTACTCCTGCAATGATTTTAACTGGAATAGCAAACTACAAAACAAGCAGAGAATGCAGTGGTGAGGATGATCACAAGTTCAATCACTAATTGAGTATTAATTAGCCTGGGTGAAATTGCGGGGACAGAGGTTGCAGTAAACTGATCTGATTGTTAGTTTAGTATTTAAAACAGTTGCCTCAGCCATGCAAGATGAATTCATGACCTTCATTTGTGAATTTCAAATTGATGTCAACAGAAGTTATGAAACTCAACGAGAGGATGAATGCAGTTTCCTCTCAACTGATTATCATTGCTCTCTCAAACTGTGGCACAACTAACCAGGTCTGGTCGTTGCTCAGGGAATTGGCTTTTTAAATTAAAGCATATGCATATTTATCTAAGTTTCAGCTTGGCTCAGTGAGAATTGAAATCAGAAGATTGAATGTCCAGGCCCTGTTCCTGGCACATGATCACATAACCGAAGTTGACTCTTTCAGTAGAGCACAAAGTGAACCCTGCATTGTTTGAGATGTCGTATTTTGGATGAGGTGTTAAACAAGGATTTCAATCTGCATGCCCGGGTATATGTAAACAATCCAATGACGCCATTCACTGAAGACCTGGGAATTTTCTCTGCCTTGGCCAATGCTTATCGATTTGCAAACACCAAAGCAGATTGACTGATATTGCAGCTGTTTGCTGGGCCTTGTAAGCAAACTAACTGTTAATTTGTCTGCATAAAAGTAACTACGCTTCAAAAGTGCTCTGTGCTGTAACCTGCTTTGGGATATTCTGAGAGTGTTAGATTTTATACTCTTTCTCTCTGTGTCATTTATGCTTTTTGTTGGCTTAAAGATTGGCTCAGGTTTCAAGTTAAATTTTTGACTCTCGGTGGGAGGGATAATGTTCAGTTAGAATGACATTGCACTTTTGCGCAAATCTCCAACGAAAGGACCAATATCATTTGCAATTTTACATTGTTGGAATCTTGTTCCTTCTTGTTTGCTTATAACTGTACAGAGATTGTCCACCCTCTGGTACCCCACATCAGAATGAGTCTTGACAGTAAGTGTTGCCATCCAAATTGAATCCTTTCTCTACAGTCTTCGTGTGGCTACACCCAAATAATCTCCCCCATTGGCCTGCAGACTCATCCCCAGGATCCTGTAAATAAGGCTAATTATGGAATCCTAATTATTGCTCCAGTTGAGATCTGTTCAGTAGATCTTATGAGGTAAGAGATAATGTGGAGATGCTGGTGTTGGACTGAGGTGGGCACAGTAATAAATCTCACAACACCACGTTAAAGTTCAACAGGTTTATTTGGTATCACGAGCTTGCAGAGTGCTATTCCTTCATCAGGTGAGTGGAGAGTTGAGTTCACAAACAGGGCATACATTGACACAAACTCAGTTGCAAGATGGTTGGAATGTGAGTCTTAACAGATAATCAAGTTTTTACAGGTACAGACAATGCGAATGGGCAGAGGGTTAAGCACATGTTAAAGAGTGACTCACTAAACTGAACTGTTTTATTTTCTCATGTCTGTCCAGAGGCGAGGTGTTTTAATTTTTGAAATGGGATGTGGCATGTTCCCTTGAACGCTCTGCTTGTGAAGTCAATTTTAAAGTGAATCGTGACAAACTCTCAATCAAAAGTAATATTTATTCATACATTGCAAACTGGAGGATGGTAATCACAACTACTTCCACACACAAGGAGACAGGAAAGAGCTTTAAAGCTAGGAACAACTTAATATCATAAAAACCCCTGAAGATGTGGATAGTAATTGACTTGCATGTCAGAGTCCTGTGAGGATTCCTTCACGGAGGAGTTAAAGTTTAGGTGGGTTCAGCTAACTGAAGGCAGATATAGCTAATTTCCTTTGAAGTTGCTGATGCCACAGCAAAGTGAGATTGGCATAAGGAGACTTGATCTGTTCCATAGGTGAGGGCAGGAATTTTCCAGAGAATCAGATTTCAAAAAGGTTTAGATTTGTGGGTGGCATTGTTGGCAGCCTGGAGTCCTGCTTTGCCATTGATAGGCTGGATGTTCATAGCAGACTGCCCCGGAACCCCAAGAATGCAACCTCAAAAACTTTCCAAAGGCCAGAGGAGCTGAGCTCATGAAGCCTTGTCCATTCATGAATCCATAAACGTTAACAATTGGTTTCTGTGTCCTTGGTCAAAATTCATTGTTCAACTTGGGAGATAAATGGTGGCTATTAATATATCCATATATATATATTGAGTTTTGATGGCACTCTTTGTTATAAGTTCAGGCTGGGGAGACAGAAAAATAGCCAGTCCCTTATTCATTCATTGTGTGGACTCATTGCAATCATAGTTGTGTAATTGTGTTGGAAGTTTCTAGAACTGTAACCAACTTGAAAATCACGTAAATCTGTAACAACCATATTTTTGGTCTAACAAAGTCCATTTGTAAATAAACAGAAAGTAAGGTTTGATTTATATAATGATGTCTTTCATGTCTTATGGACATGACACCAGTCTTGAGTTATGTGTGAGAACAGGAAAAGGCCTTTGAACCACTGGAGCCTGTCTGCCATTCAATGAGATCATGACTAATCTGCAACTGAACCCTATATTTCCATCTTTCCCCCATTTCTCTTGGTATCTTTGGCTAGGATAAAACATATCAACCTCAGACTTAAAATTACCAATGGATCTATTTTTAACTGCTATTTCTTTGGAAATGAGTTCCAAACAGGGTAGCACAGTGGTTAGCACTGCTGTCTCAAAATGCCGGGGACCCGTGTTCAGTTCTGGCCTTGGGTCACTGTTTGTGTGGCAATTGCACTTTCTCCCTGTGCCTGTGTGTGTTTCTCTGGGTGCTCCGATTTCCTCCCACACTCCAAAGATGTATGGGCTAGGTTGATTGGCCTTGCTAAATTAGCCCTAGTGTCAGGTGGATTAGCAAGGTAAAGACAAGGGGTTACAGGAATAGGACCTGGATGGGATTGTGGTCAGTGCAGACTCAAAGAACAAAGAAAATTACAGCAAAGGAACAAGCCCTTCGGACATCCAAGCCTGCACTGACCATGCTACCCGACTTAATTAAAACCTCCTACCCTTCCAGGGACCAAGTCTTTCTGTTCCCATCCTATTCATGTACTTGTCAAGACGCCCTTACAAGTCACTATTGGATCTGCTTCCAGTGCTCCCCTGGCAACGAGTTCTAGGCGCCCACCACCCTCTGTATAAAAAAACTCGATGGGCCAAATCACCGCCTCCTGTACTGTAGGGATCCTATTCTAAACTTCTATCATCTTTGTGAAGAAGTGTTTCAGAAATGTATAGCGTTAGGTTTGATTTGTTCAGCTTAATACTTGCTTGTTGATTTTTCTGCCTTATTGTTCTTGTGAAATACGCTGGATCCTTGTTTTCTAAGGTTAAATGCAAGCTGTTGCCATTCTTTATCCTTCATCCCATCTAATTGCTGTAACTGCCCTCATTCTCTTGGTAGAACGTCATGCTCTTCCCAAGTTAACTAGAAAAAATAATGACTCAGTCATTAGTTTTTGGTGGTTGTGGTTAGGGAACCTGCAATGTACAAAACAGCATTTTCTGGCAATGATAGTCAAAGTATAGTTAAAAACTTGATTCATGTCAAAATTTGGAGGTTTGGGATCTGTGACGGGGTTTTTCAGTAAACGTTTCATGCTCCCCATTATTCAGATTGGATCCAAACTCAAAGGTAACTCTTCATCTATATCTGTCATAGCCATTACATCAGGTATTTGTTTTCCTACCCAAGCCTTTTCAATTTCAAATTCATCCCAGAACAAGATTCTATCTAAGTGTTAATGTTTTCACGTGCTTATGTGTAATGGCATTGTCTACGTTACAGATAACTGATAATGCTTGTTCAAACGTTTGAATGAGAAGGTGCAAATACTGTTGTACAATATTGCTTCTGGATTTCATAAGTTTCAAGCTGTTGTTGTTGCAGTAATACAGAACTTGAAAAATCACAAGTTTAAAAGAATGAGTTTTGCAGTGTGCATTAATGTGCACCTCCATCTTGGAGGCTACTATTGACCAGAAACTGAGCTGGACCAACCATATAAATACTGTGATTACAGTACAGTTCAGGAGGCTGAGAATCCTGCAGTGAGCAACTCACCGCCTGACTCCCTGATGCCTGTTCAATATCTACACAGCACAAATCAGCAGTGTGAAGAGGAATTCTCCACTTGACTGGATGAGTGCTGCTCTGCTCGACACCATCTAGGACAAAGAAGTCCACTTGATCATTCACTATAAGAACGTAAGAACGAGGAGTAGGAGTCCGCCATCTGACCCCTTGAGCCTACTGTTCCGCCATCCAATAAGACCATGGCTGATCTTTTCGTGGCCTCAGCTTCACTTACTTGCCCACTCACCGTAACCCTTAATTTCTTTACTGTTCAAAAGTGTATCTATCCTTACCTTAAAAGCATTCAATGAGGTAGCCTCAACTGCTTCACTGGACAGGGAATCCCACAGATTCACAACCCTTTGGGTAAAGAAGTTCCTCCTCTGCTTCCCCTTATTTTGTGGCCATGCCCCCTAGTTCTAGTTTCACACGCCAGTGAAAACAACTTCCCTGCTTCTATCTTATCTATTCCCTTCATGATCTGATATGTTTCTATAAGATCTCCTCTCATTCTTCTAAATTCCAATGAGTATAGACCCAGCCTACTCAATCTCCCCTCATCTCTGGAATTAACCGAGTGAATCTCCTCTGCACACCTTCCAGTGCCAGTATATCCTTCCTCAAATAAGGAGACCAAAACTATACACAGTAACTCCAGCTGTGGCCTCACCAACACCTTGTACAGCTGCAACGTAACCTCGCTGTTTTTAAACTCCATCCCTCTACCAACAAAGGATAAAATTCCATTTGCTGCCTTAATTACCTGCTGCATCTACAAACCAACTCCTTGTGATTCTTGCCCAAGGACACCCAAATATCTCTGCACAGCAGCATGCTGCAATTTTTTACCATTTAAATAATAGTCCATTTTGCTGTTATTCTCATCAAAGTGGATGACCTCACATTTAGGCTGTTGAGTTGGGCAATTAGTTTGTATCTATATTTACATGATACAACATTTAGGACCTTTAGTGCCATCACACAGTTTTGGCCATGTGTACCATCTACAAGATACGCTGCTGGAACTCCCCAAGGTTCGTTATGCAACACGTTCCAACATATGATGTCTACTATTTAGAAGGATAAGGACAGCAGGTAAGTGGGAACACCACCACCAGCATATTCCCTTCCAAATAATCACCATCCTGACTTGGAAATACATCATCGTTCCTTCACTGTTGCTGGCTTCCATCCTGAAACTTACTTCCTAACAGCACAGTAGATGTACCTACACCATGTGTACTGCAGCAGTTCAGAGAGGCAGCTCACGACCACCACCTCAGGGGCAATTGGGGATGAACAATAAATGCGGGCCTAAACAGCTATTTAAGAAAAAACAGTAAATGCTTTAAATGTTAAATAAATCAATTAAATATCCCTTCATCTTCCGTGGACAAAGTACCGAATTACATATGAAACTTTATAGGCATGATAAAGTGGGTGGTTGGGAGAAGCAAGTTACAAAGGGGTGGTATGGACACCAATTCAATTGCCGATTCTTTGCTGCTTTCTGCTTTTTTCAAGCCTGCTTTGCTGTTCATCACAATCATGACTGATCATCCAACTCAATAGCCTAATCCTGCTTTCTCCCCATAACTTTTGATCTTATTCATCGCAAGTGCTATATCCAGCTGTCTCTTGAATACATTCAGTGTTTTGGCATCAACTACTTCCTGTGGGAGGTGATGAATTCCACAGGCTCACCACTCTTTGGGTGAAAAAACGTCTCCTCGTCTCTGTCCTAAGTGGTCTACCCTGTATCTTTAAACTGTGACTCCTGGTTTTGAATTCCCCCACCATCGGGAACATCCTCCCTGTATCACGTACCCTGTCTATTCCTGTTAGAAATCCCTACTGCACCCAAGGAATATGAAGAGATATTTAATTGTTCTACTTAATATTTAAAGCATTTACTTTTTTTCATTAAACAGCTATAAAATATGTTTAATCCTGTTCCTTTTAACTGATTTGTTGCTTATCTTTAATGTAGTTACTTTGTTTGTAAATATTACTGTCCTTGACAATGTGGCATATTCAGTCGTGCTGACAAGCTAGCTATTATCTTCTATTTTAAATTGTATTGCATATTTCTGAGGTTTTGCCTTTGTGGCTTTGTGAAATTAGCCTTGGACAAAACTTGAAAGGTAAAGGTGAATGCTTGCTCAGACAGAAGGTGATATCATTTGTTTGTGCTGGACAGCCAAATCTGTGTATTCAGTGCCTTATTTGCAATGTCTTTAGCTGATGTAATTCTGGAGTGTCTGGTTCAATAGGAGATACGAGCTGTGTGTTGCTATAGATTCAGTTTTATTAACTGGAGACCTACAGTCATCCATTCATTTCCATAATTCTTTTACAATCATGCCAGTCTAATTTTCTTTATCCAATCAGAAATTAAAGGGAAAAAAGATGAGCCAGATCTGCAGAGAACCAACCTCCAATACGGTACACAATGCATTACCATGCATGGTTTGAATATGTCCTTGATCTTTAATCTGTGCTGAGTGATCTGGCAATAGAGGTGTTGCAGATACCAGTAACTTCACTGCTCAAGCTGTACAGAGTGCATTCTGCCCATATCCCATCCTTCCAATGGCCATTCTTGTATCTCTAGAAAATTTGGATCCTAGGTGCCAACAAACAGGTTGTAATGTTGCTGCATTCAGGAGTGAGAATACTGACTTTCATCTATCATCTGATTATCACCGACAAAGATATCTCTAGACATGGACCAGCTTGGGACCACTGATCCCTAATCCATATGGTCAAGTCTTTTCCTGTAAAACTTAAGACACTTTGTACCAGAAAAGTATAATTGAAAAGAACCATCATGTAAGACCTATAGTAGACAAACCACATATAGATCTATCAGAATGTAGTTCAACAGATGTACTGCTGTATTAAGGCTATCTGTTCCAGAGAATTCAAATGGAAGACTTGTTCCTGAGAGTATTGAGCATTGTCTAGGTGTTTTATTTAGAGCAGCATTATTGATAGACTGTTGGACTTTTGCAGTGGGGCCATTGTGTTCATCCAGACCACATTGCGTCATAGACAGTTATTAAGAGCAACAATCTTGGACAATTCTCTTCTGCCTGTTCCTGAGGATAAGATCAGGAATGACTAAGAATGGATATGTTTTGGTAGTCGATATATCCCTATTCCATACAGCCTTTAACCACCTGAACTCTGTTTGAACCCACCGGTGCAAACTTGTGTTGGGGATGAATTTGATTGATGTCTTCTTTCCCTCCCATTGTAAATGTTTGCCTGAATAAGCCAATGTAAATGGGGAAAGCTGTAGCGATTCAACCTCAGCAAATCCCAGCATGTGATTTAAATACCAAGTCTATAATTAAGCTGGAAAACAGTTAATTGTAGCCGCTGCAGTTGCTGGTCATTGTTGCACAGACCTACTGTAGAGTTAGAAATAATAAGCTGATGTGTAATCCTTGAGCTGCCAAATATAGCACCGAGAATCCAGCTGAACAATGAGAAGTGGCGTGATTCTAATGTGTTGTGTACAGCTGGCTTGCATTCGCGGATCTGTGCTGGTACATGCTCATTTCTAACAACTCCATCCAAGATCATTGCATCATTTGCAGCATCATGAATCAGCACATATTTTCCTGTACTTCAGTTTCAGTGTTGATAAAATGTTTATTTCTAAACGCTCTAATCTTTGAAGGATTATAATGTTATTTATTTTGAGAGATTAGCAAACTACAGCATTTTCTTCCCAGGCCCCGCACTCTCAGTTGTAGCTGAGAGCAATTGGCCTGTTTCTGGTACTCTAAACTGAGCAAAAATTGCCCCACTAAGGTTCTTGTGCATGCTTTACTTTCAATCAGCTGATCGCTGATTGCCTCTTCCATGTAGCCTGGTTAAGACTGATATTATTATGAGAGGCATAGACAAGGTGAATAGCCAGAGGCTTTCTCCAAGGGTGGAAATATCAATTACAAGGGGGCACAGGTTCAAGCTGAGAGGGGGACAGTTTAGGGGATATGTGTGGGGGAAACTTTTCATGCACAGAGTGGTGGGTGCCTGGAAGATGCTGCCAGAGCAGGCGGTGGAAGCAGACGCATTAGCAATGTTTTAAGAGGCATCTGGGTGGGTACAGGAATAAGGGGAGAGTAGAGGATACGGACTGAGTAAGGGTAGAGGGGATTTTTTGGTTTAGTTAGGGCATCATGATCGGCGCAGACTTGGAGGGCCTATTCCTGTGCTGTACGTTTCTTTGTTCTTTCTTGATATGTCTGCACCAGAATGGAAATTAAGCCATTAATTACCCTGTTCTGTCACTTGCTCTACCTTTGTGTCACTTGAAACTTTCAATTATTTGTTAAACTTCATGCAGTTTGATGCACTGAATTTTTATTTTGACCAATCCTGACAACTTGTGTGCTCTTTCCGAGTTGGAAAGGGAATAAACCAGTGACTGCTATCGTGTGTCATGCATTATTACAGGAAGGGGAGAACCATAAAATGAATTTACAGTCCCCGTACCTCATTTGCTTGTTCAAATTAAAAAGCTGGTTTGCGCATTTTCCTCCTCTCATTCATATTTAATTCAAGACAATTTAAATTTATAAGGATTTGATCTCGTAGAATAGCTACCTAATGTTGCAACTGTGCAAAGGATTATCTTATTTTTCAATCAGCAATACTTTTTGAAAGGGTGAGCTCAGCTGTTGCAACACTCTGTCTCTTAACTGGTTTCTGCCTGTTCAACAATCTGAATCAACAAGGAAGAAATGATTACTGTTTTAAATTTCTGGATAAATAATGAGGATCAGGTGAGGAGGAAGTATTTCCGATGCAGATAGCTTTTAAATTGTATCTCACTGTATTGTGAACGTGATGTGATTCACATATATAGTGAAGTTAGATTATCATCCATGGTATTCAGCACTGAGTTGGTGGTGGGAGGTTTCGAGCATACCAGTTGACACTGGGAGATTACTTTCCAAGATCACCCAACTGATTCTTCCCACAGATCCTGTGCACTATGAACCTGCAGGTATGAGTTTTGGTTAGAGCAAGGAGCAAACCCACTTGGGGACACGATTATATAAAAGCAAATTACTGTGAATGCTGAAATCTGAAATCAAGCGAAAAATGCTGGAAAATCTCAGCAGGTCTGGCAGCATCTGTAGGGAGAAAAATGAGCTAACGTTCCGAGTCCAGGTGACCCTCTGTCAAAGCTAAAAGGCACTGAAATTGGGAGATATTTTTACCACAGAGGGAGGGAATGAAAACAAGGGGAAAAGCTGCTAATGGCTGTCCCTAGAGAGAGTAAAGGGTGTGAAAGGCCAAATGGCAGAGAAGCTGAAATCTATGATAGATGAAGATGTGGGGGGGAGAGGGAGAAAATGGAGGAAGGGGAAGCAAAGGATGAGAAAATGTAAGGAAAGGGGAATAAAATGGGGTGAAAAGTGGGAGAGGAAAGAAAAGTAAAGAAAGACAAAACTAAAAGATAGAGAACAGTTAAAAATGAAATGAAAACAGAGGTTGAAGTGGGGTAGAGCAAATCCTCTGAAGTTGTTGAATTCGATGTTGAGACTAGAAGGCTGTAAAGTGCTGAGCCTGCAGATGAGGATATTGTTCCTCCAGTTTGCGTTGAGCTTCACTGGAACATTGCAGCCTGGGACACTCCTTTCTGCTTGACCACTTCCTTATGCACCAAGTGACCGGAGTACAGCGGCTGACTTGGGCTTACTGGAACTACTACATCTAGACACACATGAGACAAACCAAGCACGCCAGTCTCTTCTGTCCATAGTTTATGTTCTTGTGATTTTCCAACATTGGTTGACCAGTTGGAGGTCTCAACTAATGGTTTAGAACCAATTCACCTTGTGTCACCAATAGATGGCCACTGCATGACCTGACGGACAGGCCTTGATGACATGGCTAATCCAACTCAGTCTAAAGTTACAAATGTTGAATGAAACTGTTGGTTGCTCGGAGTGATTTTGTATTTGGGTATAAAAGCCCTTCAGTGTATGCTTGGAATCAGTAATTGCTTGTTGACCAATGTAGCAGTTCTAGTCACTTATTGCATAGGGAGTTAGTCAAGTAGCTAAGAGTGTCCCCTGGTGGGCTTGCTCTTTGCTCTAACCAAAACTGGCACCTGCAGTTCAATAGTGCACAGGATCTGTGGGAAGGATCAGTTCCAGCTCAGCACTCATTTGAGATTTTGTTCCTACCTGGGTGATCTTGGAAAGGAATCACCCAGTGTGTCGACTGGTACGATTGAAACCGCCCATGACAGACAGTGCTGAATACTGTGGATGATACTCTAAATGCATCATAATATAAGAACATAACTGAAATAGCCCACTTGATCCTTAGTTCTGCCATTCAACAACACCGTAAGAGATCTTCAACTCAACCTCACCTCCCTGCACTCATATTTCCCTTGGGACCTGAAAATCTGTCTTGAACATACACATGACTGAGCATACACAGCTCTGTGGGGTACAAAGCTCCAAAGATTCATAGAATCATGAATCCCTGTAGTGCAGAAGAGGCCATTCAGCCCATCGAATCTGCACTAACTCTCTGACAATGTGTCTTGCCCAGACTCTCAACCCTCGTAACTCCACTTATTTACCCCACTAAATCCCCTAAGCTACACATCTTTGGATACCAAGGGACAATTTAACAGGGCAATCAACCTAACCTACACATTTTTGGACTCTGGGAGGAAACCCAAGCAGACACTGGGAGATTGCACAGACAGTGACCCAAGGCCAGGATTGAACCTGGGTTCCTGGCGTTGTGAGGTAGCAATGCCACCCATAACCATTTGAGAGAAGAAATTTGTCTACATCTTCTGCCTAAATGGCTGATCCCTTTATTCTAAGCTTGTGACCCCCATGCTCCAGATTTCTGAGTGAGAGGAAATGCTATCAGTATTTACCATGTCAAACCCCTTCAGAATTTTAAACGCTTCAGTGAGACCAACTATCATTTTTCTCAACTCCAGGAATTAATTTCTCCACCTGGAAGATCCTAGGATCAAGTTCAGTAAATCTTCAGGATCAAATTCCATCTTTAATTTTAGTTTGACACTGCTATTTGCATTGAGGTGCCCTCTATGTGGTGTTTTGTCTTGGTGACAGTGAGTTTAGCCCAGTGTCATACACAATGGGACAGACTACCTGCGCTGGCCCTCACTGTCATGCCCTGTAAGTGTTCCACACTGGGATGGGGATAAACTTTGGCGAAGTTAAAGTTTTAAAGTTTATTTATAAGTCACAAGTAGGCTTACATTAACACTTCTGTTAAGTTACTGTGAACATCCCCTAGTCGCCACATTCCAGCATCTGTTTGGGTACACTGAGGGAGAATTAAATCATGGCCAATTCACCTAACCCGCGCATCTTTAGAGCGTGGGAGGAAACCAGATCACCCGGAGGAAACCCATGCAGACATGGGGAGAATGTACAGACTCCACTCAGACAAGTGACCTGAGGCTGAAATTGAACTTGGGTCTCTGGTGCTGTGAGGCAGCAGTGCTAACCACTGTGCCAGGATTCCGCCCCATCTAGAATGGAACCTATCACAGACATTTAACAACTTCAGGAGAGAAGAAAAATCATGGTGGAAATAAAGGGAAGAGACATACTGAATGCAAAATGACATCCTGCTTTAATCCCCTATTTGATTCGCTGTTTCCGGCCTTGGCCACTTAGTCTTATCGCTGTTTTTCTTCCCTGAATTCAGTATTGTGCTTGTTGCTGCTGTTTTCCATGGCATATCTTTCTGCTTGTAACATTGGCAGCTGCTGTACAATGTTCTTTGCTTGTCTATCACCTTTTTGTCTCTGTGGCCTCTAACTCCCACTCTCTCGCATGCTTTTTTTTTTGCATCTACCTCCTGCAGCTGTAAAGTCCCCACACTTCAGACATCCACCTTTATTTCTTACCAGAAATACTAAAGTACACATTTTCCTCTTCCACATTATTAAGTGCACGCAAATTATTTTGCTCAATTATAATCAGCTGTTTCATAGCAAAACTTTTCTTCCTTTACATACCATGCGGTTTAAGGAAGATTCCAGCCCCAGGCTGCTCAATCTGCTTTGAAACAAATAGAACCTGTTCCATACTTAATATATTTAATCACTTCATGCTTGAGGGCTATTGTGATAAATAAACATTTCCTGTTTTTGTCCGTTTACTATGTCATGCCTGAGTATTTTTCCATAATTCCAGTAGCAAGTCTTACCCAAGTAGTTTTATCTGATACAAGAGAAATATTTTTACAATGTTAGTTATGATCTGGAATTTGCAACTGAAAGGCTGTGGAAGCAGATTCGGCAATGACTTTTAAAAAAGGAATTGGATAATGGATCCTTTCAGAGCTGGAGAAAAAAGAGTGGAGCTGATTGGATAGTTTCATCAAAGAGCCAACAGATACAATGGGCTGAATGGCCTCCTCATCTGTTGGGCTGTTGAAGGAGAGTCAATATTAAGTTAATTTTCTACAATAGGCCAAGAATTCATAGCATCCCTCCAGTGGCCCTTCAACTCTGCACTGACAACAATCCCATCCAGGTCTACCCACGTATTTCTCCTGTTAGACTTCTGAGCTAAGGGGCAATTTAGAATGGCCAATCTACCTAACCTTCACATCTTTCAGACTGTGGAGGAAATTGGAGCACCCAGAGGAAACCCATGCAGACATGGGGAGAGTGGGTAGACTCCACACAGCCAGTGACCCAAGGCTGGGAATTGAATCCGAGTCTCTGGCGCTGTGAAGCAGCAGTGCTAAGCACTGGCCACTGTGCTGCCCAATCAGGAGAAGGTGTAAGGTTGTGGGGGGCCAGTGGTGTTCAGCAGCAAGGGCAGAGGGCTGGCTTTCACCTGGTTCCCCCTCCCTGATTCCGGGACTTTGATCAGGTACTCAGTGCCTTTGAATAAGGCGCCTCTTCCCCAGGAGTGTCCGCAAGTAACGCTGGAAGGAATTGCTTGTCACTCTTCCCAAGTGGAAAGTTCCTCACCCACAGCCGAGAGAGGAAGTCATTAGTGGACTTTAACTATCTTCAAAATGAATGTTCAGTATCTGCCAGTGCAGATGGGGTTAATAGAAAGTATGTGATAGATGTAGTGATCCCTGAGAGGACATGGAATAGAAACGAGAGGGATAGGCCAATCTGGGAGTGTAGTGACAGCTTTAAATTGGGAGAGTGGCAGCTAAAGAGATGGTCTCTGCATCATCAATCAAGCCCACACCAACCTCTCATTCTTGTTGATTTGATTTATTATTGTCACATGTATTGACAGTGAAAAGTGTTGTTTCTTGTGTGCTATACAGGCAAAGCATACCATTCGTAGAGAAGGAAACGAGTTACGGTTATAGCTAGGGTCTAGAGAAAGATCAACTTACTGCAAGATAAGTCCATTCAAAAGTCAGACAACAGCAGGGAAGAAGCTGTTCTAGAGTCGATTGGTACATGATCTCAGACTTTTGTATCTTTTTCCTAATGGAAGAAGGTAGAAGAGACAATGCGTGGGGTCCTTAATTATACTGGCTGCTTTGCTGAGTAAGAAGTCTCACAACACCAGGTTAAAGTCAGCACTAGTTGGTGTTGTGAGACTTCTTACTGTGCTTACCCCAGTCCAATGCCGGTATCTCCACATCATGCTTTGCCGAGGCAGTGGGAAGTGTAGACAGAGTCGACAGATGGGAGGCTGGTTTGCATGATGGATTGGTCTATATTCACAACTTTTGTCATTCCTTGCAGTCTTGAGCAGAGCAGTAGCCATACCAAGCCACAACATAACCAGAATGTTTCCTATGGTGCACCTGTGAAAGTTGGTGAGAGTCATAGCTGACATGCCAAATTTCCTTAGTTTCTTTGGACAGTGGGGGGAAACCCATGCAGACACAAGGAGAATGTGCAAACTCCACACAGACAGTGACCCAAGCTGGGAATTGAACCCGAGTCCCCACAGCTGTGAAGCAGCAGTGCTAACCACTATGCCGTGCCGTCCTATGGTAGGCGGGACAGAACGGGAATATTCCGCCCCAATCGCTCCATTAGTATTGACAGAATAGATACATCAATTTGATTGTGAAGCGGGGGAGGGGGAATTAAGAGAAGTTGGTGGATAGTGGGTCAAGACATTAGGATTTATCTTTGCTGTCCTGATTAGTGTCAGTGAGTAGTTGGGTGAGACTTGGTAAAGTTTATTTATTAGTTACCAGTAGGTTTACATTCACACTGTAATGAAGTTACTGTGAAAATCCCCTAGCTGCTATGCTCTGGCACCTGTTTGGGTACATTGGCCATGCAAAATTCTCCCTCAATGCACCTAACCTGCACATCGATTCTCCATCCAAACCTAATGACCCATAGCTAAGATGGGTTATTGCCCAACAGGCTCGAGACTGGGCTTAAGGAAGAGAATGTGGGTGTGGAGATGGCAGGGAGTGTGGGATGGTGTGAAGTTGTACCAGGCTACAACAGTGAACCAGAGACAGGTTTTGTTTGTGACAGGTAAGGAATAGCTAATACACTTTGGTAGCTGCACAGAGGCTAACAAGACCTGTTGAGTAACTCCCAACATGTTTTGCTACGTTGTTGTGATGATGAGGGTATCAAGCAGTCTGTGGATGTCTGAGATTGTCATCAAAAACATTCTTTTTATGTTGTCCACTGCTCTGGTATTTTTAATATTTTCTCTCCTGCCAATGTCTCCCCTTGGTCTCTCACTCAAGTGGCCTTGATTTTAAAATGGGACTACAGGCTGCCCAGTCACTCCACACTCTGCATCGTAAGGAAGTTGGGATCATTCGCAGCACTCTGTCGCATTGAAACAACTAACTGAGTGACAAGGCTCCGCTATCAACAAACTCTCTCACTCCAGCTCCGCTGATGGCCTGATCGCAAAGGTCCGATTTAAATGTACTTCCTCAGGATAATTGGGTGGCACGGTAACACATTGATTAGCACTGTTGCTCACAGCGACAGGGATCCAGATTTGATTCCTGATTTGGGTCACTGTGTGGAGCTTGCATGTTTTCCCTGTGTCTGTGTGTGTTTCCTCTGGGTGTTCTAGTTTCCTCTGACTGTAAGAAAGATGTGCTGGTTAGGTGCATTGGCCAAGCTAAATTCTCCCTGTGTTACCCAAACAAGCCAGAGTGTGGCAACTAGGGGATTTTCACTGTAACTTCATTGCAGTGAAAACTCTACTTCCGTTACTAATAAATAAACTTTAAAACTTATTTGGTCATCCCCACTTCAATTCCTTTGGGTTCATGCCTTTATTTTTTGCAGAAACATACTTTATTCATAACATACTTGCGTTAAATTGATCTTTCTCTACACCCCAGCTATGACTGTAACACTACATTCTGCACCTCTCTCATCTCATTCTCAATAAATTGTATGTTTTGCCTGTGTGGCGCGCAAGAAAAAAATTATTTCACTGTATATTAACATATGTGATAATAATAAATCAAATCGAAAATATCTGGAAAAGCCTGTATAAGTACAATTGTCTCCACCAGTTGAGGGTATGCTGATAGAGGAAGGGGGAGTTTTAAACAGATTGAAGTGTTGTTGCTACAGGACATTGCTGGCTGGTTTCAGCCAATAGAGAGCTCAGTGTCTTTGATCTGAAACTTTTTGCATCAGCTCCAGTTTGTTACTGTAGTAAATCTGGCTCCCATTGGCACAGCGAGAAATACTCCCATCCAATCAGAGCTGTACATCCACAGTCTTGTTGCTGGGTGGAAAAGTCCAATCCTCTTATCTGTTTGCCCCGCTGGTTTCTTTCTAAACTTTAAAAAGTTCCTCCTCTCCCCCTCCCAGAGAAGATTCACAGTCAAAGCCCACTGTGCCCCAATATTTTTATGAAGGCATTGGATCAGGAATGAAAAAAAGTGAGACAAACAAATTGCATTTTGAAATCGAAGTGCGGTGGAATAAAGTGAATGAGAAAATTTGCAGGCAGTTCCACTCAGTTTAAGGCGAAAACACACCGTGTTGGCGGTGGGGGGCTCAGTTTAAGATTAAAAGATAAAGTTGTGTGTGTATTTGGGAGGTGGGGGGGCGGGTGTCTGGTATAGGATGCTGCAAACAAGTACACTGAAGAATCCGAACACAGCCTTCCAGCTGATGGCTGTCACAGTTTCCCATGAGATCAAACGTTACTGAGGGAAACGGGGTTTGGATCTCCACAAGTCTGAACATTAGGCTGAAACTGAGCAGGTTGGGGAGTTTAATTTTGTGCAAACAAAAAGAAACGCCCTTTTGTCTGGGGTTGGTTTAGTGGTGGATGGAGCAGGGGGAAGGGAGGGGAGGGGGCGAGAAGAAGAGGGGACAGGGGAGGGGGGAGGGAAGAAGGGTAGTGGGAGGGGGACGGGGAGGGAGGGGGTGGAGTGGGAGTTGCAGTGATTGCTGCTGGGCTGCTGTTGGTGGGTGCCCTGTTGCGGTTTGATGTCTCTGCACTGACCCTCAGTGTCTCTGTCTCTGTCTCTGTGTCCCTTTGTCTCTGTGTCCCTCTCTGTGTCCCCCTGTCTCTGTCTCTCTCTCTGTGACCCTCTGTCTCTGTCTCTGTCTCTCTCTCTGTGACCCTCCCTCTGTGTCCCTCTCTGTGTCCCTCTGTCTGTCTGTCTCTCTCTGTGACCCTCTGTCTCTGTGTCTCTCTCTGTGACCCTCTGTCTCTGTGTCTCTCTCTGTGACCCTCTGTCTCTGTGTCTCTCTCTGTGACCCTCTCTGTCTGTCTGTCTCTCTCTCTCTGTCTCTGTGACCCTCTGTCGCTGGAGCCCCGCCCCCGTCCCGCCTGGTCCGAGAGCGCAAACCGGCTGATTGGTTGCAATGGGTGGAGAGGGCGGGACCGGTCTCTATATAAGCCAATGGGGTGAGGGGGCGGGGCCGGAGTGGCGTCTGGTCGGTGGAAGGGCGAGTGTGAACATTCCAGAGCGGAGTGTCGCCCCCGATTCTCCCAGCCCGCCGATAGCCCGCCCGCCGGACAGCCGGACAGCCCCGGGATGAGGGTCGCCGCCGCCGCCGCTGCTTCCCCTTGTCACAGCAGCAGCAGCACCGGCACCAACAGCAGCCTGGAACCCGGCCTGCAGGACTACCTCACCTGTGAACAGTGCAAGCGGGTCCGCATGAAGGTAATGGCAAACCCCCCGAGTGTTAAAAACCCCTCTGGTCCGGGACAAATGGGTGGATGTTAATCATTCAGTGATCCTGAAACTGTCTGGTGCGGTTATAACTGTCACATCAGGTGAAACTCTGGTGTGGAAAGCTCATCAGGTGATTGTCTGCACAGTGGTTAACACCGCTGTTTCACAGCGCCAGAGACCCGGGTTCAATTCCAGCCTCACTCACTGTCTGTGTGGAGCCTGCACATTCTCCCCATTTCTGTGTGGGTTTCCTTCTGGTGCTCCGATTTCCTTCCGCAGCCCAAAGATGTGTGGCTTAGGGGGATTGGTCCTGCTAAATTGCCCTTTTAATGTCCGGAGGATTAGCAGAATAAACATAGGATCGGATGAGATTGCAGTTGGTACAGACTTGATGGGTCAAATGGCCTCAATATAGCAAGGATTCTATGAAACTGGAAACTTCAAAAAAAACTTATTGGACTGACTGTCCATTGTGAATGCTAATCCTAATCTGAAGCTTCAGATTTGAGCTCTGTAATTCCTTGTTTTATTGATGTACTTGGCCTTCATATTCTCTAAGACCTTCCCACTTACTGTTTTCCTGAGGAATAACATGCCACATAGTTACTGTGTTCTCTGGGTGCACGTAACTGATCACCAAGTGAGTCTAAAATGTGAGCAGATACAGTTTGGTAATAAAAGAGAAGCTTTTTGGGTTTTTGTTTGCAGTGTTCAGCTTATTATTGGGATTTATTGCCCAATCTCTCCATTGCATTATGAGGTGTAACTGGAGAAGAGTGTTTTTATATTGTGAAGTGTCAGGCAGTTCACAATCCTGTCTGCATTTCGGTGTCCATCTTTGGTGTTTGTGTAAGAATTTGTTTTTTTCCCTTTTGTCTCTCTGGTTCCTGGTTTCAAGCATAATTTCACCTCTTGGGTGATGCTTGGGAGTTAATGCAAAGATTTGGAAATAATGTGTCTGTCTGGATGTCGATGATTGATCATTTCTGTCTGCAACCACACCTCTTACAAAACAGTCCAGGATTTCTTTTAGTGCCTCAAAGATGCTGTTTGAGGAATGAGGTTAAATCTTCGAAAATGTCAGGGTTTTGCCCATCAACAGTGCTCCCTAACACCGCAATGTTCCTTTTAATTCATTCTGTTGCGAATGGGCTGATTTGTCAGGACTGTTTCTGGAAGCTCTGTTGCTTGAAGAGGAGCAGCTGTGAATCGAGTTGGTTTTATTTCTCTGCCAAAGTTATCCCAAACCAGCAATAATTGAGGTTTTTTATTTTTTTTTACAGCCACAGCACTGTTTGAACTTTGACACAAAAGATTTAGCTTGAATATTCTGCCTGGGCAATGCTTCTCTCTTTATCCATCTGCTAAGGAAATACCAAGCTTTCTTTTAATAAAGAACGTCAAGCTTTGGGAACTGTGTTTCACACTTTCTCAGTCGTCGAGTTTGTCAACTCAGCATCTTTTCTTGTTCTGCAGCTGAATATTTGGATCAGGATTCTAAACGTGGGGATTACCAAATTGTTGGGGTTTTCACAATGTTCAGGAATGAAGAAATTCCATTTACAGCTAGTTGGTTTAACTGGACTTGCAGAAGTCAGCCCTGCAGTTTGGGCTCTATTCGGTGCAGTACAATGCAGTTAGAAAAGCTAGGAGTCATTAAAACACAAGCCAGCACACTGCTTTCACTTCCTGAAGGTACTTGTTCAAATGTTTCTGGATTCTTTCACGAATGTTTGGCTTTTGGTGAGTTTTAAGGCCAAGTTCAGATCTGAGAGAGATGTAACTATAAAGAGAATCTGTGTATAGTTCACCCGTATTAGCCAGCATGAGAAATGGTTCTTTTTTCCCCACCCTCGTCAGTGTTGAGCTTTGAATGTTGTGTCAACTTAAGCTGCCTTTTTGAACAAGCTTTTCAGTCATGTGTTCTGAATTCTTTTCTCCTGCGTATCGATGTCAGAAGTGGTTGGATTGATTTTTTTTTGTTCTTACCTTGGGAGGTTTGGCTGTGTTAAATGTAGGGGGCACAGGTTTAACTTGTTGTATCTGGAGTGTGCAAGGGTTAGCAGAGTATACCGAATGGACAACATTCTTCCTATAACTTCCCACAAGTTACTGCACTCAAACCAGTGATCAGACCTAGAACTTCCAGGGGCTGTGTACACAGCGAGGTTTAAAACTGCTGTATATTTTTCACCAATTTAGGAATTGCGGTAGCTTCAGAAAGAAAATTGGATACACAGAGAATGCAACTTTGGCAGGCAGCTGTTGTGTGTGCAAAAGTTTTAAATAGGGGAGAAATATCACAACACCACCTGTACACTGATCAGAAATTGGACCATGTTTCCAATCTTACTCATAGCTGCTATAAATGAGGAAATTGCTGGACTGATTACAGACGATAGAAATGCCACCTTATTTTGCTTTGCTTTGCTTTGGAAATGAGAAGAACTCCTACTTGCAGTTGAATCCATTCCTGTTGCTCATTTGTATAACCAAGTCTGACTTCTAGTGTGATCTGAACCACTTGTTGACTTGGTTCTTTAACGTGCCTTTGCTCTGTGCTGAGGTCCACTATATAGCAGACTCTACGTGGCATAGTGCCAGGAACTTGGGTTCAATTCCCAAATTGGGTCACTGTCAGTGGGGGAGTTTGCATGTTTTCCCCATGTCTGCGTGGATTTCCTCCCACAATCCAAAGGTATGCAGGTTTGGTGGATTGGCAAAAATGGATTATACAAAAGTGTCCAGAGGGTGGTGATTGTCTGGAACAAGCTACCAAAGGCAGTAGTAGAGGCAGGTACAATTTTGTCTTTTAAAAAGCATTTGGACAGTTATATAGTTGGGCATAGAGGGATGTGGCCCAAATGCAGGCAATTGCGACTAGCTTAGGGATTTAAGAGGACAGCATTGACAAGTGGGTTTTCTCCGGGTGCTCAGGTTTCCTCTCAGTGTCACAGATGTGCGGGTTAGGTTGATTGACCATGCTAAAATTGCCCTCTAGTGTCCTGAGATGTGTAGGTTAGAGGGATTAGTGGGTGAAATACATAAGGATATGGGAGTAGGGCATGGGTGGGATTGTGGTTGGTACAGACTCGATAGGCCAAATGGTCTCTCTCTGTAGTGTTAAGGTTTTGTGATTCTACGAAAGTTTGGCTGAAGGGCCTATTTCCACGCGGTAAACTTAAATGACTCTCTCTCACTCTGTTCTCTCATTTCTAGTTATGGGAGCTTGCTGTGACCAAGACAGATGCAAGTCTTACTGCTTTGAAGGCTCAGTCGTTCATGCAAATATGTTAGTGACTTTTTAAAGCCGCAGATGAATTACATGTCAAGCGCTGTTTTTTGAGGGTAGAATTTGTTAGGGTGAAGCGCTTCCTGCACTTTGATTTGTGGTCTTGAATCATTAACATGTATGATACCAATCTGAGACTTTGCGGTGTTGGAGGCGCCTGTTTAACATCTCCAGGACTGGATCTGTAACTGAGCAACTTTATTCCCTTGGTATGGCATACAGCCTGTTAGCTTAAATTATTTGCTGCACTCCTGCGTTGGAGACTGCACCTATCATCTCCTGACTTCCAGACAAGATTTTGAACCAAGCCTTGCTGACAACGTTTGAGTTGAAATGTGACAGAAATAAAAAATAAACCAGCATTTTCAAAGTCTACTAAAAAATTAAACTAGCATTTACGAACTCAGGAGGA
Source organism: Sphyrna mokarran (assembly GCA_024679065.1). Classification (NCBI taxonomy): domain Eukaryota; kingdom Metazoa; phylum Chordata; class Chondrichthyes; order Carcharhiniformes; family Carcharhinidae; genus Sphyrna; species Sphyrna mokarran. The sequence goes on from JAGIQG010000024.1 coordinate 4,827,359, forward strand.
GGCCAAATGACCACCTCCTGCTCCTGTCTTCTATGCTTCTCTTGGGATCCGAGGTTATGGGTGAGAAAAGAGGATTAGGCTGTTGAGTTGGACAATCAGCCATGATTGATGAATGGTGGAACAGGCTCGAAGAGCCAAATTGCCGCCTCCTGTTCCTATTTTCTATTTACTTTTTCATCTGATGTATATTGACAGTGACAGTGTAAATATGCTATGACCTACTGCTTTGAGCTCAGCACAGGCTCCAGTCTAACTCCTGTCTGATGTCAAATCCACCTGTTTTAAAGTTTTTTGGATGGATTGTTGGTAAGTGTCTTCTGTGAGCTTGTGCTGTTTAAAGGAGAGAGAGTGCAATTCTAAGCACTGCTCAGACATAAATTGGGCATTTTAATAAATATCTTAAATGTGATCAATATCCAAGGTTTAAGTTTCAGGAAGTAGTGAAGTGGAATTAAATGTTTCTATCTGAGTACATTTAATTGGGAGAAATATGGAAATAGTAAACAAACTATACATTAACGAATTGAATGCTAAGCATTTAAACAAACCGATGTGAACAACAGAATGCAGTAAATACATCCAGGCCTGAAATTCCTGAATTTATACCCTTCTGCCAAGGGTTTGAGTTGGAATGGTGGAGGGTCAGGGATTGAAATTGGATGGACATGATTCCCTCTGGGATTCTGTCTGGAAATAATTTTAAACTTACTGTCCCTCCCCCCCACTGCTTACATCTGCTCTTCCCCCACTCGCCACTTACTGCCTTTCCCCAGCCCCTACAACCACTTACCAAGATCTTCAGGTTCCGATATTTGGTTGCGGAAATGTTTAGGGACCGGAAAGCTGCCAATCTGGCTGCTCTGTGAGGCATAACCCCAAGTGGGGGCAAAAGTTCTGCCTGTTGCCAGTCATTGCTTGCTGGGACGTTTAATGGCAGTGGGATCTGTTCAGAGTTGATGGGGTTGCGTTCCCAGCGACTCCCCAAACGACAAGGATGTGTACCCCTACCATCGTGATTCAGGTCCAAGTCTAAATGTTTTAAAGATAATCATTATCAAAATAGCAATGCAGTACAACACCCACTCATCTTACTAAAAGTCTGCCTCAAAGCAGTCATGCAGCAGATTAACACTAAATGGAGAGTGCAGAGGTTTCAGATATAGTTTGCAGACAATGTTTTAGTTTCAGGTGGTGAGCGGGGGCAGAGAAACTGTCTCTGCAAATTCAGCAAGTGCTGAATTGACAAGTGAACTTTGCTAGTATTAACTCTGGCTTCTATTGTGACCTGATGATTGTTTCTGTATAAGATTACCTGTCTGGTACATTGCTTGTAAGTGTAGTGTTTCCTGAGGCACAATATCAATCCTTAACTTTCCTCCTGTCAGCTTAGCTGCTTCCATCGACAGACCTGCCAATTAATTCAGAATATTTACTGAACTACTGTCCCTGCTGTTGTTGACGTAATGTGGAGATGCCGACATTGGACTGGGGTAAACACAGTAAGAAGTCTCTCAACACCAGGTTAAAGTCCAACAGGTTTATTTGGTAGCAAACGCCAATATTTTCTGTAAACTGAGTGTATGTCTTTATGTACCTTGTCCGTGATCAGAACTCCCCACTCATCTGACAAAGGAGCAGAACCCTGAAAGCTAGGTGTGTTTGCTTCCTGATAAACCTATTGGACTTTAACCTGGTGTTGTGAGACTTCTTAGGTTTGTTGACATTAGACATAGGAGCAGAATTAGGCCACTTGGCCCATTTAAGTCTGCTCTGACATTCAGTCGTGGTTGATCTCTCTTTTTTTCTCAGGCTCTTTCCCCATAACCCCTGAACCCCTTATTAATCAAGAACCTATCTATCTTTGTCTTAAAGACACACAGTGACCTGGCCTCACTGTTCATCCATAGTTTCATCTCTCTAGCTGAAGAAATTCCTCTTCATCTGTGTTTTAAAGGATTGTCCCTTTAGCCAGAAGTTGTGCCCTCTAGTTCTAGCTTTTCCTACTAGTGGAATCGCTTTGGGGATGTTGCCTTAAATATCTCAATGCTGTTCCAAACCTGGGGCAGTGGACTTCTACTTTGGTGTTAAGTTTAACAAGTAGGTCTGTTTTTAAACTTATTTCATAAATGAAATACTTTCTTTGACATCTCTCAAAGACATCAATTTGAGGCATAAACACAGGCCAGGTATCTAGGACCTTGGTTCGATGACCCACTTGAAAGTCAGCACTTGTGACGTGCAACAGTCCCATAGTACTGCATGGCAACGTCAACCTTGAGTGGGTCTTCAACTCTGCAATCTTCAGTCTCTGGAGCATGTTGTCACTATGACTGACAAAACTGAATAGACCTGGGCAATAGAGTTCAATTCTTACTTGCTGCCAAACCAATTGGTTGAAGGCTGGAGAGGGAATCATCCACTCTGGGAAGTTATGTGGATTTAAAATGCAGATTAACACCTGTTGGTCCTCCAGAGTTAAACGAACTGCATGGTTTATGAACTTGGGTGAGTTACTGGAGAGTGGGCAGGTAAATGGTCATAGTCCACAAGGGACCATGGACCAATTGCTTGAGGGGGCCAGAATGCCATGTTCAGCATTGGGAAAGGCAAAGAGGCCTCCCCACTCTCCCTCAGTCCCTGTGCATGATCAGTGGACGTCACAGATTCTGAGGGTCAGAAGGGGCTGGTTGAACTTAAAAGCGTCATCAGCAAGAAACCCTTCTTTCAGTGGCATCTATTTTAATGTAATGAAATGTCTCAGGATGTGTCACAGCAGCGTTAGTGAAGAGCATTGGACACTGAGCTGCATGGGGAATTAGTGGTCTGAGTGACTAAAAGCTCAGCCAAAGAAATGGGTCACAAGGCGGACAGAGTTGGAGAGGTTTCTGGGAGGGAATCCCAGAACTTGGGATCTGAGTGGCTGAAGGCATGGTCACCAACGGTGGAACCAATAAAAATTGGGCTTGCTCAAGAGGCCAGATGTGGAGGAGCAGCTGTTTAATCATTGCACGTCTCAATGAAGCATTGTACACATTCCCACTGCGTGGCCTGCTGGAGTCTGCTCAGTGGGCCAAATGGTCTCTTTCTGCACTGTATTGTTCCTATGATGATTCTATGATTTCGCACGGCCTATTCACTTAACTTGCACATCTTTGGACTATGGGAGGAAACTAGAGCACATATGGAGAATGTGCAGATTCCACACATAGTGACTTGAGGCCGGAATTGAACCCAGGTCCCTGGAGCTGTAAAGCAGCAGGTTAACCACTGCCACCGTGTATGGGATTCCAAGAATTAGGTGGAAGACAGGGGCTGGGTAATATGCTATTTCAGAGAGTTGTTGCAGACTTGGTGGGCCGAATGGCTTCTTCCTGCACTATAGAGATTCTGTGGTTCTGCCTTGATAAACCTGCAGGTGTCAGTACAAACAGAACTTATCAAAAACAAATGTATTTATATCACTTAAGTTTGTGAAATGTGAATGAGTAACATATTGGTATGGAAAAGGAGTAACCTAGAATGAGAGTAATCAATTGGGAGAAGGTGACACAATGGTTAGCATTGCTGCCTCACAGCAAAAAGTCTCTCAACATCAAGTTAAAGTCCGACAGGTTTATTTGGTAGCATAAGCCACTAGCTTTTGGAGTGCTGCTCCTTCATCAGGTGAATGGGAGTTCTGTTCACAAACAGGTTACATAAAGGCACAAACTCATAGAACATAGAACATTACAGCGCAGTACAGGCCCTTCGCCCCTTGATGTTGCGCTGGCCAGTGGACCCTCTAACCTAAACTATTCCAATATCATCCATATGCCTATCCACCGACCATTTGAATACCCCCAAAGTAGGCGAGTCCACAACTGCTGCAGGCAGGGCATTCCACGCCCTCACCACCCTCTGTGTGAAGAACCTGCTTCTGACATCCGTCCTATAACTACCACCTCTTAATTTAAAGTTATGTCCCCTCGTGTTGGTGATCACCATCTGAGGAAAAAGGCTCTCATTATCCACCCTATCCAGTCCTTTGATCATCTTATACGCCTCAATTAGGTCACAGCGTAACCTTCTTCTCTCTAATGAAAATAACCTCAGGTCCCTCAGCCTTTCCTCATAAGGCCTTCCCACCATACCAGCAACATCCTGGTAAACCTCCTCTGCACCCTTTCCAATGCTTCCACATCTTTCTTATAATGCGGTGACCAGAACTGTACGCAATACTCCAAGTGCGGCCGCACCAGAGTTTTGTACAGTTGTAACATAACCTCACGGCTCCTAAATTCAATCCCTCTACCAATAAAAGCTAACACACCGTACGCCTTCTTAACAACTTTATCAACCTGGGTGCCAACTTTCAAAGAGCTATGTACTTGTACCCCAAGATCCCTCTGCTCGACAACACTATTAAGGGTCCTTCCATTAGCCCTATATTTCATATGCCTGTTATTCCAACCAAAGTGAATCACCTCACACTTATCCGTATTGAATTCCATTTGCCACCTCACGGCCCAGCTCTGCAACCTATCTATGTCCCTCTGCAAACTGTAACATCCATCCTCGCTGTCTACAACTCCCCCCACTTTGTAAACTCAATTTACAAAATGGTTGGAATGCAATTCTTTACAGATAATCGAGTCTTAAAGGTCCAGAGTGAGTGGAGAGGGTATTAAACACAGCTTAAAGAGATGTGTATTGTCTCCAGCCAGGACAGTTAGTGAGATTTTGCAAGCCCAGGCAAGTTGTGGAAATTACAGATAGTGTGACGTGAACCCAGATCCTGGTCGAGGCCATCCTCATGTGTGCAGAACTTGGCCAATGGTTTCTGTTCAGCCACTCTGCCTTGTGAAGGCCACATTGGAGAACACCTACCTGAAGATCAGAGGCCAAATGCCCATAACCACTGAAGTATTCCCCAAAAAGAAGAGAACAATCTTGCCTGGTGAATGTCGAGCGGTGTTCATTCATCTGTTGTAGTGTTTGCATGGTCTCCCCATGTACCATACCTCAATCCACCCTTTCCTCCAGCATATAAGGTAGACAACATTGGCTGAGTTGCAAGTGTACCTGGTAGATGGTGTTTCCATATCAATGATTGCATCCATGTCAGTGATCTGGCATGTCTTGCAGAGGTTGTTGTAGCAGGGTTGTGTGGTGTCGTAGTCACGGTTCTCCTGAAGGATGGGTAGTTTGCTGTGGTAGTGGTCTGTTTGAGGTTATGTGGTTGTTTGAAGGCAAAAAGTGGGGTTGTGGGAATGGCCTTGGCGAGATGTTCATCTCCTTCGATGACACGTTGGAGGCTCCAGAGAAGACGTAACTTCTCGGCTCCAGAGCTATGATATTTCCGGAGCCTTCAACATGTCATCAATGAAGCTAAACATCTTGCCATGGCCATCTGCATTGTTCATGCCTGGCACTGGAGCAGTGGTGTGATTGTTCTCTGCTGATATTGAAAACAGTACCTACATCACCGTGATGGCTGTGATGCAAGTGTGGAAGAGAGGAACTAGGCTAAACTGCCTTGACCTACAGATGATTTCATTCTGATTGTGCTGTAAGGTATTGACAGTTTAGTGAAGCCCAGTCAGATGATGTATTCCCAGTCTGTAGTCCCCATGTTCTGCAGTATGAAATACTTTAAAAGATTGCTTAATAAACTTTCTTTTGGAGAGGGTGTGGGTCTTGGTCCCTCTGTGCAATTGTTAAGTTTTATATTCTATCGTTGATCCTTTCATAGAATCCATACAGTGCCGAAGGATGCCATTCAGCTCAGGTTCGATTCCCAATTCCCAGCTTGGATCACTGTCTGTGTGCACATTCTCCCTGTGTCTGTGTGGGTTTCCTCCGGGTGCTCTGGTTTCCTCCTACGCTCAAAAGATGTGCAGGTGAGGTGGATTGGATGCTAAATTGCCCCTGATTGGCAAGGTAAATACATGTGGTTATGGGGGTCGGACTTAGAGGGATTGTGGTCAGTACAGACTCAATGGGCTGAACAGCCTCCTACACTGTAGGGATTCTGAGTCTGCACCAACAACAATCCCAACTAGGCCCTATCCTTATAACCTCACAGATTTACCCTGCTCACCCCTCTAAATTACACATCCCATGACACTAGGTCAATTTAGTATGGCCAAAGCACCTAACCAGTATGTCTTTGGATTGAGAGAGGAAACCGGAGCACCCGAAGGAAACCCATGCACACGTGGGGAGAATGTGCAGACTTTGCACAGACAGTGATCCAAGGCTAGAATCGAACCTGAGTCCCTGATGCTGTGAGACAGCAGTGCTAACCACTGTATCACCATGCAGCACTTACTGCACAAATATTTAAGTACAGCATCATTAGGTTGTTTTTTTTGCAGCACTGTTTTGTCTGTCTACACACTGGATTTTTGTAATGAAGGGCAGCTGCTAATAACTGTACATCAATCTTCACATTGGACCAACTGCCTCGTACCAAATTCTAAAACAAGCAGACAATTCTGCTCACTAATTCCATGCTTCTTCTAGCTATCAGGTGAATGTTGATTTGCAGCTTCAATGCAAAACTTCATCCGCTAATCCTAAAACAATATTCCAACTAAATAGAATCAAACTTTAAAGGTCAGATTTGGTTTTGGAGCAGTTACCAGAGTTTCGGGCAATGACCAGCCGTGAAGGCAAAAAGGTTTTTTTTGTGTCTGAGTTCATTCATATTGCAACCACCCTTGTGCCTCTTAATGGTGTGGTCTTTTTATAGAATCATAAAACTCTTACAGTGCAGTGGGAGGCCATTCAGCCCATCAAGCTTACACCAACTCTCCATCAGAGCATCTTATCACTGTAATCTGACATAGTTACCCACTAATCCCCCTAACCTACACATCTTGGGACACCACGCACCCCTAACACAGACTTCTCCATCAGGAGAAAGATACAAAAAGACTCAAGAACAGCTTCTTCCTTACTGCCATCAGACTTTTGAATGGACCTACTTTGCATTAAGTTGATCTTTCTCTACACCCTAGCTATGACTATGACACTGCATTTTGCACTCTCTCATTTTCTTCTCTATGAATGGCATGCTTTCCCTGTATAGTGTGCAAGAAACAATACTTTTCACTATGTTAATACATGTGACAATAAATGAAATCAAAAGACTTAGTGGCCAATCCATCCATCCTGCATTTCTTTGGACCGCAGGAGGAAACTGGAGCATCCAGAGGAAACCACATAGATATGGGAGAAAATGTATGCAAAACTCCAGACAGTGACCCAAGCTGAGAATTGAACCCAGGTCCTTGGTGCTGTAAGGCGGCAGTGCTAACCACTGTGCCACTCTCGAGATTTCCTGACGTCATCACTGCTTTAGTAAAACTTTCAGCAAGATTCTCATGTCAGGTTTCCTTTCCCATTGCAACTTGCCCTCAACTTCCTACTTCCTCAGACTTAATTAACAGTCAAAAACTGACGGCTAATTCTCTATTTTCACATTACTTAAAATAAGAGCAATCTCATTTTGGAGTTTCTTGTTAAGTTGTCTGGTTATAGTTTTGAGATCCTATCAGGAATATTTATGAACGAGAGCCCCAGTCTCTAATCTAGACTCATTAACCTTTACTAAATAGAGTTGGTTCCACATAGTCTTGAAGTGACCTCTTGTAACCCACATTAAAGAGCTACGTAAGCAGCAGATAATAAGACTTCAACCCCATAGAAACTCTGAGTCTGCTTCACCGTTCATTATGATCATGGCTGATCATCGAATTCCATATCCTGATTTCTCCCATATCCCTATAGATCCAAGAGCTATATCGAATCTCTTCTTGAAATCAGACAACTTTTTTGCCTCAACTTCACCACTGTCTGGGTGAAGAAATATCTCCTTGTGTCAGTCCTAAAAGGTTTATCCCTTACCCTCAACTGTGACCTCCTGGTAAAGCTGCAAATATGGCTGTGTTTATAGGATGTGGAGTTAATAACTGATAACCCTGGTATGAATTAGTTACAGCAGTCAGGTTCTGTGCCCTTGCTCGGGGTGCAGTGCTGTTGGCATTGACGGGCATTCTAGAAGCTTTACCCCATTGGATGTTCCTCCTTTTTCGATGCTGGATGATAAGCTGATATTGCAGCCAAACCTGATCCCATATATGTCTAATAACCACAGCTGTGTTTCCTAGCAGAGCTGCGTGATGAGATCAGCAGTTATCCTCTGGGCTGATATTTTTCTCCTCTCCCAGCCCGGTTTAGTGAGGCTATTTATCATTCAGTTTAACTGCAGGATGAGGCTGATGTCAGTTATGACCCCTGATCTTCCCAGCTTGGTATTGAATATTCTATTCCATTAAGTGAATAATTATGAGGAACTATTGTATTGAAATTAAATTTACTTCCTGAGCAAATAAGATAAATGTTTAAATCCTCTGAACACTGAAATATTGCAATGGAGTCATGTTTTCTCACACAAATCTCAGGAATGGAATGCGTAACTGGCAGATTCTGTCATAGAACACAAGGGCATGTCATAATTTTTTTCAAAAGCATAGATTGGGTGAGGCAGCATCAAGGCATTCAGAATGAATCATTAACAGGAAGAACGATGCGTAAATCTATAGAAGAGAGGGTGTCAGTTAGTGATCAAGTGAAAATTCTGAGTTTTGGTAGACCAATGTGATCTGATGGAGTAATGTACACCACAGAAGCTATCGCTTTCTGTCCTGCCCTTGAAGTGTGGCTGGTACCTGCTGAAAATGGTGAGTTTAATGTGTGTGCAGTTTGTACGTAATGTTAAAGTGTACAGGACAAGCAGAAACCAGTTTCTCCAGTGAGTTTGTACTATAATATCTTGTTCTTTCCTTCTGTTCAAAGCGTACAGTTAGAATCTGAACTTCTGGTGAACTGTGGAACATTTTTTTAAAGAATTGAGTTGTGACGGTATTTAAGGGGGAATGATGTGTAAAAACACTAATTGTGTATTTTCTTATGTGTTTCTTGTTAGGAACGAAGCGTTACAATACCACGCCCGTTAGGACAGGGTCCAAGTTCCTTCATTCCAGTCAAAGAGGTACGTCAACTCTTCACTTTTCATTGAAAATCTCAGATTAAACTGAACGTTGCAGTCGTCACTGCAGTAACATTCCTTTTCTGTAATTTTGTTTAGAGTTGTAACATGACTCCTGCCTATCTGTTAAAAATCCAATCTTTCACCTCATTTTAATTCAATATAAAAATTGATTCATCTTAATACTGCGTGAAAGTTGCATCATGCAAGTGGTTGGTGCAATCAGTTTGTGCAGCTGTTGGAGCTCAACGTTAATGTGCCTTTTCAGTTCATACATTTCTTGATTGCCTTTCCCACAGACTCTTAAAATATTGACCCAACCTTTGTTTCAATCGTTAGCTTGAGTAAATGCATCCCCTAACATCCCCCCCCCCCCCCCCCCCCCCCCCCCCCCCCCCCCCCCCCCCCCCCCCGAGTCTGTGTACTCCCACCATAAAACACCACTGCCAAATTCTACTCTACTGTCATAAACAGGACCTCCTGACTCTGTCCATCAGATACAAGGCACAAGTCAAGAGTGTGGCATACTCTCCACTTGCCAACATGAGAAGCTCAACACCACCCAGGACAAAGCAACCCATTTGATTGCTACTCCCTCCATCACTATCAAACAGCGGTAGCCATGTGTACCGTCTACAGCAGCTCATCAAGGCTCCTTCTAAACTCACAACCGCTTCCAGTTAGCAAGGACAGAAGCAGCAGGAACTCCACATATATGTGGTTCCCTCCTACTCATTCAGCATCCTGACTTGCAAAAATATCAGGTGTTCCTTCACTGTGACTGGGACAGAGTTCTGGAATTTTCTCCCTAACAGCACTGTGGGTGTACCTACACTTCGGGGACTGTAAAGTTTCAAGAAGGAAGCTTGTCACCACCATCTTAGGGTCGGCTTGATATGAACAATAAAGTTTGGCTAGTCAGTGATACCAATGTACTGTAAATGAATTTAAAAAAAACACAGGGTAGGGGAGGATGGTGTGGGGAATTGAAATTTCAGGGATGGAGGAGGGTTACTTGGCCAGAGAAACCATTGTGGAATTAGAAATGGATGTTATATGCTGTTGGTTGTGTCTACTTAACATATCAAATGTGGAAGATACTTGGAAGGTGGCGACATTGTACAGAGTGAACACAGCTCTGACAAGATAAAAGTTTCAGCTTGATGTTTAAACTGGGACTTTGAAGCCAGTTCCTTGTTATTTTTCTCTGAGAAGCTGTGCTCCGTCAGTGACACACGTGAGGAATTTCTGTCCCCGTTTGAGAATTCTTAACTTCTGCAAATTGGGTCAGAAAGTTCTTACTCCACCACGTTAACAGCAGCAGAGAGCACCCTGAGTAAACAAGTGATCTAATCCCAACCTTGAATTGCATCAGCTGAGAGGTTGTTTACTTGCAGCTATTCCTTGTTTTTAATATTTGCATATTGTTGGACACATCTTGTGTAGAGTTTAGTCGTTTGGTAGTTTGAAGGGAAATAAATTTAAATTAGAGATTTTGATTCTGGTGTCTTGTTATCTGCTCTGATTACTGTTCTGCTGCTTTCCTTGATGGTTCCTGCCTCTGTTCACACGGCTGCAGGAGGAAGGGCAGGAAATCCACGATTGTCATTGCTTTTCCTCAATAGCGTTCACACCCATTCTATTTAAAAATGAGGGCTGTGGAAAACCATATTGCTTTGAAGTGAATTGTTGATCATGTTGATGGCAAAACTCTCTCTTTTTTAAGTCCTGCGGGCAAGACTTGTGCTAAAAGAATACACCGAGGCAATTGGAGAGATGTCCGAGGTTCAGACTGGCTGTTGCTGGGTTTTTTTTTGCTAATGTTTCACAGTGGTTCTCAATATTGTCATGTTGTCACACTACTTTTTGCAGTTATTTTTTCTTTCGCCCTCCAAGAGGCAGCATGGTAGTTAGCACAGCTGTCTCATAGCACCAGGGACCTGGCTTCGATTCCCGATATGGGTCGCTGTCATTGAGTCAGTGGTTTATAGTATGGAAACAGGCCTTATGGCCCAACTTGTCCATGCCACCCAGCTTTTACCAATAAGCTGTGGAGTCTGCACATTCTCCCTGTATCTGCATGGGTTTCCTCCCACAGTCCAGTGGTTGGGTGCATTGGCCATGCTAATTTCTGTGTACCTAAACAGGTGCCAGAGTGTGGTGACCAGGGGATTTTCATACTAACTTTGTTGCACTGTTATTGTAAGCCTACTTGAGGTACTAATAAATAAACTTAACTAGAAGCAATTATAGATGCGTGAATGGGACATTGTATGCACTCAGACACAGGTAGCATAGTTTTTGACAATGTAGTTTATGGAATTGATGCACAGTTGTAATTTTTATAACTGGCTGGCACACACCGGTTCATTCCTAATGCTAGTCTGCATGATGCTTGTTCAAGGGCTCTGCTTTTTTAAAAACTGTATTGTATATTTAGGCTTATTTATTAGTGTCACAAGTAAGCTTACATTAACACTGCAATGAAGTAACAATGAAAATCAACTAGTTGTCACACTCTGGTGCTTGTTTGGGTACGCTGAGGGAGAATTTAGCATGGTCAGTGCACCTAACCTGCACATCTTTTGGACTGTGGGAGGAAACCAAAGCATCTGGAGGAAATCTGTGCAGACCCCAAACAGACAGTGGCCCAAGCTGAGAATTGAACCTGGATCCTTAGTGCTGTGAGGCAGCAGCGGTAACCACTGTGCCACCTATTGAAGGAATAAACAAAATTTGAAGTAACTGGAGGAAATTGTAAATGTCTGTTTTGTCAGTGCGATGCACAACTCGAGTTGTTTGTTTGAAGTGCAAGTTTCAAATATCAAGTTACTGACACTGAAATGTGAAACCTTCCCATTGCCCAAGCAGGGTGAGTGGGTTCAATTCCTGAAAGATCGAGGTCATTGCTGTATATCTGATTATAATATCCTGACTGCTGTAAAAGCAAGACAATTTCCACCAATATTTAACTGGGATACTGTGCAGAAAGGAGAGTGTATTTGAGTTTTGTAATTAGCTCTGACTTGTTTGTCTGTCAGAAACCCGGAAATATTTATAATGCATCTGTTGTTCTAGAGATATTCCATTATTACGAAATCACTTTGCTAAAATTCAAGACCTGGTAGGAAAACTAAATGATGCAAGTAAATCATTCTTTTACCACTACTTTATAATCCACAACTTCTTTTTAAAGTTTATTTATTAGTCACCAATAAGGCTTACATCTACACTGCAGTGAAATCCCCCTAGTTGCCCCACTCTGGTGCCTGTTCAGGTCAATGCACCTCTTTTAGTCTGAGAGGAAACCCACCCAGACACTGGGAGAACTTGCAAACTCCATACAGAGATCCAAGCTGGGAATCAAACTCGGGTCTCTGGCACTGTTAGGCAACAGTGCTAATCATTGTGCCACAGTTTATCGAAAAGACACTTAAAGTAACTTATCTTGGGGAGCCTATTGAAAGGGACAGTGATGATTGGCAAGTCGCCGATATATAGAACAAAGAATTACAGCACAGGAATAGGTCTTTCAGTTCTACAAGCCTGCACTGACCCTGCTGCTCAACTTAACTAAAACCCCTACACGTCTGGGGACCACATCCCTCTATTCCCATCTCATTCATGTATTTGTCAGGATGCCTTTTAAAAGTTACTATTGTATCTACTTCCTCTACTTCCCCAAGCAGCGAGTTCCAGGCACCCATCATCTTCTGTTTTTTTAAAAAAAAAAACTTGCCTCGTACATGTCCTTTAAATCGTCTCCCTTGTACCTTTTAAACCTATGCCCCGTAGTAAATCTTTCACCCTGTTTAAAAACTGCTAATTATCCACTCTGTCCATGCCCCTCATAATCTTGAAGACTTCTATCGGGTCGCCCCTCAACCTCTGTTGCTCCAATGAGAACAAACCAAGTTTCTCCAACCTCTCCTCGTAGCTAATGCTCTCCATACCAGACAACATCTGGTAAATCTTTTCTGTACCTTCTCCAAAGCTCCACACCCTTCCAGTAGTGTGGCGACCGGAATTGAACACTATATTCAATTCTAAAATTGAATTATAAAATTATAAGTGTGGCCTTGCTAAGGTTCTATAAAGCTGTAACATGACTTGCCAATTTTTAAACTCAATGCCCTGGCCTGTGAAGGTAAACATGCCGTATTCTTGATGACCTTCTCCAGCTGCGTTGCCTCTTTCAGTGACCCGTGTATCTGTACATCCAGATCTCTTTTGCCCATCAATATGCTTAAGGGTTCTGCCATTTATTGTATATTTCCCATCTGTATTAGATCTTTCAAAATGCATACCTCACGTTTGTAAATCTATTCATGTGTTTGTATTTTGGGTTACAGATTCTAAACAAAGGTCTAGGAGATGCTGAAAGCCAACTCTTTATTGAAGCCTTTGTTTCAACTGGTCGTGTGGACAATGTAACCATGGTGATGGGCTTGCACCCACAGTATCTTGAAAGCTTTTGGAAGACGCAGTACTATCTTTTACAGATGGATGGCCCTTTACCCTATCACTATAGACATTACATTGCTGTGATGGTGAGCAAATTTTTGTCGTATGTTGGCGTCTTGTGACGTACTCCCTTTAAAACGAACTGAACTAAAACGCAAACTGATCGCACACACACATATCAGATTCATGGGTGTCAAAGATCGAATTAATCTAATTCTTGAGGTTCTCGTAAATGAACTCCTTTCTCTTCTCCCCTCCCTGCCCCAGTGAGGTCGTGGCTGACTGCTCATAGCAAGGAGTTGTTAATATTATTTTGTTTTTTTTTAAACAAAGTACTAATTCAAGTTATCTAAAGTAATATGAAGAAATCGATTCTGAATTTGGAATACTGCAAATTTTTCAACTTTCAAGTATCAGATTCAAGAATACATGTTGTCAACATTTTGGGGTTTATTGTTCAGGAAGTTCTGAGCTTTCAGTCTGTCTTGTTTGCTCAGTTTCAACACGACAGTTCGGAGAAGTACTTGTTGATTGCTAGGAAATGTTGTCAGGGCTTCCCCTGATGATTAGAGTGTATTCTGTGATGGATTCTGATGGCATAATCTATCTTTCAGGCTGCTGCAAGACATCAGTGTTCGTACCTCGTTAACCTCCATATTAATGAGTTTCTTCAAGTCGGTGGCAGTGCGGAGTGGTTAAACGGCCTGAACTTTGTCCCTCAGAAAATGAGGAACCTCAATGAAATCAACAAGATCTTAGCGCATAGACCATGGCTCATCACAAAGGAACACATTGAGGTGAATTGAGGGAGATTTGGTGTTAATTTGTAATGTGATGTTTTTGTTATTCAGTGGAGGAAGTTTTTATTTGGTTACAGCCCTATTTAAATTGCTGGAGGTTAGTCATTGGCGTGTGTGGCGTCCACTGTTATCTGAATCTTTTTACTTTGCTCAGAGTTTGAGACAAGATTGCTATTTACACCTTACCAGCAAACACGCATCTGTGAAATTTTGTCAATAACTATAACCAATCATATATTTCCTATTAGCATTAACCTTTGATGAAGGGTCAAAACGTTGGTTCTATCCTCGCTCCACAGATGCTGTCAGACCTGGGATTTTCCAGTGTTTTTGTTTTTGTTTCAGATTCCAGCATCTGCAGTAATTTGCTTTTAAGTACGAGAGTACTTGATTTTATTCACACATTCCATATTGATTTGCCCTGTATGTCTATAAAACAATATGCTATTATTATGACTTGAGCACCGAGACTTGATCATTCAATTTCCTTATTTTGTGGTTTTTTTTTTGTTTCTTGAAGAATTTACTGAAGACAGGTGAAAGTAGCTGGTCGCTGGCTGAGCTTATTCATGCTGTTGTCCTCCTCACCCATTACCATTCACTGGCATCCTTTGTTTTGGGCTGCGGTATTAGGCCTGAACTTGACCAGGATGGTGGCTTCACCTTCAGACCTCCCTCACCGCAGAGTTGTGACTCTGATAGTGCGAGTAACAGTGGATCCGAGGAGACTGTTAACGGCAGCGCAGTAAGTACACCTGTTTGTTTTTTCCCTCTTTTTTAAGGTGCCTTAAATCAAAATTCCTTGATGTATCAAAAAGATTCTTGATTTTGGATAGCAGAGATTAAATAAAAATACACACATTCTCGCTGGTATTCTGTGGGTTTGTTCCACAGAACTTTTGTTCTGCTCCACGTGGTGCATTATGTAGAGTGTGTACTGTTGTAAAGCAGAGATTGAGCCCCCTTTTTAAAACTAACAGTAAAACACCCAAAGGGGAGTGCCTCACCCAATAATATGTAAAAGTGATGTAACCATCTCTTCAGCAACTCCGAGTAGTTAAATACAAAATAAATCCCAGACACTGTCTCTAAAATCAACACACAACAATTTATTTAACTAACAGTGAGCAAATTAACTATTTATTTATTTAACTAACCAAATAAATCCATTCTAACTATCAACTATTCCTGAATAAAACAAGATTCTATTGGTATGCTGTTCAAATAAATACAATTAAAACTCATTAACAAAAATAGAATTTAGTCAAACTCTAAACTACAAACAGGCTTTGTCTTCTGGAATATTCCAGGCCTCCATTGATGCTTCTGTTTGGAACCTTTCTTCTTTGGTACCTTTTTGATATCTAGATGGTGCTTGCTCTAAGACATAGATGAAGCAATGAGAGCCAGTGATTCTCTCTTTCTCGAGAGAGCTGAAAGCAAGTGGCAGTTACTTTCTATTCTTTGTCCCACTGTCCTCTTTTATATCTATGACGATATATCAATATTTCTCACAATAGGATTGGTGCTAGGTTGTCAAAACCGTCAGATTTAAATTTAATATTGTTGGCTAAATTCAGAAACTTGTTGTCTTGGTAACACTACTGCCTGGCCTTTCAATACAAATGTTTCAGTCTAGGCTCTGTGTACCTGCATTTTAAATTTTGATGTGGAGATGCTGACATTGGACTGGGTTAAACATGGTAAGAAGTCTCACAACACCAGGTTAAAGTCCAACAGGTTTATTTGGTAACAAACACCACTAGCTTTCAGAGTGCTGCTCTTTCATCAGGTGAGTAACCTGACTTTAACCTGGTGCGAGACTTTTTACTGTTTTAAATTTCTAAGCATAGAAAAAGTACCACCTTTTAACTGGACCATGCAATGCTTTCTCCACTAGCATTTTACAAACAGGAAACTCTAACTCTGAATCTACTATTACTCGATCCAACTTCACAACATTATACAATTATTTTTCCCACACCACCCTGTAAAATATTTATAGGATCAAGAGAAACCAGCATGCACTAACGTATGTCCAAACAGGAATTTGGCACTTTAGCAATTACTTGTGGAGTAATAGAAAGAATTCTGTCTCTGTTAGATTCTGTAAGGTGAAAGAATGCAGCTTACTAGTTGCAGCAAAACACAAGCTGAGCTTGCATACCCTTGTCCTGTGCTCATTTCCAAAATAACAATTGGTCTGAATGTCTTTCAGAGCAGAGATGATTTGCGTGAGCTGGAAGTGCTAATGGAGAAGATGAAACTGCTGCAGGAAGGAAGGCAGGATGTGGAAGCGAGCCAAGAGGAGATGGCTACCCGGTTCGAAAAGGAGAAGAGGGAAAGTTTGCTGGTTGCACCTGCAGGTAAAACATCCAGGAGACTTTTGTGGTTCCACCAAGCAGAGAGAGATTTACCATTTTAACTGAATACGCTCTACCTTTCCCTGCAGATGCCAGTGAATCAGTCTCACCAACCAACTTATCGTGCTTTGTTGAAGATGCAGATTTTGGGTACAAAGATTTCAGCAGGCGTGGGGAGCAAACCCCACCAACATTCCGTGCTCAGGTAATTTATAACGTTTTGTCAGAAAGAATGGATTCTGCAGCCCAGAACAGCGAACGTCAAATACATTTCACGTTTGTGTGTTAGTTCACAGCATGCTCAGATTAGGGTATGTTTAGTTAACAAAGTGAACATAGTGAAGCCATGTAACAATGATGATTCCAGGGTTTCATTCCTGACTTGTCCTAGAGTTAGTTTTCGTTTCGATGCTAATTGGACAAAAGCAGGATCAGAGCAAGAGAGTAACTCTTCTCCTGACTCCCTAAAGCCTCTGCATATCACATGTGATCAAATGCCCTCTACTTGCCTGGATGATTGTAGATTCAACAACACTAGCTTAACACCATCCTAGATACAGCAGCCCACTATGGAGGCCCTCAGATCAATCACTTTAAAACATTCACTTCCTCTAAACCTAATGCACAGCAGCAATGTGTACTATCCACAAATCACATTACAGCAACTCACCAAGGCTCCTTGGACAACACATTCCAAACCCACTACCTTTATCACCTGGAAGGACAAAGGCAGCAGAGACATGGGAACAACACTGTCTCCAAGCAACACGCCATCCTGACTTGGAGACGTCCCTGTTCCTTCACTGTCGCTGGATTAGAATCCTGGAATTCACTCCTAATAGCTCTGTGGGTGTACCAACATCACATGGACTGCAATGGTTCAAGAAGGCAGCTCATCAGCACTGATCCAAAGCTAATTAAAGATGGGCAATAAATGCATTGATGGCCACATTCTATGAAATGTTCTCTGGGCTTAGTTTAGCCAGTGTTTCCGTCGCTGTTCACGGTATGATTTGTTGCTGGGATACACACATTCTCATGTTGCATGAGGTTGGAATTGGGTTTCTCTGAGGTCTCTCTCTCTATCTCCACCATCCTGTCATCTTAAGGTGTTTCATATTAACAAAGTTTTTATTTATTCATTAGTCACAAATTGGCTTACATTAACACTGCGATAAAGTTACTGTGAAAATCCACTAGTCATCACACTCCAGTGTTCGGATACACTGAGGGAGAATCTAGCGTGACCATTGCACCTAACCAGCACATCTTCTAGACTGTGGGAGGAAACCCATGCAGACTCTGCACATAGTGCCTGAGCTGGCAATCAAATCTGGGTCCCTGGCACTGTGGTAGCAGTGCTAACTGCTGTGTCATCTTGCCACCCTAATATGCTGGAACTCGCTGGACCTGTGTGGAGTACTGGAATGAGGGGAAGCTTGGACGTGTTGGTTTTGTGTATGCTTGCGTGCCAATTATATAACATTGCTGTCCTATTGTGTTCTGGAAAGTTGGATATAAACTATTAGGGGATTCTCAGAAATTTGTACAAATTATTTTGTATGGAATGTAATTAGAACATAGAACATTACAGCGCAGAACAGGCCCTTTGGCCTTCGATGTTGCGCCGACCAATTAAGAAAAAGCAATGACCCTCTAACCTAAACCATTCCCTTTTTGTCCATAAACTTATCTACTAACCTCTTAAACGCCACCAAACTTGGCGCATCTACAACTGCAGCAGGCAGAGCATTCCATACCCTTACCACCCTCTGGGTAAAGAACCTACCTCTGATATCCGTCCTATAACTACCACCCCTTAATTTAAAGCTATGTCCCCTCGTGCTAGCTTTCTCCATCCTAGGAAAAAGGCTATCACTGTCCCCCTATCTAAACCTCTAATCATCTTATATGTTTCAATAAGGTCTCCTCTTAGCCGCCTTCTTTCTAACGAAAACAACCTCAAATCCCTCAGCCTCTCTTCATAAGACCTGCCTTCCATACCAGGCAACATCCTGGTAAACCTCCTCTGTACCCGCTCCAATGCCTCCACATCTTTCTTATAATGTGGGGACCAGAACTGTACACAAAAATCCAAGTGCGGCCGCACTAGAGTTTTGTACAGTTGCAACATGACGTTGCGGCTCCGAAATTCAATCCCCCTACCAATAAAAGCTAAGACTCCGTATGCCTTCTTAACAACTTATCGACTTGATTGCCAACTTTCAGGGATCTATGCACATATACACCAAGATCCCTCTGTTCTTCAACACTATTAAGAGTCCTACCATTAGCCCTATACTCTACACATTTGTTATTCTGCCAAAGTGAATTACCTCACACTTTTCCACATTAAACTCCATTTGCCACCTCTCGGCCCAGCTCTGCAACTTGTCCAAGTCTCTCTGCAAACGATAACACCCCTCTTCACTATCTACCACTCCACCGACTTTAGTGTCATCTGCAAATTTACTAATCCATCCTTCAATACCCTCATCCAGATCATTTATAAAAATTACAAACAGCAGGGCCCCAAAACAGATCCCTGAGGTACACCACTTGTAACCAAACTCCACGACGAATATCTCCCATCAACCACCACCCTCTGTCTTCTATCTGCTAGCCAATTCCTAATCCAATTAGCTAAATCACCCTCTATCCCATACATCTGCATTTTCTGCAGAAGCCTTCCATGGGCACCTTATCGAACGCCTTACTAAAGTCCATATATACCACATCAACTGCCTTACCCCCATCCACCTCTTGGTCACTTTTTCAAAAAACTCAATAAGGTTAGTAAGGCACGACCTACCCTTCACAAAACCATGCTGACTATCCCCAATCAATTCATTTCTCTCTAAATAACTATAAATCCTATCCCTAATAATTCTTTCCAATAATTTGCCCACAACAGAAGTAAGACTCACTGGTCTATAATTCCCAGGAAAGTCTCTATTCCCCTTCTTGAACAATGGGACCACATTTGCTATCCTCCAGTCTTCCGGCACTATACCCGTAACCAACGACAACCTGAAGATCAGAGCCAGAGGCTCTGCAATCTCCTCTCTCGCCTCCCAGAGAATCCTAGGGTAAATCCCGTCCGGCCCAGGGGACTTATCTAACTTCAAACCCTCAAGAACATCTAGCACCTCCTCCTTATCTACTTCAGTACTTTCCAGTTTGCAACCCTGTATCCCAGTGTTCTCCGCAACTACGTTTACATCTCCCTGCGTGAATACCGAAGAGAAATATTTGTTCATTGCCTCTCCAATCTCTGCAGGCTCCACGCACAACTTCCCACTGCTGTCTCTGACTGGCCCTAATCTTGCCCTAACCAATCTTCTATTCTTAACATATCTAAAGAAACATCATGTCTTCATTTAGACATCATGTCTTCATTTCAGGATTATTCCTGGGAGGACCATGGCTACTCCTTAATTAACCGACTGTACCCTGAAGCTGGACAGCTGTTGGATGAGAAATTTCAGGTTGTGTACAACTTAACATATAACACCATGGCCATGCACTGCGACGTCGATACCTCAATGTTAAGAAGAGCCATTTGGAATTACATTCATTGTGTATTTGGCATAAGGTACGTGATATGGCTATACAGTTTGAGATGGTTTTCTGAGAGATCTTAACACATTCAAACACAATTTTCTAACCGATTTATGCTAACCATTTTATACATCTGATTTTTGGGTCAGATATGACGATTATGACTATGGAGAAGTGAATCAACTTCTTGAGCGAAGTTTAAAAATCTACATCAAAACTGTTGCCTGCTACCCAGAGAAAACGACAAAGCGAATGTACATGAACTTCTGGAGACATTTTAGACATTCGGAAAAGGTTTGTTCTTCTTGGAAAACTTTATTTTGTTATTTTTAGCTTGAAGTCCAATACACTGGCCCCTTCAGTTTAGATAGTGCAGGAGGTAAATAGTTAAAACTGCCTCATAGATAATTGCTGATGGAAACTTTGACAATTTTGGATCAAGTATCCTCGGAACATAGCTTCTAGTGCACAACATCTCAGGGTGAGATAATGTGTTTTGGAAGGCCTAATACAAATAGGGAATATACAATAAATGGCAGAACCCTTAAGAGTATTGATAGGCGGAGGGATCTGGGTGTACAAGTACACGGATCACTGAAAGTGGCAATTGCAGGTGGAGAAGGCATGCAACATAGTTGCCTTCATTGGCCACGGCACTGAGTTTAAAAATTGGCAAGTCATGTTGAAGCTTTATAGAACCTCAGTTAGGCTGCATTTGGAATATAGTGTTCAATTCTGATTGCCACACGACTAGAATGATGTGAAGGCTTTAGAGAGGATACAGAAAACATTTTCAAGATATTGCCTGGTACTGAGGGCATTAGCTGTGTGGTTTGTCCTCACTGAAATGACAGAGATTGAGGGACAAACTGATAGAAGTTTACAAGATTGACAGGTATGGACAGAGTGGATAGTCAGAAGCTTTTTCCCAGCGTAGAAGAGTCAGTTACTAGGGGGCACAGATTTAAGGTGTGAGGGGGAAAGTTTAAAGGAGATGTACAACACATTTTTTTATGTGGAGTAGCGGGTGCCTGGAACTTGTTGCCGGGGAGGTATTGGAAAATTGAAGGTATTGAAGCAGATATGGTAGTGACTTTTAAGGGGCGTCTTGACAAATACATAAATAAGATGTGAATAGAGGGATATGATCTCCAGAAGGGTAGAAGGTTTTAGATAATTTGGGCAATACGGTCGGTGCAGGTTTGAAGGGCCTGTTTAGGTGCTGTAATTTTTTTTTTGTTGGTTGTACCATTGTCATCGCAAACTTGCTGCGTCTAATGTAAAAAAAAAACCTGATGAAATGTCCCAAAAGGTGTTGTCATACTTAACATGACCCCAAATCTTATGGTGCCAGTGTGTTTTTAACATTGAAGCTTGGGAATACACCTAGTCCCTGCCCTAGCAAATGGATTCTCTTTAAAGTGTGTGAGGGACCTCGCCTGGAGCTAATGTTCTTCTTTGACACTTATTTTTATTTCCATTTATCATCCATCCTCAGCCCTCACCCCTCTCCTCTGCCATATGTATCTCTGCAGGAAACGTCTAGTTCATAATCCAATTGATGGGCCAAGAAGATTTGAATCTTGCTTAATAAATCTAGAAGATTTCACTTTATAATCTGTACATGTTACAATAGGTAGCCAATATAAATACATGGGGATAGGGCCTGGGTGGGATTTGTGGTTGGTGCAGACTCAAAGGGCTGAATGGCCTCCTGTACTGTAGGATTCTATGAAGCATTTGTCTTGACCATGTGTATTTTTCTACTCTTCAGGTGCATTTAAACCTGCTCCTTCTAGAAGCCAGGATGCAAGCTGCACTACTCTATGCGTTAAGGGCAATTACTCGCTACATGACTTGATTGTTTCAAACTTCGAGGACTGGATGTTCCAGTTGGACTGGATTGCACATTTCTACCAACTTGCTTCGCTGGAGTGAACAACCACATGCAATTCTGCAGATTCCTAACGTTTGACATTTGTATTTTTTTTAAAAAGTCAAATTTCAGAATGTATTTTTGGGGGACAACTTCAGTATTCGTTTTACTGTGTCTTAATACATGGTGAACTATAGAGAAGGTTTGAAACAATTTCTTAAGGTTTCAAACCCGATGCATAGAAACTTTCCCTCTGCCCGAGTGGGAGTTGTAATTTATTGTATTGGAGCCAAGCTGTGAATTTAGCTGAGCCGTCGAGACAGGCCATTTTGTGTTGGCATTTCTCACTCATCATCTTTTTTGTCGTCACAGTTTGGTTTTTGACCCTATGGTTTGTTTGGTTTTTTTTTTAATTGTATCCTCTGGTATTCATTGTGGCACATAACCAAAGCTGACTTTACAGTAAGAGTGCTTAGTGGGAAATATATCTTTCTTGGGGTTGTCATAAAAATGGGCAGTTTCCCTCTTTCCATAAAAAGATTCCAGGTTTGAAATTCTTGCAAGAAATACGAGCCCAGTTTTAAATGATTTTCCCTAAAAGCTCCTTTTTTTTTATTTGGTAGTCCACAAAATGCATTAAACAAGAACAGCTTTGCATTGTTTGAGGATTGTAGAGTACCTGCGTTATTGTAGCAACTGGCTAGATTTATGCACTGAGCTCTTTACATTTCCCCATTGTTGCACCGTAAGGGAGGAGTGAGATTTTTAAGAACAGGAATGGGAGTGGGCTGTGTGACGTTGTAGAACTTGCTCTCGCTGCTTTTTAAGATAGTCTGCAATTCACTCGTGTTTTACCTGAATATCAACGCCCAGTCTCTTGGATTTGGTAACTTGGGTATTTTTTTAAATCAATAATTGTTATTGCTCCAGAAAGAAACAGAAAAATGTTAACATTTTGAGAAATACAGATCCTTGCATGGAATTTGGTGATGCCTCGATTTGCACACACACCATCCTTTGTGAAACTGTATTTGAATTTCTCATTTTTGCACATAACATTTTTCTAAGCACCTGGATGCATATTGTTACTGCACTAAACAGTTTTTCTGCTGTTAATACTTTGTACATGTTGTTAAATTATCATGGATTATTTTTTAAATTAGTAGGGTTTATTCCTTGCTAGCCAACACCAACATAAGATTTCCCACTTTCTTTTAATGAAGAAAGATTAGTACTTTTATTGTTTTTTGGAGGGGTGGGGTGGGTAGGCATGAGGAGTCTTGTTGCTCCAGTGCAGTACTGAATAAAGTTGTTTCCCGTACTGGTAATGGCCTCTGCAATACTGTACAGGTGGATCTGAGAGTGTCCTGAATTTCACCTGTGTCCACTCAGTGTTGCAAATGAATCTACTTTGAGAGCAGCCTGTAGTCATTTGTAAACTAACATGTCCCTCAAGCACCAAGCAGCTAGAAGCTTCTGACACATCATCTAATGATCAATGCCTAATGCAGACATCTCGAGTGCAGGTTGGAGTTAATACCAGATGTTGTTAAATGTGGGGTCACCTAGTTTACATAGAAATATTCAACATTAGCACTCACGTTGGTGCTGTACTATGGGACATTACTTAAATAGTGGGAAAATGATGGCCATCAAACTGCTTAGTTGAGCTGTATTTGGAATATACACATTTTGAGTATTTATGCACCAGGAATTTAACACTAAAGGTTATTAGCGCAGTAACCCATTGCAGACATGTGAATTTGTTCAAAGGTTTCCTGGTAAACACTGGTTAGTTTCAACACCCCCCTCCTCGGGTGGAGGGGGAAAGGCAGAGTGAATAAATGTGGTCAGTTTGGTCTATTTTTTTTAAGTGTAACAAATATGCCAAACAGTTTGCTTCTGAATTCAGGGAAGGAATGATTATGAATTCATCTTCTTAGCTGAAGGAGCTTTTGTGAAGAACACAGCAGTAGAGCCCTGCTAATGTTTGATGTAAAACTTATCGTCAGTGCAATTTCTATAAACATTTTACAATCTCATGGTCAAACGAGCTTGTGTGTAATATTCCTCGCCTCCCAGAGATTGGTCTTAAGAGAAACAGAGCTTTACCCCAAG
Organism: Sphyrna mokarran; assembly: GCA_024679065.1. Classification (NCBI taxonomy): domain Eukaryota; kingdom Metazoa; phylum Chordata; class Chondrichthyes; order Carcharhiniformes; family Carcharhinidae; genus Sphyrna; species Sphyrna mokarran. Next base: position 4,851,575 of record JAGIQG010000024.1, read on the forward strand.
AGGCAATTCTGAAATAAAGCAGGAAGTTTGAATCCTGGAGCTTACTTTGCTCAAAAGTGAAATTTTGGCCTTTTGGGTAGGGGAGATTAGTGTGAGAATACTTGTGTTGTCCTGAAACCCACTGAATGGTGAGCTGAACAATCTGACTTGAACTGCAAGCTCAATGAGGAAATGCCCAATCAACTTAGTAGCTTAAGTCATTTTGTTGCTTTTTTCACCTTGAAGTCAAATGTACAAATGTTGTCTATTTGTGACGCATCATTTAATGTGTCTTTTGCAAAAAATTATATGACAATGCACTGAGCTTTAATACACTCCCTTATTCATGAGATATTAAAACTGCTTCAAAGGTGTTGGTAAAATCACTTTGGAAGTGTCTGCATTATCTGGACACTGATGCACTGAACTGTTTTACTTTAGCAAGGTTGATGCAGTAGCTGATTCCTTTCACCTGTTATATTGTCGAGCTTCCAAAAGGAGTATTTCTCTCTCCTGAAGTTTCATGCTGGTTTTGACCTTGAGTTCTATATTTGTGAGCAATGGATCACTTTCTGAAAAAAAAATGGAGCTGAGAACCTCAGTTTGTTACATGTTTAAATTGTACAACAAATTGACCAAATTCTTTTTGGAGTCTTGTCACAGGGTTTCCAAGAGCATGTTATACTTGTGGAGGCTGAACATATCCTGACCCTGTACATGGGTGACTATCGCAGGATATGTTTTTTTTACTGGCTTCATAATACGTTCTCCTAAGCCCTGCACATGACTTAAGACTTCAGAAACTTGCATTGAAATTAATAAAACTATTTGAATTATTTTCTTTTTTGTGTGGGAACTTTCAATATTGTAAACTACTTATGACTGATTTTTCTTAAAATAAAGATACTTTTTTCAAAAAGTGTTGTCGTCTGACTTCTGCATAATTTGTACATTATTGATTCATAGAAAGAAGTTATCCTTGTGGATTTGGAGGATATACACCGCAGACAATTCCAGCAACCTATTCCTGAAAGAATCAGGCTCCACAAACACCAAAGAGTGGACAAAATTGAGAGACATAAGGGAAATTCTCCCCATCTGAGAGGGGTCAATAACCAGGGGCAGAGACTTAAACTAAGGGGCAGGAGATTCGGAAGGGATTTGAGGAAAACCTTTTTCACTCACAGGGTGGTGATAATCTGGAACTCAATGTCGAGAACCCTCACGTTTATGAAGCACTCGGATGAGCTCACACACAAGGGTACAAACCAAGTGTTGGAAAATGGGATTAATATAGTTAAGTGGATGATTGGCATGGGCATGATGGGCCAAAGGGCCTCTTTCTTGATTCTAGATGTGTGATTTTAACCAAACATTGACGAAGCCTGCCTTTGAAGTATTTTTCATATCTTCAGCTGGCCAACGGGCTTTTGATTGAAGGTAGCTTCCTAAAAACTGTTCCCATTACAATGTGCATAGCATATGTGATAGTTGTGTAAGTGGTGCAGAGTACTTAATCTGTATCAACACGCTTGAAAGTTAAAGTTTATATTATTAGTCAAAGTAAGCTTACATTAACACTGCAATGAAGTTGCTGTGCATGTTGCCTTAGCTAATAGCAATGACTATATACTTGTATAGAAAATAGCTATATAGTATATACAGAATGGGTCTATATGAAATTATTCTTCCATGGAATGAGAGGTTGCTGGCAGGACCCAGCACTGGTTACCCATTCCTGAGTTACTCTTGAACTGAGTAACTTGCTGAACCATTTAGGAGGGCAGTTGACCACATTGCTGCTGTTGTTGTCCTGGATAGATAGGAGCAGAAATAGACATATTCAGTCCTTTGAGTCTGCTCCACCATTCAATCAGATCAGAGCTCATCTCTCCCTGGTCTCAATCTCCACTTCCTATCTTGGGGATGGCACATTGGTTAGTATTGCCGCCTCATCACCTCAAGGTTAGGTTCATCAGCCATGCTAAATTCTCCCGCAGTGTATCCAAACAGGCACCAGAGTGTGATGACCAGGGGATTTTCACTGTAACTTAATTGCAGTATTAATTAAGCCTATTTGTGACACAAATAAATAAACTTTAAACAGATCCTTCTGAAAACATTTTGAATCTGCTTTGTATTTAGATAATTTCCTTTATTTTTGCTGCCAAAATGGACAACCTCACATTTATCCACATTAAACTCCATCTGCCAAATTTTGGCTCATTGTCCTGGCCTATCCTTATCCATCCATAGAATCTTTATCTCCTTCGATGCCAGCTTTCCTCCCTATTTTAGAATCATCTGCAAATGTGTCATGCTCTGTTCCTACTTGCAGACATTTTATATAGATAAGTAAACAGTTGAGGTCTAAGGATGACCCTTGCGGCATCCCACTAGTTCCATTTCGCCAGCCAGAGAAGGACCTGTTTATCCCAACCCTCTGCTTTCTGTAAACCTAAAAAAGGGAATTAGGAGCCAGGTGAGTTTTTATGGGGATCAAGGACTCAGCGCTATTACTGAGACTAGCTTTCAATAACTCCACCAGCTGCCAATAGAACCTATATCCACAGAGCATTAATGTGGAGATGTTGGCATTGGACTGGGGTAAACACAGTAAGAAGTCACAACACCAGGTTAAAATCCAACAGTCCTTCAGGTGAGTGGAATTCCAGTCCACAAACAGGGCATATAAAGACACAAACTCAATTTATGAAATAATGGTTGGAATGTGAGTCTTTACAGGTAATCAAATCTTAAAGGTACAGACAATGTGAGTGACAGTGTGACAGAGCATTAGCCATGGCTTTGCATCACTGGTCTAATGATGGTTGGAATGTGAGTCTTTACAGGTAATCAAATCTCCACTTCCAGGCTGGGGGGAGTGTGCAGCACCATTATGGTGGAATTGGCAGAATCAAGTATCTGTTCAGTGCTAGAATTCCCGCCTGTCACGGGAAGGTTCAGGTATGATTCCCAGCCAATGCAAGACTCATCTAGGGTGGCGTAATTGTGGCACTGATGCCTCAGAGCACCAGGGATCCAGGTTCAATTGCCATCTTAGGTCGCTGTTTGTGCAGAGTCTGCACTTTCTCCTCGTGTCTGTGTGGGTTTCCTCTAGGTGCTCCAGTTTCTTGCCACAGTCCAAAAGACACGCTGGTTAGGTGCATTGGTCATGTTAAATTCTCCCTCAGTGTCCTGCACAGGTACCGGAGTGTGGCAACTAGGGACTTTTGCAGTGTTGATGTAAGCCTACTTGTGACACCAATAAATAAACTTTGAAACTTTAAACTTGGTGCCTTCTGTCAATGACCAAGCACAAGGTACTGGAGTGTGACAACTAACTTAATTGTAATGTGAATGCAAGCCTACTTGTGACACTACATCCACTGTCTGAGAATCAAATGATCTTTGTCATTTATGAACTGTCTTTCTTCTTGAGACCAATCTAACAATTGAACAAGCTGCCAAAGGCAGTGGTCACAGATCCATCTCTGGAAACCAATTAGTGCAGTCCTTTGATTATTTCTATTTCAGGTTTTCATTATCAGGATCAACACCTCGGCAGGTTTAACTAGCACAAGTTGGCTCACATTCACACTGCAGTGAAGTTACCGTGAAAATTCCCTAGTTGCCACACTCCAGTGTCTGTTTGGGCACACTGAAGGAGTACTTAACATGGCCAATCCACCTAATGTGCACACCTTCAGACTGGGAGGAAACCTGAGCATTTGGAAGAAACCCACACAGACACAGGGAGAATGTGCAGATTCTGCACAGTCAGTGACCCAAGTCGGGAATTGAACCCAAAGTCCCTGGCGTTGTGAAGGCACCAGTGCTAACCATTGTGCCACCATGCGGCCCCTGTTGGTGGAATATGGATACAAGTCTGTGATGCCAAAACAAGCTGAAGAAGAAGCTGGATATTGATGTTCTGGAAATGTGTACTGTGCAGCAGCAATTTCCATTTACATGGCACCTTTGATGTAATACAACTTCCCATTGCATCTTCTGGGAGCATTATGACAATGAACATATAAGGAGATATTGGGAGAACTAGCCAGAAGTTTGGTCAGAGCTCAGCTTTTAGGATTGTCTTTAAACAAGGGAGGGCTTTAGAAAGGGAGCTTTGGGTCGAGGCAGCTAAATACTTGGCCACTAACTGAGAAGCTATTAGAATGTGGAATGTGTGAGAAATGAGAGTGCAGGTGACAAAAGAATATCTCCATTTTAAAATTCTCATCTTTCTTTTCAAATCCCTTCACGAGATTGTCTTGACCAAAGTCATGGAGGGATTTAAAAACAAGAGTGAGAATTTTTAAATGAAGGTACGACCTAACTGGAAGCCGGTGTAGGTCAGCAAGAACAGGATGTTTATGACAACATTTAATTCCCTTATCTCTTCCTTTTCATTGTCTCCTCAATATTCCAGGATGTTTCTTTTCTATCTGTGGATATACAGGCTGGTCTAATCTTGTCCTTTAAATAAGTAAATGGCATTGAGTAAAAGCTGTATTATGTGAAAGCCCACTCAGTCTGTCCAACTCTTTGTGTGTGTGTGTGTGTTGTACCCAGGAGAGAGGACAATCATAGAATCCTGACAGTGCAGAAGAAAGTAATTTGGCCTATCAGGTCTGCATCAACCACAATCCCACCCAAGTCCAATTCCTGTAACCTCTCATATCTACCCTGCTAATCCCCCTCACACTAGGGTTAAATTAACAAGGCTAATCCATCGAGCCCACACATCTTTGGACTGTAGAAAGAAACTGGAGGAAACCCAGGCAGACATGGGGACAACACACAGACTCTGCACAGACAGTGACCTGAGGCCTGAATTGAATCCCAGTTTCTGGTGCTGTGAGGCAGTAGTGCTAACCGCTGTGCCATCCTGAAAGAAAGACCAATTCTGTGCTTTTATTTGAGTTCTTCAGCATTTTAAGTCTCACATTCCTACTCGACTCTATTCCCTATGTCTGACTGCCTCCTGTTTTCCTCATGTTAATCTATGAAGACATTTTCAATATTAAAGGTGTTTTATTTTGCCGATTTCTATTGATAGGCATCCACATATTCACCAACTGGGTGCCTATTGTGCAGTTTGTGTCCAATTTACATTTATGCCAGTGTGTTCTGAGCTCTCAGGTATGTTGTTATGCCAGAAAGGGGTTGAGAATTCTGTAATGTTAAACAATGGTGTCATTATTTGCAAGTGAACTTTGTACACTGTTTACTTTAAGTCAAGTTGGCTGGCTGATTGGTGCAGTTTTTACTTGTCTGTCCAAGACCAGATTAAAATGGATAGGGCCATGTCACATAGGCAGTGTAAACATTCAAAAAATTTAAAACAGAAAATATTGCTGTGACAGCATCTGTGAAGAGGGGAACCAAGTTTACATTTCAGAAATCTGTGCTTGGAAAGTTCAAAATGTAAAGTGCTTTGAGCAACCGAGGGGATGATGAATGAGTGAATAAAAGGGCAGGCCTATGATTGGCAGGAAAAGCCTTGATGACAAAAGGAATAAATGCTGCAAGGCCAAAGGGACAAATGAGAAACAAGCCCTATGTCTGCAGGAGGTGCGACCGGCACAATAGCTCCCATCCAAATGCAAAGTAAGTAAGTGGTAGAGAAGAAGTGAACCTGAAAAAATGAAACATATCTGTGGGTGGCACAGTGGTTAGCAAGCTGCCTCACAGCGCCAAGGATCTGGGTTCGATTCTGGCATTGGGCGACTGTATGTGGACTTTGCATATTCTCCTCGTGTCTGCATGTTTCCTCTGGGTGCTCCAGTTTCCTCCCACAGTCCCAAGATGTGTGGGTTAGCTGGATTGGCGGGGTAACTGCATGGGAAGGATCTGGATAAATACTCTTTCAGAGAGTCAGTACAGACTTGATGGACTGAATGCCTCATTCTGCATTGTCCTACAGCTCATTCAAACTTTCACAATTAGGTTTTATTCCTAATTTTTCCTAAATGGCAGGTAGTTTCCTAATAGTTAAGGAGTTGCCTCTAAATCCCCACCCACTCTGGCCAAGGCGTGGGAAATAAACCAGTGAATAGGGGTTCCCAAGTTTCTGTTCACTTGGAAAGGGTGTAGTGTGTGGACATGATCCTCTAGAGCTTTGAAAGGCCAATAAAAGAGTTACCAAGAATCTAATTCGAAGTTGTTCTAATTCGAACATTTTTTGTGTAATTATTACTGAAAGCCAGTCAGAGCCATCCAAAGTTTACGATTTAAATTGCATTTCCAGATGACTCGTGCAGGGCAATCTCCCAGTGGAAGTTTGAACTTCCTAAACGATTGTTGTGTGAATCTTTCCTGGCGATTCCCAGGAGGAGCTTTCCCAGTGAATCTTTGGGGTTCTTCCAGGAAGCTATGCTCTGGAGTTTGAAAGTTAAGGGCTGAAAAAAATAGTCCAAAAGCTCCGGAGAAGGAAGTACTTTGAGGAATTGGAGACAATCTCATTGAAACCTACAAAATCCTGAAGGGGCTAGATAGGGTAGATGCTGAGACGGAATCTCAAACATGAGGATTCAGTCTGAGGGTAAGGGGAAGATTTGGGACTGAAGGAGCAGTCATTCCCTCACTCAGAAGGTTGTGAATCTTTGGAATTTTCTACTCAACAGAGTAATTGATGCTCCATCACTGAGTACATTTAAAGTTGGGATAGCAGACTTTTGGTCTCTCCCAGAATTAAGGGGCATGGAGAGTGGGCAGAAAAATGAGATCAAAATCCAAGATCAGCCAGGATGTCTTGTTTATAGCACAGCGAAGGCCTCAAACTAGTGTGTAACCAGCTCGACAGTTACTGATGGAGGAGAGATTATCGACCATGTTATTTCCCTGCTCTTTGCGTGATATGTCAGTCTCAGGGATTTCTCCAATTTACTCGTGTTTAAAACAGTCATGGTGTAAATGTTTGTTCTCTCAGCCTTTGACGTCATTTGTTTTTATCATTTATCTGGACTGTTTGGATGGAGCACAGTCCAGATATGCGTTGAGTACAGAGAATAATGAATACTTTACAATAGATGGATTGTTGTGCACGTCACAATTAATATTTGTAACACAAATTTAAATTAACCTCCACCCTTACTTTGTAATTCTCCCTGAGTTTTGTGGTAGAGTTCAGAGGCTACAGCATTTAAGAGAGATGTGAATATAATGTGACATGTGCATGTAAAATATTAATCTTTAATTTTATTGGATAGTTAAATATATATAGAACTTCCCTAAAAGAACTTTATAAAATAAACAACCATTGTCTCAAAATGGCTGCTACATGTCACCTCACATATCAGGTATTACAAGTTGATCAGTTTCTGGAAATTTCCAAAGTGGATTACAATTAAAGTTGAAGTTTATTTATTAGTCACAGGTTAACTTACATTAACATTGTAATGAAGTTACTGTGAAAATCCCCCAGTTATCTCACTCCAGTGCCTGTTCGAAAACACTGAGGGAGAATTTAGCACAGCCAATGCACCTAAACAGTACATCTTTGGACTGTGGGAGAAAACCGGAGCACTTGGAGAAAACCCACACAGACACAGGGAGAATGTACAAATTCCATATAGACAGTCACCCAAGAAAGGAATCAAAACCCAGATCCCCAGTGCTGTGAGGCAGCAGGGCTAACCACTGTGCCACCATGTCACCCTTCGGGTATCTCAAGGTAAACCTCCTATGGAATTTTACACTGCTGATGTCAAGAACTATTTCAAAGTAGAACTGAAACTGGCTCTCACCAATTGTATCTCTATAAAGTTACCTCTCAGGCAGAGACATGAAGTCTACCAAGACAATGACTATATAGAAGGTGTTGATACATCCTCCTCAGCTTATTCCAGAAAAGAACGGTCCATTTCTAAATAATGCCTGGGTGATTAAAGAAATGAATCACATTGGCCTCAATGCAATAGCCAAGTTCCATCCAGGCATAAGCTAATCGAATATTTTCTGTGGAATAGCCTTTGTTAAGAGAAGGGTCATGTAACCAAAGCTACCATTTTAAAATATATTTTATGATATTATCCAGGTTGCCTTTTAGACAATTTTGAAGAAGATTGTCTGCAAATAGAGTAGTAACACCCTCCTTCTTCCCCTACTCTTCCCAATTTCAAAGCCTTATTTTTCTTCCTGCATCAAAGAGATAGATAATTTCAGTCAGCCAGTTTATATCTCACCATAATCAACAGTATGAAGGATATTTCCCAATCCCAGAGCATTTCCAGGGGAAAAAAAACAGGTCAACCATTGAAAAAAGTGGCTTCATCGACAGCAGAGAAGGAGTCATAAACAATAAGCTCTTTATTTTTATTTGCCTTTTATCATTGAACCTTAATTTGGCCAAAAGTTAACCTCCTCTACTGTTTAACTTGTAATTTCGCTTGTGTGTTGTGTGTGTCTGAGAGAAATACCTTGACCTGGGTGGTTTTTATAGCACTCTAAAAAAACCCCTTTATGTTTAAGCTCAAAAATGTCTGCCAGAAAGAGTTATTTGCAATCTGCACATAAATAATTAAATAGACACTTTCATCCTTATAGATTACAAAAAAATCCCTTGATACAATCAATTGAGATGTGGGAATGGAAGATTGGTGCCTGGCAGCCTAACACTATATACCCATCACAGCAATAGCATAGAAATTCTTTGAAGAACACTTTTTTATATTTTTTCAAATTAGATGCTAGATTACCGCTTAGTATGAGAGAGATTAGTTTGGTAAATAGGTGGGGTTACAGGGATAGGGACTGGGTGGGATTGTTTCAGCCTTGATGTGCCGAATGGCCTCCTTCTGTGCTGTAGAGATTCGATAATTCCATAATCTTTCACAATGTAGCAGATTCCATGGGGTTGGGTTTAAACTGCATTCTGTACATATTTATAAGAGATATTTGAGAGATTGTTGAACACTAACTCCCAGTTCGCCAAGTTCATATCCTTATGAACCGAATCCAATCACACTGTGAACACCTTGCTTCACTTTGATCTGCTCCCGATTAGAATAGTTTGCACAGCAATTTGTCACAATTTACGACCTGTATTAGAAATTTACTCCAGGGAAATGGAACAGAACTCAGTAGGTATTCCAGTGAGTAGCCAGCTGCACGTACTGCAATGGAGAATTGTGACTTTGAATGTTTGTGATAAAAGTTAGAAAATTGACAAGTTATGTTTGTAGAAAACTCTCATGTAACCAACAAATTATGACAAAGGACTTGGGGAATGGTAAATGTCATGTCCCCTCTCATGAAGAAGAAATGGGATGTGTCATCGGATCTTGGGGTCCGGGTCCATAGGATTCTTAAATCGGCCCTGCAAGTGGAGGATGTGGTCAAGAAGGTATATGGTGTGCTGACCTTCATTAATCGAGGGATTGAGTTTAGGAGTCAAGAGGTAATGTTGCAACTTTATAAAATCCTTGTCAGACCCCACTTGGAGTACCGTGTGCAGTTCTGGTCGCTTCACTATAGGAAGGATGTGGAAACTATTGAAAGGGTGCAGAGGAGATTTACAAGGATGTTGCCGGATTGGGGGGCATGCCTTATGAAGATAGGTTAAGGGAGCTGGGTCTCTTCTCCCTGGAAAGACAAAGGTTGAGAGGTGACCTGATAGAGTTTATAAGATGTTGAGAGGAATAAATAGGGTGGATTCACGGAGGCTATTTCCCAGGGCTGAAATGGTCACTACGTGAGGACACAGGTTTAAGATGCTGGGGGGCAAGTACAGAGGAGATGTTAGAGGTAAGTTTTTCATTCAGAAGGTGGTGAGTGAATGGAATCAGTTGCTGTCAGTGGTGGTGGAGGCAAACTCGCTTTTAAGAGACTTCTGGATGAGTACATGGGATTTAATGGGATTGGGAGTTACAGATAGTTCTATGGCCTGGTAGGTACTGATATGATCGGCACAACTTGTGGGCCGAAGGGCCTGTTTGTGTTCTATGTTCTACGTTCTATGTCAGTTACACTTGGGTTGGTTATGTGCAAACGCCTACAATTCATCATATGGGATTAAATTAGTGAAAACCAGACATAGATTAGTGAGGAACAGTCAGCATGGATTTATAAAAGCCAAGCTGGAAGATCAGATCACAGGAGGAGGGCAATTAGTCACTTGAGTCAGTTTTTCTGCTATTCAATCATATTGTGACTGATTATAATCAAATTCAAAGACCCACCTTTGTCTCATATGCTTTAATAACCCTAGTTAACAAAAATCTAACAATCTCAGACTTCAGAATTGATTTAGCACCAGTTGGTATTTGCAATGCTTTTACAAACTTCCGCAGCACTTGTGTGAAGAAAAGTTTCTTAGTTTCACTCCTGAAAAGTCTATCTCCAATTTTTACACTTTGTTCCCTAATCCTATTCCCCAAACCATGATGTGGAGATGCTGGTGTTGAGCTGGAGTGGGTACAGTAAGATGTCTCACAACACCAGGTTAAAGTCCAACAGGTTCACCTGAGGTTACAGGTGGGTGAATACTGATTCCTGATGAAGGAGCAGTGCTTTGAAAGCTCATGATACCAAATAAACTTGTTGGATTTTAACCTGTTGTTGTGAGACTTCTTACTGTACTCCCCAAACCAGCAGAGATAGTTTCTCTCTGTCTCTTCAACTGTTCCCCAAAATATCTTAAAGACTTTGATCAATTCTACATTCTAAATTCTAGGGAATATAACTTTAGCTTGTGTAATCCCTCCTCATAATTGAACCTTTAGCATCTAAGAAGCAGTCTAGAGACTGCTGTGACACGCTCTCTCGAAGAGCAGTATATTTTTCCTAAGATAAGAGAGTTGGAATTGCTCACAATGCTCCAGCTGTGGTTTAACTGTGGCTTTGTACAGCTGAAACACAGCTTCTACTGGCTTGTATTCTCAGCCTTGAGGTGGAAAGGTCAACACTCCACCAGCCTTTTTGATTAATTTCTGTACCTGCTCGTTACATTTTAATGATCGACATCTCCACAAACCCACCCCCCCAGCCCCCACCATCCTACCTCATCCTGCTCTTCTCCCTGCACTTGACTGATTTATTTGATTCCTTTGGGAAATATGTATATATTTAGTTAAAGTCAGTGGGCTGGTTATTCTATAAATAGATTTACAGAAGGCATTGATTACATGCCAGATGAGAAAATTATGAAGGAAGACACGTAACATTAACAAGAATGAAGCCACACAGCTAGAGACACATCTGCAAGCCAGAAGCTGGAAGTGTAGGTGTTCTTGGTTGGATATGGGTTGTGCTGTACCATACATTCCTTCACTTGCACTTCTTCTGTGTATGATGATTTTTGTAAACAATAAGCCCGAGAGCTTTCACATGAAACTTTTTAAAGGGCACGGTCGACAATAGTGCATTGCTGGACAAAGATTGGTTAGCGGATGTGATACATTTTGGCCAAATGGAACGTTGAGAAATGATACAGATATAGGCCGGAATTTCTATTGGGCTCTTTTCTGATTTGTTTTACAAAAGGAGGAGGTTGCTGGAAAATCTGGTTGCACAGTTTCTCTGGGTTTCCATCAATCTTCAGCAGAAGTTTTTTTTTATTCATTTGTAGGAGATGAGCCAGCATTTATTGCCCATCCCTAATTGCTCTTGAGAAGGGGGTGGTGAGCTGCCTTCTTGATTCATTGCAGGCCACATGCTGTGAGTTGACCCACAATGCCAAAAGGGAGGGAGTTCTAGGATTTTGACCCAGTGACTGCGAAAGAATGGCGATATATTTGCAAGTCAGATGACAAGTGGCTTGGAGGGGATGTGTTTCCATGTATCTGCTGCCCTTGTCCTTCTAGATGGAAGTGGTCATGGATTTGGAAGATGCTGCCTAAGGACCTTTGGTAAATCACTGCAGTGCATCTTTTAGATAGTACACACTGCTCTACTGATCATCAGTGGTGGAGGGAGTGGATATTTGTACATGTGATGCCAATCATGTGGGCTGGTTTGTAATGAATGTTGTCAAGCTTCTTGAATTGTTGGAGCTGCACTCATCCGGGCAAGTGGGGAGTATTCCATCGCACTCCTGATTTGTGCCTTGTAGATGATGGAAAAGCTTTGGGGAATCAGGAGGTGAGTTAATCGCCACAATATTCCTAATCTCTGACCTGCTCTTGTAGCCTCTGTGTTTACGTGGCAAGTCCAGTTGAGTTTCTAGTCAATGGTAACCCCAAGTATGTTGACAGTGGGGGATTCAGTGATGAATCACTGAACATCAAAAGACAGTGGTTAGACTGTCTCTTATTAGTAATGGTGGAAAATGAGACAATTGTGGTGGAAGTTCCACCCTGTACTATCTACTTTATACCACTCGAAAGACCACCAGGATTTTATCACCCTTCTCACTAGTAGAACTTCTGGTCCCACGGAAGGTAACTCTCACAGTGGGATCCCATGGTTGTGAATGGGAGACCCACTTAAAATGATCAATGTAGACATCAACGGGCCTGGAAGGTGCTGCTAGTGGCCAATGACGAACCACCTCCACTGCTGGAAAACAGCTTTGAGAAGACTGGAAAATCCCACCCATTGTTTTTGAGAAGAAGGAAATATTTTAATGCAGAATACAATCATTGATCAACTACACAGCTGAAGATTCAATTGTGAAGGGTCCAGGAAAGGAAGTGCGGGGTGGGTGAAACAGGGCAACTCCCAACATCATTGGAATAGAACGGATGCATATCCTACTAGGCAGTGAGGTTAGAGGAGGTCCCTTGATCATTAGAGCTAATTCCATAGAGCTCACAGAAGACTTGAGAATAATATTGTAAGAGTTAATGATAATAATCTTGAGGGCACAGTAAAATTATAGAATCCTACAGCACACAAGGAGGCCATTTTGTCCATCGCGACTGCACCAACCACAATCCCACCCAAGCCCTATCCCCATAACCCAATGCATTTATCCTAGCTAGATCCCCTGACACTAAGGGCCAGTCCAGCTAACCTACACATGTTTGAACTGTAGGAGGAAATTGAAACATCCGGAGGAAGCCCAAACAGACACAGGCAGAATGTGCAAACGGTCACTCAAGCCAGGAATTGAACCCAGGTCCCTGGCACTGTGCTAACCACTGTGCCATCATGCTGCCCAGTGCTTATTTATTGAGGAGAAGGGATATGAAGAGCATATAATCATCAATAATAATGTAGATGGCTGGGATGTCAAAGCCTTAGGGAGTGTGTGTTAGAATGGAACAACAACAAAGAACAAAGAGCAACACAGCACGGGAAACAGGCCCTTTGGCCCAACGAGCCCACGCCGCCGTCCTAATGTCCTAATGACATATCCTTGTCTTTAGGCTATGCCTATTGTTGAAGATTCCCATATAGGGACCAATATAGGGACAATTTGTTACCCAATCAGCCTAAGAGCACATTTTTGGGATGTGGGAGGAAACCGGAGCACCCGGAGAAAACCCACGCAACCACGGGGAGAACGCGCAAACTCCCGCAGACACAGGCCCAAATCCATGTGTCAGCACAGCAACAGCGATAGTCTCTGAGCTGTCATGTTGCCCATCAGATGGTCCAGTTTAAGCATACACTGACGACGTGAAGCACTAGGCAACTCCTGAAGCAACCTCCAAGAGCAGCTCTCGCACGACATGCCGCATGCATGCCCCTTGTTGGTCAACAAGGTGGACCGAATTGCCTGCGGAAACAAATAAGACTTAATTAAACATGCTAAAAAAAAACTAAGACATTCCCGAGACGAAACTAAAAGATAGTCTACTATTATTTGGTCCTCCCGATATTCAAACAGTCCTGCTATATCCCTCTATCTGCAGACCGCTCATGTGGCTGTCCAAGAGACCCTTAAACAACCCTAGTGTGCCTGCTCCCACCACCTTACTCGGCAGTGCATTTCACACCCCCACTACTCTTTGTGTGAAAAACTGGCCTCTAATATTTGTCTTATACATAGCCCCCCTCACCCTGAGGCCGTGACCCCTCGTTCTATCCATTTCTAATTGGTGGAAAAAGCTGACCACCATTTACTCTATCTATACCCGTCATAATCTTACATACCTCTAAAAGATCCCCTCTCAGCCGACGTCTTTCAAGGGAAAACAACCCCAGTGTTTTCAATCTTTCCTCGTAAGACAGCCCTTCCATACCAGGCAGCATCCTGGTGAATCTCCTCTGCACTCTCTCCAGGGCCTCTACATCCTTCCTGTAGTACAGCGACCAGAACTGGACGCAGTATTCCAGATGAGGCCTAACCAACGTTCTATACACCTGCAACATCAGACTCCTACTCTTGTATTCTATACCCCTTCCTATGAAGGCTAACATAGCGTACGCTTTTTTTACCACATTTTCCACCTGTACTGACACCTTCAGAGACTTGTGAACTTGCACCCCCAGGTCTCTCTGCATCTCTATACTCCGGATAGTTTTACCTTTTATTCTATAACTCCCCTCTACATTATTCCGGCCAAAATGCATCACCTCGCATTTATCCGGATTAAATTCCATTTGCCATCTATCTGCCCAATCTACCAGCCTATCTATGTCATGTTGTATTGCCAGGCACTGCTCCTCAGTCCCCGCCAATCCAAGCATCTTAGTGTCATCAGCAAATTTGCTGATCACACCACCTACCCCCTCTTCCAAGTCATTTATATACACCACAAATAGAAGGGGTCCTAGTACAGAGCCCTGTGGCACACCACTAGTGACAGACCTCCAGTTGGAAAAAGAGCCTTCCACTACTACCCGCTGTCTCCTCCTCCCAAGCCAGTTCTCAACCCATCTACATACCTGGCCCTGTATACCATGCGCCTTCACCTTTTCTATCAGCCTACCATGAGGGACCTTATCAAACACCTTACTGAAATCCATATAGACGACATCAACAGCTTGTCCTTCATCAACCGTTTTTGTCACCTCTTCAAAAAATTCCACTAGGTTCGTAAGGCATGACCTCCCCTTAACGAAGCCATGCTGCATATCCCTGATCAGATCGCAGCGCTCCAAATGCTCATACATCCTGTCCCTGAGAATCCTCTCCATTAGCTTACCTATAACTGAAGTCAAGCTCACCGGCCTATAGTTCCCTGGGTTGTCCCTCTGACCCTTTTTAAACAACGGTACTACATTTGCAATCCTCCAGTCCTCTGGGACCTCCCCTGTGTCCAAAGAGGAGACAAAGATTTGCATCAGAGGCCCAGCAATGTCATCTCTCACCTCCCTTAGCAGCCTGGGATAAATACCGTCAGGCCCAGGAGCTTTAAAAGTCTTTATGCTACCTAAAAGCCCCAACACTTCGTCCCTCGTAATGATTATTTCCTTTAACGGGTCCTCAAATTCCTCAAAGCCAGCATCAGACATCAGGCCCCTCTCCCGCGTGAATACCGACGCAAAGTATTCATTCAGGATCTCCCCCATTCCCTCAGGCTCTAAGCATAGTTCCCCTCCTCTGTCCCTGAGAGGTCCAATCTTCCCTCTAACCATCCTTTTGCTCCTTACATAGGAGTAAAATGCCTTAGGATTTTCCTTAATCCTACCTGCCAAATCCATTTTGTGGCCCCTTTTTGCCTTTCTGACACCCCTTTTAAGATCCCGTCTATACTCTCTATATTTTTCCAGTGCTGCCTCTGTCCCCAGTTGCCTGGATCTAATGTACGCCTCCCGCTTCTTCTTGACCAAGTCCTCAACATCCCTAGTAACCCATGGTTCTCTAATCCTACCTTTCCCATCCTTCCTCCTTACCGGCACGTGTCTTTCCTGCAAAAAATTTTAGTTTTCCCTTGAAAGACTCCCACATGTACAGTGTCGACCTACCCTCGAACAGCTTATCCCAGTCAGTATCCCTAAGATCCTGCCTAATCTGGCTATATCTAGCCCTCCCCCAGTTTAACACCCTCCCCTTAGGGCAGGCTTCATCTTTTTCCATTAATACCCTAAAGCAGACAGAGTTGTGGTCACTATTAGACACATGCTCTCCTACTACAACGTCAATCACCTGCCCTGGTTCATTCCCCAGAACCAGATCCAGTATAGCCCCCTCTCTAGTTGGGCTATCCACATACAGCTCCAAGGACCCTTCTAAAACACACTGTACAAATTCCTCCCCGTCTGCACCTTCCGCTCTGGGCACCTTCCAATCTACCCCAGGGAAATTGAAATCTCCCATTACAACTACCCTATTCTTCCTACACTTATCTAAAATTTCCCTACATATCCCTTCTTCCACAGCCCGCGGACTGTTGGGCGGTCTGTAGTACACACTCAACATAGTAACCTCTCCCTTCCTATTCCTCAACTCCACCCATAGCGACTCAATTCCTAACTAAAAAGAGGAACCAAGGTGAGGGTCTTCAACTCTGTTGGAAGTCCAGAGAAGCAGGAGCTGTTCTCCGAACAGACAAAGCCGAGAGGAAATGTATGAACCATGTGGGTTATTCTGACCGAGTAAGCAAGGAGAAATTCTTTACTATGAATCTAATGAAATGACACCCATTAATGGTTAATGCAAAAGATCCAGCGGCAACATGAGGAAGGGATTTTCAGGTGGCAAGTTGTTATGATCGAGAATGCACTATCTGAAAGTGGGGGAGTGGGAACAGATTCAATCATTACATCCAAAACTAAACTAAAAAAAACATTTTTCCTCTGTTCCTAAAGTTACAAATCCAATGCGCAGAATGGACCGTGCAGTCCCAAATCCATCTCCTTACTGGCTCCAAAAACCAAACAGAAATTGAATCCAATTCATGGTCCCCATCAGAGAAACAAACAAGATCTAAGCGGCCAAGGAAAGGCACTGCACCCCATCCTGGGCTGGACCTAATGCTTGATCTTAGCCTAAAGGGAACTGACAAAATAATTGAGGTGTAAATACAGGGCCTGGGAGACAAGAGAGAGTTAGTTTTATCAAAGAGCTAGCACAAGTACAATAGACCGAATGGCTCTTCCTATATACACTAACTGTCATTACAGAGATCAGAATGCAGATAGAATTATAGAATCTTACAGTGCAGAAAGAAGCCATTCAGCCCATTGAGTCTGCACCTACCACAAACCTATCCCCATAATGTCCTGTATTTACCCTCGTTAGTCTCTCTGACACTAAACGGCAATTCAGCATGGCTAACCTACCTAACTCACACATCCTTTCAGTGTGAAAGGTAATCAGAGCACCAGGAGGAAACCGATGCAGACATGGGCAAACTCCACACAGACAGTGACCCATCCTGACCCATCGAACCTGGGTTCCTGGCACTGTGAGGCAGCAGTGCTAACCATTGGCTGCAGATCCTCCATGCTAGGAGTTACTAGAGTTGTAGAGATACACAGCACGGAAACAGGCCCTGCAGATCCATGTCAACCCGCCTTCCTACACTGAACTAATACCATCTGCCTGTGTTAGGTCCATATTCCTCCAAACCTTTCCCACCCAGGTACTTGTCCAAATGTTGTTTAAGTGTTGTAATTCGATGATTAAGAGGGACAGAAAATGGGAAGATGGAAAGTAAATGGAGAGACTGGACCAGAGTGTGTATGTCACACCCTGAGGGAACTCAGAGGAACCATGTAAACCTAAAGCCTGATTTAAAAAGAAAGTTGGTTTCCGTGCAGTGCCTTTTCAACTCATTTCATTTCAAATATCAGAATTGCATCTTTTTCTCTCTGAGTAACAGTTGCTTTTGTTGAAGGGACTGTCTTTGGCAAGACTGTGATCCACTGCGATATCCGGGTGAATTCATTTCCCATGCAATTGTCTGCTGTTAATAATTGCAAGTTGTTCATTTTCTAACTATGAAGGGTACGTCGGTTTGGGTATCAAACCAAACCAGGATTGACCATCCCACAGAAGTGCTAAACATTCCCAAGTTGCTTCAATATGCTGTGATATTTAAGAAATTAGCTTACTGAAGGCAATTGGAAATAGGGGGCATTATGCAGTTCAGATCAGAAAATAACCTTTAATGTGAGAAGCACAATAATAAACATTAGTTCGGCCTCCGCTATAGCACTGTGTCTGATTCTGCACACCCCAATTTAAGAAGGCCCTAAATGGGGTGCAATGGGGGTTCACTAGAATGGACAAGGGATTCATCCAGGGATGAATGGTTAGGAGTCAGGAAAAGCTGAATTTGTTCCCCCTAGAGAGAGCAAAGAAATAAAAGGCATTCAAAATTTTGAAGGGTTTTGACAGAGTAATTAAGAAGATGCAGAAAGTAACAGAGCTAGCTTGCTAAGCATAATCACGGACAAATCCAATGGAAGTCCATGGTCACCAATGCTTTCCTTGGGCATTAGAAAGTGATGGTGCCATTATCAAAAGAACAAAAATGTGCATTTTTAGTTTCAAATGAGGAGATTACTTCAGTGGCTAACTTTCTGGTGTGTTGATGAACAGAGGGATCTTGGTGTATATGTGCATAGATCCCTGAAAGTAGGCAGTCAAGTCGATAAGGTTGTTAAGAAGGCACATGGAGTCTTAGCTTTTATTGGTAGGGGGATTGAATTTCGGAGCCGCAACGTCATGTTGCAACTGTACAAAACTCTAGTGCGGCCGCACTTGGAGTATTGTGTGCAGTTCTGGTCCCCACATTATAAGAAAGATGTGGAGGCATTGGAGAGGGTACAGAGGAGGTTTACCAGGATGTTGCCTGGTATGGAGGGCAGGTCTTATGAAGAGAGGCTGAGGGATTTGAGGTTGTTTTCGTTAGAAAGGAGGCGGCTAAGAGGGGACCTTATTGAAACATATAAGATGATTAGAGGTTTAGATAGGGTGGACAGTGATAGCCTTTTTCCTAGGATGGAGAAAGCTAGCATGAGGGGACACAGCTTTAAATTAAGGGGTGATAGTTATAGGATGGATATCAGAGTAGGTTCTTTACCCAAAGGGTGGTTTGGGAGTGGAATGCCTTGCCTGCAGCAGTTGTAGATGCGCCACGTTTGGTGGCGTTTAAGAGGTTAGTTGATAAGATTATGGAAGAGAAGGGAATGGTTTCGTTTGGAGGGGCATTGCTTTTTATATTGGTTGGCGCAACATCGAAGGCCGAAGGGCCTGTTCTGTGCTGTAATGTTCTGTGTTCTATGTTCTATGTTCTATGGTCACTATACTGAACAGTGATTTAGTGAGGTATCTGGCACTGTAGCTACACCAAGAAAATGGGGGCAATTTTCCCAGCTCCTAGATCTGCTCTAGAAGCACAACGGGCTGGGTGATATCAGAAGAGGCCCCCACTGGGCACCACAATCTCTACACATTTCCAGGACCAGAAGATCCCACTGGCAGGAAAGGAAAATCCCACCCAGGGTCCTTCTACTTATGGAGAAACTGGAGGCCCTGTACATGAAATAGACTCAGTAAGAATTTAGCAACACCAATTATTAATCCAACCGATTTATTTGATAGTAAAATAGCGAGCTTTCAACACTCCCGTGTCTTCATCAGGCAAGTGCAGTGTTAGAAAGGAGGCGGCTAAGAGGGGACCTTATCGAAACATATAAGATGATTAGAGGTTTAGATAGGGTGGACAGTGATAGCCTTTTTCCTAGGATGGTTCAGAACACTGCACTTGCCTGATGAAGACACGGGAGTGTTGAAAGCTCGCTATTTTACTATCAAATAAATCGGTTGCATTAATAATTGGTGTTGCTAAATTCTTACTGAGTTCTTACCACTCCAATCCAACGCCGGCATCTTTACATTATGAAATAGACACCAAGAAATTCAACAGGGGATGCAGAAGAAACACTTCAACCCAAAAAGTGGTGAGAATATGCAGCTCATCACCAGATGAAAGTGGTCGAACTTGAATTTAAGGGAAAGCTGGATAAACATTTGAGGGAGATGGGAATCGAGAGTTTTAAAGGAAGTGTTAAATGAGAAAATATAGGAGGAAGCTCATGGAACATATGCACTGGCATGTATTGGTGGGGCTGAATGGCCTGTTGCTACATAATCCTATGTAATTTTGGAGAAAACAGTCTGGAAAATTCCTTTCAAACCCCCTTAGCCGATAGAAGCAAAATCACCATGTAGCAGCTCATGAATATGTCATTCTTGCAGCTGTCTATAAAACATTGTGTGAAAAGTAATATTTTTGTACTTTATGCCGGTGCCTGTGTGTCTGGTTAAATAGACCGACATTGTAAATTGCAAAGCACTGACAGAATCAGCAGATTGACTGCAATTTCAGTCTATCTGATTTGCTTAGGTCAGTTGAATGTCACAGATTTAAAGAAATCTGTTGAAGCTTGGACTCTGCAATGACTATAAATGTGCCAAAGTTTGGCTGATGTATTGCACTGGGCAAAATCCAGGAGACAAACATTGGGACTGATACAGCAAAGGCTCAGACACGGTGACTGCACTCTCCATTGGGCAGCTGGAGATAAACTTTATCAAAATGATGTAGCATTGAAAGAAATGAGAGTTTCTGTCCAACATTTCCCCCTCCAGAGAAAATCTAATAGTCACATCTAATTGTGGAATGCCCCTTTTGCAAAAGCAGCTCCACCATTGAAATTATCACTGTCATGTTAGCCTGAAAACTAGTAATCGGTGAGAGAATGGACAACAAGAAAAGTTCGAAGGAAGATTAAGTGTAAATATGACTCACTTACTCAATTGCAAAATGACTGACTTAGAAAATCAAAGTAGGACTAGAAAATGAAGAAGTGCTGACAGGAGCAGGAATTTAATGACGTTTAAGACTAAGAATAAAGGAATTTGAGAAAGCAAAGAGATTGCGATGTCTCTGAAATAAAACAATTATTTTTCCATAGCTTCTGAGCCATTGGAACCTGTCAGTTTCTTAATGTTCACTCCCATTTCAGCCATTTGCCCACTCTGTCTTGTATTTATATCTGATTTATCTCATTGTACTTCCTATTCTCTCAACCTTGTAAATGTACTGCCAGCAATAAAGACAAATGAACAAGATAAGTGTTGGAGTCACCAGTTCTTCCGGTGGTAGGCCGTTAGATTTTCAGCCTGCCGTTTTGGGTCAATAATGCCAAAGTCCCATAACTAGGCTGCTCAGAACATTTCCCCAAGACTAAAGAGCCTCAGCTAGAAATATAAAACCTGCCTTGTGGTGTTTTAAAGAAAAGCCGCAGAACACAAAGGAATGAAACAAACAAGATGGGGATCTCATAGAGACTTTTAAAATTCTAACAGGACCAGACAGAGTAGATGCAGGGAGAATGTTCCCAATGGTGGGGGAGTCCAGAACTAGGGGTCACAGTCTGAGGATTCAGTGTAAACCATTTAGGATAGAGGTGAGGAGATATTTCTTCACCCAAAGAGTGGTGATCCTGTGACATTCATTATCACATGAAGTAGTTGATGTCAAAACATTGAATGAATTCAAGAGGCAGCTGGATATAGCACTTGGGGCGAATGGGATCAAAGATTATGGGAAGAAAGCAGGATTAGGCTATTGAGTTGAACAATCAGCCATGATGAATGGTATAGCAGGCTTGAAGAGCCAAATGGCCTCCTTCTGCTCCTATCTTCTATGTTAAGAGCTTTTATTGCAGAAGGTTCTTACAGGGTCTTACATTAGACTGACCGTAAACCCGACCCAACTGATAATGGTTTCACCTGTATGTCACATGGCCAAACTCTTAAGGGGACGTTGGCCCAACGAGGGACAAATACAAATATACAACAGGCCAATGCAGCTTTTGATCAACTGTCCAGTTGCAAATCTTTAGTTGCCCAAATGTTGTCACCAGTTCCCCTCATCCACTCAAGGAGAAATCATTCTATAATGGAAATGTAGAACAACATCCTGACAATGAAATACAAATGATGCAGCATAGCCGCCTTCAGAGATACAGGATACGACTTCACACGATTCCGACCTTTGGAGACAAAACAACCACCAGGAACTTCAAACATTTGATGAGTGTAACCTTCTTAGCAGATAAGGAGATTTTGGGCTTATGGTTTCCTAAGATCTCCACCATATTTTTAAAATTTTTTCACAGGACTTTATTAGCTGGGCCATCGTTGTCCTTGAGAAGGTGGTGATGATAAGCCACCTTTTTGAACCGCTGCAGCTGTTTGCAGCATTTGAGATGGTACCTGGATAGGAAGGTAGTTAAAAGTCAACCACACTGCTGTGGGCCTGGAGTCACATGTAGGCCAAACCAATGGTAGCTTTTTTACCCTAACTAGCATCTGTTAACTGGATGAATTATTACAACAATGAATGATAGACAATGGTCATGACTAGTGTTCAATTCTACCAGCTCTACCAGGTGGGATTTAAACATTTGTCCCCACACCATTAGCCTGGACCATTAAAATACTAGTCCAGTGACATTACTATCATGTTGTTGCTTCTTCTGGCTTATCACAGACTGATGGAGATTGTTTTCTGTGATTAGCCAACAATTTTATTTTTGCTTCATTTAGTTTAGATGCTTTTTCTACCTACATTCTGATCTTCTTAACCACTGCTGGCAAACATAAAGAACTGCTGGCTAGCATTCAGTTTTCTTCACACTATTAGCTAACTTCTCAAATTCACATGCACAAACCAGCAATCTGATTTTCTGGTTGTTTTGTGCGTGGTGGCACAGTGGTTAGCACTGCTACCTCACAATACCAGAGACCCAGGTTCAATCCCAGCTTGGGTCACTGTCTGTGTGGAGTTTGCACGCCCTTCTGTTGTCTGCGTGGGTTTCCTCTGGATTCTCTGTTTTCCTCCCACAATCTGAAAGATGTGCAGGTTAGGTGGATTGGCCACAGTGAATTGCCCCTTAGCATTGGGGGGCTAATTAGGGGTGCATGCATGGGGTTATGGGATAAATGGCCTCCTTCTTCCCTGTAGGGATTCTATTATTCAGTCTTCCTTTTGAAATTAGTCAGCAATGTCAAGTCAGAGACAGTGACTTCTGAACAATATGTCCTGCATAATAAACAGGGCAGAATTAGAGTAACAACAGCTTCCCAGTAAAACTGGCTCCACAATATCAATGATGCTGGAAAGTGGGAATCACCAATAAATTTTTCCTCCATGTGATCCTTACTCCACAGCTAATCATTTCTTAAATAACTCCCCATGTGAAATGGGTCACTGTCTCAGAATAAGGAACTGGCAATTTTGAACCTGGGGATGGGAAGAAATATCTTAACTCAGACGGTTTGGGAACCTTTGACATTCGCTACTCCAGAGAACTGTGGGTACTCAGTTTTAGATCTATTCACAGTAGAGACCATTAGATTGACACCATGAGGTGCCCGATGTCAACAGGCCTTTGTATCATCTGTCCCTCTCCTACTTCAATCCCCAAAGCAGGTGGAGCAGTAGAATTTTGCTGTACATCTAGAACACTGTGTGCAGTTTTGGTGTCCATATTTAAGGAAGGATTTTTAAAGAATTCTTTAACAGGATGTGGGTGTTGCTGGCGAGGTCAGCTTTTTTATTGCCCATCCTTATTTTCTCTAGAGAAGTGATGGTGACCTGCTTCCTTGGACTTCTGCAATCCGTGTAGGTACACCCACAGTGTTGTTAAAAAGAGAATTTCAGAATTTTGACTCAGAGACACTGAAGGGTAGTGACATATTTCCAAGTCAGGTTGGTGAGTGACTGAAAGGAAACTTGTTGGTGATGATGTTCCCATGTGTTTGCTGACCTTGTTCCTGCCCCCCTCATTCCCCACCCCCTGCTGGCCCCAGGTGGCAGTGGTTGTGTGTTTAGAAGGTGCTACCAGGAAGTGAGCTATCCCCCATTCATAATTCCCAGCCTCTGACCTGCTCTTTTAGCCACAGTATTTATGTGGCTAATCCATTCAATGATAACCCACAGGATGTCCATGAAAGTATCAGACAAGTGATCACCACAGAGACGTTGGGGAGGCAAAGATCTGTTTTCACATTGAGGATACCCTCTATTATGTTGTGTGGCACTATCACCGTGCTAAATGGCTTTGTACAGGTCTAGTAACACAAGACTGAGCATTTAAGTAGAGCTGTAGAAGAATTGAATACGATCTGTACTTAATGGCCTCTCCTTTTATGAAAGGGGTCAAAGAATATGGAGGGGTCAGGTATTGAGCTCGATGATCAGCCTTGATCATAATGAATGGCACAGCAGGCTTGAAGGGCTGAATGGACTCCTCTTGCTCCTATTTCTACGTTCACAGGCTGCTACATTTATTCGGGAATATTCACACTTACCCTTTACAAGAAATACCAGTGCTTCAAGCACAAAATCAGTACATCCAGTTAGAAATAGTCCCCTGTGGAAAGACACCAGCTTAGAAATGTTATCTTCTGTTAGAAGCCAGCTGCTTTATACATTTGACAATGTGATCTAAGCCCTGGAGTGAGTTTACCCGTTGATATCATGAATATTCGGTACAGTTTAGATATATTGCCACAGTTTATAAGCTTCACTAATTCTTGCATTGTCCTTCTGAAGGCCAAGGCAACCAGTTTGTAATGTAATCTGAATGAGGTACGATAATATATCTTCCAACCAAGCAACATTCTGCATCAGAGTGATTAATGAGAACATCATTCAGCAAAATTAGCTGAGATTATCAGTAAACCAGGAGAAGGCTGAAAGTTCCAAGGTCACTGACTTTAAGAATTTCATAACAAAACCCTTTAGTTTTGACCAAATCCCTCCCTGACATGTCAGCAGTAATCTTCTATTATTGGCCCGAACTTTGCAGTGTTTTTCAACGGGGAGCACAGGTTAACACAGAACCGTTGCAGTTGTGATCTGTCACCCACTGCCCCACCGGAGGCTGTGCAAAAGACCTCCAGAGCCAGAAAGCGGAGAAATTGATCGGTAAGATGAAAAGTTCACATTTTTTTTTGAAACCCCATAAAATGGGAGGCCTTGCTCAATCAGGCATAACCGGGGTTAATGGTGGTGTGACCAATAATAGAAGAATAACACCAATCCTAAAAAAATATATTTCTGAAATGTTATTAAACAAAAAACATAAGAACTAGGAGCAGGAGTAGGTCTTCTGGACTCTCGAGCCTGCTCCACCATTCAATAAAATCATGGCTAATCTTTTCGTGGACTCAGGTCCACTTACCCACCCACTCACCATAACCCTTAATTCATTTACTGTTCAAAAATTTCTCTATCCTTGCCTTAAAAACATTCAATGAGGTAGCCTCAACTGCTTCACTGGGCAGGGAATTCCACATATTCACAACCCTTTGGGTAAATTCAATTCTAAATCTGCTTCCTCTTATTTTGAGGCCTGCTCCTAGTTCTCATTTCACTTGCCAGTGGAAACGACTTCCCTGCTTCGATTCCCTTCATAATCTTGTATGTTTCTATAAGATCTCCCCTTATTCTTCTGAATTCCAATGAGTATAGCCCCAATCTGCTCAATCTCTTCTCATAAACCAACCCTATCAACTCTGGAAACAAACTAGTGAATCTCCTCTGTATCTCCTCCATTGCCAGCATATTCTTTCTCAAACAAGGAGACCAAAGCTTAATGCCTTCATTAATTGCTAATTATTTTATATTTTAAAATCTTTTTTAAAACATCTTGAGATTTCAGCATCTACCTTCATCCCTGTGTATGTCCCAATCTTCATTTTGTCCCACATAGGCATCTTAAAAATGCTTCAAATTTAGTGCTTCTTATTTTCTGGTTGGCTGTTTTTTAATTTTCTTTCATTTATATAAAAGATTATTTATTAGGATCACAAGCAAGCTTACATTAACACTGCAATGAAGCTATTATGAAAATCCCCGAGTCGCCACACTTCAAAGCCAGTTCAGCTGCGCTGACGAAGAATTTAGCATGACCAATTCACCCAGCCAGCACATCTTTTGGACTATGAGAGGAAACTGGAGCACCCAGAGGAAACCCAAGCAAACACTGGGAAAATGCCACACAGACTGTGACCCAAGCCAGGAATCAAACACAGATCCCTGGTGCTGTGAGGCCGCAAGGCTAACCACTGTGCCATGGTGCTGTTCCATATTCCTTATTTGCATTTTAAAGCAATGTAAAATTGGACAGGGTTTAAAATGGCTTGTCAAATTGATCCCATCAGTATCCTGAAGGGTGGAGGGGGTTGGGAAATGACAAGTTAAAATCTTTTCAACAAATCAGTGGAATTGTTGTGGCTTTTCCTTGCATCAAGCTGACTGGATTGCAGGTAATATCTTGAGTTGAATAGAAAGCTGGATTGGCAGATTGGGAGCAGAGGTTTAGAATTAATGGGTGTTTTCCTCTATGGCAGTCAGTGACTAGTAGGATACTGCAGAGATCTGAACTAGAACACCCAATGTTCACCTTATATGTTAATGATTTACAAAAGGGAACTGAATGTACTATCACCAAATTGGCCAATGATGTAGTGTTGGATGAGAGAGTGAGCTGTGAGGAGGATACAGTGATGCTGCAATGTGATTTAGAGAGGCTGAGTGTGTGGGCATGTGCATGGCAGATGCAGTATAATATGGATAAATCTGATGTTACCCATTTCGATAGCAAAAATAGGAAGGCAGATTATTACTTGAATGGGTGTAAATTGAGAGAGGTGGATACTCAGTGAGACCTTAGTGTCCTCATGCATCAGTCACTGAAAGTAAGCACACAAGTACAGCAGGCAGTAAAGAAGGTAAATGGTCTTCATAGAGAAAAGATTTGAGTGTAGAAATAGCAATGTTTACTACAATTGTACTGGGCATTGGTGAGGTCACATGTGGAGTATTGTGTGCAGTTTTCATATACTTATCTGAGGAAAGGATGACCTTACTATAGAGGGAATACAGCAAAGGTTTTCCAAGCATTTACCCCACCAATACCTCTAACCTACACATCTTGGGAAATTAAGAGGCAATTTAGCATGGCGTAACCTGTGCATCGTCAGACCTGGGAGGAACCCAGAGGAAACCCATGCAGGCACAGGGAGAATGTGCAAACTTCAAACATGGAATTGATCCCAGGTCCCTAGCTTTATGAAGCAGCAGTACTAGTGTGTCACCATGCTACCTCTAGAAATCCTTGAATTCCTTCCCTAACAGCACTGTGGATGTACCTACATCACATGAACTACAGCAGTTCAAGAAGGATGTCTTCCTTCTCAAAGGCAATGAGGGGTGCACAATATATGCTGGTGACAACTAAGTTCCAATGATAAATGGAAATAAACTTTCCTGTCCTATAATCTACAGGAGGTGTAGGAGTAAAGAGGAAATCAGGACAACAAAAAGGGGACATGAGATTTCTGAGATGGCAGGTCTGTAATACGAGGAGAGACTAGGTCAGTTAGGATTGTATTCATTGGAGGTTAGAAGAGTGAGAGGTGATCTCATAAAAACATTCTAAAATTTTAACAGGATTAGACAGGGTAAGTTAAGAAAGAATATTCCCAATGATGAGGGGTTCAGAACCAGGGTCGTAGTTTGAGGATATGAGGTTTTGGGATTGAGGTGAGGAGAAATTTCTTCACCCAGAGAGTAGTGAATGTGTGAATTCACTACCACAGAAAGCAGTTGAGGCAAAATGAGGCAAATTTCAAGAAGGAATAAGATATAGTTCCTGTGGCTAAAGTGATCGAGGGATATGGGGGAGAAGCAGGATCAGGATATTGAATTTGATGATCAGCCATGATCAAAATGAATGGTGGAACAGGCTTAAAGGGCCGAATGGCCTGCTGATGCTTTTATTTTTTATGTTTGTTTCTATGAACAATCAGAATTGTCAACCAATTAGCAACCCATTTTCATACAGCATGAGTTGAAATTAACTAAATTTGGTAAATTCTTGTGATAGTCCTAATGAGTGCAAGATGACAGCCTGATTCCTTTCTCAACAATACTCAAGCTTTGAACTATTGTATGTAGGATGTAATATATTGTACAGCCAGTAACTGTCTGCGTGAAAATAATATCTGTAGGAACACACTGCAAGTCCGTTATGTGTTGATGTGGGGATTTGAACCTGTACTCTATAATCTGCAGAATTCCGTTGACTCAGCCTGGATATGCGAAGTCAGCATAGGCATATGGCTGACTGGGTTAATGTGTTGCTACTACTGATTTATTGCCTTAGGTCCAGGGCACACATCCTGCTAATTCTAAACCTGTCAACAATCAATCTGAGTGATTCTTGCCTGAAGTCGGAAAGGGAGGAATCGCCTACTCACCTTTGAAATATGCCACGGCTGCCTGAATGATTGTTTCTAATGTGTCACCAACCCTCCATCTGTAGCATTGAATCTAAGATATAACTGTGAACGTGTTAGAAGCTCTGGTACTTGTTGCTGCAAGCACTCTACACTGAAAAATCATCAATTTGTTAAATATACGGAGGATAGTTTCTCTTTGGTGATTTTTCTTGTTTCTTTTTCTCCAGGAGTTGTGCAGAGAGCAGTCATTGCAAATGGTCAGCCA
Source organism: Sphyrna mokarran (assembly GCA_024679065.1). Lineage (NCBI taxonomy): Eukaryota > Metazoa > Chordata > Chondrichthyes > Carcharhiniformes > Carcharhinidae > Sphyrna > Sphyrna mokarran. The sequence goes on from JAGIQG010000024.1 coordinate 4,879,927, forward strand.
TGAATTAATATACACAAGTTCCACATTAATGTGGTTAAGTATTTACTTTTGCAAACTACCGATGAAAACTTGACTTCCTGCAGCATTTGGTCGATGTTCAATTTCACGGGGACAAATTCATGTCTTTGTAAAGGTGCCAGGCCTGAGTTTAACCCTCAGTACCCAGTCAAAGTGAGGAAATTAAAGGGTTAAACTCACGGTTTTTTAAATGTGATCACACCCAGTTTGTGTTGCTTATCATTTTTAGCCGGTATAATTTCCCATGCTCTCACTCCAGGCAGATGAGGGCTGAATTAAAATGCTGAGGTCATGGTCTGATTGTGTAACCTGAGCTCAATGCCATTTTGCCTCAAAGGACAAAAGGGTAGTAGACACATGGGAACACCGCCACCTGTAAGTTTCCTTCCAACTCCTCACCATCCTGACTTGGAAATATATTGGTTCATTCACTTTCATTGGGTCAAAATAAAAATAGAATCCCTACAGTGCAGAAGCAGGCAATTTGGCTCATTGAGTCTGCACTGACCCTCCAACAGAACATCTTTCCCATGACCATAACCCCGTACTAGCTCTGTAACCCCATGCATTTACCCCACCAATACCTCTAACCTACACATCTTGGGAAATTAAGAGGCAATTTAGCATGGTGTAACCTGTGCATCGTTAGACCTGGGAGGAACCCAGAGGAAACCCATACAGGCACATGGAGAATGTGCAAACTTCAAACATGGAATTGATCCCAGGTCCCTAGCTTTATGAAGCAGCAGTGCTAGTGTGTCACCATGCTACCTCTAGAAATCCTTGAATTCCTTCCCTAACAACACTGTGGATGTACCTACATCACATGAACTGCAACAGTTCAAGAAGGATGTCTTCCTTCTCAAGGGCAATGAGGGGTGCACAATAAATGCTGGTGACAACTAAGTTCCAATGATAAATGGAAATAAACTTTCCTGTCCTATAATCTACAGGAGGTGTAGGAGTAAAGAGGAAATCAGGACAACAAAAAGGGGGCATGAGATTACTTTGGTGGCTAAGGCAAAGGAGAATCCAAAGAGCTCCTACAAATACATAAAGAGCAAAAGAGTAACAAGGGAGAGAGTGGGGCCTTCTAGGGATCAACAAGGTCATCTATGTGCGGATCCATAAGAGAAAGGTGAGATCCTAAAAGAATATTTCTCATCTGTATTTACTATCGAGAAAAGTATGGATGTTGGGGAACTTGGGGAAATAAATAGCCATGCCTTGAGGTGTGTACATATTACAGAGAAGGAGGTGCTGGAAATCTTAAAGCGCATCATAGTAGATAAATCACCGGGATCTGATGAAGTGTAACCCAGAACATTGTGGGAGTCTAGGGAGGAAATTGTAGGTCCCCTAGCAGAGATATTTGAATCATCGATAGTCATGGATGCTTGAAGATTGGAGAATGACAAATGTTGTACCTTTGTTTAAAAAGGGCTGCAGGAAAAAGCTTGGGAACTACAGGCCAGTGAGCCTCACATCTGTGGAGGGAAAATTGTTGGAAGGTATTTTGAGAGACAGAATCTACAGGTATTTGGAAATGCAAAACTGAATGGGGACAGTCATCATGGCTTTGTGAGTGGAAAATCATGTTTCACAAATTTAATTGAGTTTTTTGAAGGGGTAACCAAGAAGGTAGATGAGGGCAGTGCAGTTGATGTTGTCTACATGGACTTTAGAAGGCCTTTGACAAGGTACTGCGTAGAAGGTTTTTGCATAAGGTTAAATTGACAATTTTGACAATCATTTAAAAAAAAGTACATGATATCTCACCAAAGTTCCTAATAAATTCTGAGTGATCTGTTTAGTGATTGATAATTAGTCTGAGTGTTAATGATCATATGATTAGAACTTAATTTGTTGTCAACGAATTCGAGGGAATAGTCTCCCTTCTGTCCACGGCTGCCTGAACGATTGTTTCTAATGTGTCACCAACCCTCCATCTGTGGCATTGAATCTAAGATATAACTGTGAATGTGTTAGAAGCTCCGGTACTTGTTGCTGCAAGCACTCTACACTGAAAAATCATCGATTTGTTAAATATACGAAGGATGGTTTCTCTGTGGTTATTTTTCCTGTTTCTTTTTCTCCAGGAGTTGTGCAGAGAGCAGTCATTGCAAATGGTCAGCCATGAATTAATATACACATGTTCCACATTAATGTGGTTAAGTATTTACTTTTGCAAACTACCTATGAAAAATTGACTTCCTGCAGCATTTGGTCAACGTTCAGTTTCACGGGGACAAATTCATGTCTTTGTAAAGATCCAGGGTGAGGTATCTAAATGGATACAAAATTGGTTTCTTGACAGAAGCCAGAGGATAGTTGTTGAGAATTGTTTTTTGAACTGGAGGCCTGTGACAAATGGTGTGCCTGAGGGAGCAGTGCTGGGTCCACTGTTGTTTGTCATTTATATTAATGATTTGGATGAAAATATAGGAGGCGTGGTTAGTAAATTTGCAAGTGACACTAAGATTGGTGGCACAGCATTCAGTGAAGAAAGTTATCTCCAATTGTAAAGGGATCTTGATCAATTGGGCTGGTGGGTTGACGAATGGCAGATGGAGTTTAATTTAGACAAATGCGAGGTGATACATTTTGGTAGATTGTCCCAGAGCAGGAATTACTCAGTTAATTGTAGGGCATCAGGGAGAGTTATGGAACAAAGAGATGTCAGGGTACATGTTCATAGCTCCTTGAAAGTGGAGTCACCCAGATGTTAGACTAGGATTTTTCCAATATTTCCTGAGTTAACTATCCAGGTGAGAAAGATGGGACCATCTGAAGTCTCTGACTCTAACTCAGAGTTGGGGATATTTGGGTAACAGAAGAATTACCTATTGGAAATTCAAACTTCCCGGGTAATTCCCTCCCCAGATTCAGTATATGGAGAATTCTGAGGGGTCTCCCAAGCACATCTTCGACGGTGCATCCAGTCTCCAATTATCTGAAGATAAAGAGAATTTTAAAGACAGGACTACTCAGAAAAATATTCCATGATTATTGTGGTAAAGGGAGACTATTCCCTTGAATTTGTTAACAACAAATTAAGTTCTAATCATATGATCATTTATCACTCAGACTAATTATCAATCACTAAACAGATCACTCAGAATTTATTAGGAACTTTAGTGAGATATCATGTACTTTTCTTTAAATGATTGTCAATATTGTGACATAATTGAATAAGATAAAAGTTTTGTTGCATTTGGCAGCAAACTGTTGCAAGCACAATAGAGAGGGAAACATCTGCAATGCAAGCAGATTGAAATATTGTGCTCAGGGAGAAAGATATACATTGTTCATTCATAACAGCACGGTTACACAGTGGTTACTACTGCTGCCTCGTAGCACCAGGGACCCAGGTTTGATTCCTGGTCACTGTCTGTGTGGAGTTTGCACATTCTCCCCGTGTCTGTGTGGATTTCCTCCAGGTGCTCTGGTTTCTTCTCACTATCCAAAGATGTGCAGGTTAGGTTGTTTGACCATGCTAAATTGCCACTTAGTGTTAGGGGTTCTAGCTAGGGTAAATGCATATGCTAATGGGGATAGGGGTTTTGTGGTTGATGCAGACTCAATGGGCTGAATGGCCTCCTTCTGCACTATAGGATTCTATGATTCCATGAATATATAACCTAGTATTCCTTTGCTCATTGAATGAAAGAATAAATGATTGCATAAGTCTTGATTTCAATCCCAGATTCTGGTTTTACCAGTCAGCAGCTCAGTCTCTGAGATTGTAATTACATGTGCTGACTGTGAGGAACTGTACAGTACAACACAATAAAAAACAACTACCCTGGAGTGATTTCTTACCAAGGTTAAATGCTGTAACAAGCTACTCTGTATCATAAATACTGATAACTGCTCATTGAAGTGCTTACTTCAAATGTTGCAAATTCTGGTTGTGAGAAGCAAGGTTGAGAACCAAATCTTTTAGTGCCAATATCTGTCAATACAATAGAATGTGTTTAGGAGTCAGCTGTGGCTCAGTAGGAAGCCTCTCATCTCTGAATCAGAAAGTTCTGAGTACAAATCTCACTCATTTAACCACAAAAGGATTTGGTTGACATTTCAGTTCCAGTATTGAGGGAGTGTTGCATTGTCAAAGGTGCTTTCCCCTGACTCTGCCACACTCTCAGGTACATGTGAAAGATCTCATGGCCAAAGAAGAACAAAGGAGTTGTCCCTGATGTCCTGCCCATTAGTTATCCTTTAGTCAAAACCATAAGAACAGATTACTTGGTCATTATGATATATTCCTGTCTGTGGGAGCTTGCTCTGCACAAATTGGCTGCTGCATTTCTATGGTGGCATAATGGTTAGCACAGCTGCCTCACAGTGCCAGGGACCCGAGTTTGATTCTGGCCTTGTGTCACTATTTAGTAGATTTTGCATGTTCTCCCCCTGTTTGTGTGGGTTTCCTCCAGATGCTCCAGTTTCCTCTCACAGTCCAAAGATGTGCAAGTTAGGTTGATTGGCCATGCTAAATTGACCTTAGTGTCAAGGAATTAGCAAGGTAAACATATGAGGTTAGGGGAAAGGGGCCTGGGCGGGATTGTGGTCAGTGCAGACTCGATGGGCCGAATTGCCTTCTCCTGTACTGTAGAGATTCTATGATTCTATGATGTTAGAACAACAACCACACTTCAAAAATTAATTTATTGAATACAAAATACCATTCAATGCCTTGAGGTTAACATAATGTCTTGTTGAAGTTGTACACTCTTGGAATACTGTGTGCAATTCTGGTCACCCTAATATAGAAAGGATATTATTAAACTTGAAAGAGTGCAGAAAAGATTTACTTGGATGCTAGTGGAGCTTGGTGGTTTGAGTTATAAGGAGAGGCCGAATAGACTGGGACTTTTTTCTCTGGAGCGTAGGAGGCGAAGGGGTGACCTTACAGAGGTCTATAAAATAATGAGGGACACAAATCAGCTAGATAGTCAGTAACTTTTCCCAAAAGTAGGGGAGTCTAAAACTCGAGGGCATAGGTTTAAGGTGAGGGGGAGAGATACAAAAATGTCCAGAGGGGCAATTTTTTCACACAGAGGGTGATGAGTATCTGGAACAAGCTGCCAGAGATAGTAGTCAAGGCGGGTACAATTTTACTTTTAAAAAGCATTTAGACAATTACATGGGTACCTTGGGTATGAAGGGATATAGGTCAAATGCGGGCAATTGGGATTAGCTTAGGGGTTTTAAGAAGAATGGTGGCATGGACAAGTTGGGCTTCTATAACTCTATGTCTTTCTTTAACTAGCTAATACAAATCAGATATCTGACAAGGGATAGTATGAGCAATAATATCAAGTGCTTTTCATTAGATGATCAGGGACTTTTAGCAATTCAAAGTAGTACATCGCTTACCCCCCTGTTTGGGAAACTAGCCTTTCTGCTTCTAGAGCAAACATGGGATGGTAAACATGGTGACAGGCGGACCATAATAATGCTGCTAGCTTTGCTCAGAATGGCCCCATTACTCCAGCTCACATTATTATTCCATCTCCTCTGAAAATTATCATTTTTGATATCAAGTGAAAAGTGAGAAAAGTTACTTTGAAATGTACAATGTGAAATTAGTGTTTTAACTTAAAAATGGACAGACTCTCGTGGTCACCATAATCTTTTTTTGATTTAGTTCTATGTTAATATTGAAAAATGCATGTCCAAATGTTCCTTTGGCCATTAACGTTGTGGGCAAATCCATCTAGTTTCTCCTTCTGCTAATATTTCCTTGAGCTTTGTAACATATTGACTCACTCTAATTAATTATGTTCCAGTCTTGCTGGCTCAGTTGATGAGGAATGAACATCTTACAGATTTCTGGCAGACCTTCTGAGGACATTAGTGCAGCGCACCCACAAACTAATCCAAGCAGCTAAAACACATTTAATTATGTTTTCTTTGCACCAGTTTGCCATTTATCTTGCCTTTGAAGGAATGTTTGGATGTTAAGAGAGGCTTCAGATTGTGTTTGACCTGTGACCTAAAAGACATTCAGCTGTGCCAAAAGCTTGCCTTTGTAGAACGAATGTGTGCAAGCTGAATAAAGCTTTCTCACAAGATCATCAAAAAACATTCCTCACTTGTCTGGATGTCCAACAGAGGACAGATACAAAACAGTCAATGTGACCCAAAAATATCAGCAAAGGTTTCATCACCAAATGTTTAATATTTACAAAATATATAATCATGGAGCAAATGGTATCCTGTTACACAGAATTTATATCGTTCAGAAGTGAAGTAAATTGTTCCATTTGTGTACAAGTAAAATCACATATCATTCTATAAAACTAATAAAACCTCAAGCCTGTTCCACCATTCAACCTGATCACGACTAATCTAACTTTCAATTCTATTTTCTATTTCTTTACCCAGAGGGTGGTTCGGGAGTGGAATGCCCTGCCTGCGGCAGTTGTAGATGCGCCAAGTTTGGTGGCGTTTAAGAGGTTAGTTGATAAGTTTATGGAAGAGAAGGGAATGGTTTAGTTTGGAGGGTCATTGCTTTTTTCATAATTGGTCGGCGCAACATCGAAGGCCGAAGGGCCTGTTCTGCGCTGTAATGTTCTATGTTCTATGTGCTATTTACTCTTTATTCTATAATATGTTTCTGGATATCACCACCAATCTCAATCTGCAAAATTCCAATTGTTCTAGCATCCAAGTTAAGTTTATTTATTTGTCACAAGTAGACTTAACACTGCAATGAAGTTGCTTTGAAAATCCCTTAGTTGCCACTCTCCAATGACTGTTCTGATACTCTGAGGGAGAATTTAGCATGCAATGCACTTAGCCAGCATATCTTTTGGACAGTGGGAGGAAACCAGAGCACCAGGGAGAACATGTAGACTCTGCACAGACAATGACCCGAGCCGGGAATTGAACCTGGATCCTTGGCGCTGAGAGCCAACGATGCTAACCACTGTACCATCATGAATGTGTTTCTCTGCATCTAGCATTTAAATCTTTTTAACATTCTAAAAACTTAATTAGGCATTGAAAATGTTGAAAAAGTACAACTGAACATATTCTTTTTCATTCCCTGTTGTCCCACTTTCTTCTCTTGCCCTCACATTAGCAACTTACTCTGGGACCTAGTTCAGTTGGAGCTAGCTCCACTTCTGGCATAACCAGATCAAGTTTTGCTCTTGTAGTGTATAATATCAGAATCCTGTCTCTATGTTTCATCCTTGTTCTTTATGATGAACTATATTCCACAATGGGTTATAGGCATTTCTTTCTATTCACTGCAACTCTCTGCACTGTTGTCATGCCTTCCTCTTTCCAATTTCTGATGTTGTCCACCCATTTAGTCCTTTATCAGTGCAGGCACAATGGGCCAGATGGGCTCCTTTTGCACTGGAGGGGCTCTAGGCATGATGGCAAAGTAGTTAGCACTATTATCGCAAAGCTCCAGGGACCCGGGTTCAATTCTGGCCTTGGGTGACTGTGTGGAGTTTTGTGCATTCTCATTGTGTCTGCATGGGTTTCCTCTCACAATCCAAAAATGTGCCGGTTAAGTGGATTGGCCATTCTAAATTGCCCCTTAGTGTCCAAAGATATGTAGATTAGATGGATCACACATGGGAAGTGTATGGAGTTAAAGGGGAGAGGGCAGGAGAGAGGGCCAGGATAAGACACTGTGACAGACAGCCAATGCAGTGTCGATGGGCTGAATGGCCTCTTCAGTAGATAATCCCTCTACCCTAGGGGTTCTATGCTTCTATGAAGAACATTGCTGATCTGTGGCCTCAATCCATATGCAACTTTTGCTCTATATCCCTTAATAACCTTGGATAACAAACTTCTATCAATTTCATTGTTAAAATTAATTGAACAAACATCAATACTATTTGCGGAGGAGAGTTCCAAATTTCTATCACTTCTTGTGTGAAGAAAATAATGATTCTGAATTTTATTTCTGAAAGATTGAAATTGTATTCTATTATCGTAGTCCAAAACTCTCCTTCCCACAGAAATAGTTTCTCTCCATTGACTCTATCTGCTTCCTTTAATCTATTGAAAATATATTGATCAAATCATCCCTTAATCTTTTAAATTCCAGGGAGCGATTTGTGTAATCTCTTATCATTTAACTTTTGCGCTCTGGGTAGCACAGTGGCACAGTGGGGCCTTACAGTGCCAGGGATTCAGGTTCAATTCTAGCCTTGGCTGACTGTCAGTGTGGGATTTACACGTTCTCCCCGTGTCTGCGTGGGTTTCCTCTCACAGTCCAAAAATGTGCAGGTTAGGTGGATGGCTATGCTAAATTGTCCCTTTGTGTCAGGGGGATTAGCAGGGTAAATACTTGGGGTTATGGGGATAGGGCCTGGATGGGATTGCTGTCAGTGCAGGTTTAATGGGCCAGATGGCTTCCTTCTGCACTTAGGGTTTCTATGATTCTCTGGTTTTCAGATAAATCTACACAGCTCTTGTCCAAAGTCAACATACTCTTACTGCAACATAGGATCATCTTTATAGTCATTGGTCAGAATTCTCTGGCCATTCAACTTTGTGGCTAATGCCAGCGAGAGCAGAGAATTTGACACTCAGCCAAATCTGTTCACTGCAGTGGGGCTGGAGAATCTCAGCTGTGGGCAAGGCTGGACAATCCAGCCCATCAAATTTTATAATACATAAAGAGGTCCTTCAGCTCATTGTACCTGCATCAGGCACCTATTTAATTCTAATTCCATTTTCTAGCACTTTCCCCAAGGCCAATATATCCCGACTGCACTGTAGAATGTTGCTTTCTCCCAGCATTGATTAATATCAGAGCATGTACAAAGTTGTCGAGTGCGATTCTCTGGCGTCCCAGCTGCATGCTTGCTGGCAGGGGGTGGCTCTGAGAAATTCCCATTGACATCACCCCACACTTGTGGGGGTGGTGGGAGAGGGAGGGAGTGGGGTCTCCAGCCATCCATTTATGATACAGATTTTAGTTCCAATAATGTTTGTATTTTTACTTTGTGTACAGTATCAGCAACAATAACTTACATTTCCATAAAACAGAAATTGCTGGGAAAACACAGCAGGTCTGGCAGCGTCATTGGAGAGAGAAATAGTTAATATTTCAATTCTGATATTGCTCTTCCTTGGAACTGCATGTACTTATCTTTATACGATGGCTTTAACATGGTGTAATAACCCTAAATATCATATGAAAACCTCTAGGCCAATGTCAGTTAATAAAGAGGAATACATTTATAGAACTTATAACATGTGTAAAATGAAAGGTTAGTTAAAGATGAGACAATGTTGTTTATCTCTCTCCCTTCACCAATCACTCTGTCACTATCTCACTCTCCATCTCTCTCCCTTCACCAATCACTCTGTCACTATCTCACTCTCCATCTCTCTCCCTTCACCAATCACTCTGTCACTATCTCACTCTCCATCTCTCTCCCTTCATCAATCACTCTGTCACTATCTCAACTCTCCATCTCTCTCCCTTCACCAATCACTCTGTCACTATCTCAACTCTCCATCTCTCTCCCTTCACCAATCACTCTGTCACTATCTCACTCTCCATCTCTCTCCCTTCACCAATCACTCTGTCACTATCTCACTCTCCATCTCTCTCCCTTCACCAATCACTCTGTCACTATCTCACTCTCCATCTCTCTCCCTTCACCAATCACTCTGTCACTATCTCAACTCTCCATCTCTCTCCCTTCACCAATCACTCTGTCACTATCTCACTCTCCATCTCTCTCCCTTCACCAATCACTCTGTCACTATCTCACTCTCCATCTCTCTCCCTTCACCAATCACTCTGTCACTATCTCAACTCTCCATCTCTCTCCCTTCACCAATCACTCTGTCACTATCTCACTCTCCATCTCTCTCCCTTCACCAATCACTCTGTCACTATCTCCTCTCCATCTCTCTCCCTTCACCAATCACTCTGTCACTATCTCACTCTCCATCTCTCTCCCTTCACCAATCACTCTGTCACTATCTCACTCTCCATCTCTCTCCCTTCACCAATCACTCTGTCACTATCTCACTCTCCATCTCTCTCCCTTCACCAATCACTCTGTCACTATCTCACTCTCCATCTCTCTCCCTTCACCAATCACTCTGTCACTATCTCAACTCTCCATCTCTCTCCCTTCACCAATCACTCTGTCACTATCTCAACTCTCCATCTCTCTCCCTTCACCAATCACTCTGTCACTATCTCACTCTCCATCTCTCTCCATTCACCAATCACTCTCTCCCTGCCCCACTCTCCAACTCTCTCTTTGGTGTCTCTTCTGATCTTTATTCTCATCTCTCTCCTCTGTCCCTAGTCTTCTTGTCCCTTCCCATATTTCCATGATTTCCTTCTGGACAGAGCAAGCCCAAACCCATCTCCGTGCTTGCTCTCTAAAGAACAAGTTTCAATTGAATCCAATTCATGGTCTCCACCAGAGAGACTAACAAGATCCAAGCTGAGAAGATAAGGTGTTGGGCTTCATCTGATGCTTGATTTTAGCTAATAGACTGGGAAGTGAACAGTGTTCATGAGCAGAAACAAATCCAGCATTTCTATCATAAAGGGAAGTTGAATTAAAGATTCTGGGTGAGGAGAGAAATCAAAATCCTTTGTCACAATGACTAACTTCACTGGGCAAAACAGAAGCAAAGAGGATATTGAAAATTATCAGGAAAGTGAAGTAAATGTAGAATTGTATAAGTTCTTGCTTAAACATCACAATCAGATCAACTGGCTGTGACATAAATCAAGCATTATTTTTATATTCAAATGTGCACATATGTTGTTACAAATGAAATGAACATTGGGCAGTTATAGAATAATGATCAAAAGGGAAACTGCCAGCAATCCAGGAGTGGATCTCAAAGAAAGTTTTCACTAAGTCATAAAAAAAAATTGTTGACACTGCAATGTCATCTTCACCCTGAGCTGGACACAGGAACTAAAGCAAAGTATATCTGTCTAATAAATCACACCTATAATGCTTTCTCTGTTAGTACTGCTGGGGTTATTCTTCTCAATCTATCTTGTTCTTTACCTGCGGTGTTTTTATTGACATCCTTACATCTCATGGGTTACGAAGGAGGCATAGTAGTTAGCATGCTGCCTCACTGCGCCAGGGACCTGGGTATGATTCTGGTCTTGGATCACTGTCTGTGTGGAGTTTCCTCCGAGTGTTCCAATTTCCTCCCACAATCCAAAGATGTGTAGGTTAGAGGGATTAACTTGGTAAATACATGGAGTTACAGAGATTGGGTCTGGGTTGGATGCTCTGTCAGAGAGTCAGTGCAGGTTGGGTGGGCTGATACGGTGTAGGGATGATATGGGGTGACAAGAAATACCAGGTTCATACTCTTGGAGAGAGAGGGTACAAGTTTCAACATCTTGAAGAGGAGGCTAGCATACTCATTGCCGCTTTGCTGACTGTAAAAGACAGTGGCCAATGCAATTCACTCTTACCTTGTGGTGGTTGTGAGTTCAAATCCACCTACTTCAGCACAACATCTAGACTGACACCCCAGTGCAGTACTGAGGGAGTGCCACTGTTGCAGGCACTACTTTTTAAATGAAACTTTAAACTGAGGCCTAGTCTGCCCTCTTAGGTAGATGTATAATTTCCCAGCTCACTATTCCGATGGGAAGCAGGGAAGATCTTGAGGGAGTCCTGATGAATACACATCCCTCTGGAATAAAAAGAGAAAATGCTAGAAATATTCAACAGGTCTGTCAGAATGTGTGCAGAGAGAAACAGAGTTAACGTTTGGAGTCTGTATGGCCCTGAGTCATGAACATTAATCCTGTTTCTCTCTGCCAAATCTGTTGACTATTCCCAGCATTTTCTAATTTGATTTCAGATTTTCTGCATCTGCAGTACTTTGCTTTTGTGTACTCCCCCCTCCCCCCATAAACTGCATACAATTGTAACAATGGCCCACAACTTCCTGCCTCCCCAGAGTCATATTCTGGAGGGGATGAGGGGTACCTGACCATTCCCCCATCATGAACTGTACCCTCCCAACCTGTATCCCTCCAATGTCATAGAATCATAGAATCATAGAACACTACAGTGCAGAATGAGGCCCTTCAGCCCACCGAGTCTGCGCTGAACATAATCCACCCAGACCCTACCCCCATATCCTACGTATTATATCCATTAATCCCTCTAACCTACACATCCCTGGACACTAAGGGACAATTTCTTAGCATAGCCAATCAACCTAACCTGTACATCTTTGTCCCTAACCCATGTCCATTATCCAGCTCTTTAATATCAGATCACCTCTGCCACCCCCCCCAAATCTGACTCCCCCATCCCATAAAGTCTGAATCTCCTTCTGATGTCCTGATTCACCTCTCCCCCTAAACCCTACCACTAAAGTCTGACATCCCCACCCCATTCCTGACTCCCCCCTCCTGATGTCTGAACCCCTCTGCCCAGAGGTGTCTGAATGCCCACCTCTACATCCCATTCATTTTTGAGACTTAACTTCGTTTAACTTTGTTCTGGCCTGTTATTTTCAATGGGACCTTTAAACTCATGAACTCTACAGCAGCAAGTATTGTAGAAATGGGGACCCCTGTTACACATCACTGCTGGAGTTGGGCACAGGGTTCACTGTATGAATTTCACCTGGCCTGAATCAGGAAGGTTGGACAAGACAGGCATTTTGGAATTGCAGTATAGATCAGTCAGTGTGGAGAGACGGCCTGTTGTTCCACGGAACTTATATTCTATAACTGTAAAGTGCTTTTGAAAGTCCTGAGATTGTGAAAAAACATGATAAAAGAAAATATTTTTCTTGGATAAATTCATGAAATAATTGTATTGCCTTTTCTATTCCCAGGCTTCTCCATGCAGTGACAGTGTCTCAAAATGGAACACAGTTTCAGAGCTAGCTACAATCCTTAACACTTCAGCCACAAGAAATTACAAAGGTCGTGAATGAAAGCCTGTCCATCACACAAACCAGCCTCCCATCCACTGACTCTGTCTGCATTTCCCACTGCCTGGGCAAAGCAGCCAGTGTAAATAAGGACCCCACGCACCCCGGACATTCTCTCTTCCACTTTCTTCCATGGTAAGGTACAGAAGTCTGAGGTCGCGTACCAACCGACTCAAGAACAGCTTCTTCCCTTCTGTATTCAGACTTTTGAATGGACTTATCTCGCATTAAGTTGATTTTTCTCTATACCCTAGCTATGACTGCAACATTACATTCTGCATTCTCTCTTTTCCTTCTCTATGAACGCTTTGCTTTGTCTGTATAGTGCGCAAAAAACAATATATTTCACTGTATACTAATACATGTGACTATAATAAATCAAATCAAATCAAATCAAATCAAACTACGTGTAGACAGCGAGAGTCAGCAGGTATTTCAGCTGCAGGTCTCGTCTTGTCTTCATCTCACCTGAGATCCACTTAACCTACCTATAAGTTGCATTCAAAGTGATTTCAGGTATAATCTTTGTAAAGAGACAGTGGTGTATTGATGCCATCACTGGACAACTTAAAGGCACAACTTTTTGTTTCCCAGAAATATACTTCATTCATACAAAATCTGCAAGAACATTACAAACATTCCAAAATGGCCAACACACAAGGTGCAACAATATTCAGGTTCTTTCCATACATCTGAGCTGCTTCAATAGAATCAAAGAAACATTAGTGACATTTTATAATGGTCCTTACAAACAGCACTAAGTATTTAATGTTGTCCCCATAGAACAAGTTGCACTCCGAGGTACTTCAGTACAACTGAGTTACATGAAATATTTACTGTTTGCATTAAGCGAATCATTCAGCAGAAGAGGGTTCTGCTCCTCTCTGTTCACTGAGAAAGGTCTTTGACAGCAAAAGGACACCACTGTGCTGTCAAAGGTTCAAATCCCACTGCAGCAGCTGGTGCAATTTAAATTCAATGAATAAATCTGGAATGTAAATCTGATCTCAATCATTTAATTTGATTTATTGTTATCCCATGTATTTGTATGCAGTGCAAAGTATTAGTTCTTGCATTCTATATAGACATAGCATACCATACATAGAGAAGGAAAGGATTGGGTGCAGAATGTAATGTTACAGTTATAACTAGAGTGTAGAGAAAGATCAACTTAATGCAAGATAGGTCTATTCAAAAGTCTGACAGCAGCAGGGAAGAAGCTGTTCTTGATTCGGTTGGTTCGTGATCTGAGACTTGTAAGTCCCTTTACTAAAATCCCTATATTTACAAACTCTAACAACAGTACACAGAGTGCTAGCAGTCAGCGGTCTACCTCCAGGGATGTCAGAAGAACTGCCAGTCCTGGTTAAGTACAAGGCAAAGACTCTCTGATTGGCCCACCAATTTGATTCTTAATCAGAGAGTTCATATTCCAATAGTCCAACCTCAATGGCTTGATTTTGATTTGATTTATTGTCACGTGTATTAGTATAGATGAAATGCATTGTTTCTTGCATGTTATACAGACAAAGCATACCATTCAAAGACTTGGAAATGTAAGAGTGCCGTCATAGCTAGGTTGTAGAGAACGATAAACTTAATGTAAGGTAAGCCCACCCAAAAGTCTGATAGCAGCAGGGTAGAAGCTGTTCTTGAGTCGGTTGGTATGTGACCTCAGACTTCTGTGTCTTTTCTTCAAATGGAAAAAGGTGGAAGAGAGAATGTCCGGAGTGCGTGGAGCCCTGAGTTATGCTGGCTGCTTTGCTGAGCCAGCGGGAAGTGGAGACACAGAGTCAATGGGTGGGAAGGTGATTTGTGTGATGAATTGGCTACACTCACAACCTTTTGTAGTTCCTTGAGGTCTTGGGCAGAGCAGGAGCCTTACCAACCTGTGGTACAATCAGAAAGAAGGCTTTCTATGTTGCATCTGTAAATGTTGGTCAGAGTTGTAGTTGACATGCCAAATTTCCTTAGTCTTCTGAGAAAGTAGAGGAGTTGGTGGGCTTCGATTAAAGTTATTACAAGACTTTTTTCTATCTTTTTCCTAGCAGAAGAAGGTGGAAGAGAGAATGTCTGGGGAGCGTGGGGGTCCTTCATTGTGAAGCTCCAGGATCTGAAGGAATCAGCAGCCTGCTGCTGGTATAATTGGGCAGTTAGGAGGCCGGCAGGATGCATGCTAAATTTAACAGGCTTCCCTTTCTGCCTTCAAACCCTCCAGTGTGGGAGTGGTCTCTCCAGAAGACATCACTGGATATTGATCATGAACAATTATCAATTATTTGCTGACTCCTTTGCCATCAGTAACTGTTAACTGTTCTCTGAAATAAGCCTTCCAAGAAAGTGACTCATCACCACCTATCATTTCAATTAGAATTAAGGTTGGACAATTAATGTTGAACTTTGTCAGCGATGATCCCATGTCGATCCCATGAAGGGAGAAAACAAATAATGTCCTCATTGTAATCCTGCTGGATGGCTGATGTGGGATCAAGATTTGAGATCTCCATGACCACATTGTGCACCGTTGGGGGGACTCGCTGTTACTTTGCAGCATTCTTTCAGCTTGTTTGATGGGATAAAGGCTCTCACAAAGAGGCAGTGAATAGCACTGGAGATGCACTTGTCAGCCTCGAGGACCTTAGTGAGAATGAGTGAAAAATGAATTTACTGCAAGTAACAGCAGGAACAGAATAAATATTTACAGTAATGTACTAATTAAAGTCATGGGTGTGGGACAGTGCAGTTGTGTAAAACACAATTTAATCTTGCGATTGGAGAACTCATGTATTGGCAAGATTGACAAGCTTCAATGGGTTAAATGAACTCTTTTCACCCCTTTTATTATCTAACACAACTAATTTAAAAATAGACTTTCCACTTTTAACACAGACGGCTGTAACATATAAACTGCAGATCAAAGTGTAACTAGGTGGCTTAGTTTAAGAAGGTGTTGCATAATAGACAGTCTGATATTCTGTATAAAATAAAATGCTGTTACCACACCTGGCAATGTAATCTGAAACTTATCACATTGATTTCTCAGTGATGACTATGTAATAACATCTCGCCACTTCCCATTGCCTTCATATTGTCCTAAATCTGGCACATTTGAGATGCTGTCAAGGAGAATTCATTGAATATTTATTTTGATTGGCCATTTTTGTTTCAAGATTCACCTGCAAAGTGATTGGCAAAAAGGGGGATAGGTTTTTGACACAGCAATTGGTTGGGATCTGGAATGTGCTGCCTGAGAAGGTGCAGCTTTTCAAAGGGAACTGGATAAGCATCTTAGAGGGAGCAACAACTTAGGCTGCAGAGCAAGGGCACAGGGAAGGGTGGACCAGCTGAATTGGCCTTCCAGAGATCTGGCATTGCCTTGATGGACCGAGTGTCCTCCTTCTGTGCTGTAACTCTCTGTATTCTGTGCACATTCTGCACTCTCATCTTTCCTTCTCTACGAACAGTATGCTTTCTCTGTATAGTGCACAGGAAACAATATTTTTCACTGTATACTAATACATGTGACAATAATAAATCAAATCAAATAATCATTCTATGTATGTAGCATTCAAAATTCGGAGGATAAGTTTTCATTGAAGTTACGATTCTGTGCAGAGAGGAGGTCTCATTAGTCATGTGAACTGTGTTTGGCTTTTAAAGATCGATATTTACTTTTGGGGGACTGATTAGCTGGCGATACTGATTGGCCCCAGACTGCTTCTCACCACTACCCGGACAATCTGGGGGGTTGGTAATTAATGTCAGCTTAGCCAGCGACTTTCACACCCATGGAGAAACGAAAAATATAAAAAAACTGTTTAACTGAAACTGGAATGCATTGTGATAATTTCAGGTCTTACTCAAAAGGAGCGTAATGACAGGGTTTAACAGTTAGAATCCAGCACTCCAGTTCAGTTTGTGCAGACTCTAAACGGCCCGTGGCAATGCCTCGTAACTGCCTGCATTGTTTTTGCAATCTGCTGTGTCAGCAAAGCTACTAGCTGTCTCCACCCTTTCTAAAACTGAAAAACAAGCATTCAGATATCCTTGTGCATGACTTCACTGTGTGCTCATTGTCATGGCTGTCACTATTTATCCATCACCCTCCTGTTTGCACAATAAATTTGTTATTTCATGGATGGGAATTTGATGATAGAACAGCGCGACAGCGTTTTATTAAAATATTCCTGTGTCACTGCACTTGTTTATCCGGACCTTGTGACCCATTTGATAAATGGGAGCTTGATTACTCAGGAGAGAGGGGTAAAGTTCCATTGTACGTTTTATTACCGTTTCTTTATTTGTCAAAGTTCATATTCATTTTTTTTGTTTATGCTGAGCTGAGTTCAGAAGCAGGTCAAATCTGAAACCCTAAGTTTAGCTCTAAAGGACCATGATTAAAATAAAAGTAGTCAGAAAATGAAATCTAAATTTGTTTTCTTTCCAAAAAAATCCCATTACAGAACTACCGAGAGCACACAAAAGAATCCAACATCTATAATCCTGAAAGGTATAACTGAGTTCTTCTCTGTCTCCTATTCACCAGAGCTCAGTAACACACCGTGGGAAATCGATTCATGAATTCTGATAAATGTGTACGAAATACGGACAAAAATTGCAAATACCAGAAAACTGACCTAAAAACAGAAAACACTGATCTGCACACACAGGTCAACTAGCACTTGTGGCGAAGACCGAAGATTCTGGGTGTTTACTGGAGGTATAACTGTATCATCATATCATATCATATCATCAACTACTTTAAATTGATCATTGGGCTATTGATTAACAGCCCAATTGGAGTATAGGGATGGGGATGATTTGCTCCAATTGCACAGGCTTTGGTGAGGCCACATCTAGAGTATTGTGTACAGCTTTGGTTCCTTATCCGAGGAAGGATGTCCTTGCTGTAGAGAGAGTACAGCAAAGGTTCACCAGGCTGATTCCTGGGATGGCAGGTCTGTCATATGAGGAGAAGCTAAGTCGATTAGGATTATAGTCACTAGATTTTTGAAGAGTGAGTGAGGATCTCATAGAAACTTATAAAATTCTAACAGTGTCAGACAGAGTAGATTCAGAAAGAAGCTCTCGATAGCGGGGATTCCAGAACTAGGGGGTCATAGTTTGAGGATAAAGCATAAATCTTTTCAAAATTTCTTCACCCAGAGGCTGGTGAATGCATGGAATTCAGTACCATAGAATGTAGTTAAGGACAAAACATTGTCTGATTTCAAGAACAAATTATAAATAGCTCTTGGGGCTAAAGGGATCAAGGGATATGGGGGGAAGGGGGAATTCAGGGTATTGAATTTAATGATCAAAATGAATAACAGAGCATGTTCAAAGGGTCGAATGGTCTTCTCCTACTTTTAATTTTTATGTTTTTATGTGGGATTGCCAGTATAGGAAAAATTAAGTGAGTGCCACCATTTTGGTAGACAGTGCTCTTGAAAATCTTAAACAGGACAATCTCCCCGAGGCCCTCTTCCACTCAAAGCTGCTTGTACAGCCTAGCCCTCTGCTGCTGCCAAATCATTGTCCTGAATGCTCCACAATCCCTAATTTCCATTCATAGAAACATAGAAAAACTATAGGACAATACAAGCCCTTTGGCCCACAAAGTTATGCCGAACATGTCCCTACCTGAGAGATTATTAGGCTTACCTGTTTCTTACAAGCTCCATGCACTTTGTCTAAAAATCTCTTACAAGACTTTACTCTTAAAGACTCTTAAAAGATTCCTTGCAGATTTTGGAACTCCTTTCACACTTTGACACGATTGCTCTGCCACAACCAGATCCTGGGACCTCTGTTCACTGCTTCCGCACCAGTAGGCCCAGAATCAAGAATGAAGACTTAAGACTTCCATAGCTCCCAGATTCCTTCAGATTGTGGAGCCTCCTTAGGCCCTGGAGCTCCCTCAAACCATGAGACCTGGCTCCTAAATGATAACATTCAGGCTGTCTCTCCCACCAGTGCCAGACATCAGAGTGTTCCTATTCCACAGGATGAATTCCGAAGCTGGATCTCATACTCACTACAGCCTCTGTTCCTCGAATCACACTTTGAGATCTGGTGATTCTACACCCAAATGCCACGGAATCATCTTAGCTGTCAAAAAACTCCTTCTACTTCTCCTGCATCCTAGAATTCCCTTCAGTAGACCCAGTCTTAATACCCTCCAGGAACCAATCCCAATCTTTTCCAGATCACTTTTGGGATCATTACAACAATACCAGTTCTACCAAACAGAAATTCTCTTTCAGTACCTCCCATTGTTATTAGATAAATTACAATGATGATAGGTTTTATACGTTTGTGGATGGCATAAAGATTGGCTGGATGATCAACAGTGAGGTGGAGAGTCTTGGGCTACAAGAAGATGTAGACGGAATGGTCAAATGGACAGATAAGTAGCAGATGGAATTTAACCCTGAAAGTGTGGTGTGACGCACTTTGGAACACAGGGACCTTGGTGTGTTTGTCTACAGATCTCTGAAGGCTGAAAGACATGTTGATAGGATGGTGAAAAAGTCATGTGGGATTCTTTATTAATTGTGGCAGAGATTACAAAAGGAGGAAGTATATGGATGAGAAGGGAATGGTTTAGTTAGGAGGGGCATTGCTTTTTATTTTGGTCGGCACAACATCGAAGGCCGAAGGGCCTGTTCTGTGCTGTATTGTTCTATGAAAATCATGCTAAAGGGATATAGAACTTTAGTGAGACCACAACTAGGGTATGCAGTTCTGGTCGCCACATTATGGGAAGAATGTGATTGCACTGGAGGGGGTGCAGAAGACATTCCCCAGGACACTGCCCAGGATGGAACATTTAAGTTATGAAAAGAAGCTGGGTAGGCTTGGGTTGTTTTTATTGGAGTAGAAAAAACTGAGGGATGACCTGACTGAGGTGTACAAGATTATGAGAGATATGGACAGAGTAGATAAGGAGTAGCTGTTCCCTTTAATTGAAGGGTCAGTCACAAGGGGACATAAGTTCAAGGTGAGGGATAGGAGATTTAGAAAGCTTGTGAGGAAAAACAACTTTACCTAGAGGGTGCTGATAACCTCTGATGCAGGATCATCCAGACCCGAGACCTTGGCTCTATTCTCTTTCCGCAGGTGCTGTCGGACCTGCTGAAAATTTCCAGCATTTTCTGTTTTTCAGATTCCAGCATCTACAATCTTTTCCCCTGACAGTGGGTTTGGAGACACGGGTTG
Organism: Sphyrna mokarran; assembly: GCA_024679065.1. Lineage (NCBI taxonomy): Eukaryota > Metazoa > Chordata > Chondrichthyes > Carcharhiniformes > Carcharhinidae > Sphyrna > Sphyrna mokarran. Next base: position 4,900,102 of record JAGIQG010000024.1, read on the forward strand.
ACTGTAAATTCTTTCAGGGTGCCCTCCCATTGGGTTCCTGACTCCATCGACCTCTCTGCTGGCTCACACAAGACCTGTGCCTTTGCCTCAATTAAGGCCTTTAATTGATCGGTTCAGGGCCATTTCCCATCCAGCCTCAGTTTCCAAGAGGGGATCATGGATGCAGGGTAGTGGAGGGGGGCGGACTTGAAAATGAACAGCGTACAGGCCTCGAGAGGAGAGCGTCCATAAGAGCCTACTTTTAACATTGGGCACGCCCATCCTAAATCATACAATCTCTACTGTGCAGAAGATGCCATTTGGCCCATGAAGTCTTAACCAACTTTCTGACAGAGTAACTTGCCCAAACACTCTCCCCCACTCTATCCCCATAACTGCTCACATTTACCCCACAAGTCCCCCTAACTTACATATCTTGGGAAACTAAGGAGCAATTTAGCTTGGACAATCCACTGCACATCTTTGGAGAGTGAGAGGAAACCGAAGCACCCAGAGGAAATCTGTGCAGACATGAGGGCCTGAATTTTACCGTCACACCTGTCACGGGAATCAGAGTGGGCAAGGGGCAGATCATGGAAAGGTCCATTGATCTTGGGTGGGATTTTACCTATTTAGAATGAGCGAGGCCATAAATTTTCCTCAATAATATGCGATGTTTGCATTGTCGACAAGGCTAACCTTCCACTTGAGGAGTTGGTGGTGAATCGCCTGTTTGAATACAAGTGAGTAGCGTCTAGATTATTCTAATGAGCAGTAAGATGGAATCATATTGCTATTGGTATATTGTCACACAGGCCAGAACAAATAAGATGCGGATTTGATCAGGGAGCATGAGTTAAGTTTGGTCTTGTCTCTTGCCTGCACACACATACTTCCTAAGAGGATTGATTGCAGATAAGAAGTATGTCTGCTTACTGCCTCCAGCTAGTTTTTAAACTGGAGAGAGTGCAGAAGAGATTTACAAGGATGTAGTCAGGGCTCAAGGGAGTTATAAGGAGAGTTGGACAGACTAGGACTTTTCTCTGGAGCAAAGGAGACTGAGGGATGATCCTATAGAGGTGAATAAGATCATGAGGGGCATGGACAGGGTGAAAGGGTTGGGGAATCGAGGACTAGAGGCACAGATTTAATGTAAGAGGGGAATTAATTAATGGGAACACAAGGAGCAACTCTTTTACACAGAGGGTGGTACATATATGGAATAAACTGCCAGCAGAAGTGGTTGAAGCAGGGACATTAACAAGATTCAAAAGGCATTTGGACAAATACACGGATAGAAAAAGTTTTGAGGGATATCGGCTAAATGGAAGGCAATGGGGTTAGTGTGAATGGACATTTGGTCGGCATGGACCAGTTTGGGCCGAAGGGCCTGTCTCCATGCTGGAATCTATATCTCTTGGAGCTGGGCAACATTGCTGAGGCCTCTTGCAACATCCTGATTCCCTTTCTCAGATAAACTGACTCAGCAGAGAGCAGGAACTGAACCTGGAAATCTCTTGATATGTTTAACATAACATTTACAAAATTAATGATCAAGGAAGTTCACAAACGCTCCACACTTAATAAATTTGCATTTGCAGATTTGAAAATGAGATAAGTGGCACTGATTTTGAAATATGATTGACTTAAAATGGACATGGTGAAAAACTGAACAGTTTTCTGACAGAAGAGGTCAGCTGGAATCTCAGTTAGAGAATTGTTGAAGAATTTTTACACATTTTGTCCTGAATTGTCCACAATTTTGCTTTTCTCCAGATTTTGTCAGTTTTTGGGAGATTGTTTGGTTAGAAGGGATGGGCCAATTACATATTGGAGGGACCAGACTTGTTCGACTTCATGGAATCATAGAATGCCTACGATACAGAAGGAGGCCACTTGGCCCATTGAGTCTTTACCGACCTCAATCCCACCCGGGCCCTATTCCCATAACCCTACACATCTACCCTGCTAATCCCCCCGACACTAGGGTCAATTTAGCATGGCCAATCAACCTAATCCACACATCCTTGGACTGTGGGAGAAAACCGGAGCATCCAGAGGAAACCCACACAGACATGGGGAGAATGTGCAAACACCACACAGTGACCAGAACTGGAATCAAACCTGGAACCCTAACGCTGTGAGGCAGCAGTGCCAACCACCGTGCCATGGTGTTGCTACTCGATAGAGTAATTTTCCAACAATTTTATTTGTATATGTGGTTAGTAAAACCAACTCCCTCAGTGGCATTTCTTTTACTCTTTCACAGGATATGGGAATCACTGACTGGGTCAGCATTTATTGTCCACTCCTCATTGGCCTTGCATTGAATGACTTGCTAGACCATTTGAGGGCATTTATGAATCATCCATTGAAATACATTCTGACCAAGCAAGGACGGCAGATTCCCTTTCCTAAAGGACAATAATGAACCAGATGGCTTTTTGTGACAATTGACAATGGTTTCATGGTCACTTTTAATTCCAGACTTTTTTTTGAATTCACAATTCACCATCTGCTGTGGTTGAATTCAAACCCAAGTCCTTAGAGCATTACCCTGGTTCTCTGGATTACAAATCCAGTGATAGTGCTTCTGCACCACTCTACCCCTTGAGAAATTGCTAATTCTTTTTAGAGGATAGGTAAGAGGCAAACCTACTGTGTGGATCTGGAGTCATGTGTATGCCAGACTGGCTAATGACAGCAGGTTTTCTTCCCTAAAGTACATTAATGAAACAGATGATATAGCAATCCGGTAGATATATGATTATCATTACTGCATGATGACACAATGGTTAGCACTGCTGCCTCACAGAACAAGGGACTCGGGTTCGATTCTGGCCTTGTGTTGACCTTGAGTTTATACGATCTTCCCATGTCTGTGTGGGTTTCCTCCAGGTGCTTCAGTTTCCTCCCACAGTTCAAATATGTGCAGGTTAGGTGGATTAGCCATGCTAAATTGCCCCTTAGTGTTCAAAGATGTGCAGATTAGGGAATGGTGGAGTTATGAGGATAGGATGGGCTTAGGTAAGATGCTCTGTTGGAGGGTCAGTATAGGCTGAATGGGCTGAATAATCTCCTTCTGCACTGTGGAGATTCTATGACACTGATACCAGCTTTTTATTCTAGGTTTCATTTAATGAACTGAATTTAAGTCCACCATCTACTAGTAGGGTTTGAACCTGTGTCATAAACGTGATGTTACCATAATCCGCTCCACAATCTTGAACAGTTCATTGAACCATAGAATTCCAATTGAAGGAGGCCATTCAGCCTGTCAAGGCTGCACTGACCACAATCCCACCCAGGTCCTATCCTCATAACCCCATGCATTTACTCTAGCTAGTCCCCTCGACACTAAGGAGCAATTTAGCACGGCCAATCCACCTAACCCACACATCTTTGGACTGTGGGAGGAAACCGGAGCACTTGGCTGAAACTCATGCAGGCACATGGAGAACATACAAATTCCACACAGACAGTGACCTAAGCCAGGAATCGAACATGACTCCCTGGCACTGTGAGGCAACAGTGCTAACCACTATGCCACCATGTAACCCCGAAGTACCCAGTTCTTTGAACTGGTTACAGATAACAATTTACAGATGGGATAATGAGATGCATTTTCTGTATGTAAGAGGTACTTTATGTATCTAACATTTATTCAAAGACCAAAACAGTTGTAATATGTCTTTAAGGGATAGCAGCAGAACATCATTAGAAAGGAAGTGTGTCATGTGATCCAGTCTCAGTTTCACTGCAGCCTGTTAGCAGAACACAGCACACACTGCTCTGCTGCTAATGTCTTCAAGATTTCTACCCATGTGTAAATTTCCCCTTGTGCATAATCTTATTAAATGAACCCATAACATGTTGAACCAGTCCCTTATAAGTGATTGGGATCATTCTAAAACCATTGTGATTAGCGGTGGTCAAACAGCCTGGCAACCAGAGGTGTGACATGGTGAACAACCTTAGATTGTGCTACTAACACATTTGAAGAGTGTTGAAACTGCAGTGCAGTGAGAGCACAGGAGTAAGATGAGAGGCCTCACAATACCAGATTAAAGTCCGACAGGTTTAATTGAAATCACGAGCTTTTGGAAAACTGCTTCTTCACTTTCACCTGATGGTGAAGAAGAGTTCCGGGAGTTTGTAGTTTCAAATACATGTGGTCTCTCATTCTGTGCACGCCAGTCCAACACTGGCACCTCCACATCATAAACACGGGAGTAAAGAGCTGGGAAGGAGATAGATCCCCCGTGATGAAATGGCAGTTCCTGTCGATTCAGTGAATGAAACAGTGTGTAGATAGGATCGGCACTGGGTTAGCTCAGTCAGGGAAGGCAAGTCACCAAGGTGGGGCTGGTTCGAAAGCGAGTGAGAGGGAGTCAAACAAATATTCAAACAAAGCTGCCCTTAAAACTGGGCCAGAGAAGGTTACGATTGTCATGGGGCTTCCAGGAATTGTTGAAGAACAAATTGAAAAAAAGAAGGAAATTAAAGGGATATTGTTGAAATATCAACAAATATCCCCTGATTGAATTGGGATGCAGCACACACACAGCTCTGCTTTCTACCTTTGTAAAAATGTTCCTGTGTATCTTGTCTCAAGATGTAGAGATGCCGGCGTTGGACTGGGGTAAACTCAGTAAAGATTTACAACACCAATTTTAAATCCGACCAATTTATTTGATAGTAAATCCACTATCTTGTCTCAATACATAAATCCACATCATGTTTACACAATCCCTTCTGGATGGTTGTTTCTTTTATCTCATTATAACAATACAGATGTACATGAAGCTGGGATAGAGAGTAATTTGAGGAATTGGATTCAAAATGTTTTAGTTGTAGCAGACAGAGGGTGATGTTATAAAGCTGCTTTAGTGACTGGAAACCAGTGTCTAGAAGTGTACCAGATGGATCTGTGCTGTGTTCCCTATTCTTCATCAGTTACATAAACAACATAGATGACTATGTGGGGGATGGATCAATAAGCTTGCTGATGACACAATGATTGGCCGGGTGGTTAACAGTGAGATTGAGTGTCTTGGATTATAGGAAGATACAGACAGAATGGTCAGTGAGCAAATCAGTGGCAGATAGAATTTAACTCTGAAAAGTGTGATACACTTTGGAAGGAGTAATCTGTTGAGGAAGTATTCAATGAAAAACATGATTTATCAAGTTCTGTGGAACAAAGGAATCTTGATGTGTTTGTCCATTGATCTCTGAAGGTAGAAAGGCATGTTAGTATGGTGGTGGAAAAGGCATAATAAGAGACACTTGCCTTTATCAATCAAGGCATAGATTACAAAAGCAGGGAGGTCATATTGGAGTTGGTGAGACCACAGGAGTACTATGTGCAGTTTTGATTGCCACATTATCAGAAAGATGTGATTGCACTGGAGCGGGTGCAGAGGAGATTGTCCAGAATGCTGCATGGGATAGAACATTTAAGTTATGAAGAGAGGTTAGATAGGCTTGGATTGTTTGCACTGGAACAGAGAAGATTGAGGGACAACCTGATCAAGATTATGAGAGACATGGACAGAGTGGATAAGGAGCAGCTGTTCCCCTTAGTTCAAGAATCATGAGGGGGACATCGGTTTAATGTAAAGGGCAGGAGGTTTAGAGAGAAATCATTTTGCCGAGGAGGTGGTAACGTCTGGGACGCACTCCCTGGGAGAGTGATGGAGGCAGATTGCCTCACTTCCTTTAAAACGTACCTGGATGAGGTTTTTGCACGTCATAACATTCAGGGCTCTGGGCCAAGTGCCGGTTAATGTGATTAGGTGGGAGATCAGGTGTTTTTCACATGTTGGTGTGGAATCATGTTGGGCTGAAGGGCCTTTTCTGTAGGATTCTATCCTGCACATGTATCGATCTTTGCTCTGACAGATCAGCACGCGCGCAGTGAACTGCTCAACACCTTGCTGCTGGCCTCTCCAGGTTTTAAGTCTGATTTTCAGTCTGAATCTGGCTGGGGCACTGTGCAATGCTCGGAGTGTGGAAGATTCATTCTGAAAATCATACCTAAAAAGACCAATGGGAGTTATTCCAGTTTTCATGCGAATTCTCCACTCAGAATTTTCTTGGGAGAATTGCCCGTGTGACCTTTGTTTTTCCTCCACAGAGGCTGCTAGACCTGCTAATGATAACCAGCATTTTCTGCCTTTAATTTACATCCCCAGCGTCCATTGGGTTTTATTTTTAAAGTTAAAGTTTATTTATTAATCACAAATAAGACTTACATTAATACTACAATGCAGTTACTGTGAAATTCCTCCAGTTGCCACATTCCAGTACCTGTTCAGGTCAATGCACCTAGCCAGTATGTCTTTCAGACTGTGGCAGAAACTGGAGACCAGGAGGAAACCCACACAGACCTGAGGAGAATGTGCAAACTCCATACAGACAGCAACCCGAGCCAGGAATCAAACCCCAGATCCCCAGCGTTGTGAGGCAGCAATGCTAATCACTGTGCACTATAACAGAGCAGGCTTTCTGGTTATTCTGCTGTTTTCTCTCTGTACAGATTGATGAACATTTCCCACCCTGTTGGCTGTGAAGCACATTTATCTCATTTTGCTGACGTTTTTGCTAATCTTTAGCAGAGGAGGAGGATTTCCTGCAGAAATTGCTGGCGCTGTTGTTAACGTGTTTCAGCCCAGTGACCAAGCACATGTCATCGTTGGTTCATCTCTGGCAACCCTTCTGTTTGCAAAATCATTCCTTATTTCAATCATCCCATCATTAACAGGCAACAGCTTATGTTAAAAGTTTGCAGAATCAGAATATGATAACGTCGGGGATTGCATGAACTTGTATTTACTGTCCTCTTTTGTACTTGTTCAGTATTTGGATATCGGGGGAGTGTGGTGAAAGGTTGCCTTTCTGACTTATCAAGTCTATTTACAAACTGGCGCTGGATGGCCCTGGCTCTCATTCCCAAACTGTACTTGCTAACTCTAAGATAAAGTCATTTCCACAATACGAGAGGGGCAATTTGGCAAGGATCTGCCTGACATGACTACAAGGACAGAGTTATAGTGATTCCGGATGTGTGGCTTCTCTAAGCAATTTTACAAGTTTCTTCAACTCTTTTTCTTGTCAACTGTGTCCCTGTTCCTGATGGCATTCGCGCTTCGAGGGAATTTGCAGCCTGAATGCAGTGTAGTGACTAGTGTCAGAACTAGCAAAGTCAATTGCGTTCTCACTGAGTTGGAAGGATTTAGGGTTCTATTGTGGAGATTGGAGTACAGATAGTTGCAGTCTGTAAGTTAGGGAGTTCAGGGTCCAGTGACAGAGGGAGGTTCCGAGCTCCAGGCTGTGGAGTTTGGAGATGAGTTTTGTAGGAATAATGGTAATGGGAAGAGCATCGAATAAAATAGTTCATTTTACAGGAGTTTTATCTGAAAGCCTGTGGGGCTGGTTTCACAAAGAACATTTATTGTTTATTTGATGGTCTGGCAGCATCAAGACTGAGAGAAAAATTGAGTTAACGGCTGGAATTCGCTGGCTGCTCACACTCTGCCATTGCTGCAGCAAGGGCAGAGAATTTGACGCTCAGCCAAATCTCCGTTAACTGCAGCGGGACTGGAGAATCCCATCGGCATGAACGGCTGGAGAATCCCACCCTACGTGTGAGCCTGTATGACCCTTCCACAAAACCGAAGAGGGACAAATTATGCAATTGTTCTGTAGAAGGGTCACATGGGCTTGAAATATTAACTCTGTTCTTCTCTCCACAGATGCTGCTGAACCTGCTGCGTTTATCCAGTATTTTCTGATTTATCTCAGATTTCCAGCACCTGCAGTATTTTGCTTTCTCAGTGGGACATTCCATGATTCCAAGGCGTGGCTTTTTTTTTTGTATTCGTTCTTGGGAAGTGGGCATTGGGCCAGACCAGCATTCATTGCCCATCCCTGGAGGCATTTAAGATTTAACCACATTGCTGAGGCTCTGGAGTCACATGTAGGCCAGACCAGGTAAAAATGGCAGATTTCCTTTCCTAAAGGACATTTGTGAACCAGATGGGTTTTTATGACAATCAACAAATTGTTAATTCCAGTTTTTTATGAATTTATATTTCACAATCTGCCGCGGTGGGATTCGAACCCAGGTCCCCAGAATATTACCCTATCTCTCTGGGTTACTTGTCCAGCAACTACTAATCACAAAGACTTTCTTTAGCAGAACCTGAGTGAAAATTTTTCTCTGTCATTATGGTTACGTAAAATGGACAGTCCACATTTATTTTATTTTAAGTTTATTAATTTGAAGTTACTGTGCTCATCAGTACAAGCGGCAACTCTTCACGTACACTGAGAAAAAAATTTAGCACAGCCAATACACCTAACCAAACATCTTTTGGACTGCGGAGGGAAACTGGAGCACCTGGAGTAAAGCCACACAGTCACGGGAAGAACATGTGGATTCTGCACAGGCAGGACTCAAGAGCTGGGAATCAAACCAGGGTCCCTGGCACTGTGAGGCAGCAGTGCTAACCACTGTGTCACTGTGCCGCCTGTGCCATTTTAATATTTTTCCCAGATTTTGTTTGGTTTGGAACATGGAAGAAAGTTGCTCTGACTGATCAACTGTTAAAAGCCGGTGAGCAACTGTTGCAAGTTCAATTCCCACTGTGTTGGGTAAGCAAATTACAGGCAAGATGGTTTTAAGCAGAGTGAAAATTGACCTCAATGTTCAGAGCTCAGGAAGGTGGGTTTGGCTCAGTCTCCTGTCTCAGTGTGTGTGAATCTGGCTGAAGGCAAAATATAGGCTGCCTCTGACAATCTCCAGGTCAACAGTTCTCTGATACCTGCTGCCTGGGCTCCTGTATAGTGTACAGGCACTCTGGGTGCCTCTGGATTGGACCGCAGGAAATCAACATTTCCTGAGGAGGGTGAGGAGAGAGAGAGGTAGGATTGATTGTGTATAATTCCACATCCATGTTATCCTCTTTGATTGGGGAGGTGACATATTTCAGATATCTGGGTCAGAATTCTCGCCACTGTTGCAATGAGAATGAAGGATTTGGCGCTTAGCCCAATCTCCATTTATAGCAGTGGGGGGAGAGAACCTTGCCTGTGTGAATGAATAGAGACTCCTGCCCGAGACATCTGCCTTTGCATTACCCTGAGATCCCTGTGCTCTAACTCTGCCCTCTCAAACAGCTCCAATTTTAATTGCCTCTTCATTGGCTATTCTGCCTTCGGATGCCAAGAGCCTAGCTCAGGAATTCTCTCCTTTAATCTCTTTGCCTTTCTAACTCTCTTCTTTAAGGCATCTCTTACTTCAGTTACGTAGACAGATGGGAGGAGTTGAGAGTGTTCTGCTTGAAGAAGAAAAGGAGATTTGATAATAGTGAGGGGCCCGGATAGAGGAGGGGAGTAAAAGAAGCAATGGCGCCAGGAAGAAAAGATTTTCTCAGACAGCGAGTGGCTATGATCTGGAATGCATAGCCTGAGGTTATAGTGGGGGCAGGTTCAATCCTGGCATCTGTCAGGGAACCAGATTATTATCTATTAAGGAAGAATGTGCAGGATTACAAGGAGTAAGCAGGAGGATGGAACTAAGTGAATTGCTCATTCAAGGGCTGGCACAGGCATAATGGGCTGAATAGCCTCTTTCAGCGCTGTAACAAACCTGTGATACCTCTTGGACCAAACGATTGGTCATCTGTCCTAATATCTACCTATGCCCTGCATCAATTTTTGTTTCTTAATGTTCTTTGTGGCATGATTTACTACCTTAAGGGCGCTATGTAAATGTAAGTTGTGGTTTCTTACAGAAAGCATACTGGTGTGCTCCAAGAAAGAGGCTGCTCTATTATTGCTTCAGACAGATTAGCAAACGCCCTCCCCTCAACACAAATGACAAAGGAACTCCAAAAGTCTTCTGCCCTAGGGAAATCCAGAAATATAAACTCTCAGTTACTATCACTGTTTAATCTTCAATGAGCTTAATGATGTCCAAGGCTGCAATAAACATATCTTAAACCAAAGCAAGCTGCAAAGCCACAAACAAATTCCGTTAAAAGAAAACGTTATTTTGAGCTTTATTGGTTTAAAGCAGGAACCGTGTGGTTTAAAATTGGGTAAAACTCTGTGGTTAAAATGGCCAGTTTGGATCATTTGTCTTCCTCACTCAGGCCAGGTTGCACTTTCGCTAATGGCTGGAGCAGTCTGTAAGCTTTTTCCAGTTTCTCTGTTGTCCAATGTCAATCTTTCACAACAGCCAATGGAAGCGAGGTGAAAAGTCATTGCAGACAAAGTTGATAACAAACACCTAATGTGTCATAAAATTTATCAGCTTGTGTGTTATTAACTGAACACAACCTGCAGAAAAAGAAGGCCTTTGTTCCTGTCGCAATGGAAAATTTGACAAAGCCTCCAAAACAGGTGTCAGTACACAATGAATCTGTTGTTTTATTTAACTCAATCTTTGAAGGGAGAATCACAATCCATTATTTTCTGCTGTCAAAACAATAAGAATCGTGCAACACTGCCACAATACGGTTTCTGAATACCACTGCAGATTAGCACTATTTTTAAGAAGCGCACAAACGGGTCAGTAAATGAAATGGGGCAAAATTCTCATCTGCAATTTCACTCACAATGGGCCAGGATAGTGATGGGGAATGAGGAAAATTCAGTTGATGAGGCCTTTTCCCACCTCATACTCCAGAGTTTGTGAGTGTCACAGAGCAGAGCATCTTTCCCTGCTTGCTCTAGTTTCATCACCTCTCGTTCTCCTAGTACTCCTACTTCTCATAGAGTCATAGAGTCATGGAGGTTTACAGCATGGAAACAGGCCCTTTGGCTCAACTTGTCCATGTCGCTGTTTTCTTAAACCTCCAAGTAATCCCAATCGCCAGCATTTGGCCTATAGTTCTCTACACCCATTGTATGCATGTGACTCTCTAAATGCCTTATAAAAAACAAAATCATGTCCGCCTCTGCTGCTTATTCCAGGCACTTACCATACTCTGTTGCCCCTCTGGATACTTTTGTATCTCTCCCCTCTCACCTTAAACCTGTGCCCTCTAGTTTTAGACTCCCCTATCTTTGGGAATAGATATTGACTATCTACCTTGTCTATGCCCCTCATTATTTTATAGAACCCTATCAGATCACCTCTCAGCCTCCTATGCTTCAGAGAAAAAAATCCCAGTCTTTCCAGCCTCTCCTTATAAATCAATCTATCAAGTCCCCGTAGCATCCTAGTAAATCTTTTCTGCACTCTTTCTAGTTTAATTATACCCTTTCTATAATAGGGTGACCAGAATTGCACCCAGTATTCCACAGTGTTGTACACTTATAGCTCCTTAAGGAAAGTTTTTCTTTAAATTATAATCTTTCCTTGCTTGGCTGGACTGGTGGAAAACTCACTCAGGCTGCTGAGTAAAATTCCAGTTGGGTCCCGATTTGGAACCTAAATTTGGGGGCAGCACAGTGGCACAGTGGTTAGCACAGCAGCCTCACAGCGCCAGGGACCCAGGTTCAATTCCGGCCTTGGGTGATTGCCTGTGTGGAACAAAGAACAGTACAGCACAGGAATAGGCCCTTTGGCCCTCCAAGCCTGCGCTGATCATGTTTATCTGTCTAGACCAACTGTTTATATTCCTCTAATCCCCGTCTATCCAAATAAGTCTTAAATGTGGCTAATGTATCTGCCTCAACCACCTCACTTGGCAGTGCATTCCAGATCCCCCACCACCCTCTGTGTAAAAATCATCCCCCCCGCACATCTCCATTGAACCTTTCCCCCTTGAACTTGTGCCTCTTGTACTTGTCACTTCTGCCCTGGGAAAAAGCTTCCAGCTGTTTACGGTATCGATACCTCTCATAATGGAAGCTGCAAGTTCTCCCTGTGTCTGTGTGGGTGTACTCTGGTTTCCTCCCATCATGTGTTGTTTAGGTGGATTGGCCATGTTAAATTGCCTCTAACTGTCCCAAGATATAGATTAGGGGAACTAGTAGGGTAAATGCATGGGGTTATGGAGATAGGCTTGAGTAAGATACTCTGTCAGACAGTCGGTACATACCCGATGGGCCAAATAGCCTCCTTCTGTACAACAGCGATTCTCTGATTCTATCACTCCATCTGCTTTGTGTGAGTCTCCCAATTCCCTGCTCAGTGGGACACGTTAAACTCCATGTGGTCAGCCTCTCACACAGGCTCCAGGCCGGCTACCCACGAAACTCTTTGAAGGATGAAGTTAAAATTGCCTCCCTAATAATTTGGACAAGAAAATACAAAATGATTGGGGAAAGGCTGAAACAAAGACAGCTATAGGAAATCACAGGAATACTCAGGCCTGTTTCAGTGTGTATGTAAGGACAATGGTGAAGTATTGTGTTGCTGTCTGGGATATAAGACACAATACTCTTTCTCCTTTCTGGCTTCATTAGAATCCATGGGAATTATCGAAGATTGCCTGCTCAATGTTTAAGTCCATGCTATCCAACATCAAAGAGATAAGACTGGGCGGTTAATGAGTTAGCCTCATGAGTTACTAGCAATTAAGGCTGTGTTTACACAAGGAACTAAAGAACTTGCTGAGATCAGCATTATGCTGTTCTGAAGCAATCCACTCAGCAAATCTTCACACACACATTACTTCTGTTGTCTCCAAAACTTTTGCCAACATTCTGTCATTACTCGCCCCTACTTAAAAGCTGAATGCAGCATTAAACTTCATTTCCTGAATAAGTGGGAGATGATAGCCTAGTGGGTATTATCGATAACCTCTTATTCCTGAAGCTCAGCTAATGTTCTGGGGACCCGGGTTCGAATCCTGCCATGGCAGATGGTGGAATTTGAATTCAATAAGAAATACCGGTAATTAAGAATCTACTGATGACCGTGAAACCATTGTTGACTATCGGAAAAGCACATCTGATTTAGTAATGTCCTTTAGCAAAGGAAATCAGTCATCCTTATCTGGTCTGGCCTACAGAATCACAGCAATGTGGTTGACTTTCCAAGGACAACAAAGGATGGACAATAATACTGGCCAGTCAGCGAAGCCCATGTCCCACAAATGAATTTAAAAAGGAGTTATTGGTTATAAAAGCCCACTGGTTTTATGCATCCAAGTACTCTAAAATCTTTTTGGACTCTCAGAAGCCATGGATACAGTTCTGTGTTTCTGGGATTATTTCTGTACCAACTTATAACTTATATCAAGGCCTCATTTGAACCTTGTCCCTCACAAGATGAAACCTAGCTTAGTCATCAAACTATATTAAATATTTAGGTCTGGACTTTTCTTTCATACTCAGAATTGATGATGAAATAATGCTAGCTGAGGGATAACAGTGTAAATGTTCTATATGGGCAGGGCGGTCAAAGTTTGGAACTCCCTTCTGCAAATGGAAATTGATTTTAAATCAATTACTAACTTTAAAACTGAGATGGATAAGCTTCTGTCAACCAAAGGTATAAAAGAGTAGAGGGCAAAGGTAAGTTTACAGAATTAGGTTGCAGGTCAGCAATGAACAAATTAAAGGAGTTTAATAATCTCCTCCTGTTCTCTGTTCTTTAGTGTGTGTGACAGCATTCCAAACTGAATGGCAATTGATACATCAGCGTCTCTGTGCGTTGTGTAACAAAGTCAGTATGCCTTTATACATGGCAGATTTATAATGTCTTCTGCGTTCGCAATGAAAATTTTTATAATGCTGATTACTTATCAGCGTTGACTTTAGAACATGTTGGTTTGAGACCATGAATAGTGCTATATTTGTTCTTCTCAGCCCTCTCGCTTTCTCTTCCCTTTTCTTTCTGTGACTCTGTCCATGATTAGTACTAACCCTCTGAATGGTAGTTCTGATTATGTTACCTTGTCACAAAGGTGTAATTGTGATACTATAGATTTTGTAAAAAAGCTTATCTCTCTTATATGGTCACAAACAGCCTTAAAAATGGCTGCCAGAAGTCAACTGACTTTTTACAACCACAATATTTGTCATTCTTATAGAATGTTCCAGGTGGGTTGCAAGTAGAAATATCCAGACATGTAAAGACATTTGAAATTTAGTGTGCATTCATTGACACTGGCTTTTTTGGAAATAATAATTCTTTCCTATCTCACATTCAAGTTAATAGTTGAGACATTCCAAAGGTTAATTACCTCGATTAAAAGAAAATGAATGGGACTATGACCCCAGGTTTGCACTAAGCTCATGGCAGCATGCTTTGACAGTTTGGGTTAGATAACATTTGAGTTTTGGATTGTATAAAGTCTATCTGCAAATATCCATTTTGTGCAAAGAACAATGAGGATCTCTAGAAATCAGTTCCAGCCACAACTCTCAGCTAAACTAATTGTGGAATCATGGAGGGCTGGATTTTCTCTCTGCCACTGGGTGTCACAGAGAAAGTTGTCCAGATATTAGCTCTTTTCAATCGAGAAAGGAATCCAGGCAGACTTCAAATCCCATGACACCAGTGGAACCAGAAAAGTAAGGGGACTTTCACTCAGGCCCTAATCCACCACTACAAAGGAAAGCTCTGACTACTCAACTTTTGTAGCATCACAGCTACAAAACCAAAGTCATTTTGGAAAAAAATAAATTTAAGCAAATGGCCCACAGCAATATCTCACCGAGACAGAAATGAAATTGCATCTTTAAATATCTTTTTGTGTCTTCCTGTTCATTAATATTTGTATCTGTATTTTAGTTAATAACGTCATTTTTCTTTAGTTAACTTACAGCAGTAATTTTGTAATAAACTAACTTTTATCTCGTGTAAGAATAAACCTTGGGATATTTTCAATGAACTACTAGCATGTTAAAAAAAGAGGTCTACATACAAAGACATCCTCATCCTTAATTCACAGACCACTTTGAGGGAAAGGCCTTTTATCTGGTGGTGACGCACGTAATGATTTTGTGAAGTCCAGTTCTCATTAAAAATAATAAGATTGCGAGCATTAACATGTTTACATACCGATGGCACAGTAACCTTAGCACTGTGCATACAACTTGCTTCAGGTGCCTGACTACAGTCCAAGATTGAATTATTCAGAATAATGTGGGAGGGTGATTACGGAGATTACAATTAAATACAGTAGATTGCTGCTGAAGGAGAAACACTATCGTTTATTTTAGAGAGATTGCTAATTAGTATGTCAGCGCATTTACTTATGAATCGTTGGAATAGCTGACCTGCCGGGGATGGCATGGTGGCACAATGTGTGGGTTTTCTTTGGGTGCTTTGGTTTCCTTTCAAAGATGTGCAGGTGTGGTGGACTGGCCATGCTAAATCACCCCTTAGTGTCCCAAGGTGTTTAGGAACACTGAGTAAGTACATGAAGTTATGGGGATAGAGGGCTGGGTGGGATTGTGATGGCGAGGGAAATAGCAAATGCACTAATGGTGATTTACCAAAATTCACTGGGCTCTAGGATGGTTCCCGCAGATTGGAAAAGAGTAAATGTGACATCACTGTTTAAAAAAGGAGGCAGACAAAAGGCAGGTAACTATTGGCCAGTTAGCTTAACTTCTGTAGTAGGAAAAATGCTTGAATCTATCATCAAGGAAGAAATATGAACACCTGATATAAAATTGTCCCATTGGTAAGACACAGCATGGGTTCATGAAGGACAGGCTATGTTTGACTAATTTTGGTGGAATTCTTTGAGAACATTACATGCGCAGTAGACAATGGGGAACCTGTGGATGTGACGTATCTGGATTTCCAGAAGGCATTTGACAAGATGCCGCACCAAAGACTACTACGTAAAATGAAGGTGCACAGTGTTATGGGTAATGTATTGATTAACTAACAGGAAACAAAGAGTGGGGGTAAATGGTTTTTTTCCTGGTTGACCATCAGTGACTAGTGGTGTGCCTCAGGGATCAGTGTTGGGACCGCAATTTTTTACGATTTACACAGATAATTTGGAGTTGGGGACCAAGTGTAATGTGTCAAAATTAACAGATGACACATCTGTTAATTAACAGGTGTGAGGTAATGCACTTTGGCAGGAACAATAAATGTGTAGAGTATAGGGCTAATGGTAGGGCTCTTAATAGTGTTGAGGAACAGAACATCGGCACAACATCGAAGGCCGAAGGGCCTGTTCTGTGCTGTATTGTTCTATGTTCTATGTTCTATGATACTAAGATGAGTGACGGAACAAAGTGTGCAGGGATGCTGAAAATCTGCAAAGGGATATAGATAGTCTATGTGAGTGGGCAAGAGTCTGACAGATGAAGTATCATGTTGGTAGATGTGAGGTCATCCATTTTGATAGGAATATAGCAAAATGGACTATATTTAAATGGTAAAAAATTGCAGTATTCTGCTGTGCAGAGGGACCTGTGTCTCCTTCTGCAAGAATCGCAAGAAGTTGGTTTGCAGATGCAGCAGGTAATTAAGAAGGCAAATAGAATTTTGTCCTTCATTGCTAGAAGGATGGAGTTTAAAAACAGTGAGGTTATGTTGCAGCTGTATAAGGTGCTGGTGAAGAGTACTGAGTGCAGTTTTGATCTCCTTACTTGAGAAAAGCTATACTGGCACTGGAAAGGGTGCAAAGAAAATTCATTTGGTTGATTCTGGAATTGAGAGGGTTGGCTTATGAAGAGACATTGGGTAGACTGGGACTATACTCATTGGAATCCAGAAGAATGAGGGGAGATCTTTTAGAAACATATAAAATTATAAAGAGAATAGGTAAGATAGAAGCTGGGAAGTTGTTTCCACTGGCAGATGAAACTAGAACTAGGGGGTATAGCCTCAAAATAGAGGGGAGCAGATTTAGAACTGAATTGAGGGGAACTTCTTCACACAAAGGATTTTGAATCTGGAGAATTCCCTGACCAGTGAAGCAGTTGAGGCTATCTCATTGAATGTTTTTAAGGCAAGGAAAGAATACATTTTTGAACAATAAAAGAATTAAGGGTTATGGTGAGCGGCTGGTAAGTGGATCTGAGTCCACAAAAACATCAGCCATGATCTTATTGAACGGTGGAGCAAGTCCAGATGGCCTACTCCTGCTCCTAGTCTTTTCTTCTTATGTTGTCGGAGAGTTGGTGCAGACTCACTGGGCGGAATGACCTCCTTCTACACTCTAGGAATTCTATGGTTTGATGAGGATGAAGATTTTATTTGTTTTGATTTATTATTGTCATATGTATTAGTATTATCACATGTATTAGTATACAATGAAAAGTATCGTTTCTTGCAACTACACAGAGAAAGTATACTGTTTATTGAGAAGGAAATGAGAGAGTGCAGAATGTAGTGTTGTAGTCATAGCTAGGGTGTAGAGAAAGATCAAATTAATGTGAGGTGGGGTCCATTCAAAAATCTGAGAGCAGCAGGGAAGAAGATGTTCTTGAGTCGATTGGTACGTGACCTCAGAACTTGTAGCTCCAGAGTGAAATAGGAACAGTTTACTCACCAAGGTCAGTTCATCAAAAATCCAAGTATGGTTATTTGAATCAGGGACACAGGACATGTCGAAACCTCAGCAGTAGTGAAAGGGTCTAGGAACCGCAGATTTGAACAGCTTTTGTGAAAACTGCCTTAACTTCAACAAGAACTCATAATTGATTAAGAAATATATAAGATGTCAAAGTTATTTCACCTTTACGCAGACTCTGACATATCATGGTTAAATAATATTTAAAATAGTTACAAAAGTACCTGGGTTTCTTCAAATAATCTGCCGACCAAACTGCCTGAAGCAATGTGCTGGTCTGCAAGATAAACTTGGTTTTCAATTGCTGCCAATTTTCTGGTTGCTCACACTATTTCTTTCAGATTATCTTCAAACAAAATTATGATTAAGGAAATTTTTCCTTTGAATATTATTAATCTAATGTGCCAAAGTGATGTTATTGAAAGTATTTTACATTTCTGATGTTGGTAATTACCAGGAATTTGTAATGGGTGAATTTGAAATTTAAATTTAAAAATTTGAGTGCTTTGTAGCAGAAACTTTGAAGCAGATTTAGTCACAGATTCAATAAAGCATGGAAACAGGCCCTTCAGCCCATCTGACCCATGCTGACCATGGCCTCTTCTCAGCTTGTCCCAATTGCCCATGTATGGCCCATATCCCTCTATAACAAATGCGGTATGGTGGATCTACAGCAACTGTATGTGATAGTTCACTCTTCACTTAGAATCACAGGATGGGATTTTGCAGCCTCTCTTGAGCAAGATCTGAAATTCCTGCCAATATCAATGGTCATTTCCATCGTCCACCACTCACCTGCTCCGATTCCATGGCAGGCAGGGTAGTAGACTTCCAGCGATAGAATCCCTACAGTACAGAACGAGGCCATTCAACCTATCAATGCAGCACTGACAACAATCCCACTTAAGCCCTACCTCCATAGCCCTACATATTTATCCTGTTAATTCCCCTGACATTGAGGGTCAATTTAGCATGGCCAGTCCACCTAACATGCGCACCTTTGGTCTGTGAGAGGAAACCGCACTGCCTGGAGGAAACCCATGCAGACAAGAGGGGAATGTGCAACTCCACTCAGACAGTCCCCCGAGGCTGGAATTGAACTGGGTCCCTGGCGCTGTGACTCAGCAGTGCTAATAGTATATCACCATTGTATAAAGCAGACTGTGAACTGACCTTGCCCAAATCTATTAATACAGATGAAACTACACTCTAATGCATAGTTCCTAGGACAATGGATCAGAACCCATTGAACTGGAGTGGAACTCAATCCTGAAGGATGGCCTATGAGAAATAGAGGCGTGGAATTACCAGCTCTGAAATCCTGCCATCATGGTTCTGACTGCATTGTACTGTGAGCTTGTGGTGGCCAATTAACAGACTGCCCTTGACTCGCCATCATGTTAAGGATGACGGGCTACAGCCCCATAGTGACAGGTAGAAACTGCTGATTTACTTGGTGTCCTGCAAAGGCACCCCAAGGGTCCTGAATCCTGGTCTTGACACAAAGCTCACGATATGGGATGGAAAATTCCATCCTCACTAACCATCATACTCTGATGTCTTTCACTCATTCTGGCAGCTTAATGCAAAAAGAAAATTAACAACTTGTGTCTTTTAAATACTCATTATTCATGAAGTCAGTAGCAGGACTGTCCGAACGCTACCTTCCCCCCCTCACTCACCCCAAGTTGTGCTCAACCCTGCCATTTTATTAGCCCAATGTTTAGATGGTCTGGATGATGGTTTCTGGAAGGAACTCATGCTCAGAGTGATGCCATTGCAGAGTTCTATGATGGTGATGGTAAAGGAGCTACAACCTTGAAGGACAACAGTTGGCTGATGCCAGGTGAAGAATCCTCTTTGAATAGGGTTTGTGTTCCCTTCAAACATATGTGAGGACTGGAGGTGAGGTATCACCTCATGTTTTCACTTTCCCGAGTCGAATAGGATCAGTACAAACAATTCATATCAATATTGCAGTGTGAATGGTGTTCCCATCCCAGCTGATGTTATCACTGAATAAGTCAGATCCCAGGGTAGAACCTAGCTTGATAGATTCTAACACTGATGTTTTGTTTAGACATGTGGAAGGTGGCTATGGAACACATTGAGACACAAGAGGCAGCTGATGATGGAGAGGTGATGGCCTAGTGGCATTATCACTAGACTATTAATCCAGAAACTCAACAAATGTTCTGGGGATCCGGGTTTGAATCCTGCCAATGGCAGATGGGTGGAATTTGAATTCAATAAAAAATATCCCGAATTAAGAATCTACTGATGACTGTGAAACCATTGTTGATTGTTGGAAAATCCCATCCGGTTCATTAATGTCCTTTAGGGAAGGAAATCTGCCATCCCTACCTGGTCTGGCCTACATGTGACTCCGGCACCACAGTACTGGTTTTTGATACTTAATTGTCCTCTAAGGGCAACTAGAAAGAATAAATGCTGTGGAGATGCCGGTGTTGAACTGAGGTAAAACACAAAGAAATCCCACAACATGTGCTGTTTGGACTTTAAACTAGTGTTGTGGGATTTCTTTGTGCAATAAATGCTGACCAACCAGCAACTCCCATGCTCATGAATGAATTAAAAAAAAAATTATTAAACAAGAAAAGATGAACTGTAATACAATTCTCCTTCACTGCAACTATACCATTCCAGGTGTTTACAGATTCATAAGGATGATATGAGTAATGAAATCTATCTTATACTCTAATGTTGACAGCAAGATCACAGTCCAACCAATAGGCAAACTGTGGCCAGACACACCACACCCTGAAACCAAGTGGCAGATGCCACGCAAAACAATTTCTGGAGATTTTTCATCAATTTCTCCCAGATGCCAACTGATCTCACTGGAATTCTGTCTCTCACATGAGGGTTTCTAATCTCCACTCTTGAAGAACATGCCTTTGAATCTTCCCCCAAACAACACTTTCTCTTGGATGCTTTTATCAAAGATCTACCTTCAGTGTCCAATCATCATACTCTGTTGGCAAAGGAAGCAGCGAGACACCATTAAAGATTGGCTTGTTCAGAACTCCAACAACAAGATCATCTACCATTGGTATGATCAGAAAGTTTGGAAGATCGTGGTTGCTGAGGCCACTCATCATGGTGCTTAGACAATGAAGTCAACGATTCATGAAGAAATATCACGGACAAGACAGGAAGAGGAGCAAGAAGATTTGAAAAGGGCCAAAGTTCAATCAATAAGGTCGGGGAATGCAAAGATCATAAAAAGGTCCCAATTTTAACTCTCTAAACAGATAGGTTTTCAGTGGGTGAAAATCTCACCCTATGGTCCAATCATTCAAAACCCTTAGATGGAATTAAAATTGATCTCCTTTGGCTCTGGATTGCAGGTTTGACAAATGCGTTTTTGTGTAAGGACCGTAATGTTTACCAGAAATTATCCATAAAAGGAGATCAGCTGCAAAAATCTGAAAAGGGCTGAGACTTTAAAACAAAAGCAGACTGGACAGCAGTTAATAATCAAATACAGAAGTATTAGTGGATCCACTATAATAATCAAACACAGAAACTCTTATGAAGACCATCAATAAATCTCCCTCTGGGCCTTGTGGAGTGTGAGCTACCTTATTGAGTGAGCAGAGAGACTCACCCAATGGGAAGAAGCCAGCGGAGGTTTTCAAACCTGTAACACAACCTGAAAAGTGGTTGCCAGGTGGCAGATAATTGGGGGTTATTAATGTAATTCAATAAACACTTGTTATTCTCTTATCAAAAACTGATAAGTGCTGAAATAGTAGCAATGAATCACGGTCCCATAAATCAAAATAAATTACTGATATCATCCAATACTTTGAGATTTTTCTAATGAGTTTTGCCTATTTTGAATATGCAATCCTTTCCTTCTAACAGCAAAGTTGACTGTTTGCACTTAAAAACACCCACACCCTTTCTCATTAATATCCTCATATATCGTTCAGTGGGATAGATTATCAAAGAAAATAATTAGACAAATTCACTGACAGACTCAGCAGATAAAAGTGCTGTTTGTTTTGGTACTTAACCACATGGCACCATCAAGTCTGAGTCCAAACCTCTGAGCTACACTGAGTTAGTTGATCTTAACTGGTACGTGTTAGAAATATCACACATTTTCCTGGGTTGGGGAAGAGCTCCCACTCCTGATCTGGTATCCAACATATTCCATTGGAAAGTTTGTACGTGTGGACACTGAGCGAGAATAGAAAATCCTGGAAAATCTCAGCAGGTCTGACAGCATCTGTGTGGAGAGATTAGAGCCAATGTTTTGACCCTTCGTCAGAGTTCAGTATCACCATTCTGGGGGTTACCTTTGACCAGAAACTGAACTGAACTAGCCATATAAATATTATGGCTACTAGAGCAGGTCAAAGGCTAAAAATCCTGCAGTGAGTGAGTCACTCCCGGCATCACACAACTTGTCCATCATCTCCAAGGTGTAGCTCTATTCCCTCCCCGTGGATACTGTCAGATCTGCTGAGATTTTCCAGCATTTTCTGTTTTTGTTTTAGATTTCAGCATCCACAGTATTTTGCTTTTATTTGAATGAGAATAGAATTTGTTTCAGCTGTGTGGGGTGGGGTGACAAAGAAAATACAATTCAATAAAGTTTAAAGGAATTATATTATCTTAATTTTCCTTCCCGAGACATGAGCATCATTGGAAAAGCCAACATTAGTTGCCCATCCATTAATTGCATTTGAACAGAACATTTCAGAGGATTTCTGTAAATCTGGAGTAAGACTTACACTAGACTGAGTAAAGATGGCAAATTTCCTTCCCTAAAGGACATTAATGAAATCAAATGGATTTTTATAATGATCGTTTCATGGTCACCATTACTGAGACTAGCTTCATCTTCCAGATTTATCAATAAAATTTAAATACTACCAACTGGGATTTGAACCCACATCAGCACAGCATTAGTCTGAACATCTGAGTCACTAGTTCAGTGACATTATCAATACGCTGCCATCTCCCCATGTAGCTTCAACCACCAGCAGCATCTCATTCTTTGCCTTAATTCAGAGTTTCAAAATATCA
The DNA here is from genome assembly GCA_024679065.1 of Sphyrna mokarran. NCBI lineage: Eukaryota > Metazoa > Chordata > Chondrichthyes > Carcharhiniformes > Carcharhinidae > Sphyrna > Sphyrna mokarran. The sequence goes on from JAGIQG010000024.1 coordinate 4,922,589, forward strand.
GTCATGAATTGTGGACATGGCTGGCTAGCCAGCATTTATTGTCCGTTCCTAATTACCCTTGACAAGATGGTGGTGAGTTACCTTCCTGAACTGCTCAAGTCCCTGAGGAATAGATATATCCAAAGTGCCACTGGGGAGGAAATTCCAGGATTTTGAACCAGTGACTGCAATATAATTCTAAGACAGGACGATGAGTGGCTTTTGGAGGGGAACGTGCAATGAGTGGTGTTTCCATGTACCTGCTGTCTTTGTCCTTCTAGATGGCAGTTGTCATGGGTGAATTCCTGTAGTGCAGCTTATAGATGGCACACAATGCTGCCATATACATTGGTGGTGGACAGAATGAATGTTTGTAAATAATGTGCCCTCAGGTGGGCTACTTTGTCCAGCATGGTGTCATGTTGGAACTGCATTCACCAAGGCAAATGGAGAGTATTGTACCATACTCCTGACATGTGCCTTGTAGATGATGGACAGGTTATGGGAGCCAGGAGGTGAGTCATTCGCTGCAGGGTTCCTGGCTTCTGATCTGCTCTTGTAACCAGAGTATTTATATGGCTACTCCAGTTCGGTTTCTGGTCAATGATAAACCCCCAGATTGGTGATAGTGAGGGATTCGGGGTGGCTATGCCATTGAATGGTTAGATTCTTGCTTGTTGGAGATGCTCATTACGTGGCACTTGTGTGGCATGAATGTCAACCCAAGCTTGGAAATTGTCCAGATCCTCTTGCATTTCTACACAGATAGCTTCAGTCAATGTCCAATGAAACATCGTTCAGTGGTTTTAATGGGCAGAATTCCTGGTCTTGCTCCCAGGAGCTCGGCTGTAGGTTGAGTCTATTGACAACGCAGCAAGATTTGCTCATAATCTGGAAATTAGTTCATTCTGTAGAGGAAGTGAGATCAGACTTGGAGAGAGGTGAAGGTAAAAGGCACACTACTGGTCTGCAGTCCATTTTTCTCTTTGAAGGTTAGATCACAACATGATAAAATGCAAAATCCGTACAATTAAAGCAATTCAAACAGCTCAAATTTGGTCATGTGACAGGGTGATTTTGGATTAAGCCATTCAACTCCATTCATTCACAGTAGAGAAACCCATTGTGTTCTCAGCAGTTAGCAGTAGAATCATTAACACAATGTTGGAGACAAGGAGTCACAAATAGCCATGCCTTTGTCCAGGGTTGGCTTGTGCCAATATCTCAGTGTTTTTCGCTGGCTTGGCTGAATGTTTAAACAATGCAAGGATGGGTGATTGGTTACGCCTAGTTCATTTTTAAACTTCTCAGAAACTTCCAGAACTACCAGTATTTGGTTAGCAGTGACCGTCTTATCGTTCTGGCCATTTGTCCATTGAGTAATGTAGTGTTCAGAGCTAGAGATAATTTTAAATAAATTGTATTTGTGATGTTAAAAACAAGAAAAAAAACTTTAATTTTAATTTATATTCTTCATTTCTGAGTTTAAAACTCAATTTTCCAATTTGCTGATGACACTACCATAGTGGGTCGGATCTTAAACAATGCTGAGACAGAAAAAGAATCTGGTAAACTAATGCAACAACAATAATCTCTCCCTCAATGTCAACAAAACAATGGAGATAGTCATCGACTTCAGGAAGCATGAAGGAGAGCATGCCCTTGTCTACATCAATGGGGACGAAGTAGAAAGAGTCAAGAGCTTCACAATTTTAAGTGTCCAAATCACCAACAACCTATCCTGGTCCCCCCCCCCCCCCCCCCCCACCCCCACCCCCATACTGACACTATAGTTAAGAAAGCCCACCAATGCCTCTACTTTCTCAGAAAACTAAGGAAATTTGGCATGTCCGCAATGACTTTCACCAACTTTTACAGATGCATCATTAGAAAGCATTCTTTCTGGTTACATCACAGCTTAGTATTGTTCCTGCTCTGCTCAAGACTGTAAGAAAGTACAAAAAGTCATCCATCATGCAAACTAGCCTCCCAAACATTGACTCTGTCTACACTTCCCACTGCCTTGGCAAAGCAGTCAGTGTAGTTAAGAGCTCTATGCACCCTGGACATTCTCTCTTCCATCTTCTTCCATCAGGAAAAAGATACAAATGTCTGAGATCACGTACTAACCGACTCAAGAACAGCTTCTTCTCTGCTGCCTTCAGGCTTTTGAATGGACCTACCTCGCATTAAGTTGATCTTTCTCTACATCCTAGTTATGACTGTAACACCACATTCTGCACTCTCTCATTTCCTTCTCTATGAACAGTATGCTTTGTCTGTATAGCATGCAACAAGCAATACTTTTTACTGTATACTAATACATGTGACAATAATAAATCAAATCAAATTTTAAAAGGTGAAATCTGGATCTGGTTTAATTCTGGAGTGGAGACAGCTGATCTGGAGTTGTTTGTCTACTTACAGCTTCAGCGATGTAAGATTCTGGAAGGGGAAATTAAAACAAATACAAGGCACAAAACATTGTGCTGTTGCCTATCACGAAGTGTCCAGAGAGGGGAACTCACAGAGACAGCGAAAAACAGAGAAGTAATTTTAGTTCAGTTGAAGGAGAATGGCAGGAAAGGCAGAACAGTAGTAGCATCAGCTGAGATCATACATATTTTCCTTAATGTCTTCTGCTCATGACAAATGGAATGGTGAACCCCTTTCCCCAAGTTCAAAGTGTTCTGTGATTAATGGGAACATTAATACTAAGCATTAGTGGAAAATTCACAACCAGTAAAAGCTATTTTCCCACTAATTGGATTAAGTGAATTTCATCAATTCTTGTTACTAGTGTAATGTAGGATGAAAAGTTCCCGTCTGTAAACTTTAATTCTTGTTGACATAACTTTTATTCATGCTATGTCAACATTTACCATCGTAAATTTTGTCAACAATTACCCATTCAATTTTGCTACATTGTCTGTCTAACCAGCTGTGACTTTGGAGAACAAGTTTCTGAAATATTCTTGCCAGCTTTGCCAACATCATCAATATGAATGAACTTAATTGGATAATGCTATGGACAATTTATTAATGTCAAACATTGTACTTTTTGTTAGACAGCATTTCTTAATGTACGCTTGAGATTAAATCTGAACTTCCTCTATAAATCTCAACAGGCCAAGTTCCTTCGACTGCAGCTTCCAAACCTATGAGCACCAGAATGAAAGCACCAGAGACATGGAGATACCACTGCCTGCAAGCACCCGCACCTCCCCCCCCCACCTCCCCCCCCACACCCCCAAACATTATGCTGACTTGGAACAACATTTTTTTTTAATACTTTGATGTTACTCCAGGAGTGCACCACAGAGATTACAAAGGATGGAGTGGGCGGCTCATCATCACCATTTCAAGAACTATTAGGGATGGGCAATAAATATTGGGTTTGCCAGAGATGTTCACATCCCACAAATTAATTTTTAAAATGTTATAATAATAGAAAAATTAGAGCAGAGTAACTAGTAAATTTGCAAATCTTTAAATGGAATTATCTTTCTAATGATAGCCACACTCTTAAATGTCAGAACACAGAGAAGGAATTCTGAGCACAGCCTAATGACCTTGAAAGGCCAGTGATTCTTCAGCTGTGACGTTGTAATTTGGAAAGTATCCATGATGTATTAGAATTTTGCAGCACACTAGGAAGGCGGTCAGCCCAATTAGCACCCAGACCTGTCTCCTGGACTTTTACCTAGTTTATTTCAAATATTTCTTGCTTAAATACTTATGCACAGCAGAATTCCACATTGATGGCGATGAAACTGCCATGTGCAAAAACAGGATTGATTTTAAAAGGTAAACACAAATTACAGCGGAAGCTGGAATCTGAAACAAACAGAAAAATGCAGGAAAATTTCAGCAGGTCTCACAGCGTCTTGGAGAGAGAATAGAGCCAATGGCTCTGACAAAGGGTCACCTAGACCTGAAATGTTGCCTCTACTCTCTCTCCACAGATGCCGTTAGACCCTCTGTGATTTGCTGGCATTTTTTAAATTTTACACTATTCCATTTTTTAACTCCAAATAGCTGAATTTGATGAAGACAGTGTGTGTAACTAACCCTGCAGGTCTTTTCCAGAGATTTTTCAGAGGGTTCTTGTTTCAGGAGCATAAACTGTTTGGAAATTCCCTGATGTGGCAACAATTCCCCTTCTAAATAAACAGTAGCCAGATTTCATTGTCATCCAATGTTCAGTCACAAATAAAGACAACAGGTCTGACTACTGCAGAGGTGTTCCTGTAACCGAATGATAAACACAGTAAGAAGTCTGACAACACCAAGTTTAAACAGTCTGTGCTGGTATGTGTGCTGTTGGAGACCAGAACACCTCATCCATCTGACAAAGACAATTGATCGAAAGCTTATGAGTTTACTGTCAAATAAATCGGTTGGATTTAAACTTTGTGTTGTCAGACTTCTTACTGTGTTTACCCCAGTCCAACGCCGGCATCTCTACATCACCGAATGATAAATCCAGAGCTGTGTGTTTCTTGATGATTTCAGCACCAGGTCCAAATGTCATTCCAGTGTCAGCAGCTGGGTTGACAATGTTCTTGTGTCGGCTGCTGTGCTGTGTTGTGTCTGCAATACAGACACAATACGAGAGAAAAATAGGCATATGTACAGTGCTTTATCACATCCTTAGGGCCCTGCAAAATATTTCACATGTAAGTAATTATTTTTGAAATGCATTCAACGTTATTATGTACGCAAGTATGAGGGACAATTAGCACACAGCAAGATCCCACAAACACTGATTTAACATAGAAGGGCTGGAAGGGATTTGAAAAGTATTTTGTTTCATCCAGTGGGTAGTAGCAATCTGAAATACATTGCCTGACAGGATCCGACAGGCAGAAATCTTCATTATGTTTAAAAAAATATATATTTGGATATCCATTTAACCTGTAGAACAAGGAACCAAGAACAGGAAAGTAGAATTAAACTGGATAGGTCTCTTCCAGCCAAAATTGACACAATGGGCCGAATGCCCACCTCTTCCCTCCCCCATCTATGATGTAATTTTTTTTCATGATTTAGTAAATAAAACCGGTCACCAAATAACTTACATTCTATAAAAGCAAATTACTGCGGCTGCTGGAAATGCTGGAGTCTGAAACAAAACCAGAAAATACGAGAAAATCTCAGGTCTGGCAGTGTGGGGAGGCAAGATGGCACAGTGATTAGCACTGCTGTCTCACAGTGCCAGGGACCTGGGTTCAATTCCAGCCTCGGGGCACTGTCTGTGCAGAGTTTGCACATTCTCCCCGTATCTGTGTTGGTTTCCTCCAGGTGTTTGGTTTCTTTCCACAGTCCAAAAATGCGCAGGTTAGGTTGATTGGCCGTGTTAAATTGATCCTAGTGTTAGGGGATTAGCAGGGTAAATATGTGGGGTTACGAGAATAGGCCTGTGTGGGATTGTGGTCGGTGCAGACTTGATGGCCCGAATGGCCTCCTTCTGCAATATAGGAATTCTATGACAGCATCTGCGGAGAGAGAATAGATCCAACATCTTGAGTCTGCAAGGGAGGTTATCCAACATTTTCTGTTTTTGTGTTGTCATTTAGTTTTGATGTTGTGGGTCTGAAAAAGAGTCAGAGCTTTGTGGTAATGCACATTGTGGTAATTCTCTGTGTGAGAAATTTAACACGATCCTTTTTCATGCATTGGAACAGATGCGTGTGAGCCATCCTCCTGTCCTTTCCCCTGCAGTGATCAAATTAAAACAGAAGCTTTGAAAACTTCAAGTTGATTTATGGGCTACTCATTTATAACGATGAAAGCATTGATATTCTGGATATTTCTGACAGATTTAATACTGACCATATCCAATATTCCTTTCAGCAGACTCCCAAACCTGGCAGTGAAATGGTTTTAACAATGCTGTATTTCAGGATAAACCAGAAGGTTAGGGTATTGTAGCTTCATCGTTCTGTTACTGATATGGTATCCAGAGATTTTAATGATCCTTAGACAAATGAGCTCAAATAGCAGCTGAGGGAGTTAAATTCACTTAATTAAAAATAAAGCTGGAATAATGATGTTATGATCTGGAATGGTGTCCATGAAACTACCATTTGTCATAAAACCCATCTGTTTCACTAATGACCTTAGGGAAGAAAAATCTGCCGTCCTTGTTCTCTCTGTCATTCCAAACCACAGCAGTGGTTTTTGCTCTTAACTTTCCTTTGAGATGACTGAGTAAGCGACACAGTTGTTTTCAAGAACGGAGCTCACCATCACCACATTCGCCAGTTCCATGGGGGGTGGGCAAATGTTGATCTTGCCAGCGATGCCTCTATCACACTAGTGACTAAAAGAACAATTGGAAGCAAGCAGAGCTGCTGATATTAGATCTCACATGTTTTACATTATGGAACTACTGGAATGCACAGTGGGACAACATAATTATCGACAGGGGCAATAGTGTAAGGAGGAACAGGAGGAGACAACACAGCCCCTTGAGTCTGTTCTGTGAAATTCAGTGAGATTTTGATTAATCTGCAATCTAACTCTCTGTTCTTTTGTCCCATATCCCTTAATACCTACGAGATCCATCAATCTCAAATTTAAATTGAACAATTTAACCTCGAGTCAGTTGCTGTTTGCAGCATATTTGCTGTTAGGGCAGGACAGCGGCACATTGGTTAGCACTGCTGCCTCACAGCGACAGGGACCCAGATCCAATTCCACTTTTGGGTGACTGTCTGTCTGGAGATTGAACATTCTCTCCGTGTCTGCATGGGTTTCCTCCGGGCTCTCCAGTTTCCTCCCATAGTCCAAAGATGTGTGGGTTAGGTGGGAGGATTGGCCATACTAAATCTAGTGTCCGGGGGATTAGCTAGGGCAAATGCATGGGGTTATGGGGATAGGAGTTGGGTGGGATTGTTGTTGGTGCAGGTTTGATGGGCCGAATGGCCTCCTTCTACACTGTAGGGATTCTATTTAATGATAGCGTTCCAAACATCTACCACCCTTTACATGAAAAAGTATTTCTAACATTCCCTTCTGAAAGATTTGGCTCTGATTTGTAGATTATAGCCAAGACTTTCCAGACCACTCTCTGCCTACCCTTCCCTCCACCTCCCCCCCCCCACCACCCACCCACCCACATCCCACTTGATGTCAGAGATGGCTTGCCATTGATTTTCCAATCCCTCCAAGGACAATGGCTATTTGCATTGCTCACTAACTGTGTCGCTGAGAACCCACTATAGCAGGGTGGGGGGAGGGGATGTGGGAAGGTGGTCACCTCCTGTGGGACTAGAAGATCCCACTAGTGGAAAAGGCTGGAAAACCCCACCCAATGTTCTCAGGATTCTATTCTCTGTATCCTAGATTATCCAAACAGTGGACACCATTTTTCACTCTCTATTCCACCTGTTGCCCTTAATATCTTGGAAAATTTCAATAGAATCATCATCTAACTTTCTAAAGTCAGGAAATACAACGCTGGTTATGCAATCTTTCCTTGTAATTCAATACTGGGAATCCAGATATGATTCCGGTAAATCAATGCCACACTTCCTGCTAATGAACATTGTGTCTCATTATCTCAAACCCAGTCCGGGCATGTCTTACACCGAATAGAAAATCAGAATAGATGCATTGAGTCATAGAGATTTATAGCATGGAAACAGGCCCATATCTCTCTATACCCTTCTTACCCATGTAATTGTCTAATGCTTTTTAAAAGACAAAATTGTACCCACCTCCATTATTACCTCTGGCAGCTCGTTCCAGACACTCACCACCCTCTGTGTGAAAGATTTGTCTCTCTGGACCCTTTTGTATCTGTCCTCTGTCTCCTTAAACGTATGCCCTCTAGTTTTAGACTCCCTTACCTTTGGGAAAAGCTGTTGAGTACTAAGCTGATTTATGCCCTTTGTTATTTTATAGACCTCCATAAGATCACCCCTAAGCCTCCTATACTCCAGGGAAAAAAGTCCCAGTCTATCCAGCATCTCAAATCATCAAGTCTCTGTCGCATCCTAGTAAACCTTTACTGCACTCTTTCTAGTTTTGTTTCCTGAATTAATGCAGTCCGGGTACTGAGCAGGGAGATGAGAGGCATTGAACTGGTCAAGTTTTGGGAGTAGGAAGGGTCAGGAGGGGAAATTTTTTTGAAAATGTTTCAACATGAGTGAACTAGAGCAGTTCTGTCCAGGAGTTTGTACACAGCAGCTCCACAGAATGTTTCACAGAACCTGCATTTTTGTGCAGTAACTGAAATTTGGAAAAAGGCAATTTTTCTGCAGGCGCTGTGTTTGTATCCAGGTGATTGTAATTTAAGTAATGAGCCACAGTCCTCAGGGGACTACAAGCCTCCTTGGCTATATAGGGGCATCACTCCATATCAAGTGTGGGGTTAGAACACGAGACAGATCTATTATAGAACCACAGATAATATGGAGCATAAAGTGACCATTCAACCCATTGTCATTGCTGCAAGATGTATCTTTGGATGTACATATTGTTATGATACTGTGCCTTTGAGGTATGTATTTTAGTCGTGTTTCTGTGCTGAAAGTATTTACTAGTCCTTTCTATTTTATCAAAGCCATTTTGTCTACATTCAGCAACACTGTATTGTTACTGCAGCAACATAATTGATTTTATTGATGCAATTTTTGTTTTGATCTGAAGTAAAGAAGCAGGAAGAAGACATTTGGTCCTTCGAACCTGCTCCACCATTCATTGCGATCATGGCTAATCGTCCAATTCAATATTTCTCCACACAACCTTGATTCCATTCATCCCAAGTACTAAATCTAGCCTCCTCTTGAATACATTCAATGTTGTGGCATCAACTACTTCCTGTGGTAATGAATTCCACAGACACACCACTCTTTGGGTGAAGAAATGTCTCCTCACCTCCATCCTAAATGATTTACCCTGAATCCTCAGACTGTGACCCCTGGTTCTGGACTCTCCCATTAATGCAATTAATGCAGAGTTTAGTTGTTTCCCCTGGGATATTAGAGAGTGGGGCTTGATTACGTTGATGAACAGGTACGGTGATATAAATGGGTACAGCTAGGTTTTCACAGAAAATTGAAGCCCAGTTTGTTTTTGAGATTTTTAGAGAGAGGTTGCTTTCTCTGTATATTTTGCTCTGTCTGAAGTGGAGGCTGGAATCTGCCCAAAACTAAGCATTTTCCTCTGAGATTCTACTGTCTGGGGTGGAACTTTCTCTAGAAGTTGCTGCACGAGAATTAGAAATTAGGTGCCTGTCTGGATCATTGTCCAGAAGTGTCAGAAAGCATCTTTGGTTTCTGTGCTAACTTGTTCTAAAGAAGGAATTTATCTCAATGAAGGAATATTGTTAAATTGGAACAATAGAGCTGTTAAGAATTATATTGTCATTTTTAAACATTTTAATTAATAAAAGTTACGCTCATTTTTTTTTGTTTATATCCAATTCAATCCAAAATCCAATTCAAAGTCTGAGCAAGTGAGACATTCCAGATCCAAGCTGACAAGAACAGACATTTCACCTTCTCCAAGGCTTGATCTCACTTGTATCTTACCCAAAAGGCCTAGATGCTGCTTTAAAAAATTGCTTGAAATGAATCTTCAATGTAAACTCATGACTTCAACCAAGTGCAGGATGCCAAAACTATACTTGATCTTAGCCAAAAGGCAAATCCTTTCGTTATACTCTAACTGTTCTTAAGAGTTTCCTTTGATAAAAGCTTCCTAGTGGGTCACTTGAATCATATCTGGAGTGAAACACCTTCTGCCCACCCTAATGCTAAAATCAAAAGTAAAAGTTAGGGTCTTGACGGACTTCATAAAATATTTTGGAGTTTCTGATCTTGTCCGGAACAACATTACCACTGAATGGAGCAGTGAGGACTAAGTGAAAAATAGGTAGGGGAAAAAACTGTCTAGTTAAGGATTTTTGAAAAGTTTGCATGGGTTAAAAATCTTACACAGCCAGTTTATTGCCAGTGCTCTAGAAAGGGTGAGTCACTTCATCCCCAAAACTCATCATTATCAGAAAGGCTCTACACAATTAGTCTCTTCCCTGCTGCTGTCAGACTTTTGAATGGACTTACCTCACATTAAGTTGATCTTTCTCTACACCCGTACCTATGACTATAACACTACGTTCTGCACTCTTTCATTTCTTTCTCTTTGTATATGTTCTGCCTGTATAGCGTGCAAGAAACAATACTTTTCACTGTTTGTTAATACATATGACAATAAATCAAATTACTGGATGTGAATATTCCAGTGGTTTAAACACAGTCAGCCTGAGAGAGGGAGTTGGCGCAGAGTAAATACTGGCAATATTCTCTAATGTGAAGTTGGACTGGGGTGGGCTCAGTAAAAAGTCTCACACCACCAGGTTAAATTCCAACAGGTTTATTAGGTAGCACGAGCTTTCGGAGTGTCGCTCCTTCTCCACCTGAAGGAGCAGCGCTCCGAAAGCTCGTGATTGCCGATAAACCTGTTGGTGATGAGAGAATTCTCACTATTCTCTCATGAGCGCCTGCACATTCCAATGGCTAAAATCCCTGAATGTGTCCGCTGTCCAGTCCCGCTCCGGACCGGACTCACTGACCGTTTAATCTGACCCGGGAGGGGCGGGGGGGGGGGGGGGGGGGAGACACCGGGTCAGGGGTCGGGGGATCAGGGTCAACACGCAGACTTTTTTTTTACCCCCCTCCCCGGGTTCCGGCTCTTGTTTCCGGCCGGAAGGTTTTGGCGGCTGCAACGCAGGGAACTTCCGGTGTGTTCGCCGGGGCTGGAGGGCGGTTTCCGGCGGCGGGAGGAGCGGGTGAGTGAAGGGGGAGGGGGAGGGCGAGGGGGAGGGGAGCCGGGGGGGAAGGATACCCCTCCTTCCCCCCCGGAGAGGGGGTTTGAATCAGCGGCTCCGGCAGTGGGAGTGAGTCCGGGCTCGGGCGGTTTGGGGCCCGGTCGCCCCCTCAGTTCCCCCCGCCCCCCCCCCCCCCCCCCTCGGGGGAACCTGAGCAGATATTGTCCAGCTGTCCGAGCTGCTCTGAGTCAGCGACTGGCGTCAAAAACATTGAAATAAATATGATCAAAGCGGGAAAAAAACCCAATAATGAGGAAAAATCCTGGAAAATCTCAGCAGGTCTGGCAGTGCCTGTGGGGAGAGAACAGAGTTGGCGTTTCCAGATGACCCTTTGTTAAAGTTCTGTGAACTTATCCCTCCACTCCCCTGATGAGGGCAGTGCTTTAAAAACTCATAAATAAACCTGTTGGACTTTAACCTGGTGTTGTGAGATTTCTTACTGTGCCCACCCCAATATTAACAGAGGAATTAAGAGCAATCCAACCCTTCCAGCCTACTCTGCTATTCATTCAGATCATGGTTGATCTCTCCCTGATCTCAAATCCACCTCCCTATCTGCTCTCCATGTCTACTCTTTATTCTTTTTTCTACTCAGAAGTATATCTATCTCCTTGTAACCATTCAATGATTCAGACTCCACCGTGCTATGGGGCAGTGAGTTCCACAAATTCACCACCCTCTGCAAGAAACAGTTCCTTCTCATTGCAGTTTTAAATATACCACTTTTCAACCTAAACCTGTGATCTCTTATTTGAGATTGCCCCTGGAGGGCAAACATTTGGTCTACATTTATTTTATCAATCCCTTTTAAAATTTTATATACCTCAATTAGATGCCCTCTCATCCTTCTAAATTCCAGCGTTGTTTTTAATGTTTATTAATATCACAAGTAGGCTTACATTAACACTGTAATGAAGTTACTATGAAAACTCCCCAGTTGCCATACTCTGGGCACCTGTTTGGGTAGACTGAGGGCAAATTTAATATGACCGGTACACCTAACCAACACGTTTTTTGGATTGTGGAAGAAAATTGGGACACCTGGAAGAAACCTACGCAGATACAGGGAGAACACGCACATTGTGCACAGATGGTCACTCAAGCCTGGAATTGAACCTGGGTCCCTGGTGCTGTGAAGCAACAGGTCTTGCAGTGCCACCATGCCACTGTCATTGCTGTTCTCTGTCAGAACTGCTCAGTATTCCAGGATCACCATGGAATACAAATATAAAGCTTCGTTTTCATTCTTCTTCACTCAACCACCCTCATTTCCCACACAAAAGGTGTGAGGAACTCGTGGACTTCATGGTCACTTCCCAGAAAAACCCAATTGTTCAGCTGTGTCTGTCACATCCCTTCTGTCCCTTACCCTCAACCAACCTAACAAACTTGTTATTGAAATCTGTTCATAATATTTCATCTTTCTCCCCTCATGGCCTCTCTGAGATGAGATCCATTTCCTGCATTGTCCACCTTATATCTATTAAGTTGATGATCTCCCAATTTTTCTTGCTATTTTCCACATTTGTTCCTGTTTTAATAACTGTTCCCTCTCTTCGGATGTTGAACCTCTCGCTTTTAAGGCTGCTGCTGTCACCCCCTCCTCAAAAATCACAGCCTTAAGTCCTCTGTCTCCTCTGATGGAGCAAATTACTGTTCCATCTCCAACCTCTCATTTCACTCATTCCTTTCAAGTTCTTGATTTAGTTGAAGCCTCTTAAATCTGCACCTATTTTTGCTGCAGATCCCATGTTTGGACCATGTTCTAACCTCATGTGTATCACTGAAACCAGAAAATGTCACACTCATATCACCCATCTCCACCCCTGACTTTGTCTTCAGTCATGTCTTTGTTTTCTCCAGATTTGACTATTTGGCTGGTCAACCCCCCATAGCCAACTGCCATAAACTTATAATTTTCAGCTCATCGAAAACTTTGCTACCTAGATCCTAATTTGTCACCAAGTCACTTTCACCCATCACCCGTGTGCTTGCTGATGTACACTGGCTCCCAGTCCAGCAACACACCATTCTTAGAATTCTGATCCTTCATGGCCTTCTTATCTCTATCGTCTCCACCAGCCCTCCAATCTTCCAAGAATCTGCATTTCTCTAACTCTTGACATTGTGCATCTCGAATTTCTTTGCTCCACCATTGGCAATCGTGCCTTCAGCTGCCTAGGTCTCAGAGTCTGAAATTTCCTTTCTAAATCTCTTCACCTTGCTCTGTCCTTTAAGTGCTCCTTTACCTTGTCTCTCTGAAGGAAGCATTAGGCCTTCTGCCCTAATATCTCCCCAGTGTTGTGAGATATCTTACTGTGCAAACCCAATATGAACAGAGGAATTAGGAGCAATTCAGCTGTTTGACCCTGCTCAGTGATTCAGTCAGATTTCCCCCGGATCTCAAATTCCCTCATCCCCGACCTGAATAAAGCAAATTGGCATACTTTACTAATAGTGCCATAAAGCACAAGTTGTTCTTAAAACATCAACTGTGCTGATGTCCAGTTTGCAAACATTCCAGTCTTTAGACACTAGTTTTTTTTCCCTCCCCCAGCTAGGTCTGCTGGAGACTTGTCAAAATGGAGGCTCCTCCTGTAACCGTGCTACCCGTCATTGGTGGAACTATCAACATGATGGAATACATTCTGCAAGGTATGGAAATGGTCTTAATAATTTTATTATTAGGTAGTTAAAGTAAATAAATAATTGTTTTAGCCCTAAAATAATGATTGAGTGATTGGCAGATGCAGTAAACATTCATCCCATCAGTCCTGCCCCTTTTTAAATCATGTAGCTTGTCTCTGACGATATGCTGATGGGGATCTGTAGATAGTCTGGCATGGGCTGAGGTACAAGATGCTTCACCCTTTTGGGCAGAGTAATAGGTGTATTTTATATTTTAGTCTGCCAGGTTTCTTTGCTCCATTTAACCTGAGGAAGTGATTGTATGGATATTTTCCAATAATAGCCTGACATGTTCCTGTCCTTGCCTCCCAGCTGAGGCCTCTGGAAAGTGAACTAGAGTTGGCAATCTGACTATTTCCCTCCCCTTAACCAGGATCTTTGACGTCAATTCTAGTGATCTTGATACTACCTCAGCTGAGGACAGATCTACGATCTTGCTGTACAGAAATATTCCAGCCTGGTCTGACTTGAGTTATTAATTCTGTTTTGGCCTTTGTTTAAACAAAAGGTAACAAAATCTATTTTTTTTCCAAAAACAAACTGAATATTAAGACTTGAATGTTGCAGAATAAAGAGATGTGTTACTGAAGTTTTTCATCTTGCATTCATCAGGACAAATGCAAGAATGCCAAATTTCAAATGATCACAATAATCTATACCACAAGAGAAAAGGATAAAGTAAAAGTAAAGTTTATTTATTAGTCACAAATAAGGCTTCTATTAGCACTACAATGAAGTTACTGTGAAATTCCCTTAGTCGCCACAGTTCAGTGTCTGTTTGGGTCAATGCACTTAACCAGCATGTCTTTCAGAATGTGGGAGGAAACCCATGCAGATACAGCGAGAACATACAAACTCCATACAGACAGTGACTCAAGCCAGGAATTGAACCCGGGTCTCTGGTGCTGGGAGGCAGTATTGCTAACCACAGTGCTACCATGTAGTATAAATTCCCTGTTGTATAAATTATTGTGATTGTTTGAAATTTGGCATTCTTACATTTTCTCCTGAACATGACAGAGTTGAGAGATTACTTTATAGAAGTCTACAAGATTGAAAGGCATGGGCAGAATGGATAGTCAGAAGTTTTTTCCTAGCTGGAAGAATCAATTACTAGGAGGCATAGGTTTAAGGTGCAAGGGGCAAGGTTTAAAGGAGATGTACAAGGCAAGTACACAGGGGATGTTGGGTGTCTGGGACCCACTGCTGGGGAATGTCGTGGAAGCAGGTACAATAGTGACTTCTAAGGGGTATCTTGACAAATATATGAATAGGATGGGAACAGAGGGATATGGTCCCCAGTAGGTTAGCGGGTTTTAGTTCTGTCAAGCTCCATGATCGGGTGCAGGCTTGAGGGCCAAAAGGCCTGTTCCTGTGCTGTAATTTTTTTTGTTCTTTGGAAAGCATCTTGTCTCTATTCAAGAATGTCTGAGTTCTGTAGCGATGGTTTGACTATTAAGTGTAGAATTCCAACATCAGTGGTTTTATTGTGAAAAGGTGTCAAACAATTACAAAGCTGCTGCTCTTCCTTCAGTATTCTATTTTGTTTAAAATCATCTTTGTTTAATGATTTTAAATGGTTCTGATTTTCCCAGGGAGCGTGCTGGACCAGAGTCTGGAAAGTCTTCTTCATCGATTGCGTGGCCTTTGTGATAATATAGAGCCAGAAACCTTTGTAGACCACGAGCTGGTTTTTCTGTTAAAAGCCCAGCAAGGAAGTCCATTTATTTTACGGGCCCGACGTGCCGTGGACAAACCTGGCATGCCATGGCACCTCCGCTACCTTGGTCAGCCTGAAATTGGAGACAAAAACCGATCAGCGCTGGTACGAAACTGTGTGGACATTGCCACTTCTGACAGCCTAACCGAGTTTCTGGTGGAGATGGGCTTCCGAATGGACCATGAGTTTGTGGTGAAGGGACATGTTTTCCGCAAAGGGATTATGAAGATTGTGGTGTCTAAGATCTTTCGGATTTTGCTTCCGGGTAACATTGATAATATTGAGCCGCTCTCATTGTCGTACCTGGTAGAACTGAATGTGGTGGCACCTCCTGGCCAGGATGCTGTGTCAGACGACATGAAAAATTTTTCAGAACAACTGAAGCCTTTAGTTCATCTCGAAAAAATCGATCCTAAGAGATTACATCAGGTGTAGGAAAAAATCTGGGATGTACATAATGGGGGGAACTGGAGAGTTTTGGGGCTTAAGCAGTAGTCACACTGAGTTTTATATATGTCCGCTTATAAAACTAGAAATGTTTTCAATAAAAGTAAAATTTGTCTTATTCATGGACAATCATTGCTCTATTCAAGAAAACCAGGAAGTGAAAGATGGAATTTGAGTCCAATTTTTACATACTTTAATTTTTTTTATTTACAGTGATATACATGGTAGCACAGTGGTTAGCATTGCTGCTTCACAGCTCCAGGGACCTGGGTTTGATTCCCGACTTGGGTCACTGTGCAAACTTGATAGACAATCTCAGCAGTCCCACCAGTGCTGGAATCTGGTCTGTCACTCAGTTATCTATTTCAAACATGATGACACAGTTGTTATCACTGCTACCTCAAAGCACCAGGGACCTGGGTTTGATTCCTGGCTTGGATGACTGTATGGAGTCTGCATGTTCTCCCCATATCTGCGTGGATTTTCTCCGGGTGCCCTGGTTTCGTCTCATAGCCTGAAAAATATGCTGGTTAGATGCATTGGCCATGCTAAATTTTCCCTCAGTCTATCCAAGCAGGCACCGGAGTGTGGCAACTAGGGGATTGTCACAATAACTTCATTGCAGAGTTAATGTAAACCTACTTGTGACACTAATAAATAAATTTTAAAAAATGGAGACTGGGATGTGATGACATAGAGTGTACTGTTTCCAAATGGAGAGTTATCAGTAATAAAAAGAGTGGACTTTCATTAACTATACACTCAGAAAAATCTTGGTATGGTTAGAGGCCATTCAGCCCATCATGTTTGCACTGGCCAAAAAAGAAACCAGCTGCTCATTTTAATCCCATTTTCCAGTATTTGGTCCATAGTCTTACAGGTGATATACTTCAGATACAGATCCAAATAGCTGTTGAATGAGTTGAGGTTTTCAGCTTCAATCTGGGCAGTGAATTCTAGATACCCAACCCCATTTAGGTGAAAAGATCCTTCTACCAATCACCTTAAATCTATGCCTCCGGGTAATTGACCCTTCAGCTAAGGGAAACAAGTCTTGCTTGTCTATGCCTCTCATAGTTTTGTGTGTTTCAATTAGGTCACCCTTTAGTCTCCTCTTCTTAGCAAAACAACCATAGCCTATCTAATCTCTCCTCACAGCTGCAATTTTCAAGGCCTAGCAACATTCGTGTAAAAATTCTCTGCACCCCCTCCCTGCAATGTGGTTACCAGAATTCCAATTATGATTTGACCAGCATTTGTACAATTACATCCCTACTTTTACATTCAATACTTCATAAACTTTCTTTATCCCCTTACCAAAGTGTCTTAGCACTTTCAAGGACCTGTGGAATGTATTTCAAGGTGTGTCACTTCTTCATTTCCTCTCAAAATTCTTGTTTATCGAGTATTCCATTGTCTGGATTGAATTCCATTTCCATTTCTCTGCCACCCAACCAAAGCATTGATATCATTCTGGAGTCAACAGTCATCCTGGTTTTTATCAACTATATGGCCAAATTTTGTATCATTTTTCTCATTTCCCAATCATGCCACTCACATTTGAGTCCAAATCGTTCATATATAATAAGCAGCAATGTCTCCAGCACCGATCCCTGCAAAACATCACTGGAAACTCTTTCTTTGGCTAAAATATCCATTGACCTTTACCCTTTATCTCCTGTTGCTGAGCCAATTTTGGATCCAACTTGTAGGTGACATAATGGTTACCACTGCTGTCTCACAATGCTAGGTACTTAAGTTTGATTCCTGGCTTAGGTTACTGTGTGCACGTTCTCCCTGTGCCTGGATGGGTTTCCTCCAGATGTTCCAATTCCCTCCCACAGTCCAAAAGACGTGCTGGTTTGATGCATTCGGCCATGCTAAATTCTCCCTCAATGTACCCAAACAAGCGCCGGAGTGTGGTGACTAGGGGGTTTTCACAGTAACTTAATTGCAGTGTTAATATAAGGCTGCTTGTAACTAATAAATAAAGAAAGACTTTAAACTTTAGTGAGGATTTACAAATGATCCTCAGAGAATTATGAGGAGAGGCAGGAGAAAGGAGATGAGAATCGTATCAGCCATAATTAAATGATGGAGCAGATTTGATGGGCCAGATGGCCTAATTGTGCTCCTATATCTTATGGTCTAAGGATTAGTTATTCCCTCTCCAGCTTCCTTCAACAGCCTGGGACATATCCATCCGGCCCTGATGATATATCCACCTTCAAGGATATCAATCCCTTCAGTACTTCCTCTCTAAGAATAATGATCATATTTAGTATTTCACACTATTATATACTATGGGTTGAATATCTTCGTTGTATTATTTGTAACATACTGTTGATATTTACACTAGACTTGCAAATTAAAAATGACTTGTGTCTTGGAGCTGATCGCACACTACTGAAAGTTGATTGTGAATATGGCCGAGAAAGGTCCGTTAAAGATCAGTCTTCCTTGTTTACACCCTTATGTAGATTTGGGAAACTTTGATTAAGAGGATGTTCGATAGTCGTTCTGTATCGTACTAGTGCTTTAACAGGTACAGTAGCTACTCTGTCATTCAAAATCAAACCAGTTGGATGAGCACATTGTGATGGTGAGCCCCCTGCTGTTTCAATCTTATGCATGTTCGAGGGGCACAGATTAGCTAGATAGTCAATATCTTTTCCCAAATGTAGGGGAGTCTAAAATAAAGAGCATAGGTTTAAAGTAAGAGGGGAAAGATACAAAAATGCCCAGAGAGGCAATTTTTTCAAACAGAAGGTGCTGAGTGTCTGGAACAAGCTGCCAGAGGTAGTACAGAGGCGGGTACAATTTTGTCTTTTAAAAAGCATTTAGATAGTTACACGCGTAAGAGGGTTATAGAGGGATATGGGCCAAATGCAGGCAATTGGGATTAGCTTACAGTTTTTAAAAAAGGGCAGCATGGACAAGTTGGGCCAAAGGGCCTGTTTCTATGCTATAAACTTTTATGACTATGTTGTCTAATCACATAATTGCCATTTAAGTGTCACTCTCTGAAGGAGAACTTGCACTTCACTGGCAAGCATTTCATTTTAGCAGTCTACGCAATTTTAAATTCAATACCAGATAATTTTTTTGAACACTATTATTCTTCACTGCACTGTACATTGCTCAGTTATTACAGAGGTTATCTGTTTCTATCAGAGATACACGTGTACATGAGGTTAACAAAGAATTTATGAGTTTAATGCTGTTTAAATTTTAAACACTGTACCAATATGAAAGCTATATCAAGAAAAATAACCTCCTTCCTGTATGGGAAAAGGTGTAACAGATGCAAGGATGGATTTTACTCTAGAACCTTTGAAAGTTAAAATTTAGCTGACGTTATAATTGAGATCAGAAACTCCGAAGTGTTTTATGAAACGTGCCTGGATCGTAAGTTTTGTAATTTGTTTTTGGCTCAGGTGTTCGTGGGAGGCTTCATTTCAGATTTGATTCAAATGACTCACTGGGGAGATTTTATCAAAATTTATTTAAGAATACAGTTAACATGTATCGTAAGAAAATTAGCAATGATTTTTACCAATTACAAACAACAAAAAAGATATTGTACAATCAAAGAACAAAGAAAATTACAGCACAGCGGTAAGCCCCTCCAAACCTGCACCGACCATGCTGCCCCACTTAACTAAAACCCCCTACCTATCCGGGACCGTATCCCTACATTCCCATTCTATTCATGTATTTGTCAAGATGCCCCTTAAAAGTCACTGTCGTATCTGATTCCACTACCTCCCCAGACAGCAAGTTCCAGACACCCACAACTTTTGTGTAAAAATCGTGCCTCGTATATCTTCCTTAAACCTTGCCCATCACATCTTAAACCTATGCCCCTGAGTAACTGTCTTTTCCACCCAAGGAGAAAGCTTCTGACTGTCCACTCTGCCCATGCCCCTCATAATCTTATAGAATTTTATAAGTCGTTCCTCAACCTCCATTGTTCCAGTGAGAACAAACCAAGTTTCTCCAACTTCATCATAGCTAATGCCCTCCATATCAGGCAACATCCTGGTAAATCTTTTCTGTACCCTCTCCAAAGTTTCCACATCCTTTTGGTAGTATGGTGACCAGAATTGAACACTATATTCCAAACGCGGCCTAACTAAGGTTCTATAAACTGCAATATGACTTGCCAATTTTTAAATCAATGCCCCGGCTGATGAAGGCAAGCATGCCATACGCCTTCTTGACTTCCTTCTTCATCTGCATTGCCATTTGCAATGACCTGTGCACATGTACACCCAAATCCTTCTGCCTATCAATACTCTTAAGGGATCTGCGATTTACTGTATATTTCCTATCTGCATCAGACCTTCCAAAATCACCTCACATTTGTCCGGATTAAACTCTAAATGCCATCTCTGTGCCCAAGTTTCCAACTGATGTGTGTCCTGCTGTATCCTCTAATGGTTCTCATCGCGATCTGCAAATCCGTCAATCTTTCTGTCATTTCTAAACTTCTAATCAAACCAGTTACATTTTCTTCCAAATCATTTATATATATTACAAACAGCAAAGATCCCAGCACTGATCCCTGAGGAACGCCACAGCCCTCAGCTATTCAGAAATGCACCTTGTCACTGTCTTCTATGACCGAGTCAGTTCTGCATCTATCTTACCAGCTCACCCCTGATCCCATGCGATTTCACCTTCTGCACTAGAGTGCTGTGAGGGACCTTATCAAAGTATACTTTTAACAAGTATGTGAAATGTTCTAGTCAAACAAACTTCCCTATACAATATGCTTGCCATAGGTTTGGCACAGAAAACACAAATGCTCATGTGATACTGAAATTTTGGCTTTTGGGTGATGAATTGAAACTCTGACTTCCCAGCTTGATAACTTCGAGCAGTCCTTTTGCTATATGCCCAGACCAGCTTGAAGTCAGAACAGCTTACCAAAACACGAGGGAGAGAGAGAAAGATTCGAAGCAAGCCATCTACAACAGCAGGTTTTTTTTTTCATTCCAAGATGCCAAAAAGCCTTACTTCTAGCTAGCCAGTAGAGTTTCCAATACTAGGGGCGAGAGAACATTGCTCTTAAATCTGATGTCCACATTCCTTCTAAACTGAAATTGTAAATTAATCCTTAGATTTTTCTGGGGAGGAACCACCTGGCTTTGATTTATCAATCGATCTTCCCTCTCACAGTGCAAGATCATAAAAACTCCAGTTAAACCATTGAAGCAGCAATAAAAGGATTTCTGGCAGATGGCATGGCAACAATGAAAAAACCCAAAGCTGCTTAACTCTGAGAACATGACTTTTAAAAAAATTCTTAAAGGTACACTAATGTCACACTGACCCAGTTTAGTTCATCACAAAAATAAAATGATATGGATACTGGAAATCTGAAATTAAAAACAGAAAATGCTGGAAATACTCATGCATCTGACAGCATCTGTGGAGAGAGAAGCAGAGCCATTGTTAACTCATTTTGCACAAATGCTGGCTGATTTACTTGATGAGTATTTCCAGAATTCTCTATTTTATTCATTACTGGTACAATTTCACTTGCCTATTAAATGTTGAGGTACAGAGACATGAGTTTGTTAACTGTAAAAGTTTTTATACATTTAGAATCTTTTTAAACTAGCAGCAAAATGAGGTTTGGGTGAGATGGACTCATTGCTTTAAGGCTTTACATTGTGGTTTACCTCATCTTTCAGCATTCCGTAATTTCAATGCGATTTCCCTCTCATCCTTTAAAACTCCATCAATACAGACCCAGATCCTCAAATGCTCCTCATACATCAAGCTTTTCATTCCTGGGATCATTCTTCTGAACCTCCTCTTGGACCCTTTCCAAGGCCAGCACATCCTTCCTTAGATATGGGGCCCAAACTGCTCACAATATTACAAATGGAGTCTGATCAGAACCTTATACAACTCAGAAGTACAGCCGTGCTTTCATATTTTAACCCTCTCAAAATGAATGCTAACGTTGCATTTGCTTTCCTAACTGCCAGCTCAACCTGCAAGTTAACATTAAGAGGATCCTGAACTAAGAGTCCCAAGTCCCTTTCACATTTTGATCTAAATTCTCTCTCCATTTAGAAAATAGTCTACACCTCTATTCTCTCTATTGAAGTGCATAACCTCACACTTTCTCATATTGTATTGCATTTGCCACTTCTTTGCCCACTCTTCTAACCTGTCCAAGTCCTACTTCAGCGTCACTGCCTCCTCAATACTACCTATCCCTCCACCTATGTTTGTATTAGCTATATGCTGTTGGGCTGCTTTCTTGAACTGATGTTTTGATACAACTGAGTGATTTGTTTGGTCACCTCAGAGAGAGCAGTACTGGGTAATCACATTGATTTGGGACTGGAGTCACACACAGGCCAGACAGGCCTGGATGTCCAGGTTTCCTTCCCTAAAGAACATCAGTGATCCACAATCTGGCAGCTTCATAGTCACTCTTACAGAAAAGAACTTTTTATTTCTGAAGTTTTTTTCTTGAATTGAATTCAAATTTTCATCTCCCCCTGTGGGTTTTGAACTCATTCTCTGTGTTATTACTGGGCTAACTTCCATTGTATATATATAAAAAAATACACCCTCAGTATAAAATGCAAAAATCTGTGGAAAATAAACATTTTTCTCAGCTCTGGGTGGAAGTGCATGTGGAGATGTTAATACTGCTTCCTTACACAAAGTGTTTTTTTAAAAAACTGTTTCCTGACAGATTTCTGTTCCCAGCAGAATCTGATACATTAAATCCTTCTTCCTGAGGAATGAAAGAAGTGAAATGAAAATGTGTTCCAAGAATGCTGCGACTGGTTGTATTTCTCTGGGTTGTGGGATAATAATGTTCAAAATATCCAGGAACTGTTACATAAAGCTGTGTGCGATAGAAAATGCCAACAGAATTTGTAAATTACAAAGAGTGCTCAAAAGGCTCTGAAAAACATACATTAATGGTTAGGTGCATTGACCCAAACAGATGCCAGAGTGTGATGACTTGGGGAATTTCACAGGAATGTCATTGCAGTGTTAATGTAAGCCTTACTTTTGACTAATAAATAAACTTTAACTTTAGTAAATTTTAATAATAGGTATGGTAAATTTTACTCCACCTTTTTCGATGTAAACTTGGGACTGTTGTTATCGTTGAACAATAACTGAGGACTAATTATTTGGGAACAGAATCATTGAATCATCCCTACAATTCCTACAATGCAGAAAGTGGCCATTTGGTCCATCAAACCTGCACCGACCAGAATCCCTCCCAGGCCCTATTCCCGTAACCCTATAGCTTTGACAAAGGGTCACCACACTTGAAACGTCAGCCCTTCTCTCTCCTTATAGGTGCTGCCAGACCTGCTGAGATTTACCAGCATTTTTCTTTTGAGTTTCAGATTCCAGCATCCACAGTAATTTGCTTTTAACGTTATTTCTTTACCCTTCTAAGCTCCATGACAATAAGGGATGGTTTAACGTAGCCAACCAACCTAACCCACACATCTTTGGACAGTTTGAATGGAGAATTGGAGCTCTTGTTTTTGAATGATGTTTGGGATTGTGTTATTAAAGCTGTAGCACAATTTTCATTGGAATCTCAAGAGAGCAGCAGACTGAATTTTCCAATCAGGGTCCATTGACTGGAATCAAAAAGCAGAATGCTGTGAATGCTGGAAATCTGAAAGAAAGTCAAAGTTTATTTGTTAGTCACAAGTAAGGCTTACATTAATATTGCATTTATGTTACTGTGAAGTTCCTCTAGTTGCCACACTCTGGCACCTGCTTGGGTCAATGCACCTAACCAGCAATTCTTTCAAAATGTGAGAGGAAACCGGAGCACCTGGAGGAAACCCATGCAGACACGGGGAGAACATGCAAACTTTACACAGACAATCACCCAACCCAGAATTGAACACACTAACCACTGTGCCACCGTGCCGCACAAAAAGGGAAATTGCTGGATGCAGCAGGTCAGACCACATCTGTGGACAGAGAAACAGAGTTAATGTTTCAGATTAACCATCGAATCTTTACAGTGCAGAAAGAGGCTGGTCTGCACCAATTGTCCGAAAGAGTATCTTACCGAGTCCTACCCCTGGCAGTGGAATTATGCTGGGGAGAGTAGAGGTGGCAGGAAATGATCTCACGGGGGATGGGGGAGGATGGAGGCTGGTGTGTGGAAGGTGAGGACCCAATTGTGATTCTGGGAGGGAGGGGGAAGGGAATAAGAAATGTAGGAACTATGTGGTGGAAACACATGTAAATTGAAGTGTTGGGGGGGAGTTTCGATTAAGGAAGAAACAAGACATCAGAAATAATGGGGTACAGTTGTTCATCAGAACAAATGTAATGGAGATGAGAACCTGGAAGGATGGAATGAAACCCTGGGTGGGATCTAGGGTGTAAGAAAATATAAACAAGGTAGCTGTAGGCTTCTAATGAATTTGAGACAGAGAAGCCAAGAAAAGGAAATGGAGAGTCAGAGCCAGACAGCGCACTCCTACTCCAAGTGTATCTTTTGTTTGTTTCTTGTCCCATCACCACTTCCTTTGGCTCTGTGAGACTAAGGCTGGGATTACCTGTCTCCTCTGAGGAGGTGAGGCCCCCAATGATTTTCCCCTATGTTGGATGCATCGAGAAATTAAAATCTCTGTAGACTTCAGCGAGACTGTAAGTTCCCATTGATGGAAAGGACTGGAAAATCACACCCTTTAACTCTTTTGTCATTCAACCTCTTCTGACTTTCACCCTATCACAGATCTTCCTTTTGTCCTTGTTTCACCCACACTTTGCTCAAAGCCTGTTACCTCTGTAACTTTTGCCAAGTTCTGATGAAAGATCGCCTACTTGAAAAGTTAACCCTCTGTTTCTATCCCCACAGATGCTGTCTGACCTGGTGAGTATTTCCAACATCTTCTGTATTGATTTCATCTTTCCGAGGTTTGAGTTCCTCTACAGAGTATACTGGAGCTCCATGGGCAATAGAGAAATGTTCATCAGAATAGGAGACTCCATTAACTCTAACCATTTACCTTTAGACTTCAGAAAAATCTATTTAAGTACTCAGTAGACTAGAGTGGCACAGTGCTGCTGCCTCACCATGCCAGGGACTCGATTCCCAGTTTGGGTCATTGTCTGTGTGGAGTCTGCACATTCTCCCCACGTCTGTTTGCGCTTCCTCTGGATGCTCCAATTTCTTCCCACAGTCCGAAGGAGTTCTGGTTAAATGCATTGGCCATACAAAATTCTCCCTCAGTGTACCCAAACAGGCAACTAGGGGATTTTCACAGTGTTAGCTTCATTGCAGTGTTAATATAAGCTTACTTGTGACACAAATGAAGCAACTTAAGCTTAAACTAAACTACAGGTGAATGAGTTAGTGCCGTGAAAACTGCAGTGTGCATTTAAAATCGAGAGCAGTAATTAGGAAATTAGGAATATAGGACTTCAGCATTATGAATCTATTTCAGCAGAGATGTACAATAAACGTGAACAACACTCTTAACGGCACAAAAGGATTTTAAGTGCATGAAAATATAAATGATATAGAAGAAAATGACAGATATTAAGCTGGTTGCGTTATATTTATTGGTTTTGATTATTTTTTAATTTAACGTTTTATGGAAAATCGACAAATGGAACATTCCAGGCTCCACAGTAAATACAACTCACATTTTGTTTTGCTAATTAGATAAAATCCTGCAATTGAGCTTTCTCCAGCAAACTTCAGTTTAAGAAATCAATTACTGAAATGAGTAGTAAATGCACTAAAATTACTGTTTATTGCAGCTAAAGTGCACTCCATATGGAAGAGGGACAGATTTACATTTATATAGCACTTATGACAACATCCAAAAGTGTATTCCAATTAATGATGCATGCCCAGTCTTACAATATGGGAAATACAACAAGCCACACAAGCTCCCACAAATAATGTGATTTGGGTATGTGATATTTGCATAATATTGATTGAAAAATAAATCTTGGCCAGGGCACAGGGCACTCTCCTTCAAAATAGAGTGATTCGATCTTTCACATTCATCTGAAACAATAGTGGTGGCACGGTGGTTAGGGCTACTGCCTCACAGCTCCAAGGATCCAGGTTCAATTCCCAGTTTTGAGTCACTGTCTGTGCAGAGTCCGCATGTTCTTCCCATGTCTGCATGGGTTCTCTCCAGTTTCCTCCTGCACTCCAATGATGTGCAGGTTAGGTAGAATTGCTATGATAAATATGTGAGGTGTGGTAATATTGCCTGGGAGGGAATGTTATTGGTGCAAAATTCATGAGCCGAATGGCTTCTTCTGCACTGTAGGGATTCAATGAACAAGTAGGGCCTGGATTTAATGTCTCATATCAAAGATGGCATCTTCAGCAGTGCAGACCTGGAGTATCCACAACAGATTCCAGTCTGAACAGGGACTCAAATCCACAACTTGTTGAATCAGTGGTGAGAGGGCGACTAAATGAGAATTCTTCAGCACTGTAGGAAAGAGGAATTTTTCAACAGCGTGCCGTTCCAGATGGTCTAACCAGATATGGATGTCACCTTCTCTCTCTTGCTTTTTCCCATGTAGAGCCATACAGCGTAGGAGGAGGCTATTTGGCCCATCGAGCCTACATTAACAATAATCCTACTCAGGCTGTATCCCTGTAACCCCACAGATTTACATTGCTAATCTCTCTAATACTAAAGGGCCATTTAACAAGATCAATCAACCTAACCTGCACATTTTGATTTGATTGATTTGATTTGATTTATTATTGTCACGGGTATTAGTATACAGTAAAAAGTATTGTTTTCTGCACCCTCTGCAACAAAGCATATTGTTGAAAGAGGAAGAAAGGAGAAGGTGCAGAATGTCGTGTTACAATCATAAGTAGGGTGTAGAGAACATAAGAACATAAGAGCAGGAGTAGGCCATCTGGCCCCTCGAGCCTGCTCCACTATTCAATAAGATCATGGCTGATCTTTTCATGGACTCAACTCCATTTACCCACCTGCTGACCTTAGAAAAAGATCAACTTAGTGTGAAATAGCCCATTCAAAAGCAACATAGAAGAAGTGTTCTTCAGTCAGTTGGTACATGATCTCAGACTTTTGTATCTTTTTCCTGATGGAAGAGGGTGAAAGAGAGAAATGCAATCAACAGAGGTACTGCAGGAAGAGCATCCTGGTTTGTTCCCACACCATGTGGTGACACAAACACTGATGCACAAATTGAGACAGCAAAAGAAAGAGTCTAGAAAACAGGGCAAGGACCTGATTGTTCAGGGAGAAGAAATAGAGGGGAATGTGGCTGCAGTGTTTAATGCAGTAAAAGTTATAACAGAAAGATCAGAAAGAAGCAATTATACCAGGCACCTTATTCAGAGATAGACACAGAATGTATACCAGAGTGTTATCTAAAGAATAACATATTACTTAGGAAGTAGTGACATTCCCATGTTCTGGTGAATGAGAATTGGGGAGAGATACGTCAGGTAATTACACAATCTGGAAATAGAAAGAAAATTTTGAGAGTAATTCATGAAACTGTAGTAGGGAGCGATAAAGAATTTAAGAATAAAGAAACCTCTGCTAAAATACGAAATATTTCTACTAGCCCGGGCTGGCACGGTGACACAATGGTTAGCACTGCTGCCTCACAGCCTAAGGGACCCAGGTTTGATTCCTGGTTTGGATGACTCTTTGTGTGGAGTCTGCACATTCTCCTCATATCTACATGGGTTTTCTCTGGGCACTCCAGTTTCCTCACACAGTGCAAAGATGTGCAGGTTAGATGAATTGGCCATGCTAAATTCTCCCTCAGTGTACCCGAACAAGTGCCCGAATGTTGTGACTGGGGAGATTTTCACAGTAACTTCAATAACAGTGTGAATGTAAGCTGACTTGTGATGAATAAATAAACTTTAGACATGAAGATGTAGTCACATTCCGTTGAATGTATCTCATATGTCTGACAGATGGGGAAATCTCAAGCAGTAATTAAACTTACACCTTTAATTCTGATTCCAGCATTTGAGAAACCTTTTACCAGAATCCTAATTGATTGTGTAGAGTCTCTCCCTGAGACTTTAAAGTGGAAATCAGTACTTGCTGAAAAACATGGGCGTATCTATTCGATTCCCGAGAAGCGATACCTTTAGGAAATATCACAGCAAAGGGGATTGTGGAAGAGTTGGCTAAATTCATTACAAGATATGGTTCACCAAAGGAAATACAATCAGCTTAAAGTTTGAAGTTCATGTCACTGTTGTTTAGCGAAGCTCGGAACAGTTTGGGGATAAAGCAGGTTAAGGCAGTAGCTTATCATCCTGATTCACCAGGTGCTTTAGCGAGATCCAACTCTAAGGGCGATGATGCGGGTATATCGTCAAGATTACTCAGAGGGCCAGGAAGAAGGAATTCCGATCTTATTTGTTATTAGTGACACCCCTAATGACTCAATAGGTGGAGTCGTTTTGAATTAGTTGATGGTAATGAAATCAGAGGACCACTCAGACTAATTCAAGGAAAGTTAAAAAGTCAGAATTCATCCTGGCTCACAACTTTGCCATGCAGTGAGTACTTTATTTGATGCAGCACCTGTATTACATCTCCACTTTGGGATTGCTTTAAGTGCTGATTTTCAATTAGATGCAAACTTACTTAAATAAAATACACAAATGGTTCTTTATAATGTTCTGAGGATAAATAATGGTACCAGGAGCTTCTGTTTTGGGTAGAATCTGTTTTTATAGTTTACTTTAAGGATATGAACTCCCATTTTTTAAAAGATTTTTCTGTCTGCAACAAAATTCCATCCAGGTTATTGTTAAACAATCTGTTGTCACTCTCTATTAATCCCTCCTTATGATGTGTTCAGTGCAGCCTCACAGCAAGCTTTTAGACATTGGGAGTTCCCTGCTACGTTGCCTTGACAGCTGTGACTCAAATGACTCAGAGGCTTGTGGGTTCAAGCCCGAATCTTGAGCTCAGGATCCAGAGTTGTAGGACAGAGAGAGTGCTGCACTGTCAGAGGCATTGCCTTTTGGGTGAGATATTGAACTGAGGTCCCATTTCTTTCAGCTAGATACAAAGGTTGGAATTCACGAATCCCGTGGTTGGATTTCCCCTCCGAGTCCTGGAAAATCTGAAGTTCATTCGTTGCCTGGTGAACTCAGTCAGCTCTGATCAAAATCTTCATTCCTGTTTGTGTCCTCGGAAACATGTGAAATGACCAGCTCAATTTAATATCCATGTGCCCATTGGACACCTGGAAGTTTTCTAAATCCCAACAGGACTCTATTCTGAAAAGGGATTTTCCTTTCTCTCTCTCAGAAGCTACAGATGTGAGAAGACCCATTTGAAGCCTTATGACTCACAGAAAAAGTCAGTTTCATTAAAGATGGGGAAGTTGTTGGTGGGGGGGGTGTCCTTCTCCATGGCAGCATATTTAGCCCTCTTATTATAAACTGCATTTTGTTCATGTCTCAGAGCCTTCCTAGAAAGCTCAAAACCTTTGAACGGGGTTGAAGGCTGAACTGTAGTCAATAAATAAGAGTCTATGTCAGGCTCCTATTTATTGACTACAACTCAATCTTCAACACTATTCCCACGTAACTTCATGGCCTGGGCCTCAGCACCTCCCACTGTGATTGGATCCCGAACTTCAGACCACAGACCACAATTAGTGAGGATAGGCATCAATACCTTCTCCACAATCATCCTCAATACCGCTGCCCCACAAGGCTGTGTTCTCAGCCTCCTACTATACTCCTCATACACGTATGACCATGCAGCCAAATTCCCCTCCAACTCCATTTTCAAGTTTGCTGACAACATCACCATAGTGGAGACAGAGTACAGGAATGAGATAGAGAATTTGGTGAACAGGTATGGCGACAATAATCTCTCCCTCAACATCAACAAAACGAAGATAGTCATTGACTTCAGGAAGCATAAAGAAGAACATGCCCCTTTCTGCATCAATGGGAATGAACTAGAAAGGGTCGAGAGCTCTAAGTTTTTAGGTGTCCAGAACAGCAACAACCTGCCCTGGTACCACTCACCCCCCCATGCTGACATTATAGTTAAGAAAGCCCACCAATGCCTCTACTTTCTCAGAAGATTAAGGAAATTTGGCATGTCAGCCATGACTCTTACCAACTTTTACAGATGCACCATAGAAAGCATTCTTTCTGGTTCTATCACAGCTTGAGTGGCTCCTGCTCTGCCCAAGACGACAAGGAACTACAAAAGGTCGTGAACATTGCCCAATCCATCATGCAAACCAGCTTCCCATCTATTGACTCTGTTTACACTTCCCACTACCTTGGCAAAGCAGCTGGCTTAATTAAGGACCTGGTGCACCCCGGGCGTTCTCTCTTCTACCTTCTTCTTTTAGAAAAAAGGATACAAAAGTCAGAGGTCACATACCAACCGTCTCAAGTCTAGCTTCTTCCCTGCCATCAGACTTTTGAATGGACCCATGTCCACTAGGTTGTTCTTTCTCTACACTCTTGCTATGACTGTAACACTACATTCTGCACTCTCTCATTTCCCTCTCTATGAATGATATGCTTCATCTGTATTGTGTGCAAAAATCAATACTTTTCACTATATATTAATACATGGGACAATATTAAATCAAACCAAATTGAATTAAATCCTCCAGTGGTGATCTGAAATTAAAAAAAAACAAATGACAGGAAAACTCAGGTCTGGTCAATGATATTATGGTCACTATTTGCAAGATATTCCCTTATCATCAGATTTTTTACTAATTCTGGGTTATTATTCATCATTAATTTAATATGGCTTGTTTCCTATTTAGTTCTAAAACATGGGTAGGATTTTCTGTACTTCCTTGTGGAGTGTTTTCAATGTGAAGTTATACACTTTGGTGTGAGAAACAGAAAGCAAAGGTGTTATTTAAATTGTGATGATTGGGAATTGTAGATGTAGAAAGGAACCTGGCTGTCCTTGTCAATCAAAGTGGAGGTGCAGGTGCAACAAACAGTTAGGAAGGCAGATGGTATAGTAATCTTCTTTGCAAGAGGATTTGAGTTCAAAAGTTGGGATGTCTTACTGTGGTTACACAGGGCCTTGGTGAGACCACACTAGGAATATTTTGTGCAAATTTGATCTCCCAATCTAAGAAAAAATATACTTGCCATAGAGGGAGTGCAGGAAAAGTTCACTAGACTGATACTGGGGTTGGCAGGGCCCTTCTAAGTGGAGAGATTTGTTAACTGGGGCTGTATTCACTCAAGTTTAGAAGGATAAGAGAAGATCTGATTGATTTTGATTTGATTTGATTTTGATTTGATTTATTATTATTACATGAATTAACATACAGTGAAAACTATTGCATGCTACACAGACAAAGCACCCTGTTCACAGAGGAAGAAACGAGAGAGTGCAGAGTGTGGTGTTACAGTCATAGCTAGGGTGTAGAGAAAGATCAATTTAGTGCAAGGTAAGTCAATTCAAAAGTCTGATAGCAACAGGAAAAAAGCTGTATTTGAGTCAGTTGGTATGTGATCTCAGGCTTTTGTATCTTTTTCCCAAAGGAAGAAGGCGGAAGAGAGAATGTCCAGGGTGCATGGGATCCTTAATTATACTGGTTGCTTTGCTGAATTGGAAATGTAGACAGAGTCCATGGATGGAAGGCTGGTTTGCGTGATGAATTGGGCAACATTCACGACCTTTTGTAGTTCCTTGTGGTCTTGGGCAGAGCAGGAGCCCATACCAAACTGTGATACAACCAGAAAGGATCCTTTTATGGTGCATCTGTAAAAGTTGTTGAGTGTTGCAGCTAATATGCCAAATTTCCTTAGTCTTCAGAGAAAGTAGAGGCATTGTGGGCTTTCTTAACTATAATGTCGGCTTGGGGGGCTAAGGAAATGTATAACATTTGAACGAGACTAGATAGTCTGGATGCAGGGAGAATGTTTTCCCTGATTGGGGAATCTTGAGCCTGGAGACACCGTCCCATTAAGCGCTGAGATGAGAAAAAAATGTCTTCACTCAAATGATAGTGAACCTTTGGGGTTCTTGACCACACAGAACGCTGTGGAGGCCAAGTCACTGAACGTATTCTAGAAAGAGATAGATTTGTTTTAGATTTTAATGGTGTCAAGGAGAATGGGGAGAAAGCGGGAACATGGCATTGCGGTGGAGAATCAGCCATGATCTTAACGAATGGTGAAGCAGGCTCGAAGGGCCGAGTAGCCTACTCCTGCTCTTAGTTGCTGTGTTTTGCGCCACCATTGGCTGGTGGCGATTGTTCTGGTTCCACCATTGTCAACAGCTTTTCCTGTTACTCATACCATCTGCTGCCAGTGAACATGGTTTGGGGGGGTGGGGGTTGGCGGTGGGGGTGGACGGTGCATGGAAGGGGTGGTATTCTCCTTCGATGGGCCTGGAAAATTCCACTGGTGGGAAAGACTGGAAAATTTCAGCCAAATACATTTTGGGATTACTTTTTTTTTACAACATGAGCTGTTCTGTCCTCTCCAGTTTGTATGAAAATCAAAGTCTTTCATTACCACACACCGCTTATTATCACCTTGTTCTTTAACCCCGCTCAGTAGTTCTCCTGTTTGATTAGAGTTTACCAAAAACCCTTTTATAACTGTCCGGATCAGTTACACACAATCAGAAAACACTAATTTTTTCATGCAAAAATTTCTGAGTTTTTCTCCTGCTTTGAAGAAGGTACTTATGATCAGTATTTCACAACAAGGGTGTCCCAATTGTTGATTTTCTGTCTACATCTGTTGCTTTTGAGCAATTTGGCCAGCAGAGGGCAGATGAGGTACATGGCTCTGAATTACCCTATCAAAAGCCAGAATGCAGATGTCACAAACATCTGGAAGTTTATTTAATTGTTCTGGATCCGGACAAATAATTACTTTTCTCCAATGATTTCAGTTGTTGTGGTGCCAAGGTATTTTTATTTTTGACCCAAGTTTAAGATTGGTGACTCTGGATTACTAGGGGGAGGTTTCTGCTGATGGTGAGGTTGTTCTGTGTGAGTGTTGGATCTTAATCATAACAGACCAGCAGGTCGCCATTAGAAAATGAATTTCTCAAGGGCAATCCACCAGCTCTGGACTGCTGTAATACAGGGCAGTGCAGGGAGCTTCCAGGAGCAGCGTGAGGTCAATGGCTGAGGTTGCTTTTGTCAAGCAGTCTAGATTAGTGCAACCCTACAAAAAAACAGCCTCAATCTTATAATAATAGTAAAGGTGAGGCTATCATTGCACCCCAGTATCATGAAGTAAATCAGACAGCAACTACTGCGCATCATAGAATCATAGAAACCCTACAATACAGAAGGAGGCCATTCAGCCTATTGGGCTTGCACAACCAGCAATTCCACCCAGTCCCTATCCCTGTAACCCCACACAATTACCCTGTTAATCCCCCTGACACTAAGGGGCAATTTTAACAAAATTTTAATTTTTGAACTGTGGGAGGAAACCCACGCAGACATAGGACGAATGTGCAATCTCCATACTGACAGTCACCCAAGGCCGGAATTGAATGCAGGCCCCAATAGGAAATATATTAAATGTTTAGTTATTGGAGAAAGGCCAAAACAGCCACAAGCCCATCGCATTTTACCACAAAGTGAAGATGAAAAATGTGATTGAGATGGTAGCAAGCAGTGGCCTACCCAAGTTTCCATCATCACTGTCTATGCAGCGTTGTGAGGCAGCATTGCTAACCACAAACATGGGATCTCATTCCATCCGAAGGTAATCAGTGTTAGAGATTTAAAGTTTATTTATTATTGTCACAAGTAGGCCTACATTAACACTGCTATGAAGTTACAGTGAAAATCCGCTAGTCGCCACACTCCAGCATCTGCTTGGGTACACTGAGGAAGAATTTAGCTTGGCCAATTCACCTAACCAGCACATCTTTAGGACAGTGGGAGGAAACCTGGAGGAAACCTACACAGACATCGGGAAAAATGTGCAGACTCTGTATAAATAGTGACCCAAGCCTGGAATCGAACCCAGGTTTCTGGCACTGTGAGGCAATAGTGCTAATCACTGCGCCACCGTGCCACCCCTGATTTTAAAAAATCTTATTTTTATTTTTCTATTTATACCTTTTAACTCCCTCTGTTAATCCCATTTGAATTTTTAAAAAATCTTTATTCTGCTTGCTGCATACAATTTAAATCAAACATACATTTACTGTTTTGTTGCTGTTTTAGACTCTGCGCTGCTCAGAGAGATGTCCTTAACCGAATTGGTTGAAATTCCTCGTTGTTTCCTGTTCTGCTCTTGGAGGGAACCGTGCCACATCATACATCCAAATCCAGCATAGTCTGGAATTCTCTGGCCGTTCATGCCCCACCAGTGCTGCCAGCGAGGATGGTGAATTTGGTGCTCAGCCAAATCCTTGTTCACTGCAGCGGTTTGGGAGAATCGCGGTTCTGAGTGAGGTTGGAGAATTGGGCCCGATGCTATACCTTCATTCCTGCCCGCACAATCAAAACATAGAGAAGTTTATGATGCAGAAAGAAGCCCTTCAGCCCATCTTGTCAGTACTGGCTGAAAAAGAGTTATCCAGTCAAAATGCAATTTTGAATTCATGGACCATAGATTACAGTGCTGGAAGTGTAACTCTAAGCACTTTTTAAAAATGTGATTAAGACTTTTGCCTCCATCATCCCGTGAATTTCAGACACTCCATCACAGTCTGGTTGAAGAAATCCTCTAATTCTTCCACCATGTAGGAAGCCAAGGGCAACAGATCCCTGTATCTGAGTTTCTCTTTATCAATAAACACCTTTTGTTCCAAATAAAACCTCAAATATATTGATATTGCCATAACAGCAACAATGTAACAAGTATTCTGGCTAATATTAATTTCTTTAAATCTATGTCCCATTGATTGTTGACCTCTCTGCCAATAGCAATCCAACCCAAAACAACTTCTTGGCACCTCTTCAATGGAAACTGTGTTGCACATGTATGGTGCAGGTTTTACCGATCTGTTGGGTACTGTGCCAATCAGAGAACACTTTGAGGTAGATTGAATAATGGTCCTGCCTGATTCAGGCCCTTTAGAAGATAGCATTTTCAATATGGTTGGGGCATTGAGTCAAATCCCAACGTTTTCAGAGTGCTATCGGGTTAAGAACTCAAAGTCTTTCCTACACAATGTTATTTGATATGCCAACATCCCAGGTTGATTGGGTACATCAGTCTCCAGTGCTTTTGGACTGGGTTCAGTCCTGCAATCCATCCTTTGGGCTTCAGTTCTGCATGAAGATTCTGGGTGAGATTTTAAGTCCTCATTCGTTCAAAACCATAAAATTCTGCCCGAGGTCAATGGGCCTTTCCCTTGTCCGTCCATCACCAGCTCCAATTCACATGGTGTTTGGGCCGATAAAATTCCAGCCATAATTTGGGGCGGCATAGTAGCACAGTGGTTAGCACTGCTGCTTCACAGCTCCAGGGACCTGGGTTCGATTCCTGGCTTGGGTCACTGTCTGTGAGGAGTTTGCACATTTCCTCATGTCTGTGCGGGTTCCCTCCTGGTGCTCTGGTTTCCTTCCACAGTCCAAAGATGTAAGCGTTAAGTTGATTGACTTTGCTAAAATTGCCCTTAGTATCCTGAATGTTAGAGGGATTAGTGGGCAAATATGTTGGGATATGGAGATAGGGCCTGGGTGGGATTGTAGTTGGTGCAGACTCATTGGGCAAAATGGCCTCTTTCTATACTGTAGCCATTCTATGGATAAATTTTGTAAGCTCGACTGAAAATGACATCATCCCTGTGCAACCCTACAGATGAAGACCTACAAAAGATGACTTGACATCTAAAAAGAATGATAAATATCAAGCTGTGTAAGTAATATCTTTTGAAAAATTACTTCAGCCTCTTGTGGACTGATCCTATTGTCATGGCTTTCAAACAATTGAAAAGAATTGAAAGGTTTACATCTCTCACAGTTCTTCAGTATCATCATTGTTGTCACGTGGGGAACACAGGAGCCAATTTGTGCACAGCAAGTTCCAACATACAGCAATGTGATCATTAGTTAACAATCAATTACTGTGATAGTGAATGAATGATTAATATTAGTCAGGACATTTATTACGTTGTGGCTGTTATGGTGCTATCAATAGATTTGAGACTTTGATAGGAACAAAGGATATTTATTGATAAGAGAAACTTAGGTACAGGAGTTTCAGCTCCGAGCTGCCCTGGAGCAGAACTCCAGTCCTTACATTTTTACTACATGACTGCCTATGATTCTAACTGAGAGAGGACACCACACTCTGGTGTAATCACCCACTCCCAGTTTCCATCAATTTGATTTGATTTATTATTGTCACATGTATTAGTATACATTGAAAAGTACTGTTTCTTGGCACTGTACAGAAAAAAGCATACCTTTCATAGAGAATGAAAGGACAGAGTGAAGAATGCAGTGTTACAGTCATAGCTAGGACATAGAGAAAGATCAATTTAACGTGAGATAGAAACCCTACAGTACAGAAGGAGGTCATTTGGCCCATTGAGTCTGCACCAACAACAATCCCACCTTACCCCCACTGCCCCACATATTTACCCCACTAATCCACACATCTCAGAATGCTAAGGGGCAATTTAGCATGGCCAATCAATCTAACCTGCACATCTTTGGAGTGTGGGAGACACACTGACATGGGGAGAATGTACAAACTCCACAGAGACAGTGACCCAAGCTGGGTATTGAACCCAGGTCCTTGGAGCTGTGAGGCAGCAGTGCTAACCATTGTGCCACTGTGCCACCTATTCGTAGATCCATTCAAAAGTCTGAGGACAGCAGGGAAGAAGCTGTTCCTGATTCAGTTGGTACGTGATCTCAGACTTTTGTATCTTAGGTCCCTCATCTTAAAGAGGCAAGCACCACATTTACAAGAACACTGGGGATAACTCTCCCTGCTTTTCATTGAAATAATGTCATGGAATCTTTCACATCCACCTGGGAGCAGACAGGGTCTGAGTTCAACATCCCAGCTGAGATTTTCCAGCCTCCCAGCTGTGTGTTTCCCACTGGCAGGACGTGGCAAGTTGTTTGCTAGCAGCGGGGTTCCCTGGTCCCACCACTGTCAGTGGGAATTCCCATTGACGTCACCCCATGCCAAAGGCAGGGATGCTCGGCCAGTGGGATTGAAGAATCCGGCTGGCGTGAACAGCCAGAGATCTCTGGCCCTCATCTGATCTGAAAGACACCACCTCTAACAGTGCAGCACTCTAACATGCCCTAGTATGTCTGCCTATGCTGAAGCCTCTGGAATAGGACCTGATCCCAAGACTTCCTGACTCTGAGTGTGACCCAGTGAACCACAGCTGTCATTGTTTCTTCTTCTATTTCTTTATCTTATTTCCGTAAATGCACCCAACGGTTTCCGCCTGCAAACTCTGCTTTGATAGCTAGTAATCTGCATCTGTCATTATTGCACAAAGGGGAGGGCAAATTAGAATCAAGTAGCACAGCAGGAGACCATTCAGCCCATCATGTCTGCGTCAGCTCTGTGAAAGAGCTACCCAATCAAACCCAATAGCCCGCTCCTTCCCCGTAACCCCACAAAAATTTTCCCTTTCAAGTAGTCATCCAATTGTTAGCCTTTTGGCATCAACAAGCTTTACCTCACTTATAAAAACGGCGTCTCTTTTACATGACAAAAGTGTGGGATAAATAACAACCACTGCAAAATTTGGGAAAAAGCTGAGAGTTAATTAAATTTCCTGCAGCAGATTGTTGATGAGCTGCCGGCTGTTGGAGTGACAGCTTCCACAGTAAACTCATTAACTTTGATTGACACCTGACGGAGTCGACACAGGTGCAGAGATGAAACTCGGTGAGACTGAGAGGAATCTCGCACTCCAATGAATGCTGGAGTTCTGATGGAAAGGATCGTTACCATGGAACTTCATCATCACATGATGACAGCAACAATAGGTCAGTGTATATATATATATATAATATATATATCTATCCTTCAATCTTCCAATTTGTTTCACTGTTTGGCTTCTCAAAATGCAGCATAAATTTTCCATATTTACATATTTTCCACAAATTGCAGACATGGAAATTTTCACATTCCATTACGAAATTATATGTCTGAAGGATAGAAACAATGACCGTATACACTCTTTAAGATGCCCATTGCTGTTCCACTGAGATTTATATGAAGTGTTGTTGCAATTGCGATGTAGGAAATACGGCAGTCAATTTGTGCACAGCAAGCTCCCACAAACAGACACGTGACGAAGGCCTGATCATCCAATTCAGTTGTGTTAGGGGGATAAATATTGATTGGGAGATTGGGAAAATTTCCTTGCTCTTAGAACATAGAACACTACAGCACAAACAGGCCCTTTGGCCCACAAGTTGTGCCGGGCATATCAGTACCTACCAGGCCATAGAACTATCTGTAACTCCCAATCCCATTCAATCCCCTGTATTCATCCAGAAGTCTCTTAAAAGACCCCAGTGAGTTCACCTCTACCACCACTGACGGCAGCCGATTCCATTCACTCACCACCCTCTGAGTGAAAAACTTACCTCTAATATCTCCTCTGTACTTGCCCTCCAGCACCTTAAACCTGTGTCCTCTCATAGTGACCATTTCAGCCCTGGGAAATAGTCTCTGAGAATCCACCCTATCTATTTCTCTCAACATCTTATAAACCTCAATCAGGTCTTCTTCTTCAAATTATCTCCAGAATTTTTTACCTCTAATAGAGGCACGGGCTTCTTGATGGCACAGCGGTTAGCACTGCTGCCTCATGATGCTAGGGACTTGGGTTCAATTCTAGCCTCGCATCACTGTCAGTGTGGAGTTTGTACGTTCTCACTGTGTCTGCGTGAGTTTCTTCCAGGTGCTCCGATTTCCACCCGCAGTCTAAAAATGTGTGGGTTAGGTTGATTGGCCATGCCAAATTAACCCTAGCGTCAGGGGTATTAGCTGGGTAAATAGGAAGGATTACAGAGATGGGCATTGATGGGATTATGATCAGTGCAAACTGGATGGGCTGAATGGCCTCCTTCTGCACTGTAAGTATTTTATGATTCTATGGATTCTATAAACAAGCGTCATTGCCCAATTAATTTGAAAGCATTTTTTAAAATGTATGGAACATGGGAGTTACTGGTGATCTCATTATTTGTTGCCCTATTGCTAATTTGTCCTTGAGAAGGTTGTGGTGAGCTGCCTTCTTGTGGCATGTTGGCAAAGCTGCAGTAACAGGTTTCCACTGTAGGCTACAAATGCAGTTTTCTCCTCATGTGCTATGAATCAGATGCCAATCATCAGATGAAGGGCACGTAGCTAAAGTAACCGTTCCGCAGATAATAATTGACCTGCCTCGAGCCTCGAGCATTTGCACCAAGGTTTCTCAAAAACATGCTTTTCATTTACCACAAGGGTAGTTCCACTGTTTACTCCTGGCTTCACAGCTAGGCTTATTACACACTCTGCATTTTATAATTAGAGCTATGGTGCATAATTAGATTTTGCATTTGGGTTCATAAATTAAGCAGACATTTATTATTCTTATTGAAATAAAGTTTAGGAAAACTAATTAGAATAATTCAGGAGTAAGATCTAAATAATTAAAATGCGAAAATATGTACTGCATTTTAAATATAACAAATGGCATGGAACTAGATTTTTTTCTTTTTGAGTAATAGAGAACTCCCTCCTCATTTTCACTGTTTCCTGTGCTATTTCACACTTTTGTTTTTGGCTGATTGGTGACTTCAGAGAAAACTTTTCTCCAGCAGATTTTTTGGTTGATCAATTATAATTCGGATGGGAAATATTTATTTAATGGGGGGAGGGTGAAATTTTCCTTTCGATAGGAAAACGCCAACATTTTCTCTGTAACCAGCGACCCATAAGCAAAAGAATACCTGGCATCCAGCATTTCAAAGCTACATGTTTGAGGAATCATTAAGGGTTTACTCATTGTAAAGAAGCCCATGTTGAGAGGTAGTCTAGGTCCCCAGCCATTGTACTTCTGCTAGACACGCTATTATCCAATGTTTTGCCTGCAACGATTTTCCACAGCACTATTTTGCCACTGTGTTGATCACTCATTTGTTCTTGTCTAATGAATATTTCTTTTCATTTTGGGCACTCTTCCGCAATAAAATCTTTTTAAAACTTCTGCAGATCCCCATGGACTTTTAGGATCATTTCCCGTGCTAGAGGTGCTACATAAATGTATCATATTATCAGAGCAAAGCAGTCTCAGCTTTGCACCACTCTGTTGATTGGGTGTTAAAATCTTAATCAATTCTTTATTCTGATTTGTCAGGCTTGGCACTATTCCAGGTATAGACTGCATTTACACTATAATTGCAGCTGTTGGTTCAAGAAGGTGTTGCTGAACGTGTTGCCTCAGACAATGCCAGGTGGCTTGACTGTAGTTATTTCTTTTTAACTCTCCTCTCATGTTTTGATGTCATTGAGTGGGATAGGCGATTTCAGAGGGCAATTGAGAGTCAGCCATATTGAGTCTGGAGATTGGGGAAATTTCCTTCTCTCTGAATGGAAAGGCTTTTCACAACAACCTGGGAGTTTCATCAGCACTTCTGATACCATTTAAAAAAGATCTAATCAATTGTTAATTGAATTTAATTTGCTCAACAGTGGCTCTTACCCCTGAGAGTTATGAGCTCAAGTCTGTCTCTGGACACTAAAGGGCAATATGTAGATTGATTCTCCAAGTGTATCATTGAGGAAGTGCTGCGCTGTTGGAGGTGCTGGCTCTCAGATGAGATGTTAAAGAAAGCCAGTGACATTCCATCTAACATTGCGATCCCATTGTAATGTAGAAAATGTGCCAACCAATTTTCACACACTACAAGCAGTGTGATGATGATGACCAAATAATCTGCTTACATGGTCTTGACTGAGGTACAAATAGTGACCAGGATGCTGGGGACAACTCACTTGCTCTTTTTTGAAATAGCATCTTTTATACTCAACTGAGAAGGCAGGTGTGTGATAAACCTCAGGAATGGGGAATCCCTGATTGACCTCCCTGTAGGACTCGTAGAGTACAAGTTCCTGGGTGATTGGTAATTACCTTACCAGGTGGAACTCATATCCAGAGCCCTTTATAAAGCAAGCCCCTGAGCAGATCCATTCTTGTAACATCCTGGTTGAGATCTGCTTCTGTTCGCTGCATCATCATCACACTGCTTGTAGTGTGTGAAAATTGGTTGGCACATTTTCTACATTACAATGGGATCGCAATGTTAGATGGAATGTCACTGGCTGTAAAGCTCTTTGGGAAACCCTGTGCTTGTGTGAAAGACACCAAAGGCACCAAATGGATTCTTTCTTCCTTTTCACTGTCTTGCTGGGATTTTGAACTCTGTCTCTGGGTCCTTATTTCCCGTTTCTGGATTATCAGTCTAATAACAAAGTCATTATGTTACCATTCCCATCATTCTTCTCATGTAAATGTACTTAATCCTCAGCCTGATCAATAAAGACAAACCTTGTGCCTTCCTCATTGGTGCCTCACTAATTGGATTTACCTATTGAGCCATCCAATAGAGATACTTTCTAGGTCTGTTCATCCAGACGCATATTAAAGCTACTTAAAAAAAAACAATTTATGTCTCAATGGCTTAGTTTATGTTTCCCAGATATATAAGATCATAAGAAATAGGAATAGGAGGAGGCCATTTAGCTCCTCGAGCTTGCTGCGCCATTCAATAGGATCGTTAATAATCTGACATCCCTCATGTCCATTTTCCTGCCCTTTCCCAATAGCCCTTGATTCTTTTACTGATCAAGATCTCATCTTTAAATATACACACGGACTCTACCCCCACAGCTCTCTGTGATAAGGAATTCCAAAGATTTACGAACATCTGAGAGAAGAAATTCCTCCTCATCTTAGTTTTAAATTGGTAATCTTTTATTCTGAAACTAGACTTCCCATGAGGGAAACATCCTGTCAGTATTTACCCTGTCAAGCCCCTTCAGAATCCTACATGTTTCAGTGAGATCACCTCTCATTCTAAATTCTAATGGGTAGAGTCCTAACCTGTTTAACCTTTCCTCATAAGACAGTTCCTTCATAAAATACATAGAACATAGGACAGTGCAGCACAGGAACAGAGCCTTTGGCCCATAATGTTGTGCTGAAAATGAAGCCAAATTAAACTAATCTCTTCTACCTGCCCTTGGTCCATATCCGTCTGTTTCTTGCATATGCATACACTTACCTAAAAGCTTCTTAAACACTCCTACACCACCCCTGGTGTCACATTCCAGACACCAGACATCTTTCTCTACACTCTAGCTATGACTGTAACACTACATCATGCACTCTCTCCTTTTCTTCTCTATGAATGGGATGTTTTGTCTGTATAGTGTGCAAGAAACAATACTTTTCACTGCATACATGTGACAATAATAAATCGAATAGAATCAAATCAGCAAGTGACATGATGACGCATTTCAATTCAGTTATTACTTGCAAACAGAAGTTTGCTGATTGCACCATTTAAAATTGTAATGCCAACTTTCTGTGTAAAGTATTTGGCTCTGACATCTCATTTGAACTTTCCCCCCTCACCTTAAGTGCATGCGCAATAACTCTTCTAACTTTTAAACAAGCAGATTTCTTTATTTAAAAAGTACATGCTGTAAAATTTATTGATGCACTATAGCAAAGACGTGTCTCAAACTGTGGCAGCATTTAAATTGTTCTTTATAGGATCTTGAGGTACCCTGGTCAATTTGCAGGTAAAGTGGTCAAGTGTTAAGTTGTTGAATAGATGGTGACTGTTTTAAAGTGATTCTGTTTGTAGAGGGAATACAATGACCAACAGTGTTTAATTTGGGAAGGCAGTTTTCTTCTCTGTCAGGATGGTGCTGGGGCGAGGTGACTTCTTGCAAGCTGTGCCCAGCATACCTTCTAATTCTATCCTTTCCTCTCGTTCTATGCTTCTAAAACTTCATTCTCTTTTAAACTCTCAAACAATGCTATCTTTCGCTACACCTTAGCTTTGACTGCATAAAGAGGGAAAGGAGAGAGAATTTGCACTCTCTTCTTTCCTTCTCCATGAACAGTATGCTTTGTCTATATAGCATGGAAAAAACAATACTTTTCATTGTATACATGTGACAATAATAAATCTAATCAAACTAAATTAGCAAATGACATGATGACACATTTCAATTCAGTTACAATTTGCAAACATAAGTTTGCTGCTTTCACCATTTAAAGCTGCAATGCCAACCAAACCAACTGGACTTATTATTGATTTTTCTATTGTACAAAGTGCAATTGCAGGGATCAAAGGAAAAGCAAAAGAGATAAATGGTTTCTCTTTTTCCCCTCCTACCTTGATGGAAAACACACACTAACAGAGCAGTAAATCATGATTCGAAATCACATAGTATTGGCCATATAACATTATGGAAAATTAGCAACAGTGAAACCTTATCTCACAGATACCTAACGGGAGATTTATCTGGCTCTCTTCCAAAACATATTGGATTACATGGCACAGTGAATATTGAAGTATCGGCTCAGGTTAAAATGTACATCAGTAATGGTGCCTGTCTTATTTTTGGATTTTTAAGGCACCCAGAAAAAAACACTGCATTGTAAAAACTTAGACAAATCAGAAGGGAGTTTTCCTTTCATTGCCGGTGAGTTGTTGACAGTTTAGACTGGGTGTTCTGCATCTGAGATGAAGCCACTCCCACTGCCAGATTAAGTTGCTTCCTAGTATTATTTACCATTTTAATTTGCGGGGAACTTTTTCTCAGCGCATGTTGAGAAAGCATAGTTGCATAATATAAACCAAATGATTCAGGAGGCA
The DNA here is from genome assembly GCA_024679065.1 of Sphyrna mokarran. Lineage (NCBI taxonomy): Eukaryota > Metazoa > Chordata > Chondrichthyes > Carcharhiniformes > Carcharhinidae > Sphyrna > Sphyrna mokarran. The sequence continues at coordinate 4,966,121 of JAGIQG010000024.1, forward strand.
ACATAATACTTGGGGTTGATGGAATATTACATTCTGTACAATTATTTTACCTGTGGTGGAACCGATAACACAGAGAATAAGAATGTTACCAGTTTCAAATTGCAAAAGAATAGCCTCCTTTTTATCACAAACTTTTCCTAAGCTACAGGTCCTGTATTCTAACGTACAGATTTTTATGCTGTGATTCCATAGACCCTGGTGTTATCAGCTTCCTGTAATAGTTGATTTACAAGTCATAGAATCATAGAATTCTATAAGGGCAGAAAAGGCCATTTGGGCCATGAATCTGCATTGACTCTCTGACAGAGCACCTTATCCAGGCCCTTTTACCTGCTTTATCCCTGTAACCTCACACATTTATTTTGGCTAATCCATCTAACCTATACATCCTGGGACACTATGGGACAATGTAACAGTGCTAACCACTGTGACATTTATTTATATTGTGAAATATCAGTTAAAAATTTATGAGGACAATATTATCTTCCTTGAGCCAATGATGGTTTTCAGAAATTAGGATAGAAGTTCCCTCAGGATATTCCAGTGGTTTCAGGAAGATATCCCACCTATTAGGGTACTTAGGAATGGCACAGTACACAGTGGTTAGCATTGCTGCCTCACAGCGCCACTGACCCATGTTCAATTCTGGCCGTGGGTCACTATCTGTGTGGAGTTTGCACATTCTCACCGTGTCTATGTGGGTTTTCTCCATGTGCTCCTGTTTCCTCCCACCCTCCAAAGATGTGTGAGTAGATTGATTGGCCATGGTAAGTTAACCTTAATGTCGAGGGGAATTAGCAGGGTAAATTTGTGGGGTTATGTGGATAGGGCCTGAGTGGGATTGTGGTAGGTGCAGACTCAATGGGCTGAATGACCTCCTTCTGCACTGGAGGGGCTTCTATGATTCTATCCCAAAAATGCAGCCCCTCGCCACCATACCCCCTCCCATAACCAAAATGGTTGCCAATGACTGCTTCTGAATTCAACACAACAGTTGGAATATAATTTGGATTTTGAGGCCAATCCCATCGGGCTGGGGGAAGGAGGGATGGTGGAGCGGAATTTTGAAAATGTAAGATCTCAGAACATTGCAAATATATTCCTACATGTTTAAGATCTGCTTATACAGAGGGAGGCTAACATCGCTTTGATGAAAGATTTTGTAATGGTTTTGTAATCTGAAACTAGCTTAATACTTATTCTCTGTGTTATCAATTCAACTAGAGATGGAATAATTGTATAGAATGTGAGGATACTTAGCTGCTCTGTAGAAACATCGAAATGAAACATAATGATGGATTCAGAAAGATTGCTCCTATGCTTAGTTTCTTAAATAACTCCAAGTTAGCCAAGTTTGATTTTGCTGTCATTTATCCTTAAGTGAGATAAATATTTGCTGTAAATATTCCACCCCTGATTGTTGCCTTGTATTCTGTGTGAATATGGAGCTCTCTTTATTTGTGTGTCTCTAGGCTGCAGCCTGATATTTTATTATTCTTTACAGTGTAGTTTAGATTGTAATGTAACAACATTTTGACTATACAGATAACAAGCATTACCTTCATTAGAATTTTGGGCATTAGAATACTGGATGAACAACTCCGTTAATTGCAGTTTTAAGAAAGCAGTTTCTCCATGACCTTCACACTGGAATTCTAAAATGGAAAATAAAGATTAAGAGTGGGATGCTCCGGCTGTGCACGCTCCAACCCAGAACATAGAACATAGAACACAGAACATAGAACACTACAGTACAAACAGGCCCTTCGGCTCACAAGTTGTGCCGAACACATCAAAACCTACCCAGCCATAGAACTATCTATAACCCCCAATCCCATTGGATCCCATATACTCATCCAGAAGTCTTTTAAAAGACCCCAGCGAGTTCGCCTCGACCACCACCGACGGCAGCCGATTCCATTCACTCACCACCCTCTGAGTGAAAAACTTTCCCCTAGCATCCCCTCTGTACTTGCTTCCCTGCACCTTAAATCTGTGCCTTCTCGTCGCGACCATTTCAGCCCTGGGAAATAGTCTCTGAGAGTCCACCCTATCTATTCCTCTCAACATCTTGTAAACCTCTATCAGGTCGCCTCTCAACCTTCGTCTCTCCAGGGAGAACAGTCCCAGCTCCCTCAACCTGTCTTCATAAGGCATGCCTCCCAATCCAGGCAACATCCTTGTAAATCTCCTCTGCACCCTTTCAATAGCTTCCACGTCCTTCCTATAGTGAGGCGACCAGAACTGCGCACAGTACTCCAAGTGTGGTCTGACAAGGGTCCTATAAAGCTGCAGCATTACCTCCTGACTCCTGAACTCAATCCCTCGATGAATGAAGGCCAGTACACCGTAAGCTTTCTTAACCACATCCTCCACCTGGGAGGCCGATTTGAGAGTCTTATGGACCCGGACCCCAAGATCCCTCTGCTCTTCCACACAGCTAAGACTCCTACCTTTGATAGTGTACTCATTCATCCCGTTGGATCTGCCAAAATGGACCACAACACATTTATCCGCGTTGAAGTCCATCTGCCACTTCTCTGCCCAGTCTTGCATCCTGTCTGGGCGGAGAAGTGGCAGATGGACTTCAACGCGAATAAATGTGTTGTGGTCCATGGTGGAACCATCGGTTCCACCAGAAATTCTTGCCCGAGCTCAACAGACCTTTAAATATTCCGCCAGACTTTTTCAGCAACATAGGGAGAATTTCAGCCCTTGTTATTGATCATAGAACTGTTCATAGAATCCCTACAGTGCAGAAGGAGGCCATTCAGCCTGTTGAATCGGCACCAACAACAGTCACACACAGTCTCTATCCCCTAATCTCACGTAGTTATACTGTTAAATCACACTGCCACTAAGGGGGAAATTTACTGTAGACAATCCAACGAACCCGCACATCTTTGTGGAAGGAAACTGGAGTATCCGGAGGAAACCCATGCAGACACGGGAAGAACAACACAAACAGTGGGATTCGAGGTTGGAATTGAATCCGGGCTCCTGGCACTGTGAATTTGCAGTGCCAACTACTGTGCCACCGTTATTCCACTGCTGCTGCTTGTAGCTGCTCCTACCAAGAGATTTGCTGTCATGACATGTCACGGTCATCTGTCTTATGCCATCCTCACGCTGTACCTTTACCGCTGCTGGGTCAAAATCCTGGAATTCTCCCTCTAACAGCACTGTGAACTGCAGCAGTTCTAGAAGGCAGCTCACCACCACCTTCCAAAGGGTAATTAGGGACATTCAATAACTCTGATCTAGCCAATGACCCCACATCCCATAAACAAATTAAAGAAACACGCACTGTAGCTCATCTATAACTGTTCTGCGATGCCTGTCATCAAGTCAATAACTTTCTATGTCCCTCCACATTATCCTCTGGAAGAGAACTCTGCAGCTTTTTAGCTCTGAACAAATGGACAAAATGCAGATACCATCTTTTCTCGATGTCACTTTTTAGTATCCTTTTCATTCTTGCATATTCAAGCACCCACTTCACTGGTTTTATGCTCTGTATGTAGGATTATTAGCATCCACATTTCAATGGCCTCTATTTTTTTCCACAAATCCTTAATTATTGTTCAAATCATGTTGTATGTTTACAATAATACTGGAATTCAAAAACTATCCCCAGATACAGGGTAATCTAAGAAAAGAAATCCAATAAGTAAGAATATTGGAATCCCAATTAATTCCTGATTTGTCCACGTTGGATCTCAAGCTCCCTATTAATTACCTAGCAGACTCTCACTACTTCACATCAATTCATTGGACCTTCTGGGACCTGAGTCCATCAACTCCATTCTATTTAATTCCTCTGAAGTTAGAGAGAAAATAAATTGTATTTGCATAACCTTTCTTCGTGACCTCAGGACATTTCAGAGTTCTTTACAGTCACCATGAAGCAGTGATTTCTTCACATCAGCTCAGGACTTGCTGAAAGATTAACAGTGGGTGAACAATGCAGTCGGATTAATGTTCAAATTAGCTAGCACGTTGTGACAAGGGAGACAAACTGGTTCCTCGCCACAAGTTACTGGCTGATTTGCAACATTCCGCTGTTAGCTTTGTGAAAATTGGCTCTCACGTTCAAGCTTCTCTTGATCTTCACAATGTTGAAGGATTTGCCCAATAATTGCCTCCTAAACTTGCCACAGAGTAACGTGACAGTTGCACATTGCGGTATTTATGGTATCATATGGTATTTATTAATGACTGCCAATCAACTACACTACCCAAAAGCAAGCAATTAAAAGTCTAGAGTTTTTTTCAAATTCTGAATAACTGTTAGACATTTAAAGATAAATCACATTTTAAATGTTATTTTCTTGCCTTTCCTTCTCTCTCTTAATCCGAACTTCCTTTCCCTCTCTTTAGTTCACTTTTTCCACCTGAATTCACATTGAATTCATCCAACTAAAAAACTTTTATTTATTAGTCACAAGTAGGCTTACATTAACACTTGCATGAAGTTACAGTGAAAATCCCCTACACTCTAGTATCTGTTCAGATAATACCGAGGGAGAATTTTAGCACGGCCAATGTACTTAACCAGCACGTCTTTTGGACTGTGAGGGGAAACCGAAGCACCCGGAGGGAACACACGCAGACACGGGGAGAATGTGCAGGCTTCACATAGTCAGCTACTCAAAACGGGAATTGAACCCTGGTCCTTGGCACTGTGAGACAACAACTGAGCCACTGTGCTCACAACACCAGGTTAAAGTCCAATCGGTTTATTTGGTAAAAAAAGCCACTAGCTTTCAGAACACTACTCTTTTGTCAGGTGAGTGGGAGTTCTGTTCACAAACAGGGCATATAAAGACATAAACTCAATTTACAAAATAATGGTTGGAATGCAAGTCTTTACAGGTAATTGAGTCTTAAGGGTACAGACAATGTAAGTGGACAGAGGCTTAAGCACAAGTTTAAGAAAGGTGTATTGTCTCCAGACAGGACAGTTAATGAGATTTTGCAAACCCAGGCAAGTCGTGGAGATTACAGATAGTGTGACACACTATCCCACGCTATGTGACATGCTGTCACACTATCTGTAACCCCCACGACTTGCCTGGGCTTGCAAAATCTCACTAACTGTTCTGTCTGGAGACAGTACGCATCTCTTTAACCTGTGCTTAAGCCTTGCTCCACTCACATTGTCTGTACCTTTAAGGCTTGATTACTGTAAAGATGCACATTCCAATCATTATTTTGTAAATTGAGTTTGCGTCTTTATATGCCCTATTTATGAACAGAACTTCCACTCACCTGATGAAGGAGCAGTGCTCCAAAAACTAGTAGCTTTTGCTACCAAATAAACCTGTTGAACTTTAACCTGGTGTTGTGAGACTTCTTACTGTGTTTACTCCAGTTCAACGCTGGCAGCTCCACATCATGCCAACTCCCACAGTCAGCAACTTCAATAAATCTTTTTTTAAAAGGAAATCTACCATGTATGAACATACTGAAATTGAGCCATTCCTTTCATTTCTGATCTTCAATGAACAAATGTTCACAAGAGCCTTAGAGTAAAAGGTTTCAATAGTACATGAAGTCATGCAAAAGTGTCAATGCATCTCAACCATTGTGAGAGAGGTACAGGTCATTAATGTGCATGTACATTGGTTCTCAATGGCCACTTGTGAATTTAAGTGTATTTTCTGTCAAATATATTGGTTTAATTTTGTGAGCATCTAAAATGAAGCAGGAAACTGTATTTTAATTGCTTTTATAGCACAATATTGTGACCTTTGGGGTAACAGATGTTGTAACAAATTGACCACCGCAATTAATGTAGCTGTGGAGAAAACCGCTGTAAATCTGAGAAGTTAATTTCAGTCTTGCTCAGAACTTAAATTTGTAACAGCAGGTCATTAATCAATGTTCAGGGTAGCATTGTTTTACATGCATCACGTTCCTTTTTACCCGTCATTATGATCTCTGCTGGATCTCTTCCTGTCTTTGTATCTTCCTTGTCACATAACACCAATTCCCATTCCCTAGAAACTAGGGTTGAAGAAAATTTCCAAAATCAATTTCTAAAATTGTTCATTTTGTTTCTCCTCTCACTGCAGAAACGTTAATCTGTTGAGATTGCCAAGATCATTTTCATAGAAAGGGTTTTGACAATTTTACTTCACAATTTTTGCACATTGTTATTGTGGAAGTACTTAAACAAAGAAACATTCACAAAAAGGCAAAGGAACAAGTTCTCTGCGACGTTTCTGGATGTTCAGTTGCTAATTCTATCACAGTCACCTTTCTATTTCAAAATAAATTGCTGGTTTTATGTTATTGACAAGAGACACATGTTGCTGAAGTTTTTCATCTACCGTCCATTAGGACAAATAAAAGAATGTCAAATTTTAAAGCATTGCAATATTGTAGGAGTAAAGGGTGCTGATCGGTTGGTAGGTTGACACTGGTCAAAAATGTTGTCATGGAGAAGGCTATGGTGAACTACAGATTTCCCAAGCTCCTGGAATAATATCATCAAAATGCCTTTATTGCAAATCTATCCAAGACTTTCCTAGAAAACAATAACTTGCAGTTATATTCTGCCTTTAGGATGAAAGAATAGGCCTCTATCCCGTGCTGTTCATGTTCTTGGGATGTTGCAAAGTGCTTCAAAACCATTAGAAAACTTTTGAAGTTTGGTAGCAATTATGGTAAAATAGATTTTCACAGTTGTGTAATAAAAAAATGGACACTGAACAAAAAAAGAAGTATTTGTTTGGGATAATGTCTTGCTTGGTTAATGAGGTGAGTTTAATAAAGCATCTCAATTTGATTTAATTTGATTTAATTTATTATTGTCATATGTAATGGTATATAGTGAAAAGTATTGTTTCTTGTGCACAAGAAACAAAGTGTACTGTTCATAGAGAAGAAAAGGAAAGAGTGCAGAATGAGGTGTTACAATCATAGCTAGGATGCAGAGAAAGGTCAATTTAATGTGAGGTAGATCCATTCAAAAGTCTGATGGCAGCAGAGAAGAAGCTGTTCTTGAATCAGTTGGTATGTGTCCTCAGACTTTTGTATCTTCTTCCTGATGGAAGACGGTGGAAGAGGGAATGTCCGCAGTATGTGGGTCCTTAATTATGCTGGCTGCTTTTCCGAGCCAGCGGGAAGTGTAGACAGTGGAATGGGTGGGAGGCTAGTTTTGAGTGATGGACTGGGCTTTGTTCATGACTCTTTGTAGTTTCTTGCAGTCTTGGACAGAGCAGGAGCCATACCAAGCTGTGATACAACCAGAAAGAATACTTTTTATGATGCATCTGTAAAAGCTGATGAGAATCATAGCGGACATGCCAGATTTTCTTAGTTTTCTGAGAAAGTAGAGGCATTGGTGGGCTTTCTTAACTATAGTGTCTATATGGGGTGGAGGGGGGGGGGGGGGGGGGGGGGGGGGGGGGGGGGGTTGGTGGTGGTGGTAAGTGGGTACCAGGACAGACTGTTGGTGATTTGAACACCTGAAAACCTGAAGCTCTCGACCATTTCTTCTTCATCCCCATTGATGTAGACAGAGGCGTTTCTCTACTACGCTTCCTGAAATCAATAACTATCTTCTACATTTTGTTGACATTGAGAGAGAGTTGATTGTTGTTGTACCAGTTCGCCAGATTCTCTTTCCTGTACTCCATCTCGTCATTGTTTAAGATCCGACCCACTAGGTGGTGTCATCAGCAAACTTGAAAATTGAGTTGAAGGGGAATTTGGCCACACAGTCAGAGGTGTATAAGAATTATATCAAGGGGCTGAGATACAGCCTTGTGGGGACCCAGTGTTGAGGATGAACATGGAGGAAGTGCTGTTGACTATCCTTACTGATTGTGGTATGTAAAGGAAAGGAAGTTCAGATTATGCGGCCCAGGTAGCCAAGGAAACACCTGACCACAAGGAAAAAGTGCAGCAACAAGAGGGTTCAAGAGTACAATTTCTTATCTCTACAAAGAAACAGTGAATGTTTGTTTTACAGATTGAAATGAATTGAATGAGAAGTTACGAAGTATAGAACATTGTACAAAGTCCGATAGTTCTTTGCTGCAGAAGGAAAGGGAAAGCAACTTTCTGTTGGAATTATCAAATTTAATCATTTCATTTAATCAAATCCTTCCCCAGATGGGGAAGGAAAATTGCAGTGTTTGATTTTGCGTGGTCATCTCCTCGCAGCCTCTCACGCTACATGTGCCAGAGTTTGGCTAAGAGCACAAGCAAACAGCTGTGGGTATGTCCCAGCCTTATGCCAGTTCCGTGTTGCCAGCACTCCAAAACCACTGGGGAATTGCAATAATATGCGTTATCCTCCCATCTGGTGGTCAGACTTTATGTCTCCATTTTGCAATACTCCTGATGACCTAGCGGACGTCAACAGCTCACTTGCTGCAGGCAATTTGAATGTAAATATCATGCAAAGCTCGGATTCAATCATGGGTGTAGAATCCAGCGGGCAGCTTCATTTTTATTGTGTTCTGCTTTTATTTTTATCATTATTGTTTACACAGTTGCTTGCTTTTTTATTATTTTGTTTTTCACCAAATACACTTTGTCCAAAAATGTGGCTAGTAACAGTATTAAGGTCGAAAGAAGTGGGGCTGGAGCAGATAGATAAGGAAAACTGCGGACGGGATCTTATGCTTCCTTTCACCATCTGCGAGATGGGGCGAGAACCTGATTTACATACATTTTGATAGGTTTCCATATGATTAAAGACCACCTCTCCCCGACTCCAAACCAGGTATTGGTTTGTATTTTTAAACTATGCTGACATTTACAGCAGGTTCACCCAGGTATGAACCTCTTGTGTAGATCCCCCAAGGGCAGAACAATGAATAAACCCCCCCTGAGACTGAGGGACCTGGCCAGGCTGTGGTGCAGCAAAGCCCCCGGCACTGCCACGGGCATTCGGCCTCCGACCTTCGGGTAAACGTTCTTCAAGGGGGCCTTCATGACACACGACAGCGCAGAGCCGCTGAGCAGAGACTGGTAACCAAGTTCCGCACACATGAGGACGGTCTTAATAGGGATCTTGGCTTCATGTCGCACTATCTGTAGTCCCCATGACTTGCCTGGGTTAGCAAAAAACCTCACTTACTGTGCTGTCTGGAGACAATACACATCTCTCTAACCTGTGCTCAGTGCTCCTTCCATTCACATTATTAGCCACTTGAATAGCAGGTTAGGTGTAAGATTCGCATTCTAATCAGTAATCTGTAAACTGTCTGTGCTGATATGTGTGCTTTTTCAGACCAGAACACCCCATTCGCCTGATGAAGGCTACAAAGGCTGAAAGCTAGCAAGTTTATTATCAAATAAATCAGTTGGATTTAATATTGGTGTTGTCAGACTTCTTACTGTCCAACACCGGCATCTCTACATCAGGACTGCCTCAGGAACAAGTTGGCATGGCCAGATTAGCACCATGACTGTGCCAAAACTGGTAGTGTTAACTGGCAGTGCCAACCTGTGCCATGGGGCAGTGCCAAGGCACATATCAGTGGGCACACTGGGGGGATTGGAGTGGTATTCATTTATTCATGATCGGGAGTGAATAGAGGAGCTGAGGGTGCTGACAATGGCTGTTTGGGTGGGGGGAAAGGGTCTGATGTTCAGGAGGATGAGAGGGGTGCCGGCAACTGAAAGCTGGGGGACAGGTCAGGGAGAAGTGGTCCAGTGCTTGGGGGAAGTGAGGGCATGGTCCTGATGATCATTGGTGCTGAATGCCAGCCCAGATGTATTGGGTTGGTGGGGAGGTCATTGTTTGCTCTGACTGGGGAGCCCTTTAAAGGTGGCGCCCCAATCTCAATGAAGCCGTGAGGCCCCGCACCCACTACATGACAGCGTGAAATACGCCCAGTCACTGTTTAGTGGCAGAATTTGATAAGATCTAGAGAGAAACATAATGTCATTCTACCAAAACCAACAATTTTTTGGTAAGATTCCCCCGAGATGTTGGAGTAGGGCTGTAGGGGGATAAAGCTGGACACGGATCTGAAATGGTGAAGGAAATATTCAAAGAGGACGGGCAAAGAGGATGAGGAGGAGCAAGAATCCTGTCAACATTGGACATTACATTTATTGCTAATGTTAGCGATAAGTTTCTCTCTTTGTTACCCTACAGTCTATTGGTTTATTATTAAGCTTGACAGTAAAAGTCGATCTAAAGTGTAAGACAATTTAAAGTTTCCAGGGAAAATCCCCTGCTTAATGTGGAAGTGATTTGTAAGGTCTGGGAAAGCCTCAGAAATGCTGGCTGGCCATGCAGTGTTAACTGACCTCACCTTTCATTGGAATTGAGTTACCTTTAACTCTGGATTAGGAAGGAAGATTATCAGTCTGAGTCCCTAACTCCAATCACTAACTAGTGGCCCCAGTATTGTTGAGGATACGCCCAACCTGATGACCTCTCTGCAACACTCCTGGATTAGGATCACATATGATGAATGGCTGTTCAGATGAGTGTTGGATTTAAAATTGGTGTTGCCAGACTCCAGATGAGGGTAGTCAGACATGAGGGACCAACTAGAATAAATCATTACCTTCTGTGAAGATTAGCCACTTGAGTTACCTTGGATCAGTGTTGCACAGTTCCCGGAGGGTAGTTACAGAGAAGTTGAAAGCTAAGAGCTTGACTACGTAGTGACTCAATTGTTCAGCGATTAGTGAATTTGTGATGTGAGTGTTGGAATGATCCATCAATGCAGCAATAGATTTCCAAACCAATATAGGAGGATGACATTTCTGTTACCATGCAAGCAATTCTTCCTGCTACTATTAAGATACATGTTCACTTCCTTCTGTTTGTACAACCATCAGAATGATATTTTGATCAAGAAACATACCATAATTATTCAAACATTTCTAAGCTTTGGACTTTCTTTCAGATTCCTTGGTAAAATGAAACATTAATTTCAATGGATAAATGTGTTACAGTAACCAAACAGGGCCCTAATTAAAACCCAGATCAATGATGGGGTAGCTGATTTTGGTCTGGGGATTTGGTATGATTGTTAAAGGTTCATTCAGGCACGAGAAGTATCCAAGGAGACCAAGGTAGGATCTTGAGCTGCTGCATAGGGATTTTAGTCCGTGCTTTTTCATAGAATCCCTACAGTACAGAAGGATGCCATTGGGCCCATAAACATGCACCAACAACAATCCCAGTAACCCCACATATTTGCTTTGCTAATTCAACCAAAATTAGGGGCAGTTTAGTATGGCCAATCCAGTTAATCTTCACATCTTTGGATTGTGGGAAGAAACTGGACCATCCCCATACAGACACAGGAAAATGTGTAAACTCTACACAGCTAGTGACCCAAGCCAGGAATTGAACCTGGGTTCCTAGTGCTGTGAGACTGTGATAGTGCTGTGGCAGCAACCATTGTGCCACTGTGCCACCATCTTGGTAAAGACTTTGAAATACTTGCTAGGAGCAGCTGCCTGGAGGATGTTAAAGGGCTGCTAGCCACTTGAATGCCTGTTTATTATCAAGGCTGCCAGCTGTGTTGGTGCTTAGCGCTTGACCCAGTGCCATTCTCCTAACAGAAACCAACTATCTGAGAGTAGACTAATCACTGCTGAGGATTTTGAGTGCTATTTAAAGATATGTCACATTTTACATGTGATTTGAAGATTAGTTTTGAAACACATTGAGAAACTTGTTGGGATGCTCCACCATCATTATCATTATTTATTCTGGAAATTCTCTTGATGACTTCAATGAAACAGAATGAATTCTGTGTTACTCAATCTTGTTGAAGTCATCAGTACAAGGGGAGTGATTGGACTTGGACATCTTGCTGGGTATTCCCCCGGATTTGGAGGAAGAACGGGAAGTGGGTTTGCGGCTAGGTAGAGCTGCATCGATGGTTGCAGAGTAGCAGGACAGGGGGGGGAGTTAGATTCTTTCCCAACTGTGGGTACAGGATACCCTTCCTCCTGTAGCAAAGGCCCACAGTGCTGTGTCTAAGAAGCTGTGCACCCTCTTACTCAGTCTCTGAGCCATCCTGCAATGCGTCATTGTATGTCAGCCAGCACATCGCAGACCTTCAGTGATGTGGATGAATGGACCCAAAATGACTACCCCAGGAATATGAATCAGTGCTTGGAAGCTAAATCTATTGATGTCTCCAGGCAAGTGCAAGTTATGGTAATATGCAATTAGGCCCAAAATTATATGCTAAAACCAGACTGTCAAACAGATGTGTTTTATTAAGCCATTTAGATCCTATTTTCACCAAATAATCCTCAGTATATCTTGCAGTGGGAATTGCATAACCATACTGCAGGTTGATTGATGATTTGGTACAGAGAGTGAAGGAATGGGCAGTGTTGTCCCATTTGTATCCAATTATCTAAGCAGGAAAAGTGCCACTTGCTGAGGTGAATATCTGATGGTCAGACCATGGGGGAAGTCATTACTTGCATGACTGACAGCTTGATATTCATGTCAAGGTGAGAGATTGAGATATACTAATGCATTGGTCAGACACCAGAGCAGTTTGATATTACAAGGCAGCTAGCAAATTTCTACAACACCACTTAGAATTTGCCAATTTCTAAGCAATGCGAGTTAATAATGAGAAAAATCAACAAAATTGCATAAAGAAGTGAAATGATTAACGTATTTTCAGACTTTATAAGTTTAATTCACCTTTCTTGTTTTAGCAGCAGTTTAAAATATAAATTCAAATGTATTAGATGATTAATATCTCTCAAGAAATGTTAAACATCTTACAAACCACCTCCATTTAACAGATTACTATTTCACAATGGGGTCACATTGCTAAGATCATAGACCAGTGCTTCCCAATGTCATGATACACCTGGATACTATAAAAATATTTGAGGCACATCTCCGATTTTCTCTTTTTCCATTATTGGGAAGTTGGTTTTGAATCTCTCCCTGTCTATCTCGCTTCTCCCACGGTTTTTTGCGTCCTTTTTGAGTTTTGGTTTTGTGCACGGACACATGGGGATCTTTGTCTTCAGCTCCGAGTTCCGCTGGCCATGGGCATGGGCCTGACCAACATAAAAAAATCCAAACCATGCGTGTGTGGCTCTTTCCCAACCGGAGCCTATGCAGGAAGCTTAAGATTCATCGGGACTTGGAGATAGCAACCACAGAACTGAAGATGAAGGTGAGTTTTAGGTTAATTACATGAATTTTGAATCATCTTGAATCTTTTCTTGTGGCATACTTGTGGCAGGGGCGAGTCTTCACAGCACAATGACTGAGAACCAGTGTCACAGACCACAACAAGACATTGGACCAGATAGCTTCACAGGTTTTAGACATTAGTCTGCACTCTTGGACTCAATTTTTTGAAATGAGATGAACTGCAATGTGATAGTAATACCTGAGGGCATCAGGGTATTTGGGACTTCAATGAATGGCAGAATCAATGGTGTATCGGCTTAACATGATTCAAAGGTTAGAGAGAGACACAGGAATGGTGATGAATGAGGGTAAATTAGAAACAAATAAGGCATTAAAAGAGAAATAAAGAGAGGGGAAGAAAGATTACTTTAAGTGTGAGAGCCGAGACTGGAAGGAAAAGTAAGATTTTAAAAACTGCATTTTTAAAATCTCTGGCAACAATTTACGATATGCAGGAATGGAATCAAACACTTCTCACTGTTTTCATTCTGTGTGGCATTGCAGTTTCAATTATCAAATTGTCAAAAAGGAAGTTGCGCTTTTAATTACTGTACTTAACATTTTACAGTGATTTTAAGAGACAATTAATGTTCAAATCCAGAAAGTTCTTAAAATTATCGAGGAGACTGAGGTTTGTGTGATGTGAAAAATGGAAACAATGTGAATCAATCAGCAGCAGTGGATATTCACAATCTCTATCGCATATCTCTAAATCCACTGAACTGACTGGCCAATCTTCACATTAATAACCCCAGGCATCGTTAACATGGTTATTGTTTCAGCAATTTCTGATCCGTGAACAACTTACAATGAAAATGATCTAATCGAGTAAATACATACGGTGATAAAAAAGCCATGCAATAAAATTACTGCCTACATCATCGACGACAGTAGCAACCTCGGGTATTCTGTAAAGTATTCAGAATCTCCGAGTTAGAACTCTCTATTCCTTGCAGGTATATTGCTTCAATGCATATTGCTGTGGAATTGCTGTACTTTGCTCAGCGTTGCTCAAGGACTTAGGTATGTCAATCTGCCTAGTCTAACTGCATTCACTTACTGTGAAGGTTTACTATCTTTTCTATAACCATTTGAAAAGCAAGAGGCAGAGACAGGCTTGACTGGCCTTTTAAATTTAAGTTTATAGAAATTCTGTTCCTGAAACAACTTTGATTTTTTTTTTGCTTGTTTCTTTGATTTTTAAATTTTGCTGGCAGCCTTCAGAAAAAGAATAGATGCATGTGATTATAGGAGCAAGAATATGGTGAAGAAGTGCAAGAACATTGGTCTTGGAGATTGTCTTCAGCTTATTGCTGCGTAATCGCTCTACAGGTTTACAATCTGAGAGAATAGATATTATGACTCTATTTTGGCCATGTTATTTACCGTTAATCAGCAGCAATTTATTGTGGTTAAGTTTCCAGCAATGATAGTGCAATTGCTAACTCTCCAGGATGGAGGAATGTAGAAAGAGGAGGAGGCCATTCATCCTCTCAGGATGTTTAATTTCACTATGGCTGATCTTCTATTTCAATTCCATCGACCCAACTTTGTTTCAGAGAACAAAGAAGAACAAAGGAAAGTACAGCATGTCCTTCAGCCCTCCAAATCCGTGCCAATCATGATGCCCTAACTAAAAACAAGCCTTTTGCCCTTTCTATGCCCATATCTATCAATACCAGTCCTATTCATATATCCATCCAGCTGCCTCTTAAATGTTGCTGATGTGCCTGCTTTCACCATCTCCTCTGGCAACACATTCCAGGCATGCACTACTCTCTGTGCGAAAAACTTATCCTGCACACCTCCCTTAAATGTTCCCCCTCTCACCTTGAACCTATGTCCCTTTGTAATTGACATTTCTACCCTGAGAATGTTTCTATTCACCTTAGAAACCCCAACAGCATTTTTATAAAGTCGCCACAATGAAGATAAAGGATATTCAGCCCATTGAGTTGATAGGGGATCTTACTCCTGTCCCATCTCTGCAACCCCACTCATTTATCCCACTAATCCCCCCAGCTTACTCATCTTTGAACATTAAAGGGCAATTTAAGATGATTAATCCACCCTAACCTGCATATCTTTGGAATGTGGAAGGAAAGCGGAGCACCTGAAGAAAACCCACGCAGATACAGAAAGAACATGCAAAACTCCACACAGACCCAAACTGGGAATGGTAACAACTGTGCCGTCATTTTTAAACCAATTATATATGTAAAAATGATCATTGCATAATGATTCTAAATCATTTAGAAAGCACATTGAATCAATTGAACTATTTTTAATGTGTTAAAATACTACAGAATACATGGAAAATTTAATTTCAGTATTTAGTATTTAAGGAGACACAAGAATACGTGAAATTGAAGCTTGGAGTTGGCCACCAGTCCCCTCAAGCCTGCCCCACCATTCAACACCTTCATGGCTCATCTTTACTGGACTCAACTCCATTTTCCCACAACTTTCTATTCCTCGATCTATCATATCTATCTATTCCTCCTCCACTTTAAATACTTCTAATGATCCAGTCTCCATCACCCTTTGGGCAGAGAATTCCAGAGATTCACCATCGTTTGTCAGAATAAATTTCTATGCACCTCAGTTTTAAATGACCGGCCCTTTATCTTGTAGCTATGTCTCCTTGTTCAAAACTGTCCCACTATTAAAAACGTCTCACCATCTACCCTGTCAAATCCCCTCAGCAAAACACTGGGGAGGCTGGAATCTGAAACAAAAACAGAAAATGCTGGAAAATCTCAGCAGGTCTGACAGCATCTGTGGAGAGAGAATAGAACCAACTCTGCTAAGGGGTCACCTGGACTCAAAAATGTTGGCTCTACTGTCTCCCCACAGATGGTATCAGACCTGCTGAGATTTTCCAGCATTTTTCTGTTTTTGTCCCCTCACGATCTTATATTTTTAAATAAGATCACCCCTCACTCTTCTAAACTTTACTGAGATTTTTCAATGTCGATCACTGTGCACAAAATCTACATTTACTTTTTATTAGTAATGTAATATTAATTTGTAATTATTCTTTTAATACGTTTGGTCCCAATTTAATACTGAGGTCGTATCCATGTAGATCAGGGGTACATTCATAAATGGTCCTAACAACATTGAATTGAGGATTTGAGTTTCAGAGATACCTTACTCCAATTATACAGGGCCTTGGTGAAGCTACACCTTGAGTATTATGTGCAATTCTAGTCTCCTAGTCTGAGGAAGGACATTCTTGCTGTTGAGGGAGTCCAGCAAAGGTTCACCAGGCATATGAAGCGATATTGGAATGACTGGCTTGTACTCACTGGAATTTGTAAGAATGAGAGGGGATCTCATAGAAACGTATAAACTCCTGATGGGGCTGGGTAGGTTAGATGCAGGAAGAATGTTCCTGATGTTGGAGGAATCCAGAACTTGGGGTTACAATCTAAGAATAAGGGGTAAGCCAATCAGGGCTTCAGGACTGAGATGAGGAAGAACTTATTCACTCAGAGAGTTGTGAACCTGTGGAATTCTCTACCACAGAAAACTGCTGGAGCCAGTTTTAGATATGTTCAAGAGAGAGCTGGCTGAAGGAATCAAGGGCTATAGAGAGAAAGTGAGTGTGGGATTCTGAAAGTACATGATCAACTATGATCATATTGAATGATGGCGCAGGCTCATAGGGCTGAATATCTTACTCCTGTATCTATTTCCTATGTTTCAGCATTTTCTGTTTTTATTTCCGATTTCTATGGTATTTTGCATTCCTATTACATATTCCATTCTATAATGCCTTTTTCCTTTGTTTAATTCAGTTTGGAATGCCCTCTGATTGACAGATTGGATTACTACCTTTTGATGAAAAAAGCTTCTGTCCTTGCTATGCCCATATCCATCTATAATCCTATTCATATATCCATCCAGATGCCTCTTAAATATTGCTGATGCTTCCACCATCTCCTCTGGCAACACATTCCAGGCATGCACTACTCTCTGCGTGAAAAACTTACCCTGTCAGCAGGGGTGATGATGACGTAATAATCTAAAGGCCAAGTTAATACTCTGGGGACAAAAGTTCAAATCCCACCACAGCAGCTGGTGGAATTGAAATTCAATTAATTAAAATCAGGAATACCCTCAGTAATAGTGACCATGAAACCATTGCTGATTGCTAGAAAACCCCGTCTGGTTCACTAATGTCCTTTAGGGAAGGAAATCTGCTGTCCTTACCTAGTCTGGCCTACATGTGACTCCAGAGCCACAGCAATGTCGTTGACTCTGAAGTGCCCTCCGAAATGGCCAAGCAAACCACTGAGCTCAAGTGAGGGATGAACAAAAAGTGCAGGCTTTGCCTACCATGTCCGCATCCCTTGAGAAGAAGACAAGAAAGCTGTCCGATCCTCCCACCCCAAGGGTCTTCACTTTTCAATTCAGCTGGTGCTCATTAGACTTGTGCAGGAAAGAGCAGTGAGGCGTAACAGCTGACAGCAAATTCACGTGCCCTGAAGCATGACTCAAATCCAGCACAAAAGATCTCGGATCACTTTATCCTTCAGCTTTCTTTCAGTAACTAACTCTGAAAATTGACTTCACCTTTTGTACGTTTTGTTAAAAAAAGGATTGGAAATGTTGACTATTCGACATATTGGCGTGACTGAGCTAGAACTTCAAACACACTAAAGCGCTTGCAATTTATTTTATTGATGTATTCAACCTATTTATTTTATGTCACTTTGCAAGAGAGATGCAACTCTGTAAGTCACAGTCCCCGGGTGTGAGAAAGTTTAGTGAAATAACATGATTTAGGATTCAATCCAACTCCCTGGGCTATTGATTTATAGAGTGTGAGATTAAGTCCTAGAGTTAGTCAGTGAGGCTTTGAACTGATTGAAATTGCTAGCAGGATTTATTGATGCAGGATTTATTCTACGTACTGGTTGCCGAGTACGTAGAATTCACCTTTTCTGAGCTAGTGATTCAGTGTTTCTGCAATGTCAGAGGCTGACTGATTTAGGTTATTGGCACCCTTTATTTCTATGTTTGGAAGTACCTGGGTCTGTGTACTTGCTACAACAAGAAGAATCTGTTCTGTAACTTTTAACTGTGCTGATATGGTACCTTTAGACAGTTAATGCTGACTGCTGTTTGCACTTTTTTAACATAGAATATAGAACTTTAGAATCCCCATAGTGCAAAAGAAAGCCATATGGCCCACGTGTTTGCATCGATCACAACCGCCCCCCATCCCCTCCGCCAGGTCCTATTCCCATAACCCCGCATATTTAGCCTGCAAATTCCCCTGACACCAATGGTCAATTTAGCTTGGCCAAGCCACCTAACGTACACATCTCTCGGACTGTAGGAAGAAACCGGAGCACCCAGAGGAAATACACACAGACAAGGGGAGAATGTGCAGACTCCATAGAGACAGTCACTCAAGCCAAGAATCGAACCTGGGTTCCTCGAGCTGAGTGCTAACCGCTGTGCCACCGTGCCACCCAGTTTGACATGTTTTATTGTTACACGGCCAGTTCCATGCAGTATGTCCAGTTGCTGTCACAATGGAAGAGGAGCTCACCAGGCCAAATTGCCATCAAAAAGTTAAGAAAGTCATGATAAATATTTACAAAACACTAATTCTGTCTCAATTGGATTATTGGATCCAATTCTGGGCACGAAATAATCTATTCTTGGGTACTAAAGCTAAATACTCTGATCTGGTGACATGATGACATTTTACCATAATGTCATATGAAGTGAATTAAATACAGTTTAATTGTAACAAATGAACTGGCTTAACATGTAACAATAAAAATATATATTCATGACAAGATACAATTCTTAACTGCTAACCTATCTCTATTAGTTCCAACTTAAACAATATTCCTATTATAGGCTTAAACTCCTTTTCAAAATCAGTTAGCAACACACAGGCTCACATGTTTGGGCTTGGGCTGTTAGTATCTCCTGTCTCCAGAACATCTCCAAAGAGAGAGAGAGAGAGAGAAAGAGAGATACAGACCGACAGACAAAGAGAGAGACCTATTTCTCCCTGCAGGTCCCAAACAGCTCAGTCATTGATTTGAACTGATAGTTAAGTGTGACTATCTATACTCAGAAACTATTCAGCAAACTTTATTCTCTGAACACTGGCATTGTTTTAAAGGTGGAGATTTCTCCTGAAGGAGTAAAATAATGATTCTGTGCAATGATTGTTTTTTTTTAACTGGAAGATGCGCAATGTTTTGTTGACTGGTCTTGCTTTGTTCGAATGTCTTTTTCCTTTCCACACAAGCAACTTACTTTTAAAGTTTTCCCCACTGCCTCAGCCACACTGGAACCAAGAATTACTCTGTCAATCCATATCTGGCAAAGCACTTCTGAAAACTCTGAATAATTGCAACATGGATTCAGGTGGGAAACGTTCAATGTGTTTTCTTGTGATTTTATAATAAAGATCAAAGAAAATCTTGATCCCTGCTCTTAGAGGCCAAATGTTTCCAGCCCATCCTGTCGGCTGGATCTTCCCCCTCCCCCCCACCTCTGCCACAGCACCTGCCCCAGTGGCAGAGAGTGTGGGGCGTGCAAAACCCCAAGAACAATCGACAGGACTGGAAAATCCAGCCCTAACCCTAACCCTAATCCTAATTGTTGACCAACTTTGTTGCTGCAAAATACGTACAGGGAAGGGTGGCACAGGAGGGGGACGGGAGGAAGGGGGTGACAAAATCCCTGCCATAATTTCATTACAAGAATGAGCAGAAGAATTTTCATTATATGATGAATGAACCATGTGAGCTCAGGAGCTAATGTGGGAAAATAGTGTTGAGGTAAATAATCAGACATGGTCTAGTTGATTGGTGAAGCAGATGGAAGGGCAGAATGGTCTATTCTTGCTCCTGTTTCCTATATTAGTGAGAGTAAGGGAAAAGAAAACTAATTGCTGCAAATTGAGGATTTTTACTGATAGATTTGCAATTGGTTGAAAAATTTGTAATGATACAGACAAATTAGGACTAAAAAAACAGGAGGAGGCTCCCCTGCATTGTATGGTTCTATGATTCTCTGGATTCTATGATCTGTTTTGTACCTTTCTAATCTTCACCTTCCAATCATATCCCTTAATATCCTTACCATTGAAGTCAGTCAATGTCAGTCTTCAAAAATATACTTAATCCAACATTCACAACACCTTTAAAAGAGGGATTTTCACATTCTCACAGCTATTTGGATGAAAGCCTATTTCCTGATTTCACCCGAGTGGCCGAGCTCTAATTTTGATTCAAATTCTGTACTTCTTTTCAGCCAGTAATGACATTAGTTTCAATTGTGACCTTGAGGCTGATGATATAGTTTGAAAATTTCTTATATGCCCATGTAACTGTGATGGCTTCCTTTTCTATGAAGGCATATTTCACTCCATGACCAACAGCCCTCAGCATAGCACATAGCTTGACCATTTTGATCCAATTGTTCCTGGAATAGGCCCTGTTCTTAGGCATGTGGATGAAGCTTCTATTGCCATGGTGATGGGCAGCGATGAGTCAGAATGGACCAGAATGTGAATGGAAAGCAGCATTGCCCTGATACGAGTGAATTCTTACTCTTGATGTGAGTCCCAATCCCAGTCCTGGTCTTTCTTTAATGGATGTCTCAAAGGTTTGTGACCTGTGCTGAACTTGGCAAAAACTTTGCCAACTTGTTCATTATCCCAAGAGTCACTGGCGGTCCAAAAATGTGGTTGAGAATTTGCGGATAGTCTTGGCTTTTTGTGTGTCTGCCGTGATATCTTTATTGCTAATGTTTGGCCTAGAACCCAAATTGGTGTTTTTGTGAACTCACATTTCTTGTTTAGCGTCAGTCTTGCTTCCTACAGATGCTCTGAGACTGCTGTGAGTCTCTTGCCAGTTCCTCCACTGTGAACCAGTATATCACCCATGTGGCAAATGACCCCTGTAGGCTCTGCAAAATAGCTGACATTGTGCATTGAAATATTTCCAGTACCAAGGTGATTCAAAATGGCATAATCTGCAAAAGGGGGAAATGAATCTGGCCAGCAACCTCTACTCTTCATCAAGGGGAAGTTGCCAAAAACTTGATTGGTGTCCAGCTTTGAAAACACCATACTATTGAAGAATTTATAATGTGGAAATGCCAGTGTTGGACTGGGGTAAGCACAGTAAGAAGTCTCACAACACCAGGTTAAAGTCCAACAGATTTATTTGGTAGTAACACCACTAGCTTTTGGAACGCTGCTCTTTCATTAGGTGAGTAGAGAGTTCTGATCACAAACCGGGCATCTAAAGGCACACACAGTTTACAGAATACAGATTAAAATGTGATTAACAGTTAATCTGCTATTCAAGTCTTAAAGGTACAGACAATGTGAATGGAGATAGCATTAAGCATAGGTTAAAATGATATGTATTGTCTCCAGACAGAACATTAATTGAGATGTTGCAAGTTCAGGCAAGTCATGGGGGTTACACATAGTGTTACAGCATTCCGAAAGCTAGTGGTTTTTACTATTAAATAAACCTGTTGGACTTTAACTTGGTGTTGTGAGACTTCTAACTTGGAGAGTTTAGTCAGACTTCTAACCACTGAGGACAAGGGATATACTTCCCTAGTTCTTGCTTGATTGAATTGTATCAGGTGAATACAAGTACAGCAAAGAACAGTACAGCATGAGAACAGGCCCTTCAACCCACCAAGCCTATACCGACACGTGGACCTGTTTGGTTTTGGGAATGGGACCAGCTTATAACAGCGGGTGGTTGGTTGTGTGATTGGGGAATTGGCTCCCATGTTTGTCATTTTGTCCAGCTTCTGCTGCTCTTGTCTCATGAGTCAATAGAGAAATTAATGGAAATCCCATTATGTCATTGACGAGGGGCGAGGACAATCAATGCAGGAAATCCTGACTGTGTAAATGTAGTTTAGGGATCCTCGTTGGGTTTTCCAACCTATTGTCATTCCTGCCTACTTAAATTTGGAGGCAGAAAATCCCCCCCCAAGTCTCTGTTTTCAAGCCTTCTACTTTTCTGCAATGACTATTTATGAATGAATGGATGGGTTGTCTGGGCTATTGGATACACTTATTAGATGTAACCTTTTTGACAATTATATTGCTTCTCAGGTCAACTTTAACACTGAATGAGATTAGCACATCTTCACATTTAGCAGACAATTTGTTGATTCCTTGTCTAATAATTATGTCATCACTATTGGAGCTATTGTATAAAGCAGTGTGTTAACTTT
This sequence comes from Sphyrna mokarran, assembly GCA_024679065.1. Lineage (NCBI taxonomy): Eukaryota > Metazoa > Chordata > Chondrichthyes > Carcharhiniformes > Carcharhinidae > Sphyrna > Sphyrna mokarran. Next base: position 4,988,535 of record JAGIQG010000024.1, read on the forward strand.
ATACAATTTTTTCTTTTATTCAGACCTGAAGCAATCTTGTACTAAGCAATTATTTTCTCCAAAGTTGCCAATTCTGTGTTTGATCTGAGTGTTGGGTAAATCCACATTGATCTAAAAGAGTGGATTTTTCATCTATTCATTTTGAAGTTCATTTGAAGACAAAGGTTTACCTGCATTTGCTAGTTACAATGGCACTCATGTTCTGCCTTGAAATTTTTTTTTTACAATCGCTACACACTTCTCCATTTCAGCATTATGTTTTAAGGTCATGAAAACATCAAATCCTACCCTTTGCTGGAATTTAAAGCTGATTCATTAGTTGTGATATGAAATCAATTCATTGTCTTCTTTTCGAAATGAGTTCAGATGCCCCGAGCAGGATTTTATAGCCACACTCGCCCCAAGGCTAGAAATTCCTACCTGAGGTCAACAGGCCTCTGCATACTTTGCTCATGCCTGCTACGATTCCTGTGGTATGCGGGATTGGAAAATTCCATCCCACATGTTCAGGCACCAGTTCAGGATTCTAGTTTTCCCAGCAGAGTTTTCAAATGGCAATTTCTGACCACTGAACTATTTAATAGTTCCTCAGGCCTTGAAATCTCCTGGAATTTAAAAGTTTTAGCTCACCCCAGCTACCTCTACCAACTCTATGCTCAGGGAATCTAAGCATGACTTCCAAGAGATCTAATGGAGTTTTCTGCTGCAGGGAGGAGCTTTAAATTTCTGCCTTCAGCTTCCAAGCCTTTCCATTGAGCTTTACATTGCCAATTTGTCTGTGTGCCCTTGAGCTTTTCTTCAGGTCAAAATGCTTCTCTGAATTTGCTTTTAGTTTTACAAAATTTTCATTTTTCTTTGTATTTTTTGTGGGTTTTTTCATTCATTGCTACCAAGGAATACCATTTAATAGGTTCTAACGAAGTCCTCATAGTCCTAAGTAAGGTAATTGTATGTATTTATTAATTACAAAACGATGTACGTATTTACACAGTAAGGTCAGATTAAGTGCTATCTCCATGCTTGCTTGTGCACATGGCTCTATCCAACACTAGACAGAACCCTTTGGTGTGCTTCATATGCTGTCATGTATCACTTTGTTGGCAGTATTGAGGTCAGTCCCACACTAAACCTACGTGTTCCATCAAACACTCAGAAACCATACTATGAAGAAAGGAGCCAGTTGGCACATCAAATCTGCACCCACAACAATCCCATGAGGGGATCCCTGTAACCCCACATATTTACCCTGTTAATTCATCTAACCTGTGCATCCTGGGACACTAAGGGGCAATTTAGCAAGGTCAATGTACCTTAACATGCACATCTTTGGAGTGACAGACCTTGTTACCCCATCTGGTGGCCTTATATTCAAGATTTATGCAATTAAATGAATTTAATTCCCCAGTTGCTGTGGTGGGATTTAAACTCATGTCTTTGGATCATTACTCCAAGCATCTGAATTATTAGTCCAGTAGCATAACCGCTATGCAATCGTTCCCTGTAAACCACTGCACCACAAGACAGCTGGAGAAAATGATGGGTAAAAGAGGTATGTACTTGGCTAGATTCAAACTAGAGATATTTCCCTTGGCCCAGAGAGTAGAGAGAACTGAGACCCACGATTACTCTCTGCTTTGTTGATGCCAGTTCCCATTAAGTAGTGGAATGGTCAGGCCTGTAGGGAAACAAGTGTTCAGGAACAGCTCACATTTTCAAAGGCATAAAAAAGGTTACATAAAATAAACAAGAGAGTTAAGTAATCGGAAATTATGATCGAAAGTCCACCAAAAACCATAACAAACTTTGGGGAAACATCTTGGTGATTGGGAACGCAAGTTCGGCTGGTTATTTGTACCTTGTGAAGACTTAACAAACATCAGTGGATAAGATTGTACTCCAACATTAAGCATAAAAGCTGGAAAATTAACTCTAATAGCCCTCAAATACATGAAAACTTTATTTGATACAATCTTAAGCAGGACAGACAAGATCCCTCTTTGCCATAGGTGGGAAGCATTTAAATGGTACACAACCATTAAAATTGCTAAAGGTCTCCCTGGACTTCCTATTCCTGTTCTACCTGAGGGGCAATATTTTGGGTTTATCCTGTTAATTTTTAAAGTTAAATCCGCCTGGGGCAGAATAGACTGAAAGACCTCTTGTGCTATGATCAACCTCTTGCATACAGTGTGCACATGTCACCTTTCCTCTACACTCTCTGTCACATTCATTTCAGCATTTTAAGAGTGTCTTAGAAACATGGAAACAGAAAAGATTTGTGACACACAAGGAGGCCATTTGGCCCATCATTTCTGAATGGAATGAAAAAGAGCCATCCAGCCTAATCACAATTTACAGTCCTTGCCCTGTTGCCTAGTATGTTACATACCCACGTGTTCTTTAAATATGATGAGGGTTTCTGCCTCTCCCACCCTTTCAGAGAGTGAGTTCCAGATTCTCATTACCCTCTGAAAGAAAAGATTCCTTCTCCCCTCTAATCATAGAACATAGAACATAGAACAATACAGCACAGAACAGGCCCTTCGGCCTTCGATGTTGTGCCGACCAAAATAAAAAGCAATGCCCCTCCTAACTAAACCATTCCCTTCTCATCCATATACTTATCAACTAACCTCTTAAACGCCACCAAACTTGGCGCATCTACAACAGCTGCAGGCAGGGCATTCCACTCCCTAATCACTCTTTGAGTAAAGAACCTACCTCTGATATCCGTCCTATAACTCATACCCCTTAATTTAAAGCTGTGTCCCCTCGTGCTAGCTTTCTCCATCCTAGGAAAAAGGCTATCACTGTCCACCCTATCCAAACCTCTAATCATCTTATATGCTTCAATAAGATCCCCCCTTAGCCGCCTCCTTTCTAACGAAAACAACCTCAAATCCTTCAACCTCTCTTCATAGGACCTGCCCTCCATACCAGGCAACATCCTAGTAAACCTCCTCTGTACCCTCTCCAATGCCTCCACATCTTTCTTATAATGTGGCGACCAGAACTGCACACAATACTCCAAGTGCGGCCGCACTAGAGTTTTGTACAGCTGCAACATGATGCTGCGGCTCCTAAATTCAATCCCCCTACCAATAAAAGCTAAGACTCCATAAGCCTTCTTAACAACTTTATCCACTTGACTGCCTACTTTCAGGGATCTATTGACACATACACCAAGATCCTACCAACAATTAATTTAAATTGATATCCTCCGGTTATTGACCTCTCTGTTAATGGAAATAAGGCCCTTTTATCTACTCTGTGTAGGTCCCTCATGTAATATCTTAAACTATGTTAAGGTTTTGGGTTTTAACAAAGAAAAAAACAATGTGGTTTGCACACATAGATTCAAACAACACACAACAGGTTTTATTGAGGAGCTGCTCACTCTACACTGCAGAATACAAAACTGAGAGTAAAATAGCAGCCTGAATACACACCCTAATGACATCACCACCAAATCACACGATCAGCTCTTAAAGCAGCTTAGAACATAAGAACATAAGAATTAGGAGCAGGAGTAGACCATCTGGCCCCTCGAGTCTGCTCCACCATTCAATAAAATCATGGCTGATCTTTTTGTGGATTCATCCCATTTAACCTCCCACTCACCATAACCCTTAATTCTTTTATTGTTCAAAATTTTATCTATCCTTCCCTTAAAAACATTCAATGAGGTCACCTCAAATGCTCTACTGGGCAGGGAATTCCATAGATTCACAACCCTTTTTAACTATATAGCATCATATAATTTTATAAGCCTCAATTAAAAGTCTTTCCAGTCTCCTCAGTTCCAAAGAGAACAACTCAAGCTAATTCAATCTTTCCTCATCAGTAACATTCTTTTTTTTCAATCGTCTTGCTCAATATGCATTGCCATGGTGAATCAGCGAATACATGAAGTTTTATTTAAGAGGTGGGAAAGTGTGATCACTCACTGACTATCTCACTGAATCCCAAGTTCTGAGAAGGAATCTCCCCACTGGTTGACAACTGGTCTAAGAATAGTTTTAAATTATTTCTCATGGTTATCTCAGGATATCTAATCTGAGTTCTGAATTATAAGGAGAAATTCTTGTTTTGTAAAAACAAGATCTCAGAAAATTGTTTTTGATATCCAGATTAACAGGAAGGAGTTTGACATTGAGTTGGGAGCTGACAACCTTATTCAGAGAACTATAGAATCCCTACAGTGCAGAAGGAGGCCATTTGATCCATTGAATCTTCACCAACTCTCTGACGGAATATCTTACCCCAGGCCCTTTCCCTGACCCTACATCTATAACTCCACACATTTATCATAGCTAATGCACCTAACCTGCACATCTTTGGACTATGAGAGAAAACTGGAGCACCTAGAGGAAATCCCCACAGACATGGGGAGAATGTGCAAACTCCACACAGACATTGACCCAAGTCGGGAAAGGAACCCGAGTCCGTGGCACTGTGAGACAGCAATGCAAACCACTGTGCCACACCAAATCAGCAGCAAGTGTTCCAGATGGGACATTAACATAAAAATATGACATGAGATTGACAGAACAGGAACTGATCACATAGCCCAACCTCTTCACTCTAGTATTCATGTTCCATATTCCTCTACTTCTTCTACCTCTATTCGCCTATCCTTCTGCTCTCTTCTTCCTTAGGTATTTATCTATCTTCCCCATAAATCTATCTATGCTGTTGACAGAAGAATCAAGAGGTGACATGGGGAAAAAATGCTTTTTTTTGTGATGAAAAATTAAGATTTAAAACCTGCTTTAATTGCCTTTAAGAGGGAATTGGATGAAAACTTGAGAGAGGAAAATAATTCAGATAAATGGGGAAGGAACGCCGGAGTGTGACTAACTGGATTTCTCTTTGTAATGGCTAGCACAGTCTTGGCAGGCTGAATGGCCTCTTTCATTGCTGTACTGTCCCCTGATTTGCATATATAATGCACATATAGACACACACTGCATTAATGCTGGGCCAGATCCTGGGTCAAGGCGAAGAGATCTGCTTTGGAACCAATGATGTCTTGTTTAAACTAGATGAATTTTGAGATTCAAGATGGTTACTGAGTGAATAAAGTCACAAGGTTCCATAGCTTTTGAAAAAAAAACGATAAATTTTATAAGTTCAGAAAGATAAAACAATTTACGATAGGGGCAATTTTGCACCTGTGTTCATTGGTGCAAAATCTTGCGAGGGTTGTTTCTCGATTTTCCCTGCCTGCCCAGTGACATAACACAATCCACTAAATATTCATACTTTGTTGATGTTAAACAGATATATAAAGGTGTACCTCCGTCGAGCGGATTCCCCTTCTGGGCATATAAAGGTATGTATAGCCCTTGCACTGAAGAAGGACATGCCTGGTTAGTGCCCTGGCTCTGGCCCTTGGCACTGCCCCCTGTGATTGAACCTGCAAATTACAGATATGACAAAAACAGATTCCATACATTTCTCAACAAACTACCAATCTCAATGGAACTCTGTCTTTCTCATGGGGGTTTCTCATTGCCATATTTGAATATCTCACCTTTGACCTCTCTCCAGATGTTTTTCCTATTCAGACATCTTCCACAATGATGCATCTCGCTGGATTTCAATCTCACATTCTGAGATTCCTTCCCTCCTGGATTTTTTTCACACACTGCCCCTTACACTGAGCACTTATGGACCAATCAACTTACCAGTTTCCCACCGCTGCCGTGCGTCATTGTTGAAGATTCCTCTCAGCCTGGGCTAGCCATTTCAGACAGAGATGGAGAAGAATTTCCCCATTCAAAGTGAATTGTGACTCTTTGGAATTCAGAAGGCGTGGATACTCAATGATTGAATATACTCGAGACAAAGATTGAAAGATTTCTTTTGGCACTAAGGGAATTAAGAGTGCACAGCTTTGCTGGTACAATCTTTGTATTCAGCTGTTTAAATTGGGAAATGGGCAAGAGAATCTTTTAAAAATAATACTCATCAAATCACTCCTCCAACAGCAAAGCAAGAACCACTTTCTTTCTAAAGGGTGAAAATGTCCAAAAGAAAAATGAAAAGAGCAATTCTTTCCTACTATGATCCAAATTTCCAGATAGACTCACTTGGATTGTGTCTCACTCAGGATGAGATCTCTGCTTATGTGTTATTTGCACACACACAAACCACACAGACCATACACGCACACACACCACAAAACACACACACAACATACACAGACCACACACACACACACACACCCTCGCGCACACACACACACTTGCACACACACTTAGACCACACACACACATACACACCAGATCCACATATGCATCAGACACAGATACACATCCAACATGCCTGCAATGTTGCAGACTGAATTTTTCCTGACATGCCCTGAACAATTATAAAAGAATACTTCTTCTGTTTGTCAACTCCTGAACATCTGGTTTAACTTGCAGGTATGATGGTGGAGGCAAAAATCTTGAAGTGATTGAAGAGTTGAATGCTGTGGTGTGGGAGACTGTTGGCTTTTTTTGGCTGAACAGTTTTCCTCATTCATATTTATCCTGTTCCCTGGGTGGAAACTTTTATAAAGTACTTCCCCTTTCAGTGTTTGGTTTCCTAACTCTGTTTGATTGTTCCGTTTTTGTAGATATGAAAAGTTGTGCCTTTTCCTTAAGTTTCCAACAGAATGAATTGAAAGTATTGCAGATGTGAAATTAATCACGTTATGTTGGATTTTTCTCGGCTGAATACTGGTTCTCAGTGTTCAAATGGAAATGCGGCCAGTAAATTAATATTCCAGTCCTGTTGCTGATCTGCAAGTTGCTGTGTTTTTTTAATATAAAGTGTTACGTTGCAAAGACTTTAAAATGTTACTTGTTCAAACAACAAACACTTCATTGACATTGTCTTATTTCTTGCCAAAACATCTGACTGTTTTGAACATTCATTTCATGGCAAGGTCCCAGCCACCGGACAAAGATCAAATAGTGGAAAATTGATTAGCTTTTGTTATGAAGGGATTGGAGTAAAGAAACCTCACTACAATTATACAGAGCACTGAAGGAGGCCACACAGAGTACTGTGTACTGTTTTGGCCTTCTTACTTAAGTAAGACACACATATCTAAGAATAAGAGTAACAAAGATTCACTTGGCCGCTTCCCGAGATGAAGGAATTGTTCTATAACCACAAGACCATAAGAAATAGGAACAGGAGTCAGTCATTTGCCACTTGAGCCTGCTCCACCATTTAATAGCCTGCTGGCTAATCCAATATTCTTCACATCCACTTTCCTACCCTTTCCCCATAATCAAATATGCACAAGGACTCTGTCCCCACAACTCTCTGCAACAAGGATTTCCAAAGATTCACAACTCTCTGGGTGAAGAAATTCGTACTTTTCTCTGTCTGAAGAAAACAAGAAACAGAAGCAGGAGGAGGCCAGGAGGCCCCGTCCCACCATTCAATATAATCATCGCTGATTTGTGCCAACCCTAGCTCTTTCTCTATTTCCCCCATAGCCCTCTATTCCTCAATCTATCAAATATTTACCCTCCTCCACTTTAAATTCTTCTTATTATCCAGCCTCCACTGAGAAAGGGTCATCCTGACTCAAAATCTTGGCTTATTCTCTCCCCACAGATGCTGTCAGACCAACTGAATTTTCCGGCATTTTCGGTTTTGTATCAGCCTCCACCACCCTCTGGGGTAGAAAATTCCAGAGATTCACTACCCTCTGGGAGAAGAAGTTTCTAAACAGCTCAGTTATTTTGTATCTATGTCTCCTTGTTCAAGACTCTCTCATTAGTGAATACATCTCACCATCCACCCTGTCAAGCTCCCTCAGAATATGATATGTTTGAATAAGTTCACCTCTCACTCTTCAAAACTCCATGAAATACAGACCCAGATTATTTAGTCTCTCTTGATGGGAGAACGCTCTCATCCCTGGAATTAGCTTGGGGGTGAATCTCCTTTGGACTGCATCCAATGGCACCCTTTAATTGGCATACCTCTATTCTAAGGCTCTGGTCCTGGACTCTCCCATGAGAGGAAACATTCTCTCAGCATTTATCCTTCAAGCCCCTTAAGAATCCTACACGTGGCAAGACATAATATCACTTCTCATTCTTCTAGATTCCAATGAGTCCCAAACTGTTAACCTTAGCTCATTAGAGATTTTGAGCATTTTTAGGTCTACATTTCCTGGAGTTTAGAAGAATGTGAGGTAATCTCATTGTGAACCATAAACTTTGTAACGGATTTGACAGGGTAAATGCTGAGAAAATGTTTCTCCTGGCCTGGGTTGGGCATTTCAGACCGAGATGGAGAGAAATTTCTTCACTTAAAGGGGATTGTGACTTTTTGGAATTCAGGAGGTGTGGAAACGCAATGATTGAATATATTTGAGAAGAAATTGATAGATTTATTTTGGTACTAAGGGAATTAAGTGCACTGCGTAACTAGCACAATCTTTGTATTCAGCTGTTTAAGTTCAGAAATGGGCAAGAGAATCTTTTGAAAATGAAATCTCTGAAGTCTTTTAGCTTTTAGTTCATATCACACAGCTGAAGTGAAGCATCGACAATTAAAAATTTATTTATTAGTCACAAATAGACTTACATTAACACTGCAATGAAATTATTGTGAAATCTTCCAGTCATCATACCTGTTCAAGCACATTGAGGGAGAAATTAGCATGGCCAATGTGCCTAACCAGCACGTCTTTCGGACTGTGGGAGGAAACTGGAGCAACAAGAGGAAACCCACGCAGATATGGGGAAGATGTGCAGACTCTGCACAGACTGTCACCCAATCCTGCAAATTGAACCCAGGTCCTTGGCGCTCAGAGACAGCAGTGCTAACCACTGCACCACCGCACTGCCCATTAGGATATTGAGGATGTTTCAGTCACAACTCTCTGACAAAACCATGGGCAGAATCTTGTTGAGGCTCCAGGGTTCTTGTTTAACAGCTGATGAGAAATCCATACTCCGTCTTTTTGGGAAGATCCCCCCCCCCGGATCGCAAGCCAATCAGGCAGTAATGAGGACAATATCAGACCTTCTACTTGTAACAAGACCCCTGGGCCAATCAGAGGCCAGCAGCTCCTGTGCTCAGTGGCACTATTCGGATGACTCTGGAGTCATTGCAGAGTGAGCCAGGCCACAAATAAGTAACGTGGGCTGGAGTTTGCTGTGTGGCTGTCACAAGGAGAGAGGTCGAGCAGACACAACAGCAAGAGTAAGGGATGGCTCTCAGTGGGCCCCCCTTTCCCAATGTCAGATGACTGGATCAACCACTGAGGATTCCCCTCTGCCGTCCCTCCCCCAATCTCTCCATCACCACCCCTCATTCAACCCCAGAGGTGACAAGCTGGCTACACAATTTTACCTATTGGACACATGGCAACAGAGCTTGTCTGGATTAATACCACTGACCTTGGGCTAAGGCTCTTAAGTGGTCATTAATTGGCCACTTATGGGCCTCAATTTTTGATTTGATTTGATTTATTATTATCACATATTATCACAATATAAGTATTGTTTCTTGTGCATTGTACAGATAAAGCATACCATTCATAGAGAAAGAAACAAGAGGGTGCAGAATGTAGCGTTACAGTCATAGCTAAGGTGTAGAGAAAGATCATCTTAATGTGAGGTAGGTCCATTCAAAATTCTGACAGCAGCAGGGAAGAAGCTGTTCTTAAGTCGGTTGGTATGTGACCTCAGACTTTTGTATCTTTTTTCCGATGGTAGAAGATGGAAGATAGAATGTCTAGGTGTAAGGTGTCCTTAATTATGCTGGCTGCTTTGTTGAGGGCAGTGGGAAGTGTAGACAGAGTCAATGGATGGGAGGCTGGTTTGCTTGATGGATTGGGCTACATTCATGACCTTTTGTAGTTCCTTGTGGTCTTGGGCAGAACGGAAGTCTATGACACAACCAGAAAGAATGCTTTCTATTGTGTGTCTGTAAAAATTGATGGCTGTGAGCCTGGTGGAGGCACTGAGGCAGAATAGTTGCTGCCTCAGTAAATGCCCTTTCTGCCTCCAAGTTCAACACCAGGGAGAGCAGAAGGTGCTGTCCCTGTGTGTGTGCTTTGTGGAGAGTGCGCAGTGCACTGTGTCACCAAATAGAAGCAGATGAACAACTTGCTTTTGTTGTCACAACGCAGTTTGATAAATTGGAGTTAATGATGGGAGCATCATCAGACTGTTTAACTAGACAGGCATAGTTGGAAGCAGTTTTGTATTTAAATGCATGAGTTGGAATCTACTCAGATCATGTTTCCAAAGCTACTTTGTTTAATTGGATGTAGTGTGGTTTCAAGATGGAACTAATCAGCTGTCAGAACAAGAGCGAGACCCTTCGCTGTGAGGGGTGGGGCAGTGGGACCCAGGATGGCACTTTACTGGTGGCCATTAAAAGGTCATCACCTTGACCGCCATCCAATGGAGGATGGCAGCTTGCCTCCCAGAGCTGCCCACCCAATCAGAGGGCAGGATGTACTGAAGATTTAGCAGCAGCACCGTGAGAATTGGCCACAACGTCAGATGGACAAAGACATGCCCTCCGTGACCACTCGGGGGAGGAGGATATTCCATTGATGCCTCAGTAACCATGCGGAAGCTGCCATTGCTATTGGGATGGTGGGGATGGGGAATGGAGTGTTGTGGGGGCAGTGGAATTATAGGGGGTGGGGTCAAGTCTTTCCATAGGTAAAGGAGTTGATGGGAGCTGTCAGGGTTTACCAGGAGCTCTCCCCACGTGACACCTGCCCTTCCCAATGCCAGGAAAATGCCAGCAAGGGTGGATGTAGAATTTAATACTATATTCAGCTGCTTGATGGGTGACTTAACACAGATTCCTGTCTCAGAGATGATATTGTGGCAGTGAGAAGACTTTGATTCCCCTCGTGACACATTCCATAATTATTTGACCATCCCACCCCTAGCCTGTAGAGCGGGTAAAATCCAGCCCTTCATTTCATTCAACTTAAGACATCCTGGTTTTGGAAATCCAGCATCCGCAGTATTTTGCTTATCCTGATATTGGAAATGTTTTTTAACTGTTGCACACCATAGAAAGCATTGTTTACAGAGATATCACAGCTTGGTATTATCCAAGACTGTAAGAAACTACAAAGGGTTATGAATAAAACCGGGTTCAAATCCTGCTTTGGGTGATTGTCTGTGTGGAGTTTGCACATTCTCCCTGTGTTTGTGTGGATTTCCTCCTCGTGCTCTGGTTTCCTCCCACAGACTTAAAGATGTGCTGGTTAACAAAGAACAAAAAAAAGTATAGGAGAAACAGGCCTTTCGGCCCTCCAAGCCTGTTCTGATCATGATGCCTGCCTAAACTAAAACCATACACATTTACAGAATCCATCTCCGTCCATTCCCATCCTATTCATGGATTAATCTAGTTGCCCCTTAAATGCCACTGGTTAGCATTGACCGTACTAAATTTTCCCTCAGTGTACCCAAATAGCCGCCAGAGTGTGGTGACAGAGTGTGGGATTTTCACAGTAACTTCATTGCAGTGCTAGTGTAAGCCTACTTGTGACACTAATAAATTTAAAACTTGAAAAAAAAACTGAATAAACTAGAAGAGAAAGATGTTTCTGGTCTACTCAAGTCAGCTTTGCATATGATTTTCTGGTCCTGTGGTTATCATAGGGGTTTTCTGTCGAATGTACCCCTTGCTGCTGGGAAACCCGGTAGGATTGTGCCATTGGCTGAACCGGAAAATCCTACCGGCATGAACAGCTGGAAAATTCTATTTCTTTTGACAGGACTGCTAATCGGAAAAAAAAAATCATATCTTAAGGCAAAAGTTGTAACATTTAAACAAATTCATGAGCCTTGCCGACTCACAAAACCCTTTCATCTAAGTCATGCTAATTTTTCAGAAAGCTGGTTTTCTGATCTGCCTTTTATTACTGCTCAGCCGACCAGCTTTTGAAATATTAATAAACGTTCGGGATTGTTAATTTTCCACAAAGACCGTCTTCTCACAGTGGTTGTCATTAGGAAGTTGTAGTAAAATTCCAAAGCAAATTGGAAGCAAACTGAAGGCTGAGAGCATGTAGAACTTGACGGGGCTTGTTAAAACGTGGATCTAAGAGGAAGTTTTATTTTTGAAAAATTGGCTTTCACAGGGAGCGAGCCACTACATGGGAGGGGTTGGGAGTAAAGTAAACAAGCAAACAGAATCTTTGGGTTCAGAATCATTCCTGATAATGGAAGTTAATGTTACAGAGTGTTATAGTAAGTGTCTCCTTTTTTTATATATATATATATACACTAATGTCTTTAGCAAGTATGAGTATGCACAAGTGAGGTCATTGATAGTGCAGGCTTTTGCACATTTAGTCTTACAATGAAGCCCTACCTTGCATTAAGTTGAGCTTTCTCTATACCCTAGCTATGACTGTAACACTACATTCTGCACTCTGTTGTTTCTTTCTCTATGAATGGTATGCTTTGTCTGCACTGCACACAAGAAACAGTACTTTTCACTGTATACTAATACATGTGACAATAATAAATTTAACATGGCCAATCTACCTAACCTGCACATATTTGGACTATTGGGAAGAAACTGGAATACCTGGAGAAAACCCATGCAGATACTCAAGGTGGATTTGAACCCAGGTTCCTGGTGCTGTAAGGCAGCAATGCGAACCACTGTGCCACTATGCCACCTGCAAAATTTATCCTGCAGTGTCTTGGTATTGAACGAGGAGCCACAAACCATCTCATTGTGAGCAAATGTGTAAATACTCTGATCTAGAGTAACTGAGGTCATGAGGAAAGGCTATTCACCACAGATTGGTTGATCAGATATTCCAGCAGCATGGTTTAAAGACTTTCAGACACGGCAAGCGGTTACCATACATTCAGATACTTGGTCAATGAAGAAGAGCAGCATTTTAAGAGGTCGGGATGGGAGGTTATAAGATGAAGATATTTTAGGCAAGAATTAAAAGTACGGCCAATCGAAAGGCTGAGCATGAAATAACTCACCTCTTGAGTGATAATACTTACAAAGACACTTAACTGAAGGAGATCATTCAAATAGAGTGAAATTAGAGAGATCAACTTGTATTTACATCCTGCTTCTCATAGTCACCACACACGTCAACATGGTTCACAGCCAATGAACAGGAGCTATTAGTGTCATGTGGAAACACAGCAGCTAACATATGCACAGTGGCACAGTGGTTAGCATTGCTGTCTCACAGCACTAGGATCCTGGGTTTAACTCCCGGCTTGGGTCACTCTCTGTGTGGAGTTTGCATGTTCTCCCCATGTTTGTATGGGTTTCCTCCGACTGCTCTGATTTCCTCCCATAGTCCAAAGATGTGCTGGTTAGGTTGATTGGCAATGCTAACCCTGGTTAACCCTTGTGTCAGGGGGATTAGCAGGGTAAATATGTGGGGTTATAGGAATAGGGCCTGGGTGGGATTGAGATCATTGCAGACTTGATGGGTAGAATTGTCTCCTTCTGTATCGTAGGGATTCTATGCATAGCAAGGTCCCACATGCAGTAATGTGATATCTAACAGATAATCTGTTTTAATGATGTTGTTTGAGGATTTATATCAATCAGGACATTTGGGATAATGCTCCAGCTTATCTTTGGAATATTGCCACAAGTTTTTTTATATCCACCTGTAAGGACAGACAGTGACTGGAATTTTCCAGCTATCCACACTGGCGGGTCCTGCTGACGGTGCACTCTGGCTGCGGGCGTTCCCATGGTGTGGGATGAGTCATTGGGAAATCCCAATGGTACGTTTCCTCCCGCTGCCAAAAACACACAGCCAGAAATTCCCTCCCTCCCAACCGCTGTCTCAGTTTAACACTCCATCAGAAAGACAATGCGACACTCCCTCAGTATCCAGTGGAGTCTCAGCCTGGAGTCAGGAGGAGGTGAGGAGTGTAGTCAGTGTGTGGGAGAGCCAGCCAATGGTTTGGGGAGGAAGGTGAGTGACAGGTTTGGGGCAGTGGTGTGTTGGAGAAGTCAGGAAGTTGGGGAGACAGATGGTGGAGCAAGTCAGATTGGATCGAGGTGTTGGGGAATCAGGGTCAGAGGAAGTTCAGGTGGTTAGGTCAGGGAAGGAGTGTCAGAGGGGAAGGCAAGGAAATTGATGGGAGTTGGACTGTTGAGGTTGTCAGTGGTGTCAGGGATGGGTCAGTTTTGCAGTTACCAGGGATTAGACCAAGATTTTCTAATAATTCCTGGGCAACAATCCTGGTAAGTAAGCCAGAACTATTCAAAATCTCCAACATTAACTCAGGGTTGAAGACTTTCGTAGAGGGTTCTGAGGAGTAGCAGAATTTCCCATCGGACGTTGGAAGTTTCTGGGAAATTCCTGCAGGGTCAGTACAAAGGGACTTCTGATGAATCCTGTATTGCACCTTCCAGGGTAAGTCTGGTCTTTGACTATTCATATAAGATAGAGAGGTCAGCAATGACAGTATTGGAGAAATCCATCCATGCAGTCATGAATAGATCTTCTGTTTTCCATTTAATGGATGCCACCAAATGTTTTGGACTTTGATTATTCTGTTAATTGTCTATAATTTTCAGGAATTTTCTTTCATCCCCTGGAGGAAAGAATGTCTTGTGTGGTTTAAAGTTCCAGACACTAGTTGTTTTCTTAAACCTCTGTCGAGCAGAGGCTCCACATGTGAAGCCTGGTCAATGTTTGGAAGCCATCATCTTTCAACTCAGCCTCACATAGTATTCACAAACTTTCTGTTGAAAATGATCGACAAATAGAACGTCTTATCCCTCTAACAAAGAAAAAGGAAGATGTTTATTTATAAAGCACCATTCATGATCTCACAACATCACAAAATCAAGTCTGGTTTCTGTTGTGATATAAAGTTTATTTAGTCGCGACATTAACATTGTAATGAAGTTACTGTGGAAAAACCTCAATTTGCCATACTCCGGTGCCTGTTCAGGTACACTAAGGGACATTTAACATAGCCAATCCACCTAACCAGCACGTCTTTCAGACTGTGGGAGGAAACTGGAGCACTCGGAGGAAACCCATGCAGATACAGGGAGAATATGTAGGTTCTGTATGGAGAGTGACCCCAAGCTGGGAATCGACCCAAGTTCCTGGCACTGTGAGGCAGCAGTACTAATCACTGTGCCACCTAGTGCCCTATATGCAATGTGGCAGCCAATATGTGCACAGCAAGATCCCAGAAACAGTATGTAATAATGATTTAATGAATGACTGTCAGTAATGATATAACTTAAAATTCAAAGAAAGAGCAATCACATTGCTGGCCCCATGATTGTCTGCGGAAAACAGAACAACAGATATATGGACAAATTTCAGAGAGGAGTAAATATATATTTTTTTAAGGCATCAATGGCTGGGCCAGCCATTTATTACCCATCCCTAACTGTCCTCCATCTCAGAAAACACATGAGAGTTAACCGCACTTTGTGGATCTGGAGTCACACGTAGGCCAGACCAAGTAAGTACAGCAGATTTCTTTCTCTAAGGGATGTTAGTGAACCAGATGGGTTTTTCCAACAATGGACAATGGTTTCACGGTCATTGGTCGCTTCTTAATTGCAGATTTTTAAGGTAGTGATAGTAGGAGATCTCAACTTCCCAACATTAACTGGGGGAGTCATACTGTGAAAGGTTAGAGGGAGCAGAATTCTTAAAATGCTCCCAGGAGAATTTTTTAAGCCAGTACATCTTAGGGCCTATAAGAGAAGGGATGGTTCTAGTTTTAACTTTAGGTAACAAAGCCAGACAAGTGGCTGAAGGATCATTTTGCAGACAGCAATCATAACTCCATTAGATTCAAGCTTGTTCTGGGAAAGACAAGGATGGGCCAAAAATCAAAGTCCTGAACTGGGGCAATGCTGATTTTAATAAGATCAGGATATTATTTAACCAGAGTGGACTGGGAGTGGACATTTTCATATGGATCAGCGATGGAGCAGTGGGACATATTCAAGAAGGAAACAGGGAGAGTACAGAGCCAATATGTTCCAATAAAGAAAAAGAGTGACAGAATAAATCTTGTGATGTTGGATATCAAGCGAGATACAGATTTGCATAAAGGGAAAAAGTCAGACTTATGGCTAACATCAAGCGCTTAGAACAGCAGAAGCCTGAAAGGAAATATAGACTGTGCAAAAGGGAACTTAAAAAGGAAATTAGGAGAGAAGGAAGGGGACATGATTCTACTGGCAGGTAGCATCATCTGGTATCTCTGACCTCATGGTTAACCCATTCATTGGCAGGACTGTCAGTCAGGCAGGAGTCAGACATATTGCTGAGAATGAGAGAAGCCTCATTCTGTCCTCAAAGCAAATCATCATCATTCTCCTGCAGAATCTCACCAATGGCTTCAGCATCTTGCCCAGGAATGTAGTCACCATCATGAGGACCTTCCGCGGGCATCACATTAGTGATCTAATGTGACATCTCATGGTAGGAGAGCTCTTCACTCCCTCATCCTGGTCACACTCAAACGGCGCACTGGTAACCTGGGGAGCCGCCTATAATGAGTCACTGGCACAGAAATTCAGAGTTGTGACAACTTGCGGTAATGAGAGAAGGACATGTGTGTTTGCCTTTATATGCCCTTCTCTGATCAGAACTTTCCACACACCTGATGAAGGAACACCATTTCCGAAAGCTTGTGGGTTTACTATCAAATAAACCTGTTGGACTTTAACTTGGCGTTGTGAGACTTCTTACTGTGACCAGCCCCAGGACAGATTCAGTCTTCTCGGGTGCTGCAGCTCTGACAGCTGGAGGTAGGATGTTTGATGTTGGAAGACATATAGCTCGGAGTGTCTCATCCAAGGCTTCACTATTTGTGATTCTGTGCACTGAAATGAAGCGGGTCCAGCCTGCCCACCCTCTGCAGGGCACTGGTCCCAGCTGCTAGCAGCAGCATGATGATATCACGGCTGCTGGAAAATCATGATCAATAGAATAGCAAACTTGACTGGCTCCGTGATTCCCCAGAATCATTAATAGATCAAAGTGAATGGTGAAGATTCCTGACAGTGCACTGACCCTCAGCACTCAGCAATTCCGGGATATCAGTCGTACACTCATGCTGCACCACTGTGCTGACTTGATTGGCACAATTGAAGGGTCAGGGAGCTGATGGGGTAATTGGATTCCTCTTCAGCAAGTAAGGCACACCTGACTTGCATGAAGACTGACAGGGTGGCACAGTGGCACAGTGGTTAGCACTGCTGCCTCAAAGCTGGGATCATTGTCTGTGCAGAGTCTGCAGGTTCTCTCCGTGTCTGTGTGGGTTTTCTCGAGGTGCTCTGGTTTCCTGCCACAGTCTAACAGACATGATAGTTAGGTGCATTAACGGAACAGGCACTGGACTGTGGCGACCAGAGAAATTTCATAATATTGCAGTGTTAATGTAAGTTTTACTTATGACTAATAAATAAACTTTAAATATTAACTTTATTCTCAGGTTGGCCTCATCCTAACAAGGCACCCTCATTCCTGCAGCACACAAGGGCTGCAGATTCAATATCCAATCATCTGTAACAGACTGCCATGTGGACACTAATCCCTGACAGTGAAGCCTCCATATCCAGTGAGCTTGAACATCCCCTTCGACCCCACAATGCACCTGAGGATGTGGTTCAAATCTGGCAGCAGTTGTCTGACCTCCATTTGGAGGTTCTTCAGAAGGAATCAGGCAGGGAAGCCCCTTTCCTTAGTGTCCCCCACTCTGTCCTTGTAGCCTGGTCTCTCATGGAAACCCATTCAAAGCCCTCACACTTAACCCCAGTGCTAAAGGCCCACTCTGTATTTACCTCCACATGCCAATTTTCAGCTCTCTCTCTGGAAGGGCACAAGGTAGACACAAAGCCAGCGAGGAGGATACTGAGAGGTGCTGGCAGAATGCCAGCCTACAATCTCCTTTAAACCAAGAGACATTCTGACATGAAAGGAAGTTAAGACCTGTAAGGGATTCCCTTCCCCCCAAGATGGTGATACCGAACACCCTTCTCCCATCCCTGAGTTGAACATTTCTGGGTTTCCAGCATCTTCTACATTGATCCCCCATTGCATGGTTGGCACAAGTAGGTCATGGTGACTTTAACATTCACCTCCAGTATTCCCTTTGAGTGTGAGGTTGCTGGTTTATAATTTTATACCATCATTATAAATGACGCTGTTGTGATGTTCATTAGTACTGGCTGATTATTCAGTTTGGAGAGAGGAAGCCCTGGACTGAGTGCCCACTAATGATATGCTAATGTATTAAAATGAGGTTCTCGGGCTCCCATTGAGATATAGAAACTAGAAGTGGGGATAGGCCATTCGGCCCTTCGAGCTTGCTCCACCATGAATTTTGATCATAGCCAATCATCGAATTCAATATCCTGATTCCCCCTTCCCCCATATCTCTTGATCCCATTAGACCCAAGATCTATATCTAATTTCTTGTAATCAGACAACGTTTTGGCCTCAACTATATTCTGTGATAGTGAATTCCACACATTCACCACCCAGAAGAAATTTCTTCTCACTTCAGTTCTATAAGGTTTACTGATTATCTCCCACAGCATACTTCACATTCCTCCGCTAGCGAGGAGGACTCAAAAATCAGAAATCACAATCTCATCAGTGAGATTCACATTCACTGATTCTCCCCAGTTTTCGTGTCCACATTGGCAATCCCAGTATCGAAGCTTGAAATCGCCCAACCTGTCAACCCAAAAATTCCAGACCAGAGATCCGATCTCCATTTTCCAGCTGTGTCTGGAAATGCTGGTCTTTCTCATTTGGAAGTGGGAATTCTAGTACCAGGCCAAAAGCTCATTCTAAACTTAAAATTGTGTTCTCAAAAGGTAGTTTTCTTAAAACTCAACAGATGAACAATTTTAATGATTATTGCTGGAATAGGAGGCAGAATTTAGTCCTGTGAAAGTTGTATGGTAGTGTTTAGGCATGAAATGTATTCATTCGTGGGACATGGGCATCGCTGACAGGCCAATATTTATTGCCCATCTCTAGTTACCCTTGGAAGACAGTTAAGAGTCAACTATATTGCTGTGGATCTGGTGTCACCCATATGCCAAACCAAGTAAGGATGACAGATTTCCTTCTCTAAAGGACATTGGATACCTGAATAGGAGAGTGAAAGATCAGCATGTTCCATGTAATTGAAATTTAAGCCTATCTCTTTTTCTGAAATAGCCAATGTGACAATGTTTGATCTCTTACACGATTTCTTACACCTAAATGAAGCTTTATATATCGCAGCAATTCAAAGGTTGTATTAAACTGAGATCACAAGCAGAATTATTGGTGTATAATGAGAGGAATGGACCAATTTCAATTGAAGTTACTTTAATCTATTGCAGATCGAATGCTTATAGACTGGAGACCACATATGCATTGCCAGATGTCATCAACAAGGTTGCCATTAAAGTCTTCCTCCCAGATGGATTTCAAAGAACTATTTTTGAAATCTGTACAGAAAGTAGCATCCAGATGAAACTAATTTTCAGCTGGAACTTGTACTTATTCTAAAATCATTAATGGAGTTTTCAAGCTGATTTTTTCCCCTATCTGTTAACTAGTAACTCAAAGTGGAAAGTTTTGCATTAAAAACAAAATTGTGTTACATCTAAATTTATTCCGCTGCAGGTTGCCAATGTGGCAGTGCCAATGTATGCCAAGGGCAGTGCGAGGAGGCAATGCCAGGTCACTGCCTGGTCATATCTCTCTCGTCCAGGAGCTATACTTACCTGAACAATCCTGGTGAGACCCCAAGAATGTTCCAAAGAGAGTATTTGCTAATTATATGCTAATGCATTAAAATGAGCATCCTGCAGTCCCGCAGTATTTTTTTAGAATTATAGAATCCATACTGTGCAGAAAGAGGCCATTTGGCCCATCGAGTCTGCACCAACCACAATCCCATCCAGGTCCTATCCCTGCAACCCCATGCATTTACCCTAGCTAATCCTCCGACCTTAAGGGACAATTTAGCATGACAAATCCACCTAATCCGCATATCTTTGGATTATAGGAGGAAACCAGTGCACCTGAAGGAAACCCTTGAAGACACGGGGAGGACATGCAAACTCCCCACAGGCAGTGATCCAAGCAGGGAATTGAGCCCATGCCCCTGATGCTGTGAGGCAGCAGTGCTAACCGTTGTGCCACTATGCTGCTGCGAGGTGTTTCACACCTCTCCACTAGTGAGGGGCTGGGAAGATCTGAACTCGGTAACTCACCGGTGCAAACTGCATTCTCCAGATTTTAAGTGTGCGTTGCCACTCCTGCAGACGGAGAGTGGGGGCTCAAAATTGCCCCGTGACTATGAACCAGTGAATCTATAGGAGTAGAGAAATGTCTATATACAAAGATTTGAAAAGTACTGCACTAACTAGCTATTGAATTCAAAAGCAGCCATTTCATAGTTTCATCTCTCACCAGACAAAGACTTCTATTTTGTTATTGCGGAGATTTTCTTTGCATCTTCCCAACTTCATTTATACAAGTATTCTAACTTTTAGTGACTGATGTCTTCACACTTTTTAACTGGCAAACTGAAACTGACAATAACAATCAGTTCCTGGCAGCTCTGACACTGAAATATTTCCTGTTATGCAATTTTTACATTGGCGCCACTCGGCAATTTGACTAATTATTGCTTTAAGACATTTTGATACATGTGCGACCCAGTATGAAATGCAGTTGTTCCAGTCTGCTTGGAGTGCAAACCCTACTGACTCTGATGTAAGAGATAAGTAAAGCAGCGTGTTGCTTTACAATAGGTTTCTAGAATGGTGGCAGAGCCAAAACAGTCTTGTTTCTTCCTCAAAATGCTTAATGATCCCAAGCAAGGCAGACTGAGATTATGATCCTTCATCAACTTTCTGGGGGCTGGTTTTCTGCAATCTTTTGTTGAATTTGCTTTTTGGCTGGAGAGGGTTGTTACACTGCATGGTGTCCATGTCGGTGTCACTCCAAAAAAGATTCACTGGGTTGGGTAAAGTTCATATTTGAGCAGAACATTCATCAGAACATTTGTTGTGCAGGATGAATAAGGCTGGCAGGGGGCAGTGGCTTTTTCTCAATCTATCCTGTCTCCGTCATCACCTAATCATCCCGGACTGCTGCATATCAGATTACATTTTGGTGTTGATATAAGGCGGTTTTGGGTGGGAATCACCTCACGATTGTCAAATGCCAATCTGATTATCCTGAAAAGGTGAGAAGCGAGAAAGATTCAGGATCTGAATCTTACTGGTTTGACTTTCATAGAATAATAGAATCCCTACAGTGCAGAAAATGGTCATTTGGTCCAACAAGCCTGTACTGGCAATAGTCCCACCCAGGCCTTATCCCACGTTAGTTACCTTGTTAGTCTCCCTGATGCTAAGGGGCAATTTATGCCAATCAACATAACCAGCGCATCTTTCAGATTGTGGGAAAAAAAGAGCACCTGGAGGAAACCCATGCAGACATGGGGAGAATGTGCAAACTCCGTATGGAGGCTGGAATCAAACTTGGGTCCCTGGCGCTGTAAGGCAGCAGTGCTAACCACTGTGCTACCATGCTGCCCCATTGAATTCAAATTTTACCATCTGCTATAGTGGGATTTGAACCCTGGTGCTTAAAGCATTACCCTGGGTCTCTGTATTGCGAGTCCAGTGGTGCTACTATGTGACTGCCGCAATCACTGTTGTGTAAACTGGGCTTCATAATTGCAAATTTGACCAATTCCCAGCATGGAATAATGTTATAAATATTCCATCCCTGGAAATGTTTGTCTTTGAGTGAACACATATGGTCCAAATTATTGAGCCTTTTTTTTGTTCATGGGATGCAGGCATCACTGGCTGAGCCATCATTTATTACCCATCCCCGAGGGCACTTAAGAATCAATCACATTGCTGTAAGTTTGCAGTCACATGTAGGCTAGGCTGGATAAGGATGACTGATTTCCTCCCCTAAAGAACATTAATGAACCAGATAGGTTTTTATGAGCGTCAGCAATGGTTTGATGGTCATGAGTATATTCTTAATTCTAGGTTTTTATTAAATCAATTTCACAATCAGCCATGCTGGGACTTGAACCTGGGTCCCCCGCAATACTCTGGGTCTCGGGATTACTAGTCTATGACAATACCACTGTGCCACTATCTGCCCTGTGGGGTTGGAACTCATGATGCAGACACCATTTGAAAACTGGGGTTTTGGAATTTGTTTAAATATCCCAACATCTCCAGGATAGTTTCACATTTTGAAAGTGCAAGTGGGGGTTCAGGGAACGGGGAACACTGTCACAATGAAATAATTACAGTGAATACTTTTATATCTGAGCTTTGGCTTGGAATGGAGGGGAAGATCATTAGATAGCTACAGATGCTTTCTGGGTGTTAGAATCAATGAGTGTGAAAGTGTATAATGAAGGCACTGTGTCAATTTCTTGTGGAAAGGCAAATTGAAGCAGTCAAAACGTGAACATTGTTTCGAAATTCTGAGCTGAGAACTCCTTGTATTTTCAGATATTAGAGATCAAATTGGAAGGTCAGTGGAGAAAGGTAAAGAAATGAAGAATTTGAGTAATGTACAAAAATAAGTGATAAAATATTGGCCTGATGGAATGATACAAGGAGCGGTCCAAATGTGCTGTAATATCAGGAGGAAGAGTAAATTATATTCTCTGTACTCTAGGTCAGTTCAGTATTTTACGGCTTGCAGATTGGGACTGCAGTTTTTCCTCTGATGTGATGTGAACATGCAGACATTTACTTTCTTCAAGAGCTAGTGAATGGTGAGTCTTGAGAGCTGGGGCCATTCTTCAGAGAAAAGCAGTTTAACTCTCAGCAGTTACAAATAGTTACTAGAAATCTGTATCTATATGTTCCATTCTGTCTTCTAACTTCAGTCGAAAGCAAAAGGCCCACTGGGAACAGGCAGATTGCCATGTCCCAACAGCCGCTAACTCTCCACACAATTGTCGATTTCAGCAAAAGGGGGATTTCAATTTGTTAAAGTTGAGATACTTTCGGACCTGATGTGGTTTTAGCTCTGAGTCACACTCAACCTCTTTGAAACCCAGCAACAATCTGGAATGGAGGGAAATGAAATCAAGTCCCAGTTGGAGCAGGGCTGTTTCTCAAGACTTCACAAAGAAATCTTGGACCCCTCCCGATCTTGATGCTTCCTTCTCCCTCCCCTTCCCCACCCCTCTCCGAATCTCCTTGTGCGCTAGGAACCATTCTCCAGAGCTCCTGATCATGGCTTTCTGTTGGCCAATGAGATGCACAGATTTTAGTCTCTTAGGCAATCAAGGGTTATGGGGAGTGGGCAGGGGAGTGGAGTTGAATCTGCAGATCCCGTTGACTGGGGGAGGAGTCTTGATGGGCCATGCTGTCCTTTCCTGCTACTAATTTTTATATTCACCCACAGGCCAGGCACTAATTTCTGATGGATTCAGGCAGGAGTTGTGCAATAATGTTTATTGCATGCAGGTAAAATCACAGCTCCCCATCCCCAATGCAACATCCACGTTAAAATCCAAACTGTAACATTTGGGTTTGCTACATTTTTTACAAATGCATCATAGAAAGCATTCTTTCTGGTTGCACCACAGCTTGATGTGACTCCTGCTCTGCATAAGACCGCAAGGAACTGCAAAAGATTGTGCATGTAGCCCCAACCCATCATGCATATCAACTTCCCATCCATTGACTCTATTTACATTTCCCACTGTTTCAGCAAAGCAGCCAGCATAATTAAGGACTCCATGTATCCCAGACATACTTTTTGCATTGGCAAAAGGATACAAATTCTGAGGTCACATACTAACCGAAACAAGACAGCTTCTCCTCTGCTGCCGTCAGACTTCTGAATGGACTTACCTTGCATTAAGTCGATCTCTCTCTATACTCTAGAAATGACTGTAACACACATTCTGTCCTGTCTTGTTTTCTTCTTTATGAATGCTTTGTCTGTAATGTGCACAAGAAACAATACTTTTCACTGTATACTAATCCACGTGACAATAATAAATCAAATCATGTGAACAGTTATACTGAAAATATAATTCACTATTTTTCATTAAAACCCAGCTTCACCTCAGCAAATAATCGTCAAAAATTAGTCAAAATGATGCAAATCCAATTAACTTTGATTTGATTTGATTTATTATTGTCACATCACAACATACAGTGAAAAATATTGTTTCTTGTGTGCTATACAGACAAAGCATACCATTCAATAGAGAAAGAAAGGAGAGAATCAGAGCTGGCATGCCAAATTTCTTTAGTCTTCTGAACTATTGTGGACTATTCTGCACTTTTCAAACTAAACCTAGCTGGTTCGTCCTATGATAGATTCACAGATTCATAGATGCACAGATCAGGTAGACTCCTTGATCATCATTTGCATTAATGTTTTAAACTAGAGAAAATTCATTTCAATATAAGTTCGTGTCAAATTATTTTTCTTGGTGTCACCAAATGCTCTTTACATAGGTATTCTTATTGATAGTATTCGGTTCGAATTTTGTTACTTTTTACTTGTTTGCACCTCTTGTTCTAAGTCCGGGTGCTCAGATTTCCTCCCACAGTCTGAAAGACGTGCTGGTTAGGTGCATTGGCTATGCTAAATTCTCACTCAGTGTACCCAAACAGGCGCTGGAGTGTGGCAACTAGGAGATTTTCACTGTAACTTCATTGCAGTATTAATGTAAGCCTACTTGTGTCACTAATGAATATGCTTAAACTTAAATGGTGAAATTAATCATTTTTTTTCATGTGTTGTTTACTTTGCAAATCGACGAACTACCTCAATCAGGAGTCACATTTATTTTAACCATCTGGGAGGGAGAAATGATGGAGTTCTCCATGGCTGAGGGTTCACATAACTACAAACATAGACAACGGGATTCTATATGAAGAAACATGTGTCTGGAAACAATTTAGAGAGTGTGACGGTTTACCAGGTTGATTCCTGGGATGGCAGGTCTGTCTCATGAGTAGAGATTAAGTCAGTTAGGATTATATTCACTGGAGTTTAGAAGAATGAGAGGGGATCTCATAGAAATTTATAAAATTCTAACAGGTTAGACAGGGTAGATTGAGTAAGAATGCTCCCAATTGTGGGGGAGTCCAGAATTAGTGTTCATTGTTTGAGGATAATGTATAAAACTTTTAGCTCTGAAGTGAGGAAAAATTTCTTTACCCAGAGGGTGATGAATCTGTAGAATTCACTACCATTGAATTTAGTTGAGGTCAAAGCATTGTCTGATTTCAAAAAGAAATGAGATATTGCTTTGGAGTTAAAGGGATCAAGGGATATGGGAAGAATGGAGGATCAGGTTACTGAATTCGATGATTAGCCATGATCAAAATGATTGGCAGAGCAGGCTCGATGGGCCAAATGGCCTACTCCTGCTTCTAGTTTCTATGTTAAAGCAACAGACAAATTACAACTTGACATGAGTGAACAATTTATGAATACTGTCGTCAATAGATTGCTAGCATAAAATAACTTGGGATGCACTGCTTTGCATGAGCTTTCATGAACTGATGATTGGCAATAGTGTTTATACTCGGTCTTTTTAATCTCTGCTTCTTTTTCTTATTGTTTAAATATTATTATTGATCTTTGATGGTTTAAAAATCTGTCTCATGCAACTGTGAATATATTCAATGACCCAACCCCGACTGGTCTATGGGCAAACCTTTCCAAAGGTTCTCTCAGAGAGGAGATAACTTCTCATCTCCATCTTACACAGGAGACACCTTAATTTGAAACAAGTTCTAGTTTCTCTCAGGAGGAGAAATATCCCTAGCATCCGCCCTGTCAAGCTCCCCTCAGAATCTTGTGTGTTTTATTAAGATAGCCTCTTATTCTTCTGAACTCAACTGCAATAATGGTCAGATAATGTGTTTTTAATGATATTGACTGAGGGATAAATATTGGCGAGGACATTCACGCTGTTCTTGTTTAAAATAGCATTGCATGATCTTTTACATCCGCCCAAACCTCAGCTCAATGTCTCATTTGATAAACAGCATCTCTAGCAGTACAGCTCCTCCTCGATATTACACCGAGAATCAACCCTGAAGTACGAATTGAGCTCAGGATCTTGTGAATCAGAGACTATCAACTGAGACATGGCGGACACTGGGCAGTAAAATCTTACAACAGCTTTCTAGTTGATTTGACTCAGTTTAGTCTAGTCCCTGTCCCACGTCACTATAATGACCATGCTGTCAGAGATACTGGGTACCAGCAACATTCGGCAAGATTAGGTATTATAGTTGACTTGGGTACAAACAGCACTCGACATTACGACTACTCGATTTTACAAGTTTAATTACTTGTGCACAGGGAGAAGCAGACTTGCAGCCCTCTGCAGTGAGTGTTTCTGATGTTACAAACAAACAACTTGCCGATTATTGCTAATTACAGCAAATCAGAAACAAGCAATCTTTCTATTCCTTCATTTGCATACACAGTCACCAATTATATCCTAACTTTTCGCCCTTTCTTATTTGATGAAAAACAGTCTCCTGCTAATCCTTCATTTGCATAGCATGTCCCCATATCCTGCCTTTGATATTCTGTTACAGATAAAACTCTGATCTTGATCATCCTCTGGTGAAAGCCGAAATAAACAAAATGTTGTGGGGCTTACACAGGTGAAGATTAGTCTGTTCGTGCTGAATAGCAGACACTGACCCACTTCGAAGGTCTGTAAACTGATAAGCATTTTCCATTCCTGTACAGAAAAAGCATGGGATGGGGGGATCATGATTGCTGTGGTGGGTGGAGGGGGGGGCCATAGGAGATTGGAGCATTTCTGAACAGGGGTTGAGGAGGAGTCAGGGCTGACCTGGGAATTCTTGTGGCGGCTGTGATTGGGCCTCAATCAGGCAGGGGGGGTCTGGGTGGAAGGGCAGCGCTGGGAGGGGGTGGGGTGGGGCAGCAAATCAGAGGCTACAGATTGCGCATGTGCAGAGGCCCAGAACTGTCAGACTCTGGTGTGAATATGCCCTGCTCCCCGAGCTTTTAATGATATTCACGATTGTAACTTCTGCTTTGCACACAGTGTGGGAGATTCAAGTCTGAACTCCCATTGAAAAAGCAATTATATTTTACATAGACTTTCCCATAAATTCAGCACTTTGAACGTTTTTGGAAGAATTGCCCCCCCCCCCCCCCCCCCCACCCCCCGTTTTAAGAAACTGATGCAAGGTTAGATTAATCTCTTTGAACAAGCAGCTGTTGGTCTTATCCAGGCCTTGTCTGCACATAAGCATTTTCCATTCTTACTGACAGAGCTGTCGACCATAGTCGCTGTAATTTCCACACAGACATGATGGACCAAATGACCTTCTGTTTGGGATGATTTGATATTGATGATGCTATGAGTTTGCCAGTACTTCAGTCTAGTGTTGCCACGAGAGGGCCAGTTTGATCGGCTAGTCAGTAGACAGGATCAGAATTGCCCAAATGTATCACCCTCAATCGCTCCCCCACCGCTTGAAGTTTATTCTCTTGTTCCTGGAAAGAGAGAATTACAGAATTGGAAAGGAGGAGGTCTTGTACTTTTTGAATGATAGCCTTGCAAATAGCTCAGCAGGTACAGATCGAAGATATATTTCAGAGAAGAGGAATACTCAATGCTCCCACGCTGCTCAAAATGATTCCTGCAACTCCCATGGTGCTAAGAAGCAGTTTCCGAGAACTCCTAGCCTTTTCCTGCTCAATTATGTGAAATTTCAGCTTGCTGTAAAAATAATTTTCTCAGTTGGCCACGAATAAAATACCCCCTTTCAGTCTCTGCTGTTCCCATCAGTAAGGCTAGCAATACATCTGTTTTGTGGGTGGAAGGGAGTTGTGAATGCTTCTCTATTCCAACACGACATAATAGTAAAGCTCGCTTTCGCTCTTTTTAAAAAGAAAAGTGATATCAATTTCATGAAGTGGATTTAAGATAGGAATTAGAGCTTGGGCACAAGTAAAAGAGGCTCCATTCTGCTCCATAACCGTGTGACCATGACCTCAGAGGACACTTCAACTTCTCGATACAAACACACTAACAAGGCTCAGAACAAACTCTCTCAATGTAAACATGAATTTAGCTTAATGAGATTGAATTTATAATGTTTGGCTCCTTGCTCTAATTCTTGAATTTGTTCTTGGCATGTGGTGTTAGCTGTGGTGCTCTGGATAGCAGTATGCCTGCTCTGCCAAAAAGATTCTGGATTAAACCCTTACTCCGCAATACAAAAACCGCAAGGCTCACTCTCCAGTGCAGTGTAGAGATGCTGCAGTTTTTCCAAATATGTGTTTAACCGAGACCTTATTGTCCCTCTCAGGTGGATCTAGAAGCTCCCACAGCACTGGGTGGAATTCTCTGCACCCCCCCTCCCCGCGGCATGTTTCCCAGTGTCGGGATACAGTCCACCATTGGCAGGCAGTGGGGACATTCTGGTTCTGCCACCGTCAATGGAGTTCCCATTGACTCCATTCCCAGGAAATCTGTATGCCGTTGGTGGGACCGGAGGCTCTTTCTGGTGGAAAGGATGGGAAACTCCCATCTACTGTATCAGCAGGGCAAGAGCAGGGGAGGGTGTTTACCCCATTGAATCCTGACTAATATCTATCCCTCAATCAACATCCTGGAAACATATTATCTGATCATTATCATATTCTTGTTTGTGGGAGCTTGCTGTGCACAAATTGGCAACCTTTCCTACATTACAACAGCAGCATGTCCGAGTATTTCATTAATGTGAGGTGTTTTGAGACATCCTCTGGTTATGAAAGGTGCTATATAAATGCACGTGTATTTTTATTGATGACAGTGACAGAGCCTCATGTGTTGGTGGCACGGTGGCACAATGCTTAGCACTGTTGCCTGACAGTGCCAGGGACCTGTGCTGGGTCACTGTCTGTGTGGAGTTTGCACGTTCTCCCCATGTCTGTGTGGGTTTCCTCTGGGTGCTTCAGTTTCCTCCCACAGTCTGAAAGACGTGCTGGTTAGGTGCATTGGCCATGCTAAGTTCTCCCTCATTGTACCCGAACAGGCACAGGAATGTGACGACTCGGGGAATTTCACAGCAACTTCATTGCAGCAATGTTAATGTAAGCCTACTTGTGACCCTAATAAATAAAATTAAACATAGTGAGTTGCCTTATTTAGCCTAGTTTTTTGCTTGATAGTTCCGAGGAAATAAAGATTAACCATGCAGTTTGGAATGGAGTTTATGGACCAGTCAGAAGTGGCAGATTTTGTTCCCTGACAGACATTTGTCAACTGAGTGGGATTTGATGTCAGGCAATATAATCATTTTATTAAAACTGACCCACAAATGACCAGATTTATTCAACTTACTTTCTCAACTTTTATTGACAACATTTCATTTCTGAATTTTCAATTCAATAAGGTAATAATTGTATCTCCTTATCCTAACTACCTTAATGAAAATTATTGTGATGCGTTAGGATAACAGATCAGAATCCCCAAGGTATGTTATAACGTCAGACTAGATACCAACAATTTGCTATTTTGGCATTAGTTTAAGGATAGGATGTTTCACTCCAGACACAATTCTATAGGTAAATTGGGAAGCTTTTATCAAAATAAACTTTATTTGACAACACAGTTTAACTAGAAGAAATGAATCAGTTTAACATTTAGCATGTGAACAATTCTTAAACATGATAAGATACAATTTTTAAATGCTAGCCTATCTCTATTAGTTCCAATTCAAGCAATATTCCTCTTCTTGACTTAAACCTCATCTTCAAAACCAGTTAGCAAAACATTGGTTTATGTGTTTGTCTTTGTTAACAATCCTGGAGCTTTTTGAATGCCTCTGGCAAGACAGAGATATAGCTGTCTTCTGAAACTGAAAACAACAGCCTCCACAGACACAGAAATATACCAATAACTTCTTTTAGAATCTGGCAGTAACTGACTTTTTTAAAAAAAAGAAACTCTCTCTCATGAAAACATAGCTCAGCCCATATTCTGTCTCTGTCAATCAATCTAATCAAAACCATACCCTACAACCCCAAGGGAAAACTCAAGTAAACACAAATGCTTTAATTCAGAGTGAACAAACATCCTATTGGCTAAAATCAATTGTTATCCTGAATTCTCAGCATGGAGCTGAGACAAATTGGCACATGTAAAATAGAGCTTATTTTTAAATAAACCCCTACAAGAAACATGATATACATATATTTCTTAAAGGCATCACAGAGCCAACTAACATTAGTTCCTTATAGTATTGCAGAAAATGCAGGTATAAAGTGAGATATCATAGAATAGAATAGAATCCTCATAATGCAGAAGGAGGCCATTTGACCCATTGCACCCACATGGACAATATCCCTAACATCATGCGTCTACCCTGCTAGTTCCCCTGGCACTAAGGGATAATTTATCATGGCCAATCAACCTAACCCGCACACCTTTGGAGTGTGGGAGGAAACCAGGTACACAAAGGATAAATGCGTGATCCACATTCACATACATCACACTCATCTACGAGTAAAAGACGTTTGGTTACATAAGAAAGATCCAGTTACTTCATTCCAATTAATAAATGGAATCATTTAATCCATGAACTGAAAATCAGTCTTTTATCTTTTCCAGCATTGAACTGCTCACGCTTGATCTAATTAAGAACAAATCAAGTATTAATACATTGCCAACATATCATTATATAATCTAATATATTTCGAGTCACTTGATTTTAGTGCTCCATGATTCTCAACATTAATTTCTGAATTTTCAATTTCCCCTGTACTTAAAGAAATCCTTTTTATCAATGTTTTATTGAAGCAGCTTCAAGCCTGAGTGTGGCATATGGGGAACACAGCAAAAATGCTAACTTTTCCACTCTTCATCAGCTATAAGAGTTTGCATGTTCTTCCCGTATCTGTGTGGGTTTCCTCCAGGAGCTCCAATTTCCTCCCACAGTCCAAACAATATGCTGATTCAGTGCATTGGCCATGCTAAATTCTGTGGTTTCCCCACACACTCCAAAGGTATGCGGGTTAGATTGATTGGACATGATAAATTGTCCCTTAGCGGAACTAGCAGGGTAAATAGAAACATAGAAACATAGAACATTACAGCACAGTACAGGCCCTTTGGCTCTCAATGTTGTGCCGAGGTATGTCCAATCTCAAGATCAAGCTATCCCCTCTCTATAATTCTGGAATGTTCCATGTGCCTATCCAATAACCGCTTGGAAGTTTCTAAAGTGTTCATCTCCACTATCACAGCAGGCAGTCCATTCCACGCCCAACTATTCTCTGAGTAAAGAATCTACCTCGGACATCCCTCCTATATCTCCCACCATGAATCTTATAGTTATGCCCCCCTAATAACAGTTATATCCACCCAAGGAAATAGTCTCTGCATGCCCGTTCTATCAATCCCTCTCATCATCTTATAAAGCTCTATTAAGTCACCTCTCATCCTTCTCTGCTCCAAAGGGAAAAGCCCCCGCTCCCTCAACCTTTCCTCATAAGACTTACCCTCTAAACCAGGCAGCATCCTGGTAAATCTTCTCTGCACTCTCTCCAATGCTTCCACATCCTTCTTATGGTGAGGTGACCAGAACTGAACACTATATTCCAGATGTGGTCTCACCAACATCCGGCATAGTTGCAGCATAACCTCCCAGTTCTTAAACTCAAACTCTCCGTTAATAAATTCTAACACTATAAGCCTTCTTCACAGCTCCATCCACTTGAGTGGCAACCTTCAGAAATCTGTGGATATGAGCCCCTAGATCTCTCTTTTCCTCCACATTCCTTAGAACTCTATTGTTGACCCTGTCATCTGCATTCAAGTTTGTCCTACCAAAATGTATCACCTCACAGTTATCAGGGTTAAAGTCCATTTGCCACTTTTCGACCCAACTCTGCACCCTATCAATGTCTCTTTGCAGCCTGCAAGAGCCCTCCACCTCATCCACTACTCCACCAATCTTGATGTCATCAGCAAATTTACTAACCCATCTTTCAGCCCCTTCTTCCAATTCATTGATAAAAATCACAAAAGCAGAGGACTCACATCTGACCCCTGTGGTACACTGATGGTAACTGGCCTCCAGTCTGAAAATTTTCCCTCCACTACCACCCTCTGTCTTCCACAATACAGCCAATTACTTATCCAATTGGCCAAATTTCCTTCTATCCCACGCTTCTTACCTTCTTCATGAGCCTATCATGGAAAGCCTTATCAAATACCTTACTAAAATGCATGTATACAACATCAACTGATCTACCTTCATTCACACACTTAGTTACCTCCTCAAAGAATTCAATCAAATTTGTGAGGCAGGACTTACGCCTTACGAAACCGTGCTGACTATCCTGGATTAAACTGCATCATTCCAAATGGTCATAAATTTTATCTCTCACGATCCTTTCCATTAACTTACTGACCATCGAAGTAAGACTAACTGGCCTATCCTTATCAGGGTCATTCCTATTTCCTTTCTTGAAAAGAGGAACAACATTTGCCACTCTCCAGTCCACTGGCACTATCGCTGTGGATAGTGAGGACCCAAAGATCAAAGCTAAAGGCTCTGCAATCTCATCCCTTGCTTCGCAAAGTATCCTAGAATGTATCCCATTTAGCCCAGGGGACTTATCCACCCTCAAGTTCTTCAAAATTGCTAATACATCTTCCCTCAGAACAACTACCTCCCTCATCCTATTGGCCTATATTGCACACTTCTCCTTAAAACCTCTCCTTAGTGAACACTGAAAAAAAGTATTCATTCAATTCCTCATCTATTTCTTCTGACTTCATGCACAAGTTCCCACTTCTATCCTTGACTGACCCTAACCTCACTTTGGTCATTCTTTTATTTCTCACATAAGAGTAAAAAGCCTTAGGGTTTTCTTTCAGCCAATCCGCCAAGGACTTCTCATGCCCCCTCTGAGCTTTCCTAAGCTCTTTCTTTAACTCATTCCTAGTTACCTCGTAACACTCAAGTGACCTAACTGAACCTTATTTTTTCATCCTTACATAATGCTTCTTTTTTCCTCTTCACAAGACATTTAATTTCCTTTGTGAACCATTATACGTGAGGTTAGGGATATTGTTGTCAATGCAGGCACAAGGGGCAAATGACCTTCTGCATTGTAAGGATTTTATCCTATACTGTGATAACTGACTTTATACTTGCATTTTTTGCAGTACTATTAGGAACTAATGTTGGATCTGTGATGATATTACACCTTTAAAAAATGTGTATATTATGTTTCTTGTAATGATTCTAATGAACTAAACGTATAACAAGAGATAGAGGATTGGAATACATCCAACATCAGATTCAGGTTCAACTCGAAAATTGAATAGAAAACATTTAAAATGGAAGGAGAGCTGGAGGGAGAGTGAGAAGATTTGTCACTGGAAAATTCTCCAAATGCCCAGCAAGTCTTGGTGTCAGCCTTTACCCGGAGGTAGGAATGCTACCACTGCATCACAAGAGCTCTTGGTAAAGGTAATGTGTGTGAGAGCACAGCTGTCCAAGGATCCCCCGGTCCATTTGGACTGGGGAAAGAAAAAGAAACAGCCTTGGTCTTGACTGCTGTCCAGTGACGTCTGCTGAACTAAATACTTGTATGGTGCTGTGGGGAATCAAAAATCTGGCCAGTAGACTTGTCAAATACATAGAGCACCTGATGCAAAGAGATTAGTACATAACAAAGAGAGAAAGTGGGAGAATCTTCTTAACCAGCTATTAAGTGGTCCGGAAATCAAATGCATACACATCACTACATTTCCAGGGCATGCTGCACACCAACACACAATGAATAAAGCTGATGAATATGCATAGAGTGCAATATGATATGAATTATATAAATGATCTAAATATCTTTCTGGAAATTGGGTTTCCCACATGTGAATAATGAAAGTATTGAGTGAGTTAATGCAGCAAATTCAAGTCTCATGGGGTCTCGATTTTGATCTTAAAATTATGTTAAGGAAATGGAGCTTAAAGCTCCATTCAAAAATACATAACAACATATGGGCAAGCTGAGGAACAGAAATAGTCTGTATTTTTAGATGGGGGTAATAAAAAAAATCAAGACTTCTGGAAATCCATCTTGTCATAGCTTTACCCTCTTCAATGAATATATACATAATGTGGAGATGCCAGCATTGGAGTGGGTGGGCACAGTAAGTAGGCTCACAACTAGGTGAAGGAACAGCACTCTGAAAGCTCGTACTACCAAATAAACCTGGTGGCCTTCCACCTGGTGTTGTGAGACTACTTACAATACAAACATAGTTCAGTACTATCAATAAATAGTTAATTTTTATTAAATAAAACTTCAATAAGACTGCTCCATGGTGTCTCAGCAGTACACATCATGGATAATAGCAAAACGTATCAGTGCCAAGGGAAGGAATTCCCAAGGATATCGGGTTGCAAGGAGTTGGTGGTGGAATAAGGAGGTAACAGGAATGAAGCTGGTGCCTAGGAAGTCAAATTTTTATTTTTGGACACGGATCTGAAAGAGAAAAAGCCAAAAGGGATTGAGGAAGCCATTGGAAAATTGGAAGCTATGGATAAGGACGTTATGCCATTCAAACACAGCACCAGGATGATTTTATCATCAGTTTTCTGCCCTTTTGCATGGTTTGTGAATAAGATGTGCATCATTGCTAAAGACTGTGCACTTGCATCATCAACTCCATCCGTGGCCAATGGAGGATGAAAGTGGGAAAGTCAGTATGTCAGTATTTGCCCTGCTTCACCCTGACTTGTCCACCCAGTAAAGCTCTGTGCTTTATGAGAGATTTCTCTGTAAGAGGACAGATGTAGAGTTTCCATATCCTTCACAAAATGTTGTTGGCACATTCTTTTTAGGGTGCTCTAGGGTAATAATCAGGAGAATCTAAATGACAGAGAATATGTAGAGACTTAAGATCACAGAGGATCTTCAGGGGTGAAGTTTAAGTGGAATTTTCTATTGGTGAAAGGTACACACAGTACTTTATCCACAATGGGTGAAATTTTCCGTTCCCACCTGCTGTGGGAATCAGAGTGGGCGGGACATGGAACATTCGATTTGTCTGTTGACATTAAGCTGAATTTTCCTGCTTTAGGGTGAGCATTGCCGGAAAATCCTGCCTAATGTGTCTGCACCAAGCTGACTACTCCTTCCCTGTGACTGCTTTATCTTCTTGTTTAATTATGTGTGCCCCATGTTTTGATCATTTTTGTGCTAGCTTTGATATAGAACATAGTGTCATACAAGACAGAAGGGGGCCATTCAACCCAACATGGCCATGCTAGAATCAGAGGGCACAACTTCAGGCTAAAGGGACAATCCTTAAAAACTGAGATGAGGGGGAATTTCTTCAGCCAGAGAATGGTGAATTTGTGGAATTCTTTGCCACAGAAGACTGTGGAGGCCATGTCATTGAGTGTCTTTAATACAGAGATAGATAGGTTCTTGATTAATAAGGTGAGTAGGGTTATGGGGAAAAGGCAGGGGAATGGTAATAAGAAAAAAATCATCCATGATTGAATGGCGAAGAAGATTCGATGGGTCGAATGGCCTAATTCTGCTCCTATGTCTTATGATGTTATCTTGCCAACTCTGAAATAGTTACTTAATTTGTCTCACTCCTCTACCCCTTACCCTGAGCCTCTTTCCCTTCAGGTCGTTATCCAATTACCTTCTGAATGTTGCTACAGACTCTGCTCCCATCCTTCTTCCAGGCAGCGCATTCTAGGCAATATTAACTCATCGCGTTAAAAAATATTGGTGTAGCTTCTTGTTATTTTGCCATTCATCCTAAAATTTTGTCCGGGGGTTACCAATTTCTCCTTGTATATCTGGTCAAAATCTCTTTCATTCTGTTCACACTGGCAGATATCATCAGGATTGCAAATTCAGGTGATTGAAAAGAAAGAATAACTTATGGACATTTCATAATCAAGAGACATTTCGAAGCACTTTACAGCCAATCACTTACTTCAGAAGTGTAGGCACTGTTGTAATTGAGGAAGCAGAGTTGTCAGTTTGCATACGGAGAGCTCCCACAGACAGCAATGTATATAATCAGATAATTTATTTTTGTGATGTTGACTGAGATATAAATATTGTCCATGACGTAAACATAACAATCCTACTCTCCTTCAAAACTGCACCAAGAGCTCTTTCTGATCACTCAGCAAAGGGAACGGTAAGGAGGTCTCTGAAGAGGTCTTTGTTTATTGCCCATCTAAAATCTCTGAAGCTACAGCACTCCCTCGGCATTGCTTCACTAGTCAATGGTGATTGCATTGTAAAGACTGATCCAGTTGTTCAAATATTGTGAGGAAAGAATTGCTCTGGTCACCAAGTATAGAGACTGCAATCATATTCACAAGTAAAATAGATTTATATTATTACAAACAACAAATGGGGCACAGGTACATTTTACTTT
Organism: Sphyrna mokarran; assembly: GCA_024679065.1. Lineage (NCBI taxonomy): Eukaryota > Metazoa > Chordata > Chondrichthyes > Carcharhiniformes > Carcharhinidae > Sphyrna > Sphyrna mokarran. Next base: position 5,025,008 of record JAGIQG010000024.1, read on the forward strand.
AATTTTATAATTTCAGATTATGAAAACTGAAGAAAACATCTGAAATGTAACAATTTATAAAGTTAAGGCCATGTGGTTCTGGTGGAAAATATTGCTTTTGTCATCCAAGTGGAGGATTATAAGGATCAGTTGGTAAGGAGGAAGATAGTTGGTAGTTTTATTGTTCTCGGCATCAGTGTCAGATGTGAAACATAGGCAAGATGGCACAAGTGGCATCAAGAAAAGATAAAATCCCTCCAGCAACAGCTAGGGCAATAATCAAACAAAGCAACTTTATTGGGAGCTTCTTCACTCCTTCTCAGAAATGATGTATATGATCTGAATCAAACCTACCGTCTGAACTAAAATGTAAGCCCTGAGGCCACATGGAACCTGGGTAAAGATTAAATTGTTGCATTTTATAAAAGTGATTTGAATTCTGATGCAAGTTTGTGTACTAATAAGCTGATTTGTTGCTCTCCTGCATGTAATACAAAGAGATAGAAAGGATTTGGCTAAGCATGAATGTTAAACCGAATATGTCATTATCTAAATTGCCAATACATTAGAGGGAATGTGAAGGTTTAGCGACGTAAAAACAGACTGGGCAAGTTTAAAATCCTGAAATTCTGTTAAATCCGGAATTTTTCCCCTGTATGTGCTATTACCCTAAATTGTTCAGGAGGCAACGGAATTAAAGTGTACAGGATGGGAATGGGGATGCATTTGTGATTTAGCTCACTGTCGTTAGCTTTTCTGATTCCTGCACCTACAACCACCCCACCCCACATTCCTTTGCCAGCCCTTTTTCACCCCCATGTTGCAGCGTTATAAGGTGCTGGTGAGGCCACACCTGGAGTACTGTATACAGTTTTGGTCTCCTTACTTGAGAAAGCTTATACTGGCATTGGAGGAGGTGCAGAGAAGATTCACTCGGTTGATTCAGGAGTTGAAAATGTTGGCTAATGAGGAGAGACTGAGTAGACTGAGGTTATACTCATTGGAATTCAGAAGAATGAAGGGAGATCTTAGAACATAGAACATTACAGCACAGTACGGGCCCTTCGGCCCTTAATGTTGTGCCGAGTTACTTCTAATCCCGAGATAAAGTTATCCCCTCCCTATAATTCTGGTGTGCTCCATGTGTCTATCCAATAACCATTTGAAAGTTCCTGAAGTGTCTGATTCCACAGCAGGAAGTCTATTCCACACTCAACCACTATCTTGGACATCTTGGATTTTTTTCGAGAGTATCCTAGTGCTTCACGTCGTTAGTGTACGCTTGACTGGACCATTTGATGGGCAACACGACAGCTCAGTGACTATCGCTGTGCCGTGCAGATACATGGATTTAGGCCAGTGTCTGTGGGAGTTTGTGCATTCTCCCCGTGCTTGCGTGGGTTTTCTCCGGGTGATCCGGTTTCCTCCCACATCCCAAAGATGTGCTCTTAGCCTAATAGGGAAAAAATTCTCCCTACATTGTCCCAAATTTGGTTTCTAATCCATAGATCTATAAACATAGACAGGGATCATGGGTAGAGGTGGGAACATCAGGGTGGCAGTGCAGGCTCGTTGGGCCGAAGGACCTATTTCCCGTGCTGTTTTGTTCTTTGTTCTTTATCCCTCCTATATCTCCCACCATGAACCTTATAGTTATGCCCCTAGTAACAGCTACATCCACCCCAGGAAATAGTCTTTGCACGTCCACTCTATCAATCCCTCTCATCATCTTATAAACCTCTATTAAGTCACCTTTCATCCTCCTCCACTTCAAAGAGAAAAGCCCCAGCTCCCTTAACCTTTCCTCATAAGAGTTACCCTCCAAACCAAGCAGCATCCTGATAAATCTGCTTTGCATTCTCTCCAATGCTTCCACATCCTTTTTATAATGAGGTGACCAGAACTGAACACAATTTTCCAAATGTGGTCTCAGCAATGTCCGGTATAGTTGCAGCATAATCCCATGGCTCTTAAACTCAAACCCCCTGTTAATAACCACTAATATACTATAAGCCTTCTTTATGGCTCTATCCACTTAAGTGGCAACCTTCAGAGATTTGTGGATATGAACACCAAGATCTCTCTGTTTCTCCACATTCCTTAGAACACTGCCATTGACCCTGTAATCTGCACTCAAGTTTATCCTACCAAAATTAATCATCTCACACTTATCAGGGTTAAACTTCATCTGCCACTTTTTGGCCCAGATCTGCATTCTATCTTTTTGAGGCCCGCAGGAGCCCTCCACCTCATCCACTACTCCACCAATCTTTGTTTTGTTAGCAAATTTACTAACATTTAGTAAATTTAAAATTTAATCCACCCTTCAACTCCTTCTTCCAATTCATTGATAAAAATCACAAAAAGCAAAGGACCCAGCACTGACCCTTGTAGTACACCACTGGTAACTGGCCTCCAGTCTGAAATTTTTCCCTCCACCACCACCCTCTGATATACTATGATACAGCCAGTTACTTATCCAATTGGCCAAATTCCCTTCTGTCCCACACCTCCTTATCTTCTTCATGAGCCTACATATAAAACATATAAAATCATGAAGGGAGTAGATAAGATAGAAGCAGGGAAGTTGTTTTCATTGGCTGGTGAGACTAGAATTAGGGGATAGCTTCAAAATAAGGGGAAGCAGATTGCGGACTGAGTTGAGGAAAAACTTCTGCACACAAAAGGTTGTGAATCTGTGGAATTCCTGCCCAGTGAAGCAGTTGAGGCTACCTCATTGAATGTTTTTAAGACAAGGATAGATACATTTGTGAACAGTCAAGGAATTACGGGTTATGGTGAGCAGGTGGGTAAGTGGACCTGAGTGCACAAAAAGATCAGCCATGATCTTACTGAGTAGTGGAGCAGGCTCGAGGGGCCAGATGGCCTACTCCTGCTCCTAATTCTCATATTCTTATTAACACTTGCTTCAGTGCCGACTGTGGGGCTGACTGTACATCGACTGTGATCGCCCAATGGTGGCTGATTTTCTTTTGTGGTTCTTTTCTTTTAATAAGATAGGGGAATGTGATAGCCCCGTGGTATTATCGCTAGACTATTAATCCAGAAACTCAATTAATGTTCTGGGCAGCCGGGTTCAAATCCCACCAAGGCAGCTGGTGGAATTTGAATTTGATTAAAAAAGATAGCTGGAATTAAGAATCACAGATGACCATGAAACCATTATCAATTGTCAGAAAAACTCATCTAGTTTAGTAATGTCCTTTATGGAAGGAAATCTGGCGTCCTTACCTGGCCTGGCCTACATGGTGACCATGGTGACATGGAGATACCGGCATTGGAGTGGGGTAAACACAGTAAGAAATCTCACAACACCAGGTTAAAGTCCAACAGGTTTATTTGGTAGCAAACATCACTAGCTTTCTGAGCACTGCTTCTTTGTCAGGTGAGTGGGAGATCTGTTCACAAACAGGGCACATAAAGACACAAATTCAATTTACAGCATAATGATTGGAATGCAAATCTTTACAACTAATCAAATCTTAAAAGTACAGACAATGCAAGTGGAGAGAGGGTTAAACTTAGGTTAAAGAGATGTGTATTGTCTCCAGACAGGACAGTTTTAGTGAGGTTTTGCAAATCCAGGCAAATTGTGGAGGTTACAGGTAGTATGACATGAACCCAAGATCCCAGATGAGGCTTTCCTCATATATGTAGAACTTGACTATCAGTCTCTGCTCAACGACTGCACTGTCGTGTGTCGCGAAGGCTGCCTTGGAGAACGCTTATCCGAAGATCAGAGGCCGAATGCCCGTGACCACTGAAGTGTTCCCCAAGAGGAAGAAAACAGTCTTGCCTGGTGATTGTCGAGTGGTATTCATTCATCCATTGTCGTGGTGTCCCCAATGTACCATACCTCGGGACATCTTTTCCTGCAGCATATCAGGTAGATAATGTTGGCAGAGTTGCCAGAATATGTATCGTGTACCTAGTGGATGGTGTTCTCACGTGAGATGATGGGATCCATATCGATGTTCTGGCACATCTTGCAGAGGTTGCTATGGCAGGGTTGTGTGGTGTCATGGTTACTGTTCTCCTGAAGGCTGGGTTGCAAAATCTCACTAACTGTCCTGCCTGGAGACAAGATACACCTCTTTAAGCTGTGCTTAATGCTCTCTCCATTCATATTCTGTGTACCTTTAAGACTTGATTAGCTATAAAAACTCACATTCCAATCATTATGTTGCAAATTGAGTTTGTGTCTTTATAAGCCCTGTTGTGAACGTATCTCCAATTCACCTAATGAAGAAGCAGGACTCCAAAAGCTAGTGGCATTTGCTACCAAATAAACCTGTTGGACTTTAACCTGGTGTTGTGAGACCTCTTACTACATGGTGATTCCAGGGCCACAGCAATGTGATTTATTCTCAACTGCCCTCTGAAATGGCTGAGCAAATCACTCAATTTCAACAGCAACTAGAAATGGGAATTAAATGCTGGCTAGCCAGCGACAAGTGGGCAGGAATTTGTTGAAGTATTTGATGATTTTACCACAGTGCAGAGCAGCTGAGAAACTGAATGAACTCATTTACCATCTCATGATAGAGACAACAAAACCATTTGGCAGTTTTTAGTTTGAGCATCCGCAGTGTGACCTACAAATGAATGAATAAATAGAAAAGAGCATAGGCTTACTCGACCAGCCCAAGATAATTAATCCTGTTGAGGTAATTAAAATCTACCTTGCAACTAAAAAAAAGGATAACAAAGAAGCCAGTAGCATTGAGTAAAACTTCTGATTTCTCTCTGCACACCTCTGTGCTAAATAGCAATACAATATCAGTGTGCAAACGCAGCCTTAGAAAACTGGTTGCCAGATAAGAAAGTGCATTGAGGAATCCAGCCAGTGGAAAGAAAGCAAAGTTCCTGAATTGTCCTCTTCCTTTTTGATGAGATTCTGAATGGAGGAGTGATTCGTTCCTCTCCCACCGAGGCCTAGGTGCTTTCATCTTGATGCTGCAGTGCTCTGTGCCTTTCCAGAGGGAACAGGAGCAGTAATTGGAGAAAAATAGAGACTGGCAGCCATAAAAATTGTTCTCTTTGAATTTCTTGTTCATTTTAAGTGCTTCAATCTGTTTTACTTTGCAAATTAAGTTGTCCTAAATGCAACCACATGTTGATGTATTTTAGTGGGCTTTCTGTGACTGAAGGATAAATGTGGCACTCAACGTTCTCACAGAAGTCTTCACTTGAAATGCCTCATTGTTTTACAACTCCCCAAACTCTCAACAACTCCAGCTCTAAGAGGTTGATTAGCTAACAGTGAATTTGACAGTATGAGAATCTAGTGGACTTTTAAACCACTCCATCCCTACCTTCAGCTAATATCTCCACCATCTCTTGTCAGCTGATATCTAAATACAAGAATGTGCACATCTCATTTGTCACCTTATGAATGTGCGGGATCTCAATGCTGATACAAAAGTCTGTCACTATTCACTGTATCACTGTCTCAAGGGCACCGACTGATACAACAGGAAATACCTTTTCTACTGCTTGTGTTGCTTGTGTGACTTTACAAGGCTACAATCTTGTAAGCTCTTGTTGCTCAACGTTGCTGAAATAGCAGTCTGAGCAGCATTATTTAAAGGAAAAATCATGAGGATGATGGACCCTTTCTCTGTGGGAGATTGTTTGTTCCAATTTGACGTTCTGCCATAATATAAAAGCAAAATACTGCGGATGCTGGGACCTGAAACTGCCAAATGGCTTTGTAGCCTGTATTATAAGATGGCAAATGAGTTCATTCAGTCTCTCGACTGCTCTGCACAGTGGAAAAGTTATTAAATATTTCAACATATTCTTGCCCACTTGTCGATAATGAACAGGTTGGTGCTAATAGTCCACTGAATTTTCACAAAAATCAATCAGTAGCCTGAGTGATTTTTGATATGAAAGTTTCCTGCGGTAGCGTCCTTTCCAACATCTCATTTTCAGAATTTGCTGTTTATCCGAAATCTGCTGTTGGAAATATTCCCCTACATCAGGCTTGATTCTAGAGAATGAAGCATGAATCCCAGTTAAATCGCAGTTTCCCTGTTCAAATAATGATTCTGCCAGTTTTATAGGAATTTTTAAGAAAGAAGATGGAATTTTTTTTTAAAAATGATTAAGAGGGGGAGCTGAATAGCTATTTTGTTAAAGTAGGTTTTGTTCAAAATGGAGTGCAAAAATTAGTTTATTTTAAAATATTTTTATTCAGGAAGTGTTCATCAAAGTCAAACAATGTTTTCAAGATCCTCTCCTCTCATTGATCAGCAAGTTAAATATGTTAAGGTTAACAAAGTACTTGGTATCTGTTCACTTGACAAATGATCAGTTTATACTAATTGGTCAATGGAATCATTCTATTGACTATTTACCTGCACATTAGAATTTTAGCATCTCTTTACCATGAAGAGATGAATATTTCAGGAACAAATGTCAGCCACCCTCCCCCCTCCCCCCCCCTCCCCCCCCCGCAAAGATGCCGTTGGAGCGTCAGACTTGGCCTGTTGGGATGAAGGCAATCTAACATCCCAGAGAGGATGAAAGCAGCAGCTGCGAGGCAGACAAGCTATAATAGGTTTTTTTTTGTATGTGACTTTGGCTATACACATATTTGGCAGTCTATTTACTTTCCTAACTAGGTAGTTGGACTGGATAGTGGCCACCCATGGAAAAGAATTTCTCTGCCCGCGCCGTGTGTGATTGGTTTTGGGAGGTTGTAATTACTTTAAAAATTACTCAGACCTTGCTCTTGGCACTGATGCTGCCCTCCACCTTATAATGTATCCCCTATTCGATATTGCCCCCTCTCTACCCCCCTCCCACCCTCTGCAACCCATCCTGAATAATCAACAGTGGATTATCATTCAATAAACAGAGAGTGATTATGTTACAATCATTAATCGTTCAGCCAGGATGCTTCAGCTGCAAGGCATACTCTGGCTTCATCGTCATCCGCCACTGGCAAAAAAAAAGTAATTGAACCTCATCCATCTGGACTGCAATACCTCTCTTCAAACTCTCAATTGTTTCCTGGTTCCAAAAACTCATGTCTGCCATTTGAATCTCCCTTTACATCTCCAGAATTCTCCTTCTCTTTTTTATATACTTATCATCTCATTCCCTTCCATTCTGTTACAGTAAATTAATTCACAACAATTACACTTTTGGAAATGTGGATGTAATTTAAAAGGGTGGAAATCAAATGAGTATTTTTTTTTAGGAAGGGAAATTAAAACAGAATTGTATCCACGGCAGTCCTCTGGTGGTGTTGCTGCTGGATTTTAGATCCAACATTGTGGTCACCTGGGTTTTTAATGCCACAAAAGACACCAAACTTCGCTTGATCAATGCAGGCTATCTGTTATTGAAATAAGAGTGCACACGGTGCTTGCTGTTGCTGTGTTTTTCGTTTCTATGTATATACCTACATTAATAATTCTTATTACAGCAAAGTATTATTAAAATGAGATGTCCGGCCCATTGCTACATCATTTCCTCTACAAAAGAAAAGCAGATTATCTCCAACCTATTCTTTAAAACCCCAAATGACAGCATCACTGGGCTACAGAAGGGAATCAGCTACTGCTTTAAGATGGTATGCTGTCTTCTGAAGAGGTCTTGAGGTCTTTTTATTGTTGAACAACAGCTGTTTATTAATAATACATGACTATTCAAGAAAGGAAGTAGTCTAATGCAGAAGAAGGCCATTTGGTCTATTGAGTCTGCATCGACCACAATCCCACCCAAACCATATTCCATAACCCTATATATTTACTCTAGCTAGTCCCCCTGACACTAAGGGGCAATTTTAGCATGACCAATCCACATAACCCATGCATCTGTGGACTGTGGGAGAAAACTGGAGCACCTGGAGGAAACTCATACAGATATGGAAGAATGTGCATACTCCGCACGGACTGTGAACCACGCCAGGGATCAAAACCGAGTCCCTGTCACTGTGAAACAGCAGAGGTAACCACTATGCCATCATGCTGTCATGCTGTGGACTTGAAAGGAGGCAATACGATCAGTAAATTCACAAATGAGATGGAAATTGGTGGTGTGGCAAATGGCAAGGAAGAAACCTGAGAATACAGGATGACATAGATAGACTGGTCAGATGGACAGAATAGTGGCAAATGCATCTTAACTCTGAAAAGTATATATGATGTATTTTGAGACAATAATATAAGAAAGGGGAATATCAAAGAAAGGTAGGGGACTAGGAATTAATGATAACAAGAGGGACTTTGGGATACATCTCCACAGAGCCCTGAAAGTAGCAGGACAGGTAGATAAGGTGGTCAAGAAGACATACAAGATATTTGCCTTCATTAACCAAAGCATAGAATATAAGAGCAGGGAGGTTATGATGGAGCTGTATAAAACACTTGCTAGGCCACAGCTAGAATACTGTGTGAAGTTCAGGTCACCGCACTATAGGAAAGATGTGATAGCAGTATAGAGGGTCCAGAGAAGATTCGCCTGCGCTGGAGTGTTTCAGCTAGGAACAGAGGTTGGAAGGTTTGGGGTTATTTAAGAGTCATAGTCATAGAGTCATACAGTGTAGAAAAGACCCTTTGGCCCATTGTATCTGTACCAACAATAACTACTAATAAAGTCACGTGAATCCCATTTCAGTGCTTGTTCCATTGCTTTGAATGCTGTAATATTTCAAGGGGCCATTTAAATACTTTTTAAACATTATAAGGTTTCCAGCCTCCACTACCTTACAGCAGAGAAGGCTGAGGGAAACCTGATCGAGGTGCACAAAATTATGAGGAACTTAGTTAGGGGGGCTGGGAAAAAACATTTCCCTTTAATAAAGGGTCAATAAATAAGGGACATGGATTTAAGATAAGAAGCAGGATATTTAGAAGGGATTGAGAAAAAAACTTGCTCATCTAACAAGTGGTGGGAAATTCATTACCTGAAAGGTGGTAGAGGCGGGAACGCTCATTACGTTTAAGAACCATTTAGATAAGCACTTTGAAACACCGTAGCATACAAGGCTTCAGACCAAGTGCTGGAAAATAGGTGTTGATGACCAGTGCAGACATAATGGACCAAAAGGTCTCTTTATGTGCTGTAAAAGTTTATGACAATGACTATCCATAGATGCAGAATACTGTCATTGCTAGGCACAATCTTCATCCCAACTCTTATGCTCTGTTACCCTCCCTATATATAATTTGGACAATGTTGTTTTTGATTTGATTTGATTTGATTTATTATTATCACATATATTGATCTACACTGAAAAATATTGTTTATTGCGATCTATATAGACAAAGCATTTTTTATTCGTTCACGGGGCATGGGCGTTGCTGATTTGTCAGCACTTATTGTCCATCCCTAGTTGCTCTTGAGAAGGTAAGATGAGCTGCTTCTTGAATTGCTGCAATCCACGTTCTAGGATTTCCAGGATTTTGACTTAGCGACTGTATAGGAATGGTGATATATCTCCAAGTCAGGATGGAGGGTGATTTGGAGGGAAATTTGCAGGTGATGGTGTTCTCATGTATTTGCTGCCTTGTCCTTCTGGATGGAAGTGGTTATGGGTTTGGAAGATACTGTCTCAGGATCTTTGGTGAATTGCAGCAGTGCATCTTGTAGACAGTACACTCTGCTGCTACTAAGCATTGGTAGTAGAGGGAGTGGATGTTTGTAGATGTGGTGCCAATCAAGTGGGCTGCTTTGTCCTGAATGGTGTTGAGCTTCTTGAGTGTTGTTGGAGTTGTGCTCATCCAGGCAAATGGGGGGTATTCCATCACACTCCTGACTTGTTCCTTGTAGATGATGGACAGATTTTGGGGAGTCAGGTGAGTTACTTATTGCAGTTTTCCTAGTCTCTGGTCTGCTCTTGTAGCCATTGTGCTTGTGTAGTGAGTCCAGTTGAGTTTCTGTTCAATGGTAATCCCAAGGATGTTGACAATGGGGATTCAGTGGTAATACCACTGAATGTCAAGAGGCAGTGGTTAGAGTATCTCTTATTGGTGATGGTCATTGATTGGCACCTATGTGATACAAATGTTGGTTGCCACTTGTCAGTGCAAGCCTGGGTACTATCAGATCTTTTTGCATTTGAACATGGACTGCTTCAGTGTCTGAGGAGTCGCGAATGGTGTTGAACATTGTGCAATCATCGTCAAACATCCCCATTTCTGACATTATGATGAGGGAAAGTCATTGATGAAGCAGCTGAAGATAGAACATAGGATAATACAGCACAAACAGACTCTTCAGCCCACAAGTTGCGCTGATCATATACCTACCTACCAGGTCTATATATAGTCCTCAATCCCATTAAATCCCATGTACTCCTCCAGAAATCTCTTAAAAGATTCTAATGAGTTTGCCTCCACCACCACCGCAGCCGATTCCAACTCACTCATCACCCTCTGAGTGAAAAACTTATCCCTGACACCTCCTCTGTACCTACTCCCCAGCACCTTAAACCTGTGTCCTCTCATAGCGACCATTTCAGCCCTGGGAAATAGCATCTGAGAATCCACCCTATCTATATCTCTCAACATCTCATAAACCTCTTTCAGGTCACCTCTCAACCTTCGTCTCTCCAGGGAGAAAAGACCGAGCTCCCTCAACCAGGCAACATCCTTGTAAATCTTCTCTGCATCTTCTCAATAGCTTCTTGTAGTGAGATGACTAGAACTGCGCACAGTACTCCAAAGAGGATCTGACAAGGTCTTATAAAGATGGCTGGGCCTTGGACACTACCCTAAGGGAATCCTACAGAGGTGTTCTGGAGCTGAGCTGACTGACCCTCCCACAACCACAACCATCTTCCTTTATACCAGGTATAAGTCCAACCAGTGGAGAATTTGCCACCACATTGATTCCAGTTTTGCTAGTCCAAATGTATATTAATTGAACCCATCTCTAGACCCCCTCTGGCAGCTCATTCCATTTATGCACAACTCTCTGAAAAAGTTGCCCCTCAGATCCTCTTCAAATTTTTTTCCTCTCATCTTAAACCTCTGTTGTTTAGTTTTGGACTCCCCTACCCTAGGGAGAAGATCTTGGTTGTTCACATTATCTATGTCCCTCATGATTTTACAAACCTCGCTAAGGTCATATCTCATCCTCCTATGTTCCAGGGAAAAAAGTCTCAGCCAATGCAGCATCTCCTTATATTTCAAATCCTCCAGTCCCAGTAACTTCTTTGTAAAACTTTTTTGCACCTTTTCCAGTTTAATAACTAAGTTAAAATCAAAACACTGTAGATGCTGGAATCTCTATCATCTGTAGGTATATCAAGCACCACCTGTTCATCCTGGACCTATCAAAGTGCCCACAATTCTCTAAGGTTCATCCTCAATGTTTAGCAGGCCCTACCACCCCTTACTCATGAAAGATCTGATGCTACCTTTGGCAAGCCAAGCATTGCCATGTATCTTCTGCTTTTCTCTTGCCAATAAACACAAAGAATGACAGTGAGATGACCAGGCTCCATGTTCTTGACATTCTCCACACTGTAGTATCGAAGAGAGAGAGTGGACAATTAGCATCTATCTCCTAAGGATCACTCTTTGTCTATTCATCATCTGCGGGTGCCTCTGAAAGGCTACTGACCATATCTTGGCCACAACATTGATGCCCAGTCATTAGTTTGCATGCTGGTCATGACAGTCCCCAATCACCCACCCCACACCACATGACCAAGTGATAACAAGTTTAGCAACTTTCTGCATTCTGTGCTCTCATCTCAGGTGTAGGCATTGTCCTAACCTGCACTCAACTTGGTGCACGTCTATTCTGAAGACATGGAGCCATGAGGCGAGTGCTACGCCATCTTGAATCCACTCACCTCCAGTAGCCCCTTGGGGTTCTGCTGCCCCGTGTACGCCTTTTGAACCCAGTGTACATCAAGTCATTACACCAGTGTGGATGCTTTATTTGATGTGGGACGATGAGACCATCGTATGGGAATGAAAATGATATCTTAATGTGTTATAATGATGTACTCGATATTGAATGGCAGGGAAACTCATTGATAGGGAGGGGATAATCACATGACCAGGAAATGTGGCTAAGTCCTTCTCATGATATTTTCTCCTTGGGCTGCCAAACTTGCCCATTGCAGACAGGAGCAGAAATTCTGGTCAGTGAGTATGTGAGAGAGAAAGAGGGAGCGTGTGTGTGTGTGTGTGTGTGAGGGAGAGTGTATATGAGAGAGAAAGAGAGAGGGGGGAATATGTGTGTATGTGCATGTTTGTCTCATGAGAGTTCTTACTCAGTTACATTTAAAGTTTATTTTTTAGTGTTATAAGTTAGACTTACATTAACACTGCAATGAAGTTACTATGAAAATTCTCTAGCCGCCATACTCTGGCACCTGTTTAGGTACACTGAGGGAGAATCTAGCATGCTCAATGCACCTAACCAACAGGTTTCTCAGACTGTGGGAGGAAATCAGAGCTCCCGGAGGAAACCCATGCAGACACAGGGAAAACATGCAGACTCCGCACAGACAGTGACCCAAGCCAGGAATTGAACTTGGACCCCTGGTGCTGTGAGGCAGCAGTGCTAACCACTGTGCCATTGTGCCGTACCACAGACCAACATCTGTTCACACTCACTCACACAGTTGGTGAGGGTGAATGACTAAATATTCTAAAACTGTAAGTGAGCCAGACACACATTCACACACTCTGACCTTCGTGCACTCCTCTGGTCAACTTTATTAAGTAACTATTTTTAAAAATGATGGATTTATTGTTTTGACATGGCTTTAATTGTGCTGGAGAGGTTGCTTCTTTCCTTCACGATCAGCTTATTTCAGAAACTCTTGCATCTTTCTGAAACTTGCTCATCAGCCCTTTGAATGAGGAAAAAATAAAAAACTGCCCCCACCGTCCCCCCTTCCCTCGACATGGTTTAACAGCTCATGAAAAGAAAGAGAGGGATGCAGCACTTGCTCAGAACTGAAGTGGAGTGTGAGCCTTGACTTCTGTGTTCAAGTTCCTGACGCGCGACTTGAACCAACAGTCTCCTGATTCAGAAGCAAGAAGACTAACAACTAGACGACAGCAATAGCAGCATAACGATTAGGCACAGCAAATAATACGATGAGAGCTTTGTCTTTCCCTGCCTTCCTCGCTTTGATGGTCAATCACACAAAGAGCTATTCTACGCAATCTTTAATTGTTACTTGATCAGCGATCCCAGGTAATATCAGGTTACTGGGCCAAGACAATAGATTTTGCATTAGACACACACAAAAAATCTCTTACTTGATTGCTAGCCAACAATAATCATGTTAAATCTTTCTGTTCTGACAACTGCCAGAATCAAAGTCGTTTTGAACCACACCTTGCCATAATGTCATCAAATGTGCAAAAAAGTGAAATCCATTAGATGTTGTAGCTTTGTGTTTATTCGGATGATTTTTCTGACCATTCAATGTGAAAGGAGATATTATTATGCAGTCTTTAGTAGCCACATGGAAGTTATATTACAGCAGAAATTCCTTTTATAGAATCGCTGATTGTTCATGTCAGCTCTGTGTCAGTTCATAGCGCTCTCATCTTGTAATTAGAAGGCAATGGGTTTATAGTCCTACTCCAGGAATTGAGCACAAAGATCAAGGCTGACACTCCAGTGAAACCTCAATCAACCTTTTTTGAGTGAGTGTAAAAGACCAAATGTTTCGCGGCAGAGCGGTGGAGTTATTCCTGGTGTCCTGGTTAATATTTGTCCCTCAATCAACATCACTATAAAAAATTATCTGGGTCATTATCACATAGCTGTCTGTGGAAGCTTACTGTGTTTTCTACATCGCAACACTGACTGCACTTCAAAACACTTCACTGGCTGTAAAGCACTTTAGGATATCCTGAGGTTCTGGAAGACATATATAAATGTAAGTTTCTTTTTCTGGTGAAAATACCATGAATGAAAATATGAGTTTTGAGAGGTCCCTGAAATAACTCCCAAGTGGCCAGTATCCCTTCATTAGATTCCCTTTATTTACAAACTCTATTCCATTCTTAGAGTGATTCAGGTACAAAGTCAGAATCCAGAGTGTCAGTAGCCATGACACTCCTCAATATATACACATAGGTGAGAATCCGTTACCTCAATCAGGGAGCTCATACTCCAACAGACCCATCTCAGGGGCCTCATTGAGGTCATTACAGATACAACATATGTTAATAATATGTCTGAAGGTATATATGAAGTGTAGGTCTGTTGTGGGGTAACCAAAGCGAGCAGTACTGTTAGAAAATTCAGACAATACAAGACTCACAAGTCAATGTTTCTCTGTATAAAGACTCAACTTTATTAAACCAGTAGCCACCAAGAAATCATCAAAGGGGTAAAATTCTCTGGCATAAAGCAACAAAACCTCTCCAATGAATCCAATGATACAATCAAAAATCAGATCAATTATAGATTCTTCTCAATAATCCTAAATATGACTTAAATAACTTTAAAATTACCTTAAAATAACTTTAAATCAATCATCTTAGCCTATGAAAAGAGATTGAATAGATTGTGTCTGTTAGAATTTCAAAGGCTGAGGGGGGATCTTATAGAGACTTACAAGATAATGAAGGGGCTAGATAGGGGAAAGATTCCTGCTTAGAAAGGATAGCAGAACAAATGGCTACAGCCTCAAAATAAGCGGGGGGGGGGGGGGGGGGGGGGGGGGGGTTTTGCTGCAGTTTACATCAGAGTTGAGGAGGAACTTCTTCACTCAAAGGGTGGTGAATGTCTGGAATTCTCTGCCCATTGAAGTGGTGGAGGCTATCATGCTGAACATATTTAAGTCACGGGTAGATAGATTTCTGATAGACAAGGAAATTAAGGGTTATGGGGAGAAAGGGGGAAAGTGGAACTGATCCACTTCAGATCAGCCAGGCAGGCTGGAAGAGCTAGATAGCTTACTCCTGCTCCTATTTCTTATGTTCTTATCTTCAGAACACACAAATCAATAATAATACCTGTCAAATACTCTGGCCAATTGCATTCCATTCCTCAATATAACGGGATGTATTAGTCCATGAAATCCAGAAGCTAACTCTTGTCTTGGCTGACCCCAAGCCTGGTTGCTACAAACCTAAGCTGCTCAGCCTAGAGTTCAAATTAATGTTTTCATGAATTCCCTTAAAGTTCATTATCTAACAGACAAACACCACATCTTGTCTGGATAATGAATTAGCCCTATTCATCAAATGTGATTAGTGTTCTAATTGTTCTCCCATCCAAAATTTTAATTGATAAAACTTGCATATTTCCAAGGTTCAATTATTCTCTTGAAATATGGCTTTGCTCTAATGGCTTTCACAATGATGCCTTGTGGTAAAATGCTTTTGATCAAAATGAACAATATTCCTTAAAATCAATAATAATACATTTACATTATGCTTATGTTTTACACGCACAGTCATATTTGAATCAACCACTGCATCTCATATATGTAAATTGATTCTTGTTAGCTTAATTTAAAGTCATAATGTGAAGATGCGGCGTTGGATTGGGGTGGGCACAGTAGGAAGTCTCACAACACCAGATTAAAGTCCAACAAGTTTATTTTGTAGCACAGGCTTTCGAAAAATTGCCGTTCATCAGGTGATGTAATTTCATCAAATTGTTCCTTCATCAGCTTGACTCACCTGATGAAGGAGCAGTGGTCTAAAAGCTCGTGATTCCAAATAAACCTGATGGACTTAGCTGGTGCTGTGAGACTTCTTACTTTTTTAAAGTCATTTACAGAATGCTGCTAGTTCTGTCAGTGCCTTATATGTACTGATTTTAAAAATCTCAGTTACCTTATTGTCACACTTCAAAGTATTAGATCTGAATAGAACCAATTTCAAGTGATTGTCGTACATAAACAATGTACTTCTCTAATGAGGTGAGCTGCAAGTTTTCAGAAAATATACTTTTAAAAAAATATTCAGGGTAAAATTAATTCAAACCAGAGAAATCTCAAGGGTTGTCAGTTGCATTTGGATTCTCCCCACATCTCCGCGTAGTGTATCTGAAGACTAAACAGCTGGCATGCACGCTGAGAGATTCTTCCCACATCATCAGGGAACTTGGGTAAAAATAAAAATGATGGCAAAAAGAAGCAGGTACCCAACTGAGTGAACCCCTTGCAGTCGCAGCCCTGTGTCTCCAGCCATATGCAAACTCCAGGGAAGGCAGGAATTTCAAATGCTGGCGTTTGAAACTTGTGTCTTTCTATATTAAAATAAACAGATAAAATTGTAGGGATTGAATTTTGCCTAACTTATTTCAAAAGACAAATATCCATTCAATGCACTGGATATTAATATAGAGCATGCAATTGCATATATATAATAATGTAATTATGATGCCTTGCAGAGAATAAAGATGTTATGAAAATAGCAATGGTTCTTAATAACCATCAACGAGAATAGTTATAGTTAAAAGAAAAATGTTTATTTATCAGTCACAAGTATGGCTTATATTAATACTGCAATGAAGTTACTGTGAAAATCCCCTGGTAGCCACAATCCGACGCTGTTCGGGTATGCTGAGGGAGAATTTAGCATGACCTAACCAGCACGACTTTCGCACTGTGGGAGGAAACCGGAGCACTCAGAGGAAACCAGCGCAGATGCGGGAAGAATGTGCAGACTCCACACAGACACAGTTAATATTTTTAACCATGCACTAATGTAAATAGTTATCATGTTACAGTAACGCTGGGGCAATTGTTGCAGGATGTTTGAACACTGAGCTAGTTTATTTACCAATATGTTGGCTCAATGGCTCATGTCAAACATCAATTACCACACAGACCAAGTTGAAACAATTTAACATGATGTCAATTTAATAATCTTTCGGGTGAGCATTTTGTATTGGTTTTCTGACATAAAATTTCACTAATTGTGTCAAATGTATATTGTTCTTCTTTTGTTTTTATTTGATTTACTCTTATTTGTTTTATTATGAAGCAGATTTTCTATTTCTTGCTGTAAGCCCTGAGAGTGATCAATGACTCCACAGGGAGTGTAACTGTCAGGGTAATGTCAGATGATGACCATCTGTGACACAATAAGATCAGAAAAAGCCATAGCACAGGAATTATCACAATGTGGGCAGCACAGTGGCACAGCTGTTAGCACTGCTGACTCACAGCTCCAGGGACTCTGGGTTCGATTCCTGGTCTAGGGTGAGTGCCTGCGTGGAGTTTGCATGTTCTCCCCGTGCCTGCATGGGTTTCCTCTGGGTGCTCTGGTTTCCTCCCACATACTGAAAGATGTGTGGGTTAGATGGATCGGCCACGTTGAATTGCCCCTTTGTGATCCATGATGTGTAGGTTAGGGGGAATTAGTGGCTAAATACATGGGGTTAGGTGGATAGGGTAGGATGTGAACCTGGGTAAGATGCTCTGTCAGAGAGTCAGTGCAGACATGATGGGCCAAATAGCATCCTTCTGCACTGGAGGGATTCAATGATCTGATTCTCTATTTATTCTATGCTAACGTCAGAGCTCTCCAGTGTCAGATTGTGGGGGGAGAATCTGTTGATGTGCTGGCAAGCACCTCTCAGAACTTCACATGAAAGCATTTTCATGCCAATTGCCCTGTAGTGTAAACTTCCTCTAGGCTGTTGCGTTGTGCTGTGATCCAACCAAAAACGTGATTTAAATTGCAAACATTGCATGGTACCGACAGGGTAGGACTGATAGTTGCTCAGAAAAAGGTCAAAGAATTAAAACCTCTTCCAACTTCTGGATAACTGTTATTAACTCCCAGATTGAACCTCCTACCATGGAACCTTCTCTTCCCACACCCTCAATCCCGCTGTAGATTCCCGTAAGCTCCAAGTGAACTCTCTCACCCTTCCAACTAATCATTCCCCCCCCATGGTATTCCCCACTTTCCTCATCCCACAATGAGGATTCCCCCAACTCTCACAGGATTCTCTCCCCTCCCCCACAGGCCTAAATCTTACTTTCTGAGCTGACCTGATTCTCACCACCAAAGAAACTAAGGGTAGGATTTCACAGCCTCACTCGAGCGAGATCAAACATTCCTGCCTGAGGTCAACTGAGATTTCTGTTGTTGGACCCTCAATCGTGGCAATTACATAATAGGCTAGGTGTAGACTTCCAGTCTAAGTCTGTTTCTCTGAAATGTTGTTTGCAGATAATTCTTTCTCTGGAAACTGCTATATGGGAGGTGGAAGACTGGTGTTTTCCTGTATCAGTCCAGCAGGGTTGAGAGGCTGGAAATCTAGCATCCATATGGGCGTATCTGTTTTGGTGCTAATTGGTTCTGAAGTAGGATTTCTGTCTATGGGAATATTGCTTAAATTGGAACTAAAGGAATGGCTAGCTTTCAAGAATTATACATTGTCATATTTAAATATTTTAATTAGAAAAAGTTATGCTAATTCTTTTTGTTATATTCTAACTGTTCTTAAATAAAGTTTGTTTTAATATTCGCTTCCTAGTGGGTCAATGGAATCATACCTGGAGTGGAACATCTTATGCTCATCTTAATGCCAAAATCAAATGAAGTTGTGGTCTAGGCTAACTTCATAATGCACTTTGAAGTTTCTGATCTGGTCCCTAATAAGTTCCATGCCCAACCTCCCTCTAGATTGCACAGCAATCTAGAGTGTGCCACTCAAGGAAAATGGGCTGTGTCTAATAAATTTTTGCATGTCTGCACAATCACACAGCTACCGTAGGACCACTGAGAGGGAGCATTACTCATGAGTAACATTATGTAAACAAATGCAACAGCCAATTTTTACACAGCAACATCCAATAAACAGAAATGAAACAAACCATCAAAATAATGGTTGAGAGATTGATATACAGAACACAAGACAAATGACTTGCCTTTCTTTGAATAATATCATTGGATTTTATATTGGCATGAAGATCCAATGGAAATTCAGTTATCCCAAGGTGACTGAGATTCAAAAAGAGATTTTTATAGAACATAGAACATTACAGCGCAGTACAGGCCCTTCAGCCCTCGATGTTGCGCTGACCAATGGAACCAATTTTATGACCCTCTATCCTGAACTATTCCAATGCTATCCATTGACCATGCCTCTGGTTCCCAGTGGACAGGGTGTAATCAGAAGAATTTTCTGCTCTTCGTAACAACATCAAGTTGTGAGTCACATTTCACAAATTCCCAATGTCAGATTATACAATCATAGAATCCCCACAGTGGAGAAGGAGGCCATTCAGCCTATCATGTCTGTCCCAACCACAATTCCACTCGGACCCTAATCCTGTAATTTCATATATTTACCCAATTAATCCCCTGACATTAAAGTCAATTTAGTATAACCAATCAACCTAATCTGCACATCTTTTTACAGTGGGAGGAAACCGGAGCACCCAAAGGAAACCCATGCAGACATGGGGAGAATGTGCAATCTCCACACAGACAGTCACCCAAGACTGGGATCGAACCTGGGTCCCTGATGCTATGAGGCAGCAGTGCTAACCACTGTGCCACCATGACATCCCCATGAACAAGAGAAGTTTGACAGCAGAATATGTCTCCATGTAGCCAATCTATTATGGAATGTCTTCATAATAGCACCAATTAGCACTAATTAGCACCAAAACAGATATGCCCATTAGTCCCCCCATTACTTGGAATCCCCTCCTTCAGTATCTCTACTCTGCAAACTGCTTTCCTGGATTCAAATGCTTTCTCGAAGTCTTTCCCTTTGCCAATACTGTTGCACTTTGTGGGTTGATCTCCTAATCCCATGTCCTACTCAATCTCTACTCATTCTGATTTACTACAATATCCTCTATGATGTTTCTGTGCACTGAACAGTGTAGAAATGTAAACTATTGTTAGAATATTCTCTGTTTTGGGTTAATATTTGGCCTGTCAGATTAACCGAGTTTGACAAGACTCCACTGCGATGTATGCTTATGGAAATCAAACCACTCAGATTTATTTTCAGACAGTGTGACTGCTATTAGTGCATCACCGTTTATGCAAGAACAAAAATTAAAAAGATGATCAGTGAAACCTCTGTGGTTTCTATCTAAATGGACTGCAGTTTATAATTTAATTGTCGCACTCAGTCTTTTCATGATGGTATCATTCTCTGTGTTTCCTAATTAGTGTCTGTTTTACATAACGTTTTGATAGCAATCAAACAGAGGTAATTTTGGTATAATTCCCCATTTTATCTGCTGCATTTCTCTGCCACCATCACCTGCACCTCTCCGTTATTCAATCAGTACAGCAGCTTGATGGATTTAGTTATTCCACCAGCATGATATGTGCTTAATGCATGGAGAGAGATTATGGCCCCACATTTTGCTGTATTAATAATCATGAGGCTGTAGTGATTGTCGTAATTACTGTCTAAAAAACTGGCAGAAACTTCTGGTGCCCAGATATCCACAGCTAAACCTGGAAATCTGGAAGCTGCTATTCAAGGAACCCGGATCCACCACTGGGTACATTGTATTACTCTCTGAAAAATGGAATCTGCAGAGGAATCACTTCTAAGACAGAAGAATAACCTAATTACTGTTTTCCCTGTTAAACCTAACCCCTGTTCAGTTAAAAATCATTGGCTCTGTAACTGTGTCATAAATCATAATTATTTTTAAACTATGGCTGCGATTCTCCCAAAAGTACTGAATTGGCGGGAAAATTATTCTAAATCCTGACAGTTTTCTCAGTTCAGCTCCTCACCTGAATCCCTGCACTTTCTGCATTGCAGAGGTCCCAATCGTGAATCTTATTAAAAACCTAGGGGGTCAGGTCCTATTCACGCTGGAGTTTGACAGTTCTGAAA
This sequence comes from Sphyrna mokarran, assembly GCA_024679065.1. Classification (NCBI taxonomy): domain Eukaryota; kingdom Metazoa; phylum Chordata; class Chondrichthyes; order Carcharhiniformes; family Carcharhinidae; genus Sphyrna; species Sphyrna mokarran. The sequence continues at coordinate 5,045,792 of JAGIQG010000024.1, forward strand.
CTCTGTACATGCACAGTGGTCCTGACCTGTCAGTCTCTCTGTTTGCTGGCCAGATCGATCACTGGTCATCCTGGGACCTCCACAATGCTGCCCCTCCAACCCCCCCATGGCCTGATTGCGACCCCCCACAACAATTCCTAGGCTAGCCCTGACACCACCCTATCCCAGAGCACTCTGATTTCCAGCCCTCCACCAGCCCCAGCGGTGGTGACTCCCCTTCACTCTCCTCATCCCAGCAGACCCCCCTTCCCGCTGAAACCCCCCCTGGGTCAGACTCCTCCCCCGGGAGGCAGGCTCCCCCCCCAAAGACCACCCTCCCACCCTACCCCAATCACTGCCCTTCTTTCAGCCCAGATGATCCCCATGTAGAGTGACAGTGGGACCCCCTGTCCAGACTGATTGCCAGTAGGCACCACGCATTATTGACCCAACTACCCAATGCCTGGTGGGCAGAGCCGAGGTGTCTGCTGAGCATGGGCATTTTGCCCCTTAGGCAGTGCCAGGGCCCCAGGCTGGCACTGCCAGGATGCCCACGCCTGGGGTCACCACCCTTCATTTTCCCACCCCCTTTATTCCAGTGGGGTCTTCTACTAGTTCCCTGAATGTGGGGATGTAGTCTAAATGCCGCCGGAATGAAGTACTCCTGGCAAAGTGGGAGAGTCAATTGGGACTGGTAAGTTCCCGATAATTACATTGAAAACATATTTAAAATACATTTTAAAAAGATAGAAATGACTTAGCTGCCTTCCCGCAGATTTCCAGCGTGGTCTGAATGGTGACTATCACTGGCTCTGGAAGATGCAAATGTGTTCACGGCGCATGAGTAAATCCCGGAACAAGGCCGGTGATGTGCATCTCTCACCATGACCTGCCAAAAAGCTACGGGTCGCAATGGGAGAATAGCAACCAACGTCTCTGGCCCTGAATAAACAATTTAATGTGTCTGGAATCTCACTCCCCCAAGAAAGAAACATGGGCAGCACATGTGGCACAGCGGTTTGCACTGTCACCTCACGGCACCAGGAACCCAGGTTCGATTCCCAGCTTGGATCACTGTCTGTGCGAAGTCTGTACATTCTCCCCATGTCTGGTGTGTTTCCTTCTGGTGCTCCGGTTTCCTCCCACAGTCTGAAAGATGTGCTGGTTAAGCTGCATTGGCCACTCTAAGTTCTCCCTCAGTGTACCGTAACAGGTGTTGGAGCATGGTGATGAGGAGATTTTTACAGTAACTTCATTGCAGTGTTAATGTAAGCCTACTTGTGACAATAATAAATAAACTTCCAATTTTAAATAAATGCAGATTTGAAAAAGAAAGATTTTGTTCTTTTATTGTGAGGTTCTTCTCTTAAATCCATGTCTTGGTCTCAGTCCTTATTTTGATTTGAACGTCATTCAAGTTTTCTGATTTTTTTTTGCTCTCTATAGAGATTGGTTCATCCTGATTCGTTGTTCAGACACTCCGCTGAGCCCCTGGCTCTCTGATGTCCCAGATTCCCCACAGTGGGAGCAATATTCAAACCAATATTGGAAATTAGAACAGCTTTGCTGACAAGACTGCAAGATTTTTGTGAGCAGCTGTTTTTCAGAAATGGTGAGCAATGTTCCTTTAGCACTGAGCAATGAAATTATAATTTTGCTGGAGCTGGGATTCTCCACTAAGACACTTGGCTCACAGTCATCTGGGATTTTTCTCTTCCAATAGCACCAATAGGCAGGAAATATCTTGAACTGCTAGTTGGCCAACTTGAAGTGCACATGAAGTGAAATGCTTTTGTTCCAGCCAATGAAAAACGTATAATTAAATTTCTTAGCATTCAGCCTCTAAGACATATGTACATTTGTACAATCTTCACTCTCTCACCAAGACCTGTACAATGTATCTGAGTTTCAGGTTTGATGAGCATTCACATGACCAGCTGACGCACTTAAAAATTAATAATAAACTTGGATTTTTTTTTATTCACCCCCCACCCCACTTGGCATGTGGGCATCACTGGCAGGGCCAGCATTTACCACGCATCCCCGACAGCGATTAAGAATCAACCACATTGTCCTGGGTTTGGAGTCACATATAAGCAAGCAAAGATGTCGGATTACCTTCTTTAAAGGACACAAGATGAATAATCAATTCATTCTCATCTTCAGACTTTTTGTTCCAGGTTTTTATCAAATCCAAATTTCACCATCTGTCATGGTGGGATTTGAACATTGGTCCCCAGAACCTTAACCTGGTCTCTGGATTGCCAGTCCAGTGATATCCCACTGACTCCCCTACCTTTGAGAATGAGATGGAGATGCCTGTGTTGGACTGGGTTGGGCACAGTAAGAAGTCTCACAATACCAGGTTAAAGTCCAACAGGTTAATTTGGAATCACAAGTTTTCAGAGTCCTGCTCCTTCATCAGGTGAGTGAGAGACAGGTTTCACAGACACGGCATATATAGATAATGATGCTATTATCCTGCAATTGTACTTTTCTATATATGCCGTGTTTGAAAAATCTACCTCTCCACTTACCTGATGAAGGAGCATGCTCCGGAAGCTCAAGATTCTGAATAAACCTGGTGTTGAGTTTGCTTACTGTGCCTTTGATAAAACATTTTTCTTGTACCTTGAATGGATTTCAGTCTAAGTCATACCTTCAATAACATTATCACCCCAGTTCCAGTCACTGGAAATAAACATAAAATTGCAATATATTTTGCACTCAATCTGCAGAAGCTGATTCATCATATGTGTCCAATTAGACCCTGCTTAATTTCAACCCATCCTTCCAGTGATGGGAATTTTCAATTTGAGTTTTCACTAAATCACATTTAAGGAGGGATGCACAATTTGAAGCCAAACTGTGTAAGAGTCCAAGGATGCTTCACGTTAAAACAGTGATGATTTCTGAAACATTCCTCCTTGAAACATGGTTCCTTTGTGCCAGTGGCTTTCTTACATATTTCCTATTTTTTATCGCCGTTGGAAATATTGTTGCAATCTTTGATAATGTTAACTGTGTGTGTCCAATAGCAATAACTCAGCATGCTCACTAGCCTAGTTTTGGGATGGAGATGCCAGCATTGGGTTGAGGTAAACACAGTAAGAAATCTCACAACACCAGGTTAAAGTCCAACAGATTTATTTGGTAGCAAACACCACTAGCTTTCGGAGCACTGTTCCTTCATCAGGTGAGTGGGAGTTCTGATCACAAACAGGGCATATGAAGGCATGCACTCAGTTTACAGAATACTAGTTGGAATGCAAGTCTTTCCAGCTAATCAAGTCTTAAAGGTACAGACAATGTGAGTGGAGATAGCATTAAGCATAGGTTGAAGGGATGTGTATTGTCTCCAACAGTACAGTAAGTGAGATGTTGCAAGACCAGGCAAGTCATGGGGGTTACACATAGTGTGACATGAAACCAAGATTGCTATTCTTTAAACTGAGTCTGTGCCTTTATATGCTCTGTTTGTGATCAGAACTCCCCACTCACATGACGAAGGAACAGCATTCTGAAAGCTAGTGGTATTTGCTACCAAATAAACCTGTTGGACTTTAACCTGGTGTTGTGAGACTTGTTACTGGTTTTGGGATCAGCCTAGTTACTAACCTCAAAGAAAGCTGTCCACAAAGATCTGGAGCAGGATTTTTGCTGCTAAGGTAGCTCCCCCAGACCATATGATTTTCAGTCTTTCGGTTGAGTGTGGGATGAGGCCAGGGCTGCTGACCCAGAAGCAGAGTGTAGGTAGCAATGGGGCAGGTAAGTGTAGAGGCAGACTGATTAAAATACTCATCTCAGTTCATATGGACTTTGTCTCTGTTATTTCAGGAGATATTAGGCCCTCCAGCCCTCTTACACTTCGCACTCCCTCATCTCTGCACCCACACTTTATGGTTCCTCTAACCTCCATATCATCTATAGCCACTCACTCAATTTCTACCATTGACAGATTTCAGGAGCCATCTGTGGATGAATAATAATCTAATAAGTGTTCTAATAATCTAATATATCTGCCATTCATAGACTTTTTATCATATAAATTGATAAAAATCCCATTCATAAAACCCATTCAATGCTTGAGTGGTTAATTGGTTAACCTCTTATAAAAACAAACAAACTTACAATCTTCTACTCAGACCCCACATCAAAGACAGCTGAGTCTCTTTGAACTGTCAATTGAACTCAGAGCTTCTACTGAGATAATTGTAGCTGTGAAACTCAGCCAAACATTCATAATGCTAAAATAATAGTCCTTTAGATCATCACAGATATAAAGGCATTATCCACCCTACAAAAGTGTTTACTTCTCCTGTCTCAATTCCTGACTTCTACACTATGGTTAAGGTCTTTGCAATAGTTAAATCAGTACTGAGTTCAAATGGTTTTGATGAGTTTGAGTTTGAGTTTTCCTCCTGTATGAACCATGACCTGTCTTCTTTCAACTACCAGCAAAAATTTTGGTCTGTTGGAAATGGGGGCAGGACTTGCACATCCTACCTGCCATTTTTAAAGGTTCACCCAATCTTTCCAACTCCTCAAAATCCCATTCCCCAGAGATCCCTGCAGCACGGATTTTCCTTTCCTTGGTTTGAGTCTGACTACAAGTCAAGGAGATCTCCATGGGTCCATCAAAAGAAATGTCATCAATCAGGTAAACCGCCAATCAAGTTGAAGTAAATGATGTGGGTTTTCTTGTAACTTTTTTTTAGGGCAACACTGATTGGGTGATCTTTTACCTCTAAGACCGGAGCTGAGTCTCAGATGAGATTATTCAGTCCAGTCAAGAATGATTTCCTCTCAGTGTGAGAAAGGAGTTTTGTTAATTTTAATGGAGTTTACACTGGAGTTAGACCCACAGCAACAAACTATCCCTAATTCAACACAAGGCATTCTCTCAATGAAAGAGACTGACTGGAATGGGGAAAAGAGAAAACTTATACACTAAGGGGTGCTTTTCCCAGATTGTGATGGAGACATATTGTCAGAGAAAGTAAAAAGACTGCTACTGAGCATATGACCATATTATGTATAACCTAAGGTTCTAGTTAGAATATCGACAGTGGAGAAAGAGATATTCAACCCATCAAGTCTGCATCGGCTCTCTGACTGAGTATCTTACCTAAGCCTGACCCCAAAACCCCACATAATTAGCCCGCTAATCCCTCTAACCTATGTATCTTGAGGATCAATTTAGCATGGCCAATCCACCTAATTTATACATCTTGGACTGTTGGAGGAAACTGGAGCACCTGGAGGAAACCTGTGCAGACACGTGGGAGAACATGCAAATTCCACTCAGACAGCAACCTGAGGCTGGAATTGAACCTGGGTGGCTGGTGCAGTGAAACAGCAGTGCTAACCATTGTGCCACCGTGCTGCTAATGATGTGTGCGAGACAATTTTTCCATGGCATCAAAAACACATATCTTGAAAAATTAATGCCATGTGTATTATCAGTTTGATTTGGAATAGTTAAATGGAACTCTAACTTCCAGCACTGTGTTGTCAATGTAAAATGCTTTGCAAAGTATCTTACGCAGAATGCAGGGTGCAGTGATATGATCACAAGGGGCAGTTTTAACAGTCTGCCCACCAGTTGACATTGACTCTGAGGTTTGCCTGCTTACGCTCCCTTTGTTCCTGCTGTTTTCAATTATATCCTTCTGAGCAGGAGAGAGGGACTCGTGCCAGAAACCACTGGAGTCCTTCAATAAATCTGCAGATATTTAATATGCTGGTCAGCTGCTGGTTTTGGTGGGCAACTACCCAGGACATGCAGATGAGGTTCTAGAATTAAACATATCTGTCCCTGCTGTGGGACAGGGGGAGTTATGTCTCTCCTTGGCCCTTCCTCTTGGAGTCAAATCCCGAGCTAAAATTGAGGCTGTTAAGTTTGTTGTATCAAAATAAAAATCAAATATTTTGAAATTAAGAAATAAACGCTGTCTGGATGACATTGATCATGGAATCACAGCACTATGCTTTTCGTTTACTTGGGAGCTGCATTTGTCTGTAAACATCCCCCAAGAAAGTATTTCTTTTCTTTTTTTCTCCTCTGTTCTGAAATAGTCACCCCTTACTGCACTGATGTTGCAGGATATCCTTCAGGAACATTCCTAAGCACCTTTTCTTTCGGGAGCCTGTGAGAGAATGATTTTAAGGGGGATATTGAACACAACCTGTGAGCACTGAATCTTTGTGCTCTCACACTTTGGGATCACGAGATGGTCAGAATCAAGAATCCAATCTGTTAATTGTTCTTGTTTTGCCTTTCATGGCCGGGGCACCATTCTGATTCTTAACAGAAATCAGTCCAATGATGCAACTGTGTCATCTTTGACTCAAATCTATGTTATGAAAACAGTACATTTATCAAAGCGAACTGTTTGACTCATTGCTAAGTTGCTGACAGGCTTTTTTTATGTTTCCACTGAACCCTGATTATAATCACAGATTAATTACTATAATACCAGTCGAGAATAAAGAAAGTAAATCGCAAAGTTTAAATCTCACAGCTGAAAGCTCTATTATTATTGAAAATAAGTGCAAAGAGATGGGGAGTTTTTCTCTTTTCCATCTTCCTTGTATATCAAGACATTATTTGACACATTGAAGTCGAAGAAAACTTTAGTTTGAATGAGCTGATTTTACTTTGGACAAAGTCTAGTTGTATGCATCATCGTGTAAGACTTAATATTTGCAAGTTCTGAAAAAGCCATATTGAACTCAATACATTAACTCTGTTTCTTTCTCCACAGATGTTGCCAAGCCTGCTGAGATTTTCCAGCACTTTCTGTTTTCATTTAAAGCTTAGAATTCATTAATTCATTCATGTGTACGCTGCCTGAAAGTAAGTCCTTGGCTCAATATCTGTTGATGCTTTCTCCTAAGCCAGTTCTCGTGGCAGTTTTTATTAGTGGGATTTACCATTGCCTTTCACTTTGGGAGAAAGAATGCAGATCCCAAAACTATCTCAAAGTCTCAATATACCAACATAAAAATAGACGACTGTCAAGTCTGCTGTCATTTATTAAGATCATGGCTGATATGATATTGGCCTCAAATCCCCATTCCATGTACACTCTGTAAACCTTTGACTCCCTTGTTAGTTAAGAATCTATCTATCTCTGTCTTATAAATACTCATTGATTGATCTTGCTGCCACTGCTTTCTGGGGAAGTGAATTCCAAATCTTCAAAGCCCTCTAAGAGAAAACATTTCTTCTCATCTCCATCTTTCATCCCTTATTTTTAAAATGTGTCTCCAAGTAAGGGAAGGTGGTGTCATTGGATGAGTAATCCAGAGACCCAGGTTAATGCTCTGGGACCTGGGTTTGAATCCATCCACAGCAAATGGTGAAATTTGAGTTCAATAAAATTGGAATTAAAGGTCAAATAATGATCATGAAACCATTGTCGTTTGCTGTAAAAATCCATTTGATTAACTAATGTCCTTTAGGGAAAGAAATGTGCCACTCTTACATGGTCTGGTCTATATTTGACTCCAGATCCATGGAAATGTGATGATTGACTCAAAAATGCCCTCTGCAATGGCCTAGAAAGCCACACTTAAGGGCAATTAGGGATTATTTTCCAATCTCATGGGATATTTCCAGAAAAAAAAAGGAATATTGAAAAATTCAAACAAATGCATTTGATATCTCAGCAGCCAATTCTTTTAGAACCCAGGAAAAAGTCCATCTGGAACTACAGACTTCTGAGCTTTTAACAATTTTCTCTGTACACTTTTCCTGGCTATGGTAATTGTTCTGAGTTCTTCCTTCTCTTTCACCTCCTGATTCACAGTTACAAAGAACATTATTAATTTCCCATTCTCCCTCTGTAGAGGATCGATAATCACTCAGAACTTCAAGATTTTATGTGTCCAGATCACCAACAGCCTGTCTTGCATCCACACTGCCACCACCACCCCCCCCTTCTTATTGACTCTTATCTTTACAGTTATACATTTCTACCCAAACTGATTCTACATTTGATGTTCAAAACTAATGTCACCTCTCACTATTGTACCAATGTCATCCTTCAATAACAAAGACATCACTTCCCAGTTTCTTGTCACATACCGTTGAATATTTAGGTTTCAGTATTTGTCACCTTGCAACCTGTGCTGCCTATCAGATCATACGTATTTCTCCATTTGTGCTGTCTACTCTTATTATGTTATGAATGCTGTGTGCGTTTGAATACTGAACTTTCAATTCTGTCTTTTTACTTGTTTTGTAACCTCTGGCCTTCTCTGTGGGTACAATTTTACACTTGTGTACTCTGCCCATTCCTCCCACACTCATTTCCCTACCTTGCTCTTTGCCTTGTCTTTTTGACTTAAGAAGTGGAGATGCCAGTGTTGGACTGGGGTAGGCACAGTAAAAGTCTCACAACACCGGGTTAAAGCCCAACAGTTTTCGGAGTTTTTGGAGCGCTGTTCCTTCATCAGGTACGTCACTCACCTGATGACTTACCTGATGAAGGAGCAGTGCTCTGATAGCTTGTGATTCCAAATAAACCTATTGGAATTTAACCTGGTGTTGAGAGTTTTCTATTTAATTTATCTTCCTAAACTTTCCCTCACTATGACTGATCTGAAGACTGGTCCCAACATGGTTCTGGCAGTGGTTCAGGTGAAGACCATCTTAATGGACAACTCCCTTTATCCCAGTACTGGTACCAATGCCCATGAATCAAACCTATTTCTTCCATACCAGTTTTTGAGCCACACATTTAACTCTCTAATCTAACTTTCCCAATGTTAATTTATTTGGGTTTGGGTCAAAATCCTTTCTCCTTTAAAATTTAGCCTGGAGCTAGTTCTAGTTATGTTGTTGTTACATGGACAATGACCACTACATTGCCCCAGCCCACTGAAGTTCCTCTCCAGCCCAGAGAAGATGGTCTGAACCCTGACATCAAAAAGGCCATGCAACTGCGTGCACTCCTGCTCTTAGCTGTAGATGACTGTGTCTGTTTCCCTGACTGTTGTTCCCAACCATTGCTACGTTCCTCTTAACTCTCCCCACTTGAGCGTTTTTCAGTACCATTGGTGCCATGGCTACATTGCCCTGCAGCACTGCTTTCATCTGTACGGGCTATAAGGACTTCTAATCTATTGGCCAATTACACAGCTGAGGTTCCTCCACTTCTACATTCTGGATTTCCATGCTTGTTTCACTCGCAATAACAACCACTCGTCCCTGACAATTGACTAAATCAGAAGACCCTATCCCTAAGGATGTGACTGCCTCTTATACAAAGCATCCAGGTAACTATGTCACTTCCTGATGAGTCACACTGTCTGCAGATCAGTCTCCAGCTCAATAATTCCTCGGACCATGGTAATTATTGCAAGCATGTTTGTCCTGAATCAGCCAGTCCAGAAAGTCCGACATTTGGCAGTCGCAACACATCACTTGCCCTGTCATCCCTTTTTTGTGCAACTTATTCTTAATCAATTTAGCAGTGGAAGGCTGCATTTCTGAATGGAGGGCTAGTGGCATTCCTCAGGGATCTGTGTTGGGACCTTTGCTGTTTGTAATATATATAAATGATTTGAAAATATAACTGGTTTGATTAGTAAGTTTGCCGACGACACAAAGGTTGGTGGAATTGAGGACAGCAATGAGGACTGTTGGGGGATACAATAAATGGCAGAACCCTTAAGAGTATAGATAGGCAGTGGGTGTATAGGTACACAAATCATTGAAAGTGGCAATGCAGGTAGAAAAGGTAATCAAGAAGGCATAAGTTTTGCTTGCCTTCATCAGCTGGGGCGTTGAGTTTAAAAATTGACAAATAATGCTGCAACTTTATAGAACCTTAGTTAGGCTCTACTTGGAACATAGGGCTGGATTTTACATTGCATCACACTTGTTTTTGGGCATGAAAACATGATAAATTCGGACGTGAGGCTGTTAACGCGATCTGTGCCTGCACCTACACAGATGCCCACTTTACTGAGGCCGGGAAATGGCCGCAATTCGACTTGCATCCAAAACGGCGCAACAGCAATTTAAATACATTTGCATGCATTTAAATTAAATGAATGAATTGCCTGCCCAACTTAATCAACATTTCCCCCTTTACCACCGCGCTCACAAATCCGGAATCGGGCCACAATGAACCTGCTGAATGAAAGTCTGTTTCAGGCACTCCAGCTGCTGAAGAGGTAAGTTCAGAGCTTCCAACGGCTCTCTGACTCAGATCGGTGCTGGGGGCGGGGGTGCATGGGGGTGGAAGGAGAGGTGGATCGGGTGACTCTCTAGTGAAGAAGGGGAGGGAGAGGAGGTGAGTCAGATGCACCTCTGGGGAGGCGGGGTAGAGGAGGGAGCCAGATCATTCTCTGGGAGGAGGAAGTAGGGGAGGGGGTGAAGCCAGATCACTTTCTGAAGGGGGAGAGGGGTGGATAATGAGGCCAAATTGTTCTCTGAGGGAGAAGAGGAAATAAGGCCAGATTGTTCTCTGGTTTGGAGGGAGGGAGCCGGGTAAGATATATCTCTGGTAGCGCGCTGGGTGGATCTTGGGGGAGGGGATGGGAGGGGAGGGGATCCATTGCCACACTGCGGGCGATCGGTGGGTGGAAAGGGGCAGGGGTTGCAATTGGCCTGGGTAGTGAGGGATATAGAACATAGAACACAGAACATAGAACATTACAGCACAGAACAGGCCCCTCGGCTTTCGATGTTGCGCCGACCAATATAAAAAGCAATGACCTTCCAAACTAAACCATTCCCTTCTCTTCCATATACTTATCAACTAACCTCTTAAACGCCACCAAACTTGGCGCATCTACAACCGCTGCAGGCAGGGCATTCCACTCCCGAACCACCCTTTGGGTAAAGAACCTGCCTCTGATATCCGTCCTATAACTATCACCCCTTAACTTAAAGCTGTGTCCCCACGTGCTAGCTTTCTCCATCCTAGGAAAAAGGCTATCACTGTCCACCCTATCTAAACCTCTAATGGATGGATGGATAAGGGGAAAAGTTACATTGTAGGGGTTGGGGTGATGTCTATGGGGACCATTGCCCCTGGACTGCTTTATCCGCTTTCTGGGGCCTGGGAGCGATCTGACATGGCACAGCTTTTCGAATTGTTTTCTAACTATACATGCACCGTTCAGAGCTCTGATTGTTTCGGGCGCGCTAAACCCTGCCCACAGTGCGATTCAGACCCGCGGTTTCTTTCAGGCTGAGAGTGTATGGGGGCGGGTGAAAGCAGATTTTCAACTCGGATCTAAATTGCGCCCAGATTCAGCACTTAGAATGAAAATGGTAAAATTGGACCCAGAATGTTCAATTCTGGTTGCCACACCACCAGAAGGATGTGGAGGCTTTGGAAAGGGTACAGAAAAGATTTACCATGATGTGGCTTAATATAGAGCTTATTAGCTATGAGGAGAAATTGGAGGAACTTTGTTTGTTCTCACTGGAACGACGGAGGTTGAGGGGGTGATCTGATAGAAGTCTACAAGATTATGAGGGGCATGGATAGACTGAGTAGTCAGAGGTTTTTTCCAGGGTGGACCAGTCAATTTCTATGGGGCATAGCTTCAAAATGCAAGGGGAAATTTTTAAAGAAAATGTATGTTTTTTACACAGAGAGTGGTGGGTGCCTGAAACTCACTGCCAGGGGACATAGTAGAAGCAGATACGATAGTGACTTTTAAGGGACGTCTTGACAAATATATGAATAGAGTGGGAATAGAGGGATATGGTCCCCGGAAGGATAGAGGATTTTCGTTCAGGCAGGCAGTATAGTCAGTGCAGGCTTGGAGGGCCGAAGGGCCTGTTCCTGTGCTGTAATTTTCTTTGTTCTTAATTTATAATTAATAAACACTGCTCTTCTCAATAACCTTACTGATTGTGGTAAACACAGCGGTCGAGCAGCGCAATCAAATGTGCTGCTATCATAAACGCACTCCAATAAAACTAAATTTTAAATTTTACCTCATGCCATTAGCATTGCCAGATGTTAGGAATGTAAAAGGATACTTCATACCTCGCCTTGTTAGGGGAGAAAACTAAGAACGTTGCATTGAATGAATGTTTCCTGCATAATGTTATGCACTTCCATCATGATGAAATTCCATTGGGTGAGAAATGAGGTCAGGACTTGACACAGACAAGTTCTGTTATGGAGCTTTCTCTGGTCTGATTAGAAAGAACTCTACCTAAATCCACTAAGGTTCAAAGTTTTGGCAGCTGTAATATATTTGACTGTTCAGTGTTTGTGTTTCTGAATTACTAGTTATTTGATAATCATTCTGGCTATCCTCCTGCACAATCAGGTAGATCGAAGTTTTTGAGTGAGGTGGCTTGATGCTGGGTGGCACGGTGGCACTGTGGTTAGCACTGCAACCTCACAGTACCAGGGACCCAGGTTCGATTCCTGGCTTGGGTCACTGTCTGTCTGGAGCCTTCACATTCTCCCCATGTCTGTGTGGGTTTTCTCCGAATGCCTCAGTTTCTTCCCACAATCCTAAAGAAATGTGCTGGTTTAGGTGCATTGACCATGCTAAATTCACCCTCAGCGTATCTGGATGGGTGCCGGAGTGTGGCAACTAGGAGATTTTCACAGTAACCTTGCAGTGTTAATGTAAGCCTACTTGTAACACTAATAAATAAATTTTAAAACTGATGATAAAAGGAGATTGTAATTGGATCAATCCTCTGTTTCAGGCTGAACAATCTGTTATCTAAGCTAGGAAGTGTAGAAGATGTTGCAATGATTTACATGGAATGATGGGGCTTGGTACATGGAATGATGATCCAGGCTAAATGATTCATAGTAAGTTCTACATTACTAAGCTGCACAGTTAAACTACAGCAGTATCTCTGGATTCACCCTCAGTCTTGCCTACTGTCAATAGAAATTTTCTGGGTGTTAGTGATTGTGTTTACAATACACAAACATCACAGGCCCAGAAATTCTTCTGGGCATAGCTTCAATAATAATTGAGCAAGTACCTTTTTTTGGCAACAAAATTGGATGAAAGTCACCCTTTTCCCTTCTATTCACCAATGAAAACAATGGGCAGAGAACTGAAATTGGAAATTCTCATCCGAGGTCAACCGACATTGTCTGCCCCTCACTCACTCCAATTCTGTGGCAGGCGAGGCAGCAGAATTCCACCGATTGTCTTTCCTCCTTCCACAACATCTGAAATAAAAGAATAATTTCTTGGTCCAGTGGAAGATACCACATCAGCCCTCTTTGTTCCAATGATCATCTGACTGAACAAATCAGCGCGAATTACAAATGCGCTCTTTACAGAGTGACCCCGTGAATAACGAATCACTACCTTAGTTTAGGTTCTGGAGGTGAAGTTGGTTTGTGCCAACAACATTAACCAGGCTCAGAAAGAATCAGCACCCTGTGTTTTATCACCACTTTTAAAACATTTTCTATTGGCTTGGAAAATATGACAAAGATTTTCAATTTCAAATCGTATAAAAGTGACGCTGAGACTAGGAATCGAATCTTCAAAAGAGTTTGAGGCACTTTGATTGGTTGATTTGCTGCAACAGGTTTGATCTGCTAGCTAGCAATTTCATCTGCTGATTTTAAGATATCAAAGCCTGAAGTGAACAGAAGCCAACCTACTCTTTCCTGAAACCATATTTAGAGTTCTATTAAAGTCCTTCTTGTAATGAGTTGGTTGTTCATGTTTTACCAAAGGATCAAGGAATTGAAGTGATCTGCCTCTGAGGTCAGCTTGTTCCTGGCAATGATCTGCTGCTGTTACATCTCTGGCTGTTAGTTTTTACATTTCACTCAACGATAAAGCCCTGACACATGGTGCTGTCTGAGAGAGAGTCTGATCAGGGCGAACTCCAGACTTGGCCAATTCCCTCTGTCCTGGATCCTCATCAACACTGGTTAATGTGTGGCTAGTCTAGTTGTAGCAGCCTAAAAGGGCAACAAGATGCCCACTAATCTTTCCCTCACCACCACCAGATGGTGCTTCCACAGATGTGGAGACAGTGAAAGAAGGCATAGTCGCAGAATAAGGAGGTGCTCATTTAAAATGGATTTGAGAAAGAATTTTTTTCTAAAGAATGGTGAATCTGTGGAATTCTGTGATATGAACCTTAGTTCATAATTTTGTAAGTTTATAACATATAGGAGAAAATTAGACCATTTGGCCCATTGAGTTCGCTCTGCCATTCGATCATAGCTGATATGCCCCTCATTCCCATTTTCCTGCCTTCTCCCCATAATCTTTCAACCCATTACCAATTAAAAATCTATCTAACCCCTCCTTAAATTTACTCACTGTCCCAGCATCCACCGCACTTTGAGGTAATGAATTTCAAAGATTCACAACCTTTTGGTAGAAGTTTCTTCTCAACTCTGTTTTAAATTTGCTACCCTCTATCCTAAACCTATGATCCCTCATTCTAGAATGCCTCACAAGAGGAAGCATCCGTCCACATCTACTTTATCCATACCTTTTATCATCTTATATACCTTAATTTGATTTCCGCTCATTCTTCTAAATTCCACAGTATAGGCCTAAACTGTTCAATCTCCCATCATACGGCAAACCCCTCACCTCTGGAATCAATTTAGTGAACCTCCTCTGCACTGTCTCCAATACCACTACATCTTTCTCAAATTAGGTAACCAAAACTGTGCAGAATAATCCAGGTATGGCCTCACCAATACCTTGTATAATTGCAACAATACTTCCTTATCTCTATACTCCATTCCTTTAGCTATAAATGCCGATATTCCATTCACTTCCTTTGTTGTCTACTGTGTGCTAATTTTCTGTGACTCATGAATGAGGACACCCAGATCCCTCTGCACTGGAGCAGCCAGAAGTCTCTCTCCATTTAGATAATAAGTCACCTTCCCACTTTTCTGACCACAATACAAGCTTTGGAGAATGAGTCTTTGAATATTTTTAAGACTCAGATGGCTACTTTTTTGATCATTGGGGAATTAAGGATTAAGAAGATAAGGCAGGAAAGTGGACCTAGTGAGTGTTGGATCAGCATTATTAAATGTGGAGCAGGCTCGAAGCACTGAATGGCCTCTGCCTGTTCCTATTTATCATGGTCTAGTGGAAAAGGTGACTTGTTGATCCATATTCTAGTTCTTTGTAAAGCTGGAATTTTGTCAGTTACAAAGCACAGACCTGAATGGTTTCTTTCTATCCAATTGGCAATGTGCCTTTAAGAATGACCCTACTATTCATTGCTAAGATGGATTGTTATCCTCTTCTTAACAATAAGTTAAAAAAGCCTTTATTATAGAATTTACTGATTCAAATAGTTAAAACAAAAAGTAACCATTAAAACTCAGTCCCGAGATGGGAAACATTGAATGGAAGAATTATCAGGTCTTTTCAGCTCCAAGACCAGAGACAGAAACTTTGTGCTCAATAATTCACCTCCACTGGTTGACATTCATTGAAAGGATCCCGATAATGGGCGCTATTCCAATCTGCCGGGTGCCAATTCCTGGAGAATGTGGTAAATCTGATTAACTGGATTCCTGGACATGTGGAGCCATTGATGACACTGGTTCTCACTCATTTGCAGAGAAAAGATATGAGTTCTGTCCACTCTGGGTCGTACCAGCCACCTGCACATGTCTCTTCACGAAGTTTGCATCACAACCTTTAACATTCCCACTTTTTACTGTAAGCTTTCATTATTCTATTGTCTTGGAGGGAAAGTAACTACTTTGCAAATCCATGTTTCCACTATTAACAGACAATAAAAATCCATCAGGAATTGAATCAAATGATTCAGGGTTAAAGAGTCCCATTGATACATCTTAATATTTAACAGTACAGTTGAGTTTCTTATCATTACAATCGATAACTCTTCAAAATAATTTTTTCCAGTGATGGAAAGGAATAACCAAAGGAAAAGAATATCAGTTTTACTGTCACAAGCAAATTAAAATCAACATAAATCAAACATTACTTAACAAATAATTAATACACCAAACTAAAGAAAAACATTAACTATCTC
The DNA here is from genome assembly GCA_024679065.1 of Sphyrna mokarran. NCBI lineage: Eukaryota > Metazoa > Chordata > Chondrichthyes > Carcharhiniformes > Carcharhinidae > Sphyrna > Sphyrna mokarran. The sequence continues at coordinate 5,061,780 of JAGIQG010000024.1, forward strand.
AATCTAGACCTGTCTGACCATTCCTCTCACTGTGTGCCGCACTTCTGGCAAACATGTAGCATAATAGAAACCAGTCCCTAGGGAGCCACAGCTGTCCAGCAGGCTAATCTCTCCATGAAATGCTCGGACAATGCATCCATTGTCCTTTGAAAGTTGTTCCACTTATCCCAAGTCCTCTACATCCGAGTTCAACCAGTAAGTCCCCACCTCACAACTCCTTAACTAATAAACCTCAAAATATCCTGATAGTTCTTCCTCCTTCTTTTCCAACAGAAAATAAATTCTCACAAGCACCCTGCTTGCGTGTTGATACAAAGGAGTCCTCCTGCTTCTCCACAGTAGTCGCTGTCTTGCTTCTCCACACAGTAATAGCTTTTTTGTTTCTCCCTCTCTGTCACAAAAAAACCTACCTGTCTCTTAGCTATGAGATACTGTGTAAAGGTATGAAAATATTATGATAGGTTTCTATTTGAATTTCTCCCCCTATGGCAACCAGATCACATAGGCTTGTCTCCAAGCTGGGATGATTCTAGAATTCTCAAGTTACCTTAAGTTAAAGGGAAATTTTAAAACATAAGCAATCTTTAAAGTTGTAAGTAAGATCTTCTTAACCTAAATTAAGATTACTTGACTCATTGATAGAAAGAGGACCTTTGGGGACTAATGCTGACAGTTATCTGTTTTTCATTGACACTGCAGAGAGGAGAATTTCAGGAATATAGCAGCTGGGTTTATCGTTGCCTGCATTATCACTGGCAAGCAGGAGAGAAAGAAAAAATTTGTGACCAAGGTGCCTGGTTTGCCAAAAGGAAGAGCAAACTCTCAAGAACAAATGCCAGCCCAGCCTGCTCTGGACAGAGGCGCTGCTCTGGACACAGAGATGTGTGTTGGTGCCTGTCAAGACCCAGAGTGTACAGAATTCGTATCTTATATCCGCAAATGAGTGAGAACCAGTGTCACCAATGGCTCCACATGTCCAGAAATCTGATTACTTAGATTTGTTCCATTCTCCAGAAATTGTTGCCATGTGGATTGGGATAGCACTCATTCTTGGTGGCTATGAAACAATGGCTACGCTGAACTTTTACACCAGTAGGAAATTGTGGAATTTCTTGAGTATTCATGCACAAATGCATTCTTGAGGTCAGAGATGCTCCTTTTGTCAAGACCCACAATTACATCAACATAAATAAACCTTAGCCATGATGTCCAGGAAGCCATTGACTGTACTCATGTGGCTAGAAAAACTCCACAATAACAGGCCCTGGAATACATAAACCAGAAAGGCTACTTGCTCCACGTACAGCTGATCTGTGACCACAAGTAACTGATCATGCAGGTTCGCATCAGGTGCCCAGGAAGCATCCACAACTCATACATTTCGAGTAGATTGTTGATCCTGAATATCTTTGAGAGATCACACAGGATCTAAGACTTCTCCTCATTGACAAGGGGTACCCACAAAGGACTGACTGATAATGCCCGTGCAGCAACTTCAGTCTCTTGCAGAGAGAAGGTACGCAGAGGTTCATATAGCTACTGAGCATTGGTGGATAGGTATCCTAAAGATATAATTCTGATACCTGGCCAGGTCTGGTGGATCTCTTCAGTGCAGTCACCAGAGAACTAGAGAACCAGAGAATCTGTGCAATCTGGTATTGCAAAGCAGCTTGAGTTGCTGTCTGTGCATAGTCTGCACTTTCTCCCCATGTCTGCATGGGTTTCCTCAGGGTGCCCCAGTTTCCTGCCACATTCTGAAAGATGAGCTGGTTAGGTGCATTGATCCGAACAGGTGCCGGAGTGTGTTGACTGGGGCAGTTTCAGTGAGTTTGTAGCTGTCGGTCTTCAAACTGACTCAAATTCAAGGAGATCTATCTCAAATGGCCGAGTGATATTATCACTGGACTATTAATCCAGAAACTCAGCTTGCATTCTGGGAATCCACGTTCGAATCCCACCATGGCAGATGCTCCTTCTGATGTTTGATGCCAGGACACCCTCCTGCAGTTAGCACTTTATTTCAGCAAGGACACACACTGCTGAGGGTTCATCATCCTTCAAAAGACCAGGGCAATGTGAGCCTGATACTCCCAGATTGAAGTGTGTGGATGAAGAAGAGGAATAGTAATGCTGGTGTTGATGTTGGTCCATGATGGAAGGAACTTGTCCAAGAAAGTTCTCACTACAACTCATCATCATCCTGGTAGAATCTGACAGCTTTCGGGACCTCACACAAGTCTGCCCTCTCTGCCCTGTGCTGTGGCTTCTTCCCCAGCTGCATGGCAGATGTTGGAATTTGAAATCAATAAATAATATCTGGAATTAAGAATCTACTGATGGCCATGAAATCATTGTCCATTGTCAGAAAAACTTATCTAGTTCACTAATTCCTTTTAGGGAAGGAATTCTGCCATCCTTACCTGGTCTGGCTTACATGAGACTCCAGATCCACAGCAATGTGGTTGACTCTCAACTGCCCTCCAAGGGCAATTAGGGATGGGCAATAAATGCTGATCAGCCAGCGACACCCATGTTCCACGAATGAATAAATAAAAGACAACAGAACAACGCACTCTGTATAACATGGGACAAGGCAGCCAATGATGTTCCGCTGCTGTGAATCCATTTTGAGATGACTTGCTCAGTGTAGGTTCTTCCAAATCACCCGACGTTCTCCGTCAGGAATTCTGGGCTGCGCTTATCCTCACATTAATATGGAGGTGGACCACCTGATGATGTCAAATACATGCGTGCCACACAGTAAAATGGCTTCTCTTTAACACAGGCAATGTGCTCTCATTGCCAGCGCTGCTCCTTGCAAGGCCCAAAATACAAACGCAATAAGGAGTCCTCACAGACACGTGTTATTTTTAATAAAGGGCAGGCTCCAGTTTCAGTCTGTCTCACTCCTATCCCACTGCTCTCCCTCTCCCCCGACATTGTCTACATTACTGACTTATTGTCCTCCCAGAACATTCCAGAGCAATTAACAGCCTGTTATAGCCCTTTAGAGAGTTTGTTAAAAGGTTAGGGAGTGCCAAAAGGTGATTTTCAATTGGTATGCCACCAAATGTAAACAGCCTGGTCTACACTAACATACATCTGTCAGGTTCAAGGTGGATGCAATCAGATATTGTTTTCTTTAACAAAATGTTTTTTGGCAATAAATCTCAGATTGGGTGCAGTGCCTTTTTGTTGCATGTTTAACTGTGCCATGAGGGTGCTGGCCTGCCTCTTCCATTCTGCGTGGCAGTGCCTAGCCCCATCACGACTGTTACCTGGCAGTCATGCCTCCTGGCAATGCTCAGCACTGTTAACAGGGTGCCAAACTCGCCAACAGCCCAATTAGTGCATCTACATGTGAAGATAATATCGTGTGAGATACGATGTTTGTTTGGGGCCCAGAAATTATACCAGTTTCTAGTTCCTGGCCTGAATTGGAAGTTCTGGTCTTTGTTGTTAGAATATGTACACTTTCCATTTCACCTGAAATTAAGAGATGGAAAACCAGATTAAAATCTCAGGGCACTGTGGATAGAAAAGGAGCAGCTCAATTCCTCTCTGATCCATCTTAGTGGCCAAAAATAGTCCAGAAGATCACTCTGGCCCTGAATTCCCTCAAGTACTAATCTTTTGTAAGAGGTGTTATTCACTCAACCTGAAACTATCCAGCAGATCAGCATTGACTGTACATGTTCCTGAGATCCACTGAGATCCAGCTTCTGACCTCCAATCAGATTTCAGAGTACCCTATAGCAGTCCAGAGCTGATTCCCCATGGGCGACAGGACAAGAATTATTTGTGTGATTCTACTTTTCCAGATTATTATTTTTATTTATTAATTGTATAGAATGTACAGTACAGAAACATGTCATCCAGTCCAACTGATCCATGCCAGGGTTTAGCTTCAACACTAGTTCTCCTTCACCATCGTTTTATCCAATTCTATTAGTATAATCTGCTATTCCTTCCCCTCTTATGTGTTTATGTAAATTCTCCTCAGGTGCATAAATGCTATTTGCCTCAACTACTCCTTATGGTCGCAAGTTCCACATTCTAGCCATGCTCTGAGTAAAGGAATTTATGTTAAACTTCAGCATAGTGAATAGTAAATTAGAAATCAAATTCATTATTTAGTTTTGAATTGCATTTCCACGTACCCCTAACTGAAAATTGGGAACATCTTTAGTTGTTCCTGTGCAGGGGTTTGACTTTCATGTTTGAAACACACTTTTCAATCTAGGTGTAATTTCCCTCTGCAATTCCAATGTGACATTTTCTACATTTTTCTCCCGATAGCCCTTCTGAGAAAGCATATGGGATTAGAGTCAATTTGTACCAAATCTAAAGGTGTCTTTATAGGGTGTATTAATTCTCACTGGGGATTGCAATGAAATAAATCCCGTTTATTTTATAAAGCAGCCCTAGGATGCCAGACTCTGCGCATTTTCCTGAGCGAGGTATAAATGCCATGAAAACCCAGATAATAAATAAAGTGTTTAAATTACTTAAGCCACTTTTTACAGCTTTAATTGAAAGTGCTATATTTCACTGTGCAGTAATTAAGTTGCAGTGAAGATACATTATGTGCATTGATAAAGGCTCTCTTTGAATACCTTGCTTTTGTTCTTGCTCCTTAGTGCTGTGCGACGCTTGATTTGGAGGCAGTTGAAATAGCAGCTATTATTCTGGAGAAAGCTCTTTCCAATGATACTGCTAAATGGCATCACAGCAAAATTCCCACTCAGTATAAAGGACCCATAACAATGCCAATGATATAAAAAGAAATCTCATAACACCGGGTTAATATCCAATAGGTATATTTGGAATCATGAGCTTTTGAAGCACTGCTCCTTCATCAGGTGAGCGTCAGGACTTATCTGATGAAGGGGCAGCACCACCTTGGTACCAAAGAAAGCTGTTGGACTTTAACTTGGTATTGTGAAACTTCTTATGGTGCCCACACCATTCCAATTTCCACATAGTGACATAAAACAGATTACCTGGAGTAATTTCATTCCAGTGCAGTTCTGAAGCTAATCTTGTAGCCTCAACAGTGAATAGATCAGTACAGTGCTATGGAACTGAGGGGAGAATTGGAGAATTCTTAACCACTTTTGATTTAGTGGATTTACATAAATTGAGCACTTACATGAATCTCTTGACCAATAAAAATATCAGAACATGAAGCAAATTAGTTAGAGAACACCATGCCTTCCAGCTGTGTTATACATCTGTCCTAATTAATACCTTGATTAGCATCACCAACAATTGACTTTTTGCTTGTTAATGAGTTCATTTCTTGAATAAAATAAATGTAGTGAAGTTGGCTATTATGTTTTGAGAATGAGACAGATGGGATGAAGTCTTTTCCATTTGCAAAATGTCAGCTGAGAGAAGACAAAATCCTTACCTTTTCAATGTCAAAAAATTTGAATAATATGGAACATTTAAAAATAAATACATAATGGCGACAATGTTTTACCCGAGAGTGGCAGATATATTAAAAACATTCTCTCAAAAGAAGGAATGGAGACTGAGTCATTAAGAATCTCCAAGGTTGAGTTAGCTCACTTCTTGATAGAGAAAGGATAAGGGGATAGATGGGAAAGTGGAGCTGAGACCACAATCAGATCATCCACGTTCTGCAATTATTCTGCCCCACCAGCCACGGGACTGGAACTTCCTATCAGAAATAAGCGGACCTTAGGCTGATCCAGAACCTTTCTGTCCCACCCATGATGATTTCTGCTTTTGGCGGGACCAGAAAATCCTGGCCATGACCTTAGCAAATGATAGTCTTATCAAAGCAATTTGTCTGGGCCATAGGCAGCTCAAATTTGAGAATGCAAGATAATGACTGATTGTGTGTAGCTCAAGTCTCCACACCTGGAAGGACCTGGAAGCTTTGGAGAGAGTGCAAAGAAGGTTCACCAGAATGTTTACTGGTCTTGAGGGTGGTGGCCATGAGAAGAGATTGAATACACTAGGACTGTTTTCACTGGAATGACAGAGGCTCAGGGGAGACCCGATTGATGTCTATAAAATTATGAGAGGCATAGACAGGGTGGATAGTCAGAGGCTTTTTCCCAAGATGCAAGTGTCAATTACAAAGAGGCACAGGCTCAAGGTGAGAGGGGGAATGTTTAAGGGAGATTTGCAGGAGAAGTTTTTCATGCAGAGTATTGGGTGCCTGGAATGCGCTGCCAGAGGAGATGGTGGTAGCAGGAACATTAGTAACATTTAAAAGGTGTCTGAATGGGTGCATGAATAGAGAGGGAATAGAGGGACCGAGTAAAGGGCTTTAAGTCTGTAAAAGGAAAATTGCTTGAATTGGAACTCATAGGATAGGTTAGCAGTTTAGAATTGTATCTTGTCATCTTTGCTTAGAACATAGAACATAGAACATTACAGCACAGAACAGGCCCTTCGGGCTACGATGTTGCGCTGACCAATTAGGAAAAAGCAATGACCCTCTAACCTAAACCATTCCCTTTTCATCCATAAACTTATCTACTAACCTCTTAAACGCCACCAAACTTGGCGCATCTACAACTGACGCAGGCAGGGCATTCCATACCCTTACCACCCTCTAGGTAAAGAACCTACCTCTGACATCTGTCCTAAAACCACCACCCCTTAATTTAAAGCTATGTCCCCTCATGCTAGCTTTCTCCATCCTAGGAAAAAAGGCTATCACTGTCCACCCTATCTAAACCTCTAATCATCTTATATGTTTCAATAAGGTCTCCTCTTAGCCGCCTTCTTTCTAACGAAAACAACCTCAAATCCCTCAGCCTCTCTTCATAAGACCTGCCCTCCATACCATGCAACATCCTGGTAAACCTCCTCTGTCCCCTCTCCAATGCCTCCACATCTTTCTTATAATGCGGGGACCAGAACTGCACACAATACTCCAAGTGCGGCCGCACTAGAGTTTTGTACAGTTGCAACATGACGTTGCGGCTCCGAAATTCAATCCCCCTACCAATAAAAGCTAAGACTCCGTATGCCTTCTTAACAACCTTATCGACTTGATTGCCAACTTTCAGGGATATATGCACATATACACCAAGATCCCTCTGTTCATCAACACTATTAGAGTCCTACCATTAGCCCTATACTCTACACATTTGTTATTCCTGCCAAAGTGAATTACCTCACACTTTTCCACATTAAACTCCATTTGCCACCTCTCGGCCCAGCGCTGCAACTTGTCCAAGTCTCTCTGCAAACTATAACACCCCTCTTCACTATCTACCACTCTACCGACTTTAGTGTCATCTGCAAATTTACTAATCCATCCTTCAATACCCTCATCCAGATCATTTATAAAAATTACAACAGCAGGGGCCCCAAAACAGACCCCTGAGGTACACCACTTGTCACCGAACTCCACGATGAATATCTCCCATCAACCACCACCCTCTGTCTTCTCTCAGCTAGCCAATTCCTAATCCAATTAGCTAAATCACCCTCAATCCCATACATCTGCATTTTCTGCCGAAGCCTTCCATGGGCCACCTTATCGAACGCCTTACTAAAGTCCATATATACCACATCAACTGCCTTACCCCCATCCACCTCTTTGGTCACTTTTTCAAAAAAACTCAATAAGGTTAGTAAGGCACGACCTACCCTTCACAAAACCATGCTGACTATCCCCAATCAATTTGTTTCTCTCTAAATAACTAAATCCTATCCCTAATAATTCTTTCCAATACTTTGCCCACAACAGAAGTAAGACTCACCGGTCTATAATTCCCAGGAAAGTCTCTATTCCCCTTCTTGAACAATGGGACCACATTCGCTATCCTCCAGTCTTCCTGCACTATACCCGTAACCAACGACGACCTGAAGATCAGAGCCAGAGGCTCTGCAATTGCCTCTCTCGCCTCCCAGAGAATCCTAGGGTAAATCCCGTCCGGCCCAGGGGACTTATCTAACTTCAAACCCTCAAGAATATCTAGCACATCCTCCTTATCTACTTCAATACTTTCCAGTTTGCAACCCTGTATCCCTGTGTTCTCCACAACTAAATTTACATCTCCCTGCGTGAATACCAAAGAGAAATATTTGTTCAGTGTCTCTTCAATCTCTTCAGGCTCCATGCACAACTTCCCACTGCTGTCTCTGACTGGCTCTAATCTTGCCCTAACCAATCTTCTATTCTTAACATATCTAAAGAAAGCTTTAGGATTCTCCTTGATCCTATCAGCCAAAGTCTTCTCGTGTCCCCTTTTGGCTCTTCTCAACTCACTCTTTAGCCCCCTCCTGGCTAATCTATAGCTTTCCAGTGCACTAACTGAGCCTTCAAGCCTCATCCTGACATAAGCCTCCTTTTTCCTTTTAACCAGCGAATTAACTTTTTTAGTACACCATGTTTCCCTTACTCGACCATTTCCTCCTTGCCTGACAGGGACATACTTATCAAGGACTCGCAGCAGCTGCTCCTTGAATAAGCTCCACATTTCAGATGTTCCCAGTCCCTGTAGTTTCCTAGTCCAACCTATGCCCCCTAATTCCCTCCTTATGGCCTCATAATTACCATTCCCCCAGCTATAACTACTGCCCCCAGCTTCATGCCTATCCCTATCCATCACTAAGGTGAACGTAACCGAACTGTGGTCACTATCACCAAAATGTTCACCAACTTCCAAGCCTAACACCTGGTCTGGCTCATTGCCCAGCACCAAATCCAATGTAGCCTCACCTCTAGTTGGCCTATCTACATACTGAGTCAAAAAACCTTCCTGCAAACTTTGTATAAAAACTGACCCCTCTAACGAGCTAGAGCTATAGCTATTCCAATCAATATTAGTAAAGTTAAAGTCCCCCATAACAATTACCCTATTACTTTCGCTCCTGTCCAGGATCAACTTTGCAATCCTTTACCTCTCTAGAACTTTTAGGAAGTCTATAAAAGATTCCCAACAGCGTGACCTCTCCTCTCCTGTTTCTAATCTCAGCCCATACTACCTCAACAGACAAGTCCTCATCAAACTTCCTTTCTGTCACTGTGCTACGGTCTTTGACTCCTCCCCCCCTTCTACCTCCTTCTCTACTCCGACTGAAGCATTTGAACCCCGGAACCTGCAACAACCATTCCTGTCCCTGCTCTATCCACGTCTCTGAAATGGCCACAACATTGAAGTTCCAGGTACTGATCCAAGCTGCAAGTTCCTCCACCTTATTGCGAATACTTCTTGCATTAAAGTATACACATTTCAAACCATGCCCTACTCCACCCATACGCTGCTGTGCTTTACAGTTCTCATCTATGACCCCCACTATTCTCGTCCCTCTTAACATCCAACCTACTCAGGATCCCACCCCCCCTCTGAATCAGTTTAAACCCCCCTGCATAGCCTTTGCAAATTTTCCCCTCAAGATATTGGATCCCCTCTAGTTCAGGTGTAGACCATCTCTCTTGTAGAGGTCCCACCTACCCCAGAATGAGCCCCAGTTGTTCAAGAACCTGAACCCCTCCCTCCTGCACCATCCCCTCAGCCACGAGTTCAAACATTCCCTCTCTCTTCTTCTCTAAACTATCCCGTGGCACAGGCAAGAGTCCAGAGATAACCACTCTGTCTGTTTTGGCCCTAAGCTTCCACCCCAACTCCATAAATTTCTGTTTAATATCCCCTTCCCTTGTCCTACCTACAGCTTAAGTACTGTTCAATTGGTAATTGACTCTTCTACCCTAGGAAAAAGATTCTGACTATCTAATCTGTCCATACCTCTCATAGTCTTGTAGATTTCTATCATGTCGCCCCTCAACCTCCGCCGCTCCAGTAAGAATAATTGAAGTTTCTTCAACTACTACTCAGAGCGAATGCCTTCCATACCAGGCAACATCCTGGTAAATCTTTTCTGTACCCTCTCCAAAGCTTCCACACCCTTCTGGGAGTATGGCGACCAGAATTGAACACTATATTCCAAGTGCTGCCTAAATAAGGTTCTATAAAGCTGCAACATGACTTTCAATTTTTAAACTCAATGTTTGAGTTTAAAAATGATTGAATTTTTGTTCAGTCTCTAATATAAGACAACTGCTATTTAACATGTTGTTACACCTAGTCCCAGGACCTGTCCCCCAGAAGTTGTTATTTAGGCAAGTTCTCTTGATTGTCACCTTCCGGCTTCCAAATTGTGACAAACCCTGGGTGAGGAGGGGTGACTGGCTTCATGTCTTTATTCAACCCATTCTCTGTTAGTAGCAACAGCGTTCTCTTTCCTTGGATACCTTTCCCAGACCCAATAGCTTGATCAAAAAACAAATCCATTTAATCAGGTTTTCTTGAGTTAAGATAGAATAGGTTTACTAACTTTTCAAAAGGGAAGGAAAAATAGTGAAATACACACACCGACATTCATAGATGTCAAAATTGAGTCCCATAGTAAATGCATATAAAAATAAGTGATACAGAGCAGTCCTTAAGTTGTGAGGAGTAGATGAAAAGCTTTGCACCCAACAGAGGTTGATTCCAATGGATAACTTCTGCTGGCAAATAGTTGATTTTCATGCAGTGGTTAAAACTGCTGCCTCACAGCACCAGGGACCCAGGTTCGATTTCTGACTTGAGTCACTTTTTGTGCAGAGTTTGCATGTTCTCCCCATGTCTGTATGGGTCTCCTTTTGGTGATCCAGATTCCCCCCATAGCCTGAACAATGAGCTGGTTAGCTGGATTGACCATGCTAAATTCTCCCTCAGTTTATCCAAATAGGCGCTGGACTACAGCGACTGGGGGATTTCCAAAATAACTTCAGTGTTAATGTAAATCTATTTGTGACTCTAATAAACTTTTTTCTGTCATTTGTTGGAGAGATTTCAGTGTATTTTCCAGCTGTGATCCTTTTGCTGGTTGATTGACTTTCATAGTCAGAGAGAGAGCTATAGATGTGCCTGCAAAAGCTGGCTATTCTACTTCTTCAGTGTGGCAAAGATCCAACTGTTTTTCTAACAGCGCACACACGGACTAACAGACAGACTGACACTGGGCAGCTCTCAAAGCTAGCTTTTAACTCCTGTCTTATGTATTTCAACTGGAATTCATCTTGTGGATTTAGGCATTTATACCCAAGGTCTTTGGATGAGATAGTCATTGTGGGCTCTATTTTATCATTTTGATTCTAGCGCTAGGTGGACATGAAACCAAGAGTGTTTCAGATCCGACTTTTAGACTCATTCTCAGGTGTCTTCATATGCATTTGTCTGCAAAAATATCAGGGATTCCGAATCTCCCTGCACAAGCCTGTGGGCAGGGCTTAATGCGCTCGAAATCCAGCAGCTCCGATCGGTGCCTCTAACTGCATATGCACAGAGAAAAATGTGATAGAATGTGGCTCTCCTGCCATAAATCTCCCGGTTGGATAATGCCTCCCCCTAGTCCCTATAGATATCATCCTATCCCCACAACATTACTGAGCCTTTTATTCCCCCAACATTCCTGCCATCCAGACCAACTGCAAGTCCTTCCCCCTCCCTTGCCCCCCCACTGATCATAGACAGAGTGACAGTGGACCCCCCCTTCCCTCCACTGATCTCAGGCAGAGTGGCAGCAAACCCCTCTCCCCCTTCACTGATCACAGGAAGAGTGGCATTGGACCCTCTACCAATCTGAAGCAGTGAGCCGTCAGACATTCAGCACTTACCTCTTCACTAACCCTCACTGATGGAGTGCCCGAATTGGACTAATGCGGAGCATGTCTGTTTCGTGCCGATTCTGAAAGCGGTGGTAAAGGGGGAGGTGTTGGTAAGGTTGAGCGTGCAGTCCACTAAGTCACATTAAATGCATGCAAATACATTTAAATGGCCTTTGTCCCTATTTTAGGTCCAGTCCTGGTCACAGCCATTTTTAGGGAAACCGGTGCGGAGGCGGGCTGGATCCCACTTCCTGCCTTATGTCGGATATTACCAATTTTTCATATCCAAAAACGGGCACAATATGATGGTAAAATTGGGCCCAATATCTCCACTGAAGATGGTAATCAGTCTATAGATTATTTTAGAATTACCTCATCTGGAACCATAGGGAGACGTTCCATTCCTCCTTCAAGAAACCCCCAGAGACCACTTCTGTCAGTGGCTGGGGTGCGTGTCCATTTTTAAAATATAAAATTCAACTCTTTCTTAAAGTTCAATACTTCCATGCACAATTCCAGGCTTTTTTCTCCATCATCATAATATAGAGCAATTTATTTATAATTGTGTGAATCCTGTAAACTGAAAGTCAAAGCAGTTTAAACATCTGTATTCATTTTAATAGAGTCCAACTTGGCTGAAGATGTGCTGTAGAAATTATTATTTTTTGCCTTTATTTTACTTATCTTGGACTTTGTGAGGAAGTTTGTTAACTTGAGAAACTTTGGAAGGGAGAGGGAACGATTTTTACCAAAACAAATTCTGAGTGCCAAACGAGTATGAAAATGGAAGAGAAAGTGGCTGATTTTTGGGTGAGTTAAAAATCCAATCTTACCACACTCTGAACAGAAATGAAGCAAAATCCGATTCCCACCACGAGGGGAAGACCTAAGCTGGCCAAAAGCTGGACAGTAGAGAGCACAATAACACAGAGAGATCTGTCACTGCCTTCCCTGAATATTGCTGGCCTCCTCGGTCAATCCCAGCCGCTGCAGGGACCAACCGAGTATCACCCCCAAGGATCAACTGATCACCCCTGCCCCACACGGACCAGCAGATCAAACCCCCTGTCCCGGCCAATCACTGGCCGCAGGGTGTGCAGCACTCCCCTATCCCTGATCCTGGGTACAGGGTGCTCATTGCCCACTCACCCACTGCTCCTTAGGTCCAATCCCCTTCAGTCCCCACCCTTCCCTATAGGCCTTGCCCCCTCAGACCCTACGTTATTGAAACATATAAGATGATTAGAGGTTTAGATAGGGTGGACAGTGATAGCCTTTTTCCTAGGATGGAGAAAGCTAGCACGAGGGGACATAGCTTTAAATTAAGGGTGGTAGTTATAGGACGGATGTCAGAGGTAGGTTCTTTACCCAGAGGATGGTAAGGGTATGGAATGCCCTGCCTGCTGCAGTTGTAGATGCACCAAGTTTGGTGGCGTTTAAGAGGTTAGTAGATAAGTTTATGGACGAAAAGGGAATAGTTTAGGTTAGAGGGTCATTGCTTTTTCCTAATTGGTCGGCGCAACATCGAAGGCCGAAGGGCCTGTTCTGCGCTGTAATGATCTATGTTCTACCCCCTGTGTGCCAAGTTGCCACGAAGTTGGTGAAGGGGCACCTCCTCACTTCACTCCCAACATTTCTGAGAGGCCTCAATGGTTTCCAGTCCACTAGTGAAGTAATCAGAACAAGGACCATACATAATCCTCATTGGTGAAGACCTTCACCGGTGAAGCCCCTAAGGTAAGTGAGCCTGGGTGATTACATCCTGATGTCACATATCGTATCTAAATTCTATTTGACCATAAACATTTCAATCAGCTTTGTGACCTTTCTGAGGCTGATCTCCCTGAATATGTAGAGGCCAGGAAGGTCCCGAGAAGTGAGAAATCAGATGCCATCCTGATTTTCTGCCTCTTTTGTGATCTTATCGACTCATGCCTCTCATCGACCAGTGGGTCGAGAAGGTAAGATGGCCCCTCCCTCTTGTTTTTTTTATATGTTGACTTTAATACTGCATGTATTAAATTTACAGAGACATAGTCTGATTTAATAATAATATTGACTGCCTTTCAATAGGGTGTAACCTATAAATTGATGGAATACACTTCCGTTTTCAGAGAGTTTTTATGAAAAATAATCCAAAATAGTGTGTTCCTTGCTTTTGAATTTGAAGACAAATTTTGTCCGTTGGACTCAAAGTGTGAATCGCTTTTTGAGTTGATAGCAGTGAATCACAGGTTCACTTATCATCTCCAAATTGCAGGATTCTCTGTACCCCTCCAACTCCCATCAGACCTCTTCCACAGCATCTTCCTCACTGCAGGAATCGTTGCTCCATTGGCCTGTGACAGAATTTTCTGGTTTCCCGCCACTCCCAATGGGACTTCCCATCGACTCCACTTCACGCTGCCGGCAAACCCACGACAGGGCAGTGCTGTCAGCGAGACAGGAAGACCCATTGGAATGAACAGCCAGTAAGTTATTATCTCATTTATTTTCCCATCAACAGAGATACAGCTTTGTTTATTGAAGGGAACTATTTCGTCATTTTGGTTCATTGCCTTGTTCTTTTTCATTCATTCACAGTAATATGTGTATCGCTGGCTAAACTAGCATTTACTATCCATCCCTAATTGCAGTGGTGGTGAGCTACCTTCTTCAGTGCAATTGATTGATGAAGTCTGTGGATTTCCTCCTCTAAAGTGGGAGCAGAGGAGATTCACTGGGATGCTGCCTGAGATGGAACATATGAGTTATGAAGAGAGATTGGGTAGGCTTGCATTGTTTTCGTTGGAGCAGAGAAGACTGAGGGGTGACCTGATCGAGGTATACAAGATTATGAGAGACTTGGGTAGAGTGGATAAGGATTCCTCTTAATTGAATGGTCAGGTTATTGTGGGAGGTGAGGGAAATGGTTGCAGAGCCCCTGGCGATGATCTTTGCGTCGTCCATGGAAACGGGAGAGGTTCCGGAGGATTGGAGGATTGCGGATGTGGTTCCTATCTTTAAGAAAGGGAACAGGGATAGTCCAGGAAATTACTGACCGGTGAGTTTAACTTCAGTGGTTGGTAAGCTGATGGAGAGGCTTCTGAGGGATAAGATATATGAACATTTGGAGAAGTTTGGACTGATTAGAAATAGTCAGCAAGGTTTTGTCAAGAGCAGGTCATGCCTTACGAGCCTAGTTGAGTTCTTCGAAAATGTGACTGAACATATTGACGAAGGAAGGGCGGTGGACGTAGTGTACATGGACTTTAGTAAGGCGTTTGATAAGGTCCCACATGCAAGGCTTCTGGAGAAGGTGAGAGGGCATGGGATCCAAGGGGCTTTGGCCTCGTGGATCCAGAACTGGCTTGCCGGCAGAAGGCAGAGAGTGGTTGTGGATGGGTCTTGTTCTGCATGGAGGTCGGTAACCAGTGGAGTGCCCCAGGGATCTGTTCTGGGACCCTGCTGTTTGTCATTTTCATAAATGACCTGGATGAGGAAGTGGAGGGATGGGTTAGCAAGTTCGCCGACGATACAAAGATCGGTGGTGTTGTGGATGGTCTGGAGGGATGCCAAAAGTTGCAGCGGGACATAGACAGGATGCAAGACTGGGCGGAGAAGTGGCAGATGGACTTCAACGCAGATAAATGTGTAGTGGTCCATTTTGGCAGGAATAATGGGATGAAGGAGTACAATATAAGGGTAGGAGTCTTAGCTGTGTCGTAGAGCAGAAGGATCTCGCGGTCCAGGTCCATAGGAATCTTAAATCGGCCTCGCAGGTGGAGGAAGTGGTCAAGAAGGCGGACGGTGTACTGGCCTTCATTAATCAAGCAATAGAGTTTAGGAGTCAGGGGGTAATGCTGTAGCTCTATAAGACTCTTGTCAGACCCAGTTGGAGTATTGTGCACAGTTCTGGTCGCCTCATTATAGGAAGGATGTAGAGGCTATTGAGAGGGTTCAGAGGAGATTTACAAGGATGCTGCCTGGATTGGGAGGCAGGCCTTATGAAGATAGGTTGAGGGAGCTGGGACTCTTCTCACTGGAGAGACGTAGGTTGAGAGGCGACCTGATAGAGGTTTATAAAATGTTGAGAGGAATAGATAGGGTGGACTGTCAGAGACTATTTCCTCGAGCGGAAATGGTCAATACGAGAGGACACAGATTTAAGGTGCAGGGAAGCAAATACAAAGGAGATGTCAGGGGTTGGTTTTTCACTCAGAGGGTGGTGAGTGAATCGAACTGACTGCCGTCGGAGGTTGTTGAGGCAAACTCACTGGGGTCTTTTAAGAGACTTCTGGATGAGTATATGGAAAAGAATAGGATAGGGGGTTATAGATAGGTCTGTGGATTGGTAGATGTGATCGGCGCAACTCGTGGGCCGAAGGGCCTGTTTGTGCTGTATTGTTCTATGTTCTATGTTCAGTCACAAAGGGATATAGGTTCAAGGTGAGAGGCAGGAGATTTAGGGTAGACATGTGGAAAAACTTCTTTACCCAGAGGGTGGAGACAGTCTGTAATGCACTGCCTGGGAGGGTGTGGAAGTGGGTTGCCTCAGATCCTTTAAAAAATATCTGGATGAGCACTTGGCGCAGTATAACATTCAAAGCTATGAGCCAAGTGTTGGTAAACAGGATTAGGTGGGAGTTCAAATGTTTTTAATGTGTCGGTCCAGACTTGATGGGCCAAAAGGCCTCTTCTGCACTGTATAGTTCTGTGATTCTATCATTTTATAATTCTAAAGGATATTAATGAACCATATAGGTAATGACAATCCAGTAAATCCATGGTCACTATTACTGAAGCTAACTTCCATATTTATTTTATTAAATATAGATGTCCCATCTGCTGTGGAGATAGAATTTGAACTCATGTTATATCTCTGGATCATTAAACTAACATCATTAGTCCAACAAGATAATCCCCATGCTACACTGCACTGTATGAAATATAGGAGTTCCCATGGAAATAAAGCATTTTGCCGTCGTGTTGTGCTGACACTTTGGGAGGGCAATACAAAATTAATCTCGCTGTGTTCCTACTTCCACATAGCCCTGTATCATTCCTACTTTAAATATTTATCCACTTTTTTCCATAAAAGATGCAATGGCCTGTGCTTCAACTTGTAGTAAAATGTTCCGCACTTGCAATAATTTCCTACTTTGAAACCCTCTCCTCACTATATATTGTTCATTACCTTTCATTGTGTCTCTAACAGACATAATCATATTCCACTCGTTACTTTATTCAAACTCTTTACAATTAAAATATCTCCATTATATCTCCTTTTAACATATTTTGCTTAGGAGAAAATAGGCCCAATAAGTCAAATCTACCTTAAGGTCTACAAGTTCTCATCACTGGTAAATGGATATGCTCCTCTACTTTTCCAAAATTATCTCAAATTCGTTTTCCATTAGCCCAACTTAGAGGAAGCATTATCAAGGCCTGGAAGGACAACAGAAATTCATTATTTTCAATATTCAAGGAGATACTTTCAGCAATCTGATTTTGCTATTATCATTGCTTTTCAATTATTAATAAAGCTATTTGCTAATTTAAAGTGCATGTCACGGTCCAATGAAGGAATTATTCTGTCACTTCCTGAGGTCAGAAAGATTAGCTTTCATATTCAGTAAGGTTGAACAAGGATGAAGATTTAGGTTTGTATTCTCTCTAAGGAAATTTGTTATGTCCACTATGACTCTCGTCAACTTTCCCAGGTGCGCTATAGAAAGCATTCTTTATGGTTATATCATAGCTTGGTAAGGCTCCTGTTCTTCCCAAGTCTGTAAGAAATTACAAAGGCTGGAGAATGAAGCCCAACCCATTACGCAAGCTAGACTCACATCCATTGTTCCTGTCGACGCTTCCCGCTGCCTCAGAAAAGCAACTGGCATAATTAAAGACTCCATGCATGTGGAAAACAATACAGAAGTCTGAAGTCATGAATCAACCAACTCAAGAACAGCTTCCTCCCTGCTGCCATCAGGCTTTTGAATGGACCTACCAAACACTAAGTTGATCTTTCCCTACACCCTAGCTATGACTGTAACACTACATTCTCCTTCCTTTTGCTATGAACGGAAAACTTTCTCTATATAGTGCACAAGAAACAATACTTTTCATTGTACACTAATACATTTGACAATAATAAGTTTGGAGGGGCATTGCTTTTTATTTTGGTCGGCACAACATCGAAGGCCGAAGGGCCTGTTCTGTGCTGTATTGTTCTATGTTCTATTGTTCTATAAATCAAATCAAATCAAGTATTTATGGATATTGGGTACATTGAAACATAAAGAGAATGGGGGATCGCTTGCTGAAAAATCTGACTGAGAATTTCAAACTGTATAATGAAACAAAGCAGCTATGTTATCACCAAAAGGAGGAAATAGAGATCATTCTTGGTGTGACTCTCTTCATTAAAACGCTCGAGACAATACTCTTTTCTTTAAGAATAGGGGAAATGTCTCTCTGAAAGTGACGATGATGGCTATGTAGATGATCTTGTGATTAGCGCCAAAATATTTCATAAGATATTTCTGGACATTGTTTTTGGCTGAAGTAAATAGAAAAACAGTAGATATGGATAAGAAGGGACGTTTGGTATCCCAGGCCTTGGGAGAATACATTTGTGGTTTGCTGATACTGGATTTGAAATACAGTTGTACATAAAGCGGGCACTCTCTGGACAGATAGAGCTGTATTCAATTGTGTGTCTGAAGCTTGACAAACAAAGTGAAATATTGTGGGCAAGATATCTCCTGGATCCATTCCAACTGCCTCCCTGAGAATTATTGAACATTAAAATATCTTGATTTGGATTGGAGACCACATTATAAAGTGTGTGAGTTGTTGGAATAAAGTCCATCAGTGAGATTGTTATGAATCTCTGGTCAAGTCATGTCTAAAGTTGATTTATCTTCAGATGGTACTGAACATTGCATACAAGTTGGAGAACAGTTCTAAGAGTGAGCAGTGTTCAACAGAGGGCAGCATATTTACAATATCCTTTGTAAAGTCACTCAGCAGAAACATGAGTGCAGGTAAGACACTTATGTTGATATAACATTTTTATTATAATAATACCTTTTCTATTTTAGGGGAATATTGCAGAAGTTCCCTAGTTCCCTGAGGGTTCCAATTTCATTATGCTTTACCAATGTTACAGTAACAATTTGAAATTAAACTTAAAAAAGAATAAAACTGAAAGACATTTAAAAGAGGACATTTCTTTGGACGAGCAAGCTTCCCTTTTGCACAATTTATTTTCATTCATTAAACAATGCAGAATGAAGGATAGAATTAATTGATGTTAGAAAGTATCCTGTTTAAATAATTGTCTGCATGGATGATGTTGCAATTCTTCCATTCAGCACCATTCAAATTTCTTTTATACCTTGACCAGTTGCTACCTCCTTGTAATTTGATCAAAGTGCCTTGTCACTTTAAAATTGTATATATGAAATAGGAGTTTTAGTTAACTTTGTTTTAAGCTCGCTCAACACCAAAACCTTTTTATATTAGAAGACTGAAAAGAGCACACATGTGTTATTGTCACTGAATTCACTCTTTTTTTTTTACCTTCACGCTTTTGGTTAATGAAGATCATTTCTGACAGACAGTTCTCAGCAGTATACGTTCGAGACTGGATCTGGTTAGTTTAGTGTGCTGGGATGCAATGCAAAATGACACCAAAAGTGTGGGTTCAATCCCTGAACCAGCTAGAATCATGTAGAATGCCACATTGCAGGACGAGGTTATTCAGCACATCAAGCCTACATCGACAACAACCCCACCCGGACCCTCCCCCGTAACCCCAATGTATATATTTACACTGTTAATCCACCAACACTACGGGCAATTTAGCATAACCAATCAATCTAATCCGTACATTTTAGGACTATGGGAAGAAACCGGAGCACTCCGAGGAAATCCACACAGATACAAGGAGAACATGCAGAGTCCACAGTGACCTGAGGCTGGAATTGAACTCTACTGCCTCATGGAGGTTTGCCTCATTCTTGCAGGTGGTGCACTTGAAACTAAATATAACAAATCATCTTTATCTCTCCTATATAGAGGGTGCCTCTTGTCCTAAGTGGGCTATTACCTGCTGCCATTTTGCATGCAAATACCATATGATAGGAGGAGAATTATTCTAGTTGAATTTTTAAAAATTCATTCACACAATGTGGGCATCATTGGATGGAGCACCATTTCTTTCTCATCCCTAATTGCCCTTAAGAAGTTGATGGTGAGATGCCTTCTTGAATTGTTGCATTTCATGTGTTGTAGGTGTACCCACAGTGCTGTTAGGGAGAGAGTTCCTGAATTTTGACCCAACAATAGTGAAGGAACAGCAATATATTTCCAAGTCAGGCTGCTGAATGACTTGGAGAGGAATGTCCAGTTGGTGGTGTTCCCATACATCTGCTCCCCCGTCCTTCTATATATTAGTGATCATGAGTTTGAAAGGTGCTGAAAAGGAGCCTTGATGAGTTCCTGCGGTGCACCTTGTAGATGGTATACATGTCTGCCACCGTGTGTCAGAGGGAAAAAGTATATATGTTTGTGGATGGGATACCAATCAAGCAATTGCTTAGATATAGATGGTGTTGATATTGAGCTTCTTGAGTGTGTTAGAGCTGCGCTCATCCAGGTAACTGGAGAGTATTCCATCACATTCCTGACTTGTTCTTTGTAGATAGTGGACAGGCTTTGGGAAGACAGGAAGTGAGCCAGTCAGTGCAGGATTCCTAGCCTCTGAACTCCTCTTATAAGCACAGTATTTATATGGCCTGTCCAGTTCAGTTTCTGCTCAATGATAATCCCCAGGATGTCCATTGGGGAATTTAGTGATGATAATGCTGCTTAATGCGAAGGAATGATGGTTAGATATTGGAGATGTCTCTGCTCGGCATTCGTGTGGCGTGAATGTTACTTACCACTTGTCAGCCCGAGCCTGGATAATGAATTTGGACATGGACTGCTTCACTATCTGAGGAGTTGTGAATGATGTGGAATATTGTGCAATATACATCCCCATTTGTGACCTTACAATGGAAGGAAAATCATTGGTGAAAGTGCTGAAGATGTTTGGGCCGAAGACACAACCCTGAGGAACTCCTGGAACTAAGTGACTGACCTCCAACCACTGCAGCCATCATCCTTTGTTAGATATGATTCCAGCCAGTGAAGGGTTCACCTTGATTCACATTGACTACAGTTTTGCTGGGGGCTCTTTGATGCCACACTCAGTCAAATGCTGTCTTGGTGTCAAGGACAGTTGCTCTTACTTCACTTTTAGAATTCAGCTTTCTGGCCTTGTTTGAACCAAAGCTGCAATGAGATAAGGAGCTGCATGACCATGACGGAATCCAAACTAAGGATCAGGGAGCGTCACAAGTGGAAGAAGTTCCTTTATTTCTAATGAATTGGGAAATTTCATGTCAATGTTTTACTGGAGTTTTCTTTCAGTTACATAATCACTTTTGTAGAGATAAACTTGAGCCTAACTTTTCTTATCCTTGGTGAGATTTGATTCATGCTCCTTTCAGGTGAAGTGGGAATGTGTCATGGTGAAAGATCCTGTTGCTGGCATTCAGAAAAAAAATGTCTTTTTCCTGAATCCAGAATGCAAGTGAAGTCCTTCAGCCTGGAGGTGGGGGAAAGAGCAAAGCTCCCCTCAGTCAATTGTACTCTGGTCTCAAAATTACAACGTTCTGGGTTCAAATCCCACTCTACATCTTATAGAATCATAGAATGAGAGAAAAACTACAGCACAAACAGGCCCTTCGGTCCACAAGGAATGCCGATCTTATCTCTACCTACGGTGCTTACCCATAACCCTCAATCCTATTAAGTTCCATGTACCCATCCAGAAGTCTCTTAAAAGACCCTAACGAATTTCCTCCACCATCACTGATTACAGCCGATTTCACTCACCACCACCCTCTGAGTGAAAAACTTACCTCTGACATTTTCTCTGTACCTATTCCTTGATGTTGTGGGACTTCTTACTGTGCCCATCCCAGTCCAATGCCAGCATCTCCATATCATGGTAACCCCCTTGGAAGAAAAAAAAAGTTTATTGCTTAGGCATAAATCTTTATTAACACTGCAATGAAGTTACTGTGAAATTCCCCTAGTCACCACATTTCAGCTCCTGTTTGGGTCAATCTTCAAACCAATATGTCTTTCAGACTGTGGGAGGTAATTGGAGCATCTGGAGGAAACCCAAGCAGACACAGGGAGAATGTGCAAGCTCTGCACAGACAGTCTCGAATGCTAGATCTCCACTCGTTTTGAAATTATTTTCAGATATTTATTCTTCTTATTCTATAAGATCTTGTCTTTTTTCATCCTGTAATTCCTGCAGTTTTTTTTATTTGTTGAAGTATTGCTTCACTCCAACTCAGATGTAATCCCTCAAGTTCACTTTTCTCTGTGTCTACCTTGAATAATATCTTTACTCATTCAATGTTGGACTGATTCTCTTTGCTTGTATCATTTGTGAAACACAATTCAATCAGCTGTTCTCTGTTGTGGTGACATTTTGCAGGAAACTTAATTCATTTACAAAAAGCACTGTTGATGATAGATGTACACATTGTCTCAAATAACACTCAAAGTCATGTCCTTGCAACTGGTTCATGTGTTAATCTTCCAGTGAGTGTGTTTTCTGAAGAACTATTTTGTTCCTTTATGTTACTCCTATCCAGATAACTTTTGTAATTGTATGGATTGGTTCATCAGCTCGAGGCTATTGAGAAAAGAAACTCTTTCCATTCATCCGTCTGTCTGTTTGTCAGCCTACCTATCTCCTTCTATCCATCCATCTATGTGCCTGTCTATTTATCTGTGTCTATCTGGTCATCTATCTGTGTCTTCCGACAAAGATATATTCCACTTTGAATGAAAAATTCTACAAGAAGGATGCATCTTCTGTGGCTAATTAAAAATGTTAAGGAAGATGTGCAATATTGCAAAGTTCAATGGTAGGCCAAAGGATTGGAAAACGTTAGAAACCAGAAATGGGTGAGGAGAAGAATAATAGAGACAGGAGTTGGAGAATGAGAGAAAACTAGCAAGAAACATAAAAACAGTCAATGAAAGCTTTTACACCTATATAAAAAGGAAAAGAAAAACTAAGGACGGGATTTTATGATCTCACTTGTCCCGAAACCGTATAATGGACCTTTCCATTGTCCGTCCCTCACCTGCTCCAATTCCCATGATGGGCAGGGCAGTAAAATTCCAGCCTTAATCTAATGCTGGTTCCTTCAAGAATGAGATTGGGGAATTCTAATGGAAAATAAGGAAATGGCAGAAACTTAGAACAAATAGTGAATGCATTATCTTCCAAAATTCTGGAAATGTCCCAGCAGATTGCTAAACCACATTCAAGAAAACATAGAGATAGAAAGCAGGAAGCTCTAGGGCTGTTAGCCTAATATCTGCAATTGGGGAAAGTGCTGGAATGCATTGTTCAGGGAGTCATTGCAGGACATTTAGGAAATCATAATAAAATCATGCAGAGTCAACATGGTTTTGTGAAAGAGAAATGTACTCTACTGATTGATTAGAGTTCTTTGAGATGTAACAAGCCTGGGGCTGAATGGTCTGATGTGACTGGGAAGTCGGATGCTGAATCTGCACACTCTGCCACAGCAGGGATGGTAGTGTTTGAAAAGACGGTTGGGTGGTTTGCTTGGAATTTAGTCCATTCCTTCCATTGCTTGCACTTGGTTACGAGCTGGACCTGTCAAAGATATAAATGCTTGGTACTTTCACTGACTTTCACAAACTTTTCCTTCAGTTTGAGTGGTCTCCAGCAAGAGATTTCATACATCCATAGGATGTTGCACTTTCTCAGAGAGGCTTTGAGGACATTCCTGAGACATTTCCTTTTCGGATGGATAGAAGATTAGTTAATTACCAAGAAATGTAGAGCTAAACTTCTGGCCTTTCCTGCCAGCTGGACCTTTCACATCCATCGAAGTCGACTCCCTGCTGCAGGTTTGCCAGCTGCGAGCCAGGCAAAACCTATAGACCTTGACAGGACCAGAACAAAGAACAAAACAGCATGGGAAACAGGCCCTTTGGCCCAATGAGCCGCACCGTCATCTCGATGTTTCCACGCGATCCCTGTCCATGTTTATAGATCTATGGATTAAAAACCAAATTTGAGACAATTTAGGGAGAATTTGTTTTGCCAATTAGCCTAAGAGCACACCTTTGGGATGTGGGAGGAAACCGGAGCTCCCGGAGAAAACCCACGCAAGCATGGGGAGAATGCGCAAACTCCCACAGACACAGGCCCAAATCCATGTATCTGCACAGCACAGCGATAGTCACTGCGCTGTCCTGTTGCCCATCAGATGGTCCAGGTCAAGCATACACTAACGATGTGAAGCAGTAGGATACTTTCGAAAAAGGTCCAAGAGCAGTCCTCTCACGACCCATTGCGTGTATGCCCCTCATTAGACAACAAGGTGGACCAAAGCACCTGTAGGATAAAAATGAGTACATCAATATCATCATCTATTTACACACTTCCCAGGGACTCCCAAGGCTCATGATCCCTATTTTAAATCAGTTTTCTATACCCCTCCATTTCCATTCTGTTCATGTGCCCATCTAAGTATTTCTTAAATAACTCCAGAGTACCTGCCTCCACCACTTTACTTGGCAGCGCATTCCATACCCCCACCACCCTCTGTGTGAAAAAACTCCCTCTAGCATCCAAATTATACCTTACCCCCCTCACCCTAAGCCCATGACCCCTCGTGCTATTTGAGTCCATCCTAGGAAAAAGCTTAACCCTGTTTACTCTATCTATCCCCTTCAAAATCTTGTACATCTCTATCAGATCTCCTCTAAGTCTACGTCTTTCTAAGGAAAACAGTCCCAATTTGCCTAATCTCTCCTTGTAACTCAGACCTTCCATACCAGGCAGCATCCTGGTAAACCTCCTCTGCACTCTTTCCAGAGTCTCCACGTCGTTCCGGTAGTAAGGCAACCAGAACTGGACACAGTATTCCAAATGAGGTCTAACCAGCGTTTTATACAATTGCAATATTGTACTCTATACCCCTTCCTATAAAGGCTAACATACTATATGCTTTCTTCACAACCTTCTCCACTTGCTCTGCCACCTTCAGAGAGAAGATTCCACTTGAAGCCGATGGCTTGCTGCATCCACCACAGGAAAGCCTGCCACGAGAGAGGGGAAGTGCTAGAAAATCCCAGCCAGAGAGTCTGGAAAAACAAAATATTTTCAGGTTGACAAACCCTAACAAGTGGAATGCCATAGAAATCAGTGCTGACACTTCAAATATTTACACTTTGTATTAATAACATAGGCAGTTTTGTGGCACAGTGGGGAATATCTAGTAAAAGTAAAGCTTATTTTTTTTCTTCATAAGGCTTACATTATTATTGCAATGAAGTTATTCTGAAATTCCCCTAGTCGCCACATTCCAGAGCCTATTCAGGTCAATTCATCTAACACCAGCACATCTTTCAGAATGTGGGAGGAAACCAGAGCACCCAAAGGAAACCTACGCGGACACAGGGAGAACGTGAAAACTCCACACAGCAGTAACCTAAGCCGGGTATCGAACCCAGCTCCCTGGCACTGTGAAGCAGCAGTGCAGCCCATATATGGTCCACAAGTTCCATGTTCAAGTCCCCCTTCAGAACTAGATGGCCACAGATGATATGTTCATAATGTGGCCAAATTGGTTGATTAGGAGTTTGAAAATTCTTTTGATGGTGGCAAGAACAAGATAGTCTCCTGGTCAGCCGTACGTTCTTTTCATTCACTTAGGGGACGTGGGAATCACTGGCTGGGCCAGCATTTGTTGCCCATTCCTTGTTTCCTTTGAACTCAGTGGCTTGCTAGGCCATTTCAGAAAGCAGTTAAGAGTAAACAATATTGGTTTTGGTCTGGAGTCACTTGTAATCAAGACCAGGTGAGGACAGCAGATTTCCTTCCCTAAAGGACATTAATGAAACTGGCATTACTGCAGAAGGCAATGGTAGTACTTTGCAAGCATAATTATAGACCAATCCAATCAAAGTTTATGATTGTCAATGCCCTCTTAGTACATGGCACCTGAAAGAAGAGGAGGAGGAGCATTAATGATTTGAATGAAGAGATTGACTGTTTGTAGACAAATTTGCGGTGCTCTTCCACCACCTCCATAGCCCCTCATGTCCCCAAGCCAAACCATGGTACTCTCAAGCCCAATGATCCTTGGTATGATCTCACTGATATTAATGTTGTGGACAAATCAGATCCCAGAGTGAAACCTGGCTTGGTAGATCTGTATTTTGATTTTCTTTAGATCACTAAGGTCAGTTACTGAGCACCTGCACAAAAAAAGTGTCAGTGTATTTTTTAAGGCAACGAATAAAATGTTTATTCAACAAAAAAATGCTGTATATTTCACTAGGTTGGAAAGATTTCAAAAAATACCAGAAAATTATTAAACCTCACTTAGTTCCTTTTATCCCAGCAATGTGCTTAGATGCACAAAAAGCCCAGTGAAGATTTACCAGTAACTCAACACTAAGGTTCAAGCTGACTCGTTTTCAAAATATGTTCCTCAAGCAGACCTCAGAACATTCATGAGATGCTCTTCCTCAATTGGTATCACCCCCTCACCCCACAAAACACCCACAAATCTCACTCCAGAATCACTATTACTTTAACTTCAAAGAAAATACCTGAGTTCCCTCAACCCAATTTCCCAACTACCTGCAGCATTTCTTCTCAACAAGTTTCAGGCTTTCTGTTTGCAATCAATGGGCAGCACAGTGGCTCAGTGGTTGGTCCTGCTGCCTCACAGCTCCAGGGACCTGAGTTCGATTCCCAGCTTGGGTCACTGTCTAGGTGGAGTTTGCACTTTCTCCCCATATCTGATTTCCTGCAGATGCTCTGGTTTCCTCCCACATTCCAAAGGTGTGCTGGTTAGATGGAATGGCCAAGCTAAAATTGACCCTTAGTGTCAGGGGACTGGCTAAGATAAATGATTGGGGTTATGGGAATAGGGCCTCTGTGGAATTGTGGCCGGTGCAGACTTGATGGGCTGAATGGCCTCCTTCTGCACTGTGGGATTCTATGATCTCTGGTATCCACATACTCACTGATTGAATAGCTCGTCTCCCATTTTGTATATCTCTGGCCACATGTTGCTGGGCAACAGCATGGGATTTTCTACTTGAGCATCTTTTTAAGTTCACTAAACTATCAACACCTTGGTAACCCATCTCTTCACTTCAAGAGTTGCAAAAGCAAATTAAAAATGTCTGTATGGACACAGGGCCCCGAGATGCTGACACCCAGCTCATAAAAAACTCTAAATGAAACTAAACCCAGATTTCACCTTTGTTAACCAATAAATACAGAATATAAATTAAACTTAGAGCTATACATTGTTCTTATCATCCTCTCTATAGCGGCTGGAACCAATGAACTCAATAATTTAGACGTTTTTTTTAATAAGTAATTCATTCATAACTTAAAAAAATGTAACTTCATGACAAGCTAATAAAAATGTCAATCATCCAGAACATTAAAGCATTAAAAACAAAAACCACAAATCCTTGAAAACACTTAGAGGCAAATAAGATTATGAAGAGAATAGATAAGACAGACAAAGGGAGGTCATTTCCACTGGTGGGTGAAACGAGAAATTGGGGGCATAGCCTCAAAATAAGGAGAAGCAGATTTAGGACTGAGTTCAGGAAAATCTTCTTCACCCAAAGGATTGTGAATATGTGGAATTCCCTGTCCAGTGAAGTGTTGAGACTACCTTGTTTAACTTTTTTAAGGCAAAAATAGACAGATTTTTGAACAGTAAAGGAATTAAAAATTATGTTGGGTGGATGGGTAAGTAGAGCTAAGTTCACAAAAAGGTTAGTCATAATCTTATTGAATGGTGAGGCAGACTAAATGGGCCAGATGGCCTACTCCTGCTCCTAGTTCTTACATCCTTATGTTCTTAGCTGTGTAAACAAACATTGTGAAATTGACAGCAGAGATCAGAGATCTGAGCTGATAATCAAACAGCGTTTTCTTTGGGAAGCAGCTGCTTCAACAAGTGTAATTGTTGACTGGGCTCATAGCCAAGCCTCATTATGTATGCTGCCTCCAAATCCCTTCCCATCTGCTGGATCTCCCATCCCATCTCCCACTGATCTCCCATCAGTGAGAATGACTGACCTGCACTCATTCTCACCCTCTGGCAATTACTATCCTACCTTAGGGAACACTTTCTCCCAAGGTTGACAGGCCGAGCTGAGTAATTTTCTGACTCCTGCTACAGCCCACGAGGATGAAAATCTAGGCTGATCTTTCCCCTTGTGGGGAGAACCTGGACAGCTTACTCTCCTTGAAGTATCTTGGAATGTTTTACTACATTAATCGTGCTAAATTCACGAAAGTTGTTATACTGATAGGATAGTGTTTAAGATGAGTAAAAAATGACTGGAACACATAAAAGTCCCACTTTAATCTCAGTTTTGGATGGACAGGGGTAAGCTGAAGGACATGACCTGGTTTTGCTGGTTAGTTTAACTCCTGACCCTCATTAATGGGCCACACCCAATCCATTGCCCACACCGTGATATGGGAATGCTAAATGGTGCCATGAGGTAGGGGTGGAGTCCTGCAGGTATCTCGCAGGGTGTCCTGGGTTCAAGGTGAAGGGATGTCAGGGGCAGGTTTGCTGGAACATTCCTTTTGATATTTGAGAAAGCACACCTGCTCACTGTGGCTCCATTGGAACAAAGACAGACACAAAACCTTAATGAGCCCCCATGGCTGATCTTCCCCATCCTACATCAATACTTGGGGAAAACTGGAGCATTTTCATCACACAGATCACAGTTCCTATTTCACTTAGTGCCTAATGGAAAAAAAGATGTGTGATCTGATAGCCTGATCGGAAAGTGGTTTAAAATCATGGACAATTGGATCCTGTTGGCTCCAGCACAGGTAAAAAGCTTTAATCATTTTAACTGTCCAGCCTTCTGCTGGTTTTCTTCGAGTGAATTGAGTTAAATTCCCTGGAGTGTAAAAAAATGGGAGATTATCTCTTTGAAATTATACAATTTTTAAGGAACTTTTTAGGAGGTTGAGAGAATGTTTCCCCTGGTTGCACAGTTGAGAACAAAGGTGCAGTCTCAGGGTACTGGATTGGTCATTCCAGACTGAGATGAGGAAAAACCAAAGGATTGTGAATCTTTGGAACTCACAGACCTTTGGATGCTCTTGGATGGCACGGTGGCACAGTGATTAGTATTGCTGCCTCACAGCACCAAGACCTGAGTTCAACTTCTGGCTTGGATCACTGTCTGTGTGGAGTCTGTATGTTCTCCCCACACCTATGTGGGTTTTCTCTGGGTGCTCCAGTTTCCTCCCACAGTCTGAAAGATGTGCTGGTTACATGCACTGGCCATGTTAAATTCTCCCTCAGTGTACCCGAACAGGTGTCGGAGTGTGGTGCCTAGGGGATTTTCACAGTAACTTCATTGCAGTGTGAATGTAAACCTACTTGTGACAATAATAAATAAACTTAAAAAAAAATTGTTGAGTATAGTCAAGAAATCAGATGATGGATTTTTGGATTTTAACAGAATGAAGTGATTTTAATTAGTGCAGCAAGATGAAATTGAGATGGAAAATCAGCCAAGCTCTTGAATTTAGTGGAGGAGACTAAAGGAACAAATGATCTAATTCAACATCTATTTCTTGTGGCCATATGTTCTTCATCTCCTGCCAATGGTGTCCCCAGGATTTTATTTGAATCTAGCAGACATGATGACACTCTTTATTTTTCATTTATTCTCAGTTGGTCAGGGTGGCACAGTGGTTAGCACCGCTGCCTCACACTCCTGGGGATCCAGGTTCCATTCTGGCCTCAGGTCATTGTCTGTGTGGAGTTTGCACATTCTGCCCATGTCCACGCGGGTTTCTTGCAGGTGCTCCGGTTTCCTCCTGCAGTCCAAAGATGTGTGAATTAGATGGATTAGTGTCCTGGAATGCGTAGGTTAAAGGGGTTAGTGGGGCAAACATGTGAAATTAGGGGAATAGGGCCTGGATGGGATTGTTGTCGGTGCAGATTCAATGGGCTGAATGGCCTCCTTCTGCACTGTAGGGATTCTATGATTTGTTGGTGATAACACACCTACCACTGAACCAGAAGCTCAGCGTCCAATGACACGGCCTGTTGACTACAAAGGGAGTATTCAACATGATTCAACAGACAGTCTGCTCAGAAATCCTTCCAGCACTTCTCCAACTGTTCCCCAAAGGGTAAAGAAACAAATGGTTGTGAAGGTATGGAAAAGAGATATTTATCCTCAGAAAGTGCTGAGCGGCTCAGTGGCACAATAATTAGCACTGCTGCCTCACAGAACCAGGGACTCGGGATTTGATTCTGGCCGTGGGTAACTGTCAGTGTGGAGTTTGCAATTTCTCCCCAGGTCTGTGTGGGTTTCTTCCAGTTTTCTCTTACAGTACAAAGATGTGCAGGTTCAGTGGATTGACCACGCCGCATCCAAAGATGTTTTGGTTTAGGGAGTTTAGTGATAGTGAATATGCACGTTAACAGGGATAGGGTAGGGGAAAGGGAGAGCCTGGGTAAGACATTATGGGCAGAATTTTACCAGCACGTCTGCCCAGGGTTCATACAATCCTGCCTGAGGCCAACGGAGAATGCTGTTCTTCAAGCCTCATCCACCTCTGGAATTGGGGCAAGCATGCCGGTAAAATTCCGATCTATGTCAGGGAATTATCACAGACTCAATGGGCTGAATGGTGTCCTCCTGCAGGGATTCTATGATTCTATGGAACCCATTCTAACCTGAAGTATAAGATAATGCAATTTGAAAACTATTTGATTCAAACTTCAATGCAAAAACAAAATTCAAAGTTGATGCATGTTGGAAGTCAAGGTGTTCAATTGTCATTATGTTTGTAAATGATTATTGTGACAGGATTATTAACACACAGGCTGTGCTGATTCATTTAGGAAAACACATTTTTCTTCCATGTTTTGGAAGTGTGTTCTTCAATCTCTCACTATACAAACTTGAAACCAGCAATAAACCTGCTGCCCTCTGCAACCTCTGTTTGGAGGTTTATGAAGGCACTTGCCTTGTTTGATATGTACCCTCAGTTTGGAATGTCCATGGTGGTCATCCTAGGGAATGGTTAGGAAGCAGTAAACTCCCAGTCCAACAGTAAACCAACCAATAGCCTTAAGGTCACCATGTTGGGGCAGCTAATAAACAGGATCGGTCACCAAGTATTTAGTGTTGCTGGAGAGTGATTGAAGCCAATGCAGATAGTATTGATGTTTTATTAACTATACAAAAATTAAACTTGCATGCAAGTCACAGGGATCAAACCTGAAATAACTCCTCAGAGATCGATGTCCCTTCACAAACTTCCCTTTATTTACAAACTCACTTCACGCCTAAGAGTACTTCAGGTACAAAGTCAGGATCCGGAGTTAATCTGACACTCCCATATTTATATACTGATGAGGCAATTATGACCTCAATAAGGGAGCTCATACTCCAAGAGGCCAACTCATGAGTCTTGTTGAGGTCATTACAAAACCTGAAGCCTCAATGAGATACAAGTGAGTCAGTCACACGTTGGCAGAATGCCTTGCACTTACAATGAATGAATGCTTTGTGTCATATATCTGTGTGGAGTTTGTACATTCTCCCTGTGTCTATATAGATTTCCTCTGGATGCTCTTGTTCCCTCCCACAGTCCAAAATTGTGCAAGTTAGATGAATTGGCCATGCTAAATTTTCCCTTAGTGTCAGTGGGATTAGTAGGGAAAATATGTGGAGTTATGGGGATTGGGCCTGGGTGGGATTTTTGTCTGTGCAGGCTCAATGGGCCAAATGGCTTCCTTCTGCACTGTAGATTCAATGATTCTATTCTACGAGTTTATGTAATGCTTCATTTTAAAAATTTTTAGGGAAAAAAAGTGCTGGCAAATAAGGGGGAAAGGTTGTGACTAACGTCAGCTTCAGAAAGAACAAAATAATGCCTAAACTGTTGAGTAGAGCAAAAAGAAAATGAAGGGAGATGGAATGTAGTAGAAATTGACAGTGAAAATGATAGTCAAGCTGTACAATCACAAGGGATATACAGACAAAGGAAAAGGTGAACAGGTATCTGGCTGTTAAGTGCTGTTTGTAGACTTGGGAAAATTGATGTGAATGAGGCAAGCTCCGAGGTTGGTATCCAGTTAACAGTTCTCCACGCTGCTGATAACATGATTACGTGACCCAGATAAAGTAGCAGGAGTCCAATGGTTTGGAAGATGTTACATAAAGCGGATGTTGAGTGTTATCTGGGAGAACAGAGTGAAAAACATTGAAGTAATGAGAGGGGTTTCAGTAACAATGTATTACAATGAGAAGGTTAGAACAGATTTTGCACACATAATAAATTGCTGAAAGTCAGTACCCTTGAAAGTTATCAAATTGTTTCCCCAAGACAAAAAAGTCAACTGAGAGCAAGAGACATATTCATCATATTTGTGGTTCTGGCAAAGCTGATCAATTTTTTTAAAATACAGTTTAATGTTATGGTTTTTTTTACAATTTTTCATATTGTTGGTGCAATTTAAGAATGAAATGTGAGAGCACAAATATCAAATAATTCATAGAATCATGAAACCCTCCAATGCAGGAGGCCATTTAGACATTGAATCTACACTGACAACAGTCCCACCCAGTCCTATCTATCCCTCAAACCCCACACATTTATTCTGCTACTCCCTCTAACATACACATCCCTGGACACTAAGGGGCAATTTAGCATAGCTGATCAACCTAATCTGCACATCTTTCAACTGTGGGAGGAACCTGGAACCTCCAGAGGAAACCCATGCAGACATGGGGAGACTGTGCAGATTCTGCATAGACAGTGACTCAAGCTGGGAATCAAACTCCAATCCCTACAACTGTGAGGCAGCAGTGCTGAGCAGTGTTCAACCATGCTGCTCCAAATCACCTTAGTGGATTTTCTTTATTTGAAACACATTCTCAGGGATCAAGCTGTATTTACCTATAAGTCGTTCAAAGAAGTACTACAAAAGTAAATCCTTATCAGTTTGCATAAAGTCCAGTCAGATCTTAGTGAAATAAAAGCATTTCAAGCACTGGAGGGAAAAAGCATTTCTTTTGTCCTTTGGTTCTATCTGTTGCTGACTAACAAACGAAGAATCTCACAGCGCTAGATTCACTGAATCACAAGCACTTACGAGATTATCGAGACTTTACACATTTCCAGCTCTTAAGCCATTGGTCTGAAGGGAGTAGTGAGTGCCTGTGGGGAAAATTGCTTCTGCTCTCCCTGCTGGCTTGCTTTGTCCCACAGCTCAGCCTGTCAATCCTTGATTGCTTCTGAAACCACAAAACACCGCTGCCAAGTTTTATAGACAGAAAACTGTCTGCAAGGATGGGGGTCTTTGTGCTGTGAGGCACCACAGTCTTTGGCAGCTCTGGGACTTAGTTCAGACAAGCATTGATTTATTCTGCAGTTGAGGTTAACTGTCAAGCTACCAAACAATTTGTGTGCCCTCCTTTAAATTTGGCACTATGAAGAGACATTACAAAGTATTACTCAGAATGAATTATCTAACAGGTTTATGAATAATAAAGCCATTTTCTGGACACTGCGCAGGTTCTTTTGCAGCCTTGGCACAATCTTACATTAACTAGCTGTCCATCTATCTTGAAATACTGCTGGTTATATTCATGTATCTTGCTATCCAACAGATTTAAATGGCATAGGTCAAAGGAGTCAAGGGGCATTTAAAATGCATCCAAATTGAAATGCAGATCATCCAGTGAAGAACACACATAGTCACAGGGCTACTAATGGTACAGTATGAATTGTCTCTCAAAGAAATTCAGCAATGCCCCATTGTATTACATAGAACATAGAACATAGAACATAGAACATTACAGCACAGAACAGGCCCTTCGGCCTTCGATGTTGCGCCGACCAATATAAAAAGCAATGCCCCTCCAAACTAAACCATTCCCTTCTCTTCCATATACTTATCAACTAATTGGTGAATGGTTAGTCGTGGATAATCTTTCAGATGAGATACTAAATTGAGACCTCATCTGCTCGCTCAGGCAAGCAAAACAGATCCCATTATTTCAAAGAGCAGAGGCTAATTCTGATCTCTTGACCAACATTTATTCCCTAACCAATTTCACAAAAAAACGATAATCTGCAGGTAATCTGAATGGTAGCACAATGGTTAGCATTGCTGCCATACGGTACTAGGAACCTGGGTTCAATTCCTGGCTTGGGTCACTGTCTATATGGAATCTGTACATTTTCCTGTGTCTACATGGGTTTCCTCCGGATGCTCCGGTCTCCTCCATTGTCCAAAGATGTGCGGGTTAGGTTGATTGGCCATGCTAACTTGCTCCTTTGTGTCAGAAGCATTATTAGGGTACATACGTGCGGTTACGGGGATAGAGCCTGGATGGGAATGTGGTCAGTGCAGGGTACCCAAACAGGCTTTGAAGTGTGGCGACTACGGGATTTTCACAGTAACCTCATTGCAGTGTTAATGTAAGCCTATTTGTGACACTAATCAATGAATTTTTAACTATTTTGCAATGCAATACTTTGATAGTCTCCAAATCTGTCCTTGTCGTACAAGATGGGAACAGAATTAAGCCCTTCAGCCTGTTGTGCCTGCTCTGGCATTTGATAAGAAACAGCTGATCTGTTTGTGTTTCAAGTTCTACATTCCTTTCTATCCAATAACATTTGTTTCCCTCAGCTAACAAGAATCTACCTTAAAAATATTCAATGACCCAATCTCAACTGCCTTTTTGAGGCCGAGAATTCCAAACTTACACAACCGTCTCAGCGAAAACAATCTCTTCATCTCTGTCTTAATTTTTTTTAACTGTCCCTAATTTTGAACTCATCCACAAGAGGAAATATCCTCTCCATGTTCACCTTGTCAATACCGTTCAGGAGCTTACATACTTAAATCAAACCACCCTTCACTCTTCTAAACTCCAGTGAAAACAACTCCAGTCTGCCTAATCTTTCTTCAGAAGACAAGTTTGCTCATTCCAGTAAATCTCATCTGAATTATTTCCTGCAGGTTTACATCCTTCCATTAATAAGGAGACCAAAACTACGCACAATATTCAAGATGTAGTCTCAGCAATGCCCTTTATTGCTGAAGCAATGCATTGTTACTTTTATGTTTGATTCCTCTTGTAATACATGATTGCATTCCATTAAACTTCTTAATTGCTTGCTGTACCTGTAAGCAATTTTTTTATGATTCATGCACTAGAACACCCAGATCCCTCTGCACCTCAGAATTCAAGACGTGGAGACACTGGCGTTGGACTGAGGTAAACACAGTAAGAAGTCTTAACCTGATGTTGCGAGATTCCTCAGAATTCAATCCAGAAGTTATTACCTTTGATGTTCTGCTTCGTAATTTGGTACCAAACTCCTCAAACTGACTATGCAGAAGTTTTTTCCTTGTTCTGTTTGTAGTCTTGGATCTTACGTTGACTATGACTGACTACTGGGTCTTCCCTCTCCCACTGCAAGTTCCTCTCCATTCCTGTACTGATATCCTGAACGCTGTCTTTGGGTAGGCAACACAGCTATTTGGACTCTCACTTTTTTCTGCAGAGAACAGTATATCAATCCTTCTCACTATATCATCCCCTACTACCACAACATTTCAATTTGCTCCCCGTACTTCAACAGCTTTCTGTACCATGGGGCCATGGCTTGCTCACCCAATTTGCAGACCTCACTTTCCTACATACCTATCCAATCATTGCAAAGTCTGAGGCTTCTCCAGCACTGTCTGCTCAGTCCCTTTACTCAGTCACATCCTCCTTTCCCTCACTGCTGTTCAAAATAGATTACCATATTTTAAGACATAGGATTGTCTCCTAGGACAAAGTGTCCAGATATTATCCCCCTTGTGCAGTGTCTGTGGTTTGGCTACTAGATCAATAACCCTGATCTGGAATTTCTCTAGGAGTTTAACTTTCTGCAAACGTGTTTGTCATGGATTATCTTGATGTCCAAATCTCCACAATCCACAGCTGCAATGTAACACCTGTCCTGCCATTATCACTTACTTTATTTAGTTAACTTAATTACTCACTCAATGAACTGAGAATAATTCCGCTGTACACTACACCTCTTTGTCCCATGAACTGGATTCCCATGTAAACCTAATTTATGAAGCATTCAGCCCCCTTCTCACTCAGGTGTAGTCTCCTGTCTCCTTGTGCATCCCTTATTCAGGTTGAATTTTCATAACTGAATGGTCAATGAGTAGGTTCATTGTAGCTGAGTACCCAAGGTACAGAAGTGTCACAACTAAGGGACTTTCACAGTAATTTCGTTGCAGTGTTAATGTAAGCCTACTTGGATACTAATAAATAACCTTTAAACTTTAGAATCAACAAGCTACCAATTGGTGCTTTGTACAAAATAAATTTTAAAACAACTTTGAATGGAGTTGCTTTGAGATGCTTCCAACCTCTATCTTGTAGATTGATTGACTTAATCCCAGCTTATTGTAGATATGAAGTTGATTAATTGATATATTATTAGCAAATGGTTAGTAAGAGATTGAGTGTACTGGAACCAAGGAAGTATAGAAATTCTTACTGAAAACAGAGAACAATAATACTGGTTAATTATGGATCAGCTATTAAAATTTGCAACAATGTGGAACAGAAAATTCAGGAATGTATAAGCCTAAAACATTGCTCTGATATTGTGTAATACTCCAATCAGACCCCACCCTAAAGTCCTGCACTTCAATCTCATTACCAATGCTCTGGAATCTCTGTACAGGCATGAGACTGATCCCGAGTCTAAGGCAACTGTGTTATGCACAAACATTTGAACCCTTCAGCTTTGAGAGAAAGTAACTGAAAGGGATTCTCACAACGTTGCATAGAGAATAATTGGAATTGGTTCATCTGGAGCATGAATTCAAGTTAAGAAATGACAAAATTAGAACAAAATATGTTGAAGTTATAATTTCCTTTTTCTGCATAATTATAATTTAGTGATCTCAAGTTATGGGTTAATATTAATTCATGATAAAGAATTATTTTTAAATTGATTTATAAAGTTGTTATTAAGATAGTCTTTAACTGCCACTAGATGTCTCTGAGACAATATAAAATTGGACAGGAAAGCAAAATACTGTGGGACGCCACAAGTTTGATAGGAATAAAATGCTAGAACTACTCAGTATGTTTGGCAACATCGTTTCACACTGATGACCTTTTTGTGGAAATTGGGACCTTCCATTCTCTGGGTGGAATTTTCCAGCCCCACTGGCCCCAAGACTGGAAAGACCCACCTGAGGTCAATGGATCTTTGCATGGTCATGTCCCGCCTGCTACAATTTCCATGGTGGGTGGGATGGGATGGTTCCACTCTCTGACTGCGATTGACACATTCTTAATGAAGGTCTAAGCTTCATTCTACAAGATTATGAGAGGGTGGGTAGTCAGAAACTTTTTTCCAGGGTGGAAGCGTCAATTACAAGGGAGCATAGGTTTATGGTGCAAGGGCCAATTTAAAGGAGATGTACGGGGTGTGTTTATTTGCACAGACAGGATAGTGGGTGCCTGGAACTCACTGCCAGAGATATGATATGTAACAGATACGATAGTGACTTTTAAGGGGTGTCTGGACAAATCCAAGAATAGGATAGGAATAGGGGTATATGGTCGCTGGAAGGGTAGCAGGTTTTAGTTCAGACAAGCAGCATGGTCGGTGCAGGCTTTTAGGGCTGAAGAGCTTGTTCCTGTGCTGTAATTTTCTTTGATCTTTGTTCATTCCCTTATACCTCTCTCTCAAGAAATGTTGAAATTGGCATGAAACTGAGCTCTCCTTTCATCATCCTTTCTTCTGGGCACAACCCTTTGGCCAGGGCCTTTTAACCACCTCCATATCCCCCCTCAGTCTGGACTCCTCCCTATGACCTCTTGTCCACTCTGGATTTTTCCATTGAAGGATCTTCAACCTGAAATGTTAACTCTTTCCTGAAATTCTCTGCTCAGATGCAGCCTGACCTGTTAAGAATTTCCAGCAATTTCTGATTGATTAGCTATAGTCCTGGTACGAATAAGGGAGAGAAACAGCCTGTGATTGGAGGAACAGTTCTTTGAAGAATCTTCAAATTTACTGACTGACATTTTGAACACACGGCCTGTGGGCTGAACCGAGAGGCTTGGTGGGCCCAGTCATGCTGTTCAGGCCGTTTGTCCGACAAGCCTGGTTTATACATGACAAGGAGTGTTACATTCCTGCCTTTGTTCACTTTCAAACTGTTCAGAAACTTCCAGAAGACAGTGTGTGACCATCTGCAGCCATTTTCTCCGGCCCACAATTGTCCATTTTGAAAAACAGAGAAAAACCATTTCAGTTATGCAGCAATAATTGCATAGTTATCCATGGAAAGTCAGACCAGAGCACAGGAATAGAAATTCGTTAAATAAAAACCAAATTAATATATTTACAAGAAACGTCTTTATTGAAAACAAAGGTTCATCAGGGTGTTGCCTGGCCTTGAGGGTATTGGCTACAAGGAGAGGTTGAATAAGCTAGGATTGTTTTCAGTGGAAAGACAAAGGCTCAGGGGAGACCTGATAGAGGTCTACAAAATTATGAGAGGCAGAGACAGGATGGATAGTCAGAGGCTTTTCCCCAGGGTGGAAAACTCAGTTACAAGGGGACTCAGGTTCAAGGTGAGAGGGGGAAAATTTAAGGAAGATATGCACGATAACCTTTTCATGTAGGTGGGTGCCTGGAATACTCTGCCAGAGGGAGTGATGGAAGCAGAAACATTAGCAACTATTAAGAAGCATCTGGATGGATATATGAATAGGGGATGAATAGGGGGAGACAGAATGAGTAAGGACAGAAGGTTTTTTTTAGTTTAGTTTAGAATATTATGATCAGCTTGGACTTGGAGAGCAGACAGGCCTGTTCCTGTGCTATACTTTTCTTTGTTCTTTGTTTTTAAACAGTGAAATGCCATAAATAACCTGAAGGAACCAGGTTACTCTCAATATGGGAAGATGAATGCATCTTGCATTTAAAGCAAAATATAAATCCAAAATTCCATCCCAAAACACACAAATACCAATGAGTCATAAAGGATTAGGGTTAAAGTTAATGTTTTTTTTAAAAGACACCTTATGCATTGGCCGGATTCCAGACATCAATTTTCTTTCTGACCTTTCTCATGTCAGCCAGTACATTCCAATCCACGGTTACCCAATCCTCCAGCATTGTCGATCTTTACCTCTTCATCCAGACAATCAGCCTGGGGTCCAACGCTGACTTTTTGAAATCCCTACTCACTGTGGAGCTGACCTGTTGGCCTGTGTCTATGTCAACATCAGCAGTGAAAGTTTGGATTGAAGTCTCGGGTTGGGAGGGAAAGTTGGCATTTAAATATCACAGCACTGGGGGAAGTAGGTCTCCGGCTGACAGAAGTAACTGGCAGTAAGAGCTGGTCGGAATGTGCTTGGTGTGGTATTGCTGCCAGGCCCATCTTCTCCAGGAGAAACAAGCCAGCACAAAAACCTGC
Organism: Sphyrna mokarran; assembly: GCA_024679065.1. Taxonomy (NCBI): domain Eukaryota; kingdom Metazoa; phylum Chordata; class Chondrichthyes; order Carcharhiniformes; family Carcharhinidae; genus Sphyrna; species Sphyrna mokarran. The sequence goes on from JAGIQG010000024.1 coordinate 5,101,086, forward strand.
CTGACAATTTGACACAGATATAAATCGACACCCTTGCTTTCTAATCCAGACAGCTGGGTGTATTTCTAATCTTGGATGCAAGCATTCACAGTTCTGGAAGTTTGAGTATTGGCTGAAGAACCTTTTCCTTTCCTTAAAATACTGAAGGAGTATTTCCAGGCTGATTGTCTGGATGAAGAGGTAAATATCAGTGGCACTTGGAGGGTTGCTCTTTCCATTGCATGCATTAAGTATATTTTGTCTCAATAAGCAGAGTGCATTGATATGATGAATAATCTCAGATATGCTGCCAATTATTTTCCATACTATTCAAATGTATATAATTATAGAGAGAGTTGCCATAATGTTACCACCTCGCCCATTTGAGGTTCGTAAGATCCTGCCCAAAGCCAATGGAGAATGCCGTTTTGTGAACTTTGCCGCCCCAATTCTGGGGATGCAAGGTGGTAAAATTCTGGCCATTATTCTTGGATGTCTGACATATGGAAGAAAGTCTCCCATCCCACTTGTGGTGGGTTTGGTCATGGGCAGGGACAGAGAATTCAGTGGGAGCCAAAAAGCCAGAAACCCAAGTTCTCCCATTGATTGGTTAATGGAGGGCTGGTCTTTCCATTGGCTGGTGATGTGAATGTCATTTGCATTTATTTAAATCTCATGGAAGGTCATTAAAACAGCTCTTACCAAAATCCAATTAAGCTTTCCAAGATTGTGTCACATCAGTGTGAAATTACGTCGGTCTAAAACGCAATTACTAATGAATGCTACGTACGAAGTAGTTCTCAGTTCGCCAGACACTGCAGGGCGAATGCGACATTGCTAATACCGATGCTGACACAGAGATGGGCCAAAAGCTAGTTCCACACTGAATGGAGAGTTTAAAGATTTCCTGGTGTTGGACCCTAGACTGATTGCCTGGATGAAGAGGCAAATATCAGTAGCACTGGAAGATTGGGTGACAGTGGATTGAAATGTATTGGTTGATGTGAGAAAGGCCAGAAAGAAAATTGGTGCCTGGTCAAAGCATAAGATGATTTTTGAAAAAAAATTAACTTTAACCTTAATCCAATAAGACTTCTTAGTGTTTGTGTTTTCAGCATGAAACTTTGCCATAGTTCAGCACTGTTCCCGACACACTGTACACCACTCTGTGGGGGCAGGCCGGTTCCTTCCTCCAACTCCATGTTGAGCTAATCTTCATGGACAGCACCTCCTGGTGCTGCTGGACTCCTGGACCCTCCTGAGTCACCGTCTAAGATCAGAATCATAACCCATTAAAGGCAATCGTATTGGTAGTAACTCTCCGAAAGACAGTTTACCCAGGCCCTCCCTTGTTCTATCTCCATAATCCCGTGCATTTACCATGGCTGATCCTTCTAACCTACACATCTTTGGACACTAAGGGACTATTTAACATGATCAATCCACCTAACCTACACATCCATGGAGTGTGAGAGGAAACCAGAGCACCCAGGAGAAACCCGCACAAACATGAGGACAATGTGCAAACTCCGCACAGACAGTCACCTAGGCCTGTGTCCATGGTGCTGTGAGGCAGCAGTGCTAACCACTGTGTCACCCATCAATAAAGGAAGTATCTTCAGAAAGGAGAATGAAAAGAAAAAGCACTTTGAAAAATAAACGTACTGAAACATTAGTATATATTGTGAATATAGATCTATGTTTGTATGTTGTGTACATGCATGTATATATGATATATATTACATACTCGTGCATGGGTGATTGCTTACTCATTTTTTTTGTAATAATACTCTGCCCTGCTACAGATTCAGCTTTTCCTAAATGATAATGTGGTCACAAACTTGTTAAGTGAACTCCTTAAAGTTATGCATTAGAAAGTACTCCTTTGGGGAAAAGCTAGTTTTTTAAATAATCATCATTCAAGTGTTTGAAGACATAAGTTTCATGAGAGAATTTCCGATCGTGTTGGCTGTGCTTGGATAACTTTCTTTGCAGATTTTCAGAAATGACAGTTTAAGTTGAGATCAGTGCCATAACCGTTGGTGATAATGACATCTGCCTGAACTGGGAAACTCCCTCAGGGCACAGAAGTCATTCTTCACCAACTAGACAGAAACATGGGGCCTGACTTTCACATAATTTGAATGGGTTTTGAATGAAATAAACTTGGGCCCCATTCTGCTATATGAAAATGCTGATACTCAGAACGATGGTCTCTTAGTGTGTTTCTTTTTTTCTCATCATTTTGAATGGACAGGAGACATGACTTCCTTTGAGTTTTATCAGTACTTTCTCAGGAGGTTAAAGAAATTTGGCATGTCCACTGTGAGTCTCTCCATTTTTTACAGATGAACCATAGAAAGCATCCTTTCCAAAAGTATCACAGCTTAGTACGTCTCCTGCTCTGTCCAAGATCACAGGAACTACAAAGGGTGATGAATGTAGCCCAATCCATCACACAAACCAGCCTCCCATCCATTGATTTTGTTTACAATTTCTGCTGTCTTGGAAAAGCAGCCAGCATAATCAAGGACCCCATGCATCCCGGACATGCTCTCTTCCACCTTCTTCCATCAGGGAAAGGATGCAAGAGTACAGAGAAAGGATACGTACCAACCAACTCAAGAACCGCTTCTTCGCTGCGGCCATCAGACTTTTGAGTGGACTTATCTTTCTCTACACCCTAGTTATGAGTGTGATAATACATTCTGCACTCTCTCCTTTCCTTCTCTAGAATAGTATGTTTTATTTGTATAGCACGCAAGAAACAATAGTTTTCACTGTATGTTATACAAATAATTGTTTATTGAAAAATTATCACGGCTGCAGGAGTTAGTTTAATGATACTATACAAATCAAAGATCATAGAATCCTACTGTGCTGAAGGAGGCCCTTCAGCCCATTGAGATGGCACCGACCACAATCCCACCTAGGCTCTACACCCACAACCCCTACATATTTTATCCGCTAATTCCTCTAACCTAAGCAACTCACAATACTAAGGGGAAATTTTAGCACTGCCAATCAACCTAATCCACACATCTTTGGACTGTGGGAGGAAACTGGAGCACCTGGAGGAAACCCAAACAGACATGAGGAGAATGTGCAAACTCCACACAGACGGTGACGCAAGCTGGGAATCGAACGCAGAACCCTGGAGCTGTGAAGCAGTAGTGCTAACAACTGTGCTACCGTGCTGCCCCTTGGTGTAAAAGCATACTTTTTTTTTAAAGGCCATGGATTACATATGAAACCGAGGTGACATGCAGTTTGGAAACGGGTGGATGCCCCATGTAGTAACAAATGAATTTGAGCTAAAGCTGACTGCAACATATGGGAAAACAAAATCATGCAATAATTATTTATAACCTGTGAAGTCATGTGCATAAATTTCCAGTGATATCAAGGAAATTTCTGTACATTTTTCATTACAGTGCTGTAGAGCTTCAGTAGAAATTATCTTTTCTAATCAACATACAGAATAGAAGTATAAGTTTTCTCTGCAGCCAGGCCCAGTTAATATTTCTGGAGGTTTGTTTGAATGTGGGAACCTTGTTCTATTTACTGTTTGGATTGTGTCAGTGAATTAACAGATACTTAGAAACTGGATAACCTGTATTCATGGAATTGTTTCCAATATTGGCCAGAATTTTATGACCCATTGTGCAAGCTGGTCGGCCAAGGTGGAGATGGAGTGGCAGGATGCGTGATGTAAAATTGCAAGGAATGGCAAGTGGGTGACATCCCTGTGCTTTACTTAATGGTGAGGGAGGCATTGAGCTACCTTCCTGCTCCCAAGTTAATTGAGGCCTTTAATTAATGTCCACTGAAAGGACTTCTTCCTGTCACCACTGGCATTTTAGCAATGCCAGGGGTTGCCCACACCACATGGCAGAGCTATCGGGTGAACCTCAGCAACCTGCTTAAATGCTGGAGGAATGGTTTTCCTCCTGTTTAGAGAACATATGCCCAATGCAACCCTCCCTCATGATATCCCTCTCCCCTTCTTCACTTGTTTGCCCAATTCCCTGCTCCCCCCTCAGCCAGCCCTCAAGCTTGGGGATTTTCCTGATTGGCTCAAGCAAACACCCTCTACGTACCCTTGTATCCAGCTTCCCTGTCAATCCTCCTGGTGGATTGGTTGCAGTTCCAGCAGTAGTCATGTCTCCCAATGGCGCTCTTGGGACTGGAGAGTTTTCAGTCATCTGATTCACTGGTAGCTCTCAGAATTGGGAATTCCTTCCATATGGGGAGGAAGGAGGGGTAGAGCCAATTCACAACCCAGCAACCTTAAACTTCAGTTGGGAGATCCCAGCCTTGTGAAGGTAGGTTCAACCCCAAATATTAAGCTGGAAGTATTTCTGGATAAAGATCTAGTCATTGTGTTTTTAACTGAAGATAAATTGCAACTCTGACCTCAGAGGCTTTGGGCTTATAAGCAAATTAGAATGAGGAGCAAGAATAGGCCATCTGGCCCCTCAGCCTGCTCCACCATTTAATAAGATCATAGATTTTCCTGGATTTTCATAATTCCACATCTTTTCATGGACCCAGCTCCATTTACTTACCCACTCACCATAACTCTTAATTCCTTTACTAGATAAATTTAAAAAATTATCTATTCTTATCTTAAAAACATTCAGTGAGGTAGCCTCAACTGCTTCACTGGGCAGGGAATTCTATAGATTCACAACCCTCTGTGTGAAGAAGTTCCTCCTCAACTCAGTCATAAATCTGTTCCCCCTTATTTTGAGGCCATGCAATCTATCTAGTTTCGCCAGCCACTAGAAACAATCTCCCTGCTTCTGTCTTATTTTTGTGATCTTAATTGTTCCAAAAGATCTCCCCTCATTCTTCTGAATTCCAATGCCTGGGAAATAGACTTCAGTACTGGCAAAAGAGCAGAATTTTATTGGTCAAAATTAAATTCACATTCAATGTCACTGCTAGAAGTTTGAACTTTAGTGGAAACACAAAATTGATATGATCAGATTGGTCACCCAGGTGGTGTATATAACAGTTAATCCTACACCACCGAGTAAAGACCCCACCAGTGTATCCAGACCCATTTCGCATCTTAAAGGTTTACAAATGACTATTTCACTGAAAAACTCTTGCCATTTGTCAAATTTCTGCAAATAATAAGGAAAAAACACTAACATTTTGGAAAAGTGAAAGATTATTCATGAAGGGGCTTTTCTGTTTGAAGACTTTAGCAATCTTTCTATTACAGAATTTCCAGAGAATTTTAAAATGTCAAGTCAATTCCTAGGAAATAACAGGTAAGTTATCTTCCATTGCAGTTATGATAGGTACATATTACTAATCTACTAGTGGCAGTCTTCCCTTAGTCATCATAAATTAAAAGCACATGTAAGTGAGAAATTCCATTCTGCAAACACACAGGTCTGTTCTGAATAGTCCTGTAGAGATTTTACAATAGCCTTGTTTTGGACCAGTTATTGGTGCCCAAAATTTGGAAATTGTTCAAAAAGAAGCTATAGCAACAAATTTGTATATCAGCCTTGAGTTTCCCTCCAATCTGATGGAGGAAAATTCAAGCCAAGCCTGACAGTTCTGGATAGTAACCTCAGAATTTATCAGATGTACACGGAGCTTACCATTGTAAATTGGGATTTTTTTCCTCTTCCACAAATTATAGCCTCGAAACTTAACGCTGATCTAAATGTCAGGTCATTGCTGTGAGATTGATGGAAATTATTTAATTATGGCTAAAAGTGTTACATTTTGTAAGTGTGTTTAATGATGTGCATGTGTTATATTAGCTACCTGTCCCTCTCTGTTCTTCTGGATTTTCCTAAACTTCTCAGTGGAACACTACTAACCCTAAACATGTAGTAAGGACTAACCCTTGGTCACTATGTTAAGGTAGGAGGAGGTATTCCTGGCCTTCTGCCTCATTTCCCTCATCCATTGGGCAAGCTGCAGAGGCACATGAGAATGACTAAGTTGTGGAAATGGCAATCAGGAAACACGTGGACAGCCCAAGAAGGAAAGAGTGGTTTGATACTTCCTTCATAGGAACTAACTGCATTCCATGGTGCAACATAAGGGCCTTTGGTATTTTCTGAATACCTCTATCTTGGAAAATAATGTCTTTGCTCCACCTGACCACTTTTATCCTGCCCTCTCTATGGTCAAAATCTGAGTCCGTGACTTATTCACTTCTGGATTTAACTTCTCAAACATTTTTCATAGATGATGACAGCTCTACAAATAGTAGAACCGATACAATCTCTGTGGCCTACTTCCCCCCCCCCCCCCCCCCAACAAATTCCTTTGCTCCAGTTAACTCTCTGCTTTCCAATCTCCATTAGTTCCTCATATCCTTACTTCCAAATTCACCTTTGACCTGATTTTGATTTTTTTTGATTTGATTTATTATCTCATGTATGAGTATACAGTGAAAAGTATTGTTTCTTGCACCCTATATAGACAAAGCATGCCGTTCATAGAGAATGAAGTGAGAGAATGCAGAATGTAGTGTTACAGTCATAGCTAGGATGTATAGAAAGATCAACTCAATGCAAGGTAGGTCCATTCAAAAGTCTAACGGCAGCAGGGAAGAAACTGTTTTTGAGTTGGTTGGTACGTGACCTTAGACCTTTGCATTTTTTCCCAACGTAAGAAGGTGGAGGAGAAAATGTTTAGGTTGTGAGGGGTCCTTAATTATACTGGCTGCTTTGCCGAGGCAGCGGGAAGTGTAGACAAAGTCAATGGACTGAAGGCTGGTTTGCGTGATAAATTGAGCTACGTTCATAGTCTTTTGTAGTTTCTTGTAGTTTTGGGCAGAGCAGGAGATATACCAAGCTGTGATACAACCAGAAAGAATACTTTCTATGTTGCATCTGTAAAAATTGGTGACAGTCATAGCTGACTTGCCAAATTTCTTTAGTCATCCGAGAAAGTAGAGGCATTTGTGGGCTTTCTTAACTATAGTTCGGCATGGGGGGATCAGGACAGGTTGTTGGTGGTCTAAAAACCTAACAACTTGAAGCTCTCGGCCCTTTCTACTTCATCTCCATTGATGCAGACAGGTACATGTTCTCCTCTACACTTCCTGAAGTTGATGACAATCTCCTTCATTTTGTTAACATTGAGGGAGAAATTATTGTTGCCACACCAGCTCACCGGATTCTCGATCTCATTCCTATACTCTGTCTCGTCATTGCTTGAGATCCAACCCATTACACTGGTTTCAGCGAACTTGAAAATCGAGTTGGAGGGGAATTTGGCCCCACAGTCATAGGTGTATAAGAAATATAGTAGGGAACTGGGAACATAGCTTTGTGGGCAGCAGTGTTGAGAAAGATCGTAGAGGAGATGTTATTGTCTATCCTTATTGATTATGGCCTGTGAGTTAGGAAGTTCAGGATTCAGTCACTTCAGTGATTTCCTCATTGAGGATTGTGAAGATAATTTGTTCCTCACTTATGTCTCTGCGTATCCCTTAGCTCCTCTACTTCTGGGTTACTCCTGATCTGCAACTTTTCTCCATTGCTAAAGTACCCTTCTCTGCACAGAAATGAACAATTGCACCAATTAATGGCATTGCTGCTCACTCAGCATTGGCTAATATCACAAACTCTGCGATTCAAATGAGGCTCTGAGAATCCTTCCATGGGGCTTGGGATAGCATCACCTGGCCCCAGCTCTTCCCCCAGAAAGTGTCACAGGAGTTTCTGTCCTCACCATTCTGCCCTGAAGTAGGAAGGTGGCCTTAAAGTTTCTCTGCATCTCCGACAATGCTTTGGCACCAAGTGATAAGAGATGTAAATACTTCAGTATCATCTCAGAACTGTTTTAAAAATGTTCGCGGAGTCTATTCATAAAAATGGACAAACTTAGACATCATCTGTCTTTGACCATCATCAGAAATGGATAGGGAAAAAATACTCTGACTAGCATTTTTGATTAAGTTGTTGGGTCTAACAATCCAATTATGATACCCAGTGAAACATAGAAACATAGAAAATAGGAGCAGGAATAGGCCACTCGGCCCTTTGAGCCTGTTCTGTCATTCATCATAGCTGACCCTCTATCTCCACACGATACTCCCACTTCCTCCCCATACAGTTTGATACCCGAATATATTGCACCATCTTAGCCAAATTTTTGATTACTTTTTTGCTTTTCTACTACTCTTTCAAGCTTATGCATCATATATTCAGCTCCGCAACTGCTCGAGTTACTTTTATTTGAGTTATCTGAAGAACTCTTGCACAAGTTTCAGAACTTTGGGGAGACAATAGCCTAGTGGTATTATCACTGGACTATTAAATGAGAAACTCAGCTAATGCTTTGATGGCTGGGGTTCAAATCCAGCCAGGGACAGATGGTGGAATTTGAATTCGATTTAAAAAAAAAAAAAAATCTGGAATTAAGAATCTACTGATGACCATGAAACCATTGCCGATTGTCAGGAAAAACCCAACTGGTTCACTAATGTCTTTTAGGGGAGGGAATCTGCCACCTTTGGCCTACATGTGACTCCAGAGCCACAACAATGTGGTTGACTCTCAACTGTCCTCAGGTAACTGGGAATGGACAATAAATGCTGGCCAATCAGTGATGCCCAGGTTCCAGGAATGAATTTTAAAAATTTCACCCGTGCCTTTTGGAATCTTTCTTCCATTGTCACTAACTGTTTCAATTCATTTGTCCAATCTCCTTTTCTGCTTTTAAAATCCAATTTGTTCTTCCAAATTGTGCTTCATTCACATTGTTCAGATTGGATCAAAGTTCAAGAACTTCATTAGTTTTAGTTGTTAATTCTATTTTCTGATTCACCAACAATTACTACTCCTGTTCTCAGTATTTTGCACAATGCTACTAAAAACTTCTAATGCTTGAAGTTTCTTATATTTTAACTGTAGGTCCATGTTTTTGAATTTGTTTCCACAAATTCAGCACTGAAGTATTTCTGCTTCCTGTGAGCAACGTTCCAATGTTCTCATTTTTTTTCCATATCAAAGGTATCTCTCATATGATAAAAGAGAAATACTGCAGATGCTGAAATCTGAAACAAAAACAGAAAACACTGGAAAATCTCAGCAAGTCTGAGCATCTGTGGAGAGAGAAACAGCCAACATTTCGAGTCTAGATGACCCTTCATCAGAGCTAAGAAGCGAGTTTTGGTAAACACCTGGTCAAACACATGAGGGGAAATGGAAAACAGTATGGTGACATCTTAATGTAGACAAAGTCAATGGATGGGAGATTGGTTTGCATGATGGACTGGGCTTCATCCACAACCTTTTGTAATTTCTAGTGGTCTTGGGCAGAGCAGGAGCCATACCAAGCTGTGATACAATCAGAAAGAATTTTTTCTATGATGCATTGTAAAAATTGGTGAGAGTCGTAGCGGACATGTCCAATTTCCTTAGCATCCTGAGAAAGTAGAGACGTTGATTGGCTTTCTTAACTATAGCACAGGAGCATGAAGAGACCTGGGCAAGTTGTCAGTGATCTGGATATCTAGAAACTTGTACAGAAATATATAGAGCGAGGGTTTGAGGCTAGGTGCTGTCTCTATGCTTGCTTGTGCACACAACTCTGTCCAACGCTAGACTGACCCTTAAGTGCTGATCAGGTATTCTCTCTCTCTGGCCTTTACTCAGTGCAAAGTTCACCCTTTATGTGCCAGACCTTATACTGTTGAATTCCATGAACTGACCACTATACAACACACCTGAATATTGTGTGGGAGTTTTAACAGGTGATATTATCTGTTTCACCGGCACAGTGGCACAATAGTTAGCACTGCTGCCTCACAGTGCCAGGGAGCTGAGTTGATACCCTGTGTACATGTGGGTTTCCTGCAGGTGCTCCGGTTTTTCTCACGGTCTGTAAGATGAGCAGGTTAGGTACTTTAGCCATGCTAAATTTTCCCTCAGTATACCCAATCAGATAGGGCGACTAGGGGATTTTCGCAATAACTTTGCTGCAGTGTGAATATAAGCATATTTGTACTAATAAATAAACTTTACCTTTACTTTTTAATAGCTCCTCCTGGGTTTAATTTTATTCCTTGTATTCTGTGTCAATGTGCTATTAATCGTAGTGTGTGGGAATTACCTTGTTAGGGGAATTGCCAGTTAAACATGTGACATTGATTGTCCTATAAATAGAGACAGCTGGAACACTTTGGCAGAAGAGCTTGTTGTAAGTCAGTAACACAAAAGAAGGGTCTTACAATGAATCAGTCTGAACCTAAAAGACCAGTCTGGATCGATTTTTCCAATACTGTTGTTTGTTGTGAGTAACATGCCAGGCTCAATATCTGCCCCATTTACACTGAACGGCTCACAACATGAATCCAGACGTACTTAAATATTGTGCTGGCTTCATCAAATCATCACTTCATCAAACCATCACATCACAACTAGCTGGAGAAGTGAAAATTGGGTGGGAAGATTGAATGGGCATTGACTTTAACAACAACTCGCATCCAAAATGGTAACCAAAGAGAATGAAGTTTGCAGATGTCTTGTCCCTGTCTCGCTTAATGCAATACATATGCATCAAAATTAATTCTAAAAATAGAGCAAGTTATAAAATAGCCTCCATCTGTGCGTATATGCCACATGCAAGCACATCCATGTGTCCACAGCCCACAGGCATACACAGGGTAATTTTTTTCATGACAGAGGGATAGACGGAGGGAGTTTCAAGAAGTTTTGGAGACTGTGGGGACCACTTCCACCTGAAAATAAATAGAGTTGAACTTGATGAATTGCGGTGTAAGACATCAAGATTTTTAGCTTGTATCCTGGCCAGGACAGAGTGAGTGGTAAATTATAAAGTGAGCTGCAACTTTTGTGTCAACAAATGAGTAACTTGCGAATGGAAACAGTTACTCATTTGATTTCTTGTATCTTCCACTTTGCTGGTTTATAGGGACCATATGGAATTACTGCTTTACAGCCACAATTCATAAGCAGTTAATTGCAATTGGATTAGCAGATGTAAGTGCTTTAAACAAAAATAATAGTTAGAGATTTACTTGCTTGTAGCTTGGCAAGCACTCCAATCATTTTCGCTGATATTTCAAAGACTCATTATATATAAACCATGTGACCGTACGAATAGATCCTGTGTAAGGTATGTTACACTTTAAAACCAATTCTGAAATGACCCTTAAGTCTTTTTATACCCGTATCATCAGGTGCTAAGACATTGTTGGAAATGTGTGAATGACACTGATTATCCTTTAACTATTAACAACTGGTCTGTATGGATGACCTAGTAGTTAGCACTGCCTCAGAGTCCAAGGGCCTGAGTTCGATCCCAGCTTGGGTCACTGTCTGTGTGGAGTTTGCACGTTCTCGCCATGTCTGTGTGGGTTTCCTCACAGTGCTCCAATTTCCTCCCACAGTCTGAAAAATGTGCTGGTTAGATGCATCAACCTGAACAAGTGCCGGAGTGTGGCGACTAGGGGAATTTCACAGTAACTTCATTGCACTGTTAATGTAAGCCTTACTCCTGACTAATAAATAAACTTCAGCATGCAATAAACAATACTTCTGACTGTACACTAATGCATCAGTACAGATAAAATCAATAACACAGGGTGCAGAGGTCGAGGGGTTACTGAGCAAATGCGGGCAGTTGGGAGTAGCTTTGTGGTTTTAAAAAGGACAGCATGGACAAGTTGGGCTGAAGGACTTATTTCCATACTGTAAGCCTCTATATAATTATAATAAATCAAATCAAATCAGCTGGAGAACAAAATGACCCTTTGTGAATGGCATCAATCAGTTATGAAAATCCACGTTGATCAAATTTTTCCCATAATTGGTGTTGGGGAAGGGGCAATTGGTTGAACAAAATATCCACGTGATAGGTTTCAGTTGCAAGATCTCACAGATAAAAGTTTGACACTCAGTGCTACTGCAACACATTTGCTTCAGCCCTTAATGAGTTAAGTGTGTGATAGTGCCACAGCCTTTCCGTTTACAATGTCACTGCAGCTGTTGTCAGTGTGCAGTGACTGGCTCCCGGCCAATACCATTTACTGCACTCACTGGGCCTGAAAGCACAAAGATTACATTCTGTTGCCAGCTCAGTAACCTGAGGACCTCCTTTTAATAAATGAGCCAGAAGCACATCTGTACACAGCCGTGGCAAGCTGCGGCACAGCAGGACTCATCCTCCTGTGCATCTTTCCTTTAAAACAAGGTGAAATAGGAATAATCCATTAGCACCATGTGTTAGCCAGGAAAAAAAAGGGCCAGGTTTTATCATTTCACCCAAACCTCATCCTCCCCATGCCCCTGCAATCAATGTACTCTATCAGCTGTATCTGATGAGCTACAAATCAGTTTGACACCTTCCTGTTCAATCTCTTACAGCAGAAGTGGCAACCAAGGCTAAAATAAGCACATCTACATCTCTGCAGCCTTGAAAGAAACAAGAGGATTTTACTGTATCGATAAAGCCAAGAATTGTGAATAGTAAGTGTTGTTGTGGATGGCATTTCCTGAAATAAAGAATTATGCAGCCTTCAGTAACGGATCTGCTTCAGGTTTCTCGCATGCCGGAGGAAAACTGAACAAATTTCCTTAAACCCAAGTAAACATGGCAAATGGCCTGAATTTCATTTTATCAAATGGCTGAGCTGCTTATGGAGACAATAAACAATAAGTTACATTCTTGGAGAGAAATTTGAATGTGGAAATGAAAGTGAGATGTCTGTCAGTCTGATGTGAGTTCAACATTGGAATGAAACTCAGTAAGATCTGCTTTAAATGTCACCTGAGACGCCAGTTTTCCTTGTGCACCCGGGAATAAACTGAACCGCAGTATTTCCACCATACAGACTCGAGCTACAACTGAAATCTAAAACAGCTTTGCGTTTTGAGACTCCCAGATGGGAAACTGTCTTGTACCTTTCATTTAGGATTTAGTTTGGGTTTGGTTACACAAGTTACACTGCACAGGTTTCATATCAGTTGCACTCTGGTGCTAAACTTTGAAGGATGAATGATCACAGTGTGTCTGGATCAACAACTCTGCAGTTGGAGGGAGGAGAGAGGGGCTGAAGAGTTTGATTGAGCCCATCAGCTCATTTGTAGCCTGCCACGTTTCTGGCTGTTTATAGATAAATAAACAATGTCTGGTCAAATCTAATACTGATTCCTGTTACCCTGAATGTATATCAAACAGTCAATTCCTGCCGGCAGCAAGTTTCAAAATGGAAATAAGTGCTGTCATTGGAATTCCATTTTATTCTTACCTTTCATATTCTCTTCTGTCTCCCCTGCACTCTAAGTACAATTCCTTAACCAATTCCTTCTCCTCTGTGGAAGTGTCGGATACCTACCCCATGACAGGAAAGTGAGATCAAAGCCAGAGGAAGCCAAAGGCAAACATCACAAAACAGCAAGCCACTAATGTCGAATCCTATTTCTTCAGTAGCCAAGGAAACTAATGGGAACAATTTCATCCAAACACTTTACACAGGCTGGAAAGCAGATATGGATAAGGTGTAAATATTCAGAGAAAACTTTACTTTCTGATTTGAAAGTTTTGTTGAGTTTTCCTGTGAATTTGATCTTTTGTTAATGCTATACTCTCAGGTATAAAAAATAGGATAGCCCAAATATGCATTCACTTTTTAAAACTTGTATTCATGGTGTGTGGATATCACTGGCTGGGCCAACACTTATTGTCCATCCCTGAAGGCATTGAAGAATCGACCATATTGCTATGAGTCTGGAGTCACATGTAGGCCAGATCAGGTAAGGACGAGAGATTTCATTGCCTCTATTAAAATGCTGAGAAGGAAATATGATTACAAGTTATGAAAAGTTCCATGAAGCTTTATGAAAACTCCCTTTGGAGAAAATTGAGAAGGAATATGATTTGGTCTTCAAGTATAAAGTCAAATGGTTTAAGGAAGCTAGTTAAGTGTAAAGAACTACATGCTAGCAACACTCACCAGCCTCAAAGAAAATGAGTAGGAAAGGAATTCTTTTCCATGTTGGACCAAAATTTAAGTCAATGGGAATCAGGGAAAAATTCTCTGCTGGTTAGAGTCATATCTGGCAGAAAGGAAGATGGTTGCTATAATCAATAATCTCAGTCCCAGGACATTACTGCAAGAGTTCCTCAGGGTAGTGCTCCACGCCCAGCCATCTTTGATTGTTTCCTCAGTGCCCCAATCATAAGGACAGAAATGCGGATGTTTGCTGATAATTGTATGGTATTCAGTCAAACTCGTTACTCCTCAGATAATGAAACAGTCCATGTCTGCGTGCAGCAATATCTGGACAACATTCAGGCTTGGGCTGATGAGTCTCAAGTAACATTTCTGTGACACACATACTAGACAATGACCATCTTCAGTGAGAGAGAATCTAACCATCTCCCCTTGACTTTCAATACCATTACTAACATTGAATTCCCCCCTCTATCAACATTCTGGGAGTTACCATTGATCAGAAACTGAAGTAGACCAGCTGTATAAATACAAAAGCTGATCGGATACTGGGAATTCTGCAGTGAGTAACTCACCTCCTGACTCCCCAAAGCCTGTCCACCATCGACAAAGCACAAGTCAGGAGTTTGTTGGAATACTCCTCTGTTATGGGTGGCATGATGGTTAGCACTGCTACCTCACAGTGCTGGGAACCCAGGTTCGATTCGTGGCTTAGGTCATTATCTGTGTGGAGTTTGCATATTCTCTCCATGTCTGCATGGGTTTCCTCCCACAATCTAAAAGACATACTAGTTCAGTGCAATGATCCAAGCAGGCACTGGAATGTGGAGAATAGTTTAGTGCAAACATTTCTTCTTACACTATTTCCTCCTATTAAAGAGATGCAGAGAGATCTGGATAGGCTGAGTGAGTGGGTGAGGACCTGGCAGGTGGAGTATAACGTTAGCAAATGTGAGGTTATTGACTTTGGTAGAAATAAAAGTAGGAGGGATTATTATTTAAATGGAGAAAAGCTGCAGCATGCTACAGTACAGAGGGATCCTTGGGGATCCTAAATCTCATTTAGAAACCTCCCAATCCCAATATATTTATGTATTAAAGTGGCCAATTTAACCAGGCTTTTCTGAATTATAGAGTGAATTTATTAACTGCTAAACACAAGAAAGTTTACACATGAACGTATCTCCATATAGATTGGGAATGAGAATGGAGTTCAAAAATAAGTTTTAAAAAAGATATATAAATCAATGTGAAAACAAAATATTGTGGATGCTGGAATCTGAAACAAAAATAGAAAATGCTGGAAAATCTCAGCAAGCCTGGCAGCATCTGTGGGGAGAGAATAGAATCAAGATTTTGAGTCGAGATGACCCTTCGTCTTGGCTCGAATGAAGGGCCATCCAGATTTGAAACGTTGGGTCTATTCTTTCCCCACAGATGCTGTCAGACCTGCTGAGATTTTCCAACATTTTCTGTTTTTGTATCTAAATCAATCTTTGACTTATCCTTGAGAAAGACATGGTGAAATGTTGAAGCGGTTTGAGATTCTTAACCCCAGTACAGCTGACTTAAGCAATTCTATAGTTGGTATTCAGATTCCAGGGTCTTGTGGTTACCCCACTTCCTTTCCGGCTGACATGGCTTGGTTCAGAGCTTTTCTTCATTGTGGCGCCTCTCCGTGCTTGGATAGATGCAGTTCCAAACACATTCCAGACATTCGCATCCATTCACTTGATTGGCACCCCTTCCACTATCTGAAACAATCAATCCCTTCATCAATAGAATAATGAGGCTGCAATTTGTAACATCTTCAAGATTCACTGTAGCAACTCACCGTGGCTCATCAATGGCTTGTGGTCGATACACTATGGCTGAATGATTGTAGTGGAACTGATGAAAACATTTTGCAGCAAAAACAATGCTAGCTTTTCCTTGTCTAACTGTGAATATCCCTTCTCAGCGTGCATGATGTAAAACCAACGGATTTTTCTGACCTGTCCTGCATCAGGTGACAGAGTGTTGCTGTAACACCGTAGGGTGAGAAATCATATGGAAGAATGAGTTCTTAATCTTGAAGAAAGTGAATCAGCATCCTAACTGATTGCCGCAGTGCTCTTAGCAACTAGGACCAAGTGTTAGAAAGATTTTCCGAGACTGCGTTTAAAGCGTAGCAAGTCCATCTTCCGGGAACAGAGTGCGGAATACTTGGGTCACAAAATCACAGGATAGGGTTTGTCCTCAGCAAAGGAGAAAGCCAGAACTATCAAGAAAGCTGCAAACCACAGACATGTGTCCGAACTCAGGTCAAACCTGGGCATAGTAAATTACTATGGGAAGTTTCTGCCGGACCTCTTGACAGTGTTGGTGCCAACACTACCCTTGTGTGCTGGCCTCCACTTCCATTGTGTTTGTGTGTAGTAAATACACTGGCACCAACACTGTCAAAAGATCCAGCAGAAATTTCCCCCTGCTCTGAACTTTCCAGATGATGCATAGCTGATTGAAGCTTTTTCAAATTTGAGTTTCCCTGCTCAGCCTTCAACTTGCTCATAGCACCCTTATCTTACTTAGTTAAATGCCCTTTTCACTGCAAGAGTGAGAAACAGCAACCATGATTTTGCAATGTTTCACACAGTGTGTCCATCCACACCTGAACCATTCACTGCTTTCATCTTCTTGTTTGCAGCCTCTTTCTTTATCGGATGCACTGCACCCACCCTTGCACGACCGTTGAATATCTTTTCATTGTTCGCAGCTATTTCCATGCCCTGAAAAATTTCTGGAGCCTCTTGAAATTTCTCCCACAAACAATGCTGAATGCTGGCCTAATTAGTGCCACAAACTAAATGTCCCAGAGGATGTCCTCCAGTACTGCTCCAAGGTCACAGGGTATGATCTTACCTGCCGTTCATGCCACACTCCCACTGCAGGGAAGCTGGAGAATTCAGCGGCCAGCCAAATTTCCATTCACTGCTGTCTGTTGGGAATATCCTATTGGAGTGACAGTGGGAAGGTCCCGGCCACAATGTTCAGAGATGCCTAAATACAACAAAAAATTTATCTCATCTTCCAAAAATGAGTATGGAACATGAACCACTGAGGCCTTAGCATTGTGGTGAATCTGAACAAGTACAACTAAATCAGCAAATGAAATGTCCCCTTGTTTCTGCGGTGTTGTTAAACTCCTCACTCGCTGTAAGTCTTTGCCCCACGTACTCTCGGGAAAATTGAGTGCTCATCTGCAAATCCGTTTGCCAAGAGAACATGATCTAACATTTCCACATATTCAGTCCAGCCCCTGTTCTTTACCACAAACTCACTGATAATCCTGAACACAGTTATGGTGCTGCTAACCTGTTTTTTGTTAGTAGACTCATAAACCCTTTGATCAGACCCCTTGACCTATTGTTGCAAATTGCTACTCATTGTGCAAGCCTTCACAGTGTCATGCCAAACATTGTATTTTTCTGTTTCTTTTCTTTTGCCATTTTCTCCTTGTCACCAGAAACATGTGATAACCTGGCTACAAAAGGTAGCCATGATGTGGAAATGCTGTATTGAACAGGCGTGGGCAGTAAGAAGTCTCACAGCAACAGGTGGAAGTCCAACAGATTTATTTGGTATCACGCGCTTTTGGTTTTATTATCCACTCATCTGATAAGGAGCAGCGCTCCAAAAGCTCATAATACCAAATAAACCTGTTGGATTTTAAGCTGGCATTGTAAGATTTCTTACCATGCTCACAATAAGGTAGTCAAAGGTGAAGTCATATCCAATCTTCTTTACTTATCAAAATTTTGAAGTACAGAATGGACTCAGAACTGGCTGTTACAGGGGGGCCCTTTGGTGAGACTAAACCCACGAAAGCCTGTGCCACTGAAGATGTCATTTGTGCACGTTCATACTCGCTAAAAATTCAAGTAGGAAGATACTTATGATAACACTTTGTAACAGGGACGCTGATACTTTTCAGAATATTTCTTGAGCAATTAAATGGGTGTGGTACGTTCCATGATAAAGCCAATTGCACCTTTACTGGGAAATGAACATGCTCGAAGGCCTGAATATGTTTTTCTCATTCCAATCTTATGTTTTTATAGATAAACATACTTGTTGGAACAGATCAAGGATAATCTCAGTATTACTCTTAGCCCAACCCTATGAAGACTTGATACAGTTCAACACCACAAGCTAGTTTAGTGCTTTTCTCAACTTCTCAGCAAATCTACTCTTGAAACCAGTCCACTGTGATTAATTTCTACTCGTAGGACAGGACACTGAAAGGTCAATTTGTTACTGTCAATTTTTTTTTGACGGGAAAATTCAAATACTTACTGTTACAAAAATAAGTGCAGGTTGCAGGTTTGATTGCTGCATGATGGGTGATGTATATCTTTGTGAATAAATCCCTCTCTACAAATAAAAGCTCAGAAGTATACAAAGGTTTACCAGGCTGATTCTGTGGATGACAGGATTGATATATGAGGAGAGATTGACTAGGTTAGGATTGTTTTCACTAGCATTCAGACGAATGAGGAGGAATCTTACAGAGACTTATAAAATTCTAACAGGACTAGACAGGGTAGATGCAGGAAGGATGTTCCTGATGGTGGGGGAGTCCAGAACCAGGATTCTGAAGATACAGAGTAGACCATTTAGAACAGAGATGGGGAGACATTTCTTCACTCTTAGAATGGTGAGCCTGTGGAATTCATTACCACAGGATGTAGCTAATATCAAAACATTGAATGTATTCAAGAGGTGGCTGGATATAGCACTTTGGGTGAATGGGATCAAAGATTATGGGGAGAAAGCAGGATTAGGCTATTGAGTGGACAATCAGCCATGATTGTGATGAATGGCATAGCACACTCGAAGGGCTGAATAGCCTCCTCCTGCTCCTATTTCCTATGCTTCTATGATTTTAATGTGTCAAAGACTAGGGTCTGGTTCAATTCTTTACCACCTGGTTACCTAAGTTTTAACATATCACTTTCAAAGATATTGCAGCAAGGCCAATTTATTGTGTGCTCAATATCTAGGGATGGCGCTTGAACCCACAATTTTCAAAATCAAATGTGAACTCACTTATAGCTGAGCAAATCTGATGCTTAGAGGCGATGATTCTTTGTTTGTTTCTATTTTACTGTTTTTCTACTACTGTTCACAGCCCACAAATTACAGCGAAAACAGTTAAGTCAGAGCTAAGAATAGAGAGCACTGTGACTGATTGACATTAGTTTTGGTTTACCGTTGCTTTGACCAGTGAAGCAAATATCTTCATTTCACTGAGTGGTTTTGGATGTTCTCTTTTCTTCCAATCAACTCCTCTGTGAAATGTTGCTCAGTTTAAAAGAGGCAGAGTATGTGTGTTTGCAGTTGTTAATGGCTTTCCAAAATAATTATTCATAGGATGTGATGTCATGGACAAGACCAGTGTTTATTGCTCACCTTTAACTATCTTCAAAAACCCAGTGGAAAAACCATCTCTTGAACTACTTCAGTTCATCATTATGTTTTCACACAACGGGGTTGGTTGCTAGTTCATTTTAGGGGGGCAGTTAAAGAACATAAAGAACTTAAGAAACAGGAGCAGGAGTAGGCCATCTATCCCTTTGAGCCTGCCCTGCCATCCAATAGGATCATGGCTGATCTGAAATGGATCAGTTCCACTTACCAGTCTGCTCCCCATAACCCTTAATTCCCTTATCGATCAGAAATCTATCTACACGTGACTTAAACATTTCAATGAGGTAGCCTCCACCACTTCAATGGGCAGAGAATTCCACAGGTTCAACAGCATCTGAGAGAAGAAGTTCCTCCTCAACTCTGTTCCAAACTGCTTCCCCTTATTTTGAGGCTGTGTCCTCTAGTTCTGGTTTCATTTCTAAGTGGAAAGAATTTCTCTACTTCTACTCTATCTAACCCCTTCATTATCTAATATGTCTCTGTAAGACCTCCCCCTCAGTCTTCTAAACTCCAATGAGTATAGGCCCAATCTACTCAATTTCTCCTCATAAGCTAACTCTCTCATCTCCAGTATCAACCTGGTGAACCTTCTCTGTCCTCCCTTCAAGGTCAATATATCCTTTTGCAAATAAGGGGACCAAAACTGCACACAGTACTCCAGTTGTGGCCTCACCAATGCCTTGTACAGTTGCAGCAGGACCTCTCTGCTTTTATATTCTATCCCCTTCGCGATAAAGGCCAACATTCCATTCGCCTTCTTGATTACCTGCAGACTGGGTTTTTGCAATTCATGCACAAGGATCCCCAGGTCCTTCTGCACAGTAGCATTCTGCAATTTCCCACCATCTAAATAATATGAGAGGCTGAGGGATTTGAGGTTGCCTTCATTAGAAAGAAGGCGGCTAAGAGGAGACCTTATTGAAACATATAAGATGATTAGAGGTTTAGATAGAGTGGACAGTGATAGCCTTTTTCCTAGGATGGAGAAAGCTAGCACGAGGGGACATAGCTTTAAATTAAGGGGTGGTAGTTATAGGACGGATGTCAGAGGTAGGTTCTTTACCCAGAGGGTGGTAAGGGTATGGAATGCCCTGCCTGCTGCAGTTGTAGATGCGCCAAGTTTGGTGGCGTTTAAGAGGTTAGTAGATAAGTTTATGGATGAAAAGGGAATGGTTTAGGTTAGAGGGTCATTGCTTTTTCTTAATTGGTCGGCGCAACATCGAAGGCCGAAGGGCCTGTTCTGCGCTGTAATGTTCTATGTTCTATGTTCTATGTTCCATCCTACTATTATTTCTTCCAACGTGTTAATCTCACACTTGCCAATGTTATACTCCATCTGCCAGGTCCTCGCCCACTCACTCGGGCAACAAAAGTCAATCACTTCACTGTGGGTCTGGAGTCACACATAAGCCAGACTAGGTAAGGATGATGGCACAGTGGTTAGTGCTGCTGCCTCACAGCGGCAGGGACCTGGACTCAATTCCAGCCTTGGGTGATTGTATGTGTGGAGTTTGCATATTCTCCCCATGTCTGAATGGATTTTCTCCGTATGCTCCTGTTTCCTCCCACAGTCCAAGATATGTAGATTAGGTGGAATACATTATCACTAGTTGAATCTCAGCCATATTCTTTGCGTTGTCTATTCAATTAAATATTATCCAGTGGAATATTTGGTTATAATGTATTAATTTCACTTTGGCAACCCTCAAATAGATGACAAATGGAATTTAATCCGGATAAATGCGAGGTGATGCATTTTGGCCGGAAAAATGTAGAAGAGAGTTATAGGATAAAAGGTAAAACTATTCGGAGTATACAGACGCAGAGAGACTTGGGGGTGCAGGTTCACAAGTCTCTGAAGGTGTCCTCACAGGTGGAGAAGGTGATAAAGAAGGCGTATAGTATGTTAGCTTTCATAGAAAAGGGTATAGAATACAAGAGTAGGAGTTTGATGTTGCAATTGTATAGAACGTTGGTTAGGCCTCACTTGGAATACTGCGTCCAGTTCTGGTCGCCGTACTATCGGAAGGATGTGGAGTCCTTGGAGAGAGTTCAGAGGAGGTTTACCAGGATGCTGCCTGGTATGGAAGGACTGTCTTATGAGGAATGATTGAATAGACTTGGGTTGTTTTCCCTTGAAAGACGTCGGCTTAGAGGGGATCTAATAGAGGTGTATAAGATTATAAGGGGTATAGATAGAGTAAATGGTGGTAAACTTTTTCCACCTTCAGAAACGGATAGGACGAGGGGTCATGGCCTTAGGGTGAGGGGGGCTATGTATAAGACGAATATTAGAGGGCAGTTTTTCACACAAAGGGTAGTGGGGGTGTGGAATGCACTGCCGAGTAAGGTGGTGGGAGCAGGCACGCTAGGGCTGTTTAAGGTCTCTTGGACAGCCACATGAGCGTTATGCAGATAGAGGGATATAGTAGGACTGTTTAACTATGGCTTTTTTTTCCACAGGTAATTCGGTCCATACTTGACCAACAAGGAGCATGCATTCGGCAGGTGGTGCGAGGACAGCTCTTGGATGTTGATTCATGGGTTGCCTGGTGCTTCATGTCGTAAATGAGTGCTTTATCTGGACCATCTGAAGGGCACCATGACAGCTCAGTGACTATCGCTGTAGCTGTGCAGACACTTGGAATTGGGCCGGTGTCTGCGGGAGTTTGCGCGTTCTCCCCGTGGTTGCGTGGGTTTTCTCCGGGCGCTCCGGTTTCCTCCCACATCCCAAAAAATTCGCTCTTAGGCTGATTGGGAAACAAATTGTCCCTACATTGAGACTCTTCCATATTAGGAATAACCTAAAATTAGAATAGGATAATGAAATTGTTACTATATAGTTATGACGGCGGCGCGGGCTCGTTGGGCCGAAGGGCCTGTTTCCTGTGCTGTGTTGCTCTAAAAAAAATAAATAGTTAGGGATGGGCAATAAATGTTGGCTCAGGCAGCAATGCTCATGTCTGTAAAATTAATTTTTAAAAAGTCAGATATAAATATTGAATGTTGAACTAGTTGAACAATGCACGTCCGAGGTTAAACAGTAGATTACCCCTTCCCTTGGGATGTATTTCACCAGTGGTTTAATCTTGTATTAACAAGGCAAGCTGTATAACACCTCAAGTATGCTATGCAATTAAAATTGCTGTAAAACTACATTGAGATTTTCAAAGACTTCTTATTTTACACCTAAGGTCAATTTGTCAACAACCACTTTCTCTCAGAATATATTAGTGATGAACTGGTTTTGATTCCAAAGGTTCTTGTCAATCTTTAGTTTGTTAAATGGCGATGATGTTTAGTGGAGTAACCCCAATGCTAGCTCCAATTTTGCAGAGGTAGCTGTGGAATGACTTGATTTCTGTATTTAATGATACCCCTAACTGTATTTGATGAACTTTCAAAAAAACCTATTTGCTTCATTTCTACTCTGGGACCGACTCACTAAACAATATACAACAATAACATCAATTAGTATTCATAAAGCACTTTTAATATAATTAAACACCCACAGAGCAATTATAAAATAAAATATGACACTAAGTCACATAAGGTAGCAATGCAAATTGTGAAATGTTTGGGCAAAGTGAGTAGGTTTTAAAGCATGTCTTTAAGGGTGGTATGGTGGCACAGTGGTTAGTGCTGCTGCCTCGTAGCACCAGAGACCTGGGTTCAAATCCTGGCTTGGCTCACTGTCTGTGTGGAGTTAGCACATTCTCCTCGGGTCTGCGTGACTTTCCTCTGGATTCTCCAGTTTCCTCCTACAATCCCAAGATGTGCAGGTTAGATGGATTAGCCATGCTAAATTACCTCTTAGTGTCAGGGGGACTAGCTAAGATAAATACATAGGATTGTGGGGATAGTAGTCAGCGCAGACTCGATGGGCCAAATAACCTCCTCATGCATGGTAGGGATTCAGTGGTTCTAGGAAAGAGAGATAGAGTGAGATTTAGAGGGGAGCTCCAAAGCTGTGGATCTAGGTAGCTGGAGGCAACCAGCATGATAACCATTAAAGTTTCAGATCTATGAGGCTGAAGTTAAGGAGTGCTGATACCTTGGAGGGTTGTGGGGATGGAGGGGATTTTTGAGTTAGGAAGATTGAGGCAATGGAAGGATTTGAATACAACGATAAGAATTTTAAATGTCAGAGGTTGTTTAACCAGAAGCTAATGTAGGTCAATGAGCAAAGAGTGAATGGGATTAGATGCGATTGGGGCACAGGCACCTGTGTTTTAGATGCACAGGTTTGGTGGATTGGGCAGGCTAAATTGTTTCTTAATGTCCATAGGTGGATATAGCAGGGTAAATGGGGATAGGGTGGAAGGGAGAGCCATGAGGGAGTAGAGGGGTAGACCTGATGGGCTGAATGGCCTCCTTCTGCATTGTTAGGACTCTGTGGTTCTATTCTATGGATGAGCTCAAGATACAAAACTTATCAGTAAATTTCTGTAGAAGTGTGTAAAAGGTACCTAACGATACCTTTCTTCAAATCTGTGAGCAATATTCAATGAATGCACCTTAAAAATCATACAACAGATTCAAAACTTTTTTTAGTTTGTGCTGAATTTTTGGGCTGTTTGTATCCTAGACGTCAGCTTACTTGAAACTTAACAAGATTATCCATCTTAATTCTTACATTTTATAAGAAATAGGGTAGGAAGCAAAAAAAAGAATGGATTCAATAAAAAAGAAAATTGATGAAGGTGTAAAGTGTTGGCAATCTATATATTCCTTGGTGATCGAAGTGAAATTCACAGCAGTCTTTCCTGGACACAGTGGCCCTTTGAACAGTGAATACTGATGGTGTCAGAACTGGCTTCGAGGACTTAGCGAGCTACCAGGAAGTTAAACTAACATCAGTAACAATGCTTTGAGCCACAGATTTCAGCGGCACTCTCATTTAAGCTGAATATCTCAAAGGGCGATTTTGTGTCACAGCTGGGGGGGCCAGTTGGTTGCACTCTTGTTTCTCAGTCTCAAGGTTTCCAGGTTCAAGTCTCACTCCAGGCTTTGAATGTAGATAAATCTATACTGTCACCCAAGCACTGAGTAGAATTGCAAATTGTGATTAAATGTATCATCAGCTTGCCCTCACGCTCCAACCATTAGTCAACCAACATGTCCATCCTTGAGATATACTGCCTCTCTGTAGCAATTGGAAAGCAGAAAGACTCATTACCTAATTGGATGGTGCTTGATTGTGATCCAAACAGCTGTTCCCCCCTCCACCACAATTTTCAATATCTTTATATCTGATAGAGAAATTTGCCAGAATTTTTTTAAACTCTATCTTTTTTGATGTCCCAATGATATTTCTCCTGGGATTCACATAGCAGTGTCACCTTCAATCCGTGGGGCTCCCAGATCAATCCTGGAGTGTTGGTAAATCCTGGTACTGGGGGAATACAACACTATGAAAGTACTATCTCTGCTGAGCAAGATTCTAAACAAAAGCATCTTGTTTTGGTGGATTGTTCTGGTGGATGTAACAGAAGAGCAGGGGGTTCTCTCTGGTTTTCCAGCCAATATTTATCCCTCAATTAACATAATAAAAAACACATTGCGAGATCATTAACACACTATTGTTTATGGGAGCTTGCTATGCACAAATTGCATGTTTCCTACATTGTAACAGTGACTACCCTTCAAAGGTATTTATTGGTTGTGAAGTGCTTTGAGACATTTGGTGGTTGTGAAACCCTATAGGATCCTAACACTACAGATCGAGGCAATTCAGCATATCGAGTCTGCACCAATTCTTTGAAAGAGTATCTCACCCAAACTCTTCCACCCCCATGCTATCCTCGTAACCTTGTGCATTTACCCGGCTAATCCACACGATCTACACATCTTTGGACACTAAGGAGCAATTTAGCATGGCCAATCCACCTAACCTATACATCTTTAGACAATAAGTGACAATTTAGCATGGACAGTCCACCTAACCCGCAAGCTTTGGACCATGGGGTAAAACCAGAGCATCCAGAGGAAATACACGCAGACACAGGGAGAATGTACAAACTCCACACTGACAGTCATCCAAGGCTAGAATCAAACCTGGGTCCCTGGCACAATGAGGCAGCAGTGCTAACCACTGTGCCACCCAAAAATGCGCTATATAAATGCAACTTCTTTTGTGTTGATCTTGCCAGCATTTTTTTTTGATTTGTAGGCAGATGCGTGTCATTCAGTTGGATCACTGGGTCATCAGTGAGATTGAAGGCTGTAACAGATTTAGCTTGCAAATACAAGACTGATTGTCATTTTGACACTTAGTAGGCTTTGCTGATATTCAGCCCAACGGAATGAATAATTTTTTTGACAACTTCTCCTCAATTTCGAAATAGATAGTGTGGCGTGGGAAGCAAGAATAGAAAAGCAGTGTTTAAAACCTTTAAAGGAATGAAAAAAAAGATTGGAATAGATCTGCCAATGAAAAATGTAAGCTAAATGAAATAAAACAGTTGCGTTGAAGCAAAATATAAATAACTGGAGTGCAAGAATACAGAATGCTGGCAGAAATAAAGCTTTTTCTAATATTTATTTAAAATGCCTTCTTAACTGCTGATTTAAATAATAAATTATAGCAATAAAGCTGTTATTGATATGGAGATTTATTAATATGAAAGCTTTTAAATATTGACTGACTGAGGGAAGCAGGAATGTTCCTGAACCCTCCCCTGGTCTCTGAGTTATGGAGTAATTTAATAAGCAACCGTGTCAGCGAATGGTAAATCAAACGATAATGGAGATGTGACGCACTTCTCAAAGGGGAGAACGTCCTCACAAATTTCCTGCTACCAATGAAGATTTTTTTAATGTATTTTTTAAAATAGATTTTAAAATAGTTTTCAGTGTGAGCACTGGTTCCTAAAAATCGTAATTTTATCGCTCCCCCCCCCCCCCCCCCCCCAAGCATCTTGGAATAATATGGCACAGAAAATGATAAATCTAACTCCTTGGCACACTCTAAGCTACCAACCACCTGCTGAAAGCGATCAGCTATTCTAAAATCTTTTTAATGAACACTAAATAATAAAAATGACACCTAGATTAACCAACCATCTGTTGCAATCAGACCTTTCAGGTCAATACCACGTGACCTATTTTAAATCAAGCCCCCATTTCTCCAGTGTTGCTGGAATGATGCTAGCTGCCTAATGGGTGATTTTGCACAGATGTGAAGTTACACTCCAACAATCTGACTGCTTTAATCTGCTTTTTAATTGGTGCTTCTGAGCACAATCTCAATCTTTTCTGCTTCCTTTACTGTAGAGTAACAATCACACACAATAGTAAAGGTATCCTAACCCAGTGTGTCCATAATTTACCCTGAAGATTAAATGTGCAGAACACTAATCGCTCAAACGCTTGGTGTCAGTTTTTTTTATTGAGTTATTCAGTTAATAAAATATTTCTTGCTTTCTGAAACACTTCACACAACAATTCAATCTAGAATGAACTTCAAGAATGTGAAAGTGATACTGAAATCGATTCCACTTTTACATTCCACCTCTGTAATTCAGCAACAACAACTTGGATTGATATAGCGATTTCAGAGAAGAGAAATAGAATCATAGAAACCTATAGTGCAAAAGGAGGCCATTTAGCCCATCAATTGTACACCAGCTCTGAACCAGGCTTGACCCATAACCCCATGTATTGACCCTGCTAATCCCCCTAACCGACACATCTTGGGACACTAAGAGACAATTGAGCATGGCTAATCCACCCAAACTAAACATCTTTGAACATTATGGGGCAATTTAGCATCGCCAATCTACCTAACTTGCACATCTTTGAACTGTGGGAGGAAACCGGAGCACCTGGAGAAACCCATGCAGACCCTACATAGACAGCCACCCAAGGCCCAAATTGAACCCAGGACCCTGACACTAGCAGCAATGCTAACCACTATGACATCATGCCATCCCTTACCTAGACTCAAAGTGTTTCTGTTTCTCTCTCCATAAATACTGCCAGACCTGCTGTGCTTTTCCAGCATTTTTTTTATTTCAGATCTGCAGTATTTGCAGTATTTTGCTTTCATATTCCATCTTTAACACAATAACAAGTCCCAAAGCATTTCACAGTTGCATTACCAAGCCAATCTAATGCTCATGACTAATAGTTTGGTCAAAGTGGTTAGTAATATGGAGCACCTTAAATTAGGAAGAGAGGTAGACAGGCAGAATGTTTTTTACAGAGCCTTCTATAACTTGGGACCCAAGCAGATGGAAGTTGAGTCATAGAGGTTTACAGCATGGAAACAGGCTCCTTGTCCCACCTTGTCTGTGCCGTCCTTTTTTTAAAAAAAACATAATGTAATCCCAATTGCCTGCCTTTGTCTCAAATCCCTCTATACCCATCTTACCCATGTAACTGTCTAAATGCTTTTTAAAAGACAAAATTGTATCCACCTCTACTACTACCCTTAGCAGCTTGTTCCAAAAGTTGCCCCTGTGGACACTTTTGTATCTCTCCCCTCTCACTTTAAATCTATGCCCTCTAGTTGTAGACTCCTTGGGGAAAGATATTGACTACCTAACTGATCTGTGCCCTTCATTATTTTATAGATTTCGATAAGATCACCCCTCAGCCTCCTACGCTCCAAAGAAAAAAGTCCCAATCTATCCAGCTTCTCCTTATAACTCAATCCATCAGGTCCCAGCAGCATCCTAGTAAATTTTTTCTGCACTCTTTTTAGTTTAATAATATCCTTTCTACAATAGTGACCAAAATTGCACACAGTATTCCAAATGCGACCTTACTAATGTCTTGTACAACTTCAACAAGAAATTCCAACTCCTGTATTCAATGTTCTGATCAATGAAACCAAGTATGCCAAATGTTTTCTTCACCACTCTGTCCACCTGTGACTCCACTTTCTAGGAGCTATGAACATGTACCCCAAGATCTTTTTGTTCTGTAATTCTGCTCAATACCCTAACTCCTGCCCTGGTTCAATCTAATAAAATGTATCACCTTGCATTTGTCTAAATTGAACGCCATCTTCCATTCATCAGCCCACTGATATAGCCAGCAACGATGAAGCGATTGGAATCAAGGAGTCTCAAAATGCCAGGATTAAGTTTAACATTTATTTATTTGTATCACTAGTAGGTTAACATTAAAACTGCAATGAAGTTACTGTGAAAACGCCTTTTGCCGCACTCTATGCCTGTTTTGGAAATCAGAGACACAAAGGGACTAGGGAGTCATTGTTCAAGATTCTCTTAAGGTTTATGTGCAGGTACAATCGGCAGTTAGGAAGGCAAATGCAAAGTTGAGAAAGCTAGAATACAAAAACAGGGATATGCTTCTGAGGCTGTGTAAGTCTCTGGTCAGACCCCATATGGAGTATTGTGAGCAGTCTTGGACGCCATATCTAAGAAAGGATGTGCTGACCTTGGAAAGCGTCCAGAGGAAGTTCACAAGAACGATCCCTGGAATGAAGAGCTTGTCATATGAGGAACGGTTGAGGACTCTGTGCCTTTACTTGTTAGAGTTTAGAAGGATGAAGTGGGATCTTATTGAAACTTACAGATACTGCGAGGCCTGGATAGAATGGATGTGGAGGGGTGTTTTCATGAGTTGGAAAACCTAGAACCAGAGGGCACAACCTCACTAAAGGGACAATTCTTTAAAACAGAATTTCTTCAGCCAAAGAATGGTGAGTCTGTGGAACTCTTTGTCACAGAAGGCTGTGGAGTTCAGGTCATTGGGTGTCTTTAAGACAAAGATAGATAGGTTCTTGATTAATAAGGAGGTCAGGGATTATGGGAAAAGGCAGGAGTATGGGGATGAGAAAAATATCAGCCATGATTGGGGGTGGACCAGACTCGATGGGCCGAGTGGTCTAATTCTGTTCCAATATCTTATGGTCTTATGGGTATATTGAGGGACAATTTAGCATAGAGATCTTGGTGGGTTGTGGGGCTGGAATTGATTACAGCAATAGGGAAAGGGAGGTCATGGAATGATTTGAAATTCAAATTTGGATACTCTATTAAATGACAATATCCGAGCAGATATTAAGCCAATCTTTTTCCTCACCTTGTAGGTAACTGCAATACTACATTCTGCACTCTATCCTTTTCTTCTCCTCGAAGTACTCCATGAATGATATGTTTGCCTTTATAGCGCGGAAGGTGACGGCCTAGTTGTATTATCACTAGGCTATGAATCCAGAAACTCAGCTAATGTTCTGGGGATCCGGTTTTAAATCCCTCTATGGCAAATGGTGGAATTTGAATTCAATAAAAAAAATGGATTTAAGAATCTATTGATGACAATGAAACCATTGTTGATTGTTGGGAAAAAGCCATCAGGTCCTTCAGAGAAGGAAATCTGCTGTCTTTACCTGGTCTGGTCTACAAGTGACTCCAGAGCCACAGCAATGTGGTTGACTCTCAACTCTTTTGGGTAACAATGGATGGGCAATAAATTCTGGCCAGCCAGTGACACTCATGTCCCACAAATAAATCAAGAAAAGCTTGCAAGGAACAATAATTTTCATTGTATCCCTAAATATACGACATTAATAAATCATAGAAACAGAAATAAGTACAGGAGGCCATTCAGCCCTTCGAGCCTGCTCCGCCATTCATTTTGATTGTGACTGATCATCAAATTCAATATTCTGATCCCTCCCTCCCTCACATATCCCTTTATCCCTTTAGTCCCAAGAGTTATAATTTCTTCTTGAAATCAGAAAATATTTTGGCCTCAACTTAGCATTAAAGAACTTCCTTCTGAAGAGAAAATATTGGTTATTAGGAAACTGAACACACTGAGCCCACTAAACAGCCCATCATTCAATTTATACAAAGTCCATTGAATGAAGACAGCCTATAGACCACTGAATATAACCAGGGGCATTGACTTATTGATTCCAGTGCTTTCAGCAATGAATCAGTCTACTAAGGTGGAATATTTAGCAGGTGCTCGGGACGTTTGGAGTGTCAGTCCTGGTTTAATTGCAGGAGTCTGTTTAATCTCTTCAGTGAACAGTTTCCAACTCGAACTTGTCTACGTGGTAAAGGAGATGTTCTGGCAGCAGCGATATTGGAATAGATAAGGGGAAGAGAAGTAATCGAATTTTCAGAAATTGAATGAAAAGATGCAGTGACTGTGATTTTGTAACTAATCAGCATTCACTATCCAGTGGCAGCACAGCCAGGAATAAATCCTCATTGTAAATGATCCTGCAATATTCTCACAGGATTACGGCGAATATATCCCTGATTCAGTTCATTCTGAGGAGGGCTAACTCATAAATGTTAATGTGTCCCTTCTTCAATTAACATTCCGTTATAATTGTGAAATATGGTTCGAGTTTGGACTTTGCCTTCCCCCAAGGATACTTGAAGCACTCTCATGAAATTGCTGAAAATGTCAATTGACTCCTTGTAGCACTAAATGTAATTTGTTACATTATTCACAGATTTTTTTTTGCTGGACTCAAGAGCTTTTGAAAGTGTCACATCCAAAACTGAGGTTAACACGGTAAAAAATAATTAGTTAACTATCCTGTGAATCAGCCGGGTATGTTGGCCTGCGATTGTCATGTGAGTGATGAGTTTGTAAAGCCTGGAGAAACAGTTCTCAATATGTGTTACAGGTGATGTACCATGTCTACACTCTGTCCCTGTAGAGACAGAACAGATTTTTAAAACATTGCACAGGGGTACACAATATCCAAATATAATTTCCTCCATGCTTTCCCCACAGGTTTTGATTCATTATTGGGTAAATTCACAAAATCACAGAATGGTTACCATGCAGAAGGAGGCCATTTGGCTTAGTGTGTCTGTACTGTACTAGCACAATCACATAGTTCTTGTTCCCCATAACCCTGCGGATTCCTCCACCTTCTTCCATTGGGAAAAAGATACAAAAGTCTGAGGTTGCATACTAACTGACTCGAGAGCAGCTTCTTCCCTGCTGCCGTAAGATTTTTGAATGGACCTACCTCGCACTAAGTTGATCTTTCTCTATACCCTATCTATGGCTGTAACACTACATTCTGCACTCTCTCCTCTCCTCTATGAACAGTATGTTTTGTCTGTATAGCATGCAAGAAACAATTTTTTTCACAGATTACTATTACATGTGACAACAACAAATCAAAGCATTCACCCTCAGATAATCATGATGTTTCTTCTTGAATGCCTGGATGGAACCCACCTCCATCACACTCCCAGGCAATATATTCCAGACCCCAACAACTCACTGCATGAAAAGCATCTTCCTCCATACAATTTCCTTTTACAGATGACTAAAGATGTGCCCTCTTGTTCTTGATTCCTTCGCTAATGGGAACTGCTTTCCCATAGAAATCCTATCTTTCTGCACTCTTCTTCTCTGGGAATGCACTGTGTGTGAATGTAGGGCAAACAGGTTAACTTGGCAATCAGAAGGAATTTGGATTATTATCTGGGCAGCACAGTGGCACAGTGGTTAGTACTGCTGCCTCACAGTGCCAGAGGTCCGGGTTCAGTTCCTGGCGTGGGTGACTGTGTGGAGTTTGCATGTCCTCCCTGTGTCTACGTGAGCTTCCTCCGGGTTTTCTGGTTTCCTCTCTCAGTTTAAAAGCTGTGTTGGTTAGGTGTGTGTGGCATGGCAACTAGGGAAGTTCACAGTAACTTCATTGCAGTGTTAATGTAAGCCTTACTTGTGACTAATGAATAAATTTTAACTTCAATTTTAACTGAAAAGAAAGAGTGTACAGGTCCACCGGAAGAAGGCAGGGGAACGACACAATATGAACATCTACATCAAATCTCCTCTCATCATTCTTATCCCCAATGAAACCACCCCAATGTTTCCAATGTCATCGAAGATTAGAATGAAAAGTTATTATTGTAAATTTCAGAAGTTATCATTGAATCAAATGCCTAGTTACCCTGAAATTAATCTTTCTTATTGTTGCATATCTTCCTTTTGGTGCAAAATATTAATGTTAATTAATTAACAAAATATTAATTTGGTGCATAATATGTGATGCAACATATTAATTAATATGTTCATTACTTTTCTAAGTACCTACTGTGGCATTGGCTGTCTATCTCCAGGAAATGCTGGAAATGCTCAGCAGGTGAGGGAGTGTCTGCAGCAAGGGGAACAGAGTAAGAGAGCAGAATCTAATGCAAGCAATGGGGATCTCACCCACTGGCGAGAGCACTGGTGAGAGTCCCCCATCTCCCACTTTCAGAAACTCTGTCCAATTACGTACCAATCAGTCATTTTACTGGATAGCAGAAGACCTTCTAATCTAGAATCAGAAACCCCATGGTAGCTGCCGGCTGTCAAAGGCCAACAGCTGTGTATGACTTGGCAGGGCTTCAGGTCTGGTAGTGGCTATACTCACTAGTGCAGCCTGCCAGGGTTCAGGATCACCAAGAAACCTCAAGCTACAGATGAGTAATGGCAGGAGGTGGCTGGGGTGTGGGGATGGCAGGGGGTGGCTGGGGTGTGGGGATGGCAGGAGGTGGCTGGGGTGTGGGGATGGCAGAGAGTGGGTGGGAGGAGGTATCAAGAGCAAGATGATAGCTCTCAATCAATCCTCCAATTCCCAAGGTTTGGTCTCTCAGTTAGGCACTTCACAGAATCATAGAATCCCTACTGTGCAGAAGAGGCCGTTCAGCCCATTGCGTCTGCACCGACTCTCCAGAATAGCATCTTACCCAGTCCCATAAGGGCATTTAACACAGATCTCAGCCTTTGTCAATGGTGGTGTGGCCCCTAGCTCTGTGGAAGGAGCAGTCACTTTGCTACGGTCTGGCAATGGGGTCAAGGGCACTAAGCCAAAGGCCATGGCTCCAATGCCACACAAGGGGGCCACTAGCAGGAAAGGTAGTTCTTGCAACCTAAACCCCATCACAACCACCCCCCCCCCCCACCCTCTGTCAATGGAGTTAACTGCAATCATCTTCCCCTTCCCAGGAAAGACAGAATAGCTCTGGAGAGAAGGCAGAGAAGGTTTACAAGAATGTTGCCAGGGTTAGAAAAGCTTAGATATGTGGAGAGATTTGGGTTATTTTCCTTGGAACAAAAAAGGCTGACAGGTGATTTGATCGACATGTACAAAATTACAAGGGGAAGGGATAGAATGGACAGGGTGAAATTGTTATCCTCCGTGGAGAATTCGAGAACCAGGGGACACAGGTTCAAGATAAGTGAGAGTAGACAGGACATGAGGAAGAACTTTTTTATGCAGAGATTGGTGGATGTCTGGAATTCATGGCTCAAGTTGGTGGTGGAGGAGGCAGAGACCCGAAACTCTTTTAAAAAAGCATCTGGATCTGCACTGTAAGCTACAGGGATATGGATTGGGTGCAGAAAGATAGGATTAGAAAGGCTGACATGGACAAGATGGGCCAAATGGCCTCCTTCTGTGTTGTAACTTTTCTATAGTTCTAACCTTACGCTCCAAGATTGGCAAGTCAGTTCAATGAATGTTCCACGGTTGGCGAATCCACACAATGCTTTGCTTGTTAATTTAACTACCCTAAAGATCTCCTTGATTTAGTATTTTCTTGGAATTCTTCAGCCTTTCACTGCTGAAAGGCATTTTTTGTGGGACAGAGGGGCTGCCAAGTGGACAATGTAAGCCTCCAATGAGTGGGAGATGAACACTGGCGATTTGCCATCAAATTTCTCTTTGTTGGTCTCAGAGGAAGTAACTTATCTCTTCCTCTTGTCTCACCTCCCCCCATCCCACTCACCAACCCACCACTCAACTGGGGCCAAGAACACACCGTGGGGAACATTGCACAGTGAATATTCAACTTTAACTCTGGAGACCAACAATAATGTGTTACTTTTCCAGTTTAAAATACCCAACACTTTAAGCTCAATTGAAAAAGTAATCTTGCACAAAGACATCACACTCCACGCATGCAGTGTTTATTATGTCACTAGTTTTTAGACTGAATTTTGGATATTCTTTAATTATATTGCACATGCATTGCTAAATCTTGTCTTCTAAAGGTCCTGTATTGAATAAAAGAATGGTGAGTATCTGATCTTTGTCCTATACCCTAGCAACCTATGATTGATAGAAGAAGCGGGGAAACCAGCAGAGTAATTCTGTATTCCCTTGTAAACCCATCTGTCTCCAAATAGAAAACAAATCCTCCTGCAAGCTCCCACGTCTAATCAGTATAAGACTATGTGGAGACCTGATTTGGTGAAATTAATTATCTGAGCGGTGAGAAGCTCAACTCTTCCACTAAATTAATCTGCATGACTCTTAATCTGCATGCATCATTATACAGAAGGTTGTCAGTGAGACAGAGTCAAGAGACGAAACATGAAGAAGTGGAGGCAAGAGCCTGTGGGGCAACACAAAAATCTTCGCAACTCTTGATGAAATTCCAGAGCACTCATTAATGTTTCATGGCCCTCTAAGTTATTGTCTCCTCTGCCACAGTCATCATCCATCTCTTTAAATAGACACCATAATAACCATCAGACTAGAAACGTGCCTAACAAATCTTCTCCTCCCCTTCTAAAATTCTTTTCATTACAAAATCACACTCTAAAGTGCTTCATTCTCATGAGCTGTTGATTGAATGCACCCCCCACCGCATCCCCCCCTCCACCCCCCCAGGAGACGGAGATCCGAGTGAAGGAGATTACTGAGGGTGACAATGTTGATTAATCGTGCAAATGTTATCAAATCTTAATGACTTCAAAAACCACTTGTCCTTCTGCAAATTTGTGAGTAATTGCTTTGGTGCAATGTCGGACGTTACAGGTTGTGTAGTCATAGCAGTTAATGCATGGTTACTGACACACGTTTGTGCAAAGCTGATCCTTTGTGAACCCTTTCATGGAATGTCATTTGACACATGATGCTGAGATTGATAGAATGTAATGCAAGCTAATAGGGCTTCCTGCAGACTTATCATTTATGGATCAACAGTTCTTTTTAAGAGCTTACTTTGCGTTGTTCTTCATTACTATTTTTTTCCAAATACTAGTTAGATATTCAGATTCCTTTTTGATTTAAGTTTTGAATTGAAAAATAAATCGAGAAGGGGCATGGTTTAATGACGATGGTGATTGTAATGGAAATATTTCCTAAAATTGCTTATTCCCTAAAATAAATATTCAATTCTGTACTACTCACAGCTTCCTCAGAATACCCAGCTCCACAGCCTGAACACAGCTGTATAAGGGCGTTTGGGCAAAGGAAGACTTAATTTGGTTAACATTGCTGCCTCACAGCACCAGGGACCCGAGTTCGATTCCTGGCTTGGGTCACTGTCTGTGTGGAGTTTGCACGTTTCCCTATGTCTGCATGGGTTTCTTCCGAATGCTCAGGTTTCTTCCCACAATCCAAAAAAGGTGCAGGTTAGCTGAATTGGCCATATTAAATTCGCCCTTAGTATCAGGAGATTAGCTAAGGGGTTGCGGGAATAGGGCCTGAGTGGGTTTGTTGTCAGTGCAGAGTTGATGGGCCAAATGGCCTCCTTCTGCACTATTGGAATCTATTATTTTATGAGTGTGTGAATGTGGGACTGGAGAAACAGAATCCTTCACATTATGATCTAGGAGAGTCTGGAAAGTGCTTGCATGGAAACAGGTGCCATATTTGTATATCATATATATGGTTATGAGTTGTTCATAAACACTATGGGTGGGATTTTACCAAAACCGTAAAATCCCATCCGAGGTCCAGAGATCTTTCCATGGTCTGCCCCTCACCAGCTCCGATTTCCGTAGTGGGAAGGCTGGTAAAATTCCACCCTTCATGTTCGACTGGAATATTTAACTGCTGATTGACTGACCGGAGGATGGTTTTGTAAGATGTAGTTTTTCAGGCAGTGTTAATGCCACAAGGTGAAGTAGGCATACAGACATTGCACCAGGTTTTCTAAATGATGATATAAAATTGTTCAGTAGGGTCGGGTTAAATGGATGTTAAAAGTTGGATTGAATTGTTTTTGCTATTTAATTCTGCTGAGATACCTTAAGGCAATCAGGATGCCACAAGGTTGCCTATGATGCAATCAAAACCCAACTTGGATCTTTGGATAGTGGTGAAAATAAAGTAGTAACATTAAGTAAGATAAATAAGATGCTTCTGCTAAAGACTGTCATTATTTTTTATGTTTTCAGTATTTAATGTTGTAGTTATTGGGTTAGTGCCATAAGATTCCAAGATGGCACTAGAGCGAGGCAGCTTCTTGCAAGCTATGCCCAGCATACCTTCTAATTCTTTCTTTTACTCTCATTCTACACTTCTAAAAATTCATTCTAACTCTTCTAACATTACATTCTGCACTCTCTTATTTCCTTTTCTTTGAACGTTATGCTTTGCCTATGTTGTGTGCAAGAAACAATACTTTTCACACCAATTATTGGCAGTATAATTGGCACTCTATCTGACTGGGTAACTGATTTATCATGGATATTACAAAGTTCATGCAGAGCAGGGAAATTCTACATTCATTGTTTGTTGATCTCAGTTAGGACAGTAGGATTGCTGTAATTGGCTGCAAAGAAACAAATTGAATTCAGTGCAGGCTGTTACCCTCACTGAGGATTGCACTCCAGAGTTAACAGAAACACAACGTGCGCAGAGAATGCTGTATGACGTCATGTGCCTATTCCACACACCAGAAAATGTCAGATCAGCGCTTCATTAGTTGACAGTAACACTCTAGGAGCAGGGTGACGAACATGGGGTGGAATTTCCCATCCACCATGGGAATCGTGGACTATGAAAAGATCTGTTGACCTCGGGTGGAATTTTCCAGACTTGGGCGGAAAATTGCGCCTATAGGGCCCACAGAAAACTAGTACAGGAATCAGTTATCGAGTGGCACAGTGGGTAATGCTGCTACCTTACAGCTTACAGGGACTTGGGTTCAATACCGGCCTCAGGTGATTCACTATTGGAATGGAGTTTGCATGTTCTCCCTATGTCTGTGTGGGGTGCTCTGGTTTCTCCCCAGAGTCCAAAGATGTGCAGGTGAGGTGGATTGACAAAGTTAAATTGTCCTTTAGTGTGTCAAGATGTGCAAGTTAGTGAGATTAACCACAGTAAATGTGCAGATTACGGGGATAGGGTAAGAGTTTGAGTTTGGGTAAGATACTCTTTTAGAGAGGCATTGCAGACTTGATGGGTGAAATGGATCAAATATACATTTTTCTGCCATGGGCATATAACCTGTACAGTGAAACTTCATTACGTAAGATTCAGTATTACTTGGAGGTTTTTCCCTCTTTTTTTTAATACAAGAGAAAAATTCTGTCCAAGCTTCAAGTGGGCCACAAAGAGAGAAAATATATTCCATACTGATAATAAAGAAATACTTTGACCCCACTTCATTGAAACTGAGGCATTTCCTTTAACACTTGTGAACACAGTGAAACATACTTCCCAGAGCTATTATAGATAGTTCAGTTGTTTCTATTGGCTCCAAGTGCAGGAAGAGATACCAAACTCAACAGATCATGCATTCCAGGCATCTTTACGTTCATTGCAAATATCAGACACAAAGAAGCATTGAGTGTCAGCCTTACAGAATCTTTCTCAGTGTCAACTCATGGTGTGCCATGGTTGGTCCTCAGGTACAGCTAAGAGTCTATGTAGTGTTAAGCAATGAAGCCCCAAAATTTATTCAAATTGGGTGAGAGATAAATTGCAGCCTGAGTTCCTGAAAAGGAATGAAAAGTATACAATAGACAGTACATGGGAAGGTCCTTTTTCATTAACTGGATTGAGAATGAATAGCTTTTCTATTTGTTTTCACCTATTTTGATTCTTCTTTAACCATCAAAGCATTTAGCTGCCTTGCTATTTCACCACAAAGATACTTACTGAAACCTATTTCACTACATGCTAGCTACATTGAATGAGGAAAGGTTGGACAGGCTAGGCTTGTATCCACTGCAGCTCAGAAGAGTAAGAGATGACTTGATTGAACCATGTAAGATCTTGAAGGGTCTTGACAGGGTCGATATGGAAAGGATATTTCCTCTTATTGGAGAATACAGAACTGGTTTTCACTGTTTAAAAATAAGGGGCCGCCCAATCAAAATGGAGATGGAGTGAAATGTTTTCAGACAGAGGGTCATGAATCTTTGGAACTCTTGTAGAAACGAAGTCTTTGTATATTTTTAAGGCTGAGGTGAATGATTGTTGGTTAGCGAAAGGATGATAGGGAGTAGGTCAAGTGTAGATTTGAAGTTCCTATCAAGATCAGCCAGGATGATATTAAATGGCAGAGGAGGTTCAAGGGGCTGAATGGCCGACTCCTGCTTCTTGTTTGTTTGTCCATAAGAACAGTCAGTAATATATATTAGATAAAGAATTAAGGAATGGATCACCCAAATACCCAATCAGCTATCCTGTTATATGAATGTGCTGGCATGCATCATTGGATACCTGACAGAGTCTGATATGTGGTCCTTGCAACACTCATGAACCAGAGGGCAAACCATTGTCATGGCAACAATGCAGAGTGTGTTGATAAGATTAAAACCATGCCTGTGCATTTGGGAAGTGCATGAACAGATGCTGCAGCGCTGTGCATTCTGTTTCGTCAAGTTCACGCTGAAGTGCTGCTGAAATGTGTTGTAGTACAAAGCAAAATGGGAGCAGTATTTAACTTCGCAAAGATTGCAGAAACTAACAGGTTTCCTCATCATCTCCTCCCAAGTTTGTGATTTTGGTCAGTCAACATTTATTCTATCTTGAATCTAGGCTTGTTTGGAGCTGTTCTTCATTGAAAATTCAACTTTATCTCCTAGTAAGGCCGCACAGCAACACTTACAAAACTGCTTCATTGAATAGAGCAAGCCTCCTGTTTGGCCTTGTCTCACCTTTCAGATCAGGTTCTGGAGTACAATGATGGGAAGGGAAAGCAGTAGCTGCTCAGCTACTTGTAACTTGTCCTGTACAAGTGCTCCATTTATTATTAAAAATATGAAGTTTGTAAGATTGTTAGCTTCTGGGACTGTCTATATTAGAGTAAAATGGTGTAGTCAAGAGGGTTATGTGAGCTGTTCCAACAAAGCTGGGTGGCTAGTTTGCTATGGGGATAATGAGCCTAGATTGATTTTTTTGGGGAGAAATTACAAAACATTCATACGTAGAACAATGACAAAGGCACCTGCAACCACTCTGGGTAGAATGTTGGACTCCAAGTTTCACAGGCGTTGTTAGCTATGTAAGGTTTTGTGAATAATTATAGCTTAAACTGTATGCTTAATTTCAAGATAGAATGGAGTTGGGAGTGTACAGCATATCTAATTAACATTTCTAACTGAATGCAAGGCCCATGATTTCATGTTGCGATGGGAATAATGTTGAGGGGGAGGACTCCATAGTAAAGAAGTACATTACTGGGTAGCAGGGTTTTTTCTTGATATATCCCTAAAACTGACAGGCAGGTCCATTTGCAAGAATATGAAAGAGAAAGAAAGATTAGAAAGTTAGAGGCAGCCAGTTCATATTGTCCACCACACTGAGCGTGGGTGGATGCATGCACTTGGATTGAAGAGACCAAGTTTGTGAGGATTTAAATCAGGCTGGAGGATTTGCTGAACTTTGGTTAAAAGATGGAATCCCCAGGAAAACACTTAACATAAAAGTCAGTTCAGGAACTAGAAGTTTTCCAGCTGGTGTAGCAAGTTATGTAGAGCTAAGAATGACTCTGGACCGAATCCTAGAGAAAGAATTGTCCACAAGTGACAGAGTGAAGCACAATTGTTCAGAGGATTTTTTCATTGTTTTAAAAGTTAAATGGGGAACTTTTCCATGGTTTAGAATATATGTGCTCTACTGAATAGTGTTTGATTTTGGTTTGTTATTCCAGTAAAAGTCTTAAAACTTGTAATTTAATCATGTAAGCCTTCAGGCACTGGAAATTCAAAAATTGTAACTGTAGGAGTGATCGAACGAACAGAATCTCTGAAACAAAATAGTTTATTCAAGCTTGTACAACACTTGAAGGGGAGCACTCAGGGCTGTAGGTCCAAGATTGCTACCGAGCTACTCTGTTCCTCATGGGTTCTATACAGTAAGAAGTCTGACAACACCAGGTTTAAGTCCAATCGATTTATTTGATAGTAAACTCACAAGCTTTCGAGGCTGTGCTCTTCGTCAGGTGAATGAGGTGTTCTGGTCTCAAACAGCATGTATAACAGCACAGGCTGTTTACAGATTACTGATTAGAATGCAAATCTTTACACCTAACCTGCTATTCAAGTCTTAAAGTGGCTAACAATGTGAGTGGACAGAGCACTGAGCACAGGTTAAAGAGATGTGTATTGTCTCCAGACAGCACAGTAAGTGAGTTTTTTTGCTAACCCAGGAAAGTCATGGGGGTCATGGGTTCTTTCAGCATTTGTATAACTTTTTACATTACAATATTTACGTGTGATTCCGATTAAATCATCACCTTGTTATTCTAAGTTCTGCTTTTGTCACATTGTACTATCTCAATTGTCCTGAGTGCTTTGATCTTTAACTGCTCTCTTGTTCATATCTCATGTTGCTCATGTCAACTTCACTGTAACATCAAATCACTACAAATACTCTTTTCACATGTAAATTTCAATTGTGGATATCAATCACCATAGGTATCCTGAAGCTTGATTAGTTTCCCGGAGGTACGATGGACCCTGCATTATCTCCAGACATTGTGGGGTCATGATAAATAGTATCAATTTCTTTATCATTGCTTCAATCTCTGAAGATTAGCACCTGGATGTGGCTGTTTAGTATTGTCTGGGAGATAGTTATTTGAAGTTTGCCTCCAAGTGCTCCAGCCAGGATGCCTTTTTAACCCTTTCTGTCCCTTTAAAACTTGTTGCAGTCTTTTAACCACACTATAGTAACATATTTAGTTAGCGTTGTATTTTGATGCATGGTTTTCTCAGTGAACTGCCAGGTGCATACAGTACCTGAGGAGCAGTAGTTCCAGTAGTATTACTTGATCACTCAGATGCAGGATTGTGAAGCCACTGTACTGGGTTTAGTTAAAGAGCAACATTCCTGTCACAAAGTATGGAGCTTCAGAGTTGAAACAAGAGCTTTATCTAATAAATGTGATTAGCTGCTGAAGAAGTGTTCTGTCACCCATTCAAAGTAATGCACTGACACTAAAGAAAAACACATCTTGACTGTGGTGTTACCTGAACTGCTTGATAAATATTATCTTGCAATGCCCTGTTGTTTCAGATGCTATTACAGAACTGCCTTAGTCAGAATGATATTGTAATTTGAAATAGGAGCCAGTCTTATGCAAATCAATTGCTTTCATCTCTATGTTAGTTAACGTAGAAGTTTAGCAAGAGCCAGGAAGGCATTCATTCACACTTTAAGCACATTGCATCAGTGAAAGCAATTTGAGACCAAAGGAACGACAAGTTGGGTCGAAGGGCCCGTTTCCACGCTGTAAACCTCTATGGCTCTATGAACAAGGTACACATTTCTTTATAATTACTTTGGAAATTATAACCTACTTTCATACAAAGTCAACTCTAAAGGTAATGTTTGACTGAAGGAGTTCTAATAATGTGCTTAGTTTTGAATTCTCTTTTTTAGAGGAGCCCGGGCATGGGTTGTGTTGGGAGGAATCCATTTCATACAACCTGTTAGGGTTGAACACAAGGTAGGACAGTGTCCATTCGCCTGCTCCACACCTCCATGCCAATGCATGACGACTCACTGGGTATTCCTTGAGTTGAATTTTTCTGCTCAGAAGCAAAAAGGAACCAAAAAAAATGGCATGGACTCAAGTTTTCATGCTGCATTGAACCGGAGATTCAAGCCAAATATTCTGCTTTCAAAGAACAAGCATCAACAATAGCAGCACAACAACTGCAGCCAAGCACTGAACCTAAGCTTTTACATGAATTGAAATTGGTTTTGTTTAATTCCATTAAAATGTGCTCCCTGTGAACTGGGGAGGGGGGTAGGAGGGGGGACGGTGCAGATCTTGTTGCAAATGAAATACGTGTTTACATGTGTTGAAGAGATTTGTGTTGGTTTTTCTCTGGGCGCCCTTTGGAATTTGGGAGAATCAAATATTTCAGTCTCCACTTTTATTCCATTCCGCACTTTGCAAAAACTTGTCAAATTAAAGAAATGGCTGGGAAACTCAGACTGGGAAACCCAGTCTACTCGCGTGTTCAAGCAGATGCTTCTTATTGTTGGACATTTACACGTGGCTCAGCTGTGACTCAGTTGGAAATACTTCATTCAGATGGTGAAATTTGAATTCAACAAAAATTTGGAATTAACAGTCCAATGATAACCATGAAACCATTGTCGATTGTTGTAAAAACCCATCTGTTACACTAGTATCCCTCAGGGAATGAATTCTGCCATCCTTTTCTGGTCTAACTTATGTGTAACTCCAGATACACACAATGTGGTTGATTCTTAAATGGCCTAACAGACCATCCATTCAGGGACAATTAGGAATGAGCATTAAATGCTGCCCCACCAGTGATGTCCACGTCTAATGATTTTTTCTTTAAATCAGAAGGAAGTACAAAATCTCCTTAACTTTGAGACGAGGTTTTCTGATTTGTGTTAGTTAATTAGATTAGAACTGATACTCTTAGCTCTTAGCTTTTATTGGTAGGGGGATTGAATTTCAGAGCCGCAACGTCATGTTGCAACTGTACAAAACTCTAGTGCGGCCGCACTTGGAGTATTGTGTGCAGTTCTGGTCCCCACATTATAAGCAAGATGTGGAGGCATTGGAGAGGGTACAGAGGAGGTTTACCAGGATGTTGCCTGGTATGGAGGGCAGGTCTTATGAGGAGAGGTGAGAGATTTGAGGTTGATTTCGTTAGAAAGAAGGCAGCTAAGAGGAGACCTTATTGAAACATGTAAGATGATTAGAGGTTTAGATAGGGCGGACAGTGATAGCCTTTTTCCTAGGATGGAGAAAGCTAGCACGAGGGGACATAGCTTTAAATTAAGGGGTGGTAGTTATAGGATGGATGTCAGAGGTAGGTTCTTTACCAGAGGCTGGTGAGGGTATGGAATGCCCTGCCTGCTGCAGTTGTAGATGCACCAAGTTTGGTGGCGTTTAAGAGGTTAGTGGATAAGTTTATGGATGAAGAGGGAATGGTTTAGGTTAGAGGGTCATTGTTTTTTCTTAATTGGTCGGCGCAACATCGAAGGCCGAAGGGCCTGTTCTGCGCTGTAATGTTCTATGTTCTATGTTCTAGTTCAGAAATTGTCCTTAAATTGAGGAAGAGACAGGATTGCAATTTCACATGCTTTACAAAGATCTCAGCACAATTGGCAACATTGTGATCAAAATTCCGGATTGCAATATCATCATTACAGTCCTCCCTTAAAACTTATTCCAGCGAAACAGCACCGCAACCATACTTATGATGATACAATATATAGTAATGTTCAGCTATCTGTTTCTTTTCACACCATGTCTAAATCCACATTTTGCAGATTGATCTGATTGGACAAGTGTTGTTAGTGATATGGTTATTTGAAATCTATATTTCAAGGTTTGCAAGTTGACAATAAGTGAAACTTCTGAATTTTGAAGGACCAAAAAGAAGTTTGCGAATTGACTGGCCAATGTACCTCCCACTCAATTAAAGTTAAAGATACACGATGTAAATGTAAAGGTGTTTACCTCTAGACTCGGCTCTCTCAAACATCTTTGGGTTCCATGAGAAAAGTTTCTTCGATGGAATGACATCTAAGCTGTCCTGTGCATATTTCGGATATGCAGGTTGTACACATTTAAATCTGCAGCAGCATGAGGTAATTTCTTTTCATATCTTAAGAGGCTCCATCATCCATGACACTCAAATCCACCTTTGAAATGAAACTCCCCTTCCTTGACGAATGAGTTG
The DNA here is from genome assembly GCA_024679065.1 of Sphyrna mokarran. Lineage (NCBI taxonomy): Eukaryota > Metazoa > Chordata > Chondrichthyes > Carcharhiniformes > Carcharhinidae > Sphyrna > Sphyrna mokarran. Next base: position 5,145,361 of record JAGIQG010000024.1, read on the forward strand.
AGAAATCTGCTGGGGATTGTCTATCACAGTCTACTGCAAGCCTACCTTCTCTGATCAATGTAAGTATCAGGATTCTTACATTTCCATCTGCTGTAGGATTGGCCTTATCCACAATCTTATAAAGAAGGCCCAGGCCATTTGCTTACCATGCAAGCTTAATGCTGAAATAGGGCACATCAAAGACATGCTGCGGAATAATTGGCTACCCGGATCAGATCATTTCACACTGTACATCCTGCAAACTCATGAATGGGCCTCAGGCCTGAAAAGCCCTCAAAAGTGTCTTTTCTGACAGACAGAGAGATTGGGGTGTAGATTTCCAATGATCACTGAAAGTGGCAATGCAGGTGGATAAGATAGTCAAGAAAGAATACGGTATACTTGTTTTCATTGGTCAGGGCATTGTGTATAAAAAGTGTCAAGTCATGTTGCAGCTATACAGAACCTTAGTTAAGCCTCATTTGGAATACTGTGTACGATTCTGGCCGCCACTCCAACAGAAGGATGTGGATGCTTTGGTGAGGACATAGAAGAGGTTTACCAGGATGTTGCCTGGTCTGAAGGATATTAGCTAGCAGGAGAGGTTGAATAAACTTGCTCTGTTCCCACTGGAATGATGGGGATTGAAGGGTGACCTGTTAGAGTTTCACAGAATTATGAGTGGCATGGACCGAGTGGACAGATGCTCTTTCCTAGGGTAGAAAAGTCAAGTTCTCGGGGACATTGGTTTAAGGTGCATGGGAAAAGTTTAGCGGAGATGAGCAAGGCAAGCTTTTTATACAGGCTGTGGTGAGTGTCTAGAATGCGCTACCTGGAAAGATATGATGGTGGCATTTAAAGGGAACCAAACAAATACATGAATAGGATGGGAATGGAAGGATACAGTCTCCATAAGTGCATACAGTTTTAGTGTAGGCAAGCATCATGAGTGGTGCGGGCTTGGAAGGCTGAAAGGCCTGTTCCTGTGCTATATTGCTCTTTGTAGTTCTACCTCATTAAAGTATCTCAAAAATTTGAGTAACAGGTGAAGCTAGCTGTTTCACAGTATAACTAAGCAGTAGCAACACAAGGGGTATTCACTACTAACAGATTGCTCTCATCAAGGCAAAAAATATACCACCTATCACACAAATGAATTATATGAGAAATAAATTTCAGCGCCGGTGTGATGCGAGGTAGGTAAGCTGTACATCCCAAACACTGGCAGATTGTATCAAACAGCAAGTCACTCTTCACAACAGGCAAGATACAGACGGGGCCTAACCACCCCGTGCTTGCAAAACTCAAAACACATTGTCCAACATTTGACGTGATTCTACGATTAGACAACATTTGCTAAATAATCATCAGCGTGTTCAGAATTATGTTGACAACCAACTTAAGATTGTTAGTCGGGCAGTGGCATGGTTATGTTTACCACTGGCTACATACATTAATAATTAGTACCCTGTTTTTCACAGACAGAAAGAACATATAAACACATGTGTGGCTGGTCTCTCAGCTAAATAAAATGTTACTGCCATTTGCTGATTCATTTCCTAGGGTAATGCTTTGGCATTGAGCAGGATGGTGGCACAATGGTTAGCATTGCTGCATCTAAATGCCAGGGAATGGGGTTCAATTCCATGCTTGGACCACTGTCTGTGTGGAGTCTGCACATTCTCCCCATGTCTGCACAGGTTTCTCCACACACCTGTTTCCCCCCCACAGTCTAAAAATCATGCTGGTTAGGTGTATTGGCCATGCCAAATTCTCCCTCAGTGTACCTGAACAGGTGCCAATGTGTGGCATCTCGGGGATTTTCACAGTAACTTCATTTGCAGTGTTAATGTAAGTCTATTTACATTAACTGGAGAGACGTAGGTTGAGAGGTGACCTGATAGAGGTTTATAAAATGTTGAGAGGAATAGATAGGGTGGACTCTCAGAGACTATTTCCCGAGCGGAAATGGTCAATACGAGAGGACACAGATTTAAGGTGCAGGGAAGCAAATACAAAGGAGATGTCAGGGGTAGGTTTTTCACTCAGAGGGTGGTGAGTGAATGGAACTGACTGCCGTCGGAAGTTGTTGAGGCAAACTCACTGGGGTCTTTTAAGAGATTTCTGGATGAGTATATGGAAAAGAACAGGATAGGGGGTTATAGATAGGTCTGTAGATTGGTTGATGTGATCGGCGCAACTCGTGGGCCGAAGGGCCTGTTAGTGCTGTATTGTTCTATTTGTGACTAATAAATAAATAAATAAACTTGACTAATCACAGTTAGGTTGCCTGGTTCAAAATTCAAACAAGGTTTGTCAGTTATCCATCAATCAACATCAACTGGTGCATTCTTCATGGCAATGCCTCTTCTAGAGTTCACTTGCCAACAAGTCAGCATCCTTTTCTCATACAGAATATATACTAGCGTTCCCATTATATTGATTTTTTTTTGTTTTGTGTCCTGATGAGTGCAAAATGAAAAGTTTCGACACATCTCTTTTTTTGGTCAATAGTCAAGTTCAATGCTACCAAATGACTAAAGTATTATACATGAGAAATGATGTGTGCATTTTACCTGTAGGGTAAATATAAGATAAAAGTAAGGACAGATGCAATACAAAAATAAAACATATGATCTAACCTTTGGTTCATGTATAGCATCACTCCTGGTAATGCAGTTCATTAATGTTTACTATTCATGAAGCTCAAAAACGGATTGTCACACAAACAGTGAAAATCTTTTACTCTGGATGGAGAAGACAGGATGGATTCCATTAAAGTATAGATTCATATTGAAGATTCCTGATTTACCTTCATCAGATTGCTGTGAAATTATAATCTCCTTGATATGGGCAGATGTGATAACTCCAAGAGTAAAATTTTGGATTTATATCCTCTTGTTGCATCTTTAAGGGGAGCAAAACTGATTTTGAATAGGTGCAAATTTTATGACCAGTCAAACATTTAGCTTGAGAGAGCAAAGATACATTTTTCTTTGGAGCTGGAGCAACCATGTAGTCCATTGGATTGGATTCAGTTCGAACGCAGTTGATCTGTTGGCGTTCAGTCACCTTCCATATCTCAATCTTTTCATCTTCGGTTGTATGCAACTGTAATGTTGTCATTCATCTGAAATATTAATGATTTAGTCCGTGAATATGATTCCTGGTGCAACACTGCAAAGTGCCTTTGTTGCGATTATTTTCTCATTTTAACACTTTCCATTTTCGCTAGAACTTCAGGGAATGGCTGCTGTCATTGGCTGCTGTGTTATAACAAATCGGCTGACACAGACATTTTGCACTGTTGGTGAAATCTTCAGCTGATAAGATTTGACCTGCTTCCACGCTGTGTACATAAAACCCAAGCCTTCCCAACCATCAAGGCCTTGTGCAGATAAGATTTAACATGCACACTGCAATGATGCCTAATATGAATCTCTAGCTGGAGTCACTGCGCCCAGGAACAAAACAAAGGCCCTACTTTAACCCATTTTCAGTGGGTGAGTTTTAATGTTATTTTGAAATTCAGCCACTGTGTGGGCTAAAGAAACTCTGAGCACTTTGACCTATGAGTCTCATTTAAACGCTGTCAGCTGAGGTTCAACTCAAAATCGGCAGGAATTTATTGAGAACAGGTACAATTCTGTGCCGGGGGCAACAGCATTGCCTCAGGGAAGTCTAAGATTTCCTAATGCAGCTCACAGAAGCACACGCTGGAACAGGAGGAGGCCATTTGGCCCCTCGAGCTTCTACATTCAATCAAATTGTGGCTGATGTCCAATCCAATTATTTTTTTCAAATCTCTTAATGCCATTGGTTAACAAAAACCTATCAATCTCAGTTTTCAAAATAACAATAGATCAAGCAACAACATTATTTGCAGAAGAATATGTTTGCTAATTTCGCTCCTGGTGGATCTGGCTCTATTCCATTGACTATGCTCTTAGTCTTGGACTCAACAACACATAACATTGTGAATACATCAATCAAATTGCTCTTTAACAGTGTAAATTATGGGGAAGCGATGGCCTAGTAATACTATAACTAGACCAAACTCAGCTAGTGTTCTTGGGACTTGGGTTTGAATTCCACCATGGCAGGTGGTAGAATTTGAATTCAGCTAAAAATAAAATCTGGAATTAAGAATCTACTGATGACCATAAAACCCTTGCCAATTGTCAGAAAAACCCATCCAGTTCACTAATATTCATTAAGGAAGGAAATCTACTTTCCTTACTTGGTCTGAACTACATGTGATTCCAGAGCCAGAGCAATGTGATTGATCCTCAACTGCCCTCTGAAGTGGCCTAGCAAACAACTCATTTTAACAACAGTTAGGGATAGACAATAAAATGCCAACAAAGCCCGTCTTCCATAAATGAAACAAAAATTCCAAGGAATAGTTTGTGGAATCTTTCCTTGTAATTTCATGCTACAATTGAGTCTAGGTGTCATTCAAATAAACCTACATCACACTGTCTCCCAGGTCAGCACGTGCTTTTTAACAGTCAAAAAAATCAGACCTATCTTTACAGGCCTCTGTTTCCACTCTCCTTTGTACGGCCTGTTGTTCTGTTGTATTCAGACCTCCTGTCAAATAGTGAGATCAGGACTAGACAACCATCTACCTACTGCCTTCTGGCATTGAGTGAATTTCCTTACTCCTGTCTTAATTTCTAGTTAGAATACTTTGGCAAATTATCCTCTGCAGATGGTGGGCACTGCTGCCTTGTTGACCAGAGGGCAAGGGCAGCCTTCAGTTGTTCCAGGACAAATATTGACCTTGCTTACATTGCAACAACAACTACTCCTCAAAAACACTTTTCCATTGGCTGGAAAGGGTTTTGAAACATCCTGAGATTAGGAAGGAATCTATAGAAATGCATATTCTGTTCTAACCACTGCCATCTTTTCACTCCGAAAATGATTAACCTGAAATCCAATTCTCAGATTTGCATCTACTGAAATTTGCAAGGGTAAGAAATGACTTAATTGAAATTTTTAATTACAAAGGGGACTCGATAGGTTGAATGTGGAGAGGATGCGTCCTCTTATGGGAGAACTTAAAACTTGGGGGTTACTGTTCAAAAATAATGGGTCGCTCAATTAAGAAATGCTTTCTCTCAGAGAGATTTGAGTTTTTGGGACTCTCCTCAAGATGCAGTTGAAGCAGATTCTTTGCATATTTTTAAGGCAGGGATATAGAGATTCCTGATAAGCCAGAGAATGAAAGGTTATGGGGATTGGCAGGAGGTTACAATTACATGAAGCATGATCTTGCTGAATGGTAGAGTAGGCTTGAAGAGCCACATGGCGTACTCCTGCTCCTAAATCATTTTCTTTATTTGTCCAGAGTAGCCTGAGGGATACTTTGATCACCCTGGATGATTAGTTTAAGGTCTCTGGATTACCTGTCTGGCAAGAGGTCTCGCAACACCAGATTAAAGTCAAACAGGTTTATTTGGTAGCAAATGCCGCTAGCTATGAAATAAACCTGTTGGATTTTAACCTGGTGTTGTGAGACTTCTTACTGTATTTACCTAAGTCCAACACTGGCATCTCCACATCTGTCTAACAACAGAGGTGCTACACTATCCTAACTGGAAAAAGTCCTGTAGGTTTATTTGAATCACGAACTTTCAGTGTACTGCTCCTTCCTCAGGTGAATGAAGGAGCAGCACTCTGAAAGCTCATCATGCTAAATAAACCTGTTGAACTTTAACCTGGTGTCATGAGACGTCTTACTGTGCCCATCCCAGTCCAACGCCGCCATCTCCACACCATAACTGGAAAAGTAATTCGGGAGAAAGATTCCAGTCAGCAGTATTATATTGGCTGAAAAATTTTATATGGATTGTGGAACAGAGCAAGGGTCAAAGAGTGTGTATTCAATTGAAGTTTTAAATTTTGGAGTGACATTTTGAGGTACAGGACTATAGAAGAAGGAACATAGGTAGGTCTGTAAGTGAAGGATAGGATATTAAAAGTGACATTTGATAAGTTCCAAGCCTTTGCTTGCTACAATTTCCATGTTGTAGCGAGTCTGGCAAATAGGTTTGGTCTATCAGATTGCTGTGTGTGTGTGTGTGTGTGTGTGTGTGTGTGTGTGTGTGTGTGTGTTGCATACATGTACATGTGGTTAATCCAGCCTGCAGTACCACAATAGGAGAAAACAGATGTTGAGAAGAGCATTAAATTTGATGGGACACAGATGATCTAATTATAATCTAGTGTTAGTCACAAGATCTTGATTTAAACTTTGAAGTGATTTGATGTTTTCGATATATTAGTGCCAGTTTGCCGTATGGAAGAGTGTCGATGTTTGAACAATGCACGTATAGAGGCCCTGTGAATGTTTGTTGATTGCTGATACTTCAATTGACCTTTCATCCAATACATGGCGATGCTCCAGAAACTGGCCTGGTCCTCAATTGTTTCATCAGGGTGGTCATTGTGAAGTTATTCTTATCATTTTTCAATCTGGCTGTAGTGTGCGTCTGCATTAAAATGGGTGGAAATATAAAAAGTTATGGGACATCCATAGAAACAAAAGAGAGGTTTCCAACTGGCACAGTTCCCAGGTGAGTAGTCTGTGAGCTCAAACTGAATCCCTTTGTGGGCCCTCTCATTAAACCCAACAGTTTCCACAGTTCCAAGACACACGTCATTGGCTTATAGAACCTCTGGGTAAATGAATGAAACAGATTTGTACCTGAAAGCAGAATTCTGAAATTAAACATCAGATTATATTATCATATTCTACTGAAGCCATCATCTGACGTGAGAATACCAGCTCCACGATACATACTATTGTGACTCAGTCAACATTGTCTACCTGATACGCTGCAGGAAAGGATGTCCCAAGGCCTGGTACATTGGGGAGACTGTGCAGACGCTACAACAGTGGGTGAATGAACATTGCTCGACAATCACCAGGCAGGAGTGTTCCCTTCCTGTGAGGGAACATTCCTGCAGTCAAGGGCATTCAGCCTCTGATCTTTGAGTGAGTATTATCCAAGGCAGTCTTCAAAGGACACGATAACGCAGAATTGCTGAGCAGGAACTGATAGCCAAGTTCTGCACACGAGGACAGCCTCAACTGGGATCTTGGGTTCACGTCACACTATCTGTAACCCCCACATAGCTTGCAAAATCTGACTAACTGTCATCGCTGGAGACAATTCACACCTCTTTAACCTGTAGTTAACCCTCTTCCACTCATATTGTCTGCACCTGTAAAGACTTGATTACCTGATAAGTCTCGCATTCCATCCATTACCTTGTATTTGAGTTTGTGTCTGTATATGCCCTATTTGTGAAATAAATCCTGTACTCATCTGATGAAGGAGCAGCACTCTGAAAACTCATGCTACCAAATAAACCTGTTGAACTTTAACCTGGTGTTGTGAGACTACTTACTGTTCTACTGACATTCCTCTTAATAAAAACCTTTAAACCACTTCTTATCTCTTTCTACTTTCTTGAATCTGTAGCCCAAAGACGCCATGATTTTTAAAACTTAATCATTCATGGGATGTGGGTGTCACTGGCTAGACCAGCATTTATTGCTCTTACAGTGGTGGTGAGCCACCTTCTTGAAACACTGCAATCCATGTGGTGCAGGATCACCCACAGCGTTGTTAGGGAGGGAGTTCCAGGATTTCCTGATCCAGTGTGAAAGAATGGCGATAGAATTCCAGTCAGGATGATGTGTGACTTGGAGAGGTTGTTGCAGGTATTGGAGGTATTTCCATGTAAGTGGCAGAAGTCAGGGGTTTCTGAGCCACTGTGAAAGGAGCCTTATTGAGTTGCTGCACTGCAGCTTGTAGATGAAAGGCATCATCATTGAGAAAGGTGATTAGAAACATTTGTCTTAATGTGCAATTAAAAAATTGGAAAGAATTCTTTAAAACTACACATATCAGCTTAAATTAATTAATTTAAAATAATTCAGAACAATGTCAAGTCCTTACATCTATATATTCTTTTTCCAGTAATAACCTATTCTTTAAGTCTGTGTTTTTATTGGCAGTTCTACTTTGCGGCCAGCTAACAGGCGATGCTAAAATTCAACACGATCTCGGACCTTTAATGATTGGTTCTTACTCATCTTAGTATGGCTACTCAGAGAATTATAGAATGGTGACAGTACAGAAGGAGCCCATTTGTACCGTTAGGGCAGCATGGTGGTGTGATGGTTAACATTGCTGCCTCACAGTGCCAGGGACTTGGGTTCAATTCCTGGCTTGGGTTACTGTCTGTGTGGAGTTTGCATGTTCTCCCCCGTGTCTGCATGGGTTTCCTCCAGATGCTCCAGTTTTCTCCCATAGTCCAAAGATGTATGGGTTAGGTGGATTGGTCATGCTAAATTATCCACTAGAGTTAGAAGAATTAACGAGGTGGATGTACGGTGTTGCAGGGATAGGACCTGAGTGGGATTGTTGTCAGAGTAGACTAAATGGGCCGAACGGCCTCTTTCTGCATTGTAGGGATTCTATGATTTTATGATTTCACCCATTTCAGTTCTCTGCTCGAGCAATTTAACTGATGTCAATCACCTGCCCTTTCCTCACGGCACTTAATCCTCTTCTCTCCAGCTAATCATCCAATTCCATTTTTGAATGACTTGATTCAATCTGCATGAACCACACTTCCAGGCAAGTCGTAACCATAACTACAACACTGGCATGTACCCAGGCAATATGGAAAATTGCTTAGTTGTGTCCAATACACAACAAACAGGATAAATCCAACCTGGCCAATCAACATTCTCAATCATCAACAAAGTGATAGAAGGGATCATCAACAGTGCTATGCAGCAGAACTTAGCTAGCAATAGCCTGTTCACTGGTGCCAGGGTCACAGCTCCTGACCACATTACAAGCTTGGTTCAAACATAGACAGAATAGCCGAACTCCAAAGGTGATATATTGACATTTGACTGAATGAGGCATCAAGAAACTTTGGCAAAATTGGAGTCAATGGCAATCCAAACTCTCTGCTGGTTGGAATCACGTCTAGCATAAAGGTTGTGGGGTTGGATTCAATTATTTCAGGACATCACTACAGGAGTTCCTCAGGGTAGTGTTCTAGCCAACCATCTTCAGCCACATCAGTAATGATCTTCTTTCCAACATAAGATGTGCTGAAATTTACTGATGACTGCACCACATTCAACACCATTCAGGACTCCTCCAATACTGAAGCAGCATGACTTGGAAATATCTAGGCTTAGGTTGATAAGTGGCAAGTAATATTTGTGCCACACAAGTGCCAGGCAATGCCCACCTTTAACAAGAGAGAGTCTAAGATACTCAGAGATAATACATAGTTCATGTAGGGACTAATGATATAGGTAGGACAAGGGAAGGGGATATTAAACAGAAATTTATGGAGTTGGGGTGGAAGCTTAGGGCCAAAACTGGCAGAGTGGTTATCTCTGGACTCTTGCCTGTGCCAAGGGATAGTTTGGAGAAGAATAGAGAGAGGGAATGTTTGAACTCGTGGTTGTGGGGATGGTGCAGGAGGGAGGGGTTCAGGTTCCTGAACAATCGGGACTCATTCTGGGATAGGTGAGACCTCTACAAGAGAGATGGTCTACACCTGAACCAGAGGGGAACTAATATCTTGGGGGAAAATTTGCTAAGGCTATGCAGGGGGCTTTAAACTGATTCGGGGGGGGTGGGATCCTAAGTAGTTGGGGTGCTAAGAGGGATGAGAGTAAGGGGGTCATAGAGGAAAGCTGTAAAACACAGCAGCATACGGGTGGGGTAGGGCATGGTTTGAAATGCGTTTACTTTAATGAAAGGAGTATTTGCAATAAGGGGGAGGAACTTGCAGCTTGGACGAGTACCTGGAACTTCGACGTTGTGGCCATTTCAGAGACTTCGGTAGAGCAGGGACAAGAATGGATGTTGCAGGTTCCGGGGTTCAAATGCTTTAGTCGGAGTAGAGAAGGAGGTAGAAGGAGGGGGGGAGGAGTGGCATTATTAGTCAAAGACTGTATCACAGTGACAGAAAAGAAGTTTGATGAGGACTTGTCTGTTGAGGTAGTATGGCTGAGATTAGAAACAGGAAAGGAGAGGTCACCCTGTTGGGAGTCTTTTATAGACCTCCTAAAAGTTCTAGAGAGGTTGAGGAAAGGATTGCCAAGTCCATTCTGGTCAGGAGTGAAAGTAATAGGGTAATTGTTATGGGGGACTTTAACTTTACTAATATTGATTGGAATAGCTATAGCTCTAGCTCGTTAGAGGGGTCATTTTTTGTACAAAGTGTGCAGGAAGGTTTTTTGACTCAGTATGTAGATAGGCCAACTAGAGGTGAGGCTACATTGGATTGGGTGCTGGGCAATGAGCCAGACCAGGTGTTAGGCTTGGAAGTTGGTGAACATTTTGGTGATAGTGACCACAATTCGGTTACGTTCACCTAGTGATGGATAGGGATAGGCATGAAGCTGGGGGCAGTAGTTATAGCTGGGGAAAGGGTAATTATGAGGCCATCAGGAGAGAATTAGGGTGCATAGATTGGACTAGGAAACTACAGGGACTGGGGACATCTGGAATATGGAGCTTATTCAAGGAGCAGCTGCTGCGAGTCCTTGATAAGTATGTCCCTGTCAGGCGAGGAGGAAATGGTCGAGTAAGAGAACCTTGGTGTACAAAAAAAGTTGATTTGCTGGTTAAAAGGAAAAAGGAGGCTTATGTCACGATGAGGCTTGAAGGCTCGGTTAGTGCAATGGATAGCTATAGATTAGCCAGGAGGGAGCTAAAGAGTGAATTGAGGAGAGCTAAGAGAAGACACGAGAAGACTTTGGCTGATAGGATTAAGGAGAATCCTAAAGCTTTCTTTAGATATGTTAAGAATAGAAGATTGGTTAGGGCAAGATTAGGGCCAGTCATAGACAGCAGTGGGAAGTTGTGCGTGGAGCCTGAGGAGATTGGAGAGGTACGGAATAAATATTTCTCTTCGGTATTCACGCAGGGTGATGTAAATGTAGTTATGGAGAACACTGAGGTACAGGGTAGCAAACTGGAAGGTATCGAAGTAGATAGGGAGGATGTGCTAGATATTCTCGAGGGTTTGAAGTTGGATAACTCCCCTGGGCCGGACGGGATTTACCCTAGGATTCTCTGGGAGGCAAGAGAGGAGATTTCAGAGCCTCTGGCTCTGATCTTCAGGTCCTCGTTGGTTACGGGTGTGGTTCCGGAGGACTGGAGGATAGCGAATGTGGTCCCATTGTTTAAGAAGGGGAAGAGAGACCTTCCAGGGAATTATAGGCCAGTGAGTCTTACTTCTGTTGTGGGCAAGGTATTGGAGAGAATTATTAGGGATAGGATTTCTAGTTATTTAGAGAGAAATGAATTGATTGGGGATAGTCAGCATGGTTTTGTGAAGGGTAGGTCGTGCCTTACTAACCTCATTGAGTTTTTTTGAAAAAGTGACCAAAGAGGTGGATGGGGGTAAGGCGGTTGATGTGGTATATATGGACTTTAGTAAGGCGTTTGATAAGTGGCCCATGGAAGACTTCTGCAGAAAATGCAGATGTATGGGATAGAGGGTGATTTAGCTAATTGGGTTAGGAATTGGCTAGCAGATAGAAGACAGAGGGTGGTGGTTTATGGGAGATATTCATCTTGGAGTTCGGTGACAAGTGGTGTACCTCAGGGGTCTGTTTTGGGGCACCTGCTGTTTGTAATTTTTATAAATGATCTGGATGAGGGTATTGAAGGATGGATTAGTAAATTTGCAGATGACACTAAAGTCGGTGGAGTGGTAGATAGTGAAGAGGAGTGTTATAGTTTGCAGAGAGACTTGGACAAGTTGCAGAGCTGGGCTGAGAGGTGGCAAATTGAGTTTAATGTGGAAAAGTGTGAGGTAATGCACTTTGGCAGGAATAATAAATGTGTAGAGTATAGGGCTAATGGTAGGATTCTTAATAGTGTTGATGAACAGAGGGATCTTGGTGTATTTGTGCATAGATCCGTGAAAGTAGGCAGTCAAGTCGATAAGGTTGTTAAGAAGGCATATGGAGTCTTAGCTTTTATTGGTGGGGGATTGAATTTCGGAGCCGCAACGTCATGTTGCAACTGTACAAAACTCTAGTGCGGCCGCACTTGGAGTATTATGTGCAGTTCTGGCCCCCACATTATAAGAAAGATGTGGAGGCATTGGAGAGGGTACAGAGGAGGTTTACCAGGATGTTGCCTGGTATGGAGGGCAGGTCTTATGCAGAGAGGCTGAGGGATTTGAGGTTGTTTTCGTTAGAAAGGAGGCGGCTAAGAGGGGACCTAATCGAAACATATAAGATGATTAGAGGTTTAGATAGGGTGGACAGTGATAGCCTTTTTCCTAGATGGAAAAAGCTAGCACGAGGGGACACAGCTTTAAATTAAGGGGTGATAGTTATAGGACGGATATCAGAGGTAGGTTCTTTACCCAAGGGTGGTTCGGGAGTGGAATGCCCTGCCTGCAGCAGTTGTAGATGCGCCAAGTTTGGTGGCGTTTTAAGAGGTTAGTTGATAAGTATATGGAAGAGAAGGGAATGGTTTAGTTTGGAGGGGCATTGCTTTTTATATTGGTCGGCGCAACATCGAAGGCCGAAGGGCCTGTTCTGTGCTGTAATGTTCTATGTTCTATGTTCTATTACCATTGCTGAATCCCCCACCATCAGCATCCTGGGGATTATCATTGACCAGAAACGGAAGTGGACTGCCCATATAAATATTATGGCTACAAGAGCAGGTCAGAGGCTAGGAATGCTGCAAAGTTAAACTCATCTCCTGACTTCACAGTCCTGTCCACCATTTGCAAGGCACAAGTCAGGAGTGTGATAGAATACTGTCCACTAGCCTGGAAGAGTGCAACTCCAACAACATTCAAGAAGCTCAACAATGACCAGAGCAAAGCAGCCTGCTTGATTAGATCTCTGTCTATAATCATTTATTCCCTTCACCATTGGTGCATGAGCAGCAGTTTATATAATCTATAAGATGCCAAGATACACTGCAAGAGTCTCCTTAGACAGCACCTTCCAAATCCATGACTGTTACCATCTAGGAGAACAAGGGCAGCAGATACCTGGGAATACCGCCACCTGCAAAAACCTCATGATCCTGACGTGAAAATATATTGCTGTTCCTTTAATGTCATTGGGTCAAAATTTTGGAACTCTCTTAGCAGCATTGTGGGTGTTCCTACACCACAGAGACCACCATCTTGTCAGAGACAATTAGAAATGGGCAATAAATGCTGGATTATGCATCCCATCCCATAAATGAATAGAAAGAACTTGCTCTGTAATGAATATCCCTCATGTCACTGTTGGCTCTATTACCAGTCACCTTAAACCTCTGTCCTCTAATTCATGACCCTTCTATCAATGGAAACAGTTTCTCCTGATCCAATCTATCTACAACCCTCATGATTTTGAACACTTCTATCAAATCTCCTCCCAAATTTCTGTTTTTTAAAGAGAACAGCCCTCATCTCACCAACCTATTTACACTGGTCAGGAACATCAGCTCACCTGAGAAATATACAATGATAAATCAAATCCAGAATTTAAGTAAAAGTATCTTCCAGTTATAAGACACCAACTGAAAATGTGTGAATCATTTTAGTATATATCAGTGGGTGACAAAATAAATGCACGTGGGAAAGGTTTACATATTACCACGGATAAAGGATTATTTAACTAACAGGAAGAAGACAGTATGGATAAATGAGTATTTTTTTGGATTTGGCAAGTTGAGTGCTACAGGTTAAAGTGAGAGTTGTCAACTGTTGATAATCTCTGTCAATTACTTTATTAAATGTATCAAATATAAGGTAGCTAATTTTATCAATGACACCATGATTGTAAGAAAGTAAGTTATCAAAAGGAGATAGAGAACGGGATTTTACAGCCTCTCTCGAGCGAGACCAGTTATTCTGGCCCAAGGTCAACAGACGTTTCCGTTGTTTGCCCTTAACCCGTTCCGATTCTGTCATGGGTGGGGCAGTAGAATTCCGTCCAGAGTAGATATGCAAAGGCATACGGACAGATTAAATGAGTGGGTAGCAATTTGGCAGGTGGAGCATAATGTGAGTAAATATCAACTTGTCCATCTTTGAAGTAAGAATGGAAGAACAGTGTACCATTTAAATCTAGAGAGATATAGAATCCGATGCTACTGAGACATTGCGATTTCCTGGTACATGAATCCTGTAAAAGTTAATCTGTAGAACAGTTAGGAAGGTAAAAGAAATCTCGGCTTGAGCACTCAGAGAAAATCAACATAGACACAGGGAGAATGTGCAAACTCCATACAGTCAATCAAGGCTGGAATCAAGCCTGAGTCTCTGGCGCTGTGAAGTAGTCGTACTAACCACTGTGTCATCATGCTACGCTTAGGTTAACACAAGGGGCATAATGTTGAAGTTAAAGGTCTAGGCTGTGAACAGGAGAAACCTTTATTTAGAACACAAAATGTTGTGAGGATGTAAGATGCATTAAGTGATTGAGGCAAAGACATGGTCAACATTTAAGAATAGATTAAATAGATGGTTGAAACAAAAACTAATAAATGGATATGCAAACAGATTGAATATAAGTGACTACCACTGATGTGAAGGATAAACACTAGTTGGCCTGTTTCTGTGTTGCAATGTCTCTATAATTCTACAGATGCTATAATTTTAAGATTACAGTGGGAGGCCCTGGTTGGCGATGGAACCTATAATCGAAGCATCAGAGAGATAGGCGCAAATAATGACCAGGTTGGATAAACATACCAAAAACAGATTACTCCATCGAGACAGAAGGGGCAACATGTGAGGAGGATAGAACTATCTGTGAAAGGCAAGTTGATTTGACGGAGATGGACCCATCTGATCTGGGTACAGATACATCAGAAAAATCACAATTATGATACCTTCTTTTAACTAATAGAACCGGAGGAGGGATTGTTACAAATACTTGGTAAATAAACAAGGGAACTGTGTGTAGGATCAGACACCATTGTTGAGTAACTCCAATCTTCCAGAGTTGGGAAATAGATTAGGAAATCTATAAATAACTCTGCAGGAGTGAAAACAGGATCCCATGTCAACATTTTGGATTAAGAAACCCATGTGAACGCAAATACTTCAGAGCCAATGGGTGGTACAGTGGCACAGTGATTATCACTGCTGTCTCACAGGGTCAGCGCCCCAGGTTCGATTCCAGTTTTGGGTCACTGTATGTGTGGAGTTTGCATGCTCTCCCTGTGTCTGCATGGGTTTCCTTCGGGTGCCCCGGTTTCCTCCCACAGTCCGAAAGATATGCAGGTTAGGTGGATTGGCCATGCTAACTGTCACTTACTGTCGCGGGGATTAGCAGTGTAAATACATGGGGTCATGGGGATTGGGGCGTAGGTGGGATGGTTGTTGGTGCAGGCTCGATGGACCGAATGGCCTCTTTCTGCACTGTAAACAAAAAGGAAAATAACAGAGATGTTGAAGCAAGACCAAAATCAGACAACATGCACGGTGATTTTTGTACGGCGACTAAATTTCAAAACTCTGAAAAAGCTGGCAATAACATCTGTGGCCCAGGCCAGACAGGGAGAGGGGGAATGGAGGGATGGGAGAGGGTATGAGGATGTGGGGGGTGGGGAGTTTGAGGGAGTGGAGAAGGTAGGGGAGTAAGGGCAGGTGGAGGGTGTGAGGAATGTGTGAGGAGGAGTGTGAGGGACGGTGTGGCAGGATGGGGGTGAGGAGGATGAAATGTGGGGTAAGGAGGAGGGTGAGGGGGTGTGGAGGGAGTGAAGGGGATGAAGAGGGTGAGGAAAGGTATGAGTGGGTGAGGGGGTGGATGAGGGATAATGGATGGAGGAGGTGAAGGGAATGTGCTTGGGGAGTGGGTTTTAATTATGCTTCTCTTTAATCATGATATTAAGATTCCAAGACAGCTCATTCATTTAACTTTTTGTTATGTCTAATCCTTCCTCTGTCTCTTTATTTATTTGAAATGCCTGAACTGAAAGGTTTTCTTTGTTCGCTCAGCATTGATCCAACTCCGATTCCCCCTTTTGCTTACGATTTAATATCTCTGTCAGAATCACACTCCCATTGTATCCCCAGAGAGAGTGAGATAATGAAATGTTGTCAAAATGTGTGAGATCTCCTTTTATCAGGATTCAGTCAGAGTGTGTATGTCCCTCATTCTTCACGGAATGTGGGTGTCATTTGCAAGGCCAGAATTTGTTGCCCATCCCTATTTCCCCTTGATCTGCCTCACGAGACCATTTCAGAGGGCAGTTAGAAGCCAACCACATTTCTTGGGGCCTGAAGTCACATGTAGGCTAGACCAGATAAAGGCGGCAGATTTCCTTCTCTAAAGAACATGAGTGAATCAGATGGGTTTCTACAACAGTCCATGATAACTTGCTTTTAATTCCAGGTTTTTATATTCCATCAGCTGACATATTCGAACTGTGATCATAGCCCCAAACCATTACTCTGGGACTCTGGATTAGTAGGCTAGTGATATTACCACCACATCACAGTATCCACCTTCCCAGTCAAGAATAACCACCTTTAGTGTAATAAAGTGTACCAAGCTGTTTCACGGGACACCTGTGAAGCAAAAATTTATACCAAGCTACGTTGTAACATATTGCTTAGGAATATCAACATGACATCAATAGAAGGAAAATGTGTCATGTGATTCAATCTTAATTTCACTTTTGCTTTGCGCAGAGTATACACACACAGCTCTAATGTCTTCCTGTTTTATATCTATATATAACCGCTCTCATGTGCTTAGTCTTAATAAATCAACCCACAACGAGTTAACCCAATTGATATTGAGAAATTGGTGCTGGGATCAAGGAAAATCCCAAGGCTTATTATGCATATATTAGGAGCAAGAGGAAAGCAAGAGGAAGAGAAGGCCCACTCAAGGACAATGGAGAGAAGTTATGCCACAGCAATCCTTAAGTGAAATCCTTAATGAGTTCTTGGTATTGGTATTCACAAAGGAGAAGGACATGACAGATGTTGAGGTCAGGGATAGGTGTGTGAATGCTCGACAGAACACCAGTATGTCGAAGGAAAAAGTATTGGGTATCTTAAATTGCATTGAGGTAGACAAGTCTCTGGGGATGGATGGAATCTATTCAGGTTATTGCAGTTGGCAAAAAAGGAAATAGCTGATGCCTTAACAGATTTCTCCACAATATCTTTGACCACAGGCAATGTTTCAGAAGACTGGAGAAGAGTCAATGTTTCCTTGTTTAAGAAAGGAAGCAGGGATAATCCAAGAGAGTATAGGCCAGTGAGCCTGACGTGGTGGGGAAGCTTTTGGAGAAGATACTGAGGGATAAGATATATGCACATTTGGAGAAAAATGGACTAGTTAGTAACAACAGCATGGTTTTTTATGGGGAAAGTTATTTAAGAAATACTTAGATGGGCACATGAACAGAATGGGAATGGAGGAGTATAGAAAACTGATTTAAAATAGGGATCATGAGCCTTGGGAGTCCCTGGGAAGTGTGTAAATAGATGATGATATTGATGTACTTGTTTTTATCCTATGGGTGCTTTGGTCCACTTTGTCTAACAAGGGGCATACACACGATGGGTTGTGAGAGGGCTGCTCTTGGATCTTTTTCGAGAGTATCCTACTGCTTCACGTCGTTAGTGTATGTTTGACCTGGACCATCTGATGGGCAACATGACAGATCAGTGACTATCGCTGTGCTGTGCAAATACATGGATTTGGGCCTGTGTCGTGGGAGTTTGCGCATTCTACCCATGCTTGTGTGGGTTTTCTCCAGGAGCTCCGGTTTCCTCCCACATCCCAAAGATGTGCTCTTAGGCTAATTGGCAAAACAAATTTTCCCTAAATTGTCTCAAATTTGGTTTTTAATCCATAGATCTATGAACATAGACAGGGATCGTGGGTAGAGATGGGAACATCGGGGTGGCGGCGCAGGCTCGTTGGGCCGAAGGGCCTGTTTCCCGTGCTGTTTTGTTCTTTGTTCTTTGTTCTTTGTCTCTCCAACTTGGTAGAGATTTTTGAAGAGCTGACAAAGATAATTGATGAGGGAAGGGCTGTGGATGTAGTTTATATGGACTTTAGTAATGCATTTGACAAGGTCCCATATGGCAAACTTGTACTAAAGCTAAAATTACATGGGATTTGAGGTGAGCTGGCTAGGTGGATACAGAACTGGCTTGGTTATAGAAGATAGAGAGTAGCGATGGATTCATTTTCAGAATGAAGATCCGTAGCTGGTGGTATTCCACAGGGATGAGTGTTGGGACCTCTGCTGTTTGTGGTATATTTAAATGATCCAGAGGATAATGCGAGTGGTCTGATTAGTAAATTTGCAGATGACATGAAGATTGATGGAGTTTCCAATAGTACCAGGGATTGTCAGAGGATACTTTGGGATATAGATAGATTGGAGACTTGGGCACAGAAATGACAGATGGAGTTTAATCTGTACAAATGTAAGGTGATGCAATTGGAGGATCGAACTTACATGTGAATTATACTGTAAATGGTAGAATCTTTAGGAACATTAACATACAGAGGGATCTGGGCGTGCAGGTCCACAATTCTCTAAAAGTGGCAACACACGTGGTCAAGCTGGTTAAGAAGGCATATGGCATGCTCACCTTCATCAGCTGGGGAAATGTTCCGACTATATAAAACCTTGATTAAGCTGAATTTGGAGTATTGCATGCAGTTCTGATCATTATGCTACCCAAAGAACGTAGAAGATTTGGAAAGAATGCAAAGAACGTTCACCAGGATGCTGCCTAGTCTCATGGGTGCTGACTATGAAGAGAGGTTGAATAAACTAGGATTGTTTTCACTGGAAAGACAAAGACTGAAGGGAGACTGATAGAGGTCTACAAAACTATGAGAGGCAGAGACAGGATGGATAGTCAGAGGGTTATTCTAAGGGTGGAAGTGTCAATTACAAGGGGGCACAGATTCAAGGTGAGAAGGAGTAAGCATAAAGCGGATGTGCAGGGAAAGTTTTTCATGGAGAGAGCTGTGGATGCCTGGAACGCGTCTCCAGAGGAGATGGTGGAAGTGGGCACATTAGCAACATTTAAGAGGCACCTGGTTGGGTACATGAATAGGGAGGGAATAGAGAGATATGGACCAAGTAAGAGCAGAAGGGTTTTTTGTAGTTTAGTTGAAGGGCTGAAGAGCTTGTTCCTGTGCTGTACTTTTTTTTGTTGTTATATCTTATATCGTAAATGAGCCCAAGGTTACACATCATTATAACAACACAATGTGGTGATGGTGATCAGTGGTGGCTGCAACATTAAGTACAGGTGTGAATGACATAGCAAATAGCCTTAGATCTGAGAAGATCTTCAATGCTTTGGTCAGAGTGCATTGAGGTCACAGCAAATAGATTGTTAACTGCATTCTGATTGCAAGGAAAAGCTTTGGCACCATAGTGCTGAGCTGGCACTGAACTAAAGAGTTGTTAAGCAGACAATCCATGTGGTGAAATTGTAACATAAAACTTCTCAGCTCAATGAGTGGGACAATACATTGAGAGGACCAACACCAGCTTAGTTCGGTTGGAAGAGTCGAGTGACCAGGGTTTGGGTTGGATCAATACATCCACACGCGATTCTGTCCACCTTGTAGGCCAACAAGGGGCACATACATGGTGGGTCATGCGAGGGTTGCTCTTGTGCTTCACATCTGTTAGTGTACACTTAATCTGCATCAATTGACGGGCAACATGACAGCTCAGTGACTATCACTATCTGCTGTAAGTTACAGGGACCCAGGTCGGATCTCCAACTTGGATCAATGTCTGTGGGAGTTTGCACATTCTCCCCATACTTGTATGGGTTTTCTCTGTGTGCTCCACTTTCTTCCCATATCCCAAAATTGTGCTTTTTAGGCTGATTGGTATCAATAAATTGTCCCAAATCGGATCTCTTTTAATCTGGCGTACATATAATTTCCTGAATTTGCCTTTATCGTGGAGTTCCACTAGAGGTAGACAAAAATGTCGACGAGCGACGAAAGACTTGAATAAGGCACTCACTGAGTGTTAAAATGGGAGGCACGGGCTTGTAGGGCCAAAGGGCCTGTTTTCTATGCTCTGCTGTTCTTTGTTCGATAGTGAGCAAGTGAAATTCAAACACAAAAAAACAAAACAACTGGGCCAGAGAAGGTTGTACTTTATAATAGATGGCTTCAGGAGTTGCTGAGTAATAAACTGAATAGAAAGCAAGAATGCCATTACTTCACGGTGTGTTCCTGCTACAATGTTATCCTGGGTGGAGCTTTGGAAAAATGTGTGAAAGCAGCTACAGCAACATATCCCAGATACTACAGCAGAAGAAAGATCAAAGGGATAATGTCGGAATGTCCCCAAATTCCCTAGTTTGAATTGGAAAGCAGGTTAAAGTTTATTTATTAATATCACAGGTAGGCTGACATTAACAGGGCAATGAAGTTACTGTGAAAATCCCCTTGCTGCCATACTCCAGCACTTGTTCGGGTACACTGAAGGAGAATTTAGCATGGCCAATGTAATCAGCATGCCTTTCAGACGTGGGAGGAGACAGAAGCATCCAAAGGGGCAACTCCACCATTTAACATGGCTAATCCAGCTAACCTACACACCTTTGGAGCATGGGAGGAAACCGGAGCACCTGGAGGAAACCCACACAGACACAGAGAGAATGTGCAAACTCCGCACAGACCCATGCTGAGAATTGAAACTGGATCTCTGGCACTGTGAGGCAGCAGTGATAACCACTGTGCCGCCCAGTTGATCTATTATCCAAATTCAACACGTTTAAACAGCATGTAGAGCTTTTGTTTCTTGATTCAGATGTGTCTGAACCAGGAAAGAAAGGCATAAAAATTCACCTAGCAATTGAAAATGAGGGTCCACATAAGCTACACAGCAGAATAGTTAAAGGATCCAAAAGGCATGAATTAGGTTGGATTAGAATCAGGTTAAACTTCAGTTTACACCAGATAGAGTTCATGTCTACAGAATCCTTAGATCACTTGTTAGCGTCTACAGAAGGAAAAGGGTGCATTGCTGTGATTTTTCAAACACTGAGCTACAGAGAGGATTGTAGAGTTGATAGTCATATCTGCTCCCATGGAAACATTCCAGAATGATGTTGCTGGACAAGCTCTAAGTGTATGGTATTGACTGATTTCTCATTGATGGATACAAATGCAAAGCAATCATCAAAAGTTAACAAAGCTGAGAAATCGTGTGTAAAACCCCAATGGTTGATAAACATACTAGAACACCAAAACCTAGCAAGGTATTTGGAAAATGACCTTTTGAATGTAGCAAGGGATTGTTCAGTTTTGCATCATCTCTGCAGACATCTGGTACGAAGGGTCATTAGCAGTGACAATGTACTGGAACAAAAACTGATACAGCTTCAAAGAACTGTGCACTGATCCAAACAGACTGTGCACAATGGCTACCTTCCAGCAGTAAGAGTGACCTCCTGGGGTCCTGTTAGAAACGTGAGGTGATTGACAAACCAGGAAATGACGCTGATGTATCTGAGGAGATAAGGAGTGGTCAACATAAGTTTCACACCGTAATCTCATGACAGAGTATCTTGCCTTGGCATTCTCCCCAGCCCTATCCTTGCAGCCCCACCATTTGCCATGGCTAATGCATCTAACCTCCATATCTTTACACTGTAGGAAGAAACCAGAGCACCCAGAGGAAACCCTTGCAGACATGGGGAGAATGTTCAAGCTCCACACAGACAATGAACCCAAGGCTAAAACTAAACTTGGTCCCTGGCGCTGTGAGGCAGTGGTGCTAATCAATGTGCCACTGTGCTGCCTTTATACAAGAGCAGCAAATACCTGAAACACCACCACTTGGATGCCTCCCCCAAACCACTCACCACCCTGACTTAGAAGTGTGTCACCATTCCTCCACCGTGGCTGGGTCAAAATCCTGGAACTCCCTCCCTAACAGCACTGGGTGTACCTATAGCTCAGGGACTACAGTGGTTCAAGAAAGCAGCTCACCACCACCACCTTGGGATAAGAACACAAGGTATAGGAGCAGGAGTAAGCCACCTAGCTCCTCGAGCCTGCCCTGCCATTCAATAAGATCATGGCTGACCTGATAGTGGTTTATTTCCACTTATCCGTCTGCTCCCCATAACCCTTAATTCCCTTATTAATCAGAGATCTATCTGCCTGTGATTTAAACATATTTTGCAAGATAGCCTCCACTGCTTCAATGGGCAAAGAATTCCACAGATTCATTACCCTCTGAGAGAAGAAGTTCCTCCTCAACTCTGTTCTAAATTGACTCCCCCTTATTTTGAGGCTATGTCCTCTAGTTCTTGTTTCCTTTCTAAGTGGAAAGAATCTCTCTGCTTCTACCCTGTCTGGCCCCTTCATTATCTTATTATGCCTCTATAAGAGCTCCCCTAAGCCTTCTAAACTCCAATGACTACAGGCCAAATCTATCCACGCTATCCTCATAAGCTAAGCCCCTCATCTCCGGTATCAACCTGGACGAACAATAAATGCTGATCTAGTTAATGTCTCCCACATCCTATAAATTGAATTTAAAATACATAATTACTAGTTGTAAATTTGAATAACTGTAAGGAATTATCCAAAAATCAAGTATTTGAAGCAATTCATGAAACAGATTCTGATGATGAAAATGATAAGGATGAGCAACAAGAAAATGACCAAAAATCTTTTGTTCCATCAGGATCTTGGTTGCCAGTTCATCCAGTTGTGTTGTACAAGATAGTGGCTGTACCTCAACAGTGTGTGAGGTCAATTGGCTAAATTGTTATTTGGAAACCTCTGACAAAGCAGCTAAAAATAGAGTCAAAGAATATGGGAGCAGTACCTGCTTTTGAACAGGGTATAATAATACATTACCATCTTTAAAGAGAGTGGGCCTCCTATTTGAAATGGCAGGAGTATGACATTTCATCAGAACTGATGTGGTTTTGAGCGATGTCCTGTTATTGCTGAAGTAAATCTTCAATAAAAGAAACAAAGATGTATTTGGACATGGTGAATGATGAAGCATTTGTCTTAAGTAAAGCAGTTAATTTACAATTCACTGGATCTGGATATTATTGTATACTGTTGAGGAAACTTTGAATTTCCTGTCAAGAAGTTCAAGAAGTTTTGTTGATCTCTGGAGATAAGAATCTGGTTAACAAGAAGAGAATCATCTGGAAATAACATAAACAACTTGGCCATCCTTCATCACAAAAGTTAAAGGTATTGCTAAAGGATACCGGAATTGGAGATAAAGAATATGAAATCTTTGTGGAACAAATCATCTCTCAATTTGATGTATGTATTAATTATCGAAAGACAGAACATAGTTGAGGCCAAAACATTGTTTGATTTTAAGGAGGAATTAGATCTCGTCCTTGGAGCTAAAGGGATCAAGGGACATGGGACGAAGAGAGGGTCAGGATATTGAATTTAATGATCAGCTATGATCTATCACCTAGACTGATTCTAAGTATCCTATTGGCCCAGGAGTTGAACAAAATGGTAGCCATGGACTTGAAGGTGTGGGTCAAGGATTGGAGTATTTATCTGTTACATTTGGTAGATATGGCAACATGATTCTACATTTGTAATAAACCAAAGGACAGGGAGACAATAGTGGATAAAGTCATAGAAAAATGAGTTTAAACAGACTTTGGGTTACTAACAAAATCCTGAACAGACACTGGAAGTGAATTTGTGACATGTGTGAAAATGTAAGCTGCAGACAGTTTGTTCAGCAATGGCTAATGGTTTTTTCATTCATTCACAGAACATGGGCATCACTGGCTGGCCAGCATTTATTGCCCATCCCTAGTTGCCTTGAGAAGGTAATAGTGATCTGCCTTCTTGAATCGCTGCAGTCTACGTTTTGTGGGTTGACCCACATTGCCATTAGGGAGGGAATTCCAGGATTTTGACTCAGTGAAAGAAGCCAAGCCATAATTGATGAAATGTTACACAAAATTCTGGCAGATCAGCCAGGCTGTGAGTTAGAAACAGCACTGGCATGGGCAGTACATGCGAAAAATTTCTTGCAAATTATTGAGGGATTTAATCCAAAACAATTTGTATACGACTGGAATCCAAAATTGCCCTTAATAGTACGTGATGATCCTCCAGTACTAGAGGGAAGAACATAGAACATAGAACATTACAGCACAGAACAGACCCTTCGGCCTTCGATGTTGCGCCGACCAATATAAAAAGCAATGCCCCTCCAAACTAAACCATTCCCTTCTCTTCCATATACTTATCAACTAACCTCTTAAACGCCACCAAACTTGGCGCATCTACAACTGCTGCACGCAGGGCATTCCACTCCCGAACCACCCTTTGGGTAAAGAACCTACCTCTGATATCCGTCCTATAACTATCACCCCTTAATTTAAAGCTGTGTCCCCTCGTGCTAGCTTTCTCCATCCTTGGAAAAAGGCTATCACTGTCCACCCTATCTAAACCTCTAATCATCTTATATGTTTCGATTAGGTCCCCTCTTAGCCGCCTCCTTTCTAACGAAAACAACCTCAAATCCCTCAGCCTCTCTTCATAAGATCTGCCCTCCAGAACTAATATTTCTGTCTTCTCCACCCATTTAAAGGGGCTACATGTGGCTGAAAGATGCTTATCAAAGCTGAAACATCCAAGAAAATTAGGAGAGCACCAAGACATTGTGTGAGACCATTGGGAGAATTTTCCAGTCCCAATTATCTGGTTTATTATAAGAGGAAAGGACACAGGGGATGGAAATCGTTGAACATGACAGCAAAATTCTATAATAAAAAATGGGAATCAGATGCAAAAGTACATTCTTCACGAGTAACAGGGATGAGTTATGAATGAGAGCATGGCATGATGAGTGTCGTATGCCTCACATACCTGTATATTCTATAATTTGGAGCCGTTGGCAGGATTTTGAGAGCCCATGAAATATATCCTGATACTCGAGATAATATCATGAAACATGAAAAACCAGGGATTGTTGCCTAGCTTAAGTTCCCAAATGGTGTGCTGGCCCAGAAGATGAGACAACTGGAGGAAGACTATGACAGTGAAATGAGCAGGGAAATCTATTGGCAAATATAAAAACTGGCCAAATGACCAAAATGAAGGAAAGAGGTGAGAACCATGGATTAGCAACAGAGAGTACAGGAGCTCAGAGCAAGAAAACATAGTTTTGATTTCCAATTTGGGAGATACTTCTAGGGGGATGAAAAGGTCACATTCTGTATAAAGGATCTCGAGTAGATATTCTGAAAGGAGTAGTACAGAAAGGTGTCCACAAGGGAAAATAGGCCATAACCTGATGAGACGACAGTGTAGTTTGGGTATTGGGGAGCATTCTCAGACAAAGAACTGAAGTGAAAGTCCCTGTGTTTGAACAATGTTATTAATATATTAGAAAATAGTTTAAATTTTTTAAAGTTTATTTATTATTGTCACAGTTAGGTTTACATTAACACTTCAATGAAGTTACTGTGAAAATCCCCTTGTCACCACACTCCAGTGCCTCATTGGGTACATTGAGAGAGAATTTAGCGTGGTCAATGCATCTAACCAGCACCTTTTGGATGGTGGGAGGAAACCAGAGCACCCGGAAGAAATCCATGCAGATACGAGGAGAACGTGCTGACTGCACACTGACAGTGACCGAAATCAGGTCCTTGGGTCCCTGGCACTGTGAGGCAGCAGTGTTAATCAGGATAATAAAAGAGGCTAAACTAAGAGTTACAAAGCGAGAAAGAACTCGGGATCTTTTCAGAGCTGGACAATGGAGGTTAACCCGTTCCGTCACACAGATTGATTTGTAAGGAAAGGATGCTACCAGAGAGACTATATGGACAAAGCTATGTTGATAGTTAGAGGTTTTGGGGAATGTCTGGGAAATGAGTGGGAATAAAGGCACAAAGGGCAGCACAGTGGCTAACACTGTTATCTCATAGCATCAGGGCCCCGGTTCAATTCCAGCCTCAGGTCACTGCCTGTGTGGAGTTCGTACATTCTTCCCATATCTTTATGGGTTTCCTCCAGGCACTCCAGTTTCCTCCCACACTCCAAAGATGTGAGGGTTAGGTTGATAGGCGGTGCTAAATTGAGCCTAGTGTCAGTGGAATTAGTAATATAAATGTGTGGAAATAGAGCCAGGGTAGAATTGTGGGTTGGTACAGACTTGATGGGCTGAATGTCTTCCTTCTGTACTGTTACAATTCGATCATCTTATTCTATGATGGAGAGTTCTGGCTAGACTCCTTCAATCGCTGGAAAGCTGATTTTGAAGTTCTTTTTAACCATTTTATCAACTTGTTCTTAGAAGTGTAACGCCATAGATATCAAACCAGCTTTCTTTCAGGGTAACCTGCTGAAGAGGGAGATAATCTTACAACCTCTGAAGGAAGCAATAAGAATGGTGGGGAATTGAATAAATATGTTTAGGGGTTAAACAGTATTTTCTTGGTGTGGTATTTTTCGGTAAAGCCAGGACTGTTAAAGTTAGGGTGTTCATAGCTGAAAGTGAGCCCAGCTGGCTTCCATTGGCACTGGAATTGAAAACTTTCAGGCATCTTTACGATGATTTTTTTGGTGGGGATTGGATGTGCTTTGAAGAAAATGTTATTCATCAAATTAGGAAATAATTTAAAATTGTCAGTCAAGCTTCTGGGGCCTTCAACATGTGGGTTTAGAGATTAAGTAGAGTAAGTCAGATGTGGGGCCTGATTTTACCATTTTCATTCTAAGTGCTGAATCTGGGCATAATTCAGACCCGACTTGGAAATCTGGTCTTAGATGCCTCCAAACGCACTTAGCCTGAAAAAAAAGGTCCTGGGTCTCAACCATGCTGTGGGCGGGGCTTAGCACACATGAAATGATCGGAGCTCTGAACTGCGCTTTGTAATTAGAAAAGAATTTTAAAAACCGCGCCCATATCAGATCGCTCCCAGGCCACAGAAAGCAGCCTGGGAGCGAAAAGCGGGAGCAATGCCCCCATAAACATCACTGTTCCCCCTTATCCAACCAACACCCCTGCTACCTAGACCCATCACTTGCAGAGTGACAACAGACTACCGCCCCCAGCACCAGAGAGTCACCTTACCTCCTTCCTCCTCCCTCCCCCTACCAGTGAGCGATTGGGCCGCCCCCTCCCTCACCCCCATCCGAGATACATTTTACCCGCTTTCCTACCCCTGCTCTCTAAACCAGAGAGTGATCTGGCCTCACGGTCCCAACTGCACACTCCCTCCACCCACAGGAGAGAATGATGTGGCCTCTGACCCCTCTCCCCCCCACCTCCCACTAGAAGTACATCTGAACCGCCTCCTCCTCCTCCATCCCCCCTCCACGAGAGAATGATCTGCGGCCCATCCCGCCACCCCCCCCCCCCCCCCCCCCACCACCCCCACGCCCTCCCACCCACCAATCTGAGTCAGTGAGTCATTGGAAGCATTGAATTCACTTCTTCAGCAGCTGGAGAGCCTGAAACAGACTTTCATTCAGCATGTCTATTTCAGCACGATTCTGGATTGGTGAACACGGTGGTAAAGGAGGAATTGCTAATAAAGTTGGGTGGGCAGTTCATTAACTCAGTTGAAATGCATGCAGATACATTTAAATCATTGTTGCACAGATCAGTTTGTAGCCATTCCTGGGTCTCGGTAAAGCGGATCGCATTAATGGCCTCATGCCCAATTTTACCACGTTTTGGGCATGATGCAAAGGTAAAATTGGGCCGTAACTTTACATCAACATTCTTACTTAGACAATATTGGCCTTATCACAATTAGTTAAACCAGATCTGGACAGTGAGCTGCTATCAAGGAGGAGATGGAATAGCTGAGGAGTCTTGTTGGATAGTTCAATGGGTTCAAGCACATACATACACGCACAAGACCAGATGCAAGCTTTGATGCTCTGGAACTTACTTTTACGAAGAGTGGAGGATACCTTGAGAGTGAATAAAACTTTTTAAAAATCGAGCACAGTATGCTGAAATTTCCAGCTTTGGGTGATCGCAATAACATCAAATGAATAATTTTTTGCGATGCCTCGTACACAAACCTTGCCAATGGATTTTCCAGTGTGGGAATACTTTGTAATAGTTCTCGTGGGAGAGACTGGGAAAAGTTACTCCCGGGCATGGGAGGCAAACACAACCAGGAGAATGGTGACAAGCACACTAACCATTGGAATTCTTGTTCTTGTCAATGCTGTAGATATAACTTTACATTGGTCCAAGATCCTGGAGGAAATGCTGGAAGAAAATTGAGACTTAACAATACCACCAGAACATGACAGAGATAACCGAGCTTTGTGGGATAATAGGAGAAAGCGATGGCATTATCCAGAAACTCAGCGAATGTTCTGGGGACTCGAGTTCGAATCCCACCATGGCAGATGGTGGAATTTGAATTCAATAAAAAATATCTAGAATTAAGAATTTACTGATGACCATGAAACCATTGTCGATTGTCAGAAAAATCCATCTGGTTCACTAATGTCTTTTAGGGAAAGAAATCTGCCATCCTTAGCTGGTCTGGCCAACATTGACTCCAGAGCCACAGCAATGTGGTTGACTCTCAATTGCCCTTCGGCAACTAAGGGTGGGCAATAAATGCTGGCCAGCAATGCCCATGTCCCACAAATGAATTTAAAAAAAATTACATTCTATAGAAAGTATAAATGAGACAAGCTCTGGATAGACATAACCAGTTCACAACAGATGTTCGAGAGAAAATAAATCTTTAACTAAGGTGAATAGGTACTCGTCACCATCTATCAGATTAATTCACTGAGAGGAATGCCTCTACAGAAAAATAGTTGAATATTCTAGAAGGACGTCTTGTTATGCAATAAAGGGGAATCTGAAATTACTTATTTGTTCCCCACACTTATACAAGAATTACAATCCCACAGATCATGGGAGCAATTGAAGGAATCTCCAGATCTGATAATCTGGAGTCTTGTGTTGGTTAAAGTGAAGTTTTTATTTAATAAACTTTATTTCATTCATCACAGGACCTGTATAGATTACCTTCACATTTTAGAGACTGAGTTTCATCAGTTCTATGCAATTAAGTCGTGGTAACTAAACATGAACATGTATTGGAAGTAGTCATTCTTCTCTGGAAGAGGAAAATTATACATATAAAAATAGCAGAATGTTGTAATTATGCCATATTGGGATAGCAGCATAACATCACCAGAAAGGAATGTGTCAAATGATCCAGTCTTAGTTTCACTTTCACCTTGAGCAGAGCAGTCGCACACAGTTCTGATGTCTTCAAGCTTTCTATTTATGTATATCTGTTGTTATATGTCTAACAAACTATGTGTTTATCCAATCCCTTGTGATTGATTGATGCATTCTTTTACAGTAAATAAGCCCAAGGTATATTTATAATAACATGGTAAGATACGTAAGGAGATATTAAGGTAAATAAACAAAACATTCCATGTTTATAACCTTTGTTCACCATCTTGTGAACTCTCCAATATTCTTCATACTGTATCACTTAATTGTATTCACCCACCTTTGTGATCTGGCCATTTTTTTACTCTGTCTCACTCGAGGGGTCTCGCAATTTCTACTCACTTGCATAGATTCCTTGACTTATAGGTCTGTAGAGAAGCTCCAGTTTTTTCTTTAATTTTTCTTCTTAGAGACACGGCTCCCTGGTTCGGCTTTAGCTCCTCTTAATCTTTCATTATCTTGGAATGCTGCTCAAGGTTTCTGGCTACCTTTCATATAACTGTTGATCACCATGTTATATAATAATACTAGCACGGCCAATCATATTGTAATGTACATTTTTAGATACCTCAATGATGCAATCTTGAGACTTGTAGCATGAACTACTTATTGGTAGTCTTTAACTAGATACAGATCCATGACATATTGTCATGCATGGTGCTGTTTCTCCATGCTGGTAAGCTTTCAAAGTGTTCTCTTTGAGTTTATTATCATGTGACTCTCTACATTGTACAGGGAAGAGTGCTACTTTCCAGCCCCACAAACTCTGATTCTGCTGAACAGCTTTAATTACAATGAAATGCACACAATATCACAACAGCTTGGCTAGAAGGTAACAAGAGCATGGTGGGGGTTTTAGCAGCAGATATGATCTAAGGAACAGCAGAGGCAAACAGCATTATTGAAGTAGTCTTGGTGATAGTGCGGCTATTTAGACAAAAGCTTATCTTGGGATTGATTATGACACCAAGGTTTGGTTCAGCCTTAGACAATTGCTTGGGAGAGGCGAGGGTCAATAACTAGGGAATGGAGTTTGTAGTGGAGTCTAAAGACTCTGGGTATTGGACAACCATAAAGCATAGGAGCAGAATTAGGCCATTCAGCCCATCGAGTCTGCTCTATCATTTAAACACGGCTGATATTTTTCTCATCCCCATTCTCCTGCCTTTTCCCCATAACTCCTGATCCCCTTATTAATCAACAATTTGTCAGTGTGATAAATCAGAGTGAGTTCGAGGTTTAAGAGAGATGCTGATGAGGGAGGGCTAAGTAATCATGATTGTACTTGTTGAAACTGATACTGAGGCCAGAATTTTAATACAGATGTGGAGGCATTCTGTCTTTGTGAAAATGGCAGTAGCAGCCTGGAATCAGAAGTTCTAGCTCAGACCCGACTGTGTGTCTCAGACTTGAGGAAGCCAAGATGGGGGCCACACCATAGGGAGATGATCAGGATGACAGACAGTAGTGGTTTAGTGGAGACTGGGGTATTAAAGATGGAGGGGAGAGCATGGTTGAGTAAATGAAGGTAGAGATTTAGGAGGAATAACAGGACTGAACCAAGAGGATAAAGAGAACAGAAATTCAATTGTCATTGAAAAAAACCACCATTCACACCAAAACAAATGCTGACTGTAACTCTCCACAGTTAAATACACACGTTTCTTGAAGCATTACAGTAGGGGTACAATAACACATAACAAAAGCAATCATAGCCATGTCACAGAGAAATATTCGATAGGAGCAAACAGTTTAATGTTGCTTTCTCTTTTGAACCCAGTTCTTTTTGATGTGGTTTCCCTGATGTTTGGTATGATTTATATCAAGTCTATCTGCATACAAATTATACAATTTTGCTGCACTTTGAACCAATTCTCATTTTTATGGTTCGATTCACTGTCCTGAAAGGAAATGAAGGAGTTTGTGAAAATGGGGCAGGAATTATGATGATTTCAGCAATGCACTCGAATCTCATCACAATGAAATTAGGGGAGAAATAAAATAATCAAAGATGAAAAAGAGACACATTGGAAATGCAGAGCAGATTAATGTAACTCTGAAAGTGAGAGGCTGGTTAACATTTCAGGTAAGACCTCCACGTTCAGTATTTCATCAGAAAACACATCCTCCTCAAATAAAGTTAATGAAGCACTCTCATCGACAGAGGACTTCACAGGAAAAGAACCCTGAACACTGACCTGAAATCCTGCAGACCCTACCACACCCTACAAACTGGACCACTTCACTATGCACACCTCCTGGCTGACTACACCCTGGTAACTGACCCAAGTGGTTCAACCTTTCACAGGAAACATGGACAATCCTCAACCAGTTGAAGACAGACCAGGATAAATGTGGCCATAAGTGGAATTGAGGAACAGCACAAATTCAGGCTGTGGCCATCCAAGTCAGACCATTGGCCACCTGAGGTGTCCATTCCTGGTGGCAGGAAAACCATTCACACTGCACCAAGCTGAAGCTGTTGAATGGATGGTTAACCTCAAAATCAAACTACAACTGTTTCCCCAGCCAGCAAACCATGTTCCAGCTAAACCATGCTGGGAATTGGCGTACGGGATCGGGTAGAACGCTGGCTTAATAACTCTCACTATTGCCTTTACAATGCTTCAACAGGAAGCAAAGCTAGGAGGGCTGGTAAACCCTGTCATGTGGCCAATCCGTTCACTTTCCTGCAGATCCGGTCAAATTCACAACGGGCAGGATTTCAAATTCAAATTCGTTGATCCCGAAATCATAAAATCCCTCCTGGATGACAACAGACCTTCCATGGTCTGCCCCCTCACCCGCTCTGATTCCCATCGGGCAGGCAGGCAAAATTCAAACCAATGATTATCTTCTCTGAAGAAGCAAATTAGAAAGAGACGGGAGTGGGGATGAAAAGGAGTTTATGGCTGGAAGTAGGCAGGAGGGAAGGAGAACCCGATACTTTATAATTTGGAAAAATATCTTACCTTATTGAGTTTTTTGAAAAAGTGACCAAAGAGGTGGATGGGGGTAAGGCAGTTGATGTGGTATATATGGACTTTAGTAAGGCCTTCGATAAGGTGGCCCATGGAAGGCTTCTGCAGAAAATGCAGATGTATGGGATTGAGGGTGATTTAGCTAATTGGATTAGGAATTGGCTAGCAGATAGAAGACAGAGGGTGGTGGTTGATAGGAGATATTCATCGTGGAGTTCGGTTACTAGTGGTGTACCTCAGGGATCTGTTTTGGGGCTCCTGCTGTTTGTAATTTTTATAAATGATCTGGATGAGGGTATTGAAGGATGGATTAGTAAATTTGCGGATGACAGCAAAGTCGGAGGAGTGGTAGATAGTGAAGAGGGGTGTTCTAGTTTGCAGAGAGACTTGGACAAGTTGCAGAGCTGGGCCGAGAGGTGGCAAATGGAGTTTAATGTGGAAAGTGTGAGGTAATGCACTTTGGCAGGAATAATAAATGTGTAGAGTATAGGGCTAATGGTAGGATTCTTAATAGTGTTGATGAACAGAGGGATCTTGGTGTATATGTGCATAGATCCCTGAAAGTTGGCAATCAAGTCGATAAGGTTGTTAAGAAGGCATACGGAGTCTTAGCTTTTATTGGTAGGGGGATTGAATTTCGGAGCCGCAACGTCATGTTGCAACTGTACAAAACTCTAGTGCGGCCGCACTTGGAGTATTGTGTGCAGTTCTGGTCCCCACATTATAAGAAAGATGTGGAGGCATTGGAGAGGGTACAGAGGAGGTTTACCAGGATGTTGCCTGGTATGGAGGGCAGGTCTTATGAAGAGAGGCTGAGGGATTTGAGGTTGTTTTCGTTAGAAAGGAGGCGGCTAAGAGGAGACCTTATTGAAACATATAAGATGATTAGAGGTTTAGATAGGGTGGACAGTGATAGCCTTTTTCCTAGGATGGAGAAAGCTAGCACGAGGGGACATAGCTTTAAATTAAGGGGTGGTGGTTTTAGGACAGATGTCAGAGGTAGGTTCTTTACCCAGAGGGTGGTAAGGGTATGGAATGCCTTGCCTGCGTCAGTTGTAGATGCGCCAAGTTTGGTGGCGTTTAAGAGGTTAGTAGATAAGTTTATGGATGAAAAGGGAATGGTTTAGGTTAGAGGGTCACTGCTTGTTCCTAATTGGTCAGCGCAATATCAAGGGCCGAAGGGCCTGTTCTGCGCTGTAATGTTCTATGTTCTATGTTCTATCTTGAAACAACATCTACTGAGTTGAGAGAAATTCCTTTTTAAGATCAGTGCCAGATTAAAAATATTTTTTCTTCATTCTTTCGTGGGCAGTGAGCGTTGCTGGCTAGGCCAGCATTGATCACCCATCTTTAACTTTACGTGAACTAAATTTGCTTATTAGGCTATTTCAGAGTCTGTTTCAGTGGGTGAAACAGATACCAAAAACAAGTGAGCATTTACACCAATGGGATGAATGTTCCACCATTACAATGACTGGTTCTATCTGCTCAGAGTTCATTAAATTAATTGAAATTCCACAGGCTGCTGTGGTGGGATTTGAAACCATGGCTGGAGGCTGTTCACACTGGTGGGATCTTCTGGTTTCACTAAAGGCACATCACTATCACGGGTCTCCTGGTTACCTGGGATTGAGTCAATGAGGAAATCCATTGACAGTGGCGGGATCAGATGATCTGGTTGCTGGCCAATGGGGTGCTGCCTCCTGCCCCCTGACAAGGATACCCAGGGGGAGGCCAGAGAATCCCACTCCACATCCCCAGGGCATTGGCCTCTGGGTCTCCGGATTACTGGTCAAGTGACATTACCATTATTAACCATCTCAACAATGATCTGGATGTTCCTTCCCTTAATTGGCAGGACACAGTCATGCAGAATCAATGGCTTCTGTATTGATTTCTCCTGGAAGAGACAGCATTGATTTGAAATATCACAACCTACAGCTTGCTGTCTTCTTAAATTACTTGAAGCAGTGCCATTGCTTAGCAACCCCTTACGTTAGATATAAACAAGATGCATAAAAATCAAACCAGGGTTAAATTAATGACTTTCCATCATCGCCATGTGTTTCACAAAAGCCCTATTCTCAGATAAAGACCAGAAAT
Source organism: Sphyrna mokarran (assembly GCA_024679065.1). Taxonomy (NCBI): domain Eukaryota; kingdom Metazoa; phylum Chordata; class Chondrichthyes; order Carcharhiniformes; family Carcharhinidae; genus Sphyrna; species Sphyrna mokarran. Next base: position 5,179,712 of record JAGIQG010000024.1, read on the forward strand.
ACTGAATTGCACAGCAGACTGTGATGTGAAAGTGAACATCAGGCTCCAGGATAGTTGATGCTGAGTGATATACTGTTTGGACTGAGTTGGCATAAATAAAGAGGAACGAGGGGGAGATAATTTCTGAGGTACACTACACACTGGGAGTGGCAGGGTGGCACAGTGGTTAGCACTGCTGCCTCACAGCGCCTGGGACCCAGGTTCAAATCCTGGCCTCAGGTCACTGTCTGTGTGGAGTCTGCACATTCTCCCTGTGTCTGGTGGGTTTCCTAGGATGCTCTTATTTCTTCCCACAATCCAAAGAAATGCGGGTTAGGTTGATAAATTGACCCTAGTGTCAGGGGTGAAAGGGAAGGGAGGGGGCGGTTAGAAGGCTAAATATGAGGGTTATGGGAATAAGGCCTCGGTGGGATTGTGGTCGATGCAGACTCGATGGGCTGAATGGCCTTCTTCTGTACTGCAGGGATTGTATGACTATGCAGTGAATTTTATTTGCCCTGGTGTGTGTGTTTCCCGAAGGGCTGGAAGGGACATGTAAAATAGTGTGTGTGGACCCCATCACTCCCACAATATCAGGGTTGGCACCAAAATTAGCAGCACACTTGCCATGTTTAAATAAATACTCAAGAGTTATTAGGCTCATTATCAGCCAATTGACCGTGATAACATGTTGCCCATACCATAAAACTTCAGGATGGACAGCTGGGAGAGAACAGAATTTACACTTACTGGTGGGAAGGGAGTGAGGGATCATTCTTTAGGGCTGCCCTTTGCCTATCACATGGATGTCCTCTCCAGGTTGAAACCCTTCCCTTAAACCCACCTTCCTACCACATCCACACCCCTCTCCCTAACCAATCCAATCCTTCCCAGCCCAGTGAAGGGCAGAACCCTCATTAAGCCAACCCACAGTGTTTTATACCTGTGGGAAGGGAAGGAAGTAGAAAGGATCAAGAGCATCAAGCTTTTAGGTGTCCAGATCACCAACAACCTATCCTGGTCCCTCCATGCCAACATTATAGTTAAGAAAGCCCACCAATGCCTCTACTTTCTCAGAAGACTAAGGAATTTTGGTGTGTCCACTACAACTTTCACCAACTTTTACAGATGCACCATAGAAAGCATTCTTTCTAATTGTGTCACAGCTTGATATGGCTCCTGCTCTGCCCAAGACCACAAGAAATTAAAAGGGTTGTAAATGTAGCCCAGTCCAGCTTCCCATCCATTGACTCTGTCTATACTTCCTGCTGTCTTGGAAAAACAGCCAGCATAACTAAGGACTTCACATACCCTGGACATTTTCTCTTCCACCTTCTTCCGCCGTGAAAAAGTTACAAGTGAGGTCACATACCAACTGACTCAGGGGCAGCTTCTTCTCTACTGCTATCAGATTTTTGAATGGACTTACCTTGCATTAAATTGATCTTTCTCTGCACCCTAGCTATGACTGTAACACTACATTTTGCATTCTCTCCTTTCTTTCTCTATGAATGGTATGCCTTGTCTGTCTAGCATGCAAGAAACAATACTTTTCAATGTTAATACATGTGAAAATAATAAATCAAATCAAATCAGGGTCGGCGTGGAGCTCCACATCAATGTCCATAACCGCCATCCTTCTCTCACACCTCCCCTTATCAACACTATAATATTCCACCCCATGCGTTTGTGGAAGGGGGCCTTTTGTTCTTTCTACATAATGTAATATTTCCTGTTTAATGCTTTTTTAAAAATTGTACATGCATTATAACTTAGCAAATGAATAGTCAATGTGGAGAAATATAAGCTATAAAATATTTTCCATCTCCAAGAATCATGTCATCACTGGTGGTGATATATTCTGATTTAAAGAGTTTACAATTTCTTTTTTAATGTGTTTTATTTTTCTATTAATGAAATTGAAAAATCACATGAAACACAGCTCCTTTCTGCTGTGTCATGTCAGAACACGCGATAATGTCACATACACATCATACCTCAGTTCATAGCAACAAAAGGTTAGCATTTGGTGTGCGATATTCCCCCACCCCCTCCCCCCACCGCCGCCACCCCCTCAGGTTCTCGGTGAAGCGTTGCGCCTGTCCAGTGTCTTTTACGCTGTATTTGCTACTTCTCAGTTGAGGTCATTTTTCTGTCTATATTTATCTCCCTGAATTGTCCCATGATCATGACATTTTTTTATCTATGGGCCATGACTGTAAACCACAAATAAGACAAACCTCAAAAATGAAAAGAATAAAAACATCATTTGTTGGCTCCAGAAAAGATTTGGAGCCTAATTTTAACAGTCTGACCTCGACAGCAATGCCCACATCCCTGGAATTCGTTTTTTTAAATAGTGTTTGTGAGATTCTCTGCCTTTTGGTGTGGCCAGTTGCCCATTGCACTCATCCAGCGATCAGCAGCTCATCTGAACTATCCTGAAGGCACACAAACCAAACGGTTCATGTTTTCCAATAAAAACAGAAAGTGGTGGATAAACACAGCAGGTCCAGCAGTATGTGTGGAGACAGGAAAAACAGAGCCAACCTTTCAAATCCATCCAAGTGATCCTTCAACAAAACTCTGCTTGCTTCAGGTGAACGATGATTGTCCCATCGGCCTCACGTCCATTTTGGGTCCAAGTTTAAATCACCTCCTGCCCGTAATGGCCACATGTTGCACAACTCAGTAATTGTGCATAAGCAAAGAGCTTGGTGAATCCCAGGACAGGTGAGCAGGAAGTTGCCTTCCATTACTTCATGGAGAGGTCAAAGGTCCTAGTGCCATATTTAAATGGTGCCTAGAAGGTCGTTCACTCACAGCTCAAGAGGAGTTCCAGATCCTGAGTCAACCACCGGGCCCTATTGTACCATTTTGTTTCTAAGTGCTGGGCAGTTTTGAAACTGGCAATATTTCAGATCTGACTTTTAGACCTGTTCTCAGATGCCCCCTTACATGATCATGGGTTTGGAAGGTGCTGGCTAAGAATCTTTGGTGATTTGCTGCAGTGCATCTTGTAGGTAGTACACATTGCAGTTACCGAGTGTCAGTTGTGGAGGGAGTGAATGTTTGTGGGTGTGGTGCCAAACAAGCAGGCTGCTTTATCCTGCATGGTGCAAAGCTTCTTGAACGTTGTTGGAGCTGCCCCTATCAAGGCAAATGGGAAGTATTCCATCACACTCCTGACTTACACTTTGTAGATAATGGATAGGAGTCAGGAAGCGAGTTACTCGCTGCAGTATTCCTAGCTTCTGACGCACTCTGATAGCCACTGTGTTTATGTGATGAGTGCAGTTGAGTTTCAGGTCAATGGTAACCCCATTCGGAAGGGAATGCTGTTTATGTTCGACATATATCATCAAAGCTGCGCATTTAGCTATGTTTTAATACATTCCAATGATGAGCTCAGCATCTGGGCAGACAGTGAGTACTGACATTGCCCTGAGCTTTAAGAAAATGTAATTTTTGGGATAAAATTTAGCTGACAGAAATGGTGCTGGGTTTCTCCGAGCTCGGAGGGAGAGAAATGCAATTATGAGAATGTGGTGGCATATTGCTTCTCCTGAAATCACCATCAGATTGTCTTGAACATATCGGCCATGTTGCATCCCTGCTACGGCCTCTTCATGGGGCTTGTTCATATCCTGGCCATAATGGGACACACTCACTTTGATGTCTGCCCTGTCAGAGGAGACTTCAACCTTCTCCAGGTTTTCCTCAGGCAAGATATTCCCCCCTTTGCAGTGCAGTGTTGGGCAGGATACAACAAATAGCAATCCTGCACACCCTTAATGTTGAGTATGAGAGAACCCCACCTGAATGGTCCAAATATCGGCAAAGCATCTTCAGCAGGCCCATTGCATGCTCTGTCAAGGATCTGGTGGCAAATATGTAGCAGTATCTCTGTTCAGTAGCACTCAGTGGAAGCACATCAGTTATATCTTCTGGAGGTGCCTCTTATCCCCGAGAAGCCAGCCCTCTGTACATCAACACCCCTCCAATATCTGTGGCACCTGCAGAGCAAAAGAATGTAAAAGTTGTGAAATCTCCCTAAGTACTGAGCACAAACATGAAGGATTTGTTTCCTGTAATCACAGATTAACGGGACATTCAGAAAGTAAAATCCTTAACAATTTACAAATCTCACAGAGTCCTGTCAGGGAGTTCTGAAGGACACATGTATGCAATCGATGGTGCCATGCACTTTTTGGAAGGAAGATATTGGTGCCAATCCCACTGCTTTGGCAGCTTTGCTTTCGGCATTCATGTGGAACTGGATATATAGTGAGCTCTGATAAAAAGGGTGTGTCGCTGATTGTGAGATCCTGCAAAGGACCTCACTGTAATCCTGAAAGTTCAATGTAACATGTACCTTCAATGAATTTACAGCATGGGATGCCCCCCATGTCCTCTTGGCATCAGGTTTTCAATATGAAGGTGGCAAATGTGAGTTACCACAATACTGGACGAGCAATGAACCTGCAGCACTGTCTATCACTCATCTCTATACAAGATCAGCATCTTCAATAAACCATGGTCAGGCCATGGGTCTTCATTGCATTGGTCCCTGTATGGGGTTATCTTAGACTTCTTGGGATTTCTCTATTGCTAACTGATGACAGCCCCTTTTCCTCCTCATTTGTATGAGAACTATAAACAGGCCTGAAGCTTGCAATCTCCGCACCTCTCTATATCTGCCAAAGAATATATTTGGGAACTTTAATATTCTTACACTTAACAGATTTTCCTTTGCCTTCAAGCGAAGAGGCAATTGCAAAGCCCTTGGCCTGGCTTTCATTCAGATTGGGCTCCCATACGCCACCGCTTGCAAATGAAGCACAACCTGGAGGAGCACACGTGGCTTGTTCTTCCCCTTCATACATGTCAGCACATGCTAGTGTAACGTCTTGATCAGTGACATTACAGCCATGGGTAAGGACCATCTGTCAGTCAATTATCAATTGCCTAAACACTCTATAAAGAGAACATAACCCAATCATAACATGAAGAGTTTAAGCATTTTGTCTTGTCAGCTATGACCATTTATCTGGGATTGATATTTGGCCAATAATACATACTCAAATACAGCTTCCAAACATAATGAACTCTTGTAAGAATGTGCCCCATCTATCATAGCACAATGTTCCTTGATCTTTGAATGCAGTACTTAGCTAAGCCTGGTTTTCTTTGGAGGAAATAATCAATAGGGCTCCCCAACATCAGCCCAAAAGAGGAATCGGAAACCTGCCCCAATAGCTTTGAGGTGCCTCCCTTATTGCCTTTCAAATTGTGTGAAAACTGAGCAAAAACCGAGATGGTTCTTCTGACTTGTGTGAGTGTATCCAGTAAATTCCAATGCCACCACCCCCCCCACCCCAGCACCCGCATTCCTCCCATCCTCCTCCACAGTCAGTGTCTCCTAATTCCACTCCCTTCTATCACCAACAAGCTTTCCTCCCAATACCCTAGACCCCATTATAATTTATATTGATATTTTTGCTCTTCTCCACTTTCATTCCCTTCAATGACTTTTGGCAATCTGGACCCTCCTTTCTTCAAGACCAACTGCATTCTTACTTTTAGACTGCCCCCCCACCTCCGTCCCCACTGTCCATGAGATCTTTCCCTCCCCACAACATTGGAATTACTATTATACTGAAACAAACGTCTCCACTCAGTGTGATTTGCCATCTGCATCCCAGATGCAAACATATTAGGTGACAAACCACATTCTTCACACAATTCTCTGTGAGACCATCACTGTCCAGAGAGGCCTTCCCCTGTTCAAGACCAGGACAAGGACATGAGTGCTGTATAGATCCCTCTGACATTGTGGCTTCACTGCATGGGCAATCTCTTAAACATGCCCCTCTGTCAGACTTTCAACTTCCCCAGATAGTCCCATCAACCCACAACTCAGTCTTCTGCTTCTCACTATTGATCTTTCTCCACCCCCTTCCACCCTCCTTCCGTCTTACTCCTCTGTTCCTCCCCACCTCCAGTCCTGCCTCCTTCTCACCTTTCCCCTCTGGTATTACCTCCCATGCCGAGCCTGTGCTATTGGCACCCAAAAGAGGATGAGAGCACTATCTACTGACCTCGAAATAATGGATGAAGTAAAGCTCGCCATGTTTGTGCCACTTATATACAATCCTAAAACAGAACATTCTAATTAGTCACTGGCAGGAGGCTTAAGTCGGAGAAGAGATGTGATTCTGGAAAGTTGGTCTTATAATGAGCTTTCATGACATGCTAATGTGTGCAAATAGAGTTCCCAATCTTATTCAGCAGGAAGCTTGACCTGTCTCGAAACTTGTCTCGAAAGTCGGGAAAATAATTCTCCTCCAATTAGGAAATTGATATTTTTGACTCAAACCAAATTAAATGCCCCTGCCCACTACAATTTTTTAGAATTAATTTACGGGACAAGGGAATCGCTGGCAAGCCAGTATTTATTGCCCACCCAAGTTGCCCTTGTTCAGAGGGCAGTTAAGAGTCAACCACACTGCTATGGCTCTGGAGTCACATGCAGGCCAGACCAGGTAAGGATGGGTTTTTCCACCTATTGACAATGGTTTCGTGGTCATCAGTAAATTCTTAATTCCAGATATTTTTACTGAATTCAAATTCCATTACCTGCCATGGTGGGGTTTGAACCTGGGTCTCCAGAATATTGATTGAGTTTCTGGACTAATAGTCTAGCGATAATATCACTGGGCCATCGCCCCACCCCCACCCCCGCCCCCGTAGCAATTTCCACTGGAGCAGGAGATTCTGTCCTATCGGAAACTCCACCTGAGGTTAATGGACCTTTCTATGGTCCGTTTCACTCCCCCTCTCCTCCCTACCAACTATGATGCCCATGGTGGAGAGAACAGGAAAATTTGCCCCTATATGGCAGTCATCATTTCCAGGGAGGGCTGGGTTAGCTAACTAGTGATAAATCTGTCCATTTTGGGTCTCATGCAGTTAAATGACTTGTGGAAAAGTCAGTAGAAGGCATATTATCACAATCTGCTACCATTGCATTTAACACGCTATTAACCATCCTTAACTGATTTTTACAGTTCATTGAAATGATTTGATTTACATGTGCCTGGACATTACCCAATGATGACTTGGGCAATAGTAGAAGTGTGGGAGTCGTTAAAAAGCAGCAGGCTAATTGAAAGGTTCAATCGATGTCAGATACTTTTGCGAGCAAAACTCAAGTGGTTTATGTCTGTTATTTCAAATCCCTATGGTTACCTGGCTTTGCTGGAAGCAGTTACACATTATGTTTGAAAATGTATATCAGAATATAATTAGTGTGTGAGCTTTCCGATGGAGAGTGCCATTCTGTTATGGGAAGAGTTTTTTTTATGTGGCACGATGCTGTTTTGCATTGGAAACCTAATTGTAATGCCAGTGCTGAAATTTTATGGACAAATAGTTAATTACCAGCAGATAAATGCAGTAACTGCAATATAAAGAATTGAGATACCTTTCAGTGAAATACAACATAATTAATAGGTTCAGCTAACATCATAAAACATGAGAATTATACTCCTGGCACCTGAACTCTAAGACTAGGTCAGTTTCTTCAATCTACTGACAAGCACCAGGTATTATTTATGTTGCAGCACTTATTGCAAAAAATCTTAACTGTTGTCATCAATTAACCCATATTTTTCCACAGGATACTAGGAGAGAGCAAGGCCTAGTGTGAGTGGCAGCATTCTTTAGCCAAATTGAGCCAGAATTTATAAATAGTAGCCAAAAATACCAAGGTGTCTGTAGAAAATGTGGTTACTAAAGTCCATAGCAACAATACAAATTCTGATCAAATACATCAACTAAGCTTCAGGCCTAGTACTGTAGAGATAACTCTGTACAAAGTAATACGCCTTTTATATGGAACTGGCAACTTGCGATAGTTTTTTTTTCTGTCATAGAATCATAGAATAGAATCATAGAATCCCAACAGTGCAGAATAGGCCATTCGGCCAATCAAGACTCTAACATGAATGTCTTACATTCGCGAAGACCCTACCTCTGCAACCTGCCACATTTCCCATTGCTGATCAATCTAATCTATATGTCTTGGGGCACGAAGGGCAATTTACCATGGCCAATTCATCTAACCTATACATCCTGGAGTACCAAGGGCAATTTACTATGGTCAGTCCATCTGACCTATATATCTTTGTCATGAATGTAATTTTACCCTTAAATTTCCCATCAAGCACAAGCTGACAAGTCATTTTTTGAGCAACTTAATTAGTTGAGTTTCTCTTTTCTTTCATTGGGAATTTTCTCCATTCATAGTTTTCCAACTTGCTTGCTGATTGGCCAATTGTGACCCATCTATCAACACAAAACTTTAGCCAATCAGTGACAAGTATGATACAAATATTTGCACATACATCATGCTAAATTGCACATGTTATATTTCAAGATGATATCAAGAAGTGTTATCCCATTTTCACTTTGGCCTACTACAATAGATAACATGGAGACCAAACACATTTAACCCAATTCTCCTATCTTGACCCACAACTTTTCTGGCAGATGCAGTCAGGAGAATCGCGTCATCAGCTTTTTTCCAGGATTTCCGCACGTACCGGGAATGCATGCACATTTCCCAGAGCTGGAGAACAGTCAGATTCCAGACACTGATACCGGCCGGAAGACAGGTAAATGATCTGAATCTTTTTTTAATATATTTTGCATGTTATTATCGGGAACATGTTGGACCCAATTGAATCTCCCACCCCACCAGGAATACTTCATTCTGGCGGGGTTTAGAGTAGCTCTCCACATTCAGGGGACTAGCGGAAGACTCCGCCGGAATGAGGGGCAGTAATCGGAGCCTGTCAGGGGATCGGCAGTGCGGGGATATGGGCACCTTGGCAGTGGCAGCCTGCAACCTAGAACTGCCCAAGGGGCAAAGTGACTATAGGCAGGGGGGCACTTTGACACAGCCCATTGGGCATCAGGCAATGCCAAGAGGCCAGAGCCTATTGTGGACAGGTTCTAGGGGCCATGTGTGGGTCCCGCTACCACTCTGGCTGGAGATCAGTCTGGGTTGAAGGGAGACCAGCGATCGGGTCGGTCTGGTGGGGGTTGATGTTGCTCTGCCAATGGGATCTTCACCTGGGAAGGGGGGAGGGGCCAGACCCCAGAGGGGTCAGCGGGGGAAATGGGGGGAGGGCGTTTTGCTGATATGAGGGAGGTGGGGGATTGTCACTGCTGGGTGGATGGGCTAGAAATTGGAGTGCCTCGGGGTTGGCAAGGTGGGGGGAAGGGGGCGGGAGATGGGGCTGGCCTGGGAATTGTTGTGGAGGCCGCAATTGGGGGGCGGTGCTGGAGGGGCAACACTGCAGGGGTCACAGGCTGGCGAGTGATTGAGCTGGAAGCAAGCGGGGAGTCTGACAGATCAGAGTCATTGTGTGTGCAGAGTTCCAGAACTGTCAGACTCCAGCATGAATAGACTCCGCCCCTCCGTGTTTTTAATAAGATTCCTGATTGGGATCTCTGCATTGCACAGAGTGCGAGGGTTCAGGTCTGAAGCTGCACTGAAACAAACACTCGTGGTCTAGAACAGTTTTCCCACCAACTCAACACTTTTGGGAGAAATGCCTCCATTATTTCAAAATGCCAAACAGTATTAGAAATTTAAATTATTTCTTAATCCCTACTCCCACTTATTTTTTTAAAGCCATCCTTATGCCTCTTAGGGCAGTGGTATTGCCAGTGGACTAGTAACCAAGAGACTCAGGATAACTGGGTGGGATTTTGGTCAACACAGATTCTATGGGTTGAATGGCTTCCTTCTGCACAGTAGGGATTCTATGTTTCTATGCTCTGACAACCCTGGTTCAAATCCCACCATAGCAGATGGTGAAATTTGGATAGAAATTTGGAATTAAAAATCTATTGATGACCATGAAATAATTGTTGTTAAAAACCTTAATAACCCCTCCGGTTCACTAATGTCCTTTAGTAAAGGAATCCTGCCTTCTTTACCTCGTATGGTTAGGTTGGTTTAGTTCAGTTGGCTGGACAGTTGGTTTGTGATCCTGAGCGATGCCAAAAGTATGGATTCATTCCTCACATCAGTGAAGATGTTCATGAAGGCCCTGCCTCCTCAAACTTGCTTCTAGTCTGAGGTGTGGCAATCTCAGTTTAGAATCACCGCCAATCAGCTCCCTCCCTCAAAGGAGAAAGCAGCCCATCACCATCTGGGACTTTGACAATTTTACCTTTTTACTCATCGAAGAAAACTTCCTCAATATTTGCATTATAATGTTATCTGCTATATAATGGGTAAAGAACAATTATCACCTTTCACATTCTGAACATATTGGGTAATTGGTGTCAGTTGATTATGAAGTTAGGCATGATACTTCTCCCTGGTAAGCATTTATCTGTTATTCACACATTGGTCCTAACAACCACAGAGATCCTGATTGAAATAGATTATATATCCAAGTCATAGAAGTAGAAGCATTTCCCAATTCCATTTTGATCACAACTGACCCCCCAGCTCTCCATTTCTCAATACAGAAGTCCTAAATTCAAGTGGATGTAAAATGGGTACATTCCCGCCAGGAAAAGTATACAGTAAACTGTTGTTGTGCAACTTTTCAGGAGTTGGGGCAGCATGTTGGCACAGTAGTTAGCACTGCTGCCTCACAGCATCAGGGAGCCAAGTTTGATTCCGGCTTGGGTCACTGTGTGGAGTTTGCATGTTCTCCCCATGTTTGCATGGGTTTCCTCTGGGTGCTCCAGTTCCCTCCCATTGTCCAAAGGTGTGCGAGTTAGTTGGACTGGCCATGCTAAAATTGCCCCTCAGCATCAGGAGAACTAGCTAGGGTAAATACATGGGATTATGAGGATAGGGCCTGGTGGGATTATGGTTGCGGCAGACTCAATGGGCTGAATGGCCTCCTCTGCACTTAGAGGTTCCATGAGTTACAGGCAACAGTGATGGGAATGTAGAAACTGGTTGTTCGTAAGAGAGGGACGTGTGCTTATTTCTTCTTGATTCTTTCATGGGATGCTGGTGTTTCTGGTCAGCATTTATTGCCCATCCCTAATTGAGGGGGCTTTTAAGAGTCAACCTCACAACTATCAGTCTGGAGTCACATATAGGCCAGATGAAGGAAGGGTGGCAGATTAAATCTGTTCCAATCTCACTCATTGTTAATCCCAGTCATTAGATGAAATGTACACAATCAATATTAATTAAGTGAAAACATGCTAATTTTTAGACAGAAGGGGTAATACTTGGAGTTAGTTTCTTTCAAGTCAGTGTATTTTTTCTTCCCTCATGTCCAGTGACGTGAAGGGATTTTCTGACTGAGTGTTATTAGTAAAGAACACAAATATTCTCTCAATAAATTAACTTCTGTGTAACCCGTTTTTAATGTTAAGTGTGGAATAATAAGAAAACAACTCTGTAAGCTTCACACAGTGATCATACACACAATGCTTAAACAGCAGATTAATGGCCCCATTCTAAGAAAGCTCTGAGGCTCTCTCAGTGGTTGAACAGGAGGTGTGCATCTCACAAATCTAGAGCCTTCAGCTTTTCTTCAGAACAAATTTAAGCAATTCATCTTTTTATCCACACACACTAATAGATAAGGACAGACTAAGGGTCAAATATGACTGCTGGGATTAAATATTGACTAAGTAATGGAGACATATATGTACTAGACTGCAAAGTGACTGCCAAAGGAACTGCTTACAGTGATAGTTGCAGTACCAATTCTATTAAATTTGACCTTATATTGTAATATAATTTGATATGTTATTAATCATCCGATTTTTATTATCTGTTGTGATATCAAATGAGTCCATCACTGACTGGTTAAAAGCTATCAGATATAAACAATGTAATGGCATTTCTTTTCACTTAGCCTTACTAAAATATCTTTTTAGTCTTAGTTCTTTTAAAGGATTTGTTCTTGAAGAGTAACTTTTTTTCTTTGCATATCCTGAATAAATACTGTGTTTCAAACAATTCACTTCTTTGTTTTAAAAATAAGAAATTAGGGATGAGAAGGGCAGCTGGACAGGCAATCTGTTAAACCCCAAAGAGCAATAAGCAACTGTTAGTATTATTCCAGTAAATTTATAAATTTGTTTAATGTAAGTGGCACAACAGATTTGTTAAAATATTTGTGTGTGGAAATAGAAGGTGCAGTGACATAATAATAGAGTCCATGAGAAAAGTTTGGTCAAAACTTTTAGACATGTTTTTTGTAGAATTATAAAATCAGACAACATGATATAAGAGGCCATTCGATCCATCAGTGTCTTCTGTGGCTCTTTGAAAGATTTATTCAATAAATCCAATACCCACGTATAGAAGGACCACAGCCCTTCAATCAAATCAGATAGTCTTCTTGAACAATTGAGATTTTTATTTGCTAGAACATAAGAAATAGGAGCAGGAGCGAATCATTTGCTTCACTTTACAACAAAATCAAGACTAACCTTCTATCTCAACTTTACCCTCACACATTATCCCCCTAGTATCCAAGACTTCTGTCTCAAATATACACAACAATTGAACATTCATAGCTTAGAGAATTCCAAAGATTCACAAACATTTGGGTAAAGACGTTTGGGTTTATCTCAGTCTTGATTGGCCAGTTCCTTCTGCGCAGACTGAGACCCCATGTTCTGGATTCCCCATCCAGGAGGAAAGATTTTCTCAGCATCATGTTAAGAATTGCAAATGTCTCTCAATGAGAAATCTGTCCATTTGTCTGAACACCAGAGAGTTCAGATCTAGTCTTCCCAATCGCTTTTTATAAAACAAAACCTTTATCCCAGGAATCAGTCTAAAAGTTCTTATGTAAATTAGGATATATTAAAATTCTTTTAACTAATTTAAAAACATGAAGTCATGCTTTTCAGACAACTATAATGATGCCTTGTAGCTGTACCTGTAACAACACTTCTGAATTTATGCAAATTTTTTTCTCAAAAGATGAAAGCATCAGTGTAACAGAGTGGGAGGTAATAGGCCATATTTCAAATTTGACTTAAATAGGCCACGATTAACACCCCCTCAAAAAGCTAAGAACGTACTTCCAGTCTTGCCATCCAAATGAGATACGCCCCTTAATAATTTACTTTAATTGGTGTTTTAGTCTAATGGTCCTATTCATTTCCAAAGTGTTTTATGGGGCGGCACGGTGGCTTAGTGGTTAACATTGCTACCTCACAGCCCTGGCTTTGATTCCTGGTTTGGATCAGTGTGTCTACCGTCTGCAAGTTTTCCCCGTGTCTGCATGGGTTTCCTCACACAGTCCAAGAGATGCACTGGTTAGGTGCGTTGACCGTGTTAAGTTCTCCCTCAGTGTACCCAAACAGGTGCCAGAATGTGGCGAGTAGGAGATTTTGACAGTATTTTCATTGCAGTGTTAATGTAAGCCTACTTGTGACACTAATAAACTTTAATAGAAATGGACGTTACAATATTGCAGTCATCAGAAATAATCCCTATGATGCTGTGTCCACTAAAAATGTAAACATGACATAACAATATTACCGCATATAAGACAGCGTAATAAAGATTACCTCTGTAAAAGTTCAGCAGAAAAGCCAAAGTTTATTTTATATGAAGACAAAAAGCATTGGAAAAAGCTCAGCAAGTCTGGCAGCACCTGCGGAGAGATTTTGCTTTTACTAATATTTGTGATAGAATCCATGGTTTCAAAGTTTGTATATTTGAGACAAACCCTAATCAAAAAGGGGAAAGTGAGAGGAAACAGACTCTCCCATTTTCTAAGAAACAAGCCTGAAAATGCGATTGGCAACCAAAACCTCTAGAGAGACTGAAACTGGTTGAAATCGTATAGAAGTTCTACAGATCCATCAGAGCTCAGATGGTGATTTCAGTGCAAATAGGTTGAAGCAGATGAAGGCTAGATCCAGAAGCTGAGAATAAGCAAAGATACAGTTGCTGCAGTTGTTTCTGTTACTCAGAGGTAACAATAGTGGATTTACACCAGCCAGACTGTTGTAAGAGGAGTTAGGGAGGTTCAGCAGATATGTGACACTTTTTGGTGAATGCGAAATGCCTGTGGAACTTGGGTTGGTAATACGCTGCTGTCAGTTGGAGATGAGGCTAAATCCTAGAAGAGGAGGGGTTAAAATTCTTCATGAGGAAGACAAGAGTTTCGAAGCATTTCCTGACTAAGATTGATGATATTTACATTGAGTGTACCACTGTCTCTACTTGTAGGACATGTCTTGCTTGTTTCTTCCATTTAATGTGTAATTTATAATTTCTACTCAACTGAAATTTGCTTGTTAATGCATAGAATCTCGACACTGTTGGTGGCGGGGGGGATGCATTTGGCCCATCGAACCTGCATCGACAAAAATCCTACATAGGCCTTATCCCCTTAACCCACGTATTTACCCGGCTAATGAGGGGCAATTTAGCATGGCTAATCCACTTAACCCGCACATCTTTGGATTGTGGGAGAAAACGGGAGCACTCGAAGGAAACCCAGAGGACAGAGGGAGAATGTGCAAACTCCACACAGACAATGATCCAAGGCCAGATTTAAACCCAGATCTCTGGCATTGTACAGCTGCAGTGCTAACCACTGTGCCACCACGCTGCCCCTAAATTTACAAGTTTAATTTCTTTTAATTCAGGTTTTACAATCTGACAGTTACTTAAGATATAATTTTGTGTTTGTGTTATTTGTGTTATAAATATTCTTTTATTTTAAACCATGGAATCTAGTGGTTCATTCTTTCAACAATTAACAAGAATTTCAGGTTTCTTCAAGTTACTGTTCTTGACCATAACTTTATTGGTAATGTTGCCTTGGTTGGAGCACAGAAGACTGAGGGGGTGACCTGATTGAGGTGTACAAGATTATGAAGAACATGGACAGGTAGCAGCTGTCCCTCTTAGTTGAAGGGTCGTCACAAGGGAACCAGGTCCATGATGAGTGGATGGAGGTTTGGGTGGTGGGGGATGTAAGGAAAAATTTGTTTACGCAAAGGCTGGAGATGGAGGGTGGGGGAAGCGGGTTGTCTCATATCCTTTAAAAAGTACCTGGGTGACCACTTGGCACGTTATAACATTCACAGCTGTGAGCCAAGTGCTGTAAACAGCATTAAGTTAGAGGCCAGGTGTTTCTCACATGTCACTGTAGACTTGATGGGCCAAAGAGCCTCTTTTGCACTGTATAATTCTATAAATAAATTGATAACTTCACCTTTATGGTATGGTGGCACAGTGGTTAGCATTACTGCCTCACAGCACTAAGGATCCAGATTCAATTCCGGTCTCAGCTGACTGTGTGGAGTTTACACATCATCCTCGTGTCTACGTGGGTTTCTGCCGAGTAGTCCAATTTCCTCTCACACGCCAAAGGTGTGCATGTTAGGTTGATTGGCTGTGATAAGTTGTCAGGGATTTTAGCAGGGTATATACCTGAGGCTACGGGGATAGGGCTTGGGTGGAATTATTGTCAGTGTAGGCTCGATGGGCTGAATGGCCTTCTTCTGCACTATAGGGATTCTATGATTACATTGGAATACCAAATGTGGGCTTTTTAACTGTACAGCTCTTTATCTATTGGAAAGTAAAACTAATTGCCCAAAGATACCTGGGGATGTAAATGGTATTTGTCTTCTGATTAAGAGCACAGTCTTCCATTACTCTTCCTTCTATCCTGTTATTTCTATTGCCCATTGAGACTCCACAAAAAAAAGCCTGGATGACAGTTTTTTCCTTCGTCTCATATTCAACACAGTTAGAAACCCCAGGAACAAAGCTATAAACTCTTGCCTAGATTTTCATTCTAGTCTTTACCCTTTGGAAAATACAAAATTCATAATCTGAAGGCCATCTCTGTTTAAAAGTAGCAAATAAAATATTTATCTTATAAAAACGTATACAGGATATGTTTGTAAAGATATAATAAATCAAAAAAAGGATTTATTTTATCCTTTACTGCACTACAGATGAGATATCCCATCTGTGTGTAACAAAGTTGCTGGCGCTGTGATCCAGATAATTGATCTGGCAACAACACAGAAGATACTTTGCTATTCATTCATGGAATGTGGGTATCGTTGGCTAGGCCAACATTTAGTGTCCATCTCCAATTGCCCTTGAGAAGGTGGTGGTGAGCTAGCTTCATAAACTGCTGCAGTTTCTGGGGGTTGTGTGCAGTTACACCCAGAGTGCTGGGGGACGGGGGGTGGTGGGAAGCTGAGAAGGGGGTTAGCATGCAGGGGAACTTCCAAGATTTGGTTAATTAACATTGAACAAATGGTGATATAGTTCCATACCGGGATGGTATGTAACTTGGAGTCCTACATGCAGGTGGTGTTATTCCCATACACTTGCTGCCTTTGTCTTTCTAGGTGAGAGAGGTCACAGGATTGGAAAGCATTGCTGAAGGAGCCTGGGTGATTTGATGCAGGAATTTGGAGATGGTACACACCACTGGCATTGTGTACAGGTGGTGGAAGGAGTGAATGTTCAAAGTGATTGAGGGGGTTTCCAATCTAATGAACCGTTTTGTCTTGGATGATGTCAAACACCTTAATATCGCTGGAGATCCATACTCATCCATGCAAAGGAATTTCCTGTTCCTGTCCATCAGCAGGATCTTCTGATCCCACCAAATTCAATGGGCATTTGGCTGCCTCACCAGATCTGCTGCAGGGAACTCACTGTGTCGCAACCAGAAAGTCTGGTCTTGTATTTTTATAGTGCCTTTCACATCCTATGGGACATCTCAACGTTAGTTCAAAATGACATAATTACTTTAATGGGTGTAGTTGCTGTGGTTATGTAAGTAAATGCAGAAACCAACATGCACACAGCAAGATTCAACAATGAGATAAATGAGAAGTTGATCTGCTTTAAGTTGAGTTGATTGAAAATCGCTAGTCAGGACGCTGGGGGAAACTTTCTTGCTATTTGCAGCTTCTTCAACAATTGAAATTCTCATCAGAACACAAGGGCCTCTCACGATTGTTATTGCTGAGCAAATCAAACTCGTGAGTGAAGTATTTCACCAATCATAAACCATTCTTTTATTGTCAAAGTGGGGAGTGACTGACCACAAACATGAGGAAATCCAGTAACACCTTTAGTATGTTAAAAAAATTTCAAAAAGGGGAAAAAAACACAAGACAGAAGTTACATAGTTAAAACCATCTTACTGAATAATCTCCCCAACCCCCACCCCTCCCAAGAAACACACTTGGTCAAAGGTACACAATTAAATTACATTTTGAGCAACAATCCCTCACAGATTCTTAACCACAAAAATTCAGTAAATTCTACTCAATTCAAGGAATGTTCTCACTTTAATAAAGTTTTATACCCATCAATACCCATCATACCCTGCATATGACTTTCTCAACAATTTTTAAAAGACAAAATTGCATCCCTCTCTACTACTACATCCCTCAGCTCGTTCCAAACATGTACCATCCTCTCTGTGAAAAAAATTGCCCCTCTGGACCCTTTTTTATCTCTCCCCTCTTACCTTAAAGCTATGCCCTCTAGTTTTAGGCTCTCCTACCTTTGGGAAAAGATATTGACTATCTTGCTGATTTATGCCCCTTATTAATTTGTGGACTCTATAAGATCACCCTTCAACCTCCTACATTCCAGAGAAAAAGTTCCAGTCCATCCAGTCTCTCTTTATAATTCAACCCATCAAGTCCCGGTAGCATCCGAGTAAATCTCTTCTGCACTCTTTCTAGTATAAAAATATCCTTTCTACAACAGGATGACCAGAACTGTATACAGTATTCCAAGCGTGGCCTTATCAATGTCTCGTACAACTTCAACAAGACGTCCCAACTCCTGTATTCAATGTTCGGACCAATGAAACCAAGCATGCTGAATGCCTTCCTCACTACTCTATTCACCTGTGATTCCACTTTCAAGGAGCTATGAACCTGTACCCCTAGATCTCTTTGTGCTATAACTCTCTCCAGTGCCCTACCATTAACTGAGTAAGTCCTGCCCTGGTTCAATCTACCAAAATGTATCACCTCGCATTTATCTAAATTAAACTCTATCTGCCATTCGTCAGCACACTAGCCCAATTGATCAAAATCCCTAATCTTCTTCATTGCTCACCCTGCCACCAATCTTGATGTCACCCGAAAACTTACTAACCATGCCTCCTAAATTCTCATCTAAATCATTAATATAAATGACAGAATGTAGAGTATAGGGCTAATGGTAGGGCTCTTAATAGTGTTGAGGAACAGAAGGATCTTGGTGTATGTGTTAATAGATCCCTGAAAGTAGGCAGTCAAGTGGATAAAGTTGTTAAGAAGGCTTATGGAGTCTTAGCCTTTATTGGTAGGGGGATTGAATTTAGGAGCCGCAGCATCATGTTGCAGCTGTACAAAACTCTAGTGCGGCCGCACTTGGAGTATTGTGTGCAGTTCTGGTCGCCACATTATAAGAAAGATGTGGAGGCATGGAGAGGGTACAGAGGAGGTTTACCAGGATGTTGCCTGGTATGGAGGGCAGGTCCTATGAAGAGAGGTTGAAGGATTTGAGGTTGTTTTCGTTAGAAAGGAGGCGGCTAAGAGGGGATTTTATTGAAGCATATAAGATGATTAGAGGTTTAGATAGGGTGGACAGTGATAGCCTTTTTCCTAGGATGGAGAAAGCTAGCACGAGGGGACACAGCTTTAAATTAAGGGTATGAGTTATAGGACGGATATCAGAGGTAGGTTCTTTACTCAAAGAGTGATTAGGGCGTGGAATGCCCTGCCTGCAGCTGTTGTAGATGCGCCAAGTTTGGTGGCATTTAAGAGGTTAATTGATAAGTATATGGAAGAGAAGGGAATGGTTTAGTTTGGAGGGCATTGCTTTTTATTTTGGTCGGCACAACATCGAAGGCCGAAGGGCCTGTTCTGTGCTGTAATGTTCTATGTTCTATGTTCTATGTTCTAAAACAGTAGACTAGCATTGATTCCTGAGGCACACTGCTGGTCACATGTCTCCAGTTTGAAAAACAATCCTCTGAAACCACACTCTGGCTTCTGTCATGAAGCTAATTTTGTATACATTTGATTACCTCATCCTGGATCCAGTGAGATTTAATCTTATGCAACAACCTACCACGTGATACCTTGTCAAAGGCCTTGCTAAAGTCCATGTAGACAACATCAATTGCACTGCCCTCATCTACGTTCTTGGTTACCCTTTCAAAAAACTCAATTAAATTTGTGAGAAATGACTTTCCATTAACAAAGCCATGCTGACTGTCCCTTGTGTCTCTAAATGTCTATACATCCTATCTCTCAAAATATCTTCCAACAACATACCAGCACAGATGTGAAGCTAACCGGCCTGTAGTTCCCAGGCTTTTCCCTGTAGCCCTTCTTAAACAAAGGCACAACATTTGCCTCTCTCCAATTTCCAGATACCTCCTCTGTGACAATCAAATATTCAAATATTTCTGCTAGGGGACCCACAATTTCCTCCCTAGCCTCCCACAATGTCCTGGAATACACTTCATCAGTTCTGGGGATTTTATCTACCTTGATGAGTTTTAAGACTTCGAACACTTGCTTCTCTGTAATGTGTACACCCTCAAGATATCAATATTTATTTCTCTAAGTTCCCTAACACCTGTGCTTTTCTCAACAGTAAATACTGAGTCAAAACTTCCTACACAAAGGAGCTGGTCTTCAGAAATTTTATCTGTAGTGACTCCACGCAGTGCAGCTATAGTTAGGTTAGGCCACTTTTGCAGCATTGTGTGCAGTTCTGGTCGCTATACTATCAGAAGGACATGGAAGTGTCGGAGAGAGTGCAAGGAAGATTCACCAGGATGTTGCCTGGTCTGAAGGGTGGTGGCTATGAGGAGAAATTGAATAAATTAGGATTGTTTTCACTGGAAAGACAGATGTTGCGGAGAGATCTGATAGAGATCTACAAAATTATAAGAGGCATAGACAGGGTGGATAGTAAAAAACTTTTTCCAAGTGTTGATTACAAGGGGACACAAGTTCTAGGTGGGAGGGGGAAAGTTTAAGGGGATGTTTTTCACATAGAGAGTGGCAGGTGCCTGCAATGTGCTGCCAGAACAGGTGGTGGAAGCTGGCACATTAGCAGCTTTAAGAGGTATCTGGGTGGGTACATGAATAGGGAAGGAATAGAGAGATACGGATTGAGTAAGGGCAGCAGGTTTTCTTTTAATTTAATTATGGCATCATGATTGGCACAGGTTTGGAGGGCTGAAGAGTCTGTGTCTGTGCTGTACTTTTCTATGTTCTTTAGTTAAAAATCCTTTTTCTCTCCTTCATCATGTTCCATTCTCCTTAAACACTCTTTGAACTCACAAGAATGAGTTCAAATACACATATTTTCATATTTGCCTTGACTTTCTGGTCAAAAACATGTAATATACATTTCCTTGTTTAATCCTGGTATTTCTGTAAGATGCAAACGTTCCACATCCTCTCTAAACTCTCCTTTTAATTTCGACATAAAAACCCAAATATCAAATTTCAACCAATTTCATTGCAATTCCAACCCACTTTCATTACAAATGCACAAACCTAACAGCACTAACCTTCTGGACCTCACAGACAATCTGTCTTTCGGAACCCCACCACCCGCTGCTCCCCACCTTCAATTAACCACGGTCACACACATACACACATACACACACAGATTTTTTAACTACACAGAAAACAATCACAAAAATATATATCTATTGTACGATCTAGCAATTATTCAATAAGGTCCTGAGGTGTCAGCTGTTGTTCAATTACTCTTTGATCCAAAAAGGTTTTGACTCCAGATGCCACTCCAGGGTCTGAGCACAGAGAGAAATAAGGCTAACATGGCACTGTCAGAGATGTTGTCTTTTAGATGAGGTGTCAATTGTTGAAAAATCCAGCTGGATCATTAGTGTCTGTTAGAGAAAGAAATCTGCCATCTTTACCAGTCTGACCTACATGTGGCTTTAGATCCATAGCAGTGTGGTTGACTCTCAACTGCCCTCCAAGGGCATGGACAATAAATGCTGGCCAGCCAGTGGCACCCATGTCCTATGAAGGATTAAAAAAACACGAAGGATTAAAAAAACACAAAGGATTCTACAGCACTATTTCAAAGAAACCCAAATGATTTCTCTCTGGTGTTTTTGCCATTATTGATCAATCAGTCAATATCACAGAAAGAAAATTATGTGGACATTATCATCACACTGTTCGTGTGAGCTGGTGCCATCCTTCCTACATTGCAAAAATGACTACAATCCAGAAGTAATCCATTGAAAGTAAAGTGCTCTGAGATGTCCAGTGATCATGAAAAGCATCATGTTAATCCAAGTTTTTAGAATTATTCTTGAAGCATCAGTATAGATTATAGTTCCAAGTTCTGGAGAAGGTCTTGAACCTTCTGTCTCAGAGGATGAGAGTGATACCATGAGCTAAACCCATTCATGGTATGTTTGGGCTTGTTTGAGCATGTAAATGAGTAAGATCAAGACTTTAAGAATATTTTCCAAGGTGGTTAATTCTCCAATGTTGCTGTCAACCAAAGGGTTAGTAAATCCTTCCCAGTTTTGTTCTCTTATCTTTGAATAGAATTTTGGCTACTTTTCTTTCTAGCTTTGCAGTTTGGTTATTCAATTAATGGTAAATTGACCTGATGTATTATAATCCAGGCTAGAATCTCCATGGTGTTTTATGAAGTTAGCCAAGATCTTAAGTTTTTGCATTTGATTTTGGCTTTAGGATGAGCATAAGGTATTTCATTCCAGTTATGATTGAAGTGACCCACGAGGGAGCTTTTACCAAACAAAGTCTATTTAAAATATAATAAAAAGATTTAGCATAACTTGCATTAATTAATTAATAGAATCAAACATGATATAATATAATCTTAATAGATAGCTATCTATGATGTTCCAATCCAACAGCAGTTCACAAACACACACGCTTTCTTAGACTTAGCAGAAAAAGCAAATATGTTCATATGATGCTGGGTTTTCAGCTTTTTAACACCTGCCTTGAATTTGCTCTTTGGTGGTTAGTTTAAATCTCTGATGTTTCTCTGTCCTGGAACTTTCAGTACACTTCTAAAGTGAGGGAGAGAGACAGAGACATTACTTTCTGTCTCAACCCCAAACAGCATCTGAGAAAAATAAAACTAAAACCTTGGCAATTTCTGTGGGGAAAAAAAATGTCCCAAAGGCAGCTCCTGACCTGTCAATCATCCCAAATCCGGGTCCATTCAGCAACCCCGAAAGGATCACAAAATCACATGACACTGCATTAGACCAGATTAAAAATCAACATGATGTCCATTGTAGAAATTGTAGAAACCCTACAATATAAAGAGAGACCATTCAGCCCATTGAATCCGCACTGGCCACAATCCCAAGTAGGCTCTACCCCCATATCCCTACATATTTTACCCACTAATACCTCAAACCTACACATCTCAGGACACTAAGGGACAATTTACACATGGCCAATCAACTAACCTACACATCTTTGGACTGTGGGAGAAAACCGGAACACTCAGAGAAAACCCACACAGATACATTTTTTTTTTTAAGATTAAGAGCAACACAGCACGGGAAACAGGCCCTTCGGCCCAACGAGCCCGCGCCGCCGTCATAACTATATAGTAGCAAATCCATTATCCTATTATATTATTCCTATATAATAATATATATATTATTCCTAATATGGAAAATTATCACTATAGGGACAATTTGTTTCCCAATCAGCCTAAGAGCGAATTTTTGGGTTGTGGGAGGAAACCGGAGTGCCCGGAGAAAACCCACGCAACCACGGGGAGAACGCGCAAACTCCCGCAGACACCGGCTCAATTCCAAGTGTCTGCACAGCCACATCGATAGTCTCTGAGCTGTCATGGTGCCCTTCAGATGGTCCACATAAAGCACTCATTTACGACATGAGGTACCAGGCAACCCATGAATCAACATCCAAGAGCCGTACCCGCACCACCTGCCGAATGCAGGCTCAATGTTGGTCAAGTATGGACCGAATTACCTGTGGAAAAAAGCCGTAGTTAAACAGTCCTAATATATCCCTCTATCTGCATACCGCTCATGTGGCTGTCCAAGAGACCCTTAAACAGCCCCAGCGGGCCTGCTCCCACCACCTTACTCGGCAGTGCATTCCACACCCCCACTACCCTTTGTGTGAAAAACTGCCCTCTAATATTCGTCCTATACATAGCCCCCCTCACCCTATGGCCATGACCCCTCATCCTATCCATTTCTAAAGGCGGAAAAAGTTTACCTCCATTTACTCTATCTATACCCCTTATAATCTTATACACCTCTATGAGATCCCCTTTAAGCCGACGTCTTTCAAGGGAAAACAACCCCAGTCTATCTAATCGTTCCTCATAAGACAGTCCTTCCATACCAGACAACATCCTGGTGAACCTCCTCTGCACTCTCTCCAAGGACTCCACATCCTTCCGATAGTACGGCGACCAGAACTGGACGCAGTATTCCAAGTGAGGCCTTGTGCGAAGACAATGTGCAAACTCCAAACAGACAGTGACCCAAGCTGGGAATCGAACCTTGGTCCCTGGAGCTATGAAGCAGCAGTGCTAACCACTGTGCTGCCGTGCCACCCATTATATTGCTTCAGTAACAATTAGAGGACACAGACTACAGACAAAAAGGTGCCAATAATCCGCTAGGAACTGCTTGAAAAACCTGCAAAGAAAGATGATTGAAATTACATTTCTAAAAGGCACAGTATTGTCACAGAGTTAACCATTTGCAAAGGAGACAGGAAGCAGTGCATGACTACAACATTGTCATTCCAATTCTGCAACAGTGTGAGCCTTCTGGCTTTGACTGTCAGTTGGGGACGCAAGATTCATAGAATCCCTACGGTACGGAAGAAGTTATTCAACCCATCAAGTCTGCACTGACCACAATCCCAACCCGGCTCCTATCCCCGTAACCCCATGCATTTATCCTGCTAATCCTCCAGACACTACGGTCAATTTAGCATGGCTAATCAACCTAACCCTCACATCTTTGGAGAGTGGGAGGAAACCAGCGCACCCAGAAGGAACCCATGCAGACATGGAGAGAACGTACAAACACCACACAGACAATGGCCCAAGGCCAGAATTGAACCTATGTCCCTGCCACTGTGAAGCAGGGGTGCTAATCACTGTGCTACCCAAAAATTGATGAATTTCCCCTTAACCTGCTCACTTAATGAAGTTTGATTCTATCACACAGTCAGTAAATCTTTACTCTCTGATGATATAAACAAGGTTGAGAAAGGATAGCAGTTTGATACCATTCATCCAATTGAAATAGTGTAATATTTCTCTCTTATCTGTATTAAAGTTCCCTTTTGGCACCTGTACAGGTGAGAAAGATTGAAATGGATGGAAGCAGGAAAAGACACTATAAAAATGCATGTTATAGAGGCTAGCAGTGTTTGAGATTGGAGCTCCAATAATCCTTTTTATTATTCTCTTGTAGGTATTCAATTGGCTTTTGTTGGCAACATCAGGATAATGTTAGGGTGATAAATCAGCAGGATAAATTATAAATCTAGTGAGACACAGCAAGAGAATTGACATTTTTACACTGAAATTAATTAGCCTCACAAAAAAAAATGATTAATGGTTCTCCAGTAGCATCTGTGGTCAGGTGGAGGCATCTATCTAGGGAGGTTACACAGAAGTGAGGGGCATTCACTGAAGAAAGGGCACTAACTGTGGAGAGAGAAACAGGAGTTGCAGGCTCAGGGCAATAATCTGGTGTCAGAATCAGGTTCTGAGGAAAGGTCACTGGCCTGAACCATTAACTCCCTATCTCTCTCCGCAGATGTTGCCATTTTGGCTGAGCAGTTCCCGGTTTCTCTTTCCAGATTCCCAGCTTCAGCTATAATTAGTTCTTTATCTTTCTTAAAGTGTCCAAAACTGAATACAGATGGGATCTGACCACAACACACAACTGAAGCATAATGCCTTACTTCTGAATTCTAACCTCTGAGATAAAGGACAACAATCCATTTATCTTTAATTATCTTTTGTGCCTTTGCACTAGCTTATATATCTAAGCACCTAAATCTCGCTTCTAGCTTGCAGCTGCTTGAATCCCATATTAGGAAAATACGATGATTTATCTTTCTCAAAACAACCAAAGTGCATAACTTCACACTTCCCCACATTAATATATGAGGTGAAAAGCTGTGGTCACAGCACATATCTCCTGTGAACATGACTTGTCATTTTCCTTCAGTTAGAGAACAAACCCTTTACCCCTAACTTCTGTGTATTGTCTCCCAAAGAATTATCAATCCATGGTTTAAGGTTACTTTTAACTTTGAGCTCTCTCATGTTTTGGCAATAATCTCGAGCCACAAAACCTTTTGGCCATCCACGTAGACAACACCAATTAGACACCATGCAATCCATTGTGCTGGTGGTATCAAAAGAGCCAGCAGGATTAGTCAGACGTGACCTGCTCTTCACAAACCCACGGCCAACCAAGTTTCATTGATTACCTGATCATGTGTTCGGTTGTGCTGTTTCTGAAGGTAGATTCCATTCGCTTTGATTTGAAGCTAACAGCTGTACAGCTGTGCAGTTACCTGGTTTCAGTTTTCTTCCCTTTTTAAACAAGGAGGGGTATTTACAATTTTACAACTTGAATTCTGAAACCAAAACATTTGGAAAATTGTGTCCAATGCATTTGAAATTTACTCACATTATTTTATTTGCCTCTGTTCAATCTATTTAGTTCCTTCCATTGACTTTTAGATTCCCTTGCATCTCTGGTTTTGCCCTTCCTCCACTGTGAAAATGGATGCAAATCATTAATTTAACCTTCTTCCCTACTTTAGTCTGACTTGTCAATTTTGTTATTGGGTTCATATTCCCTATTAGCACTTACTTGCTCTTAATTTCTTTGTAAGATATTTTCCTCTTAGTTTTGACATCCCCTGAAAGTTTCTTTCCATATTCCCTTTTTGTACCTCTTATTCTCATTCCTTTAGGGAAAGTCTACATTTGCACAAATATGGTCCTCTATAATTTGACCTAGATACTGTCCAATGTGCACAGCTCATTCATTCTGGGCTATAACTGATAATAATTCTAGATGATATGCGTGTTAAAATGATTCCAGCTATTTGATTTGACAAGTCCATATTTCTGCATGTTTTTCCTAAAAAGGCTTGGCTCTGCAGCTCAGTTTTCATCTCCCATCTAATTAAGGTGCAAGAGATTTCTGTTCAGTTTTATACCAAATCAAATTGAGAAAAGCAGCACTGTACTAATTGGCTTCTCCTTCCCACATACCATTCATGCTTTGATATTCAGTAAGAATGCCTCCCCATCTATCAAACATGAACTAAAATCCTATTAATGCAAACCATGTGTCTGTATTAGTACAAAGCCCCACATTGAAACCGTCAGCAACAAGCATTTCATTCTTAGCCCATTCCTTCTATCCTGTGGGCGAACTTAGAACCTCGGGCAATTGATACTAATTGGATCAATCTGGTGAATTTGCAGCATTTTGTGATCTTTCCAATGCTTCAGAGAAGGGTAGTGATTGGTGTTAGCCAGAGATCTATTCCCCAATTGCAAGAATTACCAGAGTGCTCAAAAAGTAAGTAACATAAATCAAGTACCAAATAATGAATTCAGCACTTAACCCACAAGCTTCGAGTTGACCATGATTCAATTCCTTTGTATGAAGTACATTTACATTTTTCTGTTTCGTGTGAGAATTTTCCACATTGAGCACAGGGTTCACCTTGGAAACTGTTAAATGCCGAGCAATTAATTATATAGTTCAGAATGCACTGGGAAACTCAACACAATGTTTCAAGTTTTTTTTCTGTTAAATTAGTAATTACATTAATAAGTAGATTTAAAATAACCAACTCAAAGACCTGTCTAAATTAAATTGCATTGCACAGTACACAACCCTTGAGAAAAGGTTATTGAAAAAAAAACCACATGTTATTACAGGAAATTCAAGAGTATTTTGTTAAGGGGGTTAAAGATGATTTGGAAATATTGTTACATGGATGCTTGGCAAAACTTGTGCAAATTTGTGTTGTTCTATACTTATGAGCTAAATCTATTTAACACCCTGTAGCTTAGTCATCTAAGACAATTGAATCAAACCTCAATCATCTAAATTCCCCCCAAAACATATTTCTTATACAATTGAGAGATCAGTATGAAATTTGCATGAAGGATATTTTAAACGACAAATTTTCCTCCCTCTTTTACCAACTGGGATTATAGAGGAAAATTTGACAGCCACGATGTCTTAGCTTGGCAGATGCTTCATTTCTGGGTTTGCCAGATGTCAGTGCAATATAGTGGAGAAACGAGTAAGAAGTTAAATCTATAAGACAAAGCAGTGCTATTTCAGAAATAAGTGAATGCTTTGAGGGCTGGAACTGAATTGGTTGTGTAGATCACTGAAGGAGCAGGTGTGCATGTTGGCTTGACTTTCAGGCTGTTTGGTATTACTTCACTCAGAGCAGTGATCAGCAATGTACACCCTCAACTCCCCTGCAGCCTGGTATAGAAGCTCGATATTCAAAACAGCTTGCACCACCGTCTCTCCAACAGGAAGGGGTATGCTGTCTGTTCCATGCCTGGACTATACCCTGTAACATTTGTATTATGTTACTGCTAATTGCTGCAATAGAAAAACCTTTTGTGAATAGTGGTATTAGACCATTGTGTCATGTGTTACATGGCAACCAATAGTACGGTTGCATAATGTTATCAAACTAAAGACATTGAAACACCTGTGCTGACAATGTCTGTTGGCAATTATTACGGCTTTAATCACTCAACTGTATCCTTTCAATTATCATTGTCCAGTTGTATCCATTTTGTGTGAAATTTTAGCCGACACCTTCTACATCTCTGCATGCTGCTGTCTAAATGGTCATGTATCTCCTGCAGCCAGCCACATATTAATGATACCCACATTGATAGAAAAGTGCAGAATATGGTCTCCAGATATTCAGACAAGAAGGTGACATTTGCAGAATTATTGGGTGAGTAATGGAATAGCAGCTAAAGATATATTGCAAGAAGTATGGTGCCAGGAATGTCTCTGTTGGTAGCACTCATACCTTCTTGAGTCAGATGGTCTTGGGTTCAAGTTTCATTCCAGGATTTGAGCAGCAAAATCAGGTTTGCACTCTGCTGCAATGTTCTGGAGGTTCTTCTTTTTTGGACGAGATGTTAAACTTGAGATTGAGTCTGCTGTTAGGTGGAAGTAAAATATTTGATGGCGGCATTTTGAAAATGAGAGAGAGAATGAGTCCTGATCAATATTAATCAAATTCAGACAAAAATTATCCATGCATATTATCATCCCGCTTTTTGTGGGATCCTGCTGCACACAAACTAGCCACTGCACTTCCTACATTACAACAGCGACTACAATTCAGAAATACCTTATTAGCTGGAAAGCATTTCTGGATTCCCAGTGACCATGAAGGGTGTTGTATCACCAACAACCTGTCCTGATTACTCCCCATCCCATGTCTACACTATAGTTAAGAAAGCCCACCAACAGCTCTACTTTCTTAGGAGACTCAGGAAATTTGGCATGTTAGCTACGACCTCATTAATTTTTACAGATGCACCATAGAAAGTGTTCTTTCTGGTTGTATCACAGTTTGGCATGGCTCCTGCTTGGCCCAAGACTGTAAGAAAATACAAAAAATTGTAAATGTAGCTCTGTCCATCATGCAAACCAGCCTCCCATCCATTAACTCTGTCCACACTTCCTGCTGCCTTGGAAAAGCAGCCAGCATAATGAATGACCCATTTGCACACTCTCTTCCACCTTCTTCCACTGGGGAAAAGATACAGAAGTCTGAGATCACATACCAGCTGACTCAAGAACAGCTTTTTCCCTGCTGCTGTCAGACCTTTGAATGGACCTACCTTGCATTAAATTGATCTTTCTCTACCTTAGCTATGATTGTAACACTACATTCTGGGCTCTCTCCTTTTATTTTGAAGAGTATGCTTTGTCTGTATAGTGCTCAAGAAACAATACTTTTCACTGTATGTTGAGACATGTGACTATAATAAATTAAATCAAGTCAAGTAGAAATGCAAATCTTTGTTTTCCAAGAGATTCTCATTGGCTATGATCTACTAATGTTCCTTTCCTCTCTGTCTCACTGATCAAATAAGAAATATAGAAAAAGTGAGCCACTGCTTGAGTCAATCTTCTGATTTACTGCTCTGTATATACTCTCATTGTTTTCAAACAGAAAAGACAAGATTTAAGTGCTTTATAGATCATTGAGCAATGCACAGATTGATGACACAGGGTAAGCAAAATCCTCCAGTAGCAGAATCAGCATTTTTATTAAACACCAGGTGTGGTCCACTGAAGTGTTAAGCATCTGCCTTTTACATTGTTCAAACTTTTTATTTCATGCAATTATTATTTTTTGCAATCTCTGCTACTTGCTCAGAAAGTTTACAGCTGGATTTTTCAAAATGATTTAACCTTGATTATGCTGGAGAAACTCAGCAGGGCTGACAGCATCTGTGGAGACAGAATAGAGCCAACTTTGAGTCAGGTGACCCTTCCCCAAAGCTGGACAAAAACTGGAGGAATGGCTTCACCTTTCAACTGGGCACTTTACAGCCTTCTGGACTGAATGCTGAGTAGCTCTGACAAAATGGTCATTCTGACTCAAAACCTTGCTTTCCTCTCTCTTCACAGATGCTGTCAGACCTGCTGAGATTTTCCAGCATTTTCTGTTTTGGTTTCAAATCCCAGCATTCGGAATATTTTGTTTTCAAACTTACCCCAGATTACTGGCTGTTGGACCAATTTGGAGAACTTGTGCTTCCTCTGTTAATTCAATCATGGGTTTTGTAAATAATGGTGTTCCACTGCATCCGTCTAGACACCCCCTCCTCAAGGCCATGTACTGTATTGATGCTGCTATCACAAGTAAACCGTTTGAAGGTTAAAGAGCTGATCCTAACCTTTGGGAGTGGCAGTGAATTGACTATTTGTTATACACATGGACTAATTTTTATTTTCTTTCCACAGAATTCACTGGCTGGTGAATCGGTGGGATGTATAATGAATGACTGACCTGCTGCCAGCTGTTTTCTATTATTGCTGATAGCTGAAATCAAAATGTTGAAAATCGGATGGCTTTCAACAACGTTTGGATAATAGATTTTACCAGATGAACATCCAGGCAGTGAAGATGAAAATAACTCCTTTATCATGCTTTTCTTCCCTGTGTATGTCCCTTTTTATCTGCCTCCTTGTTCCTTCATCTGTCTGTCTGACTGTCTCTTTATGTCAAAGAAAACATCTAATTGTGAAGAAGACATTGACACTAGGATGCTTTGGTAGAGACTGTTTATTACTCACCACAGAGCTTTATTCTCCATTCCATCACAGTTTTCCCTGGGCTAGCTTACTCTTCTTTATATACACATCTGACTCATTAATATACATTAACTCATCAATACCCAAAGCCTGTTTACCTTAATACCTTAAAATGCTTGATATTTAACATCCACCGACAGAACCTGTTAGATACTAACACTTTGACCTTTTGTCTCTCCCTATGATTGGATCACAACTCTTCTCTCTCACAGTCAATTGTGTGTCATATTACTCCGTGTCTCAGTGAAAATTGTGTTACTTATGTTGTAGATTCTTTGAAGGCCATTTTTTGTACATTGTAGTTCAGTTGGCAGGGTGCTTAGTACCAAGTGAATATAAATCACTCCTTGACCTTCTGTTGATGCCATGATGTGGAGTTGCCAGCATTGGACTGGGGTAGGCACAGTAAAAAGTCTTATAACACCAGGTTAAAGTCCAACAGGTTTATTTGGTAGTAGCTTTCCGGTACTCACCGGATGAAGAAGCAGCGTTGCGAAAGCTCTGCTACCAAATAAACCTGTTAGTCTTTTACCTGATGTTATGAGACTACTTACTATATTCTGCAGATGCTGCAGCCTCCAAATCAAATAGTAATGAACGTATTGAAAGCCAAAAAAAGTGCATAAGTTTAAATGTGTTGATATGAAATATGATTTCAATGTGAGATATGTCACATACTGAGAAAACCGCTGGAATTCTCTGGTTTTGCTCGCCCTGCTGCCACTGCTGGTGGGAATGGAGAATTTGGCACTCAGTCAAATTTCCATTTACAGAGGTGGGAATCCCAGCCGCAGGCAAGGCAGAAAAATTCTAACCAACAAAGATGGCAGTTGAAAGAATTTTAAATACATTTTCAGAGTAATTAGCTTCCTTGGTTGGCACATTTTGCCAACTGCTCATATTTGAGTTGTTTTATACATTTTTAGTATTTCCTCACTTTTAGTTTTTGATTCACTTTATTCAACTTTGATTTGTACTCACACCATTTACTGAATACTGATTAATTGGACCTTTTAGGAATTTGAAATCTTCAGTGAGACAAAAGTCAATTAGTGTTATCATATGATTTACATTACTGGTGAGTATTTTTATTTATTGTCAAGCAAAAATAAAATGCCTATTGCACAGTAAGATGCTAGTGCTGGATAATTAGATGGTCCCTGACTTGTTGTACCAATTTTATCATCAAACACTCGCAGTATGTTTCCGAGGAATGAATATTGGGTTGAAGTGACTTCTCAGGTAGAGTTTGTTGGTTTATGACGTCATTTGAAGACCTCAGTGGGATTTATTTTACCTTACTTCCAGACAGTCATTATCCACATTGTTTTTCTAATCAAAAGTTAGAATAGATTTTCCCATTTCTGCTACTTCGAGGTACTAGCAGGGGTTAGTTTGCAGAAGCTCCATAATGATATTATCTATTTATGCTTTGCTCTTAAATTATACATTCTGGGGCTATTAATGCATGTTGAAGGAGGATTGACAGTTAATACATTAACTGCATAAAATGAAATGTTATTCTGCACCTTGCAGCAACCTGTATACAGGCTGTATGACAATAAGTTACAGTGAACATTTACCATTCAGGAGAGCATAATTGTGCTGGTTAATTATTGAGCAAGTATATATATATATATATATGAATAAAATTACACATGCATGTAACTGAAGCAGGCAACTTGATAACTAATCAGGATAAGATTGGGATGTAGCCACCTAGATTCAGATAATAAGTAATAAGAAAAGATCATTTTATTGATCATGGAGCTATTGAGGCATCAAGTGACAAATTGTCACAAGCCCAGAGTCTGCAGTTCATCTATATCATCGGGTCTTTAACTTATTAAATTGGTGCCTGATTAAAAGATTTTATGCGATGTGGGGCTTTGTCAATGAGATGGGGTTGTGTGTCGCAAGGAATGTAAAGATAAATACCTAATGTGAAGTGACAGGTTACAAGAAGCAAAAGGGTCGAGCCTCTTTCTCCCCCATCCCACCACCCCCCCTCCCCCCAACCCCAGTTACCTCAAGTTGGGGTTGATCCCCTCCCCATTCCAGTTATCCCCAGATAGATGTACAGCGAGAAAGGATGTTTAAATGCATTGGGTGTACGCTCAGGTATAGTTCTGTTAAGGTTGTTCAGAATATTATCCCACACTCTTGCTACTGTTTCTAGCAGCACAGCTACTGGGGTTAAATTGAAAGGAGACTGAGAGGGAACAACAACAGCACCAACTACACTTCACCAGAGACCCAAGTACATAAATATTCATGTTAGTACATTTTACTTCACAATTTAAATCCTTCCAGACAAGGCTAGGCAGATGTTTTTTATTCTTGTTCTAAATATACAGGAGGAGATAGTGATTTCATAAAACACCAATGTCCACTGAGACATTTGCTTCAGGATTATTTTGAGGATAATTTCATTCCTCCCCTGAAGTAAAGCCAACCCAAATATGGGTGCAGTCATTGCTCTGTCAATTATTTTGTGAAAGTATTTTTGACAATAATGCTGCAAGAACATGGTGGAAACAAACTAAAATCTAGGAAAAATGGGAGGTTACCATTTACAAGAATTCAAGTTCAGGGAAGCAGTTGGAAACATCAAAAATGAGATCATATATCCAGGGAATAACTTTAGCACTGGCATAAAATACCTGGATGTTAGTTAGTATTAAACTGAGTCATGATGTCCGACCATTACCTAGCTTTAATTGATACTATTGGTTTTAACCAGATGTAAGTTTGTATAAAGTTTATTTTTGTTATGATGACAAGTTCTCTTCTGTTGATTATTTTCTGTTAAGTTTTTCTACGATCACAGAATAGAATCATGCAATCCCTACAATGCAGAAAGAGGCCATTCAACTCACTGAGTCTGCACCAACACTTTAACAGAGCATCTCACTCAAGTCTATCCCTATAGAGACATTTATTTTACCTTATTTCCAAATTGTCATTATTCACGTTGCTTTTCTAATCAATGGAATAGATTTACCCGTTCCTGTTATTTTGAGATACTGGCAGGGGTTAGTCTGCAGAAGCTCCATAATGATATTATCTATTTGTGCTTAAGTTATACATTCTGAAGCTATTCATGCATGTTGAAGGAGGATCTAATTTACACACCTTGGGACACCAAGGGGCAATTTAGCATGGCCAATCCATCTAACCTGCACATCTTTAGACTGTGGAAGGAAACCAGAGCACCTGGTGGAAATCCACACAGACACCGGGGGAAACGTGCAGACTCCACACAGACAATGAACTAAGGCTGGAATCGAATCCAAGTCCCTGGCGTTGTGAGGCAGGAGTGCTAACCAAGTGCACGAATAAATATCTCTCTTTAAATGTGAAATCTTCTTTACTTTTGCGATGAGTAAAACATTGATATATCTTGTTTCACAGTCCCAGAGGACTGGAGGATAGCAAATGTAGTACCATTGTTTAAAAAAGGTCAGAGGGATCACCCAGGGAACTATAGGCCGGTGAGCTTGACTTCAGTTATAGGTAAGCTAATGGAGAGGATCCTTAGGGACAGGATGTATGAGCACCTGGAGCGCTGCAATCTGATCAGGGATACGCAGCATGGCTTCGTCAAGGGGAAGTCTTGTCTTACGAATCTGGTGGAATTTTTTGAAGAAGTGACAAAAAACAGTTGATGAAGGACAGGCTGTTGATGTCGTCTACATGGATTTCAGTAAGGCGTTTGACAAGGTTCCTCATGGTAGGCTGATAGAGAAGGTGAAGGCGCTTGGGATACAGGGTCGGGTATGTAGATGGGTCGAGAACTGGCTCGGGAGGAGGAGACAGAGGGTAGTAGTGGAAGGCTCTTTTTCCGGCTGGAAGCCTGTCACTAGTGGAGTGCCACAAAGCTCAGTACTAGGTCCTCTTCTATTTGTGGTCTACATAAACGACTTGGAAGTTGGGGTAGGTGGTGAGATCAGCAAATTTGCTGATGACACTAAGATGCTTGGATTGGCGGGTACAGAGGTGCAGTGCCAGGCAATACAACAGGACATAGATAGGTTGGTAGACTGGGCAGATAGATGGCAAATGAATTTAATCCGGATAAATGCGAGGTGATGCATTTTGGACAGAAAAATGTAGAAGAGAGTTATAGGATAAAAGGTAAAACTATTCGGAGTATAGAGACGCAGAGAGACTTGGGGGTGCAGGTTCACAAGTCTCTGAAGGTGTCTTCACAGGTGGAGAAGGTGATAAAGAAGGCGTATAGTATGTTAGCTTTCATAGAAAAGGGTGTAGAATACAAGAGTAAGAGTTTGATGTTGCAATTGTATAGAACGTTGGTTAGGCCTCACTTGGAATACTGCGTCCAGTTCTGGTCGCCGTACTATCAGAAGGATGTGGAGTCCTTGGAGAGAGTGCAGAGGAGATTTACCAGGATGCTGCCTGGTATGGAAGGACTGTCTTATGAGGAATGATTAAATAGACTGGGGTTGTTTTCCCTTGAAAGACGTCGACTTAGAGGGAATCTAATAGAGGTGTATAAGATTATAAGGGGTATAGATAGAGTAAATGGAGGTAAACTTTTTCCACTTTCAGAAATGGATAGGATGAGGGGTCATGGCCTTAGGATGAGGGGGGCTATGTATAAGACGAATATTAGAGGGCAGTTTTTCACACAAAGGGTAGTGGGGGTGTGGAATGCACTGCCGAGTAAGGTGTGGGAGCAGGCACGCTGGGGATGTTTAAGGGTCTCTTGGACAGCCACATGAGTGGTATGCAGATAGAGGGATATAGTAGGACTGTTTAACTATGACTTTTTTTTTCCACAGGTAATTCGGTCCAACTTGACCAACAAGGAGCATGCATGCATTCGGCAGGTGGTGCGAGGACAGCTCTTGGATGTTGATTCATGGGTTGCCTGGTGCTTCATGTCGTAAATGAGTGCTTTATCTGGACCATCTGAAGGGCACCATGACAGCTCAGTGCCTATCGCTGTAGCTGTGCAGACACTTGGAATTGGGCCGGTGTCTGCGGGAGTTTGCGCGTTCTCCCCGTGGTTGCGTGGGTTTTCTCCGGGCGCTCCGGTTTCCTCCCACTTCCCAAAAATTCGCTGTTAGGCTGATTGGGAAACAAATTGTCCCTATATTGAGATTCTTCCATATTAGGAATAACCTAAAATTAGAATAGGAAAATGGAATTGTTACTATAAAGTTATGACAGTGGCGCGGGCTCGTTGGGCCGAAGGGCCTGTTTTCCGTGCTGTGCTGTGTTGTTGTTGCTCTAATTTCAAGTTCATTTTCAAATGTAAAAGTTCATAGTTCATCTCAGCAAAGTTGACTATAGACTATAGCCAGGGCTGCCAGAGAGGATGAGGAATTTGATGGTCAGCCAAATCTATGGTCACTGCAGTGGATGGGAGAATCCCACTCAATATTTCATAGAATTGATGTAGTACAGAAGGAGGCCATGGCAGCATTTATTGGTTCCCTGCAAGAGCAATGTAGTTCATTCAATCTCCCTGCCCTTTTCCCAGTCACCTACAAACATTTTCCCCTTTGGATAGCAAATGTGAACCCATCAGTGACCACCACTCCCCACCCCTCCTCCTCCTGACTCCCCCCTCCCTCACACCCACCCACCCACCAACACCATCACACCCACCCCACCCACCCATCCACCACCACCACCCATCTTCTAGGCAGTGCATTCCAGATCCTAAGCAGTCACTGCATAAAAGTATTCTGGTCTTTAGGTTTTTTGCCACTTCAGCATCATCTGGTTTCATAAAAGCATCAAATAATCGAATAGAATCATAGAATCCCTACAATGCAGGATTTGATTTGATTTGATTTATTATTGTCACATGTATTGGCATACAGTGAAGAGTATTGTTTCTTGCACCCTATATAAAGATAGCACTCAGAGAGAAGGAAATGAGAATGCAGAATGTAGTGTTATAACATAGCTAGGGTGTAGAGAAAGATCAACTTAATGCAAGGTAGCTCCATTCAAAAGCCTGATGGTTTCAGGAAAGAAGCTATTCTTGAGTCAATTGTTATGTGACTCAGACCTTTGCCAATGGAAAGATCTTTTTCCCAGTGGAAAGAGGCCATTCAGCCTATTGAGCCTGCACCCACAACAATTCCACCCAGCTCTTATCCCCGTAACCCCACATATTGACCCTGCTAGTCCTTCTGACACTGAGGAGCAATTTAACATGGCCAATCAACCCAGATCACACATCTTTCCCTTTCTGAGTGTTGAGATATTTTTCAAGTGAACCTAAACTCATTGGAAGATGTAGCGGGTTCTTCTTGCCTGTTGATCGAAATTTATAACTTTGATTTGGCGATCATTTTATGACCAAGGGTAATCTGGGGCTGATAAACTTTAAAAATCTTGAATATGATGGTACATAGACTTGCAATTCTCTCATTCCAAATCAACAATTTCTTCAAATGCCTGACTGCGATGCTATCTGACTAAATAATAGAATTGCATAGATAATTTGTGTATTGTGCGTCTCGTAACTAAGTGGTTGCAAATATTTTTAATACTGCATCATGCTCTGATAACTTTCAATTATGAACAAGAAGACATTTTCTTGATCGCAGTTGTATTTCATATTCTATCTATCCTTTATTTTGTATTTTATTCTGAAGGTTTGACTTGGGAATCACAGGTGGGTGGAGAATAAAGGTCAGAATTCTCCAACCGCACCTGTGGTTGGGTTTCTCCAGTCCCACTGCCAGCGAGAATGGAGAATTTGGCGCTCAGCCAAATCTTTACTTACTGCAGTGGGACTAGAGAAACCTGTCAATTCTTCTTCCTGAAGATTGTAGAATCATATAATGCAGGAGGCCAATTGGCCCATCGAGTCTGCACTGACCGCAATCCCATCCAGGCATTATCCCCTGAACTCCATGCATTTATCCTAGATAACCCTCCTGACACTGATACAACTTATCGTGGCCAATCCACCTAACCCCACATCTTTGGACTGAGAGGGGAAACCGGAGCACCTGGAGGAAACCCACGCAGACACGAGGAGAGCACGCACACAGACAGTGACCCAAGCCGGGAATCAAACTGTGAGGCAGCAGTGCTAAATAAAGGAATCAGGGTTTATGGGGAAAAGACAGGAGAATGAGGATAAGAAAAATATCAGCCATGATTGAATGGCAGAGCAGACTTGATGGGCTGAGTGGCCTAGTTCTGCTCCTATGTCTTACGGTCTTATAGTCTAAGATAGGCCAAAGGATCTTTTCTGTGCTTATGACTTTATGAATCTCTGAGCTTTCTCACGATTTTTAAAGATTCACAAGTCATGGCTGTAACAACTAGAGACAGCAACAACATTTCTGATGATTTTCCCAGAACAAATCACATGCCATCCATGTTTTTATGAAGTGAAACTCTTGCCTACCTTGGCACTTGTCAATTTGCAATGGATACTAGATGGAATGAATCACCTCAGGGACATGGGGAAACTCTGCCAAAGCAAATGAGAAGTGTTTGTTCATAGATACTGAGAAATGAATATACCGAATGAGCCAAATCAGCACCAACATGAAAAATCACTTTACAGATTGCTGAGTCATCATTGCTGTTCCAAATAGAGCTTGATAGTGGCAGTTTATAATTCATGGGACCAGGGAAATTCCTTCTCAACTTTGCATTCTGTGCCTGATTGGGGAATGTAGAGGGATTGTGTGCAAAACTAATCAATAAAGCTTATATCTGCAGATTCAGACATACGTATGTGTTTCTATGGTATGCCAATGTGGTAACATTCATATTGTCCATTTCACAACTTTCAAGCTAATGTGCACATGACTTGCGCTACTACACCATGGAGAGGTAGAGCTATACTGGTATTGTCACTGGACTAGGGGTAACTCTCTGGGGACGCAGGTCTGACACCCACCACAGGTTGACTTCAAATTCAATAAAAAATAAAATTAGAATTGAAAGCCTAATGATGTCCATAAAAAACCAGATTCACTAAAGCCCTTTAAGGAATTAAATCTGTCATCCTTACTTGGTTTATAGTAAATCACTACAATGCAGAAGGAGGCCATTCAGTCTATCAAGCACTGACTCTCCAAAACAGCATTTTACCAAGGCCCACTCTTCCTGTTCTATCCCTGTGCATTTCTACCATGGCTAATCCACTTAACCTTTGAACACTTAGGGGCAATTTTGCATGGTCTATTCACCAAACCTTCACATCTTTGGACTGTCGGAGGAAACTGGAGTACCCAGAGGAAACCGATGCAGACACGGGGAGAATGTGTAGACTCCACACAGTCACCCGAGGCCAGATTCAAACCCAGGTCCCTGACACTTAGAGGCAGCAGAGCTAAACACTGTGACACGTTGTCACCTCCATGTGACTCCAGATCCATAGTAAGTTAAACAAAACTACTACAATGTTAAAAACCCAGATGGACCATCCTGCATCAACCAAGGCACCAGAAATGACAATGGCAAACATGTTAATCCTGAAAGAACTCCTTACTAACATCTGTGAACATGTACCAAAATTGGGACAGCTGTGTCACAGGCTAGTCAAGCAACACTCTAACAGTCTTACTGACAGAATCATACAAAGAGAACAAAAGAGCAAAGAACAGTGCAGCACAGGAACAGCCCTCCAAGTCTGGACTGACCATAATGCCTGTCCAAACTAACACCGTATGCATTTACGGAATCAGTATCCTTCCATTTCCATCCTATTTAAGAATTTGTCTAGTTGCCCCTTAAATGTCACTATCGCACTGCTCTCATCACCTCCCCAGGCAGCGTGTTCCAGACTTTCACCCCCGTCTGTATAAAAAATTTACCTTGCACATCTCCTCTAAACTTTTCCCCATGCATTTTAAACCTATGTCCCCTAATACTTGACTTTTCTACCCTAGGAAAGAGCATCTGATTATCCAGTCTATCTATGTCACTCCCAACCTTGTAAACTTCTATTAGATCACCCCTCAACTTTTGTCATTCCAGTGAGAACAAACTGAATTTATCCAATCTCTCCTCATAGCTAATACTCTCCAGACCAGATAACATTCAGGTAAACCTCTTCTGTACTTTCTCCAAAGCAGCCACATTCTTCTGGTAGTGTGGTGACAAGAATTGTACACAATATTCTAAAAGAGCCATAAGTTCTGTACAGTGGCAGTATGATCTACCAACTTTTATATTCAATATCCTGCTTGGTGAAGGCAACCATATCTTAGAAATAATGTCCCAGGCATTATCACCACCATTCCTGGGAATGTTCTGTCCCACCAGCAGGACAGACCCAGTAGAGGTGGTGAACAATGGCATACAGTTCAGAGGGAATTGTCCTGGGAGTCCTTGCCATTGACTCTGGACCCTCATGGTTTCATGGCATTCGGTCAAACATGGGCAAAGAAACAATTAGCAGGTATCCCACCCCCAAAAAATGAATCAGTATTCCTCCATGTTGAACACCGCTTGGAGGAAGCATAGAGAGTGGCAAGGATGCAAAATGTACTCTGAGTCAGTGACTTTCACATCCATCACTAAGAGTGGCTCAGTAGCATCATTACAAACTGAGCTGGTTGGGTCCTAAAAAAACATAACTGTTAGACTGGTCTTTGGCAGGTGGTAAGGGAACCAACAAGAAGAAAAAAGTTACTTGAATTCATCCTGACCAACCTGCCTGCTGCAGATGTTTCTGTCCACCGGTATTGTTAAGAGTAACTACAGTGCACCTTTGTGGAGACAAAGTCCCATCTTCACATTGAGAATGCCTGCCATCATGTTGTGTGTTGCCACTACTGTGTTAATTAGGATAGATTTTGAACAGATCTAGTAACTCAAGACTGCGCATTTATGAGGTACTTGCGGGTCATCAGTAGCAACAAGATTGTACTCAACTACAATCTGTAACCTGTCAGAAAATAGAGGTAGTTTTGAATTATCTATATTTGTGCGTAATAGGAGTAGGGTATAGCTTTAAGTAAATTTGATTTTCTATTTCTATATTTGAAAGGTTTAATTATTTTGGTTTGGATGCCTATGTGATAATAAGAGTTTACGTCATGAAAGCAAACCAAGATTAAAAGAAAATGAGGCTTAGCAACAAGAGGCTGCCCTAGGGCATAAAGAACTATTGAATAAGTTGCAAATTTGTGCCATAAAAAGCTAGACTCAGGATAAGGGAACAGCAGAGAGCAGATTTCCCAGAAGAGCAAAGGAAAATCCTGAAAATCCAGTCAGTGGGACAAAAGTATGTGTAAGGATAACAATTAAGTTAAAGGAACAAAAACAAGAAGTTAAACAAGGTGCTATTCAGCAGAATTCACCTAAAAATAAACCATTCATCCCAGAAATGAGTTGAATGAATGTTCTCTGCACTGCTTCTAATACAAACAGCAAGATAAAAACTGCAGACAGGACACAAACCTGCAGTCAGATCTCCCCACTTTTAAAATCCATTAGCCTTGCATTATCAGACAACATTCCATTTGCTTTCCTAATCACTTGCTGTACCTGCATACTCATTTTGTGTGATTCATGAACCAACACCCAGATTCCTCTGTGCCACTGAGGTTTGCATTCTTTCTTCTTTTAAATAGTGTATTATTTTTCTATTCTTCCTGTCAGAATTGACAGGTTTACATTTTACATTATATTCATTTGTCAATTTTTTGCCCACTCACTTAAGCAGTCGATATCCTTTTGCGGACTTTTTAAAACTTACTTTCTGACTTATTTCTGTGTCATCAGCACATTTAGCATCCACACATTCTGTCTCTTCATCCATATCACTTATCCCTCTGGCACTCTGTTAGCTACCGCTTTCTAAACTATAAAATACGCATTTATACCTACTCTGTGCAACCTGTTAGCTAGTCTATCCTTTATAAATACTAACATGTTACTCCTGACAACATGTGCTCTTAAATTATGTAGGAACCATTGATATGAAGCCTTACAGAATGCTTTTTGGAAATCCAAGTACACCACATCTGCAGGTTCCCCTTTATCCGCCTCACTTGTCACTTCCTCAAAGAACCTTACTGATTCAGTTAAATATGATTTCTCTTGCACAAAACCATATTGACCCTGCCTGATCCCATGATAATTTTTTTTAAGTATCCTGCTATAATCTTTTTAATAATGGATTCTAGCACTTCCTTATGACTGATATTAAGTTAACTGCCTTACTGCATTATATTTCTTTTCTTTCTTATAGGGAAGGCAATGGCTGTTGATATTGTTGGTAGATTATTGTTCTGGGTTTGAATCCTGCCAGAGCAGATGGTGGAATTTCAATTCAGTTTTAATAATCTGGAATTAAGAATCTATTGATGACCATGAGACCATTGTCAGAAAAAACCCACCTGGTTCACTATTGCTCTTTAGGGAAGGAAATCTGCCATCCTTACCCAGTTTGGCCTACATGTGGCTCTGGAGACAAAGCAATGTAGTTGACTTTCAATGGCCCTCCAAGGGATGGACAATAAATGCTGACCCAGCCTGTGATGTTCATGTCCCACTGATGAAGAAAAAAATCCCTTATAGTCCTTCCAGCACCCAAAAGAATTTTGGAAGACTACAACCAATTATTTCTACATGCCATCTGCTCCTATGGACTTATCAGCATTTAGCTCAAATGTTTTCCCAGCACCTTTTGCCTGGTGATGGTGATTTTATTAGAAATTCCATCTTCCCTTGCATCTCTTGATTCCGGAGTACCTTTGGGAAATTTTCGATGTCTTTTGAAGTGAAGATACCTGTTCAATGTTGTTACCATTCCCTTACACCTGATGGCACAGTTCTCACAGCACTAGGGACTCAGGTTTGATTCCCGGCTTGGGTCATTGCCTTTGCAGAGTCTACACGCTCTCCTCACATCTGCATAGGTTTCCTATGGGTACTCCGGTTTCCTCCTGCAGTCCAAAAGATGTGCTGGCTAGGTGCATTGGCCATGCTAAATTCTCCCTCAGTGTACCCAAACAGGTGGTGGAGTGTGGAGGCTAGTGGATTTTCACAGTAATTTCATCGCAGTGTTAATGTAAGCCTACTTGTGACTCTAATAAAATAAACTTTAAACTGCTTTCCATAATCAATTCACCAGACTCACTTACCTACACAAACTTTACTCTTTTCCTATCTAAATACATGCAAAGACTCTTATAATCTGATTTTCTGTAACTAGTCAGTTTTCCCTTTTATTCCACATTCTCCCTCTTTATTCTATTTTAAATCAGTCTTTCTAGTTCTTAAAATCTATCCAATCTTCTGACCTAATACTAATCTTTGCAGATTTTAAATAGTTCATTTCAATTTGATGCTACCCTCAACTTCTCAAAGAATTTTTCTTTCTCACTGGGATAAATCTTTGCTGAAAGTTATTAAATATCTCCTCTATTATCCTAACTTC
This sequence comes from Sphyrna mokarran, assembly GCA_024679065.1. NCBI lineage: Eukaryota > Metazoa > Chordata > Chondrichthyes > Carcharhiniformes > Carcharhinidae > Sphyrna > Sphyrna mokarran. The sequence goes on from JAGIQG010000024.1 coordinate 5,222,549, forward strand.
TCTCTGAGTTTCCCAGTTCACTTTATATCACTCTGCCCTAATAATTTACTTTTTTTGGATTTAAAACCCAAGATTTAGACCCACACTTCCCCCCTTCAATGTGAGTATGAAATTCTGTCCATAGAAATAAAAGTTTTAACAACCTATTGTGCAATTCTATGATTACTGTCACCTGGAGGGTGCTTTACACTGAGGTTATTGATTAATCTTATCTCATTGCTCAGCATATTGGCACAGTATTAACATTGCTGCCTCACAGCGCCAGGGTTCCAAGTTCAATTCTGACTTCAGGTCACTGTCTGTGTGGAGTTTGCACATTATTCCTGTGTCTGTGTGGGTTTCCTCCGGAGTGCTCCGGTTTCCTCCCTTGCTCTGAAGATATGCAGGTTAGATTGATTGGCTAAATTGACAAAAAAGTCAAGTTGATTAGCAGGATAAATGCATGGGGTTGTGGGAATGGGGCCTGGATGGGATTGTGATTGGCACAGATTCGATGGGCTCAATGGCCTCGTTTGCACTGCAGGGATTTTCTTTTAATTGTCCAAAGGTGTGTGGGTTGGGTGGATTAGCCCTTAGTTATGGGGATAGGGCAGGAAACGGAGGAATGGGCCTGGATAAGATGCTTTTTCAGAAAGTCGATGCAGACTGACTGGGCCAAATGGTCCCTTTCGCGCTGTAAGAATTCTATTGTTCTATGGTTCCATTCCTCAGTCGAGACTGGGCTACTCCTTGGTTGGATCCGGAACAAATTGCTCTAAGAAATCATCTGGAATACATTCACTAAGCTCATTTTACAAGATATCTTTGCCAATCTAATTCATCTCATCTACGTATAGATTAAAGTCACACATGATTAATGTGGTATCTTCCTGTTATGCCCCATTAAATTTCTTCCTGTAAACTCTATCCAACTACCATTAGGGGGCCTATAAACTATTCCCACAAGTGACCTTTTGACTTTCCCATTTCTATTCTCTACCCAAACTGTTTCTACATTATAATCTTTTGAACTAAGATCATTTCTCAGTACTGTGCGAATTATTTTATTAATTAATAGAGCCACCCTACTATTGGCAGGATTAACAAAGAACAAAAGACAAAGAAAATTACAGCACAAGAACAGCCCTTTGCTCCTCCAAGCCTGCACCGACCATGCTGCTCAGCTTAACTAAAACCCCTTTTGGAGATCATATTTCTCTATTCACATCCTATTCACATACTTGTTAAGATACTCCTTAAATATAATGACCGTATCTGCCTCCAATATCACCCCCAGCAATAAGTTCCAGGCACCCACTACTCTCTGTGCAAAAAATCTGTCTCATACATCTACTTTAAACCTTGCCCCTTGCACCTTAAACCTATGCCCCTAGTAATTGATTCTGCCACCCTGGGAAAAAGCTTCAGACTATCCACTCTGTCCATGCCCCTCATAATCTTGCAGACTTTTATCAGGGTCTCCCCTCACCTTCATCGCTGAAGTGAGAACAAACCAAGTTTCTCCAATCTCTCCTAAAGTCCTCCATATAAGGCAACATCCTGGTAAATCTTTTCTGTACCCTCTCCAAAACATCCTTCTGTAGTCTATACTGAACACTATATTCCAAGTGCGGCCTAAGGTTCTATAAAGCTGCAACATGACTTCTGGTAAACGCTACAAGCTTTTGGAATGCTGTTCCTTCATCAGGTGAGTCATTTGATGAAGGAACAGCATTCTGAAAGCTTGTGGTGTTTACTATCAAGTAAACATATTGGACATTAACTGGTATCCTGAAACTTCTTACTGCGACTTCCCCTGTAGCCAGTGAGGATACAAAGATTTCTCTCAAGGCCCCAGCAATTTCCTCCCTTAACTCTCTCAGTATTGTGGGATATATCCCATCAGGCCCTGGGGACTTGTATATCTTAATGTTTCTCAAGAATCCCAATACCTCCTTCTTTTTGATCTCAACATGGCACAAACTATCTACAAACCCTTTTCCAGACTCATCATTCACCATGTCCTTCTCTTTGGTGAATACTGGCACAAAGTATTCATTTAATTCCTCGCTCATTTCCTCTGGCTCCACACGTAGATTCCCTCCTTTGTCCCTGTTTAGGCCAACCCTCTTCCTAGCTATCCTCTTGCTCATTATGTATGTATAAAAAGTCTTGGGATTTTCCTTAATCTGCTGGCCAATACGTTTTCATGACCCCCTTTGCCCTTCTTACTCTTTGCTTAAATTTCTTTCCAATTTCCTTGTATTCCACACTTGCTTCACGTGTTCCCAGGCGATTTGTGAAGCCAAAACCCAAGACGTAGACTTTGACTCCATTAAAAGAATTTATTAACTTGTTCTGTCTCACAATTCTCCTCCTACATGAACCAGTGTTCCAGCTTTACCTTATTTATATGTATTTAAAAACAATAATGCCCATTACCTGTTTCTCTTAACCTTAATAATGTAATTGACAAAAATTACCAATGTAATTAACAAGATAATCATCCCTACCATCTTCTCCTAATTTCCTGTTATTTTGAAATGTCAAATGTCCTTCAATATCTACCTGGACATACATAGAGTCATAGAAGTTACAGCATGGAACAAGGGCCTTCAGCCCAATTTGTCCATGACACCCCTTTTTTCATACTCTTAAGCTAGTTCCAATTACTCGCATATGGCCCATATCCTTCTATACTCATCTTACCCACGTAACTGTCTAAATGCTTATTAAAAGACAAAATTGTACCCCATCTACTATTATCTCTGGCAGCTTGATCCAGGCATTCACCACCTTCTGTGTGAAACAATTGCCCCTCTGGATCCTTTTGTATCTTTCCCCTCCCACCTTAACCTATGCCATCTAGTTTTAGGCTCCCCTACTTTTGGGAAAAGATATTGTCTATCTAGCTGACCTATGTCTCTCATTATTTTATAGACCTCAGCATTCTATAGTCCAGAGAAAAAAGTCTCAGTCTATCCAACATCTCCTTATAATTCAAACAATGAAGTCCCAGTAGCATCCTAGTAAATCTCTTCTGCATTCTTTTCAGTTTAATAATATCCTTTCTATAACAGGGTGAGCAGAACTGTGCACTGTTCATACTTTACAGTGAGGTGATGGCTTAGTGCTATTATCGCTAGACTATTAATTCAGAAAATTAGCGAATGTTCTGGGGACTTAGGTTCAAATTCTACCATGGCACATAGTAGAATTTGAATTCAATAGTTTTAAACAAATTTGAATTAAGAATCTTTTGATGACCATGCCATTGTTAATTGTCAGAAAATCCCATCTGGTTCACTAATGTCCTTAAATGAAGGAAATCTGCTGTCCTTACCTGGTCTGGCCTACATGCAACTCCAATGGCAACTCCATCGTGAATGGCAACTAGGGATGGCAATAAATGATGGCGCAGCCAGTGATGTTTATCTCCCACAAATAGAAAAGAAAATTATTTCTATCTGCGCTAATAATTCATCCATTTTGTTACAAATACTGCGCACATTTGATACAGAACCTTTAACTCCACCTTTTTCTTACCGCCTTTGCAATTACTGCTGCTGCTGCATTCTTATCAGCTGCTGCATTGTTAAGTTTGTATGCTTTGTCCTTCCTGCCATACTGTGGTTATCATTACTCAAATTGCTATCCTGTTCCATTAATTCATTGTTTCCCTTTGATTAACCATACCATCTTTTCACAAGATGTCTTCCTTTACTATTTATGTTAAATCTTCTCTACCATCCAAGTTACATGACTCGCCACTGCACTGGCCCCTGCGCTGTTAAGGTAAAGACTAACCCAACAGCACAATTCCAACGTTCCCCAGCACTGGTGCCTGTGCCCCATGAATGGAAGCCCACTTCTCCCACACCAGTCCTTGAGCCATGTATTCAGCTCTCTAACCTTATTCATCCTATCCCAATTTTTTCGTGGCTCAGGCAATAATCTAAAGATTGCTAGTTTTGAGCTTTTGCTTTTTAGTTTAGTTTCTAGCTGCTCTACACTAAATCTCCTTCCTATTCCTGTATGGCTCTTCTTTTGAGGTCACTTGCACCTTGAAGCCACTCTCCTTTCATATACTTTAGAATGCATAACTAAGTACCACAATAAATGTTAGCATATACTTGGGGAGGTGATGGCCTAGTGGTATTATCATTAGACTATTAATCCAGAAACTAAGCTAATGCCCTGGGTTCAAATCCCAGGCAGTTGATGGAATTTGAATTCAGTAAAAAATATCTCGAATTAAGAAACTACTGATAACCATGAAGCCATTGTCAATTGTCAGAAAATCCCCATCTGGTTCACTAATACCCTTCAGGGAAGGAAATCTCCCATTCTTACGTGGTCTGGCTTACATGTGACTCCAGACCACAGCAATGTGTTTGACTCTTAGCTGCTCTCCAAGGGCAATTAGGGATGGGCGATAAGTGCTGGCCAGCCAGCGATGCTCATGTCCCATGAATGAACTTAAGAAAATGTATCCATGTAACGGTCTAAATGCTATCATTACTCTCTAAGCCAGTGTGGGCAATCTAATTCACCGAATTCCTAGTAAAAATCATCTCCATACAAAATAGTGACATAGAGGTTTACAGTCCTTCGCCCAATTTGTCCATGCTGCCCAGTTTTTTACCACTAAGCTAGTTCCAAATGCCAGAATTTGGCCCATTTCCTTCTATAACCACCTTACTTAAGTAACAGTCCAAATGCTTTTTAAAAGACAAAGTTGTACCTGGCTCTACTATTACCTCTGGCAGCTTATTCCAGAACCCCGTGTGAAAAACTTGCCCCTCTGGACACTTTTGTATCTCTGTTTTCTCACTTTAAACATATGCCGTCTAGTTTTAGATCTCTTCGAATGCAAGTATGGCATAAAATCTGTATTGATAATAGATTACATTGCAAAGAATGGAATCAATAGCATTAATGAACAAATTTTGACATAAAATTCGCAATATGATGATTCATAATTATTTTAGACAAAGCTCATAAAAGTATTTGTCCACTTCATCCTTCCAGATTTGTTTAACTGTTATGTGTGCTAAAGTTCAGGAAGGGAAGAACTGTTTCACATCTATCATTGTCAACAGTTAAATTTTACAATGTGCCTAGCTGGAACCACAATGAGATGTTAGTATTAACAATATTGCCATTATTCAAATGGCAATGTGTATTGTCTGAAAGACCAATTTATAATAATCCCAAAGTATCCAATTATCAGACATCTGGCAATAAGAGCAGTTTTAATCAGTTTTAGTTTATTCATTGAGTCACAGTTTTTCAATTAGATAGCTTTCATTAGGAAAGTGTCTTCTTAGTCTTTTCAGTCAGAAAGCCGAGAAATTAAGAGCTGAATGTTGGACCTTTATCAGTTGTTCTTTTATAAAAGTTATTTTTAAACATATTTCTTTTGGTCTGCACATAAAATATTCTCTAAAGTAAAAAATAAAGGCAGCAGAATTGTGTGATCAATTCTTGTTCATATTGTCTGTCTTCTGTTCAATCTGAAGTAAAGGTTTGTGTCTCTGCAAGAATTAACTGTAGGTTTAGATAAACTTTCATCGAGAGAGTTAGATTGATAGTTATAAGATTCTGAACTAATTTTTTAAAATTATTTATTTGTGGGACATGAGCATCGTTGGCAGGCCAGCATTTATTGCCCATCCTTAATTGCCCTTGGAAGACAGCTGAGAGTCAGGTAGCAGTGGCTCCAGAGTCATATGTAGGCCAGACCAAATAAGGACAACAGATTTCCTTCTCTAAAGGACATTAGGAAAAAAGATGGGTTTTTTCCTGATAATGGTTTCATGGCCATCAGTAGATTTGTAATTCCAGATTTTTTTTATTGAATTCAACTGCCACCATCTGCTGTGGCAGGATTCAAACCCGGAGCATTAGCTGAATTTCTAGATTAATAATCTTGCAATAATACCACTAGGCCATCGTCTCCCCCTAATAATCTACACCCAGTGAGTAGCAGACCTACTTCCCAGTCAATAAAAACATGCGAGCCTGCTCTCACACATTTGAGTCAGAGGACTGAGGATGTAATTCATGTTAATTCCATTGTTGGAGGTACCACCATCCAGCTGAATCATTAAATGGAGGTCCTGACAACAACGGGCGAGGGAGTCCTTCATGTTTCACCCATCCCAATGAAACCCGATCGTGCCAGATTATGGCCGGGATTCTCTGATCTCACACGTCCCGTCACAGCTGAGAATTTGGCACTCAGTCAAAGTTCCATTCACAGCAATGGCGGAACTGGAAAATCCCAGCTTTGGGCGAGGTTGGAGAATTCTCACCATAAATATTTTCATTCCAGGATTTCTCTCTCTGTTTGAAACTCTATTTCATATACACTTCGTAGGAAAAAAACTCATTTCTCCTAAAGTTAACCTTTGCTGATTTGAATATTTGTCCCTTTGTCCCTAAAGTGGGCCAGGGGCGGAGGGCGTCAAGGCTGACCCAGATATGTTTTGGGGGGTGGGGGCGGTCAGCGTTCAGGCCATGGTGGGGAGGGGGATCGCACAGCCAGCGATGAGGGGTCCCAGGGCTAGCCAGCAATCAGGAGGCCCGCAAAGCGGGGCTACTGTACATGCACTGATCATGGTACTGATAGGTCTGCGCGTGCGCAATGGCTCTGGGGAGAGTCCTCCCCCACAATTTCTGGGGAGAGTCCTCCCCCACATATCTGTTAGTTTCTCTGCCGTGGTGCATTATGAGTTCTGAGAGCAGCAAGTCACCAGATCCTCTTTTCATTCTCCACATGCTAATTTACTGAATGGTGGATCCTCTTGCACATAAACCTGGACGACACAGCTCTGGAAATCTGGCACTTAACATTACGTGAACATGGCATTAGCCAATTCATATTCTGTAACAGATTATAAAATTGTTCAAATAATTCCTCAAGGCATAAAGAGTGAGACAGAGTCTGTTACCATGGTCATCAGCATTCCAGAAAAGATACAGTTGGACTTGCTGTATGAAATTCCAACTTAACGCTTTCCAACAGTATGATGGACACGGTTACGATGCATTATATCCCCATTCTGTAGAGCCTGGGGAACCTATAAATATTTGACTTGCAAAATCTTATAGTAAGACAATTATAATGACAGAGAGAACATTTTGGTCTGGCGTGGATTCCTTCAAATGATGTGGGGACTTAAAGAATCCTGAAGGCTGAGCTTTTACAAGACTTTCTGATACTTCTGCACACCCAAGAGCTCACAAAGGAAAGTTCTTTAATTATAGGGAATCTAAAAACATTAAAGGGAAACTCAACTATAATTAGTACAATGAAAGGGCTCCAAAGCCATGTAGAGATAGCGTTATTTTTCGTGCTGTGAAGCCCTGGCACCAGTAATTGTGAAACTTTAGGTGATTATTAAAGCAAGGTTAAAAATGGAGATGAAATTTATGTACAGCATTTGTGAGTTTGAGAGTTTATGTGCATGTTGTAACTAATATGTAGCTACATCAACAAAAGCTCAGTAGATATACTTAGATTTGGATTATGTTTTGGGGCCTTATCTTGGTGCGAGTGCAATCAAGTGGAAGGTGAAAGCTCGACACAGATATATTGACAAATACGCAGGCAGATACACTGGCAGACGCAGATACACTGGCAGACACAGAAACACTGGCAGATACACAGGCAGAAACACTGGCAGACGCAGATACACTGGCAGACGCAGATACACTGGCAGACACAGAAACACTGGCAGATACACAGGCAGAAACACTGGCAGACGCAGATACACTGGCAGACACAGAAACACTGGCAGATACACTGGCAGACGCAGATACACTGGTAGACACAGAAACACTGGCGGATACACTGGCAGATACAGAAACACTGGCAGATACACTGGCAGATACAGAAACACTGGCAGACACAGAAACACTGGCAGATACACTGGCAGATACACTGGCAGACACAGAAACACTGGCGGATACACTGGCAGATACACTGGCAGACGCAGATACACTGGTAGACACAGAAACACTGGCAGCTTTCAAAAGCGACATTGGTAAAATCATTCTAAAATTAATAATTAACTAGAAACTTGCTGCTTCAGGATTGGTTAGTTGGGACATATAACTGGAACCAAAATTCAGTGCACACACACATAGAAGAATCAATACGGTTAGTTCATCGATTATAAACTTTCTCAAAGCATTTCAGTTTTAAAATTAATTTTCTTTTTTCAAACCTGAAATGACACCCTCCCTTCCCTCCCACCCTCCTCTCTCCTCACCTTCCTCTCTCTTACCCCTCCCTACTCTTCACCAGACAAACGGTTTAGAGGGCAGAGGGTTTCTCTGAACCAGGCCTGTGCTTCTATCTGAGAGAGTTGCCAGGTTTCCCTTTTAACTGCAGGTCAGTTTTACTTCTTTTCCCCACTCTATCTTTTTTCACACCACCAGCCTTGGGTTAGACACTTACAAAGCTCACATTTAACATTGTGAAACATTCCAAGACAGTTTGCAAGAACGGTACAAACAGAATTTGACAATGAATCAATAAGGAAATGTTTTTCATGCATCCAATCATGTCAGAACAGAATTGGGGCATTAAACAAATGACAAATAGGACCTGATTCCAGGATTCTATATTCCCACTATCCCCAGTTTTCAGTGGAATGGCATAAGGTATGGGTAGCGAGCCACACCCTGCACTCCTGATGAAGCCAGCTCCATTGCAAGGGTAGACATCCCCTTGCATCCCATACTCTGCAGCTCTGGTCATCTCCTCCATGATCCATGGTGAACAGACCTTCAGAGGAGCCATGAACTACATTTTAGAAAGTTTTGAAAGGTCAAAAGGCCTTACACAGTCCCATTACCCCTGCATCCCACCAAGTCCTCCAACTCTGCCGGCTCCTCAATACCAACTCATGCCTTTGGCCATCTCTAAATTCTCTCTGTACTAACATGTCCCATATTCACTCCCAATGGCTCCCCCTACCCATCTGCCAATACTTTTCCCCTACATCCAACCCCAAGAGTCTCTTACAGTCTCCAGACCAATTTTTGTGCTTATATGCACCCCCTAGGTTGTTCATGCCCCCATGTCACCCTATGCCTCCCACAAACACCCAACGACTCTTCATACGTGTATGTTAACTCATGTCCCCACACCCACTCCACAGCCTTCATAGTTTAAGAGTCCAGGCTTCTATGCAAAGTTTTATTTTGTTGACATGGTTGGGTGTCAGAGTGTGCACTGGGTGAATGGACATGGAAATGCTGTAAGTTGATACGGAATGCTTGAGGTGTGAGTGGGTGACAGATGTGAATTGATGTGGAGGTGGCAGGGGAGTGGGTAAAGGTGTGAGGGGCAGCATGGACATGCAAAGAGTGAAGGCCAGTGGGCCTAAAGTATAAGCAAACAGGTGGGCCTTTTAAATAGCCTGGTTTGGCACTCAGCCACTCTGTGACTGCATCTACTCTGGTTCCGGGGCAGAGGGTGTACATCCATCCTGCACCCACCCTGCCCAGATCAAAAATTAGTACCCTAAGGGGCACTTTCTGCAGAGGCATCAGAAATTTCCTAACTCCAGATACCGATCTCAAATCAACAGTCTAGACAAATAGAACCGATGAAGAAAGTTTTAAGGTAGAGGAGAGAGGGAGAGAGACATAACTATTCAGGGAGGGAATTCCAGAGGTTCAAACATTGGCTGTGGAACATACAGCTACCAAAGACAGAGCAAGAAAATAGGGGAAACAGAACAGATCAGAATTCAGGAGCATAGAAATCTTAAAGGTCTCTCCGGCTGGGGCAAATTACAGTTAGCCATGGAAACGTGTTAAAGGGGCATTTTAGATTGAAGGATGTTTTATCTTTTGGCCACACTTTGAATCACCTGCCCTAAAATCACACATGGATCAGTGTCAAATTTTGTTTCTAGTATTCCTGTGAAGCACTTTGGAATATTTTACTAAGCTAAAGACATTATATAATATGTTGTTGTTGCTGTTTTGACAACATAAAGCTTTAGATTACAATAGGCTGCCAGTAGAATGATTGGAAGACATGAGGTCTTGATCTTAAGTCCATGTAGGTTTCGGGTATGTTGCTTGTAGTCGGTTGTTGGTGACTGATGTGATCTTGCGTGCCACTGGCTATTTAAGCTTCTGTCCAGTTTCCTCCCACAGTCCAAAAGACATGCTGGTTCGGTGGATTGGCCATGCAAAATTCTCCCTCAGTTTACCCAAACTGCTGGCAACTTAGGATTTTCACAGTAACTTCATTGCAGTGTTAATGTAAGCTGACTTGTGACTAATAGATTTTTTAAAATGCTGCACTTTCTACATTTAGCAGCAGAATACTCATTTTAACTGAAGAATTATTGTGTAACCTGAAGGTTGCTCACTAACATCAGGTAGGGTCCTGGGGAGATGTCTTGTCTGGTGACTTGCGTTAGAGATAAGGCAATATCTGAGGTCAGGTGGTCCTTGCTGAGTTTGGATGGACGCATCAGGTCCTCCTGCTCCCATGTAATGACAAGGCTTCATTAATGAATAAGAAAGGATTTATTTACAAGGACGCTCAAGAACAGCAGCATGTCTGCAGATAGTTCTAGAATGTCTCTTGACTAAAAGAACTCCTTCCCTAAGGTAATTCCCCACTCTGAATCCTGCTTAGGCACCCAGAGCAGATGACCCCTACTCTGCTGTGTTGCCCTTAAAGGGGCAGATCATCAGAAGCCATAAAACAGAGGAAGGCACAAACTTTATTTGGGTTTTTCTGAGGCTTTGCTTGACTCAGCAGCCAAGGTGCTATTTAAATGCAATTTATTGTTCCTTGCTTCCAAAATCTTTTTGACAACAGGGCTTTTCAAAATCACTGACAGTTAAAATTGAAGATACTGCATTGGCAGTGGCAGAGTCACAGCTGGTAAGGTCCAAGGAAATGTGATAAACATCCATTCTGTCACAATGTCACAATCATTTGCACATTATCCATGGGAGTTATCTGCTCACAAGAGATAATACTTGCAAGACAAGTCAGAGTAACTAATAAATACAAAATATTACCAATCTTGGATGTCTTACATTTTCCATTAACTGATAAAATCTCAGTTTCATGCAATTATACCCAGGTTTAAAAATGCCATTGCGGATATGAGATCAAAATTTTAGGCAAAAGTGAGAGTGCTGGGTTCTGTTTAGAAAAAAGAGGTGAAATGTTAATTGCTGATCAGATGTGCAAACTGTTCTTCCATCATTATAGCATTTATTTCCAGTTTGTGCAGTGGGTTCAGTTTTCTGTGTCAGCTTTTAACTTGATTATCTCATTAAGAAGGAAGTGTGTTCTGGTGAACTGTTCTTGTGCAACGTTCTGTCATCTCAATGGTACAAAAGTAATCTGTGCAGTCCCATCTTAAACATCGAGGTAATAAAACTCAGCCAAGGAACTGACTGATATCCTGCTCTCCCACAAGCAGCGAGCAGCAATATGATACTTACCTGACATCTGCAACTTGTCAGCAATGTTGAAATAACATCCACGTGTCAGTTTGATTGGGGTCTGACACTGGCATGAACCGGCAGAAGGAGCAATCACTTCAGGCAGAAGTGCAAATTTTTCAGCCCACATCTTTTCTTTCAAAATATACTATTGACCCTTTGACGTATCTTTATATAGAGTTACATAGAATTCACAGCCAAGAAACAGGCCATTCTGCCCAACTTGCAGCTCCTCTCAGTTTTCTTCATCTAACTCCATCTTTGTATCAAGAGCAGTTTCTTCCCTGCTGCCATCAGACTTTTGATTGGACTTATCTCGCATTGGGCTGATCTTTCTCCACACCCGAGCTATGACTGTAACACTACATTCTGAACTCTCTCCATTCCTTTGCTTTGTTTATATAGCAAGCAAGAAATAATACTTTTCACTGTATAGTAATATATATGACAATAAAAAATCATATCAAATCAATTCTCTCTCCCACATATGGTTATTCAACTGTCTTCAAACACATCTATATTATTCATGTCAAAGGGTGGCACAGTGGTTGGCACTGTTATCTCACAGCACCAGGGAAATACGTTTGATTCCTGGCTTGGGTCAGGTCTGCACTTTCTTCCTATTTCTGTGCGGGTTTCCTCCGGATGCTTCAATTCCCTCCCATCGTCTGAAAGACATGTTGGTTAAATGCATTGGCCATGCTAAATTCTTCTTTAGTGTACTTGGACAGGCACCAAAAGTGTAGCGGCGAGAGGATTTTCACAGTAACTTCATTGTAGCATTAATGTACCACTTAACTACTCAGAATATTATTGCCAGCTCAATATTCTGCCCCAGAGGCATAGTTATTGAGTTTATCCTTCAACCCACTTGTGGTGCCATGAAATAAAGCTTCAGAATACTGTAAATGTGTTTATTGTTTTGGGATAACTTGTTGTAATTAACTATTTGGAACCTACTTTAGTTCTTTGGGGATAGCCACGTTCTAGCCCTCCAATCATTTTTCTGTTCCTGCCACAATCCCAAAACTATTCATCACAATCACAAAAGGTATCCAAAACTAATGAACTATCCTATCCACAGCCTTAGACACTGTTGATACCATCCTCTTCCAACTGCTGTCCACTGTCTTCTAGCTGGGTAGGACTACACCCACCTGATTCCATTTATATCTATCTTGTCACAGCGGCTTCTCTTCCCCATTCCTACACACTGGATAAGTAGAAATTTCCTCCAACTGAATCTTGGGAGGATCAAAGTCTTTGTCCTCAATCCCCACACAGTTTTACAGCCATTAACTCTATCCCTCTCCCTGCCAACTGCACCAGACTGTTTTCATTCAGTAATATATTCAACCTCAAATGAGCTACTGACCACATATTGATACCCTCACTAAGACCCATCAATCCTGTGACATCAAACTCCATCCCTCCCTCAGCTCATCATCTGCTGAAGTCGTCATTCACACCTTTGTTACCTCAAGACTTTGTATTCCCACCATATACAGTCAGACAACCACATTACTTCCTCCATAAATCATCCAAACTCTACAGTTCTCAAGAAGAACCGTTCAATAATTAACTCTGTGCTCTTTGATTAACATCATATTCGCCTGAATGGACTCCTTCTGCACTGTAGGGATCCTATGATTCTGTGATAAGTAATTTGAGTTTAAAGTTCATATCCTTGTCTTTGAATCCGGCTATACCAGGTTCCTCCATCTCTGCAATTTCATCAGCCCTACAACTCTGAAATCTCTTCCATTCTCTGGCACCACCAGCATTCCTGATTTTAATCTCGATCATTGATATCCATTTGTTAAGCTGCTGGGTCCGAAGCTCTGAGATTCAATCCTTTCCATTGCCTCTTTGCTTCTCTTTCCCTCTTTGGCAAAACTTCATCATCCCTCATATGTTTTGGTGTTTAAATTTTATTTGATAAGACCCCTGTGAAACACTTGCTGGTTTACCATTTTGGAATTGTATGGAGCGATTTTCAGCCCACACTCTCTGTTTGTGGGAATAGCAGAAGATGCTCAAAATCCAGAGAGCACGATTCACACCTGCGAGTTTCCAGGTTCTGATCTTACTGGCCGCTTGCCAGCAGAGAGGCCTGAAACTCGCCAAGGACTGCAGAAAGCCCACTTCAATACATTAGCATGTTATTGAGAGCCCTCTCTCCAGGACTCCTTCCCCACTCATGTCACCCTGGAGCTATTTACAACAAGTTCACCTGGATGTAAAACAGTCATGGGGGTCTCCCTCAGGTCAAAAAGGTAAGTATAGGCTCCGAGCGGAGAGGGACATGGCCAGGCAGTGGTCTGGCACTGCACCCTGACACTGCCAGGTTGGTGCCATGCCCATGTTCTGGGGTGTGCGGGCTGGGTGATGGGGAGGCTGGAGCTGGAAATGGATGCTGGCTCAAATAGTTGGGAGCAAGAGGAGATGAGAAGGTGCCAATGATTGGTGAGAGGGAGATAAGGGACAAATGATTGGTGGGGAGGGGATAATGGGCCAAATGATTGGTGAGAGGGGAATAAGGGACAAGTGATTGGTGGGGATGGGATAAGAGGCTGATGATTGGTGGGAAGGGGATTAGGGGGCCAGTGATTGATGAGGAGGGGAGGATAGCAAAGTGCTGACTCCAAGCAGGGATAAGAAGGTAGCCCCTGAGACCTCCATGGTGGGCTGAAGAGGAAGATTTACACTGGTCATGACCATGAAATCCTTTAAGGATGGTACCCAAATCTTTGAGCAGCTGAGTTTTGCTGGCATGTTGAGGCCTCCACCTACCTGTAGATGACATTAAACACACTCCTTGATTTTTTTTTTGGCAGAATGTGGTAAGATCTAGAGAGAAAGACACCACTTTCACTCACTGAAAACAACACTGCCATTTTATTGGTAAGGTTTTGCCCGTGGAGAATCAATAGTATTTATATTTTGGTAGAGAAAACAGATTTTCCAACCAGAAAACAATTCAACTATCTGCCAAGTTCCAAGGTATTCCATTGCAAGAATTAGTAATGCAGCCTCATGCATCAGTACTTTGGCAGATAATAAGCTGCAAAAGATGATCTTGCTTGTCCTCATATGTCCCCATATTTGCCAAAAATAAATAGAACCTTAGTTAGGCCACACTTGGAATATAGTGTTCAATTCTGGCCACCACACTAGCAGAAGGATGCGGAGGCTGGAGAGGATACAGAAAAGATTTACAAGGATGTTGCCTGCTATGGAGGGCATTAGCTCTGAGGAGAAGTTGGAAAAACTCAGTTTGTTCTCACTGGAACGACGGAGGTTGAGGGGCAATCTGATAGAAATCTACAAGATTATGAGGGGCATGGACAGAGTGGATGGTCAGAAGCTTTTTCCCAGGGTGGAAGAGTCAATTACTAGTGGGCATAGGTTTAAGGTGCAAGAGGCAATGCTTAAAGGAGATGTACGAGGCAAGGTTTTTACACAGAGGGTGGGGGGGTGCCTGGAATTTGCTGTCGGGCAAGTAATGGGAGCAGATACAATAGTGAGTTTTAAGAGACGTCTTGTCAAATACGTGAATAGGATGGGAGTAGGGGGATATGGTCCCTGAAAGAACAGGGGGTTTTAGTTCAGTCAGGCAGCAGGGTTGGTGCAGGCTAGGAGGGCTGAAGAGCTTGTTCCTGTGCTGTAATTTTCTTTGTTCTATCTGCAGTATTTTATTACCAAATTGACACATGATATTCTGGCCATGCTCACCCTAAGACCAGGAAATCCAGCCTGAGGTCAACAGACATTTGCATGGTCCTGCCTCGCCCGCTATATTTCCTGTGGTGGGCGGGTTGGAAAAATTCCTACCGTAAATTTGGGATTTCTCTCTGCGAATATTGGCACTGATTTTTCAATGTTGGTTTGGAATTCTATTTCAAAGACTTGGGTGGCTGGATGCAATTAACAGCATTGTCGGTGGCATTGTTTCAGCTGCTGTGTCATTTTGCACTCTTGCTGGCAAGTCTGGTAAATGTTTCCCATGAGACACATCATCACACGATGGTGTCTCTTCAATATTCTGGCTTGTCTGTACAGAAATGAACTGCACGGGAAGTAAGTCTAGGCCACAATGATGGATGTAAGAACAATACAGATGCTGATCAGATGCCGCGACAGTTTACAATTACAACAGAGATCATGTAACGGGCTGAGTGATGGCACAGAAAAATAGATAATGGGATTGGGACGTGTTTCAATTTGTGACGCTTAAAACATAATTCCTCTTGTATGGCAACATTCATGGGAATGGTTCAACACCATGGTCTAGTTTATTTATGTGTCAGTTTGGAAGGGGTCTCGCATTCTCAGTAACTTGGATTTAGTAATCCATTACATTTTGTGTGACATTTATTGGCTTCTCTCATGGATTAGTGTAAAACATTGATAAACCTGTCATTCTGTCACTCCAAAGCTGTCGTGTGTAACTCCAAACATCATTTTTCCGAGTCTTTATCTCACCATGGGCATCTAATCCTTAAAAGGGCAACTGAGGTGAACATTTGAAAAAAGGTGGCCAGGGGAAGATTAATTTTTGAGCAATTGTGGAATATTGTCATAAGACAGCCTGCATTATCCTTTGGGTTTTATTTTCATTGTCAAATTAAGTCATCATAGAACCCTACAGTGCAGAAAGGGGCCCTTCGGCCTATCAAGTCTGCACCAAACACAATCCCACTCAAGCCCTACCCCCATATCCCTACATATTATACCCCTCTAACCTACACATCCCTTGAAACTAAGGGACAATTTCTTAGCACGGCCAATCAACCTAACCCGCACATCTTTGGACTGTGAGAGGAAATCGGAGTATCCAGACGAAACCCACGCAGACGTGAGGAGAATGTGCAAACTCCACACAGACAGTGACCCAAGCCGGGAATCGAACCCAAGTTCCTGGAACTGTAAAGCAGCAGTGCTAACCACTGTGCTACCATGCCGCCCAAAGAATGATGTAAGATGCAGAAAATCCCTATAGAGCAGGCGGAGGGTCAAGAAGTCTGCATCAACAACAATCCCACCCAGGCCCCATCCCCACAACCCACATATTCACCCCGCCAATCCCTCTAACCTACACATCCTGGGAAACCTAGGGACAATTTAGCATGGCCAATGCAGCTAAAATACACATCTTTGGACTGTGAGAGGAAACCCATGCAAATATGGGGAGAAGGTGCAGATTCCACATAGATGGTGACCAAGCTGGGAATTGAACGCAGTTTCCTGGAGCTAGCTGTGAGGCAGCACTGCTAACTACTGTGCCACCATGCTATCCAAGGTAAATTGCCAAATCAGTTGTGTATGTTTATACTTTCTTTCAAAGTCAAACTTACCCACTTAATTTTTTTAAGACAGCAGATTTTCATTATTTATTAAAGCTGAGAAGGAATGAAATTGTAACATTTACAGAAAGAGGCTGTTCAGCTCATTGCATCAGTGTTAGTTCTGGGGAAGACTTACCAACATTGACCTCTCTGAGTTGCACGGGTGCATTGCTGAGGAACAATCTGGAATGCACCTCACAGTGAAACAGGCCACTAGCAACCAACATCCCCTTTAAAATGTGGGTCACGCAACACAGCTAACAGGCTGCGCGCAACAGAGAAAAGTTAAAGGGAACATTTTCTATTGACTTAGACCAATTCCTCAAGCCTATCCCTCAAACCCTTTTACACCCTTTCTCTTTGTCAGATATTTATCCACTTCCCTCCTTAAAAGTGATTATGGGTTTTGCTTTCATAACTGATTTTTGTCAGGCTCAAGACAGAGAGGAAATCTTTCTATAAAAGCAAATTTCTGCAGATGCTGGAATCTGAAACCAAGAGAGAAAATGCTAGAAAATCTCAGCAGGTCTGGTAGCATCTGTAAGAAGAGAAAAGAACTGATGTTTTGAGTCCAGATGACCCTCTGTCAAAGCTCAAATCTCTGTAAGGTGGAATACTTGATAATTTTTATTTAATATGTTTATTGAAATGGACAATTGTTAAACTAACACAATGACTCCAGCTGATCACATGCTGCCTTCCAGGAGTTTCTAAGCAGTTTCAAAATGAGATTAACGCCTCAAGAATCTTGGAGTCTAATATTCCTTGCATCGTAAACTTTCCAGTAAAACCAAACATGATCCCCTTGCAGATGTGTTGTCTGCTCCAGGCAGTTACAAACACCTAATCCTAATCTCAATAATGACCAAAGCATTAACTGTCCTTTTTTTTTATTTTAGTGTCACAAGTAGACTTTCATTAACACTACAATGAAGTTACTGTGAAAATCCTCTAGTCGCCACACTCCAGCATCTGTTCAGGTACACTGAAGGAGAATTTGGCATGGCCAATGCACCTAACCAGTGCGTCTTTCGGACTGTAGGAGAAAACCATAATACCTGGTGGAAACCCATGCAGACATGGGGAGAACATACAAATTCCGCACAGTCACCTAAAGCTGGAATTGAACCCAGGCCCCTGGTGCTGTGAGGCACCGGTGCTAACCACTGCGCCACTGTGCTGCCCCTAACACAAGGGGACTTTGTTTAATCAATCTGAAACAGATCAGTAAATTTGCAGATGATACTAAAGTTGGTGGAGTGGTAGATAGTGAAGAGGGGTATTTTAGTTTACAGAGTGACTTGGACAAGTTGCAGAGCTGGGCCGAGAGGTGGCAAATGGAGTTTAATGTGGAAAAGTGTGAGGTAATGCACTTTGGCAGGAACAATAAATGTGTAGAGTATAGGGCTAATGGTAGGGCTCTTAATAGTGTTGAGGAACAGAAGGATCTTGGTGTATGTGTCAATAGATCCCTGAAAGTAGGCAGTCAAGTGGATAAAGTTGTTAAGAAGGCATATGGAGTCTTGGCTTTTATTGGTAGGGGGATTGAATTTAGGAGCCGCAGCGTCATGTTGCAACTGTACAAAACTCTAGTGCGGCGCACTTGGAGTATTGTGTGCAGTTCTGGTCCCCACATTATAAGAAAGATGTGGAGGCATTGGAGAGGGTACAGAGGAGGTTTACCAGGATGTTGCCTGGTATGGAGGGCAGGTCCTATGAAGAGAGGTTGAAGGATTTGAGGTTGTTTTCGTTAGAAAGGAGGCGGCTAAGAGGGGATCTTATTGAAGCATATAAGATGATTAGAGGTTTAGATAGGGTGGACAGTGATAGCCTTTTTCCTAGATGGAGAAAGCTAGCACGAGGGGACACAGCTTTAAATTAAGGGGTATGAGTTATAGGACGGATATCAGAGGTAGGTTCTTTACTCAAAGAGTGATTAGGGAGTGGAATGCCCTGCCTGCAGCTGTTGTAGATGCGCCAAGTTTGGTGGCGTTTAAGAGGTTAATTGATAAGTATATGGAAGAGAAGGGAATGGTTTAGTTTGGAGGGGCATTGCTTTTTATTTTGGTCGGCACAACATCGAAGGCCGAAGGGCCTGTTCTGTGCTGTATTGTTCTATGTTCTATGTTCTATGAAACCACTGTCTCCAAGAACAAAAGGAATCCTCACTTCAGTTACACGGTTCAATATTCCTGGGAAAATACATCCTTCGTCTGACACAGAGGGGGAATGGTGGGAGGTATGTCACGTGACCTTCCCCAACTTGTGATGTATCACCCTATGGATCTGAATTCAGGCAGGTACTGTTTAACCCAAGCCTGAGCTGCCTACCATCCTAACCAGCAAGCTGGAGAGCGCGGAAAGAACTCCAGCCTCGTAAAAACTGCCAAAGTACTGGAAACGTTGGAATGATTAACACCCTCTATCTGCCTTCTCCCATTGGGGAGGTCACTGGAAAGATGGATCATCTTAAAACATGTCAACTTCCCTTCTGAAGAAACACTTCATTTGAGTTCAGATTCTGGACTCGGGGCTTGTGTAAAATCCTAATTTGCATCTTTATTGTGGCCCTGCCCCAAACTCTCTTCTTTTTTTCCTCATCCCGTGTTTATTGAGCAAGTGTAGGAGGGGGCAGAATTTACAAAACTCCTTTTGTTCATGTGTATATGAGTAAAAATGAACCAATCCTTTAACTTACATCAAGGTTGCTGCGTGAGTTATTCATTAAGGGTTAGAATGCTCCAAATTTAAAGGGTTGGGGAAAATGTATAAAATAATTGAAGTTTATTTATTAATGCCACAAGTTGGCTTAACACTGCAATGAAGTTACTGTGAAAATCCCCAAGTCGCTACACTCAGGTGTCTTTTTGGGTACACTGAGGGAGAATTTAGCATGGCCAATGCGC
This sequence comes from Sphyrna mokarran, assembly GCA_024679065.1. Classification (NCBI taxonomy): domain Eukaryota; kingdom Metazoa; phylum Chordata; class Chondrichthyes; order Carcharhiniformes; family Carcharhinidae; genus Sphyrna; species Sphyrna mokarran. The sequence continues at coordinate 5,242,278 of JAGIQG010000024.1, forward strand.
CTAACAGCACAACTTTCAGATGGTGGAAGGAAACTGGAGCATCTGGAGGAAACCCACACAGACACGGGGAGAACGTACAGACTCCACACAGTAACCCAAACCAAGAATTGAACCCAAGTCCCTGGCACTGTGAGGTAGCAGTGCAAACCATTAGGCTACCATGCTGCTCCTAGTTAAAAGGAAGAAATCAAAAGTCTGAAAATATTCTTCTGCTTACGGACAGTTAGTGAGAGGAGAAATTAAGCAGCTGAAATTAACCTATTAACACGCTGTTAAGGAATTCCACGTTCTAATAACCCCCTGTGAAAATAAACACTTTCTCTCTGCTCTTTTGCTGACCAGCTTACATCTGTGCCTTTTAGTTTTGCCTCATTGACCTATGGAAATAATGGGGGCGATTTTCCCAAAAGTATTGGCAGGAAAACTTCTAAATTCCGACTCTTCTGTCAGTTCAGCTCCTCACTTGAATCTCCGCACTCTGTGCACTGAAGAGTTAGTAAGAAGTCTGACAACATCAGGTTTAAATCCACCCGATTTATTTGGTAGTAAACTCACAAACTTTTGACCTATGACCTTCATCGGGCGAATGAGGTGTTCTGGTCTCCAACAGCACACATACCAGCACAGACGTGTGATTGGATTTAACCACAGCACAAATCGGTTGGATTTTAACCTGGTGTTGTCAGACTTCTTACTGTGTTTATCCCAGTCCAACGCCAGCATCTCCACATCACTGGAGAGTTCCCAGCCAGGAATCTTCTTAAAAACCCAAGGCGGTGAGGCATATCCATGCCGGCGTTTGACAGTTCTGGAGTTCGGCACCTGCGCAGTGGTTCCAACCACCAGTTTTGCCGTCCAATCAGATAGCTGGCCAGCTTGGGGTCACCAGAGTTTGCAGCCACCCTTACAGCCTGATTGCTGTCCCCACAACAATTTCCAGACCAGCCCAGACATCGCCCTCCCCCCATCCCAGAGTGCCCTGATGTCCAAACCCCACTCCCCTCAATGGCAATCCCCCAAGTCCCTCACCCTGGCAGAGCTCTCCCTCCTTGATCCCCGTCCTGGGAACAGGCACAGCCAGAAGGAGGCCCTAGCCCCCTAGCAGATCAAACCCCCCCAGTCTCCCCCCAATCACTGCCCTCTCTCCATCCCCGTGTGCAGACCAGCAATGGGAACCCCCACTCCTATCAATTGCCCCTAGGCCTCGCCTCCTTGGCAATGCCCAATAGGCGGTGCCAAGATGCCTCCTGGATATGGGCACTTTGCCCCTCAGGCAGTGCCAGGGGTGCTGGTTGGCACCATCAGGATGCCCATGCCCAGAGGGCACAATCCCCCCCCTTGCCATATAACCACTTGGGGAATCCTGATTGCCCGTCCTTCATTTTGGAGGGATCTCCCGCTAATTCCCCAAACCGTGAGGGCTAGTTTAAACCCCGCCAGAGTGAAGTACTCCTGGCAGGGTGGGAGATTCAATCGGGAATTGAAAGGCCTTGATAATTAGCTAATACACATATTTAAAACAGATTAAAAACAGATTTAAATGACTTGCTGGCCCTCCTGCTGGTTTCCGGTATAGTCTGACCAGTGACTGAACACTGCATTTGCCTGAGGAAGACACAGAGTGTTGAAAGCTCACGGATTTACTATCAAATAAATCGGTTGGATTAAAAATTGGTGTTGCTAAATTCTTACTCAGTGACTGTTCACCAGTTCTGGGAATCACATATGTAAATCCCTGGTTCAAGGCCGCAGATTTGTGTTTCCCACCACGACCCAACAGAAAAGTTGCAGGTCGGAATTCGAGAATTCCAGCCAATATTTTCTTATTTACTTCATAATTTTGAACAAATGTTTCTACGTACAAGGACTGGGTTTTCCATTGCCTGTCGAGTTGGGTTTGAGAGTGGGTAGGCTCTGAAAATAGCTCACTCAAATGACCTTCCTGTCTCCATGATTCACTGGAATTTTTCGAGAAAGCGGAGGGGTGGGGAGCCAGCAAACCACACACTTTCAATTAACTTGCTGTTAAGCTTGCTAATCATAGAATGCCTATAGTGCAGAACAAGGTAATTCAGCCCATCAGATCTGTACTGATAGAGCATCTTACCCAGGCTATATCCTTGTAACTGCATGTACATATCCTATTAATCCTCTTAACTTCCATATCCTGGGATGCTAAAGGGCAATTTACCATGGCCAATTCACCTAACCTATACATCTTTGGACTGTGGGAGGAAATCAGGACATCTGGAGGAAACCCACACAGACATGGGGAATATGTGCAAACTCCATGCACTATAGAAAGCATTCTTCCTAGTCGTATCACAGCTTGGATTGGCTCCTGCTCTGCCCAAGACTGCAAGAAACTATGAAAGATTGTGAATATAGCCCAATCCATCATGCAAACCAGCCCCTGATTCTGTCTACTTCCTACTGCCTCGGCAAAGCAACCAGCATAATTAAAGACCTACGCACCCTAGACATTCTCTCTTCCACCTTCTTCCTTCGGGAAAAAGATCCAAATGTCTGAGGTCACGTACCAACCGACTCAAGAACTGTTTCTTCCCTGCTGACGTCAGACTTTTCAATGGACCTACCTCGCATTAAGTTGATCTTCCCTACACCCTAGCTATGACAGAGATACTACATTCTGCACTGCCTCATTTCCTTCTCTATGAATGGTGTGCTTTGCCTGTATAGCATACAGGAGACAATGCTTTTCACTGTATACTAATATACGTGACAATAATAAATCAATCAAAATCAAAAATCCACATAGATGGTTCGCCAAGGCCAGAATTGAACCCAGGTTCTCAGCATTGTGAGATCGCAATGTTAACCACTATGTCACCACAGAATCAGAGTTAATAATCAGAAAAGCAAATAACCTGGGGCCAGCGCAGAGACTTTATTGACTGTGGCTGCTGTTAATAATTCTTATATAGATAAGGATAGTCAAAATGAGATACTCTTGGGATTATGAAGAGTATATGTCACAGAAACAGGCCATTCAGCCCTATCAGCCCATGCTGGTGCTAATGCCCTAATTGTCTGCTAGCTTTCCTCATCTAAATCCACCCTGTTTTCTCTCATCTGCTTTTGTTGCTTCCCCTTAAATGCATCGATACAGCACTATTCACTTCCACCACCCCCTGTGGTAGTGAGTTCCACTTTCTTACCACTCTCGGGTAAGGAAATTTCTTCTGAATTCCCCGATTGGATTTATTGGTGATTATCTTATCTTGATGGTTCTAGTTATGGTTTCTCATCATGAATTTTTGACAAGTTTCAGGACTTCTCAATTTCCTTGATTTTTAAGGAATGTTAGTAACTACACAAAGCAAATTAAGGCATGTGTAAGTGTTGTGAATGCCTTCTGAGCATAAATTGGACCATAACATAACAATTTAATTATTGCAGTGACGCAAAGCTGCCATCACTTGAGGATAGTGTCTTGAGCACTCAATGAGTGAGCATTCAGCCTCTTGATTTGGCCACAAGGCTCCTGTCCTCTCTTTCCGTTCCCCAAGGCTATGGCAAGCCACCTCAAGCCTGTTCAGGTACACTGAGGGAGAATTTAGCACATAACCCTCAATCTTTCAGACTGTAGAAGGAAGCTGGAGCACCCAGAGGAAAGCCACGCAGACACGGGGAGAATGTGCAGACTCAGCACAGGCAGTGACCCGAGCTGGGAATCAAACCCAGATCTCTGCCGCTGTGAAGCAGCAGTGCTAACAATTGTGCTGCCCTGATAATTTGATTCTACTTCATTGGAATATTCTGATTGCTTTTAAAAAAACCCAACATAAAATATTGAAGGAAACACACTTGCTAACAATTCAGATCTTGAGTCCTCCTTCAAAAGTATTCAATTGGGACACAAGTCTGATTCTGATCAGTGCACACAGATAGGTTAATTACCCTAACTTTAACAAATGACATTCACTCAAATAATAAAACATTAGCTCTTCCACAATGCTATGCATATTAGCATTTCTCCAAATCATCCTCTAAAGCTATGTATTTACATTTAGTACAGTTGCTTTGAGCACGCTATCACACCTATTTTCTCTCTCTTCCTATCTGGGTCACACAATCAGCTGGAAGACAAGGAGAGTGTAAGATTTGGACCTCGCTCCGACTATGATTAACACTGTTCTGCAATTGTATAGCAGCAGGAGTGCTGAGTGATATTAGATTTCTTTCATCGTGAGGTGAGCACCTAAGTGCCACGTACTGCTCCACTTAATACCTTGGCTGAAAACGGATGAAGCCCTGCCAGAGTTTATGTGAAAAGCAGCCTTGAGAATTGATCCGATGACCTTCTGTTCAAGAACGCTTTAATACCTGAGCTTCCTAATAATAATATAGAACTTTCAGAAATCCTGTGCTACACAACTATATGGAATTAATCAAACACTGTATGGAAATGAATCAAGTAATTATAAACAAAGCTAGCAGTCTGTCATTTTTATAATTTTTTTGTTTTATTAAAGCTGTAATTAATATATTAAAACACTCTCCCCCTACTCTTTTATGGACTTGGTAAGTTCTTTTTCTCAATCAGCCCCTTTCTTCTGTTGAGTTAGGCACTCACACTCATTGAGAACAATTCTGGTAGAAAGCTCTCTGCCACTCTGTTCTTTGTGAAAGAGAAGATGCCAGCTTCCCACCGTACTGCTCTACACATCAACCAATCTGACATTAGTGGAGCAATGAGCCAGATAAAAGATAGACACGGAGTTTTAGATAGCCAACAGTTCTATAACCATTACCCTAAGATACTTCACATATTTGGTTTATTTCTAAGCCATCCCTTGCAGTCACAGTTACCAGGCTCTTTATTATTGATAATTTATGCTGGCAATTTGCATTTGGATGTCTCACAGAATGAGTGAAAAGGACTGAGTTTTTATTTTACATGCCTAGACAAAGATATCTCAAAAATGATCTTGCAAATCTTTGCAAATTTGGTGCAGAACATCAAAATGTAGTTCTTTTTGCTTTTCAAGAACTGTTGTAAGGTCTATTTAAGCACAATTCTCATGCATTCTGTTATTGGTGAGGTGGTTCTTTATAGCAAAGTGTTGGAGGCCAAGTACATTGTGCATGATCAGCCACTCAGCTCCTGTTCCCCAATACTATGGTAGAAATTTCTACCACTTTAGTAGAAATAATAGTAGGAGGGATTATTATTTAAATTCGAAAAGTTGCAGCATGCTATGGTGCAGAGGGACCTGGGGGTCCTTGTGCACGAATCGCAAAAACCCAATCTACAGGTGCAGCAGATGATCAAGAAGGCAAAAGGAATGTTGGCCTTTATAGCGAGGGGGATAGAATATAAAAGCAGGGAGGTCTTGCTGCAACTATACAGGATACTGGTGAGGCTGCAACTAGAGTACTGTGTGCAGTTTTGGTCATCGCATTTGCGGAAGGATATATTGGCCTTGGTTTACTAGGCTGATACCGGACATGAGGGGGTTAGCCTATGAGGAGAGATTGAATAGACTGGGTATGTACTCATTGGAGTTTAGAAGGCTGAGGGGGGATCTTATTGAGACATATCAGATAATGAAGAGGATAGATAGGGTAGAGGTAGAGAGATTCTTCTCACTTAGAAAGGAAACCAGAACTAGAAGGCACAGCCTCAAAATAAGGGGAGGGGCAGTTTAGATCAGAGTTGAGGAGGAATTTCTTCAAACGGTGGTGAATCTCTGGAATTCTCTGCCCATTGAAGTGGTGGAGGCTACCTCGCTGAATATATTTAAGTCACGGGTAGATAGGTTTCTGATAGACAAGGGAATTAAGGGTTATGGGGAGAAAGCGGAAAAGTAGAACTGATCCACTTCAGGTCAGCCATGATCTTATTGAATGGTGGGGCAAGCTCGAAGGGCTAGATGGCCGACTCCTGCTCCTATTTCTTATGTTCTTATATCAGGATCTAGATTCTGGTCAACCAGTAGGGGAAGGGACTGAGCAGAGGCCAAACACTTCCTCAGAACAGCTCATTAATGACTCAAAAATTCAACAGCTCTCATGGTGGGGAGAAGCTCATCTGGCTGTTCACTATGTTTGTGTAACAGGGACAGATTTATAGGAAATGGGCACAAGTTGTTATCTTAAAAAAGATAAAAGCATTCTATTACCTGTGTTGGCAGTCATGGCCTTTGCTGTTGGTGAGCACAGTGAGAGATCTTAACATGGATATCTTTTCCCCTGTTTTGTTCCTCCATTCCTTACCTTTTCTCTCTCTTTGCTTCCCTTTTCTCTCCATTTTAGCTTACTCGCACCCATTACCACTCCCCACATCTTCATCTGTCACAGCTTCCCCTCTATCTGATTTTAGTTTCTCTGCAGTTTGGCCATTCACATTCTTTATTTTCTCTATGGACTGCCATTAGCAGCCTTTCCCCTGGTTTCTGTGGCTATGACATCTTTTATTCTCTGACCATCTCCTACTTTCTATGCCTTTTAGCTTTGACAAAGGGTTATTTGGATTCGAAACATCAGCTCTTTTCTCTCCTTACAGATGCTGTCAGACCTACTGAGATTTTCCAGCATTTTCTCTTTTGGTTTCAGATTCCAGCATTCACAGTAATTGCTTTTATCTAGATTTTTGGAGCTTGTTCTCGCCCTGATGGGAAAGGTGTTCAGTTTATGGTTTGTCATGCAGTTTTGGGAAAAGTACAAGTCCAATTTATTGTGCCACTGTGGGAATTTGCAGTTATAACATAAGTTTAGCGAGAAGATGAAGTGTAAAATACCATTAGACCATCATATAGTCTGAACTGATGCAAGCCTTTTATTTCTTAGTGGGCACTGGGAAATTCGTGCCACAGTCAAGCATCACATAAAATAGTACATTCCACCCACTAGTTCAAGTATATTATTTAAAACGATTTATTAATGAAAATACACTGTACAATACACTATACACATTTCCTCACATTGCAATTTTCACAAACCTTTACAGCACAATTGAAAATTTTACATTCATTAAGGTATGGAAATCTTAATCAAATGACTGTAGCGCATCAGATCTGACCTGATAAAGAGATTACAACATGTTTATGGGTTTATAGACAGGTACAGCTGCAAGGGGATCTACTTTCTATTGAACTCAACTTCGCGCTGCCTTCACAGCATTTGAATGAAAGAAACAGTACAACACAAAAGGTGTTTTTCTATTATCTTCATTTCATATGGTTTCTTAATGGTGTGAGACAACCACCAATTCCTTAGCAGACTGGGCTGGTCCCAGCGCTCAAACCCACCCTCTTCCACCCCCAAACTCTGACCTGTTCCAGAAAAGTAGGCTTCGTCATGAAGTTTTTGATGTATATTTTCATTTAAAAGAACTGGTTGTCTTTTTGTTTCCATGTTCCCTCAGCGCACACGTAAGTTAACCCAGTTCACTGTACCTTAAGGATCCAAACTTGCGTAGGCTTCAAGCTGTGAAGATGTCAGAGGAGCCGTGTTCCATTTTTTTCCACTATAGGAGCACTGTCCGCAGACTGCACTACATACAAATGTAGTGGCTATCAAACTGTATTGTCCTTTGGGTTGACTTACTCCATTCACAAAGCAATGTAAAAGCTAGTGGAATATTATCCTATTCCATTTGAGCAATTGCATTACATAATAATCTTTATAAATGTGAAAATGTGGCAAATTAGCAAGGCCTTGTTAGATTAGGATTCATATTTCTGTTTGGTGTAGTTTTGGAAGGGCATTCAATGATACTACTCAGACTTGACTATAACTGATTGGATATGCATGTGGTGTGTTGTGTAAAGAGGTGCACACTGGCAATGCTGGAACACTTGAGCATGGCATCCTTTCAATGCCAGAAGCAACTGGAAAGGAGACAATGTCGATAAACCAGCAGCTGTTTGCATAGAAAAATAATGGGATTCATTTCCATCTCAAGAAAAAGCAAAACCTGGGCTTGAAAAGTAGCACAAAACTGTCTCAGGATGATTTTGGAGAGCCAAAACACCAAGCTGGCTCATTACCACACAATGAAATTTCATTCGTTTGACAGTTCAATGAAGTCAGAGAAACATATTTGGTGACCAAAGTCTAAATGGGACTCCTGATGGTTCAACTTTATTCTCTTAATTACTCAAAACTTGCAGGCCAGAAAGGCACCATGCCTGATCCCTAGTCTGTGATGTTTTAATTGTTCTCAGCTGGGATGGTGGTAGGAGCTTGCTTGATGTGAGAAGAATTGGCTGGGATTGCCACTCTTGATCACCATCCATAATTTAATTGCTGGAAAACATGCCTTTGGGCTTGGCTATCCTGTCCACTCATTCGATTAGCCAGATGATTTAGAGACAAATAATGCCTCTTAGGGAGGAACTTGGAGGATATTTAGCATCCATGGAACCTTCCTCCAAAGTAGAGTCCATGCTAATAGAAGGGATTGGGATGGGAGGATGTTAATAACAAAAGAACAAACATTTGGCATTCTTTTATATTCTGGGGAATACATGTCTTTCTTTCACATAACATGGGTGACACAGTGGCACAATGGTTAGCACTGCTACCTTACAGCACCAAGGACCGGATTCGATTCCCAGCTTGGATCACTTTGTGTGTGGAGTCTGCACATTTTCCTTGTGTCTACATGGGTTTCCTCAGGATGCCCCTGTTTCCTCTCTCAGTCAGAAAGACATGCTAGTTAGGTGCATTGGCCATGCTAAATTCTCCTTCAGTGTACCTGAACAGGCAACGAAGTGTTACGACTAGGGGATTTACTCAGTAACTTCAATGCAGTGTTAATGCAAGCCTACTTGTGACACCAACAAGTAAACTAAACCGATCCTACAGTATTTGGGGTCTTTGAAATAAATCATTAACTGTCTTTAAAGTGGCCACATTGCTGTAATTACTTGTATCAATTCTAACCGAGACTCTGGCTTTAGTCAAATTTGATTCTAACAAAAATAAATAAATGAATCTGTGGGGCTTTAAATTAAATAATTTGCTGCACTCAAAGAGTTGTTGCTTATTTGATTAAACTGAGACTTGGAAAGGTTCTTACTGGATGATATCAATAAAAGCTGCAACTTCAATCATCAGAGAGACCTGTCAATGACCATAAATGCCACTATAAAACGAGGAGAAGGCAGGAAAATAACCTGACTGTAAATTCATAAGTCCTATTACCAAAATAAAGAAATTTGATACAATTCCATGGCACTTAAACTTCCACGCTGGAGTTTAACACACGCAGCATCCACTTCAATGCACAAGTTCCCAGCATTTCTTTCTATCATCTAATTAAAACGGGCTTAACGTGTGGGACTTAAAAATTATCATATATTTAATGAAGAACCTATTTAATGTATTTCTGTCATTTAAACAGAAGAATTACTTCAGAACAGCAAGACTGCTAAAGACAAGAAGCAGTGTAGCAACCTGCTGAGAGAACTTTTGCATCTGTAAGTTTGGGGCACAATTGTTACAATTAACCGGTGATGGTTTAGCTGTAATAAGCACAATACAGCTCTTTTCCAGCAGTTCCAATTCTTGAGTTTCTAAACCCTGAGCAAAATAAGGCCGTCTGCTAAGGGTTAAGGAGTACAAAAACATGTTGGTGATCGTAACACTGGATTGTGCAATGCTCTAAATCATCTCTGATGTTTCACTGATTTAGAAACATCAATCTTCAACAGAGAGCAGTAACATTAATGGTCTGTCTGTCTCTCCTGTGCTGCTTGTTGTGGGAGGTGTATGTATTATTATCGAAGCAGATGGTGTGGATGTGAAGCAAAAAGCTTGCATTTAAATAGCACCTTACAACCTCAAAACATTCCCAAGTAATTCACTATCTATGAAGCTCAGTCGCTGTTGATTGATAAGCAAACATGGCATCCCACTTATAAACAGCAAAATGTCCGACAAGCAACAGATTAATCTGTTTATGATAGTCCAGGATCAGCCAGAATTCCATGCTATTCTTCAAACTGTACCACGAGATCTTTGATATCCACTGGAATGACTGGAGGAAAGTAAATGGTGTCTTGGATAAATGCTTCATCCAAACAATTTAACACTCCCTCAGTAATATCACTGACAAAACTGGAGCTTTCACATCTTGTGAATTATTGATAACAGCCAAAGGAATTTTATTTTGGTGATACTCCTACACTTGTTGCCAATTCATTATTACATTTCATTAGCATCTAAAGGGGAATTTTTAACCCATCCTATTTGGTGGGAGAGGTTGAGGAGCACAGTTAAATTAACCGGGCAGACATTCACCACCTTTGGTTCCTATTGCATCTTCATTGGGCTCTTTTATCCAGATAACTGAGGCACCCACTTGATTCATGAAGGAGGTTCATTCGTATATACTGGTTTGGGGCTGCAACATTCAGAAGACACAGATAGTATTTTAGTGACTTGCTCAGTAGGCAACATGATGATGCCTTGTAAAGATTATTTTGTGGTCAGGAGGAGCAGAAGTACTTCATGCATTCGAGAAGACAAGATGATCCTGTTCTGCTCCAGATCCATCTGCCTCCTTCACTCTTCCAGCCCTGATATCACCCTAATTGGCCCCTTGTGATAGTGTCAAAAGGTGACCACAAGAGCCTGTGATTCTGACCTACCCATAGCTGACCAGCTTCTTCATGTTTGGTGAGATTTATTTGTGGTCTGGCCTCTAATGGAGGTTCCTGCTGAGACAATCCCACACTGCTTCCCCATCCAGGGATTAGGTTACCCTCCATGCCCTTGTGAAGACTAGTCATGATGTGGAGATGCCAGCATTGGATTGGGATACCTTGTGAAGACTAAACAGACAAACACTGGTATTTTCCAGCCACCAAGGCCGGAAAATCGCTCCTGAGGTCAACGGACCTGTGCACGGTCTGTGTTTTGCCCATTACGATTCCCATGGTAGACAGGACAGGAAAATTCCACCTTTACCGTATCAAAGTATGATTATCTGATAAAATAAACCAATTTCAAACCTATTTAGCATTCACTCACTATTTGTTCCACAGCATGGTGATGAGATCTCTCCTGACTGTGCAACAAACTGCTTTAGTTTTGATAGCTCATGAGAATATGAGTATTCATTTACCTTGAAATGGGCAGGGGGAGGTGGTGGGTGGCGTGAAGGAGTTTGGTTGAAGTTTGCACTGACCAACTTACCCCCCTTAATTTTTCCCTAAGAGTCGCAAAAGGTCCATGAAGTTCTATGTTTAGCAGTTGTATTCATGTTAAATGGACTCACTTCAGTTGAACTTTCCTTTGTTAGTTAAGGTTTTGGAAACCGGGAAGCAGAAATTACCCACGGTAAATGTGTTGGGATCGGGTGGAGGGGAGGGCCTAAATGAGGTGCTCTTTGGGAGAGTCAGTAAGGATTTGAGTGGGCTGGATAGCCCCTTTCTGCACTGTAGGGGATTCTATGGTTCTAAAGCGTGAAAACATTATTTTAACTGATTTATTCAAGATGCACAAGCTGGGAGAAATAGATGTTTAACTGATCAAATTTAACGTGGTCGAACTTGCAAATGTCTGTCAATGTGGGCTAATAGTGAGATACAGGAAAATACTATGTACTGAAAATTCAGTAATTTCCCCTGCACATTTGCACACTTGTTTGCTTGAATAAATTTATCTGAATAATGGGCGGAATTCTCCAGCATTTCACACCTGGATTCTCTGGTCCCGCTGGCAATGCAACCCTGCCATGGGTTTCCTGGCAACATGGGGTGGCTTCAATGGGAATTTCCAGTGACAGCAGCGGAACTGGAAGATTCAGCCACCACCGAACAGCATGCCATCTCTGCCACTGAGAAAAACACTGAGGGGAGGCCAGAAAATCTCATCCAGTGTGTTCATCTACTGGAGTCTCCCGATAGGGTGGGCTATGACCTCAGTTGGACAAGCACACAAGGTTGCAAACCCTCGGAAACTGTCCTGGACTGAGCTAAGGCTTGACCTCCAGGAGACTTTGCTCGGGAGAAAATTCATTGTGGCATTATAATAAGAATGGTTTCTGCTTCTTTCATTTTCCTTGAACAGTCATTTATTAGTTAGGAAAACAATGGGAATGGTGAAAAAGAAGGCTGCTTGACTGGCAGTCTGTGAGAAGCCAATTGGACAATGGCACAGGAGTCTCAGACTTAAGAGCAGGCCGTTCAGCCCATCTTGACTGCTCCACCTTCAAATAAGCTCATGGTTGACTTGATTGAAGTCTCAACTCCCCTTTCCTGTCTTCCTCCTATAACTCTTGATCTGTTGTGCAGCCAATTCTGAGGCCAGATTCAAGAGGTTCCGATCCAGAGTTACACCCACACACCCTGCTTCCATGTAGACATTTCCTTTAATATTGCGCCTATTTCAGAATCACCAAAGGAGTGTGAGCATTTTGGCGAGAATTCTAGTTTTACTGTCTGATCCAAAAGCTTTCATTATTTCAAAAATAAAACAACTGAATGTGTCACTGATAGAATTTCAAACAAAAGAAAAATTGCTGTCTGGGGCTTCCTTTATCATACAATATTCTTTTATATTTGAAAAATAAAAAGAAATTATATTCTTAAATCACATCGACATTCAAAGTATACATAGTGAAATTACAGTACAGTACCTGTATGTACATTTAAGAATGGATTTCTCTGATTTTAATTATCCATATGCTTTACATTGAAAAGAAGTTAATATACATATGTAACTTATATAACTATCATTCATGGCACTTTCCAAAGAAAGTTTCAGGTATTTGGAGAATTGACTCCAGGTAATTGCCTGCACAGTACCTCCCGATTTCACCATTCTCTGTGCCAAAACAGGGTAACTAGAGTCAAAATTCCAAGAGAAATTCTCACAAAGTAATGCCCCAGTCACTACATAAATTAAAAATTTCAGGCTGTGATATTAGCTCAGAACACCTACATTACCAACTTGTCATTTCCCTCAATCTAAAATAAATACAGTTTTTGACCAAGATAGCGTACAATAATGAGAAATGCCAAAGCAGTAACAATATGACTCTCAGTCTATGTAAGAAAAAGAAATGACATTGTTAAGTAATATTCGAGGGCAGTCGAACAGCAGATGTAGGCCACTGAATCAAAAGAACTGTTTTGATCAAAGTCTTTTGCGAGTATGTGAGTTTCACATTCTAAAAATCCAACCTTTTATCAGATCAGAGTTTAAGGAGAAGGTTTTTTTGTCAAAATCCTTTTACTTAATGTGTTTCACCTACTCTTGCATCTTGTCCTCAGAAATATAAGTGTGTATTAAAATGCCTTCAGTTGTTATAAACACGCTAATTAAAAAAAAGCTTTGGTGATTTCAATGCAAACCCAAGACTGAGCAGGAAATTATTCTGGCCCAGACCAAATTAACATCTGGTTTCAAGGCAGACTGCTGTGAATACAGGGATGTGATCAAATAAAATGAGGGTGATTGCTATTGAAGGAGCATTCCACCTGTTGCAACCCTGCTTCCTCCAATCTCTGAACCAAGATCAATGTTCAATTATGCTATTTTTGTGTTAGTTCTACAAGAGAATTGCAATAATCAGTGGGATAACAAACCTGCAAGACTGAAAGCTTCAGCCACTGCAGGGGTTGAGTTCCTCAAAAATGAAATCATCAACATTTTTATAGAAACTGGATTTTGTTACATGGTGCACAGAAAATACTCCACCCCCTGGAGCACTCAGCGGAAGTCTTACTTAAAAATGTGAGGGATTATACTCAGAGACTATGCCAGATTTACAATTTGGAAAAAGTAACCTTTTTAAATTATTTCACTTGACAGAGAAACTAGATTAAGGCGTTAATTTCAGAACTGTTTTGTCGAGTTCCATCTATCTTACATTGCACAGACCCACTAAATTAATCATTTGTGCTGAGAGCACCATCACACCACATGGGATTTGTGGACTAATTTCCAGAAGTAAAAATGACGTCACTTTAATTGGCATAACAGTTACTTTAACAAAGAACACATTATTGCCTTTTTCTGATTGTATTTCTATGTGTGTCCCAGGTAAAGGAAACAAAACAAATCTTTCTCTTTTCAAGTAAGTGCTTCCAAAGAAGCCAAGTATTAATTTGGTCTGGTCTTGAAGCTGTTATGGAACCAGTTTTCATCCCAATGATATTGAGTGTTGTAACTCTGCTTCACCCTGGCACCCAACTCTGATTCGTGGTCTGTGGGGCAGTGGGAATGGTCGTCATATTAATACCAACATTCTGACTTGGCATAGCACAGTCAAAATTGAAATCAAGCTCTTCGCTGTCCATAAATTCATTGAGGATGATAGATTCCACATCGCACTCCAAGCTGCCATGAAACATGTCTAGGTCAAGGTCAGTGGGGAACTTGTCTTGACTCATGGTGGAGATGTTAACTCCTCCTGGACAAGAACTCAACCTTGAGTCCGATGCTTCCATTTGCATCCCATGACTAGCGAGCGAGTGAAGCTGGTTTTGGAGATGGTGTGCGACAGAGTTGATATTCCCAGGATCAGAGTGCATGTGCATAAGGCCAATGGGATTGGATAAGGCACCATTATTGACAACAGAATTCTGCTGTGCTGTCGATGGGTGATGAAATGGGTTGCTGTTCATTAATCTCGGTGACTGGGCATTGAATGGCGAAATTGCCGGATCCGAGCACATCACCATCTGTCTCTGGTTCTGCGATGTCACGACTGTATTGGCCTGTGGCATCAGAGGGTCTGTCTGAGTCATCATGACTTCTTTGTGCCGGAGTGACTCCGGGGTCAAAAGGTCTTGCAGCATACGATTCCCATAGTGGTTGATTGTTGAAAAAGTGACTTGTTTGTTCTCCTGAATAGTCTGCATGGGTGAATGGCGGAGCATAGTCATGGGTGGCTGGCTGTACATGGTGGTGCTGTATGTACTGGTTTGACTTCCACGAGTTGAACACTTAGATCCAAATGAGAAGCTGGAACTTCTCTGCCTCAAGCACCCTGAGGGAATTTGCTGCGAAGGGCTCATGCTGTAATTGTCCTGCAAGTCCTCAAGGAGATTCTCTGTTAATCCCTCATTCAAGTTAATTGTACCGGCCATATCAGCCAACCTGGGTAGTTCCACGGGACGCCTTGTACTTACAGATGGCGATAAGGTATTTGAGGGACTGGGGTAGAGTAATGGAGAAGATGGAGTCCTGTCATCATCTTCGAGTTCATCTAGTTCAGAATTAGCCATTATGGGAGACAATCGACCACTCAGAGTGCTTGCTGCTGAGTTTGCACGTGATCTGAAGTCAGTCCACGCATCAAATTCATCGCTGGCATGAGAGCTGGGGCTACCTGACCACTTTGTGTGCTGTGATGAAGGGCTGCCTTCATCTCCCTCCTGCGTTGCCTGTAGGGTGGCCTTCTTCTTGTTTGCCCCTCTCTTGCTCTTTAGGTACTTACTGTTGCTGTCCATGGAAACCGCCCGTCTCCTAGGAGATTTTCCAGTTTTCCCTCCATCGGGATTTAACATCCACCATGAACTCTTGCCGGTGCCTTCATTCTGTACTCGTATGAATCTGCTGTGCAGGGAGAGGTTGTGTCGGATTGAATTCTGCAAAGATAAAAGGACAGAATGAAAATCGGACCAAAAGCAAGCAATGTGAACGCAGCATATTGACTGCGACTTTCTCTAAAAATGCAATACATCGTGTACATATACATAGAACATAGAACATTACAGCGCAGTACAGGCCCTTCGGCCCTCGATGTTGCGCCGGCCAGTGGACCCTCTAACCTAAACTATTCCAATATCATCCATATGCCTATCCACCGAACATTTGAATGCCCCCAAAGTAGGCGAGTCCACAACTGCTGCAGGCAGGGCATTCCACGCCCTCACCACCCTCTGTGTGAAGAACCTGCCTCTGACATCCGTCCTATAACTACCACCTCTTAATTTAAAGTTATGTCCCCTCGTGTTGGTCATCACCATCCGAGGAAAAAGGCTCTCACTATCCACCCTATCCAATCCCTTGATCATCTTATACGCCTCAATTAGGTCACCGCGTAACCTTCTTCTCTCTAATGAAAATAACCTCAGGTCCCTCAGCCTTTCCTCATAAGGCCTTCCCACCATACCAGGCATCATCCTGGTAAACCTCCTCTGCACCCTTTCCAATGCTTCCACATCTTTCTTATAATGCGGCGACCAGAACTGTACGCAATACTCCAAGTGCGGCCGCACCAGAGTTTTGTACAGTTGTAACATAACCTCACGGCTCCTAAATTCAATCCCTCTACCAATAAAAGCTAACACACCGTACGCCTTCTTAACAACTTTATCAACCTGGGTGCCAACTTTCAAAGAGCTATGTACTTGTACCCCAAGATCCCTCTGCTCGACAACGCTATTAAGGGTCCTTCCATTAGTCCTATATTTCATATGCCTGTTATTCCTACCAAAGTGAATCACCTCACACTTATCCATATTGAATTCCATTTGCCACCTCATGGCCCAGCTCTGCAACCTATCTATGTCCCTCTGCAAACTGTAACATCCATCCTCGCTATCTACAACTCCCCCCACTTTGGTATCGTCAGCAAATTTACTAATCCAACCCTCTACACCCTCATCTAGGTCATTTATAAAAATGACAAACAGCAGTGGCCCTAAAACAGATCCTTGAGGTACACCACTTGTAACTGCACTCCAGGTTGAATATTTCCCATCAACCACCACCCTCTGTCTTCTATCAGCTAGCCAATTCCTAATCCAAACTGCTAAATCACCTTCAATCCCATGCATCTGCACTTTCTGCAGTAGCCTACCATGGGGAACCTTATTAAACGCTTTGCTAAAATCCATATACCTACATCAACTGCCTTACCCTTATCTACCTCTTTGGTCACCTCCTCAAAAAACTCAATAAGGTTTGTGAGGCACGACCTACCCTTCACAAAACCGTGTTGACTATCCCTAATCAATTTATTCCTCTCTAGATGCTTATAAATCCTATTCCTTATAATTCTTTCCAAGACCTTGCCCACAACAGAAGTCAGGCTCACCGGTCTATAATTTCTAGGATGGTCCCTACTCCCCTTTTTGAACAAAGGGACAACATTTGCCATCCTCCAGTCTTCCGGCACTATACCTGTAGCTAACGATGACATGAAGATCAAAGCCAAAGGCTCTGCAATCTCCTCTCTAGCCTCCCAGAGAATCCTAGGGTAAATCCCATCTGGCCCAGGGGACTTATCAATTTTCATACCCTCAAGATTCACTAACACCTCCTCCTTATGAACCTTATGAACATTGCAGCCTGTTTGAGCAATTTAGAACTAATGTGATGATAGTTGACTCAAATAGTTGTTAAAATGAATAACACTATCAGATTATTTCTGCGTTCCACATTTCTGTTCTACCATTATTCCTCAATACCTGACAATATATATAAATATACACGAGTGTGTAAATATATGCAAAAAATACATAGCACCTTTGGAACTACACCTCAACAAGAAATGAAGAAAAAAGTTATGTTTAAATCAGTCCTTTCAAGACTAAGCACATTCTGATATATTTCATAGCCAATTTTTGAAGTATACTCATTGTTGTGATGTAGGAAACACAGAAGCCAATTTGTGCACAGCAAGCTCCCACAATGGGTTAATAACAAGTTAATCTATTTTGTGATGTCGATTGTGGGATAAAAATGTCCAGAACATTACACATGATCCCATACTCTTCCTCAATACAGTGTCAAATATCTTTTTTATCCCTGAGAGGGTAGGCAGGATGCCAGCTAGTACCTTTGCCAGCAACAGCAACTCCAATATGTGGCACTCCCACATTACAGAAGAGTCAGCGTGGATTTTTTGTGCTCAAGTTTCTGGAGTGGGACTTGAACCAACTACCTTGCACTCAGAGGCAGGGGTGTTACCAGCTATGCCGCAGCTGATATACCACAATGGGAAGAAACATGAATAAGGCAAAAATAACCATTGTATAGTTTGACTTTGTCATAGAATTTGCCACACTTCCCATCCATTCACTTCAATGAAAGGAAGCTGAAGTAGATTTGGGAAGAAGCATTATAATCATAGAATCCCTACAGTGTAGAAGGAATCCATTCGGCCCATCGAGTCTTCACTGGCCACAATCTCACTCAGGCCCTATCCTCATAACCCCACGCAATTACTCTAGCTACTCCTCCCGACACTAAGGGAGAATTTAACACGGCCAATCCATCTAACTCACATAAATTTGGACCGTGGGAGGAAACCTGAGCACCCGGAGGAAACCCATACAGAAAAGGGGAGAACGTGCAAACTCCACACAGTCAGTGACCCGAGCCAGGAATCGAACCTGGTGCTGTGAGACAGCAGTGCTAACCACTGTGCCACCGTGCCGCCTTGTTGCCCGATATCCCTTCCTGAGCTTTACATGAAGTTGACAAACAATTTTAAGATAAATTTATTCCTAAGACAACAATAATTAATTTAAGATAACAGCATCCTGGGCTTCAGGTGGGATTCAAGGCCAGGGTTTTTGGTATCACGTGAAGGCAGTGATTGATTTGCTGTCCAGTTCATGGAGAGTAGCAATTGCAGTTTAAGGTTAATGATACTGATGATGATAGCTTGTTCTTCCTTTTCTTTCAGTGACTTTTTAATGCCTCCGTAAATATTTCCTTTCTGTTGCTTAGCCTGAGCTCACTGTATAGTGCAACTTCTCATTTCTGATATTGTGAAGATTCAGTGTTTAAGCTA
This sequence comes from Sphyrna mokarran, assembly GCA_024679065.1. Taxonomy (NCBI): domain Eukaryota; kingdom Metazoa; phylum Chordata; class Chondrichthyes; order Carcharhiniformes; family Carcharhinidae; genus Sphyrna; species Sphyrna mokarran. The sequence goes on from JAGIQG010000024.1 coordinate 5,261,008, forward strand.
GAATACAAAACCAGAGAAATAACAGAGGTTGTTCAGAATCATTTTGATTTAAATTAGTTTTGCAAAGCTTCTGTGATCTGAATCTTGCTTCTCCTGCCAACGCCAACAATTTTTCTAGAGTGTTTTTTCTAATTCATTTGTGGGACATGGGCGTCACTGGCTGGGCCAGCATTTATTGCCCATCCCTAGTTACCCTTGAATTGAATGGTTTGCTTGGCCATTTCAAAGGGCTGTTGAGTGGCTCTGGAGTCACATGCAGGTCAGACCTGGTAAGGATGGCAGATTTCCTTCACTAAAGGGACATTAGTGAACCAGATGGGTTTTTCCAACAATCACGATCATCAGTAGATTCTTAATTCCAGATATTTTTACTGAATTCAAATTCCACCATCTGCCATGACAGGATTCGAACCTGGGTCCCCAGAACATTAGCTGAGTTTCTGGATTAACAGTCCAGTGAGAATTCCACTAGGCCATCGCCTCCCTGGACTTAATATCTACCGGTTCTAACTTTAAGGGGATTCTGAATACCCGATCAATTCTTTCAATAAAACCCATTAGAAGATGCACTCCTTGCTGCAGAGTTCAGTCAGATGTTTAGGATAGAAAAGATAGAATCATAACCAGCTGCAGACTGGAATGTCAGAGGTAAAATGCAGTTCAAGCAAGCTTAGCATCGCTAATGTTATTAACACAGATTTATCCACTCAAAAGCAGATTCTCCTCCAGTTTTGTACTGGCTCCTTAGCAGAACTCCGGTGGGTAGAGGCACTGTGTCAATGTACCACACACTCCCCATCATCTGTTGCTTCCACCTCTGGGATTCCCCACCAGAACTGGCACCAGATATTCAGGATCTTTATTCAAATGTGGCTAGGTTCACCAACATGAGTTTCCAATGATTAGATTATGTTTAGTGATACTTCACTCACTCCAGAAATGCAGCACATCCCATTTTACAGCATTGCTGTAAAGGGGAATTTCAAACAGTCATTGAATCCCCACAGTGAAGAAGAGGCCATTCAGCCCATTTGTCTGTGCAGACTCTCTGACAGACTCAGAGGTTTATAGCATGGAAACAGGCCCTTCAGCCCACATTGTCCTTTAGCCAATCCCAATTGCCCACATTTGTTCCATATCCCTCTATATCCATCTTACCCATGTAACTGTCTAAACGCTTTTTGAAAAACAAAACTGTACGTGCCTCAACCACTATCTCTGGCAGCTTGTTCCAGACACTGATCATCTCCTACGTGAAAGAATTGCCTCTCTGGACCTTTTGTATCTCTCACTTTAAACCTCTGTTCTCTAGTTTTAGATCCCCCCCCCCACCTTTGGGAAAAGGTATTGATTATCTAACTGACCTTTGCCCCTCATTATTTTATAGACTACTATAAGGTCATCCCTAAGTCTCCCATGGCTCCAAAGAAAAAAGTCCCAGTCTATCCAACCGCTCTTTATAACTCAAACCATCAAGTCCTGACAGCATCTTAGTAAATCTTTTCTGCACTCTTTCTAGTTTAATAATATCCACTTAAAGGCACATAGTTCTCTGGCTTTGTGTTGACTCCTTACAGAGTATCTTATTCCGGCATTCTCTCCAGCCCGTTTCCTGTAAGCCTACACATTTCCTATGGTTAATCCATCTAACCTGCACATCTTGGCAGCACTAAGGGGCAATTTAACATGGTCAATCCACTTAACCCCTATATCTATGGACTGTGGGAGGAAACCGGAGCACCTGGAAGAAAACCCACGCAGGCATGGGGAGAATGTGCACACTCTATACAGACAGTGACCCTAGGCCAGAATTGTACTGGATCCACTGTGCCACTGTGGAGCCCCAATAATTTTAATTGATTCACATAAATAGTGCGGAAGGAGACTACTTCACCCAATGAGCTGCACTGACAACAATCCTACCCATTTCTAGTCGTATCCCCCTAACCCTATATATTTACCCTCCTAATCCCCCTGATATTAAGGGGCAATTTAGCATGGCCAATCAATCTAACCTATATATATTTGGACTGTGGGAGAAAACCAGAACACCCGCAGGAAACCCATGCAGACATGGGGAGAATATGCAAACTCCACACAGAAAATCACCCAAGCCGGGGATCAAACCTGGGTCCCTGGCACTGTGAAATAGCAATGCTAACCACTGTGCCACCCTGCCACCCCAATATACTCACTTTCCCTAGCCTAATTTTTTGCATTAGGTATCACAAACAAATTGGCAGTTGGCAGGTAAGTGGCATTTTTATAATGCATGGTACATTAACTGAAAACATTATCAGCATCTGGCTAAATCTGGTCACAATGGTAAATGATGACACACAAAGATTAATACACTGTTGGAGTGAGATGAGCTCATACAAAATATAAACACCATCATTTAGACTTGTTGGGCTAAATTGTCTGTTTCTGTGCCTTATTTTGATGACCTGGGTTTTGAGACTGAGCCAAGAGTGAAATGGCCAACATTTATCATCTTTACTCTGTAAAACTGACACTAACATTTGGTATCAGCTGATGTGTTGTTAAAGATCAAAATCGAGAAGTTGCCATCAGTAATTCCCTGCCCCAGATGGTAATCAACTTGAAGTTACTGAACTGAATGAACTTCCACTTTTTTGTGTTACTATTCATGCTACTACCCTTGAAATAGTCACATCTTTTTGAGTGAGTGTAACTAGGATTTAAAAAGCTTTTTGAAAAAAAAGTTATATTTGTGAAATGGGGCTAATTTTTCCATTCCATGATTTTTAAAAATTCAACTTTCTAAAATAATTAGAAATGTTTTCAAAGTTTTTTTAAGATATTACAGCATCTTTCTAATCTTTATAACAGTGCCTGAAAATTCATAATGATGTGATCGGCCTGTTACTTCTCACTTTGCTATCTATGAGGATTCTTGAATGTGATTGGCATCCCTGTTGCTTGACCCAAGCAATCCCGAAATCCAGATTGCTAGATTCTGGCACTGGAAATTGAATTTTCTGGTCGTTCATGCCCTGCGATGGCGCAAGCAAGGATGGAAAATTTGGCACCCAGCCAAATCTTGGTTCACTGCGGCGGGACCAGAAATTCCTGCCATCATGAACAGCTGCAAAATTTCGCCCCACATTGGGAAAGATGAAAAAATTGGCACAGAACTCACTGGACCTTTGTAGGCAACATTGTTCAAACATTGTTCAAAGATATTAATGGACACTGTTACTTCATCATTGACTGTCAACTCAGATCGATTATAATTCAGTACTGCTTAAATAATCCTTATCAGAAAGATTGCAAGATGATCATTAACTTAAATGATCCGACTCCAGCTGTAAAAATGCCGACTCCAAAGTGATCCCCTATGAACTTTAATTCCTTCAGCCTGGAGCATGTTATGAACTCTGCGTCACTTTCTGGGTGGGATTCTCTGATCTCGTTCATTCCACCCCACGAATCCCCTGCAAGGTGAGAATGAACAATTGGGAACCCAGCCAAAAGCCCAGTCACTGCAGGAGCATCGGAGAATCCTGGCCATTGACGAGGTTGGAAGTTTTTGCTTTCTGAATCTGATATACACTTGAGCCCAGTGAAGTATCAAAACACAAAAGTGGACTTTTAGCACCAATGCTCTCTTACTGGAAAGCTTTATCACTCTTTTCTAATTAGTGCCAGTCTTTTCATTAATTTCCTCTATGATTGACTTATTTCAAAAAGATAGGACTTTAATTGAAATTCTCCTCCAAAAGGACACTGTTATCATAGCACGTTCAACAAGGGACAGAGTTCTTGGTATCTGCAGCAGGGAAGCGTGAATTCTGATCTTGTCATAAAATCTGGTCAGATGACCTCAAGATGAATTTTTCCTTCATCCTTTTGCCAGGTTTCCAGATGAAGAATTTTGTAGGGGTGGCATGGCAGAATGGTTAGCACAGCTGCCTCATCATGCCAGGGACCCAGGTTCAATTTGGCTTTGGGTGACTGTCAGTGTGGAGTCTTCACATTTTCCTCTTGTCTGTGGGGTTCTCGCTCAGGCACTCCAGTTTCCTCCCACAGTCCAAAGATTCGGGTTAAATTGATTGGCTATGCTAAATTGCCTCTTAGTGTCAGGGTAAATATGTGAGGTTACAGGGATAGCGCCTGATTGGGATTGTTGTCAATTGTAGGCTCGATGGGCTGAATGGCCTCCTTCTGCATTGTAGGGATCCTCTGAGAGCAATCGTGTTACATAGAGGAATTTCTTCTGTTGGTCAGTCATTAAGCACTGCAAGAAGTGGGGAGATGAGTGGGGAGCTACATACACAAACACTGCATATGATGAAGGAGCAGTACTCTGAAAGTTCCTGATTCCAAATAAACCTGTTGGACTCTAACCTGGTGTTGTGAGACTTCTTACCGTGCCTACCCCAGTCCAATGCCAGCAACTCCACATCATGGCAATTATTAAGCATGTGCAAAACAGAAAGGTGGGATCAGGAACTGATACACTTTTAATACTTTTGGGCAATCTAAAATAGGTCACTAACCCAGGTCTTATGAAGAGAGGCTGAGGGATTTGAGGTTGTTTTCATTAGAAAGGAGGCAGCTAAGAGGGGACCTAATCGAAACATATAAGATGATTAGAGGTTTAGATAGGGTGGACAGTGATAGCCTTTTTCCTAGGATGGAGAAAGCTAGCACGAGGGGACACAGCTTTAAATTTAGGGGTGATAGTTATAGGACGGATATCAGAGGTAGGTTCTTTACCCAAAGGGTGGTTCGGGAGTGGAATGCCCTGCCTGCAGCAGTTGTGGATGCGCCAGGTTTGGTGGCGTTTAAGAGGTTAATTGATAAGTATATGGAAGAGAAGGGAATGGTTCAGTTTGGAGGGGCATTGCTTTTTATATTAGTCGGCACAACATCGAAGGCCGAAGGGCCTGTTCTGTGCTGTAATGTTCTATGTTCTATGTTCTATGTAGATTACGATTCGCAACTCACATTTTTCATAATCTTTTACAGCTGAAGTTCCTTCTGAAAATTGCACTTTAAAACTGAGCTCTCTTCCCCCCAAAACTGAAACCAATAAATGAATCAGCACCAGACCAAGATCTTTACTCAATGTTGTAGGGGAGTATTCACTACATGGATTTCATTGGCTCAAGAAGATGACTCACTACCACCTTCTCTGGGCAACTAGAGAAGGGCAATAAATACCAGTCTTCCAAATGAAGCCCACAGTTCAAGAGTGAATAATAAAAGAAATACTTTCAGGAGTCATGCCGTGCTGATTGTTGAGCGAAACTTTGGCAACAACAGTTTGCCTTTGCACAAAAGACTCAGGAGTACTCAAACCAGTATTTAGTGCAGACAATGGCGGAGATGTTCTCTTTAACTGGCATGTCTCCTATTACTTAGCACATTGTTGTATGAGCAATTAGATCAGATATCAAAACAGAAAATGCTGAAAAATCTCAGCAAGTTTTACAGCATCTGTGAAGAAAGAATAGAGCCAACATTTCAAGTCTGGATGACATAGCTCTGACAAAGGGTCATCCTGACTCAAAACTTTGGTTCTATTCTCTCTCCACAGATGTTGTCAGATTTGTTGAGTTTCTCCAGCATTTTCTGTTTTTGTTTCCAGCATCCACAATATATTTTGCTTTTAGTTCAGATACTCTTCGTTGTTGCAGTGTTATTCCCAAAAGGAATTCCAAAAAGGCACAATTTAACCAGATGGTTTTGTTTTTGAGTCCCAATACAATAATTCTCGTGAAGTTTAGAGATCTGTCGTTGTAAAAAGTGGTGAGGTTCCCCAAAAGCGAGACTGAGGACTTTTTCAAAAGAAATCAAACTGGAATTGTGTCGTGACCATTATTGAGAGGCTCACTCCATGTTTGTTGCTGGTGTTTCTGAGTATATCTGATCCATTTCATGTCGATAAATGTCATGATTATCTAAGAAATAATGCATCAGTCTGTGTTATGCAACAATCTCTTTATATTATAGTTCATTTGTTTTCATCTTGTTTGTAATCTGGCACTTTGCCAAATGAACTGTATTGTACCTCAAAATCAATCTCCAGCCCTGACCTGGTTCGGAAGTAATTATCCCTTCATGCGAGGAGACAGACAAGTAGCTTACTCACTGAAATTTCTTATCCATAAGCCGCATCCATACAGAATTAGGTGATAAACGATAATAGCCAATGAGAAATGTTGCCTTGGCATAGTCGCTACACTCCACTTCATTTCAGAATATATCGTGCAAAGCTGGACTGACAACATTACAGCTATTTTCTGGAGTACCGTAAGCTACACCTTAACACAGCCAAGTCAACCGGAGGGAAAGAAAAACTCTCTTTAACCAGTGCAGCATTAATGAATCCCCCAAAATGGAAATACTATTCCTAATTTCTTGGAATTCTGCACTCTACGGGTGGGATTTCATGGCTTCGTTCGGGCGGGCAAGACTGGAAATTCCTGCCCGAGGTCAACAGAGATTTCCATTGTAGAACCCCCACCCATTTTGATTCCGTGGTAGGCAAAGTGGTAGGCTTCCGGCCTATATCAGATATAGCTCTTGGGGCAAAAGAGATTAAGAGATATGGGGTAGGGAGAAATGGGATCAGAATATTGAATTTAATGATCAGAATGAATGTCAGGGCAGACTGATAGGGCCAAATGGCCTACTCCTGCTTTTTTTTAATGTTTCTATGAGTCAGTTTTTCTTTCTGATGGTGCTTATTCCATTTCAGGTGGAAAAGGAGTGGCATTCTCACCCCTGTGCGGACATGATTTATCACTTTCTTTATTCCTTGCTACCCTTGTTCTGGCCTCACTGCATTACATAGAATACACAGCAGAGAAACAAGCCATTCAACCTGACATGTCTACATTGGTTTCTAAGCTCCATATCAACCTCTTTTCACTTTGATTCATATTACCATAACCCTTTCTCCCTCAAGTATTTATCTAGCTTCCTCTTTAGTGTAACTCTGTTATTCACCTCAACTGTTCCATGTGGTTAGCGAGTTCCATATTCTCACCACTCTTTGGGCAAAGAAGTTTTTTCTGCATTCCTTAATAGATTAAATAACTATTAGCTTGCATTTATAGCTTGTCAATGAGAATCATTTATGTTATTTCAGGAATCTATAGTGCCTTTGCATTTAGGGAAATTAGCCATGAAATAATTTACAGATTTAGTAATGTTCCAGTTTCTTGTTTTCAACTTTTATTTTCTTTCAAGAAAACCCCCGGAGTTTATAGTTAAGGGATTTCATGTGACTGTGGACCAAAGGTGGTTTCTGGTCTTGTTTTGTCGGAACTTGTGTTCCAGTTCCTTTCGGTGGTAAAACACATTTAGTGAACCCAGTATTTGCTTTTCTTTTGTTTGAGTTTGGCTGTGTGACAGTGTTGGGTTTTGAAATTGCACATCCCAGCTGGCTTGGTTTAGTCACATAACCTCTGACATGAGGGAATATCTGTAAGCAGCCATCTTACAGTCAGCTCCATATTCATAAAATGGCAGCATACCACAGCCAGGGGACTGATGGGAATTGTCAGTGTGAGGAGGTGCCTCGTGGTGGTGAGGTGTGCGGGTGAAGAATGAGACTGGCAGGTTGCAGGTTGATTGGACGTCAGGGAGAGTGTGGGGGAGACTTGCGCAATTGAGAAAGGAGGTCCAGAGTTTCCTGTCAGAATCTGGGTTAATCTTGCTCCACCGAGCCAACAGGGCATTCTAACAGAAGTCATTTTTAAAGACTTCCATTGGCCTTGATTAGCCAATTGCACTGTTGGTTCTACTGGCAGCTTGCAGACAGTGCAGGACTCTCCCCGAATCCAATGTTGTGCGATCTTTGAGTAATAAATCGTCCCTGTCTACCCCTAGTGGGAAGCTGACCAACAACTGGAGTTCAGTAGAATGTAGCCATGAAGTGGATATTTCACATTGTCCCTGGGCAGGAATGGTGTAGGGCAGTTAAAATCACGACTGTGGAATCAGCCAAAGTGGTCTTTCACAAGTCAAAAATCAATCAGGTCCTGATCAAATTCCCTGAATTAGAATAAATACCTTCCCAATCAATGCAAGAACTAGACCATTCTTCCAAACTAAAAGCCATCTCTCTCTATCTTTCAATGCACTGAATAGTTGTCATCCTGTTACCCCGCTGTGAATCAGGGGAACGTTTTTGGTATGTCACCATGTTTCAAATGTGGACTGAACTTTCACTTGTGTTTCCGCAGAGTAAGAGGCTGGTTTTATGAGCAAGTTTGTTTTTGCGATGTTATATGAGGGGGTTTGACAGTTTGTACTTGACCCTTTCTGGAAGGTAGATCCTTGCCCGAGTTATAAATACAGCTTTGATTGCATATCCTGTTACACTTCCATACTGTCCTGATATCGATGTCAAACCTGGACAGAACATTGCAACACCAACTCTGGCAAATCACTTTCTGCTGAACTTTATCAAATTTCTGGGAATGATAAAACTGAAATGCCGATCCTCTGTATTAACAATTGTTACTGATTTTCTGTTACTCTGCAATGTAATCATAGGGCAGAAGGAGGCCAATGCAGTCCATTGAGTCCGCACCGATTCTTCCAACCTCACGCATTTACCCTGCTAATCTACTAACCTATGTACCTTTGGGGCAATTTAAAAGTAAAGTTCATTTATTAGTCACGAGTAAGCCTTACATTAACACTGCAGTGAAGTTACTGTGACATGCCCTTAACTAGCGTGTCTTTCTGACTGTGGGAGTAAACCAGAGGAAACACACACTAATATGGGTAGAATGTGCAAACTCCACACAGACAGTGACCCAAGCTGGGAATCAAACCTGGCTGTGAGGCAGCATTGCTAACCACTCTGCCACTGTGCTGCCATCATTTATTATAGTCAATATGCCTAACCTGCATATCTTTAGGCTGTGGGAGAAGACCTGAGCACCTGCAGGAAACACACGCAGACTCGGGGAGAATGTGCAGACTCCGCACAGATAGTGACCCAAGACCAGAATTGAACCTGGGTCCTGGCACTGTGAGGCAGCAGTGCTAACCACTGTGCTACCATACTGTTTCAATGTTTAATTATATTTTACATGAGATGTGTTTTAATTCTGATCCAGTGACATCAGCTTTTGTTTAAATAACATTCTTTAAGTGAAAGGAGAACCTCAGAGCAGTTTACAACAGGGACTGCTACGAGTGGGTAATCAGGTTTAGAGGGGGAAGGTCAAAGGTACAGTTAAAGAAATACATTTTTAGGAGATGCTTGAAGACAGAAAAGTGGGCAAGGATTTTACAAGAAGCTACAGGGTGAAGAAACATCTGGCTGAAGGATGGAGTGGAAGGTATAGGAGGCAAAGGGGCAGAAGTTATTGAGAGTCAAAAGGATATTTGTTGCAAGCTGGGTGTAAGGCAGATATCCAAAATAGGGTACGGAGAAGTGAGATCGTAGCTAGATGGAAACAACTCATTGTAATAATTCCAATATCATCCATATATTTGGATAAACTTACGGATGATATTGGAATAGTATAGGTTAGATGGGCTTCAGATTGGTTTCACAGGTTGGTGCAACATCGAAGGCCAAAGGGCCTGCACTGCGCTGTAATGTTCTATGTTGGAAAGGAGTGATGGTTAGTGATATAGGAGTTGTTAGTGAGGGATGAGGGTGAACTCTTTCAAGAAAGTTGACACAATTAAAAAGAGTTTTGCCACAAAACAAAACCGGAGAATGGCAGTGAACCTGGGGTTGGAAATGTAGAGCTCGATGTTGAGGAACTGGGTTGGAAGGGAGCGGGAGAGAGACACAATAAAGGAAATATATCTACCTGAGTATCGGAGCAATTGAAAGAATTTGAGAGGAGAGAACAAGGATATATAACAGAAGTTTAGGAGAAAATCCTAATTTTAGAAAGAAAACAATTTAGAAGCAAGATTGAAGGATGTGACAGGGAAGCTGTTCAAAGTGTTCTGAAAGGGTAGAAAGAAAGCTGAGAAATGCTTTCCAAGCTGGCCCAGGGGGAGAAGGGGTCTGTGGCCATGTGGACTCAGTAAAGTTTTACAACACCAATTTTAAATCCAACCAATTTATTTGATAGGATTTACTATCAAATAAATCGGTTGGATTTAAAATTGGTGTTGTAAAACTTTACTGAGTTTACCCCAGTCCAATGCCGGCATCTCTACGCCATATGGACAGTCAGGTAATCGCTGGAATTCCATTGCCTCGTCTGCCTAAGAACTGGAGTGGGCGAGGGAAGGACATTGAAATATCCGATGACCTCGGGTGGGAAATTGAGGCCATAAAACCCCACAATGTGGCTTAAGGTTTTAAATAGTGAATTATAGCAGACAACTAGGCTGGTAATAAACACAAACACTGGAGCATACAGCACTGGTCAAATTAAATTAAACAAGTAGGAAGTAATTCATACTGCTAGATTTCCACAGCAACTTTCCTCGATAGCATATATAAAAGATGTGCATTAAACCATGAAAAGCAAGCTGATTTAAACTGACTGGGTGCTGAAAAGTCAAAACTAATCCAGCCATGAAATACTTCCTTCACTGTCACTGGGTCAAAAGTCCTGGGACTCCCTCCCTAACAGCACCGTGGGTGTTTCTACATCACAGGGACTGCAGTGGTCCAAGCAGACAGCTCATCACCACCTTCTCAATGAAGAGTGGACAGTAAACATTGGCCAACAACCCATGGAAGAATAATAAAAGAATGCCTCACAGTTCAAACTTCCCTCACTCATTATCCAAATGTGTGCACCTCTGAATGGTCATTTCTCAACAGTTAGGACAGAGAACCAGACAAATATTCAGCACCGTGAGATTAATTTTACCCCTTCTTAGCCCAATAATTATAGAATCATAGAACCCTACAGTGCAGAAGGAGGCCCTTCGGCCCATCGAGTCTGCACTGACCACAATTCCACCCAGGCCCCACCACCATATCCCTACATATTTTACCTGCTAATCCCTCTAACCTAAGCATCCTAGTATATACTAAGAGGCAATTTTAGCACGGCCAATCAACCTAACCTGCACATCTTTGGACTGTGGGAGGAAACCGGAGCACCTGGAGGAAACCCATGCAGACACGAGGAGAATGTGCAAACTCCTCACAGGCAGTGACCCAAGCTGGGAATTGAACCCAGGTCCCTGGAGCTGTGAAGCAGTAGTGTTAACCACTGTGCTATCGTACTGCCCATACTGGGGTCAATAACATTGTCCTCATCTCTAACTGAGTTGAACTCAGTCAAATCTTTGACCAGCGATTAAATCTGGGACATTCTTCTTCTGTATCACTTGGTAACACACCAAGAATCATAGCATCTTAGAGTCATTCAGTGCAGTAAAGGCCCTTCAGCCCATCGAGTTTGCACCAACAATAACTACCACTAAAACCCCATTTTCCAATGCTTGTCCCATATCCTTGAACATTATGATATTTCAACTGCTCATTCAAATACGTTTTAAACATTGTAAGGTTTCCAACCTTAACTACCTTCCCAGGCAGTGCATTTCAGATTCCCACCACCTACTGAGTCAAAAAGTGTATTCTCAAATTCTGTCTGAATGTTCTGCCCCTTTCCCTAAAACTAAGACACCTCGTGAGTAATCCTTCAGTCAAGGGGAACATCTGCTCCCTACTCACTCCGTCCATACCCCTCATAATCTTAGACACCTCAAGCATGTCCCCACCTTGGGCTTCTCTGCTCCAAAGAAAACAACCCAAGCCTCTTTATAGCTCAAATGCTCCACAGTAGGCAAAATTGCAATGAATCTCCTCTGTACCCCTTTTAGTGCCATCACATCCTTTCTATAGTGAAGTGACCAGAACTGTACATAGTATAAATTGAAACTCAATGGACAGAGTGGCCTCTTCCTACAATGTAGGATTCTGATTCTACTCCAGATTTTTCTTTCTCACCTGGCACATTGCCATCTAAAGAAGATAAAGCAATGGCAGCGAACAGCAGTTCAACTTTATCTGAGATTCTGTTCCTGACAGAGCAGTGGGCTCATTCTAAAGAGATTCTACAGGATCACTCTGTGAGTCTAAATGGAAACTCAGGAGAGGGGGAATTTCAAAAGCTGATTTGTATTCATATATTTCATTTTTTTCCCCTACTTCCCTAGGACAGCTCAGTAAGACAAGGCAATCAAAGGGAATCTTAATTCTCGATGGGATATATTTAAGATTTTATTTTGGTTCCCTGGGATGCAACCCAACGCTGTCAAAACAGCACTGCCATAATTGATTATAAAATTTGATGAGGAAATTCAAAGCCCCTCCATGTCACTGCAATGTAATTTTATTTTTGTTAAATAAAACCCAGCAGAATTTTCCTGGAAGTGGGTCACTCCTTATTTCCTGAAGACGCAAAGGATAGATTTCTTTTAATGATTTTGGCTGCTGGCAGTTTTATTTTAGTGTTCTCTTTGAAATATAAAAAAAAAATTACGGCTTTTAGTGTCAAATATCATCAGCACAGCCTTGCCGGTGCCAGCTGAACAGTTCATAGGGAGGCACAGGGGAGGTGAAGAGTTCAATGTGAGGGACACAGAGTGGAAAGACGGTGTTATTAGCATCACAGTGGCCAACTTTGCCACAGAGCTGCTATTTTAAACTTCATCATAACAGCTACAGCTGAAATATTGGTGGCAATTTTCCGTGTAATTATGTGTTGTGCTTTCTCTCCAGTAGCACTGCTAGCATCAATCTCAGGCATCTCTCCTCACATTATCTCTTCACCTGGTGACATCAGTCAGCGGCGCAGTTCAATTATTGCAGCAGGGAAGCAGAGAACACTTGACACTAAAATTGAAGGTATAGGAATTCAGGAATCTGAACTTTTGAACGCTGCGTTTTAATTAAGAGCTGTTGTCAGAACGTAAGAAAACATGCCATTAGCTTGGGAATTCGACTCAACGCCACGAGGCACCTTTGGGATTGCGAGGGGAGTGAAGTCTAAACGGAATGGACGTAGGGGCTTCCGGCAGCTCCAGCTTCATCATTCCTCCCGTGTCTGGCCGTTTGAAATATACAGATGTGTCGCCTGATGGAACAGTCGCTGACGGCTGTTGGCCCCTGTTCTGCCACAAGGGGAGAAACCTTGTCAAGTAGTTAGTGTGCTGTCAGCTAAAAGCTGGATGTGGAGGGGTGGTGGATGATGTAGTGTTGTCACATGTCACAGACCTGGTAATTTGCCCTGACAACTTTCTCCCCCGACACTCGACCCTTCTCCTCGCGGACACCCCCCCTCCTCCAAAATGCCAACAGGTTGTTGAACAGATGAAGTCAGGAAGACAGAGATAAATCAGGATTGACACATATTTGTCCACAGACTCTAACACAAAGTGCAGCAATACAAGACAGTATGTTGCACTTGCAACTGTCAACGTTGTAACTTTATTTCTTATCTGGCCATTGGGAGGTTATTTTATTTTCCTGTTTTGATTTTGCTTACTTTCGGAAGTTAAAAATTCTCCAAAACAGAAATTACTGAATGAGAATGAGACTTTGGGATCTCAACACAGGAATGTGTAGACGTGTGAGGGAATTCTGTCCTTCCCTCACTGATAGCATCCCTATCTCTGTTAACAAAGGTTGAACCCTGGCCAGTTACATATTTACCAGTTACTGCAATTGAGAGACCAATCATAAACATTTCAGGGAAAACCCACTGGAAATATACTTCCTTCCACTGCCTTTGAAAGCTGCAGACTGGAACATATTCTGAATAAGTACCACACGGCAATTTAATTGTACACCATTTAAAATACAATTTTAAAACTTTCCGAGAGATGATATTGGCTGATTCTGTCAAACATCAGACAGCTGTTAAATAAATTCTATCCCCTTGACTTCTGATCTGTTCTTATTCAGTGATGTGTTGAGGGAGTTGGTGTCCAGCTGGTATATTTTTGCCCATCCCTAATTGCCCTTGAGAAGTTGGTGGTGAGCTAACCTCTTGAATTGTCGCAATCCCTGTAGTGAAGGTACTCTGATGGTGTTTTTAGTTGTGGACTTCAAGGATCTTAGGCCCAGTGACAGTGAGGGAATGGTAATATATAACTCCATGTCAAGAAGGTGTGTGACTCGGAGGGGAACTGGTAAGTGGTAGTGTTACTGCTGCCCTTGTCCTTCTAAATGGTAACGGTCTCAGGTTTGGAAGGTGCTGTCAAAGGAGCTTTGCTGGGATGTGGCATCTTGTAGATGCCATTCACTATGTGTCAGTGATGGATGTTGAAGATGATGCTTTGGGGTGCCAATCAAGTAGGTTATTTTGTCAAAGATGGTGTTCTATCTCATAATCTATGCTAGAGTTATCCTGCCGTTTTTTTCAGAACTTCCAAACAACAATCCAGTTAATCACATTCTTGGCTCTTTCCCCAAATCCTTGTATACATTACTCCTTCAACTTCTCGTGTACTTACCTTGTCCAAGTGGTAACATCCTGGATGCGACTATACTTTGACTCATTGATAGTCCCAGCCTCTCCCCCGGACTGTCTCTGTGTCAGCCATATCATCTGACCAAGTTAAAGCTAGCAAAACCCTTTTGGAAATGGGATCAGTTTCACTCTACAAGTTGCATAACCTGCCATGTGGCACTGACAGAGCTATGTTAAGTTGCCCGCTTAAGATAGATTTAAGGTTATTTAGTGCAGCTAAGGCAAATGAGTGCAGCTTTGAAACTGAGTTTATACCTGGGAGTTTGGTGAGTTGGGGAGGAGTTTGGTGAGTGAGGGAGAGTTTGGTGAATGGGGCAGTTTGGTGAATGGGGCAGTTTGGTGAATGGGGCAGTTTGGTGAATGGGGCAGTTTGGTGAGGTGGAAAAGGAGGTGTTCCTTTCCTTATGCTTTTTCTATCTTTATCACCCTGTTGGAATTGGTTCTTATTCTATTACAGGGCAATGAGCTAGTTATTTGGTGAGCATCTGGTAAGTGATTAAGGTCTATTCCAGTTCTGTGCTTTCAAATAGCATACAACCTAGTGATAAGGTTAACAAAATATTAAAAATGGCAGGACAGGTGATGCTGTAACACGTTGGAGCCAAGTACCTGGGGCAAATATGTCTACAATAAAGTTTTTTTTAAATCTATTAGTCACAAGTAGACTTACATTCACACTGCAATGAAGTTACTGTGAATATATCCTAGTCGTTACACTCTGACACCTGTTTAGATACACTGAGGGAGAATTTAACATGGTCAATTCACTTAACCTGCACATCTTTGGACTGCAGGAGGAAACCGGAGCATCTGGAGGAAACCCACTCGGACACAGGGAGAATGTGCAAACTCTGCACAGTGACCCAAGCCAGAAATCGAACCCGGATCCCTGGCACTATGATGCAGCAGTGCCAACCACTGTGAAACTATGCCACCTTTTAGTTCAAGGAGCTCTAGCTCAGAGTCATTGAGGTGGAGGCTGAACTGTAGACACTGCGACATAAGGGAGGGGGACAGTTACCTAGATGCTTTGTATCAGGAGTAGTTACATCTCTAAGGACAGGGTCTTTGGATCTGATCAGGCACAGGAGGTTGGCACTGCAAGTGAGGCAGGTAAAGGGAGTCAGAAAGCAGGACTACAGAGTCTTCAATCTTTGCAAATACCCAATAATTTTGAGCTTCATTCAGCTTGTTTGGATCAGAGTGGGGGCTGTACGGTAGATGACCTGACAGTGAAGGTAGCAGCAATCATAACATGGTTGAATTTTACATTTAGCTTGAGGGAGAGAAGAATGAGTCCAAGACTAGTATTTTAAGCTTAAATAAGGACAATTATGAGGCACAAAAGCACAACTATCTAAAGTGAACTAGCAAATTTGGTTAAGGAATATAATGGCAGACAGTTAAGACGATATTTCAGAATAGATACATTCCAATGGGAGGACCCTCCACTATGGTTAACTAAAAAATATTAAAGATATTAAACTTAAAAGAAAAGATAAATAATTGCACAGGTGATGGATTGCTGTCAGAAGACTGAACAGAATATTTAAAAACTGCAAAGAATAACTCAAAACATAAGGAAGGAAAATTAGACTATGATAGAAAGCCAGCGAGAAATATAAAGATAGACGGCAAGAATTTCAATAAATCATTTAAAAACAAGAGTTAACAAATGTTGGTCCCAGAGAAAGTGAGTCTGGGGAATGAATAGTGGAAAATAAGGAGGTGGCAGATGAATTGAATGAGTATCTTGCATCGGTCTTCACCATAGAGGAAGAAAGTGATATCCCAGGAATACCTAGGATTGGAAGGGAGGGAGGAACTTGGGATAATTATAATCACAGAGAAGTGATTGAGAACATTGTTGGATCTGAGGGCTGACAGGTCCCTGGGTCCTGACAGACTTCATCCAAGGCTCTCCAAGTGGCTGATGAGACTGCTGATACAGAGAGATAGTGCAAGAATCGCAAAAGGCTGGTTATATAGTTACAGGCATGGAATTAGAAAAGCTAATAGTATATTATCATTTATTATGAGGGGGAATTGAAAGTTATTCTTCAAATATAAAGGATTTATTAAAAGGTTCTTTTTTGTGGTGATGGGTAGGCCAGAATTTGTTGTCCAAGTCTAACTCCCGTAAACAAAATGTCTTGCTTAGTTATTTCAGATGGCAGCTAAGAATTAACCAGATTTCTGTAGGCCTGGAGTCACATGTAGGCCAGACCGAGCAAGGATGACAGATTTCCTTCCCTGAAGGGCATAAGTGAGCCAGATAGGTTTTTACAAGAATCAATGACAGCTTTGTGGCTTTATTCCTGAGACTTGTTCTCAATTCCAGATCTTATTAATTCAATTTGCAGAAAGTTTAGCAGACTAATACCTAGAATGGATGGATTATCGTACAAGGAAAGATTGGACAAGCTGGGCTTGTATCTGCTGGAGTTTAGAAGAGTAAGAGGCGACTTGATTGAAACATACAAGATCCTGAGGGGTCATAACGAGGTCAATGTGGAGACAACATTTCCTCTTGTGAGAGAATCTAGTACAAGGGGCACTGTTTAAAAATAAGAATTGCCCATTTAAAACAGATGAAGAGAAGTCGTTCTCTCAGAAAGTTTAGAGTCTTTTGAACTCTCTTCCTGACAAGTTGGTAGAAGAAATGACTTTGAATACTTTGAAAGCAGGGGTAGATAGATTCTTGATAAACCGATTGCACTAGATTTCAATGTTTGTCGGGATATTCATTCATCTGAATATTTTATTTTTGGAAAATCTGCCAAAGATTTAGCCAGATGTTTGCCTGTTTCCTCGTTCTTTCTTATCCACACCTTGTACTAGCCCTTAGCTGAAGGGCAATTGGATAGCCACCAATCACACGCCTGTGTGAAGAACTCAGAGTGAGTGCCAATTGGAATTTCTCTCCTTGTGTTTTGGGGAGAAATTTGGGCCGGGGATGGAAATCTGCTGTCCTTACCTGGTCTGGTCTACATGTTTAATGTCCTCTAGAGTCACAGCAACATGGTGACTCTCAACCACCCTCTGAAATGGCCCAGCAAGCTATTCAGTTTCAAGGATAGCTGGGGATGGACAATAAATGCTGAACCAGCCAGCGACGCCTATGCCCCACAAATGAATTTTTTTTAAAAAAGTGCATTTGTCAGTGGGCATTTCTTCAACATCTACCCATCCCATGCCCTAGAAATTGATTGAGAAGCCTAAAGAATTATGACTGCAAATGTCAGGCACTGAATTGTAGATCCCCATTTCTTCCTCCTCAGATCCATATGTGTTGAGTAGGAGCAGCAAGCACTTACTGATAGCCTGTAGCAGGTTTTTGGAAACTGGAACTCTGAGTCATGCTAAATCATGATACTGAGTAGTGTGTGACATGTGGTTTTTGAAAAACCCAGTGTCTTCCCTTTTGCTCTGTGACAGTAAATTCCTGTGAAGGAATTCTGATGGAATATGCAAATCCTTGCAGTCTAATGCTGAAAAAACTTTATCCCTGTGTTTGATTAAAAACAAACACGTCTGATGGTAAACTTCGCCTAGTGAGACTGTTAGTCTGAGATCGCGTGTGAGTCTGAGTTACCATCCTCATAGCTTTTACTTGAAAGTTAGCACAATCCAGAAAGATCTTTACAATTATGCTGAATTTTATGGAAATGTTCAAGAAAATAAATATTATCAGAACTGTGTTTTTTTTTTAATTGGGTCGATATCAGGGATTTCCTTAATTTCTGAGGCAGACTGGACTTTTCTAATGACCATACAGTCATAGAAACCTTACAGTGCAGAAGGAGGCCATTCAGCCCATTGAGGCTACACCAACCACAATCCCACCCAGGCCCTATCCCCTTCACCCCATGCATTTATCCTAGCTAATCCCAAGGAACAATTTAGCCTGGCCAATCCATCAAACTAGCACATCTTTGGACAGATGATGAATTAATTCTAATCAACAATTCAAATCAATAACTTGACTCTAAAAATTAAATATTAGAAAGTACCAACCTAACTTCATGCCTGGAATGAGAAATTATGTTAGCTTCTAAATTAGGGGAAAAATGTACAATTCTAAATTAATAGAAAATAGTGAATTAAATTAATGAAAATAAATAATCTTTCTGTACTTAATTAATTTGCTGCTGCTTCACAACTTACCTCTGGAAATTTACGTATCAAAATATTGTCTGTAAAGAATAATGAAATGTCAAGTTTTATCTTTTTTTTAAAAAAGTTTTGTTAATGTAGTTGTCTTATTCCCTTTTTCAAAAAATCCTTTAATTGGCAGGTGTATAACCTACTCTTCAGACAAGGGAAAACATGCCGGTTGAGGGAAACAGAGTTTGCACTTTGCTGCTTAATTGGAGATCATTTCCAAAGCAGTTTCTGTCAGTAAATGGTCATTCTCACAGCATACTGGAAGACAAGCTATGCTATAATCAGTCACAGATATCATGTAAGGAAACAACAAACAGCTATTGGTATCATATGTACTCAATTACTAAGGCTTAAATCACAAAATCTTTTTACTGAGTTGTCTTTCTTTCAACACGTATTACATTTTGAAATTGAGTTAGTGGCACAGTGTTTAGCCACTGCTGCCTCACACTGCCAGGGATCCAAGTTCGATTTCCAGCTTGGGTCACTGTCCGTGCGGAGTCTGCACTTTCTCCCCCATGTCTGAGTGGATTTCCTCCGGGTGATCTAGTTTCCTCCCACAGTCCAAAACGATGTATTGGTTTGGGTACATTAGCCTTGGTAAATTCTCCCTTAGTATACCAGAACAGTCACTGGAGTGTGGCGACTAGGGGATTTTCACAGTAACTTCATTGCAATGATAATGTAACTCTATTTGTGACTAACAAATAAACTTTAAACAACTTTAAAGAGTGAGCAGCCATGTTGAGGGATACTATCAAGAAAGACCAGGTACATTACAAAGATGGCACTAAGTTGAAAGCTTCAAACTCTGTTGTACAGAATGCTTCCTGTACATACAAGTTCTCTCTTTCTCTCTGTTTGATATGATGTCTCTCTCTCTCTTTTCCTTGTCTTTTTCCCTCCTGTGTTGGTTGTTACCCACTCAGTGAGTTCTTCCTCCACTAACAGAACAAAGTATTTCTGCCTTTCTCCGCTCAGCTCATTCCAGTATATTGAGGACTCCACCTCCCCAATGAGTGGGTTCTTTTTCTCACTCCCTCACTTTTCAATAGAATGTAGAATGCATTATTGAAAAATGTCATGCTATGAAGCTCAGGCTAGTTTGCTCACCGTGGAAGCTTCATGCTGAAATGTGGCATCAAAGCTATCCTGTAGGATAATGGCCATCCCTGTCAGAACACTGGACAGTGCCTAGTTCTAGCTCAGAGTACCCTGCAAGGATAAAACTGTCTCAATAATCTAAACAGTAAGTGAAGGCAGCTGTTTCCTGCTGCTGCAATGCAGGAGAAGCAGGAGTTGTATTCCCCACTAACAAGGTGTTGTCATCAAACTAAAAAGATCACAAATGAGTAATGTGCTATATAAATTTCAGTGCTGAGTATGTAGGCTGTATGACCCAATAACTGGTGGATCATATCATGGATCAAAGTATGTCCTTTTGGCTAGTCACAACACGCAAAGCACTGACCCTACCCAACCAGCTTGTGCTTGCAAAACTGGGAACATAGTTTCCAATATTAGATGTGATTCTATGATTGGACAATATTTACTTCTGAGTTCAGCAATAACCAATTTAAGTTTATCAGATAGGCCCTCAGTGTAGCTCAGTTACACATGATAGAAGCTACATATGTTTACACAGGACACCCTGTCCTTTGCAAACTAAAAGAACACATTCATGTATTTTCACCCAATGCAAATTTGAGGGATAGCCATTCCCTGGTTTATTCCCCATGACAATGCCTTGTCCAATCATAGTCAACCTGCCTGGTTTGAACTTAAACAGAAGCTTGATAGTTAACTGTTCCCTGGTGTGTTCCCCAATGCCAATGGGAGGCAATGCCTCCACCAGTGTTCATTTGCTAACCAATCAGCACACTCTTTTCATGCATTTGTTGTTCCATTTGAGATTTGATATTCTTGCAAATCTGACCTGATGAATACAAGACAAAAAACTTTGACAGCATCTCTTTTTTCCTCCCAAGTTCTGTACTACTAAGCAACTAATCATAGAATGATTGAAATTTGGCCCAGTGTATTACCAGTCGCAAAGGGCTATTGAGACTAAACCCACTTCCCAGTTCCTGATCCATATGCATCTTCTAATTTCTTTAGTCAGTCATTCTCCTTTGCACTTCCCACCACTAAGTACATCACTCTCTCATTTCTCTCACTGTTTCCCAGACAGCTGCCTTGCTGTAATACATAAATGAGTAGAATCGGGAACTGGGCCTTTTACGCATGCAAATACTGGAATAAAGGTTGGTTACATTAATGGTCACATTCTTTTGTACATGTTTTGGAAATAGTTTGCTTCTGAACATTCATATGTGCCACTGTTAGCCAATTAAATTATCAATATTAATAAGACATTATTGATAGATTGGGTCTGTACTTGCTGGAGTTTAGAAGGCTGAGGGGTGACCTTAAAGAGACATGTAAGATAATGAAGGGACTAGATAGGATAGAGGTAGAGAGATTCTTTCCACTTAGAAAGGAAACCATAACTAGAGGGCACAGCCTGAAAATAAGGGCGGATCAGTTTAGAACAGAATTGAGGAGGAATTTCTCTGAGGATACTGGAATTCTCTGCCCATTGAAGTGGTGGAGACTACCTCATTGAATATGTTTAAGTCACAGGTAGATAGATTTCTGATCGATAAGGGAATTAAGGGTTATGGGGAGCAAAGAAGTAAATGGAACTGATCCACTTCAGATTGCCATGATCTTATTGAATGTGGGGCAGGCTCGAGGGGCTAGGTGGCCGACTCCTGCTCCTATTTCTTATATATGTACATCCCCATAACTTACTCCTGACAAACTAGAATCATAGAATCATACAGTACATAATAGGCCCTTCAGTCACTGCATTGACAGGTGAACAACAATTGATTTCCTATCTAATCCCATTTATTAACACTTGGCACGTCATAACATTCAAAGCTATGGGCCAAGTGTTCATCCAGATATTTTTTAAAGAGTGGAGCAACACGTCTCCGTCATCCTCCCAAGCAGCACATTCCAGATCATCTGGATAAAAATGTTTTCCTTCACATTCCCCCCTAAACGTCCTGCCCCTCACCTTGAACCTATGTCCCCTCATGGCTGACACTTCAACCAAGGGGAACAGCTTCTCCCTATCCACCCTGAACATGCCTCTCAATCTTGTACACCTCGATCAGGTTGCCGCTCAGTCTTCTCTGTTTCATAACGTAAATGCTCCATCTCAGACAACATCCTGGTGAATCCCCTCTGCGTCCCCTCCAACACAATCACATTCTTCTGATGATAACCCATTAATTTAATTCAGTCCTGGACTCAGAAAAAAAAACACATTTGGGACTGTGCACTAAAATTGATAAAAAGATGTGGGGTAGAATGTTTTCACATTGTGGTTTGGAGTGATTTATGGTGGGTCTGATGTTTAATATGAACCCATGCTTTCTGTCTCAGAATCCAGTGATATTCTCAGTGTAGGCAGTATTTTCTGAGTCACTACTGTTGTTAGGGGGCAGTCAAGAGATTCATATTCAGGAATTCCAAGTACATTGAGAAAATAATAAAGTGGAGAGTAATCCACACCTAATAGCACTAATGAATGTAAGGTCTGGCCTTTCTCTATGTCACTACACATCAGGGGCTTATTGGCGTGGGCTGGTGCCAGCATTTCTGCTGTGCCTCAGTCCCTACCAAATATTCTCATTAGGAAATGAGTAAAACGCATTCTAATCAGCAAAGATTAAAGCAACTTGTTTTAATTGTTTAAGAATAATATTAGGTGAAGCTAAAGAAAACAGAAAATAGGTAGAGTTTGCATTTAAATGGTGCCTTATTGCAAATGTTTTTGAAAGGGCGATAATGTCAGATTGTGATGCTGAAACATCATATTAAATGTGACATGCAAAACGGGGTCCTTATTTACCTGTGTTAGAGTTACAGGTCAGATTGTAGATACGAACCACAGCATTGTTTTCTGGGAGGTAATGGCTTATTGGTACTATCACTAGACTATTAATCCAGAAACTCAGTTAATATTCTGGGCACCCATGTTCGAATTCTGCCATGGCAGGCGGTGGAATTTAAATTCAATAAAAAAAATAGTTGGAATTATGAATCTACTGATGATCATGAAGTCATTGAACATGGTTGGAAAAATCCATCTGGATCACTAATGCCCTCTAAAGAAGGAAATCTGCCATTTTTACCTAGTCTGGCCTATACGTGACTCCAGAACCACAGCAATGTGGTTGACTCTCAAGTACTCTCAGGCAACTAGGAATGGATAACAAATGCTGGCCAACCAGTGAAGTCCATCATCTAACAAATGGGAAAAGAAAGGGATAATTACAAAACTTTAGATATGGTGGGCTCAGTGTTGAACACGGGGCAGGTTTCTTTTCATGACACATTGCTTGGCCGCGGAAATGTTGATGTACATTATGCTATTATAAAGTGAGATGCAAAACTGAAATTCTGAAATATTGACAGACAATGCTGGGAACATTTAGCAAGTGAATATTAACTTTTCAGGTTAATCTGAAGTTTCCAGAATTCTCTGTTTTTATTTTGGATACAGAAGTTTCACTTATTGCCTAATACAAACTGAGAACTATTATTCAGGAAGATTATTCTGGATGCATTTTGTCACAGCTTTAAACAGACAATGTAAAAAATCAAACTAAGATTCGGGTGACATTGACAAAGTCCACCCTAATGGCCCAATGAGCTAGTAGCAGGAGTTGAGGAGGGGAATAGGCCTGAGGTCAGAGAGTTGGTGCCGACTCGGAGGGCCAAATGGCCTCCTTCTGCACTGTAAGGATTAGAACATAGAACATAGAACAATACAGCACAGAACAGGCCCTTCGGCCTTCGATGTTGTGCCGACCAAAATAAAAAGCAATGCCCCTCCTAACTAAACCATTCCCTTCTCATCCATATACTTATCAACTAACCTCTTAAACGCCACCAAACTTGGCGCATCTACAACAGCTGCAGGCAGGGCATTCCACTCCCTAATCACTCTTTGAGTAAAGAACCTACCTCTGATATCCGTCCTATAACTCATACCCCTTAATTTAAAGCTGTGTCCCCTCGTGCTAGCTTTCTCCATCCTAGGAAAAAGGCTATCACTGTCCACCCTATCTAAACCTCTAATCATCTTATATGCTTCAATAAGATCCCCTCTTAGCCGCCTCCTTTCTAACGAAAACAACCTCAAATCCTTCAACCTCTCTTCATAGGACCTGCCCTCCATACCAGGCAACATCCTGGTAAACCTCCTCTGTACCCTCTCCAATGCCTCCACATCTTTCTTATAATGTGGCGACCAGAACTGCACACAATACTCCAAGTGCGGCCGCACTAGAGTTTTGTACAGTTGCAACATGATGCTGCGGCTCCTAAATTCAATCCCCCTACCAATAAAAGCTAAGACTCCATATGCCTTCTTAACAACTTTATCCACTTGACTGCCTACTTTCAGGGATCTATTGACACATACACCAAGATCCTTCTGTTCCTCAACACTATTAAGAGCCCTACCATTAGCCCTATACTCTACACATTTATTGTTCCTGCCAAAGTGCATTACCTCACACTTTTCCACATTAAACTCCATTTGCCACCTCTCGGCCCAGCTCTGCAACTTGTCCAAGTCACTCTGTAAACTAAAACACCCCTCTTCACTATCTACCACTCCACCAACTTTAGTGTCATCTGCAAATTTACTGATCCATCCCTCAATACCCTCATCCAGATCATTTATAAAAATTACAAACAGCAGGGGCCCCAAAACAGACCCCTGAGGCACACCACTCGTCACCGAACTCCACGATGAATATCTCCCATCAACCACCACCCTCTGTCTTCTATCTGCCAGCCAATTCCTAATCCAATTAGCTAAATCACCCTCTATTCCACACATCTCCATTTTCTGTAGAAGTCTTCCATGGGCCACCTTATCAAAAGCCTTATGATCTTAAGGCTTTTATGATCTTATAAGCCTTCTATGATCTTATTGAATTGTCACACTCCTTTTGGAAATAGTACTTCGGAATTTCTGAAATCTTCCCCAAAGGAAATGAAGGAATGGTAATCTACATCCAAATCGAGGCAAAGTGTGACTTGGTAGAGTTTAGCATTACACATTGTTCACTAGTTGTTGCCGATGTATTTGGAATTTACAACTATTGTGCAAAATATTAGCTGGGTCAAAATGATTCAGAATGTAGTTTTCTGTAACATGATCACTGAAATATTATTTGATCCAGTGTGTGGTGTAGGATATCTTTTTTAAATTTGGCTCTGTTCCTTGTCTCTCTTTCAATGTTCTTCAGAGGGAAATGCCACACAAGAACTCGCACCAGTTATCACTCATATGATGATACCACAAATTGTTGTAAATTCACTGTAAAGCATGCTGTTTGACAAGATACTTACAGATAACAATGACTATTCAATCTATCTTACTTCATTTATCCATACATACCTCTATATGAGTAGAAACATTGCTGTATGTAATTGTCTATCAAACAATTCCCAGGTTCTATCAGGATGAATAATATAGCCATTGGATACTGGACTAGAAATCCAGAGATCTAAATCAATAATCTGGAGGTGAGAGATCACCTCCCATCAGAGGAACTGGGGGATTTAAATTCAGTTCACTAAAGAAACTTGCAGTTAAAAACTAGTAACAGTAAACATGAAATGACTGGATTGTTTGAAAATCACACATTTACTCAGGGAATAAATTGTGTGATCCTTACTCAGCCCGTGACTCCAGATCTGAGCAATGGGAAATGGCCTAGTAAGCCACTTTGAAGCAATGGACTATTATGAGGAGCAACAATGTAGTCAACCACCTCCTTCTCAAGGTCAATTAAGCATAGGTAAAAATGGCATTGCTAGTGACACCCACATTCAGGGAATGGATTTAAAATCAAATACAATGTATTGTTTGCTCTTCGGGTGAAGAACTTCCTGATATTGTTGATAAATTTCCTTTAAAAAAATCAAGTTTGATGCAGTAACATTTGAATGGTACAGGTGGTCAGTGACAACATTGCCATTTGACAAGGAAATTACAGATAATAATTACTATTCAATCCATCTTACTTCACTCAGTAGAAACATTGTAGTATCTAATTGTCCATAAACAATTCCGTGTCTATCAGGATGAGGGGAGTTACAGTAGATAGGACAGTAAAGAAGACTTTTGGTATGCTGGCCTTCATCAGTCAGGATGTTGAGTATAGAAATTGGGAAGTTATGCTGCAGTTATACAGGACATTGGCGAGGCCACACCTGGAGTAGTGTGCTCAGTTTTGATTGCCTTGCTATAGGAAAAGTGTTATTAAGCTGGAGAGAGTACAGAAGAGATTTACAAGGATGTTGCCAGGACTCAAGAAACTGAGTTATACAAAGAGATTGGACAGGTTGGGACTCTTTTCTTTGGAGCAAAGGAGACTGAGGTGTATAAGATCATGAGAGGCATGGATAGGGTGAATGCACTCAGTCCTTTTCCCAGGGTTGGGGAATTGAAAGGGCATAGGTTTAAGAGGGGAAAGAATTAATGGGAACCTGAGGAGCAATTTTTTTTTACAGGGAGTGCGCATATGTGAAATGAACTGCTGGAGGAAGTGGTCGAGGCTGAAACATTGACAACATTTCAAAGGCATTTGAACAGATACATGGATAGGAAAAGTTTATCCCATATGGGCCAATCATAGACAAATTGGGTTAGCTTAGATGGCCATTTTATTTGGTATGGACCAGCTTGGGCCAAAGGGCCTGTCCCCATGCTGTAGATTCTATGATTCTCTGATTGTCGCCCACCTGGCTATTTATAGTAAGATAAGATGTCAAAGTCATTGGAAGGTGGATTTGACCTGGCATTGGCAATTGGTTAAAGAATTGGAGATCCTGCTGACAATCAGGGCATTAAGTGAAGTGACGGGGTTTGAGGGGGGTGGGGGGGTGGGGTGTGTGTGTGCAGGATAAGGTATATCAAAAATCCCACTGACCCATGAGATTTTCTCTTTGTTGGGTACATAGGGTAGCATGGTAATACAGTGGTTAGCACTGCTGCTTCACAGCTTCAGGGTTCGATTCCTGGCTTGGATCACTGTCTGTGTGCAGTTTGCATATTCTCCTCGTGTCTGCATGGGTTTCCTCTGCATACTCCGGTTTCCTCCCACAGTCCAAAGATGTGCAGGTTAGGTTGATCGGCCATGCTAAGAAATTGCCCCTTAGTGTCCAGGGATGTGTAGGTTAGTGAGATTAATGGGTATAATATGTAGGGATATGGGGGTAGGGCATGGGTGGGATTGTGTTCAGTGCAGACTCGATGGGCCGAAGGGCCTCTTTCTGCACCGTAGGGTTCTATGATACTTGTTCTCTTTCAAGAATTCTACTGATATTTTTGTCTTAAGCCTCTCCATTTACAGGGAAGGGTCAGCCACCTGAAACCATTAACTCTGTTCTTCTCTTTGCAGCCTCTGTCAAACCAGACAAGTATTTCCAGCATTTTTTGTCTGTATTTGGGCAAAGTCTTACCAGTCTTATTTAAAGATTTAACTGCGGTTAGCCTGTCTCACTGGCAACATCTAACTCAGAAGATTATAGGTACAAGTCCCACAGTGGGGACTTTGAGCACAAAATCCCAGCTGACACTCCCGCTGAGGGAATGCTACACTGTTGGAGGTACCGTCTTTCAGATGAGATGCTAAATCAAAGTCCCCCTCCCCTCTCAATGGACATAAAAGATCTACATGGCAACGACTTTGGAGAAATGAAGAGGAGTTTTCCCAGTGTCTTGGCCAATGTTTACCTTTAACACTCAACTCAACTTAACATTAACTTAACTCAAATTATCCAGTTGTTATCACATCATTGTTTGTGGGAGTTTGCTGTGCGTGTGTAAAATGGCTGCTGGGAATCCAACATTACAACTGCATTTCAAAAAGTAACTGGTTTCCTACAAAACACACTACGATATTGAGAGATTGTGAAAGATGCTGTGGAAATTCATTGTTTCCTTGTTGAGGAGTAGTGTTGATATATTGGAGTAATATGGACTCAAGATGGATTGCAACAATTTCAGACCATAAACACACTCCCCATTTTTTAGACAGCAGTTATTGGTCAGAGCCCTGATGAAGAGTCATGGAGACTTTCAACATTTGCTCTATTCTTTCTCCACAAATGCTGAAAAAGCTGCTGAGATTTTCCAACATTTTTTGTTTTAATTGCAGCTATTATTCTACTATTCCCAATCACATTCTCCCAGATGCATCCTCCATTTTGTTAGCTATCCTGCACCATCCTCCCTTATGTCATCTAATCTCTCCTGCCCATCAATCCATCACAAGCTTTGCTTTTTAACCTTCCCTTCCTCCTTTCACTACTATTTGGACTCGGTCATGACCGATTACTGCTCTGAGTTGATCCATTTCCGACCAAAACATCATCAATCTGAAATGCTAACTCCGGGTGTGATCTTACCTCCTGCTCACACCACACTCCCGCTACAGCGAAGGCGGGGAATTTGGCGCCCAATCAAATCTCATTGCAGAGGGATGGATAAATCCTGTTGGCATGGTCAGGAAATCTCCACCTCTTTATTCCTCTTCACACACATTGCCTAACCTGCCGAGTATTTCCAGTGTCTTCCGCTTTTATGAAGCAAAAGCATTTTTTCTCTCTTGCATTACAAACCTCTACTAGTGTTGACATTAAAGCAAATGGACGGAAGTTGCTGGCTTGTGGACATTTTGAAATGACGCAAGATCCTTTGAAGATAATGACGGGCCTTCAAGCCCAATCAACCTCTTCCTTTTCCTGAATATAACCTACTTGTGGGGGGAGAAAGCAATTCAGACCCGTATTCTTATTTCCCAGTATTTACCGATGGTCCATTTTTAAGGTTTTCAGGTTTACAAGATTATTTCAGAATTTACAGATGCACCGATACAAAGCATTCTTTCTGGTTGTATCACAACTTGGTGTGGTTCCTGCTCTGCCCAAGACCGCAAGAAATTACAAAGGGTTGTGAATGTAGCCCAATCCATCATGTAAACCGACCTCCCATCCACTGATTCTGTCTACACTTACCGCTGCTTCAGAAAAGCAGCTGGCATAATTAAGGACCCCACGCACTCCAGACATTCTTTCTTCCACCTTTTTCCGACAGGAAAAAAGGTACAGAAATCTGAAGTTACATACCAACCGACTCAAGAACAGCTTCTTCCCTGCTGCCGTCAGACTGTTGAATGGACCCACCTCACATTAATTTGATTTTTCTCTGCACCTTTATGAGTGTAAGAATACATTCTGCATTCTCTTTTCCTCCTCTATGAACAGTAAGTAGTTTCACAATACCAAATTAAAGTCCAACAGGTTTATTTGGTATCACACGCCAAAACCCTTGAAGCAAGGGTCACCCACCCATCCTATTTTCACAGAATGGTTACAGCACAAAATGAGGCCATTCAGCCCATCATGTTTGCACCAACTCTCTGAATAAGTGATTCACTGGTACCGCTCTCCTGGCTTCTCCTCTTCACCCTGTTCCTTCTTCTTCTCAGTTAATAATCTAATTCTTCCTTTGAAAGTCTTGACTGAATTTGTGTCCGCTACACTCTCAGGCAGCACGTTCCAGATCCCAACCATCCACTGCTTAAAACTCTTTTCCTTCCTTAGCCATTGCTCTTTTTGCAAATCACTTCAAATCTCGATCCTTCCGACCATGGGAACATTCTATTCTCAGGGACGGACTCTACTCTGAACCCTCATGATTTTGAACACCCCATCAAATCTGTAATGTAAACATTTCTGATGAATAACCCATGAAAACATTAGATACGACATTAAATCTGATGTAACTTTTAACAGAATAAGCAGAGTGGTTGCTGATGTGAAGTATTGCACATGGGATAGGTTTTATCTGTGTGTGCAGGGGGATGAACATTATCAAAAACTCTGTCAACTGGAATAAAACAGGTCTGAGTGATAACAGCCTTTGCAATTCTTTTATACAATTGTAAGGCAATATCTGTGTGTTTGGGAACAGGATGGTATCCCGTATCCAGCTGCTGTTCCTGGACTCTGCCTTCAACGTTCGCTCCCTGAATTTCAATTCCCTTTACTGAACGGTGACAGAGAGTCACTGATCTCAAGTTAAGCAAAGTAGGACAAAGGCCCCAATTCATCATCAGAATGCTGTTAAATGTAAAACAGCAGAGGGACTAACTGTACTGTTCCCAAGATGAGGGGCAGCATTTCTGCTGTGGCATGTGGGATCCTGACATTGCAACGGAATGGCAATCCAGAGGCTGCACTGACTGGATTTAGAATCCCTCACAGTACAAAAACAAGCCATTTGGCCCAATGAGTCTGCACTGACTCTCTAAAAGAACATCCTACCCAGGCCCTCCCCTCCACCTTAACTCTGTGCATTTACCATGGTCAATTCACCCAACCTGCACTTCTTTGGATTGCGGGAGGAAACCAGAAACCCTCACAGACATGGGAAGAATGTGCAGTCTCAGCATAGACAGTGACCGTAGCCGGGAATCAAACTATTTGCAATGGTTTAGCAAACATCCAAAGATGGACAATTGATTGGCTGTGTCATTGTCCAGTTAAGGACAGGGCTGGATAGTAGTTACAGCTGTTGCAATCAGAAGAGTGACAGCTCCGCTGGGACAGTTGGGCATGCTGAAGTATGTTGGAAATGGAGATGGAGTCTAAACATGGAGGTGACCTCAGAGCAGTGTGGGAAGATAAATGAATCAAAGGGATCAAGAAAGCAGACCCTCAGAGGGTCTATTTGTGCAGGGTGGGAGGGACCAGACCTTTGATTCTCTTCTTGAGGCTTGAGCTTCAAAGGGATGGTGGCAATGGCCTAATGATATTATCACTAGACCATTCATTCAGAAACTCAGCCTGGGACTTGGTTCAAATCCTGTCACTGCAGAATTTAAATTCAATAAAAGACATCTGGAATTAAGAGTCTTCTGATGAAACCATTGTCGATTGTCAGCAAAACCCATCAGATTCACTAATATCCTTGAGAAAAGCAAATCTGCTGCCCTTATCTGATCTGGCCTACACGTGAATCCAGAGCCACAGCAATGTGGTTGATTCTCAACCGACCTTCGGCAACTAGGAAAGGATAATAAAGGCTGGCTGACCAGCGATGCCCATGCCTGAGGAAAAAAAATTTTAAAAAATTGTTCCAGCTTCAAACACCATGTAACTGGCCATCTCCATGTAATTGGCAATCTCCCAACAAAAAACAGTCCAGACCAGTATTCTTATCTAACAAAAGCAGGAAAATGCTAGAAAACCTTAGCAGTCTGACAGCATCTATGGGGAGAGAATAGAGCCAACGTCCTAAGTCAGGATGACCCTTCATCAGAGCTCTGATGTGGCTGCACTGATGTAGAGATGTCAGTGTTGGAGTGGGGTAAACACAGTAAGAAGTCTCACAACACCAGATTAAAGTCCAATAGGTTTATTTGGTAGCAAACACCACTAGCTTTTGGGGTTTTGCCCTTCCTCAGGTGAGTGCCGGCAAGAGTTCTGGTCGGGCTCCTGTTATTCCCCCCATCACTACCCACTGCTTTCTAGCCTAATTTCCGGAAGTCTGGAGAATCCTGATTGTTCAGAGCTAAGCCAGGCCCTTGACACCATCGCAAAGCTTTCCCCCTTGAAACAGCTCAACATGAATACATGGTCAATTAAAATACAAAATCTCAAATAATGTTTTCGTGGAAGGAAGCGCTCTTTGGGTTAGTTTGTGTTGGTATGGTGGTGCAGTGATAGCACTGCTGCCTCACAGCTCCAGGGACTCCGGTTCAATTCTGAACTTGTTTGCACATTTGCCCATGACTGCATTGGTTTCCTCTGGGTACTTCGGTCTCCACCCAGAGTCCAATGATGTGCAGGTTAGGTGGATTTGTCAGCTTAAATTGTCCCTTAGTGTCTCAATATATGTAGGTTAGGGGACATAAAATTATAAAGTATAATCTCAAGAAGTAAGGAAGTGGGGTGGGGGTCACAGTCATCAAAAAGTTCCTTCTGGCGACTGACATTTCCCTTTAAGGCCCGGAGGCCACTGGTCTCACCCCAGCCTATCCCCCAACACTTTGCTCACCCACCTCCCCCCTCCCAGCTTTGCAACATCAGAGGTTCGTACTCTCCCTGCCCTGATACCACTTACCTGCCCTCTGGACCTGGAACTTCATTAAAGTCAGCTCCCTGCAGTGCCACTTTCCATCTACTGCAGGCTTGTTAGGTTGGAATAAGCAGAATGGAGCTCAGTTCAATGATCAGCCATGATTGTGTCGACTGGTGGAACCATATCTGGTCTTTCTCTGCTTGTATCTCTTATGTTCTTGTCTTGTTTGGAGTTCAGTTTGAAGTAGAGCTTTTTGTCTGAGGTGTGATGATGGTCTCGTGTATTGGAGAGCTCAAAGTGATATGTCCATACAGCCTGGTAAACTTTCACAGTGGTTAGCACTGCTGCCTCACAGCACCTGGGACCTGGGTTCGATTCCCAGATTGGGTCACTGTCTGTGTGGAGTTTGCACATTCTGACCATGTCTGCATGGGTTCCTCCGGTACTCTGGTTTCCTCCCACAATCCCCCTAACTGTGTGGGTTAGGTTGATTGGCCATGCTGAATTGACCTGTCAGGGGATTAGCAGGGTAAATATGTAGGGTTATGGAATAGGGCCTGGGTGGGATTGTGGTTGGGACTCGATGGGCTGATTGGCCTCCTTCTGTACTGTAGAAATTCTATGACAGTTTGTGATTTGGACAGTAAAGAGTGTCAGGAGTTGAATTCTGCATGTAGCATGTGCTATATTTAATTCTAGAGTGCTGGGTGATGACACTGGGTGCCTGAAATGCAATTCGTTTCGCGGAACTAACTTCCTTCACCTTGATTAGCACAAAATCTTGCAAAAAAAAACTTCAAGTTACCATTTATTTTCACCCACTACTGCTGCCACTGACTTTTTCCTAAGACATAATTTACAACTATAACCGTCAATTACAAGTGTAACTAATAGCATAGTGTCTAAATCATAAATATAAATTTAATTTGGCAGCTTCTGCCCACATTTTTCAGTGGAACCATTAAATTAATATTTATTATGAAATCAGGTGATGACCTGCAGCATCTTTCTCCCTTCACGCCCTCTTTCTTCATGATATTGAGAAATAAGCTGCGCAAGAACTAATTGGACATGCAATTTCCTTCAGAGAACCTGGGCTGTCCTCACAGTTCCCCCGGCAACAGGGACAGCCCCAGAGATCAGCACAGTATATTTGACAGTGTTATTGTGCAGAATCATACGCCACGGAATGAGTCACCGCTTTATCAGCAACAATGAACAAGCCACGGTTCCAGGTGCAATCTCAAGCCAGTCTGATTGGATGCGTTCTTTGAATTTAGTTTTAAAATAACACAATCGTTAATATCTACCCACATCTACGTCCCTCTGATAGATAGGCTGGACTTGCACAGACTGAGTTGGAAGGATATTCAGCTCATTGGCTGCCACTTTATGGGCTACTTCATTAAATTAATTTGGTTTTACATTTCTTTTTAAATACACTGACCTTTCATCCCAACTTTCAAAACTCACATTATTGAAGCACTGGGCTGGATTCTCTGACCTTGCACACAGCTGGAATTCTCCTGGTCCCGCTGCAGTGAATGGAGATGTGGCCGAGTGCTAAGTTCTCCATTCTCACAGACCACGGTCGTGGGGCACGAATGGCCAGAGAATCTCAGATACTGCAACGAACTTTCCTCTTTTGTCCGCCACCTGAATCATTGTGCATGAGGGACAGACCATGGAAAGGTCCATTACCTCAGGCGGGATGTTCCGCCTCGAGGCTCTAGTCCATCTAGAATGGTAACTGTTGTCTGCTTGAACACAGGCAACGCAAACAAACTCCTCAACCATTCTCAAGTGTTTCAAACAATCTGTATTAATGGCATAAAGTGACGTTCAGACAGAGGAAGAACCTTTTACCTTGATACAATCACAAAGCTACACACAGGGGAAAACGGGGGAGAGAGATCAACATCTGCGTTCTTAAAAATTACTTGAAATATGAGTTACAATTACAGCAGCTGAGTGGTTTGCTCAGCTTCTTCAGAGAACAGCAAGGGTTAACCATGCTGTTGTCCATCAAGAGGGAAGATTGGAACATTCATTCCCAGATGGATATTTATGACCAGGTGTTCATTCAAAATGACAGTCCAGCAATTGTCATTTTTTTTCCCTGACACTAGCCAACAATTTACCACAGTTATCAAATTAATATTTTACTAATTACTTGAGTGGAATTTGAACCCAGGCCAGATGAGTTGTTCATCTGGAAGCAGAGCTTTTGCAATACCGTATTCATTAAATGAATGTGGACAATCTTAGTCCAATTCCGAATGGGATTGGAATGCTCTACAGCTTGGAAGCAACAGAGATGGTGTCTGATTTAAGATTTAATGCAAGATTTTATATTTTAGTCTAACAAATCTCTCTCTCTCTCTCTTCAGTTACCATACCCTGAGGACTTTGGCAGCCACGGACCTTCCAGTTACTCCATCTTTTGTTGGTACGTGCATCCAATTTGCAAGACTCTTCAGGAAGATCAAATTCTTTATTCAACCTCCATCTCTTTTACCATCAATTTTTCCCACCTGGAGCAGACTTTCTACATTATGATTTCTTATTATGTGCTCAAGAACTTCCAACTACTTCCTCCTGATCTCAATCAGCAGCGTTCTTTAGGAGTCAGATTGTACCAGCACCTCTTCCTTTATCGGGTGATTTATCCATGATGTGTTAGAATGTAACCGATAATGACATTAGATCTGTTGAAATGTGACCAACAGAACTAGCTGTAAAAGTCAGCTGACCCAGTGAACAACATAACCAATGACAAAATATGTGATGATCAGTTGACTCAGTATAAATAAGAACCTGTTGGGAATTGTTCTTTTGCTTGGAATAGCCAAGGGTGAGGCCTCAAGTTTGGAGTAATGGAGTTTCTTTATTAATCCTTTTCTTTGATTTATAAGTTGGAGTAGGTTTTGTTATGTTTTTATTACCTACAGTGGAAGAGTTCCTTCTGGATCAACATGATCTAGTCATTATCCACCTTAAAAACCAGAAACTGCAGCTTCATTGCTTCTCTACATTGCTTTGCTAATTGTCCAATACTCTCTCCCTTATGTCAATATTAGTGTCAACAATCTTGGCATTCCAGGATTCTCAGCCTCATTTTCATGGACAATTGGTTTTGAAATACATCTTTGGCCCGTCCAATCCTTGATTTTATTTCATGGTCACACTTCTGTCCGATATATCTAAATCCTTAGGTAGCTAAGTTTGTCTACCTACTTGACCTTCTCTTTCTTTACTGCGATCTTACACTTTGGGAGGATTTGCCTTTTGGACACAAACAGACATTTTGTTTTCTTACAATTTACACTCAGCCTTGTCTTTGCACTTTCCCTCACGACTCAATCCAAAATCTTTTGCAGTTTCTGTTCAGAGTCGGCAGTAAGAAGGGGGTCATTTGGCTATTGTACATCATTAAAACTGTAAACTCCAACTAAAAATCCAAGGGAGTCTTCATTCTCTCTAAGATTATTTTCACTGTGGTCTGATAAATATTAGACTTCATATCCCTCCCCATTTTAGGAGTAGATATTGTGGAATGTGCTCAAGAGTAAATATCTATGCTAATATTCACGCTGTTCAAGATAGTTGTACCCATCAATTTGATATCATTTAATAACTCTGCATTGCGTGCTGTGGCTATGAAACTATTACACTGCCCACTAAAGAAACATCACCACACCCAACTGAATTTGTCAGTGAAAGGCCTCAGGCAGGGATACTGTGGGATAATTGACTGTATATTAGGTTTTCATAATTATAGGTGTGATCAGGCAATGGGTGAGGCGACTGGGTGCGTGTCTTTATTTAACACGAATGATTTATTCTTTGCCTGGATACCAGCTGAGAGTGAGCTGGCCCAGACATTCTCCAATTGTACACACACATCATGGTTGTTACCACCCACCAGTACAGCAAAAGGAGGTGCCAGTCTAGAAATACATCCAACTCATCACGCCATCACTTACAAGATGGGCCTGTGCCCACACAGACCAGCACACGTATACACATACATTCAGACCAACACACAGACACCTCCACACAACCACACACACCTGCAGACAGATACAAACTTTTAGACGCATGCAGATTCTCACACCATCACACATCTGTCACAGTCACAATCTCACAACAAAACAGAAACCTTGCACAGTTGTGCACACACACACACACACACACACAAACACACACACATACATTCATACATATTGATCATAAATAAATCCGCATTTGAACAATGATATTCCCAATATTCCTTGCCGTCCTACCGCCTCCTCATATGACGATTAGCTAAGATCTATATAATTATAGAGAGTGGAACTGCATCACTATTTTCCTGCCACATTCTAAGTTGAACCCTACATGTCATTTCCTTGGATTGGGTTGCACTGAAAACCAATCCCCGACACATTACCCACAGCAGGAGGAGATCCACAATGCGGTGCATCTCCCATCCCTCGCAGCTCTCAGAATGAGATTTAATTTCCTATTTATGTTTTTTCTACCTTCTCCCCAGCTGCCCCCCCCAACCACCCCCTCCAACCTCCAATCACCCCCCCCGACCTCCTCCCCAACCCTCTCCAGTCCTGCTGCCCCCACTCCCTCCCCCCACCAATTTTCTTTCCTACATTACTTAAAGTTGCGAGTCATGATGGTGTTTGGCTGCTCCGGGCTACAAAAGGCATTTTTTTTTTCCACACAGCGTTTACCGGATGGTCCCATGTCCACACAGACCAGCACATGTATATACACACATTCAGACCAACACTCAGACACACCTCCAAACAGCTACACACACCCTCATACAGATACAGACTCTTCGACACATGCAGATTCTCACACCATCACACACTCACCCACAAATACACACACTCTCACTCTCAAACACACTTACCCTCATATAGATGCAGAATTAGACACATGCAGACTCTCACACCATCATACATCTGTCAGTCACAAACATAACCTCACAGAAACAAAACCTTACACAGTTATGCACACACACACACACACCCTCACACACTTACCCTCAAATACACACACACACACACTCACATTTTCGAACACTCACCCATACCCTCACACACGTATTCACACACACTCGCAGCCTCAAACGCATACACAAATCCTCTGACTCACCAACTGACATCCACATTCTCACTTTGAAATGTGCAACACATTCAGACACAAACCACACACAACGGACAGTTGCACTAAAATATTCCAAGATATTCAACAAAACCTTTAACAAGGTCCCACATGGGAGGCTTGTAAATAAGGTTAAATTCACATGCGATACAGAGTAATTTAATGAAATAGATTCAAAATTGGCTCAGTTGTCGGAGACAGAGGGCGATGACAGAAGGCTGCTTTCATGACTGGAAGCCAATGTCCAGTGGTGCACCACAGGGATCTGTGTTGGGCCTCTATTATTCGTCATTTATATAAATGACATTGATGAGTATTTGGAGGATAAGATTAGTAACTTTGTGGATGACACATAGATTGGACTGTGGTTAACAATGAGGCAGAGTGTCCTGGGCTACAAGAAGATAGGCAGATAAATGGCAGATGGAATTTAATCTAGAAATATATGAGGTGAGTAATTTCCCAAGGAAGGACTCGATGAATGGTAGGACAATAGGAACTGCTGTGATATAAATCAACCTAGGGGTGTTTGTGCACAGATCTCTCAAGGCATAAGGGCATATTAGTAGGGTAGTGAACAAGTCACATGGGACACTTGCCTTCATCAATTGAGGTATAGATTACAAAAACAGGGGAGTCCTGTTGGATTGTATAGAATTTTGGTGAGGCCACAGCTAGAGTACTGTGTGCAGTTCTGGTTGCCACCTTACAGGAAGGATGTGATTGCACTGAGAGTGCAGGGGAGATTCACTAGGATGCTGCCAGGGATAGAGCATTTAAGTTATGAAGAGAGGCTACGTGGGTTTGGGTCGTTTTCTTTAGAGCAGAGAAGACTGAAGGGTGACCTGATCGAGATGTACAAGATGATGAGAGACATGGACAGAATGGATAAGAAACATCCGTTCCCCATCGTTGAATGGACAGTCACAAGAGGATATAGGTTCAAAGTGAGGGACGGGGGGTTTGGCGGGGGGGGGATATAAAGAAAAAGACTTTTACTCAGAGGATGGTGACAGTCTGGAATGCACTGAGAGAGTGATGGAGACGGGTTGCCTCACATCCTTTAAAAAGTATCTGGATGAGCACTTGGCACATCATAACATCCCGGGCTTTGGGCCAAGTGCTGGCAGATGGAATTAGTTGGGAGTTCAGGTATTTCTAATGTGTCAGTGTGGACTCAACAGGCTGAAGGGCCTCTTCTGCACTGTACGATTGTCTAAGATAGGCTACCAAGTGATTAATATGTACTGAAATTTAATTCTAGTTTAATTTGTGACTCCTCAGATACTGTCTGGATGAGTGAAGCTCAACACCAACCAGGACAAAGCAGCCGGCGATCCATTACCAACATAAATATTCACTCCCTCCACCAAACTGTGGCAGCAACACATACCATCAAAAAGATGCAGGATAGCAATAACCAAGGCTCCCTTGGCAGCACCTTCCAAATCTGTGATCACTACCATCTAGAAGGAGACAAGGGCAGT
Source organism: Sphyrna mokarran (assembly GCA_024679065.1). Lineage (NCBI taxonomy): Eukaryota > Metazoa > Chordata > Chondrichthyes > Carcharhiniformes > Carcharhinidae > Sphyrna > Sphyrna mokarran. The sequence continues at coordinate 5,299,470 of JAGIQG010000024.1, forward strand.
AGGTGCTTGTGAACACCACAAACTACAAATTCCTTGTAAGCTAAACACCATTTGACTTGAAAATACATTGCCATTCCTTCACTGCCGCTGGGTCAAAATCCTGGAACTCCCTCTCTATTAGCACTGAGAACGTACCTACACTTCAAAGGACTGCAGCGGTTCACAAAGGAGGCTCACCACCACTTTCCCAAGAGCAATTCGGAACGGGCAATAGATCTTGTCTGGCCAGTGTCTCACCCACATCCTTCGAAGGAATGAAAATAAATTTAAAAAAACAAACATCCGCAACTATTGGCATTTTCTATTTTATTGAAGATCGAACTTGACACAAGAACAAGTGAAAATGTTTGATTTTGTGATTGAAAAAAGAGGTTATTCATTTGCATAGTCGATAGATCAAGCCTCTCAGGCAAATATTTGTGTATGACAGCAAGCATACCAAGATCCCCCACAGCATTCTGTTATTACATGAATACCACAACCCAAGACACACTCTCTAAGCTTATTTCAACAGACATAGAGGTACACTTTCTACCATTTACATGTAAGGCAGTAGAGCAGATCGAATATATAGCAAGGCTAATGCTTCACAAATATGAGCAGATGGAAGAACATTTCCAAAACTGTGGGTGACTTGCAAAATGTCTCTTTTTATTTCAGTTTACCAACAACTCATTATCTAAGTGGCCTTACGACTTCTAACCACCAGGAGTAATATCCAACGTGTTCCCATCAGGATTGGTTGGTCTATGTTGTGGCTCCAATGTGCTACAGTAAAATTCACATTGAGACCAGTATTGATTCAATGTTGTTTGACACACATTTGGATGCTTTGCTCAGTTCATTACTCTTGCTTGCTCCCACTGCTCCATAATGTACAAAAAACTTTTGAATCATCAGTACACAACTCTAAAACATATAAAGAAAATCTATTCAGACACAGCTAGAGAATCGGAACTTACCATAAGACCGTAAAATACAGGAGCAGAATTAGATTTGGCCCATCGAGTTTACTCTGCCATTCAATCATGGCTAATAGGATTCTAATCCCCATTCTCCTACCTTCTCCCCAAAACCTCTGATTCCCTTACCAAACAAGAACATATCTAGCTCTGACCTCCACAACTCTCTGTGGCAATGAACTCCACCCTCCGGCTGAAAGAAATCCTCCTCATCTCAGTTTTAAAGGAGCTTCCCTTTACTCTGTGATTGTGCCCTCGAATCCCATGTGTGGAAACATCCTCTCCATGTCCACCCTATCTAGGTCTCTCAATTCTATACCCCCCCTTATTTTTCTGACTCCATTGAATCTAGATCCAGAGTCCTCAACCGCTCCTCATATGACAAGCCCTTCATTCCTCGAATTGTAATGATTCCTTTATTACAAAATATAATTTTGTGGTTTTCGCAGATCAGATGACATGCAAATTCCACACATCCATTTTAGTCTGGAATACCGTAAAGTCCATTGTGTATCAAGTGAAATGCTGGATTTACTGTACATGCCAAATAACGATCAAATATGACCTGAATACCTGCTGGTGAACCTAGTAATCGTGCAAATTGATTTCAGCTTCCTTCACTGATAAGGACATGCTGAGCTAGTGGATGACTTGCTCATATGACTGTACAAAATATAAGATGCGCACACGGTTCCTAATTCCTGGAAGTTCTTCTGTCCTGCCGTCACGAGCTGCCCCATCCTCACATTCCTGCCATTGTTATCCAATACAGTTAATTTCAGAAGGTTTTGTCTGTCTACATCAATGGAAAGCAAAAAATGTTCATTAACTGAATGGATAATTATTCACTCTCAGTCAAGCAGCCTTCTTCCTTCCTCCAAAATACTAATCTGCAACTAATATGCAGAATCCATCAAAGAAAATGGTAAAATGACATTCTGGTCTTCATTTTTGCTCATGGCAATGTTCTGGAGATTAATCTTCAGCTCCTGGGGACTTAGAACAATCCTAACAACTTTAGAAGCACAAGCTGAGCTCAGGATCAGACTGGATTCCACTCAGCACTGCTGTCACCATATCCCAAAGGCTGTCTGTTGGGGATATAATCATGAGCTCTTCTCTCAAAATGAATGCAATCAAATGAAGCTGACTCTGTGCTTTCATCTAGAAAGACATCTGTTTATGCCTTCTCCAGCAGGAGACATTGAAGAGATGCGGAGATAATGCTATCATAAGAGAAGCAAAGAAAGAGTATGAAAAGAGACTGGCAGCTAAATTGAAGGGGGATCCAAAAGTCTTCTATATACATCTAAATAATAAGTGATAAAATGAGGCATGGGCTAAATGGGGTCCTAAAAGTAGTACACACGGAGGCAGGAAGCTTGTTTGAGATATTAAATGAATACTTTGCACCTCTCTTTACCAAGAGAAAAGATGCTGCACAAGTCAAAGAAAGACAAGGAAGTTCAGACACTAGAAAAGTTTAAATTTGTTAAAGTGTTAGATGAGCTGTCTGTCCTTATAGTCGATAAGCTTTAGTGCCAGATGAAATGCATCCAAGGATATGAGGGAGGCAGGAGGCAGAGTGGGGCAGGAGGCAGGAGCGGGGGGTGGGGGGGAGGGCACTAGCCACAGTTTTCCAATCTTCCTTAGACACAGGAGTGGTATCAGAGGGCTGGCTAGAGAATTTCAAATTTATACCCTTGTTCATTCACAAGAATGGTTCTGGAGATGGAAATGGGACTGTTTTCCCAGGGGAAGAGAAGGTTGAGAGGAGGTTTGATAAATGTATTCAAAATTGTGAGGGGTCTGGGCAGAGCCAATAAGGAGAATAAAAGCAAAGTACTGCAGATGCTGGAAATCTGAAATTAAAAAAAAATGCTGAATAAATTCAGCAGATTTGGCAGCATCTGTGGGGAGAGAAACATAGATAATGTTTCATAGTTCATAGTTCAAGATAGAGAGAAGCTGTTCCCTTTGGTGGAAGGCTCAAAAACAGGAGGACATAGACTGAAGATTATTAGTAAAAGAGGCAATAGCGACATTTCACGCAGCATTTAGATTGCACTGCCTGAAAATATGTTGGAAGCAGATTCAATTGAATAATTCAAAAGGGAATTGGATTATTATCTGAAAAGAATGTATGTACGGGACTACACAGAGTGTAGCACTAGGTGAATTGCTCCTTCACAGGGCCAGCACAGGTAAAATGGGCCAAATGGCCTCTTCTGTCCTGTAACCATTCTGTGATTCTTTTAAAGAAAAAAAAGAGAATAAAGTCTCTCTAAAATGTATCACTGTCTGAGAAAATCTCATTCTTAAGGATTGTACATTCAAAATCTGCAGTTCCTACTATCTGGGAGAAATCGGGTATCTCCTGATATTTGTTCAAAAAGGAATTCAGCCATAAAAGATCCCAAGAGAGTTACTCATTGAAGATTGGGTCTTTTTTGGAAGTGGAAATCTAGTTGTCTCATTGGATAGATAAGTGAGTGGAGTTGAAAGTTGGAGAATTAGCAGACCCAGGGACAAAACAATCACTGCAAGTCAAGTCTAGACAGGCGCCTTGATTGTCTCTGATACAAGTTATGTACTTGGCCAGTTGTGTAGCAGGGAATGCCTGGAATGCAGGGACTAAAAATAGCTCAGGTGACATACGTAAGTCTTGTTTCTACGGAGTATTTGTTTTGTGTGTCTGTTAATAGCCATTCACAGAGTACACGGGAAAGACACACTGTACCAATAAATTGTATGATGGTCACTAATGATTTCAGGAATGCACTCAATTTCTGAAGGGCTCAAGCTTTCTTTATTTAACTAGCGAGGAAAGATCTATCACCCACTTCCAACATATGCGCTGAACTGATTTGCAATGAGACCACAGGTTTGGGAATTAGGAGAGACATTCTCCTGTTTTCCCTTTTAAAAAAATTGAATTCCCAATCTGGGAATTGTAATTCCTTGTATTCATGTTCCTTTAATGGCTGCTGGAGTAGTTGTAATACAAAATAGCACAGCTTCTGGGAATGTACTTCTGTTACGGATAAAAAATACAATCTAGCTCTGCTTTCATTGCAAGAGCAATTTCAGGCCATATGTTAAATGTTAACTTTCTAGTGACTCTCAGGGTTTTTTTTAAAAATCAGACAGGGCAAATCAATTCCCTTATGGTGCTATGGTTCGATTATAGGTCATTTCAGGGCTCATGATGAAGGTGCAAGGTAGCATCTTAGTCTCCACTGTTACGTTAAATGCCAAATTATATCTTTGACCTATCCTTCATCAATCACAGATCAATATGGCGTGCAAACCAGCTTGGTCTCAGTAGATTACAGAGCTACACTCCCTCAAACAGCACTATAGTGTTGACAATGTGCTCTAATCCTGGAATGAAGCTTCAGCCCACAAGCTTCAGGGATCGAATGCGAGTGTTAATAACTGGCTGTTTCTCCATTGCCAAGGTCAAGCTTACTGGCTTCTAGTTACTGGACCTATTCCTCTCCTCCATTGTGAACAAGAGAGTAACATTTGCAACCCCCCACCTCTCCAACATCACTCCCATTTCCAAGGAGAATTGAAAGATTATTGCCAAACCCTTGACTTCATTGCTTTCGGCAAGTTAGAATGTATTCTGCCCTGACCAGGTGACACTTCTACTTTGAAAACTTCCCAACCTTTTAAGTGTCTCCTTTTTAATCTTTTTTCTTGTTTGTCCAACTTTTCTAAGCACTCCTCCTTTATTGTGATCATGGCAGTATCTTCTACCTTTCTGAAGATTGATGCTAAGCTATCACTTCCTGGGCTTCCTCAGATCCTTATAACTTTAGCTTGTTTGATGTTTTTTCACATTACATCTAATGTGAATGCAATTTGCAGGAACTGTTGGCACCAGCTCCAATTCAAAAGTGACCTGAAAACATGCATAAACTTTGCCATCCTTTTGTCATAAGTATGGTCTAAGAAATGCCAACCATTTATAAGCATATAGTTCTTGTCTTCAAAATGTTTCAGTTTGATTATTTCAACATGAATAATATTACATCAAAATATCCCAGAAAAATAAGGATGAAATGTTACTTTCTGTTGTCACATTTTTGTGCCAATTTTTTCTGACATAATAAATTGCCCTATTGGTTTTACTATAAAAATTACCATTGTAAATATAACTCACTACAATTATACCCTCCCTTCATTAACAGGCGGCAGCACCCAGCTTTCTGTCATCTTGTTTGAAACTGCAGAGAAATTCTCATGTTCTGAACAATTCCACTTTGCTCCTTATTTCTCAAATCGGGACAGCTATTCCCAATAGGGAAAGCTCCCAGTAGGATGGCATGGTGACACAGTGGTTAGCACTGCTGCCTCACAGTCCCAGGGACCTGGGTTCAATTCTAGTCTTATGTGATTGATTGTGTGTTGCACATCTTCCCCGTGTCTGAATGGGCAACATGGTGACAGTGATTAGCACTGCTGCCTCACAGTGCCAGGGACCTAGATTTGATTCCCAGCTTAGGTCAGCTGTCAGTGTGGAGTTTGCACATTCTCTCCGTGTCTACATGGATTTCCTCCGGTGCTCTAGTTTCCTCCCACAGTCTGAAAGATGTGCTGGAAGACCCAAACAGGTGCCAGAGTGTGGTGACTAGGGGAATTTCACAATAACTTCGTTGCAGTGTTAACGTAAACTTACTTGGTTTAAATAAAGTTTAACTCTTTTCGCCTGGGTGCTCCGGTTTCCTAAAGGTACACATTAGGTGGATTGGCCATGCTAAGTCATCCCTTAGTGTCCAAAGATGTGTAGGTTAGGAGGATTAGCAGGGTAAATACAAGGGGTTAAAGGATGGGGCCTGGATAAGATGCTCTGTCAGAGAGTTGATGCAGACTCGATGGGCTGAATGGTCTTCTTCAGCACTGTAGGATTCTATGAAGTTGAAATGTCAATTCTGAGTAAATACCATTTTAAATATAAATTATATTTACTTCATTTAAACTAACCTCTTTAAAAAGGCAATAAAATAAAATCCGGACTGCACCAAGAGAGGAACAGGAAACATTCATCATTAGCCTTAAAAATAACTGTTGGCAGAATTTATGGACAAGCAATTCAGGGGATGTAAAATATTGCTCTGGTTTGGTCTATAATTTTAAAATGCCACAGAACGGCATTCAGCAGACAAGTATCTGACCGCAGTTTTATACACGCAACCACTGGCTTTAGCTCATAACTTGGCGCTGCACCAAAGCCTTGTGGCTACCAGAAATTCCTGATCCTGCTGCCGTGTTGCAACATCTGTCTGCAATGCAGTGAAGTACCACTTACTGTACGGCCGATCGAGTTACAGTTGAAGCATTGCAGAAGAGTTCCGAGGAACCCAACCTGCCACTCAGCTGGAGCCAAGCCAAGGCTTAACCTGTACACACCCCTCGGGAGACAGCCCTGAGCCACCTCTGAACAACTAAACTCCATTTCCTTGCATCACCTAAGCTTTGTAAGGTGTGGGATGATTCCATTAACTGAATTCTGTGCACTGAGTTTCACTTTTATTAATTATTTCCCTCAAGGAGTGACATAACTTCTCAAATGGGAGTGTTGGGATGTAAATCCTGGGTTATGTTGTGATGGCACACTGGTTGATGTACTGGACTGCCATCTCAGGGATTGGTGAACTGAAATGTGGCCATTACTGGGCTGGCACAATACAAAAAAAATGGAGAGATAATCAGATAAAGCCAACTGATGCACTTTGCCAACACCCACCTGCATTTATATAGCACCTTTAACATAGTGAACCGCCTTGCCAGACTTCACAGGATCATTACCAAAATTTAAGAGAGAAAGGGATTTGCCATCACAATTCATTCTGACCTACAAATGAGATCTATCCCATTTAGTATCCTTCCTGCTACCTCTGTCTCATTAGAAAAAGTCTTTACCTGGCAACTATCAATGGCTAACTGTAGCCCACATCCTGCAAAAAGTATAAGAGATTGACTAAGCATAGCATGCGAGGGAATCGGGGTCAGCCATCAACGCGGTGGACTATTCTGTTTACACTCAGAATCAAAGATATACGGCATGGAAACAGATCCTTTGGTCTAACTCATCTATACCAACCAGTTTTGCAAAACTGAACTAGTCCCATTTGCCTGCGTTTGGTTTCCCCACACCCCCCCCCCCCCCATATCTCTCGAAACCTTTCCCATCCATGTATCCATCCAAATGAAACAGAAGAAGGATTTCTATTTGTTACTGCTTTCCAGGAGAGAAAATTGAAGTGCATTAAAGAAAATTCTGTCAATTGCATTCCTGAGCTACACTGATATAAAGAGGCTGTTTTGAAACACATCGGTCTTGTACAGTTAAAGTCCAAAGCAGCTTTCAAAGGGGGTTTTGTAAAAGTTTCCTCTAAATAAGCTGATTTTTCTAAATGCTTTTATACTTTATTACTTGGTTGGCTATCATGCGGCTGTGATTTATTTTAGGGAGTGGGGTTACTGTATTGGAAGAAAGTATTTAACCCAGGACATGACGCAATTAGCAACAGCATATAACAGAAGAGAAACAACTGCCAAGAGTTTGCTTTTCAATTGATGTTAATTCTATAGTATTGTGTGAAGTGCTTAATCTGTTAATTTAAGTGTCACACGACTACCTTTAATTCTGTGATACAGGACATGACCCATAGAACAAACAATATGTTGTCTAAATAACCTTGCCTGATTATTAACATCATTGCTTATTTTGATCCACATTTTTAAAGAAGTTCTGTAATCACTGTTATGAGGTTCCTACAATTACTGCCCCCTCATTGCTACACTGCCAGCCCCTAGCACCTGCCTGCTAACATCATCTCCTCAGTTCAGAGATAAACAGTTTCATGTATCAAATTTATATATAAAAAAGGGGTTGCATTGGCAATAACTGGTCTCAGATCACTGCAACAAAGTCATTTACCCACACCTGCATTTTGAACCATGTCTATATTGTTGAACCAGATTGATTCTGGGGATGAAAGGGTTGACATATAAGGAAAGATTAAACAGTTTGGGCTTACACTCGCTAGGGCTTAGAAGATGAGGGGGAATCTGAACGAGGTATATAAAATTTTAAAAAAGATTGATAAGGTAAATGTAGATCAAATGTTTTCCCTTCAGGTGCAATCTTGGACAAGAGATCACAGGTATAGGTTGGGAGGAGATAGATTTAAAACTGAAATGAAGAGGAACTACTTCTGGCAGTGGGTGGTGAATTTGTGGAACTCGCTGCCCCATAGCACGGTGGAGTCTGAATCATTGAACGGTTTCAAAAGGGAGATAGATACAATTAAGTTTATTTATTAGTGTCACAAGTCAGTTTACATTAACACTGCAATGAAGTTACTATGAAAATCCCCTAGTTGCCAGATTCCCGTACCTGTTTCGGGTACACTGAGGTAGAATCTAGCATGGCCAACGCACCTAACAAGCATTCTTTCGGACTGTGTGAGGAAAGTGGAGCACGGGGAACAAACCCATGCAGACACAGGGTGAACATGCAGACTTCGCATAGACAGTAATCCCAAGTTGGGAATTGAACCTGTGTCCCTAGTGCTGTGAGGCAACAGTGCCACTGTGCAGCTGTGCTAAAGATAAGGGAATATGGGGAGTAGGAGGGGAGGTGGATTTGAGACCAGGGAGAGATCAGCCATGATCTGATTGAATAGCGGAGCAGGCTCAAAGGGCTGAACTTGCCAATTTCTGCCCATAATTCCTATGTTCCTATGATTTTAAGGTTGTATTCTGATGTGAATTTGATGGAAAGTCTCTTCATATCACCTCTTCCCAATAAAATTGATAGAAACACAGACACTGGATTAAGCTGCTACATTTCTCTAATTGCTTATATCTCGAGTACTCAATACTGTTCAGCTTTCATTTCAGTTTTACATTTACATATGGAGCTCACTGCAGCGTGGAGATGTTTGTGGGAAATTTATCATCCCAAATGTTGAAATAGATCAAAACTAGAAAGAAAAATAGTAAAAAGCTGAAATAAAAACAGCAAGTGCTGGTAATAAACGAGAGAGAAAAGACAAATGTAAGTTTTCACCCCATTGGTTCAGGTAGAGGGTTAGTTCCAGAAACATTTACATGATTTATCTGACAGATCTGTTCCAGATTTCCAACATTTTCTAAGGTCGCATCCCAGCCTATTAAAAAATTGATGTTTCTGCTTAAAAGTGGGATATGTTGAAATTGCTGGTGTTTTCGAACCTGTGTCAATCTCACTCCAGGTGTATATTCTGCGTGTATATGTGTATATTCTACCCACTGCACTGAAGTACCAAGGGCTGGTACTCAGTCTGGGATGGGTGGAAATTAGAATAGACTGACTCATACAGTTGCTCTTAATTCCCAGAAATCTTTCAATGAACTGAAAATATGCAGGCTTGTTATGTTTATATTCCTGGTATGGAAATGTCAGGTCTTTTTTTGGCGCAGACTGTTGCAGGAATTCAGCATGTCTCGAAATTCCCCAGCACCATGACAATGTCCCTTTTAAAATAAGGTTGCACCACCCACTCATTCTGCTAATTGAATATCTCACCAATTACTGAAGGGTTATTGGAAACTTAAGTGCAAATATTTCCAAGCTCATTTTGAGCCTGGGCAAGTTTCTGAGCCATGATGTGGAGATGCTGGTGCTGGACCAGGGTAGGCACGGTAAGAAGTCTCAGAACACCAGGTTAAAGTCCAACAGGTTTATTTGGTAGCACTGTTTTCAGAGCACTGTTCCTTCATCAGGTGAGTGGGAGCTGGGTTCACAAACAGGGCACACTTAGACATTAACTCAATTACAAGATAATGATTGGAGTGCTAGTCCTAACAGGTTAGAATCATGCAGAAGGAGGCCATTCAGCCCATTGAGTCTGCACTGACCGCAATCCCACCTAGGCCCTGTTCCCTTAACCCCACATATTTACCCTAGCTAGTCCCTCTGACACTAATGGGCAATTTAGCATGGCCAATCCACCTAACCCACATGTCTTTGGACTGTATTTGAAAGCTAAAGCACCCGGAGGAAACCCACACAGACACGGGTGCAAACTCACACAAACAGTGACCCGAGCCGGGAATCAAACTCAGGTCGCTGAAGCAGTGAAACAGCAAAGCTAAGCACTGTGCCACCATGCCACGGGTAAACAAATCTTAATAGGTACAGACAATGCAAATGGAGAGAGGGTTAAGTACAGGTTAAAGAGGTTTATATGTCGGGATGGGCCTGCTAGAAACAGTTCATAAGCAGCATATGGGCTGTCAAATGTTGAGGCCTGCTGTTTAAAAGGCCATTGACGGCTCTGGACTCTGAACCAGTTGTGTTGTTGAATATTTGGCCATCTAAAATTCCATACTCTCTCATCCACCACCACCCCTATCTACTCCCCTTGCCCGAGACATGCCAAACTATGCCTCTCCACCCATTCCTAATGGGTCCTCAAGATCTCCATACTAACACATGCCCCAATCAATTCCATGGCTATTGTAGCCCATATGGCAACTTAGTGCCAACTCATGTCAACACATGACCCCCTGCTCCATGCTTACCACCCTTTGCCCTTACATCCTCTATGACATCCTCATGCAGTATTCACCATTTCTGGATCTCAGGGTCATGCTGATTTGACACAAAGTAAAGTTCTATGTATCAAACGCAAATTTCCCTCTTTAAAAGAAAAAAAACGGACAAAAGTCCATTCGGTATATTTAAATCCCCTCAAGTACTTAATCCCTTAATAAAATAAGCACACATTTATATTTATAACCCACATCAAAAAAACCTAATTCCGTGATTGACATTTCCAAAAGACTATCAAATTTTGAATTCAAACCCCTGACTGTGATAATGATGGGTTGTGGAAACTGTCAAGCAGTAATAATGATAGCCCATAGGATTATGTCAACAAACAGCTACTGGAACTGGTAACAGCATTTTTCTTCAACTGAAAAAGATAGCAGGTCATTTTATTTTCATAATGTAAAGGGTTGGGGATTAACATAACAACAACTTTACAGTCCATAGACCTTATTTTCCTTTTACGAGCATTTGCCTCTACTCTCAAAGTCATAAGTCATACATTGCATAAAATGGACTTTACTTGTGAAAATGGGGTCTTTTGAACTCTGCATCTAGTTCAAATGGCTCTACTAAGTTCAGGTTTCCCCCATGTGCAAATTATACCTTGTTCCCTTTCCCCTCCCAGCAAAGTAGAATCTATCAGAAATAGGAGTGGGACTTTCAGATCCAGGGATCCCAGCACCATTTTGGATAAGACAGACTCCATGGAAATCTGGGTCACAGAGATAACTATCATTGGCATATATTTAGAATCTGATCCCATGAAGTCATCAAGGGTTAGCATGTAGATGAGAAACAGAATGGAACCAAAGGTGGATTCCTGGATGGCTCCTAAGACAATGCAATGAAAGAACAAAAGCTAATGAGTGGAAATACTCTTGCAACAACTGGAGATGTAGGAGTAGAAATAATTGGGGGGAGGCCCACAGGGCTTGACAACAGAGGAGAGGCACAGGAGAAAGATGGTACAATTAAATCCATCAAAGAGTGCAAAGAAGTTAAGAACAGACAGTGCGTTATAGTCATAGAGAGTGGCACATGTGGTATTTGAAGGAGCATTTCAGTATTGTGACAGAGGCAGAAATCCAAATCATCCTAAAGATAGTGGACCCATTGTTTTGGCCAGGAATATCTTGCTGACGGACTCCTCGCCACTTCACAAAGAAGTTTTGGCCAGAGCATGAACACATATATAAAATACCTAACTAATAGCGAAGGATCAAAAATACATTGGAACATTTGGTTTTGTTATTGCAACAATGCCAGCTGTCAGCTACTAAACAGAATCAGAACAACTGCATCCATCATGAATAAAGTTTGATATCACGTCAGGACTGCTCGCTGGCTCAGTGCCAACCAATCAGAAAATGATTTTGTTGGTGAGTGATTTCCCAATACGTGTCTAATTTTAAATGTGGTTAAAGATGTGATGCACAGTGTGACTCCTGTACGGAGAAGCTTTTCTCCTCCGATTATTCTGGAGATTTTGTTTCCATAGAGCTCGTTCCCCTTCTCCTGATGGTGACTCAGTGATCTTTTTACTCAAAGTGCCATTCATGTTAAAGCCCATGCAATTGTCTCTTTGCCATTAAAACTATTCAGCTGATCCTCCCCTGAGTCCACATTTCTGGCAGGATTTGTTTCACAGATTGGGCACCGTGGCTCATTATTTTTTTGGTACCTGGCCTGAGGATTGGCCATTTGAACCTAATGGCCTTTCCCAATTCCTAAAAATCCTTAAGTCATTATCTCAACAGTAAGTTTCCAGCAGTCAATCGGCCTCATTATAAACTCCCAGCTGGGGGTAAGTAAATACAGGTAGCTATCTCAAAAGCCAAACTGTAACTGAACCCACTGACACCCCGAAACCCAACAAAAGTCTCTGTCGAATTGTTAACTGGAGAAGTAACAGGAAACAATTAAAAGCAATCAGGAAAGAGCCTTTCAGCAAATTATACGTCCTTTTTAAAAGTCGCCAAAAGCACAAGATCAAAATTCATCAAATTCCAGTCAAACGCTTCCCCGTGGGCCTTCAATTGGATTGCCGTGTCTTACTTGTAGTTTGCACACTGGACAGAATTGTGGGTGTGCTTGAGGCTGAAACACTCTCCCTTCTCAGGGCAGTCCAGCCCTGGCAGTAAACGAAGCCAGATGGTTTCTGCAAATCCCACACCTTTATACTGTCTGCTACTACTTAACAATGCGGGCTGCCTTAATTATCACCCTTGGTGGTCAAACTGCTAAATAAAGCTGTGTGTAACACGGGAAATAAATTCCGTGTTTGCTGTGACCTTACCAATTCCTTCCCAGGTGGATGGGCTACATAGATTCTGACTCTGTAGTCCTGCCTGCGTGGTATGATGCAGAGAGTGACATATGCCGCGAGGAACATTCCTATGTTCCTGCCTCCCGGTATGTTACAGAGTGTGACATATGCCACAAGGAATATTCCAATGTTCCCACCCACTCAGCATGTTACAGAGAGTGACATACGCCATGAGGCTCATTCTTCTGTCAGCCACTTCAGCTCACCTGCAGAGTGGCAATGACAGATTGCGTTGGAGAGATGCCCGAGGCAAATTATTCCCAATGATTATTTTTGCCCAAGTTATATAACAAGAAAGACTTATTTTTCAAAGCCTCCTTTTAAAACATTAAATAAATGAGACATGCTATTTTAAAATGGTCTTCAGGCTCTGAACTGAATGGTGTTGATTCCTCAGTAACGTGGGGTAGACTCTGGCGCATTCTGCCACAAGGTGCACCCCAGGTCTGGGTGTAGCTGTACCAGCCCGCAGCGTGCAAGGCCAGACCAGCCTTCCCTTATCTCCGTGAGTCTTTCCTTAAACATACCTGACACTATCGAAACCGCAGAGACTCCTTCACAAGCCAAAGCTGCGAGCTACTAATTGATATTTCATGAGAGGATCAGTCCATGCATTATTGATGACAAGAAGCAGTCGAGGCAATTTGGGCACAGCCTTGTTCCTCCATCCTAACGGATATTAAATTTGGCTTACTGCTGTTGTTTTTCTGCTGTGGCACTGTGCTGGGTGCAGCTTCACTACACCCACTTCGGACTCAGCCTCCAGCCAACATCAAAGTCCATTAAGGGAGTTTCTGAGCATCTTATGGCCATTTCTGGCAGATGCTTTCAAAATATCACATCACAAACATAACTTGGTTTTTTTCAAACCAACAGTTTTTTTTAAAACATAATTTTGTTTGCAATCCCTGAAGGGTAACAGGAGGCACATGGACGATGGGGTAATGCCACAAGACAATCTTTAGAAGGTTGGGGAATCTCTCTCTACATTCTTTACTGTTGATATCAGTGGATTATGTGTAAGGACTCTCTAGACATATATCCTTCTTTTTTTCACCCTTTACCATCAGGGATGAATACGCGAGAGAATGGGACTTTTTTTTCCCCCAATCGGTCACAATCAGGAATGTACTGCAGAGAAATTAAATCTCAATGAAGCAATGAAGCACTGTGCCACAGTGGTTAGCACTGCTGCTTCACAGCATCAGGTACCCGACTTCAATTCTGGCCTTGGGTCACTGTCCATGTGGAGTCTGCACATTCTCTCTGTGTCTGTGTGGGTTTCCTCTGGGTACCCCGATTTCCTCCTATGGTCCAAAGATGTGTAATATAGGATTGAATATATTAAACTGTCCCTTACTGTCCAAGGTATGCAGATTCAATGTGTGGTGTTACAGGATTAAGATGGGGATTGGGCCTGAGTGGGATGCTCTTTGAAGGTATTTGGGCTGAGGCCTCTCCTGCATTGTAAGAATGTGGCAATTTTATGATAATCTTTGAATGATAAGTTATGCTGACATATCTTTCCGTGCCTCTTAACCTTGTTTGCATGCATTCTAAAGGTTTGCTTTTTATTTTGCCAATTTTCCGATATCTCAAAAGGTTGTCCCTCTCTCTGGGCCTCTGCGTGTGCCCAACATTCTTGGCGAAGCAAAACTTTCATTGAAAAGCTGACATCACTAATGTCATTTGTATATAATTCTCATTGTTATTTCTGTCTGTTTGACGGAGAGCAGACGTGAATGGAAGAAACTTCAGAAAGCAAATGAGAAACAGGCTGGAAGACTGCCCAGTTTTTTTTTGTGAACAAATCCAGAATCTCTACTGAAAATATTGACGGTAAATTTTCTATTAACGTGTTGCTATCATGTTTTCATTGAAATGACTTGAATGAAATGAAATACAGCAGGGATACAAAGAATGGCAAATCTGCTCCCATCCGTTTTATACCCCGACCCACCCTTGTCAAAGCTGAAAATTACAATTAACTTTAATAATAGTTTTAATATTTGCAGATCAACATTTTAATCAATGGCCAATGTTGGCAGAGGATTGTAAAATGTACCTAATTCAGTGACTGTTGTCCTGAAACAAACCCAATCTGCACCATGTTCCCATTTAACCTTAGGTGGATTGGCCATTTTAAATTGCCCCTTAGTGTCCTAAGGTGTGTAGGTTAGGGGAGATTAGCAGGGTAAATATTTGGGGTTGCAGGGAACACTTTGGGTGAGATGGCCCCTTAGTGTCAGGTGGACTAATGGGGTTATGGGCATAGGGTCTGGGTGGGATTGTTATTGGTGCAGGCTTGATGGGCCAAATGGGATTCTACAATTCTATGAATGTTTACAACAGGGTACACAGTGCTGAGATAAAATGGCATTTAAACTTTTTTGCTAAATGGGAGGTGAATTGTTAACAGTTCCCTTGTGTTGGGTTTTATCCTATCCTACTCTTTATTTTGAAAATGTTGATATTATATTTGAAATTATATTCCTTTCTCTGTCTCCGGGCTATGCAACTGACCGTGAGAAAGACAAGGCTCCAGGCCCTGATCAGAGCTTCCTTTATTCAATTCAGCTGTCAGTAAATCTGTCAGTGAGAAGATCCATCTTCAAATTCTTCCTCTCCCTATGGGGAAACATCTGTCCCTGACAACACGGGTAGAGCAGGAACTCAACTTGTGACAAGGTGCAGATAGATGTGCATTTTGTCACCAGGTGACTGTATCTCCTCCTCCTCATGTCACACCACCTCGTCACACCATGACCTCACCATTTCAGCAGCCAATTTTGAATTTGAAGATGAAAATGGATGAAGATGAAAACCTCAAGGCAGAATTCCAATGTAATCTGCAAGTAGATTGAACTAACTCTTAAAGAATTACGGACATTGTTTCAGAATGCCTGAGACGCAGGTTTTAGTGTTTGGCATCTTTTTTTCGCATACACTTGCTTTTAGCAAATAGACAGCATTAACGTTTGCCAAAGGTGACTAGTTATTGATTTTGCTGTCTGTACACCGTGTAGCTGTCAGTTTTCACAAACTGAGCAATTTGGAACTCACCAAGACTGGCCCCAATACCTTTGAGCCAATCTGCATCACAGTAAATACCAATCATTCTTTCCTCACACAACCTCCTTCCTTCTCAGGTAGGTACCATCTATGGCAGCCAAATAATTCCAGACCATTGCATGAGAGAGGATTGAGCACTGGCTCACCCACATGATTTCACCTCTTGTTGGTAGCCTTCTAAAACTGATGACCTTCAAACTTCCTCCCACCCCAATAGCCTTCATGAGAAAGGCAATACATAATGAGATCATAAGACCACAAGTCTGTTGTAGATGCGCCAAGTTTGGTGGCGTTTAAGAGGTTAGTTGATAAGTATATGGAAGAGAAGGGAATGGTTTAGTTTGGAGGGGCATTGCTTTTTATTTTGGTCGGCACAACATCGAAGGCCGAAGGGCCTGTTCTGTGCTGTAATGTTCTATGTTCTATGTTCTATGTTCTAAGTAGTAGGAACAGGTGTGGGCTATTTGGTCCCTGGAGTCTGCTCCACCATTCAATAAGATCATAGCTGATTTTTAATCTCAATTCCACATTTCCACCTGATTTCCATATCACGTTGATTCCCCTAAATTCCAAAAATCCATCAACGATGGAGTAGCCACAACTCTCTAGGGTACAGATTCATAATTCTGAGTGTAGAAGTTCTCCTTGTCCCAGTCTTAAAGGAGCAGCCCCTAATCCAGAGACTGTGGCTCCTTATTCTTGACTCCAGCCAAGGGAAACAACCTCTCAGCATCAACGCTGCCAAGCCTTCTCAGAACGTTTTATATTTCAATCAGGACAATTATTGGAGCAAAGTTAAACCATTCCCAAAATGCAGACTCTGCGTAAGCACCAATCCTCAATCACCAGGTGTTTCCAATGTTAACCAAAAGGTCTTTAATCCTGGCTTTTGTTCACTTTGTACTCCATCATCAAAAACCTTTTGTTAACTAAACTCTGGCATGAGTTCCCTTGATGTTAAAGTTTGATAGCTGAAATTGGGAAGTATTTGAAGTGCTATCACTCTTCAACTTGGATTTTATGGAACTGGGGAGGGGGGGAAAAAAGCTTCAAATCAAAGTACAATGGATAGTTCTGACATTTATTTCAATGCTTTACAAGACCATGCAAATGCAAAGGACATTGAATCAGAATTAGGCCGTGGAGCACTTCCCACATCACATGCGAAACATAAAAATCAAGGTAAGCTGCTGTATAAAGCTGCTTCTACTCTATTACAGCAACAATCTTAATCCTAAACGTGGAACAGTGTCCTCCATTATTCAGTGATGCATTTTTTTAATTTCAACACCACCTTGAGGTCTCTTTAAACAATTATGCTGAGCATAAACTCCAGAGTATATGGTTGTTCAGCTCCTACTTTTGCTGATCAAACAGTGGGAGGTACGGGCAATGACTTGGTTAGTACACTTCCTATTCATCCCTGGAGTTTGGATGCAAATCCAACACAGCTCAGTACGATAGAATCTACTTTTACAGCTGAACTAGGAAGGGCTGTTGGTAAAGTGAGCCTTGCACAGTTCCAACCACAGACAAAAACAGAAAATATACATTTCTGCGAGACTTTGCTGCACTAGGCACAGTTTCAAAATTTGTAGGTGACACAGAAAATACTGAGATGGTGTAATAAGCCCTCAGAGGCAGAAAACCCTTCACCAAAATCCCTTTGTTTACAAGTCTGACAATAGCACACAAAGTGCTTTCCGTTAGCACTAGAAGTTCCAGAGGAACTGTCACTCCTAGTTAAATACAAAACAAGGAAGTCCCTGATTGGTCCATTAATTTGTTCCTTAATCAGGGAGCTTAGATTCTAACTGACCAACCTCAATTGCCGGATTAAAGTCATCACAGGAGGGTAATGTTAAGTGTCCAAAATGATATAAATGAGTGGCATGGGGTGAGGTCAGGAGGGGTGGGAGGGTGGATGGGTTGGGGGTTTGCAATTTAGTGCAGAAAAGTGTGAAGTGATACATTTTGATAGAAAGGGTGAGAAGTGACAATACAAAATAAAGGTTACAATTCAAGAGGGGGTTGTGGGAGAAAAGGAGTCTTGGAATTTATGTGCATAAATCATTGATGCTGTCAGCTCAGGTTGAGAGTTAATAAAACAGAGAGAACCCTATGTTTTATAAATAGAGACACACAGAGCAGGATTTTCCTCTCCCTCCAAGGTGTTTTCCACTGGCGGCGTGATCATTTGTTTGGTTGTTGTCACGGCAATAGAATAGCTATGATAAACCTGTGTGCACTGCTGTTTTGACCCTAACTAGAGCAGTGTGTCCAGTTCTGGGCACCATACTTGATATGAAGTCATTAGAGAGAGTGCAGGAAAGAGGCTCCAAAGATGTGTAGATTAGGTCATGCTACATTGGCCCTTAGCGTGTCAAGATGTTGAGGTTAGATGGATTAGTCATGGGAAAAGTGTAGCAATATGGGGATAGGATAGGGGCCTTGAGTGAGATACTTTGTCAGACCTGGATGGGCCAAATGGCCATTTCTGCACTGTAGGGATTCAATACTAGGAAAGAGTTATGAAAATGGCTCCAGGGATGAGGAGCTTCAGTTTAGCTGGAGTTGATCCCCTTAAGAAAAGGCTGAGAGCACATTTGATTGAGGTGTTCAAAATCCCGAGAAGCAGATAGGGAGAAAAAGTCCCCATTTGTGGAAGGATTGAGAAACAGAGGGCACCAATTAAAGGTGGTTGGTAAAAGCACAAAAGATGACAAAATCTTTTCTATGCATCAAATAGTTAGGATAAGGAATATGCTGCCTGAGAGTGTAGTGAAGGCAAATGCAGTTGCGACTTTCAAAAAGAAATCTGATAATTACCCGAATGGAAAAGAATTGCAAGGTCACAGGGAAAAAGCGGAGCAGTGGGACTATGGTGAGTTGCTCATGCAGAGAGCTAGCACAAACTTGATGGATTGAATAGCGTCCTCTGTGGCGTAACAATTTTATGATTCTTAATTGGTCAGTACATCCGGGAAGGAGTTGGGGGGGGCATTGGAATGTCCAATATGGTAAATGGAAAAGCAGTTAGTCCCGGAAGAGGGCACTTCTTTGAGGTCAGAATTAAAGGCAAACTGTCAGCGCAGAGTAGAGAGGTTAGTGAAACTCTTGGTATAGGAGCAAACCCAAATTATCTTGTTGATGAAACCTGGTATCTAAAGCTGGAAAGTAGTCTGAGTTCTACTATTGCTTCAAGTATCAAATGAGAAGCAAAAACGTCCCAGTAAGTCATTCCATTATTTAGAGAATGCAAAAACAGAGATAAAGATGTGACATGTTCACTGAATTTCACAGTAAATGCTGGTGTGAACTGTGTGCTGCTGCTGCTCTCCCCCTTCACTCACTCCAAAACTTCAGATGCAGTACACTGAAAGTCACATTGTGAAATTTCTGCAAAACAATTGCGAGGAACTGTTTCATGTTGCACTATATATCATGGATTGGCACGGAATACAATCTGGTGAAAGTGCCGGCGATTCCATTCCTCTCAGGGACCACTGCATGAAAATAAATATTGGGTCCCATTTACACAATGTTACAAGAGATATTTCTTAAATAGACAAGTGAAATTGAGTTAAAGAACAGTATTCGGCCATTAAGCTCCACATAATGTAGAACTTGCTTAATGTGCTGTCAAATTATGCCTTGAACTTGGCGGGTTTGTCTCGCCAATTGCTCCTGTTCAACTAAAATAAATGGTAAAAATGAGAGTGTTATTGTAACACACTGCTTGCAAAAAGTCATCATGGTTAAAATAGTTTTGCTTTTTAACAGATCTGCTCTTCTTTTAGCCTCATACAGTGCAGAAGTCCATTTGGCCCATCGAATCCACACTGACCACAATCCCACCAAGACCCTATCCCTATAACCCCGTATATTTACCCTAGCTGGTCCCCCTGACACTTAGGGGGCAATTTAGCATGGCCAATCCATCTAACTTTGCATGCTGCAAATTATTATCAAAGTACTTCTAGACATTACCACTACCATTACTCCTAATCTTTTATTGTTTCAACTAAGGGGCTTCAAATGAAGGGGAATGACTTCACTTTTCAAATTTAAATTTAAATTTTTGTATTGAATGACAGTCTTGGTAAATCCACTCCATCAAAAGAAACTATTTTCACTGACTGAGGAGCCCAGAACTAGGGAGAATGATTGAACAATTAGAGGCAGATCTTTCTGGAGTGAAAATAGGAAACAGTTCCACACATCAAGTGCAGTTAAAGTTTGGAATTTTCTTCCACAAATGGCCATTGATGCTGGATCACTCATAAATTTTAAAACTGGGATTGACAAACTTTTGTCAGGTATTTTTGTTTTTGCTGGGACTAAGAAATATGAGGCAAAGGTAGATACATGAATACTGGTCACTGATGCACCAGGGTCTCACTGAATGATGGAACAGGCTCAAGGGGCAGTAGCTGCTTGTTTGTCGCCAGTTCAGAGTGATGAAGCACAATCTGGGAATAATGATCATCAGTGCTGCCAGCTCACACGCAAAACTTCTGAATGGATTCTGGACACGAAAGGAACAACATCACCTCCTCCAGTTCAGGAGTCAAGGTTCAGCTTTCTTTCTTTATATCATGTGGAGATGCTGGTGTTGGACTGGGGTGGGCACAGTAAGAATTCTCACAATACTAGTTAAGGTCCAACAGGAATATTTGGAATCATAAGCTTTTGAGGCGCTGCTCCTTCATCATATATTGTGTTTGTGAACCTACCTCTCCACTCACCTGATGAGAGAGCAGTGCTCTGAAAGTTCAGAATTCCAAATAAACCTGTTGGATTTTAACCTGTTGTGGAGAGACCTCTTACTTTATCTGGTACTATTCTAAAGGATGAAACTCACTCACTATGGCTAAAAGCAAATTACTGTGGATGCTGGAATGTAAAGCCAAAAGAGAAAATGCTGGAAAATCTCAGCAGGTCTGGAAGCATCTGTAAGGAGAGAAAAGAGCTGGTGTTTTGACCCTTTGTCAAAGCTAAAAGACAATTAGCACTTCTTAGCCTTTCCTCTGATTTCTGTGGCTATGACTAATCTTTTATTCCCTCCCCCTCCAGTATAACTATCTCCCATTTTCTATATCTTTTGACAAAGAGTCATCTTAACTCAAAATGTCAGCTCTTTTCTCTCCTTACACATGTTGCTGGACCTGCTGAGATTTTCCAGCATTTTCTCTTTTGGTTTCAGTCACCATGGCATTGATCAACGCAAAACATATTGCATGATGAAGGAAGAATGGAAGATTTAATTTCATTGTGAGAAATGGCAAATTTGCTACAAAGTTGGATTTCTCCAGAAACCAGCCATTCAGAATGTTTTGTCTGACGAAGGATCATCCAGACTCGAAACGTTGTCTCTATTCTCTCTCCACAGATACTGCCAGTCCTGCTGAGATTTTCCAGCATTTTCTGCTTTGGGTTCAGAAAGATTCATAGAAACGTAGGAACATAGAAGATAGGAGCAGGAAGAGGCCATTTGGCTGATCATCCAACTCAATAGCCTAATCCTGCTTTCTCCCCATAACCTTTGATCCCATTCGTTCCAAGTGCGTCATCTAGCCACCTTTTGAATCCATTCTATGTTTTGGCATCAACTACTTCCTGTAGTAATGAATTCCACAGGCTCACCACTCTTTGGGTAAAGAAATGTCTCCTTACCTCCGTCCTAAATGGTCCACCCTGAATTCTCAGACTGTGACCCCTGGTTCCGGATTCTCCACAACTGGGAACACCCTCCCTGCATCCACCCTGCCTGATCCTGTTAGAATTTTATAAGTCTCTATGAGATCCTCTCTCATCCATCTGAACTCCAGCAATAACAATTCTAACCTAGTCAATCTCTCCTCATACATCAGTTCCACCATCCCTGGAATCAGCCTGGTAAACCTTCGCTGCACTCCCTTGGGAGCAAGAACATCCTTCTTCAGAAAAGGGGATCAAAAATGCATACGATACTCTAAGTGTGGCCTCACCTAGGCCCCATATAGTTGCAATAACACATCTCTGCTCCTGTACTCGAAACCTCTTACAATGAAGGCCAACATTCCGTTTGCCTTCTTTATCGCCTGCTGTACCTGCATGCTTACCTTCAGTGACTGGTGTACAAAGACACCCAGATCCCGCTGCACATTCCCCTCTCCCAATTTACAGCCAAGTGTGAAACTAATCCTTGCTGGAATAGTCTTATCATTTATTTTTTGTGTTTGTGATGACATGAAATGTTAGTGTGCTTTCAGCCCAGACATGCAAAGTTAGCTGAGATAACCTGACTGTTTGCCTAAACACAAATTTTATTTATTTCAAAACTTTTCCATTATTCAGCCCATGAAAAGCTGCTAAACTCGCAGCTTTGGTACCGAGCTGTTGCCACTACAGAGCAGATATAGTACGCTGAAGCAAGCACTCACTAACCTCTCATTAAATTGTGTACATGGAGACAGCCTGGGGCTGACGCCTGATTGCACTGAAGATATCAACAGAATTATAATCTAGCAGAGGAGGAGGAGGAGAGCGGAGTCGACAAACTCTGCCTACAAAAAGTTATTATGCTGCAATGCTACCACTCATGGTGTGAAGATTAGTTATTATGTCACATATAATTATAATAATCCTCTTACTAGCAATACTGGTTATACTTCTACATGCTACATAGGTAAGATTGTCTACAGCCATTTCCCACCCACAAACAAGTTACAACAATATATTGCATGTCTGACCCAGTCTAATTGCTGATATGAGTAAGGATTACTAACATCCCCTAAGCTGTGTCGTTGTTGAAGGATCCAGGCTTACTAGTAAATTTCAGGTGAAGCTCAAAGATAATATACTTTGCTGAAAATATCTTCTTCAAAAATATCTGAAGTCTGCACAAGAACTTTGCCTGTAAATTTACTATCCATGTCTTAAAGCTTTCAGAACTACAAGTGCAGGGCACAGGGTTTTATTCATTCATTCATGGGACATGGGCGTTGCTGACTAGCCAGCATTTATTGTCCATCCCTTCTTGCCCAAGGCCAGTCAACCACATAGCTGAGGCTCTGAAGTCACATGTAGGCCAGATCAGATAAAGATTTCCTTCCCTCAAGGACATTAGTGAACCAGATGGGTTTTTTCTGACAATGCTTTCATGGTCTCAGTAGACTCTTAATTCCAGATTTTAAAAATATTTATTGAATTCAAATTCCACCATCCGCCATGGTGGGATTCGAAGCCGGGTTCCCAAAACATTAGCTGAGTTTCTGGATTAATAGCCTCGTGGTAATACCATTAAGCCATTTTATAGAGAAAGACGAGAATTTTGTATCCAGCATGTATCCAGAATCCAAAATGCCAGATCATCGACCTGAAACATCTGTTTCTCTCCCTGCACTGATGCTGCCCAACCTGCTGAATACTTCCAGCATTTGTTATTTTGTAGTTGATTTAGATTCTTATCCTCCTTTCGCGCTGGCCCAGACCCTCGCACTGTAATAACTCTCCAGTGCAATACCTTCTCGTGTGGAGAGGAGGGCCAATGTAATGCCACTTACTTAAGTACTGCAACCTTTTTCTCCTCTAGGGCCCTTGTCCCCAAGTTTTCAGTTCTTCCATGAAATGAGTTGATTTATTACTGTCACATGTATTAACATACAATGAAAAGTATTGTTTCTTGTGTGCTACAGAGAAAAGCATACCATTCATAGAGAAGGAAATGGGAGATGCAGAATGTAGTGGTACAGCCATAGCTAGGGTGAAGAGAAAGATCAACTTATTGAGAGATAGGTCCATTCAAAAGTCTGATGGCAGTAGGGAAGAAGCTGTTCTTGAGTTGGTTGGTACCTGATCTCTGACTTTTGTATGTTTTTCTCAATGGAAGAAGATGGAAGAGAGAATGTCTGGGGTGTGAGAGGTCCTTAATTATGCCTTTCTGAGACAGCTGTGTACAAATTTCTGATGCAACCTTATCAATTACAATTCTACATTGGCATAACTTTCACAATAAATCAAGCATTTGAATAGCAACGCTGCTGAGTGCACTGTCTGCTGTCCTTACAAGAAGAGAATTTCAATCTTTAATGTGTGATGCTAACTCATTTCAGCGAGGCCAGTAGTAAGGACACTGTCATTGACTTCAGCTCCCAGGAGTACTGAAAGGAGACATTAAACATACTCCTGTTCCTGATTCTTTTGCCAGTGACTTTCTCAAAATTGCTTGTGCTGCTTGGTTTCTAATGGCCTCCCAACCCTCACCACCTCCCCCCGCCCCACCCTCTTCTATATTTCAAGAGCCTTGAGTTAAGACAGTTCTTAATAGGGTAACAATCACTCGGAAAAGGGCCAATGGTAGAGCCAGGCAAAAACAACACCTCGCATTTATGTACCCCCCTTTAACATGGTAAAATATGACATGGAGACACCAGTGTTGGACGGGGGTGAACACAGTCAGAAGTCTCACAACACCAGGTTAACTCATTGATGAAGGAGCAGCACTCCGAAAGCTTGTGATTCCAGATAAACATGTTGAAGTTTAACCTGGTGTTGTTAGACTTCCTATTATGGTAAAATATTCCAAGGCACAGGAATATATTCTAACGAGCCATGTAGAAGCCAGGGGCAAGTAGCCAAAAGTCTGACTTTAAGGATCACTCAAAAAGGAGAAAAGAGGGGAAAAGAGTGTTTTGGGGAGGAAATCCCAGAGCTTTAGCACCTTGACAGCCAAACGTAGAGCCACTGACGGTGAGGCAATGAAAAGCGGGCATACACACAAAGTCAGAGTGGGGTAAGTGCGGACATCTCAGAGGGCCATAGAGACAGATAGACCACAGAGGGATTTGAAAATGTATCAATTAATTTGAAAAGATGCCACGTCCCTGCAGAGAACAAGAAAGGAGGGGAGGTGGAAGGGTGAGAGAGAGAAAACAGCAGCTTCAGCAGTGAAGAGAAGACTGGGAGGGCAGAGGGAAAAATATGATATTTTAAAAGTGGTCCCTTTAACTGATAGCTGCTTTTATATTTCCCTTCCCTGAGATCTGTCTCCTGAGCATTGCCACTTCTTTTGCACGCAAGGAGTATCAGAGTATCTCCCTGAGATTGCACAGGACGAGAAACTAGGTCACCCAGTGCCGTGCTATCCTTATTCGCACTTTTATCAGCAGAGGATCTCCAGACTCTACTAACACGTACCTACTGTACTTATTCATAAGTGCACAGCATAAAATGATTGCACTGGCAGTATGCCTGATTCTGGTATCGGTTCCCCAAACAGTACTTTAACTAAATGATGCTGGGGGTGGGGAATAATTACTTCTTGCTTTAGCCATTTGTTGAGCCAGGCTGAAAGCGCGCTGAGGAACTGACATCTTTGCTCTGCTGCTAACAGCTCCGTGACAAATGTTTCTGGATTTCAAAAACCTACTATCAAACTGGGATCACCACATTCCTGCATAACACAACACTTGTTAGCATAATATTCACCATAATGGCTCCTAGTGAAAAACACAATATAACACATAAAATGCACAACATTGCAGGACTTTTCTGTTCAGGCAAAACTCTTATCGCCAATCAGGATTAGGTTTATTTCTGCTACTGCTGTGTGTTTTTGTCCCAGTACCATATTCGTACAAAACATCTGTTTCGTTATCCCTCTGTTTTTAGTAATCTGATTTGATTTGATTTATTATTGTCACATGTAAATTTAACTTGATTTATTATTGTCAAAGGTAGGCTTATATTAATACTGCAATGAAGTTATTCTGAAAATCCTCTAGTCGCCACACTCCGCAGCCTGTTCGGGTACACCGAGGGAGAATTTAGTAAAGGATTTGAGGATGAGGTGGTGTGGGCAGATCGCTAGCACTCACTGCGAGTTGCAAAGTCTGAGAATATTTGATTTCCTGTTTACCAGCACCCCTCCCCCACCACAGCAACATGTTAAATTAGGATTACTCTCTTCCACCTTCTTCTGCCAGGAAAACGATACAAAAATCTGAGGTCATGTACCAACCGACTCAAGAGCAGCTTCTTTCCTGCTGCTATCAGATTTTTGAATGGACCTACCTTATATTAAGTTGATTTTTCTCTGCACCCTCGCTATGACTGTAACACTACATTCTGCACCCTCTCCTTTCCTTCTCCCCTATGTACTTTATGAATGGTATGCTTTGCCTGTATAGTGCAAGAAACAATATTTTTTACTGTGTTCCAATACGCAGTGGCACAGTGGTTGGCGCTACTGCCTCACAGCACCAGGAATCCAATTCCCGGCTTGAGTCACTGTCTGTGTAGAGTTTGAAGGTTCTCCTCGTGTCTGCATGGGTTTCCTCCAAGTGCTCTGGTTTCCTCCCACACTCGAAAGATGTGCTGGTTAGGTTGATTGGCCATGCTAAGTTGCCCCTTAGTGTCAGTAGGATCAGCAGGGTAAATACATAGGGTTATGGTGGTAGGGCCGGGGTGGGATTGTCAGTGCAGACACAATGGGCTGAATGGCCTCCTCCTACACTGTATGGATTCCATGTTTCTATGAATAGCATTTTAAAATTTACTCTTTCATGGGATGTGGGTGTTGCTGTCAAGGCCAACATTTGTTGCCCATCCCAAATTTTCTTGAACTAAGTGCCTTGCTGGACCACTTCAGAGAGCAGCTAAGAGTCAACCACATTGTTGTGGATCTGGAGTCACATGTAAATCAGACTTAGTAAAGTGGCTGATTTTCTTCCCTAAAGAACTACAGTGAAGCAGATGGGTCTTTATGACAATCAATGATAGTTCCACGATCACCATTACTGAGATCAGGACCAGAATGCTCGCTGTGATGAACATGTGTGAAAATGCAATGGCCTGAATTTGGAAGTGTCGCTCCTAAACATGGCACCTACCATCCTTGTAGGTGCAGTAATGGGGTTCACACATTCATGTTTCACAGTGGCATCTGGCCATAGAAATCAACAGCTGCCTTCACGTCGTGTGTGATTTTGGTGTGAGAGATGTCTGAACCCCAATGTGCACAGGGTCAGGGTCCAAAAATATGTGAGTTAGGTGGATTGGCCATGGTAAAATTGTCCCTTTGTGTCAGGAGGACTAGCTAGGCTAAATGCATGGGGTTAGGGGGATTGGGCCTGGGTGGGATTGTGCTCGGTGCAGACTTGATGGGCTGAGTGGCCTCCTTCAGCACTATAGGATTCTATGATTCTAGACCTGGTTAGATTAGAAGCACACAACCTTGTGCCATGAGAAATACGCGGCAAAGAGGTCAGAGAATCCCATCTCCTACTTAAAAAATACCAGCATTTATATAGCACCTTTCATCACCTCAGGGCATTTCAAAATGCTTACAGTCAATTAAATACTTTTGAAAAGTTGTTACTTTTATAATTTAGGAAATGCAGTAGCCAATTTATGCACAGCAAGCAAACAGCAATATGATATTGACTAGATCATCTGTTTTTTGATGCTAAGCGGGAATAGATACTGGCCAGGATACAGAAGGCAACCTTCTGCCCAGCCTCATGCTCTTCTTCAGAATTGTGCTATGTGGGAGCTTTTATACCTGCCTGAGAGACAGCGAGGGCTGTGTTTTAACTTTAGATCCAAAAGACTCCACCTCCAACGGTGCAGTGCTCCCACATTACTGCACTGGAATGCTAGCCTAGAATTTGCAATGAAGTTTCTGGAATGGGATATGTGCCCACAAACTTCTGACTCCAAGATGTGAGTGTTACCAGCCAAGCCATGGTTGGTAGAATAATAAAATCTCATTAGTTCCAGCTTCTCCATGACATTGGCTCAGATAGTTTAAAGGGACAGACTTAAGTGAAAATGTATTTCTGTTTACCAAACCTAAGCCCCGAATTTTTTTCTAAAGGTTTAATTCAGTCTGTACTGTTTTTTAAAATATGTTTTATTGTTGCTTTAGAATATGAAGAGTTAGTTCTTGTTAGTTGCTCTTTTATTTTCTGCTAAACGTACTACATTATATCTCTCAGTTACATAAAAATGATACGTCACCTTGGAGGCTACAAACTTCAGAAGTGACGTTAATTCAGTCTTCAATCTTCTCACAAAAAGAGAGACTGTCAGAAAGCTTAGCAGGTTTGCTAACAAAATAAGACCTCGTCATTTTGATAATTGTGGGCAAGGAGATGTACGTTTAGTGCGGATTTTAGGAGGATTTTAGCAACTCTGTTTGTATTGGCACCAGATGAAGCCAAGTGTTACAAAGATCCCTTGTCCTCTATAACCTGAATAAACATGCGCCATTGGATGTCAAAGGAACCATTAACCCCCAGATCCCCAGCAATACAGAGCACACAGAGGAAAGGTTACTGAGGAACCTTGCTCTTCTGTCATGACTGCATTGAGTTGCAAGTTGGTGCCCTGAAGCCATTGTGAGGTTTTAACTCACTCAAAACCTATCCCCTTACACACAATAAAAATTGGGCCCGTTGTGTCATTCTCTACTGGCCAACAGAGACTACACACAAGATTAGCTCAAATCATACAGACTCCATCTTCCTTGGATACCTTTCCCATTTTGGCGCTGTTAATCAAATGTTGGACCAGCTGGGATCTACTGTTGCCAGTTTCTGAAGAGATAAAAGCATATTATACACGAAAGGATGAATTTGATTATGAATGTAGCATTATACTTTGGAGAGCCAGAGTAGTCAACCCTGTGACAGGAAGGCAGTTGCTCCTATCCGGGTTCCACAGTGCCCATCCGGGTATATCCTAGACGGAGATCCTCATCAGGAGTTATGTATGGTGCCTGGCATTGATGCCTACATTGAGAATCTAGTGAAGCATCAGGCCTTCTGTGTAACAACCTTTATGGGGCTGAGTTTTAGAATTTTGTCACCCTCAATGGTATCAAGCACATTAGGCCTTACCACCCAACATCCGACGGACCAGCTAAACAAGTAGTCCAAGGTAGAGATCTGAAGAAGCAGTGACCCGAGAGAGCAGAATCTGGGCTACAGAAACATTCCACACTTAACAGCGAAAGTGCTGCCAGTGAAGTTGTTGTTGGTGGGCTGGCGTTTTATGACCAGAATAAGGCTGGTATTTCTAAATTTGTCAGGGAGGCTCCAGGCTAGTCGGTGCAGTGAGAATTAAAATCATGATTCAGGCAAATCACCAAGGTTTCTTTTAATGGATAAAGTTGTGAATGTCAGAAATTTTGGAAACGGCTAGAGCTGTATCCCATGAGCTGTTGTATCAAAGTTAGGACTTTTGCCTTTTAAAGTGGAAGTACAAAGAGGAGTCATTTCAAAGCAGACAGACCATTTACCAGGACAGGAGTTGTCCCAGCAACCAGCACTGCTGCCCAAAATCATGGAGCCAGCAGGAACTGTTGTTGACTATCCAAGCAGTGAAGTATCGAGCCACCCTACATAGGGTCCATTTACCAGGGAAATGGGTAAAGCTAAGTTACCGTAGATATCTGGTATCATTGTTTCTTCAGAAAGCACCCCATCCCCAAGGAAATTGAACTTCCCGTCTTGGTCATTTTTCACTTTGCCTGTATGATTTGTCAGTATTGAAAGATGCAAGGAGGTGGGAGATATTGTTATAGGGGTAATATCGCTGAACTAGTAATCCAGAAGCCCAGACCAATCCCTGCATGGCAGTAGGTAGAATTTAAATTAAATCAATGAACCTGGAAAACCTTTCTGCTTCACTAAAGTCCTTTAGGGAAGGAAATCTGCTTTCCTTATTTGGTCTAACCAACATGATATCCCAGATCCACACCAATGTGGATTCACTGCCCTCTGAAATAGCTTAGCAAGCAACTTACTTCAAGGGCATCTTCACCATCCATTAAAATTGGTCTTTTTTTTAAACACAGAACCTGGTATAGAAAACTCCCCTGGAGCCTCTATGAGTAAATGTACAAAGAGCACAAAACCATCAGTTTAGAAGCTGCCAGGTTTGATACTAGTAAATGATTACAATGGTGAAGGAAATATGGTATTCCTGGACTGGGACAACAAAAATTTACCAGGATCACTGTTCCTGATCATTATTCCTGCAGGAATTTAAGGAGAGCAGAACTTGGAAGGACAGAAGGTCAAACAGTCCCTGAAGTCACTGCCTGTGGGAGGATCATTTTGACAAGAGTTCCAATGCAGTTGGCCTCTTGCAGCATAGCAAAACAACATTTTTGATTTGATTTGATTTATTATTGTCACGTGTTAACATATAGTGAAAAGTATTGTTTCTTGCATGTTATACAGAGAAAGCATATTGTTCATAAAGAAGAAAATGAGAGAACGCAGAATGTAGTGTGCAGAAGAAGGTCAACTTAATGCGAGGTAGGTCCATTCAAAAGTCTGACGGCAGCAGGGAAGAAACTGTTCTTGAGATGGTTGATATGTGACCTCAGGCTTTTGTATTTTTTCCCAATGGAAGAAGGTGGAAGAGAGAATGTCCGGATGCGTGGGATCTTTAATTATGCTGGCTGCTTTGCTAAGACAGTGGGAAGTATAGACAGAGTCAATGGATGGGAGGCTGGTTTGCGTGATGGATTGGGCTTCATTCACAGCTTTTTGCAGTTTCTTGCAGTCCAGGAGAGAAGGCATAAGAGAAAGAAATTAAAGCAATCCTGTATCCTCCTCCATTTTCCATCTGCCCAACCGTTACTTGACGGAAAAAAAATGTTAATGGAATCAAGGAGTGTTGTTTGAATGAATGCAGCTGTGACTTTGCAAAAATAAGTCACATTGAAAACTTGAACAATAATCATGCGATGAACTTTTGCGAGCATTTTTGAAAATCCTGTAGCAAGCTGGTACCTTCAATTCACCAGTGTAATGCAAGAACCCTTTTGCCAGTTTGTAGTCTGCATGGAGCAGACAGAGTTAGAAAATCTTTTTTCTTTAAATTACAAAAGGTACTTTGAAAGCACGCAGTATACACGGAAAATGTGGCAATGGACAAATATACAATCTGTGCTTTCTGCTCCTGATTTTAAAAAATGGGAGGCTGTGATTTATAAACGGAGCCCATGTCATTAGCAATCAAAGGACATGCTTCAGGCACAGAGGCCCTGTCTTCTTTAATTGAAGGAGATATTTTAAGTGTACAGAAGCCAACAGAATACACACTGTCTCTTTAATTCAGCCTGGATCGGAATTAACAGATTCTTTGTCAACGCAAGAAGTTTGAAAAGGTTGGGGTTGGAGACAGACCACAATGTAGCCTTCCTGCCAGCATTCTGTGACAGGGTTCTGAAACCAGCCACTGCTGCCGAGGGTATTATACAGCCCGCTGTTGTGTTCAGGTCACTGGCTCTGCTGATCGGAACAAGGACTGACAGTGTGATAATTGAACCACATGCCCATCAGTGGCACCAGGAGCAGCGTAGTGACAGATCCTCCAGTTACCCACAGCCATTTCACAAGTGTCCAGTGAGGAAGAGACGGGACGCAGACGTCCCCAGACAGACACTGCAGACAGGCACCATTTACAAACTGATCCAGCCCGTTGAGCCTGCAACACCCGAATGAATGAAAAGCAGAATCCGGAATGACTCTGCAGTTCTGAGCTCCACTGATAAAAATGTACAGGAGAAGAGTTGCATTTAGATAGCACCTTTCACAATCTTATAATGTCTGAAACCAAAAGAGAAAATGCTGGAAAACATGTAAGAAGAGAAAAGAGCTGACAATACGAGTCCAGATGATCCTTTGTCAAAACTGCCTTATGGATGTCTGAAATGCTTTACAAAGCAATTAAACATTTCTCAAGTACAACCCACTATTATATTGTAGGGAAACAGAAATTATTTTCATTTCATTTAATTCCATTAATATTGCAGATTTTTTACTGGAAACTCACAAAGTAACAGGTGAGGAATAATACTGGTGATATATTGTCACATAGATAGTAGTGTGGCTAACTTGGCTCGCTAGTACATTGGAGAAGAGGGACGTGATTAAGCCAATAAATGAACTTTTGAAGTTCTCTATACCATTGTTACCATAGCAGCTGGTCATGGGGGGGTTAATTTGGAGGCCAGGTTTCACAAGAGCACAACTTCATATGTTAATGACTTGCATTTCAACCAAATCACAGCACTGCCTTGATACTGACACTTAAGCCTCAATATTGTTATTCATGGTGGCACAGCGGTTAGCATTGCTGCCTTACAGCACTGGCTTCGATTCCAGCCTCTGCTGTGTGGATGCTGCACGTTCTCCCCGTGTCTGCATGGGTTTCCTCCCGATGCTCCAGTTTCCTCCAAAAATGCACAGTTGGATTGGTCATAGTAAATGTTCAGGGATATGGATAAGAGGTCCTTTCGGACAGTCAGTGCAGACTTGATGGCCCAAATGGCCTCTTCTGCACTGTAGGGATTCAGTGAATGCTTGTGTAGTTGTGTGGTGTTTCTTTGTTCAAGTATTTAAATATCTTCAACTTTTTTCTTAACAAATTAACTCCTCCATTAAAAACAAAAGAGGAATATCAGAACAACTAAATTTCATATCTCAAATACAAGGAACTTTTCCAGCCTTAATTTCAGGCAGGTTTCATACTCACACTACTTAGCAACATGCTGGCTGAGACCTCAGCCAAAGGTGCTCTAATATCCTTCATTCAATGTAGACACCAACTGGTATTCAACTTTATATTTTGTCTTTCTGAAGTGCTGGAAGTATCCAGAATGCAGAAGGGATCTGATTGTTTCTTATGTTCGGGGCTGAGCAGTAAATACCGGCCTTGTCAGCAATTGTCCACATGCCAATGAACAAAGAAGACAAAATATTACCGAGGGCTATCTGAAGCCAGACAATTTTGCAGCCATTCTGCCAGCAATTCTCCCAATGAGAAAAGTTGCAACTTCCTCTTCACTGGAGGGTGAAACTAATTGTATAATCCACTAAGATAAACGCAAAATACTGTGAAGCTGGAAACTGATGAAGGGTCATCCACACTCAAAACGTTGGCTCTATTCTCTGTCCTCAGGTGCTGTCAGATCTGCTGAAATTTTCCAGCAGTTTTCTGTTTTTGTTTCAGTATAATGTACATTAAGTTCTTGCCTCAAACTTCTCCAACATCAGATATTTCACCTTAAGCCATCCCAAGCATTGTTAATCACCCTTTCAAAATAGCCCTTGAAACCTCTTCTATAAACAAAATGCCCCAGCCCCTCATCCTCACTCACTCTGTACACCTGTCCAATCTCATTTTGCTCTCCTGGTTTATCCAACGTTGTTGCCACAGCTCAATGCTTACATCTCTCAAGCGGAATTCCTGAAACCTGGTTTCTGTCTTGTCCACAGTACCTGCACAGCTTTGGGCAAAGTCACCAACAACATTCTCTGTGAGAAATCTTGGCTATTCTCTTCGGCTGTTACGTAATGCTCACCATGGTCAAGCTCTCTATCCTCCTCCGCCATCTGTGCCCTACCTCAAGGGGACTGCTCTTAACTGACTGCATTCCTATTTAGCACAACAGACCCAGCATGTAGCTAGCTCCAGCTTGTCCCTCCCGACAGTAATCTGTGGGACATCACAAGGCTCCATTGTAAGCCATCCTCCACCCCACTTTTTTAATTGGCATGTTTCTTAATGCAACCATTACTCATCGTCACATGGTTAGTTTCGATAGATATACTGACACATCCAGTTTAATTTCTCTATACATTCAAATATACAATCATTCTTTTGTTGACAAACTCCCGAACTGTTCCTGAGCTAATCAAAATCATTGAATCCTTATAATGCAGAAAGAGGCCATTCAGCCAATCGAGTCTGCACCGACCACAATCCCAGGCCCTACCCTGCAATCCCATGTATCTACTCTCCTAATGCCTCTGACACTAAGAGGCAATTTAACATGGTCAATCAATTTAACCCGCGTATCTTTAGAATGTGGGAGGAAACCGGAGCACCCGGAGGAAACTCACACAGGCACGAGGAGAACGTGCAAATTCCACACAGACGGAGGTCAGAATTGAACCGAGGTTCCTGTTGCTATGAGGCAACAGTGCTAACCCCTGTGCCACCCTGCCACCCTAACCACTGTGCCACCGTGCTGCAGACTTTTTTCCAACTGAAGGGAAAAACCGTAGCCATCTGTCAAATACCATTACAAATGATTAGTTCCAATGGAATGATCCTCCCTTGCGAATCAGTCAGGTTTTCACTGTATTCTTTCATCAAATTATTAGCACTGCTGGCATGAGCAGCATTTTTTGCCAATGCTGATTTACCCGTGAGCTGCCTAAATGGTAGACCCTTAAGTGCCCTCTGAAATGGCCTCACAGGAAACTCAAACTGCTACGGAAAAGTCAAACACAGAACCATGGCAGAGGATAGCCTCAGTGCTGTGGTTAATCTCAGCTTCAAACCCCATATCCCATCCACTTTCATCCCATAGCACAGCCATCAATGTGGAAACTCTTGTTCATGCTCTTGAGATGGCAAGACTTAACTTTAGTCACTACTCCAAGGTTTCACCACCTTGGTCTTTACACTAGGAATTCCTTGCCTAAATCACCTTCGTCTGATTAGTTTCCTCACCACCTTTGGCAACCCCCTGAACACTTCAAAATCAAAGTTCAATTTGCTCAACACTACATCTTTTTCTCTTAGCTTCCCTGTCCTCAATCATCTCTGTTGACATCTTGTCTCTCAACTGAAGCAAATTCTGAATCATCACCCTCATTTGGAAAGTCCTAAGCCTATCTCTGAAAGCTCCACTTCCATTCTACCTATCGTAACTCTGATTCACCCACGCACCCTCATCCTAGCATTCCACATAATCTCAGAATTTGCAGTCAGGCTAACCCCACCCTCTTTAATCCTCTTTCCAAATTATCTCTACCTTGAACTATCTTTCCTTCATTAAACACCTCCAGCAAACCCACTGACTTATCATTTGGTCAACTTGACATAATTTTATACCGCACAGCATTACGTCCCTCCTACCTGAGACGTCTTCTGATGTTTTATTACATCAAAGGTGCTAATTGAGGTTATAGCTTAAGCCAACAACAATAACGGGGGTGGCACTGGTTAGTACTATTGCCTCACAATACTAGGGACCTGGATTCAATTTCGGCCTTGAGTGACAGTCTGTGTGGAGTTTGCACATTCTTCTTGTGTCTGCATGGGTTTCCTCCATGTGCTGCGATTTCTTCCCACAGTCCAAAATTGTGCGAGTTAGGTTGATTGACCATGGTAAATTACCCCTTAGTGTCAGGGGGATTAGGAGGATAAATATATGGGGTTGCGGGGCCAGCACCTGGGTGTGATTGTTGTCAGTGCAGGCTCAAATGGCTTCTTTCTGTGCTGTAAATTTGATGATTATATGATGTGATATAAACCTGGACAGTAATCTGGCAGTGCAGAAACCTTATCCATGGTAGGACCTGCCCGATTTTCATTCCATAGGTGGCACAATGGTTAGCACTGCTGCCTTATAGCTCCAGGGACCTGGGTTCGATTCTCAGGTTGGATCACTGTCTATGCAGAGTTTGCACATTCTCCCCATGTCCGCATGGGTTTCCTTCCCATGCTCCGGAGGGTTTCCTCCCACAGTCCAAAGATGTGCAGGTTAGATTGATGGACCGTGCTAAATTGCACCCGGATGTGTAGGTTAGAGGGATTAGCAGAGTAAACATGTAGGATTGAGGGGATAGGGATGGGGGTGGGATTGCTGTCAGTATAGATTTGATGGGCTGAATGGCCTCATTCCGCACTGTAGGATTTAATGATTCACTGATTTCAAGGATGAAGGAGTGTGTTTCTACAAAAGAGCAAAGATTATCAGTCAAGCTTACCTTCCCCCTCCCCCCAACACCCCGTTCCACTCCCTCCTCCAACCATGTTCATGGTTTCTTGACGATTAAATATTCACCATAATAGTAAACAAGACAGGAAAGAGCTTGGGGCAAGAAATTGGGCACGGGTTTTTACAGAAAGGAACAAGGATGCTGCTGCCTCTGTAAATTCAGGACATCTCGGTGAGATATGCAGCGTCCAAACAAAGGAATCACTTTCATTTTCCCACCTTGAGTTGTAAAGGGAAGTACCACTTGCTGATCTACTACCACATTTCAGTCTCGGAAAGGCACCACAATTGCAATATTTAGCTGTTAAAAAGTGCTTGGGGACTCCCTGTGGGAACATGGTGTACAAGAGTCCTGAGGTCAATCCGAGTTTAATTACCATTTGATAAGGAACGTTCACAGTTTGTCATGTGCTTGTAAATTTCCAGCTCTGGGCTAGAAGGACATAAATGGCTTTGTTTCGCTTTGCACTGTTTACACTTCGAAGTGTGACATCTGGAGATTATGTGACCTCCCAAAAGATTAATAACCTTTTATGACAAATCTTTCTTACTTGACAAGAATTGCCTATACATAGTACAGCTCTGTCTGGATTGTGGTATTTTGCAAGATAATTGTCTGACTAATACAACAGCTAATTCCTGGCAAAGAACCATCTGAGCAATGCTGAGCAAAGGTTGGTTTCTTTGTTCCTTTGCACACAGTTCACTGGAAACCCAGAGTCTAAAGGGTTAAACCAAAAGCATCTTACTTCTCTTCTGTGGTTGCCAGGGTTAGTCATTATAGTTGAGGTTAGTCATTAGCTGGAGTGTGCAAATGTGTGTGTGTGTGTGTGTCAGCTAACACAAAAAAAAACCCTGGATTCAGTTCAAGAGGGAACGCACAACAGCTCTGATGAGCAGAGGTTAGCACCACTGGGGGTAAGGAGTGGGTGGGGGTGGAAGGGGATGTGGTAGGGAAAAGGTGAGGGTGGGAGGGGAAGTGTGGTGTTTTCTTAGAGTTATTCCCAGCACTACGGAAAGACATGATGTATGTTTGTATGTGCGGAGCAGGATGGGCTCATTTATTGTCAGTTCACTGCCCAGAGGTGGCATACAGAGTGCCACGGGCACCTCCTGTCTTCAGTGGTAAGGCAGCATCCGGGTGTATGAACAGTAATCACATACAAATAATTTGCATATACAGTATTTCGATGCAGCACCCTTGCAGTGTGTGTACCACTTTCCTTTTCGCAATTTTATCACCCTGAAGCTAAGTTTCCAATTCACTGTGAGTTAGATTTGACAAAGAGTCATGAATTTTCATGGTGCCAGCTTAACAAACGTTCCTTAAAATCCAATCTTAAAGGATGTAAATAATACCTAATCCTCAAATAAAAACTTCTCACAATTTCAACAACTTCCAGGAATAAAAGCTCAAATAGGAAAAAACAGCATTAATATAGCGCCTGTCACCACATCAGGTTGTGCAAAAGCATTCTGCAACGGCTGAAATGATTTGTAAACATACTGACTGTTCTTAAGCAAGTGGGAGATCTGTTGTTTCATTTACAAGAGGAAAAACTTGTTTATGACTGGTATCTAAATGGAACAATATTAAGTCCTAAGAATGCGCAGTGAAATATTATTTATCAATGTCGTAAGTAGGCTTACAATAATACTGGCATGAAGTTACTGTGAAAATCCCCTAGTCGCCTTACTGCAATGTCTGTTTGGGTACACTGAGGAAGAATTTAGCATGACCTAACCAGCGCATCTTTTGGACTGTGGGAGAAAACTGGAGCACCCGAAGGAAACCCACGCTGATATGGGGAGAATATACAAACTCCACACAGACAATGACCCAAGCTGGAATCAAACCTGGGTCTCTGGCGCTGTGAGAAATAGCAATGCTAAGTACTGTGCCAAAGTTTAGGAGTCCTTGCATAACATTTAACTGTAAATGCTTTTTTACAAAGCCATGCTGTGCTTTTGTCATTTTTTGGTAAAGGAACAGAAGCCACACAATTAGGACAATTGTTGTCACCCGAATGTAAAAGCTAAACTAGGGCATTAGGGGGTTTATGGCTACAACTATTCCATTAATAACCACAAAACTGTGAGTACAGATAGAAAATACTCTGCTTCACTATTATTCAAGGGATGGATCTATTTTGCAGAGTTTAACAGATAGTTTTGTTTGCTCACACCCCTCTCTGAAAAGGATGTCACTTTGGTTGTTGCCACTTATGGATTACCATCTTCTGGAATGTGGTTTTCTTTCCAATATATTCAAAACCCCGAGGGGGAAACAAAATTAGTTCAGCAACCCTGAAGCAGCGAGTCCCTCTCTGCACAAACAGTGAAGCGTGTTAGTCGAGAGACCGAGCGAACGGCCTCCCATTCTCACTCTACTATTTGATGAAAAAGTGAACTATCTACATGATATTCAGAAGCTGAACAAAACTATTCATCTAGCTCTGAGGATTCGCGTCTCAGGAAGGAATATCAGGTCACTTGTTACTACCTGGCAACACAATTCACCCTTTGTGACAGATATCTTCCTGATTTATCATACTGAACTTATGGGGAGGATGTGGTGGTGGAAGAAGAAGAAGGCATACAAGCAGACATTACAGTACAATGTTTGGTATCTAGAACAAAAGAAAGCACAGCAAGGAACAGCCCTTCTAGCCCATGTCAATCATGAAGCCCTAACTAAACTAAACAAATCTGCCCTTATGTGATCCGTATTGCTCCCAATTCATGTGCTCATTCAGATGCACTGTAAATATTGCTAATGTGCCTGTTTCTACCACTTCCTCTGGCAGTGCGTTCCAGGCATGAAAAACTTCCCCCCCCACCCATACATCTCTCTTCAACTTTACCCCTCTCACCTTAAATCTGTGACTCCTTGCAATTAACACTTCCACCCTGGGAAAAGCCTCTGACAGTCCACCCTGTCTATGACTCTCAATTTTGTAGACCTCTACCAGGTCTCCCCTCAGCCGCTGTCTTTCCAGTGAAAACAATCCTAGCTTATTCAACCTCTTCTCATAGTCTGTTTAGAATAGACAGAGCTGAGTTATGGACCTGAATTTTACCGTCTCACTTGCCATATGAATCAGAGTGGGAGGGGGGTGAACCATGGAGAGGTCAGTTGACCTGGGGCAGGATTTTACGGTTTTGAGGCGAGCGAGGCTGTAAAATCTCGTACGTGGTGTTATCGCTGTAATGCTTTGAGTAAAGTGGAAGTAAAGTCACTTGCAAATGTGACTCCATGAACATGCAGCAGCCTGGCATCTTTATGTTGGGTGAATTTTACTACTAACAATGACACAACTGTTTCATAAAGCTCCTAACATTAAAAAAAGATTCAAATGAAGTTTCCAAGAGCAGCCATTGAAATGCTCTTGTGTGTGTCGAACCATTGGAAACAACTGATCTTGCTCGACCTCTCTAAATCTTAGTTGATACATCTGAATTACACTATACAACGCAAGTCAACGCAAAGTCAATCAACTTAAGACTGCATTATTGATTCTCAAAGTGGATTTGTAAATTCAGGTTGCCCCTACACAGTTAAAGTTGGATCCAGCAGACAACTTTAAGATGTAAAATGTCCAATCAGCAGATTTGTTCAAATTTGCTACTGGCTATTCAAATCTGAGCCACTCAATCAGATCAGCAAATTCCCCTGGCATTGTTACAAAGTATAACTGGCTCTATCTATTTGATCACCATAAAAATTCTAAAGGATCAATCTCCAAAAAAAGAGATACAGAAGGAATCCGGATCCTGAGGTCAGAAGTCCAGATTCAGATTACTAAAAATAGTGAAGAGTCAGTTTTATATTTATCCAGAGTACATTGTGCAAGTATCGTAAGTTCAGTATGATATACCTGGAAGATATCTATCACAAAGGGTAGATTGTGTTGCCAGGGAATAGTAGATAGTATTTATAAATGACCTGATATTCACTCATGAGACTCATCCTCTCAGCTGGATGAAAACCTTTGTTTAGCTTCTGAGTATCATATAGTTTTTTCATCAAACGATAGAGTTAGCACTCCATCATGTTTATAAGAACGAGGAGCAGGAGTAGGCCGTCTGGCCCTTCCAGTCTGCTCCACCATTCAATAGCTGATCTTTTCATGGACTCAATTCCACTTACCTGCCCACACACCATGACCCTTAATTCCTTTACTGTTCAAAAATTTATCTATACTTGCCTTAAAAACATTCAATGAGCTAGTCTCAACTGCTTCACTGGGCAGAGAATTCCACAGATTCACAACGCTTTGTGTGAAGAATTTCCTCCTCAACTCAGTCCTAAATCTGCTTCCCCTTATTTTGAGGCTATGCTCCCTAGTTCTAGCTTCACTCACCAGTGGAAACAACTTCTCTGCTTCTATCATATCTATTCCCTTCATAATCTTATATGTTTCTACAACATATCCCTTAACTCTTCTGAATTCCAATGAGTATAGCCCCAGTCTACTCAGTCTCTCCTCATAAACCAAACGTCTCAACTCCGGAATCAACCTAGTGAATCTCCTCTGCACCCTCTCCAGTGCCAGTATATTCTATCTCAAGTAAGGAGACTAAAACTGTACACAGTACTCCAGGTATGTATGACCTCACCAGCATCTTATACAGCTGCAACATAATCTCACTGTTTTTAAACTCCATCCCTCTAGCAATGAAGGACAAAATTCCACTTACCATCTTAATTACCTGCTGCACCTGCAAATCAACTCCTTGAGATCCCTCACAAGGACACCCAGGTCCCTCTGCACAGCAACATGCTGCAATTTGTTTTACCATTTAAGTAATAATCCATTTTTTATTATCCCTACCAAATTGGATGACCTCACATTTACCAAAATTGTACTCCATCTGCCAGACCCTCAGCCACTCACTTAGACTATCTATATTCCTTTGCAGACCTTCAGCATCCTCTGCACACTTCGCTCTTCCACCCATCGTAGTGTCATCTGTGAATTTTGACACACTACACTTGGTCCCCAACTCCAAATCATTTATGTAAATCGTAAACAATTGCAGTCCCAACACTGATTCCTAAGGCACATCATTAGTCACTGATTACCAACCAAACAAACACCCATTTACCCCGACTTGTTGCTTTCTGTTAGTTAACTAATTCTCTATCCATGCTAATACATTACCCGTAACACTGTGCACCTTTATTTTATGTAGCAGTCTTTGGTGTGGCACCTTATTAAATGTCTTTTGGAAATCTAGATATACCACATCCAAAGGTTCCCAATTGTCCACTGTACATGTAATGTTCTCAAAGAATTCCACTAGGTTAGTCAATAATGACCTGCCCTTCATGAACCCATGCTGCTTCTTACCAATGGGATCAATGCTAGCTGTTTGTAAGAACAATTGAATTGATCTCATTCCCTTCCCCATAGTTACATAAGAACATAAGAAATAAAAGCAGGAGTAGGCCATCCAGCCCCTCGAGCCTGCCCTGCCATTCAATAAGATCATGGCTGATCTGTAGTGGTTCAGTACCACTTTCCCGCTTTCTCCCCGTAACCCTTAATTCCCTTGTTAATTAAAAACCTATCCACTCTTAACTTGAACATATTCAGTGAGGAAGCTTCCACCACTTCATCGACAGAGAATTCCAAAGATTCACCATCCTTTGCGTTAGAAACACCTCCGCAACTCCGATCTGAACCCCCCCCCCCCCCCATCTTGAGGCTGTGCCCTCTGGTCCTGCTACCTTTGCTAAGCGGGAAGAGTCTCTCAACCTCTACCCTATCCATCTCCCTCATTATCTTATATGTCTCTATAAGATCCTCTCTCAGCCTTCTAAACTCCAAAGAGTACAAACCTAACCTATTCAATCTCTCCTCATAATCCAACGCCCTCATTTCTGGTATCAGCCTAGTAAACCTTCTCTGCACCCCCTCCAAGGCCAATATATCCTTCTTCAAATGCAGTGACCAAAACTGCACACAGTACTCCAGCTGCAGCCTCACCAGCACCCTATACAGCTGCAACAGAACCTCCCTACTTTTATATTCTATCTCCCTAGCTATAAAGGCCAACATTGCATTCGCCTTCTTAATCACCTGCTGCACCTGCATACTGTGCAGGTCCCTCTGTGCCGTGGCATGCAGCAGCTTTTCTCCATTTAAATAGTAGTCCTTTCTACCATTATTCTTACCAAAATCGATAACCTCACACTTGCTAACTTTATACTCCATCTGCCAGGTCTTCGCCCACTCACTCAACCTATCCAGATCCCTCTGCAGGCTTTCCACATCTTCCACTCAATTTGCTTTTCCACTCATCTTCGTGTCATCAGCAAATTTCATCACCCTGCACTCTACTCCTTCCTCCAGATCATCTATGTAAATGGTAAATAGTTGAGGCCCCAGCACTGAACCTTGGGACACTCCACTAGTCACCAGCTGCCAGTCAGAATAGCACCCATTAATACCTACCCTCTGCTTCCTACTAGACAACCAATCCTCTATCTGCAATTTATTTTCTCTTTTACTACTGATCCAATTCCCTTTTGAAAGGTTCAGTTGAATCTTTCCCACTGTCCTTTCAGGCAGCACATTCCAGATCTCAAAAACTCAATGCATAAAAAAAATCCCCTCATTACCCTCCCTGGATCTGCCAATTACCTTAAATCTGTGACTTCTGCTTGCTGACCTTATCCATGGAAACAGCTTCTCCTTAGGTACGCTATCAGAACCCTTCCTCTCTGAAATCCCTCCTTACCATTCTCTGCTTAAGAACAAAGAACAAAGAACAAAACAGCACGGGAAACAGGCCCTTCGGCCCAATGAGCCCGCGCCACCAACACGATGTTACCACCTCTACTCGTGATCCCTGTCTATATTTATAGATCTATGGATTGAAAACCAAATTTGAGACAATTTAGGGAGAATTTGTTTTGCCAATTAGCCCAAGAGCACTTCTTTGGGATGTGGGAAGAAACCGGAGCACCCAGAGAAAACCCACGCAAGTATGGGGAGAATGCGCAAACTCCCACAGACACAGTCCCAAATCCATGTATCTGCACAGCACAGCGATAGTCACTGAACTGTCGTGTAAGAGGAACAATCTTAGCTTCTCCAGCCTCTGCACATAACCAAACTCCCTCATCCTTACTGCTTAGTCATCTGATTCAAGTGATGGCAAATATCATTGCAGACACAACTCTCCTGCAATTGAATTACGTGAATTTGGACCCCATCGATAACCAGTTGACGCCGAATACGTGGAACAGAGAAATACTGCACCCTGAAAATGTTAAAGGGATGATGTTCCGTCCTTGCAAATTTGATAGGAACACAACTTGGAAATTTAGGCATATTCTGTTCAAGATCCTACAACCACTTAAAGTGATGGTTGGAAAATTGTGTACATTCCAATCTTTGACATATACAATTAGGAGGTGAATCTCTTCCTATTCATGCCAAAAGGCATCAAGTCAGATAATCACTCCACAAACAGGAACAGATACTTAAAGCAAAGATGTAAACACATTGCTACGTTCAAGCAATCTCAGAAATTCATTGAAATAAAGTGAAATCAGTTTCTATCCATCTGAAGAATTCCAAATTAACATCTTATCATTTCAAACTCATCTGTAAAATTTCTTATTCTGCAGAGAGTAATTGGAAGAGTTACTGGCTTTTTTTAGCGGGGAGGGGTTTATTGTGGCAAGCATTCTGTGAAAGCATTCAGCTTGACTGTATTTTCGCATTGTGCGTCAAATGACAATCAGAACCTGACTCATCCCAGGAAATAAAAGGAATCCTTTTATGTTGGAGTTTGATAAGAGCATTTGATGGATAACAAATCATCTTCA
This sequence comes from Sphyrna mokarran, assembly GCA_024679065.1. Taxonomy (NCBI): domain Eukaryota; kingdom Metazoa; phylum Chordata; class Chondrichthyes; order Carcharhiniformes; family Carcharhinidae; genus Sphyrna; species Sphyrna mokarran. The sequence continues at coordinate 5,343,081 of JAGIQG010000024.1, forward strand.
TGTTTTACTTTAACAATTTTGTTCTGATTCTGATAAGAATTGCTAATGGGGCAGAACGGAATGATTTTCCAGTTTATGAACCCAAAGTGTCCTCACCAATAATTCTGGTTGGATGTTGCACGTCTCATAGTTAAGGCCCTGTTCTGCTCCTATGATTAAGAAACTTATACCTTCGATTGAAACACTGTGGCGTTTTCCATTTCCCACAAAAAAAACCTTGCAGCCCTTCTGAACGAGTTTGACAAATTAAGGGCCGCTTTGTGCTTTGTGTCGGCACCCACTTGGAACTGCATTGGAGACGACCCAAACAGGACAGAGAAGACTTTCATTCCATTAGCTGGGGCCTGGCTGGAAACCCAGTACTCCCGAGGTAAATGGACAGTTTGCAATCCTACTCCACTATTCATTCCCACATGTTAAACAAGTCAAGTAGAAGGAATCCAGTTTTGATCACAGCCGTGGTTACTGTGTTGACATTTAAATATTAAGATGGACGTAAGCTCCGTAAATTATGGGTGCTTTCAGTTATTGAAATGGAGGCACTTGCTTTGTGAGGCAACTTTACATTTGTTCACCTTCCAATACTCAGTTATACTTGGCCATGTTGAAACCAATCCTCTGGCAATCTGTGTGGTATTTTCAATATTTATTTTTGCCGTTACCCAGTTTAAACACAGAAAGGGGGAAGGCATGTGCTGTAGCTGTCTGTCGCTTTCACCATTGGCTTCTTTCGCAATGTATGGTTTGGTATGTACTTGTAAAGGAGAAAAGAGAGTATTTGTCTTTCATTCACAGTCATTGAATTTAAATCAATGCAGCCACGGTATCATATTAAAAAAAATTAACAAGACGAATGCCTTAATATACCTATCCCACAGCTTGCTGGATTAAGTGTCTGTAATGTACTGGCACCTCTTTGAACATTTCCTTCCAAAATTATGGGAATTTTTCAAAAAAATATGCATACCACTGGAGTCTAAGAATCTCTTGAAGACATTCTATTTTCTTTTTACGATGCCCAATCTGCTCAAATTATTAGACGACCAATAAATTCTGTGTCAGACCTCCAGCTGGATCATGAATGGGCCAGCTGGCCTTCTTGCTAATGGCAGCCACAGACAGCTTACCTTAGCTGCACTCGAGGCTGGCCTTGCTCAGGTAGCCAGCGGTCAGTGATGTTGGGTCAGGAGAGGTATTCAATGTTTTCACATTGTTGATAAGTTTCAACAACAGTGGCTGTTCAGTACTGTAGGAGCCGGGAATGAGTTACAAGGAATCTGGGGCTGCTCGAGGCAGACAATCGGCAGGTGGGTATTTAGTCAGAATAAAGTCATGGATGAAATTGGTGAAGAGAATTACCAACTATTGGGGAAAAAGAAAAACAACCCAGAAAGGGTTGTAGCAGAATATGTCCAATGTCTGGTGGCTGCAGAGGGTAAAAGGAATGTTAACTGCATAAAAAGACTAAAGCTCAGATGATGGGCAAGTGGCATGGTGGCACAGTGGTTAGCACTGCTGCCTCACAACATCAGGGACTCCGGTTTAATTCTGGCTTTGGGTCACTGTGTAAAGTTTGCACATTCTCCCTACGTCTGCATGAGTTTCCTCCAGGGGCTCCGGTTTCCACACACAGTTCAAAGATGTGCGGGTTAGGTTAATTGGCCATGCTAAATTGACCTTAGTGTCAGGGGCATTAGCAGAGTAAATGTGTGTGGTTAGGGGAATAGAAACTGGGTGGGATGTGGTCGGTATAGACTCGACAGACCAAATGGCCTTCCTCTGCACTGTAGGTATTCTATGATTCTAAGATTGAAGGAAGGTAAGCTTCTCATGGTCAGTATATATTGGCTTTCTGGAATCTCACTACAAGAGCTCAGCACTAACATGCTTATAAAATGATTAAATAGAATAAAACACATGCTTAGACTTAGCGCTTTCCACTGGAGAGCAAAGTAGGATGGAAAGATGTGATGGAATCATTCAAATCAATTAGAGTTCACGAATGCACAGAATCTGTTGGGAATATGTGGTCTTTACAGCTTAGCAGAAAAACAGTTAGTAAAAGCTAAGGTGAGGTAGATTGATGAAAAAAAGGCAGCACTATTTCATTGGAAGGATGGTTAGTTTTTGGAATAGCTTCTGAGGGGAGGTTATAGGGCAAGGCCTTGAGATCTCTTCAAGATCAAAATGAGTAAGTACTTGGAAGAGAAAAAAATCATGGCTATAACTATTAGGACAGCAGGAATACGGAAAAATGGTCTTGACATTTTCCGTTTCTATTTATTTATGGCCAGCCAGTGTTCAGACTGAATCTGTCAGAATGCGAACTGAGGCATAATTTTATATAGAACACATGGCTGGGCAGATTGTTGGAGACATGTTCAACCAGACATGACCCTGACTCACCTCTTCCCCAAACAAAAAAACTCAACCCTGAAGATGGATAACAAAGTCTTTTTGAACCTTTGAACTATAGAAACCTCATCTGACTAAATTCTTTCTTGTTCCAGCCACTCCATGCCTTTGGTGAAATAGCCCCTGGAGTTTGACTACACACTGGACCGGGATTTACTTAACCACCTGCCAGCCATTGGGTGAATTTACCATTGCCCATTTAATTTTCCGGAGCTTTTGCAAGTTGCTGCAAGCGGGAGATGGGAAATGTCCTCTGGAGGGAATCTGGGATTCACAACAACCAACTGTGTATCTTCCTAGCCAATTAGATTGAAGATGCATTAATGAGAAGTGCAGAGTCTGGATCACCAAGTGAATTCAATTTCAAATTAATCTTGGAAGAGGATTAAAAGAAGTGGATATAGAGAGTAATAAGGAGAAAGAGGCAAAATGTTTACTTTCCAATAACACTTAAAAATCTGAAGGAAAGTGAATCCTCATTTGTAAAGTTTATTTTCAATGCCAAAAAGCTGGCTTTGCAGTAACCGGAGTTGCTACAGCATTAGAGGGTTACTCAGACTGGAATGGACAAGACTTACTTTTTGTAGCACTCTTTATCTGTAGTTATAATGTCAACGCAGGAACTTCACACATTCAACATATTTGAATGGGGATCCAAGTTACAAGATGCCGTTTTCATGGAGGATCACATCTTAGATAGCAGCCTCTGAATTTTCATATTTAACTGTACATGTCCAATTTGCCCATAAATAATGGTGAACATTTCAGCCTCAGTGTTATTGTTACAGTAAATTCCAACCCACTGCTTATCCTGAATGATGAGAATGCAAAAAACAAAATACACTGCAATGACACAAGTCTGTGCATCCTGAGAAAACACCGCACTGGATGTTACTCAGGCAGTGGAAAACAATCCATTCTATCAAGTCAATTTCTACATGGAAAGTTGAAGATTGCATGCATGCTGTTTAACATGACATGTTACTTTCAGAAACTGATCTCGCTCATTTGTAGCATGACTCCAAGAAAATATACACCTCAAGTAACCTTAACTGGACAACTTAATTATTAATCAGTAACAGTCAATTAAGTTTCTCCTTTGATCTCATCAATCAGATCAACTCATCTCTTGGGCAGCAAGGTAGCACAATGGCCAACATTACTGCTTCACAGCGCCAGGGACCCGGGTTCAATTCCCAGCTTGGGTCACCATCTGCATGGAGTTTGCACATTCTCCCCGTGTCTGTGTGGGGTTTCCTCAGCGTGCCCCGGTTTCCTTCCACAGCTGGTTAGGTGCATTGGCCATGCTAAATTCTCCCTCAGTGTACCCGAACAGGTGCTGGTGTGTGGCAACTAAGGGACTTCCTTCAAAGTAACTTCATGGCAGTGTTAATGTAAGCCTACTTGTGACACAAACAAATAAACTTTAAACTTCAACTATATTCAGGACTTGGTCAGAAAAATCAGGTTCTTCACCATCTTAAATATCTTATTGTATTGTAAAACCACTAAAAGATGAATTTAAAAATCTCACGGTTTTGCAAACACCTTAAAGTTTGTCCCAGATATGATGATCATCATTTCTGTTTCTAAACTTACTGGGAAGAGTTACCCATACACAGCAGCAATTAAATTCCATGATTTCATGACAAGTTTCTCCATAATTAGCCAGCTTGAAAGGAGCTGGGATTTTCTATTTGTCTCGGAAAGTAATAAAATTCAGAATTCAGTACTTCAGAAGCTCGTGACATCGGGTGGACTTCTGAGAGTTCACATTTGGCACTGTTTCAGAAGGACACATTGGTCAATTTGCCAAGTTTCTGAACATATTATAAATATAAAAAAGAGTGACTTCTCTGAGCAGATGTTATGATCTCAATTGATTCTACTTAGCCTCAAAGGGCACTAGCTCTATTTCTAGTTTACAATATTATTTTGTCATGGACTTTTAAGTTTATTCATTAATGTCACATTGGGCTTACATTAACACAGCAATGAAGTTACTGTGAAAGTTCCCTAGTTGCCACATTCTGGCGCTTGTTTGGATACATTGAGAGAGAATTTAGCACAACCAATGCATCTAACCAGTATATCTTTCAGATTGTGGGAGGAAACCGGAGCACCCAGAGGAAACCCATATAGACATAGGGAGAAAGTGCAGGCTCCACACAGACAGTGACCCAAGCCAGGAATCGAACCCACGTTCCCGGTGCTGTGACACAGCAGCTCTAAACATTGTGCCACCATTGATGCACAAATTATATATGACTCAATGCCTCTGGGTAATTTACAAGCTAGGTAATCATCGTAGTTTAGAATGGAAGATAAGAAATTGATGTTTCTCTCCAATACAACTGCTGTACAGCTTGCATCCAATACACATACAATACAAGCTTTACTGTTGCCTCTAACATCATCTGAAAAAGAATTGAAGTTCTTACTGCTTGTTCACCCAGAGGTATCCATCTAATCCGCAGGGCAAGCGCAGATAAACAATTTCTGCTTTTGCATGCATAACATAATGGGCTTCAACTGCCTGTTAATGATTTTACAGAAGTTCATTGATTGAATAAAAAAATCAATCCTGTAAAAGGGTTTTTTTAAACTGTGGGCATGCTCCATAAATAGCAATGTAAAAGTTGGCCACATCAGTCAAGAGCACCAAAGCATTCAAGTACATTTTAGTGTTTAGAAAACCACTAAAATAGGTTATCTTCTTTTATTGAAATATTGGAGGATCTCCTGGAGTGCTGGTCACAGAGAATCAGAGATATTATTTTACAGCACCAGGAAATCCTGACATGTAATGCACTATTGACCACTATCAGAGTTACTGATTTACAGTGACTGAATAAGTCAAATAACGCCAAATCAACAGCATGTGATGGAAAGAAATATGACACGTATATGTGCACAGTGTATACAAAAGATTAATGTACTGGAGATAATTCCATTGGCACTATTGGCAGAGATCCTTCCTTTCCAGCAACACAAGTCTGAAATGTGGGTGCACATGACTTTCCCACCTGTAACTCAAAGATCTGCTTCCCATACACATTGGACAAACTTCTTTTGAAATTTCTACCATCTGGATGCTATAACAAACAACAAAGAAAGTACAACAAAGGAACAGGCCCTTCGACCCTCCAAACCTGTGCCTATCATGATGCCTGCCTAAACTAAAACTGTATGTATTTAAGTAGTCCTTATCCTCCCATTCCCATCCTGTTCATGTATTGGTCTAGTTACTCCTTACACACCACTATCGTACCTCTTCCGCCACCTCCCCGGCAATGCGGTTCAAGATATTTGCCACTCCTGAAAGTTTTCAGTGAACCTCTAAAGATGGAATTATGAGTTGATGATGAATGTTTCTTTTGAGCTGCACCTTTCAGGATATCAGCCTTCCCATTACATTATCAAATAGTTTATCTGAGGGACAGTAGTTCCTGATCCAGGCTGACAATGGAGTGTCAGAATAAATTGTGTGCTCTGGAGCTATTACGGAGAGCTGAATCCACATTGTTCTACGTAAAGGGGAAAATGTTATCGACTGAGCCAAAGTCATAAGTTCACGAGATATAGGAGCAGAATTAGGCCATTTGGCCCATCGAATCCGCTCAAACTCAGAGAAATTTGCATTACTTTTTTCCCCGACAATCTCTCTATTTGCATGATTGCACACATTCTACCCAGCTCATTCCACTCTGCATCCCTGAACAAATCCAGAAGTCAAAGAAATGTGGTTTCTCCTTCCCATTGTTAAAGGCAGTGAATGTCCAAACAGTGTTCTCCTTCACTCCATTTCGCTTGATCAATATTGAGCCAATAATGTTTTTCAACAAATTGTTGCCAAAATGACAACCATTCCTCTCTAACCTCAGAAATTCAGAAAAAAGAATAACTTGCTTTTACATACTGTAGCATCTTTCACACCTTCAAACTTTACAGTGAAAAAAGTACTTTGGAAAGTCCATCAACATTGCACTGTAGGAAATTCAGCATCCACTTTCCACATAATAAGGTCCATCAAACAGCAATGAGATAAAACAACCAGACTGTCTTTTTTAAATGCTGTTGGCTAAGGGATTAGTATACTGGATAGGATACTGGTGAAGAATTCCTGCTCTTCATCTGAACCATGCTATGGATCTTTAGTAACCACAATAATGGAAGATAGGACCTCAGTTAAACATCTCCCTGGTTAGCGCTGCTACCTCACAGTACCAGGGACCACCCCCGCCCCCCCATCCACAATGTCTGGGTGAGTTTCCTCTTACAGTCTGAAAGACCTGCTAGTTAGGTGCATTGACCGTGCTAAATTCTCCCTCAGTGTACATGAACAGGCGCTGGAGTGTCGTGACTCGGGGATTTTGATAGTGTAAATGTAAACAAACTTAAAAGCCAACACTTTCTCTCCTTCTCTCTCCCGCAAAACCCTCATCTCCAAACCCAGTACTGCATTGGAGCGTCAGCCTAGATTTTGTGCTTGTGTTTGGAGTGGGACTTGAACTCACAAACTTTTGAGTCAGAGATAAAAGTATCACCCAATGAGCACTAACTGGCACCTGTGTTTAAATACTCAGCTCATAAAAAGTAAACATTTTATTGTAGACTGTTATTTCCTCTCAAATTGTAGTTCTAGTAATTTAAATTCTAAATGTATTCTTGCAGACATTACCAAGAATGGCACCATCCAAATCTCTTTCCTTTCATTTATCAGTTACACATAGGCCTGTGAATTTCACTAAGTTGTGTTCCATTGTAGTAAAAGATGATGAAAAGACCGATGAATGCAATGGGTTGGTGCCCAGGATTGGGTTGTCCTCCATGTATCTGATGCTGGTATAAGAGTTGCAACCTTAGCATCACTGAGAGAGCGATGAGCTGTTTTTTTTTACTAAATCTCTGCGCAGAGAATACGATCCAAATTTAAAATGCTATAATCCCTATTAAATAAATAAATGGTTCTGTTATTTAGTTGAGCACATCAGGCAGCCTCGGATTAAAACAGATCTTTTTAATTACTCAGAAAAAATGCAATGTCTATTTACAAATATGACCAGGCTCCAGTGGTATATTTTGGACTGCCAGCCGGCAATATTGGAGTCACACCCTCATCACCAAGATGCAGAGAAGAAAACTCCTTTTGCCTTGTTAACAATGAGCAAACAACTGGTTGCTAAGATGGTTTCGAATGTGTGCGGTTTTGGTTGTCATGACAGTATGGCTATTTTAACCAAGCCTGATCACATGGAGTCCTTTTTCCTAAATAGTCCTCAGTTAGTTAAGAGACACGTTGACTGAAGCTGGTTTTGAGTGTATGTGTTTTGCTGTCCACTTTTATAAAGTCTGCTACACATTAGTCACGAAGCAATTTCTGTCATCTGCGGATGTTGTCCATCTCTAGCCAAACCTGTCTGCATCTCTTCCTCCACTAAATGAATATTTGGATCAGAACCTGAAAATACTTTTAAATGTGTGGTGCCAATGTCAGCTTTTTGACTAATTCCATGAAGCTTCTGTAATACAGTGGTCCCATTGCTGCTCACTCTCTATATTAACTCTTCATTAGCTGGTTACAGCTCCAATCAATGGTCAGATGCTAAGAATTGCTTGTAGGCTGGTTCACGTTTACTTCTATTGACTTAGAATTTAACTGTACAACGTCTAACCAGAAATCCTCTCATATTAACTTTGCTACCACCCAATCTCTTTCTTTACAATTGGCAGATGTCAATATGTTTGTGGGCCAGCTCTGATGAAGGGTCATTCAAACTCAAAGCATTAGCTTTATTCTCTCTCCACAGATGCTGCCAGGCCTGTTGAGATTTTCTAGCATTTTCTGTTTTTGGTTTAGATTCCAGCATCTGCAATAATTTGCTTCCATGCTTGGAAGCCTGTTCACTTTACCAAAGTGTTCCAGGGCAGAATTAAATAAAAAAAAGATTCAAAAAACTTCAGTAGATTTGTACCATGGATTGGGAGGTCTACCTTTGTATCCAATGCCCTATCAACTTTTGCTTTTCCAAGTGAGTGATTGGTTGTTTATGGGTCATAGACAGTGCACTGAGTTGATGCAACTAAAACTGAAGCAATGTTCAAGGAAATCAGAATCATAGAATCCCTACAGTGCAGAAGGAGGCCATTCAGCCCATTGAGTCTGCATTGACCACAATCCCACCTAGGCCCTATTCCCGTAACCCCACATATTTACCCTGCTAATCCCCCTGACCCACGAGTCAAATGAACAATGCGCACATCTTTGGACTGGGAGAGGAAGCTGGAGCACCCAAAGGGAACCCAAGCAGACATGGAAGATCTACATTTATATCTGATGAAACCAGAATGAACTGGTTTTCCAATCACAAGTGTAGGGCCCATTTGGATTGGAGAAAGCGCACAAAATAGTCTTTCAATCTGTCGATAATTTATTTGAAGGAGTAGTGGGCATTCGGCCATTCAAATCTGCTCCGCCATTCATTGAGAACATAGCTGATTTTCGATCTCCCTTTCCACTCTACCCTCATATCCTCTAATTCTCTTAAGTACCAAAAATTTCTTGATTTCTGTCTTCAATGTACTCAATGACTGACCATTCACAGCCCCCTGGAGAGAGTTCTCAAGATTCAGATCCTTCAATCACGGAGGTTTCTCCTCCTTCCAATCCTATAGTAGATCTCGTATTCTGAAACTGTCACCCGCATGTTCTTAGCTTCCCAGCCAGTGGAGACATCTTCCCAGTGTCTACTCCATTAAATTAAAAACGGATATGCTTTAATTAATTGACATCTACTTCTTCTAAATTCTACAGGATTTGGACTAAATTTACTCAATTTCAGGAACAATTGAAATAAGAATCTGCTAATTTTCCAGAAACTGCTTCTATAGTCTATTTGCTAAATGCCAACACCCCTATTTCTTACTTCAAAATATTCTGCTACAGACAGTATTCCGTCCATCATTCTCCTGTCTGCATTGGATAGATTGAGTGAATTGAACAATTGGATTCCGAAAGTGCCATGATTGCTATTAACGTTATACTTTATGAATGATAAGATTTCCAACTTTTATGAGGCGCGACATTCACTGTGAATTGATTGTTATTCTGTGAAGCAGAGTATTGAACTGGAAATGCTGACAGGATAGTGGAGCCACACATTGGGCCCTGCACCTTGAGCAGCCAAGCCGAGTCAGTGTTCATGAGGGTCAACAAACCTACATTCTATTGTTCAGAAACCTCCAGTGGAACTAAGTACCACAGAAATGAAACTTATAATCATTTTTGGATATCATGAAGAATTCAAGATTTCATTTTGTGCCATTTAGGGCAGCATGGTAGTGCAGTGCTATCTCACAGCACCAAGGACCCGGGTTCAGTTCCAGCTTTGGTGACTATCTGTATGGAATTTATATGTTCTCCTGTGTGAATTTACTCTGGGTGCCCCAACTTCCTCCCACAGCCTAAATATGTGGGGGTTAGGTGGATTAGCCATGGTAAAATTTGCTCCTTAGTGTTCCAAGATGTGCAAATTAGGTGACATAGTAAACATGGGTGCTTATGGGGATAGAGCTTTGTCAGCAAGCATGTGCAGAATCATTGGGGTGGATGGCCTCCTTCTGAACAATAGTGATTCTATTAACGTTAATGTAAATTATGCAGTATTTCAGCAAGGGATGCGAAGCCTGTGCCATGTAGAAGTGCCACTGACTTGTGCAACACGTACCTGGAGCAATGCCTGTAAAGTGGTGTTCTACCTCCTATATAAACATGTCATACAAGAACTTCAGTATGCTGAATCACTCTTCCATTCCCAGACTTTTTTGTTTTACATAAGCATTCAATAATGAGGAACAACCTGCATCACATTATAAAAGTTTCTCTCTATTTAATACAAAATGCAAATGTTTCTCTATTGTTTCCTATGCTTCCGCACAGGAGTACATTATTCTCCTTATGAAGTCCAAACCTTCAGTTTTCAATTCACAAATACACATAGATCCAGAAAGAATATGGATATTTCCTCTTATAGGGAACAGCATTACCGGAGGCCATCAACATAAGATAATCACTCAACAATAAAATCACGTTGGGAATTCTAAAGAGACTTCTTTACCCAAAGAGTAAGGAAGATGTGGAACTCGCTGCCACAGGGAGCAGCTAAAATAGTTGCATTTAGATATACAAGTGAGGGAGACAAAATAGACTGTTGCGATGATAGATCAGGAATGATGGGAGGAGGTCTGAATGAAGTATAAATGCCAGCATAGAGTGACTGGGCAGAACAGCTTGCTGTGGCACTGTGTATCCCATGCAAAATATAGAGAATCATCTTTCACATTGTACATGAAAAACAAGACCAACTAAATGTTTTGTTGAGCTTGGATTAGAAGAAATGGAATATATAAAGAAAGGAATACAGGCACATTTCAGGCTCCATTATAGTCTTATATTTTGCCTTTATTTTTGTATTGCTCCATAAATTTCTATATCCATATTTATAATATGAATGATCATATAAACCTACCATACTAATTACATTTTTCTGGCAATGGCACATGGTGAGGGGAGTGGAAGAGTAGCAAGCAAGGTGGCACAGTGGTTAGCATTGGTGTCTCATAGCTCCAGGGACCCAGGTTCAATTTCAGCCTCAGGTCACTGTCTGAGTGGAGTTTGCACATTCTCCCTGTGTCTGCGTAGATTTCTTCTAGGTGCTCCAGTTTCCTCCCACAGTCCAAAGATGTGCAGGTTAGGTTGATTGGCCATGCTAAATTGACCCTAGTGTCAGGGGTATTAGCACAGTAAATACGAGGGTTGATGAGAATAGGGCCTGGGTGGTATTGTTGCCGGTGCAGACTCCATGAGCCAAATGCCCTCCTCCTGCACTGTAAGGACTCTATGATTCTATTCTAAGATGATTTATTTTATATGCGTAGGCAAAGGAATCTATTATGAAAAAGGCTGACAGGCAATGAGAAAAATGCCAAAGGATGGGGTGCTATGCAAGCACATTCACAGCCACCATTGTAACCCACAATTTTCACAAAACAACTAAAACGTCACGGCAACCATGTACCTTACTAAGTTGTGACAGAGGCTGGAATTCTCCAGTTGTTCACACCAGCAGGAACAGCAACGGAACCAGAGACTCCCATCCGTCACCAGCGAATGGCACACCGGCTCCTGCCACTGACAAACACACGATTGGAAAGCAGGAGAATCCCGCTCAGAGTACTTTGTCTTGAAGAAAGCAATCCTGAAATTTGAGTACACCTTTGATACACTCATCCGAGACAAAGCAGCCCACTTGATTAGCACTCCATTCATCACCCTGAACACTCACTCTATCCAACATCAACGTACAGATGCAGCAGTGTGTACTGTGTACAAGATACACTGCAGCAACTCGCCAAGGCTCCTTCAAAAGCAACTTCCACATCCATGACCACCACCTAGTAGGACATGGGCAGCAGATGCTTCAGAATACCATCACCTGCAGTTTCTCACCAAGTCACACACTTGACTTGGAAATATATTGAATGTTCCTTCATCGTTTCTGTGTAAATACTGGACCCTCTCATTCATACATTCCATTGCAGTCTGAATACAATGGGCGTATCGTCAGCGCACAGACTACAGCGGGTTTAAGAAGCTAGATCACCACTACCTTCTCAACGGCATCCAGGGATGAGCAAAAAAGTGCTGGTCTAGGCAGTGATTTCCATATCTCGTGAATGAATAAAAATAGCACAAAACGACCATGAGAAAGTGCTGATTTGGAATGAAACACGAGAAGCAGTGATTGACACCTGATCAGCTGCTGAGTGAGGAGAATGAATTATCTGAAGTGGTGTAATAACTCTTCAAAAAAAAGTTTGAAATTGGTTGTTCGCTTATTACAGCTATGAAGTGTCTCTCTAAAATTAAACAGTTACACAGGGTGAACGAAGGACCATTACATGAGAAAGAATCCACGCGATATGGTTGCCATTAAAATGATGAATGAGGGGAAGTGTGAGCAGATGGCTCCGAGACTACACTGGCACAAAGCACGAACTGAAATCAGCATTCAGTCATGATTATACTAAAGTTTCCATCCTGAATTTATGCCAGTGGTGTGGTAAATATGACACACAAATCTGAAAACGTTGTAGCTGGATATCACACTGGATTTAAGACTTTATCCTCAATTCAGACCCCGATGTTAAAGTTTATTTATTAGTCACAAGTAAGACTTACATTAACACTGCAATGAAGTTATTGTGAAATTCCCCTAGCCACCAGAGTCTGGCGGCTTTTCAGGTCAATGCACCTAACCAGCACGTTTTTCACAATGTGGGAGAAAACCCATGGAGACATGGGGAGAATGTGCAAACTCCACACAGACAGTGACCCAAGCCGGGAACCGAACCTGAGTCTCCGGCGCTGCAAGGCAGCTGTGCTAATCACTGCACTATCATGCGTTGTCAGCGGGCAAGTTGAATAATATGATGCCAACATGATCAAAGATGAGTATGTGCAGAAAATTGTACAAGTCAGTTAGAAAAATAAGTGCCACTTGCACAGATTTCCTGCCACATCAGTTCCAATATGGTTCCATTGCGCAGTGCAGTCATTGCACTGTACAAGTGTATGGGCACACCCATTCGGTATTCTGTACCAAAATTCACTGTATTTGCTCTGACTGGGATAAAACGTACCTATCAACATCGCACAGTGGTTAGCACTGCTGCCTCAGTGTCAGGGACCCGGGTTCAAGTCCAACCTTGAGTGTGGATTTTGAACTTTCTCCCTGTGTCTACATGGGTTTCTACCAGATGCTCTGGTTTTTCTCTCACAATCCAAAGATGTGTGTGTTAGACGGATTGGCCATGTTAAATTGCTCCTTAGTGTCAGGGGGACTAGCACAGGTAAATACCTGGGGTTACAGGGATAGGGGGTTAGATGGGACTGCTGTCAGTGCAGGCACAATGGACCGAATGGCCTCTTTCTGCACCGTACGGATTTGATGATGTGGATTAACAGGCTGAATTTCAGTGAGTACTATGGGAAGAGAGTGGCTGTGTTGCTGTGAGTGAAAGGCACTGTCCCCATATTTAAAATAAGGACATTAATAACTTCAATGTTAGAAAGAAACAGCAAAAGTTTTGTAGAAAACAACAAACACCAACAACCATAAATCTTTTTATGAGTGTGAATAATGAGTACAAAAACACCAAAGTACGCACATTTCCAAGTAAACTTATAGAGTAGAATTTCTAATTAGGATTTCACTCCCAAAATGCAAGCATTTTAACACAGCAGCATGGAGCACAGGTCAAACAAAATATTGCAGAAATTTAGGGTTGACTAGAGGTATTTTGACAGCTTCACTGCTGTAAGCTGCAGGCAACAACAAAGCAATACAAATTGATGGGCTGAATGGTCTAATTCTGCTCCTATTTCTTATAAGGTCCTGGTGGCAAAGGGGATGGAATCTCAGCTCTTAATAGTAAAAAAAATTCTAAAATTAAACAAAGACTCACAGTGGATAAAACAGAGCGATAATTAACTGAACAGTCACTCACTGCTTTTCTGACAATGTTTTGGAAGACTGTTGTTTTGCCTCTTTGTCCTCATCCCATGCGTTACCAACTTCTATCAATCAAAAATCTACTCGAGTTGATTGACAGAAACCCTGATTAAATTTCAGACTGCTTAAACTCAGCCTTTTAATTATGACAATTATTGAGTTCATCTTTTTTTTCTAATTGCAATGTGAAAGGAGCTATCGTTAACATTTTTCTGAAAAATGTGCAAAAAAGGTCCTTTTTCTTGGACAAGATTAACTGCTTGTTATTAAAATCGTGAGACGATGTGACTCTGAAATGTGAAATTCTCAATGACAACTGGTTATAATGTTCCCAAGCTTGGCAACCCATTGGCAGAAAGAAATCAGATTTAAAAATGATTCAATGTCCAGGCTACTGAGAGTTCAAGTCTGATTTTCAATGGCATTGCACAGTTCTTTGGGTAACTGTTATCTGCTCCTACTTATAAACAAAAATCTAACTTAACAACTTAGCTCCACACAAAATGAATCCTTGGAATAAGTTTTCCCAAGAAGAAAACTCACTGAGTAACTCTCACGTACAGTACCTTACATAAGGAGAAAGCAACAAGCCGCTGGTGTAAAGTACCTCAAGGCAGTGGTGAACTTACTAACAAGGCATTTCTTTAGTCTTTTTCTGGAAATATAACCCTAGCTCCAGCACACAACAGACAACTCGACATGATTGTGAGTGCTGGAATCTGAAACCAAAAAAAAAACGCTTTGACAAAGGGTCATCTGGAATTGAAACGTCAGCTCTTTTCTCTCCTTTCAAATGCTGCCAGACCTGCTGAGATTTTCCAGCATTTTCTCTTTGGGTTTCAGATTCCAGCATCCGCTTTTAACTTGACATGATTTATGCCTAAAAGCTTCTTGTTAAAAATAATGAACAGTAGTACATTTAAAAGTACTTTCACATATTGATAGGAGAATAAAAAATCTTTCATGAGGCAACAGAATTCCTACAGTATGGAAAGAGGCCATTTGGCCCATCAAACATGCACTGACAACAGTCCCTAGGCCCTATTCCTGTAACCCACATACTTACCTTGCTAACCCCTGACACGAGGGAGCAATTTAGCATGGTCAATCAACCTAACCCGCACATCTTTAATAAATATTTTTAGAGAGGCTAAAGTTTCACAAATAATCAATAATCAATCCTGAATATAACACAGTAACAATTTATCTACTCTGTAATATTCACTTTTCTGTGAACCAGATTTTGCCAGTCTCTGCATTTCAGAAATAACCCATTGGCTGTGAAAGTTCTTGCCTGTGTGGATATGACAGGCAGTCTATAAATACGGGGAGGTGGTGGTCTCGTAGTATTATTACTAGACTATTAATCCAGAACTCAGCTAATGTTCTGGGGACCCGGGATCAAATCCTGCCACGGCATATGGTGGAATTTGAACTCAATAAAAAAATCTGGAATTAAGAATCTACTGATGACCATGAAACCATTGTCAATTGTCAGAAAAACCCATCTGATTCACTAATGTCCTTTAGGGAAGGAAATCTGCCGTCCTTACCCAGTCTGGCCTATATGTGACTCCAGAGCCACAGCAACATGGTGGACTCTTAACTGCTCTCAGGTAACTAGAGATAGGCAATAAATGCTGGCCAGCCAGTGACACTCAGAAATGAATAAAAATGAGCTATAAAAACAGAAAGTGCTGATTAAACTCAACAGGTGTGGCAGCGTCTGTGGAGAGCTAATCTTTCAGGTCCATATGACCCATATGCAGAATTCTGTTCAATAGTCATACAGACTTGAGTCTTGAGGCAAGATTCTTTGGCCTTCCTTTGGCGTACTTCTCAGTGAAGGGAAGCAGCGCCTCTTTGACCAGCAGTGAGATCTTCTGGTTTGCAGGAAAAACCCATTAGGTTCACAAATGTTCTGATTTTCTATCAATGGAAGTTCCCACTGATTCCACCCTTGCCGCTGGGGAGCCTGCGGTAGGGATGTGCCGTGAACAGAACCAGAAGATCCCGCTGGTGTGAAGAACCAGAAGTTTTGCCCATTAACTCTTGTTTCTCTCCACAGAGGTTGCCACGCCTGCTGAGTTCATCTAGCATTCTCTTTTTGATTTTTAGAATCCGCAGTATTTTGCTTTAATTTATATAAACACAGTTCTGTCTTTCAATTATTTCAAAAAGTTTCTAAAGGTTAGAAATTAAGAAAAGCTAAATATGATTTGTTATGCAAAAAAAAATTTAGAAAATGTTTGCAGTATTAAGCGTTTGAGATATTTATTGAATTCATTGTAATGTTATACCTCAGAGTTCTGGTACATAAATGAACATTAAACTGATTAGCAGTTATGAGATTGGAAATGAGAAAGTAAATTAGAAAACTATGCACTCAGAAAAGCTGACTCTTAGTGGCACAGTGGTACAGTAGAAATACAACTGCCTCACAGGATCAGATACTCTCGGATTTGATTCCTGGTTTGGGTCACTGTCTGTGTGGAGTCTGCACATTCTCCCCGTGTCTGTGTGGGTTTCCTCCAAATGCTGCATTTTCCTCTGGCATCCGAAAGATGTGCTGGTTGGGTGCATTAACCGTGCTAAATTCCCCCTCAGTGTACCCAAATAGGTGCTGGGGTGTGGCGACTAGAGTTTTCACAGTAACTTCACTGCAGCGTTAATGTAAGGCGATTTGTGACACTGATAAATGAACATAGAACACTACAATACAAACAGGCCCTTCAGCCCACCAGTTATGCCGATCACACCTATGCCTACTAGGCCATAGAACTATCTGTAATTCCCAATCCCATTTAATCCCATGTATTCATCCAGAAGTCTTTTAAAAGACCCCAGTGAGTTTGCCTTCACCACCACTGACAGCAGCCGATTCCACTCACTCACCACCCTCTGGGTGAAAAACCCCTAACATCTCCTCTGTACCTGCTGCCCAGCACCTTAAACTTGAACGTCACACCATTATTCCTTCAACAGAACAAGCTACACAGATTGAACAGGGAACATGTTTATTTTTGAACACCGCGTTAGCTAAGCAAACTGGAGTTAATAAAACCTTGCTTAATTTCAACTCAATCATTTGACAGTGGGTGCATTATGCCTGTCAGATATAAAATGGAGATTTTCCTTGTTCAATGACTGACAATTCAAAGAAGGTTATGAAGGGCACACAGTTACTGTCACTTTAAGAGAATGTCTGGCCATTATTACCTCGAGCACCTGTGGACAAGTGTCGGACTGAGAGGTGTGTCTGTCAACATGACATTCTGATTGGATGGCTGCAAGCAGATTTACAAGTGGCCCTGGCATGGTATTCCTGGCGATGATGTAATTACAAAGCGCTGGATTGATTCCCACTTTGTTCCCTCACCTTCTGCTGCAAGTTATTCAAAAGCTGCATCAAAATAATATGGGAATAAACCTTAGCTCTCCAATAGATGATCCCAGTGTCTTTTTCATTTTCAGCTTAAAAATCAGCCCCTATTTGACCTCAAAGCTTTTCACGACAGTCAATGCTGATCATGTTCCCACTTACAGACTGACATCTGGCATTATAATAATTACTTCTGACTGCTTTTCAAAGATTGTTTAATTTGTTTGACCCACCAGAAACTACATCAATATATTACTGATAAGTTCTTCAGAGATCTTTGCCAAAGTGACTGACATTTACTGGGTAAATACAAGCCTCCATGGTATAAGCTGGTGTTACTGAGAACTGACAGCATGTTGCTGTTGGCATTTTTGAAATAATGCTGCGTGTTTTTTTTTTCCCTTTAATAAGAGGTAACGTCGCAGACGGTAGAATTAGCTGTTGCTTCAGAATGTACCACAGCGCCACGTCACACCTGTGGAATGCTGTGTGTGTGAATGACCTTCTCAATAACTAAACGACCTTTAGATACACAGAGCTGTAGTCTGCTGATACTTCAACAGCCGTTGACACGTTGTCACATGCGACAGCAAAAAGCTGCCTGTGAACCCAATGAGTGAGCGATCAGAATAGCTAACTAGTATTTTTATATTTGACTTGCGAGTCCAGATGATCCTCTATCAAAGCTAAAAGGCATAGAAGATTTCCGTATGTCTCTCCCTTCTCCCCCTCCAGACTCCCCCCATCTACCTTCACTACTTCCCATTTCTCGCTTAGTGTTGGCCACTTTCCATGGCTTTTAGCTTTGACAAAGGCCCATCTGAACTCAAAATATCAGCTCTTTTCTCTCCTTACAGATGCTGCCAGACCTGCTGAGATTTTCCAACATTTTGTCTTTTGGTTTCAGATTCCAGCATCCACAGTAATTTGCTTTTATTTTTACATTTGACTACCAATGAAGCTTTTACAGAACATTGAGGAGATTCTGTTTGCACTTTCCTGGAATGGGAGATGGGGGCTTGGTACAACATGGAATTACCCTCGCTGATATTGCAATCGCAATCTTTAAATTTCCAGTCTGCCAGCTAAATTGTAGATTTTGCTCCTATACTATCAGCCAGCCAATCAAAAGAGAATAGCACTAATCTTCTAAATGAGATATGAATTGCAATTAGAAGGCAATTTAACACCTGAAGTAGCACTGGAAAAGCAAAGCCAATTGTTTACTCAGCAGAATTGCTCCAGAATTAGGGATTACTCAGTGAGCTATAGTGAGTTTTATATACCAAGGATTGCTCAACCCTCCTCCAGGATTCAGGACCAAGGTTTGAGATGAGTTGGCACCCGAACACGTGCAGGTCAGACAGCAGCCACCCCATACTGTCAAAGGATCATCTCGACTCAAAATGTCAACTCTTTTCTCCACTTACAGATGTTGCCAGACCTGCTGAGATTTTCCAGCATTTTCTCTTTTGGTTTCATACCATCATTGTGACTGACTCTTACACAATGCCTTCACAATAGCCAAAGGACATTTAGAACACAAAGGAACCATTAAGTTCAAGTACCAATAGGCACTACTGCACCAATTCATTTTGTGCATTCACTGCCGAGACAATAATCACACGCCTAGACTTAGCAACACTGGCAACTTTCTGCTCAGTAAGAAGTCTGACAACACCAGTTTTAAATCCAACCGATTTATTTGATAGTAAACTCGTAAGCTTTCAGCTTTATGGCCTTCATGACGAAGGCCATGAAGCCGAAAGCTTGCGAGTTTACTATCAAATAAATTGGTTGGATTTAAAACTGGTGTTGTCAGACTTCTTACTGTGTTTACCCCAGTCCAACGCCGGCATCTCCACATCATAACTTTCTGCTCCCCAGACCTAAAATACCTGATGCTAAAATGCTGCCCCAAATACTGGTTTGCTTGTATAGATCAGGGTCAGCTGACTTGAACACGTCAGACCTGGACTTCAGCAAGCAGTGGCTATCTCTGTTCATCCATGGTTTCCGATTGGGTTGGGGTACACACAGCTTTGCTTCTTTGACACACTGTCTTCTACACACTTACTAATGAAGTCAGTTATTGTAGTGGCGTACACGTTCAGGCTGGTCGCAGAGCTTTTAAATGCTGACCAGTAGGCTGCAGAGGCCAGTTCATTGAGTGTCCTTAGGACAGAGATAGATAAGTTCTTAATAAATAATGGGATCAGGGGTCCTGGGGAAAAGGCAGGAGAATGGGGATGAGAATAATATCATATCTTATGATCTTCTGATTATATAGTCAGCATGAGGTTCCACACACATCCATCACTGCTATGAATATGTTGGGATACATTTTCTGGTTTCATCTGTTCACCTGGCATGGGAATTTTCATGGGTGGGATGGAAAATTTCAGGTAACTGAAGTCATAACAACATTTAAAAGTCCATTGACTATGGCTAAGAATTTCCAGTCTTGGGGCAGAAGCAACTGGAAAATCTGTCTTGATGTCTCTTCCCATGCCATGTACATGAAGCCCAACTGTGTTAAGAAATCAATTTTAGGCAGAGTCATAGAAGGACAAATTAGACCAAAAAAATTAGAGAAAGAGCAAACGCATTCTAAAAAAAAATGCTTTTCATTCTGTTCCGCCCTGAACTGTCAATGGCCAGATTTTTGTGACCTGCCTGCGGCTGGGATTCTCCAGTCCCGCTGCAATCAATGGAGATTTGGCTGAGCGCCAAATTGTCCGTTTCATTGGCATGAGAAGCGGGGTATTAAAGATTGAACATATATGGTTCTTATGCACAATTTCTGCTTTCAGAACTCACTGTGTTTGTGACTTAATTCTCTGGTCTTTTTTTGAAGGTGAGAGAAGCTCTGGACTCCTAAAGCTTGGCTTCGTGAAATCAGTGGGATCTGATTGCTGAGAATTGGTATTAGTTTAAATTCAGCTTTCATTTGTTATTAAATTTGCTTTTAAGTTACATGTTGCTGCCAGGATAATTCTGTTAAATATATAAACTCGGGATGTTAAAGGTTTTTTTGGCAAGGGAGGCAGAGGTTGGAATTTAAGAGTGGAAGTTTTCCAGGTCCTTTGTTGAATATGACAAAGAGAGTCTTGTGCTCGATCATTTCTCTGCGAGGCAAAGTACTCACGAAAAGCTACCCTTGTCTGTGCGTTTAAAAGGCATCAGTGCCAGCATTTAGTCAGGCCTTCTGCAAAAGACTTCTATCAGGCTTTATCCTCAGTCTATTTGAATACATTATGGTGTGAGGCATTCTTGTTCAAATGGTCGATGTTTTATGTTGTTAGATATAAGGTACTAAATGTTCTTTGCCATTCATTTTGCAGGCATTTAATTGCAAACCACCCGCCTCCCCACCAACCCTCCAGCTCCCGTTGCTTTCTGGATAGTTCTCTCTCTCATGTTATGCACGGCCCAAGGTTGAAAACAAAGTGGATAGCTCACTCTGAGGCCTCTACCCAGTGTCATTACGTGGAAGCAACGACGCACACAGCTGTGGCCCAGGGCAACTTCCTCAACTGTCTCAGCGTGGGTAACAAACTAGAATTCCTGCTGAATAGTTACTGCTCCGGCTCCACACAAAGTTTACACCTCACCGATCAGCATCACACTGACTGGCTGTTTAAACACCAATTAGGAAAACAAAACGAATCAACAGAGAAAGAAACTAGAAAACTGTCCCCGGCTAAAAATCCTCCTCCTTAGAATGAGTGAACAGAGAGAGAGAGAGGTTTCTCTCCAATTTCTCTTTGTCCCAGTCGTCATTAGCAAGGTGAGGCAGAGCAAGCAAAACGATCTTTGTTCCAGGCTTTCAGTCCCAATGGGCGGAATGCTGCTTTGTGTGTGAATGTCATAACCTGCAAAATGGGCAACACTCCAGGACCACAACACGATAAATCTCTTGCAAGAGCAGCACCAACACTTCATATTATCAGAAGCAATGTATGCCAGAGAATGAAAGCAAAGCATTCTTTTAAAGGGAAGGGGGAGAAAGGGAAGAACTTCATTCATAAAGCACTTAATCATATCCTTGGAACATCCCAGAAGAGTTCAAAACCACCAAACTGACTCACGAATAGCTTCTTCCATGCTGCTATCTGACTTTTGAATAATTCTATCATTATACAAACAGTGAACAAAGAAAATTATAGCACAGGAACAGGTCCTTTGGCCCTCCAAGGCTGCACCAATCATGCTGTCTGTCTGAATTAAAACCCTACTTTCCAGGGACAATATCCCTCTATTCCCAACCTGTTCATGTAGCTGTCAAAATGCCCCTTAAAAGTCATTATCGTATCTGCTTTTACTACCTCCCCCGGCAGCAAGTTCCAGATACCCTACACCCTCTGTATAAAAACTTGCCTCGTACATTTTTTTTAAACCTTGTCCCTCACATCTTAAACCTGTGCCCCCTAGTAATTGACCCTTCCACCCTGGGGAATCACTTCTGACTATCCACTCTGTCCATGCTTCTCATATATTAATCTCATCCATCTCTTCACCAATACTACATTCTGCACTCTCTCCTTTCCTTCTCCCCTATTTACTCTATGAATGTGACAAAACAAATGTTTTGTCACAAAAAATAATGCTTTTCACTGTATCCCAATACATACAACAATAATTAATCAATTCAATCCACATTCTTTGGGAGTGCAGCCACTCTACTGTAGGTAAATGTAGCAGCTCATTTTCACACAGCAGTGCCTTGAATTTTGTTCCAACTTTCCTCACCAGGACAATTGTTGGGTTTGCCCCTATTGGGACCAATAAATTACAGTGCAGACAAGCAGGACCCAAATTCCTGCATTCCACTGGTCCTTTCCTTGCTCCCTGAGCACAACACACTCTTGAGGACGATGTTAAAATCTCTTTAACTGGCCTAGGCTTCTTCGAAACTGCATCCCCACCAGGTCTGATAGGCCTCACTCTGGTGCGAGTGTAGGGTTTCTCAGTGCTGATGGGGAATCCACCAGGAACTTGTCCTTCTCACATCTTGGCTAAGTTTCTTTACATGTAGTGACATGTCCTCACCACTTCTTATCTATGTGCACGATAAGGTACATAAGAAAGAGACACCACCCACTCCCCCACCCAGGATCATACACTTCTCCAATTCTTTAAAAAGTGGATGAAATTTCAGCAAAACAAGGCCTGAGGTAAAGTACTTTTCTTCACAGAAAGCTCATGATCGTACAAAGTCATCGTCAGATTCCACTTATTAATTCAATTTCAATTCTGTCTTTATAAACTTATCATTTGTCAGCAAGCTCTTTAAACAAACCTTCTTCTAAATCAGTCCTCCACAGGTACCTGCTGCCCTGTCTATGTGAACAGAATTGTCCTCAACATAGAAAGGTATTAATATTTTATTTAGCTACCAGAGATTAGCTGACGATAACATAAGAATCTACCGGCCCCTCCAGCCCGCTCTTGCTATTCAATAAGATATGGCTGAATTTCAACATTAAATCGACTCTGCTGCCAGATCGCTACATCCCCTGATCCCCTCAGAGTCCAAAAATCTATCATCCACATTTTTGAATATAATCAACGACTTAACAACCGAGGATCTCAGGGACAGTGAATTCCAAGATTCACGAGAACAGAGTGAAGAAATTTGCACATATCTTAGACCTAACTGGCCAACAGACAATCCTAAGATGCAGATATCCAGCTCCAGACTCTCCAGCCAGGAGAAACAGCCTCTCAGCATTTACCCCATCAAGGCCTCTAAAATTTTTGAGATATTTCGATGAGATCATCTCTCATTCTTTTAAACTCTGGATAATATTGGCACATTCTACATGATCTCTCACCATTGGAAAGACATCTCATCTCAGGAATCAATCCAGTGCACCACCATTACACCCCACTGAAGACAAGTACATCATTCGATAGTTAAGGGATCAAATCAGTATTCCAATGTGACCTCACAAAACCTTTTATAATTGGAGCAAGATGTCTGTCCTCTTGTACGTCAAGCTTCTGGCAATAAACAATAACATATTTGCTTACCTGATTGCTTGCTGTACTTGCATGTTACATATTGATGAATTCCCCTGACATCCTCTCTATGGGGTTGGAATCATAAAATGTTACAGTACAGAAGGAGGCCATTCAGCCCACCACATCTCCGCTAGTTCTTTGGTAGAACTATCTAATTAATCCCACTCCCTACATGAGATTGATACCGCGGCAATCTGTCTGACATAGGCTATCCATTGTGATGTCCTCAAACTAATCTGTCTGTATTTAATACGTTACGTGACACTTTTTTTTAACTCTTTCAAAATCTTCACCAAAAACATTTTGTTGTCAAAAAAATAATTTAAAAATCCAAAAGTGACAGCCAGGCCTAGTTTAGTGGGAGATGTCCATGCCGACATTATAGTTAAGAAAGCCCAGTAATGTCTCTACTTTCTCAGAAGATGAGGAAATTTGGCATATCAGCTACGACTTTCACCAACTTTGACTGATGCACCATAGAAAGCATTCTTTCTGATCGTATCACAGCTTGGTTTGGCTCCTGCTCTGCCCAAGACTGCAAGGAACTACAAAAGATCATGAATGTAGCTCAATCTATCATGCAAACCAGCCTCAAACCCATTGATGCTGGCTACACTTCCCGCTGCCTTGGCAAAGCAGCCAGCATAACTAAAGACCCCCCACACACTGGACATTCTCTGTTCTGCCTTTTTTCTTTGGGAAGAAGATGCAAATGTCTGAGGTCACATACCAACCGATTCAAGAACAGTTTCTTCCCTGCTGCTGTCAGACTTTTGAATGGACTTGCCTCGCATTAAGCTGATGTTTCTCTACACCCTAGCTATGACTGTAACACTACATTCTGCGCTCTCTTGTTTTCTTCTCTATGTTTTGTCTGTACAGTGTGCAAGAAACAATACTTTTCACTGTATGTTAATATATGTGATAATAATAAATCAAATCAAATGGTAGTGGCAATGTCACACGAATGATAATCTAGTGATCGGCGCTAATATCTTGGAGACGCAAGTACAAATCCAATCATGACAGCTGTGGAATTTAAATTCAGTTAATAAATCTGGAATACAAAGCGAGTAGTCTCAGTCTTCGATTCTCTGAAAAATTCAGCTGGTTCAACTAATGTCTTTTAAGGAAGGAAATCTGCCATCCTTACCTAGCCTGGCCTACATGTGACTTCAAAGCCACAGCAATGTGGTTGACTCTTAACTATTCTCTAAAATGGCCCAACAAACCACTCCTTTCACGGACAATTTGGAATGGGCAACGAGTGCTGGGCCATAACTTGTGAACGAGTGAAGGAAAATAAATTGTTCTCTATAATTTTGTTACTTTAAACATAATTTATATACTTTATTCTTTACTTTCAAGGAAAATATATTCCAGGAATCTTCTTTACTCGGCCAGTTTGTAATTTCTTTAATTGTGATATATAATCAAGTCCTTTCATAAAAGTGTAAAAATCCAATAATACTTGACAATCTGTAACACAGAAAGAAAATGGGACATCCCAGCAAAAATAATACGCCTTTAAATTGTCCTTTAAATTTTCCCAGAATAAATTATGTTATGCACAAATGAAATGAACCACAAATATTTACAGTTTTTATATTTTTTTCATTGATCAGACTTGATCAATGATTTTAAAATTATCACTTATTGAAAATATACTTACAACCTAACTTTGTTACAAGGTTCTGCTCAATGTTCGATTACAGAGTTTTGACTATTACACAAATTTTTGTGTTATAAAACAGTCACTAAAAAAATGTGTACCTCCGAATAACTTGGCTTGGTTCCCATTAACGGTACTATAATGTGGATCAAGCATATCTGCATGAATTAACAGATGTCTGGGGATACATTGGTATGGGCTCCAAATAAATGCATACCACATCTAAGCATAGAATTCCAAAGTACTGAACCGTTTCCTATTCAGCTTCACTGTAGAGAATTCCAATGAACTCAACAGCACTGCATTAACGCATATGGAATCCCAACACATTCCATTCACTCCCACTATATAAAAATTCCAACTGTGTCCAATTGATTCTCGTACAAATTCTAGAGGACAAACCACTTTCCATTCACTCCCACTGTACAAATTGCCAGTGGGCAGCACACCCAATGCAATTTCTGCTAATTTTGTCAATTTCTTGATTCAACTATGGTATTTACAAATTGGCCAGCTACCTGTGTGGCAAGATTCAGTTCTGGTCAATCTCCAATCATAATGCTTCAAGCTCAGACGATAAAATGTCCAACGTTTGAACAGATGATCCTACATGCTGGAGAATCCACACAAACACAGGTCAGAAACACTCTGTGGCAGGTAAGGCACTGCACTCGTGGTGGTGTGAGGTCAAGGGGCAAGCTGACCCCTTAGTCCTGCATCTGGACTCAACAAAAGGTGAACCCAACTAAAGTACAAAATCTAAGCCCAGCCTTAAAATGTTCCTGGATGCTTGTGTATAAATCTTGAACACTGCGTACAACCAATCTGCTGTCATTTAACATTCTGAAAACTGGAGCACATTTTCAAAATTTAATCATTGTTGCAGCAATGGTTTGTTGTCTTTCCCCCACATTGAATTGCTAGGCAATTGATTTAACTCGAGGTTATGTGCAAAGTTGCAAAATATTTTATTAATCAACCATGACCAACATTCATGATATCCTTTATCAGATTTCACTAACTTTGGCAGGGACATTTTGCCCTGTATGATACCCACACATTTGGCCAGAAATTTGGCACTGCAAATCCCTCTTTAATCCATCTTCAATGATCTATTGCTCTGAATTCCTGCACAAGCCTTTCTCTATCTGATCTTTGATGACCTATGAAACTTGCTTTGGTGTTTGTATGATGATCACTGTTATTGAAAATCAAAGCAACATCAGCTGGGAAGCACCAGAATAATTTTTAAGTGGCAGGAAAGTGAAGGGACCAAAAATAGCACCCAAAATCACCCAGCCCAGATGCAATTTGCTGAGGTTATTAATTTATCTCCTTCACACACGTGCCATCTTACAGGAAGCCATTTCGCACAGGCCTGAGGTCACAGTTAGGTCATAGGATACATAAATTTGAAACGTGGAAAGAAAATAGGAACATTTTTGTGTAGGTTCTGCACACCAGTTTGAAAACAAGCCAGTCCTAAAAATATTCAAAAACAATCATGCAACCGGACTTACATCATCACATTAAGAGCAAATGAGCCTGTTCTCTTTAAAAAAAAAACTACTTCCTTTCAATTGCGATGCTGCCTTGCATTAGGGACCTTTGTTCTATCTTTAATAGTTAAGCACATAAAAATAGAACTGAAACTTGGGGTGAGATTTTCCAGCTCTGCCTGCTGCTGGGATCATCCAGTCCTGCCAAAAGTCAACAGGCATTTGGCTAGTTTATTACATGCGCTGCAGTGAGTCCCGGCACAGCAGAAACAGAAAAAAATCCAGCCTTTGTAAGGTATTATTTGCAGAGGTCCACATTAGAAGTGTGCACTTCTGAACCAGCACAGTTTCAGTCTGTTTCTATCCATCAGAAAATAAGTGAATTCCCATTAATGCACACCCTGTGAGTACAATTAGACACTCAAATAATATTCAGTTAACTGCCTTTGTCATTCTTTTTTCTGATGAATGCAGTTGAAGAGAGGAACTTGCAATAAATTATATTTCTTTCATCATTTTCATGCACTACTACACATTTTACTGGATGGGATTCTTTGTGCTGCACCTTATTCCAAAGGGAAAGCTTGGGTAGATTGGGCACCCACTGTCAACACTGCTCACTGATTAGTACGCAGTAGGAACACCGCCTGATGATGACTGAGCCTGTTTCAGTTTCTCTCAGATTGGAATTTCTCACTTTCATCTCAAAGGAGAAATGACAAGTTAACTCTTCATGTATAAACTTGTTAAAAATTAGAATTTTCACCTGCAGGGTCACCCAAAACAGAATCGCCTTCACAGATATATCACGGTTAAAATATTTTTTTAGAATTGTTTTGTGTGACATAGACCAGGTAGTACCTTTCAGTTTAAAGTTTTAAATGTATGTGTCAAATATTATAATGGAAGTCTGATCAATAGTCTCAGAGTTTGATCAAATTAACTTCAAAATTAGAGGTATCATCAGTACACAAAGAAGATCAAACTGCAATAAGCTTATGTTGAAACTTTGACTGTGTTGAGGCAGCTGACTCAAGCCTTTTTATCCTTTTATGTGGCAGAATAGCAACAACCAAGACAATTCGGCCCGCTTGATTGGTATCCTTTTCACAAACATTCACTCCCTCTGATGCAAAGTGACAGCTGTATGTACCATCCACAAGATGCACTGCAGGACTTAGCAAGACCCCTTAGGCAGCACCTTCTAAGCCCACACCCATTGCCCTGTAAAGAACAGGAGCAGCAGGTACCTGATTTGAAAATATATTAGCACTCCTTCACTGTCGCTGGGTCAAAGTCCCTTCTTAACAGCACTGTGGAAGTACCTACACCACATGGACTGCAGTAGTTCAAGAAGGCAGTTTATTACCACCTCCTCAAGGACAATTAGCAATGGGCTATAAATGTTGCCCTAGCCAGCGACACCTACATCCCAGAGTGAATCCTTTAAAAAGCCTCACAATATGGATGCTGGCACAGACATTGTGGGCTGAGAAACTTCTTTCTAAGCCACAACTTTTCTATGGTTCTATGAATATGGAAAAGATTGAAACAATACTAACATATAGTGAAATGTAAAATTGAAAACTAGACACATAATAGTCCAAGTCAAAACATAAATCTATTCGCTGATCATCTTTCTGCTTGTTTGTGTCACAGAGGCATGGTATCATACAATAGAACAGCACAGGCGATTGAATCATCACTCTTGAAGAACAGTCAAGTTAGTTCCACACCCTTGTGCATTCACCATTTCTCTGCTATTTTCTTTCCAATTTCTTTTTAAAGGCAACTACTGAATCTGCATTTACCACCCTGTGTGTTCATCCCTGTTTCACCCATCACAAACAGTTTCTCTGGCTGGAATTCTCTGACCTTGCCCACGGCTGTTGATTCTCCAACACCACTGCAGTGACGGGGCATACGAGATCAGAGAATACCAGCCTTTGTATTTACATTAATCCCCTCAATGCATTTAATCACCAATGTTAAATCCACTCTTGTCTTCCTCTCTTCAAAGGTGATCAACTCCAGTTTCTCTGATTGACCCATGCTAACTCCAAGAAAACAAGCTAGCTATTTCCAGTTATTTATAAAAGAAATGACATTCAGCGTCAATCTGAGTTTGCCCAGACAGCCTGAAAGGGCCATTGCTATGGATAGCAGACTTACTTGCTTTATTTGTGCTATTGAACTCTATTGGATAAGGGTACATTTAGCCAACAATTAACTGATCCCTGAGGATTGATATCACTTTCAGAACACAATCATTGCTACCTGAAACACATTCTGAAAATTATAACAATGAATACTTTGTATTGACAGAGCATTAAACCAATGAATATTATTTCCAAGCAGTGTCCAATCCTAAAGTTATGGAATAAAGCACAACTTATAAATTACTGCATACAAGACTTTACAGGTGGCGTAGTGGTTAGTGGTGTTGCCTCACAACGCCAGGTGCCTGGGTTCAATTCCCGGCTTGGATCACTATCTGTGTGGAATTGCACATTCTCCCCATGTCTGCGTAGGTTTCCCCCGGGTGCTGTGGTTTCTTCTTACAGTCTAAAAGACTGTGCTGGTTAGGTTCATTGGCCATGCTCAATTCTCCCTCAGTATACCCAAACAGATGCCGGAGTGGCAACGAGGGGATTTTCACAGTAACTTCACTGCAGTGTTAAAGTAAGCCTACTTATGACACTAATAAAATAAATTGCAGGGATTGGATATTCAAGGCACAACAGAAAGAACTATTGCTATTGTGTTTCTCTCTTTAATACAGGCAAAGGCTGATGACTGCAGTTACAAGAACATTCAAAAGCATTGCTCTTCAAGTGCATTTGAGCATGTCACACAAGTTTCCATGATCACATTTCCCCCATAAATGAGCAACTTTCCAGTGTTTCCCATTCTGCAGCTGGTGGCAGAGACATGCAGGCAATGGATTGGAAAGCTGAAGGGGTAATTTGCAAGTGTAACAGCTCAAAGGACTTGAATAGGTTCAAAACACCCTGCAACTCTGGCACAGACCATGTAGTCACCAGGCTTCACCAACCATAATGTTCAAAGCATATCTCTTTGCACTGAGGGAAAGATTTATTACTCTTTTCCCTTCTTTCCCCCTCCCTTCCATCATGATGACACTTCAGTTTCACTGAGGTACAATTTTACAAAGAACATAGAAACAGAGCTAATACTCAAGAGTTAACAAAGAATCTGACATCAGAATAGTTCTGATCAAAGATCACTGAATCTGAGTAAATGGTCGAAATTTTCCAACCCCAGCGAGCCATTGAAATCTCTGTTCAGATCAACAAAACTGGATGAACCCACCAGCGTGAGGGGCTTGGGAAAGTCTGCTTAGTAATCTGTTTCTCTCTTCACAGCTGCTGCCTGTGTATTTCTAACATTTTCTGTTTTCTATTTCATATTGCCAACATCTGTCTTTTCAATGACTATCAACTCTAATACCTCACCTAATTATCCAATCTTCTGATTGATACCCAGGACAGTGGGTATCAGTCAGCTATTTTATTATAGATAATATTGAAGATAAGCTTGATCTTGCATACAGCTTTATTATTGGGGCATTAAGTACAAGTGCAAGACAATTATGTTCAAATCATACAAGGCACTGGTTCGTTGGTCCACGAGAAGGAATTTTTCACTTGTAAGCAGTAAAACAAAACAAGATGTGCTCAAATTTGTAAATCAAAGGGTTTAATACTTGAAGCCTCATTCTGAGCCATTCCAAGCTCCCACAAACCCCAGCAGCTTCTTAATTCTATTGAATCAGCTGATTAGCTGACCGCCATGTCACTTTGCTACTGGTTACATAGTTTACTGGGTCAGCTGAACCTTACACCTGGTCACCATTGGTCACAATACAACAGATCCAATGTTATCATTGGTCACATTCTAATATAGTTTAGCCTCAGATGGAGGAATGCATTTTATTCTGAGCACTACACTTTAGGAAAGATTGAAGGTATTCAATAGAATGTGGAAAAAAATTCAAAAGATTGCTTTGAGAAATGAGGAACTACAGAGACATAGATTGGAGATGTTGGAACTGTTTTCCTTGGAGAAGCGAAGGTTGGGAGATTTGATAATATGTTCAAAATCACAAGAGGTCTGGACAAAGTAGATAGGGAGAAACTGTTCCCACCTGAGGGAGGATCAGAACTGAGATGCACAGATTTGAAGCAATTTGCAAAAAAAAAACAGTAACCTTCATAAGGAAATTTTTTTTCACATAGTGAGAGGTTAAGATCTGGAACGTGTTGCTTAAAAGGGTGGTAGGGGCAGCTTCAACCAAGCAAATGAGAGGGAATTGGATCATTATCTGAAAAGGAAGAATGTGGAGGGTTCAGGGAGAAGGCAGGAGAATGACACTAGGTGCATTGCTCATTCAGAGAGCAGCACAGACACAATGGGCCAATGGTCTTCCTAGTGCTATATGAACTTGTGATCTTTGTCCGCATTCTCAGGTGTCACTGAATTAGAAGAACAGAGACGATCATTTAGACCCATCCAGTGAGGCTACTGCTTAACTCCATGGGTTGGATTTTAAGGCCCCAGCTTGTTTTTGGTGGTGGGGATGGGGGGAAATACATAGAACATATTTCAGATACTGAGCCCATCTGCCTCCTGCCAGCTCTGAATTGTTCCCCATAATACAGGGCAGTGGGTAAGTCACCCACTTGGTCGGCCTGCCCTTCGGCCTGTTGGGGTCATTAACCGCCCAACTTAGTGGCAATTAACCTGCCAAAAATCACTGGGCAGTCGTAGCGAGGTCAAAGTGCAAAAGTTCTTTTTGAAAGAACTGCTTTGAAAAGGCAGAAAAAATGGAAGGGTGGAGCATATGATATACTGTGGGGGGGGGGGGTAAACTCAATGCAACGACTTCAATCAGGCCATTGAGGTTGGCCAGTTGGAATATGAATTCCCTGATTAAGGAGTCAATTGATGAGCCAATCAGGGAGTCTTTTCCTTGTATCTAACTGGAAGTGTCAGCTCCTCTGGCACTCCTGAAGATTGGCTGCTGACTGAGGGTGGTGGTTGATGGGAGATATTCATCGTGGAGTTCGGTGACGAGTGGTGTGCCTCAGGGGTCTGTTTTGGGGCCCCTGCTGTTTGTAATTTTTATAAATGATCTGGATGAGGGTATTGAGGGATGGATCAGTAAATTTGCAGATGATACTAAAGTTGGTGGTGTGGTAGATAGTGAAGAGGGGTGTTTTAGTTTACAGAGTGACTTGGACAAGTTGCAGAGCTGGGCCGAGAGGTGGCAAATGGAGTTTAATGTGGAAAAGTGTGAGGTAATGCACTTTGGCAGGAACAATAAATGTGTAGAGTATAGGGCTAATGGTAGGGCTCTTAATAGTGTTGAGGAACAGAAGGATCTTGGTGTATGTGTCAATAGATCCCTGAAAGTAGGCAGTCAAGTGGATAAAGTTGTTAAGAAGGCATATGGAGTCTTAGCTTTTATTGGTAGGGGGATTGAATTTAGGAGCCGCAGCATCATGTTGCAGCTGTACAAAACTCTAGTGCGGCCGCACTTGGAGTATTGTGTGCAGTTCTGGTCGCCACATTATAAGAAAGATGTGGAGGCATTGGAGAGGGTACAGAGGAGGTTTACTAGGATGTTGCCTGGTATGGAGGGCAGGTCCTATGAAGAGAGGTTGAAGGATTTGAGGTTGTTTTCGTTAGAAAGGAGGCGGCTAAGGGGGATCTTATTGAAGCATATAAGATGATTAGAGGTTTAGATAGGGTGGACAGTGATAGCCTTTTTCCTAGGATGGAGAAAGCTAGCACGAGGGGACACAGCTTTAAATTAAGGGGTATGAGTTATAGGACGGATATCAGAGGTAGGTTCTTTACTCAAAGAGTGATTAGGGAGTGGAATGCCCTGCCTGCAGCTGTTGTAGATGCGCCAAGTTTGGTGGCGTTTAAGAGGTTAGTTGATAAGTATATGGATGAGAAGGGAATGGTTTAGTTAGGAGGGGCATTGCTTTTTATTTTGGTCGGCACAACATCGAAGGCCGAAGGGCCTGTTCTGTGCTGTATTGTTCTATGTTCTATGTTCTATGATAGCATTCTGTGTACTGCTGTTGGAATTGTGAATGAAGGGATTTTGGTGAAGGAACTTCTGCCTTTGAAGACTTATTACACCAACACACACACTCACTCCAGCAAAAGTTGTGGATCTGGACCAGCAATCAGGGAGCAAAGTTCTGAACTGAACTTCCACTTTCTAGTTCCCAGCATTACTTGTACTATTTCAATAGTCATCCAACTTCAAACAAGCAGACTGCAAATTGTAAAGCAGCTCAGTGATAACTCAGATCTGGGGGTTTCCGTAGACAACATTCAACATATCCAAACATTGTGAAGCAGCAATCAACATTTGCTAAACTATATTGCAAGCTAATTGTACAGTGCCCTGAGCCAACAATACTTTGTGTATTCTTCACAAAAAGCCAGGCAATGAAAGATAAATTTGGAACCTAATCTTTCGACTCTTTCAGATATTTTATTTGCAGAGATGCACGCTATAAACATGCACCTCCAAATCTTTAGGAATCCGCTTCTACTGAAACAGGAACACAAGTGAATCCCCATCAACTGAATATAATTCAGTTCAATTAATATATTTTATATATTTTAACATTGAGTACTGTGCACACTGCTGTCACCTAGGGAGGAATTCAAACTCTGCAGATAATGTAGAGAAGGCCATAAAACCGAGCATCAGTGGATTCTCACTGTCTCAAAGCACTGCTTGTCAAACATAACCCTTCAAGCTCTAAGTGCAGTGCCTGACTGGCAATTTTACCAAGGCAAGTGAGACAGAAAGCATCATTATAAAGGTAGACCTCAGGACACTAGTTCTAATTAAAGCATAACCATTAGGCAAATGGCAGCTGTTCCAAATGACAAGGGAATATTTATTCCTGTGTTCAGAAATATCAACATTTATTTCTTTCATTGGGAAGTCTGCCACATAGAAACATAAAAGATTGGAGAAGGAGGAGGCTATTTGATCCTCTGAGCCTGCTCCACCATTCATTACAATTGTGGATCAATAGACTAATCCTGCTTTCTCCCCATAACGTTGGATTCCATTTGCCCCAAGTGTTATATCCATCCTCCTCTTGAAGACATTCAACATTTTGGCATCAACTACTTCCTCTGGTGATGAATTCCACAGGCTCACTACTCTTTGGGTGAAGAAATTTCTCCTTATCTCCGTCCTAAATAGTCTACCCAAAATGGTCACAGGGGTCATCAATTCAA
Organism: Sphyrna mokarran; assembly: GCA_024679065.1. NCBI lineage: Eukaryota > Metazoa > Chordata > Chondrichthyes > Carcharhiniformes > Carcharhinidae > Sphyrna > Sphyrna mokarran. Next base: position 5,376,948 of record JAGIQG010000024.1, read on the forward strand.
AATTATTTTTGAGTGAGGCAAGCAGATACAAAATATTTCTTAATACAGGGGGTTGTTGGAACATGGAATATTGTACTATAGGAAGCTTTGGAAAAGACGAGTGCATCTTTTGAAGGCGAAATGGTGAAATGTCTAAAACAGAAGAGAGTGTACTGGGCTGTCAGAATATAGGAGGTACTATATATAGTCTAGAATATAAAAGTAGGGAGGTTCTGTTGCAGCTGTATAGACTACTGGTGAGGCCGCAGTTGGAGTACTGTGTGCAGTTTTGGTCACCGCATTTGAGGAAGGATATATTGGCCTTGGAGAGGGTGCAGAGAAGGTTCACTAGGCTGATACCAGAGATGAGGGGGTTGGATTGTGAGGAGAGAATAAATAGGCTAGGTTTGTACTCTTTGGAGTTTAGAAGGCTGAGAGGGGATCTTATAGAGACATATAAGATAATGAAGGAGATGGATAAGGTAGAGGTTGAGAGACTCTTCCCGCTTAGCAAAGATAGGAGGACTAGAGGGCACAGCCTCAGATGGGGGGGGGGGGGGGGGGGGCGTGTTCAGATCAGAGTTGGGGAGGAATTCTTTACTCAAAGGGTGGTGAATCTTTGGAATTCTCTGCCTGATGAGGTGGTGGAGGCTTCCTCGTTGAATATGTTCAAGTCAAGAGTGGATAGGTTTTTGATTGACAAGGGAATTAAGGATTACGGGGAGAAAGCGGGAAAGTGGTACTGAACCACCACAGTTCAGCCATGATCTTATTGAACGGCAGGGCAGGATCGAGGGGCTGGATGGCCTACTCTTATTTCTTATTTCTTATGTCAGGAGAGGTGATGTGGAGATGCAGGCGTTGGACTGGGATAAACACAGTAAAAAGTCTGACAACACCAGGTTTAAGTCCAACTGATTTATTTGATAGTAAGCTTGTGAATTTACTATCAAATAAATCGATTAGACTTAAAGCTGGTGTTGTCAGATTTCTTACTGTCAGGCAAGAGCCAGGCAGTGGGATTAGTTTTGAATTACCCTCGCAAAATACCAGCACAGACATGATAGGTGGATTAGTCTCTTTCTATTCAATAACCTTCGATGTTTTTAAGTTATTTTCACATATCAAAGAGGCTTTGAGGGAGGGGAGTTAAAGGACCGGATTCTCCAACTTCACCCACAGTTGAGATTTTCCAGTTCTGCTGCAATGAATGTATATTTGGCTGAGTGCCAAAAATTCTCTGATCTTGCTGACAGTGGGAAATGAACAGCTGGAGAATTCCAGCCAAAACCTTTTACTGAACAAGATTATTGGGAGGGAGCATCAGTGGCAGCATTTATTTCATAAAACCAGTATTTATTTCACCTCAAGTCACCCTTGAAAAGGTGGTGGTAACTCTACAGATTATTGTTTACGAGCAAGGCTGTGTTATATAATTCCAAATTCTAAAGGATAAATTATAAGTTTATAAGTCAAAAGTAGGCTTCCATTAACAGTGCAATGAAGTTAGCATGAAAATCCTCTAGCTGCCACACTCTGGCACCTATTCGAGTACACTGAGGGAGAATTTAGTATTGCCAATCAGCACATCTTTTGGGTTGTGGGAGGAAATACGAGCACCCGGAGGAAACCCACGCGGAAATAGGGAGAATGTGCAAACTCCACATAAACAGTGACCCAAGCTGGGAATCGAACCCGGGTCCCTGGTGCTCAAAGTATAACATTCGTTCTCTATATATAATTCGTGATCTCGGTTGTACTAGTTGTTGGGTCCAAATTGCACCAACTGAGGTCCTTGCTAGGATTGTGTAGCATTTTGATTCACATAATGTAGGTAAACAACCCCAAATATTAAATTTGGCCTGACAGTGCAAGGGATACCTTCAGAGCTAAAAATAAGTTTAACATTATATTTGAGAAACATGTTGGAAATTCAGTTGAGCCATTTTTAATGCAGCATTTACTTACAATTACTAATTAGGATTAAATAACGCTTTGTTTAATAATTGATGCGCACCTCGGGGTATGTGCTTCTGGCACTGGAAACTGTGCTAAATGCAAATGCTTTAGACTACTGCTTTTTGGCTGCTATATTCGCAATGTGATTTTGACTCAGACATTCAGTCCTGCATTTTCAGGTGCAGTATTCAGGTGATGGACAATTTCATGGCTACTTAACATTTTTTACCTCAACAAGTGTGCATTTTTACCAACACTTAATTCAGCACAGATACTGCAAGTAGATTTTTCAAACTGATGCAGCTTCAGAGTTGGACAAGCAATGCTCCTTAAAAGTGAATGGGTCACAGATAGTCGAATGTACCCATCGGATGCCTGCTTTTCCTTCTGCTCCTCTTACTTTGCTGCTCTGTGGTATATGGTGATGATTAGGTTGCTGTAAAACAAGTCTCACAAAGAATTGCCCCCCTTGAGACTTGGCACTCAGTAGAGGCTGGAGCAGATTAGCGTCTCTATGATATGGAAATGCTGGACTGCGTTATCATGGGATTGAAGCTGGATCTTACTGGTGCCTGACTGGCACAGTGCCAACTGAAAACAGATCATACCAGAGAAGATTTCCAGTTCTTTTAGGAATGTTATTCACTCGATTTCAAGATAATACATAACCCTGCTTTATCAATAATAATCTGTCAGCTCATCACCACCTTCTCAAGGGCAATCAACAGTGGACAATAACTGGCAGCCTTGCCATCTAGACTCACATCCCAGAAACAAAGTCAAAAAACAGGCAGCCAAGTTTCGTACACAACAGATTCTAATGGAGGTGATATTATCTTTAGACTAGTGGAATTATCCTTAGACTATTAATCCAAAAACTCAGCTAGTGAATCCCTCCATGGCAGATGGTGGAATTTGAATTCATGAAGAAACATCAGGACTTAAGAATCTACTGATGACCCTTGTCAATTGTCAGGAAAAACTCATCTGGTTCACTAATATCCTTTAGGGAAAGAAATCTGTCATCCTTACCTGGTTTGGTCTACGTATGACTCCAGATTGTCAATGCCCTGCAAGGGCAACTAGGGACAGGCAATAAATACTAGCTAGCCAACGACACCCATGTCCCACGGATGAATTTAAAAAAAAAACTCTCACTTCCCAAAATTTGTCAATTTGCATGTCATGGTTCATGCACCATCAAAGGTAATCAAGGTTCTCAGACTTGGGCTGACTGGAATCATAGAATCTACATTGCAGAAGGAAGTCATTTGGCCCATTGAGCCTGAGGTTAAAGTGAACTTAAAATGAAGCATTTCTGAGAGGTGTGAAGACACATTGAAGCGGTAATTGGCCAATTTGAACACATCCTTCCTCTCAATTCTGGAGCAACACTCACTTGAGAAGTGGTCAGCCACACCATCCTTGAGCACCTACAGTAAAAACTGATTAACTGGAAGATCAGCCCAGTATCAATGCACCAAAACAGCTTTCCAGTTATTGTGAATAACAAATGTTGTTTAGTATTTTTTACATATTACAAAAAAATGGACTTTGTGGTCAGCAGTGAAGCAAGGGTGCTCGCTGTTGACCTTGAAGGAAGCCTTGTCGAGAGATCGCGCAATCCGTGTTGCAAGAGCTTTATCTCTAACTGGGCAGTGGATTGCAATGTTCTTCCAAGGGAATTCACAGACTGGACCTGCAGTGATGTCATCAAGTTATCCCAGCAGCCAATCGCATTAAAGGATCCTCACAGATAGTCAACCCAAAAATGAAAAGTACAAAAATCAAGGCACTTGTGAAAATTTTTGCTTAGGACAAAAGAATGGAACATGCACACAGGGTGAAAGTGGAATCTGAAACATCCTTAGGAAGCTTTTTGTTAGAAAAACTATTATTCTTAAAAAATTGTTTGCAACTCTGGAAATTCCTACAGTGCAGAAGGAGGCCACTTGGCCCATCGAGTTCACACCAATAACAACCCCACTGAGGCCCTATCCCTATAACCCTACACACTTTCTCTGCAAATCTCTCTAACCTACATATCCCAGGACACAAAGGCATAATTTAGCATGGCCAATCAACCTAACCTTCACACCTTTGGACTGTGAGAGGAAACTCAAGCACCTGGAGGAAACCCTATGTGTCATAGGGAGAATATGCAAACTACAGACAGACAGTGAACCAGTACAGAAATCGAACAGTGGTTAGCACTGCTGCCTCACAGCTCCAGGGACTTGGATTTGATTCCCAGCTTGGGTCACTATCTGTGCGGTGTCTGCACGTTCTCCGTGTCTGCGTTTGTTTCCTCTGGGTGCTCTGCTTTCCTCCCACAATCTGAAAGGTGTGCTGGTTAGGTGGATTGGTCAAGCTAATTTCTCCCTCAGTGTATCTGAACAGGCACCAGAATGCAGCAGCTAGGGGATTTTCACAGTACCTTCACTGCAGTGCTAATGTAAGCCTACTTGTGACACAAATAAATAAATGAACTTTAAACTTCATAAGAAGCGATTTTGTTCTCTAAATCAAAGCTGAGATTCTTTATATAAGGACGAGAGTGATGGTGTGTGTTGCAGACTAGAGTGAGTCAAAGGGACATGGGAGTTGCTTTGCACCTGTTTCTGAGTCTAGTGTTTACAGCAGCCGCTCCAATCTGTGTCCCTCCCTGTAGTCCACGGGAATGACTCTGGGTGAGATCCGCCCACTTACAAATGACCTACTTACTGGAGTTCGCTTGGTCACGGTTGTCATCGAGCTCCTAGCTGAAACGCTATGCCTACATTTTGACACGCTGGAATGAGGCAAGCATTCATTGGTGCTTATTATTCAGACAATTAGGCTTGTCCTGCTGTCAGAGTAAGCAGCACCCCCAAGGCAAGCACACTGCAGCCAGGCGAAGGACTATTGGACAGGCTTGACAAATGAGCCTTTCCACAGCCAAGTTATTCAACAACAAAATGTACCAGGCATTAGAACATCTGAATCCAGGAACACAGTGTGCTGCGCTGTTTTTCCTGGCTTTCTTCCTGCTGCAGAGAAGACGTGAGCTTTAGATCTGTGATTATGCACGGTATTAAGTGGGAATATGTGCAATAATTGCAAGGGAAAGCTGATAGAGCATAGGGAATTCGAAAAAAAAGAGGGCAGGAACATGTTAGATTTTATGCAAATTTAGCAACAACAAATTTATCAGGGGGTCGACTTTTTTCTTGAGTGTTCTCAAGAAAAACATTCCGCTGTTTTCCAGTCTTAAGTCAGCATAATCTAAATTTAAAAAACAGGAGGCTGAAAACTCCATTAATACCAGCATTTAGCTCACAGCATTCCACAACCGGCACATCAGAGACACATAGGGTCAAGTAAACTCCATCCAGTATCAAAAACCCCCAAAACTATCTCAATTTCTTTTAGTTTGTTTGGCCAGCAATTGCTGTCTCTGATAAAGAAAAGTAGAAAGCGTTTCAATATCACAGCGACTTATATTTATGTAGCAACTTTAACGCAGTGAAACACCCCAAGCAGCTTCACACTGCAAAGTGTGACACCGAGCCACATAAGGAAATGTTGGAACTGATTTCCAAAAGCTGGATCAAAGAGAGGCTTAAAAGATAAAAGCAAGGTTGGAGGGGCAGAGAGGTCTGAGAAGGGAATTCCAGAGTTTATAACTTGGCAAAGGCACAGCTACCAATCATAACTGGGAACACACTAGAAGCCAGAGTTAGAGGGGAGCAGATATCACTGAGGGTTGTGACATTGGAAAAGATTACAGTGATAGGAAGGGGCGAGGCCATTGGGGAATTTAAAAATAAGGATGTGTTTTAAAAATCAAGCTGTTATTTGACTGGGATTCAGTGTGTGTCCTCAAGAACTGAAGTGATAGGGGAACAGAACACGATTTGCTGGAGTCAGGATACCAGCAAAAGAGTTTTCAATTATTCTATTGTGGGACACAGGCAACTCTGGCTGGCCAGCATTTATTGCCCATTCCTGATTGCTCTTGAGTGGCTTGCTAGGGTAATTGAGAGTCAACAAAATTGCAGTGGCTCTGGAGTCACATGTAGGCCAGACCAGGTAAGAATGGCAGATTTCCTTCCCTAAAGAACATTAGTGAACCAGATGGGTTTTTTTGACAATCGACAAAGATTTCATGATCATCATTAGATTCTTAATTCCAGATATTTTTACTGAATTCAAATTCCACCATCTAACGTGGGAGGATTTGAACCCAGGTCACCAGAACATTAGTTTCTGCATTTATAGTTTCGCGAAAATACTACTTGGCCTTTGCCTCCTCTTTTGGATGACTTCAAGTTTACAAAGGGTGAATATGGGGGCCCAATCACACAAACGCATTATCACTTTTCTCAGGACTGTGCTGAAACAGATTCCATATTGCTATGCCTTTGCTGTGGCTACCATCACATGTAGGATTCTAGAATGGCTCTAAGATGTTACAATGGTTTGTTGAGGAAAAGATATTGACTCAATATTGGGGCACAAGATTTCCCTGCTCTCCACTGAATGTGCAGCAACATTTATAAGACAGAGGAACAAGAGATAAGCCATTTGGCCCTTCGAGCCTGCTTTACTCTGAATCAAGCTCATGATTAAATTTCTACTGCAATTTCATCTTCCTGCATGGTCCCTTTATCCCTTAATTAATGAGTGAAGAAATTTCTCCTCATCTCAGTCCAGATGACTGAGTCCTCATTCTGAGACTGCGACCCCCATGTTCAACATGTCCCAGGCAGGGGAAGCACTTTCTCAGCATTTACACTGTCAAGCCCTTGAGAATTTTATGTATTTCAATTAGATCACAGCTCATTCTTCTAAATTCCAGGAAAATCTCTCCTCAGGAGATGAGCTCTTCATCTCAGGAACCAGTCTGGTGAACTTTTCTAGCACTCTCTGGAGGGCAAATATGTTCTTCCTTAGCAAAGAACAAAACTGCACACAGTACTCCAGGCGTGGCCTCACTAATGCCTTGATTCGTTGTAATAATAATAATTTACCTGATGCCCCAATCCCTTTGTAACGAAAGCTAACATACCATTTACTTCCTTAATTTCTTGCTGTGCCCGTATCCCAACATTAAGTTGAGCCACTTGGAGAGGCAGGTTCCGTTTGACGTTGGATCTGCAAGGTGCGACCCCCCAACGAGGCAGCACTCTTTCTATACTGCACTGAAGTGTCAGTTTTGAATAACTGTAGTCACACTTTCTCTCAGGTTACTTGGCATGCAAATACAACTCAACTTAGGAGTGCTGGAAACCGAATAACACTTTGGCACCTTGCCAATTGCTCAACTAAGGTAAAAGGTTAATACACCAAAGTACTAATGTTCCCAGCGGACATTTTGTACCTCATTATTATTCTAGGTAATGTGTATAGTACCAGATGAAAGAGATTGCAACTTATATCACTCCAAGTAGTCTGAAGGGAACAATTAAGCCTTCTGGGGTAGGGGTGGGATAGAATGCTACTAATTTTTTTTAATGTATCGCTGGGATTACTTACACTCCTGTATCTTCTTTTTTAATCAGTCACACTATGTTAGTTTTAGGCTAACCTGACCACCTCTAGTCCAATGTCATATCTTGCTAATAAGAAAGGAAATTACCCTTTGACAAACATGATCCTATTTTTGTCCACAAAAGTGAAATTGGAACTAAATCTATTTTGTAAGTAAAAACTAAAATGAGAGTAAGATAGTAGCTAAGGAGACATAATTAAAATATAAATGCTTTCCCAGAATAAGAGAAGACCAGCTTAACCACCCAGAATGGCTGGAGCAAGAGTTAGGAATTGAAATGGCTGAGAAACAATTTTGTTTGTGGGTTTTAGACCCAGTTTATTGTGGATTATGTGATAAATAAAGTTACATTTCTTTGCACCATACGTTTTTGAAAATAAATCTGATTAAAGGGCTAGACAAAAGTTGGGAATGAGAATAAGTTCATTTTTGACTGATGTCAAATCAACACAATTAAAATTGAGAAAGGAGAAATATATATAGTTCAAGATTATGTAAAATAAGACAATCAAATTAAAATTATTTTTTGGCCAGAAGTTTGAATGATAGGAGTGCTTGTTAAATACTTGTTCATGTGAACAGGACATCTGAAATAGCGCCATAGAGGTTTACAGCATGGAAATAGGCCCTTCAGCCCAACTTGTCCATGTTGCCCCTTTATCAGAACGGGGCATATCTGACATTACAGTCATATGTACATATGTTAATCAGGAGCATTTTTCTCTTAAAGATGGCCCATTGTCTCTCAGCAGCAGACATGGGGACCATTGGTCGACCACTGGACTGGCCTTTAAATTTGTGACTGATCCTATCTTTGAGTATCATAATAGAGTATCTGGGCTGAGAGCAAACTCTACCTCATTAATGTGCCAAATTAATTCACTTCTGATGGTCACAATGTAATAGTCGTCCAAATAGTTTTATCCCTTAAGGAATAGTGCACATATGGGGCAGAATTTTGACTTACTAATTACATTAATTTAATCTTGTATTTCTTTATAACTTAATTCGAGATTAATTAAGTCAATTCTGATTTACCAGCAGCCATGGAGAGATATCTATTGGGAATTATCACCCTAATTTGATATTGCATGGAGTTCTGCAAAATGGTGCATATTCTACCAAACAATGGGTTCACTAGAGTGACATTTAGCTGTAATCTGTGGGGTATTTTCCTAATTCTACCACGTAATACGCCATCACCCTCTGGGCTCAATTAGCATAACCACAGTTTGATCAAGTCCTTGGAGAATGGGTCTGCAGCCTAACCAAAGAGGTAAGGCCAGTATCGTGTTGGCATGACCTTCCGGGTGGTGAGTGAAGCACGAAGTCAGCGCTGCTAATGCAAATACTGTGCTCCAGGCACCAGATGTATGTTGGCAGGTGGACTGTTTGCGTTGGAAAGCTCACAATCTCAGAGTCCGCTGAAGAAATACTTCTGATGCACAATGAAGATATGCCAAGGCACAGAGTCAGGCGACTTGATGCATGAAAAAGTATAGTCAGCCCTCGAGGGAGAACAGTAAGTTCTTTGAACCACATGTGGGGGTTAATACCCATGTGTGTTCGTGACTCGTGTTTCGAAATTGGGCCCAGGATGTCTAGCCATAACAAAGCTGGAATTGAATATTGCCGTGGTATTAGACGATGGAAATTGAACTTATTGATCTTCAATTAATAAAGAAAGAAAAACATATGCTCCGGCAATATGTAAGGTATTAAAAATCTACCTGTGAAATACCATGTAGCAAATACAGACCTGTACCAAGCATTGTTTATTCACTGAAATTAACATCTAAAGGGCAAAGATCTTTTGCTCCTTTAATGCTGCAGATCTTCATCCTTTCTTAGCTCCAAGAAGTTGATGAGTTATTTTAGAATTCGGTGGAGAGATCACTCAAGTATTGAGTCCATGGGTAATCCTCCAGCACCTTGTCTAAAGAGTTTGGGAACCATAAAACTTGAGTGTTGGCAAGTTAGGTCACCAAAGGAAGAGTGGGCACGAAACAATTAAGAGAGACATCACAGCTAACCTCAAATCCACCTTTGCCTAATATACATAAATGTAAACTTCCCAAGGAAGGCTAATGACGGATCAATTCATTTAGAGATCAGGCCTTGTGTAGCTTCCTGAGATTTCAAAGAACTCCTGCTATTGGCTTCACAATATTGCATCAAAATAATGAATGGCAGAAAAAGAATTGTCAATTTTCCACTAATGCAATGTACCAAACATCCCTATGTAACAAATCAAGAGGTCTCACAACACCAGGTTAATATCCAGCAGGTTTATTTGGTATCAAAGCCCCTAGCTTTCAGAGCACTGCTTCTTTGCTCCCTGATGAAAGAGCAGTGTTCCGAAAGCTAGTGGTTTTTGCTACCAAATAAACCTGTTGGACTTTAACCTGGTGTTGCGAGACTTCTTACTGTGTTTACCCCAGTCCAACACCGGCATCTCCACATCATGACTACCAAGTCAAGAAGTATGTATCTGTAAGTAATGTTCTGATTTTGATTGAGGACATCATAGGTGAAAGAGCAAGACCCGAAAGACAGCACATCAATAATCATGGAAAGAGCAGAGTCAATTATGCAAATCTGGAAAAGCAATTCAGTGACATTGTTTTACAGGCCTAAGTACAAGGGGGATCAGGATGACTGAATGAGGCAAGGAATTTCAGAGTCTTGAATGTAAACCACTTGGTGTCAATAAAAAGTGAAGATGAGATAAAAGTTCAAGTTCAAATGAGATGAAGAGAGTAAAGAGAGAATAATAAAAGGAACTCTGTGAGACTTCACCTGGTAAACTAGCAGAGGAATTGAAGATGTATTACATATCTCGTAGATCTTTGTAACTAGTCTCTTTAAACATCAGCTTGGCTCAGTGGTAAATCCACTCTTAGGACCTAAGCATATTATCTTCACGTGGGGAGCATTGTCAGAGGTCACATCCTTCTGAAGAAGCATTAAAGTTAGCTTGAAATCAAAAATTACATTTGAAGAACAATGATTACTTCTCCCATTGTCCCATTCAAACTCCTTTCCTTAGTTAACGCCATCAGAAAGAAAACAGATTAGCAATTGATCTCGTTGCTAGTGATACATTTGTCCAGAAGGAACAATAAAGGCAACCGCAAAGGTATCAGTTGTGTGTTAAACGCTTTGGGGTGCATTGAGAGCTGTGATAAGGTACTATATAAATCTACTTTTCGTAGTACGCAAGAGATTAAGTGGAACACGGTTTATCTCTTTGGAACCTGTGCTTACTAAATAAATAATATCTCCACCTTGTGAAACAGACATATGTGTGACCTATGTTAATGATGCAACAGAGCCTTAGAACAAAGAACCATCGTTCCGTATCTGTTGCAACACACTCAGTCTACACAGAAAATGGCACTGCATTTTAAACTTGCCTTTTTTTAAAGGCTCAGTCAAATGTTGAAATAAGCACCTTTTGTGATTCAAGTTTATACCTATTCAACTTCTGCACCCATAACTTTCCGAAAAAAAATTATGGAGGCAATAGCGGTGTTGTGATAACATCACTAGACTAGTGAACCCGAGGCCAGAATAATCTGGGGACATGGACTTAAATCCCCCACCACAGCAGCTGGTGAGATTTAAAATCAATAAATAAATCTGGAATTGAAATTTTGTTTCAGTCATGGTGACCATGAAACTACCATTGATTATCACAAAAACCCATCTGGTTCGCTAATGTTCTTTAGGGAAGGAAATATGCTGTCCTTATTTGGTCTGGCCTACACGTGACCGCAGAGCCACAGCAATGTGGCTACTCTTCATTGTCCTCTGAAATAGTCTAGCAAGCCACTTTGTTTAAGAGATGGGCAACAAATACTGGCCTTGCCAGAGGTGACCACAACATATGGAAGAATTTTTTTTAAAAATTTGAGCCTTCCAAGCAGCGATACTACACGTGATATTGATAATTTTTCATGGGCTGCTAATTTAACCAGATGCAAATTTTCAAAACTAGGATGTATGAGTTGGAATATTAGTAGTGAGGGGGAGTAAGAGGCTTACCTTTGATTCATTGTAGCCAGGGTTTTTTTTTTTACAGCCTGACGGAGATATCCTGGGTTAACTATAAATAAATTCAAAGCTTTCCTCCCATCACTAACTGCCACCCCCCCCAACCGCTACTGCACTACCCCCCACAAGAAGTTTTTGGAATTACTTTTCCAACAGTGAGGCAGTACATGTGTAACTCAGGATGAACCTGATTCAGACCCAGCTTTGCTCGAAAGACAAAGAACAAAGAAAATTACATACAGGAACAGGCTCTTCGGCCCTCCAAAGCCTGCACCGACCATGCTGCCCGACTGAACTAAAACCCCCTACCCTTCCGGGGACCATATCCTTCTATTCCCATCCTATTCATTATTTGTCAAGATGCCTGTTAAAACTCACTCTTGTATTTGCTTCCACTACTTTCCCCGACAGTGTGTTCTAGATACCCACCAACCTCTGTATAAAAGACTTCCCTCGTATATTTCCTTTAAACGTGACCCCTTACAGCTTAAACCTAGCAATTGACTCTTCCAATCTGGGAAAAAGTTTCTGACTATCCTCTCTGTCCATGCCCTTCATAATCTTGTAAACTTTTCGTCAGCCCTCAACCTCCGTCATTCTAGTGAGAACAAACCAAGTTTCTCCAACCTCTCCTCAGGGTTACTGCCCTCCAAACCAAGCAACATCATGGTAAATCTTTCCTGTACTCTCTCCAAAGCCTCCACATCCTTCTGGTAGTGTGGCGACCAAAATTGAACATTATATTCCAAGTGCGACCTAACTAAGATTCTGTAAAGCTGTAACATGACTTGCCAATTTTTAATTCAATGCCCCAGCCAATGAAGGCAAGCATGGCATATGCCTTCTTACCTACCTTCTTCACCCATGTTGCCACTTTCAGTAACTAGTGTACTTGTACACCCAGATCCCTCTTCCTATTAATACTCTTAACGGTTCTGCCATTTACTGTTTAAGATGTGGGTATCTCTGGCAAGTCCAGTATTTTTTTGCCCACCTCTAATTGCCAATGAGATGATTGAATCGTCTTCTTGAACTGATAATGCCAGATTTGTGACTCAATGACAAAGAAGGAATGGTGATAAACTTCCAAATCAGGATGGTGTATGACTTGGAGATGAACCTGCAAGTGGCAATTATCTCAAGCATCTGTTGCTCTTGTCACAGGTTTGGAAAGTGGAGTCAAAGAAGCTGGTGAGTTGATGTGTGCATCTTGTATATGGCTGGCGTTGATTGCCAGTGGTTGAGGGAGTGAATGTTTAAGATTGTGAATGAGATGTCAGAATACAGGTTGCTTTGTCCTGGGTGGTGTTAAGCTCCTGGAGTGATGTTGAAACTTCACACGTCCAGGCAAGTGAAAATTATCATATCACACTCCCGACTTGTGGACGGGCTTTGGGGAAATCAGGAAGTGAATCACTGCATACATTTAACCTCGACCTTACCCTTGTAATGTGTAGCCACATTATTCAATGGATGACACAGCTGCGGTGATAACAGGAGCAATACATTTGATTGTAACTTGCCTGGTCAAGGGAAGCCAGGTTTCCCATTGCTTATCACTATTGAGCGATCTTTGCTGACAAAGATACAAGCATGGATTCAGATGGAAAAATTATTAAGGTTTGTTGTGATAATGCAGCAGCAAATGCCTGTAGAGTAGTCAGCTTGGCATGTGCCTGATCCCCATAGAAATAGTCACTAAAAGTGAACTCATTCCTTCAGAGATGCAATGAAGAAAAGACACTTAGAAAGGAATACCAGTGCCATTAAGCGGTGGCAATCAATTCTGAACCTATTTTGCTCAAAGCAGCCATTGTCTCTCCAGGGTCAAATGGGATGTGACCTCCACCGGATATTCTGCGTTTAAATCACAGAAAACTGAGACATACCAATTCACAGCCCGAGGGCCTTTGGCACCTAAACATTACCCTGAGATCAACCCTTTTCTTAGTCAACCTAATAATAAACAATGACAAACTCAGCCAATCAATGCCATAGTCTGATTCCTCTTACTGCAGGCTGTGAGCTGGCTAGAAGATTTTAAATAGTTTTAGGCCAAGAGGTAGCAGATTTAAAACAGAAATGAGGAGGAATCGGTTCCTGTGAGGGTGGTGGACCTGTGGAATTCTCTACCCCAGAGTGCAGTAGACACAGGGACACTAAATAAATTTGAGGAGGACATCGATAGGTTTTTAATTAGTAACAGGATGAAGGGTTATGGGAAGTGGGCAGAAAGGTAGAGTTGAGAGCAAGATGAGATCAGCCATGATTATAAGAAATAGCGGAGCAGGCTTGAGGGGCTGAATGGCCTGCTTCTCGTTCTTATGTAATGTTCCTGTTGTGGTTAGGCTCACAAACCAACACGGACTACACATTCATGCATTCTCTATCTTTCCTGCATGTCAGCTTGCTCGGAGAATGAGCACTCATATTCTTGCGGATTCCTCAGCGTTCACTAGAGCAGATCTCCCGAGAACAGTAACTAGGATTGACAGAGTTTCAGCAGCAGACAGCATTCAGACACAGGCAGAGCTTATTGCCTCAACTTCAGCTAGTTGTTCAGAGATGAACTCTTCATCCTATATCTCTGAGCATTCCCGCTAAGAACATATTTGCAGAAAGTGATTAAAGCTCAATTTTTTTCTTTTCCTTTCCCATGTAGGCTTTGTTTATTGGGAATGATTAATGTCTATACAAACACCTCCCACTCCAGAATAAAGAAATCAACCTCCATTGATAGGACTTGTGGGTGATTTTTCTACCACAAATGGAAAGTATTTAGTACTAAAGGAAAACACATCAAGACAGAAGAAACATATTTTAATCTGGCACCTTTCCACATTTCTCAGCTTATTCCAAATTGTTTCCAATCACAATGAATTAATCTTCTCTGGATGGGCACAGCTCCAACAACACTCAAGAACTTGTCACCATCCAGGACAAACTGGCCCATTTGATTGGCACCCCAACTACCAACATTCGCTCCCTCCATCACCACAGTGGCAACCATGTGTATCATCATCTACAAGAGTCAGTCTAGGAGCTCACCAAGGTTCCTGAGCCAGCACTGCCCAAACCACCAACCACTACCACCTAGGACAAGGGCAGCAGTACCTGGGAATACCACCACCTGCAAATTCCCCTTCACGCTATTGACCATCCTGACTGGGAAATATATCGCTGTTCCTTCACTGTCCCTGGGTTAAAATCCAGGAACTCCCTCCTAACAGCATTGTGGGTGTACTTTCACCATAGGGACAGCAGCGATTTCAAGAAAGCAGCTCACCACCACCTTCTCAAGGAAAACTAGTGATGGGCAATAAATGTTGGCCTAGCCAGTGAAACCCATATCCCTTGAATGAATAAAAAACAAAAATTCATGCACAGCAAGATTCCACAGCAACAATTAAATTAATTAATGTAGTTGTGTATTCATAGAGGTGCAACGTGAAATTAGGACTTTCTAAGTCCACATTAAACATTAATTTGCATCATTATATTCAAGCCTTAAAATTGAAAGAAAAATTTGCATTTATATCAGGCTTTTCATGACTATAAGATGCCCCATTACGCTTTACAGCCAATGAAGTGTAGTCACTGTTCTAACATAGGGAAGGAAGCAGCCAATTTACACACAACAAACTCCCACAAACAGCAGTGCGATTATGACAGGGTCATCTGTTTTATGTGATGTTAATTGAGGAATAAATACTGACCAGCACGCCAGGGAGAATGCCACTGCTCCTCCTCGATCGACATACGGGTCAGGCAGACAGATTCTGAGCTTAACAGCTCATGTGAAAGATGGTACCTCCAACAGTGCTGCACTCCCTCAGTAGTACAATAGGAGCATCAGCCTTGATTTTTGTGCACTTGTCCAAGTGAAACGTGGAACTGTTGTGACTCATTGGCAGAAATGCCGATCCATAACCTCACTCACCTAAGGACAGGCTAAGACAAACATTTAATGCTTTCTTGTGGCATTCTTGTCTGTTATCTTAAGCTGACTACTTTAAATGGGTAAATACCACCACAAAATGTCATGGAAAGGTATTAAGTGTTGTCCTTTAGAGCAGCAACAATCATTTGTAAGCTTAGAAAGACTGATTATAAGTGAATGCTTGATAGCACCATTCTTTGCAGGAATGAATGGCTGTACAGGAGTTAATATTCAAAATGTTCTCGGGTGGATGAAATAAAGGGAGAATGGTGAATACTGGGAGCCATAAAATGAAGCCTGAAAATTCTGGAAGTGCACAGCATGTAGGGCAGAATCTTTGAAGCAAGTCTAACATTTACATACAAACCTCTGAATTAAAAGTAGGAGTAGAGCACCTGGCCTCTTGAGCCTGCTCCACCATTCAATAAGATCAGGGCTGCTTTTATTACTGGTCTCAATTCCACATTCCCGACTTCTTCCCAGAAGCTTTTCACCCTCTTACTCATCAAGAATCTATCTCGTTCTACCCAACAAATATTCAAAGTCACTGCGATTTACTCAGTTGCTACCAATTTTTGAGAAAGATAATTCCAAAGACTCACAACCCTCTGAGAAAAAGAAATTCTCCTCATCTCTGCCATAAAGATGTGTGAGTCAGGTGGATTGACTACGGTAAATTGTCCATTAGTTTCAGGGGGATTTGTGGGGTAAATACATGGGGTTCTAGGGATAAGGCCTGGCTGGGATTGTTGTCGGTGCAGACTCGATGGGCCGATTGGCCTCCTTCCGTACTGTAGGGATTCTATAAAACGAGTGACCCCTTTGACAGAATTTTGCCGTCCAATCGGCCATGGGAATCATAACAGGCGGGGGCGGTCTACGCTGAAGTCCAGCAGGAAAATCCCACCCCTTATTTTTAAACAGTAGCTCTTAGTTCTAAATTTTTCCACCAGAAAATCTCACTCCTGGGCACGTCTTCATAGAATAGAATGGACAACATTCCCCACATTACATGTTAACCAGATGTTTATCAGCCTGTTGTGTACATCTGACATTTTCTGTATAAAATTCAGGTTTCTAGTATTCATGGTTTCTCTTTAGATCCTTACATTTGCTTTTAGAGTGTCAGTTTACCTCCTACAGTGAAAGCAAAGGTCCAAGAGATGCAGACATGATTCATTCTCCATTTGAAAGGCATTATTTATCCTTACTTAACTTAAATTACAATAATTTAGGATCCAAATAGGTAAAGTTGGTTGAAGTAGAGTTTCTCTGTAATATACACTGAGTGATGCTAAACTAAGTGAAGTGCAGTAACTCCACTAACACAAGCGTGTAAGTAACGTGTGACAAGTTTACATGAGCTGTTCACAGTATAAATGTGGACACAGGCTTTTATGAAAGGAAAAGGTACCATAAAAAATTGACAATAGGAACTGAGGTTTAATAAATAGGCGACTAATGTACAGTCCTGCATGGATTTTCTTCCCAAACCTGCTGATTTTTTTTATTCGCTTCTGAGATGTGAATGTTGCTGCTGGGCCATTGCCCATCTCTAATTGCCCTTGAACTGAGTGACTTGTTAGGCCATTTAAAGGAGTATTTAAGAGTCAAATACATTACTATGGGTCTGGAGTCACATCTAGGCCACATCAGGGAAGGATGACAGATTTCCTTCCCTAAAGGACATCATGAATCAGATGATTTTTTTTTAAATGACAATTGACAATGGTTTCAAGTTTACTTATTAGTGTTACAAGTACGCTTACATTAATACTGCAATGAAGTTACTGTGAAAATCCTCTAGTCGCCACACTCCGGCGCTTGTTCGGGTACACTGAGGAAAAATTTAGCATGGCCAATGCTCCTTACCAGCACGTTTTTCACACTGTGGAAGCAGACCGGAGCACTCGAAGGATACCCATGCAGACATGGATAGGACGTGCAGACTCTGCACAGAGCGCGCAACCTGGGAATCCAAGCCAGCAATCGAACCCGGGCTCCTAGTGCTATGAGGCAGCAGTGCTAATCACTGTGTCATCGTGCCGTCCAAGTTTATTATTAGAATTTTAATCCCAGCTTTTATTGAATTCAAATTTCCCAATCAGCCGTAGTGGGATTCGAATCAGGATTCCCAGAGCACTAGCCTAGCTATCTGGATTACTAGTCCAGTCATAATACCCATGGTGCCACTGCCTCCCCTAAAGTAAGTGACAGCCTCATTTATTTTGTTCAGCTGCAGGCTGGATGTTGGAGTAAGGGGAACTGGGATTCAGCATCAAGTTCTCCCACTTCACTAATTACTGGAAAATAAGCACAGGACAATCCACAGTTACTGTGATCTCAACGATGCCAGGAACTCCAAGGTTGTGAATATCCACTGGGAGGAAGAAATTCCCTTTTGCCTTCTATGTAACTGAATATAATACAATTCGGAGTGGATTACAAACCTGAAAAGCCATAGAAACATTAAAATATTTACAGCACAGAAGGAGCCATTTGGGTCAGTGTGTCCATGCTATCCAGGAGGGAAATTCCCAACCTAATTCCACCTTCCAACTCTTAACTCATGGGCTACAACATTTCACATGCAAATCAATGTGTCTCATTTAATGCAGTGGGGATCTCTATCTCTCTGCCCTTGTTTGCAGCAAGATCCAGTCTCTCAGCACCCTCTGGGTGAATAGAAGAACTTCTCAATTATATTTGAATGCTAATCTTATTTAGTGCTCTTCAACATATTCCCTCAAAAGAGTGCACCCACCTCTCTCAGTTGCCAAGCACATGTCCAGTGAACAAACCTCTCGTACCTAATTTAAAGCCACTTTCGAAGGCAATCTGTGCATCTCACATAGACAGGTCCCGCTACTGATATTCTGGGGCATAAAGGTTTAGCAGCAGAGGGCAAGAAAGGAGCAACCGATAAAGTGGTCGCTATCACACAGGCCGCTGCTAAACCCATTGCTTTCTTGTGACAGTGGCTGTTCCAGCATATACCAACACCACGCTGTTTCATTATCCTTAAAGCTGTACATTCGAAAAGAAACGCATTTCATGCATCTCTCTTTCAAAAAACACCTTGGAGTTAGTCATTCATGGGGTGCGGGCATCATTGGTTAGGCCTGCATTTATTGTCTATCCCTAATGCTCTTGAGAAGGTGACGGTGAGACATCTTCCCAGTACACCCACAGCACTATTTCCTTTCAGACACTTTTAGCATTCATACAACAGAATCAACCATCTTTCTGTGGATTTGGAGTCACATGTCAAACCAGGAAAGGACGGCAGATTTAGAGAACCAGGTGGCATATTACAACAATCGACAATGTCATCATTAGACTTTTAATTCAAGGCTTTTTATAGAATTTAAATTTCGCAATCTGCCGTGTGGGATTCGAACCAGGGTCCCCTAAGCATTACACTGTGTCTCTCGATTATTAGTCCAAGATGACACCTCTATGTCACCATCTTCCTCAACTGATTGCACAACTTCTGTATCTTTATTTCAAATCATTTCTTTCATCGTATTCGATTGTTTCCAGTGCAAGATAATCACCCAGTGGAAGTTTGACCTTCCTGGGCTATTGTCCTGTAGAGCGGCCTTCCGGATGGGAACCTTCCAGCCCATCTTTGGTGTGATTCCCACATTTGAAGCACTGGGGTTTGGAAGTTATGGACCTACAGTTCAATGACAGAAAGAAATTCAATTTCAAATTCAGAGTGAAATTCAGCTTTGGCAGAAATCCTGGGATTTCCTCCTGAACAGCATTGTGGGTCAACCCACAGCACGTGGACTGCAGTGATTCAAGATGGCAGCTCACCACCACCTTCTCAAGGGCAACCAGAGATGGGCAATAAATGCTGGCCAGCTGGCGACACCCATGTCCCACGAATGAATAAAAGAAAGATGCCCAGGGGGAAAGATAGTGACAGCAGCCTATCTCACATCTTGCCCAATTAGAAAAGAAACCCAGGGGATATTAAAGGAGGTGCTAATTTCTAAGAGTCCAGTTTCTGTAACCGCCAACACTTCCCCCTCCCTACAATCTTTAAGACAGCCTGCAGTTATTTATAGGTCAGGCTCACACACTGAACGAGGTAGCATCTAAACCAGAGGTGGAAGTCTCAAAATGACAAGTTCAAAGTGAATGGATTCTTTCTTCATTTCTTCAACAATCCTTTTCCCTTATTCCCCTCCGATCCTAAACAGGCTGCCTGCCAGATTTCAGTTCCAAGCAACATTGTAGGACTCCACCCACGAGGTCATTCTTCACACATATGGCTTGATGAGTGGTGACAAGCTCATTCAGCACACCAGCACTACCATCAAGCTTGCTTTCCTTTCTCTAGAAGTCCGCACACGTGCATCTTGCAACAGTAATCATCTATTCAGAAGCAGGGACTCTCAATGATTGTTTTTTTCCCCCCTTACTCATGTTTATTTTGGCGCAGTGGTTCACACTGCTGCCTCCTAGCACCAGGGACTCCCTGGCTTTGATTCCCTGCTTGGATCACTGTGTAGAGTGTGCACATTTTCCCTGTGTCTGCATGGGTTTCCTCCGAGTGCTCCAGTTTCTTCCCACGGTCTGAAAGATGTCCTGGTTAGGTGCCCTGGTCATACTAAATTCTCCCTCAGTGCACCCAAACACATGCCAGAATGTGGCGACTAGAGGATTTTCATAGTAACTTTATTACAGTGTTAATGTAAATCTACTTGTGACTAATAAATAAAACTTAAACTTATTTTTCAAAATGTCTTGCAGAATTCCATTACTTAGTTCAAATCTGGATTTTATAAAGTATAATACACTTCAGTTTTTTGCAATTCAGTATATGGCACTTTATGGTATATTAGAATTACAGGTGATATTTATTTAAGGTCAAACATTCTTTTATGCAGATGGCACAGGGAATTTTCCATGGTTTCCAATCTCTCAGCTTACCATGGTGAGAGAACCTTAGGCTGTGACCGAGGAGGAGTTAGGAGCAGAAGGCCTGTTCCATCGTTCAGTAAGATCTGGTTGTTGTATCAACTCCATTTTATTGTTTCCCTCCCCCCCATACCGCCCATAACCTTTCACTTTCTTGTCTATCAAAAATCTGATTAACTTAACCTTGGATATCTCTAATGATCCAGTCTTCAGTTGGGAAGGAGAATCCCACAGTCTAATCAGCCTCTGAAAGAAAACAAAATCTCCCCACTTCCATCTTGTAAGGGAGACCTCTTATTCTTAAACCCGTTCTCAGCTCTGCCACAAGAGGAAATGTCCTCCCAGTATCCAACTCCATCTCCTCAGGATCTTGTATTCAGATTCAATAAGGTATTTATGTGCTCTTCTCCGCTGAGCCTTTTCAGCAGCTGCCCCAACCTTTAGTGCCTCCCTCAGCAAGTAGTGTCCGAGCTTGGAATGTGCCAGTCTGCAACACTCAGTCATGAACAAACAGCTTTTTGCACTGGAAAACAAACTGGTTTTGGACAGACTAAAGAACATGTTGCACCTTATTCAAGAAACAAACTTCAGTACCAACACAACCTAACTGTGATCAGTTAAATTACACAGATCTAGGTTCAAATCAGCACATTCCTCCCCAGGATAACTATATGCTACCATTACTCACTAATTCAGTGCGGGCAATCAAGTTCACCAGTAAAAATCATCTCCAAACAGAATAGTGACAGAGGTTTACAGCATGGAAACAAGCCTTTCGACCCAACTTGTCCATGCCTCCCAGTTTTTACCACTAAGCTTGTCCCAATTGCTTGGCCCATATCCCTTTGTACTCATCTTGCCACTTAACTGTCCAAATGCTTTTTAAAAGATAAAATTGTATCTGCCTCTACTACTACCTCTGGCAGCTCATTGCAGACACTCACCACCCGCAGAGTGAAAGATTTGGCCCTCTGGAGTCCCTTTGTATATCTCGCCTGTCACCTTAACACTATGCCCTCTGGTTTTTGATCCCCTGCCTTTGGGTAAAGATGTTGATTATCTAACTTATCAATGCCCCTCGTTATTTTATGGACCTATAAGATCATTCCAAGCCTCCTTCACTCCAGGGATAAAACTCTTAGTCTATCCAGCCTCTCCTTATAACTCAAACCGTCATGTCCCAGTAATATTCTGGTAAATCTTTACTGCACTCTTTCTAGTTTACATTTCTGATAAGGTGAAATATTCTTGAGAAACAGATTGATTTTTAAAAATCTGATTATGTTTATAAGCTTGGTTAGATCTGTAATCTGCTTTAGAAATTCTTTAAAACGCTTCCTGAGATTTTGGAAGTATTTATGTTTAATTGTCACCGTCAGGAAGCTGACATCTTGTCTACCTTCTCAGGTAAATATTAAGGTTTCAATGGCAATTTTTCGTAAAAGAACAGATGAGTTCTCCCGGAGTCCTGGATAACATTTGTTCCAATCTGAAATCAATAAAATAGAAATGGAAACCTCAGCATATCCGACAGTGTCTGTGGAGAGAGCTGAAGGTGTGGGGGAGGGCAGGAGGGAGACGGAATTTTCCACACCAGCGAGAATGGAGAACTTGGTGCTCAGCCAAAACTCTGTTCATTGGAGAACCCTAACTGAGGGTGAGGTCGGAGGTTTCAGCGAAAGTTTCAAGTCTGGATGACCCTTGTTGGAATCAGTCCGACTCGAAATGTGGACTCAATTCTCTCTCCACGGATGCTGCCAGACTTGCTTAGACTTTCCAGCATTTTCTGCTTTCGCTTTAGATTCCAGCGTCCGCAGTAATTTGCTTTGATCAGATTTATCATTGTTTCATTACTGTTGTGAGATCTTACTATGCATGTATTGATTCCTTTGTTGCCCCACATTAAATGAGTGACCACACTCCATTGGCACTTTGCGACATCCTGAAATCATGATAGCACATAAAGTTCTTGCCAGTCTTGTAACATTACTCATTAAGTTAGCATGCTGACATCGCTGTATTTTGGGTTGCAGCATTCAGAACACAGCTCATATTGCAGTGCTCTTGCCTGTGCCAGGACTTGTTTTTATGGAGAGCCAGCACAGACAAAACAGGCCGAACGGTCCTTCTGTGCAGCAACCCTACAGTGCAGACGGGAGCCCATTTGGCCCACTGAATCTGTATCGGCCACAATCGCACCCACACTCTATCTCTGCAACCTCCCATATCTACACTGCTATTCACCCTGACACTAAGGGACAAAGCAGCCTGGCCAATCAACTTAACACACACATTTTGAAAGCATCCAAAGTAAACAAGGCTGGAATTGAACCTGGGCCTCTGGTGCTGTGAGGCAGCTGTGCTAACTACCGTGCCACTCCACTTGCCCCATTCTGTGCCGCAAGGTAGCACAGTGGTTAACAATGCTGCCCCACAGTGCCAGCAATCTGGGTTCAGTTTCCACCTTGGATTCTTGGTGTCTGCGTGGGTTTCCTCCGGGTCTCCAGTTTCCTCCCATGCTCTAAAGATGTGCGGGTTAGGTTGATTGGCCATGCTAAACTGCCCCTTAGTGGCTAGGGTAAACACACAGGGTTATGGGGTTAGGGTCTGGGTGGGATTGTTGTCCACGCAGACCCAATGGGCTGAATGGCCTGCTTCTGCACTGGAGGATTCAATGATTTTAAATGTATAGTCTGAATATCTGGGTACAAAGAAGGGCAGGACTGTCAGCTAAAAATTGAAAATGTCAAACATTTAGAGAGTGAGAAAAGAAGAATCTCTGCATTGGAAATATTTAAATTAAGGACAGGTAGTAAGTTTATGCTCAAATTGTCCCCTAAAAACTCTTCCCACCAGTGAATTCCACTTTGCCCAAATTCAAGAGTTACGCTGCGACAATAGCATTAGTGGGAAGTGCTGCAAAGATGTTAAGTACTAACATCAGCGCACCTTTAGAGAACAGCTGAGCACTGAAGCTCCAATTACTAAATTCTGTGTCATCCAACCACAAAGCACAATTCAACGTATCGAGATTTCAGTAGCATATCAATCGAAACCTCAAACTAAAAGTACAGGGTTCACCAGTGTTACACCAAGTGACTGCATCCAACTAAGTCATAACAAGACTGTGCAAAAATAGCTTCTTGTTGAATCACCATAGTGGATATTACAGAATTCCATTTGCTTATTATAATTAGAAGCAGTAACAATCAGAAGATAGTGCGCAAGTTCACGCTGAAATGAGTGGGATGTCAATGTATCTGGGCAATGGTCCTTCATGGAACTACTGTAATAATGATTTTCAAGATTAATCATCTGTCTAGTTCCTCTTTAACTCGCTGAATAACTGGTTAACTATATTTTATTGAGAAATCGTGTGAAAGATCTGACTTTGTATGTGCAGGACAAAAACCTTCCCCCACTGTTGAAAAACTACATGAGGAAACAGAATCGGGAAATAGTGGTTGGGTGTTGCAAGTTTGGGTTGTCATATATTAGAGAAAAAAAACTTGTTGATTGCAGGAGGAAGGAATGGACAGAGTGGTGTTAAAGAGCTTCACAGCATTGAGATTGTGGTAAAACTGATCAGGAGGTGGTGGGAATATTATGTGTAACACTGCAGGGGAACTCTGCCAATCTCAAACACTAACCTAATGTGTAACTTAAGTGGAGCACTGTAAGAAGTCTCACAATAATAGGTTAAAGTCCAACAAGTTTATTTGGAATCACAAGCTTTCGGAGCACTGCTCCTTGAAGCAGCAACTTTCCAAAAGCTTGTGATTCCAAATAAATCTGTCGGTCTTTAACCTGGTGTTGTGATACTTCTTACTGTGCCTATCTCAAGCAAACACTGGCATTTCTCCATCATTAACTGGGGTACAATGTGAAAAGCCAACACCTGTATGAGTCAAAGAAATTCTGCCAACTAGCAGCTGTCTCGCTGATATTGGAATGCTATCTGAAGAACGAGTAATTTATTAAATAAGATTGAGAGGTGCACATTGATCTTTCACCTCGGTGATTTGGTTTGGACTGAGCCCAACTGATGAGATAAAAGTCTCTCTCAGCATTAATGATTCTGAGTGAGAGTTGCTTAGTCAGTCTCCACACGTGGGCTAACGAGTGCTAATTGACAATAGACTGGTGGTCACACTAAGGAAGGTTCGACAATGGCTGGGCCAGCCTGAAAAATTGAATTGCCTCACCAGCAGAGAATTGACTCCAAGGTATATTTAGAATCATAGAATCCTACAGAGCAGAAGGAAGCCATTTGGCCCATCGAGTCTGCACTGACCCCACAATCCCATCCAGGCCCTATCCCCATAACCCCATGCGTTTACCCTAACTAGTCCCACTGACAACAAGAGGCAATTTAGCAGGCTAATCAACCTAACCTGCACATCTTTGGACTATGGGAGGAAACTGGAGCACCTGGAGTAAACCAACTCAGACACAGGAAGAATGTGCAGACTTCACACAGATAGTGACCCAAACTGGGAATTGAACTCGGGCTCCTGCCACTGTGAATTAGCAGCACTAATTTGTGCCACCATGCTACCAATACAAATTGGTTAGGTGCACTGATCTGAACAGGCACTGGAGTGAGGCAACTAGGGGAATTTCACAGTAACTTCATTGTAGTATTAATATAAGCCTTACTGTGACTAATAAATAAACTTTAACTTAAATACAGAAGAAAAATATGCACTCAGTTCAGGAATAGTTGTGTTATGAAGAATATCCAGTTCTAATCTGTGACTTCACAACCTCACACAACAGGGTAAGGGTGATAATTTAACCAATCTTAGTTTACCCACTCATAATGATTCAACAACTCACCCACAAATATTTTTTGGGGTTTTGCCTCCACTCTAGTATCCAGAAGGTGATAAAACTTTATGTAAAGAATTGGTGCTTATTATAGGATGGATCTTACCCAATCTGAGACTTCAATATAAAGTAATTTTTAAAATTCTTTGCCAAGATTGGTTTCACTGACAAGGTCAAAAGTTGTTGCTCATCCCTCACTGCCCTTGAAATGAATGGTTTGTTCAGACATGTGACAGTCTAATGCATTGCTGTGGGTTTGGAGTCTGTGATAATCTCACGGTTTGTATGGAGAAATTACTGACTGACCTTCCCAGAGGACTCATTGAATACGAGCTCCCTGAGGACTGGTACCAGGTGGCGCTCGTATACTGAGCTCTGTACAAAGCAAGCCCCTGAGTGGGTCCATTATTGCATTGTCTTGGTTGGGACTGTTTGTTTCACCACAGGCTTGTGGTGTTTGCTTTACTTTACTTTGTGCAATAAAGCATTGTTCCTTTACAGCTGACTCCTGGATTATTATAATGTCAGACATAGGCCAGACCAAGTAAGAATGGTAAATAAACAAGATGGCTTTTTACAATGAGTTATAGCTATCATGGTCACTGTTAGTAAGGCTAACATCATATTCTGGATTTACTAACTGAACTTAAATTCCACCAGCTGCCGTGTTGGATTTGAACCCTTGGCCCAAGCATATTAGCCTAGGCCTCTGAATTACTGGCCAACATTATAACTACACAAGCTCCCAGAGATGGCAACATCATCAGGCTTGTGAGTTGTAATTCTGCTTTTCTCTCTGAATATCTTTATAATGTTCAGATTGGCTCAGAATTTTAATTCTATCTTCAGATGCAGACAGTTGGTTATCTCCAGATTCTGGGACTTTCACCTTCTGAAAACACTAGATCAAAAACTCTGCTACCCAAGTCTTAACTTGCCTCATTCCCTCATCAACCCCCTAAGTTTGCTGATCTACACTGGCTTCTGGTTAAGCAATACCTTAATTTTAAAATTGCCTCTTTCTTCCCTCCCAGATCTCGTCATAACCTTATCCTTCCCTTTCTCTCTAATCCCCTCTAGCCCCACAACTCGCTGAGATCTCTGTCCAACCTGACCCTTTGCGAATGCCAAATTATATTCACTGCAACGTTGGTGATTGTACCCTCCAGTCACAAACTCTGAAAGTTTCTCCCTAGATCTCTCTAGCTCTCCTTCTCCCCGAAACTCACTGCTTTTGATCTTGTCCTTGGATGTGGCTTGCTGTCAAATATCCTTTTGATAATGCTCCCATGAAGGATCTTTGGATGTTTTACTACGTTAAAGGATCTATGTAAATGAAGGGTGTTGTTAAATTTCCTTTGCCTTAACCATCCTAGAAAATTTATGGTAAGATTTCTTTTAATGTCCTTTTCCCAAACTGTTCCTTTCTTTTGACAGTGACGTATCATCCTGGGGTACAGATCCCTGGACACTGCTACATTGGCCAAGAGATCATTCCATTCCAATCCTTCCTCCTCAAGGTTGAGTTCAATTGAATTAACTTCAAAGTGTCACAGACACTGCACTGACTGCAGACATGCTCAGAAACTGGTTTTGATGACTGCCAAGTTGGGGGGTGGGAGATGAATGAAAATAAGTTGAGAATATCGGAGAACGGTACATTGTTAACCAGAAACACTGTAGCTTCACTGAAACTACCCCGGCAGTTTCCACCTAGCACAGAAAGTGCTGCAATCTGACTGAGGCTGTCCTCTGACAGTATAAAAATGTGCAATAAAATAGAGCTAGACCAACGGTGAAATTAATTTGACTTCACCTCCAGAAGAAAAATTGCTTAAATTTGCATCATATTATTAAAAAAAGCTCCATAAATCTAGTCAGCATTCAACACTAACGCCAAGTGTACTTAATTACACAATGCAAGTGTTACAGGGTTTTTACAGCGAATGATAAACGATCAGCAGATACGCAGCCATATAAGCAGCAAAGTCGATTCTGGAATGTTCTGTCACAATGCAGCAAATATCAAATCTAAACAGGGTTTTTTTTTAAGCTATAGTGAGGAGAACTTCTGACAATTCATAACGTTTGTTTGAGGCTGGAGAGGGGTAGATATTGCTGCAGCTCTTTTACAGACTGAAAGCTGCTCGTAACACATTGTTCAGTGCTGGCCTGGTTTCCATGGTTTAACTGATGCCCGTGTAACCAGACAAATCAGGTCAGCAGTGGAACCGGACACGACTTAATAATTCACTGCTTCTTCCAGACAAAAGACCTGACACTTGAAATCTCCCTATCATTTACTGCCTGTCTCCTGAACCTAAGCTAATCATGCAAAGTACACTTTGTCTGGACAAAGTGCTCATCTTTCCCTCAACTAACTGAAGAAACACTCCCCTCTTCAGTGCATCCAGTACGTGTGTGTGTCTGTGTGTCTGTGTGAGATTTGTCCAGGTTACCCTGTTCAAACCTGATTTATACTGGTTATATAAATACTGATGCCCATGATTTAACATTGTACACTACTGTTGAAACCTCTTGAAGAGCCAAACTTGGTGTTGGTAACATTTCTAATTCCCCCATCCCTCTGGCCTCAAAACCACTGTGCCACCGTGCCAACCACTGTGCCACTGGGTGGCTTGTGGCACACTGGTTAACACTGCTGCCTCACAGCACCAGGGACCTGGGTTCAATTCCAGCCACAGATTCTTTTTATTTGTTCGTGGGACATGGACTTCACTGGCTAACCAGCATCTATTGCCCATCCCTAGTTGCCCAAGGGTAGTTGAGAGTCAACCGCACATTGCTGTGCCTCTGGAATCACAGGTAAGGACAGCAGATTTTCTTCCCTAAGGGACATTAGAGAACTAGATTGATTTTTCTGACAATCGACAATGGTTTCATGGTGATCAGTAGATTCTTAATTCCAGAAATTTTTTATTAAATTCAAATTCTATCATCTGCTAAGGTGAGATTTGAACCCAGGTCCCCAGAACACAGCTGAGTTTCTGGGTTAATAGTCTAGCTATATAATACCACTAGGCCACATCTCCCCATCTGGATCACTGTCTGTGTGGAGGCTGCATGTTTTCCTCGTGTCTGCATGGATTTCCACCCATGTCCAAATATGTGTAGGTTTGGTTGATTGGCTATGCTAAATTGTCCATTAGTGTCAGGGGGATTAACAGAATAAATATGTGAGGTTACAGGAATAGGTTCTGGGTGGGATTGTGATCAGTGCAGACTCGATGGGCCAAATGGCTTCCTTCTGCATTGTAAGGATTCTATGGTCTGTCAGCATAGCTTCTTCCCACTCACTGCTTGCAGTGAGAGAGAAGTTGACCTGCGAGATTGAAATGAAGTCTAAGTGTTAAAGTAACTATAGAGCTTTGTTTCTGGAGCTGTGGGAGAATTTCAAAATCAAATTACTGCTCGCCTTCCCCAGACTGAACATAAGTTAAAATCTCTGACATGGGAAATGTTGCATTTCACGGGTCGTGTTGCTTTAGGACGACACTTGTTGTCAGTCCAGTGTCAGGTGCAGTGTGGAAAATGCGAGGAAATGTGTATCAGTCTGCGGTTCACGAAGGCACCCGGAAAGATAGGGCTGGGCTTTTCCTGAAGGTTTCAATATCCAGCCATCATGGTCAAATGGGGGTAAAGGGCCATACCATGGGGAAAACAATCAACTGCTTAGGATTCACTCTGAACTGGCCAATTGATGCCCAGTGACTGGGTTTGCCATCGTATTAAAACAAGTGGGCAAACTCAAAGCTGGAGAACCACCAACACAATGCTGAATCAATAGCTGGATGCCTTCCCAGGTAAGAGACAGAGATGGAGGTAGCACAGCGATTAGCACTCCTGCCTCATAGCATCAGGGACCCAGGTTCAATTCCAGCCTTGATGATAGTCTGAGTGGAGTTTGCATGTTCTCCCCCTATCTGCATGAGTTTGCTTCTGGTTTCTTCCCACAGTTTAAAGATGTGCAGGATAGGTGGATTGGCCATGCTGAATGCATGGGATTACTTTGATAGTATGGGGGCTGGCTGGGATGTTCTTCCAGGGAGTCGGTGCAGATCCGATGGGCTGGATGACTTCTTTTTACTCTGGAGGAAATCTATGACTCTCCCACTCCAATGGCCTCAGCAGCCAGGGCCACCGACATTGAGAGGAAGCCCCTCCAGAGGGTGGCCTGTGGTAGCAACTGGAGCTAAGCAGACAGAGAGTGTCTCACATTCTGCGTGGAGTGCGAGCCCCTAGTCTGCTGCCAGGAAACTGCCTCCAAGCAGCAACATTGTCCGCCAATGCCACGGAGACTGACTGGAGCTTTTCAACAACAGGCCTTCAACTCAAGGAGGCTGTGGGAGGTAGTGGTGGAGCCAGACAACCAACATTTTTCCCAGGGGGCAGAGGTCTGCCCATTCCCAGGCCCATCCCAAGCAGGGCCCACGATGTCGCATGGATGGGTACTGGAAAAACACAGCTGGTGCAAAGTTCCTCAACAAATAAACATCTCCAAGTGGGAGCAACTCTAGTGACACACTGTGCAACTTTTTCACATTTTAATGATGGAACAGACCCGAGTATCTCTTTGCCTTTTGCAATTATTGGGAATCACACAAGAGACAAGGGATGCGTATTTCATGCATATGTTTGACAATTCAGTGGTGAAGCCATGTCTTCTGAAAGATGACATTAATTTGAGGGAAACAGGTTCCTACTGTCTTTCCGCACTGCTGGTGAAAGTCAAAATCAATGGAATCTCGGTATTCCATTTTCTCTGATTTCTCATTCTGTGCTGTTTCTATTCTTCTGAGTTTCTTTTAAAGTCTGCCTGTTTATTGGTTTCTATTTTTATTTTCTTCACAGCCCGTCTGGCTGTAGAATTTTGAACCACTGCTATATTAGCAAAAGGAGAAATTAGAGAGATCTGTCTGAAACAATCTGTTCTGCAGACAGGTTGGAGAAAACAGAGTTTTTTTAAAAAAACACTTTTTTTTTAAAGAGAAAAGCTGTTAGTGAAAGATCATCCCAGCCAAGGATTTATTGTCTCTGCAATGAGCTTGATATTACCGCAGTTACAAGCCTATGCTAATAAGTATTTAGATAGATTTCCCAATCAATATCCATATTTACTGCTTGCATGCTTCAATCACACTGGTCTGAAAAATTGGAAATTCCCTCAGAATGCACAAAAAGCTTCTTTTTCTCAGGGAAATTGAGCACCTCTGACTATCTTGGGATGCACGGATTTGCACCTGCGTGTGTGAGGACATCACAGCTTTTGAACATTAGCCCGACTTCTTCAAAACATTTAGTAGCAACAATTTAATTAACTGCTATGTATTATAAATAATACTGCATTGCCTTCCATAGATTTATGATATGAATTCAGTCTCTGATGAATAGAAACTGCTCAGGCTTCACTCTGAGTTACGGCATCATTCTATTTCTCCAATAGATAAGACGCTTTAATTCACTGATGGATTTTCAACATCCCCTATATCACATATAATAAGGAGTGATGCAAAGGAGAGGGAAATGATGCATTAATAGCGATATTATGGATTCCCAGCCTGCATGATGGAATAGACTCCATTGTTCCCAGCTATGAAACAAAGGGACATACCAGGCAGAGAATATGGCACCTCCCTAGGGGCCAGTGGAAGAAGCAAATAACATCTACCCATATGGTTGTGCTTTCTGGCTTCAATAGGGAGGTAATGGTAATGGAGTATTGTCACTGGACTGGTGTTCTAGAGACTCAGAATAATGCTCTGAGGTCCCGGGTTCGAATCCCACCATGGCAGATGTTGAAATTTGAATTCACTAGAAATCTGCAATTAAGTGATCAATGATGATTGATCTACAAGATTATGAGAGACATGGACAGAGTGGATAGTCAAAAACCTTTTCCCAAGGTGGGGGAGTCAATTACTGGGGGCCATAGGTTTAAGACGTGAGGGGCAAGGTTTAAAGGCAAGTTTTTCTAAACAGAGGGTGGAGGGTTTCTGGGACTCATTGCCGGGAGAGGCAGTGGAAACAGATACGATTCAGGGCATCGGGACAAATACATGAATAGGATGGGAATGGAGGGATACGGCCCCGGGAAGCGTTGGGGTTTTAGTTCAGTTGGGCAACATGGTCAATGCAGGCTTGGAGGGCTGAAGGACCTGTTCCTGTGCTGTAATTTTCTTTGTCTTTGCTCTATGACCATGAATCGATTGTCGCAAAAATTTATCTGGTGCCCTTTAGGGAAGGAAAGCTGCTGTCCTTGCCTGATCTGGCTTACATGTGACTCCAGACCAGAGCAACAAGGTATTTGACTCATAATTGCTCTCAGAAATGGGTAATACGTACTGACCCACATCCCACTGTTAGGAGGAATGGAAGGGATTTGATGCTGGCACGCTTTTTTGTTGGCTACATTGATGATAGTTTCCTCCCAGTGCCACTGTCAGGAATTGGTCCCAATAATTACTCTTATGTTTCCCATTGTCCTTCTGGTTTCTACTTGGCTGACGGAGCAACTGAAACTAAAGGAGTAGACAGGGTGTTCCCCCTTTCAGTAAAAGTGAACAAAGAATAGGGTATAATACGCAAGAAAATTGAATTCCCTCCAAGACAAAGCAGGGTTAATCTGATCTGAGAACATACATAAATGCATAAAATCTCCAAGTAGCTCAACCACAAACTCAACCACAGTTCTGTCCAGAATGACAGAAGTGATTTATTTTTGACACAACCACTACATACTTTTCACACTAAAGATCTAAGCTATAAAAGAAAATTCTGTTTAAACTCCTGTTTATCTTTCTTCCCATTGACTTTGGACTGGATACAGAATGAGGTAAATGATTATGTATTAACCTGAGTCGGTGAAGGACCTGAGGAAAATCACTTTACTGGATCAAAACAGCCACAATGTTTTCTTTAAAAAAAATAGGTACTATGCAATAACAGAAGGACAAAAGGCCACAGATCCATAGAAACCCTACAGTGCAAAAAGAGGTCATTTGGCTCAGAGAGTCTCTCAGAAAAAGCACTTTTTTATTAGTGCCATAAGTACACTTACATTAGCACTGAAATGAAGCTACTGTGAAAATTCCCTAGTTGCCACACTTAGGCACCTGTTCAGGGGATAAGTAGAGAGAATTTAGCATGGCCTATGCAGCTAATCAGCACATGTTTGGACTGTGGAAACCTTACAGACATGGGGAGAATGTGCAGACTCCGCACAGTGACCCAAGCCAGGAATTGAACACAGGTCCCTGGCGCTGTGAGGCAGCAGTGCTAACCACTGTGACACCATGCCATCTTACCCAAGACGTGCATCATAACACATGCAAAACTAAAAGGTTTCTGGCATAATACGTGTGGTACCTGCATAAACAAATGAACAAATCTTTGTCAAAAGATTTCAGAAAACTAATTTCCCCTTCGAATACCCAAATCCTATCCACTACTGAGATGTCCCTATTGCTATATCCTGTGATGTAAGTTTCCCCACCATATAAAGTAGCAGTGTCAACAGTAGGAATATATCAAAGATGGAAAATTAAAATACGTCTGTAAGTCACAGTATGATTATCTTCCGTCGCCTTTCAAAAGCTCTCATGGAATCATTTCAGAGGAGCAATGTCTACGTTTGGCATGATGCCCTGGTAACTCAGGAACCTGAGCCAAAGCTTTGCATAGAGGCAGGATTATCATTCTGCACTATTCCCTTTTTCTCCTCATCTAGAACCGACTTCCCTCGTTTCACCTCACAGTTTGCAGAGTGTTGACACAACATCATCTGCACCGCCCAGTCTGCCAAGAAGCAGCAACTGAGGTCAGGCAATGAACGCCACCAATCCGCATCGTTATTGCATGCAAAGGAATGTTTTATGCTTGCTGAATCGAGCTGGGGTCACTGAAAGGACAGGAGATCATATGCATTATCGAAAACAAGGCCAAAAAAACTAAAGAACTATTGTTGCCCAGCTGTATTACGAGTAATTAACTTAAAATGCCAAGAGATTTTTAAAGTCTTTTGTATGGCACATTTCTAGCTACAATTCCCATCCTTTTAAAAAACTATAAGAAAAATGGGTTTTATAAATGTTACTCATTCTGCCAAGTGCCAAAGCTGTCTTGTTCTGGTTCCATGGACATCAGTATCAGTCTATATTTATCCTCCAGTGGCTCACTGGTTATTTCTGAGCCAAGGCACAATGAGTGTCAATTGCAATTTGAGCATGAAATGTTTCACAATGTGGCTTCACCTGATGTCCACACACATGTACATTTCACCAGGTATCGATGAAGCAGGAGCTCGATCTTGATTTTACTCCAGGCATCGAGACCAGTCGTAGTTTCCCAACTGTTGTTTGGAACCAATTAACCTGCAATGGCTAGAGAATTATACAAAAGAACCCAAGCACCGAAATTTTACTGCCCCGCTCACCACAGGAATTGGAGTGGTTGAGGGGCGGACAATGGACAGGTTTGTCGTCCTTGGGCAGGATTTTCCAGTCTCGGGTCAAGCAAGACCATAAAATCCCACCCCGGTCCCTATTCATGGTGAGCGGTAAGGTGACAGAGTCATTATCACTGCTGCCTCACAATGTCAGGGGCCCGGGTTTGATTCCTGACTTGGGTCACTGTCTGTGTGGAATTTGCACGTTCTTCCCCTGTCTGCCTGGGTTTCCTCTGGGTGCTGCAGTTTCCTCCCATAATCTCAAAACGGTGCCTGTTAGGAACATTGACTCGAACAAGTACCAGAGTATGGTGACTAGGAGAATTTCACAGTAACTTCATTGCACTGTTAATGTAAGTCTTATTTGTGACTAATAAATAAATATTCCTGAGTGCGGACCACATCAAACAATTTATTTATGCAATAGTTATTCTGGAGCAATTCTGTATTGATTCTAATATATAGAAGCTATTTATCAATCTGTACCATCACATTACAAAGCATTTTTCAGACTATATTAACCTTTCCTAGTGCCTGACAGTCTCTGCTTATAAATGCTCATCTATCTTCTTGATTTGAAGAGAGTTATTCAAAATCATAAAGTATCTGGGCAGAGTAAATATGGAGAAACGGTTCCATTGGTGGTCACGAACCTCAGACACTGATAGAAAGTCAAAAGAACGAATGAAAACATGAGGACATTTTTACACAGCAAGTGGTTACGATCTGGAACTGGCCTAATAGTTTGGTGGGCGCTGATTCAGTTGTGTCAAAAAGGAATTGGATAAATACCTAAAGAAAAATAACAGCATGGCTAAAGAGGGAAACAGTGCGAGAGTGGGATGAGCTCAGTCGGTCTTGCAGAGAGTGGACATTGCATGATGGGTAAAATAGGCTCCTTTTGTGCTGTAACTATTATATGATCTTCCATTATTTCCAGCATGATGCCATCAACAAACACATTTTCCCATCATCTCCTCTATCAGCATTCCAAAGAGATCAATCCCTGCATGATACCCTGGCCCACTTCTCACTCAACACCTCATGCTCTTCAGACACAATTGCAGGAAGTGTAACACCTGCCCCTTTACATACCTTTATTTTCACTGTTCAAGGCCTCAATTACACCTTCTAAGTGAAGCACTGATTTACTTGCAGTTTTTTTTCAATTTAATCTGCTGTTTTGGCTGCTCACAATTTGTCTCTTCTACTCCTTTGGAGAGGTAAGACTCTCCTTTGGATATGGTACAGAGACATCTTTGGAAGAGGTAAGGCACCATTTTGGATTGTTTAAAATAAAACTGATGGTGCATAAAACTAATTGGAACCATCAAAGCTGGGTTGGCATGGGGAGGGCAAGGGTGAAGACTTGGGTCGGCAGGAGTTGGCACTAAGTTAGTAAGGGGCTGTAAAGGTCCATGGGGATGCAGATAGACTGGCATGGGTTGGCACAGCAAGTATGTGGAGCGCATGAAGTAATGATCTAATTACATGATCAATGGAATGACAACTAAGATGGGATTCTCAGGTATAATAAGAATGTCTGAAATGCAATCACTTGAACAATAGTTCCCTCACTGTGAGAGGGAGATTCCCAGACATGACTGATTAAAATTGCAAGAGGGGATACACAAATGCCAATTGCATTTAAATCACTGGCTGACGTGAAAGGCTCACCTTTTGTCAGTTCGAAGCTTCTGCTTTCTCTATAGTAAGAGAACAGGTGACTGTGACACTAAAAGCTAAGATGCGATTGGTTTCCCATTCCTCTCTCTCGAGTTAACCCACCATGAAATCTTTGATCCCGGAGCACCCACGCTGCAGACAGAGATTTCTTAAAATATTTCCATCTTGCGTGGCCAGGAGAACATCTGAATCAGCTGTTAACATCTTTAAATTGTAAATATCCAGAACACCAAACGCCTACAGGCTGTAATTGGGCCAATCTTTCTTCCCCACTCTAATCTATTTGTACATGTGTGTGAGTGTTTCTGTGGTGAGTATGTATGTGAGTATGTGACAGTGTGTGTTTGTGTCTCAGGGTGTATCTGTGTGTACGTAGAGGCAGTAGGTACTATTTTCCCAGCCTGGTAACGTCAGCCGTTGGACTGTAGCCGGATTTGCATTCAGCCAGTCACGAACCCGCTACAGCACCGCCCCCCCCACCCCCCGAATCCTTCCCAGACCATTTTGCAAGCTAATTAGTTTCGTACCAGAAATCGGCGCGAGTCTGATTATCATATTAAAATCAACATTTCAATATCATTACCGAACATGGGACAGTATCACTTGGGCTCACTGATGTTCCTCACCTCACTGGGACACATGGGATCACATATGGCCCCCATATGTGACTATCTCCCTGGCGGGATAAAGGGCATTGAGGTCCTCCAGGTTGGAGTGGGGGACATAGGGAAATGGAGTGATGTGTGTGTGCCCCTCTTGGACAATCCCACTGGGCACTGCCAAAGAGATGGGATGATAGTGGGGATGATGGAGGTGGGAGGGAGGAAAGGGGAGGAGGAGGAGGAGGGGAGGAGCTACTCATGGGGAGGGGCAAGATGTTAGGGAAGCCAACAGGAGGCCAGCAATGGAGGGAACCAGTACACATGCACCAATTTCCACATTGACAGATTGGCAATTGCTCAGTAGCCCACTTAGCTCGATAATGCTAGTCTCTGAGATGGGAATAGGCTCTGCCTCCCCCAGCACTGGTTTGAATCCCTCGCTGGAATCTGTGCAATACAGAATGCCGAAAATTCAACAGAATAAGTGTGTATGCGAGTATAATATAAGCATGAGAATATAAGTAGGCCCAAAAAAAAAACAGGCCCAGAAAATCTCCCATTTTCCCAGCCACTGGGTACTCAGTTTGTTTTTGGAAAATTGCCATGTGCATGTGTGTGTATATGTGTATTTTATTATTTCATTTAGGTCATTTTAAGTACAATGGAGGGGTTTCTCCACTCTTATCTGTGACAGAACTCATTGTGAGCAAGAATGGAAAGTTTGACCTTCGAGCCAAAATTTGATTCCCTTTCAGTGACAATGGAAAATCCCAGACGTGAACAAGGGCCAAAGATTTTGGCCAATAAAGTAGCCTCTTTCTTTGCAAAATGCAAAAGAATCTATCTGTTCAATTCTTTTATGATTGCAGCACGTAAACAGTTACGCACTCACTGAATTGGCAAATAAATCCTTTCCAAACAAAAAAAAAACCTGTTGCGGTCAAATGAGAGAGTGAAAGGCAGGAAACCACTGGGCACCGCCCCCCCA
This sequence comes from Sphyrna mokarran, assembly GCA_024679065.1. Taxonomy (NCBI): domain Eukaryota; kingdom Metazoa; phylum Chordata; class Chondrichthyes; order Carcharhiniformes; family Carcharhinidae; genus Sphyrna; species Sphyrna mokarran. The sequence goes on from JAGIQG010000024.1 coordinate 5,413,917, forward strand.
CCACCTCTTCTGAACATTTTAGCAAGTTTGTCAGATACCTGTAATTTCCACCAGCCCATTAGAAATAAGTGAACATGTTTATATGCAAAAGTACTATGGGAATAACACTTAGTCACAGAAAGTTACAACTGGAAAGTAACCTTATTATTCTGACCACCAATTTGTCAATTAAATCAATCAAGTATTTCAGCATTTTTTTGGAATAAGTTCTCCTTATCTGTGAAAACCACGTGAAAATATATTTAATTTTAAAGTTAATTACACAAAACCATTAAAAGTAATAATTATTTCATAGAATATCTAGATTGCAAAAGAAGGCCATTCAGTCCAATGAGCCTGCACCGACAAGCTCCTTTCAGATCAGTCACCCAAGGCTGGAATTGAACCCAGGTCCCTAGTGCAGTGAGGCAGCAGTGATGACCACTGTGCTGTAAGTCATAATAACTCAGAACAGGATATCTTCTGACATTTGGCAGGTTGGATAATGATTATTCCTTTAACCCTAGTGAATATTATGTTAGTGTCCCTTTAAGAATTTTTTTTTAAATCACAATCTCTGCAGTTCACAGCCTTAAGTGATGTCATTGATGGGAGGATTAAAAAAACCTATGCAGCACAGGTGGCAAGGGTTATTTTCAGTTTCAGTTATGGACTGCATGTTAGAAACATAGTTGAAATAAGTCTTGAGACTTATTTCAACTATGGTTTTATTTTGTAAGTTTTATCCATTTGATGAAACACAGCTTATTCTCATCCTGCAGTAAAGATTTTTTGTGATTTGGTGAGCTGATGACTACAAGCTGCTCTAAGTTTTCAAGATCATTTAAAATCAGCATTCAATCCAAGGAACTGGATTTCAGCATCTTGTGAACTTTAGTCTGAACAGTGATAAATCTGTTTAAATTGTTCTGTTTTATTGGATTTCAGTTTTAATTGGAAAACATTAGAGATATTCATTAAGAGTTATACATTATAATGGTTGGTTTATTTCTTGTTAGTAATTGATAAAAGTTCTTGTTAATTTTCTTGCTATACATGTTAACTATATTCTTAAATAAACTTTGTTTGCTAAAAGCTTCTTCGTGGGTCATTTGAATCATCCCTGAAGTGAAGCATCTCATGCTTATCCTAGCCAAATTCAGCGTAAAAAAATCTTATGCTTCAGACAGGCTTCATAAAACACTTTGATGTTTCTAACCTGAACCATAACACCAGGCACTCTTCATATTATTCACTGAAAGCCAACCATCACGTGGCAAGTTTTTGAAAGTAATTTTTCTCTTGAAGTTCTTTGTAAACTTCCACAAAAGGTATATTTCTTTAGATAAATGCTCAAAAGATAGGACCATTAATTGCATTTAAGTCCATTTCATGGACTTCTTTTCCTTAATAGAATTACTTAGATAGTGATGGCAACAAATAAGAGAACGCTTAACCATTTCACATCCAGATTCAGAAAAAAATTAAAAGATTTTTGTAACTCAAAATGACTTCTGCATCATTGTCTTAGCTTCTTCTGTCTGTTCTTATTAATATGGAACATAAGTGAATTTTGTAGCAGAACAGAGTTATACTGCCATGAGATATTTACCACCACCTGAGAGAACACACAGCATCTCAATTTAAAATCTCCAACAGTCCGGTATTCCTTCAGTATTGTTCTGGAATGTTAGCTTAAAATTTGTGTACAATGTTCTAGAATGGGACATGTACCCACTGAACCAAGACAGGCAGCTTGAATCATCTTCATTTTAACTAACTCTTCCTATGGCTGGCACGTTGGCACAGTGGTTAGCACTGCTGCCTTACAGCGCCAGGGACCCGGGTTCAATTCCCGGCTTGGATAACTATTTGTGTGGAGTCTGCACGTTCTCCCCGTGTCTGTGCGGGTTTCCTTCAGGTGCTCCGGTTTCCTCCCACTGTCCGAAAGATGTGCTGGTTAGGATGCATTGGCCATGTTAAATTCTCCTCCAGTATACCCAAGCAGGCACTGGAGTATGGCAACTAGGGGATTTTCACAGTAAATTCATTGCGGTGTTCGTATAAGCCCATTTGTGATGCTAATAAATAAACTTTGAAACTTGTAGTTGCAAAATCAGAACAGATAATATGTGTGCTTTGCAATGTGAGAGAAGGTTTCCGTTGATCAATAATTGTTGAGAATATCATGAACACGGGGAGAATTTCTCCTGGCACCTGTAGCAAAAATGCAAATCTTTTCTTCTAAAAGCTTATACAACTTTGCTAAAAGTATGAAATTTGCCCATTACATTTACAATGGCATTAACACATAGCAACCAAGGAAATTAGCTTCCAGAGTAAAGGAAGTTGACAGAAACGATGCTGAGATGTCCAGGTACACAAGGGATACAAACTGAAAAGGGTGCAGTCAAAGCACAAACTTCATAAACTATGTAATGCATTAAAACAAAATAAATAAGATACACCAAAATAAATTTAAGAGGCCAGTTATCATACACGATGCTTACAGTGTATCGTTGAGATCATGCTGATGACATGGGAGTATAATTTGCCGTACTTTCAGACAGAGCTTGGATGTATAATGGGTCATCCTTCCTCTTTTTCAAGATGTTAATCTTGTTGAGAGGTTTAATTTCCTTTGGCGGTGACAACTGTGTTTAAATACAGTTATGGCAAGAAATACCACAATAGAACATACAAAACTTTCATTTAAACCAGTGGCTATCAGCAGTCTTCAAGTGTCACAGGGGTCAAACTATACATTCCATCTAAACATTGCAAACAGACCAATGTCTTTCTGCTGATGATTATCTCCTCCTCATAATAGAGTTATGTTCCAAATTCAAAAAATGTTTGTCAACAACCTATGTTTGTTAACTACATACTACACAGGCAGCATGGTAGCATAGTGGTTAGCACTGCTGCCTCACAGCACCAGGAACCCAGGTTCGATTCTCGGCTTGGAAGGAGGCCATTTGGCTCATTGAATCTGCAATGGCCGTGCTCCAAGCCAGGCCCTATCCCCGCATAATTATCCTGCTAATCCCCCTGACACCAGGATCAATTCAGCATGGCCAATTAACCTAAACCATACATCTTTGGACTATGGGAGAAAATAAGAGCACCCGGTGGAAACTCACGCAGACACGGGGAGAACATACAAATTCCACACAGACAGTGACCCGAGGCCAGAATTGAATCCGGGTCTCTGGTGCTGCAAGGCATCAGTGCTAACCACTGTGCCGCCACATTCTCCCTGTGTCTGCATGGGTTTCCTCTGGGTCCTCCAGTTTCCTCCCACAGTCCAAAGATTAAGTGGATTGGCCATGCTAAATTGCCCCTTACTGTCCCCTAGGATTAGCAGGATAAATGCATGGGGTTATGGGGATAGGGCCAGGGTGGGATTGTGGTGGTGCAGACTCGATGGGCCGAACGGTCTCCTTCCACTCTGTATGTTTCTTTGATTCCATGTGGATTTCTAATCCAGCATTCTATAATTCTACTAATGTTTTCAGATTTATGACACTTCAGAGCACCTAAAGCAACCATTTTGAATTGCTACAAGAAGTTCAGATATTTAAGATTTTAAAAGTTATGGGAAAATGGAGTAGAAACTGAAAACGCCAGCTTTTATCCTGTATTCAGTCCCTGTGTATCATAAAAAGATTTGACCCATTAATATTATAAACACAGATCCTCGATGAAAAATTCCCCAGAACAATGATGCATTCATCATTTCTGATGGACCTGCTGTATGTTGCAGTTCATGTTCCTAAAATATAGGCCAGCATTTTACGTCCCCTCTCACCTGGAGGGATATTATGTTCCCACCTAAACGACTGGAGATTTAAATGGCTTGCTGTACTTTCTGGAGGTGGGACCTTTGTCACATCAGCCAATACAACACCCATTTTGCACTGCTTCAACACAGATCTTATATAGTGTCTTCTTGCTTAACTGCACAGTGAGTGTGACACAGAATGAAATCCCTCACATTGAGTTTTTAATATGAAACATAAAATAGCATTTCCTTGCTACAAAAGAGGGAAGTACTGTATCTGCCTGTAATCGATATATATCAATGCAACAAACGCAAGTGCTTTTCTGAACTGGATCCTCAATTTTCAGTTGTTGTTTGCTGCAGATCAGAATACAAATGAAAAATCTAATGAAATCATTATCACAATCAAAGGAATGTTGTCACATGGAGTTTTATTCACTCTGATAACAATGATTTCCATTGACAGTGCGGCTGATTCCTTATAAGCCTGTGAGTTCTGAAGGAGGTTTGCTGTTCTCAAATTCTTATCTACTCCATTTATTTCACTTTTGCTTTTCAAAGTGTAACTGTCTCTGGATTCATAATGACATGCACCCACTTATTTTGGGGACCTTAATTGGTCAATTTTAATCATGTAAAATTATTTTACGAGATTGAAAATAACACGTCTCACTTTTGGCATGGTCTTCTTGGATTCTAACTCCCACATGACACAATAGCAGATGGTTTGATAATGGCAGAGAGAAAAAAGAGAGAAGCCGGTTTCTCCAATCTACAGAGATGGCACGGTGGCACAGTGGTTAGCACTGCCACCTCACAGTGCCAGGGACCCGGCTTCAATTCCAGCCTTGGGTGACTGTGTGGAGTTCTCCCCATGTCTGCGTGGGTTTCCTCCAGGTACTCTGGTTTCCTCCAACAGTCCAAAGATGTGTGGGTTAGGTAGATTGACCATGGTAAATTGCCCCTTAGTGTCAGAAAGACTAGCAGGGTAAATACGTGGGGAAAATAGGGTCCAGGTGAGATTGTTGGTGCAGGCTCAATAGACCAATGAGTCCCTTCGGCACTGTAGAGATTCTATGATTCGCTGACCAAGCCAGCAATTGGGATTCTCCATTCCTGCTGCTGTGAACAAAGTTTCGGTTGAGCGCCAAATTATTCGCTGGCAGCGACAGCGGGGCATGAATGGCCGGAGAACTCCAGCCTACATTCGCAGATGGAATACACTCCCTCTAACTGGCATTACTACATACAGACAAAGCTTTCACTGTGAAGAAGGGCTTGAAGACCAGAGGGCACAATTAAAATTAAAGTTAGAAGAGTGAAAGGAACTTGAGCACAGACAAATCTAGGATAACACTTCGGTACAGTACCGAGGGAGTGCTGCGCTGTCAGAAATGCCATGTTTCGAATGACAAATTAAACATGTATCCAGTCTCTCAGATGGAAGTAAAAGATCTTCTGATGGAATTTGGAGATCAGAGTGTTCCTTTCTCCTTCATTCAACATCACCAAAACAGGTGTCATGATCACATTGCTGTTGTGGGATCTTGCTGTGCATTACATTGACTGTAAAGCACTCTGGGATGCCCCACAGTTGTGAAAGGCATCATATAGAGCTTTTATTTTTCCTCTTTCACTTTCACAGTGGTATGCAATGCAGAAGACACTGATATTGACAGTATACATCAGCTCAAAACTTGACAGGATGTATATCTGGGAAGGGACATGTGAGTGAGATGCTGGGATCTGGAAAGGAAAGAACTAGTTGATTCCTTAGGTGGTGGAGGCTGTAGTTCTGGAAAATCCTGCCAAAGAGGTGATTTGGTACAGTGCAGCTTTTGGATGGTATACACCGTAGTCATGCACCTAATAAAGATTTAAATGACTTTCTACATAATTGTACACTTGTTTTAGGGATATACACAGAAGCTAAACTATTTACTGGATTATTTCTCATTTGGTGACATTCAGTGATTACTCGAAAAGAAAGGTTTCCACATTTCATTAATATGACCACTTCGGGCAATGCAATGAATTTAATTTTAGAGACCACATTCGGGGACATTTTTATTGTTCTCTACCTTTTATTTCTTTTTTGTCTCTATTCATTTTTCTTTTCCCCCATTTATCCCCTTTTCCTTACTTTCTTTCCCCTTTTGCTTCTCCTTTTCTAAATCTTACCTCTGTCCTATCCATTTTCCTCCACTCTCCCCACCACCCAATATCTTCATTTTAACTTCTCTGCCATTTGACCATTCACTTTCTTTATTCTCTCTGTGGACAGTGATTAAATGTTTTCCCTGGTTTCTGTGGCTATGACTGTTTCATTCCCTCACCCTGCAGTATAAATATCTCCCACTTTCTGTGTCTTTTAGCTTTGGCAAAGGGTTGTCTGGACTCGAAAGGTCAGCTCTTTTCTCTCCTTATAGATACTGCCAAACCTGCTGAGATTTTCCAGAAGTTTCTCTTTTGGTTTCAGGTACATTTGTTTGATGAGCGGTTAACAGATTCACACATTTACTATTTAGTTTGATGGCACTGATGGGATTTTCCAGTCACATCCTCTCCAAGACTGCCCAAGGTCAATGGACCTTTAAATGGTCCACTAAATTTTTCCATCCCGCCTGCAATGAATCCTATGGCAGCCAGGACAGAAACATTTACCCCCATGTGTTACCTCAGGAAGTCAGGTGGTTAAAGTTAAAACTGAAGCCTAATATTTCCAAACTTCACAAGATTTTATTTACAGAGATCCATATTACAAACATGTGCTCCCCCAACCCAACAACCACAATTTCAATCTGTTCCTATATATAGAAGCATAAGCAAAACCTCAGTTAATGACCATAAATTTAGCACTCACGTCATATATAATTAACACCAGGCCATGTACAAGAAGGATCCAGAAATTATGGTAATATAGGGGGGTTTACATTGAGGAGAAGGATAACACAGTGAGGATGCAAATGTCCAGAGCAAGGAAGAGACACAAGGGAGGGATGGGAAATCTACTATGATGTAAAGGGGAAAATACACAGTGAGGAGAGAAGCTACGTAGTGAAGAGAGAGGGTTTAATCGAATCCCTACAGTGCAGAAGGAAGCCATTCGGCCTATCAACTCTGCGCTGACCACAATACCACCCAGGCAAATTCCGCAACCCCACATATTCACTCTAGTAATCCTACTGACACTAGGGACAATTCAGCAAGGCCAAGCAACTTATCTGCACACCTTTGGACTGGAACACCCCGAGGGAACCCATGCAGACACAGGGAGAATGTGCAAACTCCACACAGACAGTGACCCAAGGAGAGGAGAGAGTTTGCATAGTGAGGAAGAGGGAGAAACACACAGGGAGGAGAGAAGACTAAATAGAGATAACTGAAAATGTAAGAGACTGTTAGTTGTATTCAACATATGAGTAACACCTCCAAATTCACAAGTGAGTGTGTTTGACACATCCTGGTTAGAAATAGAATAAAGCAGATGTCCCCTGCAATGTTTATCACTGAGTAAGAGGAAGAGTAGGCAAAGAAACCTGGTTTGAATTCCTTTACGTTTGCAAATGCTGCTGAGGGAAACATTGTAAAGAGTTAATCTGATGATTCAGCTTCCGCAATGGGTATCATGACATCACATTGATAAGGCAGTGGACTGGAGTAGATAAATTGTTGAATAAAATGAGACTTTATTAAGTCCCATATCCATGCAGGATGAATTCAATCCTGTAATTGTCTGAGTTGACAATGAAGAAGTTTCCCCCACCCAAGTTTAAATCAAAGTCTTTGATTAAAAGCAGCAGGTAATTAGATTTTTGACTGTACTTCCCCAGTATGAGAATACATGTGATGCTGCTTAAGATATTAACAGATTAGCATTTTAATATTCGTAGCCTCTTAAGGGGTCATTTAAGCAACTCACCATTTTACACCCCAGTCAACTTAGCTCTTCATTAATGTTAATAGAGAATAAAATGAGGCAAGAGTAAAAAAGAAACATCCAACCCACACCTGCTTCATTTCCCCACCCAGCAAATTAACTTAAAATGGCCCACAATTCTGCACTGAATTACGGATAGGTTTATTGTAAAGTCACAATAGCAGTATGATTGCCATGTCTTGCTTGTTATTGTCATTGATGAAATCGTCTTGCCAGCAGTTTCTGCAGCTGCCCAGTTTTGAAGAAAGGATTGTCCCTTTAATGAAGGCATTTGGTGAGGAGATTGACTTTACGCGAACAGTTATAGCTGAGCATGTTGCATTTAGAAGTTGTTCAGCGCATTGCCTACATTTAAGTGCTTTTATTTGCATTTTTGGTGGGAGAATGTGATCACTTGCCAAAACCACAATTGGATTCAGTTTATTTGGCTGCTGGCCTCCTGCTTTTTGGATGTACTGCAAGACTCCTGTTAGAAATATGATGCCCAATTTAAATGGGATTGTCACGTCATTCGGCAATTGCTGATTTACACTGGAATTGACTGTTCATACTAAAAGATAACAGGGAGCATCCTTTTACAAAATGCACAGTGAATGGTGTTCAACAATCGCCATGAAAGGGTCAGCGTTGGGTGAATCCCATGTGTGTTCCACAGTGCTCAAGCAACCTTCTCATCAACTCCCACAGATCAGGCTGGTCTGACAATCAATTCTCAGACTGTACTGAGCTAATTTAACTCAATCAAAAAAGTATCAGGCATTATAATTGGCCTCAGTTCCCTTGCATTAGGGGAGGGGAGGTTTGATCATTCTTCATCTGGTAACATGGTGGCACAGTGGTTAGAACTGCTGTCCTATAGCACCAGGTATCAGGGTTCAATTCCCGGCTTGGTCACTGTCGGTGTGGAGTTTATATATTCTCCCTGTATCTACATGGATTTTCTTCGGGTGCTCCGGTTTCTTCCGGAGAAAGATGTGCAGGTTAGGTGGATTAGCCACGCTAAATTGACCCTAGTTTCAGGGAGATTAGAAGAATAAATATGTGGGGTTACTGGAATAAGGTGGGATTGTTGTCTGTGCAGATTCAATGGGCCAAATGGCCTCCTTCGTACTGCAGGGATTCTATAATTCAATGAAATCACCATTCCATGACCTGTGCTAAAATTATGAGCAGATATTGGGTCAGATATTACAGCTCAGTTGCAATTCATCCATCTGATAAAAGATGTTCTGAGCATGGTCAAAGGTCACACACCTACATGCCAATGTCCATCTCCAAATCGTAGGAACATTAGGAATTGGAGTAGGAGAGCAGAATTCCAAAGATTCAGAACCCTCTGAATAAAGGAATTAATTCAGTCTCTGTATCCTGACACACAGATCTCTAGCTCCAGACTTTTCAACAAGGGAAAAACAGCCCCTTGGCATCTAAACAGTCAACAGCTCCATGAATGTCATACATTTCAACGAGATCATGTTTCATTCTTCGAAAATCCAAAGAAATCTTCAGCTGTTGAGCAAGTGCTAGATTAAGACCAGATTTCCTTTACTATCAAAGTTCGTTTAGTTCATCCAGCAGCTAGGAGTCCACCTCACTGTGATTGAGAAATACAACATCCCCTCTTTCCACCTTGATAGTATTTCGCAAAGGGCACTCAGTTTTTGATTTAATCATTTGGTAGTCGAGCACAATCTTTTTTTATCTGCCTCCTTTCAAGATCATCATTTTGCTCCCTTCAAGATTGACTACAACAAAGAACAGCAAATTCTTCAGATAAAAGTGAAAAGATAATGAGATTTGCCACCCATTTATGCTTTAGAGTTATTTTATCAGGCTCAAGTCAAACTAGTCAGTGGTGCATAGATTGGTAGCGAGATCAACATGAACAAATACCACTTTCGCAACTTTCGGAAAACAAATTACATCAAGAAAGTGCGTTACAGAAATTTATAAAGTTCAAGTGTCGATCACAAAAAAGAACTTTTTTTTATACCTGGTGCGCTTTCTTTTGATTGTAAGCCTCTTGGGAAGTGAGTAAACAAATATTTTTTTAAATTTATTTGTGGGACATGGGTATCACTAACTGGCCAGCTTTGATCGCCCATCCCTAGTTGCTTTTGAGAAGGTGGTAGTGAGCTGCCTTCTTGAATCGCTGCAGTCCACATGCTATGGATTGACCCACAATACCATTAGGAAGGAATTCCAGAATTTTGATCTAGCTACTGTAAAGGAGTGACAACATATTTCCAAATCAGAATAGTGAGTGGCTTGAAGGGAAACTTGCGGATGGTGGTCTTCCCATGTATCTGCTGCCCTTGTCCTTCTAGATGGAAAGGGTCATGGGTTGTCTAAGTGTCTCACTGCAGTGCATCTTGTAGATAGTACACACTGCTGCTACTGAGCATCAGTAGTGGAGAGATTGTATGTTTGTAGATGTGGTGCGAACCAAGTGGGCTGCTTTGTCCTGGATGGTGTCATACTTCTTAAGTGCTGTTGGAGCTGCACTTATCCAGGCAAGTGGGGAGTATTCCATCACACGTTGTGTCTTGTAGATGGTGGATAGGCTTTGGGGAGTCAGGGGGTGAGCTACACGCCTCTGTATTCCTAGTTGCTGACCTGCTCTTGTAGCCGCTGTGTTTATGGGGTGACTCCAATTGAATTTCTGGCCAATGGTAACCCCAAGGAGAAATACCTATTGTTTCATTAATCTTGCAGATGCAGTTCTGTTAGCAATGGTGATCATCATTATAAACAGTAAAGTAACAGTGTTTAACTGGGAGAATAACAGTGTAAAGGGCAAAGCGGGAGAGGAATTCCTCCCTGAGTATGAAGACTATTTTGATCTGTATGTTTCCAACCCAATGAGGAAGAAAGAGAGCTGGATCTATTTCCAGGGAATGAAGTGGAGGATGTTTCTGTGGGAAAGCATTGAGAACTGGCAATCATGTCATTAAGAGCTTAGTTCTGGAAAAGGATAAGGACCAACGGAACTGGAAATGGGATAATGTCAGAGAGTAGAAAATGTATCTGGCTGGTTGGAATCAAAGATTGACAATAAATGAGTAATAGGAGACCTTCAAAGAGGAGATTGTTCGATACAAAATAAATTATTCCTACAAGGGGTAAAGATATTCAAAGCAACTGGATATAGAACATAGAACATAAAACATAGAAATATATCTAAATATATAGAGAGAAAATGAAACAAAAGTTAATGATAAATGTCAGGTTCATGATCAGTAGAGAGCCAAACTAAATATAAAAAGCACAGGGAAGGCATGAACAAGCAATTAAGAGGGGTAAAGAATATCTAGCTTACCAGAAATCATAAAAGGGAACCCAAACATTTTTATAAACATACAAGTAGTTTGTTAGTGCCTGTTAGTGTCAGGGGGTTAGGTTAATGCCTGGGGTTATGGTGATAGGATGTGGGTGGGATAGTGCTCAGTGCAAACTCGCTAGGCCAAATGGCCTCCTTCTGTACTGTAGGGTTTCATGATTTCCATCATTAGTTAAAAGGTAGTCAAGGAAAGGAAATGGTTGAGGTACTAAATGAATACTTCAGATCTGTCTCCACCAAAGAAAAGGATGCTGGCAATGTCATAATGATGGAAGAGGTGGAAGAGAAATTGGATGGGATAAAAATAGATAAAGAAGAGTTTGGCAGTTCTCAAAGTAGAAAGGAATGAATTCTGGATTTCTGAAAGTAAAGGTGGAAATCGTGGAGTTTCTGGCCACAATCTTCCAATCCTCCTTAAATACTAAAATAGGGTTAGAGGACTTAAAAATTGCAAATGGTACATTCAAAAATTAGGAGCAAGATAAAGCAGGCCTAAGGTCATTGGTGGGGCAATTTGAGTGATATACATCCAGGAGAATTAGAGATGGTAGTGTGGTTGATATTGTTTATATGAATTTTCAAAGGTATATCACAGCTTAGACTTGTTAGTTAAACTGAAGCTTGTGGGATTAAAGGAATAATGGACGGAGAACTGACTAAGGAAGAAAATGTTTGGTAGTTTTTCAAACTGGAGGGAGGTCTGTAGTTGTGTCCAAATGGAGTGGATGAAGGAAACACTCTTCTTTTTGATACATGTCCATGATCTGGATGTGGGAACACAGGAAATATTTACAACAATATTTGCAGATGACACAAAGCTCAGAAATGTAGTTAACTTTGAGAAGGAGATTATACACTTCGGGAAAACGTAGACAGGCTGATGAAAAGGACAGACACATGACAGATGAAATTTAATGCAAAGTGACTTATTCTGAATGCTTCAACTGGAAATGCGGCAATCCTCCGTTTTCCTTTCAAAGTGTTGTCTTAGGCAGGAAAAGTAGTGTGTTCCTTGCCACGCACTCACATGACTGTACCCCTCACCATAGGCACAGACGAAATCCAAACACAGGGAACTCCACCCCTCCCCCTGACACAGGGAACATTCCCACCCTCACAATGGACACAGAGAGCCCCGTCCCTATGAACCTCCCCAAAGGAAGCCTCTTGGCTCTGCCTCAGAGATGTGCCTAGGCAGTACTCTCTGCCCATTCTCTACACCAGGTTCATTTCTGTCCAGACTTGTTTTAAGCATTGATAAAGTAAGGTCATGCCAACAAAGGGAGAGATCTGAATATGGGGGTATAATACAGCAGGGAAGCCCATTAAATGACATTAAAATGTATTTAAATAGGGTTCCTGTCATTGCATAGTGCAAAGAACCCCATCACATCATTGTCAGGGGAAGGGACATGCAGGGACAATTACATCATGAGATCTCATTTTTGGCCTCTCATAAGATATTGTACCCCTGTCACCATTTACTCCCACAGCAAAACAAGGACACAAAATCCTCCCCAAGAACACTTGGATTTATATATACAAATGTCTTTGAAAGTGGCAGGTCAAGTTGTGAAATCATTTGAAAAGGTATGCGGGATTTCGGAGTTCACAGTACATAAGCAAGGAAATTGCACTCAATCTTTATAAAACACAGAGTAGGCCCAGATGAAGCCTTACACCCAATTCTGGGCATTATGGTAAAGATGTTAAAGTTAGGTTGTAGCTGACTTAGGTCAATGCTATTTTCTCACATTATACTTATATCCCCCTCTCAAGAGATTCCAGTCTTTAAAGATCTCTGGATTCCCTCCAGTAGTCCCTCTGTCTTGGATCACTTCAATAACTGCACCTTGCAGGATTTCAGTTTTATCTTCCAAGATTCCATTCCTCTGGATTGCCAAGTTGCACTCCAGCACCAACAACCAAACATAAGTTGCACGAGGGGACATAGCTTTAAATTAAGGGGTGGTAGTTATAGGACGGATGTCAGAGGTAGGTTCTTTACCCAGAGGGTGGTAAGGGTATGGAATGCCCTGCCTGTTGCAGTTGTAGATGTGCCAAGTTTGGGGGAGTTTAAGAGGTTAGTAGATAAGGTTATGGATGAAAAGGGAATGGTTTAGGTTAGAGGGAGGGTCATTGCTTTTTCTTAATTGGTTGGCGCAACATCGAAGGCCGAAGGGTCTGTTCTGCGCTGCAATGTTCTATGTTCTATGTTGTGCTCTCAGACGGGATGCAGAGATGATTTATGAGATTGATATCAGGGATGAAGGACTTGGGGCATTATCTTACCAGTCATTCACTCCACGATCCCGCTGCAGCAATGTTGGGGAATTTGGTGCCCAGCAGAATTTCCCTTCACTGCAGCAGGATGGGAAAGTCCCACCAGCGTGAACCATCACACTTTGGCCTTTATTTATGTGCAGCTGGAGTTATTCTTCTTCAAGCAGAGAAGGTTAAGAAGAGATTTGATAGAGGTTTCAAAATCATGATCAGTTTTGTTTGATAGGGGGCAGTAGAGTCAGTAACCAACCAATGGAAACAGGTTAATGGTAATTGGTAGAAGACTCAGAGGTAAACTGAGACAAAGATTTACACAGCGAATTGTTATCATCTCAAACCTGCCTGCCTGAAAGGCTGGCGGGAACAGATTCAATCGCAATTTCCAAATAGAAATTGGATATGTATTTAGAATGGATAAAATTACAAGGTTATGTAAAAAAAAGCACGCTATAGGATTAACTGGATAGCTCCTTTAAACAGTTGCACATATATGATGGGCTGAATAGCCTCCTTCTGTGTTCTGACTTTCTATGATTCCATGGAGACATTAAAGTCGATACTGGCAAAGATAAGGACAGTAAAGCAAAGTGTAAAAATCCATTTGTTAACTGGTCCCAGCTGCTGTCTTTGAGGTCAGTGACCTAAATGCATAATTTACCGCAAGCAACCTGTATGTACTGAGGCTGGCCTTTGCTGTATCTGTCAACAGAGTTTAAATGGAGAATAATGGATAACTAGGAATGATTACAAGGCATTATCTCATTCGGAACATCATGAATCACTCAAATGAGACTCAAGTAGTTTACAGCCATTTGAATTGGACAAGACTCCAGAACGGAAATGGTTTCCACAGCACATATCATTTCTTTTATTGACGCAGTGGATTTTATCAGGGTGGCTTCATTCCATTTTACATCATTTGTTGCCCCTTCCCCGACTCAAGGCATACATTAAATCTCTTTGTCCTTCTGATAAAATTATTTTCTTGCAACCCAATTATAGAGGGAAATGGTGTACTTTACAGCATACTTTACTTCTGAATGAGGAAACCAGACTAACTAGAGGGAGGACTTTGCCATCTGAACTCTCAAGATTGCTCCTCACTTAGTTCGTACTCAAGAATGCTGACAATCCTCACCAATCATTCACTGCTTATTACTCACAGCTCTCAGCAGCTCTGCCTTCCTATCAATCCTTGATAGGTGCAGTCATTATTTGGAATGCCAGATTCTTCATATTGTGGAGATTGGAAGGGAGTCGATCCGATGGGAAATGTTCATCTTGGGCACCAACTGCTCTTGCAGCATTGTTGAGGGAGATGCAAGAGTTTAATATCAATCAAAATCAAATTAAGGCATTTTTTGCATCAGTAAGACATCTGCTAATTAATTAGAAGATTAATTATCCAGACTCATTTTGTATTGGATAGAACCACAACAAAAGATTGTTATCTTCTGGCCTTGACTTAAACTGATATAAAAGGAACAGGTTAATGCTGTGGGCTAACAATGTCTGCCAATCATTACATTAATTGGTTACAGATAATTAGCATTCATAGGAGCTGGAGTAGACCATTTGGCCTTCGAACATGATCAGCCATTCAATATTATCATGAACTATCTTCTACCTCAACTACAGTTTCCTGCCTCTATTTCCTCTAATTCTCAAGAGTCTTTGTCTTGAATATGCCCAATAATTAAGCATTCGCAAGTAGAAAATACTTAAAGAATCAAAGGAGGGAACAAATTTCTCCTCATCTCAATCCTGAATGGCCGATCCTTTATTCTGAGACCGTGTCCTTGTATTTTCAACTCCCCAGCCAGGAGAAACATTTTTTCCACATCTATCCTTCTGGCCACTTAAGAATTTGATATGCTTCAATAAAGCCAACTCTCATTCCTCTGCAGTCCAGGGAATGTAGGCCTAGCCCACTCAATCGCTCATCAAAAAACATTCCCCTCATCCCAGGAATCAGTCTAATAGACCTTCATTGCATTCTCTCCAGGGAAAGTATGTCCTTCACTATGTATTACTGTCAGATCTGGCATTCAATGCCACCACATGCATAAAATCTCTGATTTAATGCTAGCTTGGCAGCAAAATCTCAAGATTCTCTTTGTGCATATGTTACACTCCCTAATCTTTGGCACTTTATGGTTTAATAGATTTGTAGGTCTATTGAGAATTGACATTAAATGTTGGTTCTCTCACATTACAGTTGAACTAGTGTATCCATTTGTGTTCATTCACTTTGCAATTACAGTTGGCAGTAGAAAATCAATTAAA
This sequence comes from Sphyrna mokarran, assembly GCA_024679065.1. NCBI lineage: Eukaryota > Metazoa > Chordata > Chondrichthyes > Carcharhiniformes > Carcharhinidae > Sphyrna > Sphyrna mokarran. The sequence continues at coordinate 5,429,529 of JAGIQG010000024.1, forward strand.
AGTCATCACTAACTACTTGTTAGTTAGAGTGTTATTTAATTATTACCAATCGAGCGATTGCACATGAGCAATACTGAACTAATTGTTAAAAATATAACACAATGCAGCATTCGATTCAGTGATATGGATAATCTGGGAGGCTGAGTGCTCAGGCAAAGGTGAACCTGCATGTCATAGGATAACAGCAAAACATATGACAGCAAATAGACCCTTTGTTAAAGGAATTTTATTCCATGATAGAAGTCATCAGCATTGGAACTGTTAAAACTGCAATTCAACCAGCAACAACCCTATCAATAAAAACCCATGATCTAAAGACAAAGGAATAAAGCAACATTCATTGCCAGCAGATCGATCATTCAGTGTGAATTCATGGAGTACGATTTAGACAAATGCCCTCACCTAACTGCACATTAATCCTTTTCCAGTCAATGACCTGACACTGAACAGGATCACACACCATTCAGGGAGCAACCCAAATGAAAAGTGCAAGTGTGTTGATATCGGCTAATGGTAGGCTGTGTGTAATGCGCTCCCCACCACCCTCCACTGCCCGGCAGTGCTTGCTGCTGACCCACTCTGAACTCAGTACATGAAGAATTATCACCTGAGTGAGAGGATGAAGGACTGACTGGTGTGTTGAAACCCACGACAGCAAGAGGTATTTGAGTAAATAGGAATATTGCAGCACTCTTCAGAAGAGGGAGGTGACAATATATCCTTTTTCCAAAAAGTAATTTTAAACAAAGGTAATTCTAAAATAACAATGAAACTGGGGTTTACACTATCATTTCTATTACTGCCAGTGAAAGGAAGGACTTTCATTTATATAGTGCCTATCATGACCCCAGGCCATTCTAAAGTGCTTCATCAATAATGTAGAGAGTTGTATGTAGGGAGTTAATCTGCATACGGCAAAGTGCTACCAGTAGCAATGATATTGTGTTTTTACAGCCTTGTTGAGAGGCAATGATTGGTCAGTTTATCGCACTTTTCTACAAATAATATCATGGTATCCTGTAACTCCTCCACATGAGTGAGCAGGCAGGGCATGACTTCAACAGGTTGTCTAGTAGACAACACCTATCACAATACAGCTATCCCTCGGTGCCCACTCAAAAGTGTCAGCGTTGGTTACATGCTCAAATCTCTCAGGTAGGTCTGGAACTCACTGATCTGTTGACTCAGCATGGTGAACATACTATGCACAATACAATTAGCATATGTAAGGATCTTTAAAAAAAGGTAGTGCTGTTCCTCTTATCTGGAACTTCCCTAGTCCTACAACTGAAAGTACTGAGTCACCTGGACACAGCAAAAACACAAAACTCAAGCAAGGGGGAATACTCACCCATTGGATCTCCTGTATGACTTTCTATAAAAATCTGTTTTCCTCACTGTTTAAATTTCCTTTCGTTGCTTTATATAGGCATCTCAATACATCCAGACCAGCAAAATCTACTCCAGAAACTGCTACATCTCCTCCTAGTTGTTACATGAGGCAAACAAAACCTCATGGGATCTTTCATCTCAGTAGTCATTCTTCTCATCACTGGAAGCTACCATTCACGCCTGCCACCACTGCTAGAGAGGATGGAGAATTTGGCCCTTAGCCAAATCTCTGTTCACTGCAGCAGGACAGGCAAATCCCTAGGGCACAAAGAGCGAGAGAATCTCACCTGTATTACAAAGCTAAAAAACACAAAATGCTGGAAGCATAAAGTTAGTCAGGTTGAGTGTCTCTCCCTCTCTGTTTCAATTTTTTAAAAATTCTTTCACAAAGTATGACTATCACTGGCAAGGCCAACAACTATTATCCAACCCAAATTGCCAGTATGACGATTGATGGTGAAGTGCCTTCCTGAATCACTGAAGCCTAGCTGGTGTAGGTAACTTATTGTGCTTTAGTTCCAGGTTTTTGACCCAGTGACAGTGAAAGAATGGCGATATAGCTCTAAGTCAGCGTGGTGTGTAACTTGGAAAGGAACTTTCCAATGATAACACTTCCACGCCCCTGTTGTCCTTGCTCTGCTCGGTGGTTGAAGTTGCAGGTTTGGAAGTTGTTGTCGAAGGAGGCTTGCTGACTTCCACCATTTGCTTTATCATTTCATTGTGGATGTTCCCCTACAACTGGAGAAACTTAGACTCGCTTACACTGCTGCACAGCATGACACAGAGCAGGAATCAGGCACCTCAAACAACATGAAGGAAATAGCTGGAGCTCATTAAAAATACAATAGTTCTCAAGATTTAATTTGTTTAGGTTAAATTATTCATGAAATTGTTATATAGCCATTTCAGAAAGCCGCTGAAACAATATTACGCCCCACTAAATATCATTCAAAATGCTTTATAACATAATCCTTCACACTCCAGTCAATCTAAAAACGTACCTTTCTCCCAATAAATTTCTGGAACTTTTAAAACTAAAATCAGCAAAACCTGTCACACCACAGTTTGCAGCAGGTATATTCCCACCTTGATTTGCCATTTGGAACATTTCCAATTACCCACATTTGAAATGTATGGGATTGAAATTAATATCAATCGCCATTGAACTGTGTTGTCTGGAACTGGCAAGTACTCCCAGGTTCTCAAGGGACTGAGAAGTCGGGTGCACAGATCACCTTGAAATTGAGTAGAAAATGATCTTGGTGTTTAAAAATGCATAGCTTTTTTTTTCTGATGAAAAGCATTTAACAGAACAAATGTTGTGCTCCTGAAGGCATGGCCTCTTGGTATGGTTCAGTAGCTCCAGTTCCTTTTCCAAAGGGCCATTCTCCCCATGAGTCAAGATGGTAATGCCAGTTGACTCGTTACCATACTGAGTCATGACAACTGTTCAATCCTATCTTCTCTTAATCTTTGCGTATGCATAAGAATACAACAATAGGAGCAAACCACACGGCCCATCGAGAATGCTCCACCACTCAATGTGAAGCCCAATATAATCTTGGGCTTCAACTCCATTTTTCTGTCCATTCCTCATATCACTGGATTGCCCTGAGAGAACAAAACTCTGTCTATCCCAACCTCCGATTTTTTCAACATTGGAGCATCTACAACTGGCTAGGGTAGCGAATTCCAAAAGATCTACAACCCTTTGGATGAAGTAGTTTGCCTCAATTCAATCTTGATTGACCCGTCCTTTTATCCTGAGATTGTGTCCCCCTCTCTGCCCCTCATGTTTTAGTTTCCTGAACCATCTCTTAGCACCTACTCTATCAAGTCCCTTCAGAATACCGTATGTTTCGATAAATCCATAGAATCCTTATAGGGCAGGGAGAGGCCATTTGGCCCATCAAATCTGCATAAACTCTCCAAAAGAGTATCCTACCACGCCTTCCTATCCTATCCCCATAAACCCATACATTTACCATGATCAATTCGCCTAACCTACATATCTTTGGACTGCGGGAGGAAACCAGAGAACCCAGAGGAAACCCAGACAGACAAGGGGAGAACACACAAACTCCACACAGTCACCCGAGGTCAGAATTGAAACCGGGTCCCTGGCCCTATGAGGCAGCAGTGCTAACCATTTTTCTAAACACGAGAGATTATTAGCCCAAGTTCTTAGCCTCTCATCATAGGAAAATTCTCGTCCCAATGTGTGTAATTTCCAACAGGGGTTACTGAATAGATACGGGTATTTGAGCTGGTTTCCCCGGCCCTCCTCCCCACCACTTGCAGCCAAACCATGACTAGTTGTAGAGCCCCCAATTCCCATCGGCTAAGATTAAATAACTCAGAAACAAAAACAGAAAATGCTGGAAAATCTTGGCAGGTCTCACAGCATCTCTGTGGCGAGAGAATACAGTCAACATTTCGAGTCTGGATGACCCTTTGTCAGAACCCAGAGCAATGGTCATCCAAACTCAAAACATTAACTCTAATCTCTCTCCGCAGATGGTGTCAGCCTTGCTGAGATTTTCTAGCACTTTGTGTTTTTGTTTCGGATTACAGCATCCGCAGTAATTTGCTTTTATGTTAAATAACTCAGCATTGATTGGGAGCCTAAGCAGGAATTGATGTTTGCATGGCTCATTTACACATTGATTTATCAGGTCAGAAATGTGTGGGGAAGAACCATAAATAAAATGTAAATCATATTTCCACATAATGTTCAGTTCAAGTGATCGCATAGCAAGGGGTCTTTTTCTTAAAATAAATTTTGCAATGTTGCACTGAATTTTATCTTTGTTCTAACATTCACTAAATTCTCCAATCATTCCGTCATTTAAAATCATCAAACCACCAAACTAAATACACATATTTATATTCCCTATGTATTCTAGTCCTCAGAATGGTCTCAATTCCTCCCCACCCCCACCACTGTTGCGTGTTTCCAGCCGGTAAGATTGTAATTCAGTCCCTTACAACTAAATGCCAGCCAAGACATTGCTGAAATAATGTTCCAATCTCATTAAGGGACCATTACGTTACACAGACCAGTGGTCACACAGAGGACACCAGTATGTGTTCTTCCACATTGCTGAATAAAGAGGTCAGATAAAGCTTGAAAATTTGAACCCCATTTAGGTTCAAAAGGAATGTTTAGTCATCATATTAAACTGAATGTTCAATACTTCCATTTTTGGAAATGAAAAGCCAAACTTTGCAACATTTTCAAACTTACAGAGTTAAACTCTGAATAAGAGTTCACAGTTTTTTCTGTGCAAAGCAACTTTTAAAGAGCTTGTAAGTATAAAACCCTTACTCATTTAAAACAGTTAAAGGTTTTAAGTTAGAATTTATTGATTAGTCACAAGTAAGGCTTACATTAACACCACAATGAAGTTATTGTAAAATTCCCCAAGTCACCAAACTCCAGCACCTATTCAGGTCAATGCACCTAATCAGCATGTCTTTCGGAGTGTCGGAGGCACTCCCACGCAGACACAGGAAGAATGTGCAGACTCCACACAGTGACCCAAGCCAGGAATCAAACCTGGATCCCTGGCACTGTGAGGCAACAGTGCTAACCACTGTGCCACCGCACCACCAAAACAAATCTATTTGGACAGGAGTTCTTGTAGCCAGATCATGGCACAAATTTTTAATAATGTACCAGGTAGGGACTATTCAAGAAACACTTAAAGAAGACCTTTCATTATCAGGAGCCCTTTTAGTATTCAAACCGTTTTGAACAATTATGGTAAATTTGAATACCTACTTGATTTTCTAATTATGTTGATTTTTTAAATAAAGATTTTTTTGTTCAAATGAAGTCAATCCTAATGACATCACCAGGGTGCTGACTTGAATTATTCACTGATTTAAACAATGTAAAGGAGTTGAGTTTAACATAATTAGCCCCCATGCTCCAGCTTTCTCTACGTGGATGGAAATCCAGTTCCCACAGGCTGTAGGGTTCAATTATTTCACTTGGTTGTTCAATTATATTAAAATAGACCCAAATTCTCACCAACACAACCACAACTCTACAGCCGAGACTTTCCCCATCTGGAGGCTGGCCTCAAATAATGGAATATAGCTCAAACCATTGTAGCTTGGAATACAAAACACGTGAAACCATCAACTCCTTAGCTCAGACCTGCTGAATCCCTTCTGTTCTCACACAAACTAACTGCTAATGTTTTCAGCACAACTCAATCTGACCGGGAAATACTTGTGCAAAGTATGTTTCAATACACTGCATCTCAGCTATTCTGCTCACCATGCACCACCTAGAGATGTAACAGGTACTGGTCTGAGTTCACCTCCCTACGTGCAATGCAGACATTCTTCTTTCTCAGGACAGATTGGGATTTCAGTATCAAATTATGTCTGAGAAAATAGACACTAGCATTTCAGAGGAGCTCTTTAATATAGAGGTAATGGTGTGTTATTCCACTAATCATTTTCAAGGAAGCTGTTAAAAATGCACCAAGTTGAGAGGCTAATTCTGAAAGTATTCCTTGCCAATGTAGCACAACTCTCCATTCCAGCGCTCGTAACTCTCCCTTGATTTACTGATGATGTTTTTTTGGAGTCACTTGAGTTACTCAACCCTATATTACTAATTCAGTATGAGAAAAAAAAATTGCAAAAGTTCTCCAAAATAATGCTGGATCATTGATAGTATAATATCCAGGCACAATCATGTCACTGAATTCTGAGCCCATACAAACATATCTTAGTTAAAACAATTTAAGTTCAAATCGATCTTGAGAATGATCTGTGAGTCTCAGGTTAGTATCTTCACCCCAATGGTTTTGAAAACGATTTCTCTAGTAAAGCTCACCATTTCTATTGACAGGGCAATCTTGATTCTCTGACATAATTCACCCTTTCTTTTTAACTGTAGCCATCAGCCAATTTGGGGGAATCAACTTATCCTTTAAAAAAAACTTGCATCTGTGTCGCTTCTTTAACATTGGTGTAGCGAGGCATTTCCTCCAGTGTTTGGAAGTACGGGAGATGGGCGCTGGAGTCATGGTCAGGGAGATTTTTGAAGGTAGTCAGGCGGCGCCAGGCATTGACAATATAGAATTCAGAATTGTTACAGAAAAAGGTCGTTCGGGCCATCTTGTCTAAGCCGACTATGTTACATTAAAGAAGGCGAATTATAAAACGATAATCATGCATCCTAACTAAACGATCAAACAATGATGGAATAAGTGTACTGCGCACACTTTACCCAAACATAAATGCACCGTGTAAAACTGACAATCATTTTGATTAACTGAGCCATATCTTGTCACCTCGGCTCATGCTTAATTTGGGGCCACTAATGCGCCTGTAATTTATCCTTGGTCATCCAATATTGTCTATCACGGAATAAGAAAACTGACTAGAAAAACGTGTATCTCACTAGCACCTGGACAACAACTTCTCTGAAACATTACTGTAGCCACCAAGCACTCAGGGCATTTTGTCTGTCCCCCAGAGCAAGCAGCAATTGTGCCTCAATGGAGCCAATCACATTTGCCCCAGTTGGAATTCTTGTGCAGGCAGGACGCTGTCTAAAAAGGGGTTAACTTGAAACTGGTGATCCAGCCATGTATCACCTGATTTCTTTTACGATGATAATATTACATCCATCATTCAGGAACGAGTGCGTTAGACAAAATGAATCTCTTTGTCACTGCAAAGGCTGCCGAAGGATAATCATTACCAACCACACTGAGCATTTTAGTGGAACAATAACATTATCCATCCACGATTCTTAAATCTTTTGACTTTTGCTTTTTAGATAGTGACTCGCTGCCTATAGTTGGGTGGCGATTTTTGCCTCCGAATTGCGCAATTGTGCCTCGCAATTGCCAGATTTCCGCTAAGACACTGGACTTATCTCCAGGTTGCTAACTGGCAGCTTTCTGTCTTTAAGTCAGACAGGGATTTGAAGGATTTTCCTTCTTAAATTTTCCGGATTCTGCACATTTACAAAAGGTTCAACAAGTCGCCTCCTGTGTAATCGCGCACTGACCTGTCCCAGGGTGTATTTAAACTGTGTGTGGGGGGAGTGGACTAACATTATAAATAAACTTTGAAGCTGTCAATGGAACTTGCCCTCCCTAAATTCAAAAATAAATCCACTTGGGGTCAATTCTGACTTATTCACAGGCTGAAACTACAGGGTGCTGTCAAACTCACATTTTAATCATCTGGCCATTTGGCTGAGGTGGGATTTAAAATCAATGCAACAGGCGATGTCACAGCCGCAAATTCACCCAAAGAATGATCCATTTACCTTCCATCCGGCGGAGCTGTTACTGTCCCCCTTATCTTTGAAATAAGGGACGTGGCGAACCATCCAGTCGTAGATCTGAGACAGGGTCAGTCTCTTGTCGGGTGAGCTCTCAATGGCTTTTGTGATCAGATCCGCGTATGACAGGTTACCCCAGGCGTTCCTGCGAGAGGATTTCTTGCGGTGCTGGCTGCACTCCCCCAGGCGGAGGGGAGAGTGGATGGTGGGGAGAACCTTCGCCTCTGCCTTCACCCCGCTGCCGCCGTTCTCTGTGCCCGCCGCCGCTTCGCCGCCGGCGCCGCTCTCCTCCGCCTTGCCTTCAGCCCCCGGGAAGTCGGGCCGAGGGAGCGGCCAGGTGCACGATCGGGGCCGGCTCTGCGGCTCGAAATCCGGGTCGATGTCAAGGTGAGGGGCCACCGCTTCTTCCATGTCCGCCCGCCGGAGAGGAAGGAGAGAAAGAGAGAGAGAGAGAGAGAAAAGGGAAGGAGAGAGGGAAGGATGGATCAGTGTGCCCGGGCAGCTGTCAACGCCGGGGGAGCTGTAGCATCAGAGGGAGAAGGTGTGGGAGAGGTTCTCGGAGGATGGAGCGGTGTCTGGCCCTGGGTGATGAAGCGGTGCCTGCCTGGCCCCCGGGTGGATGGAGGGATGCCTGGTCCCCGGTGGATGGAGCAGTGCCTGGCCCCCGGGTGGATGAAGGAGTGCCTGGTCCCCGGATGGATGGAGCACTGCCTGGCCCCCGGGTGGATGGAGCAGTGCCTGACCCCCGGGTGGATGGAGCGGTGATGAAACAGTGCCTGCCTCGCTGGCCCCCGGCTGCTGCCGCTGTCACTGCGGCTCTGTCACTCGCAGCCGCCGCTTCCCCATGTGCTTCCCCCTGGAATGGATACACTGCGGCCAGCCGCCTCCTCATTGGCCGCCCGCTCGGTGTAGCGAGTGCCGGCCCCGCCCCCGCCCGCTCCCATTGGCTGCGCATTGTTCCAGGTAGGGCGGGTTCTTGCATAAATTAACCGGGGGCGGGGCCTGGAGGAAATCCCCTCTACTGACGTCATATGGTTAAAGGCTGAAGCTGACCCACAGCAAAAACCTCCAGTTCTGCAATGTCCCATCCAGATCATCCTGAGACTACAGCAGCAGGGCCATTCAGCCCATCCAGCCTGCACCAACAACAATCCCACCCTATCCCTGTGCCACCCAAAGCACCCGAGAGTACAATAGCAGGGCCATTCAGCCCATCCAGCCTGCACAGACAATGGTCCCACCCTATGCCCGTCACCCCACTGTGCCACCATGCCATGCAGAGTATCCCGAGACTACAGCAGAAGGCCATTCAGCCCAACCAGCCTGCACCAACAATAATCCCATTCTATCCCCATAACACCCACACATTATCCTACTAATTCCCCTGACACGAAGAGGCAATTTAGAATCACAAAATCATAGAATCCCTGCAATGCAGAAGGAAGCCATTCAGCCCATCAAGCCTGCACCCATCACAATACCATCCTAACTCTTTAACTCCCATGTATTTACTCTGCTAATCACCCTGACACCTACAGGGCAATTTAGCATGGCAAATACACATAACCCACACATCTTTGGAGTGTGGGAGGAAACCAGAGCACCAGAGCTGCAGACACAAGGAGAACATGCAAACTCTGCTCAGACAGTGATCCAAGGTCGGAATCAAACTCAGGTCCCTGGAACTGTGAAACAGCTGTGCTAAATGCTGTGCCAAGATCAAGGATTGTTAGAACCAATCCAGGATGGGGTGCAATACCTTAACTTGTCAGCTTGGATCTTGTTTGTCTCCCTTGTTGGGATCATGAACAGGATTCAATTTGAATTTGGTTATTGGGCACAGCAGTTAGCCTCATAGTGCTAAAGACCCATGTTTGATTCCCAACTTCGGTCACTGTCTGCAAGGAGTTTACACATTCTCCTCATGTCTGCATGGATGCTCCAGTTTCCTCTCACATTCCAAAGATTTGCACTTTAAATGTTGTAAGCTACAGGGCTATGGGCCAGGTGCAGAAAGATCGGATTAGAAAAGACACTTGGGTGTCCTTGGGCTGGCATGGGCAAGATGGGCTGAGTGTCCTCCTTCTCTGCTATAAATTTTCTATGGATTTATGTGCAGGTTAGTTGGACTGGCCATGTTAAATTGTCCTTTAATGTTACAAAATGCATAGATTTAAGGGGATTAGCAGGGTAAGTACATGAGATTACAGAGATAGAGCCTGGGTAAGATGCTGTATTGGAGAGAGTCAGAACAGATTTGATGGGCCAAATGGCCTGCTTCTGCATTGAAGGTGTTCTATTCTCAGGAGGTAGATTTGAGTGCACCAGGTCCACTCACAGCATTGTCTTTGTAACTTTAAGAGTGGAGTCAAAATTAAACACTTCAACCCTTTATTGAAAGTTATAGCTTTGTGTCATCTGCACTTTTTCATAGTGACTCAAAAACTTAAAACACTATACTTTTTTCACAAAGTGTTGTTTGACAACACAAGAATTTTGCTTTTCCGTATTAACTCAGAACTTAAAGCACATATTGTTTCCACAATGTAACTATTGTTTGATTCAAAACAATGTTCATTTTAATAGATATACATATTTAATATTTCAAGTCAACATTTAGAGGTGTCAAAAAGGACCCACTGCAATAGGTTAGTATTTTGTTAAATGTATTTTTTCCTTGAAGAATTCTGTTTTATGTCTTTTGCTCAGAAATACTTTTCCAAATACAAAATATTGTACAGTATGTGTGGTTAACATAAAACATATGTTGACAAAACATTTACAAACCAATAAGTTGGTTATAGCACAAATGTTGAGGCCTGTGTTAATTTAATGTTGAACAATCTGAGTTTCTCTGGTGATTAATTGAATTCGAAATCTATTCCTATTCTGTACATGGTACATTTTATTTAATTTTGGCACTGATTAGTGAGCAGTAAAGATTGCGTTTAAACTCGAATGAGGCATGAACATTGGTTCTGGATACTGACATTTATAAGTGTTATATAAGCCATAATTAGAGTCTGAAAATTCTCATAAGCTTGTGCTTGCAAACTTTATGGTGCTATGTGTTAACATATCTGATATAAGACTATCTGTATTCATGTTAAAACTCCATAGAACTATGCTTCCCTGAACAGCTTGGGTAAGGCACTTGTAAAATATAAAAATCTAACATTCATTGACCAATGAGATAGACTCATAGAGTCATACAGTGTAGAAAAGTTCCTTTGGCCCATCGAGCCTGCACCAACAATAACAACCACTAAAGTCATACTAACCCCATGTACTTTATAAAAATACTTATTATAATCTGGAGAATTAGTTCATTACAAATCTTGTTGATGATTCTTTTTAACAACAAGTCGTAATGGCATAAAAATACAGAGATTTCATTGCTCAGAAATGGGCTATTTGGCCCAACTGGTTTATATCAGTGATTATGTTCCACATGAGCCTTCTCTCATTCTATTTAATCCATCTCATACCAGCATATCCTTCCATCCTGTCTGTCCCATGTACCTATCCAGCATCTCCTTAAGTGCATTGCTGCTGTTTCCCTCATTTATTCCACATACTTGTGAAATCCACATTCTGAATAAAGACATCTCCTAAATTTGGTGGCAGGTTTATTGCTGATTATCAAGTCTCCTAGTGGAAATATTTCCTCAATGTTTGTCCTATCAACAGTCCTTACTTAATTGTGCATTTGCAGAAGTCAATACAGCTTGGAATTTTGCAAAGGCCACAGTTGAGACATAAACTGACCAATAATTGAATAGTCATGATGTGGAGATGCCTGTGTTGCATTGGGGTAAACACAGTAAGAAGTGGTTAAAGTCCAGCAGGTTTATTTGGTAGGAAATGCCACTAGCTTTTGGGGCTTTGCTCCTTTGATGACTCCCCGCTCTTTTTAACAGGTCGTAATGGCATAAAAATACAGAGATTTCATGGCTCAGAAATGGGATATTTGGCCCAACTGCTTTATGCTCCACTAATAGCTTTCGGGGCTTTGCCCCTTTGTCAAGTGAATCCCACATCACGAGCCCTGAAAGCTAGTGGTGTTTGCTACCAAATAAACCTGTTGGACTTTAATCTGATAATGTGAGACTTCTTACAATAATTGAATAGCCAAGTACAAATGAAAATATTTACATTATGTACTTTAAAGTTTTATTTTAAAAAAACATATTCATTAGTGTCACAAGTCGGCTTATATTAACACTGCAAGGATGTTACTGTGAAAATTCCCTGATTACCTGAAAGCTAGTGGTGTTTGCTACCAAATAAACCTGTTGGACTTTAATCTGATAATGTGAGACTTCTTACAATGCATATCTTTCGAGTTCCTCTATGCCTTCCAGAATAAATATTCTGTCGGTGTGGGAGATGCTTTCAAGATCGGCAAGTTCTGTGTCAGACCCAATATGACATTTGAAATAGATTAAAAATACATTTAAAACAGATTAAAATTACGCACTTCCCTTGCAGGTTTTCAGCGTGGTTCCAACTGCGCCTGTTCCCTGACCCTGCACCAGGAACGCATATGCAAATCCTATGAAATGGCTGATACACGATTCTCCTGACCTGACCAACCAGAAAATTTGCGAGTCGCGATGGGAGAATCGCCCCCATTGCTTCTTGCATGCTACACAGACAAAGCATACCGTACACAGAGAAGGAACGGAGAGGGTGCAGAGTGTTGCGTTACAATCATAGCTAGGGTGCAGAGAAAAATCAGGTTAATATAAGGTAGGTCCATTCAAAAGACTGATATCCGCAGGGGAGAAGCTGTTCATGAGTCGGCTGGTACCTGACCTCAGGTGTGAGCTAAGCTGGCAGAAGGGCTGGTGGCTCATTGGCTATCTGGCTGCTGATTAGCTGTCCTGGCCTCTGCCCTCAGCCTCACTGGGCCAGTGAACCTTCCTCACTTTCATCCCAGTCACACTACTGGCCTCTGCTCTCGCTCTCGATCGGTGGCTTTACCCTTGCCAGTCCAATTGCTGCCCAGCCCTCTCACTCCCAGACCTGGCTTCTGATCGGGTCACCCCATTACTCCCCAAAATGACACAAATTCCAATCTATTGGTGCTCCCACAGCCACCTCTCAGCATGAGGTGCCCACATTGGCTGGGGCTCTGCACTGAGGCACTATATATTTCATCGCCTCTGATGCACTAGGACACCCAGGTCCCTCTGTAACTCAGAGCTCTGCAAGCTCTCACCATTTAGGTACTATGCTTCTTTGTTATTCTCCCTGCAAAATGGATAATTTCAGATTCGCCACTTTATACTCCATTTATCAAATCTTTGCCCATTCACTGAATGTATCTATATCTTAAGTAGTCTTTTCATGTTCTCTTCACATACTACTTCCCTACCTATCTTTGTGTCATCAGTAAATTTGGCAACTATATCTTCAACTCTTGAGGGACAAGCAGGGGAGTGGAATTAATTGGACAGTGCTACCAAAGAGCTGGCATGATATTATGGGCTGAATGGTCAAATGCTGCATCACTCTATAAAATCAGGATTTCATTGATAATGTTTCTCAGCATACAACATTTTAAAAATGCCTTTGGCATGTTGATATCAAAACCCAAAAGAAGGTTTGCAGAAGTTTGTTTCCAAAATCTAATTGTCTTTGCTATTTTTAAGTTTGAGAAAACAATGTAAGGAGACGTATCACACAGTGCCATACAACATTCTGATTGAAATGAATGAAGCACCAGGCATTGTTTAGAAGCAAGATGTGTGTCTCTGCATGGTGCCCCAGCAAGATTGGAGTGCCAGGATTTTTGATTTGATTTGATTTGATTTATTATTGTCTCATATTCGTATATAGTGAAAAGTACTGTTCCTTGCATGCTGTACAGACAAATCATACCGTTCATAGAGAAGAAAACGAGAGAATGCAGAATGTAGTGTTACAGTCATAGCTAAGGTGTAGAAAAAGATCAACTTAATGAAGGTAAGTCCATTCAAAAACCTGACAGCAGCAGAGAAGAAGCTGTTCTTGAGTTGGTTTGTATTGTTTGTCAGACTTTTGTATCTTTTTCCTGATGTAAGAAGCTGGAAGAGAGAATATCCAGGCTAAGTGGGGTCCTTGATTACGCTGGCTACATAAAGATTTCCTGATGACCCTCATGGCTCAGGCCCAAGTACAACTGGAATTGATTCTATTTCATTGCAGAGCCAGTGAGAATTGGAAGACTGGCTGTAACAGGAGTCTTCAAGGCAACAGCACTATTAAAAGGACAGGTACACCAAAAGACCCATGCAAAATGCAAAAGATGTTGGCTGAATTATTATAATGTCTGTTCTTAAGGATTTGTGGCAAGTTTTTACGTTAATGCATATGGCCAGAAGCTGCCTACACATCTTTCTGCCTCAGAAAAGCAGCCGGCATAACCATAGACCCTGAACATTCTCTCTTTTATCTTCTTCCGTTGGGAAATAGATACAAAGGTCATGGACCAAAAACAACTTCTTCCCTGATGCCATCAGCCTTTTGAATGGACCTGCCTGTCATTAAGTTGATCCTTCTCTACACTCTAGTGTTAACTGTATACCCTGCACTCTCTCATTTCCTTCCTACGAAAAAATGCTTTGTCTGAATAGAATGCAAGAGACAATATTTTTTGCTGTATATTAATACATGTGATAATAATAAATCAAATCAAATCAAATCTGGGCAGCCTTTGTTTTAATTTAACATTTAAGCAGTGCTATGGTTGTGAAGGCAGCAGCAGCAAGTAACAGTGCAGGTGTCTCCAAAGTCTACAATGCAGGAAGGAAATTCAACTACATACTGGAATAAAAAATTACAAAAAAAGTCTTGCATTTAAATGGTGCCCTGCACAATCTCAGGATGTCTGAACTTCTTTACAACCAATGACGTGATTTTTATGTGTAGTCATTGCTGCAGTGTTGGAGACATTACAACCAATTTGTGCACAGCAAGCTCCCATAAACAGCTTTGTGATAATAATCAGATAATCTTCTTTTGTAATGTTTGTGATGTTGGTTATAAGATGGCAGACAACGACTCAGTATTGTCTAAAAAGCTACTATGCTAAGTTTGAAAGTTTATTTATTAGTGTCACAAGTCGGCTTACATTAACACTGCAATGATGCTACTGTGAAAACCCCCTAGTCGCCACACTCCAGTACCTGTTCAGGTACACTGAGGGACAATTAAGCATGGCCAATGCACCTAACCACCACATCTTTCAGATTGTGGGAGGAAACCAGAGTACCCAAAGGGAACACATGCAGACACGGGGAGAATGTGAAAATCCACACAGACAGTGACCCAAGGCTGGAATTGAACCTGGGTCCTTGGCACTGTGAGGCAGCAGTGTTAATCACTGTGTCACCATATCACTCTCAGTTCCATGTGGAGTGTCAGATTGGATGATGTGCTCAAATTCCTGCAATGAAGCTTGAACCTACAACCTGCTGAGTCAAAATGGATGCTACTATCATTGAGCCAAGGTTGTAGGTGGAAGTCCTAGAAAAGTAAGAGTCGGTCTTTAAATTAATAGCCTAGCAGCTATGAGGAGAATGCCGGCTATCTTTAGGACTTGTTTATTCCAGATCTGATAGAAAAAATGTCAGCTGAGGCAGCATTGTGCACAAGCAGGGATGTGAGTGTTATGTGGCCAAAACGAAGGGACGAATTCTCCTGTCCTGCTGCCACAGGAATTGTAGTGGGGCTGTTGGGCCACCCAAAGGTTCATTGACCTCGGGTGGGATTCTCCGACTTTGGGCAGAATGTGGCCAGAGAATCCGACCTAAATTCTGCAACTCTTAGACTCAGTGCCAGCATGAGCCACAGCTAGTATTTAAAAGGAAAGGAATTTCATTGGAGAAATTCCCAAAGCTGTGTCAATGAAATGGGGGATAGGAAAAGCTTGTACTGGCGAGAGAGTCAGCGGCTAGAACTTTCCCAGCAGATGACATTAATTTATTTTTGACTTGTCCAGGAGTGGGGGGCAGGATGTGAGAGGAATCCCTGCCAAATACAGGAGCGGTCTCCAAGTCTCAGATAGACTCGAGTTTTTTAAGAGGATAAAGATTTATGGAGGAGGAAAGAAATTTGGCATCGAATGGAAAATTTTGGCAGCAGATTTAGGAATGGAAACATAGCAATTCCACCTGATGTCAGAGCAGATATAACATCGATAGAGAAAGGATTAAAGCTGGCGTCATCAAAAATAACAGGTGGTAATGATTGCTTCAACTTGAAAGAAGATGTGAGACAGGCTGGGACCATGACATGAGAGTGAAATTATTATTTTATTGTTGCTGGTGAAGCCATTTATTACCCAACTCTGATTGCCATGAGAATATGATGGTGAGCTGTCTTCTTGAATTACTGCAGTCCATTTGCATCAATGCCCCAATCTATCATTATCATAGAATTATGCCATTCCTACAGGGCAGGAGGCAGCCATTCAGCCCATCGAGCCTGTACTGCCAACAATCCCCCTCAGGTCCTATCACCATAACCCCATGTATTTAGCCCACTAATCCCCCTGACACAAAAAGGGCAATATGGCATGGCTAATCTACCTAATCTGCACATCTTTGTACTGTGTGAGGAAACTGGAATAGCCGGAGGAAACCCATGTGGACTATGGGAAGAACATGCAAACTCCACACACAGAAAGTCACCCAAGGCTGAAACTGAACTCGGGTCCCTGGCGCAGTGAGGCAGCAGTGCTTACTATGTGCCCCCAAGCTGAGATGCTTATAATTTTAAAGCTGTTGTGGGGAAGATGCCAACCATAGAATCCCTACAGTGCAGAAGGAGGCCATTCAGCCCATCAAGTCTGCACTGACTCTCTGAAAGGGTCTCTTATCCAGGCCCTACCACTTCATCCTATCTCCCATTACCCTGCACACTTATCATGGCCAATCCATCCAGCCTACACATCTTTGGATTGAACGTAGGTGCTTCATTATAAGGCAAAACAAAGCATGTATGACCATTCATTGTCAAGTTATTCTCTGTGCATCTTGAAATAACACAAATCTAACCTTTGGGAGAAGGTAGTTAGCCTGCTTTCTAGAGTATTGCTGGCACAAGGCCCAGGGACATTCAATAAAGGAGAGAAAAGCTACATCAGTAAATAAAAAGAGGAGCTCCTAACCTTACCAAATAAAAATAATGGCAAAATACCATTCAGCTCATTCAGATCAATTGACAATTTTGATTATGTTTATGAAATGTTCTCTCATTTCATCTTGCTATCCAGTTGGTTTCTGTCATGTTTTTGTACATCCTGAGATTTATGCCCCTTCTTTTCAAGTTTTTTAATTGGATTTACATTCATTGACTCTCAATTACAAAAAGTAAGGAATTACGTGCACATTTAATTTAACATATAATTTCCTTCACTTCTAGTGAGGCCCTGTTTTGCTCAGTTGGTTTTCTCTATGAAATCTTTTGACACCTTGGGGTCAAGCTTACCAAAAAAATCCTAAATGCCGAATGAAAGAGTAAAACAGAAGAGAATCACACAGATTTTTGGGGTGAGTTAAAAAATCAAATTCAATCCACCTGAGCAAAAAATATTATTAACCCTGTTTCCTGCCAGCAAGGGGGTGGGGTGGGGTGGGGTGGGGCCTACGTCGGCAGAGAGCTGGCAGATCACAGCAGAGGACATCATTGTGCACGCACAAATCTCCCTGTTCTGTTCACTAGCATAGAACAGAGATTTGTCACTGCCTCCCCTGGCTATCATTAGCCTCCATGACTGATCACCATCCTCCCCAACTACTGGTCTCTGCTGCCATTCTTCCCACACTGCACAGGCCCACAGTGGGAGTAACACAGGCCACCAAACTACATGGGCCAGTTGATTGCCCCTCCGTTACTGCACAGGCTGGCCACTTGCCCCCATCCCCAAACAGGTCAGCCAATTCCCTCCCCAATCCCGCATATGGGCCATTTGATATCCTGCCCCCTCCCCATCCCGGTCAATTGCCACAGCGTCTCCTGACCCATCTCCCTTTAGCCTCCAAGCATTCAGGCCTTGTGTCTCCGTACGCCCTGTCCTTCAGGCCCGCCCCTTCCAGTAGGCTCCACCCTCTTAGGCTTTGCCCCGTTAGTACTGGCCAGTGCCCAGTGGACACTGACAATGTGCCAAGTTGGAAGTGCCAGGGTACCTGGTGGACAGTGCTGGGGTGTAACGCTGACACTGCCCGAGAGGTATACTTCCCTGCCCCCAAACTCCTGGGGGAGAGATGGGAAGAGAGGCTCAATGATAGTGTCCCAGAGTCACTAATAATCCTAAAATTTTATTCAAAATAATATTTAAATATTGAGATCAGCCTCATGCCTGCTGATTTGCCAGATATCCAATGTCAGTAAGATCTCGAGAGATGAGAAATCAGGCGCAAACCCAATTTTTCACCTTTCCAACGATCTTACCGGCTCGCCCCAACCATCACCTCTCTCCCATAATAGGAAGCAAAGGTAGTTTTAAATAATCTATAATTGTATTTGCAGCTATTAGAAACAAAAGTGTCTGGACTTTGGTCATTTTAAACTGGGCCCGCGTTGTAATTAAAGAATTTACAACATGAAATAAATAGAGTTAAGAAAAGACTAGGCTGTTTCTTAACAACCGGGACCACCCTCAGTTAGAAAGAACTTTTGAGTTTAGTTTTAAGCTGCAAATAGAAGCACCTGGACAGAAGCAGGGAACTGCAAAAAATGGATTCCTCAAAAGAGCAAAAGGAAGTCCAGAAATCAGGCAGTTGGGAAATTTTTCACAGGAAGATGGATAAATTAGAGAAACAAAAGAACAAGATGTTAAACAAGGTACTGTTCAGGAGAAGTCAAGTTAAAGGCAGTGAAAGTGCTCTAAGTGGAAAGGATCTCTAAGGAGCCAGATTTAAACTCAGCGAGGTAAGACCCAAACTTCTGGGGTAAATCAAAAGCTTGATGACACCTTAGTACAATCTGCGAAACAAGAGTGTTCTGTTGACATGGTTGGATAGCTGAGAAATTGTGTAGAAGCTTGAACGTATGTGACAATCCAAGGCAGAAGAATACTGAGAGATTTAAATTCTAGGAGTTGATCCTTTGTGATGACATCCAAGAGATAGTATTGTCTGGGAGAATATTGTGAGACTTGTTTTTTGTGAGTAATGTTTGAATATCCTTGTGTGGATGTCAGAGTTCCAATGAGACCTCTTGGTTCCCAGAGTGATAAACATCCGGGGGATTTGATGAGAAATCTTTCGGGAAATATCTGCCACTTGGTTTCAGAAAGTAATGTGTTTGACCACAGTTGGCCTGTTGGTTTACATGGACTGTGTACTTACTGAAAACATAAGATTTATTTTATAACTTGTGTTATCCTTAAACATCTTGAATGTGAATGTGGAGTAAAGAAGCATCATATTACAATCAATCTTTTTGTTTAATAAATGTGTTTATTATTTTGTTAAAATTGAATTGGCAATCCTGTAACTCTGTTCATCCAAGCTTTGAAACAAAAAATAAAAATTCTAGTCTATTGATCCAGGGTTCCGTATTGGGATGTGACTGTTTGGGAGTAGCATCAGCTGGGATTATAGCACTACTTTAGGATTTGTATACTTAACTGTATTTCTTCCTTCTCTCTTCCTCCCAGTCTTCCTACAGTTACATCACAAGATAACGAAGGGGCTTGATAGGGTACAAGTAAAGAGATTCTTTCTGCTTAGAAAGGAAAACAGAACTAGAGGGCACAGCCTCAAAATAAGGAGGAACAGTTTAGAACAGAGTTGAGGAGGAACGTCTTCACTCAAAGAGTAGTGAATCTCTGGAATTCTCTGTCCATTGACATGGTGGACACTACCTTGTTGAATATATTTAAGTCACGGGTAGATAGATTTCTGATAGAGAAGGGAATTAAGAGTTATGGGGAGAAAGCGGGAAAGTCGAACTGATCCAATTCAGATCAGCCATGATCTTATTGAATGGCAGGGCAGGCTCAAAGGGCTAGATGGCCAACTCCTGCTCCTATTTCTTATGTTCTTATGTACCTCATGAAAGGAATGATTTGCAATGGATGAAATCCCAATTCCTCCCTGTATTTCAAATTCAGGGAAGAGTGGTGCAGTAGTTAGGTTGCTGCCCTAGTAATTTCATGACCTGGACAAATGCCATCAGTGGAGCAGAGAATCAGGTGTTAGAACATAGAACATAGAACATAGAACAATACAGCACAGAACAGGCCCTTCGGCCTTCGATGTTGTGCCGACCAAAAATAAAAAGCAATGCCCCTCCTAACTAAACCATTCCCTTCTCATCCATATACTTATCAACTAACCTCTTAAACGCCACCAAACTTGGCGCATCTACAACAGCTGCAGGCAGGGCATTCCACTCCCTAATCACTCTTTGAGTAAAGAACCTACCTCTGATATCCGTCCTATAACTCATACCCCTTAATTTAAAGTGTGTCCCCTCGTGCTAGCTTTTTCCATCCTAGGAAAAAGGCTATCACTGTCCACCCTATCCAAACCTCTAATTATCTTATATGCTTCAATAAGATCCCCCCTTAGCCGCCTCCTTTCTAACGAAAACAACCTCAAATCCTTCAACCTCTCTTCATAGGACCTGCCCTCCATACCAGGCAACATCCTAGTAAACCTCCTCTGTACCCTCTCCAATGCCTCCACATCTTTCTTATAATGTGGCGACCAGAACTGCACACAATACTCCAAGTGCGGCCGCACTAGAGTTTTGTACAGTTGCAACATGATGCTGCGGCTCCTAAATTCAATCCCCCTACCAATAAAAGCTAAGACTCCATATGCCTTCTTAACAACTTTATCCACTTGACTGCCTACTTTCAGGGATCTATTGACACATACACCAAGATCCTTCTGTTCCTCAACACTATTAAGAGCCCTACCATTAGCCCTATACTCTACACATTTATTGTTCCTGCCAAAGTGCATTACCTCACACTTTTCCACATTAAACTCCATTTGCCACCTCTCGGCCCAGCTCTGCAACTTGTCCAAGTCACTCTGTAAACTAAAACACCCCTCTTCACTATCTACCACTCCACCAACTTTAGTATCATCTGCAAATTTACTGATCCATCCCTCAATACCCTCATCCAGATCATTTATAAAAATTACAAACAGCAGGGGCCCCAAAACAGACCCCTGAGGCACACCACTCGTCACCGAACTCCACGATGAATATCTCCCATCAACCACCACCCTCTGTCTTCTATCTGCCAGCCAATTCCTAATCCAATTAGCTAAATCACCCTCTATTCCACACATCTGCATTTTCTGTAGAAGTCTTCCATGGGCCACCTTATCAAACGCCTTACTAAAGTCCATATATACTACATCAACCGCCTTACCCCCATCCACCTCTTTGGTCACTTTCTCAAAAAACTCAATGAGGTTAGTAAGGCATGACCTACCCTTCACGAAACCATGCTGACTATCCCCAATCAATTCATTTCTCTCTAAATAACTATAAATCCTATCCCTAATAATTCTCTCCAATACCTTGCCCACCACAGAAGTAAGACTCACTGGCCTATAATTCCCAGGAAGGTCTCTCTTCCCCTTCTTAAACAATGGGACCACATTCGCCATCCTCCAGTCCTCCGGAACCACACCCGTAACCAACGAATGTTATATCAGATAACATCAGGTCTGAAAGACATGCTGGTTAGGTCCATTGGCTATGCTAAATTTTCCCTCAGTGTACTTAAACAGGCACCAGAGTATGGCGATGAGGGGATTTTCACAGTAACTTTATTGCGGACTGTTAATGTAAGCCTACTTGTGACACTAACAAATAAACTTTATATAAACAAGCATCCAATTCAATTATGCCCATCTTGGTCCAGCACCTGAGACAACTTTGTAGCCCACCGAATTTCAGAGATGAATTTAACCAGTGGTGGCCGGTATTACAGAACCTGATCCCACCTTCAGGCTGAACAACTGTGTGTACATTTTCCAGTGAGAAAACAATTAAGCTCGGATGATTCTTTCCCCCCCTCACTGTTATGTTATTCAAAATGAGGACAGGTTGACCTTTTAAAAATTGCAAGCTGCTGAAGCATTTGTTTTTTTGTATTTATTCACCAAGTAAAAACCCATGCAAAATCTCTTACACTCAACAGGGATCCCTGAAAAGATCAGGCATGTTTCCTTTGTGCACAGTTTTCAAAATAAAAAATGAATATTTAGTTCTTCACCCCATGCTTTGCACCATGATTGATAAGCTTGTGATCTGAGTTGCATATTAAAAAGATTTGGTTGCTTTAAGTTCATTCCTGCAAATATTTATTCCAGTACAGATACTTTGAAACCAAACTGATCTGAATTATAATTTTTGCTGAGCAAAGCTGACGACCCTGAATCCTTGATAACATTTATTAGTCATTAAAATATTGAACTTCTAAAGTGGGGAACTTGAAATTGTATCTAATAAATGTTCATTTGTGGAGCATAGATATCACTGGCTGGGCATTTATTGCCCATCCCTAGTTGCCCTTGGAGGGCAGTTGTGAGTCAACCCCATTGCTGTAGCTTTGCAGTTACATTTAGGCCAGACCAAGCAAGGATGGCAGATTTCCTTCCCTAAAGGACATTAATGAACCAGATAGGCTTTTCCAACAATTATTTCTATGATTGTAGTAGTTTCTTAATTCCAGATATTTTTTATTGAATTCAAATTCCACCATCTTGCCATGGCAGGATTCGAACTTGGGTCCCCAGAACATTAATTGAGTTTTTGGATTAACAGCCTAGCGATAATACCGCTAGGCCATCGCCTCCCTTGTTTGCTACAATGATTGTGTGTGTGAAGAATAAAGATAAACTGTATGCTAATTACTTCTTTTGTCATAACATGATGTACTTCTTGGAATTTTCCTTTCGATGTAAGATAAGCTTTCTTGAGCCTGTAAGAGGGAGAGGTTAATTCACAATTATAACCCTGTAGAGTACCTATAAAGATATTGAGTATCAGTGGATTAATAAACTCTTTGCAGAGTTACTAATGGAATTTTCTGACTTTTCTAAATGATCATGAAATGAAAGCTGACCTCTGACCTCTATCCCCATATCTAATCATGTGCAGTAGGCAACCAAGAAGAATCATGGCTTGCACTGCCAACAAATGACAAAAATATCTGGGTTTCTACCCTTCAAAAACACAGCAATCATTTTCTAACTCCCAATAACATGACAAATCTGCAGTTGTGATCTGGATCTATCAATGGCACAAGTGCCTGGAGTGCTGTATTTAGGAACTTGAGTAGAGATGTAACTATAAGAGGCCAAGGGGAGGAGGTCCAAATTTCAAAAGAGCTGCACATCTGGAGGTTACTAATGAAATGTTACCTTTGAAGTTTTCCATTGTGGAGAGACTGAAATTAAGGAATAGCCTAATGTGAACAGACAATGCACCTTCAGCACGGTATTGTAGTAGATTGGTTTCCTGCTCTGCAACCCCAGTAAAATCATTCAATGAAGTGTGTCTTCAATCAAATTAAGTGCACTTTCACATTGAAACTTCATAAGCCCACAACCATCTGATATAAGAGCAGATTTAGGCCATTTGGTCCATCGAGGTTCCTCTGCTATTCAATCATGGTTGATACATTTCTCAACCCCATTCTCCTGCCTTTTCTCCATAACCTTTGATCTTCTTACCACTTAAGAGCTTATCTATCTCTGTGTTAAAGACACTCAATGACCTGGCGTCCACTGTCTTGTACAGCAATGAATTCCACAGATTCACCACTGTCTGGCTGAAGAAATGCCTCCCCATCTTGGTTCTAAAGTGTTGTCCCTTTACTCTGAGGCTGGGCCCTTGCATCCTAGTCTCTCCTGCTAATGGAAACATCTCCCCCATGTCCACTCTATCCAGACCTTTCAGCATTTTGTAAGTTTCAACGAGATGATGTCATCTCAATGATATGACCAATCTTTCCAAAAGGTGGAGACACTTTGGCTTAAAGTACAGTCTAATAAAATGTTAATTCCACTCTTTACCAAAATTCAGTGGATCATGAGGGAACTAATGTCAAACCCAGTAGACTAAACACAAAAGGCTCTTTCGGCAGAGGTAACACTACAATATCAAATATTGAGTGGGATTCTCCAACTTTGCCCACAGCTGAGATTCTCCAGTCCTGTTGCAATGGACTGAGATTTGGCTGAGAGCCAAATTCTTCGTGCTAGCTGGCAACAGCGACAGGGGCGTAAATGGCCAGAGAATTCTGGCTACAGTATTTTTAAGGTCACCTTTTGATTCCCTGGGAGTAAGTTCTCACTCCAGGATGGAAGTTCTCCGGCCATTCATGCTGGTGGGAATTCTCTGGTCTCACCAGCAGTGCATCCCCTGCTGTGGGTTCCCCAGTAGTGTTGGGGGGGGTGGAGGGGGATGGCGGGGGGCTTCAATGGCATTGACAGTGGAAAGACCAGAAGGTCTCGTCAACAGTGAATGATGCGCTGCTTCCCACTGCTGAGAAAAACGTTGCAGGGAGACCAGAGAATCTCATCCAGAGTCACAACTGTAGACCATAGGACCATAAGAAATAGGAACAGAATTTGCCCACTCAGCCCATCACGTCTGCTCTGCCATTCAATCATGGTTGATCACGAGAGAAACTGCTAAATAAAATTCCAAAATGTCACCAGCATTAAAATAGTGGCCCAACGAATAATATATGTGGATGCTTGGTTTCATCCTTTGACGTCTAAAATGATAATATTTAACTTTCTTTGGTAGACAGAGTTCCTACATTGCAGAAGGAGACCATTCTGCACCAACAACAATCCTACCCAAGCTCTATCCCCATTACCCCACTAATTTATCTCACTAATCCCTCTAAACTATGCATCCCAGGACATTAAGGGGTAATTTAGCATGGCCAATCAACCTAACTTGGACTGTGGGAGGAAACCTGAGCTCCTGAAAGAAACCCACGCAGACGGGGGGAAAACATGCAGACTCTGCACAGACAGTGACTCAAAGCTGGGAATCGAACCCAAGTCCCTGGCACTGTGAGGCAGCAGTGCTAACTACTGTGCCACTCTGCCACCTGTCATTTAATGTGGAGAGACAGGTAAAATCAAAGACTTGGTTGTAAGGGAGCAATTTATGGAAGTAGTTTATAAACCCATTTTTTGGACATGAATTTAAAGTGAGCATTTTCAGATGGATGGAAATGTTCCTATTTGAGAAAGAGTGTGGAGTTCTCTGTGTTTTAGTTAACGTTTATCCTACAACCAACACCACCAAACACAGGTTATCTAGTCATTTATCTCACTGATATTTGTGAAACTTTGCCATGTGTAAATGTGAGTGCCAAATTTTTCTATAAATTACAACATTGACTACAACTGGGGAAAAAATGTTGTCAACCACTTTCCAATGTCCTGAGATTGTGGGAGTTGCAATGTACACAGAAAGCTATCCTCTGTTTCTTTCTCATACAACATAAACTAAGGGAACTGAATTGTTTTTAGGAATAAAAAAAAACTCTTTGAGAGTTGCAAAGATGAGTAAAACTTGTCTATTGACTTAAAGCCAGACAATTGCCTTCCCATGATAACCGTTAATCTATTCTCTTCCGAGAAACACACCCTCTGGCTCTGAATCCAATCTGTACTATCCACTTCCATGGCCTTGCTTATTAACACATTTCACAGTTCTCTTACCCTTTGTTTCCAAACAATATACTGGCTTCTCTACATAGTGCTAACTTCCTCATTTTAACTTGTATTCTCTGTGAGTGAACTGGATACTATAGTAAATGATTTACCCAGATCAATCCTCTCAGTTCCTTTATAATTCTAATATCCTTTCAGCCTGAAAAGTTCCCATTTATGGCTAATATCAGTTTCTCATTTCTAAGCAAATTATTTACCCATTGCAGTAACAATGTCCATCTATTTTGTAAATCTTTATCTTAGCTATTCATAGAAGCATTGAGTTGATCATTCAACCCATCGTAACTGTGTCAACGGTTAGTTATTAACTGCTGCTGTAGAACTTTGTAAAAGTTTCCTGAAAATCCAAGTGTATGAAGCAACTGGATATTATGAACAGGGGTTGAAGTTTTGTGCACAGCGAGTGTGTATTGACTCTGTACAGTCCAAATGGCTCCATCTAAATATGGATTTTTTTAGAAAAACAAGACAAGCTGTCTAATCTTTCCATTTTACACTCATCAGGAACACACGCAAGAAATGACTAATCAGAAACAAGGAAATAACAATTCATACTTCATGAGAAGAGACCACTGATTGGTTGACAAGTGGACTCTAATTGGTGGAGACTGTAGCATAGAGTAGTTAACTGCTCAATTTTGATTGGTCAAGGTATCACCCTGGGGAATGAAGTTTTAAAGTTTTTAAAGTTTAAGTTTATTTATTAGCCTCACAAGTAGTCTTTGGACAGCATGGTGGCATAGTGGTTAGCCATTGGCTGTCTATTGTATATATTATATTTGGGGTGGCATGATGATTGGCATTGCTGCCTCACAGCTCCAGGGATGTGGGTCCAATTCGTGGCTTGGGTCACTGTCTGTGTGGAGTCTGCATGTTCTCCCTATTACTGTATAGGTTTCCTCTGAGTGCTCTGGTTTCCTCCCATAGCCTGAAAGATGCATTGGTTAGGTGCATTGAACAAAACAGGCCAGACTTTGGTGACTAGGGGAATTTCATGGTAACTTCATTGCGGTGTCAAGCTAGGCTTTATTCGTGATTAAAAAATAAACTTTACCTTAACGATGCAATGAAGTTACTATTAAAATCCCCTGAGAATGACTGATCCCTAAGCTTTTGTTTGCTTCAAAAAGGTGCGAAGTCTGGGCATGTAAATTCTCTCTGTGAATACCTGGCTCCACCCCATTACACTCACTCTCCATTGGAGGTGAGTAATCCTCATGAAAAGCTTAGACAGCATCAGTGATGATTCTCTGGTTTTCCCATGGTGTGTTTCTGGTGATGGGAGGTGGCTCATTTTTCACCAGTAGCAAAATCTTCTGCTCCCACTATATAAATAAAATTTCCCATTGACTGCGCCCCACAGTATCAGGAAACCGGCAGTGGGGATACACTAGACTCTGAGCCTTACACACTACATCCTGCACCCTCTCCTTTTCTTCTCCTCTATGTAGTCTATGAACAGTATGCTTTGTCTGTATAGTGAGCAAGAAGCAATACTTTACACTGTGTACTAATACATGTGACAATAATAAATCAAAAACAGCTATCAGCAGGACCAGAAGATCCCAGCAGCATGAACAGCTGAAAAATTCTGGCCCAGGTTTTTTTTTCAGCAATGCTTGCAAGTTCTGTACTTCTAAACAATCTGGATTATCCCGTTATAAATTCAAATTTACTCACTGCACAAGGCCAATTGGCAAAAATATGAAGTGTGAGAAGTTTCTGGACATCAGCAGCAGCCAAAGACAAGACCACTGCATACTGATAATCATGTAGTATTTCTTTTCAAATCAGCCTTGGTTTTACTTAGTGAGTGGCAATATTCAGTATCGTGCCACAAAGGTTTGTTCAGTAAGTCTCGCTAAACAGTTCAGAGGCTTGTAA
This sequence comes from Sphyrna mokarran, assembly GCA_024679065.1. Taxonomy (NCBI): domain Eukaryota; kingdom Metazoa; phylum Chordata; class Chondrichthyes; order Carcharhiniformes; family Carcharhinidae; genus Sphyrna; species Sphyrna mokarran. The sequence goes on from JAGIQG010000024.1 coordinate 5,456,847, forward strand.
GTTCATCTACAGTGCAGAAGGAAGTCATTTGGTCCATCAAGTCTGCACTGACAACAATCCCACCCCAATCCCTATCCCCGTAACGCCATACATTTACCTCATTAATCCTTCTAACCGACACATCCTGGGACACTAAGAGGCAATTTTGCATCAACTTAACCCACATACTTTTGAACTGTGGTGCACCTGGAGGAAACCCATGCAGACACAGAAAGAATGTGCAAACTCCACCCAGACAGTGACCCAAGCCAGGAATCGAACTCAAGACCCTGGAGCTGTGAAGCAGCAGTGCTGACCACTGTGCCACTGTACTGCCCAAAATACAGTATATATGATAGACAGGCAAGAGCGGGGGAGATAATTTAATTTATATGATTGAACCTTAAGACACTTGACAATGCATAATGACAGGGCTCTGGTCATAAGCAGCTTAGAACGAAACTTACTAGATACAGCAGAAAGAAATAACAGGGTGACAAAACCAAGACAATTGAAGAAATATTAAAGAAAACAAAAAGATACAGGATTGCTGAAAATCAATCAAGGCATTTGGATTGATAACCATGATTGAAGGTACTCCTAGAAGTTTCAACACATGACTTTCCCCATACTTTAGCCATCTGTCAGCTGACATATCCATGTTGTGATGCACTGCCTTCCTACATCAATTAGAAAGTCTCATTGTCTAATGGGATGATGCTTACCTATCAGCCAAGTGACCTTTTCTCCCATTTTCAATATTCTTTTATCTGGTTAGGAGAAACATTCAAAGTGTTAAGAAACTCTAAGGTATTTTATGAAGTTAGCCTAGACCCTAACTTTTACGTTTGGTTTTGGCATAAGGGTGAGCATAAGGTGTTTCTCTCTAGGTATGAATCCGGTGACCCATAAGGAAGCTTTTATCAAAACAAATCTTATTCAAAAACACAATTAGAATATAACCAAAAAAATTAGCAAAGCTTTTGCCAATCAAAATACTTAAACATACTCCATTCCAGGCATCATCCTGGTAAATCTCCTCTGCACCCTCTCCAGTGCAATCACATCCTTCCTATAGAGAGGTGATCAGAACTGCACACAGTCCTCCAGCTGTGGCCTAACCAAAGTTTTGATGCCAGTAATGAGGACAGTATATGTTGCCCATCCCTGATTATCTTTGAACTGAGTGGCTTGTCATTTCAGAGAGGAATTAAGAGCCAACCACATTGCTCTTTGTGAGATCCTCAGTCAGACCAGTTCAGGACAACAGATTCCTTAAAGGACTTTTAGTGAACCAGATGGATTTCTACAACAATCAATGATACTTCAATGGGGAGACTAGTTTACAGTTCCAGATTTTATTAATTAATTGGATTTAAATTCCACCATGGTGGTGGAATCCATGGTGGGATTTGAACCTGTGTTCCCAGGGCAGTAATCTAGTCCTCTGGATTATTTGTTTGATGACATTACCACTATGCTGCCATCTCCCTAAATTTTACACCTGTTCTCTTAAAGAAAGATTTGCATTTATATAGCATCTTTCATGGCCACTGGAAGCCCCAAAGCATTTGATAGCCAATAAATTACTTTTTGAACTATAGTTGTTGTTGCAATAGTGCCCTGGGATTTTTAACATCTGCCTCAAGAAACAGAAGACAGATGGCACTTCATTCAACATCCCTTTCAAGAGATAATGTGATGAGACTGTGCCTTTAAGAAATATATTTTTAATTGTGTTTCTCTGCAGGATGTTTTGAGCAGTTCCTGGCATTTTATCAGAGCTGTTTTGTTTGCAGCTGGTGTGCTCTATTGTTACTGAAGCAGTATAATTGCTACCATGTTTGTTCGTATCTGAACTATTGCAGTGTTCTGTTGTTTTAGTATTCCCCTGGGACTGCAGAGCAGAGCTTTATTGGGATGATTGACAAGTCAAGTCATATGATTGGGGGTAGCAAAGTTGTCATAGAGGATTGCAGTTTAGTTGCTATTTTCAAATGCTGTTTGGAGTTGAGTGAGAGAGTGCAGTACCTTTTTTCCATCTCTAGAATTGGAGATTCTGCTGTTTGAATGTTGCTGTTTTGGGAGCTGCAGAGAGAGAGAGAGAGGGGTATCCCTTCTTGCCTCAGAAGTTTAAACACTGGAAGCTGCTAGAGACTAGGTTTACTTTTCTGCTTACTGTTTTGAGGATTTTTTTTTCTGAAAATTGCTGTTTGGATTTCTGTCCATAGGTATTAAAAGCTAGAAATCTAATACCACATAAGCATGCTTGTTTGAGTGCTGACTAATTCTGAAGAACAGTGTATGTCAATGAGGTTTTGCTTTTAAATTGGAACAACAGAGACAGCTAGCTGTTAGAAGTTATACCTTGTCATATTGGTGAACTGGTGCGGCAACAATAATCTCTCTCTCAATGTCAACGAAATAAAGGAGATTGTCATTGACTTCACAAAGCATAAAAGAGAATATGCCCCTGTCTACACCAATGGGGATGAAATAGAAAGGGTCGAGAGCTTCAAGTGTCCAGATCACCAACAACCTATCCTGGTTCCCCCGTCCCACTACACTTTGCCGATACCATAGTTAAGACGGCCCACCAAAACTTCTACTTTCTCAGAAGACTAAGAAAATTTGACATATCAGTTACAACTCTCATCAGGTGTTCCACAGAAAGTATTCTTTCTGGTTGTATCACAGCTTGGTATGACTCTTGCTCTGCCCAAGACTGCAAGAAATTCCAAATTGTCGTGAATATAGCCCAATCCATCATGCAAACCAACCTCCCATTCATTGACTCTGTCTACACTTCTTGCTGCTTTGGCAAAGCAGCCATTATAATTAAGGACCTCACGCACCCCGGATATTCTCTCTTCCATCTTTTTCTACATGAAAAAGATACACAAATCTGAGGTCACAAACCAACCGACTCAAGAACAACTTTTACCTTGCTGCCATCAGACTTTAAATGGACCTACCTCTCATTAAGTTGATCTTTCTCTGCACCCTAGCTATGACTGTAACACTACATTCTGCACTGTCTCATTTCCTTTTCTATGAACAGTATCCTTGACCGTATAGTGCACAAGAAACAATACTTTTCACTGCCTACTAATACATGTGACAATAATAAATCAAATCATATCAAACCAAAATCATGTTTAAATCTTGTAATTGTTAAAAGTTATGCCAATTATTTTTGTTATATTCTGAGTGTGTTCTTAAATAAAATTTGTTTTGATGAAAGCTTGCTCTTGGCTCGCTTGAATCGTACCTGGAGTGAAACACCTTATGCTCGCCTGTGTCGAAATCAAATGTAAAAGTTAGAGTCTAGGCTAACTTTTTGACCTGTGACTTAATAATAACACCTCTGAGAATGCAGCACTCCCTCATTAGTGCAGATTTTGTGCTCAGATCCAAGATTGGGACTTGAAGCCATAACATTCAGACTTAGAGGCAGCAGGGGTACTCACTGAGGCATGACCGACAAACAATCCTAATGAATATTAATCCAATCCAGCACTTTTAATGTTTAAGTTGCAATGCATCCAATAAACTTGTGATTTTGTTTAAATTTTTAATAATTTAGCATCATTGAAGTGATGAAGGTGCTGTATCATTCTATGATATATATTTTTTAAAACATGGTTAAGGCGCCAACGAACATCTTCACTGAAACAATATCAGCTCCATTCCCTGGTGCCTTTCGGGAAGTTTATAATTCACAGTCCAGTCACAGAATAATTGCAGCAGGCACTTACAATAAGTTAAAGCCTCATGAATAAGTTCCCTGCCATCACAAATATATTTAGTGAGGCCATTAATGTCAAATCAGCAATTTTTAAAATTCTATTGAACATTGGAAGGCAGGTTCAGGCAAGGCATGCACCAGAAATGAAAATGGCACAGGTCTCGGAGAAGTTGGAGTTTGACAGAATGGGGCAAATGATAATTCAGGGTAAAACTGAGCAAGTTCTGCTTAAAAAGCCATCAATTTATTTAGAGTTGCCAGGATTCTTGTGCCGGTTTAGCTTGGCAGTAGATTGTTGTCAAAGGAGTTCAGCCTCTGCATAAATCACAAGAACAGCACACCCCATAGTGTGTTAGGTAGAACTGATGGATATTTATTTTATTCATGAGAAAGGAATCTGGTTGAGAGTAATGTGGCACGGTTATAGAGTTCAAGCTGGCTACAATAATGCCATTCTGCCTAGGGAAAGTTAGTGAATGATGCTGCATGCTGATAAGGAAGTACAATATATGAAGTTAGATTAATTCATGAATGTGAAACGTAGTGGATTCCAAATGCATCAGCAAGTTATGTCTGTAAGTCAGGCAATCACAGCAATACAGAATCTTTACAGTGCAGAAAGAGGCCATTTGGCCCATCAAGTCTGCACTGACCACAATCCCACCCAAGCCTTATTCTCATAACCCCTAGTATTTACCCTGGCTAGTCTCTCTGACATTGGCAATTTACCATGGCCAATCAACCTAACCTGCACATCTTTGGGCTGTGGGAGGAACCAGGAGGAAACGCACGCAGATATGGGGAAAACGTGCAAACTCCACATGCACAGTGACCCGCGGTCAGAATTAATCTGGATCCTGGTGCTGTGAGGCAGCAGTGCTAACCACTGTGCTGCCCCAATGCTGAAGGAGGCCACTTGGCCCATCAAGTCTCCACTGACTCAGAAAGAGTTTTCCTCTCAGATCCGCTCCCCTGCTTTAATCCTGAGTGAATTGCACAATAACATTACACACTGCAGGGTACAACAATGAGAAAAGAGTCCCCTGGGATATTTTACCTTGCATGTCCATCAATAAAATCCATTCAGAATATTTTCAGCTCTCCCCACCATCCCCCCATACCCTACCTCCACTTAGTTCCTCTTTAATCGTTTTAGCGAAATAAGCTAAATTGTGATTTGAAATTATTCCAAAGCTTTGACGCAAACTTAATTTCATGTGTGTTGGCTGTGGTTCAGTGAGTAGCATTGTCACCTCTGAGTCAGAAGGTTGTGGGTTCATAAGGGCCCACTTCAGGCAACTGAGCACAAAAATCTAGGTAGGCACTCTCCATAACAGTAACGCTGGAGCTCTGTCTTTTGTATGAGACACTGAAAGAAGGCCACAATCGTCCTTTCAAGTGGATAAAAAAAAGCTCTTAGAAAAAGAATAGGGGAGCTCTTCCCAAGGTTAGTGTTTATTTCACAACCAATATTATAACTACGTTCCTGTTTGTAGGAGCACTTTTTGTGCATACTGACTGGCGACCATCCTATATCATAACAGTCTCAGTGCTTCAAAAATACTCAATTGCTATCAAACATTTTGAGATTCCCACAAATCGTAAAAGGTACTTTATAAATGTGAGTTCTTCTCTTTTCGTTTTGATAAACTTACTATATCAGATGGTTAGTATTATTTTTCTTATTTAATTAAAAACCAAAATAAAGAACTAAAGCCCTCAATGTACAATAATTTCAAAGATCAAAGGTACATTTTCCAATCTATTTAATTCAATCAGATCATGCGAATTCTATGAAGTTACACCCAAACGCCAGTTTACTTTTCTTTAACAAATACCAATCAATACACTAGCATTATCATGATAAAGAAAGAATATTCATTTATATAGCAGCTTTCTTGGCCTCAGGGTGCCCAAAGTGCTTCATAGCAAATAAATGCTGGCCTTGCAAATCACATATGAACGAATAGAAAAAAATGTAAGGTAATGATGCTGTAATATTTCTTAAGCTTGGAAAACCTTCCAGTGTAATTAGAATAAATTACAGTGCAATTACAAACAATTATGAAGTGAATATATTTCCTGGAAAAGCAGATGACATGAAAAGGGGTGATTTCAAACATTCATTTACATCTCTGCGCAGTCAAAATCTACCCTACAGAGTTCAAAACCATTACAACTACATAGAATCCCTACAGTGCAGAAGGAGGCCATTTGGCCCATTGAGTCTGCACCTACCACAATCCACCAAGGTCCTATTCTCATAACCTCGTGCATTCACTTTAACCAGTCCTTCCGACACACGGGGCAATTTAGCATGGCCAATCCACCTAATCCACACATCTTTGACCGTGAGAGAAACCAGCGCACCTGGGGGAAACCACACAGACATGGGGAGAAGATGCAAACTCCACACAGACAGCGGCTCGAGGGAATTGAACCCAGGCCCCTGGTGCTGTGAGACAGCAGTGCTAACCGCTATGCCACCATGCCCAGATTGACATGTTCCTTTGAAAATCCACAACTACAAATGAAAAAGGATCATCTCACAGTTTGAGATACTTGGATTATTTTACCTATTAATTATCAGATAAATTGAAATTCTGCTCACAGTAAGTTTGTATCTTATGCAAACCTTATGCTTAATTTTATCATAGATATATATTCTATCTATAGATATATATAAGCTAAGACCTTTGCTCTTTTGATATGTATTCTTGATAATTAATCTTCTATTGATGAATGTTCACAATCTTGATCTCAGACCTGACCTCAAGAGTAAGCTTCCGACCATATAATCTTCACAAAAACCATCTACTTTCACCTCCAAATCCACACATAATTCAGCTGCTGGAATCCTCATTCATAATTTTTTCAACTCAAAACTTGACTGTTCTAAAAACCAACCTGCCATTTTCCCATTCACCCATCACTCCTCAATCTCAAATTAACTCCAGGTTAGATACTGCCTCAATTATAAAATTCTCATCCTTATTTTCAAGTATCTCTACCTCTTCACCCCTCATTATTTCTGTAATCTCCTCCAAGCCTATAATTTCCCCCAGATATCTGAGCTCTTCCAATTCTGGCCTCTGGAACATTCCCAATTCTAACTGGTGTTGTGCGTCTGATTGTCACTCCAATTAAATGTACTTTAACCAAAATTTATCTAGAAAGATTGGTCCTCTGCTGGACTGGCTGCACGTTTTGTAAATTGCATTATAACTTCTACCCTACCCTGAGCCCACGATGTTTATGCTGATGAATGCTGCTCTTTAAACATTTTTTAACCATTCCCCTGTTGGCCAACCTAAGGACTGAGACCAAGAGAACACTGACCTGGAGAAATTTACTTTATTGATTGTTTCCTTAATGAGAAAGAAGGTGAATCAGCCACACAAAAGCAATTTCAATTAGTGGTAATTTGGGAAAATTCTATTTACTTGTAAGAGACTGCCTGTCGACCATTACTCTAGAATAAAAACCTCCTAAGTTTCATATGTTTTTGAGAAGATTTTCAATTACTGTTGTATTGGCATTCTACGTGGTGTACTGCTGCACCAGTTAGACTTATTTATGATGGCAGCCTGACCTAATAGGTTACATTTTAATAGATCTTCTGGGCCTCAGCAACTTCTGTCTTAAATATTGAACACTGTCAGTACATTCAGAGATTGCAAGCCAAGAAATTTAAGCAGTAAAGGTTCTGCTGGGAGATGCAAGTTTATGACTTTCCATCATAAAAAGTTTAGACCGCAGTTTGTAGACTGGCTGCTTATGCAATCTGCTGTCAATCTCCATTACCCTTCAAGGAAAGATAATTTTTTATGGGGGATGTGCGTTAGCAGGAAGTCAGATGAAGTGGCTATTGTGTGACCTAACGCAATCAATTTTATAATACCTTGTCTCTATTTGGGTGATCTTATAGAGGTGTTTCAGACCATGAGAGGCACGGATAGGGTGAATACACTCAGTCTTTTTCCCAAGATAGGGGAGTCGAGAACTAGAAGGCATAAGTTCAAGTTAAACATAGAACATAGAACATAGAACAATACAGCACAGAACAGGCCCTTCGGCCTTCGATGTTGTGCCGACCAAAATAAAAAGCAATGCCCCTCCAAACTAAACCATTCCCTTCTCTTCCATATACTTATCAATTAACCTCTTAAACGCCACCAAACTTGGCGCATCTACAACCGCTGCAGGCAGGGCATTCCACTCCCTAATCACTCTTTGAGTAAAGAACCTACCTCTGATATCCGTCCTATAACTCATACCCCTTAATTTAAAGCTGTGTCCCCTCGTGCTAGCTTTCTCCATCCTAGGAAAAAGGCTATCACTGTCCACCCTATCTAAACCTCTAATCATCTTATATGTTTCAATAAGGTCTCCTCTTAGCCGCCTCCTTTCTAACGAAAACAACCTCAAATCCCTCAGCCTCTCTTCATAAGACCTGCCCTCCATACCAGGCAACATCCTGGTAAACCTCCTCTGTACCCTCTCCAATGCCTCCACATCTTTCTTATAATGTGGGGACCAGAACTGCACACAATACTCCAAGTGCGGCCGCACTAGAGTTTTGTACAGTTGCAACATGATGCTGCGGCTCCTAAATTCAATCCCCCTACCAATAAAAGCTAAGACTCCATATGCCTTCTTAACAACTTTATCCACTTGACTGCCTACTTTCAGGGATCTATTGACACATACACCAAGATCCTTCTGTTCCTCAACACTATTAAGAGCCCTACCATTAGCCCTATACTCTACACATTTATTGTTCCTGCCAAAGTGCATTACCTCACACTTTTCCACATTAAACTCCATTTGCCACCTCTCGGCCCAGCTCTGCAACTTGTCCAAGTCACTCTGTAAACTAAAACACCCCTCTTCACTATCTACCACACCACCAACTTTAGTATCATCTGCAAATTTACTGATCCATCCCTCAATACCCTCATCCAGATCATTTATAAAAATTACAAACAGCAGGGGCCCCAAAACAGACCCCTGAGGCACACCACTCGTCACCGAACTCCACGATGAATATCTCCCATCAACCACCACCCTCTGTCTTCTATCTGCCAGCCAATTCCTAATCCAATTAGCTAAATCACCCTCTATTCCACACATCTGCATTTTCTGTAGAAGTCTTCCATGGGCCACCTTATCAAACGCCTTACTAAAGTCCATATATACTACATCAACCGCCTTACCCCCATCCACCTCTCTGGTCACTTTCTCAAAAAACTCAATGAGGTTAGTAAGGCATGACCTACCCTTCACGAAACCATGCTGACTATCCCCAATCAATTCATTTCTCTCTAAATAACTATAAATCCTATCCCTAATAATTCTCTCCAATACCTTGCCCACAACAGAAGTAAGACTCACTGGCCTATAATTCCCTGGAAGGTCTCTCTTCCCCTTCTTAAACAATGGGACCACATTCGCTATCCTCCAGTCCTCCGGAACCACACCCGTAACCAACGAGGACCTGAAGATCAGAGCCAGAGGCTCTGCAATCTCCTCTCTAGCCTCCCAGAGAATTCTAGGGTAAATCCCGTCCGGCCCAGGGGACTTATCCAACTTCAAACCCTCGAGAATTTCTAACACATCCTCCCTATCTACTACAATACTTCCCAATTTGCATCCCTGTACCTCAGTGCTCTCCATAGCTACTTTTCCAGCACTCTGCGTGAATACCGAAGAGAAATATTTATTCAGTGCCTCACCAATCTCTTCAGGCTCCACGCACAACTTCCCACTGCTGTCTTAAGAGGGAAAAGAATTAATAGGAACCTGAGGAGCAACTTTTTTACAGAGAGGGTGGTATGTATGAGCTGCTGGAGGAAGTGTTTGTGGCAGGAATATTGACAACATTTAATATACATTGAGAAGATTCATGGATAGGAAAGGTTTAGAGGGAGATGGGCCAAATGCAGGCAAATGGGGTTATCTAGATGGACATTTTGGTCAGCATGGACCAATTTGAACCAAAGGGTCTGTCTGTCTCCATGCTGTAGATTCTATGATCTCATTGTGATGCGCATATTCAATATCAGCCAAAATAATTTAGAGATAATGCTATTTTCAAAGCTACGGGATAGATTAAAACAAAACATGTTTGGCCCCAAGGATAGAGAGATGACGAGGGATTTTCCATTGAGAGCATTGAGGTCTTTGGAGCTCTCAAACTGGAGGTTGAAAGATACTCAGTCTTTGAGAATATTTAAGATGGGATTGATAGATCTTTGAGCACTCAGAGATTGAAAGGCTATGAATGAAGTGCAGGGAAGTAAAGTTCAGTTCCTATCTAAATGAACAATGCAGTAGGTGGAGAGGTCACTTGGCTTAAATCTGCTCTATTTTGTTGTACTCATAAGAAACTCCTGGGACATTAAGATTGCATGGGGCATCTCCATTGTACAATAGTTCTGTGCAAACCTTAACAGGCCTCCAGTATGTGGATAACTGGTGCACACAGAAGGAGACCGTAACCTGTTTGAACAAACGCCTTGAAGCTGAATCTGAATGCCAATAAAAGTCATAAAAACATAGACAATAGGTGCAGGAGTAGGCCATTCATCCCTTTGAGCCTGCACCACCATTCAATATCAACATGGCTGATTACGCACTTTCAGTATTCCAATTCTGCTTTCTCTCAACTCCTTGATCCCTTTAGCCACAAAAGCCACATCCAGCTCCCTCTTGAACATATCTAATGAACTCGCCTCAATAGCTTTCTGTGGTAGAGAATTCCACAGGTTGACAACTCCCTGAGTGAAGAAGATCTTCTTCATCTCAGTCCTGAATGGTTTACTCCTTATTTTTAGACTGTGACCCCTGGTTCTGGGCTTCCCCAACATCAGGAACATTCTTCCTGCATCCAGCCTGTCCAGCCCCATCAGGATTTAATATATTTCTATGAGATCCCCTCTCATTCTTCTAAATTCCAGTGAGTATAAACCCAATTGATCCATCTGGAGTCCTTCTCCAACCAAACCTGGAGGTCAAATCAAATCCCCCAGCATCATAGCTATGGGTCAGCCCCTGGAGACAGTCAACAATTTTTGCTATCTTGGTAGCCATGTGTCCCAATCAGCAACCATAGACTTGGAGATCCTGAACAAGATCCAGTGTGCAAGCTCTCCCTTTGGGAAGCTGCACAGACGAGACTTCTCTAACCATTACCTGCAGACAAACAAAGGTCGCAGTGGTCCCCCAATATTCCTATGAAACCTGGGTGTGGTATCACTGACATCAGAGAAACCTTGAGATGCACCATCGGCACTGCCTATTGAAGTTTCTGCACTTCACCTGATGGATCACATGCATCTTCCAGGGAGCAGGTGTCCTGAGCCAAGAGGTAGCAACTGAGTTGAACAGATCACTGCATTGGAATGGTGAACACTCACCTTTGGAAGTGTGCTTTCTACTCCCAACTCACAACTGGTCATTGATCACAGCGCAGCCAGCAGGAGCATTTCGAAGATGCTCTGAAAGCCTGCTTGAACAAGATCAGCTTTGACCTCAACAGCTGGGAAGAGAGTGCAACGGATCACCCATTTCACAGTAGCTTCATTGCAGTGTTAATGTAAGCCTACTTGTGATACTAATAAATAAACTTTAAACTTAAGGTGCAGCTGGCTTTGAAACAAGGCAGATAATGAAGGCTGGAGCTGTGAGAACAAGAGACAAATAATCCCTCATAGACCACAGACTGACCAACTAACCTTTTCCCTGTCAATGCTGTTTCTCCATCAGACTATTACCTTCCCTTTCTACCTCTTCAAGATTGAGCTAACTTCACCTCTATCTATGACGTCCTTCCTCTCTTTCTCTCCCTCTTTCTCTCTTTCTCTCTCTCTCTATTTCAAGGGATCTGTGGCAATATCCTCCTTGCTTTGAAGGATTAACAACAGAATATGTACAAGGCTGTGTACGCAAGCTTCCTTTCCATGGGAAATTGCAGATTTTATCTCTAGTGAAGATAGTGCTACAATGTTAACTCTCCAGCCCTTGTGAAATCAGTTGCTGTTGGATTCTGAGGTATGATTCTGGGCAGATCTCCTGAAATTTCACTGCAGTGATTGAAGTTGAGAACTTGGATTATTTATGCTGTCAATCGGAAACCCTCCTCACTGTTCTTTAGCTTCACCAAGGAAGTGAGAGGAACTGAGAAATCGAATTTGTGAAATGGTCACTGCTGAATTTAATGGTTTCTGTGATAAACGTAACTCCAAAGAATATATTTTCCTTATGGTTATGGGGAAAAAAACAGGATCAAGCTATTGAGTTGGATGATCAATCGTGATTGTGATGAATGGCAGAGCAGACTCAAAAGGCTGAATAACTTCCTCCTATTTTCTATATTTCTTCTTTTTAAGGTAGTTTAGCCACCTGGCACTTGATTTCTCAGGGCGTCTGAAAGTGCAGTTGGGAACAAACTTGTCTCAAAGGCCCCTGTTCCTGAATTTGATACACTTCTAATTTTCACAAGAATTCATAGTGATCTCTGAAGAATATTTTTCGCATTATAAACAGTGTTTTACAACAAGACAAGAAATGCATGCAGAAATAACAGGGTGAGTGTATAATATAAAGGTTAAGAAGAACAATGACCATGCAAACATTATTTGTGAGCAATATAGAAACCCGTAGCTCTGGATTAAGAAATGAATCATGAGCAGCTAACTCTTCTGACATGAGAAAATAAGAAATAGGAGCAGGAGCAGGCCTCTAGTCCTTCCAGCCTGCTCCACCATTCAACAAGATCGTGGTTGATCTGAAGTGGATCAGTTCCACTTTCCCGCTTACCCTTAATTCCCTTGTCTATCAGAAATCTGTCTACCTGTGACTTAAATATATTCAGCGAGATAGCGTCCACCACTTCAATGGGCAGAGTCCAGAGACTCACCACCCTTTGAGTGGAAAAGTTCCTCCTCAACTCCGATCTAAACTGCTGCCCCCCGCCCCCCTCGCCGCTCATTTTGAGGCTATGCCCTTAATCTTGCTTTCGTTTCTAAGTGGGAAGAATCTCTCTACCTCTACCCTATCTATCCCCTTCATTATCTTATACATCTCTATAAGATCCCCCCTCAGCCCTCTAAACTCCAACAACTACACACCAGTCTATTCAATCTTTCTTCATAGACTAACCATTAACTCTTAGTGTTAGGGTTCTACCCTTTACGATATACTTTCTTCCCACAATAAGTCTGGGAGACCATTGCCTTGGACTGAATCATATGGTGATCGAGGCTGTGGGAAGGATTTTGAAACCCAACAATGACAAAATGAGGAAAAACAAAAATGGTGAGAAGTACTACACACTCATCCCAAATTGATAATACACGAGTAGATGTCACACAACTGCCCTATGCTCAGTGAAACCTGTAGACCACAAATCACCCTCATCAGCCATCTTCAGACACATGGAGGACAATTATCCTCGATAGCGAGGGATAGACAGCAATCTAATCATTTTCCATTTACTCTTACTGAGTACAATTCTTGATCGCCCCAAAACCCATGCTCCAGATCCAAACACATCTGTGTTAATAACAAAGCACCAGCCATCACTTTGCAACAACTTAATTGGTAATAGCACTCCAAGACCATAAGTTTAACCAATGTTGTGGGTGGGGAATGGATGAGGATTGAGGGACTATCAGTTTACACAGTAGTGGATTTAGTGTGCTCCCAGTCTCTAGTTCCAGCCTCAGCGCTTGGCTATGTATTGACACTAAAATGTATTTGTTACCATCATAATTAGATGGTTCAGAATGATTCAGTCTAAAAACATGCCCCATCAGATGATATTTGGGTGGAGTCTCTTGTTCTTTGTGCGTTTCTGGGGAATTAACAGTCGCTACTTGGATTACTGTGACATCACTGATCCTCCCACTATGATGCAATGCCACAAAATATTCTGCCAATTTCCAGAATGTTTGTTTTGTTGGCATGGAAGTTTAGAGAAACGAAAAGCTGGCTCTTATATCACATTTGTCACACCCTCATGATATCCCCAAGTACTTCACAGCCAATGAAATACTGCAGAAGTGTTATTAAGTAGGAAGGAAACATGGACAGCCCATTTGTATGCAGCAAGTCCACAAATAGCAGGGCAATAATGGCCAGAGAATCGGTTTGGAGTGGAGTTGGTTGAGGAGTAAATGTTCTCCCGGATAACTGACCTGCTACTTCTTGAAATATGGCTGTCAGATCAGGTAGGGCAGTGGATGTTGCCTGTATGGACTTCTGTAAGGCTTTTGACAAGGTTCCTCATGGCAGACTGGTGCAGAAGGTGAAGTCGCATGGAATTAAAGGTGAGCTGGCAAGGTAGATACAAAACCGACTCGGTCAAAGAACTCAGTAAGAATCTGGCAACACCAATTTTAAATCCAACCGATTTATTTGATAGTAAATTTGTGAGCTTTTGACTTTCTGTCTTTGTCAGGCAAATGCCTGACAAAGAAGACAGAAGGTAGCAGTGGAAGGGTATGTTTCCAAATGGAGAGCTGCGACAAGTGGCATTCCTCAAAGATCAGTGTTGGATCTTTGCTGTTTGTGATATATATAAATGATTTGGAGTAAAATATAACTGGTTTGATTAGTCAGTTTGTGGATGACACAAAGGTTGGTGGATTGTGGATAATGATGAGGACTGTCAGAGATACAGCAGGATATAGATCAGTTAGAGACTTGGGTGGATAGATGGCAGATGGAGTTTAATCTGGACAAATGTGAGATAATACATTTTGGAAGGTCTAATACAGATAGGAAATATACAGTAAATGGCAGAACCCAGAAAGGGACTGAGTCGTGTGCTTAATGAGAGGAGCTAAGCTTGTAGGGAAAAGACATAATTCTCTTTCATTTTAAAATAAACAATTACTGCCTGGTTCAAGCAAGATATGTCACTCTGTCCCTCTTTCTCTAGGAAGTACCTGAGAGCTCCAAGGTTGACAACCTAAGTACCAATAAATAAGCCCATGTTTTGCTAACTGATTTTGAAAAGGGGTTTAAGTCTGCATGAGGAATATTACTTGAATTGCAACTCACAGAGCTATGTTAGTAGTTAAGAAGTGTATCTTGTCATATTTAGGCATTGTTTAATTATTAAATGTTAAACCAATTCATTTGCTATAGTTAAACTGTATTGTTAAATAAAGTTTGTTTTGATAAAAGTTTCCCAGAATGTGAGCATAATCACACTTGGAGTGAAACATCATATCCTTATAGTAATGCCAAAATAATCAATTGCTGGGGTTTAATCTGACTTAATAATATGTCTTGGGATTTTTGACCTGGTATACTAATGTGATGATACTGTGCCTTTAAGGAATGTATTTGAGATATGTTATTGTGCAGGGTCTGTTATTGTCATTTTGTGCATTTGGTGCTGAACTGTTTACCGGCCATCTACATTGTTGCTTCAGCAGCATAATTGCTTCTAATGGCATAGTAAATCCCAAACCGCCGGCCTCCCAATCACTGTCAAGTCCCACTGGCCAGCCCCACCAATCCCACATCAATGGTTGTACAATCACCCCCACAATCACTAACCCCCACCCCCCAGATACGTCCAGATCAGCCTCAATCCTTTCCTGCCCCGGCTTGCCTCGATCTCCCCCTATTCTCCCATAGCCATGATCTCCCGATTTCCCCCCTCCCACACTGGCAGCCCCAGACATCCCCCCACATTTCCCTGCAGCCCTGACTTCCCCAGCAGGCTGACTCTCCCACTCCCAATGGCCAACCCCAACCACTGGCCTCCCTCCTTTTTCACTCAGCCCGATGCACGGTACCAAGGTACCCCCAGGCATTTGCCCCTTGGGCAGTGCCAGGAGCCCAGCCATTTGCAGAGTAGGATATATCCTCAAGACAGCAGAATAGAGAAATAAACCTTGTCTCCGGGAAGGCCAGGGGGCAGCAGGCAATGGTTGAGCAGAAGCTCTGAGCTGTGGCTGCCAAATGAGTCCCTAATGCAGCTTGCTGCCAGAGGTCAGATAAGTGCTGGACAAGTGCTCCAAGAACTGAACTTGGAAAAGGGTTTTGTCACCTTGTACAGTGATTCACCAAAGAACCTGCGAACGATTCCAATCTGGGATTCTTTGCCTGGGACTGTGATGGAGGCAAATTCAATCATGGCTTCCAAAATGAAATTAGATAGGGATTGGGTAGAAGGAGAAGGACCAGATAAATCTTTCTGGCAGAGAACTGGCACAGGGTTGATAGGCCGAATGGCCTCATTCAATGCTGTAGCCACTCTGCGATTCTCTGCCTCAATTTTTCGAGTGGCATCAAGTGGTCTCTTTAAAGATTGCTGGTGAGGCCTCATAACATCTGGTGCCATTGTGAGAGCCTAGTTAATCATCATAGAATCATAGAAAACCTACAGTGCAGAACAAGGGGCTATTCGGCCTATCGAGCCTGCACCAACAACAATCCCAACCAGGCCTCATCTCTGGAACCCTACATATTTACCCTGCTAAACCCCCGACACTAAGGGGCAATTTATCATGGTCAATCCATTTGGACTGCAGGAGGAAACAGGAACACCTGATGGAAACCCACGCAGACACGTGGAGAATGTGTTTTTTGGACTGCAGGAGGAAACAGGAACACCTGATGGAAACCCACGCAGACACGTGGAGAATGTGCAAGCATAGGCAGTGACTTGAGGCCAGAATTGAACCCAGGTCCCTGGCGCTGTGAGGCAATGGTGCTAATCACTGTGTCACTGTTCCGCCCCACTTGTTACTGTGGGCTGGATTTTACAGCTACAAATCGGAACAGCCGCACACTCACAATACAATGATGACAGGTTGGCAACCTGATGTCATTGCGCCAGTCTCCAATATTACAGGCAGCAAGTGGGTGAGGAAATCAGAAGGCCACCCGCCATTTTAAAATAACCGATTAACAAGCTATTGAGTTTGCAAAAGACTCAAGCATATGGGAGTTATTTTTTGTTACAGGCTTCATTTCTGGGTGTTGGGTGAGAAAAGGTTTGGGCCAAATATCAGGAGGCAGCACAAGGGTGGAAATTGAGCCTGGCCCCAGGATCATGGCTGCATGTAGCAACAGGTCCTGTTGGTCAAAGTGGCTGTGTTTGTGTATTTTTGACTTTGTTTTCTCACAGTTGTGAGCCTGCCGTAAAAAATAACGGGGAGGTTGGGGGAGCAGGTGGCCTTTTTATCACTGGCCATGCCAGACCTCCTGTGTCTGGCATAGCCCCTCTCCCACATGATGTCCTGGTCAAGAAGCATGATTGGGCATGGAGCATTGCCAATTAGCAACCTTCCCAATGATCCGAGTGATATTCGATTCTCCGTGCTCGGACAGCGGGCTAGGAGGGAGCAGGTCACTCACTTTCCATTCCACCTCACTGAAAGTCATTGAATCCAGCCTGGTGTTTTTGCACCAGGGTCTGACAACTGGCACAATGGGGTCGGTGAAGCAGACTTTGTCCCTATTCCAGGGGGTGATCTGCCCACCTAATCACAGGTGACTATGCTGGAATTTGGGCATTAGGTAGGCCTCAGAAATGAAAGGGTGATTGAGGTGCTTAACTCCCAAGATTGTCAATGGCTGCCCTCCTGATTGCCAGACTGATATTGATGACCTCATATGGTGAAGCAGCAGTATAGAACTGCAAGGAAATTTAACTGCAGATCAGCAGCACGCTATAGATTGACTAAATGATCCCAAAAGTATTAGACCAGTTCTAAGCTTTTCAGTCCTCCCACATCCAGTCATGAATAGTGGTGGACAATTAAACAACTAACAGGGGGAGGCTCCACAAACATTTCTATGATAGAGGAACCCAATGTGTCAGTGCAGAAAAACAAGGCTGAAGCATTTGCAGCTCCCTTTGGTCAAAATTGTCGAGTCGATGATCTATCTCAGCCTATTCCAGAGGAACCGTGCATCACAGTTGCCAGTCTTCAGCCAATTTGCTTCACTCCACGTGATATTGAGAAATGGTTAAGAGCACTGGATACTGCAAGGGCTGTGGATTGTCACAACAGTGGGGAAGATGTCTGCTTCAGAACTAGCCAAGGCCCCAACCAAGCTGTCCCAGTGCAACTACCAACTGGCTATGTGGAAAATTGGCCAGGTACATCCTGTACACAAAAATCCAACCCAACCCAATCACTGCTGTATCAGTCTACTTTCAACCATCAGCCAAGTGATGGAAATGGTCATCAACAGTTTCCACATTACTACAGTGACTACACCTTTAAAATACATCACTGACTATAAAATATTTTGAGATGCCCTAGGGTTACAGACGGCGTTATATAAATGCAAGACTTTCTTATCATCGGACTTGATCATTTCTAAAACGTAATATTTATTGTATACATTTAAGTTTTTAATTTTAAAATAGAACATTGTTCCAAATGAGGTAAATAGTGTGGGGTTTTTTTGCAGGATAAAATCACAGATCTCCCTTGTCATTAGATGCTGATACTTGTCAAAATGGTTTCAGTCTAAAGCAGCATGGACCAAGCATGTTCTGAATCTTTGGGGTTCTCCACCCCACAGCTAC
Organism: Sphyrna mokarran; assembly: GCA_024679065.1. NCBI lineage: Eukaryota > Metazoa > Chordata > Chondrichthyes > Carcharhiniformes > Carcharhinidae > Sphyrna > Sphyrna mokarran. The sequence goes on from JAGIQG010000024.1 coordinate 5,475,137, forward strand.
TGATGTTCATTCATTTTGGATTTTCAAAAAGCAGACCAACAGGTGTTTAGTGCAGCTCAGTTTGACTGATCTTCTCCCCACCATCGGGATGCCCTGGTGGGACTTTCCGTTCTGTAAACTGGTGGTGAAACTTTGGGACCCATCAGAATAGGACGAGCAAGGCATCTTTGTTATCTGAAAACATGATATCTTGTTTTTGCTGTTGCTGCAGCCTCTATATCGGTCCTAGTGGGCATACCTGACTAGTCTCCCACATTCTGTCTTCCATAAACCAAAACATCCAAAAATCTACCTTCACTGCCCTAACTGACATCAAGGCCAGAGTTCTCCAACCTTTCTCATGGTTGAATTCTCCAGTCCTGCTGCTGTAAATGGAGTTTTGGCTGAGCGCCACATTCTCTTTTCTTGCTAGCAGTGGCAGTGGGGCGTGAATAGCTAGAGAATTCCAGTCCAAGTCCTGTTCACGTCACTCCTGTGCTCACTCATCTATTTTGGCACCTATTCTGAAACATCTCTACTGCATCAGCAAAAACAAAACACAACAAAAAATGTAGGCCAGTGAGACTCACATCTGTGCTGGGCAAATTGTTGGAAGGTATTTTGAGAGACAGGGTGTATAGGCACTTAGAGATGCAAGAACTGATTTGGGACAGTCAGCATGACTTTGTGAGTGGAAAATCATGTCTCCCAAATTTGATTGAGTTTTTTGAAGGGGTAACCAAAGTAGATAGATCAGTGCAGTTGATGTTGCCTATATGGATTTTGGCAAGGTCTTTGACAAGGTACCACACGGTAGGTTGTTGCATAAGTTTAAATCTCATGGGATCCAGGATGAGGTAGCTAAATGGATACAAAATTGGTTTAATGATAGAAGCCAGAGAGTGGTTGTAAAAGGCTGTTTTTCAAACGGGAGGTCTGTGACCAGCGGTGTGGCTCAGGGATTGATGCTGAGTCCATTGTTATTTGTCATTTAAAAGAATGATTTGGATGAAAATATAGGAAGCATGGTTAGTAAGTTTGCAAATAACACCAAGATTGGTGACATAGTGGACAATGAGGAAGGTTATCTAGGATTGCAACGGGATCTTGAACAATTGGGCCAATGGGCTGACAAATGGCAGATGGAGTTTATTTTAGATAAATGCGAGGTGATACATTTTGGTAGACTGAACCAGGACAGGACTTACTGGTAATGGTAGGGCATTGAGGAGAATTACAGAACAAAGAGATCCAGGGGTATAGGTTCATACCTCCTTGAAAATGGAGTTACAGGTGGACAGGGTGGTGAAGAAGGCATTCAGCATGCTTGATCAGAACATTAATTGCAGGAGTTGGGATGTCTTGTTGAAGTTGTACACGGCATTGGTAAGGCCACACTTGGAATACTGTGTACAGTTCTGATCACATTATTATAGAAAGGATACTATTAAATTAGAAAGAGCGTAGAAGAGATTTACTAGAATGTGACTGGGACTTGATGGTTTGAGTTATAAGAAGACGCTGAATAGACTAGGACTTTTTTCTCTGGAGCATCAGAGGCTGAGAATGATCTTATAGAGGTCTATAAAATAATGAGGGGCATAGATCAACTGGATGGTCAATATCTTTTCCCAAAGTAGGGGAGTTTAGAACTAGAGGGCATAGGTCTAAGGTGAGAAGGAGAAATACAAGAGAGTCCAGAGGGACAATTTTTTTCACACAAAGAGTGGTGAGTGTCTGGAATAAGGAGCCAGAGGTAATAGTAGAGGTGGTACAATTTTGTTTCTTAAAAAGCATTTAAACAGTTACATGGGTATGAAGGGTATATAGGGATATGGGCCAAATGTGAGCAATTGGGATTAGCTTCGGAGTTTAAAAAAAAGGGCGGCACATACAAGTTGGGCCAAAGAGCCTATTTCGATGCTGTAAACCTCAATGACTCTAAATATTGGCAAAAGTTTTAACCTGATTGTACACATGGCGAACCTTCTGCTTACGTTTGTGAATGAAGGAAAATGTCAGCCCTGAATTCCATCTTCTCTTTTCTCTTTTGTAAAGAAAGTTTTTCCTCTGAGCTTGTGTTCTTATTTTGCTGTAATTTCTATTGGGCAGACTAACCAAATTGAAAATCCATTTCATCGCACATTGAGCTGGGTAAGATACATTCTTTTGATCATTCTCATGTCAAGCTGATAAGTTTATGACTTAATACATCTGCACTGAAAGAAGGAAATGATTGTGGGTACTGTATTAGAATTATCAAGCTTACAGACAGCAGATGAGAAAGTATAAATCAGATTTGTATTCAGTTTAGCTCCGATATTATCGTCATAGAATACCCATCGCCATTTATCACCAGAGTTCTGAAGAAAGGTTATTGACCTGAGATATTAACACTCTGCCTGTGGTCACAGATGTCGCCTGGTCTACTGTCTATTTGTTTTATACTTACAGCAGCTTCAGTATTTTACTCTGCTGTAAGTGGCAAAGTTAAAAAGTCTGATTTGATTTTTATTATATAGAAAGCACCGACAATACACATGTGCATCATCTCACTGGGAGGGCAATCTAAAGTATCTCAGATACATCACAGTGTATTTTTATCCATTTATAGATGTATAGAATCTCTACAGTACAGAAGGAGGCCATTTGGCCCATTGAGCTGGTACTGACCACAATCCCACCCAGGACCTATTCCTGTAATTCCATATATTTATCTCACTAAGTAGCAAATCACATGGCTAATCAACCAAACTCATACATCTTTGGACTGTGGGTGGAAACTGGAGCACTCAGAAGAAACACACACAGGCACAGAGAGAAAGTACAAACTCCCTCATAGACAGTGACCCGAGACCGGAATTGAACCTGGGACCTGGGCGCTATGAGGTACCATTGTACCACCTTGCCGCCCAATATTCTATTTATATATCACATGCGTTTTGTTAAATCTCTTTTTTTCCCATTGCTTTCTTCTCCACCAAGTTAGCAGTTTGTCAATTCCAAAGAATGGAACACTTCCCTGTATCTTTCAAAACCATAAAATCAGGTAGGTCTTGAATTCAGCCACAGCAGAAACTATCTACCCCTACCTTATACCAGCAATGCTGTTCAAAATCTTAACAATTTTTTTTGATCCAAAATGCTCTTCAGATTCCTCGGACAATCCTGCGCTGAGCTAGTGAGGCACTGCAGGTACTTTTGCAAAGCTGAGAATAGCCAAATACATTATCCATGGAATGCACACACATGTAGGTAACAGAATGTACAGCTTTCCATCCCACAGTGGGAGATGGATATGAGCCCAATTCTTCATGTTGAAAAGACAGTGTCCCATGGCTGAACACAGTCCATTTTCACCACTTCTTATACTCAGGCTTTCTTTTGGTGATATTGTGCCAAGACTCAGTGACATCACAATGGTTATTTTAAATAAAAGGGTCAGAGGTTTTCACTCTTGCGTTTGGAGCAGGAATCCTGGAGATGCTCCGAGCTGCAGGGTGATGGAAGGGATTACAATGCTGGCGACTCCTCAACATGTTACCTGTGCAACAGGTGGTAAGATGCAGCCTCATGCTTATGGATTCTCCACATGACTGTTCGTAATCTTCACTGCGCTGCTGGGAAAATGTTGAGCTTGAGTCCAACCTCCCCCAGTGAAGCTTAGAAACTCTGAGGATGACTGACTGTGTGACGCTATTTTCACAATTCCCAACTGCCAGCCTGTGCGCTGCACTGATAAAGACCTGGGTACTAACCACCTGTCGATCTTCTTTTCCAGAAAATGCCAGATTTTTTGTTTTGCTGGTAAATTAGAAAAAAAGAGTTTAAAGCGGAAAATAAAGCTATGTGATGTATATTCTTTCCCAATGAAAATGTAAGAACATGACTTGGAGGATATAAAAAAATTTAAATAAAATTATGGACACTCTGAAGTGTGTAGCGCAGATTCGATGGGTCAAATGGCCTTCTTCTGCACTGTAGGGATTCTATGATTCGATGAGTATTTGGAACCTTGCAGGATGCTGGAGATAATGAGGATGGGTGCAGGATCGGTTGAAGGAGGAGTGGCGACATTAGGACTAAAATAATGAATGAACAGAAGCAAGTGCTCAGATGGGGCAGGAGAGGAGCATTGGTTTAGTTTTAGTTTATTTATTAGAATTACAGATAGGCTTACATTAACACTGCAATGAAGTTACTGTGAAAATCCCCTAGTTGCCACACTCTGGGAAAATTTAGCATAATCAATGCATCTAATCAGTATGTCTTTCGGATTGTAGAAGGAAACTGGAGCAAACACACACAGACACAAGGGGAACGTGCAGACTCCGCATAGCTAATGACCCAAGCCAAGAATCGAACCTGGGTCCCTGATGCTGTGAGACAGCAGTGCTAATCACAGTGTCGCCCCAGGTTTGTCATGTTCAAAATCACAGAGAAATTAGATCACACTCATGTACATGCTGAGGTTGCAGTCATAGAAATCACTCATTCTGATCAAGTGGATCATGATGCTGTAGCTGAGGTGAAAACGGGATTGTGAAATGTAATGCAGCAAGTATATCTGGATGAGGAAATGGATGGTGATCACACATCTAAAGACAATTGAGAGAAAAGAGAGAAGAAAAGAAGTGAAAGTGTAACCTTTCAAGAGCTTTTTAAAAGTTTTTATATGTTTATTTATTTGTATCACGAGTTGGCTCACATTAATACTGCAGTGAAGTTACTATGAAAATCTCCTAGTTATCACATTCTCAGACTTGTTCAGATAGAGTTTACAATGGCACAAGACCTGAGGATAAAGGGCAGTTGATAATCTTCACCAGTATCTGTCAGAAGATGAGTAGTAGAATGTCAATCAGAGTTTAAGGATAATGGATTTGATGGATGAATCTGTTATGGGTTTGAGGAATAGGGGAGAAACTGGAAGAGTGCAGAGGAGGTTTACCAGGATGTTGCCTGGTATGGAGGGAAGGTCTTATGAAGAGAGGCTGAGGATTTGAGGTTGTTTTCATTAGAAAGAAGGAGGCTAAGAGAAGACCTTATTGAAACATACAAGATGATCAGAGGTTTAGATAGGGTGGACAGTGATAGCCTTTTTCCTCGGATGGAGAAAGCTAGCACGAGGGGACATAGCTTTAAATTAAGGGGTTGGAGTTATAGGACGGATGTCAGAGGTAGGTTCTTTACCCAGACGGTGGTAAGGGTATGGAATGCCCTGCCTGCTGCAGTTGTAGATGCGCCAAGTTTGGGGGCATTTAAGAGGTCAGTGGATAGGTTTATGGATGAAAAGGGAATGGTTTAGGTTAGAGGGTCATTGCTTTTTCATAATTGGTCGGCACAACATCGAGGGCCCAAGGGCCTGTTCTGCACTGTAATGTTCTACGTTCTATTATTTTGGGATAATCAAGGTGGCACAGTGGTTAACACTGCTGCTTCACAATGTTAGGGACTGCGTTCAGTTCCCGGCTTAGGTCCCTATCTGTGTGGAGTCTGCACTTTCTCCTCGTGTCAGCGTGGGTCTTCTCTGGGTGCTCCGGTTTCCTCCCACAGTCTGAAAGGTGTGCTGGTTAGATGGATTGGCCGAGCTAAATTGTCCCTTAGTGTCCCAAGATATGTAGATTAAGGTGATTAGCAGGGTAAATATGTGGGGTTTGGGGGATAGGACTTGGGTAAGATGCTCCATTGGAGAGTCAGTGCAGACTTGATGGGCCAAATGGCCTCCTTCTGCACTGTAGGGATTCTATGAATCACTATGGATTTGGGAGCCTAGAAAGGCTCAGCATTGGGAATAATGGTGAAGCTGCCAGAACTGGGTGATCAGCCCTTGTTGGCCATTGGCAAGAACAGTGAAGCAAACAGAAAACCCTGCAAGAATTAGAAAATTAGATTCTTGTTAACGAGATCTCCCCTTGCCAGTGGCATAACAAAGACCTTATTTAAATAACACTTCCGGAGCTCCCCTATCCATCCTCACTGAATATTTATATCTCATCGACGTGACAACAGGTTCTGAAAAATGAGAATCAGTCAAAGGGATTTTCCCCAATGGCACAAAGATAAGTATAGTCCCTGGAGGGAGGGGCGGGAGGACCGACATGCCCTGGCACTGTCCCCTGGTCACGTACTTAGCACAGGTTCATTGCCTGCGTCAGGGGCAGGTCCCCTGGAGAGCCCATTTGGAGGCGGAGGGGGGGAGATGGTTCCCATCGTGCGTGGTGGGGCGAGAGGACTTTGAAGAGGGAAGTCTCAGGTCTTCGAAGGGGTTGTCCCCACTGAAGTGAGGAAACTAGCAGGCGCAAAGAGCGAGCGATAGTGAGAGCCGGCAATACTGGGGCAGGTGGGGGGAGAGAGGGGAAAAGCCCCTGACTGATTGTGCCTTGGGGGAACTCCTGACTCCTTCACGGTGGAGTGTTGGGGGGGGTACGGGGGGAGGTTTTAAGTCTCTGCTGATTGGGGTGTTCCTGCTGTATGGAGTCAGCCTAGCTGGCTCTGTCAGACTCCACCCCATCAGGGTGATGGTATTAACCCCACCTAGTGATTTTTTTGCTCAAAATCTGGCTGTGGATCTGGAGTGAGACACGCTGGTTTTCATTCAGAGTCTGACACCCTAACAAATCACAGGAAAATGTCATCCAACATTGGGGTTAGGCTAAGATATATAAAAATCTCTCAATTCCTCACACCAGCTGATAACAGGGCTGTGTAGATTTTTAGTCATGATGTAGAGATGCCGGCGTTGGACTGGGGTAAACTCAGTAAAGTTTTGCAACACCAATTTAAAATCCAACCAATTTATTTTATAGTAAATCCACTATCAAATAAATTGGTTGGATTTTAAATTGGTGTTGCAAAACTTTACTAGATTTTTAGTCTTTTCAGACTGGTTTATAATTGTACACTGCCCCCCTGTGTTTAGATTATGTTTACACAGCACAAATAACAACCTTAATCCAGAATGCAAAACTCATTGGAGACAAAGAACGGGACTTTTTCAGCCTCACTCACCTCAAAACTATAAAATCCTGCCCAAGATCAACAGACCTGTCTATGATCTGTCCCTCGCCCACACCGATTCCTGCGGCAGTAAATATATGGCGAAATTCCCTTTCAATTAATTGTTTGGTTAGGGTTCTCAAACTTGATTGGAAGGTTACTGTTGAACTATTTACACTTAAAAGTTTAAAGTTTATTTGCTAGTGTCACGAGTACATTAACATCGCAATGAAGTTACTATGAAATTCCCCGAGCTGCCACACTCCTGCACCTGTTCGGATACACTGAAGGAGAATTTTATCATGGCCAATTCACTTAACCGGTCCGTCTTTGGACTGTGGGAGCAAACTGGAGCGTCTGGAGGAAACCCTCGCAGACATGGGGAGAATGTGCAAACTCCACTCAGACAGTGACCCAAGCCGAAAATCAAATCCAAGTTCCTGGCGCTGTGAGGAAATAGTGTTAACCACTGTGCCACCGTGCATTCCCCACTTACGTTGTGGGACATTTTCTGTTCCAATCCCTATGAACAAGCCTTTGGGCGTCAGCCCAGATATCTCCTTATACGGCTCAGTGTCATATTTTGTTCTATAATGGCCCTGTAAAGTGCCTTGAGATGTTTTATTCTGTTGAACATGCTCTGTGGCTACAAGTTGCTGTTGTTCAATGTTCAATGATTTGGATATGGGATTAGAGAGGCCGGTTTTCAAACTTGTGGAAGAAGCTAAAATAGGTGACATAAATGTGCAGTATTGTGGGAGTGCTGCACCATTGGAGATGCCATCTTTTGGATAAGGCATTAAACCAAAATCCTGCCTACTAAGGTTAGAACCGTAGAATCCCTCCAGTGAGAATGAGACCATTTGGCCCATCAAGTCTGCACCGACAGCAATCCTACTCAGGTCTATTCCCGTAACACCACGTATTTACCTTGCCAGTTCCCTGACACTAAGGGCACTTTATCGTGGCCAATCCAGCCAGCTCACATGCACATCTGTGGAGTGTGGGAGGAAACAAAAGCACCCAGAGGAAATTCACATAGACATGGGCAGAACGTGCAAACTCCACACTGAAAGTTATCCAAAGTAGGAATTGGCTCTTGGTGCTGTGAGACAGCAGTGCCAACCACTGCACCACCATGCTGCCCAAAGATCCCACAATACTATTTGGAGAACAGCAGGATGTTCTCCCTACTATCCTGGGAATTTTCACAGTAGCTTCGTTGTCGTGTTAAGCTTACATTACTTTAAGAAAGAAAATCGACAACACAAAAGTAGATCATGGTCTTTACCATGTTGCTGTTTGTGGGAGCTTGCTGTGTACAAATCGACTGCCATGCTTCCCACATCACAACAGTCAGCCCCACTTCAAAAGTTATTCCTTTGTCTATAAAGTGATTTGCGATGCCTAACGCCTAACGCTTATGAAAAGCAGGGTAAAAATGTAAACCTTTCTTTCAATAGATCTGAAATGACAGCACATTGCAAATTATTGTTGATAAGATGGTGAAATGGGTGAAATAAAAGTCAGGTGATTCTGAATGTCAGTGAATGTGAAGGGTATTCTTGGATTCAAGACAAGTAATAATGATAGTGAGCTTACATTTGTGTTAATTAGCTTCTCCTATTAAGAAAGCAACATTAAAAATCATTTACGTTTCTCATTGGGCACAAGAACCATCTCATTAACTCTCAATAACAACAGTTGGGTATTAAATGATAAAAAGCAATATTGTCTTGTCCGGTTTCTAGGGAATTGAGGCAGAGTCTGAAAAAGATACTCAAATGATTGTACATAGAACATAGAACATAGAACATTACAGCACAGAACAGGCCCTTCGGCCTTCGATGTTGCACCGACCAATATAAAAAGCAATGCCCCTCCATACTAAACCATTCCCTTCTCTTCCATATACTTATCAACTAACCTCTTAAACGCCACCAAACTTGGCGCATCTACAACTGCTGCAGGCAGGGCATTCCACTCCCTAACCACCCTTTGGGTAAAGAACCTACCTCTGATATCCGTACTATAACTATCACCCCTTAATTTAAAGCTGTGTCCCCTCGTGCTAGCTTTCTCCATCTAGGAAAAAGGCTATCACTGTCCACCCTATCTAAACCTCTAATCATCTTATATGTTTCGATAAGGTCTCCTCTTAGCCGCCTCCTTTCTAACGAAAACAACCTCAAATCCCTCAGCCTCTCTTCACAAGACCTGCCCTCCATACCAGGCAACATCCTGGTAAACCTCCTCTGTACCCTCTCCAATGCCTCTACATCTTTCTTATAATGCGGGGACCAGAACTGCACACAATACTCCAAGTGCGGCCGCACTAGAGTTTTGCACAGTTGCAACATGACGTTGCGACGTGTTGTCAATACTTCACCCTCATCTAATTGGCACTTGTTGCAATGGTGAACTACTTGGAAAAAAGATCCAGAAAGTTGTTTTTTGTATGCAAGTGATTTCATCTGTGAGGCCAGTGCAAATGATTTGCTAGACTGGCTGAAAGTCATACTTAATAATCTGAAGCCTCAGTTTAACCTAATCCTGTATGGCACAATTCTTCAGGTTTTCGTGTGATACGGTTGATTTCATGCAATATTTTTACTTTTGGGATGTTGCGTTTAAATATTACTTGAGATTGTTGGATTAAATTATCCATGCGCAGATCAACTTGCATTCAATATTCTCAGTCCAGTTCCATTAAAGCATAAAGCTCCCCCAAATTAGCTCAGGCACACAGTGAGCCAGAGGATGCCAATTGTGGGAAATGGAAAGTTGCCAAATTCATTCATTTCAGACGTGGTTCGTCTCTAAGTTAACGCTGATTCACTTTGTTACGCAACAGCAAAAAGACCCTAATGTTGATCTGGAGTGTTTAATATTAATACTGAGAGTACAGAATTAAAAATGTTCTGTTCCTCAATACTGACTATTAAAGGTCCCATACCAAAAGTGCATGGAATTAAATCATGGAATATACAGTGCAGAAGAAGGCCATTTGGCCCTTCAAGCCTGCACCGACAATAATCCCATTCTCGTCCCGTTTCTGTATCCCACATACTTACATCCTAATCCCCCCAACACTAAGGGACAATTTATCATGGCCGATTAATCTAAGCCACAAACCTTTGGACTATGGGAGGAAACTGGAACACCCGAAGGAAGCCCACACAGACATGGGGAGAAGCTGCAAGCTCTACACAGACAGTGACCCAAGACCAGAACTGAACCCAGGTATCTGGCATTGTGAGGCAGTAGTGCTAACCACAGTGCCGCTGTGCTGTCCCAAAGAGGTCATGACTAACTTCCTTTTAACCACATTATTCATTACTCATTAACTCATTTGCACTTTATTTGCTGTGGCAAAATATTTACATCAGTAGTTGGGAAAATGTGGGATTCTATTGTAAGGGATGTGATAAATGGACAATTAAACAATCATGATCTGATGGGGCATAGTCTCAATAGATGTATGAATAGGAAATCATGTTTGATGAACATGTTGGTGTTTTATTTTGTGGATGTTACTAATAAAATTGATAAAATATTGTCAATAACATAGTATATTTGGATTTTTCTAAGGATTTGAAAAAGCCTCCACAGGAAGTTGCTTGGCACTTGGGATTGGAGGCAATAAATTGCCGTGGATTGAGGATTGGAATAAATGGATCATTCTAGCTTTGGCAGGGTGTGGCTAGTGGAGTATTGCAAGGATCAGTACTTGGGCTCAGCTATTCACAATATCTATCAATGATTTGGACATGGGAACCAAATATAATATTTCCAACTTCACCGATAATACAAAGCTAGATGGGAGTGTGTGTTTTGAGGGAGATGTAAAACAGCAACAGGAGAATTTAGACAGACTTAGTAGCTGGAATTTTACCTCCTCACCACCCCAGAATTGGGGCAGGCAAGGCTTGCAGATGGAATTCTCTATAAGGCTTTGGGCAGGATTTTACGAGCCTTGCCCAAGCAAGATCATAAAACCCAATGAGAGGGCAAGAACATGGCAGATGGAATATGATGTGGAAAAATGTGAGGTAATCTATTTTGGTAGGAAGAAACTGATGTGCAGAATATTTCCTAAATAGTAAGAGATTAGAAAGTACAAAGGGACTGGATGTTCTTGTCTATAAATCATTGAAGGCTAACATGCAGGTGTTTGAATAATAGAACGTTCGCCTTTGTTGTGAGAGGATTGGAGTACAGAAGTAAAGCTTTACTTCAACCCTGTCGGAGTTTGGTTGGAGTAACTGGAGTACTGTGTGCAGTTTTCTTCCCCTTATCTCAGAGAGAATATAATTGCCATAGAGGGAGTGCAGCACCAGATTTGTCCTTGGGATGATGAGAGTGTCTTATTCAGTGGGATTGGGCAGACAGGGCCTGTATTATCTAGAGTTTCAAAGAACAAGAGGTGACCTCATACAAAAAGGAATAGACAGTGTAAATGAAATAAGAAGTATCAGGTGATTGGGGACTGTAGAATCTGGGGGCACAATTTCTAAATAAGGGAGAAACACTTTGGCCCAAGATGAGGAGGAATTTATTCACACAGAGGGTTGTGAATCTTCTATGGTAGAGCTCAGTCATTGTGTTTAATGTAGAGAGGGACACATTTCTGACTGACAATAATGTAAAGCGTTGTGGGGAGTGTAAAAGGCATTGAAGTATTCAATCAGTTATGATCATATTGAAAGGTAGAACAGACCTGAGGAGCTTAATAAACTAACCATTCTTTTTTCATACAGAAGGTGGTCAGTGCCTGGAACGAGCTGCCAGAGATAATAGTAGAGGCAGATACAATTTTGTCTTTTAAAAAGCATTTAGACAGATACATGAGTAAGGTGGAATATGGGCCAAATTTGGGCAATTGACTTAATGGTTAAAAAATGGACGGCATGGACAAGATGGGTCAAAGGGCCTGTTTCCATGCTGTAAATCGCTATGACTATGACTCTAACCTTGTTCCTATGTTCCTGTTTTTCTCCTCATGTTTTGTTTAAATATTATTGGACTGTTTCCTGGCCTGTAATAATATGGCTCACAGATTGTCACTGCCAGCTACATAATTCTGCACTGCCATGCTTTCTCTATTGATATGGAATTTCCTGGTAGTTTCAAAAATGTGTTTTCTTCCCATTTGGTTCTGTTGGAGCTACATTTATTTATGCTGAGCCCAATTCATAAAGCTCGTGTTCTTTTAGACTGAAGTAAAGAAAACTTTTCACACTGCTAATCATTGGCTAAAGTGGATTGATCGTCTTTTCAATTTTCACAATATCATTAAATCCTTAACACAAAGTGTTCCCTGCTGCTCTCTAAAGGTCTCAGCCTATAGCCACAGGAGTTATTCAAGCTAACTGGCTATTATTAAAGTTTAAAGTTTATTTATTTATTAGTGACACAAGTAGGCTTACATTAACACTGAAATGAAGTTATTGTGAAAATCCCTTAGTCGACATACTGCTGCGCCTGTCCGGGTACACCGAGGGACAATTTAGCACAGCCAATGAACCTGTCTTTCAGGTCATGGGAGGAAATCGGAGCACCCGAAGAAAACCCACACAGAGGAAAACGTGCAGACTCCATGCAGACAATGATCCAAGCCGACACTGAAACCAGGTCCCTGGCATTGTGAGGCAGCAGTGTTAACCACTGTGCCACCATGCCACCCATTTTCCCCTCAAACACACCACTTTGGAATAGATATTGGTTGGAATTCCTCCAAGCCCCTACCAGCGGGTTCAATGATGGGAACGGTGGAAGAATATGGCAGGAGGCCCAGATATCAGTTTGATGCTGGTATGAATTTACAACATTTTTCCACTGGTGCCACTATGGAGGGTCAGGAGACTCCCCCCTCCCCCCCTCCCCCGCCACACCCCCCTCCTCCCCCCTGCTGCCCCCAGCCCCCACCCACCACCCCCCCAAAGGCAGGTGTGAACCTCATTAGCATCCTATCAGTAAATGCAGATGAAGGCCCAGCCTCTCCACCTTGTGCACTTTAGGGAAAAAAAAATACTAATATACAGAGACCCCTGAAACATTTATATAGAAAAGCAAAGCAGCAGATTTACCAAGATAACAGGCTTTTGAATTTAGCCAATCAATTTAATCAGGCACTTAGATACCCAAGAACAATTACATTTAAATCTAATGGTTTTGACAACCTAGGATCAATCCTATTGTAGGAAATACTGATATTGTCATCACAGGTATAAAGGAAGTGGACAGAGGGACAGAGGAGCAACTGCCATCTACCAGAATTAACAGCTCTCAACTCATCTCTCAACTCCAGAGAGAGAGAGAGAGAGAGTTGTTGGCTCTCACAACTTCATCTATGTCTTAAGAGAAAGCACCATCTAGATAGCAAAGTTACCAAAGAAGAAAGAAGTTCCAGACAGAAGAATCAAAAAGAAGACCCAAAATATTCCAGAAGACACAAAACCTAGTTGTAATTTAGTGAGTGACTAAATTCTATTTTTGTTAATAAGTGGGCCTTGTATTTATTTAACAGCATGCCAGTAGAATCTTATTTTATTTGGGAATAGTTAACAGAAGGGATTTATTTTGAATCATTGAATCCCTACAGTATAGAAGGAGTATAGAAGGAGGCTATTTGGCCTATTGAGTCTTCTGACCATAATACTACCCAGGCCCTATTCCCGTAACTCCACACATTTACTCTGCTAATCCCCCTGTCAACTCAGTAAAGTTTTACAACACCAATTTTAAATCCAACCAATTTATTTGATAGTAAATCCGCGAGCTTTCAACTTTACAGCCTTCATCAGGCAAATGCAGTGTTCTGATCTGCAGAGGCACTCATATCCACACAGACAGTTACAGATTGCTGATTAGAATGCGAATTAGAATCCCCCTGTCATCAGGATCAATTTAGCATGGCCAATCAACCTAACCCGCATACTTTTGGATTGCGGGAGGAAACCGGAGCATACAGAGGAAACCCATGCAGACACAGGGAGAATGTGTAAACTCCACACAGACGGTGACCTAAGGCCAGAATTGAACCCTGTTTCTGGTGCTGTGAGACAGCAGTGCTAATCACTGTGCCACCATGACACCGTGCAGAATAAAAAGGCGCAACACATGTTAAAATACATCAGAAAGATTTTTAAATTAAGGCGATAAAGATGCATTTTTCATGTTGTTGGAATGTTACAATTTCTCATATCATAAGATCATCATCTTTGTCACTATGGCAACCATTAATTAAATTTCTTCCTTTTTTTTAGATTCACAGTTATGTCAACACAAATAATAAACATTCCAGGAAAAGACACATTTAGCTTAAATAAAACATCAAGCACGAAGATAAAAAAATTGTTATGTTGCCATGGAGAATGACAACTCACTAATTTCCATATTAAATTCCCTAACTGCTACTTCCTTACCCAGCAAACTGTGTTTAATACCTTAATCAACCAGGCTTAGAGTCACTTTAATATTGTAAGTATGCTTATGATATTATTACCTAATGCAAATTTTGAAAAGTTGGGCAAGACCAGGCCACTTTCTCTATTTATTCAAACAATGTGCAGACATGACTCCGTTTCCACTTCGCTATACATACTGTAATCCTGCTACCTTCATCCCCTTTTCTGGCTGAATCTATCTACAGTGAATATCTGTCAACAGCTTCCCTCCATTTGTACGTAAAACATTGAATCATAGTTGGTGCTCTCAACTCAACGTAAAATGTGGCACTTAACGAGTATTTGAGGGAAAACTTCAGAATACATGTCTGGTGCTCATCCATTTAAAATAAAGAAAGCAGCAATATGGTAACAGACCAAATTACTCAGTTGCCGTGTGTCAAATTTTGTAATAACTTGACAGATTTTATAAACCATGGAATCAAAGATATTTTTCCATTCGAAGTCCCTATGTCCTTCATAAACTGGGGTCTGCCTTGCCTGCTCTATATTGACATAAACGCAATGGAACCTAGGTGTTAAATAGAGTCCCTGTGTTAATGTCAAAGTCCAGCTTTTTAAAACATTCACCATCTTGTCAATACATTGTTTGTTAAACCATTTTAAGCTCAAAGACAATGGCAGTAATTGATCCAGAGCTACAAACACATTCAGGTTATTTACTCTATTGGCAGTAACACATTTTAGCCATGTATCTGATGTCATGGGCACGTGAGAATTAGTTTGAGGCCAAAAAGTGATTGGAGATGTGAGAAATAAGTGAGTTTGAGTAATGTTCCTTTTTTAATTCATTCGTGGGACATGGGTGTCGATAGCTGATCATTGTCCATCCCTAGATGGCAGTCAACTACATTGCTGTGGGTCTGGACTCACATGTACACCATTCCAGGTAAGGACAGCAGATCTCCTTCCCTAAAGGACATTAGTGACCCAGATGGGTTTTTTCGACAATTGACAACAGTTTAGTGGTCATCAGTAGATTCCTAATTCCAGATATTGTTTATTGAATTCAGATTTCACCACATGTTATGGGCTGGATTCAAACCCGGGTCTCTGGAACATTAGCTGAGTGTCTGGATTACTAGCCTAACGATAATACCACTTGGCTATCGCCTCCTCTAGGCATGATTGCTTAATCCGCCATGGAGCAGATAGGTGGAAATAATTGAATAAATCCAATTTTAAAAATTGGATTTCCTTTAAATAACAAAATTGTTGGAAATCTTGAGGATGTGAACTGGTATCAGGCTTAAAAATGAATGGAGGAAATCTGGCAGAAAAAGTTTTTTTAAAAAACTTAATTTGACTTTGCAAACCAGAAAATCCAATTTTCTCCTCAAGTTGGTTGAAATAAAATGATTAGTAACTTTAGAGGTTTGTTGGTGTTTATGTGATAACTCTTCCACTTTTACTGTAATCAATAATTGATTACAGTAAATCTTTGAAGTATGAATGAAGTTCACAGTTATCAAAATGTATGCAAGGAGAGACAACCTGGGTGGGAACTGTCAAAGTGTAGTGTTACTATGTAATAGCACAAAGCAAAGCACAAAATAATGTTCTCAAAGAGAAAGAGTGTAATTTCCTAAAATGCAGATGTAACAGTGTGCAGAGAGAACAGAAGAAATTTTATATTCTGTGATTATCATTAGAAACACACTAACTTGTAATCCACCTAAAATTTAATGGGTGGGATTTTCCAGTCCCGCCAATGTCTACAGGATTTTGCTGCAACCCTCTACTACTGGAAAATGCATGACAGGCAGGATTGCCATTGATGGGGCTGGAAGATCATGCTGGCAGAAGGGCTGGAAAATTTTGGCCAAAACTGAATGAGTTCTCTATTTCAAGATTAGGAGAAAACCTCATGACATCTGGAATTCTCTGCAAAACATCTACGCCTGGAAGTTGGCAGTCAGGGCAAGTTGGCAGTTGGCAAGTTTAAGAAAATAATTTCAAATATTGCTGAAAGTTTAGCCATGGCACAATAAGAATTTTTTTTTTAAATCCTCTCTGCGAATTGTTAGATATTTGAATGCAATTTCTGCTCCAGGGAAGCATGAAGGAAAAGTTTTGATTCTAATTACTCCGTGAACATCTTGGAACATGTTGTCATGACGACATGGAAGTGTAACAAACATCCAGATGAGGCCATTGTTGAATTCAGTTGTGGTATGATGAACAAAGGAGGACATTCTAGTTCACTAATTGGTCATCAGATTACAGTGAGGATGAGTTGAGTGGCCCTATGTGTATCAAACAAAAAGGATTTTGTTGAAATTCAGCGAAGGGATCTGAGCACACCTGGCCTGTGAAAGAAATCACACTTTGTCATTTAAATATACCTCGTCAATTTAAGCCCGCTGACAACATGTTCCCATATTTTTCAAAACACAGTAAACTCCAATCTTCAACAGCAAACCCAAGAGAAGGTGCTTAATACAGACTGCTGAGCCCAAATCAATCAACTGTTTTACTGCAGGTTGCCCAGCACTAGTGTAGAACAATATACCTGGGGTTTAGAGAGAATAAGAACATTCCAGAAGCACAGTGGCTGTTACTAGTATTAATGAAACAGGGAAAAAAAGATTGCTCTGTATTCCCATTAGAATGACTAGCTGGAATATGTTATTTTGCTATGCAACTATAATTGGGATCAGGAGGGCAATGTTCCATAACACCGTAAACCATAAAACAGAAGAGCAGAATTAGGCCACTCAGCCCATTGACTCTGCTTCTTATTCAATCATCGTTGATATTTTTCTCATCCCCATTCTCCTGCCTTTTTCCCATACCCCCGATCCCCTTATTAGCCAAGAGTCTATCTATCTCTGTCTTCAAGACACTCAATGACTTGGCTTCCACAGCCTTCTGCAGCAAAGAGTTCTACAGACTCTCTGGCTAAAGAAATTCCTCCTCTTGTTTTGGAAATTGACTTGAAAATGGTCACTGAAGCTGAGGAAGGGTTCCACCCTTGATACTCCCATTTAACTACCCTTCACTTATAATCCGGACATTGAGTTTAGGCAGGCTGTTGAACCACAGAAGCCATCACAATCAACTTTAATTCCCCACACATGCTTCTAGCAAGGGTCCTTAGACATTCGTCAAGATCTCTTCCCAGCCTGGAGATGCAAATACAAGGGACAGTGCTCTGAATATTGGGCTGTGGGCATCAGCTGCAAATCTATTTAATTGTCTGTGCACCTTATAACATTCAGTTATTCAGAAATAAATCAAACAGAATGTGGAATTAAACAGAGTTAGTTTTCCAAAGATGCAACAAGGACACAACAACCTTCATGTCATCCCTCAACTCTGTAAGCTTCTATGATTTCAATTCAAAAGAATGTCAATACAACCTGCAGAACTAAGACTCTAAGAAATAGATTGTCTCCCATTTCTACATTTTAAAATCCTTTATGTATCACATCATCATTTTAAAAGTAAGACCTATTTTAAATTATTTATTAGTGTCACAAGTAGGGTTACATTAACATGTAAGAAAGCTACTGTGAAAATGATCTATGGTCCCCTATTCGCCACACTCCAGCGCCTGTTTGGGTACACTGAGGGAGAATTTAGCATGGTCAATGCACCTAACCAGCACATCTTTCAGATTGTGGGAGGAAACCCACACAGACACGGGGAGAATGTGCAAACTTCACACAGACAGTGACCGAAGTCAGGAAGCGAACCTGGATCCCCACTAACCACCGTGCTGCCTCTTTATGCTTTATGGCGTGTGTGTGTGTGTGTGTGTGTGTGTGTGACTTGAGGTATCTATCTAATCAAGAAACTATCCTCTGTTAAATGATATCACGATTGCGTTTCTGTCAGTGCTTTCACTCTTTTCAGATCTGATCCTCTGATATGTCTACCTTCAATATGCCAATTTAATGTGTACCGTTGAAGGACAAGGTCAGGGAAGCCCCCTGCTCTCCCCCTCTCATTAAACTAATAGCGAGGTTGTCTCATTGCTAGAAATGAAAGAATTTGAATGCTGGGGCGCTTATACTTTTGAAGCACTTACTTGAATAAAGAAGAAAGGCCAGGAGTCCATTCAACACCATCTGGCCTCATCGCCACCAGAAAGCAAAGGAACCTTTTTAGCTTTGTGAGAAATTCACTCCACACATCAAAGTACTTTCAGAAATGAGGGGATGTGTTCAATTCATTTAGGCCTCAATACACACACTAATTATCTACTATTATCAATGGACTTTCTTATGAATGCTTCTAATAATTGAGGAACCCTGCCCCCTCCCTGCTATCTCCCATTATTCAGGCATCAGGCTCCGTGATATCTGAATATGTTCAAGGGTGGCAGCTAGCAATTAATTTTCTTCGATCAAAACCAGTTTGGATGAAGTTGGATGGTCGTTGACGGTGTTAATGACTCTGCGATGATAGACGGCTCCAGCATTCCAGTTTGTTCCGACTAGTGGGATAATTCATGGGTTTTATCTGTTCCTCCAGTTCAAAAGAATGTCTGCAACACTTCTAAAGATTATCATATCTTTTCTGACCTGAAGCAAAAATATCTCCCTAGCCTCATTGAGAAATGATTAACAATTTCTCTAGCTCCAGAATTCAAGTTCACGTTGTCCATCATTAAAAGTATCGTAGCTGATAAAATCATGCTTGAGGCCATTATCAGTGGCAGCCAGACACAGCTAACCCATATTATTGTGAACTGAGAACCATGGTGTTGAGACCAAAGCACTAACTGTCTTCTAGATTCACTAAACCTTTCAGGGAAAATGTTCAGGTGAAACCCCAAGACTCTGTGCTTGTACAGGATGATAATTATTGCATACGCATGTAAAATGACTACTATATGTTCAACTGCCACATAGTGCCAGGTTCAATTCCAGCCTTGGGTCATTGTCTGTATGGAGATTGCACATTCTGCATGTGTTTCCTTCAGTTGCTCTGATTTCCTCCCACAGCCCAAAGATGTGCAGGTTACGTGGATGGCAATGCTAAACTGAGCCAAGTGTCAGGGGATTTGTAGGGTAAATGTGTGGAGTTACGCTGATACGGCCTGGCTGGGATTGCGGGCAGTGCAAACTTGATGGGCCGAATAACCTCCTATAGGGATTCTATGATTCTATTTCCGATCGTTAGATGTGCTGTTTTGTTTTCTTCAATGGTGTCCGTTGACAAATTTTAGTTGTATTTTCCAATTTATTTGACTGCTTCTTTGCTCTGTTTTTTTTTCCCCCAGCTTTAGCTGCGGAAGCTATCCAACTTTCTCCAACGCATGCTTTACCCACCTGTTGGAAAAGCATTTGCCAAAGGAAAACAATTTCACTGAGCCTACATAGCAACCATCACTGGGTGCCCTTTTACATTTGTAGAACGCAGATGATAATTAGAGGAGGAATGCAAGCCAGATGTGTCTCGGTGCTCTAGATGAAGGTTACTCTGATAGTATATTCAGGTAATGGAATTGTTAAGGACCAGATCAGTCCAAGATATTTTACAAAGTTAGCCCAGATCCATAAGATGTTTCATAGAAAGTAGGCTGTTCAGCCCTTCAAGTTTGTTCTGCCATACATTTTGATCATAGCTGATCATCGAATTCAATATCTTAATTCCCCCTTCCCTCCATATCTCTTGATCCCTTTACCCCAAGAGCTATATCTAATTTCTTAAAGTCACATAATGTCTTGGCTCCAACTAATTCTGCAATAATAAATTCCACACATTCACCACCCTCTGGGTGAAGAAATTTCTCCTCACCTCACTCCTGAAAGGTTTACTCTTATCCTCAAACTATGACCCCCTAGTTCTGGACTCCCCCACTGTTGGAAACATTCTTCCTGAATCTACCCTGTCTAATCCTGTTAGAACTTCATACGTTTCTATGAGATCACCTTTCACTCTTCTAAACCCTAATTAATGCAATCCCAACCGATTTAATCTCTTCTCATAAGACGGACCTGCTGTCCCAGGAATCACCAAGGTAAACTTTCGCTGTTCTCCCTCTATAACAAGGACATCCTTCCTCAGATAAAGACACCAAAACTCCAGGTGTTGCCTCATCAATGCCCTGTACAATTGCAGGAAAATATTTCTATTCCTGTACTTAAATCCTCTTGAGCATTGGGGACCAACATACGATTTGCATTTTTTACTGCTATACCTGCATGCTCATTTTCGGTGACCGATATACGAGGACACCAAGGTCTCGCTGAGTATCCACCTCTCTCAATTTACACCCGTTCAAATAATAATCTGCCTTCCTATTTTTGCTACCTAAGTGGATAACTCTACCTTTGTCCACATTATGCTGCATCTGCAATGCATATGCTCACTCACTCAGCCTCTCTAAATCATGCTGAAGCATCTCTGCATATTCTCATAGCTCACCCTCCCACCCAACCTTGTACCATCTGCAAATTTTCAGCTAATTCATTGAGTTCCCTCTTCCAAATCATTAATATATAATATGAATCACTGGGGTCCCAGCATGAATCCCCACGATACCTCACTAATCATTGCCTGCCAATCAGAAAAAGATCCATTTATGCCAACTCTTTGTTTCCTTTCTATTAACCAACTTTCTGATGATCGCAAGACACTACCCACAATAAGAACATAAGAAATAGGAGCAAGAGTAGGCCATTTAGCTTTTCAAGCCTGCCCCACCATTCAATAAGATCATGGCTGATCCCTCTTTCTTCCCATAACCCTTAATTCCCTTTAGATTCCTTTGTTTCTCTATCAGAAACCTATCTACCCATGCACTTCATTCAAGTGACCGGCTAGGAAGCTTTCATTAAAACAAATTTTATTTTAGAACATTGTTAGAATATGACAAAAAAATAATTAGCATAAATTTTATCAATTAAAATACTTAAACATGTTAAAATTTTAATTCTTAACAGCTTGCAATCTATTATTCCAATTTAGCAGCATTCTGTACAGATATGAATCCATTCTTTAAAATCAGTTAGCACAAAAACCAAAAGTGCTAATAAATGTACTAGATTTCCAGCCTTTTGACACCTCTGGAGGGTAATCTAAGCAGGCACTTGTCTTCAAATTCTCATGCAGCAACTTCCAGAGAAAGCCCCACACCCAGAGAATAGAATCCCAGAGAAAAAGGTTTATTGCTTTCCAGTCTCCAAACCATGGAGAGGAGAAAAGAGAGGCATTCCTCCTTCTTCCGAGAAACAGACTGAGCTTGAGTTCTCTATGTACATTTAGCTATACCCAGTCATATGATTTTACTTGTCAATCAGCCTAATCAAGTACTGTATTAATTAAGATCAATCATGTTGCTCCAGTAACAATACTACTGGATCCAAACAAAAGGGCTCTGATAAAATGGTAGGGACTAATTAATAACCTTCAGCACAGATACAGGATTAAAGTATATAATTTAAAGGCACAGTATCCATACAGAATCCTGCCGAGGAATGTCTGCGCCCTGTTATCTGGAGGCTACAGTGAGGATAACCAAGCATTTTGAATCTTCCAGGACTATTCCATAAATAAGCTTCTTGTTCCCACTCAAGCCTTTCATGTCTGCATCTTGTCCTAGTTTTCTTCTGGATTTCCACTGCAGGCGTTGTCTCAGTTGCGTACACCAGGCACTGCAAAGTTGATGCTGTTTGTTCAGGGCCTTATTGCAGTTGCTGATTGGTGGGATCTCAGCTGGAGGCATCGGAGTCAAAGCAGGAGTGGGGGTGCCCCCCCAAACCCACACCACCATCCCCCCCCACAGCCTCCCACCCCTGCTCTCTAAGCTTCATGAGCCCCCATCCTCCCATTCTAAAGGGGGACACCAGAACCCATCCCCCTCGCTCTCAAACATTCACCAGCTGCCTTTTCAAGCCTGCCCCACCATTCAATAAGATCATGGCTGATCCTGCATGCTCACACTTAAACATTGTTACGTTTAAGCATTTTAATTGGTAGAAGTTATGCTAATTAATTTTCTTATATTTTGACTATGTTCTTCTATAAAGTTTGTTCTGATAAAAGCTCCCCAGTGAGTCACTTGAATCATACCTAGAGAGAAACACCTTATGCTCCACCAACCCCCATGGTGCGGTACCCCTTATTTTTGCCCAGAGCTGGTCAGTCTGATTTTCCAAGGAAGGTTATTCTGGAACTTGCAAGTTCCTGAAAATAAATCTTCAAAAGGCTATGAAATTGAAAAGAGCTGTGTCAGTGACTGGTGAATCGATATATTGAATTTTTATGCAAGTGGCTCATTCTAAACAGCAGCTGGAGACATCAGTTGAATTTCCCAACCAACTGCACCTTGTCATTAACTTGTGTACTGTTTGTCCAATCTGGGAGCATCATTACTTTCTCTGTGAATAGCTGGTAGCAAATCAGTGCTCACAGTTATTACGAGGTAGTTAGATTTGAAGGAAGATATAATGAAGGACATAAACCTACCATGAGATTTGGGGCAGGATTTAAATGAATAAGCAAAGGTTCAGACACTTAAAGTTAAGCTGGAGACTCACAGCCACACTTTTCACAACTTATCAGTCACAAGTAGCCTTATATTCACAGTACAATTAAGTTGCTATGAAAATCCCCTAGTTGCCACACTACAGCATCTGTTTGGGTAAATTGAGGGAAAGCTTAGCATGCCAATGGAGAGTTTAGTTTGCCAATGCACCTAACCAGCACGTCTTTTGGACTGTGAGAGGAAACCAGAGCACCCAGAGGACCCATGCAAACATGGGAGGAATGTGCAAACTCCCCACAGACAGTTACCTAAACCAGGAGTTGAATCCTGGTCCCTGGTGCTGCGAGGCAGCAGTGCTAACCACTGTGCTACTGTGTCATGCATTTCAAAAAAGGGCGAAATGCTTGCTCTCAAAACCCAATATATACATTATATAAGCGGCAAACAGAACTTTGCACTGGTGCTGGGTTCTTCGAAAATTGGCTCTGTGGAACCTTATGGGCTTTCAGAAAGGAGCAAATTTGAAATCATGTGTGAAAGGAAATGAGCTGCAGGATCATGCAAATGATATTTGGGATCTTAATATGATTTTTGGACATGAAATGGACACAGAGGGATGGACCTGGACTGTCCAATAGTGCTTAGCAAGTCCACAGGTTGTTTAATGTCATTCCTGAGCTTTATTTGAAATTAATGTGAAGCAGGCTAGAGACTCACTGTCACACTTTTCACAAAGCCAAGACTTACCTCAGGCGTTTCAAGCTTCTGTAATGCAGCAGATTGCGGGCCAGTGGGAAATAGGCACAGGCCCCGTTTTCCCAATCGTGTAATCCTCTTACACACATTAAGCATTGTGTCTCCTGGCTCACAACACCAAGGAATCTGCCCCTCAACACATTCAAAGCACTTCCTCCTGGCAGCGCTTCCTCACTCTGACAGTCATGTCACAGAGTAGACCAAAAATGTTGAGATCGAATGCACAGCTTTGCCAAACTTAGCAACGCCCCAAACTTCAAATACACAGGGGAACGAGGTTGACTAACATGCTCAGTATCATACTCCTATTTGTAAGAGTTTGCTGTGTGTAAACTGACTGTCATACTTCCTCCATTACACACTTACAGGCGGGACTTTCCGACCACACTCGCCCTAACACCAGAAAATGTCGCCCAAAGTCAGCAGATCTTTGCATTGACAAAGGGTCATCTGGACTCGAAACATCAGCTCTTTCCTCTCCCCACAGGTGCTGCCAGACCTGCTGAGATTTTCCAGCGTTTTCTCTTTTGGTTTCAGATTCCAGCATCCACAGTAATTTGCTTTTATTTTAGACTTTTCCATGGTCCTGCCCCGCCCGCTCCCATTCCCATGGTGGACCAGGCAGGAAAATTCTCCTCGAAAAGTACATCACTGGCAGTGAAATGTTCTGGAATGTTCTGAGGTCATGAGATGCAAGACTTTCCTTTTTCGCCAAACTTGCAAGTGCATCAACAAAGATCCCAATTTTTTTAACAATATAAAGAAGCTTCCAAGAATAAGAAATTGCACAAAAAAAACCAGACAGTTTGATTTGTGTGTATCTTTGCCATTCAGGAAACTAACAAAATGGAGCCAATCAACAAGAAATGTGAAACTTGTTTGCTCATATTTCATATTGTTTTCGTCTCAACTTCCAATTCAAAGCAGCTAGTTGCGCGAGAGATGTATGTACGAAATGGGAATAGTTAAAATAATTGCCTATGGCTTTTCAAAGTCACAACATTTTTTTTTTATTTCTAATTTTTATTGCCAATGACATGGCAACATCATTATTGTGCAGTGGTGTGGCTTTGTGAATTGTCATTAAGATGCTGGAGTGACACAGTTACTGGTGTTAAGGAGCAACACCAGACTCGGCAGACACTCAAGCAACCAACGACATCAGTTTGAAAATTAATTTACGCACAAATTTAAAAAAGAACTTTACATATTCAGATCAGGGGCGATTTAACAGAGAACAATCTTGAGGAAACAAACAGTCTGACAAACTTTAATAAGTCCTCGAAGGCAGAAGTCCCCTCACCAATATCCTTTCATTTACAAGTCTGACAACAGCACATAGAGTGCTTTCAGTTAGCAGTTTACACACGGAGTTCCAGAGGAACTGGCACTCCTGGTTAACAAGAAATCCCTGTTTGACCTATCAATTTTGGTCTTTAATCAGGGGGCCCATATCCTAACAAGCCCACCTCAATTGCTTGATTAATGTCATTGAATGTTCATCAAACACCCTGGGTGGGATTTTCCGGCCGCACTCACTCCAAGATTGGAAAATCCTGCCTGAGATCAATGGATCTTTGTAAGCTCAAATTTCGCACCCCCCCACCCGCCCTGACACACTCTGATTCTTGTGGTGGATGATACAGAAAAGTTCCACCCTCTGATTCAATGATTTACAATTATAATTCTTGCATCGCTTGTGACATTTGGCACCTGACCGATCTCCCTTCCTTATAAACGGAACAATGTTTGAGTAATGATAAGAGGACCAACAACAACAACTTGCATTTATATTGCCCCCTTTAATGCAGCAACACATCCTACCACCCCGTAGAGTGCTGCAATGTCGACAAAATTTGAGTCTGGGACACTGAGAGAAATGTTAAGATAAATGACCAGAAACTTCGGTCAAAGAGGTTGATTTTAAGGATAAATTAAAGGAGAGAGAGCCAAGAGGCTTGGGAAGGGAATTCTAGAATTTAAGGCCCAGGCAACTGAAGGCATGGCTGACAATTTGGAGAATCAAAATCAATTGTCACTCTGCTCCTAGTTTTCCATCTTAGAATCCAAGTAATCATTTCTTGCCCAATCTTCATACCCAGCCGGGTGAGAGCTGTGTAGGGAAAGGCAGCCCCAAAGCTTGCAGTTGAGGGCTGCAGAGTTGGAGGTGAGGAGGTCACATTCCCTTTTTTACATACCAGCTAAGGATGGTCATGGTGGGGATAGAGGTGAGGATGGCGATGGGGTGTAGATTGGCATGGGGGTCAATTGGTCTGGGCAAGAGGGAGATGGCGGTCAGTGGGGGTTGGGGATCAACTGATTAGTAGGGACAGGGTCAATCAGGACTGGGTTGGTTGGTCAAAGATGGTGGGTTTGGGTGGTCATTTGAGAGCATAGAATGGTCTATTGGGGGGTGGGATGTCAATTTTGGGGGTGAGGTGGTCAGTTTTAGGGGTGAGATGGGCAGTTTACAGGGATGGGATGGTCAGTTGGAGATGGGGTGATCAGCTTGGGGGGTGGGGTGGTCAGTTTGGGGGTATAGGATGGCCCATTGGCAGTGCGGTGGTCAGTTTGGAAGGGGGGGTAAGGTGGTCAGTTTGGGACTGGTGAGGTGGTCAGTTGGGGATGTAGGATGGTCCATGAGGGGAGTGGCCAAGGGATGAGTGGGGGTCAGGTAGTAATCAGAAGAGGAAATGGCTTGTCTATGATTTCAGATGTTGGAAGTAGGGGAAAGCGGTGTGATGGGGGGCAGGGGTGGAGGAGTTCCATGGGGTGCAGTACTTCAATCACCCAGGAGCTGGAAATGGTTTGATCATTCCAACATTATCTGGGTAATTATTGCTGCAAGACAGTCTGAATTTTACAATTTAAATTGAACTTTCTGATGAATGCCAGTGCAGGGAAATTGCATAACACAAGTCTCAACTTCCTGGGTGATTCCTGGGCATTCTTTAGCTGGGGATTTCCAACAGGATTTCCCCAGCATACCTTAAATATAACTTCCGGAAAGTCAGATACCACAGGCTCATAATCCTTTTCTCTCTCATTCTGATAGCAGGAATATCCTGAGGTACCATTGCTGCATTGTCAGCCCTTTGGCACTGTTAACCCTTTGGAAACTATTAACCCTCTGGCACTATTAATCCTCTGGCACTGTTAATCCTCTGGCAGTGTTAGCCCTCTGGACATTGTCAATCCTGGGGCACTGTTAACCTTTGGATACTGTTAACCCTCTGGATCCTGTTAATCCTCTGGGCGGTAAGAACTCAGTAAGAATTTAGCAACACCAATTTTAAATCCAACCGATTTATTTGATAGTAAAATTGCGAGCTTTCAACACTCTCTGTGTCTTCATCAGGCAAATGCAGTGTTCTGGTCTGCAATAGCACACATCAGCACAGACAGTCAGAGATTGCTGATTAGAATGCGAATCCTTACATCTAACCTGCTATTCAAGTGTTAAAGTGGCTAACAATGTGTGTGAAGGGAATCCTGAGCATTGGTTACAGAATTGTGTATTTTCTCTGGGCACCATTAACCCTCTGGACACTGTTAACCATCAGACCATTTTAACCTGCTGAGCATTGTTAACCATCTGGGTACTGTTAACCGTCTGCTGGTCATTCAGGGTTGGTGTATCAGGACAGTCAGTAGGAGTTGGGGTTGACTGTGAAGTGTGGGAGGGAAATTAGGGCTGGATGGGCAATTCCGGGCAGCCAACAATCTGTGGATTGGGAGGTCAGAAGGCCAGCGATAGGGGGATTACAGGGCTGGCCAGCAATCACGAGGGCCAGCGACTGGGAGGCCAGTAATGGGAGGTGGCCACTGTGCATGTGCCAATCTCTGCTCTGACAGATGAGCATACATGCCCCATCAGCACTATGTTGCCAGCTTATCCAACGAGAGTAAGCCCTGCTTACTGATTTTCAGCGTGTATCTCTCTGCAGTGCTCTGAGTGTAGGAGATTCATTCTAGAAATCAAACTGAAAAACCCATGGGATTTGCTCCCATTTTCCTGCATGTTGGAAACTTAGATTTTTTGGGGGAGAACCCCAGCCAAAGTTTTTGTTAGCATTTCTTATTCTGAATTTATAAATAAAGAATTTTATTCAAATTCTACCATGGAAATTATTTTTAGCAGATGAGAATACCTTAGGTTCTTATCTGAGATTTTTTTGTTTATGTTATTAACAAAAAATAACTTGTTTATTTTCACATCCATGTAACATACTAGGTAGCAAATGTATTATAAATATGTTACACATGCTTCGCCAGCATCACCGACAGTATTTACAAGGTTGACTGATTGTTGGTGCGAACATCAATAACATTAACAATTCTCCCACAAAGGACATTTGCAGATTTTCACATAACTTCATTGCAGTGTTAATGTCAGCCTGCTTGTGACCAATAAATAAACTTCTAAAAAACTTTATTTTGCACAATACTGATTTTAACACCTGACGTCTACTATCAATCCTGCGATATATTCCAGGTAGCTGTGCAACGTACCAGGGGAGTTGTTTGTGGTAACAGTTGTGAGATCTTCTATGAAGTGGTTTGAACTTTTCCCTCAGCCCTAAGTGGCCTCCTGCGTTTTCTCCGCACTTTAAATCGCACATTTGCAGAAGGCACCACCTGCTGGACTGGTTGAGAACTGACACAATATTACAGGGATTTGGTTGGCAAAATTCACAAACTGCTCAGAGGTTTCCAAAAGAAAAAAATGAGTGACCTGTAAAGTGGTTTATTTTCAAAATGATTGGATCGTGAGTGACGTAACATCCTGCAGAATAACAATGAGAAACGCAGAAACGTAGAAAATAGGCGCAGGAGTAACCAATATTCAATGTGATCATGGTTGATCATACACTTTCGGTATCCCACTCCCACTTTCTTTCCACACCCCTTAATCCATTTACCCACTAGGGCCACGTCCAGCTCCCTCTTGAACATATCTAACAAATCGCCCCAACAGCTTTCTGGGGTAGAGAACTCCACAGGTTCCCAACTCTCTGAGTGAAGAAGTTCTTCCTCATCTCAGTCCTGAATGGTTTATCTCTTATTCTTAGACTGCGACCCCTAGTTCTGGACTTCCCCAACAACAGGAACATTCTTGCTGCATCTAGCCTGTCCAGTCCCATCAGAATTTTATATGTTTCAATGAGATCCTCTCTCATTCTTATAAATTCCAGTGAGTACAAACCCAGTTAATCCAATCTCTCTTCATATGTCAGTCCTGCTATTCCAGGAATCAGATTAATGAACTTTTGCTGGACTCCCTTAACAGTAAGAATGTCTTTCCTCAGACTAGGAGACCAGAATTGCACACAATACTCAAGGTGTAACTTCACCAAGGTCCTGTAAAACTGCAGCAAGACTCTGAAACTGAAATGCTCAAGTAAATGTTGTTAGGATTATGAATTATTTATGAATGTATCCCTGATCTACATGGACACGACCTCAGTATTAAGTTGGGACCAAACGTATTTAAAAAGTTATTAATTAATATTATATTACTAATTAAAAAGTAAATGTAGATTTTGTGTATAGTGATCGACATTGAAAAATCTCTGCGGAATTTAGAAGAGTGAGCGGTGAACTTATTCAAACATATTAAATCTGGAGGGGTTTGACAGGGTAGATGGTGAGATGTTTTCAATAGTGGGGGAGTTGCGAACAAGGGGAATAGCTACAAGATAAAGGGCTGTCATATAAAACCGAAATTTATTCTGGCAGAAGTGGTGAATCTCTGGAATTCTCTGCCCCAAAGGGTGATGGAGACTGCGTCGTTAGAAGTATTTAAAGTGGAGGTGGATAAATATTTGATAGATGGAGGAATAGAGGGTTGGGGAAAATGATGCAAGAAAGGAGTTGAGTCCGGCACAATTCAGCCATGATGGTGTTGAATGGCAGAGCAGCCTTGAGGGGACTGGTGGCCAACCCCATGCTTCTATTTCATGTGTTCTTCTGTGTTCTTAAATACTAAATATTGAAATTAAGTTTTCAATGTTTTCCATAGTATTTTGAAACAATAATAATTTAATTGATTCAATGTAATTTTTACATGATTTAGTATCATATTACGCAAAGATCAATGTAACATTTATAACTGGTTTAGAAACGGTGGCACAGTGGTTAGCACTGCTGCCTCACAGCGCCACCCTGTCAAGCAGATTGCGGGGTGTGTGTGTGTGTGTGTGTGTGTGTGTGTGTGTGTGTGTGTGTGTGTGTGTGTGTGTGTGTGTGTGTGTGTGTGTGTGACTCATCCGTTTAAGTTGGGGATTGATGCCAGAATTTTACCGCCTCGCCTGCCTGAGGCGCGAAGGTCCCATACAAGGCCAAGGGAGAATGCTATTCTATGAGCCTCGCATGTCCCAATTCTGGACTGGGTGAGGCGGTAAAATTTCAGCCTGAGTGTCTATAGAGCTGAGGAGATCAAAGGGGCTAAGTGTATAAGGCAGACATTTAAAGTAGGTAAGGCCAAGTTTGATATCCTACTGGTAAATGTAACATGGGTAACCATTTGCATTCTGAAATACGTGAGAATTTGGGTTTTCAGTTGTAGAATTCAAAGAGAAGTAAGAAGTAGTTTACAACTTAGAAAAGATCAGAATAAATAAGTCAAAGTTGTTAAATTTTATTCAGAAGTGGGGGCCATGAGGATAAAAGATTTTTATGTCCAGGGAAAGGTAAATTTCAAAAAAGGATAATGATAATGGGAAAAGATGAAAGAGAAAAGAAAACATGTTTAAAGAGAATTTGGGAACTGTGCTCGGGTATTGATGTGCTCGAGATCTCCTGAAGAGAGTGCAGACCTCAGCCACACCATAGAAGTTCTGGTTATTCCAGAGAACAAGGTTTTAGATTAAAGTCTTGAATTTCAACTGCCAAGTGAGATCGAGGGAAAGAAGCCCTTTGCAATTTTTCTCTTACATCAAAAATGGTTGTACATTGTACTAATATTACTGGAATGTTTATGGATTAAGTAGCTATAAGGATTGTTGTCTTAAAGAACATGTATCTGTGAATCTAGCCAAGTAAGAATCTTTTGGGAAAAAAGGCAAAATTTAATTGTGTACATGTAATTTTGTGTGCTTAAGTTTTTTTTATTAATAAATGTTTTTAATTCTGATGTTTATAATCTTTGAAAGTTTTACTGGAATGCATGCCTCCTGGCTTCAGTATGTATATTTTCTTAAGGTAATATACTGCTGGAAAACAGTTGTGATCTCTTGTCAAGCTTCCCTTTCTGGAATTTGGCTCACATGGGGAAACGGCACTTACCACTTGCTGGATTATAGCAGTGAAGCTCAGCCACCAGCCTAAACCCTCACCAGTCAGTACATTTTTATATCAAGTAATTTGTACTGTTTGATCCTACCTCCAAAACAGTGAAGAAAATAATATTTTTAGTTAAGAAGTTGCAAAAAGGTTATATTCGAAATTGGCAACATTGGTTAAATGAGTTTACAATTCCAATAATGAGTTAGAGATAGGGAAATGTGAAACGTGGCATGTGTTTGTCATCATAACCTTTTTATATTCATTCATGGGAAGTAGGCATCTCTGGCAAGGCCATCATTTATTACCCATCTATAGTTGCCATTAAGAAGATGGTAGCGAGCTCTTTCTTGAACTGCTGCATTTCCTGTGGTGCAGGTATTGACATGTAAGATCTCCTGTCAATACCTAGCACAGTGCTGATAGGAATAGAATTCCAAGATTTTGAACAAGTGACAGTGAAGGAATGGAGATATAGTTCCAAGTCAGGATGGTATGTGGTTTGGAGGGCAATTTGCAGTTGGTAGTGTTCCCATGTTACTGCTGCCCTTATAATAGTAGGTAGTAGAGAGTGCAATTTGCAAGGTCCTGATGCAGGAGCCTTGGTGAGTTGGAGCAGTTTATCTGATATATGGACATACTGTTGCCATGGCGCACCAGTGTTGGATTGAGTGAATGTTTAAGCTGATGGATTGGATGACAATCAAGTGGGCTGCTTTATCCTGGATCATGGTGAACTTCTTATTGGAGCTCCAACCATTCAGGTAAGAAGAGAGAATTCCATCACACTTCTTACTTGTGCCTTGTAAATGGTGGATAGGCTTTGGGGAATCGAGAGATGAATTACTTACCTCTGATCTGCTTTTATAGCCACAGTATTTATATAGCTAGTACAGTTCAGGATCTGGTCAACTCCCAGGATGTTGATTATATGAAATACAGTTATGGTAATGCCATTGAACGTCAAGGGATAGATTCTCTCTTGTTTGAGATGATCATTGCTTGGCACTCGCATGACGTGAATATTATTTTCTACTTAGCATCATAGAACTCTACAGTACAGAAGGAGGCCATTCAGCCCATCCACGCAGACTCTATCCTCCTAACCTCGTGCATTTACCCTGCTGGTCCCCATGACACAAAGGGGTAATTTATTATGGCCAATCCATCTAATCCATCTTTGGACTGTGGGAGGAAAGTGGAGCACCCGGAAGAAACCCAAGCAGACGCATGGAGAATGTGCTGGGACAGTATTGATTAGAGTGGTTGGGGAGGGTTCATACGAAACTAAAAGGGATTTGAGGGCCCATGCAAAGGGTCAGAGGATGATGAAACAAGGATAAGAACAAAAGACAGAAAGGAAATGAGAAAAGTGGTCAGCAGAGAAATCAAGGGCCAGAATCATACAGGAAAAATAGTAGGAATGGGACAAGGAATGTTATAGAGACAAGTCTTAAGGCTTTGTGCCTTAACAGGCAGAGCAGTCATAGTGAAGTGGATGAATTAATTGCACAAATAGACGTAAGTGATTATGATATAGTCAGGATTACAGAGACATTGCTGCAGAGTAACCAGGAATGGAAAATGAACATCCAGGGGTATTCAGTGTTTTGGAAGGACAAACAAAAAGGAAAAGGAGGTGGGATTGCATTACAGATTAAAGAGGAAATTAACACAATAGTAAGGAAAGATATAGACTCTGACAATGTGGGATCTATATGGGTAGAGCTGAGAAACACCAAAGACAAAAAACATTAGTGGGGGTTGTATATTGATCCCCAAAATGTAATGGCGACTTGGTGACATTGACATTAAAAAGGACATTAGAACTACATGTGTTAAGTCCAGGCCAGAAGGTGTTTGATGAAGTCAGCTTAGATCCTACATTTGCACTTTGAATTTGTCATTAGGGTAAGAGAGAGGTGTTTCACTCCAGGTATGATTCAAATGACCCAGTGGGAAGCTATTATTAAACAAAGTTTATTTAAGAATATGGTTAACATATAATTAGAAAATTAGCATCCAAGGCTGTCCAAGACTGGGTATTGTGTAATGAGGAAAGAATAATTGGCACTCTAGTTGTGCAAGGCCCCTTGGGGATATGCAAAATGATAGAATTCTTCATTAAGATTGAGAGTAATGTCAGGAATTCTGAAACTAGAGACCTGAATCTAAATAAAGGAAGCTACGATGGTATGAGGCACAAGTTGGCTATGATGGATTGGGGAATGTTACTTAAAGACATGATGGAGGATAGATAGTGGCAAACATTCAAAGAGCGCATGGGTGAACTGCAACAATTGCTCATTCCTGTCTGGCACAAAATTAAAATAGGAAAGGTGGCCAAATCACAGCTTATGTTCATACAAAATTGAATGAATTGTAGGAGGCAGAAAGTAATGGAATTCTTTTGGGTTGGAGGAAGGTTTGTAGTGGTGTTCCTTAGCAGTTGATATTGGAACTTCACTTTTGCTGATAAATATTAATGATCTTGATCTTGGTCTTTAGAGGACTGTTTCAAAGTTTGCGGGTGATACAAAAATTGGAAGTTTTATGAGGAGGATAATTTAGATCTTCAAAAGGACAAAGACAATTTGGTAGAGTGGGCAGATAGGTGGCAGATGAAGTTCAATGTGGAGAAATGTGAGGTGATGCATTTTGGTAAGAAGAAAATGGAGAGACAATATAAAATAAAGGAGACAATTCTTAAAGGAGGTGCAGGGGCAGAGGGAGCTGGGTCTATCTGTGTATCGATCATTGGCAGGACAGGTGGAGAGCAGTTGATAAAAGCCAATTTCATTCTGGGCTTCTTTAATAGAGATAGAGAGTAAATGAGTAAGGAGATTGTGCTGAACTTGAACAAGACACTAGTTAGACCTCAGATGGAATATTGTGTACAGTTCTGGATGTCACGCAACAAGGGAAGGATGTGAACACATTGGAGAGAGTGCAGAAGAGTCTTACAAGAATGGTCCCAGGGATGAGAAGCCATGAGGATAGATCGGAGAGGTTGGAACAATTCTCCTTGGAGAGAAGAAGAAGTCTGAGAGGAGAATTGATAGAGATGTTCAAATTCACGAGGAGCAGGATAGAGTAGATAAGGAGAAACTGTTCTCATTCGTAAAAGGATTGGGAGGACAAGGAGACACAAATTTAAAGTGATTTGCAAATAAAGCAAATATGATGTGAGAAAAACAAGGTTCCAATATTGACTCCTGAGGAACACCACTATAAACTTTCCTCCGACCAGATAAATTCCACCTTCTCAAGAGCAGCTAAGAATGGGCAATAACTACTGGCCAGTCAGCGACACCCATGCCCCACAAATGAATATATTAAAAAAAACAAGTGATTGAGGTTGTTTTTCGGATGGCTCTCGGTGAAAGGCAGTTGTGCAGAGGAAGTGAGCACTTCTGGACAATTGCCATGCAACCCATTACCTGGGAATACCTGAGTGGGAGTCCATAGCCCACCTTTGTGGTACCTATCAAATCCGACACCAGGAAGTTTAGAAGTTTGGATCCAAGAGACTTTAAAACTGAACCATTAGCATCTAAGGAATGGGAGTTTGATCAATTCATCTTTTCATATCATCATGATCTGTGTAATGCTATAGCATGATGGAAACAAATAGAAATGTCTAAACTTGAAGACTGAAATGAATCTAAATCATACAAACAGGAATGTCAAGTTATACATGATGTAATTAGACTAACTACGTTAGTTAATCTGACTTGAGCCACAGTGTCCCCGATCCTCCATCGATTTTCTTCCTTGAGAATTACAAATGATTTCTATAAGCAGCAACCAGATGGCCCACGGCTTTCCCACTTCCTCGTCCTGTTTTATCCTTGTCAGTTTCAGTGTTAATTTCATCTAACCTCCCAGTGGCTGCAAATCAAATGTAACAGGATTGATTCAAACTACATTAGCAGTCAAACTTCATTAGGAAGACATGTCTCCACTCAATTTGCTGTCAAATTTGACACAGTGTATTGAGATAAGGAGGATTTGTGCTTTATCCTGTTACTGTTAGACCAAAATTGCTTAATCTTCAGTATGTGTGCATTTTTAATCCTCTAGATCTTTTTGCTCCCTTTGAACAGGAATGCAGTTACTGAGCTTTTCGAGGTTATAAAGTTGAGCAAAAACTTTATCCCAGATTAAATGAATTGAAAGCAATTCTGAGTCTGAAATCCCCACATGATTTGTTTGTTTTGGATTTTATTGACCAACCAGCAATGATTTTAAAAAATGCTGGAAAGGGCTCACATCTATCCCATTGTAGGCATGTGAGTTGAATGTGAGCATGGGTGAGGACTGTTTCCTGCTGTGGGTGGCAACAGGAATCCATGCTATATGTTCACTCCGTGTAAATCATTCTGCATCCAGGAAATTTTTGTCTCCTTCCATGGTGGGTGGGATTTGATGACATGCATCTCGCTGTCAAACCCAGCTGCCACATCGAAAAATGCCCAACATCACTGAAGGAAGGTCTGGATCTCCAGGAACGTGCTAAGGCTGGAGGTAGACCTCCTTGAAGACACTGAAGCTGGAAGGTCCACCTGAAAGATCTTTCCTCCCACCCACTGCTGTGTGTGTCCTGGGGTCCATCCTGAATTCCAGAGGCAGCTTTAGACATTCCTCAGTTAAGTCCCAACCTTTGCATGTCTTGTTCTGAACCAATGTGTTTCCTGCTGGGGTGACAGAGAATCGCAAGTGGGATGAGGATTCCAGCCAGATCTTCATTTGTCACTGTAATGAGGTCTTGCTTTAATTGTGTAGACCACACCTGGAGTAGTGCGTGCAGTTTTTGTCCCCTTACTATGGAAAGGATATTATTGCCCTGGAGGGAGCGCAATGAATATTCACCAATCTTAATCCGGGAATGATGGGACTGTCTTACGGAGAGAGATTGGGGAAACTGGGCTTGTACTGTCTAGAGTTTTGAAGAATGAATTGATTGACATATAAGATGATCAGACGGTTAGATAGAGTGGGTAGTGAGAGGCTTTTTCCTCGGATGGAGATGAATAACACGAGGGGACATAGCTTTAAATTAAGGGGTGGTAGTTACAGGACAGATGCTAGAGGTGGGTTCTTTACACAGAGGGTAGTATGGGCGTGGAATGCCCTGCCTGCAACAGTTGTGGACTCGTCAAGTTTAAGGGCGTTCAAATGGTCAGTGGATAGGTATATGGATAGCATTGGAATAGT
Source organism: Sphyrna mokarran (assembly GCA_024679065.1). Taxonomy (NCBI): domain Eukaryota; kingdom Metazoa; phylum Chordata; class Chondrichthyes; order Carcharhiniformes; family Carcharhinidae; genus Sphyrna; species Sphyrna mokarran. Next base: position 5,511,281 of record JAGIQG010000024.1, read on the forward strand.
TTAGGATAGAGGGTCATAAAATTCGTTCCATTGGTCGGCGCAACATTGAGGGCCAAAGGGCCAAAGGTTATTATAATAATAATAACATTATTACTGCGCAGTAATGTTCTATGATTGAGACATACAGAATTCTTAAAGGGCTGGACAGGGTAGATGCAGGTTAGGTGTTTTTCCTGGTTGGGGATTGTAGAACCGGGGGGCACAATTTCAACATAAACCAGAAGCTACCTAAGATCAAGATGAGGAGAAATGTTTTTACACAGAGGGTGGTGAATCTTTGGAATTTTCTACCCCAAAGGGGTGTGGAAGCTCAGACAGTGAGTATATTTAAAGCTTAGCTGCTAGATTTCTAATTCCCAGTAATGTAAAGGATTATGGGGAATGTGGTGGGAGTTTCCAATTGCACTCACCCCAAAATCAGAAAATCATGCACAAGGTTAATGGACCTTTGCATAGCCCACACCCCCTCTCCCTCCCCTCGCCCGCTACAATTCGCATAGTTGGCGGGACAGGAAAACTCCTCACAGTGGATGTAAAAGGCATTGAAGTGTCCGATCAGACATGATCATTTTAAATGGCAGAGCAGATTCAATGGGCTGAATAGCCTACTGCTGTTCCTCTGTTCCTGTCCCATTAATGTGGTGAAAACTAGTTTCATGCTGGCCTCCAGAACATAGAAACATAGAAAAAGCAGGAGGAGGAGGCCATTTGGCCTTTCAAACCTGCTCCACCATTCATCACAATCATTGCTGATCGTCCAATTCTATAGTCTTAATTCTACTTTCTCCCTATAACTTTTGATCCCATTCACCCCAAGTGCTATATCCAGCCATCTTTTGAATACATTCAATGTTTTTCCATCAACTACTTCCTGTGGTAATGAATTCCACAGAATCACCTCTCTTTGGGTGAAGAAATGTCTCCTCATCTCCATTCTAAATGGTCTGCCCTGTATCCTCAGACTGTGACCCATGGTTTTGGACTCCCCCAACATCACGAACATACTTCCTGCATCTACCCTGTCTAGTCCCATTAGAACTTTATAAGTCTATATGAGATCCCTTTCATTCATATGAATTCTAGTGAAAACAATCCTAAACGAGTCAATCTCTCCTCATACATCAGTCCCTCCATCAACTTGGTAAATCTTCGCTCCACTCCCTCAGGAGTAAGAACACCCTTCCTCAGAAATGGAGATCGAAGCATGATTGTCAATCCATGGTGGTGGGCACTGCTGCCATTGATCTGGCTGGTGGGATAATTGTGCCCATAATCTGCAATCAGGATGGCAATCCAAAGTGGCCATCTATATGCTTCTGATAGAATTCCCTCTGAGTTAAATCTTTTGTCACTCTGACTGAAACAGTCAGGTTCACTTGAGGGTAATGCGACATAAACTAGAAAAAGTGACTAGCTAACTGTACTGGCAATAGATTCTTGTGAATTTCTGGGGATCGATATACCAAAGGACACTGGCTATTTAGAAGCTTGCTTTGTTTCTATTTACGTTATTTATGAGCTGTGGACTTTAATTTATCTTTGGCTACTGACACCATCTCTTTATTTATTTCTGGAAGGTGACCTGTCCATTAAACTGAACAATTTGTCGGGAGTGCTGACCTTCCTACCCTCAGTAATGATCAGTAATGAGTTCCCAAATCATTTCCATCCTGTAATTGCTTCTGGCATCTTAGCCTCAGGACGAGGTCAGTCTGAGGAGAGTATGACCCGAACTGAGCAGCTGGTGACCACTGGGTTTATTAATTCCATCACAACTGGCTGCAGTCCGCTCTTGTACTTCTCAAGGGTCGGTACACCTTACACACGCATGTTTTCCTGGCTCTACATCTTGTTCCTCGGAGGCTCTATGTTGTGAACAAACATCCTACTGTGAGCATTGTCAGCCAACCAGAGCAAGAACTAATGACGTGTCATAACTCCCTCCAGGTAATATTCCTGAGAGAGGGCAGGGGGTGTCACTCACATAACATGCTGCTTATGAATTCAGAGTTGCCTAATAATACTTTGACAAAGTTTCAGTCCATTGTTTTAACGTTTGAGCAGCTGGTTAATCTGTTTCTGTGAGGGTGAGTAACATGGATGCTAATAAGGAGTCCACTGTAGGATCCAGCAGAGCTTTCACAACTTGTCTTCCAGAGCTGCCACTTCAATCTTTAATCCTGCTTTCTCCCCCCAACCTTCTAATATTCAAAACGTGAGGACGCACAATGATTTTGTCTTCAGCTTAAGATCCTTTCTTGATGTTCGCGATGAAACAAAATTCTGACTCAACGCTGATTTTCTTTCTGTAATGTCCTAACTATTTTTGGGGTAGAGGGATTTTAACAAAATTTGCATGAGTAGATTCAGACTAACAGGTTTTATTTAAAGAGATGTTCTCTGCTCTGCACAGGATACAAAACTGAAAGTAAAAACAGCAGACATAATGAAATCCTGACCTCACTCTTGCCAAAACAAAATTCAGATGAACAGTGGAATCAGCTGGCGTCCATTCAGCCCATCATGTTTGTACCAGCTCTCCAAATGAGCTCTCCAAATGACTTAATGCCCCTATAAGATTCTCCACACTCCTGCCAGAACATTTCCCTCTTGTTTGGTCAGTACATCACCTTCATAAACACTTAGCATATTCCATATGTATTAAATGTCATGTTTTCACATTAACATTCCACTGTTTAGCTTCAAAATGTTGCATATTCTCTCAGTTATTCACATGAATAATGCATGCAAGAAACTATGCTACATGTGATGTGTGTAGACGTGTGTCTGCACATATTCTGAATAAAAAGTTACAAATACAGCAAAACAGATGTCCAGTTTTAGAGATAAAAGAAAAATGTTGGGCTAGATTTTACAGACAAAGAAAACTATCCGCAAAACACTAGAAATCTCTGTGGTATAGATTTTCTAAAGTTACTTTCAAGATGGTGTCAAACCAAGGACACGTACCAACAGCGATGCATCAAGCAGTGTAAACTGCCAATCACACTGAAATATTCTCATAAACAGCAAACTAGGAAGTAAAATTACTGAATTCAAATGAATGCCTTCACTTTCATTTTAAGGTCGGGAAATAAATAATTGGATGATCTATATGGGGTTTAGGTAGAAGCTATTATAAACATCTTTTAAAAATATATTTGAAAAATGTGGAACTGTTTATAATAATGGTAACATTGAACTTTAATAAATATATAGTTATTTTCCCTCAGTCAGTAAGGCTATATCGCAGTAAGTATAGAATTAGCACGCCACTAAAGTTCCAGTTACACTTCATTCAACCAGACATAAACTGTTCAATGGTTTTTATAGTGAGACTGAGAGGATGAATGTTCTAATCATTTCCATGAGTTGTAATTAATTGAAGATTCGAGATGCACTCTCTGGAGGATTGTAGAATTATTGATAAAAGCCACTGGATTTCAGTGTTTAATGCATGTGTGGACTACAGAAGTTGCTGTTAGTTTCAGAGGAGTAATGATTGAATTCTAAAAGTTTCACCAGCAAGATGGAGTGGGGAAGTGGAAGGCATGTGGTGGAGAAGGGTGTAAAAATCTGGCCACTGGATTAATAGAAATAGACCACTCAGGGGTACATTGGGGCAAAAGCATTATTCTTTTGTTCTTTCCCTGAAGCTTCTTTCATCAAAGTTGAGCTATTTGTCATTTAAAAACCCACCAGAAGATGTTATTGTTTTAAACCAAGTGTTCTTCAAGAAAGATTCAGAATCCATACTCCCTTCTCCAAGACAGAAGAGAACCAGCCAGCCATATCTCCAGTGTGAAAGCCAAGTATAAATCACACTCTTACCAGCTAGTGGAAGTGCAATATCCTTCTTTACCCGATTAAAATTGTGCAGAATTTTGAACACCTCAGTAGGTGTTCTCACCTCTTAATCTTCTCTGCTCCAAGGTGAATAATCCCAATCTCTCTCATCCTTCATTGTATCTAAAATTCCTCATTCCTGGAATCATTCCAATAAATCTCCTTTGCACTCTTTCTCTAGGGCTTTAACATCCTCCCTTAAATAAGGTGCCCAGAATTGAACACAATATTTCAAATATTATCTGGCCAATGATATGTGCAGGTGTAGCATCACATCCTTGTTTTTATACTCTATACCTCTATTTATCAACCCAATATAACAACTGCTTCCACTTGCCTGGCCACATTCAGAGAATGATGCACTTGAACCCTTGAGGTCCCTTTGCTTCTGTACTCCCCTCAAAGTTGGACCATTGAGCCTGGATTGTCTCCTTATGTTTTTCTACGATAATGCATTACTTCATATTTCACTGCATTGTGAAATTCATCTGCCAGGTGTCTGCCATTTGGCCAACTTGTCAACTCTGCAGTCGCTCAGCATCACCCTCACTATTTACTGCTCCCTCGTCTAGTATCATCTGCAAATTTAGAGATTTTCCCCTCAACACCCATCTTGAAATTGTTTATAAAAATCAGAAAAAGCAAGACTCCCAACACTGATCTCTGGGGATAATCCTGAGATTATCACCTTTTTAATTTAGCTTCTCATATTCTTGATGCAGAAATTCTTTCCAACTTTTACCTGTGTTGTGGGTACATATATGAACCATGACAACTGAATCTTCCCCCTCCCATTGCAAGTTCTTGGCCAGCCCTGAGTAGATGTCCCACATCCTGGCACCAGGCAGACAATAAGCCATCTGGACTGTTGCTTTTCACTGCAGAGAAGAGTATCAAGCCCTCTCACTATACTGTCCCCGACATTTTTTTTTGCTCCTCCCACTTGAATGACTTCCTGTACCATGGCACCATGATTGGTTTGCTCATCCACCCTTTAGCCCCTACTTTGATCCAAACAATCTGACAGATTCTCAAACCTGTTGGACAAAAACAAAGGCCAAGACTGCTGCACTGCTGAGCTCTGCGTCTCCTTACCTGCCTCACTCGCAGTCAAATCTTCCTGTCCCCAACCACTGACCATATGAGAAGTCTCTATCTTAAATTGTGTGACTACCTCCTAGTACAAAGCATCCAGTTAACTTTCCCCCTCCCTGATATTTCACAGTGTCTGCAGTTCAGCCTCCAGCTCAATGATTCTGGGCCAAAGTTCTTCAAGGTAAGGAGATGCCCATGTTGGGCTGGGGTGGGCAAGTAAGAAGTTTCACAATACCAGGTTGAAGCCCAACAGAGTTTAATGTGATAGCACAAGCTTTTGGTGCACTGCCCCTTCATCAGGCACTCACTTGACAAAGGGACAATCCTCCAAAAGCTTGTGCTCCCAAACAAATGTGTTGGACTTTAACCTGGTGTTGTGAGACTTCTTACAAAGCTTTTCAAGCCACAGACACTTATTCCTGCCATATTTGCCCTGGATCACGTCGGAACTCCCCCAAGCTGTAGCCTTTACACAAAGCATCTGTCCTGCCATCATTCATAAATTTTAATTAATTACTTAATTGTTCACTTTTTTCCCTTTTTTATATATTTTATTAATCTTGCCACTAGTTTATATATTATTCTAAACCTTGGAACTCGAATAGACCTTAATCACTTTCCACAAATTCACCAGTTTGTTTCTTTTCCTGCCATAGAAGAAGAACCAACAACTCCAGGTTGAAAACATTTGAAAAAGCAAAAGGAAATGCCCTCACCAGGGTTCTGTACTTATCAAACTCCCAGGTAAACATTCAGTTCCAAAGTTGCACTAAAGACCCCTGAATTTATAGTAAACCAAACTGGAGTTAGAGCAACCAGATTCAATCAATCAAATCAGTAACTACTCAGCTCTTTCAGCAGAGTATGTTTACCTTGCCTGAGGCTAGAGGAAAGAAAGGAACTTACTCTATTCACATTGTACTTTCCAGTTACTGCTCATTACAGACAGGACTAGATTTTCAAGAAGGTTAATGCTTTAAACTCCCCCATGAACCAAACTCCCAGGTGTACACTCAATTCCAAAGCTGCATTCATTTGTGATACTTCACTGTAAAATTTACGCAAATAGGCAAAAGCAAATTCCCTCAATAAATATTGGAGCAATTTTGCTTTTCCCACTGTAGTTACAACAAAACTTTCCAGCAAGTTTCCTACTTTCCATAGAATAAAGATTGAAACTCCTAAAATAACCATAAAGTTTTATTCAGAGATGTTTATTAATGACTCAAACAATTGACTTAGGAGGATGTTTATTGGAAGAATCATAACAGAGACAACTATGCAGTATGAACACTCTGGGGGGAATTTTCCCCATCCTGTCTGTCACAGGAGTCATAGCAGGAATCATTGTGGGAAGACCATGGCAAAGGTCTGTTGATCTTGGGCAGGATTTTTCAGTTTTGGAGTGAGTGTGGTTGGAAAATCCCACCCTCTGTCTCTCTTCTTTCAAGATAACTTCCTGGAGCATTTTCCTGCACAAATTTGCTGCTTCTAACTTTGATAGTGAACATGAATCTCTCTATTCAGTATGGCAATTGGATTGTTGGCCTGTAGAAACTTCCTGTCAATGTGATAGAACATCACATTCTGACAAAGACAGAAAACCTCGTTGTTGGTATAAATGGGAAAGATTTAACAGAACAGGAATCCACACATAGTACTTTCAAAGTCATTGAATTAGAGAATCAAACAGCACAGAAGAGGCCCTTCGGCCTATCGAGTCTGCACCACACATCAGAAACACCTGAACTTCCACCTAACCCCATCTGCCAGCATTTGGCCCATAACCTTCAATGTTATGATATGCCAAATGCTCATCCAGGTTCTTGTTAAAGGATATAAAGTTACCCACCTCTATCACTCTCCCAAGCAATGCATTCCAGACCGTCACCACTCTCTGGCTAAAAATCTTTTTTCTCACATCCCCTAAAAACCTTCTGCCCTTCACTCTGAACCTATGTTCCAGGATGATTGTTTGCTTCCCTGGAGAAGGGATGTAAGATGTGTCTGACAGGGTAGAGGGCATTTTGAAGGGTGAGGGGACCCAGGCGGCTGTGATTCTTCATGTAGGAAAGAAGGATGTAGGAAGGAAGTGCAGGGAGGATATATGAAGGCATTTCAGGGAGTTGGGGGGTGGCTGAAGAGCAGGTCCTCCACGGTGGCGATCTCAGGGCTGTTGCCAGGGCCAGGTAATAGCGGGGCCAGGAGAAATGAGATCCTACAGCTGAATGCGTGGCTGAAGGACTGGTGTAGGGCACAGAGTTTCATATTTGTGGATAACTAGGAAGTATTTGTGAAAGAAGGGCACCTGTGTAGAAGAAACGGGGAACACTTAAATGGGAAGGGATGAATATCTCAGCTGGGAGGTTAGCCCTAGGAGCAGGGTGCTGAATTGGGGGAAGGCTAACTACGGTCAGATTAGGCAGGAACTTATGGAAACTAATTGGGAATGGTTGTTCGAGGGTAAGTCCACGCTAGGCATGTGGGAGTCTTTCAAGGGAATACTGAAAATGTTGCAAGAAAGATATGTGTCAGCTAAGAGGAAAGATGGGAAAGGTAGGATTAGAGAGCTGTGGATTACTAGGGATATTGAGGACTTGGTTAGGAAGAAAAGAGAGGCATATATTAGGTCAAAGCAGCTAGGAACAGAGACAGGTTGGAGGAATATAGAGAGAGTAGGAGGGACCTCAAACACGGAGTTAGAAGGGCAAAATGGGGGCATGAAATGGTTTTGGCGGATAGGATTAAGGAAAATCCAAAGGCTTTTTACTCCTATGTTAGGAATAAAAGGGTGGTTAGAGGAAAAATCGGACCTCTTAGGGACAGAAGAGGGGAACTGTGCTTAGAGCCTGAGGGAATGGCGGAGATCCTGAATGAATACTTTGCGTCAGTATTCACGAAGGAGAGGGGCTTGTTGACTGTTCCTGTCTCTGAGGGAGCTGTGGACCAGTTGAGGGAAATATCCATACTGAGGGAGGAAGTGTTAGGGCTTCTAGGTAGCATTAAAACTGATAAATCTCCGGGGCCTGATGGCATTTATCCCAGGCTGCTTAGGGAGATGCGAGATGAAATTGCTGGGCCTCTGATGCAAATCTTTGTCTCTTCTTTGGACACAGGTGAGGTCCCAGGTGACTGGAGAATAGCTAATGTTGTACGTTGTTTAAAAAGGGTAGTAGGGATAACCCTGGAAATTATAGGCCGGTGAGTTTGACGTCAGTGGTAGGGAAGCTGTTGGAGGGGATTCTTAGAGATAGGATGTATAAGCACTTAGAGCATTGCGATCTGATTAGGGATACACAGCATGGCTTTGTTAAGGGGAGGTCATGCCTTATGAATCTGGTAGAACTTTTTGAGGAATGACAAAAATGGTCAACGAAGGGCGAGCCGTTGATGTCGTCTATATGGATTTTAGTAAGGCGTTTGACAAAGTCCCTCATGGGAGGTTAGTTGAAAAGGTCAAGGCTCATGGGATACAAGGACAGGTAGCTAGATGGTTAAGTAACTGGCTTAGTAATAGGAGACAGAGAGTAATAGTGGAAGCCTGTTTCTCTAGCTGGAGGTCGGTCACTAGTGGTGTGCCACAGGGCTCGGTACTGGGACCTCTTCTATTTGTAATATATATAAATGACTTGGAAGAGGGAGTTAGTGGAGTAATCAACAAGTTTGCAGATGATACAAAGACGGCTGGACTTGCGAATAGTGAGGAGCATTGTCAGGCGATGCAGCAGGACATAGATAGGCTAGTAGCTTGGGCAGACAGATGGCAGATGGAATTCAATCCTGATAAATGCGAGGTAATGTATTTCGGGAGAAAGAATTTAGGGGGGAGGTATATGATAAAGAGTAGACCTATTAAGAGTATAGAAACGCAGAGGGACCGGGGGGTGCAGGTGCACAAGTCTCTGAAGGTGGCAGAGCAGGTGGAGAAGGTTGTGAAGAAAGCATATAGTATGCTAGCCTTTATAGGAAGCGGTATAGAATACAAGAGCTGGCCTTTAATGTTGCAGTTGTATAAAACATTGGTTAGACCTCATTTGGAACACTGCGTCCAGTTCTGGTCGTCTTACTACTGGAAGGATGTGGAAACTCTGGAGAGAGTGCAGACGAGGTTTACCAGGATGCTGCCTGGTATGGAAGGTCTGAGTTACGAGGAGAGATTAGGCAAATTGGGGCTGTTCTCCTTAGAAAGACGTAGACTTAGAGGAGATCTAATAGAGGTCTACAAGATTATGAGAGGTGTAAGTAGAGTAAACAAGGTTAAGCTTTTTCCTAGGATGGACTGAAATAGCACGAGGGGTCATGGGCTTAGGGTGAGGGGGGTAAGGTATAATTTGGATGCTAGAGGGAGTTTTTTCACACAGAGGGTGGTGGAGATGTGGAATGCGCTGCCAGGTAAAGTGGTGGAGGCAGGTACTCTGGAGTTATTTAAGAGATACTCAGATAGGCACATGAACAGAATGGGAATGGAGAGGTATAGAAAACTGATTTATAATAGGGATCATGAGCTTTGGGAGTCCCTGGGAAGTGTGTAAATAAACGATGATATTGATGTACTTGTTTTTATCCTACAGGTGCCTTTGGTCCACCTTGTTGTCTAACAAGGGGTGTACACACGATGGGTAGTGAGAGGGCTGCTCTGGGGTTTTTCGAGAATATCCTAGTGCTTCATGTCACTAGTGTATGCTTGACCTGGATCATTTGATGGACAACACGACAGCTCAGTGACTATCGCTGTGCTGTGCAGATAGATGGATTTGGGCCTGTGTCTGTGGGAGTTTGCGTATTCTCCCCGTGCCTGCGTGGGTTTTCTTCGGGTGCTGCGGTTTCCTCCCACATTCCAAAAATGTGCTCTTAGGCTAATTGGCAAAACAAATTCTCCCTAAATTGTCTCCAATTTGGTTTTTAATCCATAGATCTATAAACATAAACAGGGATCACAGGTAGAGGTGGGAACATCGGAGTGGTGGCGTGGGCTCGTTGGGCCTAAGGGCCTATTTCCCGTGCTGTTTTGTTCTTTTGTTCTTTTTTGTTCCCTCATGACTGGCCTTTCAACTAAGAGGAACAGCTACTCCTTATCCACTCTGTCCATGTCCCTCATAATCTTGTACACCTCGATCAGGTCACCTTGCAGTCTTCTCTGCTCCAAAAAAAACAACGCAAACTGGGAATCGACCTTAGGTCCCTGGAACTATGAGGCAGTAGTGCTAACCAGTGTGCCACTATACTGTCCAGTTAGAGTCATCTCAGTCTCTGATTCCATTCTCCACTCTTCATACATACAATATGCCTGATGTAAAGATTGTGCTTTTGAAATAGCAGGGTTGCTAAGCAGTAACCTGGGTGAGCATGAAAATGACACAGTGGATAATGGTAAATACTTTTCGTCATTCAAAAGTCACTGTTTTTGATATTTTCCTTGTGGCAAGATGAAGATGTGCCATATACCATCTGCAACAGAGGATGAGACTGTATTGGCATAAATAATTCTGACCAAACCTGGTCTGATTATTGACAAAGTATTATCAGTAACAAGTGGGGAAAACAGTGGGGGCGGCATGGTAGCACAGTAGTTAGCACTGCTGCCTCATAGCACCAGGGATCCGGGTTTGATTCCTCGCTTGGGTCACTGTCTGTGTGGAGTTTGCATGTTCTCCCCATGTCTGCATGGGTTTCCTCCAGTTTCCTCCCACATTCTGAAAGACGTGCTGGTAGATGTATTGACCCAAATGGGTGCCGGATTGTGGCGACTAGGGGATATTCACAGTAACTTCATTGCAGTGTTAATGCATGCCTACTTGTAACTAATAAATAAACTTACTTACATACAAATTTAAGACAGTGCTGGGATAATATTTCACTTGTATTCCTCAAGGAAGTTGGATCACTTTTGAAGAAACCTTGTTTGTTTGAAGTATAATTTGCTCTGGCAGGACTATTATTCATAATATTTAAATTGCAGGCAAGATGCAATGGCCAACCTGTTTTTTCAGCAAATAATCTGATTACATTGCCAGGTGGCAAATAGGAAGAGATTGATCAATTAGTTCATGCCAACAGCAGATGAGGGCCTTCCCAGCTAGGAGACAATGGAATGGGTCCAGAATCACCTTGAGTTTGGAGACAGATTTAATTATTAACCCATATCAAATAAATGAGTTGATGCCTTCATTAAAAAGAAGACATGTTATATTAATTCATTCATTATATCTTTGATAATATCACAGACTGTGATTTCAATCCAACTGGTGCATCAGACACTACTACAAAATATATAACTGGTTTTCAGTGAGATGTCTTGAACTAATACTGTATAATACACAGTCTGTTTCACACCATCTATCATTACCATAATTACACTGTCAAAAAGAGCACAACATACATATGATACAGCTGGTGTTGGTTTTGAAGGACAAGGTCAAAATATAACTATCCAAAGCGCCAAGGTTACTCGTGTGTCGATACACTGTACAGGATTCAAAAAATTAAGCAATTGTTTTCAGCAATAGTCAGCTATTCGAACAGCTGTCAGGGAGAGTAAGAATCCCCGGGGTTAGTTAAATCAAACCTAGCCAGACACTTTCTTGGCCTTAAATATTTCCTCCAAACCAACAGCTTCTGCCGCAAAAGAGATCTGAGCAACTGATATTGTCTAGAAATGTCACAGACCTGCCTGTAGTGTTCAGTAGAAAAGAAAACACAATTATTGCCCCATTTTAGTTGGAGAGTGAGAAGGTTATTTTATTCTCAGAGCATCGTGAACCTTTATATCTCTCATCTCTGGGGAGGTGACGGAGGCAGGATTATTGAATATTTTTAAGGCAGAGGTATATAGATTCCTGACAAACAAGGTAGGCAAAAGCTTTCAGGAATAGTGGAGTTCAGGCCACAATCAGATCAGCTATGATTTTATTGAATGGCAAAACAAGCTCAAGGGGCTGAATGGCGTACTTATACTGCTAGTGTATGCATGCTACATTAGTGATCCATTTCAAGGCAGGCAGAAGATGTCAGGGCATTTCCACATCATTGAGCCAATTGATGGCACAGTGGTTAACACTGCTGTGTCACAGCACTAAGTACCAAGGTTCAATTCCCGGCTTGGATCACTGTCTGTGGGGAGTCTGCATGTCCTCTCTGTGTCTGCATGAATTTACTCTGGGATCTCTGGTTTCCTCTCACAGTTCACAACATGTGATGGTTAGATGCATTGGCCATGCTAAATTCCTCCTCAGTGTATCTGAACAGGTGCCTGGCTGTGGAGACTAGGGAATTTTCACAGTAACTTCATTGCAGTGTTAATGTAAGCCAACTTATGGCACCAATAAAAAAAACTTTAATTTACTTCTGTTTTGGAACAGGAAGTGAAAGTATGTCCTACTTGTTTTTCAGTGGAACTACCTCAAAGAAACAGGCTTTTAATAATATGAGACAGCCTTTGGTTTTTTTAGTGCTTTGTCACTGTCCTGAAAACATTTTCATTTTGTCAACACTTAGTTAACCATGATGTAATGATTTATAGAAGTCTCACCAACGTTTAGCTGTTTGCATGTTGTGGGATTGCTGAGTTTAGAATAATGTTAACAGCAGCGTAGTGGAAGGATTAAGTAGGAGTGGGGTAGCAAAAGCAACAAAGGAAGTTAAACTACACAGTCTGGTCTATCGTTGAAGCAATATCATGCTGTGCTGGAAATGAGGTGGGTGTAGCAGGTTACACTACTGAGTCACAGGTTGTAGGTCTGCTGGCCACTCACTCATCTTTAAAACAAAATAGGCAGAAGTGACAAGTTTGAGGGTCAGATTTATCCAGTTACTTTCTTTCTAATTAGTTCCCACTAAAGCATGTGTCAGATTACATCACGAATCCAATCTGAAATCAAAAACCATGCATTCATTTAAATGCAAACTAGTTATTACAATTATATTGAATTGTTCAGCAGACAATTAAATCTGATTTTATTTAACTTCTTTCTCTTTGCAACTGGAGTGAAATAAATAATTATACATTAATGGGGGACTGGTGATCACACCAGTTCTGTGTGAGCAAACCTTAAAACATAACCATTGAAATTATCATTGTCAAGTCACCACTTGTGAGAAAAAAATGCATAAAGTGAGCCTGTGAGTTATTTATGCTATAAATGTGCAGAGACATGCCAACATTTACTTACTTGGACCTATCTACCCATTGCTTGAAATAACCAGCATTTTATCCCAAAGTTCACTTCCTGTAAAACAAACAGCGTGTAATGACATAGTACCCTTTAAAAGTTATATACTCAAAGTTTATTTATTAGTCACTTACATTATTAGTGCTCACATTAACACTGCAATGAAGTTACTGCAAAATTCCCCTAGTCATCACACTTCAGCGCCAGTTCAGGTCAATGTACCCAACTAACATGTCTTTCAGACTGTGGAAGGAAACTGGAGCACCCAGAGGAAACTCACGCACATACAGGGAAGATGTGCAAACTCCACACAGATAGTGATTCAAGACAGGAATTGAATCTGGATCCCTGGTGCTGTGAGGCAGCAGTGTTAACCAATGTACCACCATGCTGCCCTTCTTTGATGTATCTTGGAATCACAGAATGGTTCACCAAAGATTAAGGTTTCTCATTCTATTCTATCCGTGGTGCTCTCTTCAAGATAGCTCAGCTTTTCTCAACATTGTGGTTCTATCATCAGTAACATTCCTCAGAGAATGCATGTACATAGAGAACCCCGGAGAGATGTGACAGAAACAGCTTCAGGCGAGATGCTTGTCCTGTGCTTCCTTCATACAACATTATCTGCCTTGAAATGTGTCAGTTTTGCTTGAATAATACATTAATGGAAGCAATGTTTGATATATGGACAATTTCTGCATAAACTTATATTCCTGCTTCCCTTCAGAGAGCAAGATTGTTAAAAGTAGGACACCACTTTTATGATGTTCAACATCCTTTTTAACACTGGCTTTTTCATCTTCTAAGTTTGACCATGAAAGATTGACTTTCTTTCAATAGTGTTCACCTGTGAGAATTGAATCAGTTCAGTAATGATGTCTGATACAAAATGCAGTTATGGCATGTAACTAATTTGAAAGTATCTGTATGATCATACGAATTGGCAAGCAGATTTGGTGGTTCTGTTTTATAATTGAAATAAAATAAAATTAGTGTACAATCTGCTTGGCTATGAAAAGTATTTTATGTAATTGCCATTCAATCAGGTTGTAGTCTGTGGTTTCCATCGTGACTGTTTCGTGTGAAGAAAATTTTAAAAAGACAATTAATTACAATGTCTTGAAATGGAGTTAATTAAAGCAACATTGTAGGGTCAGTATTTGTATTAAGCTGTCTATAAGTCTCATAAAATTGACAGCGTGGTAATTGTGTTGATAACATATTAATGTGTTTGCTTTTCTCAGGCCATCGTCACAGTTTGATCCAAAGCTTATTATAGCTTTATTTTATTAACATATTACACCAAATCAAGCACAAGCTCAATGTCAGATTGAGCAGAACAGCCTTATTTGCTTTGCTAACTTGCAGCAGCGTTACTACATTTTGTCGAAACAATTTTTTTTTCAAATCCACTTGTATCATCAAGCATTTCTACAATAGAATCCTTACAGTGCAGGAAGAAGCCATTCAGCCCATTAAGTTTGAGTTGAATCTATGAAAGAGTATCCTGTTTAGACAGCACTTAGCTAATACTAGTTATAAAGAGAGGTTGGATAAGCTCAATTTGTTCTCACTGGAATGACAGAGGTGACCTTATAGAAGTTTACAAGATTATGAGTGCCATGGACAGAGTGGATGGTCAGATGCTCTTTCCTGGGGTAGAAAAGTCAAGTACTAAGGTGTGTGGGGAAAAGTTTAGAGGATATGTGAGAAGCAAGTTATTTACAAAGGAATGAACTGACTGGGGAGGTGGTGGGAGCAGGTACCATAGTGGCATTGAAGGAGCAACTAGATTAATACATGAATAGGATGGGAATGGAAGGGTGGGGACTCCAGAAGTGTCCGTATCCTTCCATTTTTAGTTTAGGCAGGCATCATGATCGGTGCACACTTGGAGGGCTGAAGGGCCTGTTCCTATCCTGTCCTTTTCTTTGCTCTTTTGTCAGGAAAACATAGGAAGTAAATTAAGTTGATCTTATTCAAAATGGAAAATTTTCCAATGAAGTAGTGTGGTTAGATAATTTTAATATTAACAAAAATTGACAAAGCAAACATTAAGGACAAGATGCATATCCCTTAGATCACCATTCAAACAGTTTTCTCTCTGACTCACTGATCAGTTATAGACCAGCTCAAGATGGACAGTAAAGTGCTCACCAACCATTGCTCATCTGCTTCAGTAGATGTTACAGCTCAGAGTCACTGCTCGATAAATGGACTGAATTCTGAATCCATTGCACCAGAAACACCAAGCTGATCAACAAGGCACAAATTATCTCGCACAAGATGAAAGAGTATGAGAGAGACAAGAGAAATTCTGGATATCTACAGAAAATTTGTCAACCTTTGAATCATGTTTGAAATTATAGAGTTTTACCTCATGGAAAGAGGCTCTTTGGCCCACCATGTCCACATGGTCATTAAGTTCCTAGCTATACTATCCCATTTTTCAGCACTTGTCTCATAACCTTGTATGCTATTGGATGCAGTCTTCATTGAATCATAAAATGCCTCCAGTACAGAAGGAGTCTATTTGGTCCATCGAGTCTGCACTGACTACAATCCCACCATGTCCTATTCCCATAATCCTACATGTTTACCATGCTAATCCCCTGACATTGAAGGGCAACTTAGCATGGCTAATCAACCTAATCAGCACATCTTTGGACTGTGGGAGGAAACCCACGCAGACATGGGGGGAAAATGTGCGGGCTCCACACAGTCAGTGACTCAAGCTGGGAATCAAACCTGGATCCCTGGTGTTGTAAGGCAGCAGTGCTAACCACTGTGCCAACATGCCGTAGGTTACCAGCTATTCATGCCATACTCCTGCTGCAGTGAAGCTGGAGAATTTGGTGGCAAATCAAATCTCCATTCACAAATCCTGCCAGCACAAACAGTTGGAAAGTTCCGGCCATAATCCTCATTTAATAGCTTCTTAAACATCATGAGGATTGCCAGCTCTATCCCCTTTCAGGCAGTGAGTTCCAAATTCCCACCACCCTCTAAATCTCCTATTCCATAACTTAAATCCATGCCGACTTATTATTGACCCCTCTACTAAGGGCAAAGTTCCTTCCTATCCAGCCTATCTATACCCCTCATATACCTCAATCAGATCCCTCCCTTAGATCAAAACAAATTACTGTGGATGCTGGAATCTGAAACAAAAGCAGAAAATGCTGGAAAATGTCAACAGATCTGACTGCATCCGTGGGGAGAGAATGGAGTTAATATCTCAAGTCTGGATGATCTTTTGAAAAGGCTGAGATCCCCTTCAGCCTTCTCTGCTCCAAGGGAAGCAATCCCAGCTTATCCCATCTCTCTTAATAGTTGAAACATCCTGGTGAATCTCCCCTGAACCCTTTCTGGTGCATTCACATCTTTTCAAGAGTGTGGTGACCCAGAACTGCACAGAATACTCCAGCTGTGACCTAATCAACGTTTCATACAGCTGGTGAGGTTGTGAAGTTTCTCTCACTTCTGTCCAGTAAAGTGTAAATTTGTCCTGAATGGTTCAAGCGAGTTACTGAAGTGTCAGTGTGGATCAGTTGGTGAATCCGGATGTACAATCTCACACAGTTCTCATGTAATGTTGCTCGGTTGGAAGTACCTGTTCTTTAGAGCAGGAGAATGGGCATGAAAATGTATCAGCCATGATTGAATGATGGAGCAGACTCGATGGGCCAAGTGGCCTAATTTCATAACCCCTGATCCTCTTATTAATCAAGAATCTATCTAAGTCTGTTTTAAACACACTCAATGACCTGGCCTCCACAGCCTTCTGCGGCAAAGAGTTCCACAGATTCACACTCTTTGGCTGAAGAAATTCCTCTTCATCTCTGTTTGAAAGGATTGTCTCTTTAGCCTGAGGTTGTGCCTCTGGTTCTAGTGTTTTTCCTACTAGTGGGAACATCGTCTCCACATCCACCCAATCCAGATGTTGCAGTACCCTGTAAGTTTCAATAAGATCCCCCCTCATCCTTCTAAACTCCATGGAGTACAGACCCAGAGTCCTCAAATGTTCCCCATACAACAGGCTCTTCAATCCTGGGATCCTTATTGTGTACCTCCTCTGGACCCTTTCCAAAGCCAGCACAATATTCCTCAGATATGGGGCCGAAAACTGCTCACAGTCCTCGAGATGGGATCTGACCAGAGACTTATACAGCCTCAGAAGTACATCCCTGCTCTTGTATTCTCGCCTTCTGAACATGAATGCTAACATTGCATTTGCCTTGCTGCCTGCGGACGGAACCTGCACGTTACGTTTCATTATATATGGGGGCAATAATAAAATCGAATCAAATCAAATTGAACTGCACCAAGCACAGTTTGAATGGAACGCAGGCTGTGTGTGTGTGGGAGCGACCTTTTGACTCTCACAATGATGTCTTGGAGGCGGCAGGAGCGGGAAGGCTGCAGTGCAAAGGGCTGGAGTTGCAGGGAGCTGGCAGTGCGGGGCTGGGTGAGTTGCGGGGCAGGTTTGCGGGTGTCTCGCCTCGTTGCTTCTCCGGCTGGCTGCCGGGCGCTTCCTTACTCTGAGCAGTAGGGGTCGTGCAGTGTCAGTGTTTGTACTCTCAGAGTCACATCCTAATGGGGGGCTCTCTCTCTCTCTCTCTCTCTCATTCCCTTTCTCTCTCTCTCTCCCTCTTTACTGCGCAGTCCTCAAACATGGCGGAGACTGATTGAAATCTAAGCTTTGAGACACGCCAGAGGGGAGGGGAAAAGAAAGAAACCAAAAAAAAACACCAGCCCTCCATTGGAGAAAGTAAGTACCGGAGCCCCGCGGAGATGGGGAGGGAAGATCAGCGGGGCCAGAGGAGCTACAAAGAGGAGGGAGGGAGTGGGGGGGACAAAAGCTGTGGCTTTTGCAGGAGGCAGAGTGGATATTTTGTAACTGGGCTGGATGTATCCCTCCCAGTGTATCCCTTCCAATGTATCCCTTCAGTGTATCTCTATCCCCTTGCGCTTTGTATCCAGTTCTGGGTTGGATCTTCCCCGGGAATGCCGTGAGCGGGGCTTCTACACTCACCCCCTTCCCCCTTTCCCCCCCCCCCCAAATCTCCGCTCTTTAGTTATCTTTGCTGCTGCTTTTATTTCCATCTCATTGTGAGCTGATCTCTCTCTCTCTCTGGTTTGTTACTGGGGCCTTGTAGATTACAGGAGATGAAATTCACATCAGCTGTCAATCAAAGCCCCCCCCCCTCCCCCTGGAGAGAGAGTCAGAGCACTCTTTGCCATTTTATATATATATGTGTGTGTTGGGGTGTTTTTTTTTTGCTCTCACTCTTACTGCAGGATTGCCAGGAGAGAACTGAACTGGAAGTAGGTTGGACCGCAGGCGCCTGTCTGCTGCTGGGGTGGGGGATGGGGGAGAAGTAGGGGGAGAGGGGTCTTTCAAAGAGGGTAGGTGGGTGGAGTGGGGCTGAGAGATCAGGAACGATCCAGGATGCCCCCATTCCCAAAACCCTAATGCTCCAAACGAGCGGGGAGCTGAGAGGGTTAGAAATAGCTGTGCAGATGTGGGGGTTGAATAGCTGTGCAGATGTGGGACAGGATAACTGGCCAGTCTATCACGCTGGGGTATGGAAGGGTCCACCGGGGAATCCGTTCATTGCTAATTGCGGAGTTACCAGTGTACAAGTATAATTATGTTCAGTGAAAAACTTGCTCCGCGTGTGCAGGAAATAATTCCAGAGGTGTTTTCACTTCCTGGGGGGAAAAAATAAATCGGCGGTTTATCTAGCTGCTGTTAAACGGGTTCGGCGCCGATCAATGTTAAACCTCTCTGAGATTTGACAGATGTGACCAGTTGCCTGCGCGTTGCTCCTTTCAGGGACAGAATGAAATGAGCAAGTGCTGAATAAACTCGGCAGGTCTGGCAGCGTGTGTGCAGAGAGAAACAAAAGCTAACCTTTCGAGTCCAGTGTGAACTCTTCTACAGAACTAGTTTCAGGGTCTGGGCTGGAAAAGTTTTTTCTGGTTTGTACAATGTGGGTTTCCAAGCACTGAACCTCCCCCGCAAAGTTGCCTCTCAGAGGAGTGAGTGTCTCCAGAAAATGCTGCCCTAATAGGATCCCAAACTGCCCAGAAAGGTGCCCCCGATAATTGCAACCCCCTCATCTGCAGGTTGCTTTTACTCCACAGTTGCCCCCAAGGCAGATGGGCAGACAGTCTGCTCACCAGGATGGGAGGATTGTTGGTCAAACTGAAACTTACAATGAAACGTTCTTCACTAAATGGGAAATATTTCAAACAGACCCCAATTCAGGAAGAGAAAATGCTGGAAGATCTCAGCACTGGCAGTATCTGCAAGGAGAGAAAAGAAGTAACTTTCTGAGAGCTTTGAGAAAAGGTAATCTGGACTCGAAACATCGGCCCTTTTCTTTCCTAACGGATGCTGCCAGATCCGCTGAAATTTTCCAGCATTTTCTCTTTTGGTTTCAGATTCCAGCATCCGCAGTAATTTGCTTTTATTTACACCCCAATTCTGAGTTGGGTTTGTGGGGTGGGGGGGGGGGGGAGTTGATTCAGGGAATTCTTGAAAGCTCAAAACCACATGTGAATGATTCATGTACGTCAGCGCTGTGTGAGAATCATGTTGTAGCAGTGACACTGAATATCCACATGTGGCACTTCCTGTACTGTCCTTCCAGCTGCTGGATTTTGTTTTGTGACTGGAAGTCTTGTGACCTACTGTTGTTGCACTGATTTGAAGTTTTGCCTCAAAAATCCAGTTTGGGGCCGGAGAAGCACAATTGTTGCTTCTTTGAAACTCTCAGTTACTCTTTGTAATTGTCTTCCTCATGATGTTGTAACTATCCTTCACTTGGCTGTGTGAATGGGCCTGCACAGCTGTGTGGTGCCATAGCCATTGAGCTTCACATATCCACATCTGGCTACTTTCCATCCTACCTCTCAGCATCGTAAGCAGAGAAGATGCTGAATGGAGTAAAAGAGATCCCTTTAGAGGTGAACAAAGAAAATTGCAGCACAGGAACAGGCCCTTCGGCCCTCCAAGCCTGCACCAACCATGCTGCCTGAATGAACTAAAATCCCCTACTCTTCCAGAGACCATATCCCGCTATTCCTATGTATTTATCAAGACGCCCCTTAAAAGTCATTATTGTGTTTGTTTCTACTATCTTCCCTAGCAGCAAGTTCCAGGCACCCATCACCCTCTGAGTGAAAAAACTTGCCTCATACATCTCCTTTATACCTCGCCCCTCGCAACTTAAAGTTAGTAATGCCCCTTAGTAATTGACTCTTCCATCTTGAGAAAATGCTTCTCAGTGTTGGCGGGTGAAAATTCTTTTGTTTGTGGTCAGAATGTGCTCGAGCTCCCTTTAAAATCATGTAGTGTGTTGTGGGTTGGAGGGAGGGTGTGGGGATGAAATAATTAACATATTCAGTATCCTATCCCTTGGCTTACATGAACAGAGAGAAAGGTGTGATGTGAAGATCTCCTTAGTTTACATTGCCTGAATTCCTTGCTTTAAAGTCATGTTTTCTTTTTAATTGTAGATATATCTGTCTCCTGAGACTCCTGATCCTAAGGCATGCTGGATGTTGCGATCAGTAATTGGATTTAAACTTGACGATTACCTGGAATTGATGAATGTCTGGGAAAGGAACGTTACAGCCTTTTAGTGCTGTAATGAGGACTGAAATCTAAATGTATGCAGTGCAGTATTAAATCACCGACAATTTGTCCTTCACAGAAGTACAAATCTTTTGAAGGTACAGTACAAATTAATCAGTTTTGTAAACCTATTCTCGTAAACATATAAGAAACTTGCAGGTTCCGAATGGAACTGATATCCTACAATGTGGCTTCAACTGCAATTTCCTCAGGGCAAGTCCATTCCATGAGATTCCCAATGAGTGGACATCTGACTGCCCTTTGGATGGCCTTCTGTTCAAACAGGTTTTTCTGCTGCTTCATCTGAAACTTGATACTTGACACCTATTAAGTTTACAACTCAGTATCCCAAGAGTTTTAGTGGTCTCTATCGGGGCTATTCTTTCAAGCTCTTTCGCTGTTGGTGTTAATTTGGATGTGAAACAAAATGCTTGTTTGACATCTCGCCTCGGTGGAGTATTGCAGAATAACTATTGAATGGGCAGCTTCCTATGTGAGCTATTTTGTAGCACAAATATAAATGTGCATATCATTTCACTACAGATGAGTTCCTGTGTCACTGTGTTTATTTTGGTGCTTTCTAGATTGAGGTGTTGAGGCCTTCACGACACACGACAGCGCAGAGTCGCTGAGCAGAGACTGATAGCCAAGTTCCACACACGTGAGGACGGTCTTAACAGGGATCTTGGCTTCATGTCACACTATCTGTAACCCCCATGACTTGCCTGGGTTAGCAAAAAAGCTCACTTACTGTGCTGTCTGGAGACAATACACATTTCTCTAACCTCTGCTGTTAGCCACTTTAAGACTTGAATAGCAGGTTAGGTGTAAGGATTCTCATTCTAATCAGCAATCTGTAAACTGTCTGTGCTGATATGTGTGCTTTTGGAGACCAGAACACCTCATTTGCCTGACGAAGGCCACAAAGACCGAAAGCTCATGGATTTACTATCAAATAAATCGGTTGGATTTAAAATCGGTGTTGTGAAACTTTACTGAGCTTTCTAGATTGGCAGTGAGTACTGTGAGAGTAGTTGTAGGATGTCCTCTCACCAAAATCTGGAGCCTTGCCACCAACTCCATCCTTCTCCCCACCTATTCTCGTATGTTGAACTGAAAGATGCACAACCTTTGTGTCCTCTTTCACCAGAGCTGAGCTTCAAAACCTTCCTATCAAATCCAACACCAAGATCAATTCATTCCATGTCCGCAACATCTCTCCCCTTTGTCCCGCTTCATTGGAACGTCATTGAAATACACATCATTTATTCGTTCTAAATATCTCCAACTCATGTTCCTCATCAGCTTCCAGAACTTATGCCTCCACAGATTACAGTTTCTGGAAAGCTCTGTTCCTGTCCTGCCCCATACTCCTTACTTTTAACCTCATAACCGCCAGTGACTCTTTATCATTTTGCTCATCACTCAACTGCAATGGGTTCAGAATCCTCAGCCCCCACCTACAGATTATTTCGATGCCTTTCCCTCAGCTGCTTCTGTAACTGCCTACAAACTTGTGCCTATCTTATTGCTTCTCCAAGCTTCGCTCCAACCTTCTACCCAACCTCCCTTCTCAATTTCACCATCATTGAAAGAGACTGTCTGTTGGGGTGTTTTCCTCTCGAATGCTGTGTTGCACACTTTGATTTCTCCATAGCTTTGCTGCCTGCCTCCTCACCCTTTTTATTTAGAAAAATAACTTCTTCAAATTCTCTGTTCAACCAGTTTTCTCCAGTACCACAGATCCAAGTGTCTTTGTCATGAAACATTATGGGATTGCATTTGATTCATTATTATTGTCACATGTACTGGAGTACAGTGAAAAGTATTGTTTCTTAGTGCTATACAGACAAAACATACTGTTCATAAAGTACTTGGGGGAGAAGAAAAGGACAAAGTGCAGAATATAGTGTTGCAGTCATTGATAGGATGAAGAGAAAGACTAACTTAACATATGATAGGAGCTTGCATCTTCTCTGATGGCAGCAAGGAAGAAGCTGTTCTTGAATCAGTTGGCACATGTTTTCAGACTTCTGTGTTGTGGAAGAGGGTATGTTTGGGGCGCATGCCATCCTCAATTATGTTCGGTGTTAAAGATGTTCAAAAGAGCCCAGTATTGGACGCTCAGAAAGTGGAATTTTAGTCCAAGGTAATGAAGACATTGCAATGCTATCAGCAATCCTACAACCATGAGACGAGTATCTGGTATTAACAAACTCCAGTTTGTGTGACCTTCTTTGACCAATGAATCTGAAACTGTCCCTTTGTGCCTGTCAATGTTTGGTGAACTTTACACAAATGCATTTATTATAAAGTGCCTACATTCTCACATTGAAACTTAAGGAAAAACGTTCAATCTCACTTTTTCTTCTCTTTCTTAATTGGTTCGCTGGGAGGTTTTCAAACTTTGTGCTTTCACAGTGTGTGAGAAGTAAAAGCAGCAAGAGATTATCTTCTGGTAATAGTCTGACAGCTGTTGCTTTATATCAACATAAAAAAAATCCTTGTAACAAAGCAGTTATCCTACAGCCCGAGGTGGCACAGTGGTTAGCACTGCTGCCTAACAGCTCTAGGAATGCAGGTTCGATTCCTGGCTTGGGTGGAGTCTGCGCATTCTCCTCGTGAAGGTTTTGTGAAGGGTAGGTCGTGCCTTACTAACCTCATTGAGTCTTTTGAAAAAGTGACCAAAGAGGTGGATGGGGGTAAGGTGGTTGATGTGGTATATATGGACTTTAGTAAGGCGTTTGATAAGGTGGCCCATGGAAGACTTCTGCAGAAAATGCAGATGTATGGGATAGAGGGTGATTTAGCTAATTGGGTTAGGAATTGGCTAGCAGATAGAAGACAGAGGGTGGTGGTTGATGGGAGATATTCATCGTGGAGTTCGGTGACAAGTGGTGTACCTCAGGGGTCTGTTTTGGGGCCCCTGCTGTTTGTAATTTTTATAAACGATCTGGATGAGGGTATTGAAGGATGGATTAGTAAATTTGCAGATGACACTAAAGTCGGTGGAGTGGTAGATAGTGAAGAGGGGTGTTATAGTTTGCAGAGAGACTTGGACAAGTTGCAGAGCTGGGCCGAGAGGTGGCAAATGGAGTTTAATGTGGAAAAGTGTGAGGTAATGCACTTTGGCAGGAATAATAAATGTGTAGAGTATAGGGCTAATGGTAGGATTCTTAATAGTGTTGATGAACAGAGGGATCTTGGTGTATTTGTGCATAGATCCCTGAAAGTAGGCAGTCAAGTCGATAAGGTTGTTAAGAAGGCATATGGAGTCTTAGCTTTTATTGGTAGGGGGATTGAATTTCGGAGCCGCAACGTCATGTTGCAACTGTACAAAACTCTAGTGCGGCCGCACTTGGAGTATTGTGTGCAGTTCTGGTCCCCCATTATAAGAAAGATGTGGAGGCATTGGAGAGGGTACAGAGGAGGTTTACCAGGATGTTGCCTGGTATGGAGGGCAGGTCTTATGAAGAGAGGCTGAGGGATTTGAGGTTGTTTTCGTTAGAAAGGAGGCGGCTAAGAGGGGACCTTATTGAAACATATAAGATGATTAGAGGTTTAGATAGGGTGGACAGTGATAGCCTTTTTCCTAGGATGGAGAAAGCTAGCACGAGGGGACACAGCTTTAAATTAAGGGGTGATAGTTATAGGACGGATATCAGAGGTAGGTTCTTTACCCAAAGGGTGGTTCGGGAGTGGAATGCCCTGCCTGCAGCAGTTGTAGATGCGCCAAGTTTGGTGGCGTTTAAGAGGTTAGTTGATAAGTATATGGAAGAGAAGGGAATGGTTTAG
This sequence comes from Sphyrna mokarran, assembly GCA_024679065.1. Lineage (NCBI taxonomy): Eukaryota > Metazoa > Chordata > Chondrichthyes > Carcharhiniformes > Carcharhinidae > Sphyrna > Sphyrna mokarran. Next base: position 5,535,830 of record JAGIQG010000024.1, read on the forward strand.
TTTGGAGGGTCATTGCTTTTTATATTGGTCGTCGCAACATCGAAGGCCAAAGGGCCTGTTCTGTGCTGTTATGTTCTATGTGTGCTTGGGTTTCCCCTGGATGCTCTGGTTTCCTCCTACAGTCCAAAGATGTGCAGCTTAGGTTGATTGACCAATGCTAAATTGTCCTTTAGTGTTAGGGAGGCCAGCAGGATGTGGATTCAGTGGCCGAATGGCCTCCTGTGCTGTAGGGATTCTAGACTTTGTGTGGACTGTCAGTCAGCTGACATGAGGCAAGCTCATTTACGTACACACACACACACACACCAGGAATATGCACTTAATGTAATGTTTTTGGGGAAAGACTAATTAAGTAGTTATAATAAAAGGTCTATAGCATGCTCAATATGTAAGAGGGATTTACAAGCCCATAAAAGATTCCAGTTAAATGTTCTGGTGTCATAAATTGAGGAATATCAAGAGACCCTGAGCTTTTAATTCCAAACATTTATCAACAAAATTTCCTTTCTTTAACATTTATGGCCTGGATTTTGCTGTGGCAATAATGGTGAAACGGTCACGTTCACTATCATTACTCCACTGAAACTGACTGCAAATCCGGGAGATTTGACACTTGCAGTGTAATGCGGAAATTAGGAAGTAGCTGTCACTGAAGCCACCCTTTCTCCAGAAGGTGCGTAGTACATGTTCCCAAAGATAGATATTGTTTCCCAAAATAATTTGGAAATTAGAGCATCCGCTTAAACGCTGTTATATTGCTGTAAAAACCATTGCAAAAATTATAACTGAGTTTAATAGTATTATTGCATAATTCTGGCTTCAGGCCATTGTTTGTGTGGAGTCTGCACATTCTCCCCGTGGGTTCCTCCGTGTGCTCCAGTTTCCTCCCACAGTCCAAAAATATACAGGTTAGATTGATTGGCCATGGTAAATTGACTCTAATGTCAGGGGGTTAGCAGGGTAAATATGTGGGGTTATGGGAATAAGGCTTGGGTGGGATTGTGGTTGGTGCAGACTTGATGGGCCAAATGGCTGTCTCCTGCACTGTCGGAATTCTATAATTGCTGCTAAATAGTAGCCCAGGAAAATAAATGTTATATTTCTAGAATGTCAGATCAAGAGATGTGGGCACACTGGCAAGGGCAACATTTATTGCCCATCACTAATTGCCCTCAAGAAGGTGATGGTGAGTCATGTCCTTTAACTGCTGCAGGATTGAATTCCATCTGCCATCTGTCTGCCCAAGCTACTAGCCTATCTATGTCCTGCTGCATCGCCTGACAATGCTCCTCACTATTCGCAAGTCCAGCCGTCTTTGTATCATCTGCAAACTTGCTGATTACTCCACTAACTCCCTCTTCCAAGTCATTTATATATATTACAAATAGAAGAGGTCCCAGTACCGAGCCCTGCGGCACACCACTAGTGACCGACCTCCAGCTAGAGAAACAGGCTTCCACTATTACTCTCTGTCTCCCATTACTAAGCCAGTTACTTAACCATCTAGCTACCTGTCCTTGTATCCCATGAGCCTTGACCTTTTCAACTAACCTCCCATGAGGGACTTTGTCAAATGCCTTACTAAAATCCATATAGACGACATCAACGGCTCGCCCTTCGTTGACCATTTTTGTCATTCCTCAAAAAGTTCTACCAGATTCGTAAGGCATGACCTCCCCTTAACAAAGCCATGCTGTGTATCCCTAATCAGATCGCAATGCTCTAAGTGCTTATACATCCTATCTCTAAGAATCCCCTCCAACAGCTTCCCTACCACTGACGTCAAACTCACCAGCCTATAATTTCCAGGGTTATCCCTACTACCCTTTTTAAACAACGTACAACATTAGCTATTCTCCAGTCATCTGGGACCTCACCTGTGTCCAAAGAAGAGACAAAGATTTGCATCAGAGGCCCAGCAATTTCATCTCGCATCTCCCTAAGCAGCCTGGGATAAATGCCATCAGGCCCCGGAGATTTATCAGTTTTAATCAGAAGGTCGGTGGTGTTGTGGATGGTCTGGAGGGATGTCAGAAGTTGCAGCATGACATCGACAGGATGCAAGACTGGGCGGAGAAGTGGCAGTTGGACTTCAATGTGGATAAATGTGTTGTGGTCCATTTTGGCAGATCCAACGGGATGAATGAGTACACTATCAAAGGTAGGGGTCTTAGCTGTGTGGAAGAGCAGAGGGATCTTGGGGTCCGGGTCCATAAGACTCTCAAATCGGCCTCCCAGGTGGAGGATGTGGTTAAGAAAACTTACGGTGTACTGGCCTTCATTCATCGAGGGATTGAGTTCAGGAGTCAGGAGGTAATGCTGCAGCTTTATAGGACCCTTGTAAGACCACACTTGGAGTACTGTGCACAGTTCTGGTCGCCTCACTATAGGAAGGACATGGAAGCTATTGAAAGGGTGCAGAGGAGATTTACAAGGATGTTGCCTGGATTGGGAGGCATGCCTTATGAAGAAAGGTTGAGGGAGCTGGGACTGTTCTCCCTGGAGAGACGAAGGTTGAGAGGCGACCTGATAGATGTTTACAAGATGTTGAGAGGAATAGATAGGGTGGACTCTCAGAGACTATTTCCCAGGGCTGAAATGGTCGCGACGCGAGGGCACAGATTTAAGGTGCAGGGAAGCAAGTACAGAGGGGATGCTAGGGGAAAGTTTTTCACTCAGAGGGTGGTGAGTGAATGGAATCGGCTGCCGTCGGTGGTGGTCGAGGCGAACTCGCTGGGGTCTTTTAAAAGACTTCTGGATGAGTATATAGGATCCAATGGGATTGGGGGTTATAGATAGTTCTATGGCTGGGTAGGTTTTGATGTGTTCGGCACAACTTGTGGGCCGATAGGCCTGTTTGTGCTGTAATGTTCTATGTTCTATGTCTTTCGGACAGTAGGAAGAAACTGGAGCACTTGGAGGAAACCCACGCAGACATGGGAAAAACACGCAGACCCTGCATAGACAGAGACCCAAGCTGGGAATCGAACTCGGGGCCTTGGCGCTGTGAGGCAACAGTCCTAAAATCGCCTGGCCAACTAGCTGCACATCAAATGGAAAAGAAGATAGGCCACATAAAATTGCATCTAATTGGCTCCTTAATTGTCTGCTTGATTTATGGGGGCATGTCCTGGCTTACCTGTTGATTGAAATATTGTGTGAGTATGCGGTGACATTTAGACATGTGCCTGACATCATCTCCCAAATGCTCTGGGTTTGGCCGCACCCATCTAATCAGTGCTGTGGGTGCTTTCACTAATTTTCATTTTATTTAAAAGAAAGATCCAAGTCAGTGAGGACTGAATAAAACAGTCTGCCACAAATTCAGTAGCTCTTTAACAGAGTGGATATGTGAGAGTGTGAAGGCAGTGACTTGAATTTGGACCTGAGGCGATTGACCACACACTTGTCAGGTTTTGTAAATTTTGAAGATAATGCCTCGCAGTGAAACTTTGCTAGCATCATTCTCTAATTACCATAAATTACAGCCAATAAATTCCTGACTTGGGGATTTTCGCGGTAACTTCATTGCAGTGTTACTGTATGCCTACTTGTGGCACTAATAAATAAACTAATTTAAAATAACCTGGCATATATTTCTCTGGCCCCAAAAATCCTGGTTTTGCATCTATTTGGTGTGTAAATTAATCCTTCTGATTTTGCAGGAACTTTTTTTGAGGCTTTAAAGACTAAAATGTTTGTATCAAAGATATTTTGGTAACATGCTAGTTTTGCTCTCGATTCTGTTCAATCATTGACTTTACTAGGTTGATTGGTAAAGCTGGTGGGATGTCCTGAAACACAAGCTATGTGTGTTTAATGTTGGTCCTTCTATCTGAAAGGCTAGTGATCTTCATAGAATCCCTACAGAACCGAAGGAGTCCATTCAGCCCGTTGGGTCTGTACTGACCACGATCCCACCCAGGCCCTATTTCCACAATCTCACACATTTACGCTGCTAATTCACCTGGCACTAGGGTCAATTTAGCACAGCCAATCTATCTAACCCTCACAACTTTGGGAGGAAACCAGAGACTCGGAGGCCACCCATGCAGATACGAGGGGAATGTGCAAATTCCATACAGACAGTCACCGAAGGTCAGAATTGAGCCCAGGTCCCTGGCGCTGTGTGTGCTAACCACTGTGCCACAGTGCCATTCTATATCTTGAATTTGCCATATTGTCTACAAGCTCTAATTGAGTTCTCCTGAAACTCTCCCATGCTATTTTAGAGAAAGTAGTAACCCTTTTCACTTTAAAACTTTACACTTTAGTAACACCTTTTCACTTTAGTAACCCTTTTCACTTACTAGGATGTTGCCTGGTATGGAGGGCAGGTCCTATGAAGAGAGGTTGAAGGATTTGAGGTTGTTTTCGTTAGAAAGGAGGCGGCTAAGAGGGGATCTTATTGAAGCATATAAGATGATTAGAGGTTTAGATAGGGTGGACAGTGATAGCCTTTTGCCTAGGATGGAGAAAGCTAGCACGAGGGGACACAGCTTTAAATTAGGGGGTATGAGTTATAGGACGGATATCAGAGGTAGGTTCTTTACTCAAAGAGTGATTAGGGAGTGGAATGCCCTGCCTGCAGCTGTTGTATATGCGCCAAGTTTGGTGGCGTTTAAGAGGTTAGTTGATAAGTATATGGATGAGAAGGGAATGGTTTAGTTAGGAGGGGCATTGCTTTTTATTTTGGTCGGCACAACATCGAAGGCCGAAGGGCCTGTTCTGTGCTGTATTGTTCTATGTTAAAACTGGTTACAGCAGGCAGAGGAATATCAGGGGACTGAGTTGAGGGTTTATCTGGAATTATTCAAAAGCATCATTATGAGGCCACTTTTTTAAAATCGGACAATTTGAGGAGTAAGTTTTGAGCAAAGTGTTTCTCTCTGTGCCGGAGTGTGGACAAAGTTAGAATCATACAGTTAGAAAAGGCCCTTCGGCCCATCAAGTTGTCATGCTCTTTGAATTGAACACATGTATGAGCAACAATATGTTAAAAATTGCCCTTAATCTCACACAGTTTAATGTCTGTGATAGCCACTGCATCACCTTGAATTGCTGTTTATACCATCACGAGAAGAGTTAGGCTATTAACCACTTCATATATTACAATGCAGAATAAAGGAGAAATCTCACTGTGTGGGGCACAGATATAACTTTGTTGTCCAGGATCTCACGCTTCACTGAAATTCAAAACGTATTAGGTGGTTCCAGTAAAACAGCACTCATATGGAGTTGCTGCCCTTGTGTGCGCTAATCTCCCATCTGTTGGTGTTGATGCTTGGTAAGAGATATTACCTGCAAAGTGTTAAGGAGTGAGGGGGGGGATGCAAATTCAGCAGCATCAGTTTTCTATCTTTTATTACCAGGAACTGGTGTTTTGCAACTAATCCCAGAAGAGTGTGCATGTGTTACACAGCGAGCATTGCCTTTGCTCATGGAAGGTCACATATGCGTGTGTGTGTGTGTACATGTGTGTATGTGCGTGTTGTATGTGTGCATGTGTAATGTACGTGTGTGTGTGTGTGTGTACAGGCTGTCACATTTTATTAGGGTGGGGAGGAGAAGTTTTTTTTAAAGTATTCCTCCATTGACATGTCAATTGGACTTCAAAAGCTGCTTCTGTGAACTGAATTATTTCCAGATAGCCAGTGTGTCTGAAACCAGGGTTAAAAAGCACAGACCATGACAAATTTAATTAGTTTGCTTTCTGTGCATTTTGCTGCTCTTTTACTCTTGTCTGAAAGAATAAAAGGGAAGTTCAATCAGTCATACTCCCTGAAATGTATATTTTTTATTAAGCAGGGGAAAAATAGGACTGGAAAAGTTAATAATTGACGAAATAATTACAGATGATAAGTTTGTTGACAAACGTTAATTCATTGTTCAGAACAACTTTAGACTTTTCCCTCTTCTGCTGTATTTAATTATTTTGTAAGCAGTTCCAGGGATTTTCCCTCCCTTGCTTTGCCCAGAGCTCCATTCTAAATATAGATCACATTCCTCATGAAGATCATCTCTTGGTCTGTTCATAATGTAAAACATAGTGGCAGGAATAGGCCACCTTGTTCCTGTTCCATTGGTGAATAAAATCATGACTAGTCAACTTAAAATCCACCGCCCCGTTCTCTCCTTGTATCCCCTGATTTCCCTTAAAGGCTAACATTCCGTTTATCTTCGATATGCTTAGCCACTGACATCCTCTGCTGTTTGGGATAGAGATTCCAAAGATTCATGACCCTTTGAGTAAAGAAATTCCTCCTCCCATCAGCCTTAAAAGGCTGAGCCCTTATCTTGAAACTATGATCTTAGTTTTAGATTCTTCATTTGCCTTAACGTTACCATTTACTATTTTGAGTCCATTGTCTCACCCTCCTGAGGGAAGACACCAGATAGTTTCGGTCTAAGTACTTGTTGGGAGAACCAGGTATGAAGCACATTCAAGGCTGGTGAATATGCTGACTTAGCATCTCCCCTAGATGACAATAACCGACTTGTCGACAAGTTCTATTTGTGTTGATGGTACCTCTGCCGCCTTCTTGCAGGAAATGTGTTGCCTTTTCCAGGGTCACAGCCCAGTATCATCTCTCTGAATGTAAAAAAAGTATTTTGCAATCTGTTAGATACCACACCATCCCTTAGGATCTCTCACTGAACTACCGATTTCCCTTTTCATCTTCTGCCTGCAAATATGTTTATAGAATTCTTTGACATCTTTAATGCTGTCTGCTTTCCCTGAATAGTATCTCAGTGTTTTGTTTGTTCTCTCTTCATTCGTTCTCATTCATTCCTAACTCCTAACATTCCATTTATCTCGATCTTCAATATGTTTAGCCACTGACATCCACTGCTGTCTGGGATAAAGATTCACAATCTTCTCAAGTGAAGACGTCCTTCCTTGTGCGACTCTCAGCTCTGTATATTAGGAGCAGTCTGTTTACAGGCTCCGCTTGAGTCCTGTTTTGACCTTTTTTCCTGTTAATAGTATGCCTCTGTGTCAATGGGATTCAGCTTGCCTTTCCTCCTTCTTAAGTGATCTCCAGATCATTTTCTTCATCCGATTGCTCATCCCACTTGGATTCTGTATTTTCTAAAGTCAGTTCTGTTTTCCATCAGTGATGCAACCTTCTGGTTCTGCCAACCTGTGGTTGCCGTTGCCAAGTTGTTCTCGGCTGTTGAACTTCTGCACAGTTTCTTGCTAGTTTACTAACTCGGGTCCAGTGTTATCCCTGGTCTGATGAGCTCCTTGATCAAAAGCTTTCTGTTGCAATTCAACATTGTTCTCACCCTCTTTGACTTGTTCGCGATTTCCTGATCTACCTCTGGTAAATAGTTATATTGATATTGGAGCAGTGCCACAGATTGGAGGAGGAAGTTCTTTCATTTGCTCAGAGCAAAGATAAGTGACCTACAAAAAGTATCAAGGACCTGCCTGTCAAGGTATTAATTCATTAGTGAAGGGAAACTTGCAGATCATCTTCAAATTGGTGAAAGGTTTTCAGATACAAAAGGGGAAATTAAGGAATATGAGGACATTGTGGAAAGTGGAGTGAGGTGCAAAACCAGTCACAGTCTTGTTGAACGTTGGAACACAAGCAGAGATGAAATAGCCCACTCCACCTCCTCTTCCCGATGATCATCTGCACTCTCTCTTCATGTGTGAGTTTAGGCAGTGAGTATTGCTGGATTATGTGAGCTCCAGGCTCCCAGTACATTGGCTGGATCAAGAATAAACAATCTGTGTGTGTCTCTCTCTCTCATGGAACACTGAGGTCAGTTGAAATGTCCAAAATGCTGCTTGGCTGAGATAACTGTACAGAGCAGAGTTTGAAGGAAGCTGCTGCCAAGTTGCTCTGTGGTTCAGTGCCACGTGTGGTATGTGATCCATTTATTCACTGGGATTCTGGTTCTGCTTTTCGAAAGGTACTGTGCTCAAGTGATATTTTTTCTCTGTGTTGCTGAGTGGTGTTTTGAAAGTGCCATTTTCCTTTCTTAAGTGTGAAAATAAAAATAGTGATTGTATGGCCAAATTCCCCTCCAACTCGACTTTCAAGTTTGCTGACGACACTACCATAGTGGGTCGGATCTCAAATAATGACGAGACAGAGCACAGGAAAAGGATAGAATCTGGTGAATTGGTGCAATGACAATAATCTCTCCTTCAGTATCAACAAAGTGAACGAGATAATCCTCGATTTCAGGAAGTAGAATGGAGGACGTGTCCCTTTCTATATAAATGGAGATGAAGTAGTTTTTAGGTGTCCAGATCACCAACAACCTGCCCTGGTCTCTCCATGATGACACTATATATAAGAAAGCCAATCAACGTCTCTACTTTCTCAGAAGAAAGGAAATTTGGCATGTCAGCTATGACTCTCATCAACTTTTATAGATGTACGATAAAAAGCATTCTTTCTGGTTGTATCACAGCTTGGTATCCCTCTTCTCTGTCCAAGACTGTAAGAAACTGACAAAGCCCACTCAAACCACTGTCCCACCCATTGACCCTGTCTACACTTCCCGCTGCCTTAGAAAAGTAATCAGCATATTTAAGGACCACATGCTTCCTGGACATTCTCTCTTCCTTTGGAAAAGATACACAAGTCTGAGGACACGTACCATCTGATTCAAGAACAGCTTCTTCCCTGCTGCAAACAGACTTTTGAATGGACCTACCTTGCATTAAGTTGATCTTTCTCTACATCTTAGCTATGACTGTAACACTACTTTTTGTACTCTCTTCTTCTGTGCGTGCCATGATGTGGAGATGCCAGCATTGGACTGGGATGGGCACAATAAGTAACCTACCTCTCCACTCACCTCGTGAAGAAGCAGTGCTCTGAAAACTCATGATTCCAAATAAAGCTGTTGGACTTTAACCTGGTGTTGCGAGACTTCTTATGTGTATTCTGTATGTACAGTATCCTTTGAATAGCACACAAGAAACAATACTTATCATTTTATACTAATACATGTGACAATAATAAATCAAATCAAATAGTGAAGCCAGCATTATGCTTGCTCCTGTCTGCTGTAATAACTGAAGGTAATGACCAGGGGAGCAGGTCATGATTTTGCAAAGACAAAGCTACACTTGGGATTTGCTAATAAATTGAAGTATATTATACCCTCTTTTCAGAATATGTAATGACATCATTTTCTGAGGGTAATACAGCATCCAGTGCCTGATATGTGCAGTGTTTGCTGACAGTTTATTTCATTTAACTGTAGGTAGTTAACTCCAGTTAATTTTGCATTTTTATTTGCAAAGGACCATTCATTTATCCAGCATCTTTTGATGCCCCAGGGGAATCCCAAAGGACTTTGAAATTGATTTGATTTGAGAGCATTTCAGACAATGTTGTCAGGTAGCCAAGTATGTCAGGCAATATCTGTACAAGCTGGAGCCATGCAGGTAACTGACCAGCTAACCAGCTCAAGTTTAAATATGGCCAGGAAATTGAGAGAATTCCCATGGCCTTGATTGAGCAGGGCTTTGGAATTTAGATCTATCACCTTATCTGAAATGTGGCATCTTTGATAAAGCAGTAGTACATCACTGAAATCATAATCCCAATTGTTTGTTCAAGTCCTAGAGCTAAGTTGTCAATTGATTACAAAAGGAGATCTTGTGGGCATGATATTCCAAGATTTGTTCTCTCCTCGACAACTGCAATGTAAGATTAGGTTAATGTGCTATGCAACCTCTTAAAATTGACTTTGTCCTAACCGTGCATAGTTAGAAACATAGAAACGCGACAGTGCAGAAAGAGGCCATTCAGCCCCTCAAACTTGCACTGATGACAATCCCACCCAGGCCCTATTCCCATAATCCCATGCATTTACTCTGTTAATCCCTCTGACATTAAATGGCAATTTAGCATGGTCAATCCGTCTAACCCACACATCCAGAGCACTGGAGGAAATCTGTGCAGATGTGGGGAGAACATGCAAACTCCATACAGAATTGAGCCCAGGTCCCTGGCGCTATGAGACAGCGATACAAACCACTGTGCCAACGTGCCACCATAAACTATCTCTTGTGGATTCATACAAAATACTTAGTACTTGGATGAAAACAGATGGTGACACATTTATCATTTATTTATACAAGCAATAGGTGGGAATTATTCTATTCCATTCAATTAACTATTGAAAATGATGTTGGCACAAAGCATTCTTCATTGTTGTAGAGTCGGAGTGCCCCAGTATGTAGCTGTCCTGCCTCTGAGCTGGAAAATCCTGGGTTTAAAACCCACTCCAGGACTTGTTGGCCGTGAAAGAACTTGACCATTGGTGCCGGAAAGCTAGTGTTTTTGATGCCATTGCCCAATCCAAGAGGATGAATGGGAGGAAAGGCATCCAGTTGTAAAACCACCCACCAAATCCAGAAATGATGATTGACATGACAACGTTATTGCTAACCCCATGTAGTTTGGGAAAAGCTGAAAGAGACTGCAAGAAGCAGTTAGCCAGTGCTGAACTACTTGTGGTCTCAGTTTTAATGCCAATTTTTCTGGTTTGGCTGTTTTTCCATTCATTGAGATTTGGCTGATCCACAACCCAACTCAACATGCCTATTTTTATTCCATATTCCTAAAACCCTTGACTAACAATGTATCAATCCCAGTTTTAAAATTAACAATGGAACTAGCATCAATTGCCATTTATCAAGGAGAGTTCTAAACAATTCTACCCTCTTACGTAAAGAAGATTTTTGTAGTCCTAGACTCCCCAACCAATGAAAGTAGAGCTGTTTCTCTTTATCTATCTGTCTGTTTTCTATCCGTGTCTGTGTCTTGTTTCACTTAGAATCATAGAATCCCCATAGTTCAGAATGACACTATTAGGCCCACCGCGTCTGTACTGACCACAATCCCACCCAGGCCCTATTCGCATAACTTCACACATTCGGCCTGTTAAATCCCCTGACAGCAGGGACAATTTAGCATGGCCAATCCATCAAACCCGCATGTCTTTGGAGGAAACCGGAGGGAACCCATGCAGACACGGGGAGAATGCGCAAACTCCATACAGACAGTCCTCCGAGGTTGGAATTGAACCTGGTGCTGTGAGGCAGCAGTGCTAACCACTGTGCCACTATGCCAACCCCACCCCACTGCCTCACTAGTGCATTATCATGCTGCTTCATGGACTTGAAGATGTACAGAATTGGTATTGGATAGCATTTGCTTCATACAGCACTTTCCCGGTTGACCTTCCTTATTGCATTGGCTGAACGGCCGTAATGTCCACATTAACCGAGTAGTTTCAGTTTTCTTTTTTTCTTGCCTCAGTCCAAGGGTAGGAACTTGATTGCCCTGTAGTTTGTTCCTTGGGAATTCACCTTGTAAACTAATGGTGATGGTTTGGTGTTAGGATTACGAAGCAAACTATAATGTGCTTATTTTATCTCTTCCTTTACAGGATCCAGGTCGCAGCTGACTTGGGAACATCAACAGTGTGTTTCTCTACAATGAGAAAACCGGGACCTCAGAAAGGTGAGTGCAGGCAATCTACTGGAATAGAAAATTTTCTGAACCAATTGAGTTTTTCCCAGTGATCGGTAAGGCTACAGTTTTGCACAGAGGTAGGGACAGAATTGAAGAATGAGAGATTGGAATGACCAGCTTGAGGCCTTTGATTCGCCAAGTGCCCAGCCTGACTTTGGGAAAACAATAATGAAACTGCTGGGAAGGTGCAGTGAGTTGAGGTAATGGAGTCGGGTCCAAGTGAAGGAATGGCCTTCTCCATGACTGGATTTTGTTCTCGCTGAGGTTTGCAAATTTGACATGCAAAGCAGAATTCACACATTCCACAAGATGACAGAAAACTGTGTTGTTAGAAGTCAAACTGTCTGAGATTGATCCTTTGGTTGGAGAATGGAATAAAAATGTATTTGTAAAGATTTTGTTTTAAATGATCATCAAAGTTGCATAGTATTGATCTAAAGGGATGGCACGGTGCTACAGTGGTTGGTACTGCTGCTTCACAGTTCCAGGGAACTAGGTTCGATTCCAGTTTGGGTCACTGTCTGTGTGGAGTCTGCACATTCTCCCTGCGTTTGCATGGGTTTCCTCTCACAAACCAAAGATGGGTCGTTTAGGTGGCTTGGATATGCTAAATTGCTCTGTAAGGCGGACCACCTACTGTAAATGCCTGGAGTTATGGGAATAGGGCTGGGTGGGAATGTGGTCAGTGTGAACTTGATGGGCCGAATGGCCGCCTTCTGCACTATAGGATTCTATGATTCTAAAGAAGCAGGAAATGGGAAAGTATAAAAAGTGAATTTAAAATTTGTGGTAAAGATCAAAGAAGGTAGAACTACAGTATTCAAATCTGCAACGCAGGAAAGAACTTAAACTATTGTTTATGTGCACAATGGCCAGTAGTTTCCATATTCCTTGATTAATGAACCAGTAACTAAGTAAATAAGGTTTAGTTCCTGTAAGCTTTGAGACTCCTACAAACTCTATTTTTGCAAAAATATCTCATTATCTCTAAAACCAGCAGTTTCTATTTATGTGCTTCATGTGGTGTCATCTCAGCTCCCAAGAGGAGACTAATACACACCAGTTTGGAGACTACAGTGAGCTAATTGAAGAATAATTTTTGAGGGGGTTGCATAGTATAGAAGGCACATTAAGCTTACAGTATCACTCAAAATTAGTGCACTGTATTTGGTGTTTCCTAATCTGGGCTCAATAATGATCTTCTCACTTCCCAGAGGCTGCAGTTTGCAGCAATGAGGGGAAAAGGTCTAAAATTGTTGTGAACTAATTAAGTAATATAAGCCAACAAACTTACTCATCTGTAATTATTTTGTCAATTGGTTATTAATTTTTCCGATTTTTTTTTTTCCCCCCTATGTAACAAGAAAATATGTATATTTTAGGGAAGTATGACTGAAAATTAAGATAGAATTCCCTTGTCGTGCCTTAAGACTAGAGTAATACAGAGCAGCAAAATATACAGAATGCAAACTAATAAAATCCCATCATTGTTTTTGGTTTTAACTCTTGGTTTCAGACGCACCAGCTATCTAGTAGTAATTCAGTGCACAGAAAAGAGGGAGGTGAATAGGCTGCATTTTTTTGGTGGGATTGTAGTGTGTGGAGCCTAGAAGTTAAAGACTACCTATAATTGGGTGAAGAGAGAGAAGGAAAAGCCAGAGAGAGGAATAAACAGTTTGGGGAAGCAGGATTCAGATGGGGAGATACAACTCAGTTCTATCTTGTATGTATGGAATGTGATCTTGTTTCCCAGTGGTGTAACCAAGATGCAATGACGACGAGATGGTGGTGGGTTATGGAGACCAGGAATTAGTCTATGTTTGTGGAGATGAAGTGCAAAGGTTGGATGTATAGTCATTGTTAAAGATGCTCTGACTTGAGATAGGTAAATTTGGAACCGGGGTCTCAACACTTCGCAAGGAGAACAGGACTGGCGCAGAGCACATGGTCACCCATGTCAAAATCTACAGACAAACAAATGCAGGTTAGTGGGATGGTTCCTGTCGCAGAAGATGCAGCTTATTATTTTTGTTAAGGCTATTGGGTAGTGGGTAGGAGGGCAACTTAATTGGAGAGATGCAAACTGGGAGTAATGGGCATAGATTTGAGGTAACAGTACATCAAGAAATTGAAAGGAAAGGAAGGTTTGAGTTGGAGTGGTTGTTTGCAATTCCAAGGAGGTGAGTTGAAGGTCGGATTTTAGAGGAAAGTGATAATAGTTTTGAAAGGGAGGGGTTAGTATAGAGCACAGGGAGTTATTGAGACAGATGCTTTGACCTGAACAGGTGCTGCATTGTGGTGACTTGGGGAATTCACAGTAACTTCATTGAAGTGTTAATGTAAGCCTCGTTGTGACTAATAAATAAACTTTAAAACTTTATTTTTGATGTCTGCTCACTCAGTGCAATGCTGGAATGTTGGATGTTCAGCAGTTTAGAGGAAGTGAGTAGGAAGTGGGAATCAGAGGCAATGATCTTGAGAGGGGACAAAGTGTAAATGTAATTTTTTTTTTGTGGCATTATGCCAAGTCTATTTACCTCCCAAACATTGCTTGTTTCAGCAATTCATTGACTGAAGACCTTTAAGGTGTACTGAGACCTTTAAAGCTGTTCTGTAAAGAAGGGGTTTGGATCCAGACTTATAATGTAGGACAGACCCCATGAATAAAGTTTAAGTATATAAGTGTCACAGGTCAGCGCAACATCGAGGGCCAGAGGGCCAAAGGGCCTGTACTGCGCTGTAATGTTCTATGAAACAGGAGCCCCTGAGGAAACCCACGCAGACATGGGGAGAACGTGCAGATTCTGCACAAACGGACACCCGAACCGAGAGTTGAACCCCAGTTTTAGAAGTGCTGTGCTTTCAGCAGTGGGTAACACATTGAACTTTACCTCTGGAGCCTGGGCTACAATACAGTCCACACTGATAAAAGGTGCATCTGTATGATGACCATGGAGCTCTTGTATGATATGAGTTTTAATAGGCATAGACCTACAAAGCAAAACCCTCTCCAATTTAACAAGAGAGGAAATGATGCTTGAGTAAGCATGAAGATTGTTAGTGTGGAAGATCTACTCACTAGCGGTGTCAGATTGACCATACCTGGTCAGCTGTCCCTTATGAACCTGGCTTGATCTTTCCCTCCTAAGAGAAGGGGGAATCGTTGAATATTTTTTCCAGTGCATTAAATGGAAAATGTCCTGGTTCCTGCCATTAACACCTCTTATCTAGATAATGTAAAAGTGCCACTTGTGCCTGTTAATATTATTCAATTACTCTTAAAGTAAAAAAGAAAATATTAGAAATACTCAGATTCAGAGAGAAGGAGAGTTAATGTTTTAAGGCAGAACTGGAATACGTTTATGATATAACATGTTTATTTCTAATTTGTAATTAAAAGCCAACTTTTCACCCCTATACACTTTGACTATTGGGACAAAAGTTGGATTTCTGCTTCGATTGTTACGATCCCAATTGATGTTATAATCAGCCGGGAAGATTCCAAAATGGAACCTGGCTCAAAGACTGTAGAAAATGTGAAGGAGCAGAGTCACATGACTGCTAATTACCTTTAACAACAAGGGAAAAAACATTTTTTAAACATGAAAAAAGTTATGTTATGATGTAGTCCTCTTTACTACCTGCTGGCATCACAAATATACATAGATTTTAAGGTTAACACAAATTATGAGGCATATCTTAAGCTGCAATGGTCTCAGTAACACAAAGTTCATTTAAGTTTACAGATTGGCCATGATCAAATACTCTGAACTCAAGTGAATATCTAAATGTCTCTTCAAAATCCCCCAAGATGATTGTCACATGACAGTTTCCAAAGGCTACTCCCAAAAAAAACTTTAAAATCTTCTTTCACAACAATGTTTTCCATTAACACTTTTCATTCCGAAATCCAATGCAGGTTTTCCAAATAACCCTTTTAAACAAACTTCCACTCCACTTTTAACAAATAATCCAGCATCCAGGTTTTACCACTTCCCATTCAGGATTTCTTTGCCTTGAGTGTTCACAATTGACTATCAATTCCCAGACTGTACTAAGATGGCACCAAACTTCTGATTTACCACTGAAGTCTGCTTCCCCACTTGAATTCAAGCACTTCATTTACTTTTCTCTTGAATTCTCTTGAATCATACCTTGGTCTCTGTTGTCTTAACTTCAATCTTCCTAAGACATTCTCTTTGTCCCAATTATCGGGCTACCTGGTTCTTTAAGAAATCTGCCTCTTTGCAGCTCCCTTATCCTGTTCAGTCTTTCTTTCTTTCCCCAGCAGAGTTGAGAGATGCTCAGACCGCAGTGTACTATCTTCAACTGCAATATATCCAGCTAAAACTAAATGTAAAAAAAATTCTACCTTAGAAGTTGCTAAGCAACTGCCTTTTATTGCCTCTTTAAGCTGAAACCCACTCTAAGCACAATAGAAGCATAGTTGAATTTGAAACCAATCCCCCACCAATAAAACAGCTTTTTCCAGGATGAATCTAACTATAGGTTTTACCCTTCCAAGAATAGAAATATTAAATTAAACCCATTTTAAACTATATCCTATTTCTAATGTTTACCTCTACAAATATAAATCCCTTAAAGCTACCTTTTATTTTCCTAACACACTACATTAAATCTTATCTCTGGAGTTATCGGAGTGGTTGTATGAACATTCGTTTTCCAACTCCAGAACAAGACATGGTTTCTCATTTTATAGTGAGGTGGAAAGGGGAAATTTAATTGTGTGTGTCTTAGTTTATGAGAGTGTGTGTGTGTATGTATGTCTGTCTGTCTGCATATGTGTTGCCACGCGTGTGTCCATGCATGTGTAAGCGCACATGCCCCCACATGTGTGTGTCTGGAAGTGTTAGTGTTATAAATGTAAGTAAAGAATGAAGTATCAGGCACCCTGTCCAGTTTCTTCAGGAATCAATTCTTCAGTGTTACAACACAATCTTAGTACCAGAACATGAATTCAGACTGAATACGATGCATTTACTATACAGTGGCAATAATCTTCATCAGGATTAAATTAATTGTTCTGGAGGGCTTAACAGAACAGTGCTTTGCCCTCTTCAATTTTTCAGGCATTCAGCTGTTTTAAACCACGATTTAAATCACTGTTAATCTACTGTGAACACATTGCAAATAGAGTTCAAATTTTCCAATACTTTAGTGAGTATTGCTAGTAATAATGACCCTATCAAAATATTCATGCAATGCCAGCTGTTCTGTATATTCATGATGCAGTTGACACTTAAAGCAGCAATTTATAATAGAAGTGCTTTCCAAATGAGATGTGCATTTGGCCAGTTGTTGGACACCAGTCAAGGACTGGAATGTTGTTTCTGGTCCCTGGATAGTGAGCAATTAATCCTGTGTGGTAATTATCCCAAACCTAAACATGTCCCAATCCTGAGTAGCTTTAGGAAGAGGAATGAGTCAACCATTCAGTCTTCAGTGGGCTTGTCCCCCTGTAGTTTAAATAGATTGTGGTTTATCTGTTCCTTGACTATATTTTCTCAACTTTCTTTTCTGCCTCTTGACAATCTTGCCAAACAAATATCTATCTATCAGTCGTGAATGCTTCAGAATCCACAGCTATTTGTTTGATGGTTTGGCGGAGAGAAGATTTATCCTACAAATGGAAACATTATTGAGGACCATGAACGCAATGTGATTTTTGGATTTAAATAGTTGTTAGGTAGTACAGAACTGAGTATTGCTGGAAAAAAAAGAGACATAGGATGAAATTTTCCCCATTGGGTGGGACTCGGATCCGGCAAAAGTCCATTGACTTCAGGTGGGATTTTCCAGTCTTGGGGTGACTGTGATAGGAAACCCCAGTCCGTGCTGTTGGTTTATCTTACATAACTGTTCTGATGAGTGCAAAATAAAAAGCTTTGACAGCACAACCTTTTTTTTCCTGGCAAACTAATATTTTCATTTATTTAAGCTTGAGGTTATTAATTTAATGTTCCTTCAACAGTAAGATAGGTAGAAAACATTGAGCCTCCCAACTTATGCACAGTTTTCAGCTAGTGTGGCAGTGGGAGGGTGAGAATCATCTCTTGTCAAGACAGGAGTAAAGAACAATGCTCCACATTTCAAAAGGCTGTCATATGATGTGTATGGTTGTGAGTGTAGGAGGAGGTGAGGTTTGCAGTCATTGCATTGTCATCTAAACTTGGATCATGGAGCAAGCTACGTGGATAAGACACTGGAGTATTCCCAGTGACAATCCAGGAGTTATCGGTGCCAAGAAGAAGAAAGAAAATAAGTCACACAATTACATTATCAGCATTGTAGAACATTGCTTTCCAGTTTAGACACAGCCACTAGTATAGATACAAGAACTTAATGGGTAGGTCTGTCACCAGCTCCATATTCTGGAGAGAATAATAATGGATTTGAGGTATTTTGGTGCATAGATCTTGCTTGAAGAGGTGAGCCTTGTGATCCAACATCAGGATACAGCAATATAGATTTACAGGTCAGCTTGGCATACTGCTGTTGTGTTGTCACAAGCTGTTCTTAAAACTATTAAAGACTTTTAATGCCTTTAGTAATCTGTTCTCTATTAGCAATACTTACTGTCAACTGCAAGCAGCATCTAAAAAGTCTTTAAGCTTGGGCGAGTTTGTTGGATTCAGGTCGGCAACCTTCTGTGTTTTGAAGTGGAACTGGCCTGCTTCATGGTAGGCTTATGAATTTGTCTTCATATCCTCTGAACTTTCTCCTTTCTGTTCAATTCCTCATCCGCACTGTCCCTGACAGGATGGAATGGATCAGGCTGTGGAAGACGACACTTGTCAGTCAAACCACCGGAAGGGAAGGTTTCCATCTCTTGAAGGGAAAACAAAAATCCAATTAAATTTGGGAAATGACTGGTACTCATCTTCAGTACCTTAAAATGGATTTCCAGTTTGGACCAGTATCAACCATTTCCAAATTCTACTGTTTTTCTTTCCTTCTGGGGATCATACACTCTCATGTTTTCCTTCATTTCATCTTTGTCCTTCAGAAGTCCCTTGAACACTTTTTAACCAGTTCCCTGAGGAGGAGTGATTTGGATGCGAGTCAAGCCTGAGATTTGAACCTGGTCTCCAGCTTGAGAGCTCAGCATTCTAATATAGTAGATACCACCCAACTCTTGAGAGAATCCTTCATTGAAATGTTTTATGCTATTGTTTTCTGCAGTGTTTGATGTCCCATCAAAGTCTGAAATATGAGCACATCAGTCAACAGGAGTATTAACACAATCCCAGCTACTGTTTGAGACATTCTCTTGAATTTAAGGTATAAAGGCAATCATTCTTTTTAATTTGTATGTATTACAAACAAACACAGTAGTACAGTGTGACATGAATCAGGAAAACAGCCAAATACACTGTTTTCTGATTTACTTCTTCCATTTTAATATTTAAGAATTTATTTATATTCCTGAGGAATGAATTCCATTTATTCTTCAAGACGATGACCACTGTCCGCTCATTGCAACGTTCTGGAATAGAAGTGAATGCTCATTATTAAATGCATTATTTATTAACATGCCCATTCCAACCACTTACTGCTTGAGGCCCATCTCCATCAATGAGAAAGATGGATATATGGAACGTACCACATTTCTGCATAAATTAAACCTAAGAACAATTGTCCTGAGAATGATAATCCAATCTATTCTTTTTTTTGGCTCTAGTTATAGATTGGAAAGATGGAAAAAGACAAAAGTATGCTCGTAGTGGCCGCCCTTCGAATACTCCATCGCCATATCAGGGTAAGTACTTTGACTCGTGTGCAATGTTATCTTGAGTGTGCAGGAAGTCATCAATCAGTTTTGGTATTGTGTAACTGATCAATTGGGTTGACCTGGGTAAAATTCTTTAATGGCATTTTTTTCTGGAAAATTTAGCACTAAACTAAAGTGTTCTGCTCAAACAAACTGGGCTGGCCTCCCACTTTGGATGGGCTGAATGGCTGTGCAAGCTTTGATTGAACATTCCAGCAGCAGAAGGTGGGATTTTTTTTTATTCTCGTAAGAGTGTGAGAATCAATTCTAACAGTTGTGCCCATGTGCCTGCTTTCCCGCCCTTACTAAGTTTCCCGTGATTTCAACCAACTTGCGCACAAGATAAGAATCCACCATTCCACTGAACACTCATTGGGTTATTTATTTTTCGAATGGAGAAGAGAACTTAACTACAGTATTGAAGATCAACATTACGTAGAGTGACCCCGTAATGTTTATCCTCAACTGATTTTAGACCATTTAAATTGGGGCTTTGAGGTCTGGATGTTCACCAGCTCCCAGTGAATGAAATATGGTTGATTTGTACATAGTTTGATTGAAATCAACTTTAAAGTTCTCTCCTTTCAAAATCCCATAATTAGAATGTTCTTTTGTTTTTTATCTGTCTCTTTTGCGGAGTGCTTGTCTACAAAAACGTAATAAACATTACGTATAGAGCCGTGAATGAACCAGTTTTCCGATTGCCAAGCCCTGCACTCGGTGACAGTTATCTGATGTCTGCAACAATTTAATTGAGATAAAGTGGTTGTTTCTGGAGCTCTGTGAGGGAACCGTTCAAACTATCTGAATACCATTGAACACAATAGTGCTGGGACACAGAGAATTGTGTACTTTAGGGGGAGTATTTTCTGAGGGAGGTGGTGGGTGTTGTAGTAATGGCACTGGACTAATAATCTAGAGGCCCAAACTTCATTCTCTGGGGAAATGGAATTAAACCCCACCATGACAACTGGTGAAATTTAAATTCAATTAATAAATTAAATATTCAGAATATTGAGTACAGAAGTTGTGAAGTCTTGTTGAAGTTGTGCAAAACGTTGGTGAGGCCATACTTGGAATACTGTGTACAGTTTTGGTCACCCTAGTGTAAAACAAATATTATTAAACTAGAAAGAATGCAGAAGAGATTTACTAGGATGCTACCAGGACTTGATGGTTTGAGGTAAAAGGAGATGCTGGATAGACTGGGATTTTTTTTCTCCGGAGTGAAGGAGGCTAAGGGGGGGGATTGATCTTATAGAGGTCTATAAACTTATGAGGGACACAAATCAGCTAGATAAAATATCTTTTCCCAAAGGTAGGGGAGTCTAAAACTAGAAGGCATAGGTTTAAGGTGAGAGGGGAGATATACTAAAGTGTCCAGAGGGGCAATTTTTTCACACAGAGGGTAGTGAGTGTCAGGAACAAGCTGACAGAGGCAGTAGTAGAGGAGGGATACAACTTTGTCTTTCATCAAGCATTTAGACAGTTACATGGGTATGATGGGTATAGAGGGATATGGGCCAAATGTGGACAATTGGGATTAACTTAGGGGTTTGGAAAAAAAGGGATGGCACGGACAAATTAGGCCAAAGAGCCTGTTTCCATGCTGTAAACTTCTATTATTCTAAATAAAATCTGAAGTTGAAAGGTGATCTCAGTAAAATCCCAGCTGGTTCGCTAATACCCTTGAAGGAAGGAAACTTGCTGTCCTTACTTGGCCCGGTTATCATGTCACTTCAGATCCACAGCAATGTAGTTGACTCTTAACTGCCTTCTGAAGTGGCCTAGCAAGCAACTTGGTTCAGAGGGGGCATGAGGGATGGGCAACAATTACTGGTTTTTGTTACCATGAGGGTGGTCATCAATTACTGGCCTTGCCAGCCACACTCAGATGCCATGAAAGATTCCTTTGTTAGATCAATACTCCAGCTTCAGTGCTATTAAGTTTGATTCCTTAGTGTCTCACTTTCAGAAGTGAATGCTTTAGTACTTATTTGAAATTTACAAGGCAGATAGTTAGTGCCTTTCAGGTTTATGTTCATTTTTTTAATGCAGTGTTAGATGGGAATGGCAAAATATAATCAAAGCTTTGTCAGAATGTCATATATGGCATGTATTTAGCTGTAATTATTTTGCCTGTTGGGCATTTACTCGAGTGATTTTACTTGAATTGCTTCATGAGTGGCGAAGATAATTACATATTTAGTGAGTTGCAGAAGGCAGGTACTTTGAAGAAAGATTTGGTTTTGTATAGGTTTCATGTCAAACAAATTATATTTTAAACTCATCTCATTTTCTTGGCAGTGTATCCATGAGTAATCATCTGAAGTCTAATTAATGTTGATCTTCCAAATCAAAGCAACTTGCGTTTATATAGTGCCTAATGAAGAAAAGGCTTCAGCTGATGGTAGTTCAGTTAAATAAAGAATTGTTTTAAAGTTTATTTATTCCTGTACAAAAGTAGGCTTGCATTAACACTGCAATGAAGATAGTGTGAAAATTCCCCAGTCTCCATATTCCAGCACCTGTTTGGATGCACTGAGAGAGAACTTAGCATAGCCAATGCATCTAACCAGCTTGTCTTTTGGACTGTGGGAGGAAACCGGAGCATCCGGAGGAAACTCACGCTGACCCGGGGAGAACGTGGAAACGCCACACAGACAGTGACCCAAGCTGGGAATCGAACCCTGGTTCCTGATGCTGTGAGGCAGCAGTACTAACCACTGTGTCACTCTGTGTTGAGTCAAATGGTTACGATAGCCAAATGATCCATGCTGTAAAGCTGATTTTTGGGAATGTTGCCCAACGTGCAAGCAAGGAGTGAATCAGTTTAAATAGGGATTTGAATCCATTGTGCCAATGGGACATTAATTCAGTCAGAGAGCAATTGCTATATTTGAATTTTCTTTTTAAAATTGAAAGGTTTTATGAGACACGAGTGGGATTGATATTGGAACATTATGAACATCTGAGGTTAAGTGCCTGGTGTGGCTGACTGTTGAGTCTTTTGCAATTCCCAGACTTCTGCATATCATGCCACTAATTTATCTTGCATTCACAAATTAGTTGTATGTGCAGTGTTGCTGTCGAGGTGGCATGTTCTTTGTATGCTGACACAATGGTGCCTTTTTATCAGAAGTGTTTTGTTGGCCAACGATTTTTTTTTTGTTAACTTGTTGTCATAGAATTTTACAGCACAAAGCAAGGCCCTTCGGCCCATTGTGTCTGTGCTGGCTATCAACACCTATCTATTCTAACCCTATTTTCCAGTATTTGATCCATAGCCTTGTGTGCTATCGTGTTTCCAGTGCTGATCTAAATACTTCTTAAATGTTGTGAGGGTACCCATCTCTACTACTATTTCAGGCAATGAGTTCTAGATTCGCACCACTCTCTGGGTGAAAATGTTCTTCCTCAAATCCTCTCTAAATCTCCCGTTCCTTAGCTTAAATCTATCCCCTTGGTAGTTGACCACTTTAGAGTCATAGAGGTTTACATGGAAACGGGCCACTTGATCCAATTTGTCCATGTCGTTCTTTTTATGAAAACTCCTAAGCTAGTTCCAATTGCCCGCATTTGGCCCATATCCCTTTATACCCATTTTACCTTTGGATTTACAAAGGGGAAAGTTTCCCTCCTATCTATCCTATTTATGTCTGTCATAACTGTGTACACCTCAGTCACGTTCTCCCCTCAGCCTTGTCTGCTCCAAGGAAAGCAGCCTCAGTTGAACCAGCCTCTGTAGCTGAAATGCTCCAGTCCATCTTCATCTACTTTGCTATGGCCTAGGTCAGAAACTCCAAGGTGTTTTATGAACGTAGCCTAGACTCTAAGTTTTAACTTTTGAATTTGGAATGGATGAGCATAAGGTATTTCACTCCACGTATGGTTCAGGTGATACACTAGGAAGGTTTCAGCAAACAAAGTTTATTTAAGAATACAGTTAAAATATAGCTTAACTTTTATCAATTACAAGAATCAAACGTGCTGCAATATAAACCTTAGCAACTAGCTATTTATAATGTTCCAAGTCAAACAACATTCTAGAAACATACACTCTTTTTTGAACTTGGCACAAAAAGCAAGTATGCTCACGTGATCCTGGATCTTTAGCACTTGCTGTTAACTGGTCCTACGAATGTTGGAGCAAATCTCTGAGGCTTCCCAATCCTGGAAGTTTCCAAAAAACCTCTGACGAGAGAGAAGCACACTGCCTCTTTCACTAAATTCTAACAGCAACTGAACTGAAACTAAAAAAAACTAAAAACTTGGGGACTTTTTTATGTAAAATAAAATGTTTCCAGACACCATCTGACCTGTCAGTCATGCTCCACCCAGCAATTCCCAAAGGATCATAAAACCCTAGGAAACTGCATTAGGCCAGATTAATGATAAACATGATGTTGCATTGTATTGCCTTGTAACTATTAGAGGACACTGATTGCAGGCAAAACAGTGCCAAAATAAAACACAGAGAGCTGCTTGAAAAAACCTACAAAGAAACATGATTTAAAAAAAATTACATTTCTTAAAGACACAGTATTGTCACAACTTATATTTGTGAAGAAAGGAAATATCATGAACACACAATTTTCCAATACCTGCTTTAAAAAGCAGGGAGATGCTCTGATATGTCTTGAAGTATGGTCACGTCAATGTTGAAAATCTGCCGGCCAGTCAACTTGTGCACAGCAAGCTCCCACAGACAGCAATGTTGGATTGTTTACATCCATCTGAGAGGATAGCCTAGGGACAAGATTTTTCTTGTTTGCCCCAAAACCGGAATATCCCACCTGAAGTCAATAGACCTTTCCTCATCTTGCCTGCTCCAATTGCCATGGTGGGCGGAATTGTAAAATTCACCTCATGGTTTCAAATTAACATTGCGCCTGAACTCCAGCATTGCAGACAGTGCTGCACTCTGTCAGGACTGCACTGGGACTGTAAGCCCATGGGGCCCATGTTCTCAACTCCCTAGAGTGGGATCTGAAGCCATAACCTACTGACCTTCAGACAGTTGAATACTCCATCTGTGGCATCAGGATTACATCTGCTCAACTGATATTGCAGCAATTCTGGACTGTCCAGCTGAGGTGATATAGCTTGGGCTCGTGGGGTTTGGTGGAGACTGCTGTGGTTGTTCCCTTTTGATGGCAAATCCTTTTTAAAAAGCTGTTTTTAATATGGTAGGGATCTGGTTGAAGTAACTAAATTTATTTACTTGTCACAAGTAAGGCTTACATTAACATTGCAATGAAGGTACTGTCAAATTCCACGAGCCACCATACTCTGGTGCCTGTTCAGGGGTCAATGCAGTCAACCAGCACGTCTTTCAGACTGCAGGAGAAAACCAGAGCACATGAAGGAAACCAACACGGACATGGGGAGAACGTGCAAACTCCACACAGACAGTGACTCAAATTGGGAGTCAAACCTGGGTCCTTGGTGCTGTGAGGCAACATTGCTAACCGCTGTGGCACCATGTTGCCCACAATTATATGACAAACCTGCAGTATTTGTATGCTGAATCATAACGAAGGACTGTGTGATGGTGAGTGTGGCATCCAGAGAGTCCCTACCCTCAGCTCACTACGCCACCACCTACCTCCGCTCCCCATATAACTACAGTGACAATATCCCAAATAGCCTGGGATTTCAAAGCCAGTATCTTCTGTAAATATTCCCCATAATATTTGTACAGACTGATCCATTTTGGGAGAACTTTGGCAGTGATTTGTAGGTGAACCAGTTCAGAAAGCAAAGCGGAATCAAAAAGAAATCTGGCAAAACTTGGAGATATGACAAGCAGCAGAAAAAAAATCACAAGTGTTTATGCTCCGGGGCCTTGTTATTCCTGCCCTTGGATAACACATTGATAACACATTGACATGCGCCTGAACGTTTTGTCCAGGTGACGAGAGAAAACTCGCATGGGCAGTGTACAATCTCGTCGAATAGGCTGTGGAATGACATTAATTTGTCTTTTATTTGTTGGCAATCATGGCTCAGATTCCCCTGTGTGCCGACTGACCTCAATATTGCAAACTGATGTTATCCCGTGCAATTTTACACAATTCAGGTCAGGCCACAGCCAGTGAATTCTAGCCGTGAATTGACATTTCATCAGACGTTTTTTAGCCAGTTTTGCAGAGGAGTTGCAGTGTTTCTGAAACTGGACAGAAGCAGGTTATTTAGAACATAGAAACCCTACAGTGCAGAAGGAGACCATTTGACCCTATCGAGTCTGCAACAACAACAATCCTATCCCAGGCCCTATCCCCACAATCCACTGTCCAGCTGAGGTAACATAGCTTGCATTCACTACCCCACGAATCCTTCTAATCTACACATCCCAGGACACTATCGGCAATTTAGCACAGCCAGTCAACCTAACCCACACATCTTTGGACTGTGGAAGGAAACCGGAGCACCTGGAGAAAACCCATGCAGACACGAGGAGAACATGCAAACTCTGCACAGACAGTGATCCAAGCCAGGAATTGAACCTGGGTCCCTGGAGCCGCCAGGCAGCAGTGCTAACCACTGTGGCATCCTTTGAAATTTAATTCAAATTGGAATAAATGATCTTAATCCTGATTGATCTGGACATGATCATTAATTCACAATTCAACTTTGTTTGGTTCCAGACATTTGCAACATGACTGTATGGAGTTGCTGCAAAGCAAGATGGTTTTTAATTGACTGTTGCAAACATTCGGTTTTGAATCCCTTGTCCATTTTTACATGAGGAGGAGCAGATTACTACATGTGTCCAGCTTGTCATCTGATATCCCATTCCAGTTTTGGCCAATGCCCTTTGGGAATGACGACAGGGACCTTGTGAGCATGCAGAGGTGATTTACCAGATTTTGACTACAGGATTCGGTTGGAGAAGGTGGGGTTATTTCCTTTCGTGGGGGAAAGAGGCTGAGAGGAGAATTGCTAGGACCGTACAGGATTATGACAGGTTAAGGAAAGCTAGACAAAGTAAAACTATTCCTGTTAGCTAACGATCTAATGTCTAGGAGACACAAAAGAGGCATGGAGGAAAGTTTGGGAGTGCTTTTTACACAATGACTCGTAATATTACACACTGCTTATGAAGTCTTTTTAATTTGATTTTCTATTTGATTTATTACCGTCATGAGTGTTAGCATACAGTGAAAAGTATTGTTTCTTGCGTGCTATACAGACAAAGCATACTATTCATAGAGAAGGAAATGAGAAGAGTGCGGAATGTAGTGTTACAGTCATAGCTAGGGTGTAGAGAAAGATCAGCTTAATTCGAGGTAAGTGCATTTCAAAAGCAGCAGGGAAGAAGCTGTCCTTGAGTTGGTTGGCACGTGACTTCAGACTTTAATATCTTTTTCCCGACAAAAGAAAGTGGAATAGAGAATGTTTGGGGTGCGTGGGGTTCTTAATTATACTGGCTGCTTTGCCAAGGCATTGGGAAATGTAGACAGAGTCAGTGGGTGGAAGCTGATTTGTGAGATGGACTGGGCTACACTCACAACCTTTTGTTGTGCCTTGCGATCTTCGTCAAAGCAGCAGCCATTCCAAGCTGTGATGCAACCAGAAAGAATACTTTCTGTGGTGCATGGAAGTTGGTGAGTGTCGTAGCTGACATGTCAGTGGTAGGAGCAACAATCAATTATTTCAAAAGAATATTCCTGCACTCCAAAGATGTGCGGGTTAGGTGGATTGGCCATGGTAAGTTGCCCGTTAGTGTTAGGAAGATTAGTTAGGGTAAATACATAGGGTCTGTGGGATCTGTGTGGGATTGTTGTTAATGCAGACTTGATGGGCTGAATAACTACCTTCTTCATGATAGAATTCTCTGAATATTGAATGGGCACTATGGGAAATGAACAAGCGTGGCTTGTGTGGTAGAACAGGTAAATTAAACTGATTGGGTTAAGCTACAGAAAGCTGGCACTGATCCAGTTGGCAGAATGGATTTATTTTATTCTGACTCTCTAATTCGCACCCCGCCCCCCCCATCCCCTACACAGTTGCAATAACGGAAATGTAGAAGTTCAAAGTATAACTCCAGGGAGAGTGAATTCCCGTCACATGAATCTTTGGGGTATGCACCATAAACAAAAACCGATTAGGTTTTGCACAAAAATGGAGCACCTGACTTGTGCCAGTTGCCAGGAAGGCTAGTTAGTGCCCAAAAGGAGAAGTGAATTCACAATTAAAAGATGATAGATTTTAAAAGGGAGAATATTAATGAATTCTAGCTAACATCTGCGGGTTTCTTTGATGTGCCTTTAGTTAATTGTGTTTCTTAAATATGCTGGATGTTTGCTTTTTGCTGAACAAATGCAGGAGGAAAGAGTGAATCTTGTGAGTTATTGGGGAGGACAGACACAGGGTCATTATTTATGATGTTCTCTCAAAAAGGGAGTTCAGGTTTGTGGGTCAAGAAGATACTTATTTGTTGGCATTTAAATTTTTTTTCTATACTTTTGAACAGTGAAATAGTCACTGGAATCATCCTTTGATTGAATTGTGATGCTTCTGCTATTCCAGCAACGTGACTGACTCGCCCTTGCTGCGATGGGCTGCTGTTTCTAGGTATCTAACGGTTTGTAGAATGTGGTAGTCACATGGTGGAACTGGGCCATATGGAGTGTTGAGGTGGGAAGCTGAGCCAGTCGAGTGCTGGAGCCCAGGTCCATAAGATATAGGAGCAGAATTAGGCCATTCAGCCCATCAAGTCTGCTCTGTCATTCACTCATGACTAATATGATTCTCATTCCCATTCTCCTGCCTTCTTCCCCTAACCCTTGATCCCCTTATTGATTAAGAACCTATCAATCTCTTATCTTTCATCACCTGGCCTCCACAGCCTTCTGAGGGAATGAATTCCACAGAGTCACTAGCATCTGCAGAGAATCTGCAGCTGGAACCTAGGAGGAGTAGTGTATTATTGTCTAGTTATTCAACCTGGCCCTAGACATTGTTGGTTTTTAGTTGGCAATAAAGCCTTTTGTCCTTGAGCTTCATAAAGTCCACCTCGGTTTGGTACACTGGCGATGAGGAAAATCTTTGAGTTCCTTGGGGATTGCAGTGCACAAGTAGAATGGGTAAGAGACTGGAGCGTCAAAAATAAGAAGCAGCAAGGTACAAGCACAATGTTGAAATGCTTTTGATCTAGAAATTCGATCCCAAAGTAGAAAACTGGCTGCAGTTTACTGAACAGCTATGTTACTTCTTTGTAGTAAATGAAATAATAATGGAAGAGAAGTGGAAGGTTATTTTGCTCAGAGTTTGTGGCCCACAGACTTACAGTTTAATCATAAGTTCACCTGGTGCTCAGGGGATGATGTTGCAATTCCATTGCGCCCGTTTTCCAGTGAGGTGAGGCCATAAAATCAGGAGTGAGTGGATGAATGAGGATAGTGATCACTTTCACACCCGTTGCCATCTTACTAATAACAAAAACCAGGCATGACCTGGAACACGCCCAGAATGGGTGAACTGTTAATTAGCCTGCTTTTGCACGTATCTTCATATAACTAACGTGATTCACTCGTAATTGTCCCACCTTGTTCTAGCGACCTCGTTCATGGCAACCAGCAAGTAAGATACCTGCCCCATAGAAGTTTGCTGCAGGTGCAGCAGCACTGAGGTTGAGCGAGGAGATAGCTCGCCCTGTGTACAGGGTCTCCATGCTGCAGGGAGAGAGTGGAAAACGGAAGCGGCCAAGTTGTGTACTGGATTGGGGGGTGGTCTGAGTGTGTGCCGGGGGAATAAGCTTCCGCTGGCCTTCAAACATGAGTTTAAGCACTGACCTTGGGCCCTAGTGCTGACTTTGGGTCCTATTGGTGCCAGCAGCCAGCAATGGTGGGGCTGAGTTCGTGTGGATGCTGGGGAAGCAGGGGCAAATAGCTTCAACAAGAGTGCAGAGGTGAACTCTATTATTGGTCGCGTACAATTCTACTTTCCAGTATCGCCCAGGGACAGAGATATCTAACGTGGATGTGTTCAGCAGGTTGATAGTAATGCCACTGAACATCAAGGAAGATGGTAAGATTCTCTGTTGTCAGAGATGGTGATTGCCTGGCACTAGTCTGGTGCGCAAGTTCCTTGTCACTTGTCAGCCCAAGCCTGGATATTGTCTAGAATTTGCTGGATTTGGGCACGGATTATCTCAATGACTGAGGAGCGGCAGGTAGTGCTGAACATTGAGCAATCATCAGCAAACATCTCCACTGCTGGTTTGCAGCATTATGTCATGGATTTTCAAGCACCTTTTACACAATAAAACATTCCAAGTTGCTTCGTAGGGATAATTATCAAACAAATGTTGACTGAACCATGCAAAAAAAAAATTAGGACCGTTGATCAAAAGCTTGAGTATCCAGAGAGCTTATTAAAGAATGAGAGAGGAGTTCTGGGGATTCTGTAGCTTAGGGCATCAGCAGCTGAGGTCATGGACACCAATGGTGGAGTGCTGAAAACCAGAGATGCACAAGACTGATGGAGCAGGTACATCTCGTACTTGCTGGGCTGGAAAGTTACAGTGATGGGGAGAGGACTTGTAAACCAGAGTGAGAATTTTGAAATCCAGGATGCCGTCTGGCCAGAGTTCACTCAACATCTTGATAAAGTTGGAAGTATCAAGTTTATTATTTACCCCTGC
Organism: Sphyrna mokarran; assembly: GCA_024679065.1. Lineage (NCBI taxonomy): Eukaryota > Metazoa > Chordata > Chondrichthyes > Carcharhiniformes > Carcharhinidae > Sphyrna > Sphyrna mokarran. The sequence goes on from JAGIQG010000024.1 coordinate 5,565,792, forward strand.
TGCTTAAAATACAATTCTGTCTCTTGGTCTCTGGGTTTGAAATCATTTTCAATGCTTTACTTTAATCTGTTGTATGTGTTCAATATATATGAGGAAATATACTTTCAGTGGGACTCTCTTGTAAAGGCATTAATTTTTGATTGCAAACAAGAAACTACAAAGGGTGCTGAACAAAGCCCAGTTCTTCACACAAACCAGCTCCCATTCATTGACTTTGTCTATATTTCCTGTTGCCTTGGAAACGCAGCCAGCATAATCAAGGACCCCACGCATCCTGGGCATTTTGTCTTCCACTTTTTCTGCAGGGAAAAAGATGCAAAAGTCTTAAGTCACATACCAGCCAACTCAAGGACAGCTTCTTTCCTGCTGCTGTCAGATCTTTGAACAAACCTACCTTAAATTAAACTGACCTTTCTCTATCCCCCAGCTATGCCTGTAACACTGCATTCTGCGCCTTCTCCTTTCCTTCTCTATGAATGTTACACTTTGATTAGCGTGCTAGAAACAGCACTTTTCACTGTATGCTAATACATGTGACAATAAATCAAATCAAAAAGAACAGCAGTAATTGCACTGAATAAAAATAGATTCTAAAGAAGGATGATGTTTAAGAACTGACCTACTTGAGTAATTTCTGCTGGGCGTTTTTCCACTCCTCTGCATGTCTTTAATTAGCTTCTTTGACAACTTGCTCCTTTTTTTAAAAAAGTTCATTTCAGGTCTGAAATCTGGATCCTGTGTTTGCCTGCTGCCAACTCTGTACTTGGTAGCTCTTGCAGGGAGACAATGTGATGTCAGCACTGCGGAATGTACATTGGCCGTGAAATTTTCTGGTCTTCAATCTCCCTGAATCTACCAAAGCATCACAGTGATCTCAAAAACATAAGGACATGAAGAGTTCATCAGAAACCTCAACACATTATCCTTTTTATGGCCTCTTCTAATTGTTAACTTTTATATCCGATTTAAATCTTTGCCAATTTCTTTTCATCTTCCTCAGTTGTTAGCTGTAAAAACCACACAACCCATTTGTGACTTTGGTGGTTGAAAAGAAATGAGAAAATCAAATGGCCCATGTGCCGCATGGGGGGCAGCACGGCGGTACAGTGGTTAGTAGTGCTGCCTCAAGGCGCCAGGGACCCGGCTTCGATTCCCAGCCTGGGTCATTCACTCTGTGTGGAGTTTGCATGTCTTCCAGGTGCTCCTATTTCCTCCCACAGTCCAAAGATGTGCAGTTAGGTGGATTGGCCATGCTAAATTGCCTCATAGTGTCAGGGGGATTAGCTAGGATAAATGCATGGGGTTTTGGGAATAAGGCCTAGGTGGGATTGTGGTTGGTGCATACTCGATGGGCCTCCTTCTGCACTGTAGGATTCTGTGGTTCTCTGACTTCTTACACTGGGATGAATTTTCATGCCACTCTGATACCACAGAACTTATAATCTCCAATTAGCTTTGGATGTAAATCGAAATCACATCAGCACTGAGGTGAAAGTTACAACCATGCCAGCCAAGGCCTTGGAAGCCATTTCTTTGGATTTGTCCTGTTAGCCTTTGGGATTATAAATAGCTGGAAGCTCCCATGTTACGAAGAAGCTTGTTCTAAGCCAGAAAGGACTCTGTTCCTTTGCATGTTTTGATTTTAGGGTGGCATAGTGGTTAGCACTGCTGCCTCACAGCTCCAGGGAGCCAGGTTCAATTCCTGGCTTGCGTCACTGTCTTTGTGGAGTTTGCATGGTTTCCCTGTGTCTGTGTGGATTCCCTCTGGGAGCTCTGGTTTCCTCTCACAGTCTGAAAGATGTGCTGGTTAGGATGCATTGAGCTGTGCTAAATTCTCCCTCAGTGTACCCGAACAGGCGCTGGAATATGGCAATTAGGGGATTTTCACAGTAACTTTATTGCAGTGTTAACATAAGCCTACTTGCGACTAACAAATAAACTAGTTTAAACTTAATTTTATCTTTAAAATTCACATAGAAAAAATGCTGAGATGCTGAATGTGAAAATAGAATAATACCATTGTACTCCTTGGCTATTCAAATTGAGCATTGTTTGATTATTTATGAGGTTCTGTAAAGTCCTGTCCATTGTAGAAAATACAGTTATTAATTGCAAAAAGTTAAAAATGGTTCTATATCATTGCTCTAAGGGAATTGCTACCTGAGAGAGAACCTTTAGACTAGCTTGTGAGATCACAAAGTGTTCTGGCTGGACATCTGAAAGATCAGATCTACATCCGTAAGTTACTCCTGGAAAGTAGACACACCTAAACTGCATAAATATTACTTCTAAAAGAAGGTCCTTTTTGTGAGACGATTTATTAGGAAAGCAGGGGCAGAGCTGGTCACTTTTGAAACTGTTGTGATTTCAGTCCAAAGGTGAATTTATTTTTCTGTTGAATGCAATGTAAAATTGGCCAATTGGAAAGTGTATAGATCATCTTTGAAGATTAACGAATACTGGAGATACAGCGAGAGCTGTTCTTTTATGAAACTCAATCCGTCGTGTTTTAATTTAGAACACTAGTGTTGACACTTGAGTTAGTTGGTGGGTTGTGTGATCCCTGTGTTTGGCTTTTCCCATAAACTGTTTATAAGGGATTAAGATGGGAATTAGATCTGTGACAAGGCTGTTGTGCATCAGAATTTTAAAAAGTGAAGCGTAATAGAAAGCAACAAACTGGACATTTAAAGAATTATTCTTCATAGAGAGAGGAAACTTTTTTTTCATTGAGTATTGGGCTAAGTTACAATTTAATTTTCATTTGCCATTCTTAAATTGTAATTTACTTTATGGAGCTCATGATTAGTGAGATGACCTAATGGTTTTACAATGTACTATCTGCTTACAAAACAGTCGTGTTGACATTTCTCTCTCTTTAACTAAGTCCCAAAGCTATACTTTGCCTCCATATGGGGTGGGAGGACTTTGTGATCCTGATCCAATGGGGCTTGTCAGGTTACATGGAAACATTGAACTCATTGAATCCCAATGTTGTTGAACTGCCTTCACTCAGTGATTTTTTTTTTAAATAAAGGCTTATTTAGACCACAAATAGGCTTATGTTAACACTGCAATGAAATTACTGTGAAAATCATCTAGTTGCCACAATCCAGCAACAGTTCAGGTGCACTGAGGAAGAATTTAGCATGCTGATGCACCTAACCGACAGACTTTCAGACTGTGGGAGAAAACCGGAGCACCCGGAGGAAATCCACGCATACATGGGGAGAACGTGCAGACTCCACGCAGACAGTGACCCAAGCCAGGAACCAAACCCACAATAAAACTGGTGTTGTGAGATAACAGTACTAACCACTGTGATATAATGTGAATGAGTCATCCTCTATTTCAGTTTTAATTCAAACATGAGTAATGTGAATTATTGGATAGCTTGATTTTCTTTTACCATCAAATTTTCATTGGTTAGTTTAGATGATAAGGTAACATTTTTGTTAAATTCATTTGGATATCGTGTACGTGTACAATTTTACACGTTTTCAGATAAGTTCAAAAAGTAAAATGATATTGTGAAGGATTTGAATTTTTGCATTTCACCTGTGTGAAATATTATTGAAACTTACTCTTCACCTCATTGGGAGCAATCATGGTTAGACTGATTGCCGTGCCCTTGACAACTAGTCCTGCTGTCAAACTAGTCCTGTTTGACATTGAAGGCCCATTTGCCAGTGGTGTCGGTATGTGGTCTACCTACTCCCTGGGGTTGGATTTTCATCAATGATTTAGTGAGTGTACTTGCAGGGGGTGGCAGGGCACTGCTGCCTCACACTACGAGGGACTCGGGTTTGGGTTACTGTCTATGTGGAGTTTACAATTCTCTCCATGTCTGCTCTAGTTTCCTCCCACGGTCCAAAGATGTGCAGGTTAAGTGGATTGGCAATGCTAAATTGCCCCTGAGTGTCAGGAGAATTCGCAGGGTAAATACATGTGGTTACAGGAATAGGGTGGGATTTTGTTCGGTGCAGATTCGATGGGCTGATTGGCCTCCTCTGCACTGTAGGGATTCTATGATCAAAATCGTGTTGCACGAAATGGTGAATGGAACATATTTTAAAAAAAACCTCGTTTTCTGACCTGGTATTCATAGGCATTTATTTTGAGGGTGTCCCATGCTCAAAAAATGGGGGCAGAATTTTGGAGTGATAAAAGTATTTATTTCACAAGAATTGGTGGGCTATAATTTTGGAGCAGTCCAATGTCAGATTGACAGGGTATCTCATAGTTGTCTCGGAATTTCACGTGAGGATTTGATGGCAATGGCCCAGAAGTGCAAACTTCTGCTGAGCAATTTGTCCTGTCAGTAAGAGTCGAGCAACACCAATTTTAAATCCAACCGATTTATTTGATTGTAAATCTGCTAGCTTTTGGCGTTTGTACCTTCATCAGGCAAATGAGGTGTTCTGGTCTCTAAAAGCACACGTATCAGCACAGACAGTTTACATATTGTTGATTAGAATGCGAATCCTTACACCTAACCTGCTATTCAATTGTCATGTGCCAGATAGCATCCGAAAATGTGATTTGAATCACAAATTTCAGACTGGGTTCTGTCAATATTTGCTCAAAGAAAGTTAGAAAATAAGACTAGTTCATGGGCCCTTTGAGCTTGCATCACCTTTTAATACGATCATAACTGATCTTCTATCGCAATACCATGTTCCTGCACTCTTCCCGTACCTCTAACTATCATCCAAGTCCAGACTGAACCAGCCTACTCACTCTCCCTCCCAATTAAACTGGACCCATCCCCACCTCCATGACTAGAGCAGAGCTGATCTGTAACCTGATCATCCATTCGCCCAAGGCCTGACCAAACACAACTTGAGGCCTAATGCTTCCGATCAAACCAATTCAAGATCTGAAGACCCAATATCCCCACTCCACCCAAGGGCTGACCGGCCTCAAGCTAAAAACCAATCCCAACCTTTAAACTTACCTTATATCAGCTACTGCTATTTTTTAAAAAAAAAGGAGTGTGATCACTTCACTTTGTCTCTCCTGCACTTTGATCCTGGGCACCATTGCCTGGATGTCTGCCAGCCTAAGACAGAAGATTGGGCAAGACAGGATCAGAAAACAAAAATTCAGGTGAGCAGTTGGCAACACCAGACTGATTGCCACCCTGAGGAAGTTCAGGCCCATTGTATCCAAAAAAAACCTGAGGTCTGAAAATCCTGAGCAATAAAAATCCACTTCCCAATTGTGGGAAAATTAAATAAATCTCATTCACGTTACTACAGTAGACACTTTAATGAGAAAGGAGGAAATAATTACATTTCTTTATGGCTCTGTGAATCCTTTGTTGGCAGTTTAACACTTGGGTAATCACAGGGGATGCATTGGCAAAACTGTGTGACTGTTTCCCAAAGTATTTGATTTGATTTTTTTTTGTCACATGCTTTGGTGTACGGTGAAAAATGTTATTTGTTACATGTTGTACAGACAAAGCATACCATTCATAGAGAAGGAAATGAGAGAATGCAGAAAGCAGCATTACATTCAGAGCTAGGGTGTAGAGGAAGATCAACTTAGTGCGAGGCAGGTCCATTCAAACGTCTGATAGCAGCAGGGAAGAAGCTGTTCTTGATTCGGTTGGTACGTGACTTCAGACTTTTGTAAAAGAAAAACTGTACAGAAGCAAATTACTGCAGATGCTGGAATCTGAAACCAGAAGACACAAAGGGTCATCTGGACTCGAAATGGCAACTCTTTTCTCTCCTTATAAATGCTGCCAGACCTGCTGAAATTTTAGAGCATTTTCTCTTTTGGTCTCAGATTTTCTATCTTTTTCCCAATGGAAGAAGGTGAAAGAGAGAATGTCCGGGATGTGTGTTGTCCCTGGTTGCTCTTCTGAGGCAGCAGGAAATGTGGACAGGGTCAATGGATGGGAGGCTGGTTTGCATGTTGGATTGGGTGATATTCCTGACCCTTTGTAGTTCCTTGCAGTCTTGAGCAGAGCAGGAGCCATACCAAGCTGTGTTACAACCAGAAAAAGTGCATCTTTGAAATTTGGTGAGAGATATAGCTGACATGCCAAATTTCATTAGTCTTCTGAGAAAGTAGTGATTTTTTTTTTTACTATCTGTATTCAAATATTGGCCTTCTCTGTGACATTAATATTTTTAACCTACAACCAGAAATCTGATTCACCTTCAGTTTATTTTAATTACTGAATGTTAAATCATTTTTAATTCATCTTTTACAGCCAAAGCAGTTTGATTTATGCTTGATATTTGCCATGATCACCTATTTTAATGGTTTGAGCTAATAAAGCCTTGAATTTCCTGCCTCTTCATTCACATACTCATTTTCTTTGAGAATGGATGTGTCAAAATAGAAATGACTATTTCGAATGGTTTTCCCATTAATCTATTCCGACTGCTTAGAAACTGAGAGGGGGGTGGGGGAGTAGGGGAAATGATGGTTATCCTGCCTGTGTCATGCATAGCTTCCAGAAGTGCACATGTGATTCGATTGATACGCCTGCTTTGTTAACGTTGTGGCCTGCAAAGCTCTGAATGAAGTTCTAAAGTTTATTTATTAGTCACAAGTAGGCTTACATTAACACTGCAATGAAGTTACTGTGAAGTTCCCCCAGTTGCCATACTCTGGAGCTGCTCCGGGTACACTGAGGGAGAACTTAGCGTGACCAATGCACCTAACCAGCACGTCTTTCGGACTGTGGGAGGAAACTCACGCAGATACAGGGAGAAGGTGTAGATTCCACGTGGACAGTGACCAGCCAGGAGTTGAATCCTGGTCCCTGGTGCTAAGAGGCAGTAATGCTAACCACTGTGCCACCCATATAGATTCTTAATTGGATAGATTCCTTTTCTAAAAGAGATGTTGCTTTTAATTAAGAGGGTCACAAGTTCAAGATGAGAGGGGAAAAGTTTAAGGGAGATGTGCAGAGGAGGTTTTCCACGCAGAGAGTGATGGGTGCTGGATGCTGCCAGAGGAGGTGGTGGAAGCAGGTACATTAGCAACATTTAAGAGGCATCTGGATGGGTACATGAATAGGGAGAGAATAGAGGGAAAAGGACAGAGTAAGGGCGGAAGGCTTTTTTTGAGTTTAGTTAGGGCACCATGATCGGCTTGGAGGGCAGAAGGCCCCGTGCTATAGTTTCTTTGTTCTCAACTTGAACAGCTGCATGCCAAAAAAATGAAAATGTGTCAACTCAGAAAGAGAAAATGCTGGAGGTACACAGCTGCTCAATCAACATCTGTGAAGAGAAAATTCATATTCAGAAAGTGAGCATGTCGCTATCCTCATGAATAATTGATTTGCGATGATTTTTTTCTGATCTGGTATGAAATTTGAAGTGTGGCAATTAAATATCAAATAAATGAAAGCATGGTATTTTTATTGTGAAATGATGCACTTCTGTCTTTGGTCCAGTAAAGTCAGATGGAAAACTCTAATTTTGGTATGTTGAATTTATTTGCTAAATGTTGCATGACATCATTGTCATGGTTGTATTTTGGTGACGTTTGTATTGATCTGTGTGGTTGCTGATATGTCCCTTCCCCATTCCTCTCCTTTGATGATGGTTTGATTGCTCAGCTGTAAGTCCAGGCAATAGTTGAGCTTTTGGAAAGGAAGGTGAGGGTTGCATTCCCGTTTATGGCATGGAGAAGTTGTAGCTGTTTCTGAGCAAGTGTCTTCCAACAATCCAGTTGCATTACATCAGCTTTCCACTCGGCTATGGAAATGGAAGCTTGTTGGCAGACCTGGAACAGCTGTTTGTCTTGAACTCCAACAACCGGCCCAGAAATTATATTTGTTCAACAACAGAAATAACATACCAATAAGTCGACAAGTCGAGATGATATCAAATAGAATCTCTGCAGTACAGAAGGAGGCCGTTCGGCCCATCGAGTCTGTACCAACCACAATCCCACCCAGGCCCTATTCCCGTAACCCCATGTATTTGTTCTGTTAATCCCCCAACACTAGGGTCAATTTAGCATTATCAATCAACCTGACCCGCACATCTTTGGAGAAAACCAGAGCACCTGGAGGAAACCCATGCAGGCATGGGGAGAATGTGCAAATACCACACAACCAGTGACCCAAGCTGGGAATTGAACCCAGATCCCTCGCTACTGTGAGGCAGCAGTGCTAACCACTGTACACTGTGCTACCCCCTAGACAGCATAGATATAGGCCAGGATTCTCCAACAAATATTCCAAATCCATAATTCGAGTGAAAACAGGAGTAACGCTGTTTTTTTTTTTAAGCAGGATATTCAGATTGAATCTGAGCATTGCAGAGTGCCCTAGCAAGATTCCCTCGGAAAATCAGGTGGCAGGGCCTGTTCCTGCCTGAGAAGCCAGCAGCATAGCACTGAGTGAGCCACTGTGCATGCGCCGATCAGTCAGTGAAGAGATCACACTGGCCCTGCACTACCAGCCTCTAGATTGCTGGCCAGCTCTGCAATGCCTCATTGCTGTCCCTCCAACTTTTCCCCACCCCTCCGTTCACTGATGTCCCAGATCTCTCTGGACCAGCCCTGATATGCACCACCCTACCACCCCAGCCCACTCCAATCTCCTGACCCTCCACTGTGCCATTCCCACTCATTCAATTTCCTCCCCCCTCTACAGCCCTGACCTCCTCACACACTCTTCCTCCTCCATCCTTTGGATGGCCAGCCCTCACCTTCTCTTCCCTCCCTCCGACTGTGATCCTCTAGCAGTGAGAACCCCCCACCACACCCATTTGTTACCAAATATTAACCATATTAAAGAAGTTTTTTCCCATTTTACAGTGCACCCCCTCCCCTCTCTGCACTCTGGCCTTGCTCCCAATGGGCAGTGCCAGGGTGCCCTTTGAGCATTGCCAATTTTTCCTTGGACAGTGCCAGGGGCCAGGCTGGCACTGCCCAGTGGCATCACCCCTTATCCCTGACTTCTTGGAGGGGTACTTCAATGGCCTCTCTTCACTCCAGTGGGATTGACTGCCTGTTCCCCATTAGTAAGGACCACCTGCTGGTGTGAACCACTCCTGGTTGGGGGTTGATATTCGTGGGCCCAGAGACTTCAGTCCTGGGCCCACTAATGATATGGAAAAACTCCATATTGAAATCAGCTTGGCACTGATTTCTGGCAGGGAACTGAGTATGTTAGAAATTTTGGAGCCAGAGACACACACAGACCACAGCGCCTAGTGGGAAGACTGTAGAACGGCCTCTGCTGATGTTTCCCAGCGAGAGCAGTGCAGCGGGCTGGGAGAATCACCCCTTAATCTCCAATTCAGTGATTTTTGTCATTCATAGTATTCCTCTCTTCAGGCAATACAACTTCCCTGTAGACTTCCACACTGCAATGCATTCATTGTAGTTTTTAATCATGTAAGATTAACGAAAGCGAGGAGGCTATGAAGAGGAAACAGCGAGACTTCATATTAAAAATAAATAAACATCGTGAGGGTCACTAGGCTTCACAACAACAACTTTGATTGATATTGCTATGATCCTTGGGCAACCCCCAGGGATTTGGTAAGATCTGGTTAGGAGCCGATAGCGTTTTCTTTAATGTAGACAGTAAGTCTGAGATTCAAGACACTTGCCAAGTGACTAAAATCACAAGATTCCACAGGTTTTGAACAAACAAAAATAAACTTTTCAAGGTTGGAAGAGTAAAACCTTCTGCATTATCTGACATTTAGGGTGAAGCTGAGCTTCATGTCAAAACTGGAGTTGAATGTACATCACTATACAATACCTGGCAAGGCCAACCAAGACACATCCCATGGATTTCTCAACAACCCTTCCAGACATCAGTAAACACTTAAACAAACTGATTAAAATTTTGCTTCCCCTCATGAGGGACTCCAAACAAGACCAAGACTTTGAATTCCCTCAAAGCGGCTCCAATTCAGATTGCTTCAATGACTGCATACCTGATAAGTTTCAATCTCCTCCTGAGACTCTTGACTTTCAATCGCATCTCCTGGCTAGCTTTGGACTGGCACTAGCCCTGGATTTCACCAAGCTCCAATATCCCCAGCTAAACAAGCTGTAAATATCTCCCAAGACTGCTTCTGAGCCTTAACTCTTACCAGCATTCAATTGTATTCCTAACTCCTAAAATATAAAACAACTCTGGCTGTATCTCTTTGAAACCAGTGTAGATATCTTAGCAGATTTCTCATGGAGCTGAGATGATTAAACTACAACCACCACAACCACTAAATGGGGATGCAGAATAGCTCCGGCGGGGTGATCCCAGCCACTGATTCCTGTCCTTAAGTAGCTATTGTAAACTTTGCTGATGTGGTGTCAGTGAGGGGGGATCATGGTGGGTGGGTGGGGGGGTTGACAATGAGATTGAAATCTATGTAAAAACATTAAAATGAGGTTCATGCCTTTTGTTGGTGTAAACATTTAACGTCACCGACGTGTGGTGTGGAAAATTGGGAACCGCGATCTCGCTGGCAAGAATCACGCTGCTTAATTCTCATTATATTTTTTGACGCATCACCTTTCTCACTGACGACTAACTTAGGCTGAAAATTGGCTGTTAACTCTGTTTCTCTCCATGGACACTCGAGAGCTGCAGGGTCTTTCCAGCATTTCCTGTTTTTATTTCAAATTCCCAACATTATTTTGCTTTAACTTCAGTGATGACATTCTTGTCAGGGAGTTAAAAGGCTGTTGACAGTAACTTGGAGAAGTGCTGCGTTGTCAGAGATGCTGTCTATTGGCTGCAATGGTAAACATGATCCACCTCCTGTATTCAAACCATGATGCTATCTGAGGAAAAGCAGGGAGCTCTCCTCACAGACCTAGTCAATATTTACTCCAGAGCAATCAAAGTAAATTTGATTTTAAGGTCTACGTGCTGACTTATGAAGAGACTTTATAAATTCCGACCATTGCTCAACACATTCTCAATTAAATCTCTTCACTCTTGTTCAAATATCAGATTTACAAAGTCCCTTTGCAAAGTAAAGCTCATCCATTTCATTGACTCTCCAACATGAAATTTACTTTGATTGGAGTGGCTCCAGCGTATTTACAGGTCTCACTCCTGCACCATGGTTATTACAAATATAAATACCCTTTACCTTAATCGTTCAGACATTGCTAAACCTCGACAGTGAAGTTTGGTATGTAATGCGCTAACACTGATTCTCAGAGGCTACTGCCAATTTAACGCTCACTTGATCATTGACTGGCAGTGGGTGGGTCCTCTGTCCATCCTTAAATGGAAGTCTCATCCATGAGAGCTGTTGCCCAATCAGATGAGTGCTGTTGGGACCTCTTGCTTGAACAATTATCTCATCAAAATGTACAATGGGTGTCCTTTTAGCCTGTGCCCCTCTGCTAGCTCTTTGGAAGAACAGCCGTGCTTTGTACCATCTTTTTTCCTCTCCTCTCTCTAGCTATTTTGCCAATGATTTTCAATCTGCAACTTCTAATTACTCACCCACTTTCCAGAGTGAATTATTTGTCTCTACTTTATCAAACCTCTTACTATCTATGTTGTGAATTGAACAGTCTGCCTTTTCCAGCCACACCTTCAAAGTGCTTCATCTTGATCAACCTCCTCTAGATCCTTTCTCAGACATTTTCCTGCAGTGCTGCCCAGTGTTGCCCATAATATTCCGTCTAACCAGCCATTTATCAAATCTGAGCGTTATCGCTTGACTTAACCCACATTTTTTTAAAATCAAAGTTATCACTCACTCTTTTTTAGGACCTGTGTGTATGGGCACCAATGTCAGATTTTCACAGTAACTTTATTGCAGTGTTAACATAAATCTACTTGTTACACTAATAGATAAACTCAGCTAATCTACATTTTTTCCAAACCATTCCATTTATAATTCATATACAATGAAATTCTTTGAAGTGTGCTGAGTTATGCAGCTATTATATATGCAATAGGATCCTACAAAAAAAATCAATGAATGAATAGTGCAACAATTGGTTGAAATACTGGGGAAATTCCCTGCCTTTTTAAGTAGCATTGTGGGATCTTTAATTTGACAGCCTTGGCACACTTGGTAGCTCTCTTGCCTCCAAGTCAGAAGGTTCTGGGTTCAACTCGACCCCAGAGATTTGAGCGTATAATTTAGAATGACCCTTCCATGCTGCACTGTCAGAGGTGCTGATCTTCTGAATATGATGAACTGAGATTCTTTTTTTTTCCTCTTTGGATGTAAAAGATCCTGTGGCAGTACTTGAAGAACAGCAGAGGAGTTCTCCCCAGTGTCCTGGGTAATGGATTTTGTGATCATTATCACGTTCTGTTTCTGGGACAGTGCTTACACACATTGACAAGTGATGTTTCCCATGTTAGAGCAATGACTACATTTGAAACCTAATTCATTGGCACATGGAGGCTGTGAAATGGTTTCCTTATTTACTAAAGAGGTTTCAGGAAAATATGTGGATAGTTCCGAGTGTCATTGTTAAAGCACTGAGGGGAGACTAGAAAAATGCTTAAAGCAGAACACGATTAAAGTTCGTTTATTTATTAGTGTCACAAGTAGGCTTACATTAACACTGGGAAAAAAGTTATTGCGAAAATCCCCTAGTCAGGTACACTGAGGAAGATGTTACCACAGCCAGTGCTTCTAACCAGCATGGCTTTCAGAATGTGGGAGGAAACTGGAGCACCCGGAGGAAACCCATGTAGTCACAGGGAGAATGTGCAGACAGTGACCCAAGCTGGGAATCAACCCGAGTTCTTGGTGCTGTGAGGCAGCAGTACTAATCACTGTACCACCGTGCCAACAATTAGACGGTAGCAGAGTGATAGAAAACTAGTTTTGGTTTGCTTTACCAAAGAACCCACACGTGGAGCATGACCAAAATCATTGTATTCTGAACTGTAAACTTCCAATGATTCATGCTGGAGGGTAAAAAGAATGTCCAGCCTCATGAAATGTGGGGAGAAACTGGCCTCACAACTGAAAATCATGTTTACAGAATTGGCAAGTATGACGTGAGAATGATGAGTTGCAGAATTGTGTGTGAAGAACTGGCTGTTTGGAATAAAGTTTGGATGTATTGAAGGATAACTGTTCATTAATATGGGGAAATGATGGCCTGATGGTATTATCGTTAGGTTATTAACCTAGAAACTCAGTTAATGCTCTGAGGACCCAGGTTCAAATCTAGCCATGGCAGATGGTGGAATTTAAATTCAATAAAAGTTATCTGGAATTAAGAATCTACAGATGAAACCATTGTCGATTGTCAGAAAAACCCATCTGGTTTGTAATGTCCTTTCAGGGAAGGAAATTTGCCGTCCTTACCGAGTCTGGCCTACATGTGACTCCAGAGCCACAGCAATGTGGCTGACTCTCAACTGAATGGCAGCAACAAGCAGAAAGCGGCAGGTGAAATAGTTCCTCAGTGATCCCTTTTGTTTGGTTTTTCAGGATGTTGATATGAAACAGAACGATAGCTCTCACTCTGATTCTGTTCCTGAGCATATTTTGATTTGATTCATTATTGTCACATAACTGGGAATGGGCACTAAATACCGGCCAGGCAGCGGTACCCATGTCCTGTGAATGAATCATCAAGAAAAGAAATGAAACTGAAGGTTGCAGAGATTGGAGTAGGAATGAGTTGATCAGATCTTGGTGCCTAGTCTATTTGGGTTGAGCAAGAATAACTAATGCAATGAAGTTTGTCCTGGTTGAATTGATAGTTGTTGTGATTGTGCCAGTCAGAAACTTCAGTTGTCACCATTTGTACATATTTATTTCTCATTTCAAGGACATTGTGCAATTGGACAGAGTGCCAATTCCTAAATGTCCATTGGAAAGATGGAACTCGGTGAGCTGATTGGTCCAATTTGTTTCATGGCTTTTTGTATCTCCAATATATCAAAACTATACCTAACTGTGACTGCAGCACTGTATTCTGCGCTCTTTCCTTTCCTCTTCCCCTATGTACTCTATGAAATGGTATGCTTTTTCTGTATAGTGCGCAAGAAATGTTACTTTTCATTGACTGAGATTTTACGGTCTGTCTCTGGCGAGACTGGAAATTCAGGCCCAAGGTCAACAGAGATTTCCATTTTCGGACCCTCACCCTGCAAATTCTGTGACGAATGAGGGTTTTGATTTGATTTAATTTGATTTATTATTGTCACATATATTAACATACAGTGAAAAGTGTTGTTTCTTGTGCACTATCAGACAAAGCATAACATTCATATAGAAGGAAACAAGAGAATGCAGAATGTGGTAGCGTTCCGGCCACTGTATCCCAATACATGTGACAATAATGAATCAAATCAAAATATGCTCAGGAACAGAATCAGAGTGAGAGCTGTCGTTCTGTTTCACATCAACATCCTGAAAAACCAAAAAAAAGGGATCACCGCGGAACTATTTCACCTGCTGCTTTCTGCTTGTTGCTGCCATTCAGTTAAAAGTTTTTAGTGTGTCAGGAATGTGGTTACGATGAAGCATAAAAATTACAAGTTACCACCAGCCACTGTGGTTGCTGGGCAAACTTTGGCACAAGTAGTACTATGCAGCTGTGAGGAATTCAATGGCAATTTAATGGTGGTTTATTCAAGTTCATGGTTCACTTTGAGGGAACCTGAAAAATGTAAAACAGCAATCATAGAATCTCTACAGTGTAAAAGGAGGCTATTTGACCTATCAAGTCTGTACCAACCACAATTTCACACAGGCCCTTTTCTCATAACCCTCATTTACCCTGCTGATTTTCCTGACACTAGGGCCAATTTAACACAGCCAACACATCTTTGGAAATCTATAACTGACTTTGTAAGGAAATATCAATGATAATCCAGTACTTTGGAGTGTGGGAGGAAACCAGAGCACCTGGAGAAGCCCACATAGACACAGTGCAGACTTCACACAGATAGTAACCTGAGGCTGGAATTGAACCTGGGACTCTGGCACTGTGAGGCAGCTGTGCTAACCACTGCCCCACTGTACTGCCCTTTTTTTCCTAATTCAGTTTACGTTTAATTTCAAACCATTTCACACATATGCAGATAAAATAGTTTTACTTTCACACCCAGCCCCAAAATGTCAATGACCTAGATTTTGAGCATGCCCAGAAGCTGCATTTTGAATGTCCATTGCGAGCTGGATTACAGGACAGGGGAATGAAGTGATTGAATTTGTGGTTTGTGCATCTAAATCAGAAGCATTCATGAAATTTGCTTGGATGATTGGGGATTTCTGGCAGCCGTCTTTTGGAGAGAGCAGGTTGGAAGAATGCAGCGCAAGGAGGCCATTCAGCCTATCGAGGCTGTTCTTTGGGGAACAGCAAGTTTGACATCCTCTCTCTTTCTTCATATCTCTGCTCTCTTTCACGTATTTATCTAATTCCTTTTCTGAAAATTTCTCTGTAGACCATGCTGTCAGCCAGTATATTCAAAAGTCTAAGCTTTTGTTGTATAAAATTACCTTTTTTTTAAGACTTCTCTGATTTATTTCATCAGCCATCTTTAAATTCGTGCCCTCGCTCTTTCAGGCGTTGGAAACAGTTTCTTTTTGGTTAGCTTAAAAGCCTTCATGATTTTAAACATCTCGTCATAGCAATCCCAGCTTCTACAATCTCTCCATGTAACTGCAGTTCCTTATTCCTGGAACCTTTCCATTAAATCTCTTCCGTACCCTTTTCAAAATTTTCACATAAAATTGGAGGAACTGGAATCAGTTGTCGGGAAGATTTCGGATCTGAGGGGAAGTGGGTCAACAAGAGGGGAAGGGGTTTGGGTTCAAGGAGGTTGGGTGTGTGGGGGGGGGTGCAGAAGGCCGGGCTGCAGAATAGAGGGAAAGGGTGGGAGAGAAGGAGGGAATGTAGGATTGGACGGGAATATTGAATCGGAGAGGAGGAGAATATTGAGTCTGAGGGAGGGAGGGATTATTGGGTCAGGAGGAGAAGTAATCGGAATGGGGGGCTGGGTTTAACAGTCCGATTACCATGCCACTAGGGATTGAGGATTTTGGGAATCAATAAAGGAAGGAGTGGAGGTGTTGGAAATACACTGAGGAGAGACAGGGAGGGGGCAGGGGGACGTGTTGGCAGTGTGGGGGATCTAACTATACCTGATTCACTCAGAGAGTTGAGAGTTTTTGGAGCTCCGGGGCAGAGTCCTCGTGTATATTTAAGGCTGAGATGGATAGAGTTTGATAAGTAATGGATCAAGGGTTACGGGGAAAGGGCAGGAAATTGGATATGAGGAACTTCAGATCAGCCATGATCGTATTGAAGGGCTCAAGGAGCTGAATGGTCTGCTTCAATTCTAAGTTCTTATGGCTCAGTTTGGGTCTTTTAAAATAGAGATGTCGAAGTTTGAAGTGTTTTTATTTCTTCCAACTCCTTCAGAATAATTATTACTGTAAAACTGGCAGAATCATCCACGTTAGTGATTTAAGTTGCTTTGTTCACGCAATTGTCCAGAGGACATAGGTTCTTCTAGACAATTGCTGAGTAAGCCCTTACCTGGAAACCTCCGAGTGTGTCTTTGCAATGCTGGGGAGACAGAAAGTCACAATCTTTTGTGTTGTGTCCCTATTCCTGTTGTGCAATTCTTCTTTAGTTGGGAAGTAATTTATAAAGGGATTCATTTCTGGCACATCATCCTAAGGGTGTTGTTTGGCTCTCTATTGGAGTTCAGGAGATTGCAAGCTGATTTTATTGAAAATTAAAGACCCTGAAGGGTCTTGACGGGATAGGTGTTTCTCCTTGTGTGGCAGACTAGAACGAGGCAACACAGTTTAAAAATGAAGAAGTCTTCCATTTAAGACAGGGGAAGAAATCTTTCCTTAGAGAGTCATGAATCTTTGAAACTTTTTTCCTCAGAGAGTGATGGTGGCAGGGTCAATAGATAGGGAGTCAAAAGCTATTGGTGTGGGGGTTGCAATATGGAGTTGATCAGCCACGATTAGCTGGGTGGTATGGTGGCACAGTGATTAACCCTGCTGCATCACAACACCAGTTCCCAACTTGTCTGTGTGGAGTTTGCACATTCTCCCCATATCTGCATGGGTTTCTTCAGGATGCTCCGGTTTTCTCCTTCAGCCCAAAGATGTACAGGTTATGTGGATTGGCCGTGGTAAATTGCCCCTTAGTGTCAGAGGGACTAGTGAGCTAAATACATTGAATTATGGGTGGGATAGTGGTCGATACAGACTCAGAGGGCCGAGTGGCCTGTTTCTGCTTTGTAGGATTCTGTGATTCTATGATCACGTTGAATGGCTGAAGGGGCTTCTATTTCATATGTCTGTGTGAAGATGGTGTGAGCATTAAGAATAGGATCAATATTTTGACCGTTTTTAGGTCTGTGGAGCCTTTCATGCTTGGTGCTTTTTCCAGGAATGCTTTTCCAAGCTGCTCGTGTTTCTGGTAGGAATTTGCCTGCGACGTGAACTGTTTTGGCAGAGAATGGACTGTACACGATCAGGATGCCACATGGACCCCGATGAAATAAGATGTTCCATTCAGCACAGTCCTCCATTGGCCTTGGCAGTGACTGGCATGAAATTGGGAAGTAAACATTTAAATTGGCACCTTGTTATTGCAGCCTTTGCTGTAAATCTGCTCTTACACAGCCGTTAGGAAATGTGTTTAGTGTTCCAACTTTTGTGGAATTTAGAAGCTTATTGTGAAGTAACACTTAGCTATCACTTCTGCAACAAGAAGTAGCCAATTCTTCTAAAAAAAAACTTGAAGCCACCAGTAGCAGTTCGGAATCTTAATACGCATTTCCTGTTGTTTTTTGACCATCACCTCCTGAAGTTAGAAGCAGGGTTTTTGGCTCATCTAGCCTGTTCCTCATTCAATAAGGCAGTGGGATGAATTTTTTACATCACCGATATTTCCCTTCCCTATCCCCTTCTTGATTTCTTTCAGTGGCAAAAATATCTATCCGTCACAGCCTTGACTGTTAGGGTGCCAGATCAGAAACTCCAAGGTTTATTGTGAAGCAAGACTAGATCCCAATAATTTTCTTTACTTCAGCAGAATTGTGAGGAAAGGATGCTTGTCCTCAAATGATTCCGCTGACAATATTTTTCTTATATCGAAACGAGCTTTATTCATCACACAGTTTAAATGTACTGCTAACAAAATAAAGCAGTTTAATTCTTAACTATTGAACAATCTTTTGACATGAAAAGAAACAAAACTTAACTTTTAACTTATTGCTGTTTAGTTCCAATTAAGGAATATTTCTTTCATAAACTTAAACCCCACTTTATAAATAGTTAACAAGTCCAGGTATACTTGCTTTAATCATTGTTACCAACTTTGGAGCTCCCAGAGAGATTTTGTAGACAAAGGAAAAGCTGCTATTGGTTGCTATCTTTAAGTAGCCTCCCCAAGCAACTCTTTTAAAAAAAAATGAAAATGAAATTTTTTTTGGAATACAGACCTGGCTCCTCCCAGTAATTTAATATTGCATGACTTGGTCAACATAATCTGAAACCCCAGGAGAATTTAAGTAAACAGATGTGTATTCATTCTACAAAATAACACATTCCTTGTTAAAATAAATGAATATCCTCTTTCTCAGTATGTGCTGCATTCCCTCCAAACAAACTGACTCCCTCTCAGATAAAACACTGAATCTTAAAGCAGTCCTATTTAGTATAAAATGTTTTAGAAGCACAGTTTCATTGTAATCATCAAGAGAACATCTAGAGCTCTCTTGATGGAGAGAATTCTACAGTTTCACAACTTTGAAGGAAGAAGTTTCTCTTCATTTTGTGTTAAAAGACCAACCCCTTATTGTGAGACTTTGATCTCTGGTTCTAGACTGTCGAGCTTAGGGAAACACCATCTCAGCATTGACCTTGCCAAGCCCTTGAAGAATTTTATGATTTATATATCATGCTAGGCGAACATCTGTAGATCCAGATGTCAGGCGTCTGAGAAAGTGTGTCGGTGTTTTTCTCCAAGGAGCATTGTCTTACTCCTGAGCGTAGGATGGAGATTCTTCCTGATTCTATTATGATTGTTATGCCAGGGAGCTGGTTTGAATAATTAAAGGTAGTTTGGAATGAAATGCTGAAAATGTTTATGCATTTAGGAGATAAGAAGATAAATTTGATTGGAGCACAATACCAATTAAAGGTTTACAGCATGGAAACAGGCTCTTCGGCCCATCTTTTCCATGCTGCTCAGTTTGACGACTAAACTAGTCCCAGTTGCCCATGCTTGGCCCATATGCTTCTATACCCATCTTATTCATGTAACTGTCTAAATGCTTTTTAAAAGACAAAATTGTATCCACCTCTACTACTATCTCTGGCAACTTGTTCTAAACACTCACTACTCTCTGAGTAAAAAAATTGCGCCTCTGGGCCCTTTTGTGTCTCTCCTCCCTCACTTATGCCCATGCCATCTAGTTTTAGACTCCCCTACTTTGGGGAAAAGATGTTGACTATCTAGCTGATTGATGCCTTTCGTTATTTTATAGACCTCTATAAGATCACCCCTCAGTCTCCTATGTTCCAGGGAAGAAAAGTCCCAGTCTATCCAGCTTCTACTTGTAACTCAAACCATCAAGTACCAGTAGCCCCCTAGTAAATCTGGTCTGTATTTCTTCTGGTTCAATAATATCTTGTCTATAATAGGGTGACCAGAACTGTATACAATATTCCAAGTGTGGCCTGACCAATGTCTTGTACAACTTCAACAAGACATTTCAACTCCTGTGTTAATTAAATGTTCTGACAGGAACAGCAGACAGCAGGAAAGCCAGCTGCTGGATTTTATATGCCCTTCCACTTTTAATTTCAGCCAAAGGAGATGCATAAAATCCAGCACATTGTGAAAGAGGCAGGTTTGAGCAGGTGTCTTCACAGAGGAGGAGAGATGGAGGGGTTCAGTGAAATTTCCAGAATTGAGGGACAAAACGCTGGGGAAAAGAAACTAGGGGCCTTCCCAAAGGTCAGAGTTTGATTTACCTGGATTCCCCAAGGTTTGTAGATCCAGAGGAGGTTATAGGGATGGGGAGCAATGTGACCATGGAGGAATTTGAACATTGAGATGAGAATGTTAAATTCCAGGCCTTGGCATCTGGGAACAACCTCAGGCCTGTCCTAATGCTCAAACAATTTAACATTCAGATTTGGTGCTGAAATACAGTTTGGTGGTGCGATGGTTTTATAAGATTGGAAACACAAAACAGAAAATGCTGCCAAATCTCAGCAGCATCTAAACTCAAAACGGTGGCTCTATTCTTTATCCGCAGATGCTGCCAGACCTGCTGAGATTTTCCAGCAATTTCTGTTTTTGTTTCAGATTCCAGCAAGTATTTTGCCTTTATAAAACTTGAAACTTGGGATGAGGGAGAAGTTGAAATCAGGAATGTATCTAATAGTGGCAATCAATTCACAAGCTGGTCTTTCAACCATTCATGATCTTCAGCCTGTTGGGTTGTGACAGAATTGGAAATCTAAACCACCTGGATAATAATTACCCAAAATTTTAAACATTAATTCTCATGAATGTAGTTGTCAGTCTGAGCGATGTCACCTTTCTGTGAAGGCAGCCATGATCATATTGAATGGTGGAGCAGGATCGAAGGGCCGAATGGCCTGCTCTTGCTCCTACTTTCGATGTTTCTAAGTACGTTTTTCCTGCTAGATAGACACTTTGTAAATGAGAGTTCTTTCCATTGTTTAGGCACAACCAAAATAGAGCAAATTTTGTTTTACCCCAACGCGTACTTTAGACAGTTTGCAAAAGCAGAACATTTATTGCATTTTGTTCCTTGCTACAGTTTTGATATTGAACAGTTATGGCACTAATTTCGCTCAATATTCTGAACCAGAAGTCATTTAGCATGTAATAAAAATACTTCCAGCTTTCTGCCAGACAAGCTCAGTCCGTTCTACATTTTACTGTGAGTAAAACTTGTAAAAAGTAATTGCCAAAAGCAAGCTTAAAGCAATGTAGTGTCACGGCCTGTACTGTCAGTCAACCCAACATCAGAATGGGAAGCTTGTTTGAGTCACTTTGGGATGTTTGAATCTTGCATATCCTGTAAAGATCCACCCTGGGGCATTTCGTTGACTCTGTGCCAACTCCCTTTGCCTTTTCTGTAATTATTTCAAAACAAAGTGCCTCACTTCCTCAGTGCTCCTCAAACTTGTTGAGGCTCAAGTGATATATTAGTATAATCAGCTCAGTGTGATCTCAGCCCGTGTTGCTGGGTACCAGTACAGTTATACTGCAGATTTTGCCCTCTGCCTCTGTGGCTGGCTGGGTTCTATGTGTATGGAAACACTGAGCACACTTGAGCTCAGAGGAAACGATGAAAACAAATGGAACTGATTAAAATGTTCCAAAGTGGTTTTCAACTTTAATATGGCACAGTGGTTAGCACTGCTACCTCACAGTGTCAGGTTCGATTCCTGACTTAGGTCTCTATCTGTGCAAAGTCTGCACGCTCTCCCAGTGTTTGTGTGGATTTCCTCTCACAGTACGAAAGACGTGCTGGTTAGGTGGGGAGGCAGGGTGGTATATTGGTTAGCACTGCTGCCTCATAGTGCCAGGGATCTGGGTTCAGTTCCGGCCTAGGGTGACTGTCTGTGTGGAGTTTTCACATTCTCTCCGTGTCTACATGGGTTTCTTCTGTGTGCTGTGACTTCCTCCCACAATCCAAAGAAGTGCTGGTTAGGTTGATTAGCCATGCTAAATTGACCATAGTGTCAGGGGGATTAGCAGGATAAATGTATGGAGTAATGGGGATGAGACCTGGGTGGGATTGTTGTCAGTGCAGGCTCAATGGGCCAAATGACCTCCTGCGCTGTGGTTTCTATGATTCTATTGAAGTTTTCAATGATTCCAGGTATATTGGCCATGCTAAATTCTCCCTTAATGTATCTGAACAGTCGCTGGACTGTGGCAACTAGGGGATTTTCACAGTAACTTCATTGCAGTGTTAATGTAAGCCTACTTGTGACACTAATAAAATAAACTTTAAATTCTGAATTTACAGGTTTGTGATTAGACTTAGGAACTTACAGAGTAAATGATGTTTCCTTCCCACGTTTTTCTTTTTTTTGTTAATGAATTTAATTTACTCACCATTTTATTTCTGCTTTCAGGTCATTTCAGTTGGGACAAATACCTTAAGGAGACAGGTGCTGTTGCTGCCCCTCCCCATTGCTTTAAGCAGGTGAAATAGGCTTTTATTTCATTTTAGTGCTGTGATAATTTGTATAGAGTTGAGGATATTAGCAATAATATAGGATATTATTATATTACCTAATAATATGTGATGTTAATTATGAAAATGAGTGAAGCGATATCTGTCTGGTGATCAGAGATATCTCTACATGGCGATGATGTGCTATTCAATAATTCAGAACAGTGTCTATTCATTATTCGATTTTAACTTGTGTTCCTTCCTATGATTCTTAATAGTTCATAATTTGGCAAAAGATTTTGGGCGTTAATGAGAAATTAATGTGAAACTGACAATGGGGATAACCTAGAATCTCGTTGGTTGGAATAAAGATTGTGCTTTTTGGAGGTCAATCATTTCCCCAGGCCGTCATGACAAGAGTTCTTCCAGGTAGCGCTGAGCTTCATCATCTTCAGCAATGACCTTCCCTCCATCATTAGAGCAGAAGTTGGGATGTTCACTGATTGTTGCACAATGTTTAGCACCATTAGCAACTCCTCAGATTCTGAATAAATCCATGTCCACCTGCAGTAAGACTGGCACAGCATTCGGGCTTGTTTGATAAGTAGCAAGTAACATTTGTGCCAACAACTCTTGACTTCAGTTGGTTTGGAATCATCAAATCCCAGCCATTAACATTTCTGAGTGCTTTCATTGACCGGAAAGCTAACGAGATTAGATGTGTAAAACTGTGCCACAAGAACAGGTCGGAATCTGGGAATCCTGTGGTGAGTTATCACCACTTGTCTCCCCAAATTTTCTTCACTATCTTCAGAGCACAAGTCAGGAGTACGGTGGAATACTCCTTACTTGCCAGGATGAGTCCAATAACACTCCAGTTCAAAGCTATCCAGGACAAAGCAGCTCACTTGATTGCCACTCTATCCACCAATTTAAATATTCATTCTTGGACGCAATGGAGCAGTATGTACCATCTACTAGTTGCATTGCAGTAAACGACCAAAACTTCTTCAACGGCGCTTTCTAAATGTCTGATCTCTGCCACTCAAAAAGAGGAAGGCAGCAGACACACGGGGTCGCCAGCAAATTCCCTTCCAGCATTCTGACTGGGAACTATAGCACCATTGCTTCACTGTTGCTGGGTCACAATCTCAAAACGCCACCCCTGACGAGCGCCCTTCTACACTACGTGAACTGCAGCGGTTCAAGAAGGTGGCTTGTCACAACCTTCTTGAAGGCACTTAGGGATGGGAAACATATGATAATTTACAGTGAAACCCATCACCTGCAAATGAGTAAATGAAATGAATGAGAAGCTTAATTGAGAGTGGAAATTAGTTGAAGAGAGGTAAGATTGATTGGCATTGGAAATAATAACAGGAAATGTGGACTGTATAGGCCAGAGGACTGTAAAAAATAAATGATTGCTAAATGTTGTAAGTTGTAAAGCCTTCAAGCTTTGCATTTGCAATTTATACATCATTCAAATTTCTCTGGAGTGTTTGTTTCATACTATCTACTCAACCTTATTAGTTTATGATTGTTTTATAGTCTCATTTACATGTGTGCTTGTACTGGTCCAGTATGTAATAATTAAGGATTTATTTTTCACTGTATAACTTAATCCATTTACCATCCTGTTGTGAATTCTGTTCGGAATATTGTTTCCTTATTAATTGGAGTCTAGCCAGTTGCAAATTCCTACATCAAGCCAAAAAGACATCTCAAGAGTAATCAAAATATCGTTTTTGGACCAATTGTGACAAACCTTATCATCTACTTCTTAAAGACTAAAATTTTCAGAAAAGTAGTCTTGCATTGATCGGGTAGTTTCATTCTGTGAAAGTAGCCAGTTGATTTTCTGGGTTAGTGTTCAAAGGATTTTAATTTGTTTCTTAAATGGGGAACTTGTCTGCAATCCTGTCTGAAAATACAGGCCTTGAATATTTTAAAAATGACGCAGAAGGATTCAGTTGCACACCAGATTTGTTGAGATTGCAGGGTTGATGTAAGGAACAGAAGTAGGCCATTCAGCCCCTTGAACCTGTTCTGGGCTGAATGAGTTGGCAATGAGATTATTATATCAGAACTGACATCTGAGATTATCCCATTCTTTTCCCTTCCTGAAGGCAGAGACTCATGCTGGGATATGGCTGTTGTGGGTTCTCTAATGTTTTGCCATTCTTTATGGTAAACATGGTGTGGATTATTGGCAAACTATTTAACCACAACACTCCCAAGCCCAATTTTGCCCATCAGACACTTTGCTCTTTCAGGGACCAATTGGTAGAAGTAGGAAGCTCTCACTCATCTAGTTTATTTGCTCCATCTGGCTGTTCGAAATGGGTTCATTTAGCATAGTGTAGGGGTTGAACATGCTATCAATTCAAATCCCTTCCCCACTGGCAAGTCCAGTGACTATTGCTCTTCTCAATGTGCCTCCTAGTTCACCCCCGATTTTTAATGGCTCCAGCACTGACATTTTCCAACTTCAACTATTTAAGCCTGGGAATTCTCGACCTAAACCTTTCTCTATTTGTCTTTCCGGTTTTGAGACGCTCTTAAAATTTAGCTCCTTGGCCAAGCTTTTCATCATCTGCCCTAATATTTCCTTCAGTAGCTTAGTATTTTGTTTGATAATGTTCCTGTAAAACATCTTTGGATAATTCACGATGTTAGAGTCCCAAACAAATACAATCTTAGCCATCATAGACCCATAGAATCTCTACAATGCAGAAGAAACCATTTGGTTCATCAAGTCTGCACTGACTGTTTGTTTGAAAGAGAACTCTATTTAGACCCAATCCCGTACCCTATCCCTATAACTCTGTGCATGGATCATGGCCAATCCACCTAACTTGCACATTTTGGGACACTGAGGGCAACCTATCATGACCAATCCACCTAACTGCATATCTTTGGACTGTGGGAGGAAGCTGGAGCATCTAGGAGAAACCCACAGAGACACGAGGAGAACATGCAAACACCACACTGCCACCCTAGGCTGGAATTGAACCTGGGTCTCTGGTGCTAGAAGGCAGCAGTGTTAACCATTGTGTGCATTTGCTTTCGATTAAGGTGGTTCTAAATTGGTCAGTGGAGATGCTTCTTAAAAGAACAAAAATATTTATTTGATATTAATCATCTGTGGTGACAGTGTCTTTATCTTTGTGGACCTGAAATTAAATGAATGTGTGACATCCTGCTTTACTTCCTGCATCTCTTGTACATGTGATAGAGGAATCTGGAACTATGGTTGCACTTGACAGGACTGACTCACTACCTTGTTAAAACTTTCAGAAGGAATTGATTTGAGACAAATCTAGTCAAACCATTTAAGAACAAGGTGTTTTCATGAAATGGAACTATGTTGGTTCCATGCAAACCTTGTGACTGACTGGAAAGTCAGAAATTTGAAAGGCCCTGAGATAATCTCTCAACATCGTTTTGCCTCCCTTCAATGTTTTGAGTGCAGTAATTTCAATTTTGTCCACGTTGATATAATTCAGAACCTTTTTTAATTCCGGAAGTATTTTTCTTAAGCCAGGACTTGAGATTGTATAATTTTGCAGACTGAAGTGGTTAGCACTGTTGCCTCACAGTGCCAGGGACCTGGGTTCAGTTCCACCCTTAGGGGACTATTTGTGTGGAGTTTGCACATTCTCCCTAGGTCTGTTTCTTTCAGGTGCTCCGGTTTCCTTCCACTGCTCAGAGATGAGCGGATTAAGTTGATTGGCCAAGATAAATTGACCCTCCGTGTTGAGTAATTAGCAGGGTAAATAGGTTGGGTTATGGGAATAGGACCTGTGTGGGTTTTTGTTGATGCTGGCTCGATGGGCTGAATGACCTCACTCTGCACGGTATGGATTTTAATTGAGATTAATACACAGTTGTGCATTACATCACAAAGTAACAATTGTGACTGGCTATGTTTTGTTGTGTTAGAATCATAAAATCTCTACAGTGCAAAAAGAGGCCATCCGGCCTATTGAGCTTGTACCGATAATGATCCTATCCAGGGCCGATCCCCATACTCTATCCATTACCATGGATAAGCTACCTGACAGTGAGGGGCAATCAACCTAACCGGCACATCTTTGTACTGGGGGAGGAAACCAGAGCACCCGGAGGAAATCCAGGTAGACACGGGGAGAACATGCAAACTCCACACAGATGGTGACCCAGGCTTGGAATTGAACACTGGTCACTCACTGGTGCTGTGAGGCAGCGGTGCTAATCACTGTGTGATCCCAAAACAAGCCACTGATAATTGATTAAAGACAAGAGAAAGAATGAAAACATCGAGATACTACCTTTTCTAAAAAAAAGGTAGTATATATTTTGCTGCATTTTGGCACTGTTTTCAGGACAAAGAA
The DNA here is from genome assembly GCA_024679065.1 of Sphyrna mokarran. NCBI lineage: Eukaryota > Metazoa > Chordata > Chondrichthyes > Carcharhiniformes > Carcharhinidae > Sphyrna > Sphyrna mokarran. Next base: position 5,592,303 of record JAGIQG010000024.1, read on the forward strand.
AATTAATGTATTTCCCCATTTCCTTTGACCGTTCTTTCAATTGTCCACTCATTACTGAATAGCTCATCTTTGCTTGAATTATTTCTGAAGCGATATGAGAGAAACTTTCAGAAATGAGATGCTTATGAAAGCACACTTCTCTGCTTTGGCAATCTGTTTTCACATCCTGAAACATTGGGAAATGTTGCAAATTAATGTTTCCAAAATAAATCCTCAGGGCTAAAGGTGGCATCGCATTTATAAAATTTGTCAGTAGATGCTGGTGTGCGTTATAGTCAACACCAATTGAAGATTTCAAATATACAAATGCATGGCCTTCCCTGGTTAATGACCTTTGATGAAATGAAATTGCCCTCTGCTTCACATCATGTTTTGTAGATGGTTTGGGCACTTGGCTACTCCTGGATAAAGTAGATACAATCATACAATGGAAATATCTCGTTGCAGCGATTGTTAAAATGAGATATAACATTTCATCAGACTTTTTTTCATATACATTGTGGGAAATGGCCATCGCTGGCAGGCCAGCGTTTATCGTCCATCCCTTGTTCAGAGGACAGTTGAGAATCCACCATGTTGCTGTAGCTCTGGAATCACATGTAGGCCAGGCCAGATAAGGACGGCAGATTTCCTTCCCTAAAGGTGAACCAATGGGATTTTCCAACAATCAGCAATGGCTTCGTGGTCATCAGTAGATTCTTAATTCCAGATTTATTTTATTGAATTCAAATTCCACCATCTGCTGTGGCAGGATTCGAAATGATGTAGAGATGCCGGCGTTGGACTGAAGTAAACACAGTAAGAAGTCTGACAATACCAGTTTTAAATCGATTTAAAACTGGTGTGGTCAGACTTCTTACTGTGCAGGATTCGAACCCAGGTCCCCAGAACATTAGCTGAGTTTCTGGATTAACAGTTTAGCCACTAGGCTAGTTTTGATCACTCATAACTGTCATTGCCATTCGTAATTTTTTTGTATCTTGTTGCATTGCAACGTTGTGTGGTAAAGAATGTTGAAAATATGTTTGAAATTAGAATTTTTAATATCTGGATAGATATAGTCACATTTGTAGTTTACAGGATGACAGTAATGTTTGTGGTATAATTTGAGTTGACTTACTGGTTAGCTATCCTAACAGTGTCGGAATCTATTTGCCATGCAGATTCACTGTACAGTGAGCTTTAGTTGTACCACTTTATATATACATTGAGTTCTAATATTCAAGTAGGATGAGCTGTGTGGCAATTGTTGCAGTTGGGCAGCATGGTGGCACAGTGGTTAGCACTGCTGCCTCACAGTGCCAGGGACCCTGATTCAACTCCGGCTTCGAGCCATAGTCTGTGTGCAGTTTGCACATTCGCCCCATGTCTGCGTAGGTTTTCTCCAGGTGGTCCAGTTTCCTCCCACACTCGGGCAGGGTTAGATGGATTGGCCGTGCTAAATTGTCTATTAGTGAGGAGGCTTGGCTAAGTTGTTCTTTTGGGGCGTGAGTGTGGAATCGATGGTCTGAATGGCCTCCTTCTGCACTACAGAAGTTTTATGATTCTGTGATGGCTACATAGAGGCTGGGGAGACAGATGTGCTTTTGTTATTTCATTCAAACAAGCTGGATTGTGCTTGGATAAGTTGAGGAAAATGAGTCCAGGTTAAATTTAATCTCATGCCAGCTCAGTGGTTTTATTTAAACTGCCATTTCTCCATTTAGGGTTTTAGATTTAGTCTTGCCAGTAACATGCTCTCGCTCCACTGAGAATTGATACCAGTCTGGGCCTTTGAGCAGCATAACTATTACAAACCATCCAGAGCAAACATTGCTATCTCACTAAACTACAAATCTCTCAGATCTCTGTGTTCCACACAGATAGAAAATGACACCTTAGTTGTGGTTTTTGAGGGTTTTCTCTGGCTGTGCTCTGCTGAAAATATTTGATCTCTGCCATTCAGTGGAAAGTTATCATCTTAAAATGTGTGATCTTGAGTGTGGGTGACTTTTCAATTATGTTGCATATCCACCTGACATTGTACGCAGACGTGTGGGCACAGCAAATACCATTTAAAGTGGGGAGGATGGGAAGCCGAAGTGGTTTCTTTTTTCTGACTCCAGGGATGCTGAAGCCACTGGTAGCATTTTGCAGCTTAACACTGCACAGGGCCATGGACTGAGCTTACTGAAGCCCTGTTCCTTTGATGGCTCTTTTTCTGATTGGGAGTCAGTGACTAGTACGATTCCGCAGGGATTAGAGCTGGACCCCAACTGTTCATATGGTATAATAATGATTTGGAAGAGGGAACTGAGTGTATTATCTCCAAATTTGCAGATGATAAAAAATTGGGGGGGAGGGTGGGGTTTGAGGAGGACGCAGAGAAATTTCAGTGCGATTTGGGCAGGCTGAGTTAGTTTACAGATGCAGTAAAATGTTTTTGTAAATGTGAGATTATCCACTTTGGTGGCAATAATAGGAAGACAGATTATTACTTGAATGGATGTAAATTGAGAGAGGTGGATATTGAGCGAGACCTTGGAATCCTCATGCATCAGTCGCTGCAGGTAAGCACGTAGGTACAGCAGGCAGTAAAAAAGGCAAATGGTATGTTGGCCTTCATAGCGAGAGGATTTGAGTGTAGGGATTTGTTTTGCTGCAGTTTTATAGGACTTGGTGAGGCTGAAGTATTGTGTGCAGTTTTGTTGTCCTTATCTGAGAAAGGATGTCCTTGCTATAGAGGGAGTACATCAAAAATTTACCAGGCTGATTCCCGGGGCTAATTAGAGACTAATTCGGTTAGGATTATATTCATTGGAGATTAGAAGAGGAGTGAAAGTTTCTCATGGAAACTTACAAAATTCTAACAGGATTTGATACGGTAGATTCAGAAAGAATGTTCCCAGTGGTGGGGGGGCCCAGAACTAGGGGTCATAGTTTGACGATAAAGGATAAACCATTTAGAACTGAGGTGTGGAGAAATTTCTTTGCTAAGAGGGGACAAATGTGTGGCTTTTACTACCACAGAATGTAATTAAGGCCAAAATGTTTGGGGTTGTTCCACCATTTTATCTGGGATTATCTGTGCAATGAAATTGGCCAAGGATCTTCCCCATTCATTATAGGTTCCTGTGTCACCAGAGGGCAAGTTGAGCGTGTATATTCTGTTAGAAACAAATATATTTTACTCTCTGCTCTTCCCCATCCTCCAGCATGCTTCTATACCCAAAGCTCAACCACAGTCTTCAAACAAGTCTTTAAGCCCCCAGGGCTTGAGTTTGAATTGTCTAGACTTCCACTGTCCTATTCCACAGTCATTCAGGGAGTTCATCACCATTTGGCATCCTACATTACAGTGTTCATTTTATTATATCAATTGTTTCTAGAAATGCATTCCTCTTAATGCCAACTTCCCTCTGGTCACATTGTCACTTTTACCAAAAAGCAAAGTTATATCATAGAAGGCGGCACAGTAGTTAGCATTGTTGCTTCACAGCTCCAGGGATCTGCGTTTGATTCCCGGCTTGGGTCACTGTCTGTGTGGAGTTTACACATTCTCCTCATGTCTGCATGGGTTTCCTCCGGGTGCTCTAGTTTTCTCCCACAGTCCAAAGATGTGCATATTAGGTTGATTGGCCGTACTAAATTCTCCCTTAGTGTCCTGAGATGTGTAGGTTAGAAGGATTAATGGGTAAAATATGTAGGGATATGAGGATAGGGGCTGGGTGGGATTGTGGTTGTGCAGACTCGATGGGCCGAATGGCCGCCTTCTGTACTGTAGGGTTTCTATGATTTCTATGAGGTTTACTGCGTCCTTCAGCCCAACTTGTCCATGCTGTGCTTTTTATTTAACCACTAAGCTAATTCCAATTGCCCACATTTGGTCCATGTCGCTCTATACCCATCTTACCGATGTAATTATCCAAATGCTTTTCAAAAGACAAAATTGTACCTGCCTCTTTTACTTATAATGATTACCTCTTGGTTTCTGAAGGTATCTTGTTGGTAAAAATAACTATATCAACATTGTCGTGATAATGAATGTCATCTGTCGTTTCTCATTAACAAGTGTCTTTGCAACATGAAGACAGAATTAAATGGTAGAAAAATAACTTAACAGTCTGACTTTGATGTCCAGTTTAGTCAAAAGTGTAGAAATTCCAGGTCTCTTTTCAAGCCAGTCCTTTCAGCTTCAACCTGTATAAATGCCCCCAGTTGGACATTCAGAGCTGTTTTTTGTGCTTAAAAACAAAGTTTAATTCTCCCATAATTTGACGGTTGTATTCTTTCATTAGAATGGGAATTTAGGCTGGAATTCCCCCCCAAAAATTCTAGGTGTGAAAATTGGAGTGACTCAGGCTGGTTTTTTTTCAGTGGATGTTCAGACTAGAATCTCCCACACTCTGTTCACTGCAGAGGTTAACAGTGTGAATATCATTACAAATCAGTGGGCTAGTGCTTAAGTGATATTAAAAAATATAATTTAAATGGTAGCCCTGCTGATTTCTGGCGTATAGCAGACTGCACGGGAAATCTGGCACTGGGCGATGCTTGCGAGACGTGAACTTTCATGCGAATGCTGCACATTGTCCCCCCCACACCCCCCACTGCGATTTTCTCAGCAGGCACGTTAAAACAACAGAGCAGCAGGATGGGTGAATCACAGCCTTAGAATTTTTTTTTAGAAGATGTGATCCGAAATCTCAGCTAATTGTACCTGGATGCTCATTCTGACTAAGGGAACTGAAGAGTAAATGGCCATTAGGAATTTCAACAATGGGAGACAAAGTTGTGTTTATTTTCTTCGTGCGGTAATGACCAAACTTTTTGGTCAAAAGGGGGAGGGAGCCTCTGGGAGAGTGTCCTCAGAGTGTTGAATTTTTCCCTGCACGTTAATCTGTCGCCCATTTATCCCCCTCAGTGTAAAGCCTTGTTCTTATTTCTTAAAGTATGACAGTTGCTGCAGGGGCCAAAAATGGGTTCAGACTTGCCAGGAATATTTATTATTTTGCTTATTTCCAGTGATGCCAGTCGTTGACTTTTCACAGTGTTTAATTTTTTTAAAAGGTGTGTGGTGAGAGGGAGTAGCTTTTTGATTTTATTTGTTTGTCATATTTCAGATCAGTTAGGCATTTCTCTCCCCTCAGTGAGCTGAGCACTGAACAAAAACATCTCTTTGTAAAATTTTCCTTCCCTGCTCACTACCTGCCTCTCGAACAAAACAAGTTGTACGAGCATCAGTGGTAATAATGTGAATTGGGATCCTGTGGGCAGATCTCCAGCCTGATCTACACACTTGGCCCCACCTGAAAAACTGCCTGTGGAAGGATTAAAGAACTCTCGCTCCTTCCCTGACTCTTCAAAGCATTCATTGCGGTTTGGCAATGGTTGCAAAAAGAAGGCACCTTTTTTATTTTCAAAATACCATTTGCAAAAGAGCTTGTGATGCTCAAACTGTCAACGGCAGAATTATTAACTCTGTTTTGGACAGAGATGGCAGCAAGATTCCTTGTGCGATTGTGTCTTTAGAATCCAAAAACAAAGAAGAAAATGAATAAAATATGAGCTAAATTAAGAAAATGTGGATTGATGAATATAGTACATAAAGATAAGGCCTCTGGCAGAGTTCCAATTTGCTGATGTTGATTCTATGCACGGTCATTTAAAATTCACCGCATGCACAAGGCCATTTGGGCCAACTGGAGTTTATATGCCAGATGAGCTATATCTCTCACTATCTTTTCCATCTGCCTCCCTACCCCTCCATTTGCTTCTTCCTCATGTATGCACCCCTTCAATTCCAAGTTCTCGCCACTCTGAAGAAATTCCTACAGATTTGTTTTCAGTCATTGCTTGTTTTCTAATACTTAATGGGCAGCACGATGACACAGTGGTTTGCATTGCTGTCTCACAGCACCAGGGATCCAGGTTCAAATCCTGGTCACAGTCTGTGCTGAGTCTGCACGTTCTCCCCATTCCCGCATGGGTTTCCTCAGGTTTTCTCCCACAGTTAGAAAGACTTGCTGGTTAGATGCATTGGTCATGCTAAATATTTCCTCATTGTACCCGAACAGGCATTGGAGTGTGTGGCGACTAGTGGATTTTCACAGTAACTTCATTGCATTGTTAATGTAACCCTTGTTTATAGCGTTAATGACACTAATAAAATAAACTAAAAGTTAATCATTATTTTGGACTTGTGCATAAGTGGAAAGAATTTATCCGCACCCACCCTAGAAAATCTCTTGATAACTTAGAGGAGATGATGGTCTAGTAGTATTATCGCTAGACTATTAATCAAGAAATTCGGCTAATGTTCTGGGGACCTGGGTTCGAATCCAGTCACTGCAGATGGTGGAATTTGAATTCGATAGAAAAAATCAAAGTAAGAATCTACTAATGCCATGAAACCACTGTCAATTGTTGGAAAAGCCTATCTCATTCACTAATGTCCTTTAGAGAAGGAAATCTGCCCTCCTTACCTGATCTGGCCTACATGTGACTCCAGAACAAGAGCAATGTTGTTGATTCTCAACTGCCCCCAAGGGGCAACTAGGGATGGCCAACCAGTGATGCCCGTGTTGTAGAGTCATAGAGATTCACAGCATGGAAATAGGCCAATGTCCCATGAATGAATAAAAAAAAATTAAAGACCTCCACCAGTCTTCCCTCTCCTAAAGAAAATAACCCCAGCATGAATTGGATTTGTAAAGAATAACAAAGAAAACCAATTTAACTGCTGCCTACACACATTCTCCTTAGTATATTTGATTGCTGTGAGTTGGGGGGGGGGGGGGGCACAATATGCTGCCCGTGCAATGTGCTCCTTCTCTGAAAATCCATATCTCGCCAATGTCAGCAAGCTTAACAGCAGCTTTTTAAAAACTTGAAGCAGTGAAGAGAAACGTGCCAGGAACACCAAGGCACGTATAGCCCCAGGAGGAGCAGGTACATGCTTGGACCCACCTCTGGTGATGCCAACTTGGCAGGGCTGACAAAGAGGTCCTCTCGTGGAGGGCTTCCCCTTTTGGGAGCAGGGATGTGGGGTGTGCCTCAACGCTTGTGGATTGAAGGGAGATGTGGGGGCCCAGTGCCTGTCGAGGGGAGGGGGGAGCACTAATGTATTCAGAGTGGGAGATGTCCTGATGTTTGTGGGCGGCGCTCAAAGCTTCTTTGTGGGTTCTCCACGTGCAGGGATTGGGATGGAGGGGGGAGTGGAGGGAGTTTATTTTTACCACAGAATAAGATGCTCTTTAAAAATGATATTTCAATCCCTTGGGAATGGGCATCAAGGGCTTTATCAGGACCCATCCTGCCAGTGTGATGGCGAAAACCATGCTTTCAGACTTCACTTTGCACAGAGTGCCAGTGAATCTGGAGAAAATACTTAGCTATGCAGATGCAGAACTGCCTGAGGATTTTCCCACCTCAACCAGTGGCTCTGAGGGGAAGAGTCCCCTTTGTGTGTGGGGTATTTTCTCATTTAAAACTTAATTTGTCCACCACATCGAAGTTTCACCAGTATTCAAATTACAGGTCAAGTGCAGTGATCAGCCATGATGATGAGGTCCATTTTTATACAGAGCGACCCACGTGTGTGCCAGTGAGAATGCCTCACCCTCACAATATTCATCTTGACAATGACAGTGTGGTGAAAAACACTCTCCTCCTTCCAGTTATTTATTTGTTCTCCATTATTCATAATTAGAATTTCAAATTTAATGATTCTCTTACTATAAGACTCTTGTGTCACACAGCTCCTTTTAAAACCCATTGCACAAGTTTGTGTGTGGGATGGCACGGTGGCACTGTGGTTAGCACTGTTGCCTCACAGTGCCAGAGAATCGTGTTCGATTCCTAACTTGGGTCACTGTGTGTACGGAGTCTGCACGATCTCCCCATGTCTGCATGGGTTTCCTCCGGGTGCTCTGGATTCCTTCCACAGTTGGAAAGGTGTGCTGGTTAGGTGCATTGGCCATGCTATATTCTCCCTCAATGTACCCGGACAGGTGCTGGCATGTGTTGAGTGGGGGGGGTTTCACTGTAACTTCATTGCAGTGTTAATGCAAGCCTACTTATGACGAATAAATAAACTTTTAACGTTTTTTTCATCCACCATACTGTAAACTAGGTAGACAATGCATCAATGTTTTTTAGTTCTGAACTTCAAGGTGACCTTTGGAGTTAATTTCTTTCCACCATCAGCAATGTAGTGTTTTGCCAGATTTCCTTCCATAAGAAGTTTTTTTTTATTCTTTACCCGAATGTAAATTAATTGTTATGCGTAGAAGACTTGGCACCAGTACTAAAGTTAACCTGGGTATTGCCAATATGCTAGTAGATTGAATATTGAAGAATGCAGGATTGTCTCTGTTCTGATAGCTCAGACACGTAAACCATTTCAAACAGCCTCATTCTAGTGGTACAGACATTTCGCTGACCTTCGGATTTCCATCATTATGATGAACACACAGGCAGATGGATGGGAATAATCTGCGCTGGGTCACACTGTGATTTAAGGTGTATGGAACAGGTTTGCAATGTGGTGAAAATCTCGTCCTGCTCAATCTGACCGCTTGCTTTTAAAGCTGTATATATTGCGACGTTCATGCAGTGTGATCCTCATTTTGCATAGGGTGGTCGTTTAATTACTGGAAGTGTTTTTCTTTTCAAAAAAAGTTACAAGTTTTACAATTTGCACTCAGTGACTATCCTCTCTCATTTAATACTCGGCTTCTCTGGGATTGAACCACTCTAGGACGTGGTACTGCATTAAGCCATGTTTATACCTCTTTGACTAATTAATTAACTGTACCTAATTAATTTTTAACCTGCAGCATAAACAAAACGTATTGCTAAAATCTGCAGGAGGCGACGGTGTCCCAAGGGTCTTCCTAATGTATCCTATAGATTGAGCAATGGAACATTGAAACTGGGCACATCAAAGCTTTTGAAGTTTTTTGTGTTTATCTCCGTGAAACTGCTTCTGTCAACCTCATGACACTTATGTTCGCTGCAAGGTTCTGGTATAATACTATAAAAAGGACTTCAAAGCACTGCAAAATAGATTTATAAGTGTTGTTGCTGAGGGAATGTTTAGAATACGGAACACACCAGCACAGGAAGAGGTTCAGGCGAGCAGCTGCTTTCAATATGAGATGTTTTGAGAGAAAAGGGAAAAGAAAGGTGCAGGGCCGGGATTTTCTGGTCGCACTCGCCTCCGCTCACCCCCCAACCACCACTAACACCCTCTCCCACCACCAAGCCAGATAACCTCACCAAGGTCAACAGATCTCAGCGTGTCCATGTCCTGCTACCTATGATTCCCGTACTGGGTGGGAAGGGAAAATTCCGCCACAATGTAAGTTGGTCAATGAAATGAGAGGAGTTTGCTGTGAAATGTAAATGCCAGCAGAGTCTAGTTGGGGGCGAATGGCTTATTTTGGTGTTATATCAAGAATGTAACCCAATACCAATGAAAACATACTTTTGGAGCCCTCTTGAAAACATATAGTCAGGCACAATGAGCGGAAATGTGCCACGTTGATTCATTTAGTCTTTTGCACTTGGCCGATATTCGAGTGCAAACCTTATCTCGTGTTCTTTGTTTCAATGTCCATCATTTACATGAAAGACAACATATCTAACTGCCTCCATCCTTGTCCAAAAGTGACTGGGAGACAAAACTAAGTACAGGAGGCTGAACTTGCTGATTTTCATCATGGTGGCGGAGTGGTTAGCACTCCTGCTTCACAGTGCCAGGGGCCTGCGTTCGATTCCCGGCTTGGATCACTGTCTGTGGGATGTCTGCACGTTCTCCCCGTGTCTGCGTGGGTTTCCTCCCACAATCCAAAAGACATGCTGATTAAGTGCACTGGCCATGCTAAATTCTCCCTCAGTGTACCCGAACAGGCACTGGAGTGTGGTGACTTTCACATTAATTTCATTGCAGTATAAATGAAAGCTTACTTTGACAAATAAATGAACTCCTTTAATTGTTTGCTTACTTAAGCCAGTGAAAGAAAATAGTTGGTTTGATGTGACGATGTGCTGGGATGGAACTTTCAATCTTTATGTAAAAACTATTTTCATTTTTCCCCTATCGCCCTCAGTCCTTTACTCCGCCTGTAAACGAGTTCAAGATCGGGATGAAGCTGGAAGCTCAGGATCCGAGGAATGTCACCTCCACCTGCATTGCCACGGTTGTTGGAATAACGGGCGCCCGGCTCCGACTGCGTCTCGACGGCAGCGACAACAAGAACGATTTCTGGCGGCTGGTGGATTCGGCTGAAATCCAACCAATTGGAAATTGTGAAAAGAATGCAGGAATGCTGCAGCCACCTCTAGGTGAGAGATTGTGGACGTGGGAGGAGAAATCTGGGGGAGGGGAAGGAAAGGCTTGGGGAGGCAGGGCTTTGTGGGAAGGGAATGAATGGTTTGGGAGTGGGAAGCTTTGGGGGGAGCGAGGAGAGATGTTAAGGAGACTTTGGGAAGGAAAGGGAGGAGAAGTTTGGGGAGGGGAAGATTTGGCTTTTGGGGAGGCAGAGACATTTTGGGAGGGAGGGGAGATTTTGGTGAAGAAGGCTTTTGGGGGATTGGAAGAATGGCTTTGGAGGAGGGGAAGGAGTGGCTTTGGGGGAGGGAAGAGAGACTTTTGGGAGCCTTTTGGGGAGAGGGAGGGAGGAGATGTGGGGGTGGAGGTGTGTGGAGATGAGAAGCTTTAGGGAGGTCATTCCCCAGAGCTTGGGTTCTTCACTGCTGAAGGCACTTTTTACTCTGGGGCTTTGGAAGTTCACCTCCTGAATTATCCCCATAAATAGTCACCAATCCCAGAATCTGCTGTCAATCATAAATGCACAGAATCCTGCCAGTACAGAAGGAGGCTATTCAACCCTATTGATCCTGTAGCGACAACAATACCATCCAGTACCTATGAGTCTCTCTGTTCAGTATGTAAGAGGTTTGAGTTCTGGGTCATGATGACTTCCCTATTGTTAAGGTGAAATTACCCCTGTTGAGACAGTTCTGATTTGTGTCCTTGTTGGCTTTTGACTTGTGGTAATCTCATAGAAGCGGTTTTAACTGTATTAATATAAAAATGTCCAATTTTATGTTGGGCAAAATTTTTCAGGCCTTGTTGATTTGATCACAGACTCCACTGGGAATCTTTGCAGAGAATTCCTCCAAATCAGGAAATCACTTATGATTCTGATTGCTGTTCTCCAGTAGACCTGCCAGCCTCTGATTGGGCAAGAGCTCTTGGTGGACAACAACTCCACTTCTGGATCCTTGATCCTGGGCAAGGCCTGGGAATGGCTTGTTACGCGTTTGAGTGGAATATGATATGGCAGGCCTTCCTGAAAAGGGGCAACAAGAAGCTCCAGCCGTTTAGTCACTATCAGGATTCCAACCATTGTCGTACCAGTGCCTTGAGAAACATTGAAGAAGGTAGAGAGGAGATTTGACAGAGGTGTTTAAAATTATAAAGATTTAGGTAGAATAGGTACCTTGCGATTGTTCAGGTAGGACTTAGTTAGAATAACTATTGGCATGGTGGCACAAGGGGTTAGCACTGCTGCTTGACTGTGCCAGGTACCTGGGTTTGATTCCAGTCTTGCGTGACTGTATGAAATTTGCATGTTCCATCTGTGTCTGAGTGTGTTTCCACTGGCTGGTCTGGGTTCTTCCCACAGTCCAGAGATGTGCAGGTTAGGTGGATTGACGATTCAAAGGAATTTAGATAAATAGAATGGGTGTGGGCTCAGTGTTGGGAAGTATAACTAACTGGTTTATTTCACAAAGAGTGGAAACTCAAAGGCCCTGAATGGCCTCCTGTGTGTTGGAATGGCCTACGCATACATGCCAACCTTAGGAAGGAGTCTGCAGCGGTTATTTCAATATATTTTTTTAACATAGTCACCTTTTGCAAGCAAAGAGAAAAGTCAATGGATGGTAGGGCCAGTGTTTCAGACAGAATTTCTAGCTGTTGAACAATCTCTGTAAAAGTAACTGGCTGAAAGATGGTAATGGTATAAAGATAAAAAGAAGTAACTCGCCTCAGGGGACAGCAACTCTTTTTTTAAGTTTCAAAGCCAGAGACAGAATATTTCTTTGCAAATGGAGAAACAACTTACTGTAAGATGTGAGAAAGAACTAATTTAGTCCTTAAAATTCACTAGACCATTTGAAGTGAGATTGACAGGCTTTGGGAACTTTCGGAAGTGCATTATTGAAAACATTGAGCCTCTTTGCATTTGATGTTTTTAGTGTTTAATGACTGCAGATATTTCTGTACATTTTGGAAGTGGTTACTGCTTCCAGAATATGTTGCTAGATGGACATTGCCACAGTTAATGTACTTTAAACAAGTGGATTTGCCCAGGCAGTAATTGATATATTCCATGTGTCACACTTTTTGGATGTAGATGATAATACAAATGCTCTGCTTGCCCATTGCAGACTTTGTTAAGAGATTGATACTGTGTTAACTTACTTTCTGCCTTTTGGAATTCAATATCTTAAGCCACTGTTATCTTATTTTCCTTTAAAATTAATTCACAGGATATGGATACTATTACCAAACAGGGGTTTATTACCCATTGCTAATTATTATCCATTCCTAATTACCCTACACACACACACACACAAGGCAGCAACGATGCTGAAAGTGTTGGGTAAAAGTGGAGAAAGAAACAGACTTGACTTTTCAAGTCGATGACCCTTTTCTCTCCACGCTTGCTGCCTGACCTGTTGAATATTCCCAGAATTTTGTATTTCTGTTGAAGAAATCCAACATATTCAGTGCTGCACAAACCCGAACAGGGCTCTGACAGTGGGGTTCCCTCCCTACAGGACACGCCAGTCGACCAATTGTGTGTTTTGTTTAACAATCTGTTACTGATGACTGATGTCCTTGCTTTCACTGTGCTGGTCTTACTGTAAGGTTTGCTGGTTGGGGCCCATGAAGAGATGGCAGTATCACAGCTTCACTGCAACTGGTTTGGCAAAACAGCATTGCAAAGTCATAAGACTGTAAGGCAGAATTAGGCCACTCAGCCCATCAAGTTTGCTCCGCCATTCAATCATGGCTGATATTTTTTTCATTCCCATTCTCCTGCCTTTTCCCCATAATTCCTGATTCCCTTATTAATCAAGAACCTATCTATCCCTGTCTTAAAGATACTCAATGATCTGGCCTTCACAGCCTCATGCAGCAAAGAGTTTCACAGATTCACTGCTCTCTGGCTGAAGAAATTCCTCCTCATCTCTGTTTTAGAGGATTGTCCCTTTAGCCTGAGGTTGTGCCCTCTGCTTCTAATTTTTCCTACTAGTGGAAACATTCTCTCCATGCCCATTCTATCCAGATCTCGCAGTATCCTGTAATTTTCAATAAGATCACTGCCTCATCTTTCTAAACTCCAACAAGTACAGACCCAGAGTCCCCAACCATTTCTTATATGACAAGCTCTTCATTCCAGGGATCTCCTCTGGGCCCTTTCCAAGGCCAGTACATCCTTCCTTCGATATGGGTTCAAAACTGCTCACAGTACTCCAGATGGACCAGTGTCTTATACAGCCTCAGATTTACATCACTATTCTAGCCCTCTCTACGTGAATGACAACATTGCACTTATTTTCCTAACTGCTGACTGAACCTGCACAGCTTTTCACTTATTTCTTCAAAACACAAGTCTAACTTGTGTTCTATCTAAATGCTTTTTAAAAGACAAAATTATATCTGCCTCTACTACTATCTCTGGCAGCTTGTTCCAGACATTCACCATCCTTTGTGTGAAAAAATTGCTCCTCTGGGTCCTTTTGTATCCCTCCCTTCTCAAACCTATGCTGTTAGTTTTAGAATCCCCTACCTTTGGGAAAAGATATTGACTATCTAGCTGATCTGTGCCCCTCATTATTTTATAGACCTCTATAAGATCAGCCCTCAACCTCCTACGCTCCAGAGGAAAAAGTTCCAGTCTACCCAGCCTCCCCTTACAATTCAATCCATCAAGTCCCGGTAGCATCCTAGTATATATCTTTTCTGCACTCTTTCTAGTTTAATAATATTCTAATAATGGCTGCACTTAACCAACAAGTGCCGTATGGTGACTCCATTAACGCAGTGAAAATAGCTGTCACTGTGGTGAGGCTGTGGTGGAATAACCCGCATTTGAGCGGGATGGGGGGCACATGCAGTCAATCAGGGTTCTGAGTGCAGCCCATAAGACTTTTTGTTAACTGTTGCCCTTGGCCAGGGTTGTCACATTCCGCCAGTTTCCATGCATGTAGCTTTTTTCCTACTGGTATAACTGAAGTGATAGTGCATAAAGCAAGGGCAAGGATGAGTGACGTGGGGAAGTACCTGCTGATGGAACACATTGATTATCGGGGCCGTGCATTCAATCAAAGTGTAAATATTGATTTTGTTTTAATCTCTTGAAGTTGATGACCGTTCTATTAATGTGTGAATGATTAAGCATTTTCTATAACAGGTTAGGAATTATTCGGTGTTTTCAATCTTATTCAAGGGCCATAGTTAATGAAGAAGCCCAATTTCAATCTTGCTCATTAGCCGAAGTTGCCCATCGCCGATATAGCTGTTCACAATGATATTTGTTTTTTGCCTAAAATCGCCCTGATGTCGGGGACTGGCTGTCTACGATTTAAAAATGGGCATAAAACGTCTCAGATGAATGCAGATGTGTTTTCTCCTCCCCCACCCATCCCTTCAGATCGTTTAAGACACATCTGGGGAACATTAACTGTGGCTCCTGAGTTTCTGTGCAAAAAGAATGAGCTTGTTTGTGAAGTTTCGAAAAGCTGTTTCCCTGCCAACTTTGTCTTTTAATTACAGAAGTTAAAGCAACTGGAGGACTTGTTTCCAGATCGCATCTTGCTTTGAATGCGTTTATTCCTGCAACTGAGTTCTTTTATATGCTTTAAAAAAAACGCTTTGGTTTGGGATAGGCTGAGTCTGCTAATATTAGCTTACAATGTTTGCAACTGAGCATCTATTGTTAGAATTCATCCACAAAATAATTTTTGGGTTCATTTCAGTCATAAAATATAGGAGACATTTGGCACATTGCTCCCACCACTAGCATTTTGAAAGAGCTATCCAAATTAAATTCCTTCCTTGTTCCAAAATCCTAATTCCCTGCAGTGAAGATCAGCAGCATGGTGGCACAGTGGTTAGCACTATTGTCTCACAGTAGTAGGGATCTGGGTTCAATTCTGCCCTCGGGTGACTGTCTGTGAGAACAGAATAAGAAGTCTCATAACACCAGGTTAAAGTCCAACAGGTTTATTTGGAATCATGAGTGATTGATCACCTGAAGAAGGAGCTGCCTTCAAAAAGCTCGTGATACCTAATAAACCTGTTGGACTTTAACCTGGTATTGTGAGACTTCTTACTGCCCACTCCAGTCCAACGCTGGCATCTCCATATCATGACTGTGTGGAGTTTGCAAGTTCTCCCCGTGTATGCATAGTCTTTCTCGGGGTGCTCCAGTTTCCTCCTACACTCCAAAGGTGCATAAGTTAGGGCAATTGCTAAATTGCCCCTTGGTGTCCAAAAATATGGAGATTAGGTGGATTGGCTATGCTAAGTTGTTCATTAGTGTCCAAAAATGTATAGATTAGATGGATTGGCGATGTTAAATTGCCCATTAGTATCCAAAGATGTCTAGGTTAGGTGGATTGGCCATGCTAAATTACCTGTTAGTGTCCAAAGATATCTAGGTTAGGTGGATTGGCAACACTAAATTGCCAGTTAGTGTCCAAAGAGGTGTCGGTTAGGGCATAAGTGGGATAAATGTGTGGGGTGACAGGGATAGGTCTGGAGACTCTGTCAGAGAGTTGGTGCAGACTCGATGGGCCAACTGACCTCTGTCTGCACTGTAGGGATGCTGTAAGTTTTATATTTCAAATTGGCTGGCACACCTTATTTCTGAATATTATAGCAGGCAGTTAACAAGAAAGGTCTTTACATGTTGACACTCATTAACCCACAGGGTGCATTCCTGCAGGGGGATCCATGAGGTTAATATTACTGATGGATTTATTCCCATTGACTCCTTTATTTCACCAAGGGAACCTGATTAATGTGCACCAGCAGAGTGTGGTTAAAGAACAAGGCAGTTTCAGAATGATCACCCAGTGCTACACATTATAAATCTACAAGGAAACATCGTCCTTGTTCAATATTTGTTGGTCAGTTAAAAATAATAGCTATATGGTATAAATGGAATACTTGCTGTGGAAGTGAGGAAGATTTTGATTTGCTTCCCTCTTATTGACAATATCTCATTTGCAGTCTTCATGTAATTTAAGAATTTTATTCTAAGGGTGCTGTAATGGGAACTGAAAATGTTCAAATGGCCCGTGACCACTGATGTCAACAAGAGTTATTACCAAGACTCGGGGAGATCTCTGCCCTCTTCAGATTGATTTTCTGACTGATGCACTTCCGAGTATGTTGGTCATGTTCTAAACAAGTAAATCACAGAATCCCCCCAGTGCAGAGGGAGGCCATTTAGCCCATTGAGTCAGCACTGGCAACAAGCCCACCCAGGCCCTATCCCTGTAATTACCCCAACATTAAGGGGCAATTTAGCATGGCCAGTCCGCCAAAGCTGTACATCTATGGACTCCACACACAGATGTAGGGAGAACATGAACTCCACGTAGACAGTCACCCAGGGATAGAATCTGTGGATTCTGTGGATCTGTGAGGTAATGAAATAAAGTAAGGTTTATTTATTACTCAAAGTAAGTCTTACATTAACACTGCAAATAAGTAACTGTGAAATTCCGCTAGTCGCCACACTAAGGTGCCTGTTTGGGTAAATGCACCTAACTAGCACATTTTTAAGATTGTGGGAGGAAACCAAATGTTCTGAAGAAACCCATGCAGACATGGGGAGAATGTGCAGATTCCACTCAGACAGTCACCCAAAGCCAGAATTGAACCCAAGTCCGTGGGGCTGTGAGGCAGCGGTGCTAATCAATGTGCCACTGTGCTAAATGTTCAACAGTTTCCTATATTTCATTTCACTTGGTCAGTGGTCGCTGTTAAATTAAGAAAATGTATCGTCACTGAGAATGATAGGAAGTAATTAATTGTGAATTGAGTTTGGTGTACTGTGCGCCTAAAAATCTCAAGCAATTTGGAGTCAACATCCTGGAGCAAATTATCAGGCTCTTCCTGGCTACCTGTCATGTGGGGGCTTTCAGTTTTCTATTGGGACCTTTAGTTCTCTATTCCTGTGTGTTCTGTGTGTGTTTCTTTTCTTGAGTGTTATCTTGTCTGGGATTACTGTGGCAATCTTGCCGAGTTGAAAGACCGTAGTTCTGATTTTAACTTGACTTCCGCGGAATGTAATATCCAGCGGGATGTGAAATGGGAACCTGACCCAATCCTGCTCTGTTCCTTCTTGGTGGGTTGGTTTATAACCAGGAGTTGATGGCGTAGGTTCACATCACAGTGCAGTACGCGGAATGTCACAGCTCCAGAAATGCCATCCTTCAGATTAAATGTTAAACTGAATACCTGGATGGTAAAAGATCCTTAGCATTGTCCAAAAGGAGAAAAGATTAACAGTGAATGGAGAGTGGGAGAGGGGGGTTTACTTAAGATTCAGGTCAAGAATCTCTCTTTTCACATCTCTTTTAAAAACATAAGAAATAAAAACAGGTTAGACTGTTCCACCCACTGTGCCCACTCCACTACTTAATAAGATCAAAGCTGATCTCACATTCACTAAGTGTACTTTCCTGTCTTACCCCCATAACCTTTAATTCCCCGATTAGAAAACTTAAACTCTTCCTTGTCCATCTTAACTGAATGCCCCCTTTTTCTGTGACTATGCCCTCTGGTCCTACACTCTCCCAACATTTATCCTATCTAATTCCCAAAGATTCTTATATATTTCAATCATATCAGCCCTCATTCTTAGAATTAAAGAAAACTTGCAGTACAGAATGAGACCGTTCAGCTCTTTCAGTCTGCATTGACAACAATCCCACCCAGGCCCTAACCCCATCACCTCACGTATTTACCTCACTAATCCCTCAAACTTACATATCCCGGGACACTGAGGGACAATTTAATATGGTCAACTGACCTAACCCACACATCTTTGGAGTGTGGGAGGAAATCCAAGCACTCGGAGGAAACCCACGTGGATACAGAGAGAGGCAGCAGTGCTCCTGTGCCACCTCACACTTATCCACGTTCATCTGCAATTTGAAATTATTGAGCTTAAGACCGGAAATGGAATTCCCTTTCATTATTTTTGATGCAATTGCACTAAATAAATAAGCATTGAAATAATCTGGCAGAATGAACTTTTCAGTTCAAGCTTTCATTTCCTCTATGATGTGCGTGGGGATTTCTGAGAGAATGGTGAGGTGTTGTCATAAATATTAGTTCTTTTCCTCCGTTTCCTGCCTGCTTCCCTTGCTACTCCTGTGAAGAAAGCCATTGTCTGTTTTGCCATTGGTCTGCTCCCCAGAGAGAAGGTTAACAACTGTCAGACACATAGACAATTAGGCTAGGTTCCCTTGTGAGCACGGTGATCGAAAGATGTTTCCTTAAGCTGGGTCCTATCTTAGCCCAGGGCAAAATGAGAATCGCAGCAGTTGTCTCTCCCTGACTACAGCGGTGAGCAGACAGCAGAAGTTGCCCTCTGTGTATTTTTGATCTGTGCAGGGTTCCTGTGGCTGTTCCAACACTAAGCTTGTCCACATACCTATTTTTATCCGCAATTCACCTCCCTGTGGTGTGCTCCATCTGTTGGTGAGAGGATGCTTACCTGGTCTCTCGGAAGTTTGTGTTTTTTTTAAAGAAAGGAGTTTTGCCATATGTTTCCGACAAATGTGCATTGCAAGTTTTTACTTGGTTTCCACTTACGTAGCCCTTGCTTGCAACTTGGACAACACCAAGACAGAAACATCGACTGGAGACCGATGCAATGTGGATGCTGAGATGGATTTGCAATGAGAAAGGACAAAATCAGGATGCAGCATAAGCGATGCGGGATGGGTCGGTGAAGAGGGGAGTGGGAGTGTCAAAAAAAAGGCTGAGAAATAATTGAACTGGTCTCCCCATCTGATTTGATTTATTATTGTCACATGTATACAGTGAGAAATATTGTTTCTTGTGTGTTATAAGACAAAGCATACTGTTCTTAGAGATGGAAAAGAGAGAGTGCAGAATATAGTGGTACAGTCATAGCTTGGATGTAGAGAAGGATCAACTTACTGCAAGGTAGGTCCGTTTAAAAGTCTGATGGCAGCAAAGAAAAAGCTGTTCTTGAGTTGGTTGGTACGTGATCTCAGACTTTTGTAGGCAGAAAGTGCATGGATGGGAGACTGGTTTGCATGATGGATTGTAGTTTCTTGCGGTCTTGCACAGTACAGGAGCCATGCCAAGCTGTGATATAACCAGAAAGAATGCTTTCTAGGGTGCATCTGTGGAGTTTCCTTAATCTCCTGAAAAAGTAGAAGCGTTGGTGGGCTTGCCAATGATAGCGTTGGAGAGAGAGAGAGAGAGAGGAAATGTGATGAGTGATGGGAGCAGCCAGGAAGAAAGAGGAAAGGAACTCTTGAGACCAGATGGAAAGACGTAGTGTTGAGAGACTGGAACACAGTGCGTTCAAAAAAAGGAATGAGTAAGTGATAGGAGGAGATGGAGTAATCAGTCAGCACTGTGGCGACTGTAAGTGAATCAGAAGTTGAAAGAAAAATCTCAGATCCGAAAGTGCTTTATAACAATGAAATACTTCTGAAGCGTAGTCACTGTGGTAATATAGGAAACCCGACAGCCAGTCTGCATACAGCAAGCTCCTACGTGCAGCAATAATGACCAGATCATTTGCTTTGTGAAGCTGATTATGGGGTAGATTTGATTTGATTTACTATTGTCACATGTACTAATATACAGTGAAAAGTATTATTTCTTGCGCACTATATAAACAAAGCATACCGTACATAGAGAAGGAAAGGAGAGGGTGCAGAATGTAATGTTACAGTCATAGCTAAGGTGCAAAGAAAGATCAACTTAATACAAAGTAGGTCCAGTCAAAAGCCTGACAGCAACAGGGAAGAAGCTGTTCTTGAGTTGATTGGTATGTGACTTCAGACTTTTGTATCTTTTTCCTGACGGAAGAAGGTGGAAGAGAGAATGTCCAGGGTGGGTGGAGTCCTTAATTATGGACTTACTTATATTCCAAGGCAGTGGAAAGTGTAGACAGAGTCCGTGGATAGGAGGCTGGTTTGAGTGATGGACTGGGCTTCGTTCTCGCTGTATCGAGTGTGGGACTGTACCTCTGATAAAAACCTTCGACTGAGGCTCTTCAGATGTGAAAGATTCCTTGGTATCATTTTCAAAAAACAGGGTCAACATCCCCAATATTTATCCTCAAACAACAGCAGCTTGAAGCTGTGTTAGTGAGACCCTGGAGGATTGGCCGAATCTTGGGAAGGAGGAACCACCAAGGTTTATTGTGATCTCAAAGGAGAAAAACATTTGTATCCCACCAGAAGTTCTGGAAAGACACTTGTCCTTTCTGCTCAGTAATCCTCATCTCAATATAGCTGCCCATCATCCCATAGCTCAGGAATCCCAAGCAGTCGGGTTTAAAGTTAGAGCTGTGTAGGCTCTTTTTAGTATTTTAAATTGGCAAGCTTTATGTATCATATCATAGAATCTACAGCGTAGAAGGACGGCATTTTCATTCATCGAGTCTACATCGACCACAATCCCACCCAGGCCCTATTCTTGTAATCCCGCGTTTTTACCCTCCTATGCTAAATTGGCACTAAGTGTCAGTGGAAGCAGCAGGGTAAATTCAAATGAGGTTACGGGGATAGAGCACGGGTGGAATTGTTGTTCTGTGCAGACTCGATGGGCTGAATGGCCTCCTCCTGCACTGCAGGGATTCTATGATTCTAATCGCCCTGACATTAGGGTCAATTTAGCATGGTCAACCAACTAATCCACACATCTTTGGAGTGTGAGAGGAAACTGGAGCACCCAGAGGAAACCCTCGCAGTCACTAGGAGAATGTGCAAGCTTCACACAGACAGTGACCCGAATTGTACCCAGATCCCTGCTGCTGTGAGGTGGCAGTGATAACCATTGTGGCAGTGATAACCATATGCCACTGTGCTACCCAACCATTACTACCCCTACCCAACTTCCATTGAAATCCAGGATGGGCACTAAATTGCCACTTTCCACCCTTCCCAAGCCCATCCGTGCTGGGGGTTAGAATTCCCTGCTTCTTTTCCTGGTAACTGCACTGACCTGAAATCATCCAGTTTTTATGGGGCAGTACCTTGTGCATTTCTCCGCTGGGTTATCAAGGAATGTAATGAGCTGTTTTATAGCAAAAGGAATCTGTCCATAATGATTAAAAATCCAATAACGTATTATTATTAAAATTACTCGACACCAAGAATCAGAGAGTGATATGGCTGACTGGTGTCCCATTGTAAAAACAAGGCGGGCGGGTACGAGTAATTGGGTGCACACCAATCTTCAACCTGCAGTGATCTGTGTCAGTGAGAAAGGCCAAGAGGCCTGTTAAACTCATCCATCTGTAAAAACTCTCAGTCCGTTCATGGCCTCTTATTTTTTGTCGACGTTACTCGACCCAGAAGGCTGTTCCACACCGTAATCCATCTTGTGTTTGAAGAACGTTTTCCAACAGCTGCTGGCTTGGTGATGTTGAGTATTTGCAGGCAGGCTTTAACAATAACTGTGCAGGGACAGGTACACCTTCAGGTCCTGCTTTGCGCCTTGATTGACATTGCAGGGTGAAATTGAAAGCAACCCCGTCAAATTGAAATCCTAGCTCCTTGACGTCGTAAATGTGTTTTCTCATAAACTAATCCTAAATTATTAAACTTGTAAATACGTTCAGAAGGACCTTAGATATTTGCAAAAATAAAATATTTGGATAAGAACCTTAATTAAATTATGCATTTCCAATTGAGATAACATCTAATTCTAAATTTGTTTGCAGACTCAGGAATTGAAAGAGCAAGTTTATGATTTCATGGGCACACATCCAAATGAACTAACTTGAATTATTTAACAGTCTTATTATACACTTGTAGAGCCTGTTTGCAGCTTTTTGTGGCTTGAGACCTAATGAAACCAGGAATAGGGTCTTGTGCTGCGTACAACTACTGCTGGCTGTATCTGTAACAGTGGCTCAGTCCTCCACTTCTATATTGGGTGGAATTGTGATGGATGAGGCTTGTAGGATAGCGTTCTCCCTTAGCCTCAGGTGGGCAAGGAGGTAAAATTCCAGTAATAGTGTGTGAAGCACAGTGTCAAGCACACCTCGTGTCCGGAAAATTGTACTGAACAAATTAACAGCCTGACACAAAATGAGGAAAATAACTCCCACATAGAGAAGGGCAGGAGTAGGCCTTTCAGCCCTTGCCTCTTCTGCCAATCACTTAGTTCACTTTTGACGTGAATTAGAAGATTTCAAACACATATCTTCCATAAGTCATAAAGACTGCAGTGTTGGATAATCTTTCTGTAAGACTGAATGAGAACTCTAGGAATAGGGATAACAAAAGTGGGAATATCTTTTTGGTGGCACAGTGGTTAACATTACTAACGCACAATGCCTGGAACCCAGATTCAATTTCGACCTTGGAAACTCTCTTTGTAGAGTTTGCATGTTCTCCCCATGTCTGCGTGGGCTTCCTCCAGGTGTTTTCAGATTGGCCATGCTAAATTGCCCCTTAGTGTCCCAAAATGTGTAGATTAGAGGGATTAGTGGGATAAATATGTGGGGTTATGGGGAGAGGGCAGGGGTTGGGTTTTTACGACATGCCCTGTTGGAGAGTCAGCACAGACTTGATGGGCCAAACGGCCTCCTTCTTCAGTGTAGAGATTCTAGGATTAATCTTACTACAGAATCAGGATGTGACAAAGCCAAATGAATGGGTTTGAAAATTATTTATTAGTGTGACAAGTAGGCTTACATTGACACTGCAGTGAAGTTATTGTGAAAATTCCCCAGGAGGACTCTAGGGATACTTTATAATCCTGTGCATTTTGAAAATGTATTTCTTGGGCTTTGCTATTTGCAGAGAGTAAAGTGGTTTCATGTTCAGTGACTTTGCAACTCGATTTTGCTGCCGTTTATTGCACATCAAACCCTGGATACATTTGTGAACTCTTTGATTTGGTTCTTGTATTTGGAAAGATACTGAACGTACATTAGTAACATTTAATAGGATAAAAGCAAATTACTGTGGATGCTGGAATCTGAAATCAAAAGAGAAAATCTCAGCAAGTCTGGCAGCATCTGTAAGGAGAGAAAAGAGCTGACATTTTGAGTCCAGATGACCCTTTGTCAAAGCTGAAAGACAGAGAGAGTGGGAGGTATTTATACTGCAGGGGGAGGGAATGCTAGATGAGTCAATACCACAGAAACCAGGGTCCACAGGGAAAATGAAGGAATGGCCAAATAGCAGAAAAGCTAAAATGAAGATGTTGAGGGGAGGGGGTGGGGATGGGTGAGGGGAGAAGGAAAATGGAGAAGACAGAGGTAAGATTTAGAAAAGGGGGAGAAAAGATAAGGGAAAGAGCGTGAAGTACAGGAAAAGAGTGGGAGGGGGAAGAAAAATGAAAAAAGACAATAAAGAAATAAAAGGTAGAGAACAGTAAAAAATTAAATGAAATAGAATGAAAACAAAGAGGTGGAAGTGGGGTAGAGCAAGTCATCTGAATTTGATGTTGAGACCGGAAGGCTGTAAAGTGCCGAGCTGGAAGATGGGATGATGTACCTCCAGTTTGCGATGAGCTTCACTGGAACGTTGCAGCAGGCCGAGGACAGACATATGGGCACGGGAGCAGGATTGTGTGTTAAAATGGCAAGTAGCTGGAAGGTCAGGGTCCTGACTGCGCACAGACTGAAGATGCTCAGCAAAGCAATCATGCTTGGTCTCTCTGGAATATAGAGGAGACCACACTGGGAGCAGCGAATGCAATACACCAAACTGAAAGATGTACAAGTGAAAGACTGCTTTATCTGGAACGTGTGTTTTAAGGACATTTTAACATTTAATAGGAAGTTTACTTATTCCAAAGTGGGAGCTCGGTGCTTGTTCCTGACACAGTGTAAAGCCTGCTGCAAAAAGGATGATAGAATTGTTCACGTCATTCAATATATATTCGGTCAACAAGCTTTGTGTTTGTACTTTGACACTGGGGGGAAATTTGGATCTTTGATTCTGTGTGTTTGCATAAATGCAGAACAGTACAGTAAGTGGAGATGACAGTGAAATGACCTGGAATTCTGCTGGGGATCACCATTACTCAGATTTGGACCAAACACGGAAAGGAATGTTGCAGGAAAGGCTTGCAGGAATCATTTTACTGAATACTCTGAAAGTCTTGTGGAGGGGTGCACGCACTTCCTAACGGCAAAGTTCTCAGCCTCCGTTGTCATCATTTTAGATAATGTTTCATCATTAAAAATTGCTGTGTCATTATTTCCCATTCAGATTTGCTCATCAGCCATGGGCTCTGGTAATTAGTTTGCTGCATAGCAAGTGTTTCAGAGGTCACTCTCCCAACTCCATCATCATCTTGTATTCTGTACTAAAATATATTCATCAACTGGCAATTGGCAAATCACTAGAAATATATCAAACTTCAAAATGCATTATAAAACATTGGGCGGCATGTTGGCACAGTGGTTAGCACTGCTGCCTCAAAACACCATTGACTCAGGTTCAATTCCAACTGTCTGTGTGAATTTTGCACATTCTTCCCATGTTTTCATGGGTTTCCTCTGGATGCTTTGGTTTCCCCCCACGCTCCAAAGATGTGCAGGTTAGGTTGAGTGGCCATACTAAATTGCCCCTCAGTGTCAAGGAGATTAGGAGGTTAAATACATGGATATGACATGGATGGGATTGTTGTCAGTGCAGGCTCGATGGACTGAATGGCCTCCTTCTGCACTGTAGAGATTCTGTGTTGCTCTGATTCATCTAAGAACAGAATGGCCACCTCACTTTCACATGGCAACTGGTGTTTCTCCCGTTCCTGTGCCAGATTTTGATGTGTCTAAACAAGTTGCAGCATTACTAATACGTCCTATTTGAGTCACAATAACCGTTAATCACAGCACTCTCTTGCTGATGCACAACCTTCCCAGGGGTTAGTTATCTTTAAATTTAGCATGCTACTAAAATTGGAATTGGGGAATTCCCTTGCAGTGTTTTTGCAATAGTGAGTGAGAATCTGCTGCAGTCATTACTGCGCTGGAAATTTCCGATGCAGTCCGATGTTAACCAAACTCGTAGAATCCCTACAGTGCAGAAGGAGGGCACTTGTCCCACTGAGCTTGCACTGACATCAATCCCACCCAAGCCCCAGCCCCACAATCCCACATATTTACCCTGCTAATCCCCCTTACACTTCGATCAGCCGTGCTCAAGTTGCCCCTTAGTGTCCTGAGATACGTAGGTTAGAGAGATTAGTGGGTAAACATGTAGGAATATCGGGATAGGGCATAGATGGGATTGTGGCCGGTGCAGACTCAGTTGGTCAAAAGGCCTTCTCCTGCACTGTCGGGTTTCTGTGATACTGTCGTGAGACACAGCACTATCATAGAATCCCTACAGTGCAGAAGGAGGCAATTCAGCTCTTTGCATCTGCACCGACAACAATCCCACCCAGTCTCTGCCCCATAACTCCATGTATTTAATCTCCTAATCCCCCTTACACTGAGAGGGCAACTTAACATAACCAGTGCACCTAACCCACACACTTTGGACTGTAGGAGGAAACTGTAATGCTTCAAAACATCAATCTTGAACAGCCTGGCTGTAAGTTTATGGCTATGCTGTCTTATTCTCGACTCCCTCAACACTGTACAAATTCGGTAACACGTAACAACTATATTTGGGTAGCAGTCTAAGTCTAACAGGAAGCAGAGTATATTCTCCGAGATTCTACTCTTCTGGAAACGAGAACCTGTTACTACAGTATAGCCTATCGTTATTGGGTTAAAGTTTCAGAGCAATGCATGGTCTTCCATTACATAATAGCCTTCCGAACACATTCCTTCTGAATGTCTCACAATACCAGGTTAAAACCTAACAGATTTATTTGGAATCATGAGTTTTCAGGTGAAATGATGTAGGAGCAGTGCTGTGAAAGCTCGTAATTCCAAATAAACCTGTTGGGTTTTAATCTGGTGTTGTTAAATATCTTACTGTGCCCGCCCTAGTCCAACACCGGCAGCTCCACATTCTGAATGTGATTGTGAGTGGAATATTCAGGACACAGAACACTCATTTCCTTTCACGTCTCCTTTTCTGACTGTAGGATTTCGACTGAACGCTTCTTCATGGCCCATGTTTTTGCTAAAAACACTGAGTGGAGCGGAAATGGCACCAGTCAGAATATTTCACAAGGTAGGCTTTCTTTCCTGCATGTTTTACTTGTCTTTATGTGCAGCCTTGACAATGTTTGCAACGTTCTTCCCTTTGTAAAGGCAGTTCCCCATCGAGCTGCCCTCGTCTTCTCCATTCATCCCAATTGAATTTCCTCACCAACTCGAACATGTCCACGAATGATATTGTGTCCTCCAAGAATAGATATTCATTCAGCTGTTGGGAAATATCTGAAGCTCTGGACCACGATAGCTGGCCCATCCAGATTCTGTCTCCCAGAGGGAGGGAGTTGCATCGATTCTGTTTGACATCTCCTCTTACCTCCTGTTGAGAGTGCCTGGGGCTGGTCCCATTGGAAACCATCCATCGGTGCAAGCCCTTATCCCCTTAATGTCTTCTGTCACATAGTGGAATCTTTTCATTTTAACAGCTGGCACTGTGCAAGCTGGGATTTTTTTTGTAGAAACAGAAAATGCTGGAAATACTCAATAAGTCAAGCAGCATCTGTAGAGAGAAAAGCCAATTATACATTTCAGGTCAATGAACTTTAATTATAAATTGGACAGTTCTAAACATTATTTGCCACCCCTGCCTGCTACACCATTCAATAGGATTATGATTGCTTGTATTTTGAATTCACATTCCCGCTCACTCCTGATAACCTCTGATTCTTGTTAAGCAAAAATATTCAGTGATTCTGTTTCTGTTGCCTTCTGAGGCAAAGGTTTCCACAGTCACACAACCCTCTGAGAGTAAAAGATCCTCCTAATCTCTGTCTTAAAAGGGCAACCCTTCATTTTAAAACTGTGCCCCCTACTTCTTGTCTCACCCACACAAAGAAACAGCATTTCCACGGGGTCAAGTTTGAGTATTAGAAATTAGACAAAGGGAATGTAGATGGTAACGGCTGAGAATGTTAATCGAGATCAGAATGACTGTGATGTTCCACAAAGTCAAATAGCCTATTGACATCATCAGGATTGGAAAATGAATAAAGGGCACTCTGATTAAAGTCCCAGATTTTGAGCAGAGCCTGTGAAATCTTGTCTTATCAAAGAATCTGTACCTCCAGAGGAGGGAAGAAGGGCTAGGGGAGGGGAGGGAGAACGGGTTAAAATTGGAGTGAAAATCATTTGTATGAAAAGTTGTGTTGAGTTCCCAACTCTAGATGTTTAAACGTACATGTGGATTTTCAAACAACTCCTTCTTGATGCTTTTATCCGCTCTTTTCTGCATTGTTTTTAAAATCATTTCATCGTTGTCTTCCATAGCCACTTCAGAAAAACTGTAAAAATTGCCTTGTTCCCACAAGCTGCATGTTTCCGTTGGAGATTGTCTAATGTGGGATGTTGGTCACATCGTAAGTTAGTGGCAGGATGAGACAATCTTGCAGCTGTGGTTCTTTAGATCAGAAGATGTCTCTAACAATGTCCTTTTTAACAAGACATGCCCCAGGCTCCTGATTGCTCAGAGGTCACTGATCAATGCTTTGCATTAAACAGGAACCACTCTCACCTTCCCAGAACTGTTATAAAGTGGGGATGAAACTGGAGGCAGTTGACAGGAAAAATCCGCATTTTATTTGCCCGGCCACTATTGGAGAAGTGAGAGGGTCGGAAGTGCTGGTGACGTTTGACGGCTGGAGAGGGGCTTTTGATTACTGGTGTCGATACGATTCCCGGGATATTTTCCCCGTGGGATGGTGCTCTCTGACTGGGGACAACCTCCAACCGCCTGGAACGAAGGGTAAGACTGACTTTATAAATGATGTGGAGATGCCAGTGTTGGACTGGGGCGGGCAGTAAGCAGCCTCACAACACCAGGTTAAAGCCCAACAGGTTTATTTGGTAACACAAGCTTTCGGAGCACTGCTCCTTCATCAGGTGAGTGCCCAAAAGCTCATGCTACCAAATAAACTTGTTGGATTTTAACCTGGTGTTGTGAGGCCAATTATTTTATAAACTGAGTTTTGCTGCAGGGAACCGAGAGTAATGCTGCGTTATTTCCAGGCTCATAAACTCCATTGTGCCATGCGATATTCACCTTTCAGACTGGATCTTTTTGGGGTTGGGAAATGCTGGCTACAGCGACCTTTAGAAAACAATTTCGGGCGGGATTTTCTTGTCGCATTCACTCCGACACTGGAAAATCCTATTTGAGGTCAATGGATCTTTCCCAAAGTGAGCCCCTCGCCCACTTTGATTCACCTCTTCATTTCTCATCATCCCAAGTCTATTTATTTATTATTTATTTGTTTATTCGTCACAAGTAAGCTTACATTAACACTGCATTGAAGTTATTGGGAAATCCCCTAGTCGCCACACTCCAGTACCTGCTTAGGTCAGTGCACCTAACCAGCACGTCTTTCAGACTGTGGGAGGAAAACAGGAGCAACCAAGGGAAACCCACGCAGACATGGGGAGAACGTGCAAACTCCATACAGACTGTCGCCCAAGCCAGGAATCGAACCCAGGTCCCTGGTGCTGAGAGGCAGAAGTGCTAACCACTGTGCCACTGTATTTCATTTGAAAGTTTCAGACTATCGCGATAATAAGGATTGCTCAAAGAGCAGGGGACCTGAAACAGAAAATGCTAGAAACATTCTCTGTCCGCCCCAAACAGAACATGCTCTTTCCCAATACGGCCTTGTTCTCTCTGCAGATGCTGCCTGACTTACTGAGTGTTCCTGGCATTTTCCCCAATGCAGGTTGCTGCAATTTTGGCAATTCACCACTAAGGGTCACTCTTTACCCAGCTGTAAGAATGACACAAGTTCCATTTTGCCCTCCATTTTGACGACTTGAGTCCAACTTTGGGACTCCTGAAAGCCCAAACCCATGTGTTGTGTGAGCTCATAGTTCCCCAACCTCAGGTTGAACAGTCCTGGAACAATAAAAATTCTGCTGGATAACACAGACAGCGTTTGATCAAATGTCATAAATTTGAAAACTAGGCCAAGGGGGAGAGAAGGAATTCAGTTGTGATGGGATCTATCTGACGGTGTCACAGATACCTGACTGAAACTTTTCATTAGATAATTGATGGATTGATCTGTGATGGGACAGCTAAAAGGTTAATCATGTTTGCAGAGTTTTAATGATCTTCTTGCTGCAGCAATGCACTGATATTTTGGCACAGCAGTTTTGACTACAAAGGGATGGGGGAGGTGGGTGATGTTTATGGTGCTGGATCTAATTCTGAATTGTAAGTGCCAGAATGTCAAAATAAATTTTAACGATCATTCTGAGAGACCTGCACGCCACACGGAGAAGGAACATAAAAAATTTGTATCAGCTCGTTGTGTAATGTGAGTTTTAACTCTTCAGTCGCCCAGTGAAGTTCTTTCGGAAGGTTAGCATTTGATGTGAGGCACTTGTGTCAGGCACATCAAGTATTGAGGTCCATTCAAACATCTGGAGAGTTGTGGAGGTGATCTCCCTCAGCCATGGTCACCTTCATTCCAAGACCAGGTGAGACGTGGACTGCAGATTCAGACAGCATGTGAAATACAACTGCAGTATCACTATACTCTCCTGCTGCAGGGGGGAGTTCTGTTCCTTCCTCTCATTTGATGGATCTTCCAGACATCTTCAGCTTGAGTTACATGGTGGGGAGGGGGAGGGCTGGTGGTGATGGCGGTGGCGGCGATGGTCTAGTGGTATTGTCGCTAGACTATTAACGCAGAAACTCAGCTAATGTCCCAGACACCTGGGTTCAAATCCCACCATGGCAGATAGGCTGAATGGCCTCCTTCTGCACTGTAAGGATTCTGTGATTCCCAAGGTGCTTTGCAGGAGCGTTATTGGATAAAATTCCCAGGTACTGAATTTGAATTCAGTACTTTGGAATTAAGAATGCCAACCTAGATGCCAGAGGAGGAGTTGGTAGAAGTAGGTACACTAGCGATATTTAGAAGGGTAGAAGGTTTTGTTTAGTTTAGTTAGGGCATCACAATTGACTTGGGCAGGGAGGGTCAAAGGAACTGTTCCTGTGCTGTATTTTACTTTGTTTTTTTTTCTGGGTTGTCGGGAAAATCCATCTGGTTGATTAATGTCCTTAGAGGAAGGAAATCTACCATCCTTACTTGGTCTGGCCTACATGTGACTCCAGAGTCACAACAATGTCGTTGACTCTCAACTGCTCTTGGGCAATAAATGCTTGCCAGCCAGCGATACCCATGTCCCATGAAGGAATAAAATAATCTGTTTTTGAGCAGCAGTAAAAAAGGGATATCAGTGTCATGATAATAACAAATATGCATCATCAATAATATCAGCTTATTGGTGACCAGGGAGAGAGTGAAATGGTTCTAGAAGAAGCTGCATGCTGATCAACCCCCATACACAGTTGATGTTTGAAAGTTCCCAGAGGTTTTGTTTCCAGCAGTCTATGGGATGGTTGATGACAATGGTTCATGGGCCTCACATTTGGGAAGAACAAGGTTGGATTTTGTTCTGGCTCACAATTAGCCTTAGGTGAACAGTCTCCTTAAAGGAGCGTGTTTGACTCCATACATGGGAAACATCCTGTGTTGGGATAAATGTGATAGATCCCTGGACCTTATTGGATCATGAGCAGAATTTTCTGATCGTTGGGCCAACATCAGCGAGATATATCGAGGCCAGTTATTCGTCTTATTGCCAGATGATGTTTGCACAGGATTTAACAATGCGCCCTCATTGGTGAATGGTAGAGAGACGTAGGATACCAAAGCTTTGTGCAATCCCTGTTTATGTATCCATTTACGTTAAACAACAGCTTTGGAACGTGCAAAGTGTGAGCCCAGGAACAGTATTTATATCAATGTCAATTCAAATGCACTTTGATAGTAGGAGCATGTTGCAGCTCCTTCTGAGAATGCGATAAGCTTGATTACGGCTCCTGTTGGAACTCAGCCGACAGGGCTAACAAAGCTAACACTGTTTCCTTCCTTTCCTGCAGCTTCAACAAATGTACTTTGAGTTGATGTTTGGATGTGATCTATGGACAGAGAAGAGTTCAGACAGATTTCTGCTTTGCAGGGTAGCACAAGCCTGATACATTTAAATGCCAGAATCACACAGTTAACTCTTACTCCGACAGTTTTATTCCCATCTGAGATTGTTTTTCTTGTTCCCGGAATGTGCAGCAGGATAACCCTTACAGGTTGCGCTGATGATTGATCAGCTAACTATATTTTTTCAGCCTCTGACTAACTTAGTGTTAAATTTATGAAATCTCCATGTTTCCTGCTTTCAACGAAACTTCATAGTGACAATTTGTCAAATTTACTAAAAGACAATTTTTATTTTACTGTGCCCTTGAACCAGCTCCCATTCCCCTCGCTCCTGCTCCCCTATTTATAGAATCTCTGTAACATAGTTCACTGGTGGAACAGTGCTTAGCACTGCTGCTTCACAACTCCAGCGATCCGGGTTCAATGCCCAGTTTGGGTCACTTTGCGGAGTTTGCATTTAGAACATAGAACATTACAGCGCAGAACAGGCCTGTCGGCCTTCGATGTTGCGCCGACCAATTAGGAAAAAGCAATGACCCTCTAACCTAAACTATTCCCTTTTCGTCCATAAACTCCTCGTGTCTCCGTGGGTTTCCTCTGGATGCTCCAGTTTCCTCCCACAATCCAAAGGTATGCGAGTTAGGTCAGTTGGCTATGCTAAATTGACCTTTAATACACGGGTTGCATAGGTCAAAGAGGTAAATATGTGGGTTGACAGAGACAGGACCTGGGTGGATTGTTGTCAGTGCAGACTCGATGGGCTGAATGGCCTCCTTCTGCACTGTAGAGATTCTATGATTCCCAAGATGCTTTACAGGAGCATTATTGAACAAAATTTGACACGGCGACACATTTACAGAATTATTGGGATGTCAGGTTTTAATGAACATCTAAAGGAGGAAAGCAGTTTGAGGAAGTTTGGGAGAGTGAAGTCCAGAGGCTAACATCAGGGTACTGAGGTGATGGTCTTGATTGCCGGAGCCATTTAGAAATTGGAGACAATCCTATCTCGTATACTACTGTATGACTAGAGATGGTCGCAGAGACAGGGAGGGTTGAGGCCGTGGAGGAATTTGGAAACAAGGATGAGAATTTCACAATCAGCATGGGGGTTGTGGAACACAAGGAGGCTATTTGGCCTGTTGAGTCTTGGCTAGATCTCAGCAGGAGCAGTTTAGCGAGTTCCCTTCTGCCCCCCCCTTTTCCTGTGACTATGCGCATTTTATTTCTGAACAGGCAGTTATGCAATTCCCTTTTGTTAGCCTCGATCGACCCTGCTTCAGCCACGCTTTCAAGATGTGAATTTCCGGACCCTAACCACTCGCTGTGTGGAAAAAACATTTTTCCTCTCTCGTCACTTCTGGTTCAATCACGTTAACATTGTGCCAGTTAGCTTTTGACTTTGCTGCCTTTCTACATTGTCCAGACCTGTCAGGATAGTGAATATCTCGATCAAATTTCCTCTCAACTTCTCTTCAACATGTTTTTTCAATCAATCCGCTTAACTGAATGCCATTCCTGTAAATCCTTTCACATCTTTCCTGAACTCGGTGCCCAGAATTGGACATGATGCTCCAGTTGAGGCCAAACCAATGTCTTGCACGAGTTTATCATAATTTCTTCATTTTTGTACTCAATGCCTCTATTTATAATAGAATAGAATCCCTACAATGCAGAAGGAAGCCGTTCGGCTGATCAGGTCTGTGCCAGTTCTCCAACTGAGCATTTGTCCACTCACCCCAGCCCTGCCCCACAATGCCACAACATTTACCCCACTAAATCCCCCCAACCTGCACAACTTTGGATACTAAGGAGCAATTTAGCATGGCCAATCCATCTAACCAGCGCATGGTTTGGACTGTGAAAGGTAACCAGAGGAAACCCACGCAGACACAGGGAGAACATGTAGACTCTACTCAGTCAGTGACCCAAGGCCAGAATTGAACCTGCGTCCCTGGCGCTGTAAGACAGCAGTGCTAACCACTGTGCCACCATGTCATTGTTGCTGAAACTCAGTTGCTTTATGCCTTTTTTTGCCACATTTTCAACCTGTCTTACCACCTCCTAGGTGCATATATCCCCTCCCCGTGTCTGCATGGGTTTCCTCTGGATGCTCTGGTTTCCTCCCACAGTCTGAAAGATGTGCTGATTAGGTACATTGGCCGTGCTAAATTCTCCCTCAATGTACCTGAACAGGTACTGGAGTGTGGCGGCTAATGAATTTTCACAGTAACTTCATTGCAGTGTTCATATAAGCCCATTTGTGACACTAATCAATAAACTTTAAATCTCATTTTGCACTTTTTTTTGTTACATTTTAGTTACTAAGTGTCGTCTATTTCACTAATCTGTGTGTGTTGAAGAGTTGAGGCTTTTAGGAGCTCTGAACAGACTGTGTCACCAGTGACAAAATTATAATTCACTGCATCAGGCAAATGGAGGAAGATTGCTTTAAATAAATAATTTACAAGCCCTGGTGATTCCCAGAAGTGATGTCTAGCTGCAATCGGGAAATGCTTCTCAGCTGCTCCTAGGACAGAGATGGTTAAAATCTGGAGCTATCACAGCTGCCACCAGACTGCACAACAGGAATGGCAGTGCTGACAATCAAAATGCTTTCATCTCCCTTCCACAGCCTCCAGTTCCTTCTGCTGTCACCCTTGTGCATTCAGCAGTGTAGGCAGATGCTTGGTGCTCCATCAATCACTGGCCTCAGCGATCGATTGTGAACGATGCTTGTGGCATTAAACAAGTGGTGAGATCACAGCTTAGGCATTGCAACAACAGAAAGGAAATCCGCTTGTTCAAAGCGAAGACAGAATGATAAATCCCATGTCCGTTTTTTCATGCAGATTAATGACTTTGACCCATTCAGATCTCAGCATTTGAGTGCATACAAGACATTGGATTGTCTGGCAGTCACGGGCAACGATGTCATCAAATGCCAACTTTAAGTGGGACTGACATATTGAATCATAGCATCCCTGCAGACTTTCAGCCTGACTAGTGTGCACTGACTCTCCAAAAGAGCATCTTACCCAAGCTTGTGTTCCCCCCCTATCCCCGTAACCCCGTGCCTTTACCATAACCAATTCACCTCACTCTGACATTGTGGAACTGTGGAAAAAAATTGGAGTACTCACAGGACACTCACGTATGTATGGGAAGAACATGCAAACTCCACACAGACAGTCACCCAAGGCCAGAATCGAACCTGGGTCCCTGGTGCAGAGGGGCAATGGTGCTAACCATTGTGCCACTCTCCCAAAGTTCAGAATGCCCTCTTTAAACCTTTCCCCCTTTCTCCTTGTCTTTCACCGTTTTCTATCCTATCTCTTGATCAAGCTTCCAGGTTTGAAGTGTCATATTGAACGAAAGAGATAACGCTATTTTTCTCTCTTCACGGACAGTGCCAGGCCTATTGAGTTTTCCAGCATTTTTTGCTTTTATTTCCTATCTTCAATACCTGCAGTATTTTGCTTTTATTTTCTTGATCGCTGTGTGTTATTGTGTGTGTTTGTGTTTGTGTGTGTGTGTGTGTGTGTTACATGGGAGGGATGTCTGTGTGGGTGAATGTTCGAATTTGAGTTCGAATCCAACCACAGCAGATGATGGAATTTAAATTTTAAAAAAATCTGGAATTAAGAATCTACTGATGACCATGAAACCATTGTCAATTGTCAGAAAAATCCATCTTGTTCACTAATGTCCTTTAGGGAAGGAAATCTGCTGTTCTTACCTGGTCTGGCCTACATCTGACTCCAGACCCACAGCAATGTGGTTGACTCGCAACTGCCCTCGGGCAACTAGGGATGGGCAATAAATGCTGGCCAGCCAGTGATGCCCATGTCCCATACATGAATAATAAAAAGGCTGTGTTTTGTGGGAGGGGAGTGTATCTCTGTTTTTACGGGAAGAGTGTGTGTGTATCTTTTTTTACTCGTTCAGGAGATATGGGTGTCATTGACTGGGCCAACATTTGTTGCCCATCCCTAATTGCCCTTAAACTGAGAGGTTTCCTTGGTCATTTCAGAGGGCAATTGAGAGTGATCTATATTGCTGTGGCTCTGGAGTCACATGTAGGCCAGACTAGGTAAGGACAGCAGATTTCCTTCCCTAAAGGACATTAGTGGACCAGGTGGGTTTTTCTGACAATGGTTTCATGGTCATTGGTAGACTTCTGATTGCAGTTTTTTTTATATTGAATTTAAATTCCACCAACTGCTATGGCAGGATTCGAAGCTGGGTCTCCAGAGCATTAGCCTGTTACCAACCCAGCAACAACACCACTTCACTGCCTCCCCAAGAAGGGTGGATATACGTATCCGTGCAAGTTTTGTGGGAGAGATGTAGATGGGGTGTGTGTGTGTGTGTTTGTTTGTTTCATGGGAGAGTGTGTGGTTGGGGTTTTGTGTATGTGTGGAGTGGGGGGAGTGTTTTGTGGGAGATGTAGGTATATTTGTTTCATTGTGTGTGTGTGTTTGTTAATGGGAGGGTGTGTTTGTGAGCCTGTGGATTTGTAAATGAATGAATGTTTGGCCGAAGTAAGAATGGTTCCTGCACTATCCGTGGAACAGTCAGCATCATGAGGAGGGGTGAAAATGCTGAGACCACCT
Organism: Sphyrna mokarran; assembly: GCA_024679065.1. NCBI lineage: Eukaryota > Metazoa > Chordata > Chondrichthyes > Carcharhiniformes > Carcharhinidae > Sphyrna > Sphyrna mokarran. Next base: position 5,628,333 of record JAGIQG010000024.1, read on the forward strand.
TGTTCCTTGTGCACCGTATCCACAGCTTACTGCAACAGCACCGACATGACCACTGAGTTCCATCACACGAGAATTAAAATATTCAACTTCTGAAATTAAAAAAAAAAAATAGCTGCAAGCATTCTCCAGTATCTTATCCCTGGAATAATTCATCATCTTCTTCTCTCCTACGCTCACAAGGGCACTTGTACACATATCTTTATTTAAGCAGAGGCGAACCACAATTCTCAGAATAAAAGCTAATTCCCACCAGATGTTTTCCATGTAACCAGTAATATCCATAGAGAGCTTCTCAGTGATCGCTGCAGCTTTTCACTGTTTAATATTTGAGCTATGGGATTTTCTGTCCATCGTTCTGAGAAGTTGCATTTATCTAGCACCTCTAACAACCCAAGACATTTCACAGGGGCACCTTCACACCAAGCCACAGGGGGAGTTGTTAGGAAAAATGACCAAAAGCTTTCTCACAGAAGATAGGTTTCAAGGCATCTAAAAACAAAAGATAGAGAGGGTTAGAACCATAGATCACTACAGTGCAGAAGGAAGCCATTCAGCCCGTAGAGTTTGCACCAACTCTCTGAAAGAGCATATTTATCCTCTGCAATAAAGAACTCCACAGACTTCTTCTGAGAGGAGAAAGTTCTCCTCAATTCTGCCTTAAATGGGCTACTCCTTGTTCTGAGATGATATTGCTTGGTCCTAGACTGTCTCAGCATCTACTCTGTCAATCTCTCTGAGAATCCTACACATCTCAGTAAGGTCGTCTCTCGTTCTTCTCAATTCCAGTGAGCAAAGGCCCAACTTACTCAACCTCTCGGTATAAGATAATCCCTCCATACTCAGGATCAACCCAATAAACGCATTCTGGGCTGCCTGCAATGTCAGTATGGTTTTCCCTCAGATAAGGGAACAAAATTATTCACTGTTTTCAGAGTTTTAGCAAGTCTTCCCTATTACACTCCATTCCATTTGCCTTCCGAGTTTCCTGCATTTTTGTGATTTCTGCGTGAGGGATTCTTAAATCCCTCTGCTATAATTTTCTGCAGTCTTTCTCCATTTAAATACATGAATAAATTAATAAAGAAGTAATCTTGGATCAGAAGATGTCAAATCCATATGGGTGGAGGCAAGAAGTAACAAGCGGAAGACAACACTGCTGGGAGTTTTCTGTAGGCTCCCTAACATTAGCAATACTGTAGGATGGAGAATAAATCAAGATTAACGTGCAGGTTCAGTCGGCAGTTAGGAAGGCAAATGCAATGTTAGCATTCATGTTCAGAGGGCTAGAATACATGAGCAGGAATGTACTTCTGGGACTGTATAAGGTTCTGGTCAGACCCCATTTGGAGTACTGTCAGCAGTTTTGGGCCCCACATCTAAAGAAGGATGTGTTGGCCTTGGAAAGGGTCCAGAGGAGATTTACAAGAATGGTCTCTGGAATGAGGAGTTCGTTGTATGAGGAACGGTTGAGGACTCTGGGTCTGTACTCATTGGAGTTTACAAGGATGAAGGGAGGATCTTATTGAAACTTAAAGAATACTGTAAGGTCTGGACAGAGTGGATGTGAAGAAGATGTTTCCATTAGTATGAAAAACCAGAACCAGAGGGCACAACCTCAGGCTAAAAGAACAATCCTTTAAAGCAGAGATGAGGAGGAATTATTTATTTCCTTTCCCACACCCCCATCTTTTGCCCCTTTATTATTTAGTATTTTTAGAATGTTATCCATGTCTTCCACCATGAAGACTGATGCAAAGTACTTAGTTATTTTTTTTGCTATTTCCTGGTCCCCATTATTGTTTTCCCCAGTCTTATTCTCTAAGAGACCTATGTTCACTGTAGCTTCTCTCTTCCTTTTTATAAACTTAAAAGAACCTCTTACTGTCCATTTTTATGTTATTTGCTAGTTTACCTATTTCCTCCCTCTTTAGTATCTTATTGGTCAACTTTTGTTGATTTTAAAGCTTTCCCAATCATCTGGTTTACCACTAATCTCTGCCACATAGCATGTCTTTTCTTTCAGTTTAATACTATCCTTAACATCCTGGGTTAACCAAGTTTGATTTATCGCCTTCTTCGAATCTCCCTCCTCACTCTTTGTTGTGAATCAAGAACTATTTACATAAATGTTCACCATTGCTGATCAACTGTCTTTTCTGCTGAATTCCTTTCCCAGCACATTCCAGCTAACTCTGCCCTCATTCCTTTATAATCACCCTTATTTAAGTTCAGCACAGTTGTTTCTGACCCAAATTTCTCGCTCTCACACTGCTAAATTTTGCCACTGTTTCCTGGGGGATCTATTGCTCTGAGATTGTTTATTAAACCTGCCTCGTTAGGTACCACCAGATTCAAAATAGCCTAATCTCTGGTTTGATCCACAGCATATTGTTCCAAATACATCCTATGAATTCTTTCTCATGACAACCTCCCCTGGTCTATATAAAGATTAAAATCACCCATGATTAAAGTACTGGCTTTTCTACGTGCCTTTATTATATAACCACAACACATAAGAGCAGAATTAGGCTACTTGGCTCATTGAGTCTGCTCCACCATTCAATCATAGCTGATATTTTTCTCATCCCCATTCTCCTGCCTCTTCCCTATAACTCCTGATATCATTATTAATCAAGAACCTATCTATCTCTGTCTTAAAGACACTCAATGACCTGGCTTCCACAGCCTTCTGCGGCAAAGAGTTCCACAGATTCACCATTCTCTCTCTGGTTGAAGAAATTCCTCCTCATCTCTGCTTTAAAGGATTGTCTCTTTAGCCTGAAGTTATGTCCTCTGGTTCTAGTTTTTTCTACTAATAGAAACATCCTCTCCACATCTGCTTTGTCCAGGCCTCACATATTCTGTAAGTTTTAATAAGATCTCCCCTCATCCTTTTAAACTCCAACAATACAGACCCAGAGTCCTCAACCATTCCTCATGTGAGACACTCTTCATTCCAGAGACCATTCTTGTGTATCTCCTCTGGACCCTTTCCAAGGCCAGCACACCTTTCCTTAAATATGGGGCCCAAAACTGCTCACAGTACTTCAAATGGGATCTGACCAGAACCATATACAGTCTCAGAAGTACATCCCTGCTCTTGTATTCTAGACCTCGGAACATGAATACTAACATTGCATTTGCCTTCCTAACTGCTGACTGAACCTGCACGTTAGTCTTGATTTATTCTCCATCCTACAGTATTGCTAATGTTAGGGAGCCTATAGAAAACTCTCAGCAGTGTTGTCTTCTGTTTGTTGCTTCTTGCCTCCACCCATATGGATTCGACATCTTCCGATCAAAGATTATTTCTTGCTATGGTACTTATTTCATCTCGTGCTAACAAAGAAAGCTCACCACTCTTTCCTTTTTGCCAATCCTTACAAAAAGTCACATATCCCGAAAGTTTAATTTCCAGCTTTGTAAACCTCCTTGTGATGTAACTACATTTCAGTAATGGCTATAAGATCACACCCATTAACCTCGATTTGTGCATTTAATGGGTCGGGAGTTTTGAAGGGAATGTGAGGAAAAACCCAGAGAGGGTGATGGTCTGGAATGTGCTGCCTGGGAGGGTGGTGGAGGCGGGATACCTCACATCCTTTAAAAAGTACCTGGATGAGCACTTGGCACATCATAACATTCAGGGCTATGGGCCAAGTGTTGGGAAATGGGATCAGATGGGAGGCCAGGTGTTTCTTGCATGTCGGTGCAGACTCGATGGGCTGAAAGCTTTCTTCTGCACTCTATAATTATATAATTTTGTGACTTTTCTGCCAAATAATTTAAGTAAAGAGCCATTCGTTTTGCCATTTTACCATATTTTCTTTTTTGATCCATTTTACCATACTTTCCTTTTTGCTGTTTTACTTTCTGTTTGTACACTCTTCCTGTCACACTTTGAGGGTGGGATTTTCTGGCTGAACTCACCCCATAATCAGAAAATCCCACCAGACATCAACGGACCATTCCATGGTCCACCCCTTGCAGGCTATGATTCCCGTGGTGAGCAGACAGGAGATTTTACCCCTGGGTATCATTACCTAAATAGCTGCCCTGTAATCCTGCCATTATCTTTTGCTCCAGAATCATCACACCCTCTATTTAGTTTAAAGCCCTCTCTGCTTCCCTATTTATATAGTTTCCAACAACACTGGTCCCAGCACAGTTCAGATACTGGCTGTTTCAGCAGTACAGCCCACACTTTCTCTAATACTGAAGTTTATTTATTAATATCACAAGTAAGCTTATATTTAAGTCTGAGGTCATGTACCAACCAATTCAAGAACAGCTTCTTCCCTGCTGCTGTCAGACTTTTGAATGGACTTAGATTGCATTAAGTTGATCTTTCCCTACACCCTAGCTGTGATATTAACACTACATTCTGCACACTCTCCTTTCTTCCTCAATGAATTGTATGTCTTGCCTGTCTAGCTCGCAAGAAACAGTACTTTTCACTGTATGCTAATACACGTGTGACAATAATAAATCATATCAAAATTCACGCTGCAATGAAGTTCCCGTGAAAATCCCCTACTCTGGCACCTGAGGGAAAAATTAGCATGGCTAATACACCTAATCAGCACCAGGAAACTAGAGCACGCACTCAGATACAGGGCGATTTCACACGGACAGTGACCCAAGCTGGGAATTGAACCCGGATCCCGGGTGCTGTGAGGCAACAGTGCTAACCGCTGTGCCATAGTGCTGCCCTCAGTAAGTGTATTAAACATGTTGGATGTGTCTGAATTTGCTGACTCACATCAAATCCACTCAAATTTGTATGTGATGCACTTTTGTAAGAAACAATGGCAATTCAGGAAGTTAACAGAAATTTTCCAAAAGCGTGTAACTAACTTAATTGACTTTACTATTCAACCTTCGTGATTTTTAATCTAAGAGAAGGAGAGGAGGTAAGAGTCAAAAAAATACCAGTGTTATAAGCAGCAGCCTGAACACAGACTGAACTCTGAGTGAACTAAACTACTTCCGTACCACTCCTCCCTTGTCATGATTTTTGGCAGTAGTTTTATGTCAATGTTTGAAGGACAAAGTAATAACATACATGATGTCTTTCATGTCCCCGGAATATTCCAGAAAGCTTTACAATCAGTGAAGTACTTTTCAGATTTAATCAATGTTATGATATGGGAAACATGATGTGGAGATGCCAGCATTGGACTGGGGTGGGTACAGCAAGAAGTCTCACAACACCAGGTTAAAGTCCAGCAGGTTTATTTGGAATCACAAGCTTTTAGAGCACTGCTTCTTCATCAGGTGAGTGAGTACAAATAAACCTTTGGACTTTACCCTGCTGTTGTGAGACTATTTGGTTTTTAATCCATAGATTTATAAACATGGACAGGGATCACGGGTAGAGGTGGGAACATCGGGGTGGCAGCGTGGGCTCGTTGGGCCGAAGGGCCTGTTTCCCGTGCTGTTTTGTTCTTTGTTCAATTTGGACACAGGAAGCTCCCACTGACTGCAATGAGATAATGACTGGAGAATCTGCTTTTGTGATACAGGTGTTGGCCAAAACACTGGGGAGAGCTCCCCTGTACTCTGCAGAATAACGCCATGGACACGTTTATGTCCACTTGAAGGGGTAGATGGTTTATTGCCTAATCTGAGTGATGACACATACAGTAGTGCAATATTCCCTCAAAGAAATATAGACGTGTAAAAATGGTTCCAGGAGACATTCTGTTATTACGTGCCAAGTGTTCACCCAGGTACTTTTTAAAGGATGTGAGGCATCCCATCTCCACTAGCCTCCCAGGCAGCGCATTCCAGATTGTCACTCTAGCTCTGGGTAAAGAAGTGACTTGTATGCTCCTGTGTAGGAGAGATGGGATGTATTTGTGAGGCTGGGAGAAGGGGAGAGAGATGCACTGAAAGATACTGCAATTTGTGATGAATTGCCCTCCTAACTTATGTTTTCCTGGCAAGGAGTAAGGACCTGGGCCGTGATGTGGTAAACTTTTCTGATATATTTCCCGTGCTTGGGAAGGGTCAGTGTAGAGGCATGCTTTAACACTGTAAAAATAATTATATACAAAACCTGTGCCGTGTTTTGTCCAATTTGAGAATGTTTCAGGACAAGTTCAATAAGTAGCAAAGTTTCCATTTGCAGTATTGCCACTTTCTTTTCTCGTTAAATATCTTATTGGCAGGGGTTGGTGCCAGAAGCGGTTTCTAGTTTAGATCATCCGATTTGAGCATCAGGCAATCTGCATGTGGGCACAGTGGTTAGCATTGCTGCCTCACAGTGCCAGAGATCCAGTCTTGGGTCACTGTCTGTGTGGAGTTTGCATATTCTCCACGTATCTGAGTGGGTTTCTTCTGGGTGCTCCAGTCTCTTCCCACAGTTCAAAGGCATGCAGGATGGTTGATTGGCCATGCTAAATTGGCCCTTAGTGTCAAGGGGATTAACGAGGTAAATATGTGGGATTTGCATGGTTAGAGCCTGAGTGGGATTGTGGTCAGTGCAGGTTGAGTGGGGCCAAATGACTTCCTTGCGCATTGTAGGGATTCTGTGATTCTATGACCAGTTCAGGTGTTCAGTGATTGCAGGCCAGGAAAACTGTCTCTACTCTGCCCCAACTCGCAAGATGGCAACCAGTTTTTCATTTGCCACTGCAGCTTCCCTGAGCGTGAGGGCAGTTGGGTGGCACGGTGGTCAGCACTGCTGCCTTGCAGTGCAAGGGCCCCAGCTTTGATTCCCGGTTTGGGTCACTGTGTGGAGTTTGCACATTCTCTTTATGTATAAGAAATACTTAGATGGGCACATGAACAGAATGGGAATGGAGGGGTATAGAAAACTGATTTAAAATAGGGATCGCGAGCCTTGGGAGTCCCTGGGAAGTGTGTAAATAGATGATGATATTGATGTACTTGTTTTTATCCTACAGATGCTTTGGTCCACCTTGTTGTCTAACGAGGGGCATACACGCAATGGGTTGTGAGAGGACTGCTCTTGGATCTTTTTCGAGAGTATCCTAGTGCTTCACGTCGTTAGTGTACGCTTGACCTGGACCATTTGATGGGCAACACGACAGCTCAGTGACTATCGCTGTGCTGTGCAGATTTGGGCCTGTGTCTGTGGGAGTTTGCGCATTCTCCCCGTGCTTGCGTGGGTTTTCTCCGGGTGCTCCGGTTTCCTCCCACATCCCAAAGATGTGCTCTTAGGCTAATTGGCAAAACAAATTCTCCCTAAATTGTCTCAAATTTGGTTTTTAATCCATAGATCTATAAACATGGACAGGGATCGCGGGTAGGGGTGGGAACATCAGGGTGGCGGCGTGGGCTCGTTGGACCGAAGGGCTTGTTTCCCGTGCTGTTTTGTTCTTTGTTTGTTGTTCTTTGCTGTACTAAACACGTCTCCGAAGCTAATTATCAACTTTTAATAGCAAAGATTTGTAATTAAAATCTTCAAGTTTAAATTAATTAATTTACACTTCTATAATGCCCAATTAAATAAATTCCTCTCATTTGTATACTGAAAGACTTGCTTTCACAAGGTTATCTGTAACAATTGAGTCTGTCTGTTTGAACCTGAGGGATATATCTTAGTCAGTCAGCAAGATCTTTGCCAATTGATTAGCCAAATCCCATTGAAGTTCCATCCTTGGTCTTTGTTTAATAGATAATTATCTCTGCAGTGTTTCAACATCTGGAACGGTTTCTTTAATTATCTCCTCTTCAAATAATAGATTGACTCATCAAATAAGCAAAGTTTGGGGCCCAGTTTGGATTGTCAGGTTAAGGGACAGCCTTGTGTTGCAGTTTTTTTCTCTGTGTTGGCTTCCTGTTTCATTGTTCCTGAATCTTCCATAATCTGAAGTGAATGTTAATCGTGGCATTTTTTTCAACTTTTTCCAATCTAGTAGAGTTCCAGTCTGAGTGAGTTTTCTTCATTGTCATTTAGACTAGTTGCTTCATAAAAGCTCTTATATTCTCTTTCCCAGCCGCCCAAACAGAGAGAGAAATGATCAAATAACAATTGTGCATTCATTTCAGGGCTGGGCTTTCACTGGTGTCTGATCTGATCTTGCTGTGATTTGAGTTGATTTATTATAGTCACATGTATTAGTATACAGTGAAAAATATTGTTTCTTGCATGCTATACAGACAAAGCATACTGTTCATAGAGGAAGAAAGGAAAGGGAGAAAAGTGCAGAATGTATTCTTATAGTGATAGGTGTAGAGAAAGATCAACTTAATGCAAGGTAGCTCCATTCAAAAGTCTGACAGCAGCAGAAGAAGCTGTTCTTGAGATCGTTGGTACGTGACCTCAAAATTTTATATCGTGTTCCCGGGGGGGAAAGGTGGAAGAGAGAATGCCCAAAGTGCATGGAGTCCTTAATTATGTTAGCTGCTTTGCTGAGGCATAGGAAATGTATACAAAAATCAATAGATGGGAGGCTGGTTTGTGGGATGAACTGGGCTACATTCGTGACCTTTTGTAGTTGCTTGTGATCTTGGTAGGAGCCATACTAAGCTGTGATACAACCAGAAAGAATGCTTTCTACGGTCCATCTGTAAAAGTTGGTGAGAGTCATAGCTGATGTGCCAAATTTCCTTAGTCTCCTGAGAAATTTGGTGGGCTTTCTTAATTATATCGTCTGCATGGGGGGACCCGGACAGGTTGTTGGTGATCTGGATGCTGAAAACTTGAAGCTCTCAACCATTTCTACTTTGTCTTCGTTGACATAGATAGGGGCATTTATGCTTCTTGAAGTCAATGACAATCTCCTTTGTTTTGACATTGAGGGAGAGATTATTGCACCAGCTCACAGATTCTCTGTCCCACCATTGTTTGAAATCTGACCGTTTGGAAGGAAACCTCTCCTATCTTTCTTGATTCTCTTTGGGGCAATAGGTATGTAGGAACATAAAAATTTAGGAGCAGAAGTTGGCAAATTCAGCCCTTCAAGCCTGATCTGAATTCAATCAGATTATGATTGATCTTTCCCTGGTCTCAAATTCATCTCCTCACCTGTTCCCCATATCCATTTTTTTTTAATTAGAAATGTATCTATCTCCTTGAAACCATGCACTGATTCAGACTCCACCGCACTATGGGGCAGCGAGTTCCACAAAATCATCACCCTCTGCAAGTAGTTACTCCTCATCTCAATTTTAAATTTACTACCTCTCAACCCATACCTGTGATCTCTTGTTCCAGATTGACCCAAAAGAGGAAATGTTTGGTCTGCATTCACTTCATCAATTTCTTTCAGTATTTTATATACTTCAATCAGATTCCCCCCTCATCCTTCTCAACCTTCAACGAGTACAGTGAAGTTCCTAACGTATTTTAATGAGCATTCTTGTCTTTGAAATATCTTTTTTTTTAAAAGCTAAGTTTGTTAATTTTTTTGGAAGGTCGATTAATCAAAACCTCTCCATGTGATGGAAGGAGTCTCCTCTTTGTTACTTGTTGATGGTCCTACAAGGGTTGCATCAGTGCAGTTGATGTAATCCAGTAACACGAAGACCATATCCGTGATCTAAAATCCACAATTTTAATTACTCTACCATTGCCTTCAGCTCCCAAAGGCCTGAACCACTCCACCTATCTCTCTTTCTTTTAAAACAACTCTTAAAACATACTTTGACCAAGCTTTTGTCCTCTGTCCCTAACAATGTTGGTGTCCAATCTTATTTGATTACATTCCAGTACAGTACCTTGGAATGTTTTACCATGTGATAAGAATGCAAGTTGTGCTTGTTTGCCAAGCTGGCTGTGGGGTTCTGGTGGCTACCAGGCATTTTTGTTTGAGCAGAGTTTGGGATTTGCTGTTTGGAATGTTGAGAGTTCTGTAAATGTCCATCGCCAGGAAATAACCGTTGGATTGTGATTGGTTAATAGTTCAAATGACTCCATAAAGAAATAATGAAGGTCAGCACTCAGACCATCCTGTGGGATTTTGTGACACTTATTATTCACTTGTGGGACATGGGCATCGCTGGCTAGCCAGCATTTATTGCCCATCCCTAATTACCTCAGAGTCAACCATTTTGCTGTGGCTCTGGAGTCACATGTAGATCAGACCAAGCAGTAACATTGCTCTCTTCACTTCCTCCTCACCCACAGCCAGCGAGAAGGGAGTCAAAACTGAAGTCTCAAAATGACTTGTTTTTTAATGCTTTCAAATAGCAGAGAACTGACTAATGTGGAAAGGTATTGCCGAAACAACAATGATACAAGGGAATAAATGTCTGAGAGAACAATAATTAAATACAAGAAAACAGTGTCAGTTCTATACTCAATGCTAGGCAGCTAAACTAGTAGAGGGAAACCTATGTTAAGATTAAAGATAACGGTCCAGTGAGACAGCACACAACCACCTGCTTCATGTATGTAGCAATAGATTTTATCATTCCTGATAGAAATCTCCATTGTTTCATATCAAAATACAGCTTTAACTTGATCCTGATATCAAGTACCAAATTACAAAGAGAGAGCACAGAAACGGGCCATCCAACCCAACCATGGGTGGCACTGCTGCTTCACAGCATCAGGGACACTGGTTCGATCCCAGCCTTGGTGACCGTCTATGTGGAGTTGGCACTTGCTGCAGTTTGTAACTGCTTGTTAACAAGCAAATGTGACAGAGAGTGAATTAAAAGGGGAGGGAATCCCTGATCTTAGCGCACTGAGTGATAACAGTCACTCAGTGGCATCTGTATTCAGGGCAATGGGCCAAGTACTGGCAGATGGGATTAGGTGGGAGTTCAGGTGTTTCTAATGTGTCAGTGCAGACTCGATGGGCTGAAGGGCCTCTTTTGCACTCTTAGGATTCAGTCGTCCTTTTTATCCTACAACCTACAGGGTTTCCAAAAACAGAAGCTTGGATAACCACTGCTCCTGAGTTTATCTTTATTCCTTTCCTTGCTTTTTCAACCTTGCTGCAGTATAAGCTTTGATTTGTCACCAGTGTTTTCTCAATTTAAAAGGAGACCATTTCTGGCTTTCTGAGGCTGGTGTTGAGCGCCCAGCACAGCCTTTGCTCTCACTGCATTTGTATTATGATGGAGATTGGAATAAAATCAGACTCCGAACAGGATGGATAAGATATTGTTTACATCATTCTTCCGAGAGTGGTGTCTGCACAGCTTGATCCCGAGTGCAGGGAAATGAGGGCTGCATCATTGAAACCACTGTGTTCATTGACTCTTCCCTGCCAACACAATGGTGTCGCATGCCTTCCCCCACAACCGTCCATCTCCTCCGTGCGAACAATGCAGGTGCATCCTTCCACTTATCTCCTGATGTTGTTTCTAGGTTCACCATGTATGGTAACTATATTTGGCTACCACAGTTCTGTTTTCAGGACGGAGCTTGCATGATGAAACACTAGGGGTGACACATAATAAATCCTGCTGGAACCCGGGCTCTGCAGATGTTGCCTTGCCTTATACAAATATTTCTTTGGCATTTTAGTGCAAAGCAAAACACTGAAGGTGCAAGGTAAGGCAATCTGACATCAGCTGGACTCCATCAAGGATGCAGAAACTGCCTGTAGCTTTTGAACAGCTACTAGATTATTGGCTGAATGTTAGTATGAAATGTGCGCATCCTACCTTCGTGACGTTTAACACAAATTCAGGAGCCCACGGCAAAGAACTTAAATCAATAGAGGAACTCTGTGTGGAAAATGTCCTATTGCGGCTGTAGGAAAGCTTGGTACACCAAGGGATCACATGAGAATGTGACAATGCAGCAACAAAAGAGGACATGGGGCAAGAGAGCAGAACTAATCCTTGGGAGTGCCGGCAGTGCATAAATGTTGAAGTAATTTGCAGAGCTCAGGAATAAGCTACTTGTTGAAAGTGTGTGTTATCAGTGATTCAGCATCTAATCAGGGTAACTTAACCATCCATGCTCAGGGGCTATCTTACCTGTGGTCTGGTGAAAGAAGTCATAGGCTAAAGTGTAAAGAAATCATAAAATCCCAACAGAGCGAAAGGAGGCCATTCAGCCCATCAGGTCTGCACATACTCTCTGACAGAGCATCTTACCCAGACCCTATCTTATTTACCCACCCCCCCTCCTCCCCAACCTACACATATTTGGATACTAAGGGGCAATTTAATATAACCAATCCCTCTAAGCTGCACATCTTTGGACCCAGCACCCAGTTTCTTGTGTTTCTTGGGCTGAGAGAGGAAACTGGAGCATCTGGAGGAAACCCACGCAGACATGAGAAGAACGTGCAACTTCACAGTCACCCTAGGCTGGAATTGAACCCGGGTCGCTGCCACTGTGAGGCTAGCCACTGTGAGGCTAACCACTGTGCCACCATGCACAGAAAGCCATGTTCCACCAGTCTGTAATATGGGATCTTCCCCTTCTGTCACTCAATGAAACAATGCCTGTCCCCATTACACTGCAATAAGGAGCCCCACCCCCACCAGTCTATAAAGGACAACTCTTCCTCCTTCACTGTGCCACCTGAGTCCCCTCCCCGGCATCTCTGTGACACAGGGCACCCACCCTGTGATGGTGGCAGGGGTTCCCTGCTGCAGCACCCAGTGACCCAGTGCCTGTTGAAAAGGGCATTCCTCCTCTTGCTGTTTATTTGCGGTCACAGGGCAGAAAGAGGGAAGCTGAGTGTTTTATGGGTGGAGATTGATTGGACATTCTTTTTTTCTGATGATGGTGCCAAGGCCAGTTGGTGACCCTCTCTCATCATTCAAAAGAAGCGACAAGGATTTCTCTGACTTTAGTTTTGACTGAGTTACTGAAATGCAACCTCGCTGCTCATGCCTGGTTTCAGTCTCTAAAATCAACACCACCCAGTGCGATTGGTAAAGGCCCAGCACCCAGTTTCTTGTATTTCTTCCCATTCTCCCTTCCACATTTGAACATGTTGACCTTTGCTGTGCTTTGATTTGGGGTTATATGTTAGCCAAATCCCATATGTATGAGGACGGTCTCAACGGGGATCTTGGCTACACGTCACACTATGTGTAACCCCCACTATTTGGCTTGGGGTTGAGACAATTCACAACTCTTTAACCTTTGATTATCCCTCTCTCACTGTCTGTATCTGTAAAGACTCGCATTCCAACCATTATCTTGCAGTTGTGTCTTTGTCTATATATGCCATGTTTGTGAAACCTACCTCTCCACATCAGATGAAGGGGCAGTACTCTGACAGTTTGCGATTCCAAATAAACCTGTTGGACTTCTAGCTGGTGTTGTGAGACTTCTTACTGTGCCCACCCCAGTCCAGCACTAGCATCGCCACATCAGGATTATATGTTGGGAGCCTTTCAGTTTCTCTCCAACTTGCCCATCGTGTTGAATCGTGACAAGAGTATCCATGGAAGGCATCATGCACAGCACTTGGCCAATGGGTGTGTCATCTCTGTTGGGTGAGGCGGAGCCCCTTTCATTAGCAGATCGGACAACCATGGGAATGGGAGCCATCGTTGATTTTCTTCTCATCCATCCTAGTAAAGAGCAAACCAAAGTTTACTAATCTATCAGTATATTTCCATATTGGTGATGATGAGCTGATGGTGACGTTCAATGGGTCATCATTAAATTATCCTTGTCTCCCCGGAGCAATTATATTTCCTTTCAAAGCTCCCTAGGATTATTCATTCAGAAATGAAGTCAACAAATGTTTCAGTGAAAAGCATCGTCACAGCTCGATATTTTACTGCTAAAATTTCTATCCAACTGTTTGTCGTATTTGAGTTTGCTTGGAGACTGATAGCTTGGGAGTGATCTTATCAAAATAATTCGAAGTCCGCAACAGGCATAAAAAGCAGGAGTTTCATATCTGTTTTTATGTCGAAGCCAGCAGTCCAATCTTATGCACTTTAAGCAATAACAAAACCCTGCATCTGATTTCTGCCTGCAGGTGGAGTGGAAGGGGATTAAATTGCTCGAAACCCGGCTGATGGCAGCAGAGGACACCATTGCACATATGCAGGTCTCTGTGTTGAGAGCAGCACACTCCTGTCACGCCTCCTCTGCTATTAGCTGGCCTCCATTGGCCAGCATTCCTGTACAATCCTCAGACCTTTCCACCTCTACCATAGAGCTCAGTGGCCACTCGCGACCCCCTCCCTCTTTACAAGCTCTCCCACTGCCTGACATGTTCACAAACCTCCTTCCCCCCACACCAAACGATGGGCAGAATGCATTATAAGTGATTCTCACCATAGGCAGCGAGCCCAGATGATTCCGTCCCACACTCACTAATTGTAATTAAATTCACATTAAAATAAATTTAATACGTTCCACCTCATGCCAATATCTGGTGCTGGTAAGTTCACAAGCAGCGAGAAATCAGGCGCAAACGAGGGACAAGCGGGGCCTTCATGAATAACCTCATCCAATGCAGGATTGAATCGCTGATGTTGGTGTCACTCTGCATCACAAAACTACCATCCAGCCAACTGAGCTAAACCAGTTCCTCATCCTGGCTATCATTTATCCCTCATTGAACACTCCAAGAACAGATTACCTGGCTCATTATCACTTTGCTGTTTGTGGCATCTTACTGTGCATAAATTGGCTGCTGTGTTTCCTACAGCGAGTACTTCATTGGTCATTACGCAGTTTGGAAAGTAGATAGCAAATTGAGAAAAGGAGGGAAGCAAAAATTTAAAAGAAACACTTAAAGCATAACATTTGTAAGTGCTGGGAATCAACATAAAGATGGAAGAAAATGGAAATAAACAGCTGGAAAAAGAAACAGTTGATATTTCGATTGGATGATGTAAAAATATTAGAGAGGTAGCAGGAGGAAGATCGAAAGCTATTTTCAATTTTATGTGTGCTGTTTTCAAGCTACTTTTGAATAATTAGTTTGATTGTAGACTTCTAAAGGGAGAGAAGAGAGACAAGTAAACAAGGAAAATTTGAAAATTTTTTTGCAGAGGGCTATGCTGAAGATCACAGGTCATTACTGAACTAAACATGAAAGCGTGTTTTATCCTGATGCTCTCTGGTACACACACCCCCTTGAAATCTCATGTTGCCTAATCCTCCTCCTGTTCTAAGCAGCTAAGTAAGTGGACAGAAAGTCACATGCACGGTTTGTGAGTGTTGTAAAGGCAGGCCTTCCAGGTTTAATTAAGTGACCCGTTTGCCAACTCTCATTGGCTCCTTATGTGGAACAGTTGCTACCCAGCCCAGGCCTCCAGAGGATTTGACCCACCTCATTGGGTATGTGGAGGAGGTGGATGTTCCCATTGTCTCTCCCCCCACCCCCCAACTCTCCTCCCCCACCGACTTCATGAAGAGATAGGATTTCAGGAATACTGTTTCGGATTTGGCATCATATCAGTTGGCTGGATGATGCAGAAAGGTGGGAGTCACAGAACGATGAATAACTCCAGTGAGAGCAGACAGTCCAAGGCTAGCAGAAGGAGCCACAGTGAACTGGGGCAGTCCTGAGGGTAGATTAGAAATAATGGGGGCTCTTTACTATGGGCTCGTCCAGGTGTTGGGGTTGGAGCCAAATTTACACTGTCTCGTGTTTTGAAGAAACAAAGTTCCTGGCTCTGCTGGGAATGTTTTTAAATTAGGCTGGATAGTACAGCCAGCTGCTTTGCAGTATTTATGATTTGTCACATTTCCAGCAGAGAATGTGTGAGAGGGAGGGAGAGGATGTGAAGAGTTGGGGCACACTCTTAATAAGAAGTGATCGAGGGAACTGCTCACAACGTGAACATGGCCGGGGGATTTTCAGATCGTTCAATTAAAAGTTGTTGGTGTCTCTTCAGTCAACAGCGCTGAACTCAAGGTATGGTTTGTGTGCTTCCTACTGATCTGGAACCGCTCATGTAATCACTCTGATAACTGCTCTGAGGACTGTCCTGATACAATGCTTTTGCTCTTTCATGAGGTGTAAAGTAGGTAATGGGAAAGCATTGTAAGACGAAGAGTTTCTCTGTTCTTCAGATGCTCCGTGAAATGTTAAATTTGGTCAGCGATTTTAACGTTCCAATACCTGACATTGGATTTTTTTTAAACTTTACTTTTAAAACTGATCTTTATTTGAATGCACATAACATTTGTAGCATGATGGATTAATTGATAGCACATATAAAAATAAGTAAATGTGCTTTCTCAATGAATGGAATGTTCCAATTAGCAACGGTTATGGTAAAATTGTAAAGTATGCCAAGTAGCACAATTTTTTAAATTCATGCGTGCCTTATAAACCTCAAACAGCCACTGTTATTTATTGCGAAGGATTGGATATTCATGGGCCATCTGCTATGGTGATACCTTTACCCTTCATCTGTGCCCTCACAATGACTGTCCACCAAAACAGCTGGTATAGGTGACATCATTAGGATATCTTTGCTGTGGGGCACTTAGCCAACTGTTTCTGGTTGAGAGAGTCCAAAATGAGAACAGCCCTTTACATACAGACTTCTCTTGTGAAAATAATCTTTCTTCGTTTTGGGTTGTGCGACAAAGAATGCGCTGTTTTCCAATGGTGGAGAAAAAGGATCCAGTTCTTTCCTGTTTTAGACATCAAGTCAGGCAGTGAAGATCAAAAGGGTTTTGGTCTCCGGCAGTCTCTTGGTGAAGCACTTGATTTGATTTGATTTGATTTATTATTGTCACGTATACAGTGAAAAATATTGTTTCTTGCACGCTAGACAGACAAAGCATACCGTTCATAGAGAAGGAAAGATGAGAGTGCAGAATGTAATGTTACAGCAATAGCTAGTGTGCAGAGAAAGATCAACTTAATGCAAGGTAAGTTCATTCAAAAGTCTGACAGCAGCAGGGAAGAAGCGCTCCTTGAGTTGGTTGGTACATGACATCAGATTTTTGTATCTTTTTCCCGATGGAAGGAGGTGGAATTGAGAATGTCCGGGGCACGTGGGCTCCTTAATTTTGCTGGCTGCTTTTCCAAGGCAGTGGAAAATGTATACAGAGTCAATGGATGGGAGGCTGGTTTGCGTGATGGACTGAGCTACATTCACAATCTTTGTAGTTTCTTGCGGTCTTGGGCAAAGCAGGAGCCATACCAAGCTGTGATACAACTAGAAAAATGCTTTCTATGTTGCATCTGTATAAGTTGGTGAGAGTCAAATCTGACATGCCAAATTTCCTTAGTCTTCTGAGAAAGTAGTCACAACTAAGGCTTACATTAACACTGCAATGAAGTTACTGTGAAACTTTGTAGGCATGGTGTAAAGCGATGTGCTATTCTCAGTCAACTTATTAGAGTTAACAAAGGTAAAAAGAAACAAGTCTTCTCGCATTAGTGGGTTGACACGAACCATCTAAAAGCGATAGTATTATTGCTAGACTATTGACCGAGAAACTCAGCTAATGTTCTGGGGAACCAGATTTGAATCCTGCCATGGTAGATGGTATAATTTGACTTCAATAACAAGCATCTGAAATTAAGAATCTACTGATGACCATGAAAGGTTAAAGTTTATTTATTAGTATTACAAATAGGATTACAGTAACACTACAGTGAAGTCACTGTGAAAATCCTTAGTCACTACACTTGGCATCTGCTCAGGTACACTGAGGGAGAATTTAGAATGGCCAGTGCACCTAACCAGTACTGGAGAAAACCCATGCACATACAGGGAGAACATGCAAACTCCACATAGATAGTGATTCAAGCTGGTAATCGAACCCAGGTCTCTAGCGCTGTGAGGCATTATGCTGACCTCTGTGCCACCATACCACTCCTAAACTATAGTTGAATGGTGTAAAAACCTGTCAGGTTCACTAGTGTCTTATAGAGAAGGAAATCCTTCCTTGGTCTGGCTATATGTGAGTCCAGAGCTACAGCAATGTGGTTGACGCTCATCTGCCATTTGAAACGGCCTAGCAAGCCACTCAACTCTAGGGCAACAAGGGATGGGCAATAAATGCTAGCCAACTAACGACGCCCATGTCTTATGAATAAATTTTAAAAATTCTTTGCTGTCGCTGCTTAATGACTACCTGATGTGACTGGTTCATGAGATGCAGTTATAGCATGGATCAGGAGGCTTGAAGCAGAGCAAGCCACCAAACTCATTGATTCAGCAATGAAAAAAGCCTGTGGTTAACTTTACCTTGATCATCGCCATCAACAAATGGATCGGGAAATATTTCCCAGTCTTCAGAAATTGTGCAGAAGGATCGGGAACATAAAATCGGTTAGCTTCAGAACCCTTTGATTAGAAGTTGATATTAAGGTGGGAAAGGATGTTAGATCTGCTACATCGCTACCTCTTTCAACTCCTGTTGCTAATTTATCAGAACGCTTATCCGACGTGTAGTTCTGGATGGGCAGAAATTTCCTCTGAAATATTGCGAAGGCTAAAGCCATTATTTTCAGCCCCCCCCCCAAACAAACTCTGCCCTCAGCCAGTGATGGCATCCCTCTCCCTGGCAACTGTATTGACCTTGAAATGACTGTCTGACCACATATGAGATGCTATTGTTTAGACCACATATTTTCACTTCTTTAAGATAACTTGACTTCGCCCCTGCCTGAACTCATCTGTTGAACAAAACCCTGATTCATGCCATGTTCCCTCCAGACTTGACTAATTCAGAGTGCTCGTAACTGGCCTCCCACATTTTATCCCCTGTTAACTTGAGGTCACCCAAAGCTGTGCTGTGATATTGCATCACGTCCTATTGATCTTTGGTTCAGAGAAACACCTTGAATTTTGGATTCTCCTCCTTTTGTTTTCAAATCTCTCCAAGGCCTCACCTGCTCCCGTTCTCTGAACTCTACAGCGACCATACAGCCTAGCAAGATAGCTGAACTAATCTAATTCTGACCTCTTGAGAATAGGCACCACAGTGGTTAGCACTGCTGCTCACAGCATCAGGGACCCAAGTTTGATTCCAACCTTGGGTCACTGTGTGGATTTTGCATGTTCTCCCTGTGTCTGTGTGGGTTTCATCTGGGTGCTCCATTTTCCTTCCAGAGATGTGCAAGTTAGGTTGTTTGGCCTTTTGAATTGCCACTTAGTGTCAAAGGGACTAGCTTGGGTAACTAACATGGCGTTATGGTGGTAGGGTCTGAATGAGATTGTGGTCAGTGCAGATTGGATGGGTCAAATGGCCTCCTTCTGCACTGTAGGATTCTGTGATCATTAAAACATAACGCTTTGACCAAATGTCTGGCCAAATTTTGTCTTCTAGACCTCGGAGCTCCTGTGAAAGACCTTGAGATGTTTTATTATTTGGCAGGCACTATATAAGTACAAGTTGTTGTTACTTTTGAGTACAGAATAAGTCCCTTTTGGGCAATCAGTGATGGACCTGGTTCTGTTTTGCCAGTATCTATTGAAATTGTTGATCAGCCGTGCTCAAAATGAATGACGGAGAGGCCTCGAAGGGCCGAATGGTCTGCTCCTATTTTTTGTTGCTATGTAACTTTGGTATAGCACCTCCCCTGCACCTGGACTGCAGTCAGTCTCGTGGAGGATCATAGGTTATGGAATTGTTTTCTCTCCATTTAAAATAAGGAGCAAAGATGCCTGCTGAAACTTTCTCCCACTTTGACATTCTCCATGATGCCAGAAGATGATTTACATTCCTCTTATCGACCACACAACCTCATGTAGTATGCTGCAGTCTTCCATTTACAATTTGGCATGGCTAATTCACCCAACAATCTGCAGATATTTGGGAGGAAACCAGATCACCCAGAGAAAACCCACGCAGATGTAGGGAGAGCATGCAAACTCCACCCAGACAGTGAACGAAGACTGGAGTTGAACCCGGGTCCCTGGCGCTGTGAGGCAGCTGTGCTAACCACCGTACCACCGTGCTGCCCTCATTGTGGGTGAGATCTGGGTAATGGCTTTATAATGTTTGTGTTCATTATTGGAGTAATATGTTTACCAGGCTGAATCGGGGGGTGGCAGGACTGATGTATGAGGAGCGATTGACCAGGGTAGGATTGTTTTTGCTGGATTTCAGATGAATGAGGAGGGATTTCATAAGGATTTATAAAATTCTAACAGGGCTACACAGGGTAGATCCATGGAGGATATTCTTGATGGTGGGAGAGTCGAGAACTAGGGGTCACAGTCTAAGGATTCGAGGTAAACCATTTAGGACAGAGATGAGGAGACATTTCTTCACCTGTGAGCCTGTGGGAATTCATTCTAACAAGAAGTAGTTGATGCCAAACCATTGAATGTATTGAAGAAGGGGATGGATATTGCACTTGGGTTGAATGGGGTCAGAGGTTATGAGGAGAAAGCAGGATTTGGTATTGAGTTGGACAATCAGCCACAATCATGATGAATGGCCTCCTCCTCCTATCTTCTATATTTCTAAGCAAAACCAGTCACTGGTCATTGCATTGATCTGTCTCCTATGAATTGGATCAGTTTTAACTAAATGAAAACAGATTTATTTCTTGGGGTATGAAATTCAAAAGGTGTGAAACTATCTTTAACCATGTATTGTCTGTTGGCTGAACCGCATTTACAGTTCTGTCCACAGTTCTTGTCTCTTCTATAAAAAAGGGCATAGAAACACTGACACAGATGTATGGAAGATTCATAATGTACAGTACTTGTATTGAAAGATTCCAGCTATAGCGGTGAATTGAACAGATTGCATTTCTTTTATTTAGAAAAGAGAAGAACCTGTACAGTGGCACAGATGTTGGCAGGGTGGTACAGTGGTTAACACTGTTACTTTACAGCATCAGAGATCAGGGTTCGATACCCGGCTTGGGTCACTGTCTGCAGAGTCTGCACTTTCTCCCCGTGTCTGCATGGGTTTCCTCCGGGTGCTCCAGTTTCCTTCCATAGTCTGAAAGACGTGCTGGTTAGGTGCATTGGCCGTGCTAAATTTCCCCTTAGTGTACCTGAACAGGCATCAGAGTGTGGCGACTAAGGGATTTTCACAGTAACTTCATTGCAGTGTTAATGTAAGCCTATTTGTGACACTAATGAATAAAGTTTAAATTGTGGGAGAGTTGAAAACTAGTGGCTATAAACACAGGACAGTCACTAGTGAACAGGATAGAGAAATAAAGAGAAATTTCTTGACTTAGAGAGGTTAGAATGCAGCACTCTCGATCACAGGAATTGATTGAGTCGAATTACTTAAATGTTTTCAGCAGGAAATGAGCCAGAATGTAGAGAAGTGAGAATACAAACCAGAAGAGAAAATACTAGAAAAGCTCAGCGAGAAAATAAAAAAATGTGTTGAAAGGTGAAGGGTGAGGAAGATGGAATGAGAATTGTGTGAGATGTAAATGCCAGCATAGGCTAGCCTGAATCTGTGTAATTTTGTGTAATTGGATGAGTTATATAGGTATTGATAGTTGAATTACGATGATTTAGGTGCTGATCTGATTTTATGTAGCTATCTTATTCTGAGATTTCAAAAGGAAGCATCACTGTTCTTTAATAACGCAAACTTAGTTGTCACAACTGTGGCTAATTTAAGTTGTTCAACTGAAGGCCATTAAAATAATTACTTTCCACTGTATCTAATAAATCAGACTTAAATGGCATCACACCATCCAATCTTTCTGTTTGGCCTTTCTTTTCTCTTCTTTGGTTAAAATTAGCATGCGTGTTACCCGATGCTAAATATTATTCACAACATTCTGGCATTGAAGGCATTAGATATGAGGAGAGGCTGGAGAAACTTGTTCTCATTGGAACAGCGGAGGTTGAGGGGCAACCTGACAGAAGTCTATCTACAAGGTTATGAGGGGCATGGAAAGAGTGCATAGTCAGAAACTTTTTCCCAAGGTGAAGGAGTCATTTACTAGGGGGCAGAGTTTTAAAGTGCAAAGGGCAAGGTTTAAAGGAAACATACGAGGCAGGTTTTTTACACAGAGAGTGACGGGTGTCTAGAACTTGCTGCCAGGGCAGGTAGTGGAAACAGGTACTTTTAAGGAGTATCTGGACAAATACATAAATAGAATATGAATGGAGAGATATGGTCCTGGGAAAGGTAGGGGTTTTAGTTGGGCAGCATGGTCAGTGCAGACTTGCAGGGCCAAAGGGCCTGTTCCTGTGCTGTAATTTTCTTTGTTCTTGATATCACAGTGTCATTTGAATGTTTTGGCATTTTGATGGAATTGTTTTCAGTGTTCAAGAGCTCAATCTGTTTTATTAACTGTGCACTTTTAAAACAATTGGTGTCAAAATAAAGTTGTGCCCAAAGAGAGCCTTTGCAATGATAATAACAATAATTTTGAGCTTTTTTAGCAGCAGGATGACATTGGAAAACTAGGTCTACATGTTCCTCTGTTTGCACTAGCATAATGACCCATTGGCAAAGCTCAGCAACGCAAACTCATTTCTCCAAATCACCTCCATATAATGTTGTATATCGCATTAACACACATCACCACTGTATGACACAGTAGGATGGAAGAGATTAGTTCCTCTCTATAATTTATCTTCCCCCCTCCGATCCCACCACAAATTGCAAAACCTTTTGGCCAAATGCCGCATATCAATTGCTTCCCTGGGGTCTCACTTACCATGTGCTTCTCCTTTCCAGATTTTTATAAAGGTATTTTTATGGGGTAATCAACATTGTTGCAATGTGGCAACAATGAGGATCAGCAGAGCTAGAAATGATCCTTTCAGTAATGGTGAAGGCACCTGAATTGGCACTCCGGGGAGAGATTTATGTAAAATTACACTCATGATATCTGTACATTCTGGGCAGAGTAACTTTCATTGTAAAAGCCTAGGGAATTTTAAATGTGAATTATGTCCAAAGCCATTTGATTTTATCTTTTCCACAATCTGTAGTACCAGGATGAGATTGCAAGATTGACACTGGCTGAGGAAAGCTGTTCAAACTGCTGTCACTTCCTTTGTGAGGCAGCCACTCAAAGGCACATTTTTAAGTTTTTATATCAAGAATTAAATTTAAGTATTTATTAATGTCACAAGTAGGTTTACATGAATGCTGATTTGACTTGATTTATTATTGTCACACACATTGCTACTCAGGAAAAATGTTGTTTCTTGTGCATTATACAGACAAAGCATACCATTCATAGAGAAGGAAACAAGAAAGTGCTGAATGTAGCGTTACAGTCATAGCTAGGGTGTAGAGAAGGATCAACTTAATGCGGGATAAGTCCATTCAAAATCTGACAGCAGCAGGGAAGAAGCTGTTCGTGAGTCGGTTGGATATGACCTCAGACTTTTGTATCTTTTTCCCAATGCAATGAAGTTACTGTGAAAATCCCCTGGTCACCACACTGTGATGCCTGTTTGGATACACTGAGGGAGAATTTAGCATGGCTAATGCATCTACCCAGCACATCATTTGGACTGTGGGAGGAAACTGGAGCACCTGGAGGAAATCACTTAATTTATTCAGAAACCAACTAGTACACATCACTGAAACTTTTTTAATAAGTCAATATAACATTTTTAAAACAATTGTTAATGATTTTAAATCTGGTACTCATGCGTAGTGGACATGACCTCCTTATTAAGAATGCTTGTTTCTGGTGATAAATCATCTACAGCTGCATTAATAAAACTACAGGTTCTTGCTCAGGACAACTACAAATACTTTTCAATGAGGAGGAATGATTATGTTCTATTATTCGACTAGATCACATTAGCTCATTGGAAAATTTTTCTTTTATGGTTATGCAATTAATTTTAGCAGAAACTTGAAGTGTAAACTAACCGGAGCACGCATCTCGTGTGCAACTTCCTGACTATTGCAAAGTTTAGCCCAAGCCCGGTATGTCCTGCTAATGAATTGTGACACTCTGGTGTCAGTGGCTGCCATTGTCATTGCAGATGCAGGATTGGGACTCAGTGGCCAGAATTTTCCTGTCTCGCCTGCCAAGGGAATTGTAGCAGGCAAGATCCGTAGACCTCAGGTGGAATTTTTCAACTTGGGGTGAGCATGGCCAGAAAATCCAGCCCAATGATATTGTCCCATATGCATTCCAGTTCCCTTCCTACACCTAGTGTACACTAAGGAAGACTTTCCGCTGTTTCCGTAGCTAGTAATTGGCAGAACAGGTTGCTAATCCGTCACCAGAGGCTTATAATCCAAGAGGGCAACAATCCAAGTGTAGCTGATCAGGCATCTCTCCTCTTGCTGCCACGTTGCCATGTTTGAAAGGATTTTGCAAGTTGGCACTCTGTGGCTGCGATGTAAATGCATCTTCCTTGGCCATCAAGTCCTGTGATGGGATTTGAACCTGGAGCTCAGAGGCAGAGGTATTACGCACGGCACCAGAAAACCTTCTCCCATTTCCATGGCACTTACTAACTCAAAAATGCATTCACAAATATTGTGGTTTGTTGTATTTAATTTGGACCCCTAATACTGTACTATCCTCTTTCACAAATCAGAGAGGCAGTGCAGAGAAAGCTAGAAAAGAGACAGGTGCATGAATATTGTTCAGACTGTAATTCACTGGGAAAAACACCAGCGAATGAGCACTAGGCAACAAAATCTATGTGGGGCCTTTAGGGAAGGTGTCAGTTTTAAGTGATGTGGAAGACTGGTGTTGGATTGGGATGAGCTCAGGAAGAAGTCTCACAACACCAGGTCAAAGTCCAACAGGTTTGAAGTAACACTCCAAAAGCTCATGATTCCAAATAAACGTGTTAGACTTTAACCTGGTGTTGTGAGACTTCTTATGGTATTAACTGTGACAGGATGCGATTGAAGCATCAGTAGCCTAGTTTAAAGAGTTTAGTACAAACCTTGTGGCCTTTTAATGTCCTAACAAAGAAAACTTAGCCTCAGTCCTGATGCAATATTCTGAGGGCAGTTGAACTTATAGCAACAGTCTACATTTCTATTGACATATAATTAATTCTAAGTCTAAGTACAACTGCAGTTATTCTTGTGAAGACCATTTTTGTTTAATCTTGAGAATTACAACCCTCTAGGCCTCTCTGGTTTGCCTTGTGTGAACTAAAATTCTGTCAATATGTGGAAGGATATGCTGTAAATGCTCTGTCAGAACAGTTTGCAGTATTTGCTGGTAAAACTAAATCAAGGAAGTGTGGATAATTTAGCAGCATGACTTTATGTACTTCAACAAGTTGTTGGATATTTGAGATTTTAAGCAAATGGAATAGGTTCCTTCCAGGGTCATGAAGATCTACAAGATTACTGTCTAAGAATTATGGACAGTTGAACCATTCAGCTGGAGAAAGCAGGAGGAGGAGGAAGCTAAATATTGTCAGAAGGATCAGTCTCAGGCTTCGCAGCATCCTTTCTGAAATGATTTCTCCTCTTTCCCTTTGGTTCTTGTATCAATGCAATTAGCTCTTGAGATCAAGAATAAAGCTTTTGATCCTTGGAAATGGAATTGAGGAAGTTTTGTTTTCCTGTCTTTAACATCCAAAATAATACTCGTTGTTCAGTGTGACTGTATTATGTTGAGTTTAACTCTGCACAGTTTGGATATTGATTAATTCCAGTTTACCCTGCCTTTGTCTTATGGAAAGATCGGCACACATGGACTGAGTTGTTTACAAATCATTAATGCATTGGCAGATGTATGTTTGTATGGCACCTTTCATGACCTTGGGACTTCCCAATTTGATTTAATTCCAGTGAAGTGTAGTCACCATTAAAATGTATAAATGGAACTGCCAATTTTAACTCACCAAATTACCACAACCAGCAATCTGATAAATGTCTGGATATTCTTTTTTTTTTTCCTTGTGTTAATTGAATGAGAAAGATTGGCCAAAACACTGGGGATAACTTCCCTCCTGTCCTTTGAAGAATGTAATAGGATCATTTTTGTACTCTTGAGAAGAGCAGGTATGGCTTCATGTTAAAGTCTTACCCTAAAGACTTCTGATAAGGCAGCAGTCCCTCAGTACTGCACTCGAGTGCAAGCCTAGACTTTTGAGCTTAAGAGCTGGGCTGGGACTTGAACCCAAGACGAGAGTGCTACCAACTAAGCCACAGCTCATACTAACGGATTTAGGTGTCATGAACCTGGAGATTTGTTGCCTCAGGGTCGGTGGATGTTGCTGATTTTTAATACCATGTAGAAGTGCACAGATCCTGTGTTTCATTTATTATTTTCTTTAAAATCAATTTTAACTGGAAACAAATGCTATCGGACATTTGGGAGTCTTGCAGTCTGCTTTTAGTAATTAGTTCAGTAACTTCTTGTTCCCCTGTGTGCAGTATCCAAAGCTGAGTGGGATTGCTCTGGTAATGCATGCAAAGCTGTCAATCACCTTTCAAATGAAGCTTGAAGCTAACTCCTAGTGGAATGCCAAAGTGCATTACAGAAAATGTTAAACAGCCTTCAATTCTCTTATTTTGCAGTCTTCACCAGCCTCCTCTCTTTCCTCCTCACGAGCTTGAACCCAACCTTGCCTTTACTGAGTATTGTTCCATGTGCCTTCTGAAACCTGGTTCAATATCCGTGGGTGTCAATTCAGTGGCGACAGAATCCAGGTTTGTTATCGATTATCTTTCTGCAAAGCCCTGGCGATTTGAAGCAGCTCCGTTCCATTTGTCCACCCCATCTCTTTTGAGTCATTGGACGGGATTTTCCGTCCACCATCTCCCCAACCCACCCAAAAGACAAGAAAGTCCTGCCCGAGGTCAACAGACCTTTGCATGGTCCTGTCCCATCCACTGCAATTTCTGTGGTGGGATGACGGGAAGGGAAATTTCCACCCATAGACTCATTTTCAGGACAGGAGAAAGTCATTTGGCCCTTTGTTTGTTGACAGAAGTCTCAAGGTGTTGAGGTTTGAACTTTCTTTTTTTCCGACAATGCAGCTTCAGATGTCCAAACGTATCTCATAATCGATAGGAAACGTCTCAGAACCTGATAGAAGTCCTGAGAGATGATGGGAGACCTGCTGAGTTTCTCGGATATCCTCTGTTCTTGTTTCAGATTCCAATATCCACAGTATTCTGCTTATTCTGGTAGTGTTTGCTGATCTTCTGTAGAGTGTCTCCATCACATGATTGTGTGCCAGAATCAAATATATGAAGTCATTGCTTTTCCCCATTCTGATGCAATGTTACAGTGTGGAAACGTTAGCTGTCTTTCTTTCTCCAAAGGTGCTGCCTACCCTGCTAAGTATTTCCAGCATTTTTTGTTCTTATTTCAGATTTCCAGCATCTGAAGTATTTTGCTTTAGAGAAAAGCCTGTGTTCATTGTAAGGGAGGCGGTTGTGAAGTGGTACTGTCACTGGGCTAGTAATCCAAGGTAACACTCTGGTGACCTGGGTTCCAATTCCACAATGGCAAATGGTGAAATTTGAATTCAATAAAAATCATAGAATAGAATCCCCACAGTGCAAAAAGAGGCCATTTGATCCATCGAGCCTGCACCAACAACAGCCTCATCTAAGCTCTATTCCCCTAAGCCCCCCTGATACTAAGGAGCAATTGAATATGGCCCTCCACCTAACCATCTTTGGTCTGTGGGAGGAAGCCAGAGCACCTGGAGGATATCCACAGCGAGAGTGTGCAAACTGCACACAGTCACCCAAGACTGGAATAACATGGGCCCCTGGCACCTTGAGGCAGCACTGCTAACCACTGTGTCATCCTAAATCAGGGAAGGAAATCTACCATCTTTACCTGGTCTGGTCTACATGATTCCAGATCCACACTAATGCGGTTGACCCTAAATAAATGTCTCTTAGTAAATACTTGTCCAGCCAGCAATGCCCACAAGCCATGAACAAATAAAAAAATGTTTTGTGAACAATTGATGAGCGTATTTGCCATCTGAGCTGCAGAATGAAGTTATAACTTTTGATTTGATTTATTATTGTCACATTACTAGTATATAGCGAAAAGTATTGTTTCTTGTGTGCTAGGTAGACAAAGCACATCGTTCATAGAGAAGGAAATGAATAAGTGCAGAATGTAGTGTTACAGTCATAGCTAGGGTGTAGAGAAAGATCAACTTAATGCGAGGTAGGTCCATTCAAAAGTCTGACAGCAGCAGGGAAGAAGCTGTTCTTGAATTGGTTTGTACATGACCTCAGACTTTTGTATCTTTTTTCCTACGGAAGAAGGTGGAAGAGAGAATGTCCAGGGTTTATAGAACATAGAACATTACAGCATAGTACAGCCCATTCGGCTCTCAATGTGGAACCAATCTAATGACCCTCTAACCTAAACTATTTCGATGTTATCCATGTGCCTATCCACTGACCATTTGAATGCCCTTAAAGTTGGCGAGTCCACAACTGCTGCAGGCAGGCATTCTAAGCTTTACTACCCTCTGAGTAAAGAACCTACTTCTGACATCCGTCCTATAACTACCACCCCTCAATTTAAAGCTATGTCCCCTCAAGCTAGCCATCACCATCCAAGAAAAAAGGCTCTCACTGCCAACCCTATCTAACCCTCTGAACATCTTATATGCCTCAATTATGTCACCTCTTAACCTTCTTCTCTAATGAAAATAACCTCAAGTCCCTCAGCCTTTCCTCATGGAGTACTTAATTATGCTGGCTATTTGTCCAAGGCAGTGGGAAATGTAGACAGAGTCAATGGATGGAAGGCTGGTTTGCATGATGGATTGGGCTACATTCACAATCTTTTGTAGTTCCTTGCAGTCTTGGCAGAGCAGGAGCCCATACCAAGTTGTGATACAACCAGAAAGAATGCCTTCTATGATGCATCTAAACTTTTGTGAGAGTTTGGTCGCTGACATCCCGAATTTCCTTTGTCTTCTGAGAAAATAGAGACATTGTGGGCTTTCTTAACTGTACTGTCAGCAATGGGGGGGATCGGGACAGGTTGTCAGTGATCTGGACACCTAAAAACTTGAAGCTTTTGGTCATTTCTATTCCTACAATTTCTACTTTCTTCAATGCTGCTTGAGATCTTTGTAATGTCAAACCTGGGGTCAAATTAGCTCAGTTAATCCTTCTTCCTGTTAACTGAAGAAATGGGGTCATGTCAGCTGCTTGAGATCTTTTAAGTATTTTAACAAAAGGTGATGGGTGCCTGGAATTCGCTGCCGGGGGAGGTAGTGAGAGCAGTTGCGATAGTAACTTTTAAGGGACATTTTGACAAATACACGAATTGGATGGGAATGGAAAAATACTGTCTCCAGAAGGGGAGGGGGTTTTAGTTCAGATGGGCAGCAAGGCCAATGCAGGCTTGGGGGGCCGAAGGGCCTGTTCCTGTGCTGTAATTTTCTTTTGTTCTTTAATTTGAGCATATCTTTGGAATAACTTTTCAAAAGGCAGTGTGTTTACAAATCTAGTTACAAACTATTGTAGTGAAATTACTAATGTAAATGTGGTTATCAGATCTCTCATTTTGAATTGACTTGTATTAGCACATAGTAGTGTTTGAGCCTTGCTAATTTTGTTTTCTTCACAACATAATTGTACGGGTCTTCAAGATGATTTTAAATGTTCACCTGTGGAGTTGCTTGTGCTTTCAAAGGATAGGAAGGTTCAGCCATCCTACATATCATGTGTGCTGCACGGTCACAGCACTAGAGACCTGGGCTCAATTCTGGCCTTGGATAATCTTCTGTGTGGAGTTTGCACATTCTCCTTGTGTCTGCCTGGGTTTCCTCTGGGTGCTCCGGTTTCCTCTCATACTCCAGAGGTGTTCAGGTTAGGTGGATTGGGCATGATAAATTATCCCTAAGTGTCCCATGGTTAGGGGGATTAGTGAGGTAAATGAATGGAACGACAGGCTTAGGGCAGGAGGTGGGCATTAGTAAAGATGCTTTACTTAAGTGTAGTGTTAGCCTGGGGGGCAGTAGCACAGTGGTTAGTACTGCTGCTTCACAGCTCCTGGGACCTGGGTTCAGTTCCAGGCTCAGGTCACTGTCTGTGTGGAGTTTGCACATTCTCCTCGTGTCTGTGTGGGTTTCCTCCAGGTGCTCCAGTTCCCTCCCACAGTCCAAAGATGTGTGGGTTAGATTGATTGGCCATGCTAAAATTACCCCTGAGATGTATAGATTAGAGGGATTAGCGGGTAAATATGTAGGGATATGGGAGTAAGGCCTGGTTAGGATTGTGGTCAGTGCAGACTCGATGGGCTGAAAGATCTCTTTCTGCACTGTAATTTTCTGTGATTCTATACTTTGTTGAAGAGTCGATGCAGACTCAGTGGGCTGAATGGTCTTCTCCTGCACTGTAGGGATTCTGTGCATTATTCCAGGGCTCAGATTATCCTGTGGTTCTTCAAAACCACATCTGGTCCATAGAGCCCAAAGGTCAGTCAAAGTACAATTAGTTTGTTGCGGGAATAGTGCTGGATAGAACCAGAGGGCACAACCTCAGGCTAAAGAGTCAATCCTTTAAAACAAAGATGAAGAGAAATTTCTTCAACCAGAGTGTGGTGAACCTGTGGAACTCTTTACTGCAGAAGGCTGTGGAAGCCAGGTCATTGAATGTCTTTAAGACAGAGATAGATAGGTCTTTGAATAATAAGGGAATCAGGGTCATTGGGAAAAGGCTAGAGAATGGGGACGAGAAAAATCTCAGCCATGATAGAATGGTGGAGCAGACTCGATGGGCCGAGTGGCCTAATTCTGCTCCTATGTCTTATGGAATTGTGCAGCCAAATAACTTGTAAGCTTCATGGCATAGGCCAGAGGTATCCACACAAAGTGATTAACTCTCTTTGTATAAGGTGACAATGAAGTGTGGTGTCTGGAGTCTTACCAACAGACAATGTGCCAGAGACCGTACAAGGGCCAGCTCTAAGAACGCTCTCATGGATTCAAAATGTTCTCTCTCCACAGATGACACCAGTCCTGCTGAGTTTTTCCATTCTTCTTAAACAATATACTTTGTTGTATGCAGTCTTGTGGAGGTGATGCTGACCTCTATGTAGCACTCTGCCTAGTTTCGTTTTGCTGATATCATTGCTGTGACTGACAGCTATTATAGACTAAAGATGAATAAATCCCGTAGATCAAAAGAGGGAAATTTAATTAAATTTTAAGTGAAACATCAGTGGTTCCAGAGAATCATAAAAGAATGCATGCAGAGTGCTGTCATGATATCATTGAAAGCAGATTGCTGCAAATGTCTTCTTGGGCAACATAGTGGTTAGCATTGCTGCCTCACAGCATCAAGGACCTGCGTTCAATTCCTGGCAGTGCAACGGCACAGTGATTAGCATTTCTGCCATACTACACTAGAGATCAGGGTTCAATTCCAGCCTTGGCTCACTGTCTGTGAAGAGTCTGCACGTTCTCCCTGTGTCTGCGTGGGTTTCCTCTGGGTGCTCCAGTTTTCTCCCCTACTCCAAAGACATGTGCAGTTAGGTGGATTAGCCATGCTAAGTTACCCCTTTAGTATCCCAAGATGTGTAAATTAGATGATTAACCATGGTAACTGTGTGGGGTTATAGGGATAGGGCGTGGGAGAGGGCCTGGGTAAAATATTCTGTCAGAGTCGGTGTGAAATAAGTCCGTAGAGGCCAGTATCTCTTTGCCAGATTGCCTTTTATTTACAAGTTCTGTTTAAGTTCAGAGTGTTACAAGCTCTGAGTCGGCACCCAGAGTGCCAAGAGACCTGACACTCCCAGTTATATACACAGAAAAGGCTCCCTGATTGAACAAGCAATAATGAATTCAGTTAGAGAGAAGAGGCCACAAGGAGTGGCCTCATTGAAATCATTACAGATGCAGACTTCTGCCCTGCAGGCATTCTATTATCAACATTCTATTTAATGTGAAAATTGCGGTACGCTTCCACTAAGAGTTAATCTAGTCTGCTTCTCTTGCGAGGATCTTTTGGATCTTCCTGTGTATAAAATAGACAAATAATATTACCAAATTAAAACATTGTTGCAAAAATCCTGAAGGGGCGCAACAGGTATCGCACTTAAACTTAAGTCAGAACAAACTAGGATAACTTAAAAGCACCTTTTTGTGCTGGCAGCAGGAGCCACATTCGCTTTGTCAATTCATCAGTTTACGTTTAACTTGCGTTTAAGTATTGGTGTCACAAGCAGGCTTACATTAACATTGCAGTGAAGTTACTGTGAAAATCCCCTAGTCACTACACGCTGGTGTCTATTCGGGTACGCTGAGGGAGAATTTAGCATGGCCAATGCACTTAACCAGCACATCTTTCGGAGTGTGGGAGGAAACCAGAGCACCCTGAGACTGTGTGGAGTCCCTGTGTCTGCGTGAGTTTCCTCCAGATGCTCCATTTTCCTCCCACAGTTCAAATATGTGCAGATTAAGTTGATTGGCCATGATACATTGCTTCTTAATGTCAGGGGGATTTGGAGGGTCAATATGTGGGGTTACAGGGATTGGATAGGACCTGGGTGGGACTGATGTCGATGTAGGCTTGAGGGGCCAAATGGCCACCTTCTGTACTGTAGATTCTATGATTCACCCAGAGGAAACCCACGCAGACACGGGGAGAATGTGCAGACTCCACACAGCAGTCACCCCAGCCGGGAATCGAACCTGGGTCCCTGGTGCTGTGAGGTAGCAATGCTAATCAATGTGCCACAGTGCTGCCCGCAATTGCAAGCTTTAGAGATTACATGGTTAGACTAATTATGTCATTAATAACAGGTGAAGGTCATTGGCTCAATTTCTAAAAGAGTATAAGTGGACACTGCTGAAGCAGTTGGGAACCACAAGGAGTTTGTAACTCTGCTGAGCTGTATGTAAAATAAACTTGCAGAAGGTAAAAGACATGTTGTAGTATTGTTCCTTCAAAATGTGCTTTACACTCCTGCCATAAAGAGCCACTTCAGCCAACTGAGGCGCATTTTGAAGTGTGGAATTCATTTTTCCTTGTCAGTCTCATGTCACGTGAATGCTGCAGCCCACACATAGAAAGGGCTTACTGAGCAATTGCTTTAATTTGTCTGATATTTGTAACTCTGTCAGGATTGGCACTCCCAGATCTGTATCAACAGACCTACCAATCCGAGCATCTGCTTCTTCCAATCCTTTTGTCTAAGTCTCCACTCTCTTTCTGGAAGGATGTACGAGATTAATATTGTTTTGACCTGTCTAATCCCAGTGACCAATTATGTCGCTTCACTTTATCAGATCTCAGGGTCACACTGCCAAGCACCTCTGACAGAAATTATATTTTCTGTGAGTTGTAATTGCCATTTTCCTGGTCCTTGTTCTCTCCTTGGTTTCAATCTGCTCTTTTGAGACTTGATTCTGAAGTCATTGTACAGAAGCAGTACCACGAGAGACTGGGCAGGTGCAGAAATTCTCAGGCGACCTTGTTGCTGTCAGGTTGACAAATCTTTGTGTAACATGTGGCAAAACTAAACTCTCAATATCGAAAAGTTGGGCAGCACTTCAGGTCAGACAGCAGCATTTGATTATATAAGTCTGCTAACTGAAGCAATTCTTAAATATAACTGTCTGAAAACAGGAAACAGTTGGCACCAAAACATAGAAACATAGAAGATAGGAGCAGGAAGAGGCCAGTTGGCAGTTTGAGTCTACTCCCCCATTCATCACAATTATGGCTGATCATCCAACTCAATAGCCTAATCCTGTTTTTTCCCCATAACCCTTGATCCCCTTCACCCCAAGTGCTATATCCTCTTGAATACATTCAATGTTTTGGCACCAACTACTTCCTGTGGTAATGAATTCCACAGGCTCACCACTCTTTGGGTGAAGAAATGTCTCCTCACCTCTGTGCTAAATGGTCCTGAATTCTCAGACTGTTTACGCCTGATTCTGGATACCTCCACCATTGAGAACATCCTCCCTGTATCTACTCTGTCAAGACCTGGTAGAAGTTTATAAGTCTCTGAGATTCCCCCCTCATTTGTCTGAACTCCAGCGAAAGCAATCCTAACCTAGTCAACCTCTTCTCGTACATCAGTCCCACCATCCCTGGAATCAGCCTGATAACCTAAAAGCTCCACGTCCTTGTATTTTATAGAATAACGCTGGACTACAGTACTTCCTGTTTTGAGGCAGGAATCCACTGCAGAGAATGGTGATGTACTACATGTAATTAACGCTTTTATTTACTTATCATGTCAATTTGTCTCAATACTTGGCCTTTAATGTTGCAGTTGTATAAAACCTCATTTGGAATACTGCATCCAGTTCTGGTCGCCTTACTACCGGAAGGATGTGGAGACTCTGGAGAGAGTGCAGAGGAGGTTTACCAGGATGCTGCCTGGTATGGAAGGCCTGAGTTACGAGGAGAGGTTAAGGAAATTGGAGCTATTTTCCTTAGAAAGACGTAGACTTAAAGGAGATCTGATAGAGATGTACAAAATTATGAGGGGTATAGATAGAGTAAACAGGGTTAAGCTTTTTCCTAGGATGGACTCGAATAGCACGAGGGGTCACGGGCTTAGGGTGAGGGGGAGTAAGGTATAATTTGGATGCTAGAGGGAGTTTTTTCACACAGAGGGTGGTGGGGGTATGGAATGCGCTGCCACGTAAAGTGGTGGAGGCAGGTACTCTGGAGTTATTTAAGAAGTTCTTAGATGGGCACATGAACAGAATGGGAATGGAGGGGTATAGAAAACTGATTTAAAATAGGGATCATGAGCCTTGGGAGTCCCTGGGAAGTGTGTAAATAAATGATAATATTGATGTACTTGTTTTTATCCTACAGGTGCTTTGGTCCACCTTGTTGTCTAACAAGGGGCATACACGTGATGGGTCATGAGAGGGCTGCTCTTGGATTTTTTTTTCGAGAGTATCCTAGTGCTTCATGTCGTTAGTGTACGCTTGACCTGGACCATTCGATGGGCAACACGACAGCTCAGTGACTATCGCTGTGCTGTGCAGATACATGGATTTGGGCCTGTGTCTGTGGGAGTTTGCGCATTCTCCCCGTGCTTGCGTGGGTTTTTCTCCGGGTGCTCCGGTTTCCTCCCACATCCCAAAGATGTGCTCTTAGGCTAATTGGCAAAACAAATTCTCCCTAAATTGTCTCCAATTTGGTTTTTAATCCATAGATCTATAAACATGGACAGGGATCGTGGGTAGAGGTGGGAACATCGAGGTGGCAGTGCGGGTTCATTGGGCCGAAGGGCCTGTTTCCCGTGCTGTTTTGTTCTTTGTACTCAGAACACCTTGTGATAAGCAGCTCTTTTGCTGGCTTAAGGTATTGATTTGATCATTTTCCCACCTGAATTTAAAAATCTAGATTCTCTTCCTTCCAGAAACTTCCTTATTCCCTTCACTTCACCTTGCTTTGCTGCAGAACACATTTGCCCTTGTCCCACTCAAGTGCAACACATCAATGGGCGCAATCCCCAAACAACAGCAAACAAAACTGAAGGTTTGAAAGGGGGAGGATTGATTGATCTACACATTACTTCACTTTCAGCCACTATTGTTTTGTAGGGCATTTTAAGGGCATCGCTGAGGATCTCCATTGTGTGATTGCGATGGGATCATAAGCTCTGTCCTCACTAAACTACAAGTTGCATCTTCGTTGTTCTCTCTTGCATACTGTTTTACACTTAGATTTCCCTTTTGTATTTGGCTATTGCTGCTGTACGTGTGTTTAGCAACACATTCAGACTGAAACTATTTGGTGATACTCAGATTGAATGCTCTGTATTATTTCATCACATGAAACATCTGGTGGTGTAGCCAAGCCTCCTGATAAAATGGTCACAGATTTACAAACAGTAAATTAGATTAAAAATAATGCATGTACATTTAACCCCAGATTGTGCAAGGTTCTTAAATGGTTTTGGACACGGATGCTTTGTGAAAATCATGGAATCGTAGAATCCTTCCAGCGCATATGAGACCATTCGGCCCATTGAGTCTGCACCGACTCTCTGACAGAGTATCTTATCTAGGCCCTCCACCCCACCCTATTCTCTGTAACCCCACACATTTCCCTTGGGACATTAAGAGGCAATTTAGCATGGCCAATCCACCCAGTCTGCATATCTTTGAACTGTGGGAGGAACCCACAGCCCCTGGAGGAAGTCCACACAGATACGGGGAAAATGAGCAAACTCTACGAAGACAGTGACCCGAGGCTGGAATTGAACCAAGGTCCCTGACTCTGTGAGATAGCAGTGCTAACCACTGTGCCACCTTGCTGCTCTGTCAAGTGTCAAACCAAGAAGAAATGCCCACACTTTTCTATAGCTTTGACAGATTTCACTGCATATAAAATCCCTTTTGCTGCCTTCAGCTTCTGAATAACACTTGCTGCTCAGTGGATGGGTCACACATTTATAGAGTTATTCACAATATCAGCACGTATTTTATAGCCAATGAATCATTTAATGCAATCGCTGTTATAACACCAGAAATGCGACAACCAACGCGCCCATATGGGCCACATTGAGCAACAAGTTATTTTTAGATGGTGTTGATTTAGGGATAGTATTATCCAAGACACTGGGGACAATTCCCCTAACCTTAGAAATAATGGGATCTTTTACACTCGCCTAGAGGGCAAACTTTGGTTAAAAGTCTCATCAAAAGACGCTTCAGCACTCCCTTAGTGCTGCCTTTATGATAAAGTCCAGGGATGGGGCTGGAACCCACAGCCTCCTGACTCAGTGGCGAGACAGTTACCCACTCAGGTTATCTGGTATCTCTTGTAAATCTGGATAGCCTCCCAGTGAAAAGAAAGATGTGCATTTTCTTGTTGAATGGTAGGGCAGGCTCGAAGGGCTAGATGGCCAACTCCCGTTCCTATTTCTTATGTTCATTTCCCCAGTACCTTTTCATATTCTCAGAATATCCCAAAGCCAATTGAAAACTTTTGAAGTGTTCTCACCATTGTAATGTGGGTAAAACCGTGTGTGCAAATGCGTGCATGCATGCAGTAGGCAGATAAAAGTGTGTTGATGTGTAATGTAAGCTATAGTGTGTGTGAGTGTGTGTGCACATATATGTGTAATTTAGATCAAAGTGTGTTCACGTGTGTTGTTATGGTTCAGGTCAGAAACTCCAAAGTGTTCTATGGAGCCACCCTGGTCATAAGTTTTGCATCTTGAATTTGGCTAGGATAAGCATGATAGGTTTCACTTCAGATATGATTCAAATGAGCCACTAGGGAACTTTTATCAAGCAAAGTTTATTTAAGAATATAGTTAACATGTATAGTAAGAAAACTAGAAAAAGACTTTTATCAACTATAAATAAGAAACAAACCAATCACTATAAAGTATAACTGTTAATGAATATATCTTGTGTGTTCCAATCAAACCAAAACCTTTGACAGATAAAACTTTTTAAACAAATTCTACACAGCAAAGTCAAATGCTCATATGATACTAGAATTGAGTCCTTTCATTGGTGAATTGAAAACTTTCAGTCTTATAAGTTAAAGTAGTCCTCTTGGCACACACACAACAGTTTGAAGTCAGAACAGCTTCCCAGAATGCAAGTAGATTCTGGTCAAGTCACCAACAGCAGACTTGCTACTTAAGAAAAGCAAGACCTTGCTTTCAGATGACCAACAGAATTTCCAAATCCAGGGACAGAGAGAGAGACTTTTCAGCATGATGCCCCTTCTAAAACTCCAACCACAGCAAATAGAAAATAAAACTGTAAACAATTGGAAAGGAAAACAAAAACTGTCCAAAACACATGACAGTCCTCCAAGCAATGCAGGATTGTAAACTAATCCAAAGTTAAGTAAACACACCCCGTTTAAGCAGCAATAAAAGCACATCTCCAGTCAAGCTGGCGACAAAAGGCATCAGCTGTGGCTGTGAGCCAAGAAACACTGAAGCTGTGACAGCTGCAGAGATCATGATTCTTAAGAAAAACCTTTCTAAAAGGTATACTAACATCTCAGTATGTAGCTTGGTGTGTGTGTGTAATGTAGGTAGACTGTGTGTGATGTAGATGTAAGTATATGTGTGTGTGTAACGTAGGGCAAAGTGTGTGTGTGTGTGTGTGTTTGTGTTTGCATGTGTATTGTAGGTGAAAATGTGTATGTGTAATGTAGGTAATAGTGTATAACATAGATAAAATAGTGTTTGTGTCTGTAATTTTGGTATAATGTGTAATGTAGGCATAGTGTGTGTTTGCATGTAAGGCAAGTGAAAGTTTGTATCTGTATTGTAGGCGAAAGTGCATGTGCATGTAATGTAGGGAATAGAGTATAATGTAAGTAAAAGTGTGTGTGTGTGTGTAATACATAGGTATATAAAAATATAAAGTGTGTGCATTTGTGACACAGTACTGCAATTGTGCACCCAGCAGCATGTTTGGATATTCTGCTGTAAGCATTTGGAGGTCTACGGTGTGAGCTTTAGAGAAGTTAAGAATAGTCCCATTCACTCCTTTACTTCCCACCCCCAACAAAATTCCCTATTTCTTTATTGACTAGCTCATTTGACTCTGGGCTGCGTTGGTGACCTTCAGCTGAACCTGAGCATGAGTGTTTGGAATTGGTAGAATGCATTGATGTGATTATTCGTGGCTGTTGCTGCTGGGGTTTGACATTAATGATATTGACTAAATTGACAAATGGGATCTAACTAAGCAGCACAATGTTCTTGAGAAGTATTTTGCCCTCACACAGAAGGTAAAAAATGTCGTTAGCTAAAGCTGCTGGCACCTTAGGTGTTTCAGGCGTTTTCTATCTCAATGTATTCAGCTACTCTAAAATTCAAATTAGATCTTCGAGGATGTTTCTTGGGGGTTCCATGAAGATTTCGAACTGATGGTTAATAATGTAGTGATAACATTTACAATTCTTCAATGCACTAATGTGTGAATTCCACGAATTATTAAGTATGACCTAGAAAATGATTCTCTCTAATGTGCGCTCCAGATTTTGATGTGGAGCCTACTCAAAATTCCATCAGTGACGTCAATAGTGTGCACACAGAGACTACTTTTAAACAGAAATAAGCAATCAAGTTTCACTTGAACTTTGAGGTAACAGCTTTTGCACTGAGCTGAAGGAACCTGATTAACACATTCACTGTAAAATGATTGAACAGCTGCAGTGCTCAATATTTGCTACTGATAACATTGCTCGTTCACAATAAGGAAGTACAATTCCATTTTGACACAAAGGAAAATGTTTGCAGGGCGATGACAAAAGGTTATTAAATGGGTGCCATCATTCTCTGGTAGAGCGGGGAAAGCACATGGAGTTTAAAAATGCCTCTGCCTTACACAGTGGCACAGTGGTTAGCCCTGCTGCCTCACGGCGCCAGGGACCCAGGTTTAATTTCGGTCACTGTGAGTGTGGAATTTGCACATTTTGCCCATGGATCTATATGGGTTTCCTCTGGGTACTGCAGTTTCCTCCCACAGTCCAAAGATGTGCAGGCTAAGTGGATTGGCCATGCTAAATTGTCCGTTAGTGTCTCAGAGTGTGTAATTTAGATAGATTAGGCATGGTAAATGCGTGGGGTTACGGAGAAGAGGGTCTGGGTAAGGTACTTTGTCAGAGAGTCAGTGCAGACTTGATGGGCTGAATGGACTTTTCTGCATTGTAGGGGAATAATGATTCTCATTATTCCCCTCTCCCTCTGCTCACTTTGTTCGCCACCCCATGTCCCTGACTCTAGAGATAATTATTCCTCATAATAATAACTACTCTCTGTTCCTTTTAAAGTTTTTAAAAGTTTCATTTTTTTAACGGTCACAAGTGGGCTTACATTAACACTGCAGTGAAGTTACTGTGAAAATCTCTGCCCTTCTTGTGTTAATGTCTGGGGAGAATTGCTTGAATGGACTTGGTCAGCTTTCAGCTTATTCCACATTGTGTAGCAGCAACATGACATCTTTTCCAACCCTTAATACTGATCCCGAGTAAGTAGTCTCACGACACCAGGTTAAAGTCCAACAGGTTTATTTGTTAGCACGAGCTTTCAGAGCACCGTTCCTTCATCGGGTGAGTGTGCAGTACTCTGAAAGCTCATCTAGAAGGGTAAGAAAGGATCTCAGAGAAACTTATAGAATATGAACAGGTTTAGACAGGATAGTTGCAGGAAGCATGCCCCTGATGGTGGAGGAGTCCAGAACTAGGGATCATAGTTTGAGGATAAGGGATAAACCTTTTAGAACTGAGGTGAGGAGAAATGTTTTCACCCAGAGGATGGTCAATGTGTGGAATTTACTATCACAGAATGTAGTTGAGGCCAAAACATCTGATTTCAAGAAGAAATTAGATATAGTTCTTGGGGCTAAAGGGATCAAGGGATATGGAGGTAAGAGGGATTGGGATATTGAATTTGATGATCAGCCATGACCAAGATGAATAGCAGAGCAGGCTCGAAGGCCAAGTGGCCTACACCTTCCAGTTTCTATATGTTTCAGGTGAGAGAGTTGAAGAGTGAGAGTGGGTGGGTGAATGGAATTTACAATCAGTTGGAATCTGACTGATCTCCTAGCCTGGAATTGTGGGGTATTGCCTGAAATATTCTGTCTGAGATAAACTGTTTTTTGCGTTCATTGAGGTGTAAAAGGCTCCAGTTAAATCTCTTGAATGAAAGCCTTGCAAAATTTACTCAAACTTCTAGTTAGTGGGTTTTTCTGTCAGATTCCTACCCAACCCCCTTCCCACGTTCAGCAACCTGGATCGTCGAGTCACCGTGTAAATCAAAACCGCATTATCTGACAAGGAGGTGTTTGAATTGGAGCCTGACAGTTTTGATAGCGATAAATAGCATCTCAGTGATCAAAAAGGGCAAATCAAGAGCTCCCATTTTCTGATTAGTTTAAAGACTTTTCCTGCTCGTTCTTGCTATCCATAAGGTCATGGTCAGTGAAGGGAGTGGAATCTCAACAGGGAATCACAATTAGCCTCAATTGCCTGTGGTTTAGTGGATGTTCGGAGATGTGAGCAGGAGTGTGGCTGGCTGCTTGGCTCAGATCATGAGTGGGACTCGATGGTTCCATTCGTGTCAGCTATGGTTCCCCTGATGACACTCTCCACTTCTGAGTTACAAGGTTCTGGGTTCAAACCCTCTCCAAGACTTCAGCACAGAATTCCAGGCTGACTTATCAGTCCAGCATTGAGGGTGTGCTACACTGTTGGCGATGCAGTCCTGTGGATGAAAAGCTAAACTGTTGGTTTTGTCCTCCAAGTTGGATGTAAAAGATCCCACAGATAAAGAGGGAGCCATACTGGTTGATATTTATACTTCAAAACAACAGCATTATCTTGGCTTTATCATTTGGTATTTTGAGGGAGCTTGCTGTGAGCAAATTGGCTGCCATATTTCATAGGATTCAACAGTACAGAAGGATTGGTCCATTGAGTCTGCACCAACAATAACCCCACTCAAGCCATGTCCCCGTATCCCCACATATTTACCCTGCTAATCTCCCTGACACAAAGAACAGCACAGAAATAGGCCCTTCGGCCCTTCAAGCCTGCACTGATCATGTTATCCAGTCTAAACCAACTGCTTATATTCCTCTATTCCCCATCTGTTCATGTGTCTATTCAGATAAATCTTAAATATTGCTATCGTATCTGCTTCAACCATCTCTATGGGGCAATTTTAGCATTGCCGATTCACTTAACCTGCACATCTTTCCAACATTTCTAATAGGGACTACACTTCAAAAAATACTTTATCAGCTGTGAAGTTTTGTGAGGTGGTGAAAAGTGCGATGTAAAAAGAAATCTTTTTTCTCACGTTTACACTGAAAAGCTTTCTTTGCTGTGTATTTTACTTTGTCATTGTTATCGGTCAACTTTCCATTCTCCTGACTAATGGGGGAATGTGGGTGTCATTCAGTTTTGCTGGCAATTCTCCAATGATTTGTCTAGTGGCCACCCTTCGCCCATGGGTTAGAGAGTGAGTGTAGGCTCTGCAGTGACAGGCATGAGGGCCAAATACTTTAACTTCACTTCAATACTACATGCCCAGGCGCATTCCAGATTTAAGGTGCTGGGGGGCAAGTACAGAGGAGATGTTAGGGGTAAGTTTTTCACTCAGAGGATGGTGACTGAATGGAATTGGCTGCCTCCAGTGGTGGTAGAGGCAAACTCGCTGGGGTCTTTTAAGAGACTTCTGGATGAGTACATGGGATTTAA
This sequence comes from Sphyrna mokarran, assembly GCA_024679065.1. Taxonomy (NCBI): domain Eukaryota; kingdom Metazoa; phylum Chordata; class Chondrichthyes; order Carcharhiniformes; family Carcharhinidae; genus Sphyrna; species Sphyrna mokarran. The sequence goes on from JAGIQG010000024.1 coordinate 5,670,250, forward strand.
TGGGATTGGGAGTTCCAGATAATTCTATGGCTTGGTAGGTATAGATATGATCGACACAACTTGTGGGCCGAAGGGCCTGTTTGTGCTGTAGTGTTCTATGTTCTGTGTTCTATTCACCCAGTACTGGTGAGTCAAGAAGATAATTGCTGTGGACCTTTCCCCTGCCGGGTGTTTAGGGTTTCATCCCTGCCAGGTAAACCCAAAAGGTGCAATCTTACCTGTCATTACCTCCCACTGCAGCAAGGTTGGAGAACTTGGCACCCAGCCAAATCTCTGTTCACTACAGTGGGATGGGAAAATCCCACTGGTGTGAATGGCCATAACATTCCAGCCAGTGTGTGCTGACCCTCTGAAAGAGCAATCTGACCCAGTGTCACTGTCCAGCCTTCTCCTCGCGGCTATGCACACTTCTTCCTTTTCAGTTCATGCCCCACTTTCCTTTTGAGATCCTCCGATGGCCCTGCCTTCACCTCTAACACTAAATAACGTGTGACATTCGAAGATGGTACAAAAACTGCATTGGTGCATGATGCAAATTACAAAAATTATGCAAAACTGTTTCTGGCTTTAATGTAACAATGTATCATGTATCCACACTAACATTGTGGATTATTAGGGGTTTAACTGAGTTATTCCTGCAGCAAAGAATGCTGTCGAAGATTTAGCAGAGTATGCTGTAGACGAGGACGAATCAGAAACCAAGTGATTATTTTCTTGCAGCTGATATCTGAACTTGCCAGTCAGATGTAATCATCGTTTCAGTTGAATTGCTGTGTTTGCATTGTAATCCTGAAAGAAGCATTGACTTGGGACAGATTTGCCTGTTATACACTCGCTCAAACATATTCAGAAAAGTTCATGAACTTCTGGTAGCTAAATTGCAAGAAAAGGAAGGTCATTGTAGCTGAAACACTCGGGGTGTGTTTCCCTTATTTTTGTGGCTTCATGTTCAATGCTACCCCCTTTTTAAACAAACCCTTTTGCCATTTGTAATGAAAGACCTTTTTTTTTTCACCCTGTAGGTTTTGGCAGTTAGAAGAGGGCCAACCTGTTAGTTGTAGTGTATACATAAATCTCTCCGGAATGTGCCAGCAGGCATTTTCCAACATACCGTGTGTGTATAAACAGCTATTACAGTGTCTGTGCCTCAAGCTCATTTCAGGACAAGGTTTGTTATGAGCACTGGAGGAGGCTTGCCTGGATTATTATTGTTTCCAAAAGTTGACAGAAAAGTGAAAGCTCTGGTATCCGTCCATCGATGCGCTTGTTCCTACTCTGTGTCTTGATTCTCCCTTCAAGGCTTCATCCGTGAGGTAGCACAGCAGTTGACTGGTATGTTCTGTCTTTATTGTTGTGCATTGTGGTTTTATTTTGTGCCACCAGTATTTGGCATGGTGGTTTTTAATGCGAGCATTGTTTGCCAAGACTGGCAGTGTTGTAAATCATTGTATCTTTGTTGAATATCAGCGGCACATGACTTTGAATTGTGCTGCTTTAGTTGAGAATATCTCACAAAATTCTTGGAATATACTCACCGATTTTGTGCACTCTATTTCTGTAATTGGATCAGAGGTTCCTTCTTGTACTCTGCTGCTATCTGTTTTGTGGACTTGTTCGCAATACCTTCATAATAAAAGGCAAACACACAAGAAGGAAGCTGTTGCCAAACTTTGCAAATGTTATCCTTGATGTCCTGTACTGTAAACCTCTATGACTCAATGAGAAAGTTAAGCACATAATATTGGGGAATCTTCAAAATATTTTCTAAAGTAAACTTGGAAATAAGTGCACAAGGGAAAAGATGTTCTTTGTTATCATTCAAGCTTTCCTTTTAATGTGTTTATATTGCTCAGCGCAAAAATTCCTCCATGTTATTTACACTAAAGTTCACATTAGTTTCAATGCTAATCTTGGCTGAGGAGAACTTGTGGCTAAATTTCCTGCAGAATTCATCGGTGAAACTTTGAGTGCCGTAAAATGCAACGGTTGGCTGGATGATCCAGGAGTACGATTCTTCTTAGGGCGCAGTACTAGAATGTGAGAGGACCTGGGTTCAAATCTCGGATGAGCCCAGTGCAGTTTTAAGGGGTGATACAGTAATTAGCACTGCTGCCTCACGGCGCAGGCACTAGGGTTCAGTTCCAGCCTTAGATCAATGTCTGTATGGAGTTTGCACATTCCACCTGGGTCTGCGCAGGTTCCCTCTGGGTGTTCTGGTTTCCCTCCCAAAGTCCAAAGATGTACAGGTTTGGTGGATTGGCCTTGCTAAATTTCCCCTGAGTGTCAGAGAGACTAGCTGGGGTAAATATGGGGAGTTACAGTGATAGGGCCTAGGTGGGATTGTTGACTGCTTGATGGGCTGAATGGCCTGCTTCTGCACTGTAGAGATTCTGTGATTTTTCTCCGATACTTGGAAGCTCATAATTTACTTCTTTTGTTAACTTACCTTTAAATGTCTTCATATGTTGTGGGTAGAATTTAGTTTCAGCGGCTTGGACTCCAGCAAGGGTCTTGTGTCACCTCTTTTGGGAAGGCTTGCTACATTAAGTACTAAAGAGGCACTTAAATTGGGCACCAATGAGCCTTCCCCAACAGCATGGAAATCCCACCCTCCCCATCCCCTCCATGGGAGCTGATGGTCTCTTCAGTGCTCAGTAGCACCGCCATGGGTAGCTGCTGGTAATGCGCCCACTTGAGGCTCAGGATCTTACAGAATGGCTACAGTACAGAAGGAGGCCATTCAGCCCATTGTGTCTGTTGCTGAGGGCATCACAGGTGAGTGATGGTGGGGGAGAGGATGTGATGGAAGAAGCAGGGGAATGGGAGGGATGGGAGGCAGAGATTTTAGAACATAGAACATTACAGCGCAGTGCAGGCCCTTCGGCCCTCGATGTTGCGCCGGCCAGTGGACCCTCTAACCTAAACTATTCCAATATCATCCATATGCCTATCCACTGAACATTTGAATGCCCTCAAAGTAGGCGAGTCCACAACTGCTGCAGGCAGGGCATTCCACGCTCTCACCACCCTCTGTGTAAAGAACCTGCCTCTGACATCCGTCCTATAACTACCACCTCTTAATTTAATGTTATGTCCCCTCGTGTTGGTCATCACCATCCGAGGAAAAAGGCTCTCACTATCCAATCCCTTGATCATCTTATACGCCTCAATTAGGTCACCGCGTAACCTTCTTTTCTCTCTAATGAAAATAACCTCAGGTCCCTCAGCCTTTCCTCATAAGGCCTTCCCACCATACCAGGCAACATCCTGGTAAACCTCCTCTGCACCCTTTCCATTGCTTCCACATCTTTCTTATAATGCGGCGACCAGAACTGTACGCAATACTCCAAGTGCGGCTGCACCAGAGTTTTGTACAGTTGTAACATAACCTCACGGCTCCTAAATTCATAGAACATAGAACGTTTTGACTGTGAGCTTGATCCTTCCTGACGCTGGGTTCGTCAGTCAAGCGTTGGATGTCATTGAATGTTCCCTTCCCTCTGGAGCCTGCAAGTAACCAAGCAGGATTTGCTTTGTGGGCCTTGTGAGGGGTGTGTCCCTCACCTGCCACCTGGTTAATGCTCTTGTGTGAGCATTAATTGACAAGAAATCTGATATGAGTAATGGAGAAAGGAGTACAGTGGATGTAAGGCATTAATTTTAATTTGTTGTAAAAAGCAATCAGTTGAGAGTAGCTTGCAAGCCTGGTGTGAATGGTAAATGGATGTAAATCTAAACATTTAATTATGGCACTCAGAGGGACCTTGTTTCTACCTGAGCTTTTGATGCAGCATATCGTATTATCCAGCTGCAACAGCAATTATGTTACTGACCATTGTTTAATTTTTGCAGCTTTCTGACTGGTGGTCCTCAGCAAATTAAATTAATTAAGTGACAATCCCACAATATGGAATGACTGCGAAATCCCTCTTGCTCCAACTCTGTTTTATAGTGTTCCCATGACTACTTGGAATGTTGTGGAATTGATTAATTGTGGTAACTTGAAGCAAGGTGGGAAGACTGTTGTAGCAGCACACTTTGTGCTGTTTTTCATGAAGGTAGAACCAACTTGTGTAAATGTGCGGTCATTATCCAATTATTCTCTCTATGAGCTGCCACAAGCAGCCTTTCCCCTGGTTTCTGTGGCTATGACTCATCTTTCATTCCCTGCAGTATAAATATCTCCCACTTGCTATGTCTTTTAGCTTTGGTAAAAGGTCACCTGGACTCAATGTCAGCTTTTTTCTCTCCTTACAAATGCTGCCAGACCTGCTGAGGTTTTCCAGCATTTTCTCTTTTAGTCATTATTCAATGCTGGCAGAGAATGGAGTATCTATTTTTAATAGTGAATTGAGCTGTACGTGGCTTCAGATACAGAAGATTAAATTTAAAATTTATTTATTAATCACAAGTAGGTTTATTTAACACTGCAGTGAAGTTACTGTGAAAATCCCTAGTTGCCACACTCCAGCAGCTGTTCAGGCACACTGAGGGAGAAGTTAGCATGGCCAATGCAAATCTTTTGGACTTTGGGGAGAAACTGGAACACCCGGAGGAAACCCACGCAGACATGGGGAGAACTTACAGACTCCATAGAGACAATGACCCAAGTTGGGAATTGAACTGGATACTTGGTGCTGTGAGGCAGTATGCTAACCATTGTGCCACAGTGCTGTCTGTAGAATCACAGAATACTACAGTGCAGTAGAAGATCTCCAGCCCGTAAAGTCTGCACCAATGCGGACTTGACCTGCCCACCTAATCCTACTTGCCAGCACTTGGTCCATGTCTTTGAATGATATAGTGTGCCAGGTACTTTTTAAAGGATGTGAGCATCCTGCCTCCACCACTCTCCCAGGCAGTGCATTCCAGACCCTCACTACCTTCTGGGTAAAAAAAGGTTTTCCTCAAATCCCCCCCTAAGCCTCCCACCCCTCACTTTTAACTTGTACCCCTCGTAACTGACCTTTCAACTAGGGGGAACAGCTGCTCCCTATCCACCCTGTCCATGCCCTTCATAACCTTGAACACCTCGATCAAGTCACCACTCAGCCTTCTTTGCTCCAGAGAAAATGACTTAAGCCTATCCAGCCTCTCGTAATGTTCCATCCCCCAGGCAGCATCCTGATGAATCTCCTCTACACCCCTTGCAGTGCAACCATATCCTTCCTTTAATGTGGTGACCAGAACTACACACAGTACTGCAGCTGTAACCTCATCAAAGTTCTACACAATTCGATCATAACCCGCTCTGTTTTTTATAATCTATCCTGCGATTGATAAAGGCAAGTGTGCCATATGCCTTTTCACCACCCTATTTTACCTCCTTTTCTGCCTTCAGAGATCTCTGGACAAACATGTTTTACATATCTATTGAAGTAGTGCACTGTAGACACCAACAAGACATACTGAAAGTAAATGAGAAAATATCCCTTTTGCTTATTTATTTAAGGGGTGAATTAAAAATGTCTCATGACATCAGATGTTCTCACTGCATTTAATCAGTGTCTTCAGGAAGACTATGAAGTTATCAGTTGAACCTCGATTCAAGAACAACGTCTATCCAAAGTCTCAAGTTTGCGCAGTGAGTCTTCATGTGACAGAAAGGGTCAGTTCTCGACCTGCAGATCTTAGGGCAGATGGGGCAGGATGTCCTTCCAGGTCTGGAATCCTGGATTTGTTTCCATTTCTTTCCTTCTCTGCTGTCGCTCTGCCTCATCATTAAGTACGTAAAGAGGATTGGTGAGTTGCATCTGCAGTGCCGCGCATAGTTTTGGTGCCTTTATTTGAGAAAAGATATAAATGCAATAGTGGCTGCTGAAAGAAGGTTCACCAGATTGGTTCCAGGGATGAAAAGAGATTGAACACTTTAGGCCGATACTCACTGGAGTTTGGAAGAATGAGAGAGATCTAATTGAGGGAGTTGACAAAGTAAATATCAAGCAGATGTTTCCCCTTGATGGACATTCTAGAATGAGAGATCAGAGTTTTAGACTAAGGAATGGCAGATTTAAAAGACAGCCATCACGCATCTCCAACAGGTAAGTGGAGTGTTTGGACATTAGGTTGGATTAAATTTGAAAGCTGGCAGGATTAGTTTATTTAACCTGGTTCTTCAAGAATACTAAAGCAGGATAATTTCAGGTAAATCCTCTTGACTTTATTTAACAGCTTACATTAATGCACAAGAAATGGAGTTGATAGAAGTGTATTCTTGAGGTGTATCCATGTAGATTGATGACAATATATCTCCTAGAAAATGGGCCACAAAACTCTGTATGAGTTTTATGAGAAGTATGACTGTATGAGAAGTCCTTAATCAATTCAGCATAAAATGTGAGAGTGATCATCGTGACATTGGAGCAGATGATTGAGCAAAAATTGATTTTTGGATATGTTTGTTTTTCTTTCCCTCCAGTGGCCATCTCAAAGACTCTGTCTGCTGCGCCAGAGGTAAACTCAGACAAACATAACATGCAGACCTCGGTGGAGGTCATCACGGAGCAGCTTCCTGTCCAGCGTGGCCGCAAACCCGGGAGAAAGAAGGGCCGCGTGGGGCAGCCAGCCTGTGTACACAAGTCCGAAATACAGCATCCCATTCCGTCATCCACCAAGCCAGTGGAACCATTAAAAATCCCAAAGAAGAGAGGGCCAAAGCCTGGGAGCAAGGTAGCTCATTCCCCGAGTGGCAGCTGGCCTGCCAAACCTACCGTTCCATGCTGATTGTGTGAAACGTTCATTTAACATGGGTGAACAGTTGGCTTTTCTTTTAAGCATGTAGTTAGGGATGCCAACTCTCCCCTTCCTGCTGCTGTGCCAGGATTGTTATACTCTTCATGCTAGGTAATCTCAGAGCATGAATTGTAAGAGTTACAGATGGGAAATGAAAGTGGTGTTAACAAAGGAAAGTGTTTCCCATCATTGTGCAATTATTACCCAAGAATCGCTATTTGATTTAATTTAATTTATTATTGTCACATATATTAGTATTGTTTAGTGCATCCTATAAAGACAAAGGATACTGTTCACAGAGAAGGAAATGAAGGAGTGCAAAATGTAGTGTTATAGTCCTAGCTAAGGTGTAGAGAAACATAAACTTAATGCAAGGGAAGTCCATTCAGAAGTCTGATGGTAGCAGAAAAGGAATTGTTCTTGAATTGGTTGGTACATGACCTCAGACTTTTGTATTTTTTTCCGGACAAAAAAGATGGAAGAGAGAATGTCCGGGGTGCGTGGAGTCTTTAATTATGCCGGTTGCTTTGCCGAGGCAGCAGGAAGGGTAGACAGAGTCAGTGAATGGGAGACTGGTTTGTGTGATAGACTTTGTAATTTGTTGGGGTTTAGACAGAGCAGGAGCCATGTCAAGCTGTGATATAACCAGAAAGAATGAAGGAGGCTTAGCTCTTGTAACAACTCTCATCTGGGCAAAAAATTGCAGAATGCAAATATAGTAAAAAGTCTCTAACCATTGTTTAGAATGCATTCTGTTTTGAATATTCAATGTCTGATATTTTTAAGTGTGTGTGCATTTATAGTATTGCTAAATTCCAGTACTTCAAAAAATTACCAGGAAAGTTATTGAATAATTTTCTCTGAATTGAGCTTCTGTAGTTTGGTTAGGTTGCTTTTACTGGTTGTGAGACAATTCTCCAAGTTAATGAATCCCTGACAACCACAAAATTTTCTTTTCTTTTGTAGCGGAAACCTCGTACCCTACAGAACCCTGTGCCAACTTCCCCTACCTCTAGCACTCCAGAACCAGACACTAGCACAGTTCCTCAAGATGCAGCCACTATCCCTAGAACAGCCATCATGCAGTCTCCGACAGGTAAGCTGAGTTGGATTGAATCTGAATGCCGGAAATACAATTCATTTAACCTAATTCTTCATGAATATTAAAGCAACTCATTTCAGACAAATCCTCTTTTGACCTTGTATAACATCTCGCATTACTGCACCAAGAGGTGTGGTTGATAATAGTGCACTCTTGAGATGTCTCTATGTACATTGGTGACAAAGCACTTGCTGTGAAGACTGTCTCCTAGAAACATAGAAAATAGGAGCAAGAACAAGCCATTCGGCCCTTTGAGGCTGCTCCACCTTTCAACATGATCTCAATGCCACGCCCCAGTGTTCTTCCCATTTTGCTTGATAGATTTAAAGAATGGTGCTGCAATTCTACCACTCCCTCTGCCAAGAGAATCGGAGTGGGCGAAGGGCAGGCAATAGGAAGGTACGTTGACCTCGGGCGGGATTTTTACAATTTCAGGACAAGAGAGGCCATAAAATCTGCTGTCTGACAAAATCCACCAATTTCCTCCTTGGTTAAATCAGTCTCTTGGCCTTTGTATCCTTCTGTGATAGAGAATTGCACAAGTTCACTATTCTCTGAGTGAAGAAGTATCTTCTCATCTCAGTCCTACATGGCCTAACCCATAATCCCTCTCTTCTTTGGAATTTTTAATGGTTCCACTGGCTTGATGGATGACGGAATGGGATGCTGCATTTCGGACTTGTGTACACAGGCTGGCTGCCCCACGCGGCCCTACTTTCTCCCGGGTTTGCAGCCACGCTGGACAGGAGACTGCAATCTCTTGTTCTAGACGCTGCCCACCCCAAACAGAGGTCCTGCCATGTCAGAATGTTATATGTTTCAATTAGAAACCCTCTCATTCTCCTAAATTCTAGTGAGTACAGGTTCAGTTAACCCAATCTCTCCTTGTACATAGAACATAGAACATTACAGCACAGAACAGGCCCTTCGGCCTTCGATGTTGTGCCGACCAAAATAAAAAGCAATGCCCCTCCAAACTAAACCATTCCCTTCTCTTCCATATACTTATCAATTAACCTCTTAAACGCCACCAAACTTGGCGCATCTACAACAGCTGCAGGCAGGGCATTCCACTCCCTAATCACTCTTTGAGTAAAGAACCTACCTCTGATATCCGTCCTATAACTCATACCCCTTAATTTAAAGCTGTGTCCCCTCGTGCTAGCTTTCTCCATCCTAGGAAAAAGGCTATCACTGTCCACCCTATCTAAACCTCTAATCATCTTATATGCTTCAATAAGATCCCCTCTTAGCCGCCTCCTTTCTAACGAAAACAACCTCAAATCCTTCAACCTCTCTTCATAGGACCTGCCCTCCATACCAGGCAACATCCTGGTAAACCTCCTCTGTACCCTCTCCAATGCCTCCACATCTTTCTTATAATGTGGGGACCAGAACTGCACACAATACTCCAAGTGCGGCCGCACCAGAGTTTTGTACAGTTGCAACATGATTCTGCTATTCCAGGAATCAGTCTGGTGAACCTTTGTTGCACTTCCTCTATATCCTTTCTTAGTTAAGGAGACCAGAACTGCGCACACAATGCCACAGTTGTGGCCTCACCATAAGATATAGGAACAGAAGTAGGCCACTCGGCCCATCAAGGCTGCTCTGCCATTCAATCATGGCTGATATTTTTCTCATTCCCATAACCCCATAACCTCTGATCCCCTTAGTGTGTGAGTAAGTGGAGCTGAATTCACGAGAAGATCAGCCATGATCTTATCGAATGGTGGGTGGGGCAGGCTCAAGGGGCCAGATGGCCTACTCCTGCTCCTAGTTCTTATAATTTAATCAAGAACCTATCTTTGTCTTAAAGACAGAGATACCGAGGCTCTGTCCAGCTGCAGAAAGACATCCTTGCTCCTGTACTCTCCTGCTGCAGTGAAGGCCAATGTAACATTTGCCTTCCAGCCATCTTGCTTGAAAGGTGTCTACTGTTTGTTATTTCTGCGTGAAACTTGGGAATGTAATTATCTATCTTCTGTATGTTTTGCGTATGTTTAGTCTGTGTTTACTTGAACAAAAACGGCAATGCAGGACCACATCTGGACAGGAAAAAGGTGCAGCAGCTTCCAGATCACTTTGGACCAGCTCGGGCTTCAGTTGTTTTGCAACAGGCCGTCCAAGCCTGCATAGACTGTGCGTACAATCAGAAGATGGTTTTCTCCTTCCTGAAGCAGGGGCATGGTGGAGAGGTGATATCTGGTATGTGAACAATACATCAGGCTTACACGTGTTGCCTTTGCCAATGTTGTTTTCAGCAGTTAATATTTTATCTGTGGACTCAGTCTGAAAGTTCCTATGTTCCTAACCCTGCGTTTAAAAGACTGAATAGTTGCAGGTTCTTTAACCCAAAGAGCACAACTTTAAAATGAATAAGTTAAATGACAGGGAATTACTTAGACATATTGAAAACTTTTAGTTATTTCTGACTAACTGGACATCCCCCACAAGAACTCAATTACACAGGGGTCAGCACAGTGGTGCAGTGGCTACCAGATAGTTGTTAGTACGGCTGCCTCACAGCACCAGAGACCCGTGTTCAATTCCCGACTTGGGTCATTGCACATTCTCCCCGTGTCTGTGTGGGTTTCTTCCCGGTGCACTGGTTTTCTCCCACAGTCAAAGATATGCAGGTTAGGTTGATGCCATGCTAAGTTAACCTGAGTGACAGAGGGATGAGCAGAGTAATCATGTGGAATTACAAGAATAGGGCCTGGGCGGGATAGTAGACAGTGCAGATCTGTTGGGCCGAAAGGCCTCCTTCTACACTTTTGGGATTTTGTGATTATGACTAGTAACCAATGCACTTGTTGTTCCCTTATTCAATGAGATTCTTTTCATTTTTTCTTTGTTCTACTTCTTAGCCTCATTTGACCGTGAGCAGCACACGTTAAACCTGCCAGCGGTAAACAGTGTTGTGTATGCCCTGCGCTTTCTGGAGAAGTTGTGCCGGAGCCTGCGATGTGACAACCTCTTTGGGAATCAGCCTTTCAGTCAGATCAATGCAGCCAATCACAACATGACTGAGTATGGAAGGGACCGATTTATGTCAGGTACCGTTACAACCTGGAAGAAAGATATTTTGGGAATTTTTGATTTAAGTTTCAACCTCAAGATATCTGTGAAAATGTTGCAAAGTTGCATGGTGTAATATGTTCTTGACAAAAACCAGTAACATTTTGCAAGACTCTTTTCAATCAATCACTATTAAATATTACAAGGGAAACAAAGTTTTTAAGTTTAAAGTTTATTTATTAGTGCCACAGACAAGCTTACGAAGGGTGGCACAGTGGCACAATGATTAGCACTGCTGCCTCACAGCACCAGGATCCCAGGTTCAATTCAATTCAATTGGGTTACTGTCTGCGTGGAGTCTGCACATTCTCCCCATGTCTGTGTGGGTTTCCTCGGGATGCTCCAGTTTCGTCCCACAGTACAAAAATGTATGGGTTAGGTTAATTGGCCATGATAAATTGCCCCTTAGTGTTAGGACTAGTGCGGGTAAGTGCATGGGGTTATGGGAATAGGGCCTGAGTGGAATTGTGTTTGGTGCAGACTCAGTGGGATGAATGGCCTCTTTCTGCATGGTAGATTCTATGATTCTACATTAACACTTGGAATGGAGTTACTGTGAAAATCCCCTAATTGTCACATTTTGGCACCAGTTCGGGTACACTGAATTTAGCTTGGCTAATGCATTTGATTTTGATTTGATTTGAATTGATTTATTATCGTCACATATATTAACATACAGTGAGAAGTATTGTTTTTTGCACAATATGCGGACAAAGCATACCGTTCTTAGAGAGGAAAGGAGAGAGTGCAGAATGTACTGTGATAGATATAGCTAAGGTGTAGAGAAAGATCAACTTAGTGTGAGGTAGGTACATTCAAAAGTCTGATGGCAGCAGAGAAGAAACTGTTCTTGAGTCGGTTGGTACATGTCCTCAGAATCTTTTTCCCCCAGGGAAGAGGGAATGTGAATGTCTGAGACACTTGAGGTCCTTAATCATGTTTGCTGCTTTTCTGATGCAATGGAGAGGGTAGATAAGTCAATGGATGGGAGACTGGTTTGTGTGATGGATTGGACTACATTCACAACCCTTTGCATTTCCTGGCAGTTTTGGGCAGAGCCTAAGCCATATCATGCTGTGATATAACTAGGAAGAATGCCTTCTGTGGTGCATTTGACCAATGCATCTATTGAACTGAGAGAGGAAACTGAAGCATCCAGAGGAAAGCCATGCAGACATAGGGGGAACTTGCAGAATACAGAGGAGCCATTGTGGCTATTGTGATCAATGGCCAGAATTTTCCCACCCACCCCTGCCACAGGTATTGGAGTGGGCGACGGGTGAAACTTAGAAATGTCTGTTGATCTCGGGCAGGATTTTATGGTTTCAAGACAAGCAAGGCTGTGAAATCTCGCCCAATATTTCAGTAGCGTTGACTTTAGAAGTGGATGGTCAGTTTTGAGATTCCAGTGTTCTACAGTTTGGCAGAAAAGCTTCCCTGTTTCCATTTCAGCTAACTTGGCTTATTTCAATTATCAGAGAGGGATGGAGATATCACAGGGGTGCTGCCGGCTGGCCAGCTGCCTTTTGGCTTCTATGTCACACCTGTTCTAACATCCCAGCATTGATGCGCATGTGTGCGCGCACACACACACACCAAATTCAAAGGTCACAATGTCAGGACATATTTTAATGGTTCTCATTCATTATTATGACAACAGGGATCAGTTAACAGTCGATGTTGTCTACATGAAGTTTAGCAAGGTCTTTGACAAGGTACTGCATGGTAGGATGTTGGATAAGGTTAAATCTCACAGGATCGAGGGCAAGGTAACCAAAATGGATACAAAATTGGCTTGATGACAGAAGACACAGGGTGGTTGCAGAGAGTTGTTTTTCAAACCGGAGCCCTTGACCAGTGGTGTGCTTCAGGGATTTGGTACTGACATTGGTTTTTTGTCATTTATATTAATGATTTGGATGAGAATACAGGAAGCATGGTTAGTAAGTTTGCAGATCACATCAAGATTGGTGGCATAGTGGACACTGAAGAATGTTATCTAGGATTGCAATGGGATCTTGATCAGTTGGGCCAGTGGGCTGATAAATGGCAGACGGAGTTTAATATAGATAAATGATGATTGATAGATTGAGGCAGGGCAGGTCTTACTCAGTTAATGGTAGGGTGTTGGGAGAGTTATAAAACAAAGAGATCGAGGGTACAGCATAGCTCCTTGAAAGTGGAGTCTTTGGTAGACAAAGTGGTGAAAAGGGCATTTGGCATGCTTGATTTCATTAGTCAGAACATTGAATACAGGAGTTGAAATGTCTTGTTGATGTTGTACAAGACATTGGTAAGGGCACACTAGGAAAATTGTGTACAGTTCTGGTCACCTTATTATAGAAAGGATATTATTAAACTAGAAAAAGTGCAGAAAAGATTACTAGGATGCTACCAGGACTTGATGGTTTGAGTTATAGTGAGAGGTTAGATAGACTGGGACTCCTTTCCCTGGAGCATAGGAGACTTAGGGGTGATCTTATAGAGGTCTATAAAATAATGAAGGGCATAGATGAGGTGGATAGTCAACATCTCTTCCCAAAGATAGGAGAATCTAAAACTAGAGGTTTAAGGTAAGAGGGGAGAGATAGAAAAGGGTCCAGAGAGGCAATTTTTTCACAGAGGGTGGTGAGTGGAACAAGCTGCCAGAAATGGAAGTAGAGATGGGTACAATTTTGTCTCTTAAGAAGCATTTTGATAGTTACGTGGTAAAATAGGTGTAGAGAGATATGGGCCAAATGCAGGCAATTGGAATTAGCTTAGTGGTTTAAAAAAAAGCGGCATGGACAAATAGAACTGAAGGCCCTGTTTCCATACAGTGAACCTCTATGGCTCCAAGTCTGGAATCTTCAATTTCAATTTCTTAATCCTATACCATGCTTCCTCAACACAGAAAATCCTACAACAGTGGGATGGAGAGGCAGTGCCATTGTGGTATTGTAGCTGGACTCAAGACCCAGTGCTCTGGGGACCTGGGTTCGAACCTCACCATGGCAGATGGTGAAATTTGAATTCAATAAAAATCTGGAAATCAAAGTCTAATGTTGATACAAAACCACTGATTGTTGTAAAAACTCACCTGGTTCACTAATTTCCTTGAGGGAAGGAGATCTGTCACCCTGATCTGTTCTGGCTTACATGTGACTCCAGATTCACAGTAATGTGGTTGACTCTTAAATGCCTTTGGGGATGGGCAATAAGCCAATAATGCGCACATAGGAGACCTCCCAGTGAGCAGAATCTCATGGTAGAGAAGCTACAACACAACCAGTTTAACACCTATCAGCAAATAGTGAGTTGGAAGATTTTGAACTAGGCAACATCCGATCAGCAGAAAAGAAAAATGAGCAAATAAGGTAACAACTTTGCATTGTCCATCTTTCACCAGCAAAAAATGAATCAGAGGAGGGAGTTGTTCAGGGACCAGGAAGAGGAACGAAAAGGTATACACAAGATTCTCCACCATTCAGCGCACCTCTATCACCCAAACTACCGAAAGCTGACCGACACCCTTCAGAAGGTAAGATCTTTTCTGACTTCACTAGTTTAGAAAATTGATCTAATCTGTTTTGAGCCCAGAGTGATAATGTTCTACGCATGTTTGTGAAGCTCATTCTTGATGTCTGATCTACTTTTTCCAGCTGAAACCTTTATACTGGATGACGGACATCCAGGCCCCACGGAACACCGGCTAGATCCCATGGATTCTGCCCTTAATTCTGTAAATTCATGCAGTCCTCCAAGTAGGAGTTCCAGGGAGTTCTGGGCTTATCGTTCTCTGCACCATTCAGCAAGCCTAACACAAAATAACATGGGGACCTTGCGACAACTTTCAGGAGGTAAGCTCCAAGCTGTTTATCTCCAGTATTTCCACGTCTCCTTCCTATGCTTTCTTATCATATCTAGCTTTTGTCAGAGTGTTTTGTTGACTTCATATTTACCAGCCTACATTACCTCAGCTGTATATAAGAACGAGGAGCAGGAGTAGGCCATCTGATCCCTTGAGCCTGCTCCGCTATTCTATAAGATCGTGCCTGATTATTTCATGGATTCAGCTCCACTTACCCACCTGCATTTAATAAGGTAGCCTCAACCACTTCGTTGGGCTGGGAATTCCACAGATTCACAACCCTTTGTGTGAAGAAGTTCCTCCTCAACTCAGTCCTAAATCTGCTCCCCCTTGTTTTGAGGCCATGCCCCCTAATTCCACTTTCACCTACCAGTGGAAACAACTTCCCTTCTTCTATCTTATCAATTCCCATCATAATCTTATATGTTTCTATAAGATTTCCCCTCATTCTCTTGAAGTCCAGTGAGTGTAGTTCCAGTTGACTCAGTCTCTCCTCAAAAGACAACCCTCTCAACTCTGGAATCAACCTAGTGAATATCCTTATCAACCTAGTGTCCTATTAAACTTTAGTTGCAAATTTTTACAATGGAATAGATTCACCTTTGTGACACTGGTATGCAATACTCATCAAACTGTTTCTTTGGAAAGACCTTGTGCTGACAATGCTTAATGCAGACAATGGAAGGAATAATTATTTAACAAGGATATCTTTGAACCATCCTTTAAAAATAACTATTTCAGCATATTCCTGGCGGCTCCAGAGCACCTTAAATAAGTTTGAACTCATCTAGAGTTATGAAGTTAGCCTAGACACCAACTTTTACCTTTGAGTTTGGCATCCGTGTAAACATAAGATGTTTTAACCCAGGTATGATAGGTGGCACACGGTTAGCACTATTGCCTCAAAACATCAGGAACCTGGATTCAGTTCCCAGCTTGGGTGACTGTCTGTGTGGAGTTTGCATGTTCTCCCCATGTCTGTGTGGGTTTTCTCTGTGTGCTCCTGTTTCCTCCCACACTCCAAAGATGTGCAGGTTAAGGTGGATTGGCCATGCTGAATTGCTCCTTAGTATCCCAAGATGTGTAGGTTAGATGGATTAGCCATGGGAAATGTGTGGATTTCAGGGATAGTAAGAAGTCTGACCAGGTTTAAATCCCACTAATTTATTTGATAGTAAACTCGCAAGCTTTCGACTCTATGGCCTTTGTCTGACAAATGAGGTGTTTTGGTCCAGAACAGGTGTTGTCAGACTTCTCACTGTCTAATGCCAGCATCTCTACATCATGACTACTTTCAGGGATAGGGCAGGGGAGAGGGCCTGGGCAGATACTCTTTCAGGGGGTCGGTGCAAACTTGATAGGCCAAAAGGCCTTTTCTGTACTGAACGGATTCTATGATTTGACCCACTCAGAAGCTTCTATCAAAATAACCTTTATCCAAGAACACAGTTAGAATATAACAAAAAGAATTAGCATAACTTTTCACAAATTTCCCCCATGCAAGGCTTCTGGAGAAGGTGAGAGGGCATGGGATCCAAGGGGCTTTGGCCTCGTGGATCCAGAACTGGCTTGCCGGCAGAAGGCAGAGAGTGGTTGTGGGTGGGTCTTGTTCTGCATGGAGGTTGGTAACCAGTGGAGTGCCCCAGGGATCTGTTCTGGGACCCCTGCTGTTTGTCATTTTCATAAATGACCTGGATGAGGAAGTGGAGGGATGGGTTAGTAAGTTCGCCGACGATACAAAAGGTCGGTGGTGTTGTGGATGGTCTGGAGGGATGCCAAAAGTTGCAGCGGGACATAGACGGGATGCAAGACTAGGCAGAGAAGTGGCAGATGGATTTCAACGCGGATAAATGTGTAGTGGTCCATTTTGGCAGGAATAATGGGATGAAGGAGTACAATATAAGGGATAGGAGTCTTAGCTGTGTTGTAGAGCAGAAGGATCTCGGGGTCCGGGTCCATAGGACTCTTAAATCGGCCTCGCAGGTGGAGGAAGTGGTCAAGAAGGCGTACGGTGTACTGGCCTTCATTAATCGAGGAATAGAGTTTAGGAGTCAGGAGGTAATGATGCAGCTCTATAAGACTCTTGTCAGACCCCACTTGGAGTATTGTGCGCAGTTCTGGTCGCCTCATTATAGGAAGGATGTAGAGGCTATTGAGAGAGTTCAGAGGAGATTTACAAGGATGCTGCCTGGATTGGGAGGCAGGCCTTATGAAGATAGGTTGAGGGAGCTGGGACTCTTCTCACTGGAGAGACGTAGGTTGAGAGGCGACCTGATAGAGGTTTATAAAATGTTGAGAGGAATAGATAGGGTGGACTCTCAGAGACTATTTCCCCGAGCTGAAATGGTCACTACGAGAGGACACGGATTTAAGGTGCAGGGAAGCAAATACAAAGGAGATGTCAGGGGTAGGTTTTTCACTCAGAGGGTGGTGAGTGAATGGAACCGACTGCTGTCGGAGGTTGTTGAGGCAAACTCACTGGGGTCTTTTAAAAGACTTCTGGATGAGTATATGGAAAAGAATAGGATAGGGGGTTATAGATAGGTCTGTGGATTGGTAGATGTGATCGGCGCAACTCGTGGGCCGAAGGGCCTGTTTGTGTTATATTGTTCTATGTTCTAATTTAAATACTTAAACATGACAAAGTATTATTCTTAACAGTTAGCTATCTCTATTGTTGCAGTTCAACAGTATCCCTTATACACATAAATTCCTTATTTAGAACTAGTCAGCACCAAAGATAAACATGTTCATATTTATACTAAATTTCTAGACTTTTAACACCTTTGGACAGAGACCCAGACAGCAGTTTCCAAAGAAGGATATATCCTCAAACAACAGAACTTCAGAGAAATAAATCTGGTCTCTGGCAACTCCCAGTCTCCAGACTGAAAATTATTTCTTATTTCCACGGTTCTCAAAAAGCAACTGAGTTTGATTTTTCTGTGTAAGCCTACCTGCACCCAGCCACCTGATATTAATGTCAATTTACACAGTCAAGTCCTACACTGCAAAACACCATGGGAAAACACTAAAAGCAAAAGAGCATTAAAACAAATATTCTAGCAATTAGGAACAATTATGCTGCCACAGTAACAATACAGTGCTGCCAGTATAGACCGAGTGCCAGCAGTTAAATTATCTAGCCTTGTCCTTCCCACTAGAATAGATCATTTCACACTTCTCTACGTTAAATTTCATTGGCCACATGAAATTTCATTCTTGATTTTAATGACTATATCATTCTCACTCTCTCTGCCCCTTTCTCTTAGGGTGGGATTATCCAGCAGCACGCACCCCAAGACCGAAAAATCCCGCCTGAGGTCAATGGACCTTTGCATGCACTGTTCCCCACCTCCTACTATTCCTGTGGCTGGCAGAATGGAAAAATTCGCTCTTTGTCTCTCTTTTTATCTGTCTGTCTGTCTGTCTCTCTCTATACCTCTCTGCCTGTCTCTGTCTTTCTCCTTCTCCTCCTACTGTCACTGTCAGTCTCTCTCTCTCCTTTCTCCCCATCCCTGCTATCTCTGTCTCTGTCCCTCTCTCTCTTTCTCTCTCTCTGTTTCTTTCTCTCACTTTGTCTGTCTCTCTTTCTGTCACTCAGTTTTTTTTCTCTCTCTCTGTTCCTCCCTCTCCCCCACCCCCAGCCCATCTCTGTTTTTCCCTCTGATTCTCTCTCCCTTTTCTCCTCGCACCCCTCCCCCCACCCCCACCCCGCTTGCTGGTTCTTGCTCTAAACAAAGCATTGGTCCTATAGAAAGAGTCTGGGTCCTTAATGGGAAATGAGGAGATGGCGGGTGAATTGAATGGGTATTTTACAACAGTCTTCACTATGGAAAATACAAGTAACATCCCAGAAACAGCTGGGAAAAGAATGGTGGGTGGAATTTGAGAAAGTTACAATGCCTAGGGAAGTTGTACTGAGCAAACTGATAGAGATGTGGCCTGATAAGTCCCTGAGACCTGATGGACTTCATCCTAGGGGCTTAAAAGAAATGCCGAATGAGGTCGTAGATGCATTGATTTTAATTTTCCAAAGTTCTTTGGATTCGGAGAAGGTTCCATTAAATTGGAAAATAGAGAATGTAACTCCTTTCTTTAAAAAGGAAAGGGGAAGAAAGCAGGAACTATAAACCAGTTAGCTTAATATCTGTCACAGGAAAAATGTTAGAAGTTATTATTAAATCCATTACAACAAGGCACTTAGATAAGCTCAAGGTAACCAGTTCAGCCAACATGGTTTTGTGAGAGAGGAATCATATTTAACTAATTTAAGGGCAGCATCAACAAGTTGGGCTGAAGGGCCTGTTTCCATGCTGTAAACCTCTATGACTCTAATCTGTTGGAGTTCTTTGAAGAAGTAACATGCTGTGGATGAAGGAGAATTGGTGGATGTTCTGTACTTAGATTTACAGATGGCATTTGATAAATAGCCACATCAAAGATTACTGTGGAGAATAAAAGTTCATGGTGTAGGGAGTACCATTCATAGAGAACAAAAGGAGAAAGTACAGAATGTAGTGTTAGAGTCATAGCAAGGATTAGAGAAAGATCAACTTAATCAACTTAAAATCTGACAGCAGCAAAGAAGAAGCTGTTCTTGAGTCAGTTGGTATATGACCTCAGACTTTTGTATCTTTTTCCCAAAGGAAGAAGGTGGAAGAGAGAATGTCCAGGGTACATGTGGTCCTTAATTACGCTGGCTGCTTTGCCAAGGCAATGGGAAGTGTACACAGAGTCAACAGATGGGAGGCTGGTTTGCATGATGGATTGGGCTATGATCTTTTGTAGTTCCTTACGGTCTTGGGCAGAGCAAGAACAATACCAGGCTGGGATACAGCCAGAAAGAATGCTTTCTATGGTGCATCTGTAAATGTTGGTGAGAGTCATAACTGACATGCCAAATTTCCTTAGTTTTCTGAAAAAATTGAGGCACTGATGGGTTTTCTTAACTATAGTATCAGCATGGGGAACCAGGACAGGTTGTTGGTGATCTGGACACTTAAAAACTTGACCCTTTCTACTTCATCACGTTGGTGTAGACAGGGACATGTCCTCCACTATGCTTCCTGAAGTTGATGACAATCTTTTTTGTTGACATTGAGGGAGAGATTATTGTTGTTGCACAGTTGACCAGATTCTATATTTCATTCCTGTGCTCTGTCTCGTCATTGTTTGAGATCCGAACCACCACAATGGGTTGGGTCTCAAACAATGTAAGTTTCTATGAGAGAAACTATAAAATAATAGAAGATTGGCTCGCCAGCAGATCATTTTCTGGTTGGCAAGATATATCGAGTGGTGTGCCAAAAGGATCAGTGCCAAAACCTCAACCATTTCCAATACCTGTAAATGTCCTAGATGAAGGCACCGAATGTATGGTTGCTAAATTTGTTGATGACACAAAGATAAGCGGGAAAGTAAATTGTGAAGAGGGTATAAGGTCACAAAGGAACTTAGACAGAATAAGTGAGTAGGCAAAGATCTGGCAAACGAGTATGATGTGGGAAAATGTGAAATGGTCCATTTTGGCAGGAAGAATAAAAAAGAACCTTATCCAAATAGCTTTAAGATGCAGGGGGATCTGGGTGCATAAATCACAGGGACAGCAAGTAATTAGGAACACTGATAGAATTTTATTTTTTAATGCACGGGGAATTGATTACAAAAGTAGGCAGATTATGCTTTAATTATAGAGGGCATCAGCGAAGCCACATTTGGTGTACTATGAACAGTATTAGACACCTTATTTACAGAAGGATAGAAATGCCTTAGAAGTGATTTAGAGAAGGTTTACCAGACTAATACCCGGAGTGGGTGGATCACCTTATGAGGAAAGGTCAGACAGGTTACGCTTGTATCCACTGGAGTTTAGAATAAGGATCAATTTGATTGAAATGTAAAAGGCCCTCTGAGATATTGACAGGGTTATTTTTTATTTTATTTATTAGTGTCACCAGTAAGTTTACACCCCCTAATCTCCACACTCAATCGCCTGTTCAGGTACACTGAGGAAGAAATTAGCATGGCCAGTGCACCTAATCAGCATGTCTTTCGAACTGTGGGGGGAAAACCCATGCAGACATGGGGAGAACCTGCAGAGTCTGCACAGACAATGACCCGAGGTTGGAATTGAACCCGGCTCCCTGACACTGAGGGGTCACCCATTTGATGTATGGGTTTGGGTTTGATGTATGGTAATTGTATGGGATTTTGTGGAGTACTGTGTGCAAATGTGGTGTTCTTATCTGAGGAGGGATGTCCTTGCTTATAGAGGGAGTGCAGCAAAAACCTACCAGGGATTCCTGGGATGGCAGGCCTGTCAAATGAGAAAATGATTGGTTAGGATTATATTGATTAAAGTTTACAAGAGAGTGAGAGGGGATCTCGCAGAAACTTATAAAATTCTAACAGGGTTAGACAGGGTAGATTCAGAAAGAATGTCCCCAGTGGTGTAGGGAATCCAGAATTGGGAGTCATAGTTTGCCGATAAAGGGTAAACCTTTTAGGAGTAAAATGGGGAGAAATTTCTTTGCAAATTTCTTCTAACATGAGAACAAAAACAGAAAATGCTGGAAAATCTCAATAGGTCTGACAGCATCTGTGGAGGGAAAATAAAGCTGACGTTTCGAGACTGGATGATTCTTCATCAAAGCCCTGATGAATGTTTGCTCTTTTCTCTCCATCGGCATTGGCAAACCTATTGAGGTTTTCCAGAATTTTCTGTTTTGATTCAGATTCCAGCATCTATAGTAACTTGCTATTGTTTGATTTGATTTATTATTATCACATGTATTAGTATACAGTGAAATGTATTGTTTCTTGCGCGCTATACAGACAGAACATACCATTCATAGAGAAGGAAATGAGAAAGTGCAGAATGTGATGTTACAGTTATAGCGAGAGTGTAGAGAAAGGTTAACTTAATGCGAGATAAGCCCACTTAAAAGTCTGATGGCAGCAGAGAAGAAGCTGTTCTTGAGTTGTGACCTCGGACTCTTGTATCTTTTTCCCGACAGAAGAAGGTGGAAGAGAGAATATCTGGGATGCGTGGGGTCATAATTATGCTGGTTGCTTTGCTAAGGCAGCGGGAAGTGTAGACAGAATCAGTGGATGGGAGGCTGATTTGTGTGATGAATTGGGCTACATGCACAACTTTTTATAGTTCCTTGTGGATTTGAGCAGAGCAGAAGCCATATCAAGCTGTGATACAACCAGAAAGAATATTTTCTATGGTGCATCAGTAAAAGTTGGTGAGAGTCACAGCAGACATGCCAAATTTCCTTAATCTTCTGAGAAAGTAGCGGCATTAGTGGGCTTTCTTAATTGTAATGTTGGCAAGGGGAGACCAAGACAGGTTGTTGATGATCAGGACACCTAAAAACTTGAAGCTTTTGGCCCTTTCTACTTCATCCCCATTGATGTAGATAGGGGCATATTCTCCTTTACACTTCTTGAAGTCGATGTCAATCTCTTTCATTTATAAAAAGTGTCTCATTGATCTTCCTCAAAGCTTCATAAGCGATGCAAAGCAACCTTAATCAGGGTGGATACAAGTTTGACCCTTTATACGTGCTGCACTGATCTCTATAAAACTGTGCAACAGGATATGTATTTTTTTTCATTTGGCAAACTGAAGAAAATCGGCACGTTCTTATATTAAATATATTCTCTGATGTACTCCAGGAAATGCTGTGTCTTTTAATTTTGCTTGTTCAAAGGGCTGACTTCAAGCAGATCATTTTAAAAGAGAAATCATAAATTCAGCAACACTCACGTTCTGTAGCATTCTCTGTTTGTAGAATCCAAGCCGGCTGCTGTATCTAAAACCAAAACAACAGAGGCTTTTCTTTATGTGAGAGAATTGATCAATTTGCTCAGTCTCCAAACTCTCCTGCCATTCAATCCAGTGTCCCAGCCATCCCCGATTCATACTTCTTCAAGAAAAACAATAATCAATAATTAATAGAGGTGACTGCCCTTTGGAAGGTTGAGGGGGGCACTGCCAATACAATAAAACGCCAAGAGGAAACTTAACTAATGAGGTCAAAATGTTATTCTCGGGGGTGATTATGCACCCCAGTTCCTGTGGCAACCACTGATTGCAGAAGGCCTGAAACATGCCAGAGCTCTATTTACATGTGCTCACTGAGATATTACTGTGCCTTTAAGAAACGTATCTTCACATATGAGGGGTATGTTGAAAATTGAGCTCTGTTTACAGTGCCGATTTGTCTGCTCCAGGTGACCCACATGCTGAGAATGAAGGAGAATACTTGATTCCAGATAATGAGGTGTTTGTTTTAATCTGAGCTAATGCGGTTTTGTTTATTTTTTGGTTTTTCCTTCGAGTTCCAGAGTCAGGTTTAATTAGGTTGATTGACAAGAGACAGAGTTATGTGAATGGGTGGAATTAAACTTATAGGGAAAAACAGTTATATTCGGTTTATAGAACATAGAACATTACAGCACAGAACAGGCCCTTCGGCCTTCGATGTTGCGCCGACCAATATAAAAAGCAATGCCCCTCCATACTAAATCATTCCCTTCTCTTCCATATACTTATCAACTAACCTCTTAAATGCCACCAAACTTGGCGCATCTACAACTGCTGCAGGCAGGGCATTCCACTCCCGAACCACCCTTCGGGTAAAGAACCTACCTCTGATATCCGTCCTATAACTATCACCCCTTAATTTAAAGCTGTGTCCCCTTGTGCTAGCTTTCTCCATCCTAGGAAACAGGCTATCACTGTCCACCCTATCTAAACCTCTAATCATCTTATATGTTTCGATTAAGTCCCCTCTTAGCCGCCTCCTTTCTAACGAAAACAACCTCAAATCCCTCAGCCTCTCTTCATAAGACCTGCCCTCCATACAGGCAACATCCTGGTAAACCTCCTCTGTACCCTCTCCAATGCCTCCACATCTTTCTTATAATGTGGGGACCAGAACTTCACACAATACTCCCAGTGCGGCCGCACTAGAGTTTTGTACAGTTGCAACATGACGTTGCGGCTCTGAAATTCAATCCCTCTACCAATAAAAGCCAAGACTCCATATGCCTTCTTAACACCTTCTCGACCTGACTGCCTACTTTCAGGGATCTATGCACATACACACCAAGATCCCTCTGTTCATCAAGACTACTAAGAAGCCTACCATTAGCCCTATACTCTACACATTTATTATTTCTGCCATAGTGCATTACCTCACACTTTTCCACATTAAACTCCATTTGCCACCTCTCGGCCCAGCTCTGCAACTTGTCCAAGTCCCTCTGCAAACTATAACAACCCTCTTCACTATCTACCACTCCACCGACTTTAGTGTCATCTGCAAATTTACTAATCCATCCTTCCATACCCTCATCCAGATCATTTATAAAAATTACAAACAGCAGGGGCCCCAAAACAGACCCCCTGAGGTACACCACTTGTCACCAAACTCCAAGATGAATATCTCCCATCAACCACCACCCTCTGTCTTCTATCTGCTAGCCAATTCCTAACCCAATTAGCTAAATCACCCTCTATCACATACATCTGCATTTTCTGCAGAAGTCTTCCATGGGCCACCTTATCAAACGCCTTACTAAAGTCCATATATACCACATCAACCGCCTTACCCCCATCCACCGCTTTGGTCACTTTTTCAAAAAACTCAATAAGGTTAGTAAGGCACGACCTACCCTTCACAAAACCATGCTGACTATCCCCAATCAATTCATTTCTCTCTAAATAACTATAAATCCTATCCCTAATTATTCTGTCCAATACTTTGCCCACAACAGAAGTAAGACTCACTGGCCTATAATTCCCTGGAAGGTCTCTCTTCCCCTTCTTGAACAATGGGACCACATTCGCTATCCTCCAGTCCTCCGGAACCACACCCGTAACCAACGAGGACCTGAAGATCAGAGCCAGAGGCTCTGCAATCTCCTCTCTTGCCTCCCCGAGAATCCTAGGGTAAATCCCGTCCGGCCCAGGGGACTTATCCAACTTCAAACCCTCGAGAATATCTAGCACATCCTCCCTATCTACTTCGATACCTTCCAGTCTGCTACCCTGTACCTCAGTGTTCTCCATAACTACATTTACATCACCCTGCGTGAATACCGAAGAGAAATATTTATTCAGTACCTCTCCAATCTCCTCAGGCTCCACGCACAACTTCCCACTGCTGTCTATGACTGGCCCTAATCTTGCCCTAACCAATCTTCTATTCTTAACAGATCTAAAGAAAGCTTTAGGATTCTCCCTAATCCTATCAGCCAAAGTCTTCTCATGTCCTCTCTTTGCTCTCCTCAATTCCCTCTTTAGCTCCCTCCTGGCTAATCTATAGCTATCCATTGCACTAACCGAGCCTTCAATCCTCATCATGACATAAGCCTCCTTTTTTCTTTTAACCAGCAAATCAACTTTTTTCGTACACCAAGGTTCTCTTACTCGACCATTTCCTCCTTGCCTGACAGGGACATACTTATCGAGGACTCGCAGCAGCTGCTCCTTGAATAAGCTCCACATTTCAGATGTTCCCAGTCCCTGTAGTTTCCTAGTCCAAACTATGCACCCTAATTCCCTCCTTATGGCCTCATAATTACCATTCCCCCAGCTATAACTACTGCCCCCAGCTTCATGCCTATCCCTATCCATCACTAAGGTGAACGTAACCGAATTGTGGTCACTATCACCAAAATGTTCACTAACTTCCAAGCCTATCACCTGGTCTGGCTCATTGCGCAGCACCAAATCCAATGTAGCCTCACCTCTAGTTGGCCTATCTACATACTGAGTCAAAAAACCTTCCTGCACACTTTGTACGAAAACTGACCCCTCTAACGAGCTAGAGCTATAGCTATTCCAATCAATATTAGTAAAGTTAAAGTCCCCCATAACAATTACCCTATTATTTTCACTCCTGACCAGAATTGACTTTGCAATCCTTTCCTCAACCTCTCTAGAACTTTTAGGAGGTCTATAAAAGCCTCCCAACAGGGTGACCTCTCCTCTCCTGTTTCTAATCTCAGCCCATACTACCTCAACAGACAAGTCCTCATCAAACTTCTTTTCTATCACCGTGATACAGTCTTTGACCAATAACGCCACTCCTCCCCCCCCTTCTACCTCCTTCTCTACTCCGACTAAAGCATTTGTACCCCGGAACCTGCAACATCCATGCCTGTCCCTGCTCTACCCAAGTCTCTGAAATGGCCACAACATCGAAGTTCCAGGTACTGGTCCAAGCTGCAAGTTCCTCCCCCTTATTGCGAATACTCCTTGCATTAAAGTATACGCATTTCAAACCATGCCCTACCCCACCTGTATGCTGCTGTGTTTTACAGCTTTCCTCTATGACCCCCTTACTCTCATTCCTCTTAGCACCCCAACTACTTAGGATCCCACACCCCCCCCCGAATCAGTTTAAAGCCCCCTGCATAGCCTTAGCAAATTTTCCCCCCAAGATATTAGTTCCCCTCTGGTTCAGGTGTAGACCGTCTCTCTTGTAGAGGTCCCACCTATCCCAGAATGAGTCCCAATTGTTCAGGAACCTGAACCCCTCCCTCCTGCACCATACCCGCAGCCACGAGTTCAAACATTCCCTCTCTCTGCTCTTCTCTAAACTATCCCTTGGCACAGGCAAGAGTCCAGAGATAACCACTCTGCCAGTTTTGGCCCTAAGCTTCCACCCCAACGCCATAAATTTCTGTTTAATATCCCCTTCCCTCGTCCTTCCTATATCATGTGTCCCTACATGAACTATGACTTGGGGTTGACTCCCCTCTCCCTTAAGAATCTTAAAAACCCGATCTGCAACATCCTGGACTCCAGCCCCTGGGAGGCAACACACCAGCCCTGAGTCCCTTTTATTACTATTTCCTCTCCTATCTGTCCCCTTAACTATGGAGTCTCCAATTACCAGGCCCAATCGCTTATTCCCCCTACCCACCTGAGCATTCTCAGCAGGCTCACCCCCAGAGACCTGCTCCCTTTGGCCCTCTCCAGTTGATTCTTCCTCAACTGTAGCCTCCAAGACAGAAAATTTGTTTCGGAGGGGAACAGCCCCAGGGGATTGTCTACCCGATTGCTTCTTACCCCTCCTCCGAATAGTTACCCAAGAATCACTTATAGGAGTGACTATCTCTTTGTCACTCCTGCCAATATCCTCCTCAATCTCTCGAATTATCCTGAGTTCCTCTAAATCCAGCTCCAGCTCCTTAACACGATCCTCAAGGAGCTGCAAATGGGCACACTTCCTGCAGGTATAATCAGCAGGAACACTACTGGTGTCCCTCACCTCGTACATACTACAGGAGTTGCAACGGACTGCCTGCACTGCCATCCCTGATACTTTAATTTACTTTAAGGAGAGAGAGAAAAAAAAACTTCCCACACACTTTTATTATTAGGTTATTATTATGTCTGCAAGAAGCCAAGAGGTTTCTTTACCTCTCTCTGTCTGAGACCACGTTTGAGTGTCAGAAGACAGGTGCCTCTCTGTACTTATCTCCAGGGATGTTCAAAGATTTACCAGCCTTACCAGCATGTATACCTATATTGTTTGCTAATTGATTTTGTACAGGCATTTAAGTCTATGAGGATATTGTTTAAATTGGAACTAATAGATTAGCATTTAAGAATTGCATCTTTTCACATTTAATATTTCAATTGGTAAAAGTTAAGCTAATTCATTTGTTATATTTAAACTGTATTGTTAAGTCAAATTTGTTTTGATAAATGCTTCCAAGTGTGTCAATAGAATCATACCAGGAGTAAAACACCTTATCCTCGCACTGGTGCCAAAATAAAAAAAAAGTTGGGATCTAGTCTAATTTCATAATGTAACTTGGGGTTTCTGATCTGGTCCCTAGCATCATGGACAATTAAAACCCATTATCTGTTTTAATTAACCTTAACAATGTAACTGACACTTAATAATGTCATTGATGAATCATTGGCATCTTCAGAGGTAAATAATTAAGGCTCACTGATAAAAGAAATTATGGTTTCTCGGAAAATGATGACACTCTTGAGGGGAGAAAAAGGTCTCTAATGGCTGATAATTTTTTGATCTTTTCCTAGGTTCTGACAGATACATGGGATCACGAGATCCACCTCGTTTGATCAGTAGGGATCCATCCAGCTGGACTGTAGAGGATGTGATGCAGTTTGTTCGAGATGCAGATCCACAGTCTCTGGGCCCTCATGCGGACCTATTCCGAAAGCACGTACGTGTATAACCCTGTGTTGGCACAGACCTCATGTGCCCATGGGCCAGGGATCCAGTGTATAGTTAGCAGTAAGATCCAGGGAAATGACTGTCTCTGCTTTTATAATCTTTCATCTCAAGCCAAGTCATGCTCAAATAAACACTAATATTACAATAATAAAGCCACTCAAATGTCAGAAGAGGCTTTATTGTTGTAATTACCCCACAATCATGAAGATAATATTTTTAATTAAAAAGATTTTTAAGCTATGTTTCAATTCAACATAGTCCTTTCATCTCTTCTCTCATTCCCATATTTTTAATTTTAATTCCCTATCAAATTTATGTTTCTCTTTTATTGAAAAGAAAAATGGTTATTAAAGTTTATGCCCAACCTTTCAGCTCCTTCCAGGCTCATTTATTGAGATACGAACAATTTATAGCAAAGTGCTTTGCCTCATTGAAATACAATATTAGTCAGTAGACAGATGGATGAAAGAGTGGAATGTTTACGTTACAATTACGTTTTTTGTGTAAAAAAGGACTATTGAAACAAGCTTGCATCCGGACAGATAAACTCGCTGTCGCATAAAAAGGTTTAAAATCCAGCAAGTCATTCTTTTGGTATTGCCTGCAGATGATTGAAGGTTCATTTTTAATGGTGATTCTACATGAAGTCCTTTTGAAAAAGGTTTCTTAACTTTTTACACTGTTCAAGTGCACTCACAATATTGCTTATGATAATGCTATTGGCGGTACGCTGGCGTAATGGTTAGCACTGCTGCCTCAACCCCAGGGACCGGTTCAGTTTCGGGTGACTGTCTATGCGGAGCTTGCAAATTCTCCCCATGTCTGCATGGGTTTCCTGTGGGTGATCTGGGCTTCCTCCCATGGTTCAAAGATATATGAGTTAGGTTAATTGAACATAGTAAATTGCCCCTTAGAGTTCCAGGGGTTCTTGCAGGGTAAATAAGTGGAGTTACGGCGATAAGGCCTGAGTGGGATTGTAGTCGGTGCAGACTCAGTGGGCCAAATGGCTGTCTTCTGCACTGTAGAGATTCTGTGTTTATGAGTGGCGTGGGGTGGCACAGTGGTTAGCACTGCTGTCTCACAGCGCTAGGGACCCAGGTTCGGATCCATCCTTGGGTGACTGTTTCTGCATGCATTTTCTCCGGGTACTCTAGTTTCTGGCCAGAGTCCAATGATATGCAGGTTAGGTGGATTGGCCATGCTAAATTGCCCTTTAGTGTCCAGAGATACATAGGTTAGATGGATTGGCCATGCTAAATGCCTGGGGTTACAGGGAAAGGGCAGGAGGTGAATCTGGCTAAGATGCTATTCAGAGGGTCACTGTGCCTCCGTGCTGCCCTCAGAGGCAGCTGCTGCAGGATAAAATTTAGCTTGTTTCTGGATCACACTAACCAATTATTGAACTCGATTGCATTGCAGGAAATTGATGGGAAAGCTTTGTTATTGCTACGAAGTGACATGGTGATGAAGTATATGGGACTAAAGCTGGGGCCAGCCTTGAAGATTTGCTATCACATTGACAGACTGAAGCAGGGCAAATTCTGATTTGTGAACTCGCTGCACCGGAACGCATTCAGAAACTACAGAACTCCAGAATGAGGCACTCCCTGCCCCCTTCCCGAAAGGATGATGCCAGTAGGGATTTACTCACTTTGGGCTCTGCTTTCAAATGCCATGTGTCTTTCTAAGATACCAATGAAACAGGATTGTTTGGGACTGATGATGGGAGGAACCTTGGACTGATGCAGTTTTATGTAAAGGCGACAGCTCACAGTGAAGCTTGCTCCTCTGAATTTTCAGATTTGGATAGGAGATGCTTCTATCCAGCTAACATGAAACATTTTAAGAAAATGCTCTGGATATTGCTGTTGTGTAGCAATCGTATTTCATTTTATGAGTTTATTTCAGTTATTCATTGCTTATTCCTCTTGACAGTGGGACCGGTTTGTATGTTGTACAGGCATTTCACTGTGACTGGCATCTGCTTGTGACCTGGCATCACTTTACACAACTCAGTCAATGTCTCTCATGCCTTTTAAGTGCTGGGAAGAGTTAGAGACTCAAAAGCAGTGACGAAGTGATGCCTTCTGTCTTTCTTCAGTTTGCTCCAAAGGGGTAAGAAAGTTTAAAAACTAAGTTAAAGGAATTTTTTATATATATGAATCGAGCCTCTAAAGTAAGACTCTCTGAGAAGAAAAGTATGGAAGGTACTGCTTTTCCTTTCATGGTGAAAAATCCAGTTATCTTTTTTTGTAGCAAGAATCTGATTTCTGTACTACAACACTATATGTACAGTCACCTTTTATTTGCTTCTTTGCTTGCTTTATTTTATTGCTTTTCTTTTTTTCATTTTTGTTACCAAGTCTAAAGTTTTGTACAAAATATTATGTAGCAGAATTGAACATGTAGCATTTGTGATTTCCAGATTTTTATGTGTTGCAGCCATCCAGTTGAACCCATCAGTAACATAGACCAAGTCAATTGGGAGACCTCCATTATTTAAGTGGCCTGTTTTTTTAAAACTAACTTTTAAATTAACTTTGCTTTGCCAACTCCTCACTAAACCCAGCCTATTTTTCTGCCCACTGACTGAAGGTGGTTGCTGGGATATGGTTCTAAGGGTGCTGGTTGCCCTTAGCTCCTTGCCCCAGCTGTCATTTTGTAGATTGGCGCAGGCAGTTAAGTAATGCAGCCAAGTTCAATCCTGCCCTCATCCATGTATCTTATTCAAGAGGAAATATTGGTTAATAATCGGGAATGGGAGTCCTGATTGCTTTTCCCTCTACTCTATCCCAGAGCACTAAAACCCATAGCAATCCTGTGATTATCAGTACAGCCGCGATGCGGGTTAATTTAGCTTGAACTGGAACTCATCAAAACCAGGAACTTGATGCTTTGTGTGGCTCAGATATAAGGAAATTTTATTGACAACTTTTGGGGGAAGCAAGTTTGAGCTGTTCTTTTTAATGTTGTGATGATTCCAATGTTACATAGAAAGTATGGCCCAGAAAGAGGCCATTTGCAATGGTCTGTGCTGATGATAAAAAAGAAAATGCTGGAAAAGTTCTGCAGGTCTGGTAGGGGGTGGCACAATGGTTAGCACTGCTGCTTCTCAGCACCAGGGACCCGTGTTTGATTCCCAGCTTGGGTCACTGTCCGTCTGGATGCTCCGGTTTCCTCCCACAGTCGGAAAGATGTGCTGGTTCAGTGCATTGATCCGAACAGATGCCAGAGTGTGGCTATGAGGGGAATTTCACAGCAACTTCACTGCATTGTTAATGTAAGCCTTACTTGTGACTAATAAATAAACTTTAAAATTTTTAGCGTCTGTGGACAGAGAAACAGACTTAATGATTTGAATCTGTTTGACTCTTCTTTTGAAACAGAAACTCTCCACAGATGCTGTCAGACCTGCTGAGGTTTTCCAGCATTTTCTGTTTTTATTTCCTATTTCCAGCATCAGCAATATTTTTGCTTTTATTTTGCGATCAATGCCAGTGTTTAATGCCTCACACCATCCTCCTGCCACCCCACTACAGCAGAACCATCAACAAAGCCCTCCATTCCTTCTTGCCTCATCTGATTATCCCGCTTCTCTTTCAGTGTGTTTTGCTATTTCAGTGATTTCATGGGCTGGATTTAACGCTCCCCCAACAGGCTTGAAGGCAAATGGAAGCCATGTCCACCCCCTGTGAAATGTTACCAGCAGCAGGATGAATATTCAACATCCGCCAACTTGCAGGCCAGTTGAGGTCATTATGCCCACTTAAGGACCTCATCCTACCAGTGCCCAAAATTTAACTGGTGATGGGCAATCCCCTCGCCAGGCATCCATTGGGCTGATGGCAGAGTGGGGGGGTTCCCCACTTTAACAGGCTGCTGGACCTTTCCGAGGCACTCAACCCAGGCTTGGGTTCCTTCCTCCAATTATTGTTGTGTCCCATAGAATCCCTATAGTGCAGAAGGAGGCCATTCGGCCCATTGAGATTGCACTAGTCCCATCCAGGCTGTATCCCCACAATCCCTGCTAGCTCCCCTTGCCAATTTAGCACAGCCAATCCACGTAAGCAGCATATCTTCGGACTGTGGGAGGAAACTGGAGCACCCGGAGGAAACCCACACAGACATGGGGAGAATGTGCAAACTCCACACAGTCAGGTTGGAATCGGAACCTGGGTCCCTGTCGCCATGAGGCAGCAGTGCTAACCACTGTGCCACCAAGCCACCCCCATCAATGGGATTTGCCAGGTTGGCCCCAGCAGGACCTCAAGCTCATCTGCTAGGCCACCTCTCAGATTCACTGCAATACTGGCACTGGCCACTGCTCGCAAGTGGTGTTACCAACTGGCCTCCCATTGGCCAGCAGTTATCTGAGATAGTACTTCCTGTTTCTGAGGGACGTAAGGTCAGAGGTCAACTCAATTAATTCCCAGAACAGCAACCCCCACTGAAGGGAGGAATGGGGGTCTGTGGATTGCTGTTAAATCCAACCGCCTGTGGCAGAGTGTCCCAGAGAATAGTTCACAGAGAGGGAAGAATAAGTGATTGTTATAAACAATTTAATTACTTGAACAATATTCAAAGTAAGTTAGTTGTATTTTTAGCTATACTCACTGATAATCTTACAAGGTCTGATTAAGCACTAAGCCGGACAGAGAAATTCTTCTCACTGCCCTGCTGAAGATTTCAGCTGTTACCCTGAAAATCCCTTCCACCACATTGGAGAACTGCAGTAACATTTAAGGCCAAAATAGAACCTAATGCAGTAGTGGATTAAAAGTCTGGAGTGAGATGTCACCTCCCAATCAATGAACAACCATCATCCTTTCATACCTTCCAGAGAGAACAAGTAATTCATACTGCACGTGACCTTAAACAAAGTCCCTCTCCTGTCACTCACCATATGGGTGGCACGGTGGTTAGCACTGCTGTCTCACAATGCCAAGGACGTAGGTTTGACTCTGGCCTCAGTTCACTGTCTTTTTGAAGTTTGTATCTTTTCTCCGTGTCCGCATGAGTTTCTTTCTAGTGTCAGGAGGATTAGTGGGGTAATGGGAATAGGGCTGGGTGAGATTGTGGTCGATGCAGACTCAATGGGCCGAATGGCCTCCTGCACAGTAGGATTCTATAATTCTATATGTAATATCTGGGTTTGGCCATTTGTACAACAGCTGCTGTTGACTGATGCATATCCTTTGGCCCCTTTCACCTCACCCATTTTGTTCTCAATTGTAAATTCACCAATCCAACATCTCCAGGATCAACTGGCAATTAAAATATTCCCTTTTTTTTAAGCCAGGAGACCCTTTGGAGTTGGCGCTTATCTCTGGTGGGGATTTTGAGTTTGGAAGCTGGAATACTCAGTGGGAGTGGTGTAGGACAGAAATGATCCAGAGGCCTTGTATTTGGAATAAATTCCGTGTTCAACATTGAAGGGATGGATAATCAATACCTTGTCTTATTTTTAAGGCTATTTGTTGCATAAATTATTTCTATTCAAAGCTGCACCCGGGGGAAAGTGTTAAGATGGTGGTGTTGATCGACCAGTTGCCATGCCAAATTAGGAGGAAATTATGAGCCTCACATTTTGGAAGCAAGCCTTTATTCTCTCCTTCCCCATGGCCTATCTGTGGGTAGATTTCCCAGGGGTGAGGAGGGGGCTGTTAACACCTGTAAACCCCACTACATTCTCTTTGTGAACTTCTAGTCATGTGCCTGCTCGGGAGTAAATGTCACATCAGGAAGGAACCAACACAGAAATGTCCACTTAATCCATGATCTGCAACCAAAAGAATATTGGTATGACAACTCAATAAATAATGACCATGGGAAGAAAGGGAACTGAAAATGATCACCTTATTTAGACATAAGTGTGTAACATCACAAAAAGACTTAAAGAACACCAAGATTGTATTCCAATTTTTAAATGAATGAAGAGTTTTTTTTTGGTTTAGCACGCTGGCGTACGTCTGAGGATGAAGTTAATTCTACAGTTGCCCCTAAATTCTGGATAAATGCACAGGCAAAGCTTCAGTACCTGACCTTTGACTGTGGGTTTGCTCTGTACTGCAAGGATTGCCTTTTAGTATTCTGTTATTGCAACATGACACAAAAGCCATCAGAAGGATCTGAGAGATGTTTTAGCTTTCCAGCGAATTGCCACCTGTAATATCCAACAAAAAAAAATCTCTTCAAGGACTGGATATCACTGCTGCCATTTTGTGATGGTGTCACTGTCCACAAAGTGTCATTATATGCAGAGAAAGCCTCTGTAGCTGTTAAGTATTAATGAAAAAAAAATTGTCTGTGCATTGCGGCCCATTCCAAAAGAAACTTGTAAAATCAGATGCCTGGAAAAGACAATAAGCTATTGACCGTGTGTAACTGAGGCCCTTTAAGGACAGGGCTTGTGTGAAAGCTGACTATTCTGCTTGGAAATGCGGTTTGCCAAACACTGTCTGTGGTAGAACACTAACCCGGGAGCAAACTATTGCATTGTCTCTCTCTCTTGCCACAGCCCCTGGTATATATGACGCTGATCATTCATTGCCACTGGCATGATGCACTTGGTTTAACAAACATGTCCGTTTGTGCATTGAATATCAGTACACGACTTTGTTCATTAAATAAACCAATAATTTATTGTAAGATCTGCTGTTGACTTGCTCCCATATTTTCACTGGTTTATTTTGGTTTGATTTAATTTATTTTGCACAGTGTACAATTACTGGGTGTTCACAGATGTTTCTGAATTGACCATTTACATGAGGCCGTGTCAGTGGAATAAATGACCATGAGGGACATCATTTGTCAGTTTGCAGTTATCCTAGTCCAGCATCTCCTCCTAATGCACTTTGCTGCTTCGAACAGCAGGCAGCATTGAGAAACATCCCTGAGAGGGATTGCTTTTTGTTGAGGAAGCAACATGCTAAATCCATGCAAACCATTGTTCAACATGCCCAGGCAATGCATGCCTCCAGGATGGGGGCAACTCAATTTCATTTGCACTTATGGATTATTTTCTGATTTGTTCCTTTTGAATGCTGAGGCTTTATGAACTGAGCTCTCTTTAAAGTGCTTAAGGGATAAATCTTAAATTTAAAATGAGTCCTGGTGGTGTCAACAACTTGAGGTGCATACGACTTGCCGAAACCTTAAATGTAACTTTTAAAATTCTGGATGGAGTCCACCGTCAGAGTTGGCAAGTTACAGACAGCGAGCTATAAACAAGGAGATGTGATGGAACAAGAATCATTCCCTGCTGACTGAAACCTAATTATAATTTGGATTTTTATTCTAACAGTTAGTTGCTGATGCATTTCATGAAGAATTATTTCTGGGCACAGTGTCAGATTTTAAAAAGGAATTTCTAAGGTTTTACAATGTGGAGTATAATTCAGACGTTTTCCATAACTTGATGCAATATCATTTACTCTGTTAGTCTCCCGACACTGAGGGGTAATTTGGCCCGGCCAATCAACCTAACCTGACATCTTTGGACTTGGGAGGAAATGAGATGAAACCCACGCAGACATGGGGAGAATGTGTAAACTCCACACAGTCACCCAAGACTGTGATTGAACCCGGATCCCTGGCACTATAAGGCAGCACTGCGAACCATTGTGCCACCAGGCCATGTAATGTGACTGTTTTACAGACAGGGACTTGAGTTTGATTCCTACTCAGGTCACTGTCTGTGTAGACTTTGCACGTTCTCCCCGTGTCTGCATGAGCTCCCTCCTGGTGCTCCGGTTTCCTCCCACAGTCTGAAAGACTTGCTGATTAAGCGCATTGACTGGAACAGGCACCAGACTGTGGCGACTAAGGGAATTTCACTGTAACTTCATTGCAATGTTAATGTAAGCCTTACTTGTGACTAATAAATTACTTTACATCAATGAGCCTTGTGCTTAAATATGAACCTACTGAAAACAATAGTTTGGCTTAAAAGTTTCTTACAGCCATTTTGTTGTCAATGTGGAATTAGGAGCAGGAGTAGATCATTCGGCCCTTTGTGCTGGTAATACTAAGGCCAATGGGCTTATTAGAATTGAAAATGGATCTGGTTAGAAATGGATACAGACTAGGATCATTCCAAATTGTCCCAGAAATCAAAAGAATAATTCCAGAATATTCCAGGATCGGCACTGTCGGAGGATTGTCAGTGCAATCCTACAGAATCTGTGAAAACTTGGGACAATTATTTAATCATATTAATAAACCTGCTGCTGAGGCTAAATATCGAAAGGAATTGGCTGATAACAAATCAGATAGATAAATCCCTGGGACCTGATGAAGTGTATCCCAGGATGTTGTAGGAGGCTGGGGAGGAAATTGTGGGTCCCCAGCAGAGATATTTAAATATCGATAGTCACGGGTGAAATGCATTAAGATTGGAGGGTGGCGAATGTTGTGCTTTTGTTTAAGGAAAGCTTAGGGAAAAGCCTGGGAACTACAGACTGGTGAGCCTCACATCTCTAATGGGTGAGTTGTTAGATGATATTCTGAGAATCGGGATCTGCAGGCATTTAGGGATGCAAGGACTGATTAGGGACAGAGCATGGCTTTAGGAGTGGAAAATCATGTCTTGCAAATTTGACTGAATTTTCTGAAGGTTACCAAGAAGGTGGATGAGGACATTTGTAGTTGATGTTGTCTATATGGCCTTTAGCAAGGCCTTTGACAAGGTACCACATGATAGGTTAAATCTCATGGGATCCAGGGTGAGGCAGCCAAGTGGATACAAAATTGCTTGATGGTAGAAGGCAGGATGGTTGTAAAGGGGTGTTTTGCAAACTGGAGTCCTGTGACCAGTGGTGTGCCCCAGAGATCAGTGCTAAGTCCATTGTTATTTGTAATTTATATTAATGATTTGAATGAGAATTTAGGAAGCATGGTTAGTAAGTTTTTAGATGACACTAAGATTGGTGGCATAGTGGACAGTGAAGAAAGCTACCCAAGATTGCAATGGGATCAATTGGGCCAGTGGGCTGACAAATGGTAGATGATGTTTAATATAGATAAATGCAAGGTGATGCATTTTGGTACATTGAACCAGGGCAGGACTTACTCTGTTAATGGTAGGGTTCCAGGAGGAATTACAGAACAAAAAGATCTTGGGGTACAAGTTCACAGCTCCATGAAAGTGAAGTCACTGGTGGACAGAGTGGTGAAGATGATGTTTGGCATGCTTGGTTTCATTGGCCAGGACATTGAATATAGGAGTTGGAATGTCTTGTTGAAGTTGTACAAGATATTGGTTAGGCCACACTTGGAATACAAGTACAGTTCTGGTCACCCTATTATAGAAAGGATATTATTAAACTAGAAAGATTACTAGGATCATACCGGGACTTCATAGTTTGAGTTGTAAGGAGATGCTGAATAGACTGGCATTTCTTTCTCTGAAGCATAGGAGGCTTAGGGGTGATCTTATAGAGATCTATAAAATAATCAGGAGAATTATATCAGCTGGATAGTCCATATCTTTTCCCAAAGGCAGGGGAGTCTAAAACTAGAGGGCATAGGTTTAAAATGAGAGGGGAAAGATACAAAAGGATCCAGAGGGGCAATTTTTACACTCATGCGGTGGTATCTGGAATAAGCTACCACAAGTAGTAATAGAGGTGGGTACAGTTTTGTTTTTTAAAAAGCATTTAGACATGAGTAAGATAGGTATAGATAGATATATATGTGCCAAATGGAGGAAACTGGGACTAGCTTAGTCATTAAGAAAAAGGGCTGGAATGAGCAGGTTGGGCTGACGAGCCTCTTTCCCTGCTGTAAACCTCTATGACTTTATGAATGGGAAATATCAAATTAAAATCCCAGTGCTTAGCCTTTTCATTTAATCCATGCGCTTTCCTTTCAATCTTAAACTTTTCATTTTCAAACTTAATCTGAAGTGTTGGGAAATCATCCCAAGGAATTTCATAATCTTCAGAGTTTCTGTTGAATCAACTTGTTCATTGTAATGGAACGTCGCAACATGAAACTCGTTCCAGAATTCCAATGAAGCGAGCAATGCTTCTGGCTACTGGTTTCAGTTCAATTCTGCATCGACCTGCCTCTGTCTGTAATCCAATGATTAACTAAAACTGGATTGATAATTTAAGGAATCCATCCAAACTGCCAGTCTGGGTTTGTGCTCCTTTTCTGTATTTACTAAAAAAAAAACTGCAGACTGTTCAACATCTCATCTTCCAATTGGACACTTTCAGACTGAACATTGAGTTTAACAACTTCAGAGCACAAACTCTCCCCTCCATCTTCACCCCATTTCCATTCATTTCATTTCATTTCATTTTTTGTTATCTTTTCCAATTTATTTTAATTCCCTCCATCATTTCATTCATCCACTTTTTTAAAAAAAAATCTTGCTTTCCATCTTGCAGGCTAGGTGGGATTTTACGGCCTCGCTCGAGCGAGACGAGAAAATCCCGCTGGAGGTCAACGGACACTTCTATTGTCCGCCACGCTCCCGCTGTGACTCCATGGTGGGCGGGCCGGTAGAATTCGGGCACCACCACTCTCTGCATGAAAAACTTACCCCGCACATCTCCCTTAAACTTTCCCCTTCTCACCTTGAACTTGTGCCCCCTTTGTAATTGTTATTAAACCAGGCTCATTTAAAACAAGACCTTTTTTCTAAACAAGAGGAAACTGTGGCTGGTTCAAATCTTTGAGGAGGTTCTGTGGATTAACAATTAACTGCTGTGCAGTGAAATGATTCACACGTTCCTCCGACCCCTCAGTGCCTGCTTCAGAAAAAGCCAAGTGATTTTTGCAACGTCGTGCTGTGGAGTGGGCCAGGGAGGAGACAGCACACACTGCTGCTTTAGTGGTTGATGTTACATCAGTCTTTTACATCATGTCTTGCGGTCCTTTATTACATCAGCTCACCAGGATAATTTATATTAAATAAAAGAAAAGCACTCACAGACTGTAAAAGAAACAACATCGATGATAAAGGTACCCCTGCTCTCTCTCTCTCATTATGGTCATTATGGTTTCACCGAATTTAGAGAATAATGTTATCGTTTTGTGTAATTATATTCTTAAATAATAGCACAAGTGGGAGGAACGATAGCAGATTGGATGAATAATCCAGAGTAATAATGGCTTTAAACACATTGAAAAATGAGTGTACATTCTGGATAGTTCTAGATCCGTTTTTGAGACTTAACACATGTAGCAATATAACTCTGATAAATGTTATTGGAGCTGCCAAAATGCTGCACAATTTGAAGTTACTCCAGTGTTCGCTTCCAGTCTTCATGTGGTTACAATCTTCAGCATTGTGGTTCTTTCTTGCGTTTTAAAATCATCTTTTAAAAAGTATTTCCCCAATTCTTACAGCGACTAGTCTCTGTTTTCTCTAAATGTGTCTCCTTTTCAACACACGGAGTTTTTTTTATTTTAGGGAGGTGAGATTTGAACCAGCTTTCTGACGTTCCCAGTGAATCTTTGGCAAGTTTGAGTGTCACCACTAACCACTAAAGAGCACATCGATTGTGGTACCCGGTGGCGGATGATTTATTCCCCAGGTAGAGGAGAATTATCGGCCTCAGTAACAGTTTCCAGTCGCTGCATATTTTCAGGCGTTGTTACCCTGCAGGGAAGGAGATTAAAGTCAAATTGAAACTAACTCGAAATGAAGAAAAGATCATGTGAACCCAGGCCTTAGGCGAAGTATTTGAGAACTAAAAACATATTTTCTGTTTGTAAGGGACAATTCTTTGGGAAAAGAAACAATTTTGTTCGGGAATTCTGAATTTATTTATGCTAGTATATCCCCCGAGATCTTTGTATCAACTACCGACCACGCTGTACTTAAAGTAAAATAAAGCTTGCTTATTTAACCACAAGTAAGGTTTACATTAACACTGCAATGAAGTTACTGTGAAATTCCCCTAGTCGCCACACTCTCAGGGTCAATGCACCTAACCAGCACGTCTTTGAGACTGTGGAAGGAAACTGGAACATGGGGAGGGAACCCATGCAGATACGGGAAGAACATGCAGATTCCACACAGACAGTGACCTGAGGCTGGAATTGAATCCAGGTTCGTGGCACCGTGAGGCAGCAGAGTTAATCACTGTGCCACCATGCTCTATATTCTGTTCAAGATAAGGCAAACCCTTATTGTCAGAATCTTGTTAAGGTGCTGGTGAAGCATTTTCTTCAACTGCTGCAGCCCTTGTGGTCATGAAATGCATGTTTGTTTAAATAAGTCTGTTCCTTTAAGACACAACTACTCTGAATTAGGGTGAATTCTGCGTTGTGTGTTTGTTAATTGCCAGTTTGTTAGTCAATCCCACCATCAGACGATTGATGATTTTTTTTTGATTATTTTGTACACTTTTGATACCTCAAACTGTGCAATTTGATTGCAACAGGCAAAAATCTTTCTAAGCTGGTTAAGTATTAAGTTCTCCTGCACTGTTGCTAAAGGCATAGTTGGAAAATTAATGCTAGGATTACGAGACAGTGAAGCCGGAGGAAGTCAGAGGCAGGAAAGGGTAACAGTCATCAGCTGGCCCTTGATTCGAGGATGCTGTTTAATCAGGGTGGTGAGTTTCCGCAGAGGTCTTCCTGCGATTGAACTCCCAAATTGCAGATCTTTGGGCACACAGAGTGAGATGTCCCGTGAGATTGTGGTATCTGGAATATACGAGTTGCTTCCTTTTCTGTCCTTCTCTGCCTTTGTTCTGTCTCATCATTAAGATGTTGTGACTAAAGTATGGGACAGTTTGATGGATGGCACTGGAAAAAAGCAAATTACTGCAGTTGCTGGAATTTGAAACTAAAAGCTGTAAAATCTCAGCAGGTCTGGCAGCATCTATAAGGAAAGAAAAGAGCTGAAGTTCCAGGTCCAGAAGACGCTTTGTCAAAGATGTACAGGTTAGGTTGATTTGCCATGCTAAATTGCCCCTTAGTATCCCAGGATGTGTAGATTAGAGGAATTAGCGGGGTAAATACGTGGAGTTACGGGGAAAGAGCCTGGGTGAGGTTGTTGTCGGTGTAGACTCGGGCCGAATGGCCTCCTTCTGCCATTGCCATTATGCAGTGTATTCTATGATTCTAAAAGGCATAGAAGGTGGGGATAATAATTAGTCATAATTGAATGGTGGAATAGACTCGATGGGCCAAGTGGCCTAATCTGCTGCTATGTCTTACGGTTTTATCAATCGGGAGTCTTTCATTTATACAGCTGGGAAGTTTTGGCGGAACATCCAAAATCCTAATCTGGATGGGAAAACCAACTCCGTGGATATGAGGGAACACCTCATTCACCTGACGAAGGCCATAGAGCCGAAAGCTTACAAGTTCACTATCAAATAAATCGGTTGGATTTAAAACTGGTGTTGTCAGACTTCTTACTATGAGGGTCAGTGCCAGTATTTCCCTTCCACCGGAATGTGTATCTCCCTCTGCTTGTTCCTTCAGCTACCTCTCCTCAAAATGGCAGATCTCACTGGGCAAGGGTA
Organism: Sphyrna mokarran; assembly: GCA_024679065.1. Lineage (NCBI taxonomy): Eukaryota > Metazoa > Chordata > Chondrichthyes > Carcharhiniformes > Carcharhinidae > Sphyrna > Sphyrna mokarran. Next base: position 5,711,743 of record JAGIQG010000024.1, read on the forward strand.
TCGATTTGGAATCTTGATAGCTCGTGAGATACAATCACAGTTCTGCTTTCTGGATAGTCGAGATTATCTATGATTGTTTTAGCATTACAAATTGTAAATTTAAAGTGGCAAGACCTTAAACCCACAGTGTAGTTCCTCCGTCAGGAGAAAGTGGGCAGCTTATCTTTAGGGCATCTTTTCTAGCCCCCTCCCTATTTGGGTGAGCAAAGGGTATCCTGAAGAGGGTTGCTTGGTCACAGATGTTGCTACCCAAAGACACCTCTTTGCCAACACAGCTGTCCAGCAATCTTCCTGCATCTGTCTCCTGTGTGCAGATTCTTGACTAGGGACAGTCAAGCTCATAGCCCTGTACCCATCAGCAATTCTCCTTCACCTCAGGATTGGGCGAATTGACCGTGGATGAAGCCTGTGGATGACTTTTGAGGACCTTGGGTTGACATCATTTTCCACATGATCTTGACGGCTTAGTGGTCAGATTTGGTGAGGTATCAAACTACGGTGGCCAGAAGCTTCTTGCCATATCTGCATTCTTCTGCCTAGTTAGCTGGTGAGATGCACAGTCTTCTTAGGTGAAACTATTGAGGTCTTTTTCGACTGCACTTTGTCTGGTAACTATCCCCACGCCATTACCACATGGGTGACCCTACCAAGAGCAAAAAGCACCTGATGGCATCACCCCGAGTGCTCAAGCTTCTACAGCACATCAAGATGGTGACCCAGGAAGGAAAAGGTAAGGGTCATAGATTGTTCTATTGAGGAGGATAAGAGTTTTATATTTCAGACAATGAGGAGCCAATTCATTCCAATTATTGGTATAAATCAGTTTATTTGAAAGATTGCCAGGTGATTTGAAGTTACCAAAATAGGGGAACAAACAGCATTGATAGAGAGAAACTATGTCTGCTACTTGCGATTCTATGACAAATGGGAATAATTTGGAAACTAGAACCAGACTGTTCAGGAAAGAAATTCGAAAACAAGTCTTCACAGAAAGGGAAAAGTTTGGAACTTCATTCATAAATAGCGATGAATTCTAGATCAATTACAATTTTAAATCTGAAATTGATAGATTTTTTTTCAGCCAAAAGTAATACAGAATAAAATGTAATTTATACAATAAAGAGGTGTAGGAACAGAGGGACATCAGCGTGCCTGTACATAAGTCATTGAAGATGGCAGAACATGTTAAAAGAATAATTAATAAAGCATATTGTTCCGTAAGCTATATTAATGGAGCCTTACAACAGTAAGGAGACCATATTGAACTTATATCAGACTAGTTTAAGGACTCTGGATCTGTACTCAATGGAGTTTAGAAGGATGAGGATATTGGAACTTACAGAATACTGAAAGGCCTGAATAGATTAGACATGGGGAAAATGTTTCCATTAATAGAAGAGACTAGGATCTGAGGCCACAACCTTAGAGTAAAGGGACAACCTTTAGAACCGAGATGAATTTCTTCAGCCAGACGGTGGTGAATTTGTGAAATTTATTACCACAGAAGCCTGTGGAAGCTGGGTCATTGAGTTTATTTAAGAAAGAGGTAGATATGTTTTTGATTGATAAGGGGATCAGAGGTTACAAGGCAAAGTGAGAGAATAGGGGTGAGAAACATATCAACAATCGTGATTGAATGGTGGAGCAGACTCGATGGGCCAAATACCCTACTTCTGCTCCTATATCTTATGATTTTAGTTAGGCCCCATAGGGTCATAGAGGTTTACAGCATGGAAACAGGCCCTTTGGCCCAACTTGTCCATGCCGCCACTTTTTTTAAACCTCTAAACTAGTCCCAATTGTCCATGTTTGGCCCATATCCCTCAATACCCATCTTACCCATGTAACTGTCTAAATACTTTTTAAAAGTCAGAATTGTACCAGCCTCTACTACTACCTCTGGCAGCTTGTTCTAGATACTCACCACCCTCTGTGTGAAAAAATTGCACCTCTGGCCATTTTTGTCTCTCTCTCCTCTCACCTTAAATCTATGTCCACTAATTTTCGACTTCCCTACTTTTGGGAAAATATATTGACTATCTAACTTATCTATGCCCTTCATTATTTTATGGACCCCTATAAGATCACCCCTAAGCCTACACTCCAGAGAAAAAGTCCCTGCCTATCCAACCTCTCCTTATAACTCAAACCATCAAGTCCCAGTAGCATCCCAGTAAATCTTTTCTACACTCTTTGTAGTTTAGTGGTATCCTTTCTATAATAGGGTGACTAGAACTATACACAGTATTCCAAGTATGGCCTTATCAATGTCTTGTACAACTTCAACAAGATGTCCCAACTCCTGTATTTAATGTTCTGATCAATGAAACAAGGCATGCTGAATGCTTTCTTCACCACTATGTACCTCTATGCCTCCACTTTCAAGGAGCTATGAACCTGTACCCCTAGATCTCTTTGTTCTATAACTCCCCCCAATGTCCTACCATTAACTGAGTAAGTCCTGCAATGGTGCAATTTACCAAAATGCATTTATCTAAATTAAACTCTATCTGCCATTACTGGCCTAATTGATCATTGCAATCCAAGCTAATCTTCTTCATTGTCCATCATGCCACCAATCTTGGTGTCCGCTGCAAGTTTACTAACCATGCCTCCTATATTCTCATCCAAATCATTAATATGAGTGACAAAGAATAGCAATGATCCCTGAGACACTCCACTAGTCGCAGGCCTCCAGTTTGAAAAACGACCATCTGCAACTACCCTCTGGCTTCTATCGTCAAGCCAATTTTATATCCATTTTGCCACCTCACCCTAGATCCGTGAGATTTACCCTTATGCAACAACCTAGTATGTGGTAGCTTGTCAAAGACCTTGCTAAAGTCTATGTAGACAACATCAATTGCACTGCCTTATCTACCTCCTTGGTTACCCCCTCAAAAAACTCAATCAAATTTGTGGGACATGATTTTCCACTCACAAAGCCATGCTGACTGTCCCAAATCAGTTCTTGCCTGTAGATTCTGCCTCTCAGAATACCTGTACAGAATGTGAGACTCATCAGTCTGTAGTTTCTAGGTAGCCCTTCTTAAACAAAGGCAGAATATTTGCCACCCTCCAATCTTATGGCACCTCACCTGTGACTACCGATGATTCAAATATCTCTGCTAGGGGATCCACAATTTCCTTTCTAGCCTCCCACAAAGTCCTGGGATACACTTCATTAGGTCCTGCGGATTAATCTACCTCAATCTATCTTTAAGATTTCCAGCACTTCCTTCTCTATGATATGTACACTCCTCAATACATCATTATTTATTTTCCTAAGTTCCCTAACATTAATGTTTTTCTCAAAATGGAATACTGATGAGAAATATTCAATTTGGATCTCACCCTTCTGTTGCAGGCTCACACATAGATGACCTTGTTGATCCTTAAGAGGTCTTACTCTCTCCCAAGTTACTCATTTGCCCTTTATGTATTTTGAAAGCTCTTTGGATTCTCATTTGCTTTATCTGTCAAAACAATCTTGTGTCCTCTTTTTGCCCTCCTGATTTCTCTCTTAACTCTACTCCTACACCTTCTATACTCTGCAAGGGACTTGATCCTAGCTGCTTATGCAAGTTATATGCCTCCTCCTCCTTCTTGATCAGTGCCTCAATATCCACAATCATCCAGGATTCCCTACTTCTACCATCCTTGCCCTTCACCCTGATGAATGTGCTTACTCTAAACCCTGGTAAACACACTTTTGGAAGCTTCCCACTTACTAGACATCCATCTGGACCTCTGTCCAGTTCTGGGCACCATGCATGATAAAGGATGTGAAGGCATTGAAGAGAGTACAGCTGCAATTCAGAAAAATAATACCAGGGATGAAGAATTATAGTTTTGAAGTTAACTTGAAAAGGTTAGGTTTGATTTCCCTGGGAGAAAAATAAGGCTCAGAGGAGACTGAATGGAAGTATTCGAGATATTGAGGATTTAGAGGGGGTAAATAGTGAGAAACTATTCCTTGTCAAGATAGTATCAATGAACTAGAGGGCACAGATTCAAACTAATTGGAAAAAAGAATCAGATTGATGTGAGGAAACAAGTGTCATCCAGAGAATGGTTTGAGGTTGGAGTGAATTTCCTGAAAGAGAGGTTCAATCAAGGTGTTCAAAAGGGAACTGGATTGCTTTCTGAAAAGGGAGAATATGCAAGATTACATGGAAAAGGCAGGGGAGTGGGACTGGGTAGAAAGCTCTTTCAGATAGCAAGTGAAGACTCAGTGAGCTGAATGGTATCTTTCTGCACTGTAAAGGTTCTGTGATTGAGGATATGGGGCAAGGGCCCATATGAAATTAGGTTAGATCATCAGCAATGATCTCATTCAATGGTAGGACAAGTTCAAGGGACTATATGTCCTGCTCCTGTTTCTATGTTCAACACAGGTGACAATGGGATTTACTGCAGGATAAACCTTTAGGCTAGAATTTTGGATGAGCTGCAGTTTGCCAAATGAAGGGGATTGTGAGAACAGCCAGAAGACTGCTGAAATAATTGAATCTTGAGATGGCAAACGTATAAACAGCAATGGATGGAGTGAATTAGGAGAGAGAGTTGGAAGAAGTTGTGGCAGTGGATAGTTGGTGGCCTTACCATTGAGAGGATTGTAGAATGGAGATGTTAACCATTGATTCTTTGTGACTTCTTTTCCAGGTAGAGAATTTCTGCCCTTAATTAAGGGGAAATTCGGCAAGAAATTTTGGCCTTCAAATCTTGTGGGGCAATGGAAACATCAGAGACAGCACCAAACATCTAAGGGATTGCTAACAGCTCAACAAAATCTGCAAGATGCTTTTTTAGTAAAGCAATGGAAGATGACAATGCCAGGGCTCCTTGTTTGTCATTATTTGTGGGTAACCTAAATCCTGATTACTCCAAGGAGCTGCTGAGTTACATGCTGAAAGATTTACTAGCCACGATCGATATTGTCCTGCAAAGAAATGATATAGAAGTCTTCAAGAAACACAAAAGAGCTCATGCATTCATCCGCCTGAAGACTGAAAATGAAATTCAAAATATTTTGAAACAACTTCAGGATCCTGCCATTTTGGATGTTAATGGTATGAAAGGATTAGTTGTTAAAGGAAAAATGTTAAAGGTTGCCAGGGACATCCGTGACTTTTCAGAGAACACTTTCGACAAGGTAACATTTCATTATCCATTTGTATTTGTCTTCCTTTAACTCTTCCCATCTACATTTAGAGGTACCAGAAACATGGAACAAAAATCACTTATTTGGATTGGGAATTGATACTAAAGAATTGTAGGAGAGGTTGCACAACTTTTACAAGGCAATAAAAGGGTAAACGAAAGTAAGCCAGGAAATGATACCGATCTAGTTTTTTGTATGTAAATTTCTTAGCGCTGATTTTCTGACTTTATTGTTTAACCATTGGTAACTCAGTTAGCCTGTAAAAGGTCACATTTAAATAAACTCTAGTTAGGTTTTGCAATCTGTAAGCAGGAGTTCAGGAGACAAGTCAGAAGACATTTCTTCACACACAGGTAGGTAAAAATGTGGAGGAGCTCTGTCCCACAAGAATCAATAGGTGAGGTTAGTTCATTAAATTGGAAATTGGTCTGGATTTTGCTCACCAGGTATATTAAGGGACTTGGAGCCAAAGCAGGTGGATAGAGATAGCATAGAATGGTGGATCAGGCTAAAAGGGCTGAATAGCTTCTAGCTCCTGTGTTCTAAAGGTATGGGGTCATCAGCACTACTGGCCCAGATTCCTAAAGAGTCCATCTGCTTGACTAATTAAATATTTTGAGTGTACATAAATTGCATCGGTGGAGAGTACATTATTGACCCCTAGAACCACATTTTGATTTGAGTTAGAAAAGATAGAAAATAGGAGTAGGAGAAGACCATTTGGCTCTTTGAGCCTGCTCTGCCATTCAGTACGATTATGGCTGATCATCCAACTCAACAGCCTGATTCTGCCCCTCCCATTCATAACCGCACCCCCCCCCTCACATTTCATTTGATCCTATTTGCCTCAAGTGCTATACCTAACTGCATCTTGAAAATATTTGATGAACTACTTTCTAGTACCAAATTCCTCAGGGTCACCACTAGTAAAGAAATTTCTCCTCATCTCTGCCCAAAATGGTCTATCCTATATCCTCAGACTATGACCCTTGGTTCTGGACACCTCCACCAGGGAGAACATCCTTCTTGTATCTACAGTGTTTAGTCCTGTCGGAATTTTATAGGTTTCTATGACATTCCCCCCTCATTCTTCTGAATTCCAGCAAAAATAATCCTTATCATCTCAATGTCTCCTCATATGCCAATCATGCCATCCCAGGAATCAGTCTGGTAAACTTTCACTGCACTCCCTCTACAGCGAGAACATCCTTCTTCGGATAAGGAGACCAAAGTTGCACCCAATATTCCAGGCATGGCCTCACCAAGGCCCTATGTAGTTGCAGCAAGGCATGCTTGATAGACTGGGGCTTTTTTCTCTGGAGTGTAGAAGGCTGATGTTATAGAGATGTACAAAATAATGAGGGGCATATATCAGTTAGAAAGTCAATGCCTTTTCCCAAAGGTAGGGGAGTCTAAAACTAGAGAGCATAAGTTTAAGGTGCGAGGGGGGAGGAGATACAGAAGTGTCCAGATTTTTTACACAGAGAGTGGTGAGTATCTGGAACAAGTTGCCAGAAGTAATAATAGAGGCGGATACAATCTTGTCTTTCAAAAAATGTTTATACAGTTAGGGTGAGTTGGGTATAGAGGAATATGGCCAAATGCAGGCAATTGGGACTAGCATAGGGGTTTTTAAAAAAAGGGCGATATGAACATTTTAGGCTGAAGGGCTTGCTTCCATGCTGTAAACCTCTATGACTCTTTAAAGAAAGTTCCAATTTTATTACAATATTACATACATCAACCCCAGGGCTTACGCTGATATCTAAAACCTAACACGGGGTGACCTGCAAGAGAGAGGTGATGGCCTTGTGGTTTTATCACTAGACTATTAATCCTGAAACCCAACTAATGTTCTAGGGAACTGGGTTCGAATCTCACTATGGCAGATGGCGGTATTTGAATTCAGAAAAAAAAATCAGAATTAAGAATCTTCTGAAACCATTGTTGATTGTCAGAAAAAAACCATTTGGTTCACTGATGCCAAAAGAGAAATGCTGGAAAATCTCAGCAGGTCTGGCAGCATCTGTAAAAAGAGGAAAGAACTGATGTTTCCAGTCCAGATGATCTTGGTTCTATCTGGTTCACTAATTGGCTTTCGGGACAGAAATCTGCTGTCCTTACCTGGTCTGGCCTACATGTGACTCCAGAGCCATGGTAATGTAGTTGAATCTCAACTGCCCTCTGAAATAGCTGAGCCAAGGGTAACTAGGAATGGGCAATAAATGCTGGCCAGCCTGTGATGTCCATGTCCCATGAATGAATATTAAAAAAAACCTGTAACTTACTTTTATGTTTTGACTATTCCCAGAACAGTTCTGCAGAGATGTTAAAACATGAATCCCACACTCAAGCACAAAAGGACAAGAAGAGACTGGAACAAATACAGGACACATCTGGAAGCAGTCCTGGGAAGTCCAACTACCCAGCAAATAAAATCATTGATCATTTATCAACCCCCCTGAGTGGCACAAAATCGGACAGTGCCATCATTGGTGGAGAGATTTCTGGGCAGGAACGCTTATTTTATGGGGCATTGCTGGGAAGTGAAACGAGGAATGTTGAATTCAAGCGAGGTGGAGGAGAATACCTGAATTTGATTCTGAAAAACCACGTTAGGAAATACGTCTGTGCATTCCTGAACAGCGAAGGGGGCAGTTTGTTTGTGGGTGTGAATGATGATGGCACCGTGTGCGGAGTGGAATGCAATCACAAAGATGAAGATCGGATTAGGCTTCTGATTGACTCAATTGTGAAAGGGTTTAAACCACCACTCTTCCCAAATTCCTACTCCGTCGCCTTCCTTCCAGTTATCAAGGATGGGGACACGGGAATGTTTCTGAAGGTTGTGAGGTTAACTGTACATCCACCCAGGAAGAATGGTGATATTTTTCTGTATGAAACTGACCAAGGTGAAGTGTACATTCGCAGGGATGGCAGTATCCAAGGGCCACTATCGGGAAGTTCCATTCAGGAATGGTGCAGACAGGTAAAACACACATTTCAATCAATCATTAGGCAAGTATTTCATTCTCAGACTCTCAATCCAGTTTGTGTTTAGCCATGTAAATTATAAAATAGATCCTGTTTCTCCCATCAATTGTCTGAGTTGAGAATGAATGCAGATTTGAAAAGCCTGCCAAGCAATAAGTTTGAATAAGCTCACCCCTCACTTCTAAAGGAACAGAGAATAGTAAGTAAGTCCAACAAGTAGTTAAGAAGGCAAATGGCATTTTGGCTTCTACTGCAAAGGTGTTGGAGTTTGATAATAGGAAAATTTTGTTGTAATTGTACAGGGTGTTGGTGAGGTCTCACTGTGTACAGTTTTAGTGCCCTTATCTTATAAAGGATAAAGTAACACTGGAGGCAGTCCAAAGGAGATTCACCAGGCTAATTCCTAGGAAGAGAGGGTTGTCCTATCAAGAGAGACTAAATAGTCTGGGTTTGTATTCCTTGGAGTTTAGAAGAGTGAGAGGTGACCTTATTCAAACATATAAGATCCTGAGAGGGCTTGACAGAGTAGATGGTGAAATGTTTTCCCTAGTGGGGGTGTCTCGAACAAGAGGACATAGCAGCAAGATAAAGGGCCAGTCGTTTAGAACTGAGATGCATCAAAATTTCAACACACAAAAGATGGTGAATCTCCGGAATCATCTGCTCTAAAAGGTGGTGGAGGCTGGATCATTAGAACTGTTTAAAGTGGAGGTGGATAAATATTTGAGAAATCAAGGAATGTGGGCTGTGGGGAAATGGCAGAGAAGGAGTTGAAACCTGCATATCTCAGCCATGATTGTAGTGAATGGAAGGGTAGGCTTCATGGCCCGGTGGCTACTCCTGCTTCTATTTTTTGTATTTACGTACAAGAAAGGACAAGTATTTTCATAGTTTTGCTTTTTATAATTCTTACATTTGTATGTGAATATTCCACAACTTGACATTTTATCTCCCCAGGTCCCTATTTTTACTGCCTTGCCCTGTTTAATCTCCTTCAAACATTCACCTTCCAATATAGTTTGTGTATACCTTTCCCTTGCTTTATCTTCTCCCCACCATACTCGATTAAATCTTCCTCCATTCTGACTGAGCTCTTTTTGTGGATGTATGAAATTGGCATTAAATTGATGGCCTTTCTTAATCTCACAAAAGATCCCACTGTATTATTCAAAGAGTAGGGGAGTTCTCCCAATGACCTGTTCAACATTTTATCTCAAAACCAACTCTTAAAAAAACAGCAAAAGCTGGAGTCACTGCGGAGTGAGATGAAAGTTTCCTGTATTGTACGTTCCAGGAAGTGGTTCCCTACTGACAGTGAGAGATCAGAATAGCAGATAGATGACCATCTGGAAGAGGCAGGAGGTACAAGAATCTTTAGGATATGTGTGCCACTCTCAAACTGGTACTTAGTATTGGAGACTACTGGGAGTGACAACACGCTGAAGATGTGCAGTACAGACTATAGCATGAATGAGCAAGAAATGCATAAGGAGAACAGCAAAGATTAGAAATGCAGTCATAATAGGAGCTTCCATAGCTAGAGGAGACAGAGAAGCATCTACGTATTTGTCATTTTGGGTTCTGCATAGAATGATAGAATCACAACAGTGCAGAAGGAGCCATTCAGCCCATCGAGTCTGCACCAACCACAATTGCATCCAGGCTCTGTTCCTGTAAACCTACATATAGAACATAGAACATAGAACATAGAACAATACAGCACAGAACAGGCCCTTCGGCCTTCGATGTTGTGCCGACCAAAATAAAAAGCAATGCCCCTCCTAACTAAACCATTCCCTTCTCATCCATATACTTATCAACTAACCTCTTAAACGCCACCAAACTTGGCGCATCTACAACAGCTGCAGGCAGGGCATTCCACTCCCTAATCACTCTTTGAGTAAAGAACCTACCTCTGATATCCGTCCTATAACTCATACCCCTTAATTTAAAGTTGTGTCCCCTCGTGCTAGCTTTTTCCATCCTAGGAAAAAGGCTATCACTGTCCACCCTATCCAAACCTCTAATTATCTTATATGTTTCAATAAGATCCCCCCTTAGCCGCCTCCTTTCTAACGAAAACAATATATTTACAATATATATTTACCCTGCTAATCCTCTGACATTAGGGTCAACTTAGCATGGTCAATCAACCTAACCTGCACATCTTTGGACCATGGGAGGAAACTGGAGCACCCAGAGGAAACCCATGCAGACACAGGGAAAATGTGCAAACTCCACACAGATAATGACCTGTGGCTGGAATTGAACTCAGTCCCTGGCACTGTAAGGTAGCAATGCTAATCACTGTGCCACCGTGCATGGCATGTTTACTTCCTGATGCTGAGATAAAGGACATTAAAAGTTTAACGTTTATCTATTAGTGACAAGGAAGGCTTACATTAACACTGCAATGAAGTTATGGTGAAATTCCCCTAGTTGCCACATTCCAGCGCCTGTTCACATCAATACATCTAACCAGCATGTCTTTTACACTGTGGGAGGAAACTGAAACATCCAGAGGAAACCCATGCCGACATAAGGAGAACGTGCAAACTCCACGTAGACGGTGACCCAAGCTGGGAATTGAACCCCGCTCCCTGATGTTGTGAGGCTGCAGTGCTAACACTGTGCCACTGTGATGCACATCATGCAGAGAATGCAGATTATTCTGCAGGGGGAGGAGATTGATCTAGAAGTTGTCATAGGTGTTTGGAGTCAAGGTTATAGAGATGGCAAACACTGAGGTCCAATGGTTAGATTATCAGAAACTAGGGACATAACAAAACAAGTTGGATCTCAAAAGTAATAATCTCTCAACTACTCCCAATGCTATGTGCTTATGAGTGTAGAAATAGAAAAATAGGGAGGCCTGATACATGTCTTGAGGCAGAGTGCAGAATGAAAGGCTTCAAATTGTTGGAACATAGGGACCAGTTCTGGGTTAGGAGGTGTCAGTTGAAGAGAAATGGATTGCACTTCTAGACGACTGGGGTCAAACTTCACATTGTGGTTGGTGGGGGAGGGTGGGGGGTTCAAACTGGCAGGGGGTGAAACAAATATTTGGATATAGAAAAGAGAAATGAAGTGCATAAAGAAGTAAGAGTTTTGGATATTTGATTTGATTTATTATTGTCATATATATTAACATGCAGTGAAAGATATTGTTTCTTGTGCGCTGTACAAAGCATACTGTTCATAGAGAAGGAAAGGAGAGAATGCAAAATGTAGTGTTAGTCATAGCAAGGGTGTAGGGAAAGGTAAGTCCATTCAAAATTTTGACAGCAGCAAGGAAGAAATTGTTCTTGAGTCAGTTGGTACGTGACCTCAGAATTTTGTATCTTTTTCCTGACAAAATCAGGTGGAAGAGAGAATGTTCGGGGTCCTTAATTATGCGACTGCTTTGCCGAGGCAGCAGGAAGTCCAGACAGAGTCAATGCATGGGAGGCTGGTTTGCGTAATGGATTGGGCTAAATAATACTGGAGAAAGAAATAACTTCATATGAGAAAGGAATAGACTAAGAAGCACTATAAGGGATGCAGAAACAGGTTTAAAGTGTATGTATGTAAATGCACAATGTCTAGTGAATAAGGTTGGTGAGCTGCAAGCACAGACAGCTACAGAGGATTGTAGTGTAGTGACAATACTGGAAAGATGGCTTAAAATGCTGACAATTGATGCTTAATATTCAAGGATATAAAGTATTTAGAAAATGGAAGTGGTGTGACAAAACTTATCAAGGAAGAACTGCAATGCTGGAAAGAGGTTGTCCTGGAGGGGATAAAAGATGGAATCCATTTAGTTAGAGTTGAGAAACAAACTGAAATGGTCTCCAAGTAGAAATACAAGAGTGAATTAGCAGGAAATCAGCAATGTGCAAAGACTACTGAATGATGATACTGGGGAATATTAATTAACCTAATATTTATTAGGATTGTGTTAAAATAAGGGGTGAAGAGGAGGAGAGCTTCCTTGGCCACTATGTTCTCAATGGGAAACAGATTCAAAAGGCACCTGTGCAGAGGGATCCTTGTTCACAAGTCTCAGAAACTGGATATGCAGCTGCAGAATGTTATGACAAAGGCAAATGGAACCTTGGCACTTATTGCAAAGGATCTAGAGTATTAAAGTAAAGAAGTGTTGTTACAACTGTAACAAGCCCAATCTCGAGTCATTGTCTGTGTAGAGTTTGTACATTCTCCCTGTGACTGCATGGATTTCCTCCAGGTGCTCTGGTTTCCTTCCAACGTCCAAAGTATGCTGGTTAGGTTGGTTGGGCATGTTAAATTGCCCCTAGTGTCAGGGGATTAACCAGGTAAATATGTGGGGTTACAGGAGTAGGGCCTTGATGGGATTGTGGTCAGTACAGACATGATGGGCCGAATGGCCTTCTACACTGCAGGGATTCTATAAAGCACATTTGGAGTATTGTGTTCAGTTTTGGTCACCTTCTTTGAGGAATGATGTGGTGGCACTGGAGGTGGTTCAGAAGAGGTTCAATAATTGATTCCAGTTTTGAAGGGGCTGTCTAATGAGGAGCGATTGAGTAGCTTGGGGCTTGTACTCGCTGGAGTGCAGAAGAATGAGCGGGGGTTTGATTCAGATATATAAAATACTCAACAGAATTGGTAAGATAAGTGTTAACCAAATGTTCCCCTCTTTAGAATAGTTTTGGACAAGAGGTCATAGTTGTAGAGTGAGGGAGGGGAGATTCAGGCAGAGATAAGGAGAAACTACTTCTCACAGAGTGTTGTGAATCTATGGAACTCACTGCCCCAAAGTTCAGTGGACACAGAATCAATCAATAGATTCAAGAAAGAGATAGATAAATATTTGATCAAAGTAAGATAAAGGGTGATGGGGAAAAGGCAGCGAAGTGGGGTTAGGATGAGGTGGAGATCAGCCATGATCATATAGAATGGCAGAGTGGGCTCACAGGGCTGAATTGCCTACTCTCGCTCCTAATTCCTTTGTTCCAATGCAACTGAATGACAAAGGAGACCTTGATTGATTTGGTGTTAGGGAATGAAGTGAGCCAAGTGCTTTCTCTGGGGAGCATTTGTGCAAGAGTGATCATGATATCATGAGGTTTAGATTAGCAGTGGCAAAGAGCAAGGAACAATTTAACTTAGAACTTTGACGTTAGCCCACTTCCAATTTCAATGAGATGAAAGGGTATCTGCTAGGGCAAAATGAAGTCAAAGATTGACAGGAAAATTCCATAATGGAACTATGAATGATTTTTAATGGGAATGACATTTCAGGTACAGGCAAAGTACATTCTGATATAGGAAAAAAAAAACAGGGAGATCAAAACTAGGACGTCAAGGACGAGAAGGGAGATAGACAGCACAATGAAACAAAAGGCGAGGGTACAATGTATGTTCGCTGCATTCTTCAAATGAGAATGAGGTCAAATAACAGAAATTAAAAAAGGAAGCGAAGAGGAAAATGCAACTGGCAAAGAGAGAATGTGAGAACACAACAGATTTTACAAGGGAACCCAAAAATCATCTTCTGGCATGTAAATAATGAATGGATAATAATAGGTGGGACAGAACCTATTACAGACAAAATGAGTGATATTAACTTAAAGGCACAGGGCAAGGCAGAATACCTGAAGAGTACTTTATATTCATGTTTACTATGGGTGGGATTTTTTGCCTTTCTTATCCCTTGCTGTACTTGCATACTAACTTTTCTGATTCATGTACCAGAACACCCAGATTCCTTATACCTCAGAGTTTTGCAATCTTTCCCCATTTAAATAATAGTTTGTTTATTCTCCTGCCAAGGGGGGTCAATTCCCATTTTCCAACATTATACTCCATCTGCCAATTTTTGCCCATGAACTTAACCTATCTAAATATCTTTATAGACTCTGTATGTTCTCCTCTCCTCACAATTTACCTTCCTACCTATCTTACTGTCATTAGCAAATTTGGCAACCACACATTTTATCTCTTCATCCAAGTCATTGATATAAACTGTGAATAATTGGAGGTCCCAGTACTGATCCCTGTGGCACTCCACTGCTCATATCTTACCAACCTGAAAATTACCTGTTTATCTTTGTTTTCTTTTCGCGAGCCGGTCTTCTATGATAATATGTTACCACTCACCACAGTGTCACCTGGACTCAAAATGTTACCTCTTTTCTTTCCTTATAGATGCTGTCAGACCTGCTGAGATTTTCCAGCATTTTCCCTTTTAATCCTTCACTCCCACTTATCTTTATTAATCCATATAGATTGTAAAGATAACATAGCCTAAAACATATATCTTACATCACAATGTTTTCAGTAAACACAAACTCCCTATAACACAAAGACTAACTGTGGTCAGACACCCTAATCTGAAATCTAGTGGCAGATGCTACTCAATTAGTCTGTTATGCATTGTTCCTCAAACTCCCCTCCCAACTCCTCTAATGATTGTTACACGAGTGTTTTCAAGTCCTACTCTCAAAAAGACATACTTTAAAATATTCTCTTAAACAGTTATTTTTTTATCAAGGATCCTCTTCCTGGGTTTCCAACTTCCCTTTCAAACAAAGTTTTCTCTCAGTTGTTTCAGCAAGGATTCGCCTCCAGGTTTTACAAGTCTCCGTTCAGTATCCCGTTGTCCTGAATTGCCACATGTATCCAAACTTCCACACAAACTCCCAGGTACTCAGTTCTCAACAGAATACTATTGTTTCAAAGACTGAAAGTAAGGACACCAAACCTTACAATTGCCTCAGATATGTGGCTTTTCTTGGGCTAATCTATCAACTCTGCTCATTATACGTTTGACTTTAATTTCAATAAAAGTACTCTGTTCCACTTGCAGTTCCTCTTTGTTCCTTTTTACTTCAATTTTCCAGGAAACTTCCCTTCATTCCCAAGTTTCTGGAATTAACTATCCTATAGCTTCTCTGGGTTCCACTGTCGCCCATTCTTCCATATGTGGTTTCTCTGCTTTTAGCAAAGCTGAGAAATGCTCATTCTGTCATGCATCTGCCCAGTAACAGCAGTAATCAGCACTTAAAGGGGATAATGAAATGCTACCTTTCCCAGTAACAAGATTAGCAGGCATCCAGACAGAATCAGGTGTAAATAGCAATCATCAGGTAACAGTTTACCTAGGTGGCTAAGGAATCAGTGGAGGTAGACAGATGCTAATTTCGAGAATCACAGAATGTGAGATATGCAAACAGCTGAAATACAGAAAGGGGAAACCCACAAAGGAACCAGGATCTAATTGTCAACACCTGCAGAAGCAGTCAAACTAGTTTAATATTTCATAGCTGAGAGGACATTTTAAGATCTAACAGCCAAGGGGACATTATAACATCTAAGAGCTGGAGGAGCCAGTTTTACAGTTCAGGATCTGAGAGACCATTTTAACAACAAAGAAGTCATTAGAACCATGATAGAGTAGGAACATTCACAAAGACAGTTTAAATATCTTCACTGGACCAGAAAAAGACATTTCTCAGACTCAATCATTTGCCTTGTATGGTGAACATTAACTGAATTTCACTCATAGATTTACTTCATTTGGGTGTTTGGGAACAGGAAAATCTTAACACCTCAGTGATCACAGATTATATATATGTTTTGGAATAAGGGGTAACTTCTGCATAAACTGTCATATATTTAATTGCCACAGTGTTCCAGTCCTACTCATTTTACGACATTATGTATATTTGTCTTCTCTTTAGTTTAAGTCTTAAATATTTAAATACAATAAGCATTTAATACTTAAATACAATATATATACTTGTATTTCAGCTGACAATTTTGACCGGTATTTTTATGAATGCTAATACATACATTCTGATACAGATTATTTTGTTTTGTCACCACCAGGGTGGTGAGGGCGTGGAATGCCCTGCCTGCAGCCGTTGTGGACTCGCCTACTTTGGGGGCATTCAAATGTTCGGTGGATAGGCATATGGATGATATTGGAATAGTTTAGGTTAGAGGGTCCACTGGCCGGCGCAACATCGAGGGCCGAAGGGCCTGTACTGCGCTGTAATGTTCTATGTTCTATGTTATTACTTTTGTAAACTCCATCCTTATCTGCTGTTGCATTCTTAAATTTGTACCATCCATCCATTCCTACCTTGCTCTGATTCATTACTCTTATTGTTACCTTGTCTGGTCCTTTTATTGTCCTCATCTTTGCACCTGTGATTCCTTGCCCCTACTATTTAGTTTAAAACCTTTATATTGCACTATTATCCCACTCTCCAGAACACTGGTCCCAGAGTGGTTCAGATGAAGATTATCCCACTGTACAGCTCCCACTTGCCCCAGTATCAATGCTAATTTCCCCAAATCAAATCTCCTTTCTCACACACCAATATTTAAGTTTCTTAACTGTTCATCTGATTTATCCTCTACTCATAGCTAAGATCATTATTATCATTGAAGTGTTGCTTTTTTAATTTGGCCCCAATTTGCCAATATTCCCTCTGCATAACCTCTTTTCTAGGCCTATCTATGTCATTGGTACTCACGTGGATCAAGTCAATTTGATTCTTCCTCCTCAACCCCCCCTTCCACTGTAATTTCTTCTCCAGCCTTGAACAGATGTCCTGAGCCCTGGCACTGAGCAGAGAACGCAGCCTCTTGGATTCTCAGTTATAGAGAGATCTGTGACTATCTCTGACTGTACTGTCCCCTCCTGCCACGACATTCCTATTTACTTCTCCTATTTGAATGGCTTCCTGTACCATAGTGCTGTGGTCAGTTTTCTCATCCCACCAACAGCCCTGCCCTCATCCGTATAAGCTGTAAGAACTTGAAATCACGTTGTCAAGTGCAAGGTCTGAAGCTTCATGCTACCTTCTGAGTCCCCATACTTGTCTCACTGGTGGTCACAAACCTCCTGTCCCTTTCCAAGATTTGTCAGCTAACCCTAGCCTCAGAATATGGCCAACTCTCAAAGAAAGATTCAGGTAGTGCTTTCCCTTTCTGATGCATCACAGTGTATTTGGCTCCATCTTGAGCTCACTGACTCCGAGCCGAAGCTCCTTGAGCTACAGATACGGTTGTCTTGGCTCACGTTAGTGTCCAAGCTCCCACGTACATTGGCTGCAACACATCACCTGCCCAGTCATCATTATTGAGTTTTAATTAACTACTTAATTATTTTTTAAAAAAATCACATCTTGCCTTTTTTTGTGCTTATCAATAAATCCTGATTGAAATTTGCTCGTCTTGATGATTAGAAAATAGGTTTGGAAACGGTGCAGAAAAGATTTACGAAGAAGTTACCGGGACTTGGAATTATATTAAGGGAGGCTGGATAGGCTGAGACTTTTTTTTCCCCTGGAGAGTAGGAGGATGAGGGGTTTATGAAATCATGAGGGGAATAAACAAGGTGAATAGCCAAGGTCTTTTCCCCGGGATAGGGGAGTCCAAA
The DNA here is from genome assembly GCA_024679065.1 of Sphyrna mokarran. Classification (NCBI taxonomy): domain Eukaryota; kingdom Metazoa; phylum Chordata; class Chondrichthyes; order Carcharhiniformes; family Carcharhinidae; genus Sphyrna; species Sphyrna mokarran. The sequence goes on from JAGIQG010000024.1 coordinate 5,729,316, forward strand.
ATTAGAGGGCATGGGTTTAAATTGAAAGGGGAAAGATTCAAAAGGGACCTGATGGACAATTTTTTCACACAGAGGGTGGTGCTTGTATGGAATGGGCTACCAGAGGAGGTGGTAGAGGTGGGTACAATTCCAACATTTAAAAGATGTTTGGACAGGTACATGACTTTATGAGATATCACTGCTTTAATTTTGTTTCTGAATGGGGGATTCTAACCCACTCTGTTCCTCCAAATTCTCATTTCCTCTCGCTGGTTACCATTCAGTTCTTACTCTCATTATGCTGCTTTTTCTTTTGTTCTCTCTCAAGAAATGGACAGCAGAAATCAAGAAATTGCAGGACAGGATTGACAGTCTGGTGAAGACAGAACATCGTCTGCAGGAAGAAGTTCGCCAGCAGCAACAATCCATCCTGGAATTGCAACAGTTACAGCAAGAGCTACAAGCAATGACCTCAGACAAAGCGGCCATATCCAACCTCTGCTGCGTTATCTAACAACACGGGATATCCAGCCAGCCCAGAGGAGGACAGCTATGAATTCTGATCGAAGATCTGACTATTGTCATCGAGGGAAACAAGCAGAAAGCAAGCAGCTCGGAAATGACAGTTCAATAAAACCTCTGCCGCAGTCCCTGAAATTCTCAAAGGATTAATATAGTTCTCCAGATTTCAGTTTGGTTTGTATTCAGCTTTGTCACTATTGATATTTGAGATTGAGAGTCCAAGTATCCTGCGGTCAAGACTTTAATTTCTTACTCTCCACAGCAATGCAACACGAACTGTACAATCCTGGTTTAAGTGTCATCCCTAATGCCAATACTAAGACCTTTCTGTTCCAGCCTGTTAAAGTGTACATAACACCTTGGGTAAGTCGATACGTATTCCGCAGCTTGCCAAATGAATCTTGCTCTTTGGCAATCAAAAGGAAGACCAGCACTTGAATTTATCACATCTTTAATGTGGTGAAATGTCCCAAGATGTTTCTTTAGCAGCACTCATCAGACAAAAATGGAACAGAGCTCACTCATTAATACAAGTGATTAAAAAGCTTGGTCAAAATGGTAGGATTTAATGAGTGACTTATGGACAGGTTAAGGGGGGAATTCCAAGTTCAGGTCTTCAAGAGGTAAGGACATATCACAATGTTGAAGCAATAGAAATGATTGCTGCTTGCACAGTGGTTAGCACTGCTGCCTCAGCGCCAGGGACCTGGGTTCAATTCCAGGTTGGGTCACTGTCTGTGCGGATGTACAGATGTACATCCTCCCTATGTGCGTGTGTGGGTTTCCTCCCACAGTCCAAGAAACGTGCTGGTTAGGATGCATTGGCTATGCTAAATTCTCTCTCCAGGCGCCAGAGTGTGGTGGCTAGAGGATTTTCACAGTAACTTCATTGCAGTGTTAATGTAAGCCTACTTATGACACTTTAAACTAGTTCTTCTACATGGTAAGGGTCACAGGTTTGGAAGATGTTGTCAAAGGAGCCTGCTGGGTAAGCAGTTATATTTCAACGTTGAGATCAACAACGTTACGTGGATTGGCATTGCTGTACACTGCAGTCATGACACATTGATAGTGGAGCGAAAGTCCATAAATGCTGCTTTGTCAAACATATTGAGGTTGAGAGACTCTTCCCACTTAGCAAAGATAACAGGACTAGTGGGCACAGCCTCAAGATTGGGGGAGGGCAGTTCAGATCGGAGTTGCGGAGGGGTTTCTTCATGCAGAGGGTGGTGAATCTTGGAATTCTCTGCCTGATGAAGTGGTGGAGGCTTCTTTGAATATGTTCAGGTCAAGAGTGGATAGGTTTTTAATTGACAAGGGAATTAAGGGTTACGAGGAGAAAGCGGGAAAGTGGTTCTGAACCACTACAGATCAGCCATGAACTTATTGAATGGTGGGGCAGGCTCGAGGGGCTGGATGGTCTACTCCTGCTCCTATTTCTTATGTTCTTTTGTATTGAATGCTGTTGGAGTTACATTCATCCAGGCAAGTACTGGGTATTCTACTACACTTCTGACGTGCTTTGTCGAACATGGACAGGTTTTGATGAATCAAGAGATGACCACTGACCTGCTCTTGTAGCCACACTAATTGTGTGACTGTCCAGTTCAGTTCTCAGTCAATGGTAACTCCTCCTAAAATGTTGGTGATGAAGCACTTAGCAACGGGTAATGCCATTGAATATTGAGAGGAATTAGTTAGACTGGCATGGTTGCAGATGGTACTTACCTGGCACTTGTGAAACCGTCGCACATGCAGCTTAGTCAGTTTGCAGGTCCACAGTTGGCAGTTAAGAACTGAATTGCGTCAGAAGTAGACATTACAGGTACAATGATATGTATGAAAACTCCACAAGTGAATGTTAGTGCAACAAAAAAGACTATTCCTTGTTTTTCAACAGGAGTTTTTCTGTACCTCAGTTGTGTGCATATACATGTCAGGTCAGTAATAGTTCAGAGCATTTCAAACCTGCAAAACCAGGAAGCATTAATATAACATAATGAACAAGAAACGAAATAGGAAATTCTGAAGAAACTTTCTTTAGCTAACGTCACTAACATGGGATAGTTTAAAGGGAGGCTGAATAAACACACAGAGAATGGAATAGAAGGATATACTGTAACCCTCTATTTGGAGAGTTGATTTAGCTCAGTTGGCTGGATAGTTGGTTTGTGATGCAGAGTGACACCAACAGCATGAGTTCAATTCCCAAACCGGCTGAGATTATTCATGAAAACTCCACCTTTTCAACCTTGCCCCCTCCACTCACCTAAGGTGTGATGACCCTTGGGTTAAATTACCACCAGTCACCTCTTTCCTTCTTAAAGAGGAGAACAGCCTATGGTCATCTGGGACTGTGGTAACCTCACCTTACAGAGTTAGGATTGGAGAGGAAGCTTGAGTGAAGTATAAACAATAGCACAGACTCATTGGGCCGAATGGCCAGTTTCTCTGCTGCCGATACCACGTAATTATCTGTGTTACTTGGCGGAATGATTGTTTGTGGTATAACTGTCACTGCTGTACATTAAAATTGTGCTCTGGATATTTGATTTGTTGTTTTCTGTATTTACAGTGAAAAGTATAGTTTCTTGCACATAGAACATACCATTTCATAGAGAAAGAAACAAGAGTGCAGAACATGTTGTTACAGTCATAGCTAGGGTGTAGAAAAGATCAACTTAATGCAAGGTAGGAACATCCAAGAGTCTGATAGCAGCAGGGAAGAAACTGTTCTTGAATTGGTTGGTACATGACCTCAGACTTTTGTATCTTTTTCCCAATGGAAGAGAGAATGTGTGGGGTCCTTAGTTACGCTGGCTGCTTTGCCAAGGCAGCAGGAAATGTAGATCGAGTCAACAGATGGGAGGATAGAAAAAGATAAGGATCCAAATTATCGTGGCTGGTTTTAATACTCTGGTTGCAGATCAGAGGCAATTCTGAGAAATCTCAGAAGAGATATAGAAACATAGAAACTTTAAAAGAAAGTGATCCAGATATTGGATATACAAACTCAAATACATATTAGCAACACCCATTATACTAACAAGCAGTCCCCAGGACCATAAGACATAGGAGCAGAATTAGGCCACTCGACCCATCAAGTCTGCTCTGCTATTCAATCATGGCTGATTTTATTCTCATCCTCATTCTCCTACCTTTTCCCCTTAACTGCTGATCCCCTTATTAATCAAGGACCTGTCTTTGTCTTAAAGACACACAATGACCTGGTCTCCACAGCCTTCTGCAGCAAAAAAATTCTACAGATTTCCCCACTCTCTGGCTGAAGAAATTCCTCCTCATCTCTGTTTTAAAGAATCGTCCCTTTAACTTGACGTTGTGCCCTCTGGTTCTAGTTTTTCCTACTAGTGGAAACATCCTCTCCACATCCACTCTAGGCTTTGCAGTATCCTGTAAGTTTCAATAAGATTCTCCCTCTCCCCCCACCAATCCTTCTAAACTCCAACGAGTACAGACCCAGAGTCCTCAACTGCTCTGCATATGACAAGCTCTTCATTCCAGGGATCATTCTTGTGAACCATCTTTGGATCCTTTCCAAGGCCAGCACATCCTTCCTTAAATATGGGGTCCAAAACTGCTCCCAATACTCCAAATGTGGTCTGACCTGAGCCTTATGCAACCTCAAAACTATAGCCCTGTTCTTGTACTCTAACCCTCTCAACATGAATTCTAACATTGCATTTGTCTTCCTAACTGCTAACTAAACCTGCATGTTAATCTTAATGCAATCTTGAAGAATAACTCCCACGTCTCTTTGTGTTTTGATTTCCCAGGCATTTTTCCATTTAGAAAATAGTCTATGCCTTCCAAAGTACATAACCTCACACTTTTCCATACTGTATTCCATCTGCCACTTCTTTGCCAACTATCCTAACCTGTCCAAAGCCTTCTGCAGCCCCCTCGCTTCCTCAATTTTGTGAAAGGTAGGTTGTGCCTTACAAACCTGATTGAGTTTTTTGAGAAGAGGTGGATGAGGGTAAAGCAGTTAATGTGGAGTATGTGGATGTCAGTAAAGTGTTTTATAAGGTTCCCCATAGTATACGGAAGCATGGGACTGAGGGTGATTTAGCGGTTTGGATCAGAAATTGGCTAGCTGCAAGTAGAGAGAAGGTGGTGGTTGATGGTAAATGTTCATCCTGGTATTCAGTTACTAGTGGTGTGCCACAAGGATCTGCTTTGTATTTTTATAAATGGCCTGTATGAGGGCATACAAGGATAGGTTAATAAATTTGCGAATGGCATTAAAATTGGTGGAACATTGGTGGTTACAGAGGGACATAGATAAGCTGTAGAGCTGGGCTGAGAGGTGGCAAATGGCGTTTAATGCAGAAAAGTGTGAAGTGATTCACTTTGGAAGGAGTAACAGGAATACAGAGTACTGGACTAATGGTAAATTACTTGGTAGTGTGGCTGAGCAGAGCGATCTCAGTGTCCACGTGCATAATTTCCTAAAAGTTGGCACGAAGGTTGATAGGGTTGTTAAGAAGGCATATGGTATGTTAGCTTTTATTGGTAGAGGGATTGAGTTTAGGAGCCATGAAGTCGTTGCAGCTGTAAAAAACTCCGATGCAGCTGCACTTGGAGTATTACATATAGTTCTGCTCGCCACATTATGGGAAGGATGTGGAAGCATTGGAAAAGGTGACAGATTTGAGGCTGTTTTCATTAGAGAAACAGAGGGTTAAGAGGTGATTTAGTAGAGGCATATAAGATGATCAGAGGATTAGATAGGGTGGACAGTGAGAGCCTTTTTCCTCAGATGGAGATGGCTAGCATGAGGGGACATAGCTTTAAATTGAGGGGTGATAGATATAGGACAGATGTCAGAAGTAGGTTCTTTACTCAGAGGGTAGTAAGGGCATGGGATGCCATGCCTGCAACAGTAGTGGATTTGCTAACAATAAGGACATTTAAATGGTCATTAGATAAACATATTGGAATAGTATAAGTTAGCTGGGCTTTAGCTGGATTTCACAGGTCAGCACAACAGTGAGGGCTGAATGGCCTGTACTGCGTTGTAATGTTCTATGTTCTCAATGCTACCTATTCTGAAATTAAAATGGGCAACAACTGCATAAAATAGACTTTCCTCAGTCTGCAAAGAGTTGGTAACATGAACCGAGTTTACAAACACAAAGAAATGTTAATTAAAATTGCTCCTGAAAAAAAGCATCATACACAGATCTAGAAGTGGTATAATATTTCCATTCATCTTTATTTCAAGATTATATTAAGAGTTCATTTCCATGATGAAATATAAAAGCAGGCACAGTTTGATTTCACATTTGCTGCTGCTACACGAGGGCCAACCTACACTCCACAGGATTCACCCTCCAGCTGAGGCTCATTTCAGTTCATTCTAAAACAGAATGAGGGGAAACTACAAACCAAGAGATGTGAAATGAAAATAACGTATCAATAAACTGACACTCTTGTTTTAAAATGGTGGGGGGGGGGGGGGGGGGGGGGGGGTAGTCATGAAGGAAATGTACTTTTGCTTTGCCAGTTAGAAACTCGAGTGTTGCACCTGGGCAGCACAGTGTTTCGCACTGTTGCCTCACAGTATCAGGCACCTGGGTTCGATTTCTGTCTTGGGTCAATCTCTGTATGGCGTTTGCATGTTCTCCCCATGGCTGCATAGGTTTCCTCCCACCATCCAAAGACATGTGTGGATTAATTGGATTGGCTATGCTAAATTGAGCCCTAATGACCCGGGATATGTAGTTAGAGAGGTAAATATGAGATTACGGGGATAGAGTCTGGGTAGGATTGTTGTTGGTGCAGACCTGATGGGCCGAATGGCCTCTTTCTACCCTGTAGGGACTGTATGATTTAAGCTTGTCAAATTTGAGGTTCCCATATCATCAAGGAGGCAAAAGAATTTGTTAGCAATTCCGTTTTTATTTCTGACAAAAACCAAGGCTGGAATTTTTCTGTCCCACCTCCCATGGTAATTGTAGTGGGTAGGACATGGAGTGGGAAATGGCCTGCTAACCTTGGGTTGGATTTTCTGGTTTAGGACAAGCGTGGCCAGAAAACCCCACTCTAAGTATTTAGTCACCACCTTTACCCAACCGTTAATTTGAAGTTACATAAAGAATGGGAGTGGAAAGCAAGCTGACCTAACTTAATACCACATTCCTGAATTATCCTCTAATTCCCTCAGCACCCAAAAACCTTTCTGAATTGAATATAACCAATGCCGAAGCTTTGACAACTTTGAGGGTTGTGAATCTTTGGGATTCATTATCCCACAGCGTACAGAAACTTCTCATTTTTCAATGGTTGACTCCTTCTCCTAATACTGTGACCTCTATTTCTAGCCCAAGGAAACCCACTTTTCAGTATGTACCATTTTGAGTTAAGTTACACTTGGTAGAGTTAGGGGTGACACAAAACAAAAGGCATAAAATGTGTCGTAATTCTAAATTTATTGAAAGCTTGTGGGAGAGATCTGTACACAATTCAGGTACAGCTATCCATTTTGATCTGTTCCTATCCCTTTCCATCTTGGATTGAAAGAGAAACACCAGCATCGATTAGGTGAGCAACACGGCTCTTTGCCACTTCCATGTGGAAACACGCCCTGGTGGGTCACCTGGGAGCCGATCTTGGGAATCTTGGCCGATAAGACAAGTAGCCCTTATTGCATTCCACTCGGTGATGGATGGTAAAAAAACATCTGGGATGGTTCAAAGGGGTTGTATGTGATCACCTTTTGGGACTTGGAACTTTTGAGACCACCTTTTGTAACACTGGTTGTGCTCCGAGCATTCATTACGGGAACAAGGCTGAAGTCCTGAGTAATTACGCTGCGCAGTTTCAAATGTTCCATGTGTGGTCCGTTAGTTAGATGAAGTTAGCTGTAGCGCCCTTGATGGAAACACGAAACAGACTGCGCCGAAACTCCAATTACAACTTGTTAATTACAATCTGTTTTGTATGGCAGTAGCGTGATTGCATCCTAAATAAAATCAAGCATTTCCACCTTTGTGTAAAAATAAGAAGTTAAATCTTTCATCAATATCAAATGAATTTTTACAGTCACAGTTTCACACTGAGTGTAACAGTAGATGCTAAACAGAATATTGCAATCTTTCCAATCTCACATATACAACTGCAACATGTTGAGGTATCAAGAAAATACATCAGGAGGAACCTAACCTAGACACAGGAGTCTGAACAAAAATAAAGTAGTACATTGTTCAGGTGACATTTTGCAGAGGTAGCTTTGAAAGAAAAATACAACTTGCCAGAGATTTAAAATGGAGTTTGGAAGGTGGGAACTTCTCAAAATGAACAACTGGCATGACACAGCAATATTCCAAATGAATGCCACATGATCCAGCTCAGTAATTCCAACACAATGTTACTTTGATTTTATGTAAAAAATTCCAAGATTCAAAAACTCAACTCAAAATCTACACAGGCTGTCAAGAGATGTGAGCAGATGGTAATTCCTTTTATGTGTGAGATGGATAAAATTTACCATTTTGACATTCCACAGCAACACAAAGTTAAACAAATGATGGTTTTTCTCTTGACAGTGTGCTGAGTGGACAGGATCGACAGACCAAAGCATCAATATGAATACTGTAAAATTTAATGGATACTGCAGTTCAACAGCCAACGCTTTGGATCTGTAGAATTAAGCGACACCTGCATAAAGAGAAAGGGGGAGAGAAAGGGAGATACTTGAGAGAGTCAAAGGCTTAGAACCATCCTGTCTTAGAACGGTCATTTAGGATTCAGATGAAACAAAATGTCTTTGTTCAGAGAATTATAAACCTTCAGAATTTTCTATCACAGAGGGCTGTGGCTGTTCAACTGATGTGTATAATCAAGATCGAGAGCGATATAACTTTGGGGCACAAAGGGATCAAGGAGGTGGGAACAGGGCAGGAACGTAAAACTGACATAGAAATTGAAATTACTGACTAGCAGAACAGGCATGAGGGCGAATGGCCTACATCTGCTCGTATTTATGTTCTTGAATGCAAACTTAAAAGAATCTTTTCCACTAATTTTCTCCCTCTGCTCCTGAAGGTCCAAGTTGAGTATAATGCTACACACACCATTTTCTAGTTCTTCAACCAAACTTTCATTTTTCATGAAAAACTAGACAATGTCAGCCACCTCCCTCTCAGTCGAATCTAATCTTACCCTAATGCCATACCTGCTTTCTGGATGGTCACTCAATTGTAATTAGGAACAAGAATCTTGATGTATCCCTTTGCAAGCCCCAGGGAAGAAGCTCAATATCGCACTTACTGCTGCCCTGAACCAACTCAGCACAGAAGAGATCTAACCTTCCGGGACCTCCTTTAGCAGTGAAGCTCACCTGCTGAATACCTATCCAAGCTGGGCCACCTGGGGAGCAGGCTTAAGGTGCAGCGGTCTCCAATTTGAAGTGATGGCTGAAGATTCGAATCGAGCATTAGCAGCAGCCAAACAGGGTGGATGGGATACAAAGTTCCACTGTCCAACTTGGACCTTGGTCAACTTAGAGAGTGCAATAGCAAGCTCTGGAAAAGAAAATAGGGAAAAACTGCCACACTCAATCCCAAATAACTAAAGAGGGTTTTGTATTGGTGCCATAGATTTCACACTACTGTGTGAAGGACAGCAGGGAGATTCTCCCTTATACCATAGTGTAAGTATTTATCGCTCAGCTAGCATCACTTAAACAGATCACCCTCAGTTCAACTTATTGTTATTCGCAGGACCTTGCAAAAATCAGCTGCATTCCATCACAACAATACTTCAAAAATGCTTCACTGGCTCAGCAAGTGCTTTGGGAAATTCAGAGATCAGGAAAAATGTCAAGCCTGAAATGACTTCTCGAATTTGAAACATTCGCCAATATATTTTTGTTCAGCAAGAATCAGCCTTAACAAATAAATAGTAATCTTAAAATAGATGCTTCAAAAACTCTTTCCTTGCACTGTGCAACTTTTTTGATCAAGGGGCCATTGTCCTAAATAGTTGCGATCACTGCAGACCTCTGCTGTGAACCAGAGCAGTTCCAAATTCCAAGGCTGGTTACAAAACTTACCATATATCAGTCTTGTGGGAGGATAGCTGGCAGCTTTAGATCAACAATTTCAGAATCTGGAGAACTGCTACCGCTTTGATCACTGTACGTATCTCTGGAGAGAGCAGAATCACAGGAGATTGGAGTGCTGGCATTTGGTAGGTGGGTGAGGGGAAGAAAACAATTTTTTTTTGTTACACACACACCCCAACTTCCTCCCCCACCCATCATCTCCAACCCCGAGCACAGTTTATTTTGAGATTAACAGGAGGAGGTCTGTATATTACCACAGGATGTCGCTGACTGGCTAGCGTTTATTGCCCATCCCTAGTTGCCCTTGAAACCGATTGGCTTGCTGGGCCATTTCAGAGGGCAGTTGAGAGTCAACCACATTGCTGTGGCTCTAGAGTAACATGTAACACGGCAGCTCAGTGACTATCGCTGTGCTGTGCAGATACATGGATTTGGGCCTGTGTCTGTGGGAGTTTGCGCATTCTCCCCGTGCTTGCGTGGGTTTTCTCCGGGTGCTCCGGTTTCCTCCCACATCCCAAAGATGTGCTCTGAGGCTAATTGGCAAAACAAATTCTCCCTAAATTGTCTCAAATTTGGTTTTTAATCCATAGATCTATCGACATGGACAGGGATCGTAGGTAGAGGTGGGAACATTGGGGTGGCGGTGCGGGCTCGTTGGGCTGAAGGGCCTGTTTCCCGTGCTGTTTTGTTCTTTGTAGGCCAGACCAGATAAGGACATTAGACTTCCTTCCCTAAAGGACATTAGTGAACCAAATGGGTTTTTCTGACAATGATTTCATGGTCATCAGTATATTTTTAGTTCCAGATATTTTTTATTGAATTCAAATTCCACCAACTGCAATGCAGGATTCGAACCCAGATCTCCAGAACATTAGCTGAGTTTCTGGATGAATAGTTTAGTGATAATATCACTGGGCCATCACCTCCCACAACGCTGTTGGAGCAGATTGATTTGCTGGGATTAGTCTGAAATCGAGGGCAGCACAAATCAAGAGTGCAATCTTCCTCATCTAATTGGCTTCTGAAACCTCTCCCCATGCCTCAGCATGATCCATCTAAAACAGATCTTTAATCTGCAAGCATTTGCTTTGTGAAAAGTGTTCCCCCTCTGCATAAAAAAGATACTCTGGTTAAATTCTAGAAGCAGAAGAATGTGAGAATTTAACTTAAAGCTGCTGTTATCTCTGAATCGCTCCCTTTCAATGCAACGTGACCAGACAGGACCCCTAAAGGTATAATTGAGGACAATCAATATTTAATATTAAGAAGTGAGGAAAGTTCATGTCAAAACATGACATGTTTCCTTGCTCTGAAAATACAGCTTCAACGATTACACTTTCAACCAGTTGTGTGCATCAAAATGTGCTGTAAACTGAAATATGTGCAGCATTATTCCCCGGACACCTATAATGGGCATGCTGCTTTTTTTTCCAAGGGTAACTGTGGTTACACACTGCTAATAAATTTTACAGCAATCCAATCCCATTTACAGAGCAGGTATGTTAGCATGAAATTATTCGTATACGTCAAGTTCTCTTCCACAAATGTGGCATTTGATTAAAACAGTGAATGACTTCACCAAATAGGAAGGTTAAACAGATGCGCCGCCATCAATAATATTTACACCATCGCTTGTAGGGCAAGGCTCTGAGAAAGGTGGTGGAGTTTGGCAATGAACAGAGACAAAGCGGGAGGGGAGCAGTGAGCAGTCAGAAAGGCTGGGGCACTCCGGCGTCTGTTCGGGTACACTGAGGGAGAATTCAATGCGGCCAATGCAGCTAAAGTGCACATCCTTAAACTGTGAAATAAAAGCAAACCAACCAAGGGAAACCCACGCAGACGTGGGGAGAATGTGCAGACTCCACAGTCACCTGAAGCCAGAAACGAACCCAGTTCCAAGGCACTATGAGACAGCGGTGCTAACCAAAGTGCCACCCTATTTATTATTGTATACTTCCCAGACTAGCTGTTGTAAATTCTATAGAATTCAGCCCAATGCTGGTACTTATCCTCTTTCCAGCCAAAACTTTCCTCCAATGTACTTACCTAGCTTTCCTTTAAAATAATTATGTTATTCCTCTCGGTGATGCGGGCGAGTGAGCATGACAGCTACATCGTAGAAAAAGGCTTACACAAGCAAATAAAAAAATCTCAATTGTGAGCCAACACTGTATCAGTTAGAAAGATTGCACAGATGTTTACATATTCACAATGGAACAAAGAAGCAGCTTGCATTAGTTACCTGGGTGACAGTCTACAACCCTTTTCCAAGTAACGCTGAAGTTTCCCTGAGGCAGCCAACATCAGGCCAAAGTAAGGCGGTGATGGTTTCATGGGTCGGGAGGTAAACTCTGGGTGATACTGAACCCCAACAAAATATGGATGCTCTGAAAAAGATTGGTGAGAGCATTATCTCAAGCACCCAATCAATTGCAAAGTTTATAAGTTTATAAAGTGTCACAAGTAGGCTTACATTAAAATTGTAGTAAAGTTGTTACGAAAATCTCTTAGTTGCCACACTCCGGTGCCTGTTTGAGGACACTGAGAGAGGGAAAAATTAGCATGGCCAATGCACCTAACCAGCATCAGTATTAGACTGCAGCCGGTGACAACTTTGTATTGGATTAATGTGACCAATAGAAACAAGATGTAAGGGTCAGCTGACCCAGTAAATCATGGAACCAATTGCAGAGTGTTGAGTGTAGTCAGCTGACTCGCTATAAATAAGGAACAATGTAAACTTGTGGAGAGCTTGACTAGCCCAGGATGAGGACCCAAGTTTGGAGTAATGATGTTTCTTTATTAAACCCTTTCTTTGATTTCTAAGTTGGAGTAAGTTTTGTTGTATTTTCATTAGCTGCATTTTGAAGAGTTATTTCTGAAGAAACAATCCAGCCTGGGAATTGAACCCAGGTCCCTGGAGCTGAGAGTCAGCAGTGCTAACCACGATGCCACCCAAACTTTTAATATGCAAGTTTAATAATTTTTTTATCCAGAATGTTGGCTCAAATTGTAAACTTTACTAACAGGGCACTGTGATCAGTTATTCAAAATATTGCAGTTCATTTTTGACACTTAAGACATCTCTTCACTCACCGTCCAGTTCGATTATTTCCATCCGTTCACCCTCCACATCCTGACCAACAAATCGAAGTCCCTTTTCCTCAAAGTTATTCCTCATTTCAGGATTTACCTGAAATACAACAATATTGAAGCTTTTTGATCCTTTGTTTCAATACAGTTAGGTAGAATGTTTTGGTGGAATTCAATTAGGAAGAAAGGTTTTGATGTTAAAGGATTAATGCACAACACAAAGAGAAACATTACCATTTTGAGTCATAGAGGTTTACAGCTGGAAACAGCCCCTTCAGCTCAACTTCTTCATGCCATCCAATTATTACCACTAAGCTAGTCCCAATTGCCTTCATTTGACCCACATCCCTCTATACCCATTTTACCCATGTAACTGTCTAAATGCTAATTTAGAAAGGGAAAGAATTGTACACTGAAAACATCACTGAGGACATCAAGGACAAAGACACTGATGCTCTGGACAGGCTGGAGGGAAAAAAAGTTACAATTAAAATACTGCATATTTTCATAGAATCTTGCAGTGCAGTAAGAGGCCATTCAGCCTATTGAGTCTACACCGACCACAATCCCACCCAGGGCCATGTACCCATAACCCCATACATTTATCCTCGCTAGTCCCCCGATGCTCGGTGACAATTTAGCATGGCCAATCACCTAACCCACACATGTTTGGACTGCGGGAGGAAACTGGAGTACCCGGAGGAAATCCACTCAGATATGGGGAGAATGTGCAAACTCCACAGAGACCATAACCCAAGAGGGGAATGGAAGCTGGGTCCTGGCATTGTAAGGCAGCAGTGCTAACCACTGTGCTACTCAAACAAAGACTGCAGAAAGCCCTGGGAAAAGCAAGCAGATTGTACCTCATATCGATGTCTGTGTCGCTCTTCGACATAGTCACAGTTCTTATACAACTTCCCTATAGATCAAAGAAAGTATGTATTAAAATTTTTTATACACAAACTCTAGCATAAAACTAAACTAACCAGCTTTGGTTTGGGCAAAACATTTTGGAGCAAAGATGTTGAGGAACATTGAAATTAGGAACAGAAATTGGCAAATTCGACCCTTCAAACCTGGTCCACCAGTCAATGGACATACCTTACATTAAGTTTACCTTTCTCTATACCCTCGCTATGACTGTAACACTACATTCTGCATACTCTCCTTTTCTTCTCTATGAATGGTACACTTTGTATAGCGTACAAGAAACAATACTATGCACTGTATACTAATACACGTGATAATAATAAATCAAATCAAATCACGGCTGATCTCTCCCTGGTCTCAAATCCACCTCCCCACTTGTACCCCACATCCCTTTTTTTAAAAATTAGAAATACATCTATTTCCTTCTTGAATCCATTTAACGATTCAGACTCATTGGGTGGGATTTTCCAGCCATGCTTGCCCCAAAACAGGAAAATCCCACCCAAGGTCAACGGATCATTGCAATATCCTGGTCCTGTCCAACTTGTCCTGGTCCCTCCACGCGGATACTATCATTAAGAAAATCTACCAACTTTTACACATGCACTACAGAAAGCATTCTTTCTGACTGCATCACAATTTGGCTCCTGCTTTGCCCAAGATCGTATGGAACTACAAAATGTCGTGAATGAAGCCTAATCCATCACGCAAACCAGCCTTCCATCCATTCACACTGTCTACACTTCCCGCTGCCTTGGAAAAGCAGCCAGCATAATTAAGGACTCCACGCATCCTGGACATACCCTCTTCCACCTTCTTCTGTCGGGAAAAAGATACAGAAGTCTGAGGTCACATATCAACCGAGTCAAGAATAGCTTCTTCCCTGCTGCTGTCAGACTTTCGAATGAACCTACCTCGCACTAAATTATGACTGTAACGCTACATTCTGCAGTCTTTCCTTTCCTTCTTTATGAACAGCAAGTTTTGTCTGCACAGCATGCAAGAAACAATACTTGTCACTGTATACTAATACATGTGACAGTAGTAAATCAAATCAAAGGAATATAGAATTTTAACATGAAATAAATAACCTAATCTTACAGAATATCTTCACACTTAAAAGAGTTGTTAATTTATGGACAGACTTATACCAGCTGGATACACATGGACCTGGAAGAACACTGAAAGGAGAACTTGCTTTTATCCTATTCAGGGATGGTTAGATTTGTTCTGGGATTAAGATTCAAACAGAGTCTTGGAAATGGATCTGAATGGACTGTCCGGCCTTTCTCTTCTTCTGTTTCTACATTTTTCTAATTGTACCTCAGATTATCAATTACTTGTAAAACTTTTAAAATTTACCCAAATTATCAGGTTAACCTTGTATCATCCCAATGTCTTCTGTCATTGAAGAGCCTGGAGCATTTGAAACTTAATTTTACTTAAAGAGATACAGTGCCCTTAACAAAACAAAATTTCCCCAGTGATTTACTGAGATAACAAACCAGTTCTCTCAGTAATTCATTATATTCCATATTTTACAAAATCCTTGCTCTTTCCACCCTATTCACTGCAGTAAGGTTACATTTATGTACGCATTAAATGATGTGATTATATATTTCTTTGGCAGGGACTAGCTCTTCGACTCTTTCGAACAAACTTAAGTAATATCATTGACTACACCGTAAAATGGTTCCGAGCACAGGACGAGGCCATTACGCCTGTTGTGCTTATATCAGCTCTCTGCCGTTCAGTTAGTCCTTCTGCGTGCCTTTTTCCTGCTCGTCACTCACTGCTTTAGTTGTAAGGCTCAGAATCCTTTATGTCTCACCAAACACTTTCTCAAGATACTCTCACCTCAGCCCCAGGGGCATAAACTTTCTCACTGAAACCAAACGTTATTGCCTGTTCAGTCCAGGATACTGTCTCATTCCAACTGGACAAACCCAAAAGAAAATTTCTCTATGGTACAAGGCAAAATACAAGCAGAAGTTGTGTAAGAACAAATAACTCGCTCAAGCACTTCTCTGGGGAAAAAAAAATGTCATATTTATAAATTATTGTGCACATGTTAGGCTGTGTGAAAATACTGCTGGAGAGGGAAATATTAAGCAGCAACATTTAGAGGCTTAGTTATTGTTCCCAATGGGCTGCATCACACAAAAACTTCCAATATTATTGCATTCATCACATTAATTCCATGTTGTACTATTCAGACAAGTAACCTAACCCAAATGTACAACTAAAATAGACTCAGATCCAATCTATAAGCAGAAAAGCACAACTGTTTAAAAACTGCCTTTCAATGGAAGTTATAATCTCAATCAAAATCAGAACTATCTACTCATTCGCTTCCCACCTTTCAGCGGCAATGACAAGGGAACACCTCACATCAAACTCAATATTCAGGCTGGAGAACCCAGGATATTCACACCTGGGAGATAGCTGTCCCATCTCCCGCGCAGCAAGTAAAATGCTCTGCCCTACAATACCTGCACACGAAAGCTACAGCAATCACTGTTGGTGAGAGTTTAGTATCACAAAGTTGCAGGACGATGCTTTTACCACTTAGAGGGAGAGAGCAGGGAGACTATCCAGTAAATGGCTTAACAGTATTGATAGGCAAAGGAATCTAGGTATATACTATACAGGTCACTGAAAATGCAGGTGGAAACGGCATGCTTGCCTTCATCGGCCAGGCATTGAGTTTAAAAATTGGCAAGTCATATTGCAGCTTTATTAAACCTTAGTTAGGCAGCACTCGGAATATAGTATTCAATTCTGGTTGCCAGACTCCCAGAAAGGAGGATGTGGAGACTTTGGAGAGGATACACAAAAGATTCACCAGGATGTTGCCTGGTTTGGAGGATGTTAGCTATAAGAAGAGGTTGGAGAAACTAGGCTTGTTTCACTGGAACAACGGAGATAGAAGTCTACAAGATTATAAGAGGCATGAATAGCCTGGATTGTCAGAAGCTTTTTCCTAGGGTGGAAGAGTCAATCACTAAGGCGCACAGGCTTAAAGTGTGAGGGGCAAGGTTTAAAGGAGATGTACGAGGCAGATTTTTTTGCACCTGGAACTCGTTGCTGGGGGAGGAGTGGAAGCAAATGTGGTCATGACTTTTAAGGGCGTCTTGACAAATACATGAATAGGAAGGGTATAAAAGAATATGGTCTCCAGAAAGATAGAGGGTTTTAGTTAAGCCAGGCAGCATGGTCGATGCAGAACTGGAGGGCCCAAGGACCTGTTCCTGTGCTGGAATTTTCTTTGTAATTGTTACATAAATCCCAGGAATGACTCAAACTTGATTAACTACAATAACTACAATTAACTACAGGACAGCATGGTGGCACAGTGGTTAGCACTGCTGTCTCACAGAGCCAGGAACACAGGTTCAATTCTCAGCTTGTGTCACTGTGTGGAGTTTGCACATTCTCCCTATGTCTGTGTGGGTTTCCTCCAGGGTGCTCCAATTTCCTCCCACACTCTAAAGATGTGCAGCTTAGGTTAATTGGCTATGATAAATTGATCCTCGTGTTAGGGAGTTTAGCAGAGTAAATGTGTGGTGCTGGGGGAACAGGGCCTTGGTGGGACTGTAGTCGGTACAGATTCAATGGGCCAAATGGCCTCCCACACTGTAAGGATTCCACAAGTTCCTTAAAATGCAAGTTCTGGCAGTCACTATCAGCCAGGACTATTTCTATACTCCTCACAGAAAAAAGCTCCTCTAATGTCGATTACATTAAACCTGACACTGCTCCACTTAGAGAGCTGACAGTTCAAAGCAGCATGCTGGCTGGTCAGTGCTAGGAGCAATGATAAAGGCTGCACAGGCCCTGTAGAGGCCCCCCCGGTAGTCTGTTGGATGAAACGAACCAGACACACACAAGCTGTACAATCCACACCAGTAGTTGCAGAGGCCCTAAGCTCCAGAATTTCTTCCCTACACCTTGCTACTTCATTTTCCTCCTCTAAGGCACATCTTAAAACTATCAGGCTTTAACTGTGGCCAAGTGACCAAAAGCCTGAGCAACTAGGCCCGACAAAGAATTGGACAATCTGAATTAAATTGCAGTCAACCGCCTCTGTAAACAGGCCTGATAGGAATTCAGAAAGGCCAAGATTAAAATACAAACACAGGTCAGAGGTGAGCAAGAAAAAGACTTGCTCTGGAAGCTTGGCCTAAAGATGCTCAGCCCTAACAATATTACGGACAATATTTGTGTATTCCCGAGTTTCGACCAGACTCCCTAGCATTTTGGATTCCTGCTGTTACCTTATATGGAAAGGGACTAATGTACATTCTCTGCACCTGAGGATGGATACTTAGGGGGCCCTGTCATCTTCCGATATGAAATCGGTAACCCTATTGGACGCTGCAATCCCCACCCAGCAAAGACTAGACTTACAGTGAAAACTCGGCAGAGATCCAGTGATGTCGGAAGAGGTCGCGTAAGACCAACCTTTACGAAGAAGGCCCTGAGTTTGAAGAGAAGAGGGGGCAGAGTTCAGCGAATCAGGCATGGTAGCCCGGTCACATTCATCGCCATGAGTAACATCAGAAATCTCAGGGAGACATCATAAAGTATTCAGTTACTCTGGGAATTAAGAGTTGTTTCTGAATAGAATTTGTGAAACAGGGACCTGTTAATAACACTTGGATTGATCCGTGAACTAAGTCTTGTCCCATTGTCCACCTTATGAATAATGGCACCTGGTTAAATTGTTTTAACACAAACTGGTCAAACTGTCTGCCCATTTCCAGATAACATAACTATTTGACCTGGCATAACAATATCCCTATTATAGAAGGCATAGAGTCATAGAGATTTACAGCATAAAAACAGGCCCGTGGGCCCAACTTGTCCACACAGTCCATTCTTTTAAACACCTAGGCTAGACCATATTGCCCGCATTTGGCCCATATTCCTCTATACCCATCTTACCCCATATAACTGTCTAAATGCTTTTTAAAATTGTACCCGCCTCTACTACTGTGTCTGGCAGCTTGTTCCAGGCACTCACATCCTCCGTGTGAAATAACTGCCCTCTAGTAACTAGTTTTAGACTCCCCATGGGTATTATTAAACTAGAAAGAGTGCAGAAAAGAGTTACTGAGACGTCACTGGGACTTGATGGTTTGAATTATAAGGAGAGGCTGAATACATTGGGACTATCTTCTCTGGAGCATAGGAGGCTTAGGGATGATCTTATAGAAGCCTATAAAGTAACAAAGGGCATAAGTCAGCTAGACAGTCAACATCTTTACCCAAAGTTTGGGGAGTTTAAAACTAGAGGGCATAGGTTTAAGATGAGAGGGGAGAAATACAGAAGGATCCAGAGGGCAACTTTTTCACATCGACGGTGGTGTGTGTCTGGAATGAGTTTCCACAGAGAGTAGCAAAAGCCAGTACAATTTTGTCTTATATAAAGCATTAGACAGTTACATGGGTAAGATGGGTATAGAGGGTTATGGGCCAAATGCAGGCAATTGGGATTAGTTTAAGCGGCATGGACATGTTGTAATCTCAATGACTCAATCTCCTTATATAGCTGACTGTTTTGTTTTATAATGTTCTTTGAAGCATCTTGGGACATTTTATTACAGTGAAGATATCATCATGCCCCGTACAGACATGAGGATATTTCCAACTTGAAATTACATTTTTAAGTGGACACCTAAACTGGCTGTAGTGAATCATGTGACTCGGCAATGTGCAATTCTGGATAGTTCCGAAACTCCAGCAAATACCTAATTACAGATGGACAAACATAGCTACTTGTGAAATTCACACCGCTTTTGTTAAGGATGCGCTGTCAATGGAAAGGACCATGGATAGTAGAGATGTTGAAACTCAAGGGGTGTTAGATGAATATGAAATGGATCTCATCTACCATTCACTGTATTGTGCTGGCACCTAAATCCAAACAGACCTTGGCAGTCTAAAATATTCTGAGGTACTGGTCCAACAAACCACCTTATTTGGAAAAGTGCTTTGGAATCGCAGGTCATGTTTGTCACCAGTTTCAAAGTTAAAAAAAAACAGGAGATGCCATCCTGGGACCAGCACCATGAAAAACACTATCTGAGTCATTGGGCCAACTATCAGGTAATTTGATTGTAAAATTACCTCTACTTCTAAATTCACAAAAGCTTGCTGCTGCAAGTAATTTAAATCGGAACAAATCACTATGAAAGTGAGAAAACACAATAAACTCATGCTTTAAGAAATGAGAATCAGAGGTGACAATAAAATGCATAAATTTTGTCTGCAAGTCATTGCTGATGTAAATAACGCATTGCTCCAAAGGGAAATAAAAATGCAACCATCCTTCATTTGTGCAGCAGATCCATAAATTGGGGTCACAGGACGAGGTGGGGGCTGGGTGTATGGGACAAGGAATATCCCCTTCTTCCTTATCTCAATAATCCTTTCTTCCCTACACACTATCCCCATTATAACAGTTCACTGCCTGGTTAAGTGGAAAGGCTGTCAGAGTAATGCTGCAGCACATATCCTTCAGCAGATAAACATCCCCGATTCAAACAGTTCAGACCTGCTAACTAAAGTTTATTTGTTGTGTCACAAGTGGTCTTACATTCACACTGCAATGAAGTTACTGTGAAAATCCCCTAGTCGCCACACTCCGGCGCCTGTTTGGGTGCAGTGAGGGAGAATTTAGCACGGCCAATGCACCTAACCCATACGTCCTTGGACTGTGGGAGGCATTTGCCTGACGAAGGCTGTAAAGTCGAAAGCTCGCGAATTTACTATCAAATAAATTGGTTGGATTTAAAATTGGTGTTGTAAAACTTTACTGTGGAAGGAAACCAGAGCACCCAGAAGAAACCTATGCAGACATAAGGAGAACATGCAGACTCCACACTGACAACAACCCAAGTTGAGAATCAAACTGAGTCTCTGGTAAAGTGAGGCAGCAATGCTAACCACTGTGCCAACAAGCCGCTCTGTTCCCTCCCCAGCATCTAGGATTGCTCCACAAGATACGAGTTCACAGTCCATTCCTGCACTTTCACTTATCGCAGCTTCTATCAAGCAGCAGCTAAAAAAGATAGGAAAATTCTAAAAATATATAATATATGAAAACAAACTCCTACTTAGCACTGAATTCTTTTCCTTCAGAATTGTTTTCCTCTTGCCAAGTCTCATGGTTCCTCCCATTTCTCCTGGGTTGTGTTCTGGCATGTCAATCACCTGTGCAAAACATGAGACAGAATTTTAAAATCTTTGGCGAGCGTAAGGCGCCAGCATTAATTAAATTCATTATTTATAATTAAGTGACCTCAGCATCTATTGTTAAATTCTCCCTGCAGCATGATGTAGTTTTATATCTTTTATCCTCCCAGAACTCTCAATTTCAGGAAATTAGAGAGGTTCAGTTATTCAGTATATTCAACACAAACTTTAGCTTACCAAGGGAATTACTGAACACGGGGATAGTGTGGGGTCTTGTGACGCAGTGGCAGTATCCCTACCTCTGGGCCAATAGCTCTGGGTTCAAGTCCCATTCTGGGACTTGATGGTCATGGAAGATGTGTTCATAATGTGGTTGATTATCAACCTGCAAATCTGTCCAATTCGGCTGAAGACAGACGGACAGTCAGACTTTCCTGTTCAGCCATTACTACAGAAGATAATGGCCAACCACTGCAGTATTTTATTCATCCTAATCACGGACCAATACAATGGAAGTTCGTGGTCAAAATGATACCTGATGGGGCAGGAGGAGGGGGACAGTGTGGACTGGTGGACTGATGGTAGATTAGGCAGAATAACAGAGCAAGGTTGAGAGTTTGATGCTCTTATATCGATGTTCAGAAGTTTATCCACTCACCAGTCCATTTTTGACGCCTTGGGTTTCTGACCTGGTCCAGCATGTACTTATCAAGGATACATAACAATCAAAGTGGTGAGGCTCCCTTTCCTTAACCTCTTTTTCAATCTCACAGAATTTTTGCCTTGACCCAAAGGGTTTTTTCTTAATTCATTCCTCGGCATCGTTGGCCAGCATTTATTGCCCATCCCTAATTGCCCTTGGTGAGCACTTGAGAGTCAATCACATTGCTGTGGCTGTGGAGTCACATGTAGACCAGACCGAATCAGAAAGCCACATTTCCTACCTTAAAGGGGCATTAGTGAACCAGGTGGGTTTTTCTGACAATCAACCATGGCCATCAGTAGATTCTTAATTCCAGATTTTTTTTTATTGAATTCAAATTCCACCACTTGCCTGTGGCGGGATTCGAACATAGATCTGCAGAACAGTAGCTGAGTTTCTGGATTAACAGTCTAATGATAAGACCACTGGGCCACTGCCTCCCTCCGTAACTTAAAAATAATAATCTAGAAATAAGATCAGAAAGTCTTGAATGGCCTGTGGTGTCAAGAAAGAAGAGTGTGACTTTTCCCAGATGTCAGACTAATATTTCTGTTAGATTGTTGATAATAAAGGCCTACATAAAACATCTCAAAAAAAGGATAGTATTTTCGAAGCACCACAACAGATAAATGTGAAGAATTGGGTCATTTTTAGGATTAGTAAATTATTGTGGCAAATTTTTTCCTAACTTGGTTACATTACGGAAGATAAATTGGGGAAAAATTTGATGGCCTAGTGGTATTATTATTAGATTCATAGACTAGCGATAATATCACTAGGCCTTTGTCTCCCTCATTCTGTGACTGCAATATAACCATGGTTGGAGGAAACAAAAGCACTGGATTCTTAAAACAGGACATATGCAAAAGCAAGTGGATCTGCTGTCAATAGCAGTGTGATGAAAGACTGTATCACTCTGAGGGGCAGGCATGGAACAATCAGCAAAACTGATGTGACTACTTGCTTCATGGGGGAATGGCGAACCACCTCAGTTGGAAAGACAGGAAAATATTTCACAGAAGCATAACTTTCTTAGCAGATGTTGCATACGTACCACAGGATGGCTTGTACTCGGATTAAATTCAGTTGAATTGGCATCTGTAAAAGCAAATCCATTCAATAAAACTTACTGATATAAACCACATATTTTTCTTACCTCAAATAAACCTAATCTCGTTGAACTCATTGTGGCTCTTTTAAGAGATTTCTGGATGAGTACATGGGATTTCATAAGATTGAGGGATATAGGTAGGCCTAGTAGGTAGGGATATGATCAGCGCAACTTGTGGGCCGAAGGGCCTGTTTGTCCTGTAGTTTTCTATGTAATCACAAAATCAGTGATTTTATAATAATGGACTGGAAGAAACAGGACTGGAGTTTGGCACATATTTTGCGTACTGCACTATTCTGACAGTTTATTTTCCCTATTAAAAAAACACAGGATCTTTAAAAAATAAAATTCTTCACAGTAAAAACAGCAGTGAAAAAGATCATTTTGGAATATGTTTGCCAGATGTACTGATTTGATTGTAAAAATGTACAGTTCACGTTAAATTTATAACATTAATAAGAGAATATAAATGACAACATGTGTTTCGGTCAAAGTGAAAAATGGGCTCTTAAAGAATTCACCCAGAAATACAAATTGAAGTCACTAGGAACAAAAAAAATTTTTTTTTTTACCTGGACCAGGCATTAAAATCAATTAAAATAAAAAAAATGCCCCAGATTTCTGCAGGAATACTGATGATGAAACTAGTTTGTCATTATTCCACTCAAGGTTGGCACGGTGACAAGTGGTTAGCATTGCTGCTTCACAGCACCAGCGGCCTGGGTTCAATTCCCCACTTGGATCACTGTTTGTGCGGAGTCTGCATATCCTCCCCGTGTCTGCATGGGGTTTTCTCCTGTTTCCTCCCAGAGTCTGAAAGACATGCTGGTTAGGTGCATTGGCAGTGCTAAATTCTTTCTCAGTGTACCTGAACAAGCGCTGGAGTGTGACGACTAGGGGATTTTCACAGTAACTTCATTGCAGTGTTAGTGTGAGCCTACTTGTGATATTAATAAATAAACTTATAACTGAAACCGACAGCAACATCTGGAGTCCATACATTTGAAGCTGAATGCAAAATCCAGAAATTGCTTTCAGTGAATCTATACTTCCCCATTGGTTCAGCATCGAAATCTCCCTGGTCTGGAATATATTAGAAAGCAATGAACTAGAAAGAACTTGCTCTTTATTAGTCTCACTATAAAAACCCTGGAGAAAGCAACACCTGTTGAATGAATTATATCTAAGTCCATATTACTGCTGGAAAACCTCTCTGGCCCTGGAAAACTAACTTTATATTTGTGCAATGCCAAATTTCTCCACTATAATATTTTTAAAGTAACATTTTTTAAAAAACTTATTATTTCAGCTCCTATCTTAACCTCATGTGCATAGAAAATGAAGTTAAAATCAGTTCATTATACTTCCTGATCCATAAAGTTAAAACGTTATTTATTAGTGTCATAAGAAGGCTCACATTAATACTGCAATGAAGTTACTGTGAAAATTCCCTAGTCACCACACCTGTTCAGGTGCATTCTGAGAGAATTTAGCACGGTCAAAACACCTAACCAACATTTCTTTCAGATTGTGGGAGGAAACCCACACAGACACAGGGAGAATGTGCCAACTCCACAAAGACAATGACTCAAGCTGGGAATTGAACTCAGGTGCTCTATGACAGCAGTGCTAACCCATGTCACTCTGCAGACTTGCTGTTTGAGAATGGTGAAATGTGATTGGCTGATTATCCTCATGACTTTGCGCAAGATTCATACTAACATTAAGAAAGGTGAAATCCGCAGTACGGATCTCACTGGACTTTTGTGGGGAGCTTTCTTTGGGGTGATTGACGACTGCGTCACTTCAACACTGAATATCAGAGAATCATTACAGTGTAGAAGGAGACCAGTTGGCCCATCAAGCTTGCACTGCCAACAATCCCACTCAGGCCCTATCCCTGTCATCCCTCATATTTACCCTGCCATACCCCTGACATTAAGGGGCAATTGAGCATGGTCAATGCACCAAACTCTCACATCTTTGGAGTGTGGGAGAAAACCAGGGAACTTGGAGGAAACCCACGCAGACATGGGGAGAACGTGTTGACTCAACACAGACAGTGATCCCAAGCTGGGAATTGAACTCGGGTCCCTGGCACTGTGAGGTAGCAGGGCTAACCACTGTGCCACCATGCCAATACTTTACAAACTGATAGATATCAAAATGATAGAATCACAATTTGAGAACTAATAGGTCTCCTACTATGTCTCTGATGAATGGGGAATTTAGTAAGTACAGATTGTAACTGAGTGGACTGCCAGAATTCCAACATTTATTGGTTTATAAACATAATTTCAGAACTGGTTAAAACCAGTCTGTCCTCCTTTAATGTTT
Source organism: Sphyrna mokarran (assembly GCA_024679065.1). NCBI lineage: Eukaryota > Metazoa > Chordata > Chondrichthyes > Carcharhiniformes > Carcharhinidae > Sphyrna > Sphyrna mokarran. The sequence goes on from JAGIQG010000024.1 coordinate 5,754,279, forward strand.
AATCAGAATTTAACGTTTCAGATCCGTACTTATACAATCTTCAAATGTTTAAGTCTTATTTTAACCTAAATTTTAAATTTCAAGCCCTTAGGCAGGATTTTGCAGTCGCACTCGCCCTCAAGGCTGGAAAGTCCTGCCCGAGGTCATCAGCCCTTTGCAACAGTCCATGTCCCACCCGCTACAATTCTTGCAGTGAGCGGGATGGGAAAATCCCGCCCCTTATGGGTGTGATTGTTGTTCTCCACGTTGTAGAACATAATCCTCTCTTTAGACTGGTCCTCACCACTCACGGGGCTGATACAACAAAGCTGAGATGGATCTCCCAGGAAGCAAAGTATTAAAGCTACAGCGTTACGTTAGTATCAAATGCTAAACATTTCAATAAATATACAGAATACGTTCACCCTTACCTGACCAGTTAAGCACGTTCCGTGCAAACTCGACAACTGCCAACTGCATACCAAGGCACACACCTGGAACGGATACGGCAAATTAAGTATGCGCCAAAATGATGACTGACCAATCAATCATGAAGCAAATTCACAGAATCCCGACAGTACAGGAGGCCATTCCACCCATCGAGTCTGTACAGATCCCAATCTCACCCAGGCCCTATCTACATAACTCCACGCATTTACCCTGCTAATCGCCCTGACATTAAGGTTAATTTATCATGGCCAGTCAACCTAACCCGCACATCTTTGGACTGTGGGAGGAAACCTACACAGACACGGGGAGAACATGCAAACACAGACAGCGACACGAGGTTGGAATTGAACTCGGGTCCCTGGTGCTGAGAGAGACAGCAGGGCTAACTGCTGTGCCACCGTGCCATCCAACTGCAAAATAATTTGAATAATTTCTTGATTGCCTATTTCATACACAAACTGTTTCCTCTTTCTCGGAATACAGTCTGGATTGGTTCAAAGTGTGATGATATCTCTAAATCTTCAGCTGATCCTCAAACTCTTCACCACTCCGATAGTCCATGACAAACAACTTGGATTCTCTCAGTTGCTTCCTGACATCATGTATTCACTTCAAGTGTTTTGCCAGCTTATTGGTCTCAAAATGAATGTCATACTGCACAAGAGAAACCCCCATTAACTTGAAACTAGAAACTTTGCTAGAGTTTGTGCAGCTACTGGTGAAGTATTGCCAGATGCTCATGTTGAGGTACTGAAGATGGTCGCTGAAATCTTGCCGTCACTCATGCCAGTGGGATGTTAAAGCCCCGCCGATGGGGAACTCCTGCCACAGGTTTCCCAGCAGCTAAAGTGTGTTCAACGAAAAACCCTGTTGACAACAGTGGGACCATAACGTTCTACCACCAGCAAGTGATTCTACACCTTCAGCTACCACGGAGAGGGAGAGAAGTTCCATCCAATGTCTTTTATACTAGCATCACTTCTCTACCTTATTCCAAGGACTGTTGCTTTGTGCAGACAAGCTCACAACTAAGTGCCTAAAAATCTCTGTCCACAAGGCAACTGACCATGATCATTCGATCATGGGCAATGTTTAGTGTACAAACCAGGAATGATTGAAAAGTACTTGGCAGCTGAGTAGATGTTTCAATTTTTCTTTGATGGTGTTGGCTAAGAGCTAAATCAGTTCACTTATATCTTTATCCGCAGGTAATGTACACACATATTTCGTTGCGTGTTCACCAAAAGGCCAGATTTTGCAGAGCAGGAACGCTCACTAAAGTGATCATTTGTTCTAAGGTTTGCTGCCAATACAGTCCTTATTATTAAATGAGGCACAAATTTCCTTTGTCGATGTTTCTCTAGTTTTTCAAGTTTTTTCCACTTTTGAAAATTCTCTCAATGTTCACTTTATGTCTGGAGTGCGATAAGAAAGCAGATCTCTTTTACCAGTCTCTGGAACCTTTATCAGTAAAATGAGATGATGCATCACTGGAAGACAGCTTGCAACAGAAGCAAAATACAAAGTCCTTTCATAGAGAATTCCATAGACAGAGAATGAATTTCTCCCTTTTAGAATGATGTAATGCCTTATCTATATTGGGGGTTTTAAACAAAAAATCAAAGATGTGATTTGCACATGGAGATTCAAAATAACAACAGTTTATTGAAAGAGCTGTTGCCTGCACAGAGCAGAAAATGAAATTCAGACAGTAGCCCCGGAAACATCCTAATGACATCACCATCAAATCCTGTGGCCAGCTCGTCAAGTAATTATGCAACCATTTAAATATATAACAAACGATTTGTTGAGAATTTACTTTCTTATCTCAGGTTATTCTGTTCCACCAAGATCTGCCACACATGATCAACACACCTGGGGCCAATGGCAGAATCACCAAAATTCAAACCCATCACATTGGTGCCAGGTTCTTGCAAATCTTCATTTTGGTGGATTCTTCATTTGGTTCATCTTCTTCTACCTTCAAATGTTTCTCAAACTCTACTTCAACTTGTGAGACTGAAGGCAAAAGTGTCAACTCAATTTGAGTCTCACGCTGATCCTTTCAGACACCTTCATCTTCTCAATGTCGTGGGCAAAGATTCTTCAGAAAGGTACCTTCTTACTTCAGCTGCTCTTTTCCCCTTTTCAGCCTCCCGTTTACGATGTTGTGCCCAGCCTAATGTTTTTCCATATGACTCGGCCACCTGACCTGAGATTTTCCCTGGATTTTGAAGCAGAAGTTCAGGAACATTCTCACCCTTTCTCATCTCAGACTCAGTCCATCAGGAAGCCTCCGCTTTTCAATTTCTCCGGCTGCTCCATTTCCTCGTCTCAGATCCGGGTCTCCAATAGTCGTTAATCGTCTTTGAGCTTAACAGATAGTATTCAGATCAGAGCACTGCGCTGTCCCCCTGCTGCTACCACTGAACAAAGACTCAGAAAAGCAGCCAGCATAATTAAGGACTCCACGCACCCCAAACATTCTCTTTTCCACCTTCTTCCGTCGGGAAAAAGATACAAAAGTCTGAGGTCTCGTACCAACCAAGAACAACTTTGCCAGGGAAGACTTTTTTTGAACGGATTTACCTTGTACTGATTGCGGCCATGAGCAGCTGACAGCCTGAGTGACAACCAATGGCCTTTTTTTAAAAATGGTGACACGGAGAGCGACTCTCAGGAATTTGTGGGGGAAATTCCGCAGGCAGCAGCTGGAAACAGGCTGAAGGATGGCTGTGGACAGCCCAGTGAAAACTGACAAAACCAACAGTGCAACAACGCACAGCCAGTGATAGCCCCAGTCCGCCAATGGGTTCACAGACTCTCCAAAGGGCTGCAAAGGTGGGGGAAACGACTGGACCAGTCATTCTCCTATTGGAGGATCAGTGAGCTGGCCAAGGGAAAGGAAAACAACTGGATGGTCAGCGAGCATGTGCGCACAATGGCAAACACCCAGGAGCTGGGAAACGAGGCAGGAGCAGGACGGGGCCGGGGGAGAGGGAGGACAGGACCAGGGAGTGGGCGAGGCTGGGAAAGCGCTGCTCACTAACTACCTGCTAGAAAATTCAAGAGGGAGGGAGGGGACTGACAAAACAGTTCAACATGGTGCCCCACCCTCGGCCACTGCTGTCGTGGAATTAAACTGCTGATAATTATAAATTTTCAGAATTTGAATCAGACACAGCCACCTCCCCACGCCCTGCCCCGAAACCGTCTCATTTACTCAGCGGTTGCATCGGCCCTGTTATGCTAACTCTGCTGTTTCTGTGCTGCATGTTCAGAAAATGATTCAAAACTTTTACATTTGAAATGATGTGTGTGATAATTGGAACAATTTCAATAATTAGCAATGACTAAAATCCTGTTGCTCTGAAATAAACATTCTAAAATGATCCGGGATTCAGCTATTGACTGCAGCTACAATGGATAAGTGACACACTGAATAAGTACTGCTTTTTAGTCAGAGCGAAGACTTTTGATTTAATGATCTTACAATCAATGTGCAGATCAGAGTTAGTGATCCATTACAATTAACGTGAGTATCAGAACACAGGGCAACACAGTTATATTGCTGCTGTGAGGTACAATAAAGCTATAAGAATGTTAGATATGTCGAATAATTCAACTGTTTGAATTTAACACATTTTTAAAATTGGAAAATGTCCCACAGTGTTATTAAACAAACTGATACTGAGGTATAGAGTGGATATTGAGGGGCACAATGGTTAGCACAGCTGCCTCACAGTGCTAGTGATCCAGGTTCAATACCGGCCTCATGTCACTCTATCTGTGCTGAGTTTGCATGTTCTCCCTGTGTCTGCGTGGGTTTCCTCCGGGTGCTCAGGTTTCCTCCCACAGTCCAAAGATGTGTGAGTTAGGTCGACTGGCCATATTAAAATGACCCTTAGTGAGAGGGAATAAGCAAGATACATGTATGGGGCTATGGGGATAGAGCCTAGATGGGATTGTGGTCGGTACAACTCAATGGGCTGATTGGCCTCTTTCGGCATTGTAGGACTTCTGTGATTCTGTGAAGTGGGATGCAAGGAGGACAGAGAGGCCAAGAGGTCTGGGGAGGGAATTAGAGAGCTTTGAGCCTTGGCAGTTGAAAGCACAGCCATTGAAGAAGAAACCAGGAATACGTAGAAATTCTAAATGAGGATGCGCTGTCAAACCATGAGTTGGGTTAAAACTCTTACCCAAAAAAGGTTTCTTCTGTCTTCTGGCCCACGAAATTGCGAGAATCTTTCCCTCTGTGCCTCGAAAGCCAAAACCGCCGGGAACCAAAACTCCACTATAAAAAACCGTAAACACAATGGTGGAAATGCCACGGCAACCAAAGTGCAATGCAAATACGGCAATTCCATTATTCACTCTACTTGTTATACTGGCCCCCAAGGATTTTTAAAGTGATGCTTGATTTTAAAAATATCTATCTGGGAGAGACAAAATAGCAAATTCTCTCATTGCCTCCCTTCCCCTATTTTGTGATTGGTTTATGTTTTATGGCATTTACATGGGTAGCACAGTGGTTAGCACTGCTGCTTCACAGGTTCAGGGATCCCGGTTTGATTGCTGGCTTGGGTCACTGTCTGTGTGGAGTCTGCACGGTCTCCCTATATCTGCCTGGATTTCCTCTGGGTGCTCTGGTTTCCTCCCACACTCTGACCAACAAGCTGGTTAGATGCATTGGCCATGCTAAATTCTCTCTCAATGTAGCTCAACAGGAACTAGGGGATTTTCACAATAACTTCATTGCACTGTTAACATAGTTGACGTGATACTTACAAATAAACTTTAATTTAATGTTGATCCACTAGTTTTCAGCACACTATATCACCTAGGTTAACTTAGCTAAATCTTTACTGAAAGTAACTTTATTCTTGAAACTCAAATTTTATGCTGGATATTTAGAATAGCTACAGTACATTTGGCCTATCGAGTCTGTACCGACCACAATCCCACCCAGGCCATATTCCTGCAATCCCACGCGTTTACATTAGCTAGTTCCCCTGACACTAAGGGACAATTTAGTATGGCTAATCCACCTAACCCGCATATCTTTGGATTGTGGGAGGAAACCGGAGCATCTGGAGGAAACTCACCCAGACACGGGGACAAGATGCAAACTCCACACAGACAGTGACCCGAGGCCAGAATTGAACCTGGGACCCTGGCACTGTGAGGCGGCAGTGTTAACCACTATGCCACGTAAACTTAGTTAACTTAAATTTCATGCTGAAAGAACAGTTTTGAGTCTGAGGTTCACAACATTTTCCCTTCCGAAAAGGTATTGCAAACTTAATCGCTTTCAACTTTCCAGATGCAGCTCATCTACATTAGTAATGACTCTGTGGAGTGTCCTGAGGGTATAAACAACACAATGTGTACTGATCGAAAAAACTAATTTGTTTTTATTCACCTGCCCAGCAGGGTAGATGCAGAGTATTTTACTGAGAAATATGTGCAGTACTGGTGGACAAGTCATTCCAGAAAGAGATATTTTTGTGCTTACTTGGCACTGCACAGGTTCTGCCAGGCCTCATGGTACTTGACTGGTTCTTCCTGCTGTCTGTTGGGCTCCAAATCCGCAGAGTCAATGTACTGTGAAGACAGAAGAGACCTTTCATTCACTTCAGAATCATACACACACACTAATGTTCGCAGGCCGATCAACAAAGTTTAAAAATCCACAATATGATCCTGTAACTTTACGAAAACGTTTGTATATGTTATTTAATTTAGTATATTGCACTCAATGCTCGTGATGCAATCTCCTCTACGATGGAGACACCAAACGCAGACTGGGCGACCACTTTTCGAAGCAGTTCTACTCAGTCCACAATAGCCCTGAGGTTATCGTTTTAATTTTCATCAATGGTCCCAACCTGCCTCCTGTCATGTTCCAATGAAGTTGGCCTCACAACACCAGAGACTTGGGTTCAATTTCGGCCTCGGGTGACTATGGAGTTTGCATGTTCTCCCTGTGTCCATGTGGGTTTCCTTCAAGTGCTTTGGTTTTCTCCCATAGTTCAAAGATGTGCTGGTTAGGTGGATTGGCCTTGCTAAATTGCCTCTTAATGTCGGGGGGATTAGCAGAGTAAATATGTGGGGGTAATGGGGAGAGGGCCTGGATGGGATTGTTCTCGGTACAAGCTCGATGGGCCAAATGGCTCTCCTTCTACACCGTTGGGATTCTATGATCAAGGAACAGCACAGTGATTGGACATTTTACAGCCTTCAGAATTCAACATTGAGTTCAACACTTGTAAGTCTGTATCCTCCCACTGCCTTTCGCTTTGTTTTTTTTAATTCCCTTCTCGTTTTCACTTTCTTTCCTCCCTTGTTTTAGCTTACGGACGGCAGTCATTCATCACTCAGCCAATCATACCTCCTCCACACCCATCTTTCATTTCTTTATTTCATCCCATTCAGCCGTGCCCCATGAAACTTCTCCTGCCCTCACCCAATCGCACAGCTTGCCTTTTGTCCTCCTCTCTATCCTCCCTGTCTTCTCGTGTCTAAAAGGTGTTACATTTTTAACATTTCTCTGGGATTGGGCTGGGATTTTTCGGAGTGCCGCTCTCCGTGTGCTGCCACACAGCAGTGTAACACCAGGAGGAAGTTTCCAATGTTTAAAGATGCGTCTTCCACCCCTTAGACTCAGCGGAAGCCCCACCTTCGGGAGCTACTGGCCAATCGGGTGGCCCGCAGGTCAGTGTACCAGTAGCGCCATCCAGGAGTGGCAACCCTTGCAAAGACTGCAGCGAGACCATCCACAGCAAGGAGCCCAGCTAAACCCAGTGTTAGGGGTCTCAGTCAGGGAGGGTGGAAGTGGGCACATTTAAGACAGTAGGGGGAGGGTTAAAGTTGGGGGCGACCAGGGTAAGGAAGGGGATGACGGGAGTTCCTTCAAATGGGTTACGACACAGAGGTTTCACCCACAACTTGCTTGTCAGCAGCCTGCATGGCTACAGCTGCCCGTCCTCAATGCCTCTGCTTCTCCTCCCAATTCCGACCCTCCCCTCCTCAGACTTTGCCTCCTGCCCTCTCCTTCCCTCCATTCTACCCCATTCCCCAAGCCTCACCTCCCACCCTCGGCAACACCTCCCCACCCCCCAGTTGGAGCCCATTCCTCCCCCACCTGCTGCATTTGCCTATGCTGAACTCCGCTTAAGTCCTGGGCTCCATCTAAAGGCAGAGGTTGGGCAGTGTAAGCAATACTGGAACTTCAGTTAATACCTGCACCAATCAACCTCTGCAGCTAGATGGAGCCTGACCAATCTAAAAGTACCTGCACCCTGAGTGAAGCTTTCATTATTGATCATTTTATATTTAGTGATATTTTTATTTTGCAAGTTATTTCAGCCAGGAATATTCATTGCTGCACTTATACGGTACAGTATTTTAAACTTGTACATGGTTTCCTCCAGAAAATGCCCAAAATAATCTAATTTCAGCTTTCATAATATGGAAGGAGGCCATTTGGTCCATCAAGTCTGTACTATCCACAACCCCAGCCAGATGCTCTTCCCCAACTCCACATATTTACAGGGCTAATCTCCCAAAAACTAAGGTCAATTTAGCATGCCCAATCAATCTAATCCGCACATCTTTGGACTGTGGGAGGAAACCAGAACACCCAGAGGAAACCCATACAGACATGGGCAAAATGTGCAAACTCCACACAGTGACCCAAGCCGGGAATCGAACTCAGGTCCCTGGTACAGTGAGGCAGCAGTCCTAACCATTGTACCACAGATTTAGCAACGATTTCTATGGGAATTCCCGATTCGTTTAAGGTTGTGATTTTCAGGAACGTAAACAAGAAAGGACTTAGTGCATTTCTGCTTTTTCTGTAAGTTATCCTGTTAATCATATAACTGACAATCAAAAGGAATATCTCTTCAAAACTGCATGACTATTGCAACGACTGATGTTCCAATCCCATATCAACTAAGAGATTTCTAATTTTAGAATTAGATATTTAGAATATTTTTAATATTCTAATTTTAGACACCTTTACATCCACTGTTACTACTGCAACTTAAAAATATCCATGTGTATGAAATCGTGAGGCAGTTTGTGCCACATAAGATTAAATTTTCATCTGAAAAAATACGTTGCTCTCCGTAAACTTACTTGAAAGCTTGTGCTACTGGTTACCTGGTAATATAACATTTAACAATGTGCCACAGTGGTTAACACTGCTGCCTCACAGCGTCAGGGATCCGGATTCAATTCCAATCTCAGGTCACTGTCTGAGTGGAGTTTGCACATTCTCCCTATGTCTGCGTGGGTTTCCTCCAGGTGCTCCAGTTTCCTCCCACAGTCCACAGACACGTGCGTTAGGTGAATTAGCCATGCTAACTTGACCCTTAGTGTCCCAGGATCACAGAATCATAGGATCTACAGTGCAGAAGGCGGCCATTCGGCCCATTGAGCCTGCACTGACCACAATCCCACCTGGGTTCTATCCCTGGAGCCCCATATATTTACCCTCCTAGTCCCTGACGCTACATTTAACATGGCCAATCCACCTAACCTGCACATGTCTTTGGACTGTGTAGGTTAGGGGGATTAGCAGGGTACACATACATGGGATTACAGGGATAGGTAGGATAACCTGTCAGACAGGTCAGTAAAGACTCAATGGCCTCCTTCTGCACTGTAGGGATTCTATGAAAATATGATTTTGTTTTAATAAGACTAAAAGGCATCTTTTTAAAAAAAATCCATTTAGCTCCTTTTGTTACCGTTTTTAAGAAATTCAATGGCAATAAGTAATTAGACTCACCTTAACTTCCAGTTTCTGGTTAATAGCCAGAGCAGAGTGTTCCAAAGCTTTGATCACAGAGGCATAGGAGTCAGAGAGTTTGGTGTATTTACCAACTAATGCAATGGAGCAGTTTTCTAACGTGCGATCATACCTATATTTAACAATTAGGAGGAAAATAGAACAGCGGTTACAGAACTGGAAGAACTGAATAAAATGTACAAGCTTCACATTTCAATCAATCCAGCTGGTTTGGGATTGTCCGACAGAGAAGCTTACCTAATCAGGGAATTTCACTATCCAGCTAAACAAAGAAAGGATTTACATTTTACATCCTCAGGACTTTCCCAAAAGGCTTTAAGGCCAATTAAGACATTTATAGAAGTGGTGCGGTGCCACGGTGGTTAGCACTGCTGCTTCACAGCGCCAGGGACCTGAATTCAATTCCAGCCTTGCATGACTGTGTGGAGTTTGCACATTCTCCCCACATCTGTATAGGTTTCCTCCAGGTGCTCCAGTTTCCTCCCATGGTTCAAAAACATTAAGTGGATTGGCCATTGTAAATTGCCCCTTAGTGTCAAGGTTAGGGGGATTAGTGGGGTAAATATTTGGGGTTATGGGAACAGGGTCTGGGTAAGATGCTGAGTTGGTGCAGACCTGATGGGCTAATTGACCTCCTTCTGTACACTGTAGGGTTTCTAATGATTCTATAAAAGAGTGGTTATTGTTGTCATATTGGGAAATAAAGCAGTTAATTCTCACATGGCAAAGTCCTACAGACTGCGTGTGGGTTAAATACTGGTCTAGGAACCAGGAATACTCGTCCGTTACATTACAACCATCACCACAGAGTGTTTTATGACCAGCTGTGGGTCTGACGGGGTTTTAATGGCTTCTCTGAAAAACAGTGTTTTAACATCGAGACTGAAGACTAACATCTGGGATGGGGGAGGTGAATCATCCACTTGGTATTTCTGGTTGAAGATTGTTGCAAATGCTTCAACCTTACCTTTTGCAATGAAATGTTCAGCTCCTCCATCATTGTGGGGCTTCTTCCTTCAGTGAATTAATTATCCACCATCATTCACAACTGGATGTGACAGGACTGCAGAGCTTAGATCTGACTGTTGTTTGTGGAATCGTTTATCTCTTATCACTTGCTGCTTATGCTGTATGATATGCAAGTAGTCCTGTGTTGTAGCTTCACCAGGTGGGTATCTCATTGTTAAATATGCCTGGTTCTACTCCTGTTATGCCCTCATTGAATCAGGGTTGATTCCCTGGTTTGGTGGTAATGGCAGAATGGGGGATATGCTGGACCACGAGGTTACATATTGTGGCCAAGAACAATTCTGTTGCCGCTGATGTCCCACAGCATCTCATAAATGCCACTCTTTGAGCTGCTAAAGTTATTCAAAATCTATCCTATTTGGAACAGTGATAGTGCCATGAAGGTTACCAACAATGTGAAGATGGGTTTGCCTCCACAAGGACTGTGCGATGGTCACTCCTACCTGTGAATGTTAGAGGCATTGTAACAGGCAGGTTGGTGAAGATGAGATCCCAGCCTTGCAGTTATGTCCTTTAGAACCCAGCCAGCTCGGTCTGCGATGGTTCTACTGAGCCACTCCTGGTGACAGACACTGAAGGTCCCCACCCAGAGTATATTCTACCGCATTGCAATCCTCAGTGTTTCTGGAATGTTCAGTTAAAGCAAGTGATGAAGTCATATATAGACCAGACAGGTAAGGGCAACTGATTTCCTACCCTAAAGGGCATTACTGAACCAGATATTTCTTTTCATGATATTCGACAATGGTTTCATCATTAAAGTTTATTTTTTTAAATCACAAGTAAGGCTTACATTAACTGCCTGAAGTTACTACAAAATTTCCCTAGTGGCCACACTCCAGTGCCTGTTCGGGTCACTACACCTAACCAGCATGTCTTTCAGACTGAGTGAACAAAACCAAGTGTGATATATTGCACTGGCTGAGTGGAATCACAACATGACAGCCTTCTCACAGCGCATTGCTACACAGAATTTACAAGCTCTGGTCGTGTCAGACTGGAAAAAACTAACTCAGCTGGAACTCATGTCTAAGGCTTTTCTTTGCAACGGATTTGCTTCAAGACTCACTTATCAACCACGTGCTGCAACCCCAACTCCCAAACAGATCAATACTGCAACCAGCTAAATACCTGGCTGGAAAGGGGAACAATATCTCCATTCTCCAATTCAGCACTTTACTGCATTCTTCACTCAACATAAAGTTCAACAATTCCTTTGTCCCTTTTTTCCAGCTGGCAGTTGCTGGTGACTATTTTATTTTATCCATTTACACTCACTTGGAATCTATCTTTTTGTTTCTTTCCTTACCCCATTCGTTTTCCCTGAATTGTCATTCCGTTTGTCATTTAATTTCTCCTACTTTCTATCCTGTCACATGATGTGGAGATGTCAGCGTTGGACTGGGATGGGCAGAGTAAGAAGTCTCAACACCAGGTTAAAGTCCAACAGGTTTATTTGGTAACACGAGCTCTCGGGGCATTGCTCCTTCATCAGGTCACCTGATGAAGGATCAATACTCCGAGGCCTGTTGTGACTTTAACCTGGTGTTGTAGACTTCTTCTTGAACCCTATCACAGACCTATTTCGCTGCTGCCTCTCTTCCCCCTTTCTGTTTTACTTACTTGCTCAAAAGCAGGATTATATTTGCAACCTCTTTCTGTTAAGTGGCACAGTGGCAAGCACTGCTGCGTCACCAGGGACCCAGTTCGATTCCCAACTTGGGTCACTATCTGTGTGGAGTTTGCATCTTTTCTCTGTGTCTGTGTGGGTTTCCTCCCACAGTCCAAAGATGTGCAGGTTAGGTTGACTAGCCAGATAAGTTGCCCCTTAGTGTCAGAAGTTAGTAGGGTTATGGGGATAGGGGTGAGGTGGCCTCCTTTCTGCACTGCAGGGATTCTATGGTATCATAGCTGGTGTGTAACTTAGCTCCATATACCCAACTTTGGTTCAGAAAGCTCAATCTTAAAATTAAAATTATGAATCTACTGCCCTTTGTGGAAGACAGTACCAAACTTTTATTACTCTTTGTCTCTGGAAGTGTTTCCTACTTTCGTTTGTGAAAGATCTGGCTTTAATTTTTGACCTTCCAACCAGTGGAAGTAGTTTCTCTCCAACATCCCCTTAATATTTTGAAAACTTTTCAAATCATCCCAACCTTCTAAATGCTATTTAGTATAACCCTAATCTGTTTAAACTCTTCTTGTAGCTTAACTCTTGAGTCCAATTACCAGTCTAGTGGACTAACGCTGCCCCCTATCCAAGACCAATATACCTTTCACATCCTATTCACTGCTCAGAATCCAAGTCTCCCTCAATATCAATCCATAAACAAATAAGCCACATAAAGAAAGTTCAAAAGGTACTAAAACAATAGGTCATCAAATAACAAGAATATTAAAAAAACTCATATTCTCTCTAACCAACAAAAATAGCTGTTTTATTAAACCATAAAACACTAGTTAATGTACTAATTACTGAGTATGCTTCGTAGGTGAGTGACAGGTTAAATATATTTTTCTTGAAGTCCACTCATGATATGAATAATTAAAAAGCAAATTAATCAAACTTGATCATATGAAAACCGTGTGGACATATCAAAAGGTGAAAGGTTACTCATTGAGACCCTGGATTCCGACACTTAGAATACAAACTGAGAAACAACAAATCCATTTATTATTGTGAGGAAATTGTGTCTGTTACTTCTAAAATGAAAGTATCTTTTTATCGCAATGGTTACAGAGAGAATTGCCGTACCTATCTGCCATATCTTTCCACTTGTTTAGTAGTTTTCTGGGTTTCGCTTCAAATTCGAGGTTGAGCCTGTCCTTAAAATAGCCCACAACACCTTCAGCTTCGAGTAACAAGGGGACTCGGTAGAGGGAGCAGACGTCATACACACAAATGACCTGAAATCAAACAGAACTATTGAAGGTAATTAGAGAGAAATGCAGATCTAAATAAACACCATGAATATGTAACCCGAGTCTGTAAAATGCCAACTATAGGAAGAGTCAGAAAAGAAATGTTCGAAACATGACTGGCAGAAGAAGTAGCCCCATGATAATGTCACTGTAAATGTTTCAGAACAGCCTTTTCAAAAATCACGCAAGGAGAATTTGTTTTAAAATCCATATTTATCTTAAATCCAAAGGTGTGCAGGTTAGCTAAATTGCCCCTTAATATTAGAGGGACTAGCTAGGGCAAAATGAATGGGGTTATGGGGATAGGGGCTGGATGGGATTGTGGTCAGTGCAGGTTCGATGGGCCAAATGGCCTCCTTCAGCACTGTCAGATTCTGATTCACAGAGTCAGTATCATAGAATCCCTACACTGCCTGAGGAAGCCATTTGAGTCTGTACCAACAACAATCCCACCCAAGCTCTACTCCCCGTAACCCCATGTATTCACCCTGCTAATTCTCCTAACACAAAGGGACAATTTAGCGTGACCGATCTACCTAACCCACACATCTTTAGACTGTGGGAGGTAACTAGAGCACCAGAGGAAACCCACACAGACACAGACAGAATGTGAAAACTCCACACAGACAGTGACTCAAGGCCAGAATTGAACCCGGGTGTCTGCTGCTGTGAGGCAGCAGCTCCAACTACTGTGTCACTGTGATGGAGCATTGAACTGCTAAAAAGTTTTGGCACCAGTAACAGAGAAGCATAAGACAATTCTTTATGGTTAGTTGCTGTGGAGTATAAACGCAATCTCAATGACTTGTCCCTTCTGTATCAGTCTTCTGCATTATACCCACTGCTCCTGCCTACATCCAGACAGAAAGGAGAATGCAAGAAATTGATTGGTAATATATTAAGGTTTAATTAATCAGCCTCAAAAAGTGAAAGCATTCATTACAGTAAGCGTACTCTAGTCAAGTCACCAAAACTGCTGGGAAACACTCAGCAGATCAGACAACAACTATGGAAAGAAAGAAAGAAATAATATTTCAGGCTGATGCTTTCAGCATTTGGAAAATTGTTATCAACCAGAAATGTTAAATGGGATTTACCGCATACCTGTGGCATGTTTTGTAAAGTTTATTTATTAGTCACGAGTAGGCTTACATTAACAACGCAAATTAAGTTACTGTGAAAATCTCCTAGTCGACACTCTGGCGCCTGTTTGGGTACATTTGAGGGAGAATTTATCGTGACCAATTCACCTAACCTGCACATCTTTGGAGTATGGGAGGAAACTGAAGCACCAGGAGGAAATCCACGCAGACATGGGGAGGACTTGCAAACTCTTCCCAGACAGTGCCCAAGGCTGGATTCGAACCCGGGTCTCTGGTGGTGTGAGGCAGCAGCACTAACCACTGTGCCACCGTGCTGCTCATGCAGAAACAGCCTACTATTGGCTGGTGGTGGGATCTCCTGGTCCAATTGTTGCCAACGTTGTTCCATTGTACGCATCCTCCCTCCTGCCCCAACCTCTCACCTTCCCCAGAAACCCATGGCGGGCATTCACTGTTGGCGGGAACAGAAGATTCTGCCAACAGGAATTCCGTCCATTTACTCTGGTTCCCTCTCTGCAGGTGTTACTGAGCCTGCTGTCTATTTCCAGCATTCCTCTTTTCATTTCGGATTTCCAGCACCTGACCCTTTTCTCTCCGTGAAATAACATCTGCTTTTAGTTTTACCTGTTCAGGTTCTACATGGCAGAACATCGAGATCTTTTCTTTTACACTCTTCTCCATGGGAGTTGTACACCGACAAACAATCTACAGAAACAATTGAGGCAACAAGAGAAACAAGAGTTTATTAAAAGGTCAGATAAATACATCACGACCAAAGGAGAATGATTTCTGCTTTCACTGATACATCTGTGGGGGTGGATGACAAGTCAGCAGAGCTTATTCACTCTTTTCGTTTCAACGCGTGTTAGCTGATGAAATACTCAAGATGTTTTGAATCTCTATTGGTCGAGAGTACTTTACAACGGGAAGGTCCCATGGGGGGCAGATGATTTGACGCCATCACAATAAAATCAGAAATGTTCACAATCTCTGGCACAAACATCCTTCAATGCAATAAACACAATAAACTGCAAAAGCAGCAAAATGGAACAATGTAGGATAGGCCAATATTTTGGAAGAATGAACAACGTAACTTACAATGTAATGTGTTCTCAGGTTACATCTTCTAAATCATTGCGGTTGACATTATTTTTCAATGCGTGTTTTAAGTTTCACTTTGAATGACAACCCAGACTGAAGCCCACTGCTACAAATTAAACATCAGCAGCCCACAGCGATACAACAGCTTAGTTTTGTGTTGGTAAATTCGTTGGCTTACTGACAGATTAATTCATCAGCAGAACTATTTAAGGTCCAAAGTAGTCACAGTGAAGAACAATGACAAGTTAAATTTTATATGGAACTCTGTTTAAGAGTCCTCCCATTGTAGGTGGCGGCCATTTGGCCCATCGAGTCTATATCTACTCTCCAATAGGGCATCTTACACAGGCCCGACCCCATAACTGTACATCTTGCTAATTCTCCCTGACTTATACATCTTGGGACACTAAAGGGCAATTAAGCATGGCCATCCACCTAACCTACACATCTTTGGGTTTTATTTTGTGCCTTCCTCCTGCTTCTCTTCTTTGCGCATCTCTTTCCCTGAAATTACTATCTCTCACCTCCTTCACATCCATTATCTCTCTTGCCTTTCAAGTTCATACCCTCTCATGCACAGCTGTATCTTTTTTGTGTATTCCATGTCCCTTTCCTCAATTCTGTAATCCCCAAACCCCTACCCACCATCTTCAGTTTAACCTTGTTCAGTTCAGGCCCCTCTTTTTTTTTTAAACCTCTTTTTCTCTCCCTGTTTCTTTCCTCTTTATTTTCTCTCTCCTACCTTCTCATTTGCCTTTCTGTACCCTCCACTTTTTTAAAGCTTTTCCCGTTTGTCTCAAATCTAACACACTACCATTTGGATAAAAACAAATAACTGTGGGTGCTGGAATCTGAAACCAAAAGAGAAAATGCTGGAAAATTTCTGCAAGCCTCGCAGCATCT
Organism: Sphyrna mokarran; assembly: GCA_024679065.1. Taxonomy (NCBI): domain Eukaryota; kingdom Metazoa; phylum Chordata; class Chondrichthyes; order Carcharhiniformes; family Carcharhinidae; genus Sphyrna; species Sphyrna mokarran. The sequence continues at coordinate 5,770,584 of JAGIQG010000024.1, forward strand.
GTAAGGAAAGCAAAGAGCTGATGTTTCGAGTCCAGATGAATCTTTGTCAAAAGATGCTGCCAGACCTTCTGAGATTTTCCAGTATTTTCTCTTTGGGTACATTATCACTTGGAATTTGCCAAGCTAATATTCTTTGCAGGTCCGGAGTGACAGAGCACTGTCTATCCACCTGCTCAGGACGACAGCAAGCTGTGACTGACACAAACCACAACCGGGAACGTTCTGACCTCAACATTTCTTTTCTTCTACTTAAAAATAGTAAAATCATTGGCTCCATGGCAAAGGAACGGTTCCCACTGAATTCACTAGCAACTCAATTTTTTTTGCAACAACTACAATTGGGTTTCAGACAGTACAGCATTGAACTCAAATACCTTTGAAAATGGTTAACATTTTTTACAACTCGTAAGGTCACTAGGGTTAATCGAGGAGTTGATAATTTGCCAGCAATTGAACGAGTACTTTCAGTACTGAATTTTGCACAAACCTTGAGCAGTGACTGACTCCCAATTACACTCAGGAAGCTGTTTAAAGCGGGATATTATTTTTCACTTACTAAATCTGGCGACAGCCCGAGTCCTCGAAGCTCCCGAACGCTATTCTGTGTTGGTTTTGTTTTTTGCTCTCCTGTCGTACTTGGCTGAAACAAATAATCACATATTTTATAGTGTGCAATACGCTATCCAGGGTAAAGTCCAGTATATACATGGTAACTGAACAAGATTCTAGTATTGTTGGAAGTTGTAACATTTTCACATTTAACACAGGAAATAACTAATGTGGATTGAGTACGTTTCGCAACCCCTTTATCAAACTATCACAATCAGTAATTGATGGGTAATGCTGCCCTTTGTGTTCCGGAGCAGAGAACTGCCATGTCATTTTATTACACACGCGGTACTGGAACGAATATTACCCTCAGCCATCCACATCCCCAAGTTCATCAAAGATTTCTGCTGAATTAGCTCAGGTAGGTGTGAGGGTGAGCTCAGAACCAGAGTTATTAGGACAGCATAGTGGCACAGTGGTTAGTACTGCTGTCTCACAACTCCAGGAACCCGGGTTTGATTCCTGGCTTGGGTCACTGTCTGTGCGGAGTGTGAACATTCTCCCTCTGTCTGCACGGGTTTCCTCCGGGTGCTCCAGTTTCCTCTCAAAGATGTGCAGGTTAGGTTGATTGGCTATGTTAAATTGACCCTTAGTGTCCCAGGATGTATTTGGTAAAGGGATTAGCTGGGTAAATAAGTGGCATTTCTGGCTTAGGATCTGGGTGGAATTGTTGTTGGTGCAGACTCGATGGGCCAAACAGCCTCCTTCCGCATTGTAAGGATTCTATGATGGTTACACCGCTGTCTCAGTGCAGGTCAATCCAGTTCATCCCCTCCCACACTCTATCCCAGCAATCTCGCGAGTTTAATTCCATCAACTGCCCATCCCATTAAGGAGTGGCAAAATATCAGTTAGGCTTCTAGCTCTTAATAAGAAATAGAAGCAGAAGGTTTCATCGACCAATCGAGCTTGCTCTGCCATTCAGGACTTTCTGCCTCTGTATCCCTCCATTCCCTGAGATCAAAATTGCATCCAGTTCAGTTTTAAATATATCCAATGATGGAGCAACCACAACGCTCTGGGGTGAAGAATGGAGAGAGATAGCTGAACAGTGGTATGCTCTGTGGACAATCACAATACTGCCACACATGATGCATGACCGCTTGGAATTGGTTCCAGTACACCATCAACGCCTGTGGAATTTTACCCCAATGTGACCAGTCGTCTATCTGAGCATAGGATAATCCTCGTCAGGAAAGGACTGGCTGATGCATCAGGCAGCTGGAGCACCGTGACTAGATGCACCATCTCCCGAGAGAGATTTTTTTGAAAACACAAGGGTCATGAAAGGAAACAATTCTGGAAAGGATACAAGAGGGAAAAGTCATTGGAAAGATTGTAATTTTGACTTTGGTAAAATGGTTACAGCACGGTTTACCCACTGTTTATGCTGGCCCTCTGAATGAGCATTTAGCGACATTCCACTTTCTTATCCCCATATCCTAGCAATATTCCCTTCAGACAGTGATCAAATTCCTTTTTAAAAGCCTCAATTGATCATGCTTTGTGTCACACTCTTAGTAGAATTTCACGTTTCACTTGCATTGCAGAAGCTCTTACAGTAACGGCAGGATACGTAATGGTCACTGTACATCGATGTACCCAATGGCCGTACCTGAATCAAAAAGGCATTGCCAGGAACCTGGAAGCAGATAGGCCACTCTCAGTCAGTCAGGGACAGTGTGCAGGAAGGAAAAGAACAATTATAATTACACTGGAAAAATTAAACTCTTTTTCCAGCACATCAAACCTTTCTACAGGGAAACAGATGGGGAGGGATTTTGCTTTAGAAATAATGGTAAGATTCAGCATGTTCCCTGTTAGTTATGTACAAATTGGACAGCAACTAGGGACAATCACACAAGTAGTTAAATGCAGAAATATGGAAGATGCTGTTCAGATGCGCTGGTCTTCCAGAATCTGTACCAGAAAGGCACTGTACTGTCTGACTCTCCATTTAAATGAAGACTTGAAGTTTCCTTTACTGACATCACAGACATGGACTAAAGCCACCACAAAATTTAGGGTTTGTCTATTCCAGGCTAAGAATCTATTTACATCATGTTAAGTCTTAAATTAATGGTGGCACAGTGGTTAGCGCCGCTGCCACACAGTGCCAGGGACCTGGGTTCGAATCTAGCCTTGGGTGATTGTGCAAACTCCACACATTCTCCCCATGTCTGCATGGGTTTCTTCTGGATGCTACAGTTTCCTCCCACACTCCAAAGATGTGCAGGCTAACTGCATTGGCCATGCTAAATTGTTCCTTAATATCCCAAGTTGTGTAAGCATATTAGTGGGGTAAATAGATGGGGCTATGGGGATAGCACAGGGGCCTGGGTGAGATGCTAAGTTAGTGCAGACTTGATGGGCCAAATGGTCTGTTTCTGCACTGAGAGGTTTGTATGAACTACCAAAAATTACCATCACACTGAATAGTAAATTTTGCAAATGTGGACTCTCATTCTTTCTGTTTTTAAATATTGAAGACTTAACAAAAGTAAACAACATTCACTTTTTCTTTGCTCTCTTAATCCAATCTTTCTTTCCCTCTCTTTATTTCGCTTTCTTTAACCAATTTCACTATTCTAACAATTCCTGATTTGGACACTGTACTGCTCATTAGCAACTCTTCAATCTTATTGATTAAGGAGGTCTTCAGTTACCTTCTCTGGTCACAAGTGCCCAGATGGATTGTAGAGGGTGCTGTACTTTTTGGGTGGTTGGCAGCATGATTTGTCACACAAAAGCTAACAGAAAAGCTCTAGGCAACTATGAGTCTTTCAAGGAAACATTCAGCCCAGTAAAATCCAACAGATCCTTTCAAGGCTCAAATATCAGCAGTTTGGAAATATTGTGTTCTACCTTGAGACAGACCCAGAATGCTCGAGTAGAGTTACAATCCAAGAACTTACCTGAGGAACTAAACTGACATGAATATTGCAGAAATTCTCTCGCTTGGCTTTAAACTGGAACTGCCGGAACGCTTCAATGAAAGGCATGCTTTCAATATCTCCCACGGTACCACCCAGCTGAGTAAAGACATTGTTAGGAGAGTCACATATACTTGGAAATCAAGAGTCACACATTGTAACTGAGGCTGACCAACTTAGGACCCCTATTGGATAAATCTGTGAGACATCTTTTGTGTTTTGCAAGTATTCCATTTCTGCAAGATTTCCCTTTTATACCTGTAATCCTAATTTTCTGACTGATGAGGCCTAGTTCTCAGGCTTCTGCCAATCTGACCCCGTGAAGAGCAAGATAGCAACAAAAAGCCTTTGAAAACAACTCTAGGACCTCTTGTCCCCTCGTTCGCAGGAATCACCCAGTATCTGCCAACCTAGATACAGAGCCTAGGTGGATATAACCACCCCCTTTCACATAGGAGTGGTACACAGAATTTAGGGAGAACATAACCCTCTCCCTCTTTCCCACTTCCCTTAGGAGTGGTACGTAGTCTAGTCAGAACATAATCCCCCTCCCCTAGAAGCAGTGTGTTGTGAATCTGAATAGAACATAACCCCTAGGCTGTACACAATGAGCCTACAGAGCTGACTGGGGAAAAGAGGCAATTCTGCCTTTACACAATGTTAACAACTCAACTGCTTTGGGGCTATTTGGTGAGTTGGAGAGTATCAGCCAGTATTCTTGCTCATTATCCATTCGTCACTGCTGAAAACTGGCAATCAGGAGGGACATTGTTGGCAAGCTATGGAAGGCATCACTGTTAATCACTGTCTGGTCTAACAAAGCATTGTTGTGTGGATGGAGCACCATGGCGCTGATGGATGTAAATACAAATACACTGGTAAGCAGTTGGTGCCCCAGGAGGTGGTTGGTGTCGGGGGTCTGGCAGGAAAACTATAATTTACCTTTCTGGAAATATCTATTTTACACTAATCTGTAGCTCTGAGCTTCAAGGCCAGCTCACAACTATCCACCTTCCTTGCCTTGAAATCAGCAGGCTGTTGAATCAAACTCTATTCCCGCATTAATTACTACACTTTACAGCAATACCGAGGGAAGTGTTGAATCTTCAGAAAGATTAAAAAGATGCCTCAATATCTTTCCAACAGTAAGAAATTCTCCTGGAGTTTCGGCCACCATTCCTCCCAAAACCCACTGCAAAATAGTTAGAAGTCTCACAACACCAGGTCAAAATCCAATAGGTTTATTTGGAATCACAAGCTTTCAGGAGAGTGACTCACCTGATGAAGGAGCAACGTTTCAAAAGCTTGTGATTCCAAATAAATCTGTTAGATTTTAATCTGGTGTTGTGAGAATTTTTACTGTGCCCACCCCTGTCCAATGCCAGCATCTCCACATCATGCCCCCCCCGCCAAAATACAATATTCTAGTTGTTTGTGGGGCTTTTCTAAATGCTAAATGCCTGAACAATACTCCAAAAGAAGCAATTGACTAGTAATGAAGAACTTTGCAACATTCCGGGTTATGCTAAAAGCTATTGATGGTAAAATGAGTACTTATTTTCTTTACCTCAATAACGCACACTTCAGGCTCCACCCCATCAGTGTCCACAGGAATGCGAGCCTGCCGTACTACCCATTCCTGAATAGCGTCCGTGATGTGTGGAACAACTACAAGGAGATCATAAACATCAACATTGGTCACATAACCAGTTTCCCAATGTACCAGATCAATCACTGCCACCCTCACAACTCTCTGGACAAATTCTCAATCAGTGGCCCGTTTGATAAAATTGCAAAAAAATACAGAAAATGGCACTGCAGCCGGCAGCATCATCATATTACTGAGGGTGAGAAAGGTTCCTCCAATGTGAAAAGGTTTCCCAAGGTCACAGGTATTCAAGTGTCTGATTGTACAGCCTGTTTTGGCAGCTGTGTTGCTGTTTGTTCAGTTTGCGAGACAGTGAAGGGCTTAGACAAGTATCGCTGTTTGTGAAATAACACATCAACGTAATCAGGGAACTCAAACCGAGGGGAAAGAGGATTTAAAAATACATTTTGAATTTGGGACGCACTTTCTGACAAGGTGGTGGATACAGATTCACCAGCAATCTTCAAAGGGAGACTGGATAAATACTGGACTGGAAAGAAAGTTGGAGGAATATAGAGAAAGGGCAGTGACTAACTGGACTGCTCTTCAAAAAATCCAGTACAGACAAAGGGCCGAATGGCCTCCTGGGCTGCGAGATATATAATTACAGACCAAATATTACAACCAATACAAGGCCAAAACCTACCAACAATGACTTGTGTATAAAAGCATTTAGACATAGCAAAGATACTTCGTGAGTGTATAAGATATGAGAGGAGGACAGAGTTGCACGAAAAAGTAACAGAGAGGCTGGCTGATGTAATAAGGGTTACACGAGATGAGCAGCACCTCAAAATTCAGCCAAGAACCTGAGATGAGCTTTTGACCTTGTACCCATTTCAAGGTTACAAAGCACCTCCATAAACTCACCTGATATTACCCCTCTTCAACTCATTTGCTGTTAAACATCCTTATCCATGCCCTTATTACCCTGGACTTGAGCATTCCACACACTTCTGGCAAGCTTCCCATTTTTCGTTCTTTATAAACTAGAGACTGTGTAAAATCCTGTTGTCGATGTCTTAACTCATACCAAATTCTGTTAAGGTTAAATTCCATCTCCCACTTACCAGCCCATTTGACCATCTTCCTGTAGCCCAAGACACTCCGCCTCACTGTTAACCATCTGGCCAATTTTTGCGTCATTTGCAAACTTACTGATCCTACCCCCTATATAATCAATTGTGCCATTTGTATAAATGACTAAGATGGGGCCCAGCACAGATCCCTGTGGTACGCCATTGGTCACTAACTTACAGCCCCTGAAGCAGCTGTCTGTAACCACTCTCTGTCTCCTACCGCTAAGCCAATTCTGAATCCACCTTATCAGGTCACCCTATATCCCATGTCTGGTGCAGGTGAAGAATGTGAAAGATTAGGATGGAGAGAGTTGTATTTAATTTTAAAAAGGTAGAAGGAGAAATGGCTGAATTTATTGAAAGAGCTTTGGGAGACAGGGTTGTGGGAAGCTGTAGCCAGAGTCACTGACTGACGAACATCTGAGAACTTTACACACATTGAGCAAGGCAAGGCTGTGGGTGTAGAGATTTAAAAATAAGGCCCAAGATATTGAACACGAGTGAGAAGAGAAAGCCAACAGAAATTAATGATTTAGACAAATTAACTGAGAAAAACCCTTCACATGCCGGAAAGTTACTTACCCTGTACAGTTTTGCCCAAATAATCTCCTTTTCTTTCTTTATTAATCACCGACTGGTAGATCTTCCCCGTGGTAATGTTGTTGTCCCTTGTTAAACGGATGTCGAGGAATCGCTCGTAGTTTCCCAGATCCAAGTCTACCTCACCACCATCATCCAACACAAAAACCTCACCTACACAAAGGAACATTATTGCATATCCTTCATTCCGATTTTTACAGTTCAGCTGTAGATACCATCCATAATGCTATTCCCATGAACTAAACAATGCTTCGATACACTTCAGAATTTTCTGCGAAATAGCATTTGTGAGAAAAAGAAAGAAAATCACACCGCGTGCCTTTTTAAAAGATGCCAATTTCCGACTTTCTCTCTTATACCATTGTGCATTCAGCTGATTGTGAACCGTAAGGCAGATAAAACAACGTTTCATCAAATATACTGCCCAGCACAATGCCCAGTTATGCAAGTCAATGGGTAGATGTGATATGCTTTGTAACAATGCAACTTGGACCTTATTCTGGGACAATGTCATCTCCAGTTGCTCTCAGAGGGTGGTGAACCTGTGGAATTCTCTACCACACAAGGCTGTGGACAACAAATCACTGAATATATTTAAGAAGGAAACAGATCAATTTCTAGACAATAAAGATGTCAAGGAGCGTGGGGAGATCTTGGGAGTGTACCCCTGAGACAGAGGATCAACCATGATCACCTTGAAAGGCAGAGCAGGCTCAAAGGGCAGAATGAGCCACTCCTGCCCCTATGTTCAATGTTTCTAATGCTATTCAAATCAGAGACGTTCTCCTGATTATCTGATCATTGACTCATTATTGTTTGTGGGACTTTGCTATGTGTGAACTGGCTGACCTATTCCCTATAACACCACAGCAACTTTACACAAGGCTTCTTTCAACACTTATAGTGGCTACAGTTAAAGTCACTATCCATGTCAGCATGCAAGTACATAACGTGTCATTAATTAAAGATGTTTGTTTTAGATCCTTACATTTCATTCTTGCAACAAATATTCTAAGAAATGTTTTAAATTTTCAACACTAGCAGTTTATAAAGGCAGCACACCAATTCGCACAATGGTTAACACTGTGGTCTCACAGTGCCAGGCAGCCAGGTTCGATTCCCAGCTTGGGTCACTCTCTCAGCGGAGTCTGCATGTTCTCTCTGTGTCTGCATGGGTTTCCTCCGGATGCTCTGGTTTCCTCCCATGTGTTGGTTAGGTGGATTTGCCAATCTAAATTCTCCCTTAGTGTACCCGAGCAGGCGCTAGAATGGCACTAGAAGATTTTCACAGTAACTTCATTGCATTATGTAAGCCTACTTGGGACTAATAAATAAACTTTAAACCTATAAAATCAATCTCTTGGAGGGACAGCAGTGCAATGACAGGTGCAACCAGTGTAACATTGCTTAATGTTAATTCCACAAAGAATTATAGAGGTCTATAAAATAATGAGGGGCATAGATAATCAACACATTTTCCCAAAGATAAGGGAGTCTAAAATTAGGGGACAATTTTTTCACAGAAAGTGGTGAGTGTCTGGAACAAGCTGCCAGAGGCAGTAGTAGAGGCGGGTACAATTTTGTCTTAAAAAACATTTAGACAATTACATGGTAAGATGGGTATGGAGGGATATGGTTAAATGTGGGTAATTGGGACTAACTTAGGAGTTTTAAAAAAAGGGGCGGCATGGAGAAGTTGGCCTGAAGGGCCTGTTTCCACGCTGTAAACAACTATGACTCTAAGGTTAAAATCAATGCCACAGTTCTTGCCTCCAAGATCTCAAAACTTGTGCAGGTTTGTGTTCAATTTGAATGCATTTTCACCATAAATAGAGCCAAATTATCCAGACATTTTAGGGATTCAGTGCCTCTGCATTGCAAATCGAAACGGTACCTTGTATATCCTGCTATTTAAATAGATCAGAATTATACGACTGATCAGATCTCTTCTTTAGGTCAGAATGCATCCCTATACAAAAACATTCTTTTACCAGTTTGACTTCTCAATTCAGAGATGTTACTATTTTAATTCCACAAGTTACTATTCAATGCTTCGAGCCATTAAAACAAAGTTAGAACAGAAGTAGCCCAATCTTCCACCCATGTCATATGGTGACATGAGTTGAAGACTTTTGTTTCTCAGCGGGATTTTCTAGAGGGCACAGCCTCAAAATAAGGAGGGGGGGGGGGAGCAGTTTAGATCGGAGTTGAGGAGGGAGGAGGAACTTCTTCACTCAAAACATGGTGAATCTCTGGAATTCTCTGCTCGTTGAAGTGGTGGAGGCTACCTCACTGAACATATTTAAGTCACAGGTAGACAGATTTATGCTAGATAAGGGAGTTAAGGGTTATGGGGAAAAAGCGCCATTCTTATTGAATGGTGAGGTAGGCTCGAGGGGCTAGACGGCCTACTCCTGCTCCTGCTCTAACAGAAGGTTCACTGTCCCTTATGAAATATTTGATACTGAAACGTGTCAATCATTCACTGCATCCTCTTGCTGAGGAACAAATCAGAATGAGCTGATTCCATGAATATCGAGCTGGAAAATAGGCTTACATTTAAAGAGCAACTTTAGGACACCCCAAAGCACTTTATAATCAATGAAGTACTTCTGAAGCGTCATCTCTGTTGTAACGGAGCCCAATGAATGCAATTACTTATTATTCTATCTTACTGATTGAATAACTTTTGACAGTTTATAATTGAGATATTTACCACACGGTAGCACAGGGACACAGTGGTTAGCACTGCTGTCTCATAGCGCCAGGTTCAATTCCAGCCTCAGCTCAATATTTATATGGAATCTGCACATTCTCCCCATGTCTGCATGGGTTTTCTCCGGATGCTCCAGTTTCCTTCCACTGTCCAAAGGTGTGTGGCCACGCCAGGTAAAATGTAAATATGTGGGGTTACGGAAATACTGCCTGGTGGGATTGTGATCGCTGCAGACTCAATGGGCCAAATGGCTTCCTTCTGCACTGTAGGGATTCTATTAAAAATCGCCATACAGAACAAATGTGTTCAAATCCTTCCACCCATTACAGTAATATCACAGTGCTGAAAATTCACAGAGTTCAAAGCATAATCTCAGAATAAAGGAGCACCAATTTAAGACTCACATGAGGAAGAATTTCTTCTCTCAGACGGTGGTGCTTCTTTGGAACTCCTTGCCACAGAGAGCTGTGCAGTTAGTGTCCGTGTATATATTTAAGGCTGAGATAGAGATTTTTAATCAGTAAGGGAAAGGGTAGGAACGTGGATGTGAGGAATGTTGGATCAGCCACGATCCTATTGAATGGTGAAACAGCCTCGAGGGATCAAACAGCCAATTCCTATTTTTTTTTTAAAGCAACACAGCACGGGAAACAGGCCCTTCGGCCCAACGAGCCTGCGCCGCCGTCATACTATATAGTAGCAAATACATTATCCTATTTTAATATTCCTATATAATAATATATATGTTATTCCTAATATGGAAAATTTTCACCATAGGGACAATTTGTTTCCCAATCAGCCTAAGAGCGAATTTTTGGGTTGTGGGAGGAAACCGGAGTGCCCGGAGAAAACCCACGCAACCACGGGGAGAACGCGCAAACTCCCGCAGACACCGGCCCAATTCCAAGTGTCTGCACAGCCACATCGATAGTCTCTGAGCTGTCATGGTGCCCTTCAGATGGTCCACATAAAGCACTCATTTACGACATGAGGTACCAGGCAACCCATGAATCAACATCCAAGAGCTGTACCCGCACCACCTGCCGAATGCATGCTCAAAGTATGGACCGAATTACCTGTGGAAAAAAGCCGTAGTTAAACAGTCCTAATATATCCCTCTATCTGCATAACGCTCATGTGGCTGTCCAAGAGACCCTTAAACAGCCCCAGCGTGCCTGCTCCCACCACCTTACTCGGCAGTGCATTCCACACCCCCACTACCCTTTGTGTGAAAAACTGCCCTCTAATATTCGTCCTATACATAGCCCCCCCTCACCCTATGGCCATGACCCCTCGTCCTATCCATTTCTAAAGGTGGAAAAAGTTTACCTCCATTTACTCTATCTATACCCCTTATACACCTCTATGAGATCCCCTCTAAGCCGACGTCTTTCAAGGGAAAACAACCCCAGTTGTTCTTATGGTCTTACAAATTACGAAAATAGATGAAATAGAAAGAGTCAAGAGCTTCAAGTTTTTAGATGTCCTGATCACCAACAACTCGTCTAGTCCCCCATGCTGACACTATAGTTAAGAAAGCCCACCAACGCCTCTACTTTCTCAGAATACTAAGGAAATTTGGCACGTCTGCTGCAACTCTCACCAACTTTTACAGATGCACCATAGAAAGCGTTATTTCTGGTTGTATCATGGTTTGGTATGAGCTCCTGCTCTGTCCAAGACCGCAAAGAACTACAACAGGTTGTGAACGCAGCTCAATCCATCACTCAAACCAGCCTCCCATCCACTGACTCTGTCTACACTTCCTGTTGCCTCAGCAAAGCAGTCAGCATAAATAAGGACCCCATGCACCCAGGACATTCTCTCTTCCACCTTCTTCCATCGGGAAAAATATACAAAAGTCTGAGGTTACGTATCAACCAACTCAAGAACAGCTCCTTCCCTGCTGCTGTCAGATTTTTGAATGGACCTATCTTGCATTAAGTTGATCTTTCTCTACACCCTAAGCTATGACTGTAACATTACACTCAGCACCCTTTGAGTTCCTTCTCTATGAATGGTATGCTTTGTATCGTGTGCAAAAAGCAATACTTTTCACTGTATGCTAATACATTTGACAATAATAAATCAAATCAAAAGACAGTGATGCAAAATTCTTTACCGTGTTCATAGGGTGAGAATGTCCCAGCATCAATATTAATGTACGGGTCGATTTTGATTGAGGTCACATGGAGCCCGCAAGATTTCAGAATGGTTCCGATACTGCTGGCAATAATTCCTTTTCCAATCCCTGAGATCACACCACCAGTCACTAAGATGTACTTCATTTGTCTTTTGGTCTCTAGTAAGCACAAAAAAATAGCAGCAGGATGAACTGTCAACTCTTAACAACATTTAACACGTGACAATAATCAGCAACACATTCCAATTCGCAATCTTTCACACCTTATATTTATAGAGAAAACAACAACTGTCGCAATACAATTTTGGAGCTGCATTTCCAAATACAGCAACTTCGGCTGTGACCTTCATTCTCCTGTGCATTCCACAGCATGATTCACAAAACCTCTGGATTTTCACAAACTTACAGATAACTTATGTGCTCAAGAACGTGAAAACATTTTCAATTTTCTCTGTCCAGTTTTATTCCAACACGAGTGTTTTTATTTTCAGCACAATCCAAGCTGGCACCTTAGCACAGCGCTGAAGAAATGTTGCACTGTCTGAATTGCTGTTATTTTTCTCTCAATGACAGCAAAAAGAAATAGGAGATCATTTGGAACCTCTAGAATTTGGGAAGGTGGTGGCACACTGGTATTGTCACTGGGCTAGTAATCCAGAGACCCAGCATAATGGTGTAGGGACTTGGGGTCAAATCCCACCATGGCAGATAATGAAATCTGAACTCAATAAAATATCTGGAGTTATAAAGTCTGATTTGTTGATTGTTGTAAAAGCCCATCTGGTTCACTAGTGTCCTTTACCAAAGTGAGTCCAGTCTAATGTGACTCTAAAACCACAGCACTGTGGTTGACTCTTGAACGGCCTCGCCACTCAGTTCTCGGGCAATTAGTGATAGGCAATAAATGCTGGACCAGCCAGCAATGCCCACATCTCATGAATTAATTTTGTAACAAACCTGTCCTTCCTTTCAACAATTCCTGACCTCACCTCCACTTTTCTACCCTGTCTCCACATTCTTTCACTTCACCTTATCTCCACTCTCAAAAGCAGGTACAAGATCCCACAGCACTTTTCAAATAAGATCAGAGAAATTCCCTTGGCCAATATTAATCTTCAGCAAAAACACTGAAGCAGATGAGCTGGTCATTCACTGGTCATTGTTTGTGGGACTTTATTCTATGTATTGTGGTTGCCTCATTTCTTTACAAAGCAGCAACTTCATTTCTCAATTCTGTCCCCAAATGTAAAGTGCTTTAGGATGTTCTCACTAAAGTTACTACATTAATGCAAATTCTTCTCTTCCTCCTGAATTTAATGGGAGGGAAGTTAATAGCTTGGGGAGCTACCCTACTGAATCCAGAAATAGAACCAACAAGCTATTTTCCCTTCTCCTACAAATGAGTGAAGTGACCAGGAACTTGCTGAGCCTGGAGTTCCTTGCAGCCTTCTTCATGGCATTGCCTCAGCCAGTCAGAATCTACTTGCCAACCAACCAATCAGCACCCCTTTTTCCTGTAGCATGAACTGTTGCAACGCTTTGAAATTTGGCATTCTTGTGTTTGTCCTAACAAGTGTGAGATGAAAAGCTCACACAACATGTCTCCTTGCAGTGAAACTAGATACTATTCTGATTAGTACATGTTAATCATACAAGGAAATCGATTCCTTACAAATATTTTAAATGTACAATAGTCCTAAATTATTTCAAACAGTATAAAATTCTGCATTAAGAAAAAACATTTTCAATTTCCTCTCCTCAACCCTTGATGAAATTGACTCCAGAAACACGACCTGTAACAACAGTTTGCATTTGCCTAATGCTGTTAGTGTAGTAAAACAAAGTTTGACACCAAACCACATAAGGAGTCATTAGGACAGAACAACCAAAGGAAGACTTGATCAAAGAGATACATTTTGAGTGACGTGGACAGTGTGGAGGCTTAGGATAGGAATTCAGAGCTAAAGTCATGGCCACCAATGGTTGAGCGATTAAAACATAAGGTGGTCAAGAGGCCAGAAATGGAGTGGAGATCTCGGAGGATTATAGGGCTCGAGGAGATTACAAAGATAGACCATGGACAGATCTGAAAACAAAATAATTAGTGCAACAAACAAGAGGGGTGTCTATTGCTATCTTATTCACAGCTCTTTATCCAACAAGGATTTAACCTGGGAATAGAAACATTGATCAATTCTCCCTTTTCCAAAGGGGAATGAATCAAATGGGTCAGCATCAACCTGAAATGAAACCTGTTAACTAGGGGAGGCAATGACCCAGTGATATTATCGCTAAACTATTAATGCAGAAACTCAGCTAATGTTCTGGGGATCCAGGTTCAAATCCTGCTAAGGCAGATGGTGGAATGTGAAGTATCTGGAATTAAGAATCTACTAATGATCATGAAAAACTCATCTGGTTCACTAATGTCCTTTAGGGAAGAAAATCTACTGTCCGTACCTAGTCTGGCTTACATGTGACTCAAGAGCCACAGCAATGTGGTTGACTCTCAACTGTTCTCTGAACAAGCGCAATTATTGATGGGCAATAAATGCTGGGCAGCCAGCAATGCTTGTGCCATGAATGAATAAAATTAACTCCTGTGAGGCAATCATCTAAGCCATTAAGATCGGCATAGTGGCATTGGGGTTAGCACCATTGCCTCAGCTTCAGAGACATCTATTCAATTCTAACTCTTGGTAGTTTGCATGTTCTCCCTAAGTCTGTGTGGGTTTCCTCCAGGTGCTCCAGTTTCTCCCACAGTCCAAAGATGTGCTGGTAGGTGGATTAGTGAAGTAAATGTGTTGAGTTACAGGGCTCGGGCAGAGGAAAGGACCTGCATGAGGTTCTGTTAGAAAGTTGATGCAGACTCAATGGGCCAAATGACCTCGTGTGCACTGCTGGAATTCTAAGGAACATCTACAAGGCTAAGTTCTGCCTCTTCGCTGCTTCATTGATCCAAAAAAAAAAACCATTTACACTGGACTCGTTCAAACTGCAAAGCAAACTTGAACAAAACAGCATTCTGAAAGGGGGTATACAGAATAAACTCGGAATAAGGGGAAATTTAAAAGTTCACTGAATGAAGATAAACACACGTTCCCTGATTTACAACGCACAAATATTGATTATGTTCATTTGTTTGCATCAAAATCCTTTAGATGAGCCCAGCAGACAGTTTATGACCATCGTTTAAACTGACTGGTTATTCCTGTTTTTATTCCAATTCAATCCAATCAAGTCTAATTCAAAGTCTCAACAAGTTGAGACATTCCCGATGCAAGCTGACAAGACAGGGCTCTCACCTCCTGTCTTGATCTACATGATCCAAGCTGATTGGAGTAGGCATAGTTCCTCCTTCAAGGCTTAAATCTCATTTGCAACTTAGCCAAAACTTTGAGATGCCTCTTTTAAAAATTGCTTCAAATGAAGCCGAAATGTAATCTAATGACTTCAATTAAGCACAGCATATCGATATTACACTTGATCTTAACCAAAAAACCAGGGACAGCTTCTAATTAGAATAGTTGCAATTGATACAAAATAGAAAAAGAGGGATTCCCTAGCAATCACCCTTGAATCCCATAAATTCATCCTGAAATCACTCTGGTATCACATAAGTTCACCCTGAAATCACCTGGGAATCCCCAAATTCAACCCAAAATCACCTGGCAATCCCCAAATTCAATCCCCAAAATCAGAGAAAATCATAGAATCCTTACAGTTTCGAAGGACACTTTTCAGTCCATCGAGCCTGCACCAACGATAACCCCAATTAAACACTACTCATGTAAATCTTCAAATTTACCCTGCTGATCCTCCTGACACTAAGGGCAATCTACCATGGAACAATTCACCTACCTGCACATCTCTGGACTGTGGGTGGAAACTGGGCACCCAGAGGAAACCCATGCAGACACAGGGAGAATGTGCAAACTCTACACAGGTAGTGACCCAAGGCTGGACTTGAACCCGGGTCCCTGGCATCACGAGGCAGCAGTACTAACTACTGTGCCGCCAAATCATCTCAAAATCCTCCAACTCATTCTGAAATTACCCAGGAACTCCACAAATTCACCTTGAAACCACAAAAGAATCCCACAAATTTGCCCAGGTATCCTCCAAATTCACCCAGGAATCCACCAAATTTATCTTGTAATAATCAGTGAATTCCCTAAAATATACCCTGATATAATCAGAGAATTCTCCCCCATTCACCCTGAAATCACCCAGAAATCCCACAAGTTCACCCAGGCATCCTCCAAATTCAGCCTGAAATCACCCAGGAATCTACCTGGTAACAATCAGTGAATCTCCCAAATTCACCCCGATATAATCAGGGAATTCTTCCCCATTCATCCTGAAATCATCCAGAAATCTCCCAAATTCACCCCGATATAATCAGGGAATTCTCCCCCATTCATTCAGGAATCTCCCAAATTCACCCTGATATAATCAGGGAATTCTCCCCCATTCAACCTGAAATCACCCAGGAATCCCGTAACTTCAGCCAGGCACCTACCAAATTCACCTGGTAATAATCACTGAATCCTTCCAAATTCACCCCAATATAATGGAGAAGGTTCTCCCCCAATTATCCTGAAATCACCCAGAAGATTCAGCCAGAAATCTGCCCCAAACCACCCGAGAAGCCTTTAAAAGTTCCCCAGAAAGACCCGGAGTCCCTTCAAACTGAGCTCCAGCCCGGCACTCGCTACATTTCCCTGGGCCCCGATTGCCGCAGATTGCCCGCGCTACCACTCGCTACACTGATCAGATACAGTAACAAGCAGACACTGCCCTGGCTCCCTGTCTGAACCACAACCCCTGTCTGTCCCAGCTCCCTGTCTGAACCACAACCCCTGTCTGTGTCCCTGTTGTGTTGTGTTGTTGTGTTGTTCCCTCTCTCTCTCTCTCTATGAGCTCCCTTCAAACAGGCGGGAGAAGCTGCCTTTGCAATACTCCTCTGCTGCCCCGCCGCATTCCCCTTTCTTTTAGGCGGGGGGGGGGGGTTAAGGCCAGCTCTACTCCTCCCGATGCTAAAATACACTCCCAGCAGCAACTCACCGCTCTGCGCCGGGAAGAAGTGGCTGGATTGTTGCGATTTCAGGAGACAATTGTGGAAAATTCTTCCCAAAGCCGGCAGCATCCGCTAGCCAACACGCTACAAACACATGTGTGTGTGTCTGTTCCCCCGGAACGCCTGTTTCAGGCCAGGACAGGCGGCCTGACGTCAACTCAACGCCGGATAGAAAGGAGTGAAGGTGTCTCCTAGTGGCTGCCTGTTTGTGTGCTGTATTCCTCTTCCTCTGTGTGTATCCCCTCTCTCCCTCCCTGCCAGTAACATTTCCATCCTTCTTCCCAGACAATGCTTAATTGGGGATATTTTCCCAACATTTGCAAAATTTTTCAAAATTTGCAAAATAGTCTAGTGCTTGTGGTGGGGGGTGGGGAGTAGGATTCTATGCAACTTTTTGCCAGCCCCATACCTGGTTGGGGGTGACCAACCTGGTATAAAAGGTTGGAGAATTTTAACTTGTTTTTTGTTACCGTAAGTGTCAAACGTGACCCCTTGTCAGTAAGATTTGAGACAGTCAGATGCTCATATCTAGTCCAATATAAATAGTCTTTGTTTTATTCTGGGCATCACTGGCAAGAGGAGTATTTATTGCTCATACATAATTATACTTGAGAAAGTGATGGTGAGCCATCTTATTGAACCATTACCACCCTGAGTGGTTTGCTCGCTGTTGCTATGGTATATTCTATACAGCTCGGGCACCGTAAATCACGGTGTGTACATTTCAAGGGAGTCTTTATTAACAATAATGAATTAATTGCATAATTTACAGCAAGTATACAAAGGAGGTTATACTACATTCTTACCCATTGCTATTCACCTCTAGACTGGCCCCAGTTCCAAATCATGTGTCTTCTGATCTCATCATGTGGGCGGTGCTGTACTCAGTCTCATGTTAACCCATTAGGTACCAAATCTTTCTACGACATTATCCGTGTGTGTACCCACAGTGCTTTTACAAAAGGAGTTCTAGGATTTTGACCGAGTGACAGTCCAAAGATGTGTAGGTTAGGTGGATTAACTATGGTAAATGCACAGGGTTACAGGAATAGAATGAGGATAGGGAAAGGGGGGGGGGGCGCTGAGCCCGGGTAGGATGCTCTTTCGGAGAATGAGTGCAGACTTGATGGGCTGAATGACATCTTTCTGCACTGTAGGGGTCTGATGGATAATGAAGGAACCACATTATAGTTCCAAGTCAGTATAATGAATGACTTTAGTTTCAGGAGCAGTGGCTATTTAAGGAAGGCAATTAAAGTGATAGAGATACACAGCTTGGAAACAGGCCTTTCCGTCCAACTCATCCGTGCTGACCAGGTTTCATAAACTGAACTATTCCTATTTGCCTGCATTTGGCCCGTATCTCTCTAAATCTTTTTCATCCATGTACCTCATCAAATGTTTTTTAACTGTTGTAGTTGCACCCACGTTTACCACCTCCTCTGGTAGTTCATTCCATACAAGCACCACTTTCTGTGTGAAAAAGTTACTCCTCAGATCTTTTTAACTCTTTCCCTCTTATCTTAAACCTCTGCCCAATAGTTGTGGACTCCCCTACCCTGGGGAAAAGATCTTGATTATTCATATTATCTATGCCCCTTGTGATTTTATAAACTTCTGTAAGGTCACACCTCATTCTCCTAGGCTCCAGAAATTAAAGTCCCAGCTTCTTCTTATAATTTAAAGTTCTAGTCCGGGTAACATCCTTTTAAATCTTTTTTGCATCCTTTCCAGATTAATAACATCCTTCCTGTAACATGATTATACTCATTACCCCAAATGTGGCCTTTCCAATGTCTTGTATAGTTGTGACATAATGTCCTAACTCCTGTACTCAATGTTCTGACCAATGAAAGTAAGTGTGCCAAAGTGATGGTGAGCCACCCAGTCTATCTGTGATGCACCTTCAAGGAATTATGCATCTGGATTTCAGAATGAAAACCACTAATGGAAATAATTATTTTGAAAGTAGGTTTTGAATTCTGTTTTGGATGTGGAGTTTGGAAACTCTCACGTGACAATCATCTGGAAAAATTCTGAAGAGAAATCTGCAGACACTAACTTGGTTCAGAGCTGAGTATGTATTTGATCACGGTCAATCTGCGTGCTTAAAAGAGAGTTTGTGTTTAATTGCAGTTTAAGATGTACTTTATAATTCATGTTAACCCTAAAACCTGTGCATTTGTTAAACTAAAAGTGACAAAAGGTGTATCTTTTCATGTGTAATTTTTTTTCTTGTGATTAAAACTAATTAGTGGTCCTGTGGTTCTGCTTCTCCATGTTTTTTTTTAAAAAAGCACTTGGCTCTTGTGAGCCAGCGTTCTCTTCTGGAATCTTCCCATCCACTTATGACTTCAATCGTAACACACACTGTCCTAATTTGGACTATATTTCACTTTTCTTTCACCATCACTATTCAACATCCTGAAAGTTCTTTCCAAAGAGCATTGTGGATATATCTACACCAATTGAACTGCAGCAGTTCAAGAAAGTGACTCACTATTACCTTCTCATGGACAATTAGGGATGGGCTATAAAACTGCTAGTGCAGCCAGTGACGCCCACAGCTGGGAAACAAAATACCCAGATGTTGCTCAGACTGAAAAATTACAGATAAAAGGAATGATTTGATGTTGATTTGATTTAATTTATTATTGTCATATATATTAACATACAGTGAAAAGTATCGTTTCTTGCATACTATAGAGACAAAAACATAGCCTTCACAGAGAAAGAAATGAGAGACTGCAGAATGTAGTATTACAGTCATAGCTAGGGTGTAGAGAAAGATTAACTTAATGCAAGGTAAGTCATTTAAAAGTGTGACAGCAGCAGGTATGAAGCTGTTCGTGAATTTGGTGGTATGTGACCCCTGAGTTTTGTATCTTTTTCCTGAAGGAAGAAAGTGGAAGAGAGAATGTCTGGGGTGCGTGGGGTTCTTAATTATGCTGGCTGCTTTGCCGAGGCAGCGAGAAGTGTAGACAGAATCAATGGATGGGAGACTGGTTTGAGTGATGAATAGGGTTAAATTCACGACATTTTGTAGTTCCTTGTAGTCTTGGGCAGAGCAGGAGTATATCAACCAGAAAGAATGCTTTCTATTGTGCATCTGTAAATGTTGGTGAGAGTTGTAGCTGACATGCCAAATTTCCTTAGTCTTCTGAGAAAGTAGAGGTAGTTGGTGGGTTTTCTTAACTACAGTGCCAGCATGGGGGGACCAGGACACATTGTTAGTGATCTGGACATTTAAAAACGTGAAGCTCTCAACCCTTTGTAATTTGTCCCCATTGATGTAGACAGGGGCATGTTCTCCTTTATGCTTCCTGAAGTCGGTGACAATCTTCTTTGTTTTGTTGACATTGAGAGAGAGATTATTGTTGCTGCACCAGATCACCAGATTCTCAGTCTCACTCCTGTACTCTGTCATGTCATTGTTTGAGATCTGACCCATTACAGTGGTATCATCAGCAAACTTCAAAATCGAATTGGAGGAGAATTTGGCCACACATATATTGATGTATAAGGAGCATAAGGGGCTGAGGACACAGCCTTGTGGAATGATTGGATAAGGTCCAGCTGTTTGAAGCAGAAGAGGGTGAGGGATGATTTTATTGAGATGAATAAAGTTATGAGGGGCTTATGGATAGAGTGGATAGAAAAGACCTGTTTCTCTTTGTAAAAGATCATAGGGCATAGATTTAATGTTATCAGTGGAAACATAGGAGGACAGATGAGGAAATAGTTTTTAACCAAAAGGGCCTGGAACTCACTGCTTGAAAGAGAAATAGAGACTGATACCCTCTACTCATATCTGACAGCTGTCTGGATATGCACTGGAAGTTCTTTTAAGGCTACAGCCCAAATGCTGGAAAATGAGAGGTGGGTGGATGGCTTGTTTCACAGCTGGCAGCAGAATGACCTACTTTTGTGCAGTGAATCTTCATTTTCTGAATTTTCCAAATATCTGAAGGGGAGGGGATGCTTCCTCCTTCACTCACCTGACAAAGGTGCAGCGTTCCGAAAGCACATGATTACAAATAAACCTGTTGGACTTTAACCTGGTGTTGTGAGACTTCTTAGTGTGAGAATCCAACAGTTGCATAAAAACTAGAAGCAGGAGTAAGCCATTTGACCCTTCAAGTCTGCTCTGCTATTCATTTTGATTATAACTGATCATCAAATTCAATATCCTAATTCCCTTTCTCCTATATCTCTTGATCCCATTAGCCCCAAGAGCTATATCTAATACTTCCTTGAAATCAGCCTATATTTTGGCCTCAACTACATTTTTTGGTAGTGAATTCCACACATTCACCAGCCTCTGGGTGAAGAAATTTCTCCACACCTCAGTTCTAAAAGGTTTACTCCTTATCCTTAAATTATAACCCCTAGTTCTGGACTTCCCCACCACTGAGATCATTCTTTCTGAATCTACCCTGTTTAACCCTATTAGAATTTTATAAGTTTTTATGAGATCCCCTCTCATTCTTCTGAACTCCAGAGAATATAATCCTAAATGACTTAGTCTCTACTCATATGACAGACCTGCCATCCCAGGAATCAGCCTAGTAAAATTTTGATGCATCCCCTCTATAGCAAGGACATCATTCCTTAGGTAAGGACACCAAAACCGCACACAATATTCCAAGTGTGGCCTCACCAACGCCCTACACAATTGTAGCAAAACATCCCTGTGCCTTTACTCAAACCTCTCAATATGAAAGCCACATACCGTTTGCTTTCTTTACTGCCTGCTGTAACTACGTAACTCAGCAACTCATGCACAAGTTCACCAAGGCCTCGCTGAGTATCCATCTCTCTCAATTAACACACATTCAAGTAATAATCTGTTTTCCTGTTATTGCTACCAGAATGGTAACCTCACATGTATGCACATTATAGTTCATCTGCCATGCAGATGTCCACACAGTCAGCCAATCCAAATCAGGCTGAAACATTTCTGCATCCTCCTCACAGCTCATCTTCCCATCCAACTTTGTATCATTTGCAAATTTGATGATAAAACGTTCAGTTCTCTCTTCCAAATCATTAACATATAATGTGAACAGTTGGGGTCCTAGCAAATTTGAGGAAGTATCAGCCAGAGTAGGCGGCATGGTAGTCCAGCAGTTAGCGCTGCTGCTTCACAATGCCAGGGACCTGGGTTCAACTCCTAGCATGGATCACTGCCTGTGTGGAGTCTGCATGTTCTCCCCATTTGTGAGTGGGTTTCCTCCCACATTCTAAAAGATGTGCTGGTTAGGTGCATTGATCCAAACAGATGAGTGACTAGGGGAATTACACAGTAACCTCATTGCAGTGTTAATGTAAGCCTTACTTGTGACTAACAAATGAGCCTTATTTTGACAGAGGAGAACCAGTCAATGTTATATATTTGCATTTCCTCTGTAGATATTATTGAATTAGTACTTTATATCCCTGTAGAATTGAAATGGCTGAAATATCTGTGAGGAGTACTGCGATGTCCAGATTTCATGGTACATCAGGTCATCATAGAGTTAAAGAGGTTTACAGCATATCCCTCTATACCCATCTTACCAATGTAATTGTCCAAACGCACCAGATATTGCATCCCTCAATAATGGCAAAATTCTTGGCTATAAGAGAGGAAAATCCAGCCATTTCGACATGGACAAACAACTTGGTCAAAAAGGCAGATTTTAAAGAGTGTCTTGAAAGAGGAGGGAGTTAAAGAGACAGAGTGGTTAAGAGAGTTTGAGAACTTGAGTCCACAGCAGCTGAAGACACAGCCATCAAAGGAGCAATGATTCCAATTACAGATGAATATAATGATGAGAATTTTATTTTCTGTACAGACGATGAAATTTTGATGTCCATTTTTTCATTAAAAATAATTATAGTTAAGAATTACCTAATTCTTTATCAATCAATCACATGGCTAAACTAAGAATCAACAATCCAGATACTGCCTGTAAAAATGCAACAGCCACAGTTCTTAGTGGTTAATGGTAATCTTTCACAACAAGAATATCAAAAATATTCATCCTGAGATTATGTGACTTGTGTGATAAGTCTCCTTTAAACTATTCTCATGTGGTATCCTGTTATAGGTGGCACAGTGGTTAGCACTGCTGCTTCACAGTGCCAGAACCTTGTGTTTGATTCCTGGCTTGGGTCATTGTCTGTGTGAAGTTTGTACATTCTCCCCGAGTCTGTGTGGGTTTCTGCTGATTTCCTCCCACAGTCTGAAAGATGTGTTGGTTAGGTGCATTGACCTGAACAGGTGCTGGAGTATGGTGACTGGGGGAATTTCACAGTAACTTCATTGCCATGTTAATGTAAATCCTATTTGTGACTAATAAAACAAACCTTAATTGACAGCTATTTTGGAAGCCACAATATTCTGTTTTGTTAAATAAGCCCTGATACAGTCTTTGTACAGTAACACATCAAGATGCTCTCTGGCATTCCCCGAGTTCAGCAATGGAATGTGCTGAAACTGTTCAGTTTTCATTTCATACTTGTGCCACACAAGTACCAGGCAGTGACCATCTCCAACAAGAGAGGATCTAACCATCTCCCCTTGATATCAACTGAATCCACCATTATCAACATCCTGGGAGTCACCATTAATGAGAAATGGAACTGAACCAGCCATATAAATACTATGACTTCAAGAGCAGGTCAAAGCCTGGGAACTATGCAGTCAGTAACTCAGGACCTGACTCCCTAAAGCCTGTCCACCATCTACAAGGCACAAGTTAGTGTCATGGAATACTTATCACTTGCCTTGATGAGTACAGCTACAATGATACTCAGGTAGCTTGACGTGTCCAGGACAAATCAGCCTGCTTGACCATCACTCCATTCACCAGCATAAATAATCACTCCCTCCACCACTGATGTATATGTATATATATATAGTATGTGCATTGTATACAAGATGCACTGCAACAACTTGCTAAGGCTTCTTTGGCAACACTTTACAAACCTGCAACTCTGCCACTTACAAGGACAAGGGTAGCAATTGCATGGGAACACCACCACTTGCAAGTTTCCCTCCAGGCCACAGGCCATCCTGACTTGGAAATATATCAGCATTCCTTCACTGTTGTTGGGTCAAAATCGTGGATCACTCTCCTGAATAGCGCTGTGGAAGTACCTACATCACATGGAATGCAGTGAAGGCAGCTCACCACCACTTTCTCAAAGGCAATTGGACAAGTGCAACAAATGCTGCCCCTGCAATCATAACTCACGTTCCAAGAAAAATATTAATTGTAGCTTGGATTGCCCCTTCAGTGATCTTGGACAAGCACAGTGACCACTGGGCTTACCTCTGTCACAGATATTAACCACTGATGTGCGATATCACTAAGACTTCCTGCCTCCATTTTTGTATCATCATCCTTTCTGTCCCTGTCCCAGTTCTTTTCTTGCTGAACCCCTCATCCTTGACTTTGTTACTCTAGACTATACTAATGCGCTCCATATCTATCCCTTTGTAAACTTGAGATAACACAAACTCTGCTGCCTGTGTGCTAACTGACGGCAAATCCTATTCACCCATCACCTCTGTGCCTACTGACGTAGTTAAGTAACATAGAACATAGAACATAGAACAATACAGCACAGAACAGGCCCTTCGGCCTTCGATGTTGTGCCGACCAAAATAAAAAGCAATGCCCCTCCTAACTAAACCATTCCCTTCTCATCCATATACTTATCAACTAACCTCTTAAACGCCACCAAACTTGGCGCATCTACAACAGCTGCAGGCAGGGCATTCAAATCATCTCAATTTTATAATTCTCATCCTTATTTTTGTGGGTGGCATGGTGGCACTGCTGCCTCACAGCGCCAGGGATCAAGGTTTGATTCCCGGCTTGAGAGCCTTCATGTTCTCCACGTGTCTGCATGCGTTTCTTCTGGGTGCTCCGGTTTCCTCCCATAGTCCGAAAGACGTGCTGGTTAGGCATGTTGGCCTTGCTAAATTCTTCCTCAGAAGTGCTGGGTGGGGTGTGGCGACCAGAGGATTTTCACAGTAACTTCATTGCAGTGTTAATGTAAGCCTACTTGTGAAACTAGTGAATACAATTATAAAAAATTCCCCATGATCTTTCCCTTATTTCTGTAAATCTGTCTGTTCCTCCAGAATATTATCCAGAATTATTTGCATTATCTTATTTCCAGCCTCTTGTCTATTGGTGATTTTAATCACTCCATCATTTGCCACAATGCCTTCATTTGTGTTCCTTAAGTTTGGAATTCACTCCCAACACCTCTCTGTCTCCCCCTTCCCCTTTAACAGACAACCTAAAACCTAACTTTGGATCTCCTGCCTCCATGTCCTGTATATGTCTCAGCAACATGTTTGTTTTATAAGGTCTCTGTGAAGACCCTTGGAATATTTTATTACATGAAAGGTGCTATGTAGATACTAGTTGTTGTTGTTTTAAAGATAGCTAGCCATTGTCGGGTGCATTCTGTGTTTCTCAATCAGCATTCCCTCGATGTAAAATTAACTCATTCTAAGCGCCTAAATATCATACGATGTACATGCAAATGGTGTAAATTCGTTTTTGTAATTTAATAGCAGGAAATATTCAAAATGTTCCCTGATTTCTGTGAAATGTATTGAGAGTTTGTCATCGGAGAATGTGTCTGAAGCTTTTGCCAGCGTGACCGTGGGGTGACCTCTAACCATCTGTGGATTTCATCTTTTTTATATAAGGTCATCATCGGAGAGAGCTGTTTACATTGAAAAATAAATTGGGTCCTTTCACAGTCACATTCTGTTTAATTCCTTGTGCAACATTGAATTGCTGCTATGAACTGAAGGTTATTCATGTAATGGAGGACATACCGGAAACACATCAAAGATTTTGCCTTAATTGCAAGTCATGGTGACTGGCCTGCTGTCAAAGAACTTCAATTATCAGAAACGCGTCTTTGTAACCAAAAAGCCAACAGGATACAAAGGTGACACAGCAGTGATTAGCACTGCTGCCTCACAGTGCCAGGGAGCCTGGTTTGATTCCCAGCTTGGGCCATTGTCTGTGTGAAGTTTGCACATTCTCTCCATAGGCTTCCTCTGGGTGCTCTGGTTTCCTCCTACAGTCCAGAGATTTACAGGTTAGGTGGATTGGCCGTGTTAAATCCTCTCTCAGTGTCTTCAAACTGGTACTGGAGTGTGGCAACTGGGGGGATTTTCACAGTAACTTCATCGCAGTGTTAATGTAAGCCTACTTGTGATTAATAAATAAACTTTTACTTTTTTGATGTTTTTCCAACTCTTCTGAATCTTATGATTTATCTACGGGTAAATTGTCAGCAACTAAATTCAAAATAAACATGTGGCACTCTTAACCTATTTATTGAAGTGAAAACAATGTTTATATATACACATTTACCCAAACAGAAATGTGCTTGTAACCTAGTGCTCCCTATGTCACTAATACAATCTGATGTTTGGGCTTCTGTCAAGAGTCC
The DNA here is from genome assembly GCA_024679065.1 of Sphyrna mokarran. Classification (NCBI taxonomy): domain Eukaryota; kingdom Metazoa; phylum Chordata; class Chondrichthyes; order Carcharhiniformes; family Carcharhinidae; genus Sphyrna; species Sphyrna mokarran. Next base: position 5,796,866 of record JAGIQG010000024.1, read on the forward strand.
AAAATTTCTATCTTGTAAACTCTATGTTGAGTGCACAGAGAAAGAGGCATAGACAGAGTAAATAGTACCTTTAATGTTGACAGATAAAACCAACAATCCATTTCATTGAATCCCTAGTAACTCGCTAGAGATTCTTGATTAGCAGACAATCAACAGAGGGTAGGAATAAAGGTTTTTTTTTGAAGAGACAGGCAATGACTAGTGAGGTCTTACTGGAACCATTGGTTGGCCCCAGCTATTTACAAAATACATCAATGATTTGAATGAGAGAACCAATGTAGTATTTCCAAGGTTATTGATGACATACAATTTGGTGAGAATCTGAATGGTGAGGAGGATGTTAAGAGACATCAAGATGATTTAGACAAATTGAGTGAGTGGACAAATGCATGGCTGACACAGCATAACGTGGGTAAATATGAAGTTATCCACTTTGAGCAGAGAAACAGAGTAGTTGAATATTATTTAAATGGTGACAGATTGGGATTGTTGATGTGCACAGAGACCTGGATGTTTTAGTACACCAGTCACTAAAAACAAACATGCAGATACAGTAAGCAGTTAGGAAAGCAAATGGTATGTTGGTCTTCATTGCAAGAGGACTTGAGTACAGGGGCAAAGATGTCTTGTTGCATCTTTGCCCCTGTACTGTACTGGAATATTGTGTGCAGTTTTGGTCTTCTTTTTCAAGAAAGGGTATGCTTGCCATACACGGAATGCAGCGAATGGTCACAGGATTGATTCCAGGATGGCAGGATTGTTGTACAAAGGGAGATTAGGTTGACTATCCCTGTATTCAATATAATTCAGAAGAATGAAAGAGTGATTAACAATGAGGTGGAGCATCTTGGGCTATAGGAAGATATGGGCGGAATGGTCAAACAGACAGTTAAGTGGCAGATGGAACGTAACCCTGAAAAGTGTGAGGTGATACACTTTGGAAGGAATAATTTGACAAGAAAGCATTCAATGAATGCTAGGGCACTAGGAAGCTCTGTTGAACAAAGAGATTTGGCGTATTTGTCCACAGATCTCTGAAGGTGGAAGGACATGTCAGTGGAGTGGTGAACAAGGCATTTGAGATACTTGATTTTATCAATCAAGGCATAGATTACAAAAGCAAGGAAGTTGTGTTGGAGTTGTATAGAACTTTGGTGAGGCCACAGCTAGAGTACTGTGTGCAATTCTGGTTGCCACATTATCAGAGGATGTGATTGCACTGAAGGGGGTGCAGAGGAGATTCATCAGGATGTTGCAGGATGTGGAACACATCAGTTATAAAGAGAGGTTGGATAAACTTGTGTTGTTTTTGTTGGAGCAAAGAAGACTGAGGGGTGACCTGATCGAGGTGTACAAGATTATGAGAGACATGGACAGAGTGGATAAGGAACAGCTGTTCCCCATAGTTGGAGATTCAGTGACAAGAGGACATAGGTTCAAGGTGAGGGACCAGAGGTTTAGGGGGAATGTGAAGAAAAGCTTATTTTACCCAGAGGGTGGTGACAGTCTGTAATGTGCTGCCTGGGAGGGTGGTGGAGGAGGGATGCCTCACATCCTTCAAAGAATACAGGTACCCCAGGTTATTGTGGGAGGTGAGGGATGTCATTGCAGAGCCCCTGGCGATGATCTTTGCGTCGTCGATGGAGACGGGAGAGGTTCCGGAGGATTGGAGGATTGCGGATGTGGTCCCTATTTTCAAGAAAGGAAACAGGGATAGTCCTGGAAATTACCGACCGGTGAGTCTGACCTCAGTGGTTGGTAAGCTGACGGAGAGGCTTCTGAGGGACAAGATTTACGAGCATTTGGAGAAGTTTAGGTTGATTAGAAATAGTCAACATGGTTTTGTAAAAGGCAGGTCGTGCTTACGAGCTTAATTGAGTTCTTCGAAAATGTGACTGAACACATTGACGAAGGAAGAGCAGTGGACGTGGTGTACATGGACTTCAGCAAGGCATTTGACAAGGTCCCCATGCAAGACTTCTTGAGAAGGTGAGAGGGCATGGGATCCAAGGGGCTTTGGCCTTGTGGATCCAGAACTGGCTTGCCTGCGGAAGGCAGAGGGTGGTTGTGGATGGCTCTTTTTCTGCATGGAGGTCGGTCACCAGTGGAGTGCCCCAGGGATCTGTTCTAGGAACCTTGCTGTTTGTCATTTTCATAAATGACCTGGATGAGGAAGTGGAGGGATGGGTGAGTAAGTTCGCCCATGACACGAAGGTCGGTGGTGTTGTGGATGGTCTGGAGGGATGTCAAAAGTTGCAGCAGGACATCGACAGGATGCAAGACTGAGCGGAGAAGTGGCAGATGGACTTCAACGTGGATAAATGTGTTGTGGTCCATTTTGGCAGATCCAACGGGATGAATGAGTACCCTATCAAAGGTAGGAGTCTTAGCTGTGTGGAAGAGCAGAGGGATCTTGGGGTCCGGGTCCATAAGACTCTCAAATCGGCCTCCCAGGTGGAGGATGTGGTTAAGAAAGCTTATGGTGTACTGGCCTTCGTTCATCGAGGGATTGAGTTCAGGAGTCAGGAGGTAATGCTGCAGCTTTATAGGACCCGTGTCAGACCACACTTGGAGTACTGTGCGCAGTTCTGGTCGCCTCACTATAGGAAGGACGTGGAAGCTATTGAAAAGGTGCAGAGGAGATTTACAAGGATGTTGCCTGGATTGGGAGGCATGCCTTATGAGGACAGGTTGAGGGAGCTGGGACTGTTCTCCCTGGAGAGACGAAGGTTGAGAGGCGACCTGATAGAGGTTTACAAGATATTGAGAGGAATAGATAGGGTGGACTTCAGAGACTATTTCCCAGGGCTGAAATGGTCGCGACGAGAGGGCACAGATTTAAGGTGCAGGGAAGCAAGTACAGAGGAGATGCTAGGGGAAAGATTTTCACTCAGAGGGTGGTGAGTGAATGGAATCGGCTGCCGTCGGTGGTGGTCAAGGCGAACTCGCTGGGGTCTTTTAAAAGACTTCTGGATGAATATATGGGATCCAATGGGATTGGGGGTTATAGATAGGTCTATGGCTGGGTAGGTTTTGATGTGTTCGGCACAACTTGTGGGCCGAAGGGCCTGTTTGTGCTGTAGTGTTCTATGTTCTATGTTCTATAATACCTGGATGAGCATTTGGCATGCCATAATATTCAGGGCTATAGGCTCAAGTGCTTTCAGGTAGGATTAGATGGGACTTCAGGTGCTTCCGCTGAGTCAATGTGGACCCAATGGGTTGAAGGCCCTCTTTTGCGCTATACGATTCTACGATTCTATGAGGGGAGCTCATTGAAACATAAAATTCTGAAAAAACTGGGTAGACTGGATGCAGGAATGTTGTTTCCTCTGGATGGAGGTTGGAGAGGTGGTATCTAGAACAAGGGGTCACAGTCTCAGGAAACAGGATAGGTCATTTAGGAATGAGATGAGGAGAAACATCTTTACTAGGAGAGTGGTGAACTTGTGGAATTCTCTACCACAGAAGTTTGGGGAGGCCAAATCACTATGTTTAAGAAAGAAATAGATAATTCTAGACTCTAAAAGTTTCAAGGGATATGGGGAGTTTGTAGGAGTATAGATAGCCGTAATGATGGCTTCACACAGTGACCCAGGTTCAATTCTAGCTTTGGGCCACTGTCTGTGTGGATATTCTCACAGTGTTTGCATGAGTTTCCTCCCGGTATTTCCAGTTTCCTCCCTCAGTCCAAAAATGTGTGGTTTAGGTTAATTGGCTACGGTAAATTGATCCTAGTGTTAGGAGAATGAGCAGGATAAATATGTGGTATTATGGGAATAGGGCCTGGATGGGATTTTGGTCTGTGCAGACTCGATGGGCCGAATGTCCTCTTTCTGTACTGTCGGGATTCTATTCTATGGATTCTATGATATTGAATGGGGGTGCAGGCTTGAAGGGCTAAATGGCCAACTCCTAGTTTTTATCATTTAGCACGTCCAGTTCGTTTCTATCCTCCATTTTACAGGCTGACAAACTTGTCCAATCTGGGTCTATATCTGCACAACTGACAAATATAGCACCAACTGGCATTGGGATCACATTAAAAATTCTCCTGCTCTTAAATTGACACATCATTAATTGTCAAGAATTAATTTCAAATTGTCAGCATCATTAATTGGCTACTTTTTTTTGCTTTTTGAATCTCATTGGGATTCCAGGTTGCCACACTGCAGGATATAAATCCATTTGTAAAAGTAGAAACTCCAGAACTAGTGCCTCACCAGCTGCCAGCGTGAAAACCCGCATACATTTCCACGGCGCTGCTAACTTATGCTCAGCGATTGGGCTCCAGGGTAGAAGAGTGATTGATGTCATTTCAATAAGATACATTTGTCATATTTGTACTCAGACCAGCACCAACTCATCCCTCCTGGATTCATTTCCTTCTCCACCTGATTTTCCGAATTTCTTTCCTGAAGATGTTGACAAAGTTCAGGTTCTGCAGATACCGGCCACCCACTTCAACCAAGCACATCTCTACACAGTGTGTGTATGGGGTAGCTTGGTTGGGATGTGCGACACAGAATGAGACCAGCAGTGTGGGCTCAATTCCCGTATCTGCTGACATTATTCCTGAAGTACCTGCCTTCTCAATTATAAAAGCAAAGTACTGTAGATGCTGGAATTTGAAACAGAAGCTGGAAAATCTCAGCAGGTCTGGTAGCATCTGTGGAAAGAGAATGGAGCCAACACTTTGAGTCAGGATGATCCTTATCAACTTTGCCTCTGCCTGAGGTGTGGTGGTCCTCAGCTTAAATCATTATTAGTCAGCTCTTCCTCCCAACGAGTGGTCTATGACCATCTGTGACTCTATACCTCAATATTGAGCCTGATTTTGGTCAGAATTCTCTGATCTTGCCCATAGCTGGGATTCTCCATTCCTGTTGTTGTGGATGGAGCTTTGGTTGAGCGCCAAGTTCTGCATTCTCACAGGCAGCAGTAGTAGGGCATGTAACACTGGAAAATTCTGACCTTTGTCTTCAACACATGTCCATGCACATAGATCTCAGCTAAGAAAACTAGGCAGTGATCAGAAAGTCATTTCTGTTCCCCCTAACAAAGGAACACTCAAGGAGGAGTATGGTGGCACATTGGTTAGCACAATTGCCTCACAGGGATCCAGCTTGATATCTGCGTGGAGTTTGCATGTTGTTCCTGTGTCTACATGGGTTTCCCCCGGATGCTCCAGTTCTCCTCCCACAGTTTGAAAGATGTGTGGATCAGATGGATTGGCCATGCTAAATTGACTTTTAGTGTCAGGAGGACTAGCTAGTATAAATGTATGTGGTTATGAGGATAGGTCCTGAATGGGATTGTGGTCAGTGCAGACTCAATGGGTTAAATGGCCTCCCTCTGCACAGTAGGATTCTATGATTCTAAGCTATTTGTAGTATTTCAATTACTACTCTTACTAAAATTAGTTTATTCAGAACAGGCATTGAACCTCCCTGTTCTATATATGACTCTGGACTGACAACTAGCCATTCATTTCATGAATGTTCATTTAGACCAGGAAAAGAAGTTTATGAATTTCATTAGATCTTGTAATATACATTCAAATCATGCTATATGGAAACCTGGTTGGGAAGTGGCAATTTTACATTTAAAAAGATTTCCATTGCATATTAATGGAAAATATTTGTTAAATGCATTTCTCTATTAAGGGATGCGTTTAATGTTCTGCAACATTGCAGTGTTGGATATAGTGATAATAGAATTAACTACTCATTAAAGCAGAGACTTTCACTCATTTAAGCCACAGAACACTCAACTTTATATGCAGTTGTTGCTCCAATGGCAACTGGCATCAGGTAACACAAGTCTAAAATCTACTGTAAAAGTAACAGTAATGCTATTAGTATTCACCATTATTTGCACATACATTAGAAAGCAGCATCTAATGTATACGTTTGCAGACAAAAGTGAAAATCTTGATGTTGTTATTCCTAATGCACTATTCCTCTATAAATCTCATCTAGGCCCCCCATTCAAATATGCTGAATGCACATTATGCTTCAAACACAAAAAAAAGTTTATCATTCCAGACAAATATGAATAAAAATAGAATCCCTAGAATGCAGAAGGAGGCCATTCAGCCCATGGACTCTGCACCGATAACAATCCCACCTAGGCCCTATCCCCGTAGCCCCACATTTTTACCCTGCCAATCCCTCCAACCTACATATCCTGAGACACCAGGGTCAATTTAGCATGGCCGATGCATCTAACTCACACCTCTTTGGATTGTAGGAGGAAACCCACACAGACATGGGGCGGTCGTGCAAACTCCACACAGACAGTGATCTAAGCTGGGAATCAAACCTGAGTTGCTGGTGCTGTGAGGCAGCAGTGCTAACCATTGTGCCACAGTGCTTCTGTATAGTGTGGTAAGTCTTAATAAATTTCCCAAAACTCTGGCATTGAATATTAAGCTTTTAAAGAATTGGGAGAATAAAGAATTGGGAATTTTCCTATCCAGCCCACCATGGAAGTGGAGCGGGCAAGAGGCAGAACATGGAAATATTTGTTGACTTTGGGCAGGATTTTACAGTTTTGGGATGAGTGAGGCTGTAAAATCCTGCCCTGGGAGTCTCAATTGTTTCAATATTAATTATTGAAGTTTAAAATAAAATTGAATTGTCCCCCTTTTTCTCTCTCTCTAATCTTTCTTTGCCAGCTGGTTGGGATCTCTGATGACTGGGATTCTCCAGTCCTGCCGCTGTGAAAAGAGATTTGACTGAGTGATAAATTTTCCACTCTCGCTGGCAATGACACCAAGGCCTGGAGAATTCTGGCTGCTACCTGCACCTGATTTAACCTTCAGTTCACCATTCTAAACCCAGAGGAAACCCACAGAGAGGGAGAACGTGCAAACTTTACACAGTCATTCAAGGCTAGGATTGAACTTGAGTCCCTGGTATTGTGAGGCTGCAGTGCTAACCACTGTACCACCCCCATAAGTGCTGGAGACACAAAAACAGTTTATGCCTTTTATAAGGTGCATTTTAATTGTTGTTTCAAAATTAAAATGTTTGAATAAATGTCTTCACCAGAAAGGCACTTGTTACAGTAGCAAACAATTTTCAGCAGGTGGCAGTACAACATAAGGTGATGGAACAACATTCAGAGATACCTTTAGATTTGACAAAGTTCTGTGTGAGTGGCTTTATTTATAATACTGAGTGAACCCATGTTAACGTAACGCAGATAAAAAATAAAATCTTGATTTATGAATTACAAAGTGGAAAGCAAAGATAAATCACAGATAAAAATCACATGAGATAACGTTTTCTCTCCGGTAAAAAAAAATCACTTGGAACTTCCTGTGGAGGCTGTCTATCCTCAAGAATCATAGAATCCCTACAATGCAGAATGAGGCCATTCAGCCCATCGAGCCTGCATCAGCAATGATCCTACCCAGGCCCTATTCCTCTAACTCCAGATATTTACCCTGCTAATCCCCCTGACATGAATGGACAATTTATCATGGCCAATCCACCTAAATTGCACTTCTTTGGATCCCAAAGTCTGCTGGTCAGTCAATTAGAATTTAGTCAAAGTGCCCCCTGTCTGACCTGACCCTAGCTGACCTGAACCCACCTGTACTCTTGTGTTCAGTTCGCCTCTACAACATTCCATGTTGGCCACCTCTTGGTCATGAGGAGATTTCAGTGCTCCTCTCATTCTCGGTCCTTGCATGTTAATCACTCCATCACTGGAGTCTGTGATAGACCCTGATCTCTGGAACTCTCTCCCATCAAAGCCCCATCCTCTCAGTAAGACAATCGCTCTTTCTTCCTTGTAGGTGCTCTTTAAATCTCTGTCCATCTTTAAATCGCCTTCTACGATTTGATATCAGAGTCGACCTGGTAACACTCCTGGGAAGTGCATCAGGTCATTTTACTACGTTGAAACACCACAAAAATGCAAGTTGCTGTTGTTGTGTGGTTAGAAGTGGAAGAGGAAAAGAAGTGGAAGGGGCTGGGCATGGTGGCACAGTGGTTAGCCCTGCTGCCTCACAGCCGCAGGAACCCTGGTTCAATTCCTGGTTTGGGTCACTGTCTGTGTGGAGTTTGCACATTCTCCCCATGTCTGTGTGGGTTTCCTTCCACAGTCCTTCAATGTGCTGGTTAGGTGCCTTGGCCGTGTTAAATTCTCCATTAGTGTACCCAAACAGATGCTCAAGGGTGGCAATTAGGAGATTTTCATAGTAACTTCATTGCAGTGTTAATGTAAGCCCACTCTTGACACTAATAAATTAACTTCCCTTTAACCATCATTGAGATCTACTTAGTTCCACTTCATTGCCACATTATTTCAATTCTTGCGTTTACCTAATGTAGTCATTATGACGAGCTCTTTTGTCTTTCTTTCCTCTGCTTTGTACATTCAACAAAAATTATCCCTGATTCTTTGCTGAACTGCCTTTCTTTTCCGTATGAATAAATTAGAATATTTGAAGAAAACGCTAAAACCAAGAATGATAAAGAAGATTAGCACAGTAAGCAAATAAACCTCAGAGAGGAGCACTGCTGTTTGTTTATCAGTGTCACAAGTAAGGCTTACATTAACAATGCAATGGAGTTACTGTGAAAATCCCCTAGTCATCAAACTGAGGGCAACACTGAATGCAAATTTAGCATGGCCAATGCACTTACCCAGCACAACTTTCGGAGTGTGGGAGGAAACTGGAGCACCTGGAGGAAACCCATGCAGACATGGGGAGAACATGCAGACAAGTCCCTGGAGCTGTGAGGCTAACCATGAAGACCAATATTTAAACAAATGTTGAAATAATGTGAGTGGGTATTGTGGTGCAGTGATACCGAGTTCAAATCATATTTCAGGATTTGGTAGCTATGGAAGGTGTCTGCACAATGTAGCGAAACAGGTCGATTATCAGCCCAAAAATCCTTCCAATATTCCTGATGGAAGGTAATAAGAGCAGAAGAGTTTCCTGGTCGGCATGACCGCAGAAAGGAATGGCGAATTACCGCATTATTTTGCGGAGCATATCCATGGACCAATCCAATGGAAGCCCACGGTCACCAACACCTGCTAGGGGAATAGTGCCTGAATGAAGGGTACGATGAAATAATTTCTGCAATTAGATTTTCGTGAATTGCTACAAATGGAATATTCTGAACAATTGTCTTCTCCATGTGTACACAGGACAAAGAAGCTGTCCCCATGAAGATTAACAAGCTGAAATTCCAGACCCATTCTAGATTGGCTACAAAGGATACAGAAAATAAATTCTAATGGATAGATGTTTTAAAAACGTTTTACTCCCTTCTTAAAGTTACAAATCCAATGCTCAGAGTGGACCAGGCAATCCCAAATCCCTCTCCTTGCTGGCTCCAAAAACCAAATTCAAATCAAATCCAATTCATGGTCCCCACAAGAGAGATGAGATCCAGGCTGATGAGGTAAGACATTGCACTCTATCTTAGGCTAAAGACTAAAGATCAAAAGATTTTTAAAATTCTAATGAACAGATAATAGTTATCGTGTGGCTTTTGGAATGATTAACCAGGAGATTTGTGAAGTTGTGGGAATCATTATGAAGAAATTGAGAACATTGTGAAACAGACCAGTTGGTTGGAAACAGGCTAATGGAACATAGGAATTAGGGGCAGAAGTCGGCAAGTTCACTCCTTCGAACTGCTCTGCCATTCAATCAAATTATGGCTGATCTCTCTCGAACATGTATTCATGTTCAAATTGAATAAATCTAATTCAGAAGGTATCATATTGGGATATTGGAGCAGCATGGTGACACAGTGATTAGCACTGCTGCCTCACATCAATAAGGAATTCCTATGTTCCATTAGCCTGTTTCCAACCAACTGGTCTGCTCACAATGTTCTCAATTCCTTCATAATGATTCTCACAGCCTCACAAATCTCCTTATTAATCACTCCAAAAGCTGTGGGATAACTACTATCTGTTCATTAGCATTTAAAAATCTTTTGATCTTTAGTCTTTAGCCCAAGATGGGATGCAATGTTTTACCCTGTCAGCCTGGATTGTGTTTCTTGTGGAGACCATGATTTGGGTTTAATTTGAATTTAGTTTTTGGAGCCAGATTTTGATGGCAGCAGGGAAGAAGCTGTCCTTGCGTTGGTTGGTTTTTGGAGATGGATTTAGAACATAGAACATAGAACATTACAACGCAGAACAGGCCCTTCGGCCTTCGATGTTGCGCCGACCAATTAGGAAAAAGCAATGACCCTCTAACCTAAACCATTCCCTTTTCGTTCATAAACTTATCTACTAACCTCTTAAACGCCACCAAACTTGGCGCATCTACAACTGCAGCAGGCAGGGCATTCCATACCCTTACCACCTCTGGGTAAAGAACCTACCTCTGACATCCGTCCTATAACTACCACCCCTTAATTTAAAGCTATGTCCCCTTGTGCTAACTTTCTCCATCCTAGGAAAAAGGCTATCACTGTCCACCCTATCTAAACCTCTAATCATCTTATATGTTTCAATAAGGTATCCTCTTAGCCACCTTCTTTCTAACAAAAACAACCTCAAATCCCTCAGCCTCTCCTCATAAGACCTGCCCTCCATACCAGGCAACATCCTGGTAAACCTCCTCTGTACCCTCTCCAATGCCTCCACATCTTTCTTATAATGTGGGACCAGAACTGCACACAATACTCCAAGTGCGGCCGCACTAGAGTTTTGTACAGTTGCAACATGACGTTGCGGCTCCGAAATTCAATCCCCCTACCAATAAAAGCTAAGACTCCGTATGCTTCTTAACAACCTTATCGACTTGATTGCCAACTTTCAGGGATCTATGCACATATACACCAAGATCCCTCTGTTCTTCAACACTATTAAGAGTCCTACCATTAGCCATATACTCTACACATTTGTTATTCCTGCCAAAGTGAATTACCTCACACTTTTCCACATTAAACTCCATTTGCCACCTCTCGGCCCAGCTCTGCAACTTGTCCAAGTCTCTCTGTAAACTATAACACCCCTCTTCACTGTCTACCACTCCACCGACTTTAGTGTCATCTGCAAATTTACTGATCCATCCCTCAATACCCTCATCCAGATCATTTATAAAAAATTACAAACAGCAGGGGCCCCAAAACAGACCCCTGAGGCACACCACTCGTCACCGAACTCCACGATGAATATCTCCCATCAACCACCACCCTCTGTCTTCTATCAGCTAGCCAATTCCTAATCCAATTAGCTAAATCACCCTCAATCCTATACATCTGCATTTTCTGCAGAAGCCTTCCATGGGGCACCTTATCGAACGCCTTACCAAAGTCCATATATACCACATCAACTGCCTTACCCCCATCCACCTCTTTGGTCACTTTTTCAAAAAACTCAATAAGGTTAGTAAGGCACAACCTACCCTTCACAAAAACATGCTGACTATCCCCAATCAATTCATTTCTCTCTAAATAACTATAAATCCTATCCCTAATAATTCTTTCCAATACTTTGTCCACAACAGAAGTAAGTCTCTAAAGGTGTCAGTACAGGTGGAGAATGTGGTAAAAAAAGCGTATGGTATGTTAGCCTTCATAGGAAGGGGTATAGAATACAAGAGTAGAAGTCTGATGTTGCAGGCGTATAGAACGTTGGTTAGGCCTCATCTGGAGTACTGCATCCAGTTCTGGTCGCCGTACTACAGGAAGGATGTGGAGTCCCTGGAGAGAGTGCAGAGGAGATTTACCAGGATGCTGCCTGGTATGGAAGGGCTGTCTTACGAGGAAAGATTGAACACACTGGGGTTGTTTTCCCTTGAAAGACGTTGGCTGAGAGGGGATCTAATAGAGGTATATAAGATTATAAGGGGTATAGATAGAGTAAATGGTGCTAAGCTTTTTCCACCATTAGAAATGGATAGAACGAGGGGTCATGGCCTTAGGGTGAGGGGGGCTATGTATAAGACTAATATTAGGGGGCAGTTTTTCACACAAAGGGTAGTGGGGGTGTGGAATGCACTGCCGAGTAAGGTGGTGGGAGCAGGCACGCTAGGGTTGTTTAAGAGTCTCTTGGACAGCCACATGAGCGGTCTGCAGATAGAGGGATATAGCAGGACTGTTTGAATATCGGGAGGACCAAATAGCAAATAGTAGTAGACTATCTTTTAGTTTCGTCTCGGGAATGTCTTAGTTTTTTTTAGCATGTTTAATTAAGTCTTATTTGTTTCCGCAGGCAATTCGGTCCACCTTGTTGACCAACAAGGGGCATGCATGAGGCATGTTGTGCGAGAGCTGCTCTTGGAGGTTGCTTCAGGAGTTGCCTAGTGCTTCACATCGTCAGTGTATGCTTAAACTGGACCATCTGATGGGCAACATGACAGCTCAGAGACTATCGCTGTTGCTGTGCTGACACATGGATTTGGGCCTGTGTCTGCGGGAGTTTGCGCGTTCTCCCCGTGGTTGCGTGGTGGTGTGGGCTCGTTGGGCCGAAGGGCCTGTTTCCCGTGCTGTGTTGCTCTTTGTTCTTTGTTCTTGACTCACCGGCCTATAATTCCCCGGAAAGTCCCTATTCCCCTTCTTGAACAATGGGACCACATTCGCTATCCTCCAGTCTTCCGGCACTATCCCTGTAACCAACGACGACCTGAAGATCAGAGCCAGAGGCTCTGCAATCTCCTCTCTTGCCTCCCAGAGAATCCTAGGGTAAATCCCGTCCGGCCCAGGGGACTTATCCAACTTCAAACCCTCGAGAATATCTAGCACATCCTCCCTATCTACTTCAATACTTTCCAGTTTGCAACCCTGTACCTCAGTGTTCTCCACAACTACATTTACATCTCCCTGCGTGAATACCGAAGAGAAATATTTATTCAGTGCCTCTCCAATTTCTTCAGGCTCCACGCACAACTTCCCACTGCTGTCTCTGACTGGCCCTAATCTTGCCCTAACCAATCTTCTATTCTTAACATATCTAAAGAAAGCTTTAGGATTCTCCTTGATCCTATCAGCCAAAGTCTTCTCGTGTCCCCTTTTAGCTCTCCTCAACTCACTCTTTAGCTCCCTCCTGGCTAATCTATAGCTATCCAGTGCACTAACTGAGCCTTCAAGTCTCATCCTGACATAAGCCTCCTTTTTCCTTTTAATCAGCGAATTAACTTTTTTAGTACACCATAGTTCCCTTACTCGACCATTTCCTCCTTGCCTGACAGGGACATACTTATCAAGGACTCGCAGTAGCTGCTCCTTGAATAAGCTCCACATTTCAGATGTTCCCAGTCCCTGTAGTTTCCTAGTCCAACCTATGCATCCTAATTCCCTCCTTATGGCCTCATAATTACCCTTCCCCCAGCTATAACTACTGCCCCCAGCTTCATGCCTATCTCTATACATCACTAAGGTGAATGTAACCGAATTATGGTCACTATCACCAAAATGTTCACCAACTTCCAAGTCTAACACCTGCTCATTGCCCAGCACCAAATCCAATATAGCCTCACGTCTAGTTGGCCTATCTACATACTGAGTCAAAAAACCTTCCTGCACACTTTGCATAAAAACTGACCCCTCTAACGAGCTAGAGCTACAGCTATTCCAATCAATATTAGTAAAGGTAAAGTCCCCCATAACAATTACCCTATTACTTTCACTCCTTTCGACTTTGCAATCCTTTCCTCTACCCCTCTAGAACTTTTAGGAGGTCTATAAAAGACTCCCAACAGGGTGACCTCTCCTCTCCTGTTTCTAATCTCAGCCCATACTACCTCAACAGATAAGTCCTCATCAAACTTCCTTTCTGTCACTGTGATACAGTCTTTGACTAATAATGCCGCTCCTCCCCCCCTCTACCTCCTTCTCCACTCCGACTGAAGCATTTGAACCCCGGAACCTGCAACAACCATTCCTGTCCCTGCTCTATCTATGTCTCTGAAATGGCCACAACATCTAAGTTCCAGGTACTGATCCAAGCTGCAAGTTCCTCCACCTTATTGCGAATACTTCTTGCATTAAAGTATATGCATTTCAAACCATGCCCTATTCCACCCGTACCCTGCTGTGCTTTACAGTTCTCATCTATGACCCCCCTATTCTTGTGCCTTGATTTGAGACTGCCTCGCCCATCCTGTGTTTTAGATTTGTAACTTTTAACAAAAGAGTAAAACATTTAAAAAAAGCTATCCACTAGAATTCATTTTCTGTATCCCCTTGCAACTGGTCTAAAATGGCTCTAGAATCCACTTCCCCAGCTGTTCTCAATATCCATTTATCCCTTTCTTATATTAGAAATATATCCATCTCCTTCTTGAAACCATTCAATGATTCAGACTCTACTGCACTAGGGGCAGCGAGTTCCACACATTCACCACCCTCTGCGAGAAGTACTTCCTCCCTATCTCAATTTTCAATGTTATTTCAATATTTGAAATAGATAATGAAACAGAATCAGTTACAGACCCTTTTGTTACACTTCAGTTCCATGTAAAGTCATGGAGCCAATCATTGGGAATAATGATTAAACAAAGAAATGGGGCAGGTAAATGCAAAATTAATCCATGAAAACAGTATTCCAGTGAATGGATCTGTGGAGTGGAGTCCCAGGACATTTGGTAGAAACAACTAACATTGATTCATTAATGTGCAAATTGAATAAACATAATTCAAAAGATATATTAGGTTTATTAGGTTACTGGGGCAGCACTGTGACACAGTCATTAACACTGCTGCCTCACATCACTAAGGGTTGGGTTCGCTACCCGGCCCGTCTGTGTGGAGTTTGCACATTCTCCCCATGTCTGCGTGGGTTTCCTCTGGGTGTTCCGGTTTTCTCCCACAGTTCAAAGATGTGCAGGTTAGGTGGATTGGACATGCTAAATTGCCCCTTAGTGTCAGGAGGTCTAGCTAGGTAAAATGCATGGGATTGTGGGGGTGGGGCCCAGGTAGAATTGTGGTCGATGCAGATTTGATGGGCTGAATGGTCTTTTGCACTGTAGGATTCTACAATATTGAATATGACTGGTTTGATACTTAATATGGTGTTTTTGATTTGATTTATTATTGTCATAGGTATTAACACAGTAAAAAGTATTGTTTCTTGCACAATGTATAGACAAAGCGCATGTGCATTGGAAGGAAAGGAAACAGTATAGAATGTAGTATTACTGTCATAGTTAGTGTGTAGAGAAAGATCAACTTAATGTGAGGTAGGTCCATTCAAAAGTCTGATGGCAGCAGGGAAGAAGCTGTTCTTGAGTCGGTTGGAACGTGACTTCAGTCTTTTGTATCATTTTCCTAATAGAAAAAGGTAGAAGAGAGTTTGTCCAAGGGTATGTGGGGAATTTGATTATGCTGACTGCTTTTCCAAGGCTGTATAGGCAGAGTCAATGGATGGGACACTGTTTTGATTGATGGACTAAGCTTCATTCATGACCTTAGCGTGCTTGAGAGAAAGTGGTAATTTTTGAATCTGTAGTTTCCAAAAACCAATGGGATTTTTCTCATATAATTTCTAGGTCTGTTGTAAATGAATTAAAGCATAGAACATAGAACAATACAGCACAGGAACAGGCTTTTTGACCAAACATGATGTCAAATTAAACTAATCCCTTCTGCCTGCTCTTGGTTCATATTGCTCTATTTGTTGCATATTATTTACTTATCTAAAATCGCCTTAAATGCCTCTATCATATCTGCCTGCACCACCACCTCTGGCAGCACATTCCAGGCACTACCACTCACTGTGTAAAAAAAATTGCCCCTCACATCTGCTTTGAACTTCTCCTCTCTCGCCTTAAGTGCGTGCCCCTAGCATTAGACATTTCAACTCTGAGAAAAAGATTCTGATTGTCAACCCTGTCTCTATCTTTCATAATTTTATAGACTTCTATCAGCTATCCCTTAAAGAGAAAACAACATTAGTTTGTCCAGCCTCTCCTTATTGCTCATACCCTCTTAGCCAGCCAGTATCCCATTAAATCTCTTCTGCACCCTCTCCAAAGTATCCACATCCTTCCAGTAATGTGGGACCCAGAACAGAACACAATACTCTAAGTGCAATCTCTTCCAAGGTTTATATAGCTGCAATATGACATTCTGGCTCTTGTACTGAATGCCCTGACCAATAAAGGTTATCACACCATATGCTTTCTTTACCTCCCTATCTACTTGTGTGGTCATTTTCAGGGCACAATGGACTTGAACCCCAAGATCCCCCTGTATATCAATGCTGTTTGGAGTCCTGCCATTAACTGTATACTCATCCTTAATATTTGATCTCCCAAACTGCAGCACCTCACACGTGATAGAAATTGATGTAGAGATGCCGGCGTTGAATTGGGATAAACACAGTAAAAAGTCTGACAACACCAGGTTTAACTCTAACCGATTTATTTGATAGTAAACTCACAAACTTTCATCTGACGAAGAGGACATCCTCGAAAGCTTGTGAGTTTACTATCAAATAAATCGGTTGGACTTAAACCTGGTGCTGTCAGACTTTTTACTGTTGATAGAAATTGATAGTTAAGATAGTTAACATTGCATTGTGCAACCAGCAGGAGAGTAGAAGATGAACTATTCAGATCCCTGTCTTTTTCTTTCAGAAAGTTGAGCTGATGATTATCTTTCCAACAAGAACTCGGATTCAGAAACTCCATAGTGAACTTGGAGAGGAAATGGAATTGAAAAAACAGGTCAGAAATGATAGAATGAGTTAAACAAAATGTGGGACTGGCCAACACTATCACAGAATCAGAAATACGAAGAATGTTTAAATAAATAAGGATGATGCTGAAGGAAAGGCCACACTATGTTTCACATTTCCCTTGTTCAGTCACAGGATGTGGCATTGCTGGCTTAGTTAACACTCATTGTTCATCCCTCATTGCTCTTGCGATGATGTAGTGAGCTCTTGAATACAGCAATATGGTTCACCATTTTGGAGGACAGTTAATTAAGCGTCAGTCTCATAGCTATGGATGTGGAATCATAGGAATGCAAGACTGGGTAAGGATAGCAGATTACCTTCCTTAAAGTATATTAATGAACCAGATGGGTTTTACCGCAATCCAGTTGTTACATGGTCACCATTCCTGAAACTAGCATTTTATTTCCAATTTATTGAATCAACCAATGTAAAGTCCTCCGCTGCAGTGACGGGATTTGAACTCATGTCCCCATTTCATTGGCCAGGCCTATGAGTCCAGCAATGTTCCTTGTTCTATAAAATATCCAACCCCAACCAATGTCAGAATAAACTTCATGTATAACATGCCCAAGCAACATAGAACAGCAATCAATAAAAATCAGAAGTCTACTCAAAGAGTGGTCAGCCAGTGCCAGGGACCCGAGTTCGACTCCCAGCTTGGGATTGGAGTTTGCATATTTTCCCTGTGTCTGTGTGGGTTTTCTCCAGATGCTCTGGTTTCCTCCACAATCCAAAGATGTGCAGATTAGGTTGATTGGCCAATGCTAAATTGCCCCTTAGTGTGAGGTAGACTAGAAGGTAAATACATAGGGTTACTGGATAGGGCCTGGGTAGAGTTATGGCCAGTGCGGACTTGTTGGGCCAAATGGTCTCCTTCTGCACTGTTGGGATTTTATTCTAAAGCATTGTATATTTTCAAGAAGCAGTTAGATATAACTGTTGAAGTGAGGGAGATCAAACAATATGGGGGGAGGAGGGAATCAGGCTATTGAGTTGGATGATCATAATGAACGATAGAGCAGACTCGAAGGCCCAAATGGCTCCTTCTTTCTATGTTTCTAATGCAGAAAGACATAGCTAAAACAGTGAGCGATCAATGCAGGAAACTGTGATCAAACTGCACAATGACCTGGATAGTCTATTCAGGGCTGAGTCTAACCCTGATTGCCAAGAAACAAGATTCTTGGCTTGGGTCACTGTCAAGTTCAAGAAGCAAGGCAGAAAAGTCCATGGAGTTAGGGGGATGCGATGGCCTAGTGGTACAGTCACTAGACTATTAAGCCAGAAGTTCAGTCAATGCTCTGGGGATCTGGGTTCAAATCCCACTACAGCAGATAGTAGAATTTGAATTCAGTAAAAACTAACCCGGAATTAAGAATCTACTGATGACCATGAAATCATAGTCAATTATGAAAATAGTCAAAACCCACCTGGTTCACTAGTGTTCTTTTGGGGAAGAAAATCTACCATCCTTACCCAGTCTGGCCTATATGTGCCTCCAGAGCCACAACAATGTAGCTAACTCTCAATTGCCAAGGGCAAACAGGGATAAATACTGACCAGCCAGTGATGCCCATATCCTATAAGTGAAGTCAGAAATCAGAATGATGAGGAAAAACTGAAAAGATGTGGACTCACTGTCTTGGAAACACCTAAAAGGTAATCTCATAGAAAGGAGTTCATAGTGAATAATGTGAAAAAATTGAAATGGTGTCTTTCTTTAATATAAAAAGTTTATTTATTAGTCACAAGTAAGGCTTGTGACACTGTAGTGAAGTTACTGTGAAATTCCCCTAGTAGCCACAGTCCGGCACCTGTTCTGGTCAATGCACCTAACCGGCATGCCTTTTGGAATGTGGGAGGAAACTGGAGCACCCAGAGGAAACCCACGCAGACGTGGGGAGAATGTGCAGACTCCACACAGACAGTGACCCAAGCCGGGAATCAAACCCAGATCCCTGGTGTAGTAAAACAGCAGTGCCGCCCATATAAACAGCGAGACCAACACAAGAGGACAAATGTTCAAGTTGAAAAAAAAATCATTTTTGGATGCAGTTTATCATACAGCAAGTTACCAACACTTGGAATGATTTCTGGATGGAGTGACTGCAAAATTCTTGGAGTCATTTTGGAAGGAATGTCTTATTGCAAAGAGAAAACTGCAGGGTAGATCTGTGTGGATAACTTAAGATGGGTCAGATGGACTTCCTCATTGATAAGTGTCTTGAGTGTGGGTCGAAATCTAATTGACACCATGTAATTATGAAAGCATGTTCAAAACATGGCCAATGGACCTAATGGAATCCATAAATTTCTATATCTGATCCTTGATGTCATAGGTCAATTACTTACTGTTCGTATGTTTGTCTAAGTAAGTTTCTTCCATTGGTAAGAACAGTTTGAACTTTGCAGGCCTGGGAAATGAGAAAAGATGCTCCCTCTGTGGCTAACTTCAGATCAGTCAGAGAGCAGCTGCTAGCAATTTTCTTTGTCTCAGAAGTTCATATTGCTGCAAGGCACAAGAGAAGAAACAATAACTTGAGAGACGGAGGAGCTCAGAGGTTCACAGCAGCACATTAAGCAGCGAAACCACTTTTTTAACACTTAGTCCAGCTAAGCCAGACAAAAGGAATCAGAGCAGGACATCACTTAGAATCATAGAATCCTTACCGTGCAGAAAGAGGCCATGAGGCCCATCAAGTTTTCACTGAATATCCAACAGAAGGTGGCATGGTAACACACTGTGTATAGTTTGCATGTTCTTCCCATGTCTGCATGGGTTTCCTCCAAGTGCTCCAGTTATCTCCCACAGTCCAAAGATGACCATAGAGTTAGGTGGATTAGCCATGTTAAATTGACCCTAATGTAAGGAAAGTTAGCAGGGTCAATATGTAGGGTGAGAGAAAAATGGGCCAGGGTTTGATTGTGGTTGGTGAGACTCAATAGACCAAATGGCCTCCTTCTGCTCTGTAGGGATTCTATGATTCAATTCTATGACAGAACATCCCACCCAAGCCCTCTCTCCCACCCTATCCCTGCAACCTCATACATTTACCATGACCAGTCCACCTAATCTACATATATTGGGACACTAAGAGACAATTTAGCATGGTTAATCCACCTAACTGCACATCTTTGGACAGTAGGAGGAAACTGAAGCACTCAAAGGAAATCCACAAGGACACGGGGAGAATATGCAAACTCTTTACAGTCACCCGAGGTTGGAATGGAACCTGCGTCCCTGGGGCTGTCAGGCAGCAGCGCTAACCACTGTGCCAACGTGCTGTCCCCACACAGTCAATAAAACAGAAAGCAGTCTTGGCAGGTGAGAAAGCATCAATGAAAACAATGAACAAGGTCAGATTGCAATATTATTCTTTAAGTACAGATTTAATAAATGTTCAACATCATGATGTGCTTTGATGGATTAAAGAAGGAAAAACTGTTTCCAGAAGGATCGATAAGCAAAGGACACCGATTTATGGTAATTGGCAAAAGAACTACGATCGTGGAACATTGGCAGGGATGGGTTTTGGCAGGTGGGGAGGAATGAGGACATTTTTTCTGCATATGATCAGGAAGGCACTACCTGAAAGGTCAGTGGAAACAGATTCAATCATAACTTTCCAAAAGGAACTGGATAAATATTTGAAAAGGAAAATTTTAAGGGTAATGGGGAATGAGACAAAGTGGATAGCTCTTCCGAAAAGGCAGGCTGCATTGGTGCAATGGGCCAAATGGCCTTCATTCATGCCATATCCTAAGATTCTATGGTTTGCTGGAACTACTTTACATGGAGGCAAACAGCAAACTGCAAGAAAAGTAAATAGTTTTCGGGAGGTTTGCTAAGGGATTTTCACGGTGACTTCATTGCAGTGTTAGTGTAAGCCCATTGAAACTTCTTCGTCATTTAATCATGGCTAATATATTTTTCATCTCAATTCTCCTTTTCTCCATAACCTTTGATCCCCTTATTAATCAGGAACCTCTCTATCTGTGTCTGAAAGACACTCAATGACCTGGTCTCCACAGCATTCTGCGGCAAGGGGTTCCACAGATTCACCACCATCTGGCTGAAGAAATTCCTCCTTATCTCGGTTTTAAAGAATTGCCCCTTTAGCCTGAGGTTGTGCCCTCTCATTCCAGTTTTTCCTATTAGTAAAAAAAATCCTCTCCACATCACTCTATCCAGGCTTCGTAGTATCCTGTAAGTTTCAACAAGATTCCCCCCTCATCCTTCTAAACTCCAACAAGTACAGACCCAGATCCTCAATTGTTCCTCGTACGACAAATTCTTCATTCCACGGATCATCTTGTGAACCTCCTGTGGACCCTTTCCAAGGCCAGCACATGCTTCCTTATATATGCGGTCCAAAATTGCTCACAATATTCCAAATGGGGTCTGAACTGAGCCTTATACAGCCTCAGAAATACATCCCTGCTATTGTATTCTAGCCTTCTCGACATAGATATTACCATTGCATTTGCCTTCCTAACTGCCACCTGAACCTTAAGAGAATCTTGAACAAGGACTCCCAAGTCCCTTTGTGTTTCTGATTTTTTAAGCATTTTCCCATAAAGAAAATAGTCTATGCCTCCATTCCTCTTTCCAAAGTGCATAACCTCATACTTTTCCACATTGCGTTCCATCTGCTACTTCTTTGCCCACTCTCGTAACCTGCCCAAGTCCTTCTGCAGCCCTCCACTTTCTCAATACTGCCTGTCACTCTACATATCTTTGTATCATGTGCAAACGTAGCAGCAGGTCCTCCAGCTCTTTCTTCCAAATTGTTAATGTATATTGTGAAAATCTTTGGTCCTAGCATCGAGCCCTGAGCACACCACCAGTCACTGGCTGCCATCCTGAAACAGACTCCTTTATCCCCACTCTATACCTTCTGAGTCTGGGTCATCCAGACTCGAAACGTTACTCTCTATCCACAGATGCTGAGATTTTCCAGCATTTATCTATTTCTGTTAATTAAAACCTACTGGTGACACTAATAAATAACCTTCAAACTTCACTAGGGTCACAAACTCATGACCATTTCAGCCTATAATGCAGAACAATGCATTTGTAATGTTCTATTCTCAATCTGTAACTTTCAATCAAGTAAGAATCTGCAAATTTTCCAATGTTGACATTGCTTCTCTTTTGCCATCAGAATAGCTGAATTCAAAATTTAAGAATCCAATCATACTTTGCAGCCTCTTTTTTTAACCTTGCTTTCTCATAGATTAGAATAGACACTTAAAATATTCCATAGTAACCTTGAGACACTTCTGGTATAGCAACAGCAGTAGGGCCACTTAATGTGCAGAGGAGAAAGCAGAGTATGGAATGTCATTTTCTGGAGATGTGGTTATTCAGATGTGACAAGATCTCTTGTTTCAAGCAATCTCTACAATTTGACTGGGCTTTAAGAGGCTTGTGAGATGTTTGCAGTAGAAATCTTCTATCAGTCATGTCTAAGGAAGGCTGAATGTGAAAAAGCAATTTTATTTGTGTCTGTTGCGTTCTGTATTTTAGCATATGAGGGTGTTCAAGGAGAATACACTGCCTTTTGTGAGTGTTACTGACAATGTTTCAGGACTAGTTACCTGTCAGTCATGGAAATGGAGATGATACTGGCCTCATACAACCAGCTGATGGTGATAAATCTCCCCCTCTTTCAAAGAGATTTTGATGAATATAATATAATAGATAATAATGAGGTTTTTTATACATCACATTTGGGTGAATGGCTAACTGCCTGGTGTTCACAAAGGTGAAAATATTGAAGTGTCTACTGTATGTTAAGAACTGGAACTGGAATTGGCCTTATTAATAGGTCTTTGGCTGGCCAGATCTCAAGGGAAAGTTTCTTCATTTCTCAGCATATATATTGGGTGGTATTTTATGACTGTGTCGCACCCGTTTTTGAATCCCACACCCTGGCATTAAGGCAATGTCAAATCAGTCCACATTTCAAGCATGCCTTCCTTCAGAAAGTACAATGTATACTGCTTTTTGATTCATGTGCTTTCTTCCTTTTTGTTATCACAGCAGGAGTGAATCAGGAACTGGCCTCTATTATAGAATCTCAGCACCTGTACTGCAACCTCTTTAAACTTCTCAACCTGATCAATATTTTATAAGGATCAAGACTTAAAGCCAAATTCTCTAGAAATATAGAGGTTTCTTTAGCCACCAGAAGTTTTGTCAATCACTTAACTTATCTTATTTGAAACGTAACCACAATACCAAAAGCAGAAAGGCAATGTATATTGTAAGAGAATGAAAATTGGTCAGAAATTAGGTAGTGTTACCTTATTCAATAGATAACATGATTAGGGAGCAGGTGAGTATTTCTTCCTTACTCAACGTGTTGGGACGTAATAGGTTTAATCGGTAGCAATACTCCTGGGATGATATTCAATTTCCATTTGGGAACTGTAGAATTTCACAATACAGAAGGAAGTTACTCAGCGCATCATGATAGCTGTACAAATCTCAAAGAAATATCCACGTCATCCTATTCCCGTGCTTCTCTATTTTATATCAGATATGAAATGCATGATTAATTCTGTCCCTGCCATGGATTTTGGTGGGAAAATTCCATGTCCTAATAATCCCTCAGTTCATATCAATAGTCATCATATCATCGGGTTTCATCTCATCATGAGAATTGTTGCTGGAAACAATTTGGTAGCTTCTGTAGGAATGGAATCAATTTCCAGATATAAAGAAAATTTATTTTAATTTTTTTAAATTGGTTCCACAAGTAGGCTTATATTAACACTGCAACAAAGTTACTGTGAAAATCCCCTAAGTGCCTGTTCAGGTCCACTGAGGGAGAATTTAACATGGCCAATGCACCTAACCAGCACATCTTTTGGACGATGGAGATTGAGATATGCTGGTTAATGGAAGTAAGTAATAGTGAAGAAATTTTGTTTTTTATTCATTCATGGGATATGGACATTGCTGGCTGGCCAGCATTTATTACCCATCCCTAGCTGCCCTTTGAGGGCACATTGCTGTGATTCTGGAGTTACATGTAAATGACATGAATGAACCAAATGGGTTTTTCCGACAATTGACAATGGTTTTGTGGCCATCAGTAGATTCTTAATTTCAGAATTTTTTTATTGAATTCAAATTCCATCACCTGCCTTGGTAGGAGGTCGGGGGAGGGGGAGGCAGAGAGAGAGATTCAAACCTGGATCCCTAGGACATTAGCTGAGTTTCTGGATTAATATTCTAGTGATAATACCATTGGGCCATTGTCTCCCCATCAATTAATAAAATCAATTAAATATATAGTCAGAAAATCTTACATTTTTTTTATAAATCGGAAAGCATATGCTAAGCTGAAATCTAAATCTGTTTATCATAGAGAAAGACATGACCATTTGGGAACCTGGGAAAGTTAGTGGTAATATATTGGGGACTATTTACATTACAGTAGAGGAGGAGATGGATGTATTGAATTGTATAAAGCTTGACAAATTTCCTGGCCCTGGCCAAGTATATCCAAGAACACTGGATGAGATTAGAGAAGAAATTGCAGGAGCGCTGGCTGAGATATTTGCATCATTGTTAGCCACGGGTGAGGTACCAGCAGACTGGAAGGTAGCAAACGTTGTGCCCTTATTTAAGAAGGGCTGCAAAAAAACCCCTGAGAATTATAGACTGGTAAGCCTAACATCTGTGGTGGGTAAGTTACGAGAGAGGATTCTGAGGGATAAGATATATAGACGTTTGCAAAGAGAAGGTTTGAGTAGAGTAGTTAGCTTTATGTATGGGAGAACATGTCTTACAAATTTGTTCGAGTTCTTTGATGAAGGGACCAAGAAGGTTGATGAGGGGCAGGGTGATAGATGTAGTCTATATGGATTTCAGTAAAGCCTTTGATAAAGTTATACATAGTAGGCTGCTCTGGAAGATTAGATCACATAGAATCCATGGAGAGCTGGCAAATTGGATACATAATTGGTTTGATGGGAGGAAGCAGAGGGTAATGGTAAAAGGATGCTTGTTGGACTGGAGGCCTGTGACTGGTGTGGTGTGCCTCAGGGGTCAGTGCTGGACCCATTGCTGTTTGTTTTATATACCAATGACTTGGATGAGATGTACAAGGCATGATGAGTAAGATTGCAAATGACACTAGAATAGGAAGTATTGTAGACATCAAGGAAGGTTATCAAAAATTGCAGCAGGACCTTGATCAGCAGGGGAAATGGATATGGTTAGTTTAGATAGGCATTTTGGTTGGCATAGCGTAGTTTAGGCCAAAGGCCTTGTTTCTGTCCCTATGATCCTATGAAATGATTTAAGGAAGGTATATAGAGACAGCAACATCAAAAACAAATAGTTCACAAAGTATAAAACAACGGCACAATTGCATATATGGATATCAGATAAGCTGAAGCTAATTAAGGCCATAATTGAATATCAAAATTACATTGGAAAATAACAACTGATCAGGTGTTAGTCCCATGGTAAGAGTTTATAAGTTCAGCTTGAGGTCAGAAAGGTTAGACAAGTCCTTAGAAAGATTTAGCACAATGGTTAGATTGAGGAGTAGGTACGACTGCAAAAAGAATACACATAATTGTATTAATTTTCAGTATTGAAGATGATACAGTAGTAGATGTAATGGTTTAGATATTGATTCCCTGAATGTAAACACATAAATGGCCTTGGCTCATTTTGAGGCACTGGAAAATGATCAAATTGCTCGACCATTAGCATTGAAACTCAAATGTTGTAGATAGAAATTCAAAGAGGTACTTATAAATCATTAATTTAATAGACTGATAGTGACTGCAGTTACTACAGAGGAATTTTCCTGCTGTTGGCCAGAGGGGAGTCCACTGCAGGAATCCTCTTTAATCACCTTCTCCCTGTGATTGAAGAGTTCCACCTCGAGTCACAGTATGGATTCTGCCCATTGAGGGGAACAATGAACAAGATCCTCACCACGCGGCAACTAAAGGATTACCTGACAGGGGCCCGCTCTCCTTAACGCTTCCTGAAATTGATGACAATCACCTTCATTTTGTTGACATTGAGAGAGAGATTATTGTCACTGCACCAGTTTACCAGATTCTCTATCTCATTCCTGTACTCTTTCTCATCATTGTCTGCGATCTGTCCTTCTGCAGTGATATCATCAGCAAACTTGAAAATTGAATTGGAGGGGAATTTGGTCACACATTCATAAGTGTGTAAGAAATATAGTAGGGTGCTAAGAACTCAGCCTTGTGGAGCACCAGTGTTGAGGATGAGTGTGGAGGTGGGACTGTTGCCTATCCTGACTGATTGTGGTCCATTAGTTAGGAAGTTCACGGTCCAGTAACAGAGGGAGGTGCTGAAGCCCAGGTCACGGAGTTTGGAGATGAGTTTTGTGAGAATAATGGCATTGAAGCCGTAGACAATAAATAGAAGTCTGACATAGATGGTCTTTGTTATCCAGATGTTCCAGTGTTGAGTGCAGGGCCAGGCAGATGATGTCTGCTGTGGACCTGTTGCAACAGTAGGCGATCTGTAGTGGATCCAGATAGTCTTGGAGCTATAATTGATTCATGCCATAACTAGCCTTTCGAAGCACTTCATAATGATGGATGTCAGAGCCACGGACGATAGTCGTTGAGACTATTTTTTTCTTAGGTACCTAGATGATGGTCATCTTCTGAAAACAAATAGGGACTTCAGATTGTTGTAAAGAGAGGTCTGTGAATACCCTGCCAGCTGATCCGTGCAGGATCTGACTGATCATCTGGGTACCCATCTAGGCCAGTCGCTTTGCGTGGGTTGACCTTTGAGAAAACTGCTCTGACATCTGCAATGGTGACCCCAGATACAGCTTCATCCAGGGTGGAGGGTGTGCTCTTGCGGACCTCTTGTTGAAAACGTGCATTGAACGCATTGACGTCCTCAGAGAGAGGTGATTTAACATGCCTTTATCTTGTAGCCTGTTGTGTTTTGCTAAGCTTGTCATTATCAGCTGGTGTCTATGTGCGTAGCCTAGTGCTCTAGTTTGGTCTGGTACCGACTTTTGGCATTTTTGATGGATCTCCTTAAATCATACCTGGCTTTCTTGTATAGATCAGGGTTGCCTGATTTGAACACCTCAGACCTGGACTTCAGCAAGCAGTGGCTATCTCTGTTCATCAATGGTTTCTGGTTGGGATATACACTGATCTGCTTCTTTAGCACACAGTCTTCTACACCCTTACTAATGAAGTCAGTAACTGTAGTGGTGCACTCGTTCAGGCTGGTTGCAGAGTTTTTAAATACTGATCAGTCCACTGACTCCAAGCAGCCCTGTAGGAGATCATCTGATTCCTCATTGCACAACTTCCTTCGATGAATGTGTGTCTGAGAGAAAGAGAGAGAGAGAGAGCAAATGTGTGTGTAAATGGGAGAGTGAGCAAATATGAGTGTGTGGGAGTGAAAGAGTGAGTGAATGTGTGAAGTGAGGTTTAGGAAGAGAGAGAAGTGGAGTGGTTTAGGGAGAGAGATGGAAAAGTTTAGTGAGGGAGAAAGAAAGGTGTAGAGGTTTAGGGAGAGATTTGGAGAGGTGGAGAGATTTAGGGAGAAAGAGGGAGAGATTTTGGGAGAGGGAGACATGGATATATTTAGTGAGTGAGGGAACGACTTTCAGAGGTTTTGGGAGAGAGGGGGAGAGGTGGAGAAGTTTAGGGAGGGAGAGAGAGAGAGATGGAAAGGTTTAGGAAGGGAATTCCAAAGCTTAGCAGCCACGGGGTTGACTGCCTGGCTACCAATGGTGGAATGATTACAACAGTGGATGCACAAGATGAAATGAGAACAGATATCTGGAAGTTTTGTAGGAGTGGGAAAGAGGCAGGGAAGGGAAAGACCATGGAGGAATTTGAAACAAGGATAAGCACTTTCAAATTAGTGTAACTCAGTTGGGTAATCTTCACCCTTACTGTCTGGACAGCAGGTGGTGGAATGGATTCCCTTGTCCTTTATACAACCTGCTCATTGCAAATCACATAATTGGATGAAAATGAGAAGCAGGCTGGCAATCCATTTAACCAGATTATTGTTCAGGTGATGAAGAAGGTGTAAGTTAGCACCAACCTGCTAAATCTAACCAAAATATTCACATTAACCTACACATTACCATACTCTACAATGCAACACATCTGATGGCTCATTATCAAGAGAGAATTCACATGCTACCTGTACGACCTCTAATTTACAGATCCAAACATTGTGAAAGTTCCAGTGTATTTTGGTTGGATTCCATGGTGGTCAAATATAATCCAATTAATCAAATTATGTAAATTTACATTCATGTTGAATTATTTTATTTCTCTTCCTCATTCTCCTTAAGTAGACTATAACCTAAATTGAAATTAGACTGGTGTCAGACCACAGGAGACGAGGCTTATATTGAGAGTGGAAGTTCTTCAATCTCTTGCTGTTCAAGTGGAAACAGGAAGGAACAATGCTGTTTACTCTCAGCAGACAACATAAGACACCAGGGTTTGAACTGTATGTCGAACCTGAGATTTGGGGAATTGGATTGAAGTGTATTAATGAGAGTGAGGAGCAGGCTGGATAATTGTCTTCTACTATTTTTGTTGAAAGTACATGATAAATAACATGATAGGCGACATTCTTCAATATCGGAAAGGCAAAGGTAGGTTAATGTTGTCGATGTAACCCGACATAAGAACCTGACTGATGATGGTTTCACATCCAGTAAGGCACCCTACCTTATCCTTTCAATTACTGACAGACTATGCATGGCATTGCTTTTATAGAGATTTTATTCAGAAAGTAAGGCAAATTTTTAGCCAAGTGAACTTCAACATTTACATTATTAAACAGTGCAATATTATTCTAAATAGTAAGATCATAATTGTCAGTCAGAAATTCATTTCCAGGACTATAAGCCTCTTACAATTCTGACAACATGGGACATTATATTAAGTATTCAATGCACAGATAAAGTAGGTCTGACAGTTCAGTATCATAATATTTCATTCCCAGGGTCAATTACTATAACATAAATTGGACCAAAGTGATTCCAGCTGCCAATGACATGCAGCTAGCTTCCCTGCTCAGTCAGTCCAAGAAAGGTGCTGTACGAAGCAGTGCTAAAGTTAGCAACCAATTAAGATTCCAGTTCTGTTGCAAAAATCCCTCAAGGTGTCTCATTTGAAACCTGCACAGATAATTATACCTTCTGCTACTGTGAGACTTGCACATCATCTATCTTTTTCAAAATAATCACTTACACTGGTAATTTCATTCCTGATTTAGATAAATATTCAAAAACGGCAAATTGTACAAAACTACGATGTTTAACCCTTACTGGGTGAGGGAGAGCAGGGAGAAATGTTTGATTTAATTGACATTTTAATTAGCACGTCAGTAAGGGGGCTGAAGATCAAATTAAATTGTATTTGTTTGATTTTACTAAACATGAGGGAGGTAGGAACATAGGAATTAAGAGCAAAAGTAGGCAAATTCAGCCCCTCGAGCCTGCTCTGCTATTCAATCAGATCATGGCTGATCTCTCCCTGGTCTCAACTCCATCTCCCCACTTGTTCTCCATATCCCTTTATCCCTTTTTAATTAGAAATGTATCTATCTCCTTCTTGAAACCATTCAATGATTCAGGCTCCATCGCGCTGTGGGGAAGTGAGTTCCACAAATAGTTCCTCCTCATCTCAGTTTTAAATCTACAGCATCTCAATCTATCCCTCTGACCTCTTGTTTGTGAGTGTCCCATAAGAGGAAACATTTGGTTTACATTTACTTCACCAATCCCTTTTATAATCCTATATACCTCAATCAGATCTCTCATCCTAAACTCCAACAAGTACAAACTTCAACTGTTTAATCTCTCCTCAATGCCAACCTTTCAGAACTACCTGCAATGTCTCTATATCCTTCCTCAAATAAGGAGACCAAAACTGGACACAATTCTCCAGATATGGTCTCACCAACACCCTATACAACTGCAACAACACTTCTGTACTTTTATACTCCAGTCCTTTTTGCAATAAATGCCAACATGTCATTTGCTTTTTTTATTACATGCTGCGTTTGGATACCAACTCTCTGCAACTCATGAACACACAGACACCCAGATCCCTCTGCCCAGACACATTTTGAATCTATTTTCCATTTAGGTAATAATTTGCCTTGCTATTTTTTCTGCCAAAATGAACAACCTCACACTTATCCACACTAAGCTCTATTGGCCAAATTTTGGCTCATTCTCCTACGCTTTCTATACCTATCTGTATCTATCTATAGAATCTTTATATTCTCTTCATTACCAACTTTCCAAGTATCATCTGCAAATTTTGCCATATTATAGTCTGTCCCTGCTTGTGGATCATTTATATAGATTGTAAACAGTTTGCATCAGATATTTCAGTTCCAGGAGATTTTAATTCCTTCTGTTGTAGATTTCATTCTTTATTTTGTAGCTGTCAAGTCATTCCATTTGGAGATATTGAATGTCTGTAAATGTGAGGTGTCAGGTGATGATTACCTCCTGTTTGACTGAAAGCTGACAAGCTGGTAAATTCTCATCCCATGTGCTGCTGAAGCCAGCTTGAAGATCTCATGATCGGCAGTTGTGAAAGGCAGATGGAGCCTGTGCAAACATCACGGTGTTTGATAAGCAAACTGAAAATGAAGGAAAACACAGAGCAAAATAACAATCTCAAGGGCTTGATTGATTAATGATAAGAACATGTATATTGATTTGCCAATCTGAAGCTGGGTTAAGTGAGGAGCAGAACTCCCATATTATCCAGCAGCCATTCAACCTTTCCTCTAATTGATAAGAAAGTGATGGTGCATCTAAAGTTTTAAAGTTTATTTATTAGTGTCACCACATGGCTTACATTAACACTGCAATGAAGTTACTGTGAAAATCCCTTAGTTGCCACACTCCGCCACCTGCGCAGGTACACTGAGGGAGAATTTAGCACGGCCAAATCACCTAGCGAGTACATCTTTCGGACTGTGAGAAGAACCGAAGCACCTGGAAGAAACCCATGCAGATACGGGGAGAACGTGCAGACTCCGCTCAGGCAATGTCCCAAGCCAGGAATCGAACCCTGATCCCTGGTACTATGAGGCAGTACTGCTAATCATTGTGCCCTTACAACATTGCCCATGATGGTAACCCTGATTTCTCCGGTGGTTTGTTATTTAGTTCTTTGCCCCCTGTCATATCCAACACATGGTACTGTGACCTGCACTAAGGATAGGGCAAAAAGACAGATCCCAAATCCACCCCAACTGGAGAAGGGATAGAACCTCACGCCATACAAATCTGATCAGGCCCCAAGGAGTCTGAGTTGCTGTGACAACATGCAGCTTTACATGCACATTGTATTCTGGAGCTATGGACAGTGATGGTTGAGGCTCCAATCTTCTTTCCATCCATGACTGACCCAGGAATCTCTCTCATTCAAACCACCTGCCACTTGCATAAGACTGGTGGGATTGAGGGTAAATGGTTGGTGAAACTGCTTGCAGAGACACTAAAACCAAGTGGGCTGACCATGGTAAATTGACCCAAGTATCAGGGGTCTAGCAGGATAAATAAGTAGGGTTATGGGAATAGGGCCTAGATGGGATTGTAGATAGTACAGGCTTGATGGGCAGGAAGGCCTCCTTCTGCACTGTGGGGATTCTGTGATTCTACAATTTTAATGTCATTTCAATGTGATTTGTGGCTGAGGGCTGAATTTCCCAGTCTTTCCCACCCCGCCAGCGGATTTCACTCCAGAGGGGTTTAAAGTATTTCTCCACTTCCGGGAAACTAGTGGGACACCCCGCTGGAGTGAAGGGGGGCAATTGGGGCTTCCCAGGGGGTCAGGTGGCAGGTTGGTGATGCCTCTTGAGTTCGGGCACACTGGCAGTACCAACTGGTGTCTCCTGTTATTGCCCAAGGGGAAAATGCCCATGCCCAGGGGACATCTTAGCACTGCCCACTGAGCATGGGGCAACGTCAAAGAGGTGGGGCCTATTGGGGCCAGGCACTGGTGAGGCAGGACTTAGAGGGCTATCAGTGAGGGTACCAATCTGCATGGGGATTGGTGGGGTTTGGGTGGGTGTACAGGGCGGTGAGGTGGGGTGGATCTGCCTGTGGAGAGGGTGGAGTGGGGTGGTGAGCTGGGGATGGGTCAGCTGGGGAAGAGCATCAGCTGTGGTCAGGGGTCAGCTGGGGGGGTGGGAGCTGCCTTCGGTGGGGGGCCATGAGCAGTGGTGGAGTGAATGGCTGGGAGGGACCGCGATTAAACCATGGGAGGAGGATTTGAGGGACAACACTGTGGGGCTCCGGGCTGGCCAGCAAATGGGAGACTGTCATGTGCATTTGCAGATGCATATTCTGCTCACTGATTTCAGCCTTCAGAGTGGGAATTGGTCCTGTCCCCTGAAATTTAATGATATTTGCACTGGTGGCCTCTTGCATTGCAAAGAGTGTGGGAGATCCGAGTGTGAACTCCCCCTGAAAAACATAGTGTGAATTATTCCAGCTTTCCCTTGACTTTGAGACTTAGAATATTTTTGGGAGAATCTCATAGACTCAATATGGAGGATGGTGATTGGCTAAGGCACTGGAGGATTGCTGGAATTTCATTCTAGCACATATCACATTTCACCCCTTTTCCTGTTGTTAGCCAAAGAGGAAGATAAAGAAGTCCTTGGGCATTGTTTCTTTGACTTGACACATAGCTGAGATTTATGAGAGATAGAATTCCTTCAGGCACTTGCTTTTAGACTTCATTCCCAATACCACGAGTTACACAATGGGGCAAGTGATGGTGAGGGAATAGATTACCTGCATTATAGTGCAATTGAGGTACATCACAAAAGAAGGCAAGATTTCTTTATTCTGCCAGAGAATGTGACATTTGTTGGCTGAGATAGCATTTATTGCCCTGGAGCTGAGTGCTGGATCATTTTAAGTTTGTTTATTTGTCACAAGCAGGTTTAATGAAGTTAAACAATGAAGTTACTGTGAAAATGCACTAGTCGTCACACTCCGGTGCCTGTTCGCTACACTGAGGCAGAAAAACGCACGGTCAATGCCCCTAAGTGGACCATGCAGTTTAGAGGGCATTTGAAAGTCAATCACGTTGCTGTGGCTCTGGAGTCACATGTAGGCCAGACTGGACAAGGACAGCCGATTTCCTTCCCTAAAGAACATTAATGAACTAGATGGGTTTTACAACAATTGATAATGGTTTCAGGTCATCATTACACTTTTAACTCCAGATATTTAATTAAATTCAAATGTCACCATGGTGGGATTTGAACTCAGGTGTCCAAGATATTACCCTGGATTACTAATCTAGTGATCATACCACTACACCATTGTTTCCAATGAAGATGAAGATGATAGTAATCGACATCAATTACGCAAACTGTCGGTGTTGTAGTTTCATATTAACTTTGCAAAGACCATAGTGTTGTGAATTTAAAATTGCTTGTTGTGGTTGTTTTATTTTAAAGTATCAACAACAACAACTACCTGTAGTTACATGAGAACCATTAAAATGATCATGTCACAAGAACTTTTTTTAGCAGTGTATTGTGAAACAAGATATGACATTGAGAAACTGAAGGGAATATCACCAAAAGCTTGATGACTGAGAGGAAGAATGAGATTTTTACTATGCAGAGCAGTAAGTAACAAACTTCTCCCAGTCAATAATTCCACACCCAAGGAAAGATTCAGAGTACCTTTAAAATGTTTCCTTGTTCTCTTCTGGAATGATGTCTATTAGGGAATGGAGAAACCAGGGCTTTGTTGAGGAGATGGCTTTCAGCCATCCAGATGCAATGGGGCAAATTTTACTATCCCGCCCACCACAGAAATCTGTATAAGCGAGGGGCAGATGATAGAATGGTCCGTTGACTTTGGCAGGATTATTTGGTTTCAGGGCAAGTGCAGCTGGAAAATCCTGCTCAGTGTCTGGTCCATCAAATGTTTTGCAGGAGTTTAGCCCGAATTTTTGTGGAACTGGCTTTAAGAAGCTCACTATCGTTTGTTCAATGGTCCTCCCACTGAAGGCAGAGGATGTGGTGAAGACTAGGCTGATGGAATTTCTCCAGCGCTCCTGTCGTTGTTACGCAGCCCAGGATTCACTGTGATTCAGGAGTTTGGTGATTATAACTGATCTATATGCCAGGGCATTTGTTGACTTGAGGATTTTTAAAAATTCATTCATGGGACACAGGCATTGCTGGCTGGCCATCATTTATTGCCCATCCCTGGTTGCCCTTGGAGGGAAGTTGAGAGTCAACAGTATTGCTGCAGATCTGAAGTCACAAGTAGGCTAGAGGAGCTAAGGAAGCAGATTTCCTTCCCTAAAGGATATTAGTGACCCACATGGGTTTTTCCAACTTTTGACAATGGTTTCATGGTCATTGGTAGACTCATAATTCCAGATTTCTTTTATTGAATTCAAATTCCACCATCTACCTTGGTGGGATTTGAACCTGGGTCCCCAGAATATTAGCTGAGTTTCTGGATTAATAATCTAGTGATAATACTACTAGATCATCACCTCATAGAATGCCTACACTGCAGAAACAGGCCCATTGAGTCTGCACTGACCGTGGTCCCAGTCAACCCTATCCCCGTATGTGGTTGGAAGCTCATTTCAAGGTCAAATATGACACCAGGGTCGATCAACAGTATGGGGTTCCGCCTCAGACAGTTGCAGGATGAGGGATGGAGCTGCTGGCTGGGAAATGAAGCTTGTGAGGTTTTAAAATTCATTTGTGGGATGTGGGCATCTCTGGCCAGACAAGCAGTTGTTGTCCATCCCTAGTTGCCTTTCTAGGAGATGGTATTGAGATGCCTTCTTGAGCCACTACAATCCATGTGGTGTAGGAACACCCACAGCGCTGTAAAGGAAGGAGTTCCAGGATTTTGACCCAGCGACTGTGAAGGAATGGTGATATATTTCCAAGTGAGGCTAGTGAATGACTTGAAAAGGAACATCCAAGTAATATTCCCAATTTTTGTAGTCCTTATCCTTCTAGATGTAGTGGTTGTGTGTTTGGAAGGTGCTGCAAAGAGAGTTGTAGATAGTACACGCTGCTTTCATTGTTTTTTAATGGCGGAGGGAGTGGATTGTGGCCAAACGGGCCACATAAAATGGCGATTTGTAAAGCACTCTGGGAAAATTGGGCAAGAACTAAAACGACAAGTTGCAGACAGAGACAAACAGGCTGCAACCCTGACGAGCGAATAAACAGGATGTGGGTCATCTCCAGGATGAAAGGGACTTTCTGGTCACACTGGGTTGTGTTTCAGACATAAGAGCACTGTGACCCCTTATTTAGGAGGGAGGTATATGACCTACATGCCTCCAACACCGATAGACATGACTGTTGGGAATCGATCCAGAGATTGGTGTGGCACCACCTGATTGGACTCTAATCGATCAGGGGGAATCAAGTCCTGTTCAATTAATTGGCAATGGCCAAAAAGGGGCGCGAAACCAAATGGGTTTATAAAGGGTGCTGCACAATTAGGAATCTCTCTCCCTCTGATCTCACAAACAAGCTACAATAATGGTGACCATCACCAGCGATGACCAGCATAAGGAGAGCCACCACACCCGAGAAGGAAGGAAGGAAGGAAGACCAGACCCAGTGTGCCAGACCAGACCAAAGGACCAGACTATGTAGACAATCACTGAGACCAACACACAGATAAAGGCCAATATCTGCTCGGGCACGTGCCAGTCATGCAAAGTTAAGTCAAGGTCTTGTATTGGACCTCACACAAGTATTTTCCTGTATGATAATTTATTGGTGGTTGGGTGGGTGATTATTGATTGTGTGGGTTTAAAAAAAATCAGTTGTACCAATAAGACGTCTACTCATAGTTATTTGTCCACTGTGTAAGGGTTAAAACAGAATGTGCGGCAGATAACAGAATGTATGTGGAAGGGGTTCCAATCAAGCAGGCTGCTTTGCCTGAGATGGTGTCAACTTACGTTAGAGCTGCACTCATCCAGGCAGATGGAGAGTTCTGACAAACATTCCTGACAAATATCTTGTGGATTGTGGACAGGTATTAGGAAGTCAGAATGTGAGTTCACAGGATTCCTAGCCTCCGACCTGCTCTTGTAGCCACAGTATTTATATGGCCAGTCAAAGCTAATGTCCAGGATGTTGACAGTGGTGGATTCAGTGCTGGTAATCAAGGGCCAATGATTAGATGTTTTCTTGCTGGAGATTGTCATTGCCTGGTACTTGTGCAAATGTTACTTGTTGGATTTGGGTACAGACTGCTTCAGTATTTGAGAAGTTGTGAATGGTGCTGAACTCTTTGCAGGTGACAGTGAACATGCCCACTTCCGGCCTTATGATGGAAGGAAGGTCATTGATGAAGCAGCTGAAGATGGTTGGACACTAACCTGAAGAACTCCTGCAGTGAGTTCCTGGGATTGAGATGACTGACCTCTAACCAATACAACCATCTTCCTCAATGCCAGTTTTGACTACAACCAGTGGACAATTTGCCCCCTGAGCATTGACCCCTGTTTTCTCTTGTCAGCGAATCTAGAAATAATGGTTACTGTATAAAAATAAAACTCATTTAAAACAGAAATGGGGAGAAATTTCTTCTGTTGTGAGTCTCTGGAACTCTCTTGCTCGAACGAAAATGGAAACAGTCTTTGAGCTAGAATAGGTGATTATCAAAGCATGAAAGATTATTGGGGGTTGGCGAGAATATGGATTTGAAATCACAATCAGATCAACCTGATCTTATTAAATGGCGGAGTAAGCTTGAGGGGCTGAATTGTTAACTGCTGCTTCTAATTCATATAGAGTCATAGAGGTTTACAACATGGAAACAGACCATTCAGCCCAACTTGTTCATGCCGCCCGGTATTTACCATTAAGCTAGTACCAGTTGCCTGCATTTGGCCCATATCTCTCTATACCCTTCTTACCCATGTAACTGCACAAATGCTTTTTAAAAGATAAAATTGTACCCACCTTTACTACTATCTCTGGCAGTTCATTTCAGACACTCACCACCCTCTGTGTGAAAAAATTACCCCTCTGGACCTTTAGTATCTTTCCCTTCTCACCTTAAACCTATGCCCTCTAGTTTTAGACTTCTTTATCTTTGGGAAAAGATGTGAAATAATTCTCCTCATTATTTTATAGACCTCTATAAGACCACCCCTAAGCTTCTTATGCTCCAGGGGAAAAAAGTCCCAGCCTAGAATATAGAAATAGAACACAACAGCACAGTACAGACCCTTTGGCCCTTGATGTTGCGCTGGCCTGTGAAACCAACCTAAAGCCCATCTAACCTACACTATTCCTATTTTATCCAGCCTCTCCTTACAATTCAAACCATCAAGTCCCAGTAGCGTCCTAGTAAATCTTTTCTGTGCTCTTTTAGTTTAATAATATTGTCCCTATAGTAGGGTGACCAGAACTGTACACAGTATTCCAAGTGTGGCCTTACCAATGTTTTGTACAGCTTCAACAAGATGTCCTAACTCCTGTGTTCAATTTTCTGACCAATGAAACCAAACATGCCGAATGTCTTCTTCACCACCCTGTTCACTACCTGTAAGAAATCTCACAACACTAGGTTAATGTCCAACAGGTTTATTTGGTAGCACAAGCTTTCGGACCATTGTTCCTTCATGTGATGAGTGAAGAATTGCGTTCATAAACAGGGGACAGATTGTTCACCCGTGACTCCACTTTCAAGAAGCAAGATTCTATAACTTTCCGCTATGCCCTACCATTAACTGGGTAAATCCTGCTCTGGTTTGATCTACCAAAATGCATCACCTCCATCTGCTATACATTAGTCCACTGGTCCAATTGATCAAGATATGTTTGTATGTTTGTAGACAAGGGCCCTTTATAGCCATACTCAGTTAAGATGTGGCGTTGGATTGAGGTGAGCACAGTAAGAATTTCACAACACCAGATTAAAGTCCAACAGTTTTATTTGGTGTTGTGTGACCACTTACTGAGAATACTCAGTTAAATGCTATCTTGATGTCAAGACCAGTCACTCTTATCTCACTTCAGAGGGCAGAAGACAATGGCTTTGATCTTTGCAATATTTAATTGAAGGAAATTTCTACTGATTCATTACTGGATGTTGCACAGACAATCTGACAGTTTTGAAATGGCAGAGAGATTGGGAAAGGTGGTAGTTCAGTAAATCAGTGTGTTGTCAATATACATGTGGACCCAAGGCTGGAATTGAACTCGGGACCCTGGCACTGTGAGGGACCAGTGCTAATCACAGCTAATTAAGATAGGCCATTTATTCTCTTTTCATATTGAAATAGCTTATTCAAAAACAAAACTGCAATAAATGCATTGACTACACAGCTAGGTATGCAAAAAGCACATGCAATGTTCAGAAACAAGATTATAATTTAGCTGCAGGTTCAAGGCTTTTGATCACTTAACACATGCACAGCAATCAGGTTTAAAATTCTAAATTCAAAACTGCAAACCATTGCGGTTTGATGTTTGGTTTCCCATAGATGTGAATTTGCACATGCATTTTATTATTAAAAATGGAGCTTTGGAACTTCACAAGTTTTTAATTCTTTCGTAGACATTGCTGGCAAGGCCAGAGTTTTCTGCACATCTCTAAATACCCTTGTGAAGGTGTTGGTGAGCCACCTTCTTGAACCATTGCAGACCGTGTGGCACAAGTACAGCCACAGTACTGTTAGAGAGGGACTTCCCAGATCCTGACCAGCGACAGTGAAGGAATGACAAAATATTTCCAAGTCAGGGTATCAAGTGAGTTGGAGGGAATCTTGCCAGTGGTGGTGTTACCAGGCATTTGATACTCTGTTTCTTCTAAGTGTTTGAGGTTGCAGGTTTGAAAGGTGCTGTCGAAGGAGCTTTGTTGAATTGCTGCTATACATCCTGTAGATGGAACACACAGCTGCCATGCTGCATCGATGGTGGAGGGAGTGAATGTTTAAGGTGGTTGATGGGGTGCCAATCCAAAGGGCTGCTTTTTCCTGGAAGATGTTGAACTTCTTGGGTATTTTTTGGGCTATGCTCATTCAGGTAAGTGGAGAGTCTTCCATCACACTCCTGATTTATACCTTGTAGTGAACAAGGTTCAGGAGATTAGTTATGTGCAACAGAATTGCCAGCCTCTGATCACAGTTTTATATGGCTAGTTCATATAGCACTAATAGTCTGTTGATTGCTTGAAAATAGTTTGACAGAGTTTGCTGATAACTTGGCAGATACAATGGGCTGAACCATCTGAAGTATGAACGCATTCATGAGTTGAGATCAATTTCAGGTCTTGGACTCTGTTTGCTGTACAGCCTGTCTTTAGATTAATTCTACAAGAGGCACCACAAAGCCTAGCCATCTTGTCCCATTATAAATGGCAGGCAGAAGAGTTCAGGAAGCAGGATGCCCACTGCTAGGGTGATTGGCAGCCTCCACAGTGATATCAATGAGAGAACTGTGGAAAACCACGCAGCAGAAATGGAAAAGCCACAACGATGGCTCCATCACTATCAGGGGACTGGCAGTACAGGCAAGAAGAAATTACAAATTTTAAAGCTACATTTTTTTGAAGGTGGACACCAAAGAATTGTCTAAGACAGCTCTAGCCTATTGTGACTTGGTAATGTGCAGTTCCAGAGTCCTGAAACTCAAATGAATACTGAATTAAAACATGGGCAATCACAGCCACTTGTAAAATTCACACATCCTTTGCTAAGAATGGACCTTCGTCAGAAAGCACTTTTACATACTAGCTGACTCATCCTTCTGCTTCACTATAGACTGCAGTGACATTAAAACATGATAGGTGTTTGATGGATATGAAATTGGTCTGAAAATAGGGATAGGCCAGTCAATCAGTAATGCCCATGGCCCACAAATGAATAAAAAAACGTCCGTAAGTGTCCAAATGGGCACGATGGGCTGAATTTTACTATCCCACCCATCACGGGAATCGTAGCAGGCCATGCAAATGTCTATTGACCTTGGGCAGGGTTTTCCAGTCTTGGGTGAGTGCAGCTGGAAGATCCCGCCCAATGAGGCTGGTGACTAATCAATCACCATCTTGACAAATTCATTTGGAAAGAAGGTTTTGGGAATGAAGATAAGGTGTCACTCTTATGTGTTAAAGTCACTCTTAAAAATTCTTATGTGGGAAATGATTTTGGCTTGTAACAGGACAGGTGGGTCAGGCAGCCATGTTTGTTATCTACTTGTAATATAGAACAACAGAAGCTGTTCTGAAAGAGGTACTATCAGAAACACCATCTGAAAAGTCATTAAACCAGTGACAAAATGACTATACAGCCAAGGCATGAAATAGTTAAAGCTTGAAAGTGGGAAGAGGACTCTGCCCCCAATTCTTTCTTCATCTGTATCTAATATATATGTGAGAGTGCAAAAGAGAGTGTTTTAAATTTCCAGAGCAAGTGTCCAACAACAAATAACCATTATTTTAAATTCACAAAAGCTTTCTGCTGGAATCATTTAAATTGGGATGAATCACTTTGTATGTTTGTAGGCAAGAGCCCTTTGATGCATACCAAAGATGGAATTTTACCATCCTGCCCGCCACGGGAATTGTAACGGGTGGGACATGAACCATGCAAATGTCCATTGACCTTGGGCAGAATTTTCCAGTCTTGGGGAGAGCGCGGCTGGCAAATCCCGCCCCTGATGTACCTGCTGATCTATCAATCATCGTCTTGACAAATTGCATGAGGAAGAAGGTATTGGGAATAAAAGAAGGTTGCCAATGGAGATTTCTAACTCTTAAAAACCAATCCTGATACTGAAGAAAATCTGTTAACGATCAGAATTTAAAGAAACAGAAAACAACCTGAGTTCAATCATTGATTTACATCATCCGGAGGCACAGCATTGTTATACTTGGTGAGATTTACAGCGCAATCAATTGTACTCTCAGTTCACTTGTTTAGTTTTGGGCAAATCCTTCTTGGAGCAAGATCTTGATCGAGATCCCTTGGGTTCCGCCTTACGTTTTCCATGGTTCACTTTGATGTGAGTGATTATATTCAGTTTGTGATAGCAAAGCACAGTTGATGCAGTTATCTCCCTCTGTCTTTCTTACAGCAAAGGTTCCCTTCAATAGTCTGCATTTGTTCTAAACTAATCGAAATCAACTTAAGCTCCAGGCACTTAAAAGCACATTTCACACAATTAGTAGACTATTTGCAAAGCATCGTTCTTAAGACATCTGTATATGACAGCAAAAAATCTGAAGGTCAGGTCTGTCTGCCAAGTATCTCAAGGGCGGGTACCTGTACGCCGTTTAAAACATTCAAACTAATATAAGGAATCAATAATTACATTCATTTTTTTAACCTACAGCATTTCAGTTTTCACAGCAGCCATTCCCCTCTCTCACAGAAAAAATTACCTTGATTTTGAACAAAAATATTAATGTTCAGTTCAATGCTCGGTTTGATAAATCAGAATCCCATCACGGTTGTTTCCAAAAAAGCTGCGAACGGGCACGAGACCTGAGAGAACTCAGTAAACTCTGATCTATAAACTGCTTTCATTTTATACATGTGTGTCCATCAATGTGAGATAAGGCAGCTTTGGGAAATTAAACCTTACTCACCGGCAGCTCAATAATGTATCCAGGAATCCCAGAATGGAGAGTTGCTGTATGAGAGGTGGTGCAGGTAAGCTCTCACAGTGTTCTGAAAAAAAAAGTCAAATATGCTTTGAAAGATCTCCTTCTCCTCCTTAAGGTACATGGAGAATCTTTGAAGTTTGATTGAAGCCCGCTCTATGGTCAATTCCACTCTTTGCTGATACGTTTTTTAGTGCAATTACAATGGGCACTGTGCATTGGTATTCAATTCTCCCTCTATCTGCCTTCTACTTGGATCATTTCCCAATTGTAGAGTACCATTGAGCCTGCAGTGATAACAATCCCACTCAAAGCCTATCCTTATTTACCCTACTTCGTCCCCCTGAACCTAAGGGGCAATTTACCGTTGCCAGTCAACCTCACCCACATCTTTGGGCTATGAAAGGAAACTAGAGCACCTGGAGGAAACCCACAAAGACATGTGGAGAACATGCAAACTCCACACAGACAGTGGCCCAAGGCTGCAATCGAACCCAAGTCCCTGGTGCTCTGAGGCAGCTGTTTTAACCACTGTGCCGTTGTGCTGTCTCCGCTAACTACAGTAGCTGTTTAGCATGCTAATGTTCTGGAGGGCATCATATATGTAAGTCTTTTATTTTCTCAAATGGGCTTTTTCCTAACACTCAGCATTTCAAATTCAGGAATTAAGAGTCAGTTTTACAAGTTGAGGTTGCGACTTTGAAACCTCTTGACGAAACTGCCTCCTGACCAATAAAATTCATCAGAATGTAGTCATCATTGCTGGAGCAGGTTCAAGGACCTTGGCACAAGATGGGAGGCTCTGACAAAGGGTCATCCAAACTCGAGAAGCTCTCGCTCCACAGATACTGACAGATCTGCAGAGATTTTCCAACATTTTCTGTTTTTTGCATGGGAGAGTCTTTTTTGGGGAAGGAAGAAGTAGTTTGACGGCAGAGGTCCAAGCTTCCCTTTCAAAACACTCCACCTGCTCCTGTGCTGTAATTTTCTTTGTTCTTTGTATCTCAAAGCATTTCACAGCCAATGAAACACTTTTAATAAAAGCAGAAAATTCTGTAAAACCTCAGCAGGTCCCATAGCACCTGTGAAGAAAGAATGTAGCTAATGTTTTGAATCTGGATGACCCTTCATTAGAGCTCAAAAGTATTTTTAAAATGTGTGGTCACAGGTTATAATATCGGTGAGACTGTGGCCAAAGAGGAGACACTGGAATTATGGTAATGTCACTGGATTAGTATTCCAAATGCTCAGAGTAATCCCACAACAGCAGATGGCAAAATTTGAATTGAATATAAATCTAAAAATTAGGAAAAGTCTAAGAATGACCATGAATCTATTGTAAAAAAAATTTGATTTGCTCATGGTCCCTTTAGAGAAGGAAATCTGGCATTCTTACCTGTTTAGGCCTATATGTGACTCCAGATCCACAGCAACATATCCCTCAAGGACAATTAGGGATGGTGAATAAATGTTGGTCCTCCCAATGATGCCCATATCCCAGGAAAAATTATACACAGCAAGCTCCCACAAATAACTGCCCAAAGAAGATTGTGTCCTCTCCCTTTAGTGATTCATATCCATTCTCCAAGCCCTTTGAACAACAAACTGCATTGCTGGAATTGACAGGAAAAAAGCAATTATCAGTTACAAAATGATAGAATTTTGTTGAATAGAACCAAGACTTTATAGAAAACAGATAATATAAAACAAGAACAATAAAGAAGAGGGCAATAAATCAGAAACCCCTGTGCACTTAAACCCATAAGCTGCATCCAGTATCTGATTTATTTTGGCAGTGCAGCTCCGAGGTACTTTGCTTTATTTGAAGAATATGAATTAACCTTTTATTATAACACTTTCTCTACTTGTGGTTTGATATGTAACACCATATGATTCGCAGCACTGTGAAAGATGTATGTCTCACAGCGCTAGGGACCCAGCTTGATTCCCAGCTTGGGTCACTGACTTCTATCAGGTTGCCCCTCAACCTCTGTCGTTCCAGCGAGAACAAACCCAGTTTCTCCAATCTCTCATTAGCTAATGTCCTCCATACCAAGCAACATCCTGATAAATCTTTTCCGTACCCTCACCAAAGCCTCCACATCCTTCTGGTAGTGTTGTGACCCAAGAATTGAACACTATATTCCAAGTACGGCCTAACTAAGATTCTATAAAGCTGTAATATGACTTGGCTATTTTTAAACACAGTGCCATGTGATGGAGGCAAGCATGACTCATGCCTTCTTGACTACCTTCTCCACCCTGCGAAGCACTTTCAATGACCTGTGTACCTATGTATCCAAATCCCTCTGCCTATCAATACTCTGGTACTACCATTTATTGTATATTTCCCATATGTATTAGACTTTCCAAAATGCAAGACCTCACTTTTGTCTGGATTAAACTCCATTTGCCATTTGTCTGCCCAAGTCTCCAACTGATCTATGTCCTGCTGTATCCCCTGATGTCCTCATTGCTATATACAAATCCACCAATCTTTGTGTTGTCGAAAAATTAATAATCAAACCAGTTACATTTTCATACATATATATTATAAACACCACTTATCACAGCCTACCATTCAGAAATGCACCCTTCCACTGCTACCCTCTGTCTTCTATGACTGGGCCAGTTCTGCATCCATCTTGCCAGCTCAACCTCTTTGATTCCATGAAACTTCACCTTCTGTACTAGTTTGCCACCAGGGACCAGCCTGTAATTACCTGTCTGATGGTCATGAGAGCGCTATATAAATGTATGCTTTTCTCTCTCTTTTCTGTAAATCAGGAACAGACAGTGTCCAATTGTTGCTCCCTAATCCAAGGACACCGGGGCCGTTTGGACTCCCTCCAGCAACTCAGGTGCTGCGGAAACTGAAATGACTGAATGTTGACTGAGGATACATTCTGGGATCTTCCCATTTTAAAATGGCTCAACTTTTCATCTGATCAACCTGCTAAGCCAATATGTGGATGCCAGCGTTGGACTGGGGTGGGCACAGTAAGTAGTCTCACAACACCAGGCTGAAATCCAACAGGATTATTTAGTAGCACAAGCATTTGGAACGCTGCCCTTTATGTGGCAGAGCTTCCAGATCACACAATCATCCATTTCGGAACACAAGAGCAGTTTCTTCCCAGCTGCCATCAGACCTCTCAATGGAACTATTTTATATACCGTAACACCACATTCTGATTTGATTTGATTTATTTTAGTCATATGTATTAACATTCAGTGAAAAGTATTGTTTCTTGCATGCTATACAGACAAAACATACCATTTATAGAGAAGGAAACGAGAGAGAGCAGAATGTAAAGTTACAGTCATTGCTAGGATGTAGAGAAAGATCAACTTAATGCGAGGTAGGTCCATTGAAAA
Organism: Sphyrna mokarran; assembly: GCA_024679065.1. Lineage (NCBI taxonomy): Eukaryota > Metazoa > Chordata > Chondrichthyes > Carcharhiniformes > Carcharhinidae > Sphyrna > Sphyrna mokarran. The sequence continues at coordinate 5,841,586 of JAGIQG010000024.1, forward strand.
GTCTGACAGCAGCAGGGAAGAAACTGTTCTTGAGTCGGTTGGTACGTGACCTCAAACTTTTGTATATTTTTCCCGACGGAAGAAGATGAAAGAGAGAATGTCTGGGGTGCGTGACGTCCTTAATTATGCTGGCTTCTTTGCCGAGGCAGCAGGAAGTGTAGACAGAGTCAGTAGCTGGGACGCAAGTTTGTGTGATGGATTGGACTACATTCACAACCTTTCGTAGTTTCCTGCAGTCTTGGGCAGAGTGGGAACCATGCCAAGCTGTGATACAGCCAGAAAGGATGCTTTCTGTAGTGTATCTGTAAAAGTTGGTGAGACTTGTATCTGACATGCCAAATTTCCTTAGTCTTCTGTGAAAGTCGAGATGTTGGTGGGCTTTCTTAACTATATTGTCGGCATGAGGGGACCAGGGTACATGGTTGGTGATCTGGACACCTAAAAACATCTGCACTCTCTCCTTTCCTTCTCCCCTATGTATTTTATGAACGGTATGTTTCATCTGTAGAGGACACAAAAAACAATACTTTTCATTGTATTCCGATGCATGTGACAATAATGAATCAAATCAAATCAAATGAAACATGAAACCAGAGTGGAAACAAGTTATCCTGATCCCGAGTTACTTCCTAAGAAGGGAAGAAAGGCAAACTTCTACAAACGAACGTCTACAAAGAATGAGCAGATATTCAGTTTCTATGATGTTGAATAAGGGATAAATATTTGTCAGACACAAATGAAAACTCTGCTTTAGAATAGCGGTACGACATTTTTTGCCACCACCTACAAACAAAGGGAGCAAACAAGGCCTCATTTTAACATCTCATCTGAAAGGTAGTGCCTCCGGCAGCACAGCACTCCTTCTGTAATACACTGGAGTATTAGGCCCAATTGCTGGGCCGACAAACTTCTGAGCCAGAGGCGAGAGCGCTATCCACTGAGCCACAGTGATTAGTGCCATGGCCCATCTATGTAACAGAGATAAAACCAATTGTTTTCTGTATTAATAATTGATAGCTAATGTGGATTCATTTTTACTGACCGAACATTGGCATGTTTCCTCCCCTTACCAACCTGCGATTGAAATTAAATCGTAATTCTGTATATTCTTAATGGAACTGCGTGCTTTGAAATTCCAGCTATCTTCTACAAAGTAGCAGTGAATGAGAAGAGCTTGAATTGATTTGAATGCTTAACCATCAACTGAAGCTGTGATTAATTCTCTGTCACCTTTACCAACACAGGAGCAAATGCTGATCATTAATTCTTCAGTGTGATAGATTCTGACAGCACAAAAGTGATCTAAAAACTGAATAAAATTATCCCATACGTTTACAGTAGATACTATTTAATGAGCAGTGCTGTCTTCAAGACAGTACCTAACCTTAGGGGTTTAGCTGATGCTTAGCTTCAGTCTTGCAATTTGCAACATCAATTGAATCCATCAATCGGACTATAGTTTTATAATTATTCTCAGGTAATCTGCTCATTGCTCAAAAAATAGATTTGATTTATTATTGTCATATTTATTAGTACATAGTGAAATATATTGTTTCTTACACACTATACAGATAATGCATACCTTTCATAGAGAAGGAAATGAGAGAATGCAGAATGTAGTGTTACAGGCACAGCTAGAGTGTAGAGAAAGATCAATTTAATGTAAGATAAGAACATTCAAAAGTCTGATGGCAGCAGGAAAGAAACTGTTCTTAAGTTGATTGCTATGTGACTTCCGACTTTTATAGCTTTATTCCCAGCGGAAGAAGCTGGAAGCAGGTATATCCAAGGATGTGGGGTCCTTGATTTTGCTGGCTGCCTTTCTGAGGAAACAGAAAATGTAGACAGAGTCAATGGGAAGTTGGTTTGTGTGAAGGACTGGGCTACATTCACAACCTTTTGTAGTTTCTTGTGGTTTGGGACACAGCAGGAACCATACCAAGCTGTGATATAATCAGAAAGAATGCTTTCTATGGCTCATCTGTATAAGTTGATAAGAGTCAAAGCTGACATGCCAAATTTCCTTAGTCTTCTGAGAAAGTAGAGAAGTTGGTGGGCTTCCTTAACTACAGCATATGTGTGGAGGGACTGTGATAGTTGATAATCTGGTCACCTAAAAACTTGGAGCTCTCGACCATTTCCACTTCATCCCCATTGATGTAGGTGAGGGCATGTCCTCCACTACCTTTCCTGAAGTTGATGACAATCTCCTTTAATTCACTGACATTGAGAGAGAGATTATTGTTGTGACATCAGTTCACCAGATTCTCTAAGTTATTCCTGTACTCCGTCTCATCATATCCAATTGAATGCTGACAGTCATGAAAAAATATCTCTGTTAGGTGTGTCTGTTAATAAACATGTATAAACATGTGGACATTCTCAGTTAATGGCAGGGCACTGGGGAAATTATTGAACAAAGCGAAGTAGGAGTACAGATTCATAGCTCCTTGAAAGTGGAATCACAGCTGGACAGGATGGTGAAGAAAGCATTCCACATGCTTGGTTTCATTGATCAGAAAATTTCTATGACTCTGTGACCTTATGTGAGTAAACTACAAAAGAAAGAAATCTAATATATAACAAACAGCCAATTCTGTAAGCCAAAACTTAAAGCAAAATATCCAGTAAGGCATATTCTGCATAAAAGAAAGAGCAGCTTCCACCTTCTGGGTTATGATAGGATGCAACCTTTAACAAGGGCATGTGCCAAGTCTGATAGGCACTCCCTTTCTCAGCCCACAGGGATGATGTAATTTCATTACTAAATGAGACAATAAGTTTATTGTCTGTCTGACTTTCCTGAGTGGAAAAGTGCAACTGAAAGATAGACATTGGATGTGAATTAGTTGATGGCTGTTCAGAGGCAATGGAGGTGAAATTGGTCTTTGTCAGTTATATTTTTTAAAGTTTAAAGTTTAGAATGTATTTATTAGTGTCACAAGTAGGCTTGCACTAACACTGCAATGAAGTTACAGTGAAAATCCCCTTGTCGTCGCACTCCTGCATCTGTTTGGATACACTGAGAGAGAATTTAGCACGACCAATGCACCTAACCAGCATATCTTTCAGACCATGGGAGGAAACCAACGCAGACATGGGGAGAACGTGCAGACTCCGCACAGGCAGTCGCCTATGCCGTGACTCAAATCTGGGTCCCTGGTGTCAGCACTGCTAACCACTGTGCCACCCCACTATGGATTCATAGTGAACTGACCATTGAAAGGAAAGACTTGAATTTATTAAGCACTTCAACTGCTCTAGAAATCCCAAGCGCTTTACAGCTCAGGAAACAGATTTGAAGTGTAATAATGTAGGAAATACAGCAGTGAAATTGCACACAGGAAAATTCCACAAGTAAGACAGAGATAATGACATTAATATGATATTATTGATGGATGAAGATTAGCTGGTCATCTGGCGATTGAAGTTAATGGAAAGGAATTTCAGGTTCGAAAATGGGTTTTGAATCCCTTTCACTCTCCTGAGATGATAAACCCATCTCACCTCCAGATTTCAGCAGAATGGTTGGAGTGTAATTTGTTTATTTATGCTCATGAATTTATTTTTCTCTAATTTTAAATTTTATTCTTTCAGTCTGTTTTTGGATCTTTATAACCGCTACAATAAAGAAGGAGGCCATCTGGCTCATTTAGTCTGCACTGACTCCCTGAAAAAGCGTCCCACCCAAGTCCTTTTTCCATTTACGTAACCCTACACATTTATCATGTCTAATCCACCTAATTTCCACAATTTGGGATACTAAAGTAAAGAGCAATTTAACGTTGCTAGTCCACTAACCTATATACTTTTGGACTGTGGTAGGAAACTGGATCACCTAGAGTAAACCCACGCAGACACTGAGAGAATGTGCATACTCCACTCAGACAGTTAGCCAAGGCCGGAATTGAACCAGGGTCCCTGGGACTGTGAGACAGCAGTGAAATATTCACATATGACATGGAAGATGTCTTTCTGGAAATATTGTTAGATTTACTGACAACAGTGATCTTTAATAAGCAACAATCACTCTCAGCTGTGTAGTTAGGCAGGAATTGGAATGTATTACAGAAGGGGTAAATGGACTGAGCACCATAATATGGTAGCCATACCTTGCCACAAAGAGACCATGCATAGCAAAGAGAAATGCGAAGGACTTTTGGTTGCAAGATCATTTGATCTCATCCTTTCAGAATTTCATATCTGCTGGTGTCATTAGCCCTTCACTTTTCCAGGAAATCCATTCCAGCTTCTAATTTATTGCACCTGACCTAAACCTGAATTTCATAACAATCAGGAGTTGTCCGTACTGTACTTGCTAACTTGGCATCAATCCTCTTTTTATGTTATGCATCATTTATATGATCGCAAAAGAGGGTGGCATAGTGGTTGGCAGTGCTGCCTCATAGCGTCATGGACCCAGGCTCAATCCTGGCCTCAGGTGACTGTCTGTGTGGAGTTTGCACGTTCTCCCCACATCTGCGTGGGTTTCGTCCTGTTGCTTCAGTTTCCTTCTAGAGTGCAAAGATGTGTAGGTTAGTGAATTGGCCATGCTAAATTGCCCCTTGGGTCCCAAGATGTGCAGGTTAGGTGGATTAGCCATGGTAAATGTTCAGGGTCACATGGATGCGGGAAGGACCTAGGTGGGATGCTCAGCACAGATTATTAACCTTTTGACACATGTTGGATATTTTATTTCTCCCATACAACATCTTGTCCCCTCACAGGCTGCTTTCCAATTTCAAGTCACACAAGTCCTTTGCTTAACTTTAGAACAATGTGTCTTTTCAACTCCGACGAAGCTCACAAAGTTGAATGGAGTTCACAAAAAGTCACAAACAAAACCTCACAACCCAGGCTGCAATCTTTCTACAAAGTTTGTGGGCAATCCTAAATTGGATTCACTTAAGTCTTGGCAAATGTGCTTTCCTGCTGTACAAATAAAGAATTGAAAACTCTTCAGTGTGTGACCGTGGTCTCCCTGAACAGGACATGGAACATATAAGTATGCCTGATTCACAAATACAAAAGGAGGCTTTACAGCGAAAGCTCACTGTTACTCCTTATGTAATTATTCAGCTTATCCAACTCAGTGTAAACTTTGTGCTAAATCAGCCATAAAATAAAGACCTAAAATCCAATTTCTTTATTCTTTTTTGATCATGTCCCTCATATTGCAATAAATCCTGTCATTTTTACAGATATTCTTAGCTTATTTCAAGAAAAAGAAAGAGTTGGCACAATGGTTAGCACTGCTAACTCACAGCGTCAGGGACCTGGATTCAATTCCGGCCAAGTGTGACTGTGTGGAATTTATTCATTCTCCCCATGTCGGCATTGGTTTTATCTGGGTGCTCAGGGCTTCCTCCCGCAATCCAAAAATGTGAGCATTAGATTTGTTGGCTATGTTAAATTGACCCTAGTGTCAGGAGGATTAGCAGGGTAAATATGTGGGGCTGTGAGAATAGGATCTGGGTGGGATTGTGGTCAGCACAGACTTGATGGGCCATATGGCCTCCTTCTGCATTGTAGGTATTCTATGAAATAAAATTAAAATTCTCTTTGATTACAACAAAGCCCTCAATGCTGATTAGTTATATCATCTCACAATTGTATTTCACCCTTCATTTCATTTCATTGGGGTTATAATATGTCACCAAAATCAGGAACCAATCACTTTTCTACCTTCTGGTTTGATGAAGAGATTGTAACAATTCTGAACTCCTTCTTGTTTGCAATGCACAAACCCTTCTGATTAGAATGTTCCAGCTCACCTGCATTCATTTTTTCCTCTTCAGAGAAGGAGGCCATTGAACCCATCAAGTTTGCACTATCTCTCTGACAGAGCCTACCCAGGCCTTATCCATGTATTTACTCTTCCAATCCCCCTAACCCATTTATCCTGGGACACTAAGTATTAATTTAGCATGGCCAATCCACCCAGCCTGCACATCTTTGGACTGTGGGAGGAAACTGGAGCATCCGGAAGAAACACAACCAGACACAGGGAGAATGTGATTTGGTTTGATTTGATTTATTATTGTCACATGTATTAACATATAGTGAAAAGTATTGTTTCTTGCATGCTATACAGACAAAACATACTATTCATAGAGAAGGAAACAAGGGAGTGCAGAATATAGATTTACAGTCATAGCCAGGGTAAAGAAAGATCAACTTCATACAAGGCAAGTCCATTCAAAAGTCTGACAGCAGCAGGGAGGGAACTGTTCTTGAGTCAGCTGGTGCGTACCTTAGACTTTTATATCTTTTTCCTGGAGAAAGAAGGTGAAAAGAGAATGTCCGGGGTGTGTGGTGTCCTTAATTATGCCAACTGCTGTGCCGAGGCAGCAGGAAGAGTAGAGAGAATCAATGGATAGGAGGCTAGTTTGCATGATGGTTTGGGCTACATTTCACAACCTTTTGTAGATCCTTATGGCCTTGGGCAGAGCGAACTCCACACAGAGAGTTATCCGAGGCTGTAAGGTAGCAGCACTAACCAGTAGACTGCCATATTGTATGATATCTTTCCTGATAATTGGTCTGAACTGTTTTACCCTCTCCTTTGTTTAAATGCTTCCCAGTCACGAAACTGAATGTGAAGGATGTCCCACTGATGAGAACTTTGTAACTCTATCCTCTTGTTGATTTGTTCTTGGTCCGCCTCAATCAGCTGCTATCCAAACTGTGTAGCACGGGGCACAGGGGTTAGTGACTTCTCAAATTAGCATCTTCATAAAACAGAGCGCAACACTAAAGCACATGGCTGCAAGACTTTCTAAATGAGCAAGAGAAAGTGTTTGAGTGCCAAAAAGATTGTTTTTTCCCTTTTAAATTGAATGGATATTTCCCTTTCCTCAGCGCTAGTGGTTCTGTAAACAGAAAGTTGAAAGGTATGTTTCGAACAAGAATTCCTTATTCCAGAACTGTGTGCGTGTTGATGTGTTGATAATAATTCCCGCACCCCCCCCCCGCCCGATGTTGCAAGTTAGTTCTCACTTCTTTGCCTAGTTTCATGAGATGGAGGAAGCAGGTGTAATGGAAAACATCACTTACAGCATTGCAAAGTAAATTGGACATGCTCCAAGATGAGGGCTGGATCCCATTCTCTAGGTTCTGTGGACCTCAGGGACCACATTTTCAAAACAGGTTGTAATTGTTGGAGTGGGGCATGGTTTGAAATGCGTATACTTTAATGCAAGGAGTATTCGCAATAAGGGGGAGGAACTTGCAGCTTGGACCAGTACCTGGAACTTCGATGTTGTGGCCATTTCAGAGACTTGGGTAGAGCAGGGACAGGAATGGATGTTGCAGGTTCCGGGGTACAAATGCTGTAGTCGGAGTAGAGAAGGAGGTAGAAGGGGGGGAGGAGTGGCATTATTGGTCAAAGACTGTATCACGGTGATAGAAAAGAAGTTTGATGAGGACTTGTCTGTTGAGGTAGTATGGGCTGAGATTAGAAACAGGAGAGGAGAGGTCACCCTGTTGGGAGTCCTTTACAGACCTCCTAATAGTTCTAGAGAGGTTGAGGAAAGGATTGCAAAGTCAATTCTGATTAGGAGTGAAAGTAGTAGGGTAATTGTGATGGGGGACTTTAACTTTGCTAATATTGCTTGGAATAGCTATAGCTCTAGCTCGTTAGAAGGGTCAGTTTTCGTACAGAGTGTGCAGGAAGGTTTTTTGACTCAGTATGTAGATAGGCCAACTAGAGGTGAGGCTACATTGGATTTGGTGCTGGTCAATGAGCCAGACCAGGTGTTAGGCTTGGAAGTTGGTGAACATTTTGGTGATAGTGACCACAATTCGGTTACGTTCACCTTAGTGATGGATAGGGATAGGCATGAAGCTGGGGGCAGTAGTTATAGCTGGGGGAAGGGTAATTATGAGGCCATCAGGATAGAATTAGGGTGCATAGATTGGACTAGGAAACTACAGGGACTGGGAACATCTGAAATGTGGAGCTTATTCAAGGAGCAGCTGCTGCGAGTCCTTGATAAGTATGTCCCTGTCAGGCAAGGAGGAAATGGTCGAGTAAGGGAACCTTGGTGTACAAAAAAGTTGATTCACTGGTTAAAAGGAAAAAGGAGGCTTATGTCAGGATGAGGCTTGAAGGCTCAGTTAGTGCAATGGATAGCTATAGATTAGCCAGGAAGGAGCTAAAAAGTGAATTGCGGAGAGCTAAGAGGGGACACGAGAAGATGTTGGCTGATAGGATTAAGGAGAATCCTAAAGCTTTCTTTCGATATGTTAAGAATAGAAGATTGGTTAGGGCAAGATTAGGGCCAGTCATAGACAGCAGTTGGAAGTTGTGTGTGGAGCCTGAAGAGATTGGTGAGGCACTGAATAAATATTTCTCTTCGGTATTCACGCAGGGTGCTGGAAATGTAGCTATGGAGATCACTGAGGTACAGGGTTGCAAATTAGGAAGTATTGTAGTAGATAGGGAGGATGTGTTAGAAATTCTCGAGGGTTTGAAGTTGGATAAGTCCCCTGGGCCGGACGGGATTTACCCTAGGATTCTCTGGGAGGCAGGAGAGGAGATTGCAGAGCCTCTGGCTCTGATCTTCAGGTCCTCGTTGGTTACGGGTGTGGTTCCGGAGGACTGGAGGATAGCGAATGTGGTCCCATTGTTTAAGAAGGGGAAGAGAGACCTTCCAGGGAATTATAGGCCAATGAGTCTTACTTCTGTTGTGGGCAAGGTATTGGAGAGAATTATTAGGGATAGGATTTATAGTTATTTAGAGAGAAATGAATTGATTGGGGATAGTCAGCATGGTTTCGTGAAGGGTAGGTCATGCCTTACTAACCTCATTGAGTTTTTTGAGAAAGTGACCAGAGAGGTGGATGGGGGTAAGGCGGTTGATGGAGTATATATGGACTTTAGTAAGGCTTTTGATAAGGTGGCCCATGGAAGACTTCTACAGAAAATGCAGATGTGTGGAATAGAGGGTGATTTAGCTAATTGGATTAGAAATTGGCTGGCAGATAGAAGACAGAGGGTGGTGGTTGATGGGAGATATTCATCGTGGAGTTCGGTGACGAGTGGTGTGCCTCAGGGGTCTGTTTGGGGCCCCTGCTGTTTGTAATTTTTATAAATGATCTGGATGAGGGTATTGATGGATGGATCAGTAAATTTGCAGATGACACTAAAGTCGGTGGAGTGGTAGATAGTGAAGAGGGGTGTTATAGTTTACAGAGTGACTTGGACAAGTTGCAGAGCTGGGCCGAGAGGTGGCAAATGGAGTTAATGTGGAAAAGTGTGAGGTAATGCACTTTGGCAGGAACAATAAATGTGTAGAGTATAGGGCTAATGGTAGGGCTCTTAATAGTGTTGAGGAACAGAAGGATCTTGGTGTATGTGTCAATAGATCCCTAAAAGTAGGCAGTCAAGTGGATAAAGTTGTTAAGAAGGCATATGGAGTCTTAGCTTTTATTGGTAGGGGGATTGAATTTAGGAGCCGCAGCATCATGTTGCAACTGTACAAAACTCTAGTGCGGCCGCACTTGGAGTATTGTGTGCAGTTCTGGTCCCCACATTATAAGAAAGATGTGAGGCATTGGAGAGGGTACAGAGGAGGTTTACCAGGATGTTGCCTGGTATGGAGGGCAGGTCTTATGAAGAGAGGCTGAGGGATTTGAAGTTGTTTTCGTTAGAAATGAGGCGGCTAAGAGGAGACCTTATTGAAACATATAAGATGATTAGAGGTTTAGATAGGGTGGACAGTGATAGCCTTTTTCCTAGGATGGAGAAGGCTAGCACGAGGGGACACAGCTTTAAATTAAGGGGTGATAGTTATAGGACGGATATCAGAGGTAGGTTCTTTACCCAGAGGGTGGTTAGGGAGTGGAATGCCCTGCCTGCGGCAGTTGTAGATGCGCCAAGTTTGGTGGCGTTTAAGAGGTTAGTTTATAAGTTTATGGAAGAGAAGGGAATGGTTTAGTTTGGAGGGTCATTGCTTTTTATTTTGGTCGGCACAACATCGAAGGCCGAAGGGCCTGTTCTGTGCTGTAATGTTCTATGTTCTATGTTCTGTGTTCTAATTATAACATGTATGTTCTATTGGTACCAATACCACTCAGTGTTAATCTTCACCGATTCACTCCTCTTTCTTTTTCATAGAATCCCTGTAGCACAGAAGGAGGTCATTTGTCCCATCAAATCTGCATTGTCCACAGCCCCATCCAGGTCCCATCCCTGTAACACTACAAATTTAACCTGCTAATCCCCCTGATGCTAAGGAATAATTTAGCATGGCCAATCAATGTATCTCACACATCTTTGGACAATGGGGAAAGCTGGAGTATCCAGAGGAAACCCAAGTAGACAAGGGGAAACTGGCATAGCATGTTGGCATACTACTGCCTCACAGCAACAGGGACCCGGGTTTGAGTCCTGATTTGGGTGACTATCTGTGTGGAGTTTACACATTCTCCCCATGTCTCCATGGGTTTCCTTCAGATGCTCCAGCTTCCTCCCACAGTCCAAAGATGTGCGGTTTAGGTGGATTGGCCATGCTAAATTTCCCCTCAGTGTCAGAGGGTCTAGGTAAGTGCATGGTGTTAAGGGAAATTGGCCTGGGTGAGATTGTGGTTGGTGCAGACTCAATGGGCTGAATGGTCTCCTTCCGCACTGTAGGGATTTTATAATTCTACAACATGCAAACTCCGCACAGTCACCCAAGACTGGAATTGAACTCGGATCCCAGGTGCTGTGAGGAAACAGTGCTAACCACGGTGCCACCATGGGTTATTGTCTGGAATGCAGTGTCACATTTCACTCAAGTAAAAATCAATATAGACTAATATGCAAAGCAATTTGCAAAGATTATTTTACATGGCAGTCATTGATGCAAGATATTAAAGATAATGAGAACAGCATAAATATTGATTAATGGGTTGGTTATTTTTAAATCTATGTTTATTCACCTTTTAACACAGCCTCTGCTGCTCTCTAATGCATATTCATATTAGTCTCTGTTTTTTCCAGTTTAAGTCGACTTGAATGGTCTTCAGGGCTCATTGGTGAACTTATTTTAGACAAATTGCTAGATTCAAAGCACTATGGAATCTGAAGTAACTTTAGATCCTCTCCGTAACTTGTTTCACAGCATTCCTTATTTAGATACATCAATAGATGGATTGGTAATCACATGATTGAAGACCGACAATATACACATTTCCTGATTACCACGTAACCCTGATATACGGTGGAGTGTTCGATTTTATCTCGGAAAGAAAGCTGAAGTACTTCAGTTGAAATGCTTGCTCTTAATTGGGATTCAAATGCATCAGGTTCACTGAAGATCAGTTCATTGCCACAATTCTCTAAACAGTAATTATAAGATCATGAGGGGCTGTCAAGAGGAAGTAAAGGTTAGGGCCAAACCATAAGGAGAGTGAGGTAATATGAGGGTGAACTCCACTACACCAGCTGAAACATTTTTCTCAAAATTCATTCATGAGAAATAATCTGGTTAGCACGGTGGCACAGTTGTTAGCACTGCTGCTTCATAGCGCCAGGGATCTGGGTTCAATCCCAACCTCCAGCCACTGACTGTGTGGAGTTTGCACATTCTCCCAGTGTCTGTGTGGGTTTCCTCCATGTGCTCTGGTTTCCTCCCTCACACCAAAACGTGCGGGTTAGGTTAATTGACCATGGTAAATTGACCCAGTATCAGGGGATTAGCGGGCAAATATGTGGAATTAAGGGAACAGGGCTAGGTGGGATTGTGGTCAGTGCAGACTTGAAGGGCTGAATGGCCTCATTATTTACTGTAGGGATTCTATTATTCTATTATGCACTCTGATTAGAGAGGCGATGGCTTCTGGTATTATTGCCCAATTATTAATTCAGAAACTCAACTAATATTTTGGGGACCCGAGTTCCCTGGAGATGGTGGAATTTGAATTCAATAAAAAATATTTAGAATTAAGAGTCTACTGATGACTGTGAAACTCTTGCTGATTGTTAGAAAAATGACATCTGGGTCACTGATGTCCTTTAGGGAAGGAAATCTGCTGTCCTTAGCTAGTCTGGCCTACATTTGACTCCAGAGCCACAGCAATGTAGTTGACACACAACTGCTCTCTGGAATGGCTGAGCCAACCACTCAATACAAGGGTAACTGGGACAGTTAATAAATATTGACCAAACAATGACACCCATGTCCCACGTACGAATAAAAAAAAGATTGATTTTGAGAAAGTGATGATGAGCTGCCTTCTTGAACTTCAGTCACTGTGGTGTCGGTACATAGTGCTGTTAGGGATGGTGTTCCAGGATTTTGACCCAGCGACAGTGAGGGGATGACAGTGATATATTTGCAGACCAGGCTGGTGAATGGTTTGGTGAGGAAGCTTCAGGAGCTGGTGTTTCCGTGTGTCTGCTGCCATTGTCCTTTTGGATTAGGTTGTCGAACTTTTTCACCTGGGGGGGGATCCACATTTCACAATTTCTCTCACTCAAGGGACTCATCTGTAAAGTTCAGACAGATAAATTCCACTGCAACATCATACATGAATTTAAAAATAGTTATAAAAAGAAACAATTTTCAGTGAGTACTAGAGATTAACAGGTCCCATTCCATAACTATCCATAAGTCTAACTCACTCACCCTCACTGCCTGTGCTAGTGGATGAGAGTGTGTGACAATGTGTGTGGGTGAGGGTGAATGAAAACCATGGGCCTGGGAAAGAGATAAAGGTATAGATACATTCTTAATTGTACACACTCTGCCCTCGCTACCCTATCACACTCTCTCCTCTTTCTTTCTGCCCTCACATTCTGTCTTCTCTCTTTCCTGCTCACCCATTCCCTTCTCTCTCATCCCTCACACTTTCTCCTCTCTATCATAGAATCAGACAGTGCAGAAGGAGGCTATTTGGCCCATCGGGTCTCCAGCAACCACAATCTCACCCAGACCCAATGTCTCTTCATTGTTTGAGATCCAACTCACAACTGTGGTGTCGTCAGCAAACTTGGAAATCAAGTTGGAGGGGAATTTGGCCACACAGTAATAGAAGTATAAGGGGGCTGAAAACATAGCCTTGTGGAGTATCAGTGAGGATGATCATGGAGGGGGGTATTGTTGTCTATCCTTACTGATTGTGCTCTTTGGGATAAGAAGATCAGGATCTAGTCTCAGAAAAAAGAGCCGAGGTCCAGGCCACAGAGTTTGGAGATGAGTTTCGTAGGAATAATGGTGTTGAAGGTTGAGCTGTAGTCTGACATAGGTGTCAATGACAAGTACAGATGCCTTTGAGATTGTTTGAAAGTGGAACAAATCCAAAGAAAATGTTTGAAATTGCACAAGTTCTACAGACGCATTCATTAATTGCAGAAGGCTGTGGAGGCCAGGTCATTGAGTGTTTTTAAGACAGAGATAGATAAGTTCTTGATTAATAAGGGGATCAGGGGTTATGAGGAAAAGGCAGGAGAATGGAGATGAGAGAAATATGATTGAATGAAGGAGCAGACTCAATGGGCCTAATTCTGTTCATATGTCTTATGGTCTAACGGTGTTATCTGAGATTACAAGTTCAAAAGTAATAACAACTTCATTTATAAAGCACCATTGAATATAATAAAAAAAAGTCTAAGGTCTAAAGGTGATTCTCACAAGTACCATCAAACAATATATAAGACTGAGCCAGAAAAATGAGATAATTATAGGATAGAGGTACAAATATTAAAGAAGAAGCTTTTATTGAGCATCTTATAAAAGGCGAGTGAGGTTTAGTTAAGGAATTCCAAACATCTTGGCCAAGGCATGGCAGTCAGTGGAGAGATTAAATCACATATACTCAAGGGGTCATCATTAGAGCAGTTAAGATCTCGTGGGCTGGAGGAGACAGGGAGGGGTAATATTGTGTTTGAAAATAATACTAAGAATTTTAAAATCAAGGAGTTGTTTAAATGGAAGTCAACAAAGGTCAATGTGAGTATGGATGATGGATGAACAGGACTTGGTGCTAAGTAGGGCACATAATCATGAAGCTGTGACTTGTGGAGCAGACTGTAATGTGTCAGTAGAAAAGATGGAGACATTCAGAATTTCTTTAATTTTACAAGCTCTAATTTTCCTATTTCCTCTTTGTCCCTGCATATTAAATTTGATTTGATTTGATTTGATTTATTATTGTCAAATATATTAACATACAGTGAAAAGTATTGTTTCTTGTGTGCTATACAAAGCATACTGTTCATAGAGAAGGAAACGAGAGAGTGCAGGATGTAGAGTTACAGACATAGCTACAGTGCAGAGAAAAATCAACTTTATACAAGGTAAGTCCATTCAAAAATCTGATAGCAGCAGGGAAGAAGCTGTTCTTGAGTTGGTTGGTACGTGACCGCAGACTTTTATATCTTTTCCCTGGAGGAAGAAGGTAGAACAAAGAATGTCTGGGGTGTTGTCTGGTCCTTAATGATGCTGGCTGCTTTGCTGAGATAGCAGGAAGTATAGACAGAGTCAGTGGATTGGAGACCGGTTTATGTGGTAGATTCACAGTCTTTTGTAGTCCGTTGCAATCTTGGGCAGAGCAGGAGCCATACCAGGCTGTGAATGCCTTCTATGGTGCATCTGTAAAAGTAGGCGATAGTCATAGCTAACATGCCAAATTTTCTTAGTGTACTAAGTAGAGATGTTGGTGGATTTTCTTAACTATAGTATCAGCATGGGGGGACCAGAACAGGTTGTTGGTGATCTGGTCACCTAAAAACTTGAAGCTCTCAACTATCACCACTGCGTCCCCATTGATGTAGATAGGGGCATGTTCTCCTTTACTCTTCCTGAAGTCGATGACAATCTCCTTTGTTTTGTTGACGCTGAGGGATAGACTATTGTTGCCGCACCAGTTCAGCAGATTATCTATCTCATTGTGACTTAACTGCAGTGTAGAAGCAGATGTGTTGTGTGGAACCTTCCCTTATTAGGCATCATGAGCTTCATTTCAGTAATAATGTGAAAGGCAACACTGAGTTGTGGACATGTTTCCCCACAGAATAGAGTTTCAGGACTATTATTGGCTACTTCCAATAGCTTTCAAGGGTGAAGAACATACGAACAATGGGAGATCTTCATAGTCAGTGCTGAGTTTACCAATCTCAGTTGCAGCAATAATTGAAACTGTAGAAATGACCTCAATATCTCTGGGCTAGGGAGGGAGAAAAATCAAACTACCTTTCTTCTCATGATTGACATTCATTGACCCTTGAGGAAAGAAGTCTCGCTTTAAATGACAATTTACACAAATATTTCTTATTGTTCCTTTACACAATAGATCCTTTTTGATGTAGCAAATGAGTAGATCACACTTTAAATATTGCACACTGTTCTGGTGGCCATATTAAAATGTTAGCTAATATTTGTAGGCATTTTAGAAAATTCTTGAAAAAAACACCTCAATATTAGTGATTTTTCTGTAGTTACATACGTTTCTGTCTCTGATAATTTATTGCATTTCTGTTTGCACTGCCCAGCTAATATTCAATATACTTGACAAAAGCAACAGGACAATGAAACACCAAGGTTGGAATTTTACCGCTTCGTCTGCCCTGGAAGTCTCTACTGACTTTGGGAGGGATTTTATAATCTTGCCGGAGTGAGGCCGTAAAATCCAACCCAATGAATCTTTGAATTTCATCACTAGTGTGTTCCTAAATAAAGATGGCATTTAGATTATTCCATCATGATATTCCTTTAAATCATTTAAGATTTCATGGGAACTTAGGAACAGCAGGAGACCATTTTCCTCACCAAGCATGTTCAGCTATTCAATGAGATCATGGCTAATCTGTGATCTAACTCCACATACTCAACTTTGTCCCAAATCCTATAATAAATCCAGCATTTATTATCTTTTGTAGAAGAGTGCTCCAAATTCCAAGCTTTTTCCTATGTGAAGACTTTCCTAATTTCGCTCATCTGCTGAGTTCACTTATCTTTGTTTCAGAATTATCTGAAAAATCCTTACAGAAGCGGAATAACCTCACCTGGGTATTCAGTTCCTTTCAGAAGTTTTCTTCCATGGTCACTGATTGCTCCTTATTCTCATTCCATTTACTCATTAGATCCTCACGCTGCTCCTTAAAATTCTCCTCAGATACTGCACACTTTATCTTTCTTGTTCTTCAGATTGGATTCAAGTTCAAGAATTTCATTGTTTTTTCATGGTGAAGTAGCAGCATTTCATTGACACTGATTGTTAATTCTGCATCAAGCTATTCCTCAGATTCATTAAATCCAGGCATTTTTCATGATACTTAACAAAGATTTCTGATACTTGAAGTTCATTAAGTTCTAAATTTTCACTTACAAACTCATCTTCCATATGTGAAAAGCTGGGTTTTCTGCACTGAGCAGTTTCTCCTGAGCAGAATCTACTTCCCATGTGCCATCAAGCTCACATCATTCTGCTAAATGTTTATGAGAGTCTTCACTCTCCTTTGTGAAAGCTTCCTTTTCCTCCTGCAACTCTTTAACATTTCCTTGGCATCCGAGGTTCTTAATTTTCAATTCAGCCATGTCAGTTTTCAACATCTCATTGGTTATCAGTAGGTTTGAGGCATCCAGTGTTTTTCCTTTTAGTTCTTTAATCTTTTTGGTTGTATCACAGCTTGATATGGTTCCTGCTCTGCCCAAGACCACAAGAAAGGGACATGAACAAAGCCCAGTCCATCACTCACACGAGCCTCCCATCCATAGATTCCGCTTACACTTCCTGCTGTCTCAGAAAACTGTCAGCATAATTAGGGACGCCACACACTCTGGATATTCTCTGTTCAATCTTCTTCCTTCGGGAAGTCTGAGATCACATACTGACTGACTCAAGAACAGCTTTTTCCCTGCTGTTGTCAGACTTTTGAATGGAACTACCTCGTAATAAGTTAATCTTTCTCTACACGCTAGCTATGACTGTAACACTTCATTTTGCATCCTCTCCTTTCCTTCTCTATGAATGGTATGTTTTGACTGTAAAGTGCGTAAGAAACAATGCTTTTCATTGTCTGCTAATATATGCGACAATAATAAATCAAATCAAATCAAAATATACATTTCCTGATCTCATTTCTGCCTTTTCTGTTTCGTGTCTACTGTAGAATTTTATCCTTGTTCTTCATTTTGGTTTTACCATTGGCCAGGCTTATCTTCAGTGAAACTTTAGCTTCTTTCAGTTCTGTAGTTATGCTACTCATCACTCACTGCTGGCAAAGCTCCACAGCTTTCCATTCAGCTGGTCCATCAGCCTCACAATACCTCTGCTCATCTCTTTCTTCAATTGGCTATACTGCAAAAGTGTTGGATAATTATATTTCAAAATGTTGAGTTGGAGCTGCAAGATTTCTAATCTTTGTTGCTGTTGTACACAATAATTCTCCATCTTTCTCTATTTCTCCTGCAGCCTTTCACTTTGCAGTTCAACCTCTGCATGTTTCCTCATTGCTTTTCTGCAGTCTCATCTTTTCCATACATAGCATTAACAAACTTGCTTCCCTTTTCTTCAGATACATCTTTGGGAATGTAATGTTCTCCAAACTTTTCTTCCAAGTGTCCAACTGTTTTCTTTAGCTCTGCAGTCTCTGTTTTGCACCTCTTGACTTTGTCCTATTGAGTCTTCATGACCATGTGATTCTTCATTCCGAGTGACACTAAATTCATTTTGCTTCTCTTCGGAATTTTCCAGAAGAAGAAGTGTTGACCTGACGGACCTTTGGAGCATGTGAAAGTCATTCAACAGCTTTTCCTTTTCTTTGTGAAGCTTAATTGTTTGGTCTTGATTTTTCTTGTATTCCAGTTGAGTCTTTCCTATTTCTCTCTGCTGTTCCTCCATTTTACTGTACCAGACAGCCTTCATTTCATTATGTTGCTGAAGAGTTATGTACACCTTTCACATTTGGTCTTGAAGGATGATTAACTGCTCTACCAATGCTTTATTTTTTCCTTGCGGACTCACGTAGCATTTCAATCACAACATTTTCCTAAGTAGTATTCAATATCTTGTTTAATTCCTCGTGTTTTTCCATGGACATGTATTGATTGTTCAAAGAGCCTTTCAGGGCAACAACTTCTTTGAGTGCTGTAGGAGGGAAATAACATGAGTCAAGCCTTGGAGACCCTGTCAGACTTCAAGAAAGGTTTTTCTTTCATATGCATGAGGGAGAGATGAACTCAGGCCTGAAATCCCAAGTTGCCTACGAATTCTCTCTATCCATCGTAGGTTCATATTATACTTATCCATGTCGCAAACTTTTTCATTATCATATTAATTCCTCAAGTTGGATGCAAGATGGTCCTTTTAATCTCATCATATTGTTCAGTGCATCACTGCTAATCATTCCCCACGGTAACTCCCATTTGCCCAAATAATAATAGTGTTTGCCCAATTGATCTACAACGATGTGTTAATCGACCCCCACCTCTGTTAGGTGATTATGTTTTTCAGGAGACTATACTATGGAGCCTGGCTGTCTCAATGTCAATTCTCCTATTGTCTGATAACTCAGAAAGGTCTATTAGAAGTTGATAACATGCGTTAATCGTTATCTGTTGGCAGAGCTGACCTCTAATTGTCCGTGTTAACCCTTTTCTTCCCTCTGGTAAGGCCTGGCTCTTTGCTCTTGCCCTTTGTAATCCTGCATGTATTACATTGAAATCAAACAAAATATGAACAGACACATATATTAAAATATAAAATACATGATCTCTGATATTTCCCTGTAACAGTACCTTTCTAGCTTGTTTCTGTGCCTGGCTGCATTTATGTTTGAATTCTTCCAATTCAATTTTGATGCAAATATTTTCCTGTGAAATAATTCTCTTGACTTTTTGTATGCTTTGTTGCTTTTGAGTTAGTCTCCTCCATTTCCAGTCATCTGCTTACTATGCACTTTTGGCTGCTGCTGTAGCTTGGGTACGTGTCAACATTTTCAAAAAACGTCTATGTTTATGCTTCTCAGCCTCTTTTTCCTCTGTACCAAACTCTTTGCTTCATACATTTCATTGCACTGACATGGAATCACTGAATCCCTATAGTGCAGAGGGAGGCCAGTCTGCTCATTGAGTCTGCACCGATCACAATCCCATCCAGGCCCTATTCATATTTACCGTGCTAATTTCTGGCACTGTCAATTTAGCACGGCCAATCAACCTAACCCATACATCTCTGCACTATGGAAGGAAATTGGAGCACTGGGAGGAAAGCCATGCAGACACAGGGAGGATGTGCAAATGCCTGATCTGTGATCATCTCCATTACCATTGGGTCTCTTTTCCTCTGTGGTGTTTTATGGGGCTACTCTATATGTTTTTAAACAACTGTTCTTTTCACATTTAGTTTTTAAAATATTTGTCAAAGGCTTTTAATTCCTCACCAGATATGGTTGAGAGTTCACCCACACCTTGTCTTGTGATTACTGTGTCAGAAATTTCACCAAATAAATATAAGAATATGTTAACTTGTACTTCCCTAAACTTCTAAAAACAATTCTACTCTATAAAACCCAAGTGCCTTGATCAAATCCAACTTTGATATTAAGGGAAGTCAGTCTTATCTCACCAAACACTTACTAATCTACTTTGGCTTCAGATCCTCAATACCTCTATGTAAAATTCCCATCCTTGTATTTCAGTCCTCTCATGGTCTTTCCCCTCTCCATCACTGGAATTTAATGAAGGTAATTGCCCCAGTCTTCCTGGAAATCTTCCTTCCTCCTAGTTTGATCTGTCATGTACAGAACCCAAGCAAGAGAGTATTAGAATATATATAAAAACAGAAAGGCTTTTTGGCCCATCAGGTCTAATTCTTCCAGATAATCATGATCTGTATTTTTGCCCTTATTATTTCAGGACGAAGAGGGCAAAACTTGTGCCAACTGATTTAATATGGGTATAATATTATACACCATTGGGTATATTGGACAGCAAGTAAGAGCCCAGCAGCAGGCACTGTTCCAAGGACTAATGCAAGGGGCTACAGCACGACTACCTGCAGGACCCTAAGTTGAGAGAAGCTGTAGGGAGCCATATTGCAACAACATTGACTGGATCAGGAAGTTTCTTGGCTTAGAAACATTAAGGCATAATAATGAAAGGGGGTCAAAGTCCTAATGGAAGAACAAACTGTTCATTAATGTGCTTTCCATTCATGTCATTGCTGCCAACCCTCAAGTTAGAAATCCCTGGGAAAATTGCTGACAACCAGTGTAGGAACGGTAAAAAAAATCTCACAACATCAGGTTAAAGTCAAATAGGTTTACTTGGTTTAATAAGCTTTCAGAGCATTGTTCCTTCATCTGGTGAGTCTGATGAAAGAGCAGTGCTCCGAAAGTTTGTGATAAACCATAAACATAGAACATTACAACACTGTACAGGTCCTCTGGCCCTCGATGTTGTGCCGAGCTATGTCCGAACCCAAGATCAAGCTGTGATGGTGTTGCTGGTTTTGCTCAAGTTTTAAGATTTTTAAAAAAGTACAGTTAGCAGAAGATATCCATGAAGCTTTCTCATTCTTGTACCCTATCATTCTGGAGTGCTCCATGTGCCTGTCCAATTGAAAGTTGTTAAAGTGTCCGACTCCACTATCACAGTAGACAGTGCATTCCACACCCTAACCACTCTCTGAGTAAAGAATCTGACTTGGACATCCATCCTGTATTTCCCACCATGAACCTTAAAGTTATGTCCCCTAGTGACAGCTACGCCCACCCGAAGAAATAGTCTTTACGTCCACGCTATCTATCCTCCTCATCATCTAATAAACCTCTATTAAGTCACCTCTCATCCTCCTCCACTCTAAAGAGAAAAACCCCAGCTTCTTCAACCTTTCCTCATGATACCTACCCTCCAAACCAGGCAACATACTGGTAAATCTCCTCTGCATTTCTTCGATGCTTCCACAGTGCTACCAAATAAATCTGTTGGACTTTAACCTGGTGTTGTGAAATTTCTTACTGTGCCCACCCCAGTCCAGCGCCGGCATCTCCATATTATAACTACCAGTGTAAGAGGGTACAGGAATGAGATAGCTTCATAGTTATCTTCTGTTAATTGTACTTCTTAAAAATTCTTAAAACTTGAACATCACCAGCAACACCAGCATTTGCTGTCCATCTTTAATTTCTCTTAACACGTGAGGAGAAGGGGTTATATGCATCACGGTGGGCCAGTGGTTTGCAGAGGTGCTCACAATGCCAGGAACCAGGTTCAATTCTGGCCTGGGGCGACTACCTGTGTGGAGTTTGCACTTTCTTTCCAGGTCTGCGTGGGTTTTCTCTGGGTACTCAGTTTCCTCCCACACTCCAAAGCTGTGCAGGTTAGGTGGAATGGCCATGCTAAATTGCCTGTTAGTGTCAGGGAGATTAGCAGGGTAAATGCATGAGTTTGCAGGGATAGCGTCTGGGTGGGATTGTTGTCAGTATAATCTTGATGGGCCAAATGGCTTCTTTCTATACTGTAGAGATTCTATGATTTTATGCTGGAATCTCACTTGGCTAGGCCAAGGGAGGAAGAGAACATCATGTGACTGAAAACCTCACTACCTCTCCTGCTTCTACTGTTAGCCTACCTGATGTGGGGCAAGATCATGGAAGGAATCAAGGATAACATGTGAGTATTCCTCAAGGATTTCTCTCCCACACACTAATTGTCCCTTTAAGAAACAGAGAGTTCTTTCTGAGTCCATCCCTGAGCAAAAACATCAAGCCATATTATCTTCAGAACCCCCAATCCCATTACTCAAGAGATATCCTTTCAAGGATTCTAATTAAATCCAGATCAATTTCCTTCTCAGGGAGTCTTTTCAACCTATCGACTATGGGATAAAAGTTTTTATAATTCTAACCTTGTTTGAGGTCAATGAAATATGTTGGTCTGCACTAATCCACTGATCATAGCCCAGATTGATACTTCAATTCTTATCAATTTTGAAAAGCCACAGTGGGTCAGCCTTTCAACCTATCCTCCAGTGAAAATTAATTTAATGATTATGAACTGAAAAAGAATGTGGGTGGTTAAGTTACCCTGAAGACCCTGCCAGTCTGACACTCAAACCAGAACATATAAAACAACATCTGGGCAACAATAAGTGTGGATTCCTGTTCAGTTATCACATCAAATAGATGTACAAGATTTTTCATTAAGAATAAGCAAGCTGTTCTTTGAAAACAAAGGATGTTCCTGCTTTAAAGCTGTCAGCATCAGTAAATTTATTTCATTGACAATTGTGTTTCTATTTGGCCCTCGATGCTGGCCCTAAATATACCCCAGTAATGTCAAAGGAGCAATTTATTTTTATGATGTGCTGTAATTATGTGGAATTGTGTCAGCTGCATTAGACGGGCTCAGAATCAGCTCAGCATTGATCTGCTGCAGGCTGGTTACTCACTAAATGATGCAGAAGTGGTGAGTTAAGTAGGGGGAGGAAGGGATAGGTTGGTGCGATATCTCACTGTTGACTTAGGTAATCTGCAAACATTTAATTGCAATTTTATCAATTGTTTATGCTTCTGGTTTTCACACTCTTTTATGCTTCATAATAATGGCAAAATGCGCTAAATGTCACGGCGAACAAACACGATTAAAGCCACAAAAAGAATCCAATATATTAGTGAGCTGGAGTAATTAAAAAAATTACTGGCAGCAAAATGTAACTATCCGAATAAACCACTGAAATTAATTTCAACAGAAAGAGGAAATGAGAGATCCAGGAATGTGGGCAGTTGCCAGCTTTGAGAGAGGAAAACAAGCCATACAGATAGTGACGAATGAATAACGCACATTTCTTAATTGTAGTTTTTGAAAACGATAGCCCAAACAAGCCAGATATTTTGTTTATATTTAAAGCATGCAGGTGGATATTTTCAAAGAAACCTTCAGCTACATTTTGCTTTTAAAAATGTGCATTGTTGTTTTGGAATTCCCCCATGGTTTTGCCCTCCCCTCGTTCTATAATCTCCTCCAGCCCTACAACTCCACAGAAACACTGAGCTTCCTCCACTTCTGGCTTCTTATACATTGCTGATTTTAATTGCTCCAGAATCGGCAACTGTGTCTCCAGCTACCAAAGCTCTGGAGCTCCTTCATGTCAAGATGTACTCCCAGGGGCTTCTTTCAGACAAAAGAACTTTATTTACAAGGCTGTTTCCTGAGCTGCATGCTTGCAGCTAGTCTATCGAACATACTACTGCGAAGGAAGCAACTGCCCCTAGAGAGATTCCCCTCTCAGAGTATTGACTGGAATGTTCAGACTGTGTGTCCAGATCACATGCCCTACCTCAGTAAGGAAAAAAAATCCACACCTCTCTTGACCTCTTAGCTTCTCTAACTCTCTTCCTTCCTTTAAGGCACTCTTTAAAGGAAGTGCCTGAGTGGCACAGTGGCAAAGTGGTTAGTACCTCGCAGTGCCAGGGACCAGGATTTGATTTCAGTCATGGGTGAAAGTATGCATGGAGTTTGCATGTTCCCCCAAATGTCTGTGTGGATTTCCTCTGGTTTCTCCCACAGTCTAAAGATGTGTGGGGAAGGTAGATTGGCCATGCTAAATTGCCCCTTGGTGTCCAAATGTGTGTAGGCTAGGGGGGATTATTGGGGTAAAATATGCAGGGTTACGGTGATGGGGTGCGTCTGTGTAAGATGCTTTATTGAAGAGTTGGTGCAGACTTGATGGGCTGAATGTCCCCTTTCTGCACTGTAGGGATTCAATGATTCTAACACCTGCCTCTTTCATCCAGCTTTTGATCACCTGTCCTTGTAATGTAGGTTTTATTTGAAAATGTTCTTTATACGCCAAAAGTGCTATAAAGGTGCAAGCTATTGTTGCTATGGTTGCTGTTAAATGGGGCACTAGTTTATCACTCAAACATTGAAATTAGTGTCGAGGGAACGCTATGCGTTGATGCTGTCATCAACAGTACAGTGCCACAGTTATGACTGTCACTAATTGATACAAACAGAGGCTTGAGATGTGACAACAGCCAAAGCAAATGATACGACAATTAAATTGCAACTTGAAGAGGGAAAAAGAACATTTACTTTTGAAGAGAGAGTATGTGTTAAAATGGTTTTCTCAAAGGAGGCTTTTCTTTCCTTCTATTCAGACGG
This sequence comes from Sphyrna mokarran, assembly GCA_024679065.1. Taxonomy (NCBI): domain Eukaryota; kingdom Metazoa; phylum Chordata; class Chondrichthyes; order Carcharhiniformes; family Carcharhinidae; genus Sphyrna; species Sphyrna mokarran. The sequence continues at coordinate 5,865,681 of JAGIQG010000024.1, forward strand.
GTGGACAAATAGCTTCCTCCTTTTAAAAGTCGAGTGGCTTCACGAGTTATGTGAAGTGATCGTCTGATGTATTCACAATGTTGTAACAGGAAGTCAGATTGCCCTTTGAAGGTCAGAGGAATGCTTAGGGAGTGAATGAATAGAATATCTCCATGACATTGTTAGTATTACTTTACCTCATTTACTGCTGTGATATTATAAACAGAGCTAACATAGCTCTGCAGGGGTCAAAATCTCCATAGGGATTGGCTTCACCCGTAACTCTCACTATATATTTTCTCCATTATTTCAAGAAACTTTGATTATTTCCCATTTTTGTTTTGCAGTCTGAAGTCTCCAGTGGGATTTTCTTCATCTCATGATTTGTTGCAGGCTTTTACAGGGCTGGTATCCATGCCATCACATCATCAAGCAACAGGATGGGTTGCATGGAGACACAGTTGTTAGCACAGTGTCAGGGACCTGGGTTCGATTGCTGGCTTGGGTCACTGTGTGGAGTTTGCATGTTCTCCACGTGTCTGCATAGGTTTCCTTCGGGTGCTCTGGTTTCCTCCCACAGTCCAAAAGATGAGCTGGTTAGGTGAATTGGCCATGGTAATTTCTCCCTCAGTTGTTGGAGTGTGGTGACTAAGGGATTTTCACAGTAACTTCATTGCATTGTTAATATAAGCCTACTTGTGACTAATAAATAAATAAATAAACTTTAGGATATGATCTTTAAAAGTAGGGGCAATAATAATCTTCATTTCAAAGTATAAATGGGTCATTATTGCCGAATATTCCATACATTGTCTATCCCAGTTCTGATAAATTGCATGCTGAAAATGTCAGATTTTATTTACAATGCTCAGGTAAGACCATAAGACATAGGAATCCATCGAGTTTGCTCCACCATTCAATCATGGCTAACACTTTTCTTATCTCCATTCTCTTACCTCTTCTCCATAACCCATGATCCCCTTATTAATCCAGAACCTATCTATCTCTGTCTTAAAGACGCTCAATGACCTGGCCTCCAAAGCCTTCTGTGGTAAAGAGTTCCACAGATTCACACTCTCTGGCTGAAGAAATTCCTCCTCATCTCTGTTTTAAAGGATTGTCCCTTTAGCCTGAGGTTGTGCCCTCTGGTTCTAGTTTTTCCTACTAGTAGAAACATCCTCTCCACATCCAGTCTATCCAGGCCTCGAGTATCCTGTAAGTTTCAGTAAGATCTCCCCTCATCCTTCTAAACTCCAACGAGTACAGACCGAGAGTCCTCAACCATTCCTCATTCAACAAGCTCTTAATTCCAGGGATCATTCGTGTGAACCTTCTGTGGATCCTTTGCAAGGCCAGCACATCCTTCCTTAGATATAGGGCCTTAAACTGCTCACAGAGGCTAGAATGGTACTAATGATAAGGTTATCAAGCAATAATTTCAATTACGTTAAACACTTCATGAATTATCCAATTGTATGCTTTCAAAAAAATAATAAATCTGAATATTTTTGTGGCCACAGTCAGTGTGCTACCCCAAACTTTGTGAAGTCTACAAACTGTGTGGGTTTCCTCAGGGTGCTCTGGTTTCCTCCCACTCTCCAAAGATATGCATGTTATGTGGATTGGCCATGTTAAATTGCCCCATTAATGTCCCAAGTTATATAGGTTGGGGGATTAGAGGGTAATTGTGTGGATTTGCAAGGTAAACCAGGGTATGAGTTGCTTCAGACTCGATAGGACAAATGGCCTCATTCTGCAGTGTAGAGATTTTAACACAGAGCTTCCATGATTCTCTCATGCTTTAGATTACCAAGACCTATAAATGCTTTGGAGTGGAACAGTCACAACATTTCAGAAACAACTTATAAACTGCTCTCAGAGCTTTTATGGGCATATTCTTGGAAATTTGAATGTAATTTCACTCTAATTGCAGTTTTTTGATTAGAAAGCAGGATTTGTTTTGTAGGTACTGGCAGTGATATGGGGCTGGATTCGTGGATGAAATCCAAAATAACTTGGGAAGCCACACAACTGACAAAAAAGGTCTTTCACCAAGCTTCAGAAGTTTCATGACTTGGAGATTGAAATAATAGCTTTAAGTGTCCAATCAGAGTCAGAATCCTGTGTCTGATACTGATCAATAAGAAAATTATCCACTTATCTGGATAAGTCGAAGAGGTTCCAACTTCCGATTCATAATGCAGGAGAACTCCCTCAACTTGGGAATCTTCACAGAGCAGGGAAGAACAACCATAATATTCAGGATGAATGTTGGTGAATGAGTAGATGGTGGGTGAAGTAAGTGGCTTTGGTGACAGGTGGCTAAGGAATTAGGTGGCAGTTGGATAGAGTTGCATTGACCTGTGAATGGGTAGATGGATTGTGATGATGTGGAGTTGCAGGCATTGGATTGGGGTAGGCACAGTAAGTAGTCTCACAACACCAGGTTAAAGTCCAACAGGTTTTCAGAGCACTGCTCCTTCACTCACCTGATGAAGGGGTGGTGCTTCAAAAGCTCATACTACCAAATAAACCTGATGGACTTTAACCTGGTGTTGTGAGACTATGAGAAATTACATACGTGCTCCCAAATCATAGACTGAGCTTAGTGTTTGTCCTGAACCAAAACTATTGTATTGTAGAACTGCTGGAGGATAAAAAACTGAATATAAAGACCTGGCAGGACTTTTGGTTCTACTTTAAGTGGAATTTTTGAATGTCCATCTCAATATTAACATTTCCTTGCATCAATTTTATTGTTTTATACTTTTGTAAAATTAATGGATGCAATTTCCTGGCTGTGCTCTGCCCAAAACCGGGTCTGCAGACATTTGCATGGTGCCCCCCCCCTCCCCTCCCGCTAAGTGCTATGATTCCTGTGGTGAGTGGGATGAGAAATATCCCCCCCATAACTGCATTTTTAAATTCACTCATGGGGTTTGAGCATTGCTGGATCACCCATCTCCCCCAGTTGCCCTTGCAAAGTTGACAGTAAGCTACCTTCTTGAAGGGGAGGTGATGGCCTAGTGGCATTATCACTAGACTATTAATCCAGAAACTCAGCTACTGTTCTGGGGATCTCAGTTTTGAATCCTGCCATGACAGATGGCGGAATTTGAATTCAATAATAAAATCTGGAATTAAGAACCTTCTGTTGACCATGAAACCATTGTCAATTGTTGTTAAAAACCCATCAGATTCACTAATCTCCTTTAGAGAAGGAAATCTACTGTCCTTGTCCCATCTGGCCTACATGTGACTCCAGAGCCACAACAATGTGCTTGACTGTCAAATGCCAGTGGGCAACTAGGGATGGGCAATAAATGCTGGTTGGCCAGTGATGCCCAACGATTGAATAGAAAAGAATACACCTGAATGCCTTGCCTGGGCATTTCAGAGAGTATTTAAGAGTCAGCCACATTGCTATGGGTCTGGGCTCACACATTGGCCAGAACAGGTCGGAACAGCAGACTTCCTTTCCTCAAGGACATTAGTGAACCTAATGAGTCTTTACGACATTCTAATAATCTGATGGCCACCATTACTTATGCTAGTTTTTTATTCCAGATTTATTTAATTAACTGAATTTAAATTCCCCAGCTGCCACAGTGGGATTTGACCTCATGTCTTTGGATCATTAATCTAGAGCTAGTATTCCAGTAACATAGCCACTGCACTCACATACCCTGGAGTCAAAACATGCTGCAAATATATCTGGAGTGGCAGAGCTTCCTCTGCCCCTCTTTAATTGCTTCCTGCAAATTACTCGATATAGCAACGAAGAGCTGAGTTGCTCAACCTCCTGAGAACATATCCAAACCAGCAAAGCAGGTTTCGAGAGACGCGTTCCGACAGGAGATGCTTCTTCACACAAGTGTACATGTTCTTGTCAGTGACGTGATCTGGGTGTCTGATCTTGAGAATAATCTGGTAACAGCTGGCGACACTGCTGCTTAACTGAGCGTAGCTGCATTACAATGAATGATTAGTTTGGGGCAAAACTTAAAAGCTGGTGTTTTTTTTTTGGTCTCTCATATTTCCAACCATTTCAGATGATTATTCATCTATTCTCTGCTGTATTGAGAATCACTTTGAATAATTAACCTGAGACTTCAGAGTGACAGACCTTGCTGCAGAAATCATTGTGAAATCATCATCGCAAGAATAAATGCATTTGTATTCAGATTGTTTCACATTGGCCCATCATGTTTTATGTGGAGACAATAATATTAATATGGAAAAATGCAACCTGTTCGAAACAGAATGTGCACTCAGCAAATCACTTTCTCTTTAAACCGTAACGCGGCCCCAACACATGGACACAGGATGCTGATATATGCATTATCTTCTGATAGGCAGTTTATTTTCTTCTTTGCACAAACAAAATTAATTGAAGTGTCTCAGTGCATGTAATACACATTTAATAGAATTTTATTTTACAAAGGATTGCTCCATCAGATTGTCCCCCTACATCCAAATCATTAATTGAAAAGATTGAGAAAGCACTCCAAGCTTTGATAATAGACTTGCTTTTGTTTTAATTTTCTTCTGCCACTTAAGGTCGTCATGTCAATGAGTTCTTTCCTGTCTGTCAGAATGTTGCACAAACTGTTTTCCATTAGCATTTAGTTTTAACATGAAACCACATCAATGAATACTTCTCACTTATTTTCACTGCAACATTTATAACTTCAATATCCAGTTGGGCTTCCTTTATCAAAGCAGTTTTTTTCTCTCTGTAAATTGTTTCAACCTCCAGTCTTCCAACAAAGTGAAAAATGCTTTGAACAAGATGGCATGATTTTTTAAATTTGATTTGATTTGATTTATTATTGTCACATACATTTACGTACAGTGAAAAGTGTTGTTTCTTGTGCACTATACAGATAAAACACACTGCTCATAGAGAAGGAAACAAAAATGTAGGGCCCTATTTTACCAAAACGTGGTAAAGTCGGGTATGAAGCCATTAATGCAATTGGCGTACGCAGATGGCCACTTTATTTAAACCTGGGAATGGCTGCGATCCACTTTGTGTCCAAAACGGGCACAATGGCGATTTAAATATATTTGCGTGTATTTCAATTGAATTAGTGAACTGCCGACCAACCTCATCAGCATTTCACCCTTTACCGTTGCGTTCACCAATCTGGAATCATGCTGAAATGGACATGCTAAAGAAAAGTCTGAATTGCGCACTCCAGCTGCCGAAGAGGTGATGGGGGAGGAGGGAGGGGTCAGATCATTCTGCGGTTGGGTGGGAGAGAAGGAGTGAGGCCAAATCATTCTTGTGGGGGGGAGGAGAGAAGGAGAAGGAGGAGGAGGAGGTGGGTCAGATGTATCTCCGGTGGGGAGAGGGGAGTGGGGAGAGGGAAGCCCGATCATTGTCCGTTTGGGGAGCAGAGCCAGGGGTGTGAGGAGGCCCAATCATTGTCTGGTGGTGGGGAGGCAGGCAGGGGATTTCCGATCCTTGTGTGGTGGTGGGGGTGAGAGGCAGGGATGACGATCCTTGTCTGGTGGGGGGAGGGCCAATCGTTGTTTGGTGGTGGGGGGGATGGTGGAGAGCTGATCATTATCAAAGAACAAAGAACAAAGAACAAAACAGCACGGGAAACAGGCCCTTTGGCCCAACGAGCCTGCGCTGCCATCTCGATGTTCCCACTTCTACACGCGATCCCTGTCCATGTTTATAGATCTATGGATTAAAAAACAAATTTGAGACAGTTGAGGGAGAATTTGTTTTGCCAATTAGCCTAAGAGCACATCTTTGGGATGTGGGAGGAAACCAGAGCTCCCGGAGAAAACCCACGCAAGCACGGGGAGAATGCGCAAACTCCCACAGACACAGGCCCAAATCCATGTATCTGCACAGCACAGCGATAGTCACTGCGCTGTCGTGTTGCCCATCAGATGGTCCAGGTCAAGCATACACTAACGATGTGAAGCAGTAGGATACTCTCGAAAAAGGTCCAAAAGAAGTCCTCTCACGACCCATCGCGTGTATGCCCCTTGTTAGACAACAAGGTGGACCAAAGCACCTGTAGGATAAAAACAAGTACATCAATATCATCATCTATTTACACACTTCCCAGGGACTCCCAAGGCTCATGATCCATATTTTAAATCAGTTTTCTATACCCCTCCATTCCCATTCTGTTCATGTGCCCATCTAAGTATTTCTTAAATATCTCCAGAATACCTGCCTCCACCACTTTACTTGGTAGCGCATTCCATACCCCCACCACCCTCTGTGTGAAAAAAACTCCCTCTAGCATCCAAATTATACCTTACCCCCCTCACCCTAAGCCTGTGACCCCTCGTGCTATTTGAGTCCATCCTAGGAAAAAGCTTAACCCTGTTTACTCTATATATCCCCTTCAAAATCTTGTACACCTCTATCAGATCTCCTCTAAGTCTACGTCTTTCTAAGGAAAACAGTCCCAATTTGCCTAATCTCTCCTCGTAACTCAGACCTTCCATACCAGGCAGCATCCTGGTAAACCTCCTCTGCACTCTTTCCAGAGTCTCCACATCCTTCCGGTAGTAAGGCGTATCCGGTAATAAGTAGTATCTGGTGGGGAGGGAGGAGGAGGTGGGTCAGATATTCTACAGAGGTGGGGGGAATGAGTGAGACCAGATCATTCTCCGCTGGGGAGAAATTGAGTGATGCCAGACTACACTCTGGAGAGGGGGGTGAGTAATGCCAGATCATTCTATGGTGTGGGAGGGGAGAGTGAGGTCATATTGTTCTCTGGGGGTGGGGCAGAGGGAGTGAATCAAGACTATTCTCAGGGGAGAGGGAGGAAGGGGGTGGGTAAGAATATCTCTGGTGTTGGGGGGGGGGGGGGGGGGAGGATGCCCGATTGCTCACTGATTGGGGTGGGGCAGATGGATCTCTGGTGGGGGTAGGGTGGGGGTGTCCAGTGGGATTTGCTGTCACTCTGCGAGTAATTGGTGGGGGGGAAGAGAACAGGGATTCACGATTGGTCTGGATAGCGGGGATGTTGGGTGGATAAAGGGGATGTCCGTGGGGGCCATTGCTCCCATTTTTTGCTCCCGCGCCACTTTCTCTGCTTTCTGCGGCCCGGGAGCAGTCAGACATGGGAGTGTTTTTTTCACATCTTTTTCTAATTGCTCATGCGCAGTTCAGAGCTCCGATCTTTTCAGGTGCGCTAAGCCACGCCCACAGTGCAATTCAGACTCATGAATTTTTTTCAGGGTCAGTGCGTATGGGGGTGCCCGAAAGCAGATTTCCAAGTCAGATCTGAATTGCCCTCAGATTGAGCATTTACAATGGAAATAGTAAAATCTGGCCAGTTGTGTTACAGTCATAGCTAGGGTGTACACAAGGATCAACTTAATGCAAGGTAAGTCCATTCAAAAGTCTGACAGCAATAGAGAAAAAGCTGCTCATGAGTCCGTTGGTACCTGACCTCAGACTTTTGTATCTTTTTCCATTGGAAGAAGGTGGAAGAGAGAATCCCCAGTATGCCCGTGGGTCTTTAGTTATGCTGGTTGCTTTTCTGAGGCGACGGGAAGTGTAGACAGAGTCAATGGATGGGAGGTTGGCACTGCTGCCTCACAGGGCAAGGGATCCTGGTTTAATTCCGGTCTCGGTGACTGTGTGAAGTTTGCTCGTTGTTCCCCTTCTGCGTGGATTTCCTCTGGGTGCTCTGGTTTCCTCCCACACTCCAAAGATTAATGGGTTAGATGGATTGGCCATAATAAATTGCCCCTTGATTTCATTGGGATTAGCAGGGTAAATATATGGGGTTACAGGAATGGAGCCTGGGTGGGATTGTTATCAATACAGACTCGATGGTTGAATGGTCTCCTTCTGCACTGTAGGGTTTCTATGATTTCAATGTATGGAATAACCTCACCAGTACAAACTCCACTGACCCAACTATCATTTACTACCCATGGTTCATCAATGTTACTCCTCATTTAATTTTAATTAGAATAGGAAATTAAGTTCACATTTTCAGATGGGTTATAAATGGTGGATTGTGGTGAATCTATTTTGCGAATGGACTTGAAGGCAAATTGTTCAAAGTAGAATGGTTTAAATAGAAGGCTATTCCTTAATGTATTTTGGTGTTAGGCAGATCAATTACACACCCAATCTTGATCATGGAAACATTATGGCTGTTACCTAGCAGTATAATCGATAATGCCATTGTCCATTAAAGCACCATTATATTGCGGCAGTGATAGTGATGGTAAATTCAACTTCTCCAGCCATCCATCTCCTCCCCACTGCACCACACACTCTATCCACAATCTCCCCTGACTACATTACATCCCCTGCAACTCCCCACTGCTTTGCACCCCCCCCCCAGTACATCATATCCCCTCTGCAATTCCCCACTTCTCCACACCCTCCTGGCAGCCCTCTCCCACTACATCATACACTCTCCCCCCCCACAACTCCCCACTGCAATACGCTCCCCTCAGACTGCACCACTCCTCCTTTGCTTCCGCCCCCCCCGCACATCATCACATACCGCAACTGCACACCCCCACCCCCCCCACCCCACCCTCACTCTAAGGGAGAACAAAAATGGGCACAGAGGAAGAAAAGCGTCCACATTCAATCTCCATTTATTATCCAATCTTCCTTTACTGGAAAGGGCACCTCCACGGACAATGATCGAAGACAGCAATGGGCTTGGCTGTGACGTCAGAAATGGGTAAATCATTCTGTGTTTAAGTTTTTAATTAAAAAGGGCCAGTTGGGGAGAGGTACCATAAGGGGACTGAACTGCCCTTCAGTCTGTAACTTCAAGAGTGGAGGAGACAGAGTGACAAAATAAATGACAGTCTGCATCTGATTGAGATACACCAGTTCTTAGGAAGCCCTGAATCATTTAACCCAGTCTTTATCGTGTCTGCTAGAGAAATGAAGGAATAACAATGAGTTCCAAAACAAGTCAACTCAGCTTCTCTGATTAAGTTGCAATATACACTTTGTCACGTTGTTTGCTTCCAAGTAATAAAGATCAGGACATTTTCTGGGGCAGTCACTTTGCTCCAATTAGGAGATGGGTAGATTCTGTAAAATGAGTCATCTCTTACATAAACATAAAGAATTGTGTTTATATAGTGCTTCTCCCAACTACTGAAGTCTCAGAGTACTTCGTGACCAATGAAATACTTTGTGAAATGAAGCCATTGTTGAAATGTAGGAAAATGACAATCAATCTTCACACTGCAGACTACTGCAAACAGAAATGTGTTAATGACCAGATATTGCAATGTTGGTTGAGGGATAAATATTGGGATGAGACATTAAATACCTGATCAAAATAGAAAATTGCTCTGGTATGTCCTGTCCACACAAAGCTGGGGAAATCCAATTGGAGCAAATACTGCTTTATCAATTGACTCAATCATCAGTGAAGTGATGGGAAGGATGGTCACTTACTTGGTAATAATCTGCTTACTAATATTCAGTTTGGGTTAAGCCAGGCTCCAAACCTCATTACAAACATTAGAAGCAGGAGTAGGCCGTTTGGCGGTCACGGCTGATCATAGAATTCAATATCCTGACACCCTGTTTCCCCCCCATATCCCTTAAACCTTTTAGCCCCAAGAGCTATATCTAATTTCTTCTTGAAACCAAACAACCTTTTGGTCTCAACTACATTCTGTGGTAGTGAATTCCACACATTCACCACCCTCTGGGTAAAGAAATTTCTCCTTGCCTCAGTTCAAAAATGTTTACCCCTCATCCTCAAACTGTGACCCCTCGTTCTGGACTGCCCACCATTGGAAACATTCTTTCTGAATCTATCCTGTCTAATGCTGTTAGGATTTTATAATTTTCTATGAGATCCCTCTCACTCTCTTAAACTCCAGTGAATGTAATCCTAATCAATTTTGTCTCCCTCATATGACAGACCTGCCATTCCAGGAATCAGCCTGGTAAACGTTTGCTGCATTCCCTCTATAGCAAGGACATCTTTCCTCGGTTAAAGACATGAAAACTGTACACAATACTCCAGTTTTGTCCAGTTTTGTGGCCTCATCACTGCCCTATGTAATTGCAATAAAAATCTCTGATCCAAATGCTCTCATTATGAAGGCCAGCAGACCATTTACCTTCTTTACTGTCTGAATGCCTACTTTCAGAGAGTGATGTGTGAGGACTTCAAGGTCTCTTTGAGTATTCATTTCTCTCAATTTATATCCATTGAAGTAATAATCTGACTTCCTATTATTGCTACCGAAGTGAATAACCTGACATTTATCCACATTATGCATCTGTCATGCACATTCCCACACACCCAGCTTGTCCAAATCATGCTGATGCAGCTCTGCATCCTCCTCACAGCTCATCCTCCACCTAACTTTGTATCATTTGCAAATTTGGAGACAATACCTTCAGCTTCCTCTTCCAAATCATTAATATATAATGTGAACATTTGGGGTCATGGCACAGATTCCTGTGGAACGTCACTAATAACAGACTGCCAATCAGAAAAAGACTCATTTACACCAACATTTATATGTATGACATGTATGGGCTGCTTTGTCCTGGATGGTGTCAAGCTCCTTGAGTGTTGTTGGAGTAGCACTCATTCAGACAAGTGGAGTGTATTCCATCACACTCCCAACTTGTGTATGTAGAAAGATTTCAGCGAATCAGGAGGTCAGTTATGTGCCACAGAATCCCTAATCACTGAACCTTTCTTGTTTACATAGCTGATCCAGCTAATTTTCTGGTTAATGAAAACTCTCATATCTGGTAAGGAATTTGTTGATGGTAATACTTTTAAATGTCAAGGGGAGTTGGGTGGATACTCCTTTATTGAAGATGGTCTTTTGAGGTCTTAATGTTCCTTGCTATTTATCAGCCCAAGTCTGAATGTTAACCAGGTTAAGTTCCAAGCTGACATGGGCTGTTTCAGTATCTGAGGACAGCTGAAGGGGATTGAAGAACATACAGTGCACATCCCCACTTACTTTATGTTGGAGGGAAGGTCATTGATGAAGATGGTTAGGCCTAGGATATTACCCCAAGAAACTTCTGTAGCAATGTCCTGTAGCTGAGATTATTACCCTCCAACAACATTCTTTGTTGTGTTCAGTATGACTGAACCCAATGGAGAGTTTGTTTTCTCCCTGATTCCCATTTACTTCAAGATTACTTGGGTTCTTTCATGCCACACATGGGTAAATGCTGCCTTTTTGCCAAGGGCAGTTACTAATACATAACCTCTGGAATTCATCCCTTTAGTTCATATTCTATTCAAAAAGGGAAGTAGAGAGAAAACAGAGAAATATTGACTACTCCTTCTAACATCAGCACTGGGGAAGTTGCTAGAGTCTATTGTCAAGGGATTTCATAGCTCGGCATTTGAAATGGCAGCTGCCTTATCAGACAAAGTCAGCAGGGATTTACAAAGGGGAAATCATGCTTGACAAATCTAATGGAAATTTTCGAGGGTGCAGCTAGTGGAGTTGACGTAGGAGAATCAGTGGATGTGTTTATTGAGACTTTCCGAAGGCTTTGACAAGTTATGTTCACATAACAGACTACTATGTAAAATTAAAGCAAATGGGATTGCAGGCAGTGTTTTGAGATGGAGGGAAAACTGGTTAGAAAATAGGAAGCAAAAAGTTGGCATAAATGGGTCTTTTTCTAATTGGAGTCAGTGACGAGTAGGATTCCGCAGGGATCTGTGCTGGACCACAACTGTTCAAATTACATATTAATGTTTTACAAGGGAGAACTGAATGCAAATTTAGGTGGGAGGGTGAGCTGTGAGGAGGATGCAGAGATACGTCAGTGTGATTTGAATAGACTGAGTGTGTGGCAGATGCAGTGTACTGTGGAGAAATATCAGGTTATCCACTTGGTAGCAATAACAGGAAGGCAGATTATTATTTGAATGGTGTAAGTTGAGAGAAATGGATGTGGAACGAGAGCTTGGTGCCCTCGTGCATCACTCTCTGAAAGTAAGCGTGCAAGTACAGCAGGTAGTAAAAAAGGCAAATGATATGTTGGCCTTCATAGTGAGAGGATTTGAGTGTAAGGATAGGGGTGTTGTGCTGCAGTTGTATAGAATTGCAGCACAATAGAATTGTTGGTGAAGCTACACTTGAAGCATTGTGTGCAGTTTTATTGTCACCATAACCCTTAATTACTTTACTGTTCAAAAATCTATCTATCTTTATCTTAAAAACATTCGATGAGGTAGCTACAACTGCCTCACTGGGTGGGAATTCCACAGATTTTGAGTGAGATCATACCCACTGGAGTTCAGAAGAATGAAAGGGGATCTCATAGAAACTTATAAAATTCTAACAGCATTAGAATCTGTGAATTCCACTACCTAGAAAAACAAGAAAAACAAAACTGACACATAGGGATATCATCAACAGCAAATTCCCTCCAGTACATCACCCTAACTGGGAAATATATCGCCAAATTTTTACTGTCAGGGATCAAAATCTTGGAAATCCCTCTCCAGCAGCACCGTGTTCGAGATTTTCCAGCCTCCCCCCAATCTTCCGATCCCACCAGCAACCAATGGCTCGTCACATCTGTTGCAGGAAAACTCATCACGAGGGGTGAGGTTGGGGGGTGTGTTTGGTGATGGGCTGTGCAATCCTACACCACATGGATTGCAGTGGTCCAAGGTTGCTGCCATCACAACTGCCTTCTCAAGGAGAACTTGGAATGGGCAATAAATCTTGACCTTGTCAGCAATATGTACATTCTTGAATGATTAACAGATGTTCACATGGACCATTGTGTTGACTGGAACAAGAGCAGAAGTGAAGCAATATGTGAAATGATGTCAGTAAACGTAAAGGAAATTACAGTCTTGGAGATGTTTCTCACGTAGAGAAGAAAATTATTTTCAGGAAATCTAAACCAAGTGAACTGAGTCAGCTGACAGGCAAAAGTGAGTCAGTTAGATGACAATATTCTGACTTTCTGCGCCTCATTTGTATGTTTTTTTTTGTTTTGCTTTAACTTCTAGTAATTTCCAAGAAATAATCTGTTTACACAGGGATCCGACAAGTCAGTGTAAGAATGGTGAAGATGGTAAGTGCTGCAGAGTTGGTAAGTGGGAGTTTTAATGGAGCGTCACTAACTGTAGAATGTCCATTTGACATCACAACGTGAGCTGTGGTTTGAGTGAATAATTTATTCCTTTCCTTAGTTTCCATCAGTTCCTCATTGATTTGTAATTAGTGTCTTTTTCACTCTCCTTTAAGAGTGTTGACTTATACACCAATAAGATTCTATGATAATGTTCAACTCTTGGCATTTCGCCCGTGTGCCATTTTTACATGTAAAGCCACTCTGTGAATACGAGTGAGCTCTTAATGCTTGAATTATTCTTGGTCATTGCTGCAGCAAAGTTTGTGTTCATCCTTCAGGATGATGCATCATGATCCAAAATATATACTACTCTTCATGAAGTTTATTAAAAAACTCTTGATAAAAGAAAAAGAATGGCTTGTGTTTATATAACACCCATCACAACCGCAGAATGTTCCAAAGTGCTTTGCCTTCAGTGAAGTACTTTTAGTAGTAAGCTAGTCATTATTGTAATGTAACAAACACAGCAGCCAATCTGCACACAGCAAGATCCCACAAAACGGCAAAATGATAATAGTTTGATAACCTATTTTTGTGATCTGATTGAGAGATAAATATTGGCCAGGGCACCAGGAATAACTCGCCTGCTGTGGGATAGTGCCATTGGATCCCACTCCTGCTGGCTTGCTACCTTTTCTGGAAGATGATACCTTTGACAGTGCAGCAATCTCTCAGTACTGCACTGCATGTCCACTTTGATTTTTGTATTTGAGTCTCTGGAGTGGGATTTGAATCCACAGTGTTTTGCCCATTGAACCCCAGTTTATGTACGTTGAGTCAGTCTACTGGATGACATTAGCAGTGATGGGAACATTTTCAATTTGGTTACATAGTAACACTGACACTAATGCAAAGTTCCTTGCTCTTACCACAGTCCAACCTGAAACATTTCCACCAAAGGTCACTGGAAAGCAACTACAAGTGAGAAGTTTGGCCATTTTTTTTCCGTTGGAAGCACTAACTCTAACTTGAATTCTACACTGAGGTAAGATGAGTTAATAACCAAGACAGACAGTGTGAGACTTTCTACACTACCTCAGCCAATGTTTCACCTATTTATATACCTTTATCCACCAGCCCTAACATTAATATTTTTAGTCCATTTCCTACTGCTTCTAGGCTTTCAAACATGGAAAAACAATGAATTAGTGCTGTCAGTGGATCAAGTGATTCACTTTCCAACCATTTCTATGGCATGAAAGCCTCATCTCTCAAATCTCAAACTTTGACATTTGGATATCTCTCATTGTATCACTTGGTGATGCTACATCTGGCGAACTATGTACAGTGACAATAATTTCTCCCTCAATGTCAACAAAATGAAGGAGATGGTCATTGACTTCAGGAAGCATAAAGGATAACACGCCTTCTCTACATAACAGGAATGAAGTAGAAAGGGCTGACAGCTTCAAGTTTTTTGGTGTCCAGGTCATTAACAACCTGTCCTGGTCCTCCCATGCAGACACTATAGTTAAGGAAGCCCACCAATGCCTCCACTTTCTCAGAAAACTAAGGAAACTTGGCATGTCAGTTACGACTCTCACCAACTTTTACAATGCATCATAGAAAGCATTCTGTCTGGTTGTATCACAGCTAGGTACAGCTCCTACTCTACCAAAGATATCAAGGAACTACAGCCCAATCTATCACGCAAACCAGCCTCTCATCCATTCAGTCTGTCTGTACTTCCCAGTGCCTTGGCAAAGCAGTCACATAATTAAGGATTCCAAGCAATCCGGACATTCTCTCTTTCACCTTCTTCCATTGGGAAAAAGATACAACAGTTCTTTGATCTGATTTATTATTGTCACATGTATTAGTATACAGTGAGAAATATTGTTTCTTGTGCGCTACACAGTCAAAGCATACTGTTCATAGAGAAGTAAAGGAGAGAGTGCAGAATGTAGTGTTACAGTAATAGTTAGGGTGTAGAGAAAGATCAACTTAGTGCAAGGTAGGTCCAGTCAAAAGTCTGATAGAAGCTGTTCTTGGGTTGGTTGGTACGTGATCTAAGACTTTTGTACCTTTTACCCGGTGGAAGAAGATGAAATAAAGTATCCTAGCCACAGTACTGGAAGGATGCATTGGAAAGGGTGCAGAAGAGATTTTCAGGATGTTGCCTGGTTTGGAGGATATGGACCATGAAGAAAGGTTGAACAAATTTGGATTGTTTTCATTGGAGCGTAGAAGGAAGAGGGAGGACCTGATAGAAGTTTACAAAATTATGACAACTTGGATAGAGTGGACAGAAAATGTCTTCTTCTCAGATTACTTGGGGGCATAGGTTGAAAGTGAGAGGGCAATAGTTTGAAAGAGATGTAAGGGGCAAGTTTTTCACACAGGGGATAGTGAATGCCTGGAACACGCTGCTGGAGGAGGTGGTGGAAATAGATTCTATAACAATGTTCAAAATGCATCTGGGTGGGTAAATAAAAAGGCAGGGCTTAGAGCGATATGGGTCACATAGAGGCAAGACAATAATAGATTAGAGAGGCATTTATGCTGGCACAGACTTAGTGGCCAAAGGGCCTCTTCCTGTACTGTACTATTCTTTGTTCTTGTTCTACTTCTGGTGTGTATGGGGTTCTTGAAAATGCTATTTGCTTTTCTGAGGCAATGGGAAATGTAGGCAGAGTCAATGGATAGGAGGCTGGTTTGCGTGATGGACTGGGCTTTGTTCACAACCGTTTGTAGTTTCTTGCGGTCTTGAACAGATCAGGAGCCACACCAAGCTGTGATATTAACAGAAAGAATGCTATCTATGGTACACCAGTAGAAATTGCTGAGAGTCCTCGTGGATGTGCAAAATTTCCTTAACCTCCTGAGCAAGTAGAGGCATTGGTGGGCTTTCTTAACTATGGCATTGGTGTGAAAGGATCAGGATCTGAATGCAAGGTTCGTCAGTGGCTTATGACAATATTTTGCCCAGGCTGTTCAATATGGCTGATATAGTGAATACCAAGGTGACTGGTGATGTGGTAATTTATACCTTCCCTTCAGCTGAAGGGGAACCCGCTAAGCTCAGTGACCTGCCTTTGAATACTTCCGTCTGGGGTGCAGCATTCATTTCAGAACTAATAAGAAGCCAAGCCAAAATTCCAGCCCATAGACCTCGAATAAAACAATCGAAGTGGCAGGAAGGCAACTGAGTTGCTGCTCAATGAGTATAAATCTGGGGCAGAATTTACCTTCAGGAATCAACCATTTCCAAATCCCAGTCAATTCAACTGCAACTAATTAGCAACTTATTTTTCTAATGTGTCCATTTCAGATCATTATCTGGACAGTAATTTTGTCCATTGCAAGTAAGTAAAGTGATAAAAAAATGACATTCATCGCTGTCTGAAAGTGATTTATTATGAACTATTCCAGATTTGACCTGAATTTCCCAGTTTTAATTGTATTTGAATGTTCACAGCTCTCTGCCCCTCTTCTATGCACTTTAATCAAGTCTTGAATTCATGAATCTGACCTGAAATAGACAAGGAAATCATTAGAAAACGGATATTGTAGATATTTGAGGCAGTTAAAGAGCTCCGGGTTACACTGGCCACTTTCTTAAATCTGCATTAATTCCTGTCTAAATTTCTATAATTGTTTCATTTGCATTTTACCTCAGTAATCCATTAATTGATGTTCAAAAACCTAAGCCAGCTAAACTACCAGAGTTCACTGGAGTCTATTTTAAAAATAGATTATGATTGATCTTAAATGCAAAAATAGGTCTGTTAAATAGGAACTGGCGTGCAGAGACTCTCGAGCTTATGTGCTATTCCTGATGGGAGGGTCTTTCCCTGTTTTAGAGATTTTAATGAAAAGTTGCATCATCCCCCAATCTCCAATAGGCAGTTTCTTGTCTCTTTCTCATTTAATTTAATCATAAACCCTTTGCTGGGAGGCATGATAGCCCTTTCAATCTTGTGATGTTCCCTACATGAATGAAAGGAAATTAAAAAAGAAATAATAATTTTGCTTCATTTTTCAAGTTACAAAGTCTTTGCTCAGAGTGGACTGGGCAAACTCAAAACCATTTCCCCACTCACTCCAAAAGCCAAATTCCAATTGAATCCAATTCATAGTCCCCCAGAAAAAAGATAAATAAGATCCAAGAAGACAAGGTAATTTTTCTGCCAAAATGAACAAGCTCACACTTATCCACATTAAACTCCTTCTGCCTCATTTTGGCTCATTCTCCTCACCTAGCAATATCCATCTATAAAATTGTTGGATATAGGTAGGTGAGGAGAATGAGCCAAAATGAGGCAGAAGGAGTTTAATGTGGATAAGTGTGAGCTTGTCCATTTTGGCAGAAAAAGTAGAAAGGCAAATTATTATCTAAATGGAAAACAGATTCAAAATGTGTCTAGGTAGAGGGATCTGGGTGTCTTTGTTCATGAATTGCAGAGATTCAGTATGCAGCATGTAATAATAAAGACAAATGGGATGTTAGCACTTATTGTAAAGGGACTGGAGTATAAAAGTAGAGGAGCATTGTTGCAGTTATAAAGGGTGATGGTGAGACCACATCTGGAGAATTGTGTCCAGTTTTGGTCTCCTATTTGAGGAAGAATGTGGTGGTATTGGAGGCAGTTCAGAGAGGGTTCACCAGATTGATTCCAGGGATAAAAGGTTTTGTCTATGAAGAGAAATTAAACAGTTTGGGCTTGTACTCACTTTAAATGGAGTTTAAAAGGATGAATACAGGAGTTGTACAAAACAATGATAAGGCCACACTTGGAACACTGTGTACAGTTCTGATCACACTATTATAGAAAGGATATTGTTAAACTAGAAAAGTGCAAAAAAAATTTACTAGGATGCTATTGAGACTCGATGGTTTGAGTTATAAAGAGAGGCTGGATAGACTGGGACTTCTTTCTCTGAAGTGCAGAAGGCTGAGGGGTGATCTTATAAATATACTTCTATAAAATAATGAGGGGTACAGGTTAGCTGGAGAGTCAATATCTTTTCCCAAAGGTAGGGAAGTCTAAAACTACAAGACGTAGGTTTAAGGTGAGAGGGGAGAGATACAGAAATGTCCAGAGGGGCAATTTTTTCACGCAGAGGGTGGTGAGTGTCTGAAACAAATTGCCAAAGGCAGTAATAGAGGCAGGTACAATTTTGTCTTTTAAAAAATGTTTAGATAGTTACGTGGGTAAGATGGATATAGAGGGATATGGGCAAATGTGGGTAATTGGGATTAGTGGGGGGTTTGAAATAAAAGGGCAGCATTGACAAGTTGGGCTGAAGGGTCTGTTTCCATGCTGTAAAACTCTATGACTTTACAAAGGGGATCTGATCAAGGTGTATAAAATTTTAAAAGGGATTGATAAAGTAAGCGTAGATTAAATGTTTCCTTTTGGGGGGCAATCACAAATGAAAGGTCATAGGTATAGCCTGAGAGGCGGTAGATTTAAAACTGAGTTGAGGAGGGACTACTTCTTGCAGAGGGTGGTGAATTTGTGGAACACACTGCCCTGTAGTGCGGTGGAGTCTGAATTACCGAATGGTTACAAGAAGGAGATGGATATATTTCTAATTAAAAAAGAATAAGGGAATATGGAGAGGAGATGGGGAGGTGGATTTGAGAGAGATTAGTCATGATCTGATTGAATGGCAGAGCAGGCTCGAGGGACTAAATTTGCCTACTTCTGCTCCTAATTTCTGTGTTCCTTTGATCTTAGCCAATAGGCCGAGAAATGAGTACTCCACTTATCTATGACATTATTATAAAATGACATACAGCTCATTCAACCCATGGTCCATGCTCCACATGAACATCCTCTTGTCCTACTTCTCCTGACTGTATCAGCATCATCTCTGTTCTTTCCCTTCTCATGTGTTTCTCTAACTTCACCTTAACTTTCTCCATGCTGTTTGCCTCAACTACTTCTTCTCATGGTGAGTTATCCAGTCAGTATCTGTGTAAGAAGATGTTGGGTGCACAGTGCAAAAAAAAAGTACAGAAACACAGCGAGTCATAAAGATGTATGATTTTGAAGGTTTAAATATTGTCATTCAGTGTAAGATTCTCATGAGGTTATATCTTCTTTCCATTCTCCGTCTCAAATCAACAAGTGTATTTATCTCCTTCAGTCCCATCTGGCTGTAAGGTCACAAAGAAACCATTACGTTTCAGTTAATTGGATGTGAAAGCTAATTAGTGGCACATTGTGGGTAAAAAATTCAGTTCACTCAAGGTTTTGAAGGGACTGCATTATTTAGTTTGCAGCAGTATCTTTCAGGATTAAAATTCCATGGAGCTGAAATCCAAGGGCATTGAAGCACACACCGATTGTGTCATAATATTTATTAAAATATCTCTGAGTAAGTTCTATGTTGATCAGGCCTCAGTGTCCAAAGCTAGTCACAAACATTAGCAGCAAGAACATCTTATGGGCTCCAAGGACAAGCTCCATGTTAATTATTTCTGCACCGTGAACCCTTCACCCCTGAAACATTTCCAGAAAATGACAGACCGACTTTACTGCAACCTAATAATAGGGGAGAATCTCGACTAGGTTCTGCGGTGCACTGAATAAAGAGAAGTCAGCGTTTCATTAGATAGCATCAAATGTATTCTCCTTAATCAGAAAAGGAACGCTGGAATCTGTTACTTCAATTTATTGGTGAATAATTGTGCTGAAGCTTTTGGAAAACATGTCCTTGCTCTTTGATATCTTAGGAACATAGAAAACTTACATCACATTTGGCCCATTATTGGCAATGTTAGAAATGCATGTCCCTTTGAGAGTAAGCCAGGGAAGGCGATGGAATACTGGTATTATCACTAGACTATTAATTCAGAAACTCAGCTCATATTCTGTGGACTCAGGTTCGAATCCTACCATGTGCAGATAGTAGAATTTAAATTGCATTAAAAAAATCTGGAATTAAAAATCCAGTGACAACCATGAAACCATTGTTGATTATTGGGAAAAACCCATCTGGTTCACTAATGTCACTTTAGGGAAGGAAATCTGTTATTCTTACATGATCTGACCTATTTGTGACTGCAGAGCTACAGCAATGTGATTGACTCTCAACTGCCCTCAGGCAACTTGGGATGGGCAATAAATGCTGGCCAGCCAGTAACACCCATGTCCCATGAATGAATTTAAAAAATCCAGGACCAGCTTCAGAACATGTGATGCTCATTGAAGCTTGTATTTAAAGGCAGGGCTTTTCCCAGTAGATGGTTTTTCAGGATTGAAAGAGGATCCAGAACAATAGAGCGGAAACCAGAGTTTGTATTGAACAATGTATGAGGTCTCACAACACCAGGTTAAAATCCAACAGGTTTATTTGGTATCATGAACTTTCAGACCACTGCTCCCTCATCAGCTGAATGAAGAGTTAGTTTTACAAACATAGCATATATGGACAGAGACTCAATTGCAAGATATTGGTTGGAATGCGAGTCTTCACAAATAATCAAATCTTGCAGGTATGATACCAAATAAACACATTGGACTTTAACCTGATGTTGTGAGACTTCTTATTGTGCCCACCCCAGTCCAACGCCAGCATCTCCATGTCGTGCTGAACTGTAGTATTGCTATAAAACAGTTGTGAACACAAGTGGATATTCATTTGTTTGACAGTTATGTCTGCACCAACTGGAAAAGATATCCAGCCTTATCCTACTTTCTCACTCTTGGACTGGCACCACTTTGAGTGGATATTTTTTAAAAATATAGCTTGGATGTTAAGTATATATCAGTTGTGTTCAATTATGTGATGTTTAGAATATCAGTTGAGGTTTCCCTTGAGTGTATAAAAAGGAACACTTACTAAAACTGCAGTGCTTTTGAATTAGGAGGTGAATGCTTGTAATGTTCCACTCTGTAAATAAATGTCAGACTGGGTAATCGTTGGCACCAGTATCATCCTTTACTAACTGGCTTTCCAGAAAAATTGCTGCCTTTAACACAATTGCAAGCAAAATTTCAGACTCCCACCACCTTCTGGTGAAAAGATTTCTTCTCAAGTCCCTACTAAAACTTTCATCAATTATTTTAAATCAATGTCCCCTGACCTCTAGGCTAAGAGAAATAGATCCTTCCTTTCCACTTTGTCTAAGCCCCTCATAATTTTAAACACCTTAATCAATAATCCCTTCAGCCTTGTGTGTTCCAGAAAGACAGTTTTATTTATTAGGATTTTGTGTAAAACTTAATCCCTTGAGCTCACCTTTAGACATTCTGACAATGAATAATCACAGTCCGATTTATTCTACAGTGCAGCAAAAGGATGTGGAGCTTCGTGTCACACTTCTTGTTTCAGTTTATTTATTTATTGCAATGAAGTTACTTTGAAAGATCCTTAAGTACCTGTTCAGGTACACTGAGGGAGAGTTTAGCCTGGCCAATGGACCTAACCAGCATGTCTTTCAGATTGTGGAAGGAAACCGGAGCACCTGGAGAAAACCCACGCAGACATGGGGAGAATGTACAGACTCCGCACAAACAATGACCCAAGACGAGAATTGAAACTGGGTCCCTTGTGCTGTGAGGCAAGAATATTAACAATTGTGACACATGGTGCTATGTTTACTTAATGTATTTTTCTTGATCTTTCTTAATAATATTCTTCATATTTGATCTAATTTGTGTGCTTTGCTGCAAATTTCTCAATGGCAAACTCTTGCAGAATTATAAATAATGCACAACTACTTTGCATATTTGTCTAACTTATGACAACTGGTGGAAGAAAGCCATGGCAAATGGCGGGATTTGAATTCAGTTAGAAAAAAAGATATCTTGAATTTGGAATCTACTGATGATCATGAAAGCATTATCCATTGTTAAAAAAACTCATCTGGTTTACTGATGTCCTTGAGAGAAGGAAATCTGTTATCCTTGTCTGGTCTGGTCTACTGTGACTCCAGAATCATAACAATGTGGTTGACTCGCAACTGTCCTTTGAACAAAGGCAACTAGGCAATAAATGCTGGTCAGCCAATATCATTCACATCCCACAAATGATTAAAAACTGTTTCAATTAGATCCCCTCTTATTCTTTTCGGTGAAGCACAGCTAACCCTAATCACGTGACATAAATTGTCATTCGAGATCCACTCAGCAATCCCTGGAGATCATTAAAAAATCACAGGACATAATCAGATTAAAATCAACATGATGCCCATTATATTGTTTTGGTAACAATTAGAGGACGTTGGCTCAGACATCATAATGCTCGGATTTGCTTGAAAAACACTCTGTGGAGAAACATGATTAAAGTACATTTCTTAAAGGCACAGTATCATCACAGCACTTATCTATTCTACTGATTACATCCTCAGTACTTTTGTTAAACATGATTTCCCTTTCATATATTCAAGCTGACATTGTTTAATCGTATTGAAATATTTCAGTGTATTCTATTATCACATCCTTTCTAATAGGCTCCAACATTTTCCCTACTGCTGATGTTAGACTAACCAATCTGTAATTCCTCCTTTTTTCCATCCTTCCTTTTTTAAGCAGCATAGTTTACATTTCCACCCTCCAATCAACGGGGACTGTTCCAAAATCTGCAGAATTTTGGATGATAATCAACTTCTCCACTATCTTGATGTCCACTTCCTTTAGTGCCTAAGATACCTGAGCTACCTAGAAAAGATGTTGGCTCTTTCTATATGCTAGTGAGCAGGCTCCTTCCAGGTTTTGTTGGCAGGCAAGTGGCCCATCGAGTGACCACCTCAAAGAAGGGATAATGCTTTTAAAAATTGGATGGAGAGTGTGCAGGAGGAATGTTCTTACCTGTTTTACATCACTCTCAAGCACCTTTGCAAACCCTCACTTTCAGCCTTGTCACCTCCTATTTCCCTCCCCTGATCGCATGATCTACCTGAGGGCCATTGCTGGTGAGGCAAGCACTCCTAAATTGATTAATAGGCAATGACCGGGTTGCATCTGGAAGTACAATGAGTCTTGGCAGCTCATTAAAATTATTGAAGTGAAGCCTGAGGCTCGATTCGAGGTGAATGGGCCTTTTAGTTGGCATGGGGGTGGGAGATGGGGGGGCACAGTGTCTTGCGTGCTGTCAGTTAAACATCTGAAAACCCACC
This sequence comes from Sphyrna mokarran, assembly GCA_024679065.1. NCBI lineage: Eukaryota > Metazoa > Chordata > Chondrichthyes > Carcharhiniformes > Carcharhinidae > Sphyrna > Sphyrna mokarran. The sequence goes on from JAGIQG010000024.1 coordinate 5,888,852, forward strand.
ATAACCAATTTCCTACCCAATCATTGTTACGGAAGATTATGTGCTATACAATTCAGCAGTGATTCATATTTATAGCTTTGATTGCAAAAATATCATATCGATCTGCCTCTGAACATTAATTTGGAAATCTCACTTGTCTGAATATGTCGTCTGAAAGAATTTTCAAGCTTACATTTTCCAGGTTTTGTTAAATTAGATTCTGTTTCTCTCTGATCTCAGATTACCTTACTAGGACAGATGCTTTGTGTGCAATTGCCTGAGGGAGGATTAAGCACAACAGCAGTGATCCTGCTATTCTCTGAGGAATTTGAGTGACCCCTCGCCCTCTTCCTGCTCTGTGCAATTCATGTTCCCTTTTTAAATGCATAAGCGAAGGAATATCAAAAGCCACAAATTTCCAATATAACATACAAGAGAAAAAACTTAATACTTGTCTGTGAATCTGGATTCCAGTCAAGTCAACTTGAAATACTTATCAGTAACTATAAATAGATTTGAAGAGATAGAACAGACACATGAAGCAAACAGTGAAGGGCATAGAGAAAGGAAATGTAAGATGAGCTTCTTTTTCTACTGAAGCAAGGTATCTGGGCAGCTTGAAGGCCAGGTGAGTGAAGTCTGTTCCTTCCCCATGACCTTGCTTCAGATGCCTTTGATTGAAAGAATAAAAGCGTGATTGAAGTCCGACTGACAGACGTCCTTGTTGCTTTCTCTCTCCCATGAGGCAAAGCACTTTGCTGCCACAAGATGTCCCACCTTGTGTCCTGATTAATAACTAATAGAAGTGACAGGCAATGATTTGGCTCAGATTCAGACCTGTTCAGTTGTGAAGTTCACATTTATAATTTCTTCACGTTCTTCCCTCCTCTCTGAAGACCTTGACTCATCCTGTTACCCTCTGGTAGTACAGGCAAGGTCTTACAGAATGAATGTTGGCAGACTATTCAATCTTTGAGGCCTCAAAGTCACCCATTCCTCCTTTGCCTCTCACATACATGTAGATGTCACCAGACGTATGATCAGGGGCAATTAATGTCCACCTTTTCATCCTACTAAGATCAATAACATTATGGTTACCACAAGAAATTAAATAAATCGGTTGGATTTAAAATTGGTGTTGTCAGATCTCTTACTGAGTTTACCACAAGAAAACTATTTAGTTGCAGGCAATGGTAGCATTGTGGTTATATAGCTAGACTAATAATCCAAAGAGCTGGATTCATGATTCCAAATCATGAATTCGAATCCTACATCAACACTGATTCACCACAATAAACTTTCACTCCATGTACCACTGTGCACAGTAGCAGCAGTGTGCAGTAGCATCTACACGATACACTGTCACAACTCAGCAAGATTCCATTCAGAGCACCTTCCAAACCTGAGACTTTTATTATGTTGAAGGACTAAGGCAGCAGGTGGATGGAAACGCCACTACCTGGAGGTTCCCCTCCTAGTCACACACCAGCCTGACTTGGAAACATATTACTGTTCCTTCATTGTCACTGGATTAAAATCCTGGAACTCCCTCCCTAACAACATTGTGGATGTACCTACGTCACATGGGCTATGGCAGTTCAAAAAAAGACAACTCACCACAACATTCTCAAAGACAGGTTGGGATGGGCGACAAATAGTGGACTTGCCGGTGAAGTTTACATTCCAGAAACAAAATATAATCTTGAATAAAAACATTATTAGCGATGGTGGCTATATAACTGTTGAAATGTTGTAGAAATTAGTGGATTTTCCTCCTATTCCAAAATAAATAATTTCACATATTTCATAATTCTCCACATTAAATTCCATCAATCACAACGTTGCCGACTTATCTCTGTCTCTTCCTGCTCCAATCCATGTAATTTACCATGCACCAAACTCATTCCAAAATGAGAACGGACATGGTCAAACGGATTCCAAAGTGATCAACTGAAGGCTGTAACTTTCTCGGAGTGACAATCACTGGCAGACTCCCACTTGGTAGCTGCTTACCTTCCCTGGATTTCCAAAGCCTGTCTCGCCCGACTTTCCTCACTCAGGTTGGGTGAGATTGAAATCGCTCTGGGACTCCAGGAGGATGTGTCCCTTTCTTACAACACAAGCTGCCATAAAGCAGATGAGTTTAAAGGGACCATTGAAAGGGAGGCTTTAAGTTTCAAACGACAGTGAATGGGGTATTGGGCCAGCAGGGGTTGGGGGGAGGGGGGAAGGTGGGGAGAGAAAGGGGAGGGTTTGGGCTAAGTTTGGAAAATGCTTGGTTGTGGGGTGAGGAGCGTTGGAGTGAGGTACGGGATACCTATGGGGGGTGGGGTCAGGGGTGTGGAGGAGCAGGGCTTAGTATGGATTTTTAAAATAAGGAAATTCAGATGGACTAAGGAAATTTGGCATGTCAGCTACAACTGTCACCAACTTTACTGATGCACCATAGAAAGTATTCTTGATATGGCTCTTGCTGTACCCAAGATCGCAAGGAATGACAAAAGGCCATGAATGTAGCCCAATTCACCACTCAAACCAGCCTCCCATCCATTGACTCTATCTGCACTTCCTGCTACCTCGCAAAACAGCCAGCATAATTAAGGACATCATGTAACCCAGACAGTCTCTCTTCCATCCTCTTCCATCAGGAAAAAGATACAGAAGTCTGAGGTCATGTACCAACCAACTCAAGAACAGCTTCTTTCCGACTGCCATCAGACTTTTGAATGGACTTACCTCACATTAAATTGATCTTCCTCTACACCCTCGCTATGACGTAACACTACATTCTGCACTCTCTCATTTCCTTCTCTATGAATGGTATGCTTTGTCTGTATATTGCGCAAGAAACAATAATTTTCACTGAATATTAATACATGTGACTAGAATAAATCAAATTTCATCAAATCAAATCAAAAGTATTATACGTGCTTTGTTTACTTCTAACTCTTTCAGAGTTACCATCAAGGTTAAACCAACAGAACCGTCCAAAATTAGTGATTTAAATCTCTTTGTCAGATGGTTCCCAGCACAATTGTCCAGGGAAAGTTAACTCTTCTGGACAAGAACCTGATAAACCCTTACGTGGGAACTTCCAAGAGGGTGGATTCCCCAGCAGATAATTTGGGTACTCCCCCTAAAGCTGATGTTGGGGAACGAGCTGGAAAGTTATGGCCCATTATTTCTTGGAAATGAGGTGGAGACAAATAGTGTTGAGAAATGGGAAGTGCAGAGATATTTGGCAGTAAAAGTAATGGAAGGATTGAGATTTGATCTTCAAATATCTTTTTTGATCAGGCACATTATTACATTCCGAGCATTGGACACGATTCCAGTATTTGGAAATTAATCCAAATTAACAATTTTGCGTTATTTCAATTTATCTTGTTTAAATCTCAGCTTGGCACTAATTCAAACTTATAAGTAATAGCCGTAGTAAAATCATCTGAGCTAACTTAGACATGGAATGCAAACACAATCATGCTGCTCTAAATTTCTGGCATCAACTGATATAAACTTTTCTCATTTAAAAATTAAAGAGACAATTCTGAAGAACAAAATAAATGTTTTCTAATTAACATAATAGATAACACTGATTTTTCTAACTCTTTTTCTCAGGGAAAGTGACAGGGTGGAACAATGGTTAGCTCTGCTTCCTCACTGTGCCGGGGATCCGGGTTCAATTCCGGCCTTGGGTGTCTGTTTGAGCAGAGGCTGTACGATCTCCCAGTGTCTGTGTGGGTTTCCTCTGGGTGCTCTGGTTTGCTCCCACAGTTCAAAGATATATAAATTAGGTGGACTGGCCATGCTAAATTGTTCCTTACTGTTCAAGGATATGTAGATTAGGGGATTAAAGGGGTAAATATGTGGGCTTATGGGGATAGGGCTCAGGGAGGTGCTCTTTCGGAGATCCAGTGTAGATTCAATATGCTAAATGACCTTCTTCTGCACTATAAGATTCAATAAATATCCATTTCCTGAGGTTATGAGGACAACGGGATGGAGGTTTGCAGACTAAGGCCGGAATTCTCCAATCTCACCTATGGCTGGGGTTCTCTGATCTTGCTACAATGAATGGAGTTTTGGTTGAACACCAAATTCTTTGTTCTCACTGGCAATGGTGGCTGGGCCTACAACATTGGAGAATGTTGACCTAGACCTCTGTCCCTTCTATATTGTTCTGGAATTTCTGGCAGTTTTTCTCAGTGTGTGTACCTCAGTCTTTTGGAGGCATGTAATTGAGGAAATCCCAGCCCTTCCAACTTTTCTCCAACATGGCCATCCAGCCCACTGCGGCTCTGCCCAACACAGGAGTGGAGGCCTGGCCCTCGCACCAGCATGAGGTGCCCAGTGTCCTCAGCCCCAAGGGTTGGTACTGATGGTGTCCCCGAGGAGGGGTAAAATGGAGGTCCTATCCATCTAAAACTAATCTAAAATAAAATACAATTTATAAAGAACTGGAACTGGATGATATAAAATCATGACTGGGATAAACAAATGTGATAAAAATGGAAGGATAGTAGCAATATTTTTGTACGAATGAGGGGAACAAATGGTAGTTATCGGACTTTCTGAAGGATGTAGCATGCCCTTGACTCTTATTCTATATTTATTTCAAAGGGTTAGGACAGAGTCACTGCTTCTCTAGGTTAAATATGCTATATAAACAGTGGAGCTTTTTTTGTTGTTGCAAAGGATATTATTAAACTAGAAAGAATGCAGAAAGATTTACTAGGATGCTACCAGGATTTGATGGTTTGAGTTATAAGGAGAGGCTGGACTTTTTCTCTGGAGTGTAGAAGGCTGAGGGGTGATCTTATAGAGTGTATAAAATAATGAGGGGTATAGATCAGCTGATTAGTCAGTACCTTTCCCAAAATTAGGGGAGTCTAAAACTAGAGGGCATCGATTTAAGGTGAAATGGGGAGGGATACAAAAGGTCCAGAGGGACAATTTTTTCACACAGAGGGTGAAATCTGCCTGAAGCAAGCTGCCAGAGGCCGTAGTAGAGGTGGCTACAATTTTGTCTTTTAAAAATTGTTTAGACAGTTATATGGGTAAGATGAGTATAGAGGGATATGGGCCAAATGTGGGTGACTGGGACTGGCTTCATGGATAAAAAAAAAGGCAGCATGGACACATTGAACTGAAGGGCTTGTTTCCATGCTGTAGACCTCTATGACTCTAAATGAAAGTTTACGTATGATGACAGCCGCAGGTTTGACATAGAATAGAATAGAACTTCATTGCCCACACAGGGATGGAAATCGTCTTTGACTTCACATCCAGTATAATCCTGCAGTGAATATTTTATATGTGGACAGGATGAGTGAGGAGCAGCTGTTCCCCTTAGTTGTAGGGTCAATCACAAGGGGAGAGAGTTTTAGGTTATGTGCCCGGAGATTTAGACGGGATTTGGAAAAAATGTTTTCAAAACAAAAGGGTGGCACGGGCAAGTTGGGCTGAAGGGCCTGAGTCCATGCTGTAAAGCTTGTATGATTCAGACAGTGATGAGAATGTGGAATAAACTGCCTGGGAAAGTAGTGGAGGCTGTAAACCTTACAATCTTTAAAAAGATATGCGATACTTGAAATATCAGAACATTCAAGGATGTGGGACAAGTGCAGGAGAACGAGTGCCTTTAGTCTAGTCATTTTCGGTACAGACTCGATGGGCTGAAGGGCCGTTTCTGCACTGACCTACATTCGTACATTTTGTGCATACGTGACATACATCCGTACCTTACAAAGGTGATAAGATTATAATAATGATAATAATCAGGTAAAATGACGAAGCAACGATCCGACAACTCATGATTCCAAATAAACCTGTTGGACTTTAACTTGTGGTGAGAGTTCTTACTGTGCCCACCCCAGTCCAACGCCGACATCCCCACATCATGGATACAAACATAACTTATTGCACTCTGCCATTACAGCATTTATTGCAGCTGAATCAATAAAATAAATAAAAACAGCAGTTTGAGCTCATGTTCTGTCATTTAGTAAGCTTATAATATTGGGAACAAAAGATTTCTTGGCAGATTTTTCCTGGAAACTGGCATGTTAAAGCACCCATTCTGAAGGAGCGTTCAAACTGGTGATATAAAGAGTGAGGGGGGAATAATGACTTATGCTTTCTTCTTAACTGTGTTGTTCAATAGGTTATCGAGCTGTGACTGCCATCTATACCAATGATGTTCCCTGCAGTGTTGACAATTCTGGCCAGCTTGTCTTTGCATTTCGCACTTCGGTTACCATACCAAACTATCATGTCGTATGTTAGGATGTCCTTTGCCAGATCTTTGTGTACACTTTCCAAAACATTTGACTCACTCCAATTCCTTTCAGTTTTCTGATCGAGAAATATTCACTGGCCAGCCTTTTTAGAAATACAGTTTATTTCCTCTCTGAAACTCAGTTGGGTTATTTTATTCAGCAAGGGAAGCAGTGGGAACCCTAACGTTGACATAAGCATTAAGTAACGAAAGGGGAAATGTAGCAAGATTCTTACAGAGTCCATTATCTAATGCAGATGTATGAACATAAAGTAAGGTAAAAATCAGATACAGTTAGTTCCTTCCACGTTGAGATAGCCTGTGAATAGTTATTATCATTGGTCATACTTGAATCTGGGGCACTTCATAGAATCATAGAATCCCTACAGTGTAGAAGGAGGCTATTCAGCCCATTGAATCTGCACCAACCGCAATCACCATTCAGGGCCTGTTCCCATAACCCCACATATTTACCCTGTTAATTCCCTGATACTAGGGTCAATTTAGCATGGCCGCACATCTTTGGACTTTTGGAAAAATTGCAGCATCTGGAGGAAACCCATGCAGGCATGGGGAGAACGTGCAAACTCCATACAGTCCGTGATCCAAACCAAGAATTGAACCTGGGTTCCTGGCGCTGTGAGGCAGCAGTGCTAACCACTGTGTCACCTTGCCACCCATTGCAGTGTGACACTTGGGTGAGGTATATGTCTGTGATAGGCTATATGTCAATGAAATAAAAGCAGAATTTGCTGGAATCTCTCAGCGGGACAGAGCAACAGAGTTTATGTTTTGAATTGAACATTGCTTTTCCTCAGAATTGAGTCAATTACTTCAGGTGAGAAATGGAGAAAATTAGCAAAGATACATTAAAAGTTAGAATAGTGTGGGGCAGTATCATGAAGGATCATGCACAGAAGAATGCATGCCCTTCCTAGGGAATGCCTGGTTTTCCATACACAGTTTCAATGTATGGAAAATTGTGGCCACACAGTAACATGAATGCCTGTCTCAGGGCTAATCACTTTGCTCTTACTGCAATTGAAGGCAAAGAGTTGCTTGGGTCCAGCCGTGTTGGAAAACTGGACAGAACACAAGAAATAGGAGTCTGCTCTCCACTCTACATGGCCTTGGCTGGTTTTGGGCTTCAGCTCCAGAGATCCCACATCCCTTGGATTCCCCGAGAGACCAAAAATCTGTCTATCTCAGCCTGAAATGTATTCACTGATGGTGAACCTCCTGGGATAGAGATTTGCAAAGATTCACTACCATTGGAGCAGAGTAATTTTCCCTCCTCTCAGTCCTAAGTGATTGGCTCTTCATCCTGAGACAGGTATTCATGTTATTGAGTACCTACAATTTTCCACACATTTAAGTTGTGCATGGAGAACCAAGTACCTGCAGGAAGGGCATGTATCCTTCTGTGCATGATTTTCTTCACCGTACCCCACACTGTCCTTCACCACAAAATTTGAGGAGAAGAAATTAGTCCAATGAACAAAGAACAAAGAACGATGCAGCATAGGCACAGGCACTTTGGTCCATCAAGCCTCCACGTATCATGTTGTCCTATTTCGACCAACCGCCTGTCTCCCTCTATTCCCCATCTGTTCATGTATATATCCAGATAAGTCTTAAATCTTAGCATATCTGCCTCACCCACCTCACTTGGCAATAAATTCCAATTTCCCAACCACTCTTTGTGTAAAAAAAAGTCCCTCCACATCTTTACTGAACTTTCCCCCCTTATCTTGAAATTGTGCCCCCTTGTAATTGCCATTTCTGCCCTGGGAAAAAACCTCCATCTGCTCATCTTATCTATAACCCTCGTAATTTTATAAACTTCTATCAAGTCGCCCCTGAAACCTCCATCTTTCCAGGGAGAACAATCCCAATTTATTCAATCTCTCCTCCATACCAGGCAGCAACTTTGGTAAACCTTTTCTGTACTCCCTCCAAAGCCTCCACGTCCTTCTGGCAGTGTGGCGACCAGAATTTGACAGAGTGTCCAGAATTTTTTCCGATATGCCTGCCCCGATTCCGGGAGCAGACGAGTCTCAGAGAATAGAATTCTCCATTGGCCTCTGGCAGGATCATACGAACTTCCGGTAAAATTCCATCCAGTATTCCAAATGTAGCATAACCAATGTTTTATGTAACTCTAACATAATTTGTCAACTTTTATACTCAATATCCCACCTGAAGAAGGCAAGATTTCTTCACCACATTTTCTGCTTGCACTGCCACTTTTAAAGATCTGAGGACTAGCACAGATCTCTCTGTGTGCTATGGGAATGCTGACAGCTTGTACTCAGATGAAAATCTCCTCATGCACTTGCAATTTTTTTTGCCAGTAAACAAAGGGTCATGACCAGGATCAACTGATAAGTTGCAACAAAATGGAATTTGTGTAAGAACTGTTTGAATACATGATTAAGGTCATTGTGTGAAAAGAGCTATCAATACATAGTCACCTTGTAGTGAGATGTGGATGATCCATGAACTTAGATTAAATCTAGTGGCAGGCATAATTGACCTGTGAAGCAGATCAATGTCTAATGTTCTAAGCCTCCATTCGCAAGACAATAAATCGCAGCTTCAGATATATTGTTTCTTGCTAGCAGCCCTGAAATCATGACAAAATAAGAGAAAGAAATTCTGCCTGAAGCCAGACGTTGTTAAATAAGTTGACGTCTGCTCCTTTCCCCTCTTGCTAATCAGGTTAATTCATTGGAGCCATTTTATTGCCTCTCTCCGACCTGCCAGTCAAAAGAACATTACAACCCAAGGCAGAAAGTGGAGTGCTAAATTACACATTGCTGCGCCCAATTTTACAAGTGCAGAGCAGATGTAACTATGACAAATTTAGCAATGGGGAATGGTGGGGGGAGCAGGCTGAAAATGAACACAGGCCTAATTTCAATGTTGCTTACGCCTTACACTGTTGATAGGTATTTAGGGGGCAGCTAAATATTGTGTACAGCACAGTCATCTTTAAGGTCTCAGCTCAAGTCCTTATATGGAGAAGTGGCAGAATAAGCAATTCCAGATTGTGGTGGTATGTTACAGTTCATTCCAGGAATACTGAGTTGCTGTGGCAACATGCACTCTTCCATACATGTTACAGTCTGCAGCTATGAACACTGATGCTCCCACATTCATTCTATTGCATGGAATCTTACCGTCTGTCATTGGTGTGTGTTGGAAGGATTTGTAGATTGATACATGACTTATTTCGCTGTGTTATGAAGTGCTTTTCTTGGCTATCTAGTCCTGGAGTGGGACTCAAACCAGATGATGCGCCTCAGAGGCGGAAGCGCTACCCTTACAAGACCTTCTTCTAGATCAGCTTGAAAAATCAGCTCATTCAGAGAGTTTAGAATCATAGAATAGAATCCTTACAGTGCAGAAGGAGGCCATTCACCCATCGGGGCTGTACTGAATCTCCCAACACAGTATTCCATACAAGCCCTATTCCCATACCTCACATTTTTATCCCGTTAATCTCCCTAACCTATACATCTTGGGACATAAAGGGACAACTTATCATGGGCAATCCCCCTAACCTGTACATCTTTGGACGGTGAGAGGAAATCAGAGAAAAAAACTCATGCAGATATGGGGAGAATGTACAGACTCCGTACAGACAGTCACCTAAGGCTGTCCTTGGCACTGTGAAGCGGCAGTGCTAACCACTGTGCCACCTTACCTCCCCTCGTAACTGACTCCAGATTTCAGAGCCCAGGTCAAACATTACTTCTCTTTTTTACAGATTGTATTGCAAGAAGTGTAACTCATGAAGTATAACTTCTTGATGTGTGATAGATTTTTAACAGATATTAATGGATCTCCTGTAGATACGTGAGAGAATATAGGGTGGGATTTTCCAGCTGTTCTGACTAGTGGAATCTACTTGTCCCACTGATTGGATCTAGTTGTCCCAATGAGGGGGATCTACTTGTCCCACTGATTGGATCTATTTGTCTCACTGATGGTGTCTCCCGCACTGTGGGTTCCCCGGCAGCAGAGTGTACGAATAACAGGAAGAAGCCACTGCTGACCAATGGTGGGCCAGCTCCGTTACCACTGCTGAGGCGTGGGGGAATCCTGTCCATTGTCTTTCCTGTTCTTACTTATCTGTTGATATCTGATCGATTTGATCTGATTTATTATTGTCGCGTGCATCAGTATACAGTGAAAAGTATTGTTTCTTGCGTGCTATACAGACAAAACATACTGTTCGTAGAGAAGGAAATGAGAGAGTATAGAACGTAGTGTTCCACTCATAGCTAGGGTGTAGAGAAAGATCAACTTAATGCAAACTAAGTCCATTCAAAAGTATGACAGCAGCAGGGAAGAAGCTGTTCTTGAGTTGGTTGGTACGTGACCTCAAAAAGTGGGAGAGAGAATGTCTGGGGTGTGTGGGATCCTTAATTATGCTGGCTACTTTGCCAAAGCAGCGGGAAAGATAGATAGTGTCAATGGATGGGAGGTTGGTTTGCATGATGGATTGGGTTATATTCATGACCCTTTACAGTTCCTTGGGGTTTGGGGAGAGCAGGAATCATATCAAGCAGTGATACAACCAGAAAGAATGCTTTCTATGGTGCATCAGTAAAAGTTGGTGAGAGTCACAACTGACATACCGAATTTCCTTAGTCTGCTGAGAACTTAGAGGCGTTGGTGGCCTTTCTTAACTGTAGTGTCGGCACGTGCAGACCAGGACAGTTTGTTGGTGATCTGGATACTTAAAAATATGAAGCTCTCTCAACTCTTTCTACTTTACCCCCCATTGATGTAGACAGGGGCATTTTCTCCTTTACGCTTTCTGATATTGATGACTTTCTCCTTTATTTTCTTGACATTGAGAGAGAGAAAGTTGTCATCGCACCAGCTCACCAGATTCTCTATCTCTTTCCTGTATTCACATCTTGTCATTGTCTGAGATCCGACCCTTTACAATGGTGTCATTAACAAACTTAAAAGTCAACTTGGAGGGCCACTCAGTCATTAGTGTATAAGAAGTATAGTTATGGGCTGAGATCACAGCTCTGTGGGACATCAGTGTTAAGGTTAATTGTGGAGGAGGTGTAGTTGCCTATCCTTACTGATTGTGGTCTGTGAATTAGGAAGTTCAGGATCCAATCACAGAGGGAGGAGCTGAGCCCCAGATCACAGAGTTTGGAGATGTGTTTGATGTGAATAATGGTGTTGAAAGCTGAGCTGTAGTCAATAAATAGGAATTTGACATGTGTCCTCGTTATTTAGGTATTCCAGGTTTGAGTGCAGGGCTGGGGAGATGGCATCTACTGTGGACTTGTTACAGCAGTAGGCAAATTGTAGCAGATCCAGGCAAACTGGGAGGCCAGAATTGATTCATCCATGACTAACCTTTCAAAGCACTTCATAATGATGGATGTCAGAGCACCAGACAATAATCATTAAGGCACGTTTCCTGTCTTTTGTTTGGTACCAGGATGATGGTCGTCCTCTTGAAGAGATAGGGATCTCAGATTGTTATAAAGATTCTTGTTGCCGTGTCTTTTTGTCTCTCCTTTTCCACTTTGAGATATGGACCAGGATTTCTCCTATCTTGTAAGTCCTGCTATCACTGCCAGCAAAAACGTAGAACTCAGCACTTAACCGAATCTCAATTCACTCCAGTGGGACTGAATAATCCCAGCGTGGGTGAGGGTGGAGATTTCTGGTTATTATTTTTTATGCTTTTCTCTCTAACTTTCGCTTTTAGAAAAGAATGGTTATCTGGTTTGGGATTGCAGGGAAAGGACCCACCAAAATCTGCAGCTTGCACCTGGGGTGAAATGACAGGGTGATTTCACTTTCAAAGGATGGAATTCTCCCTGGTCCTTGGATGAGACTTTGGATGCGGCAGAGACTAGAACACTACAGACTCTCCCTCTTTCTCATCTTTGTATCATTGTGTCATTATTCTAGTAATATCAACAATAGAAATCTTCTGGCAGATGGAATCTGATATTGTTTAAAGTTTATTTATTAGTGTCTTAACTAGGCTTACATTAACACTACAATGAAGTTATTGTGAAAATCCCTTAGTCACCACACTCTGGTGCCTGTTCGGATACACTGAGGGAGAATTTAGCATGGCCAATATCTTTTGGACTGTGGGATGAAACAGGAGCACCTGGAGGAAACCCATGCAGACACAGGGAGAATGTGCAGGCTCTGTACAGACAATGACTCAATGCAGGAACCAAAAGGTCCCTGGTGCTGTGGGGCAGCAGTGCTAACCACTGTGCCATCATGCCACCATTCTATCCATCCTTTTCATTCTCAACCTTTGTAGAATCCCTACAAAGTGGAAGGAGGGCATTCAGCTCATCAAGTCTGCACTGACCACAAACCCACCCAGGCTCTATCCCTGTAACATCACATATTAACCCAACTAATCCCTTAAATGGCATGACCAATCAATCTAACTCACACATCTTTGGGCTGTGAAAAAAAAATGGAGCACTTGGAGGAAACCCATGTAGACATGGGGAGAACATGCAAACTCCACAAAGACAGTGACCCAAGTCAGGAATCAAACCTGTGTCCATGGTGCTGTGAGGCAGCAGTGCTAACAACTGTGCCACCCTTGGAGTACAAGATTAAAGAATTATCCTTAAGCAAAACATATAGCAATAGTTTTACATCGTTGTGAGCCAGCTTACCATTGCTTGACAGAATCTTATTTTTTGTTAACGTAAAATGTTAACATTCATTAACATTTCTTTGAAGTGAGCAGAGTAAGAATTCTGCATCAAAATATTAACTTAAAGGCTATGATTTTCAAATAAAATGGCACTTTTGTGTCAAAACTTTGATGAAGATAACTATAGCCAAACTTTATCATGTTCTCATGAAATGCATAATTTTTAATGCATTGTTTAATTTTTAAAAATTATTTCTTGGGATGTGGGTGTCGCTGGCAAAGCCAGCATTTATTGCACATCCCTAACTCTCATTGAGTAGGTGGTAGCAAGCCATTTTCTTGAACTGCTGCAGTTCTTCTGGGGTAGATAACATCTACAGAGCTACAAAGGGAGTTCAAGGATTTTGAATTGGTAAAGGCACAATGATATGGTTCCAAGTCAGAATGGTGTACCAGTTTGAAGGAGAGCTTTCAGGTGGTGGTGTTCCCATGCGTCTGATGCCTTTGTCCTTGTAGATGGTCTGGATTGTGGGTTTGCAAGGTGCTATCAAAGGAGCTTTGGTGAGTTGCTGCAGTGCAGCTTGTAGATGAATGTCTTAGAAAGGTATGATCTCACTGAAGTCAACCCGCACCATGCAAAACGCCATAGACTTTGGCGGGACTGGAAAATCCTGCTGGTAGTCAGTGGGGGCTGGAAAATTCCAGCATTACTTTCAGCCCATACTCTCCAGACTGAGGGCAAAATAAATGGTGCACCAGAAACTATCTGTCAAATATATACACTGAGCAAATTGCACAGTTGACCTTCTCCTGTCCTTTATTCGTAAGTTCTTTGCGTCAGGCATTGACAATTGGTTGTTTTCCAACATCTGTCGCTATTTCGCACTGACGGTTATTTTTAGCCGCTTACTTTGTTTGAAATTTCTCCATTTCCCATTTCCCCGAGCTGCAGTTGCTTTGAGCAAATCAGAGAGTTGTAATGTCCAGAGAGTGAGTCACGTGACAGGAAGTGTGTGCTGACCTATTTTTATTTGTAATTATAGAGATTCTGAGCTAAGACACACCGGCTGCCCAGGGGGAAGATACAAAAACTCACGCGAGCATTCACAAGGCACACTACACCCACTGCGTTAGTTAGAATTTGCTAAACTAATTAAAAGGTCACTCCTTTTTATGCTGTTGAAATGTAGGTTATTTTATGCTACATGAGTCCTGAATTGATTTAGTCTGTAAGCACCCCTATTTGATGTACTCTATCTCCAGCCTGGTTCAGCCTGTCCTCCATATATTTTAGCGTGACCTTTGCTACCAGTGATTTAGCCAGTACACAGTCGCTGTGAAACAAACTCTGACAAGGCTGCACGTTGACAGGGGCAATTTTTTTTCCTCAGTTAACTGTTGGATCAACTGAGTGAAAGTGACGGTGATTAATGTTCACACTGAATGCTGTATTCACTCTTCAGTCTAATCAATAGACACAAACAAATGAGCTTCAATAATTTACGTGTGTTCAGATCTAAATCATATCAATTTAAAATCAATCCTGTGATATTTATATTGCATCAGTTTTAAGAACAAAAGACAGATGGCTGGCATGAGCATTTGAATCTTATTGGAGCACAGCGGTTTCCACTGTTCGACCATCAAAGAAGCGTAACAAGAAATGGAATCCCTGAGCGTGTTAGGAATCCTTGCATTTCTCAAACCTCTGAATTAGCAGTTTAAAATCATGAGAGGTTTAGATGAGTGAATAAAGTTATACAGTGGAATTCTACTGTCTCGCCTGCCACGGGAATCGGTGTGGGTGAGGGATGGACAAAGATCTGTTGATCCCGGATGGGATTTTATGGTTTTGCAGCGAGCAGGGCTATTAAATCCCAACCAATAAGGGGGAATCTTTGGCCATTCACGCTGCAGACATCTTCTGGCTGCCACTACAGTGAACAAAGATTTGGGTGAGTGTCAAAATCTCCACCCTTGTTTGCAAGGACAGCGGGTTGTGAACAGCAAGCATAATCGTGTCCAAACTGTTTCCACTGGCGGAAAGACCGATAACCAGAGAACATAAATTCGAGGTGATTGGTAAAAGAGCCAGAGGCAGGATGGCACTGCTGTCTCACAGTGCCAGGGGCCTGGGTACGATTCTGGCCTCGGGTCACTGTCTGTGTGAATTTGTACATTCTCCTCATGTTTGTGAGGGTTCACTCCAGGCACTTCAACTTCTTTCCCCTCTCCAAAGATGTGCAGATTTGTTGGATTGGACATGCTAAATTGCCCCTCGGTGTCCAAAGGTGTGATGATTAAAGTTTAAAGTTTATTTAATAGCCACAAGTAAGGCTTACATTGACATTGCAATGAAGTTACTGTGAAATTCCCCTCATCGCCACAGTCCAGTGCCTGTTCGGATCAATGCATCCTAACCAGCAAATCTTTCAGATTGTAGGAGGAAACCTGAGCACTAAGAAAAACCCATGCAGACATGGGGAGAATGTGCAAACTCCACACAGATAGTTGCTCAAAGCTAGAATTGAACATGGATCCCTGCTGCTTTGAGGCAACAGTGTGACTACTGTTCCACCATGCCACTCAGGGCTTTTGCAAGGATGTCACAGGTTTGGATTGGGTGTGGGGGGAGAGTTACTGGGATGAAGCTAGAAATGTTACTTTAATTATGTGAAGATAATGGAGAAGTATGAAGACCAAATTGTCTTTTCTCATGCTATGAAACTCTCTGACTCTAAACTGGAATGGTTTCCTTAGAGCAGAGTAGAATAAGGAGAGATTTAATAGAGTTGTTCCATACCTTAGATTATTTTGACAGAGTGGAAGGGAGAAATGGTTATTTTTCGTTAAGTGTGGCATCTAGTTTATGCAGATCGAAGTCCCGTGAATAACAGTGAGATAAAAGGCCA
This sequence comes from Sphyrna mokarran, assembly GCA_024679065.1. Taxonomy (NCBI): domain Eukaryota; kingdom Metazoa; phylum Chordata; class Chondrichthyes; order Carcharhiniformes; family Carcharhinidae; genus Sphyrna; species Sphyrna mokarran. The sequence goes on from JAGIQG010000024.1 coordinate 5,904,696, forward strand.
GTATCCTATATCAAGGTTATTGATTATGGAATGATTGTTGGCTAGGAAAGTTCATTTCAAACAAACACAGAAAATTTGTGAAATTGTCCTTTAATTTACAGCTGTACCATTATAGATGGCAGACCTGTGACTGGGCTGACAATCACACATTGTGTGCAAGAGGCAGAAAGTAAAAAAGACTTGCATTTCTACAGTACCTCTCACAGCCATCGAAAGCCTAGAAAGACTTTTCAGCCAATGAAATATTTTGAAGTTAATAAAGCACAGGAACTTGATGAATAGAGACATAGAAAGTTATGATAAACCTTGATAAAACACTGATTGCCTCAAATGGAGTATTGCGGCTAATTCTGGGCACCATATTTCAGGAAGGATTTGGTGAGGTCATTGGAGAGGGTGCAGAAGAGTAAATGGTTTGATTTGATTTGATTCGATTTATTATTGTCACATATATTGGTAAACAGTGAAAAGTATTGTTTCTTGAGTGCTACACTGACAAGGCATGCCGTTCATCGAGAAGGAAAGGAGAGAGTGGAGAACATAGCTAAGGTGTAGAGAAAGATCAACTTGGTGTGAGGTAGTTCCATTAAAAAGTCTGATGGCAGCAGGGAAGGCATGGTAGCGGGACGGTTAGCACTGCTACTTCACAGCTTCAGTGCCCTGGGTTCGATTCGGGTCACTGTGTGGAGTTTGCACATTCTCCTTATGTCTGTGTAGGTTTTTGCTGGGTACTCCGGATTCCTTCCCACAGTCCAAAAATGTGAAGGTTAGGCTGATTACCCATGCTAAATTGCCCCTTAGTAGCCTGAGATGTGTATTTTAGAGGGATTAGTGGATGGGATTGTGGTTGGTACAGACTTGATAGGCCAAATGGCCTCTTTCTGCACTGTAGTGTTTCTATAAGAAGCTGTTCTTTGAGTCAGTCGGTAAGTGAACTCTTTTTCCCGATGGAATCAGGTGGAAGTAAGAAAGACCAAGGTGCCAGGGGTCATTGATTATGCTGGCTGCTTTTCCAAGGCAGCAGGAAATAAGGATAAAGTCAATAATGAGAGGCTGGTTTGAGTGATGGACTGGGCTTTATTTACGATCCTTTGGAGTTCCTTGCAGTCTTGGGCAGAGCAGGAGCCATACCAAGTTGTGATACAACCAGAAAGAATGCTTTCTGTGGTGCATCTGGAGAGGTTGGTGAGAGTCTTAGCTGATATGCCAAAGTTCCTTCGTCTTCTGAGAAAGCAGACGGTGGTGGGCTTTTTTAGCCATAGTGTCGGCATGGGGGAACCAGGACAGATCGAATAATTCTTGGAATGAGAGACTTCAATCATGTGGATAGATTGGTGAATCTGGGGCTACCCTCTTTAGGGGAGCAAAGGTTGAGAGGAGATTTAACTGAGGTGTTCAAATTTGTAACAGGCTATAATGACATCAATGAGGCTCATGAGGTGGGTCTCTTGGAGTATGTGCTCCCTGATTGAGGTATTAATTGCCTGCCCAATCAAGGAGCCTCGCCTGATTGTAAATTTGTGTTTTGGAAGCAAAGTGCGTAAATAAAGGGAATTTGGTGAAGGGAGGTCTGGAAAAATAGATAGGGTGATATTGTTCCTGTCAGAAGAAGGTGGAAGAGAGAATGTCCAGGGTGATATTGGTAGAAGGATTGAGAATTAAAGGACACCGATTTTAAGGTGAGTGGCAGAAAAACACAAAGCAACATGAGGAGAAACTTCTTCATGAAGTGAGCGGCTAGGATCTGGAATGCACTACCTGAGAACACAGTGGAGGCAGATGAACTGAGTGGCTCTTACAGAAAGCCAGCATGAATATAACTGGCTGAATGGCCTCCTTCTGTGCAGGAAGTATTCTCCTGTTTTAATATCACAAAACAGTACAAATTCTAATTTTATAGAAAAATTTGATCTGGCCTGCTTGACTGTAATTACAGTCGATAAAATGGATTGAATACTCATAGCATAGCGACCAATCCCTTAATCTATATCCTTTGTGGCTGAAATTCAGCTCTCCACGTTCGCCCACATTTCCAATTCCTCTATGAGAGATTGTGAAAAATATAAGACGCAGTCAACCGCATAAAACTCGGCAGCCCTCGTTCCAATGCTTGAGTTCTATCATTTTTTTTTGTAAGAATCTCATTATTTTTTGAGCAAAAGTTCAATTATTTTTACACAAGTGAGCGAGAGAAAGAAAGAGGGACGAAGTGATGATTGCGAGTGCGATAGAGGCAGGAAAAGATTATTCAGCTGATTTGTTCTTTTAACGCACGGTTAAATTATTTGTAGTTAATGGTTTCTTTGTAATTTATTATTGATAAACTTGTGATGTGTGGTTGACTCATTTTTTTTTTTGATTTCGTATTAGTCATTGTGACTACAAGACCTGGTCATTTTCAGTCAGCTGACAAATATACCCTCTGCACTCGTTATCCTGAATGTATTATTCAGACCCCGTCACGACCAACCCCAGATAAACAGAAGTAAACAATTCAAAGGTGTTCCCGTTTTTAACATAAAATTCAAAGGGTCAGAAATCATTGACACAACTCAGCTGGAAGCTCTGCCACCCAGGGAGTGCGGGTCCAACCACTGTCAGTAATGGGTGTCACGACAGCACAGTGGTTAGCACTGATGCTTTACAGCACTAGGGGCTCGAATTCGATTCTGGCCTTGGGTGACCGCCTATGTGGTGCTCTCCCTGCGTCCGCGTGGGTTTCCTCAGGGTGCTCCGATTTCCTCCCACAGTCCTAAGATGTGCTGGTTAGGTAGATCAGACATTGTAAATGTGTGGGATTATGGGGATAAGGTGGGGGAGAGGTCCTGGGCAAAATACTCTGTCAGAGAATCAGTGCAGACTCGATGGATCGAATAGCCTCCTTTGGCATTGTAGAGATTTTATGCATTCACACAGTGGTCTAAGGTGTGTAAAACCTCCGGTAACCTCAAGGTTCCCCTAATATCAAACAGGATGAAGTCTGGGGGATAGCATTCGAACAACAGGAATTTTTGCAATCCTTAGTCTCCCTGCCGTCCAATGGCTTGGACATTGGTTTAATCTTGGCATACACACCTTCCCAGCGAGAAATGTAGGGTCAAGTCTTGGGCCAACACACAATTCTTGCTCTACTATTCTTTTCAACCAACTTACAAAGCTTGCCAACTGAGCTGCCTCCATAGATATTCCCTTAGCCGGTGATGTCAGCTGGTCAGCGAGCAGCTAGTCAATGCTGATTTCCACTGGATCTCCTCTTTTTACAGGCACCAGAGGAGCAGAGGCACCTGCCCATGGCAGGGCTTCGGCATGGTGGTACAGTGGTTCTGGGATCTGGGTTCAATTCCAGCCTCGGGTGACTGCGTGGAGTCTGCATGTTCTCATCATATTTGCATAGAATTTCTCCCGTTGCTCCAGTTTCCTCCTACAATCCAAAGATGTGTAGGTCACGTGGATTAGCCATGCTAAGTTGCCCCTTAGTGTCTCAAATGGAGAATTAATATATAAATGCGTGGGGTTGCAGGAATTTTCAACTCCAATCTTTTCATCTATGGAAAATGAATATTCATAGAATGGTTACCATACAGAAGGACTCCATTCTGTCTAACATTTTAGCAAGGATTTTGACAATGTCCCATGTGGCAGACTGGTTAAAAAAAGGCCCATGTGTCCAGCGGAAGGCAACGATTTGAATACAGAATAGGCTCAGTGGCAGCAAACAAAGGGGAATTGTTGATGCAAAAACAGAAACTGCTGGAAAAATCTCAGCTGATCGCACAGCCACGTGGGGCATTGTCAAAAGCCTTACTAAAATGATAGACAGCATATGTGGGGAAAGATTAGAGCCAGCATTTCAAATCTAGATGATCCTTCATTGGAGCTCTATTCTTTCCCCCCAGACACTGTCAGATCTACTGAGATTTTCCATCATTTTCTGTTTTTGTTTCAGATTCCAGCATCCCACATTACGGGCTCCATGCTGTAAACCTCTAGGATCCTATGGCTGGAATTTTACCGCCTCTCCCACCGTGGAATCAGGGCAGGTAAAGCTCGCGGAATAGCATTCTCTGCTGGCCTCAGGAGGAATTTTACCAGCCTCGGGCAGGTGAACATAGAACATAGAACATTACAGCGCAGAACAGGCCCTTCGGCCTTCGATGTTGCGCTGACCAATTAAGAAAAAGCAATGACCCTCTAACCTAGACCATTCCCTTTTCATCCATAAACTTATCTACTAACCTCTTAAACGCCACCAAACTTGGCGCATCTACAACTGCCGCAGGCAGGGCATTCCATACCCTTACCACCCTCTGGGTAAAGAAACTACCTCTGATATCCATCCTATAACTACCACCCCTTAATTTAAAGCTATGTCCCCTTGGGCTAGCTTCCTCCATCTGAGGAAAAAGGCTATTACTGTCCACCCTATCTAAACCTCTGGTGAGGCAGTAAAATTCCAGGCTATGACTTTATTTATGTGTGTTGCTTTTATCTTGGTAATTGTTGATGGGTGTTTTTGCGACTGGAAGGGTCTTTCCTCGGCACCCTCTGGGCTCAGCACTCGGTCCCTGTTGTATTTATTAATGATTTAGACATAAATTTAGGGGAAATGATCAAAGGTTTGCACAGGACAAAAAAAAATCAGCCACGTGGATGATAGCGAGGAGGGTTGTTGAAGACTGCAGGAAGATTTCAATGGAATGGTCAGGTGGGCAGAAAAGTAGCAAATGGAATTCAGTCCAGAGAAGTGTGAAGGAATGCATTCACAAGGCAAAAGATTATACAATAGATAGCAGGGCGCTGAGATGTGTAGAGGACGTGAGGAGAATGTCCAAAGATCACTGAAGGTAGCAGAACAGTTTAATAAGGTGGTGAAAAAGGCAAATGGAATCCTTTCATTTATTAGCCAATTCATGAACTAAAAGAGCAGGGAGACTGTTCTGAAATTATATAGAACACTAGTCATGTCACAGCTTGAGAGGCGTGTGTAGTTAGGGTGACCTCATTACAGAAAGGATGTAATTAGACGTGGGAGAGTGCAGGGGAGATTTATGAGAATATTGTCTGATCTGGAGAATTGTGTCTATGAGCTATGACTGGGTAGGCTGGAGTTGTTTTCCTTTGGAACGGAGGAGGCTGAGGGGAGATTTGAGTCTGATGCACAAAGTTATGACGAATCTGGGTACAGCAAGTGGGAAAATGGTCAATGACTCAGGGCATAGATTTAAAGTCATTGATAGAAAGTTTAGAAGCGGGATAAGGATAGCTCTTTCTGCCCAAATCACTGAGTGGATCTCCAATTCACTGCTTGAAAGAGCAGAAACCGTCAACTATTTTCCAATCAGGAACACTCTCAGTCGCTGAGCTGCTGCTATTGAATTTTAGGCAGTTTCTTGATTTCCAGGCAGTCTTTTTATAAACAAATTGGAATCACAGAACTCTAAAAGGTCAGAAGCATTGCAACAACTCCCTGAAATTGACCTGAAAGATGGGCTTTAAAAAAAATCTGAAATATTGGTCTGACAGAACACTTCTGCTTCTGACTTTAGGATGATGCAAAAGTCATCGACGACGCAGCTGAAGATGGTTGGACCTAAGACACTATTCTGAGGAATTCCTACAGTGGTGTCCTGGGATTGAGATGATTTTCACAACCACAGCCATCTTCCTTTGTGCTCTAGTAGTGAGATCTCCCCCTGATTCCCACGGACTCCAGATTTGCTCGATCTCCTTGATGCCACATTCGGTCAATTGCTGCGTTTATGTCAGAGACGGTCACTCTCACCTTGTAAGTTATAACACTACATTCTGCACTCTCTCGTTTCCTTCTATATGAATGGTATGCTTTGTCTGTATACACTTTCCCTGCATGTTAATACATGCGACAATAATAAATCGAATCAAATCAATTAAGTTCAGCTCTTTTGTCCATGTTTGGACCAAGGCTATGATGGGGTCAGGAACTGGGTGGCCTTGACACAACCCAAACTGAACATCCATGAGCAGGTTAATGCTGATTAAGTGCTGCTTGATAGCTTTATTGACAAGACCATCACCTTGCTGACGTATGAAGTCTTGCAACACCAGATTAAAGTCTGACAGGTTTATATGGAATCACAAGCTTTTGGAGCACTGCTCCTTCATTAAGTGAGTCCAATGCTGTCACCTCCTCATTATCACTATAGTGATGACTGAGCATAGGCTGATGGTAATTGGCTGGGTTGGTTTGCCTGCCTTTTTGGGCAAGAAATAACTAGCCAATATTCCTGTGAAGCTGTGAGCTTTGTAGCTGCAATGGAACAGCTTGGCTCAGAGGTGTGGCAAGATCTTAAGAATTAATCTTCATGTGTTAAACACAAGAGTCCAAAACCTTTGCAGTGCCTGCAGTTATTTCTCAATATTGCAGTGTTACGGCAACGTGAGGTGATGTAAAAATGACTCCACTCTTCTATCAGTCCAGGTCTGACAGGATGTGCTTTGCCAATTCTGCAGGAGTTCCAATACTTGCAGATTACAAAGAATTAGTCAGACAGGATAAAGAGAGAAGTAGATACATTTACTGATGCTACTTCCTGAATTTTAAAGAAAAAGGCTAGGTGCATCGCAACCACCATTCACACGTCACTCACACGTCCTTGTGGCCAGACACATACTGGTACAGATGGTTTAAAAAAAAAGGATAGGCTGAAAGTTTTATTTTACAGTTTGCAAAGGAGGCCAGCCAAAAGAATGTAAGGTTAACTCTCCTCTGGCTGCTCTTGATGCAGTGATTCAATGTTGCAGCTTTTTGTTCAGTTCTCTTCCTGGGCGTAGTCATATGGAGAAAATTTCTGCATTTTATTGCCAAAAGATCTCGGTTTGCAATAGGTTCCTCTTCTCAGGATGGTTCCTTTGCAAATTCAGGCATGATGCTTTAGACAACAAGAGATAAGAGACCAACAGCTTCTTTGCGACCCAACAATACAGTGTTCTGATCTCTCCTCTCTGGCTTGCTAAACCGTTCTTAAAATCTGCATGCTGACGAGGCCAAGATGGGTCAACAAGCAGTGCGTTCAGCTGAACATGTTCTTTTGCATGGATGTGCTGTCTCCCTCAAAGGAGGCTCCTTCTCCTTTGAGTTGCTTAGCTGTCCGTCAGCATTTGCAACTGGATGTGGCAGGATTGCTAGGATTTAAAAGGTACCTGGATGGGTGGTTAGCATGTTCAGAACAGTCTGGGCTATGAGTCAAGTGCTGACAGATGAGATTAGGTGGGATTTCAGGTGTTTCTAATATGTCAGTGCAGCCTCAATGGGCCGAAGGGCCTCCTCTGCTGTATGATTCCGTGATTGCAGATCATTTAACTCTCTCTATCACAATCTATCTCTGCTCTTTAGTAGGTAAGTAGTCCTATGTGGTAGCTTCATCAGCTTGAACCTCAGTTTTTAAATACGCCTGGTGTTGCTCCTGGCATGCTCCGCTGCTCTCCTCATTGAACCATTGTTAATTCTTGATTGCTTGGAGTGAGAGATATGTTGGCACATGAGGTTACAGATTGTAGTTGAATACAATTCTGTTGCTGCTGATGCCCACAGTGCCTCACAGGTGCCTAGTTTTGAGTTACTAGATCTGTTCAAAATCTGTTCCATTTTGCACAATGGTGTGTGCCACATAACACATGACATCCTCAATGTCATGCTGCAATCTTATCTTCACAGGGACTGTATAGTTATCACACCAACACTGTAATTGGATTGTTGCATTTGCAACAGATAGTTTGGTGAGAACAAGATCAAGGAAGTTTTTCTTTTGTTGGTGCCTTCTCAATCTCCCACAGTCAAGCAGTTAATGTCCTTTAGAAATCAACCAGTTTGGTCAGTGATGCTGATGCAGTTGAACATTGAAGTCCTTCACTCAGATTACACTCTGTGTCTTAGCCACTTCAATGTTTTTCAGATTGATTTCAACATGGAAGAATACTCATTCATTTACTAAAGGGGTTGAAGAGTGGTAATCAGTAGGAGGCTTCTTTGCCCATGTTAGGCCCAACACTAAATTATTTCACAGGATACAGAGTCGGTGTTGGGAGCTTCTAAAGTGAAGCTGTTCTGACTGTATATCACTATGCCACCACATTCCAGTGAGATAGGACACAGTGATAATGGTGCCTGGGACATTAATCTGTAAATTTTGAATCTGTGAATGTGACAATGTCAGCTGTTGCTGGACAAGTCCATAGGACAAATTTCCCAATTTTGGCACAGGCACCCAGGGTTTAATAAACAGGACTTTGCAGAGTTGATGGGGCCATTTTTCGGTGCTTAGGCCAAGGGTGGGTGGTCCATCTGGTTTCATTCATTTCTACCCGACAGCACTTTGATACAACTGAATGATTTGCTTGGCCATTTCAGAGCGCAACTAACACTCAACCACATTGCTGTGGCTCTGGAGTCATGTATAGGCCAGACCAACAGATTTCCTTCCCGAAAGGGCATGAATGAAACCAGATGGGTTTGTTTTTTTATGACAATAGTTTTGCTGTTTAAATTCCAGATTTAAAAACATACCAGTTGAATTTAAATTCCACCAGTTGCAGTGGTGGGATTTGAAACTGTGTCCCCAAAGCATTAGACTTGGCCTCCAGATTGCTATTATCGTTTATTTTATTTATTAGTGTCACAAGTAGGCTTATATTAACACTGCAATGAAGTTACTGTGAAAATCCTCTAATTGCCACACTCCAGTGCCTGTTCGGGTACACTGAGGAAGAATTTAGCATGGCCAATTGCACCTAACCAGCATGTCTTTCGGACTGTGTGAGGAAACTGGAGTACCCGGAGGAGAGTGTGCAGACTCCACACAGATAGTGACCCAAGCTGGGAATCGAACCTGGGTCCCTGTGGTGCTGTGACGCAGCAGTGCTAACCACTGCCACCATGCCATTCCAGTGGCAGTATTAATTCAGTGACATTACCAGCATGCTATCTTCTGCCCTCATTCACGGAGAGAGCTAGCAAAAAATAGGAGTATAAGCAAATAGGGAATACACTCGGGAATATCCATGGGAATACATTCGGGCCAACATTGATGACATGTGAAACTCGATAATTGGACAATAATAATTGGTATAAAATAAAATGGCAGCACCCTGATTAGAATTTAATTTATCTGCTTTAGTACAACTGGAGTTGTTTTCTGAACATACGGATTAAGAGCTGGAATAGGTCGTTCAGCCCCTTGTGTCTGTACTGCCATTCTATACATCATGGCTGATCTCATTTTAACCTCACATTCGCATTTGGGCCTCGCCCACGATAACTTTTCACTCCCTTATTTACCAAGAATCTATACACCCTTCCCTAAAGTATTCAAAGACTTTGAGCAGGATTTTGAGCCTGAGTTCACCATTCCCAGGAATGGCAGCAGGGGCTTGAGATGTGGCAAAACCCTGAACTTGCGGATCTTACCAGCAAGATCGTGACTTCTGATTTTCACCATCCCTCATCGGTCGTGTAATCAGGATTATGCCCATAATGGCCATCAACCTGATTTAAATACACTTTAATAGATTTAAATACAGTTAAACTCTCCACAGTATATTGAGCCCCCAGCATATATTCAAACTGCGCCAAAGTGACGTCACATCAGCGCAGTTTACAACATTTTCACAAAGGCATAAACCTGCCAATGGGACTATATTCACCTTTACATTCCTGGGGTGAGAGACATGGTCAAACAGTGACCTGACAGTGTCCCTTGGTCCAGGTGGACATCATGTCCATGTCAACCTACCAGTGCCAATTTGTGCCAGGGCAGTGCTGGGAAGGACCCCACTGGAAGCCTCATGGTGGAAGGTGGGGGGAGAATTCATTTGTATTTGTATGTGGTAGTGAAGGGAGCAGATGTAGGGATTGGGGGAGGGTGGGTGTGGGTGCTGACATTGACTGTGTGTGGGTGAGGTTCTGAGGTTAGGAAGGGGATTGATATTTAGGTGGAATTGGGGGAGGGCTCAGAGGGGGAAGCTGCCAACTCTGACCAGGACGGGATGGGGAAATGCAGTCTCCAAGTGGGAGGAGAGGATTTGTCTCCGACTCCAATCAAAGTAGGGTGAGAGGGATCCCAGTACCAGACAGATCAGGCAAAAGCAAAGCAGAGAGCAAGGTAAGTCCAGATTAAACTGTATTTATTTCAATGTAAGAGGCCTGATGGGCAAGGAAGATGAACTCAAGGCATGGATGTGTACGTGGGACTGATAGCAATTACTGAAACAAGGCTCTATAAAATAATGAGGGGCATAGATCAGTTAGATAGTCAATATCTTTTCCCAAAAGTAGGAGAGTCTAAAACTAGAGGGAATAGCTTTAAGGTGAGGGGAAGAGATACAAAAGTCCAAAGGGGCAATTTTTTCATGATGTGGAGATGCCAGTGTTGGACTGGATAAACACAGGTAAAAACACAATTTTTTCACAGAGTGGTAAGTTCCTGAAATGAGCTTCCAGAGCTAGTAGTAGAGGCAGATACAATTTTGTCTTTTAAAAAGCATCTAGACAGTTACATGTGTAAGATGGGTACAGAGGGATATGGGCAAAATGCAGGCAACGGGGACTAGCTTTGGGGTTAGCTTATGACTCTATGATTATCTTTTGGCATCTCCATGGTGGGCTGGAGAGAGGTTATTCTATGTTCTGATCGGGGCACCTTTTAAACATAATGCCCCAATCTCAGTGCAACTGGGCTTTGTTGTCATGTTTAGGCCCTGCCCGCTGCATGATAGTGTGAATCATGCCTTGCTGTTTTTGTGACAGTGTAGTACAACCTAAAGAGACCTGTTTTCTTGGAGAGAAACACAGCAGTTTTCCCACCAGAAGCAGCACTGCCAATTTCTGGTAAGACCACCCCTCTGTCTCAACCACAGTTTGAGGAAGAAATTTCCAAAGTCTCTCACGACTCTCTAAGAGAAATATTTTTACCACATCTCTATATTAAATGGGAAACCCCTTATTTTGAAACAGTGTCCCAGCCAGATCATCAAAAAGTAAAAATTGCTGATTGTGAAATTACGAAGAGCTATTGACATCATTTTCTACTTTTCTGGTAATGGCAGAATGCAATGTTAATGGATGGTTTGCCCAATCATAACAATTAATGCCTTCCAACAGACCCAGAAATGACACACGGATAATTTCCAGAGTTAAAGGTTTGGGATTGAAAGTTTCAGAGATATGCATACTGCACTTATCACATGGCACACTTCAAATTGGGGTGGCAATTGGTGGCATAGTGGTTAGTACTGCTGTCTTATAGTGTCAGGGACACAGGTTCAATTCCCGACTTGGGTCTCTGTTTGTGGGATGTTTGTACATCTTGCGTAGGTTTTCAGTGGGTGCTCCGGTTTTGTCCCACAGTCTGAAAGACATGCTAGTTACGTGATTTGATTAAATTCTCCCTCAATGTTACCTGAGCAGGCTCCAGAGTGCAGCAACCAGAGTCAATAGCAATAACTTTATTGCACTGTTAATATAAGCCCTCTTGTGACAAATAAATAAACTCTAACCTTTGAAATTACTCTTGTGAAATATCCAAAAGTGTTATTTCCTGAAGGAATTCTATCCATTGACACTGTCAAAGTGTTTACATTGGTACGTGTTGATACAGATACTGGTCTCGTTCACATTGCTTATTTATGGTGACAGTAGTTTCCTTTCCCTAATGAAGAATGGCAAATGCTTGAAATAAGATTTAGCAATATTGGAGTTGGGTCTAGCAACAGGAATGTTGCAATCTTTCCACTTTCATCATTAACTCAACTACATCCTGCCTCAGCTCAGCTGCTGCTGCCAAGATCCTCATCCATGTCATTGTAACCTCTAAGCTTGACCATTCCCATACATATATTGCTGCTGTCTAAGCTACCATGCCCAGAAGGCAGGCTTGGCAAGATATTGCAGTGGTTTGCTGATACTTGGCTGATCAGGAATCTCTTCTCTTTCTACTTGTTATTGGTGCAATGTTGGAAGGATTTACAAATTGATTCTCAACCTGCCTGGATTTCCAGCACCTTCTGTGGCTGTAATGTCCCAGCGTGGGATCTCAACTCATAAGCCCTGGCTCAGAGGCAGGGAAACTGCCCACTGCACCACAAGACATCACTGCCCGTGTTCGACCCATATAAACCTGAGGTTATCCAAATCTCTATTGCCCGGTCTGAACTCACACGAAGACCCAACATTCCAGAGCTTACTGTTCTAGATTGGTGGTGATGTCTTCACGTTAAAATTCTCATTCTCTTTTCACAGCCCGACTTGAATCCCTTCCCTTTCTCTGTAATATCCTCCAACCCGCAACTCTGAGATATCATTAATTCTGGTCTCTTAAACATCCAGATTCCCAACATCCTTGACCTTGAGCTCTTAAATTCCACTGTAAACCTCACTACCTCTCTTTTTTTCCCTTCAATGCTCCTTATAACCTACCACCTTTGGCCAGGATCCCCCCACTGTAATATCTCCTTACCCAGTTTATGGTATGAAACTTTGTTTTATGATCCTCCTGGAAAGTGTCCTGGGATGTGTTATGAGGTTAAAGGTCAAGAAAAGTTGTTCTGATTGTAGGAATTGGCGGTGTTGCTGTGAAGATGCTGTTATCTCACAATCTGGTGTAACTGGATAAATGTTCCCTGCCAACTCTGACTTGCTGTGTCACACTTAGACTGTCACACTTTGTCAGTCATACCTTTGTAAATGCAAACAACTTGTATTCAATTAAAGCAAAATCCACACTAAAACAGCGACAAATCAGCTTTGAACAGTTAGAGTGCAGAACAATCTGCATGGGGCAAGTGGACATGTCAATAAAACTTATGAAGTTCAAAAGTAGATGAATGAAAAGATGAAGCAGTCACATTGCTCTCTTCGTGTTGTTCTTGGCACAACAGAGAACATTTGTGCCCTCTTTAGCCCAGGCCATCCCCCCATGAGATCCTCTTTAAAATTTAACTTTGAATCCATTTCCATGTATCCAAACCTCTTTGTGCCTCCCCCTTCCGTCTTTGTTTAATTCTCCAGCTCTACAACCCTTGGAGATCTCTGCATTCCTCCAGTGTCGGAATTTTGAACATCTCTGATTTTCATCACTCTATTAGTGTGATGTCTTCAGTTTCTTTACCTCCAGAACTCCTTCTCTAAACCTAATGAGTGGCATGGTGGTGCAATGGTTAGCACTGCTGTCTCACAGTGCCATGGACCGGAGTTTGATTCGCAGCTTGGATTGCTATCTATGCGGAGTCTGCACATTATCCCTGTGTCTGTGCGCATTTCCTTTGGGTGCTCTGGTTTCTCCCACAGTTCGAAAGACGTGCTGGTTAGGTGCATTGGCTATGCTAAATTCCCCCTCAATGTAGCCGAACAGACACCGGAGTGTGGCGACGAGGGGATTTTCAAAGTAACTTCATTGCAAAGGGAGGCCATTTGGCCCATCAAGCCTGCACACACTCTCTCCAACAGAACATCTTACCCAGGCCCTATTCCCATAACCCAACATACTTACCATAGCTAATCCCCTTAATCTATACATCTTGTGACACATAGGTGCAATTTAGCATGGCCAGTCCACTTAACCTGTGTATCTTTCGACTGTGGCAGGAACCCTGAGCACCTGGTAGAGATCCACGTGGACGTGAGGAGTACATGTAAATTCCACACAGGCTGGAATTGAATCCAGACCTTTGTGCTGTGAGATAGCAGTTCTAAGTACTGTGCCACCATGCCCCACCTACCTCTTTGAACAAGCTTTTGGTCAACTGTCCGTACACCTTGTTATGTAGTTCATTGTAGAATCATAAAATCCTGTGATAGTGGAGTTGGACACTCTAGGAACTTTCAAGCAGTTATTGGATAGGCACATGGAGCATACCAGAATGAAAGGGATTAGGAAAGCTTGATTTTGGTTTCGGACAAAGCTCGGCACAACATCAAGGGCCAAAGGGCCTGTACTGTGCTGTTCTGTGTTCTATGTAGAATCCCTACAGTGCAGAAGGAGGCATTCAGCCCATCGGGTCTGCACCAACAACAATCCTACCCAAGTTTATCCACTAAACCTCTAACCTAGACATCCCTGGACACTAAGGGGCAACTTAGCATGGCCAATATACCTAACCTGTACATCCTTGCACTGTGGGAGGAAACTGGAGCACCTGGAGAAACCCATGTAGATACAAGGAGAATGTGTAGACTCCACGCAGACAGTGACCTGATCCGGGAATCAAAACTGGGTACCTAGTATTGTGAGGCAGCAGTGCTAACCACTGTCACCATACCATCCCTTCAGAGTCAGGTTTTCTTTTACGACATGACTGTGAAGAACCTTGGGAGCTGTATTACATGAAATGTGCTACAAAAATGCAAGCTGGTGTTAGTCTTGATAATTGTGGTTTTTGTGTAATTCGGACGCTCAGTTTGATTCCAAGTTATAGTAGGTCACGGCACCCAATTCATTGCCAACGTCAAAAAAACGTTTATGACCCCGGGTTAAATATCTGTCACATTAAGATCCAAATATGAGAGTAGAAGGTGCATCAGATAAAAGGTTACCCATTCCATTGATATGTAGCATTTGTCATGATTTGATGCACTTTAAATGCCATTAGGTACTGTCATATTTCATCTTTCAGTACATGCATTCTGTACATAGAAAGCAGCATCGCCTTAAGAGTATTTGAGCCCCTTCAGGTTGGATTGACTCAGAATGACATCTGAAAATGACATTTTCCTCATTTTCCCATCCTTTTTAATGGGGAATATTTGAACTGATTATTCTTCTGGAAGCACTTTTGGAAATCATCAACTGTACATATATGACATTATATGGGTGACTGCTACTGTTTAATTTCCAGCATCCTTCCTTTTCAACTAAATAATGATGCAAAGAACATTGAGCTATAATCGTTTGGGTAAATAATCAGCCACAGAGTTGTTTTGTTTCCTGTTAATACACAGTGCCAGAAGACACAGAGACACACTGAGCTGCTAACTATACATCAGAGATAATAGAACTATCCTTTTTGTGGAACCATAATTGATGGTGAAAGGTGTTAGTTTATTTGAACGTTTGAGCAACTACCCATAATAAGCTGCTTTAGACAGACCTCAAGGAGAATGAAAGCTCCATTATTGCAGATATCTGGTTATCTATTCATCAGCAGGATCGATCCTCCCCCTCTCCCACACATTCGCAACACTCTCTCACTCTTCTTTTTTGGTTCACAGGAGTTGGAACATGGAAATGTCAGGGAAGGGGAAAGGCCATTCAGCCCTCAGACCATTCAGTTAGATCCTGGATAATCTAGACTTCAACTCCAATTTTCTGCCTTTGCCTCAGATCCCTTGATATCCAGAACTGCCAAAAAGCCTATGGACAATATCTTCAGTTCTAGAGCACAACCTGATTTTGATTTATTATTGTCACATGTATTAACATACAGTGAAAAATATTATTTTTTGTGTACTGTACAGACAAAGTATACCGTACAGAGAGAAGGAAAGGGGAGAGTGCAGAATGTAACAATACAGTCATAGCTAGGGCGTAGACAAATATATTTAATAGGAGGTAGGTCCATTCAAAAGTTTGATGGCAGCAGGAAAGAAGATGTTCTTGAATCAGTTGGTACGTATCCTCAGACTTTTATATCCTTTCCCCGAGGGAAGAAGAATGTCGGGTGTGTAGGGTGCATGTCAGGTTTGTCAGTAAGGCAAGCCCCTCTTATGAACCAAGCTCTCCCCATCATCCTGAACAATCACTGTCTTGTCATTCATCACCCATCTGTAGACCTTCCACACCTCCCAGTTACCCTGGACGCAACGATCATTTTTGTGAACGTTTACACTCTCCCCACTTTTCCCATAACTATCAATGTGCTCATGCCCCTCCTGACCCTGATCCCTCCTGTTCTGAAAGCCAGCTCTACCCTGGCCTTCTGTGATCACCTCCACCCCCACCATGATGCCATCCCCGGCAATGATTCGAGCATTTTCACACTAAATGATCCACTCCCTTCTCTGACTGTGACTGCGTCCTTTTTTTAAACCACTAAGCTAATCCTGATTGCCTATATCCCTCTATACCCATCTTATCTATGTAACTGTCTACACACTTTTCAAATTGCACCTGCCTCTACTACTGCTTGTGGCAGCTCGTTCCAGACACCCACCACCCTCTGGACATTTTTATATCCCTCCCCTTTTATGCCCTCTAATTTTAGACTTCCCTATCTTTGGGGAAAAGATATTGACTATCTAGCTGATCTGTGCCCCTCGTTATTTTATAGACCTCTATAAGATCACCCCTCAGCCTACTACGCTCCAGAGAAAAAAGTTCAGGTTTATCAAGCCTCTCCTTGTAACTCAAACCATCAAGTCCCGGTAGCATCCTAGTAAATCTCTTTTGCATTCTTTCTAGTTTAATGATATCCTTTCTATAATAAGGTAACCAGAACTGTACACAGTATTCCAAAAGTGGCCTTACCAATGTCTTGTACAGCTTCAACAAAACGTCCCAACTCCTGTATTCAATGTTCTGCCTAATGAAACCAAGCATGATGAATGCCTTATTCACCACTCTGTCCACACAGTGACTCCACTTTCAAGGAACCATGGACCCGTACCCCTAGATCTTTGTTCTGTAACTCCCCATCGCCCTACCATTAACTGAGTTCAATCTACTGAAATGCATCACCTCATGTTTATCTAAATTAAACTCCATCTGCCATTCGTCAGGCCACTGGCCCAATTGATCAAAATCCCAATGCAATCATAGAACATAGAACATTACAGCGCAGAACAGGCCCTTTGGCCTTCGATGTTGCGCCGACCAATTAAGAAAAAGCAATGACCCTCTAACCTAAACCATTCCCTTTTCGTCCATAAACTTATCTACTAACCTCTCAAACGCCACCAAACTTGGCGCATCTACAACAGCAGCAGGCAGGGCATTCCATACCCTTACCACCCTCTGGGTAAAGAACCTACCCCTGACATCCGTCCTATAACTACCACCCCTTAATTTAAAGCAATCGGAGATAACCTTCTTCATTGTTCACTATGCCACTAATCTTGGTGTCATCTGCAAACTTTATAACCATGCCTCCTATATTCTTATCCAAATCATTAATATAAATGACAAATGACAGTGGACTCAGTGCTGATCCCTGAGGTGCACTGCTGATCACAGGTCTTCAGTTTGAAAAACTTTTTACAACTGCCTTTTGGCTTCTGTCATCAAGCCAATTTTGTGTCCATTTAGCAACCTCATCCTAGATCCCATGAGAGTTAACCTTATGCAACAACCTACCACGTGGCACTTTGTCAAAGGCAAAGACATCTTGTTTGATCAAGCCCAAGATGGTGCAACGTCTTATCTTGTGGGCTTGGACCTTATTCCCCACTCATGTGGGGACCATGATTTGACTTAACTTGAATCGACTTTTTTGATTAGAAATAAAGTATCAAAAGGTATTGAAAAAAGCAGTAGAGAAGGTACTATAACAAAATGCTTGGACCTTGAAAGACATTACAATAATCACATCACTTCCAGTACTGGATAATAATCGAGTGTGGAAACATCATCTCTTGATGCTTGCAGCACTGAGACTAACACTCGCAGTGGCATCCTGGCTGGGATCATCAGAGATAAAACCCATCCCAGCTGTTCTCTGAATGATTGGGTAGATTCCAGTTTAATAACAAGTCTGACATTGGCTCCTGCCATTCAAAAGCTCAGATACGTCTGGGGACTTTCTTACAGTACGTCATTTTCCAAAAGGTTATTTGGAAACAAATTAACAGGCTAAATCCCTTTCAGTGTTCTTTGTCCCAAACCTATCTGTCTATTCTTGTACACAATTTCCCAAAGGCATTTGGCATACTTCGTTTATTAATCTCACCTAAACTGGGTGTTGCATTATGCTGATGTGTTGTATTATATCGCACTATGTCACTCTGTTAATAATCAAAGTTACATTTAATTCTGCAAAAGTTTTTTTTTAGAATTAGGTCTATGAGTGCATGTGATTTTCTTCATCACTTAGTTAGCTTAGTTTATTTACTAGTGTCACAAGCAGGTTTACATTAACACTGCAATGACATTACTGTGAAAATCCCCTTATATATTCCCATACTCTCTATAGTGGATGTAAGGGAAATCCTGGCCAGCAATGAAAGGGATGATGAAATATTTTAAGCATTAATACTGACACACCTGGTTTTTTCAAGGAGTGCCTGAGTTAGCAAAAAACCTCACTTACTGTGCTGTCTGGAGACAATACACATCTCTCTAACCTGTGCTCAGTGCTCCTTCCACTCACATTGTTAGCCACTTTAAGACTTGAATAGCAGGTTAGGTGTAAGGATTTGCATTCTAATCAGCAATCTGTAAACTGTCTGTGCTGATATATGAACACCTCATTCGACGAAGGCACAAAGGCCGAAAGCTAGCAAGTTTACTATCAAATAAATCGGTTGGATTTAAAATTGGTGTTATCAGACCTCTTACTGAGTTTTCCAAGGAGTGGCAGATATTGTCAGATTGCCACTGTGTCTGGGTATTTTCCAGACTCATCACTGCTCCAAATGTCTACGGGGGGGTCCTCTGATTTCAACTGTCCAAGAAATCCAGAATACCAGCGTCCATTAGGAAATTCTAGAGGATCCAAGAGAAGACAAGATACAACCCCTTTAACAGACATGTGGCAAGTTGGGGGTGGGGGTAGCCGGGAGGGGTTGGGGGTAGCCGGGGATGTGGGACAGTAGTGGGAGGGTTAGGGGGTAGTCAGGGGTTTGGGAGAATAGTCAGGGGTGGAGGGTAGTTAGGTGGTTGGGGGGGGTTGGGTTGCAGTTGAGAGTTTGGGAAGGTAGTCAGAGGGAGTTGGGGGTAGTCGTATGGTTTGGGAAAATACTCAGGGATTGGGGGTACTCGGGCTATGTGGGTTGGGAGGAATAGCCATGGGGAATGGATGAGTGGTTGGGTGTTGCAATCTGTAGTGTAGTTACTCCAATGTCGGACTAGTTTTTAGCCTGTCTAACATTTCTTGGGTGGGTAAGCACCTTGAAACTGTGCGAAGTCTCTGGCTCTAACCCAAGGGTTCGAGAATCTTGTGGAGGGTTCAGGAGATTGGGGAGATTAGCCATCAGAATTTGAAACTTTCTGAGCAATTCTCACACAGAATCGCAGGTTGTGACTTCCACAAACTCAATGCGCATCTTAGTTATTGAGCCAGTCTATGATCTGGTTTGGAAAGATTTGTTCCTTTGGCTCTGAATTCTATGATGTAAAGAATCAAATCAAACTCCAATGTGCTTTATCCCATAACCAGTAAGTTGCCATGTCAAGGAGCAGATGTGCAGGAGTATTTATGGTTGTCTAATTTCCTATTTGCAGAATGGTACGAAAGCTTTAAAAATGACTGTGTTACTTTTCAGCTGCTTAAATAGCCGACATTTCCTCAAACTAACAAAGAGCCTTCACAAAGCTTCTCCCTCTGTAATAATGCACAAAATTTATTTGCTCTTCAGATCTGTCCCATTGACAATTTTTCCTGCTTTATGGTGGATTGATTTTGTGTCAACACCTACTTCACAGATTCCCGAGTGTACCTTCCCTCCCACCTACACAGTCTTTGATCAGCCCAATCATTTGCTGAAGCATTCTTTCTCTTTTCTACATGAGTGTCAAGTGAGACTGCTTAGCTTCCAAATCTCTGCTGCCATTGTTGTGAATTGAGAGCAGTGTGGGTCTTGGTAAAAGCTACATCCGCATGAGGCTTCTACAAGTAGGTGACAAATCCCTCAGCATTGTTGGATAACTAAGCCCAGACTGATTGTGCTTTGTTTCACACCACTTTCTGCTCCTGCAATTGTAGATCACAGCTTGAATTTTGGAAGGAGATAAGAACAGACAGATTAGTGTAAACAAATAACACTCAAAATCTCCACATTATCAAGAGTGTAGATGATCCATTTGTTCTAACACAAGTCTTTGGTTCACAGAATGGGGTCTATATTATGTGTGGTAGTAGGAGCATATACTTCTGTGGAAAAGGTTTACAAAGTTTAAAGTTTATTTAGTAGGTTTACATTAACACTGCAATGAAGCTACTGTGAAAATCAATTAATCACCACACTGACACCTGTTTGGATACACTGGGGGAGAATTTAGCATGGCCAATATCTTTTGGACTGTGGGATGAAACTGGAGCAAGCCCACTCAGATACAGGGAGAACGTGCAGACTCCACATAGACAATTACTCAAGGCAGGAATCGAACTCAGGACCCTGGCTTTCTGAGGTGGCAGTGCTAACCACTGTGCCACCATGCTGCCATTCTATCCATCCTTTTCCTTCTCAATCTTTTAGCAACATTTGACATGATTGACTGTAATGTCGTTCTCCTTTGTCCTGCTCAGTCACATTGCCCTCCCCTGGTTAGAATCATTAAGTATCATCCTAATCAGCAATCTCTGACTGTCTGTGCTGATGTGTGCTATTGCAGACCAGAACACTGCATTTGCCTGAAGAAGACACAGGAGTCGAAAGCTCGCGTTTTTACTATCAAATAAATCGGTTGGATTATAAATTGGTGTTGCTAAATTCTTACTGAGTTAGAATCATTAAATCATAGAATCCTTACAGTGCAGAAGGAGGCCATTCGGCCCATCAAGCCTGCACTGAGAACAATCCCACTTAGGCCCTATTCTCATAACCCCACGTATTAACCTTGCTAATCTGCCAACAATAATGGGCAACTTAGCATGGCCAATCAACCACACATACATTAGCAGAATATGTAAACTCTACATAGTCACTCAAGGCTGGAGTTGAACCCAGGTCCTTAGCGCTGTGAAGCAGCAGTACTAACCACCATGTAACCCATAGGTTCCAGCACCAATATCTCTACCAACATTCAAATATATCCCTGGTTGGCTTCCCCATCCACCAGCCCCGTAAAGCTGAAGTCATTCCAAACACCAAAGACCATATCCTAATTTGGACCAATCCGTTCACTCCTCACATAATGGCCCTGATTTTACTGGAATCGGGGTGGCGAGCAGCATTCTCCATTGGCCTTGAGCACAATTGTATGACCCTCAGATTGGCGTGCTGGTAAAATTCCAGCCACTCTGTTCACTGACTCACCCAGTCACCATAACCGTTAATTCCTTTACTGTTCAAAAACTTATCTATCCTGGCCTGAAAAATATTCATTGAGATAGCCTCAACTGCTTCACTGGACAGGGAATTCCACAGATTCACAACCCTTTGGGTGAAGAAGTTTCTTCTCAACTCAGTCCTAAATTTGGTCTTCCTTATTTTAAGGCCATGTTTCCTAGTTCTAGTTTCACCCGCCAGTGGAAACAACTTTCCTGCTTCTATCGTATCTATTCCCTTTATAATCTTATGTTTCTATAAGATCTCCCCTCGTTCTTCTGAATTCCAATGAGTATAGTCCCAGTCTACTCAATCTCTTCTCATTAGCCAACCCTCTCAACTTCAGAATCAACCTAGTGAATCTCCTGTGCATCCCCTTCAGTGCCAATAGATCCTTTTTCAAATAAGGAGGCCAAAGCTGTACATAGTACTTACTAGCATCTTATACAGATGCAACATAACTTTGCTGTTCTTAAACTCTATCTCTCTAGCAATTCCATTTGCCTTCTTAATTACTTGCTGCACCTGCAATCCAATTCCTTGCGGCAGAAGATTACATCAATGAATATGATTCTTTTAAAGTAATCCTGGTTTTCTTTTAACGATAAATGTTTTCTTTCTCTAAAAGAAAGGAATCTGGTGGTTAGCATTAACGGGTTGATTACAGCATTCTGTGTCTCTGGCAAATTTTCAAATCCGATGCTTCCCCCAAAAAGTGACTTTTGAGGAAATGTTGGAAGAAACCATTGAAGAATATCTCTGATTTGCTTGAAAGTTCTCAAATCTAAAAGATCGTTCTAATGTGTGTGTGCCTGTAATTGTGCTTTGAGTCAAAATGATTTATTAGTATTTCTAAGACGTCAACATACACATGTATATGTTATGGTTTGTTAGCCATGTCAATCTTACTCAGTGTTGCCATGTGGTCTTGTAGCCTTTCCTACTGGGATTAAGATCATTGTAATTATTCAGAATTCAGTCAAATAATAGCCTTTATCTCCCTGCTCTCCAAAAGCCAGGGAAACTGAGGCAAATCACACCACCTCTATTTCTATCCCAGACAACACCAACTGGCAAAGCATAGAGTCTCAATTTTGGACCTTCCTGGTCTGTACGGTATATGCATTAATCAGAAGAACTAAATAGTGGTCACCCTTCACACACTCTCTCAATGCTTGAGGAACACGGAAGTGATTGCAAACACGCTAGATAATGTAAGTGAGAGGCCACAAGACACCAGGTTTATTTGAAATCACAAGGTTTCGGAGTGCTGCCTCTTCATCACAGATAAGTGACACTCTTGATTACCTATGAGTGTCAGGATATCTTCCCTCCACCTGTCTATTCTGTGCATATGCACCTCTCTCCACTTCACCTGACAAAGGAAGAAAACTCCGAAAGCCTTCGATTTCAAAGAAACTTGTTGGACTATAACCCAGTGTCACGAGACTTTTCATCTTGTCCACCCCAGTCTAACACCGGCATCGCTACATAATTTAACTGATGTATCGATGTCAAGGGTTTTGAAAGTCTAATTAAATAGGTTAACAAATTTCTTCCTAAAATATAAATCTCATCTTGAATTCCCATCACCATGGGAATTTCGTAGCACCTATATTCTTTCTGTTTACTAATGGAATATTTAGTCCTGTTAGAGATGGTAGTTGGCAGTTCAAGGTTTTTAATCTGTAAAATAAACCTCATTGTGAATGTGTTCTGTAGCAGTGGTCCCAGTTCACTTTTCTGTTAATTCCTTGATGTTTCCTTTAACCTTCACTGTAGGAGAAATCTAGGCCCCTGAGCTAATTAAAGTATTCATTCATCTGTCACATTGTGCTTTAATCAGCTTTCTGTTCTCCACTCCAGCGTTGAACTCACCAAATCATTCATTATAGCCTTATTAGAAATAAAATCATTACAATATCCAGTCCTAAATATCCTACATAATTCCAACAGAACAATTTCTTTTAAAGCCCAATACCAAACAAAAATTTGGTACAAATTAAGGGAGAAAAAAATAAATTAAATATTTGAACTGAAGACAATAACATTTTCTACCATTTAAAATCTTTGTTAGCTCCTCCACCTGAAATTTTTAATTAAATCTTTTTATTCATTCATGGATGCCACTGGCTGGCCAGTATTTATTGCCCATCTCCAGTTTCCTTTGTAGAACTTATTGTTTTGTGCAAACGCTAGGCTATTATAGGGGGCATTTGACATTGCTATAGGTCTGGAGTTACATGTTGGCCAGACCCAGGTAAAGGCAGCAGATTTCCTTTCCCGAGAGATCATTAGTGAACCAGATGGGGTTTTTTCCAACAATCGGCAATGATTTTATAGTCATCAGTAGATTCTTAATTCCAGATCTTTTTAAGTTGAGCTCAAATTTTACCATTTGCCATGGTAGGATTCAAATCTGGATCCTGAGAACAGAGTTTCTGGATTAATTTTCTAACAATAGTACTATGAGGCCATCGCCTTCCCCTTAATGTGAAAATTTAACTTGTGTATCTTTGATACACATATCAATTGCATCTGCTTTAACTTGGTAACTAGGTTTTAAGGCCCCATTTGGAGTATTGTGAGCAGTTTTGGACCTTATATCGAAGGAAGGATGTGTTGGCCTTGGAAAGCATCCAGAGGAGGTTCACAAAAATGATCCCTGGAATGAAGAGTGTTGTATGAGGAATAGTTGAGGACCCTGGGTCTGTACTTGTTGGAGTTTGGAAGGATGAGGGAGGATCTTATTGAAACTTACAGGATATTGCAAGGCCTGAATAGAGTGGACATGGAGAAGATGTTTCCACAGGTAGGAAAAACTAGAGCCAGAGGGCATAACCTCAAGCTTAAAGGGATGATTTTTTAAAACAGAGATGAGGAGGAATTTCTTCAGACAGACAGTGGTGAATCTGTGGAACGTTTTGTCACAGAGGGCTGTGGAAGCTGGGTCACTGATTGCCTTTAAGACAAAGACAGATAGGTTCTTGATTAATAAGGAGGTCAGGGGTTTTGGGGAAAATAGTAGTCATGATATAGAGATGCCGGCATTGGACTGGGGTAAACACAGTAAGCAGTCTGACAACACCAGGTTTAAGTCCAACCGGTTTATTTGTTAGTAAACTCACAAGCTTTTGAGGCTGTTCTCTTCATCAGGTGAATGAGGTGCCAGGCTGGCAAGAAGTACCCGCTCCTTGACCTTGG
The DNA here is from genome assembly GCA_024679065.1 of Sphyrna mokarran. NCBI lineage: Eukaryota > Metazoa > Chordata > Chondrichthyes > Carcharhiniformes > Carcharhinidae > Sphyrna > Sphyrna mokarran. Next base: position 5,929,069 of record JAGIQG010000024.1, read on the forward strand.
TATCCCCAGACACCTCAAATGCCCCATGTTCCAATGGCAAGACCAAATCACTGTTGTGTGGGGGGCGGCTGTTTTCCTTGCCAGAGAGAACCCTGCCCAGTGAGGCCATAAAAGCAAGTGATGCAAAAGATCATTAGAATATACCTAAATGAATTATTCAGCCTCTCCCCATTTCCTGCGGGGGGCTAAACTCACCGGAAATTAGTTCTCATTAAATCATGAGAGATGAGAAATCGGTCATTATGCTGATATGTTGACTCTTGTGTGATTTTACCCGCTTTCTCCACCCCATCAATGCGTGGGGTGAGCCAATAAAATTCCTTCCCTAGTGTTGGGGAGGGACTGGCAGAGAAATGTGTGTAGGGCCTGGGTGGGTCTGTTGTGGTGCAGGCTCGATGGGCCAAATGGCCTCCTTCTGCACTGTAGGGATTTTATGATTCTGTGAATCGTGTAACTGATAATTTATTTGTCTTTCTGTTTACCCACAATGAAAGCAATTATTGACGAACACTTCCTATAGAAGAAGCAGATTCTGATGTTTTTACTGAATATTTCCCCTGAATACTCCAGTTCCCGTGTCCGTGAGTGGAAGTCAATGATGGGAATTTTCTGGCTGTTTGTGCTCTAATGTTACTGCAAGCCAGGACAGAGAATTTGTTTGCTGCAGTGGAATCAGGGAATGTTGTCAACGTGAATGATTGGAAAATTCTACCCAATATCTGAATTTTACGGAATTCTTTTACAAAATGTAGGCCCAAATCTCCTGGTTCTCCCCGCTGCAGGAATCATCGTGGAATTCTCTGGTCCTGCAGCAGTGAGCATCAATTTCTCTATTCTCGCTTCCAGATAATTTGACAGAGCAGCGAAAGGTCCAATGGCCTTGGGGGAGTGGGGGTGAGCGGGGGTATTGGTTGGTGGGGGGGGGGGGGGACACAGGATGGGGTGGGGGCACAGGGGGTGCTGGGGATGGAAATGGACTGTAAATTTCTGCCCATCATTTTCAATTCTGCAATTGTACAGTAAGAGCCGTCATTCATCGTCCAAAGCACTCGGAAATGTGAACATAGAATTAGACAGAACACAGAAACAAACCATGCAGCCTCAATGTGGCCTGACTCAGCTTGGGTTTCCTTCCATTTCATTTAGCTCATCTTAGCCTTTTGGCTTACTTCCTTTTTTCTCATGCCCATGTCTCGTTTTCTTTGGAAAACATTGAATTTGGTTGCCTCAAATACGTCCTGTGGGTGTTGAGTTCCACATTAAACTGTTTCCTGAGTAAAGAAATTTCTCTGTATTGTCCAAATGGATTTATTAGTATCTATTTGGCAACATTGTGGAACAGTGGTCAGCATTGCTGCCTCATAATGCCAGGGACCAAGTTCAATTCTGGCTTCAGGTGACATGTTCTCCCTGTATCTGTGTGGATTTCCTCCGGGTGCTCTGGTTTCCTCCCACAGTCCAAAGATGTGCTGGTTTGGTTGATTGGCCATGCCAAAAGTCGTGAATGTAGCCCAATTCATCATGCAAACCAGCCTCCCATCCATTGACTCTGTCTACACTTCCCGCTGCCTCAGCAAAGCAGCAACATAATTAAATCCCGGACATCCTCTCTACCACCTTTTTCCGTTGGGGAAAAAGATACAAAACTCTGAGGTCACATACCAACTGACTCAAAAACAGCTTCTTCCTTGCTGGTGTGAGATTTTTGAATGGGCTTACGTTGCGTTAAGTTGATCTTTCTCTACACCTAGCTATGTCTGTAATACTACATTTTGCATTCTCTCATTTCCTTCTTTATGAACAGTATGCTTTGTCTGCGTAGCACACAAGAAACAATACTTTTCACTGTACACTAATAACTTGACAATAATAAATCAAATCGTCCCTTAGTTTTTTTTTAATTCACTTGTGGGACATGGGCATCGCTGGCTGGAAAGTATTTATTGTCCATCCCTAGTTGCCCATGGGCAATTGAGAGTCAGCCACATTGCTGTAGCTCTGGAGTCACACATAGGCCACACCAGGTAAGTAAGGATGGCAGATTACCTTCCCTGAAGGACATTACTGAACCAGATGGGTTTTTCCAACAATCAACAATGGTTTCATGGTCATCAGTATGTTCTGAATTCAGTATATATTTTATTGAATTCAAATTCTATAATCTGCCATGGCAGGGTTCGAACCCGGGTCCCCAGAACATTAACTGAGTTTCTGGATTAATAGTCGAGCGATAAAACCACAGCATTATCATCTCCCGTGTCTAGCAGGGGAATGGGGATGGGATCTGGGTGGGATTGTTGTCAGTGCAGGTTTGATAGGCCAAATGGCCTCCTTCTGTACTGAAGGAATTCTATAATAGTATTCTGTTTTTATGATCATTGGTTTTGAAAACATTGTCTCCACAGTTAACTTATCCAACCTCTTCATAATTGTAAAGACCTTTGTCTGAGTTTCTTCAACTCATCTCTTTGCAGCCAAAACAACTCAACCCAATAGCTCTAATTTCTTGTACTAACCTTAATAATTTCTGTGTTGTTTGCAGTGTTCCTTCTTTAACATGGAACTATGCACAGTATTCGATGACCAGGATCTGAAAAAAAACGTTTACTTTTGATTACTTTACCCCTAGAAATAAATCTCACTGACTTGCTGGCATTTTTAATTGCTTTGTTAACTTGCACTGTTGTTTTTAATGATTTAATAATTCTTTAAATTAGATCACTTTTTTAACATCCTAATAAAAAGACAAATAAATCCTCATTTGGGATTTCATTCAAAGGACAACATCTTTGATAGTGCAGTTCCTTTAGTGTCAGCCAAGATTACATGCTTCAATCTCTGGACTCAGATTTGATCCCAGAATTTTTTGATTGAGAGAGTGTTATCGCTGAACCAAGGCTAAACATTGCAATTTGTTCAGTGGTACTTTTATGGATATTTGTAGAATCATAGACTCCCTACAGTGCAGAAGGAGGCCACTTGGCCCATCAAGTCTGCACCAACTCTCCAAAGCAGTAACTTACCGAGGCTCTATCTCCGTAACCCCATTTGTTTAATCCCAATGATCCACCTAATGTATACATCTTGTGAACTAAGGGTCAATTTAATATGGCCAATCTACCTAACTTACACATCTCATGACATTAAGGGACAATTTAACATGGCCTATCCATCTAACCTACACATCTCTGGACTGTGGGAGATTCACTCTTTCCTCTTTGGTTGCTGCACTGTAGATCTCTCTGTTGTCTGTCCTGGTTCATTGGCTGTCTCATTGTGTTTGCTGTTGGCCTTTTGGGATTTGTGGAAGATCTTCTGCAACCTCATTTGCCTGACAGCTAATGAACCGGAAAAGCCGAAAGAGAGATCCATGATGAGCAACCAAAGAGGAAGTAGTTAAATTGGACTCCTCTGGAAGACCGCTGCCCTCCACTTGCCATGTATACTCAAGCTGTCAGGAGGTGCGTCAACACTAGATTCATCAGCCACACTCACAAGACAGCCACAAACACCACGCAAGTACAACGCAACGCCATCTGTGCTCTCAAGACCAACTGCAAGATTGTCATTAAACCAGCAGACAAAAGGAGGAGCCATCGTCATGTTGAATAGAACTGATTACTGCAAAGAAGTGTACTGACAACTGAACAATGAGGAACTCTGCAGCCAGTTACCTGCAGATCTAACCAAAGAACACACCCATCAACTCAACAGATTGATCAAAGTCTTTAATCCGGACCTCCAGAGCTCTCATCCCACATACTCTCTGTGTTGGAGATCTCTACTGCCTTCTGAATATACTCAAGGCAAACACATCCAGCTTCCCATCATATTGGGCAATGGGACCCTGTGTGAGAACCTCTCCAGCTACATCGAGGGCATCCTGAAACCCCTTGTACAAAGAACCCCCAGCTTTTGTCGCAATACTATGGACTTCCTACAGAAACTCAGCACACATGGAGCATTTGAACCAGAAGCACTTCCCATCACAATAGATGTCTTGGCACTTTTCACCAGCAACCCCCATGATGATGGCTTTGCTGCAACTCCCTCAGTACTCAACGCCAACAACTGCCAGTTTCGAGATGCAATTTTACAACCCATCCAGACACACAGAACAGCTTTGGGAACAAAATTTGCATCTAAGTATGCCAACATCTTCATGCATCGTTTCGAACAAGACCTCTTCACCATTAATTGATGCTAAACACTAGATACATCAATGACATTTTCTTCCTTTGGATTCATGGTAAACAATCACTGAAACAACTACATGATGACATCAACAAGTTCCACCCCATCATCAGACTAGCTATGGACTACTGTCCAGAATCAGGTGATTTTTGGACACAAGCATCTCCATCAAGGATGGTCACCTCTGTAACTACACTATCTGTAACCCCCAAGACTTGCCTGGGCTTGCAAAATCTCACTATCCTAAATGGAGACAATACACATCTCTTTAACCTGTGCTTAACGCTGTCTCCACTCACATTGTCTGTACCTTTAAGACATGATCACCTTAAAGACTCACATTCCAACCATTACTTTATAATTGAGTTTTTGTCTTTATATAGACTGTTTTTGAACAGAACTCCCACTTAACTGACGAAAGAGCAGCACTCGGAAAACTAGTTTCTTTTGCCACCAAATAAACCTGTTGGACTTTAACTTGGTTTTGTGAAACTTTTTATTATGTTTACCCAGTCCAACGCCAGGATCTCCACATTTGTGGGAGGAAACTCACACAGATACGGGGAGAACATGCCAACTCCACTACAGTCACTCAAGGCTAGAATTGACCCCAGGTCCCTGGCGCTGTGAGGCAGCAGTGTTAACCACTGTGCTGCCCAATTCATAGATATTTTACTCCTGTTTTCTCCATAATATAGAATTATGCTTAATAATTTGCAGTATTAATGAATTCCTTGACTCCAGTATTCTGCCTCTTTTCTGCTAGAGGCATTGAATTCCACTGATTCCAAAGGCACTCACTCACTGTCTGCATCACCCAGCTGAACATTCAGACAGATGAACCTGGACAGCACAGGGCTGAGGCAGGATGAATCTTCTCGCTCACCTTTTACTACGTTCTTTCCAGTAGTGGCCATTGGCTAACAATCAGCACCAACTCCCTTGGCGATTTGTCTCCACTCGAACATGGAGAGGCAAAGGTTAATTGCCTCACTTTGCCACTGTCCTCAATAACATTCGGATAAGTTGATGACAGGAGACCTGAGGCCTTCCTGCTGCAATAAGACACTAAGCAGCAAACTAACTTAAGAAATTTTGATTCTAACATTCATTAAGACTTTATAAAATATGCGACTTTGATTACACTACAGCAAGGCAAATGGTTCCACTGTAAAAACTGGTTCAATCTCAATATCCATACTTAGATGTAATTATCTAAAGAGGAATCATTGCTGGAAACCTGGCTCAGGTCATTGCTGCCCTGGGGCACATCATTGAAATGTTAAGGATGGTGAAAGAGTTAATGTGAATGTAATTCTGAGGGAATTGATGGCTGGTCTTCAGTCATGGACAGCCACACCCCCACAGCTGTCCTGCGCTCTGATTTAATTAGGAATTTTCAAGAAAGTCAGGACAAAGAAATCAACACTTTGTGTGGTGTGATTCCCTCGCGTTGTGTTCAGCACTGATGCTTTCCTACCCAAAGGCGACGTGTGTGTGCATTCATCCGAAATAATTCCTCAACTCAGCCATGGAAGAAGTGACTTCCTCACCGTCTTTCCAATCACAGATAAAGTTCAAATGGCAGTCAGATACGAAGTTCAAAAACCTTTCGCGGCAAGTTCACAGGATTGATTCTGTTTGTTTACACATTTCATTTAAATCTTAGAAACCGAAAAGAAGGAATAACAAATGCTTGACGAAATGATTCAAGGTGATTACGAGAGCTGTATTGGAACAAATACTGATCTAAGTTTGGTTCTGCTGGGAGCACTCAGCTCCCAATCTCATTCCAGCCTTGACATGGTCAAAAGGGCTGAACTCCAGAGGTGAGATGCCTTCTCATTAAAACAGCACTTGATGGAGTCTAGAATCCATAGGTCAAGCAAAGCTGAAGTCAATGTGAACAGGAGGAAAAGTCTTCATGTCGAATCTGAGTGTAATAATTTTTCAGATGCAGAAGTCCCTTCATCCAATCCTTTCATTTATAAACTCTAACAGCCATACACAGAGTGCTAGCAGTGAGCAGAATGCCAGTGGAACTGACACTACCAGTTAAATACAAGGGAAAGACTCCCTGATTGGCCCATTAATTAACTCCTTAATCAGGGAGATCACATTCCAATAGGCCAACTTCAATGGCCTGATTAAAATCATTACACTTAGTACCGAGGTGTCTCCTCAACAACTACCCCATAGCCTGGCATCAAGGAACACAGACCCACAATATTGTGCCGAACATGATGCCAAATTAAACTACTGCCTTCTGGCTGCCTTGGTCCATACCCCTATATTTCTCACATATTCATGTGCTTATCTATAAGGCCCTTAAGTGCCCCTATTGTATCTGCCAGTACCACCACCTCAGGCAGTAAATTCCAGACATGTTCAGGGAGCTATGAACTTGTATCACAAGATCTCTCTGTGCATCAAAGTTATTCAGGGTTCGGCTATTCCAAGTCCCCCTATTAAGAAAATTGATTTTCTGGTGAGAAGAAATTACAGGTCAATAACTTTTTGTGACTTGCTGAACATCCATCTCTTCTTGGGAATCCAGCAATAATCCCTGATATATGACCACGGTTACTGAAACCGCCTTAATTTCTCTTTCACAGTGAAAATGCCACTGTTGTCTAGCCCACAATGACTATTTATCCTACAAAGGGTCAACATGTGAATAATGAATCATTTTTTTGTTTTAAAGTTTATTTATTAGTGTCACAAGTAGGCCAACATTAACACTGCAATGAAGTTACTGTGAAAATCCCCTAGTCGCCACACTCCGATGCCTGTCTGGGTACACTGAGGGAGAATTTAGCATGGCCAATGCACCTAACCGGCACGTTTTTCAGACTGTGGGGGGAAACCATAGCACCCAAGGGAAACCCCCACAGACATGGGGAGAACATCCAGATTCCACACAGATGGTCACCCAAGTTGGGAATCGAACCCAAAATATCTGGCACCATGAAGCAGCAGTGCTTGCCACGGTGCCACCATGCCACCCCTCACAACCTTTGCTTACAATTTGTAGAAATGCAATAGCCTCTTGAACTGTTTCTTACTTGTGTTTGTGTCTGTATGTAATATAGCATTTAGACTTTAGTGATGAAAGCATGAATAAATAATTCTCTTTATTTAAGCACATAAGAGCTTTCTGCTTTAAATAGACAACAAACTTTTCAATCTGTGATGCCTCCAGGCTATGACCAGAATTTCCAAGGCTAGTATGTCTTTGGAAGACTTTGTGATTCAATCCTAAAATGCAGAGGGGTGAGTCTAAAAACCAAGCTCAAGGTCTACCGAGCAGTCACCTTCACCAGTCTTCTCTTTGTGTGGACTATCTACCAGAGACATGAAAAAACATTAATTGCTTCTATCTTTGCTGCATCTGTAAGCTCCATAAAATCAAGTGGCAAGACAAAGTCAGATACACAGAGATCCTCAGGAGAACTGGCTTAATCATCTTTAGGTAGCATGGTGGTACAGTGGTCACATTGCTACCGCATAGGTCCAGAGATCTGGGTTCAATTCCCAGTTTGGGTACTATGCAGAGTCTGCAAATTCCACCTGTGTCTATGTGGGTTTCCTCTCTCAGTCTGGAAAACATGCTGGTTAGGTGGATTGGCCATGCTAATTTCTCCCTCGGTATACCCGAACAGGTGCTGGAGCGTGGTGATTAAGGGATTTTCACAATAACTTTATTGCAATGTTAATGTAAGCCTACTTGTTACGAATTAATAAACTTTAAAAACTTTAAATCTTCACAATGTTACAACAGAAACTGTTCCGATGGGCTGGATGTGTCATCAGAATGTCTGACAACTGATTCCCTGAGTGAATTTTCTACAGTGAACTGCAGAACAGAGCACGCTTCCAATGATGGCCAGAGGAAACTCTTCAAGGGTTCCCTGAAAATGTCCCTCAAGGATTTTAAAATTAACACTGCATTACAGGAAACACTTGACAGGAGCATTCAGGTTGGAGGAGTGCAATTGCCAATGGCGGCATCAGCAAGTAAAGAGCAACAGATAGTATCAACCTAAAACAAGTACAAGCTTGTAAAAAAAACCACAAGAACACCACCCCCACAACCTGTTAGCCTCATTTTTCTGTCATCAGCTGTAGATCCTTTCGTGCTAAGATAGGACTCAGCACCACCTCCACACACACACACGCAGCCCAATGTCTGGATGACTAATGAAGATAATCTTCAATACTGAAGGACGAACAATGAAACGTAACTGATGTAGCTTTTAGACCTCAATGGTGAAAGTATAAATAAAGAATCCTCTTTACTTAAACTCACAAAAACTTGCAGCTGCTATTTAAATTAAACTCGCATACACATTCTTTGACTGATTTTATATATTGATACATGTATTAACATACAGTGAAATGTATTTTTTCTTGCGCACTATACAGGCAAAGCATACCTTTTATAGAGAAGGAAACAAGAAAGCACAGAATGTAATGTTACAATCATAGCTAGGGTGTAGCAAAAGATCAACTTAATGTGAGGTAAGTCCATTCAAAAGTCTGACATCAGTAGGGAAGAAGCTGTTCTTGAATCATGGTACATGACCTCAAACTTTCGTTTCTTTTTCCTGAAGGAAGAAGATGGGAGAGAGAATGTCCTTGGTGTGCGTGGGGTCCTTAATTATGCTCGCTGCTTTGCTGAGGCAGTGGGAAGTATAGACAGAGTCAATAGATGGGAAGTTGTTTTGCGTGATGTATTGGGCTACATTCACGATCTTTTTTAATTCCTTGCGTCTCGGGCAGAGCAGGAGCCATACCAAGCTGTGATACAACCAAAAAGAATGCTTCCTATGGTGGCATCTGTAAAAGTTGGTGAGAGTCATAGCTGACATGCCAAATTTCCATAATCTTCTGAGAATGTAAAGGCATTTGTGAGCTTTCTTAACTGTAATGTTTGCATGGGGTGGGGTGGGGGGCGGTGTTGGAGGGGGGTGGGGGGCGGTGTTGGAGGGGGGTGGGGGGCGGTGTTGGAGGGGGGTGGGGGGCGGTGTTGGAGGGGGGTTGGGGGGGGGGTTTGGGGTTGTGGGGGGGGGGGGTTGGGGGGTTGGGGGGTAGGTGGGGGGGGGAAGTTGTGGGGGGGTGGTCACAGGGCAGGTTGTTGGTGATCTGGCCACCTATAGAAACACACATAGCTTGCCAAAGCCACTCTGATAAAGAACAGCAGAAGAAAAGGTAGAAGATTTTGAGTTCCCTCTCGACCCTGGCTGTAACAATTATAAAATCACTGATGAACTTTCATTATAAATGCAGGGGAATAAGGCTAAATGGTGGCACAAGACTAAACCATTAAGTACTGAGGTGTGAATTTTGATTTGCAATCCCCATGCCTGGCTTTGCCAGACCAGAACACCTCAATCACCTGATGAAGGCTACAAAGGCCAAAAGCTAGCAAGTTTACTATCAAATAAATAGGTTGGATTTAAAATTGGTGTTGTCAGACCTCTTACTGAGTTTACCCCAGTCCAATGCTGGCATCTCTACATCATGGCTTTGCCATTCTCAGCTGTACATGGAGGTGTTAGTGGCTACCTGGGATTATCTGATAGCTGTGGTACACAGTAGCTCAAAGAGAAGAACATAATATAGGGAAAAAAAGTGAAAAAGCAAAATATAGTAAAAAAAATTTTACTTCCGAAATTCAATACTGATCATGGTGTCTCTAATAATCTCACTAATACCGTTATTTACATTGTGAATAAAGCACTGTTTCTGCTGTCACAGCGCACAGGTCAAATCCCAGAGTCTTTTGATTGCCGGCCCAGATAGAGACAGCTAATTTTAAACTCCTGCTGCTGCTCCTTTCTGTTGGGCAAGCCACCACTCGCTTAATCAGGGAGCTTGGACTCCATAAAGTCCACAGGGAGACTATTGACAATTCCCCATGGCCATCATAGCAGTAATATACTGATAATACTGCTGGATTAAAAATTCAAGGGCCTGGTTTAACAATCCTGAACTCAAATTCTACCGTGGCAGCTGGAAATTTTAAATTCAATTAATTAAGTAAGTCAGGAATTAAAAAGCTGGTATCAGTTGTGTGTGTTGTGAAACTGCAGGATTGTTGTTAAGAACCCAGCTGGTTCTTTAGTCAAGGAAATTTACTGGTGTTATTGAGCTGGTTTATTTATGATTCCAGACCCCCACCGGTATGCTGTTTACTGTTCTCTGAATTTGGTCTCATTGCCCATTCAGTTGCAATGAGGAGAGACTGAGTAGACTCAGACTATGCTCATTGGAATTCAGAATGATGAAGGGAGATCTTATAGAAACATATAAGATTATGAAGGGAACAGATAAGATAGAAGCAGGAAGATTGTTTCCATCAACAGATAATACTAGAACTAGGAGGCATGGCCTCAAAATAAAGGGGAGCAGATTTAGGACTGAGTTGAGGAGGAACTTCTTCTGTGGAATTCCCTGCCCAGTGAAAAAGTTGAGACTACCTTGCCTGAAAAATGTTTTTCAGGCAAGGATAGATAGATTTTTGAATAGGAAAGGAAATAAAGATTATGGTGAATGGGCAGATAAGTGAAGCTGAGTCCACAAAAAGATGAGCCATGATCTTATTGAATGGTGGAGCAGGCTCGAGGGGTCAGATAGCCTACCCCTGCTCTTAGTTCTTATGTGCCTCAACACCCTATCTGAAAGGCAACTAGGGATGGGCAATAAATGTTGGCCTTATAGCGACACCCACAACATATGAGTGGATGAAAAACAACAATACCAATCACTCTCATCTCCACAATTTTTTGAATACCAGAAAACATCACAACACATCACAACACTACGAAATAGAAAGGGTCGAGAGCTTCAAGTTTTTAGGTGTCCAGAGCACAACAACCTGTCCTGGTCCCCCTGTGCAGACATTATAGTTAAGGAAGCCCGCCAACACTTCTACTTTCTTAGAAGATTAAGGAAATTTGGCATGTCAGCCACGACTCTCACCAACCTTTACAGATGCACCATGGAAAGAATTCTTTCTGGTTGTATCACAACTTGGTATGGCTCTTGTTTTGCCCAAAATGACAAGGAACTACAAAAGGTCATAAATATAGCCCAATCCTCACGCAAACCGACCTCCCATCCATTGACTCCGTCCACACTTCCCACTGACCCGGCAAAGCAGCATAATTAAGGATCTCACGCACATCAGATATTCTTTCCTCTGCCTTCTTCCGTCGAGAAAAAGTTGTAAAAGTCTAAGGTCATGTACCAACCGACTCAAGAACAGCTTCTTCCCTGCTGTCATTAGACTTCTGTATGAACTTACCTTGCATTAAGCTGATGTTTCTCTACACCTTAGCTATGACTGTGACACTACATTCTGCACTATCTCGTTTTCTTCTCTATGAACAGTATGTTTTGTCTGTATAGCGTGTGAGAAACAATACTTTCCACTGTATACTAATACATATGGCAATAATAAATCAAATCAAAGAATATGTTTGAGACACTGGTAAATAAAGAGCTACCATCAGACTGGATATCCAACTTGGATATTGATATTTGACAATTGGTACAATTTGAGCAAATAAGATTACATTTAGAACAACTCTTCTGTTTGTTTGAAATGATTGGGCAACTGAAGGCATTTAGGGATTTGATCTCCCTCATCATTCGCACAACCTCATTAAATTCTATTTGTCACCTCCCTCACTTCTAGCACCAATATTGACTAATCTAGTTCAATTTGGGAGAATCAATGGATCTGCTGTATAATTTGTGGTCATCTGTGACTTAGTAAAAATGTCTGACTTTGTTGTGATGCCCTCTGCATTCAAGCAGCTTGCTGACACTTGCAAGTTCAGGCCCACAGAGAGAGAAAGGCCGACAGAAAAGTGAAATACTGCGGATGCTGGAAATCTTGGATAAAAACAGAAATGTTGGAATATTCCGCAAATCTGGCAGGATCTTTGGAAGGAGAAACAGAGGGTGGGATTTTATTGACACATCCGTCAGAGATTTGTATGATCGGACATGAGGCTAATGGAGAATGCCTTTCTCCGAGCCTTGTCCACTCCCGGAATCAGGGCAGGCATGCTGGTAAAATTCCGGCCAGAGTTAACACTTCAGGTTTATGACCTTTCATTGATCTGGTTGCAAAGTGTTGTGATGTATATGCACCTTTAAGGCTGTGTTTCTGAACTGTAAAGCATGTAGCTTTAAGGATGTGTAACTTAAACTGCTGTCCTTCATTACCCACCATGAGGCAGGGTGTGCTGTATAATTCTGGGACTTTCTAGATAGAGCACAGCAGCAGTCATATATGTCAGGCACGACCATATGCCCTCCCAGTTAACAGTGCAAATATATAGTTTTACCTTCAGTAAAGAACACAAATTATTGTTTTACCAATACTTGTCATGTGATTAATATGTTTGGAATAAATAGAAGAACGCAACATAAAATATAGGATAATCGTGGGAATTCAGCCATTGGCCAAATTCCATTAATTAATGAAGATATGTTAACCCTTTAACTTCATATTTAATGGGTGAAACTTCTTAAGATTGAAACTATGAACCATTAAATTGCTGTTAATGATGGATGCAAAACAATGTGGTTAGTTTATAAAAGACAGACGATCTTGAGGCTAGGTCCAAAGAAACACAGAACGTTTACAGTGCTGCTGGGTTTAGGCTTTGAGATTCACTGGCGAATCAAGTGGGATTCACAGCAAAGTGATAGGATGACGTTACAAGCCATTGTTATCCTCCAGTTAAGGAAATTAATGAACTGGTGTGACAACAACAGATGTCCTTCACTCGTAATATTGAGTCACTTCAAACTTCACAAAGAGAATTGAAAGGGCAAGCTCATAGAATCGTATAATCTCTGCAGTGCAGAAGGAAGTCATTCAGCCCATCAAGTCCACACTGACCACAATCCTACTCAGGCCCTATTCCCATAACTCCATGTATTTATCCTACTAGTCTCCTGACACCAGGGTCAGTTTATCATGGCCAATCAACTTAACCTGCACATCTTTCGACTGTGGAAGGAAACTGGATCACCTGGAAGAAACCCATGCAGACTCTTCTATTTGTAATATATATAAATGACTTGGAAGAGGGAGTAAGTGGAGTGATCAGCAAGTTTGCAGACGATACAAAGATGGCTGGACTTGTGGATAGTGAGGAGCATTGTCAGGCGATGCAGCAGGACATAGGCTGGTAGCTTGGGCAAACAGATGGCAGATGGAATTCAATCCTGATAAATGCGAGGTGATGCATTTCGGGAGAAAGAATGTAGGGGGGAGGTATATGATAAAGGGTAGACCTATTAAGAGTATAGAAACGCAGAGGGACCTGGGGGTACAGGTGAACAAGTCTCTGAAGGTGGCAGAGCAAGTGGAGAAGGTTGTGAAGAAAGCATATAGTATGCTAGCCTTTATAGGAAGGGGTATAGAGCTGGCCTTTAATGTTGCAGTTGTATAAAACGCTGGTTAGACCTCATCTGGAATACTGTGTCCAGTTCTGGTCGCCTTACTATCGGAAGGACGTGGAGACTCTGGAAAGAGTGCAGAGGAGGTTTACCAGGATGCTGCCTGGTATGGAAGGTCTGAGTTACGAGGAGAGATTAGGCAAATTGAGACTGTTTGTCTTAGAAAGACGTAGACTTAGAGGAGATCTGATAGAGGTGTACAAGATTTTGAAGGGGATAGATAGAGTAAACAGGGCTAAGCTTTTTCCTAGGATGGACTCAAATAGCACGAAGGGTCACGGGCTTAGGGTGAGGGGGGTAAGGTATAATTTGGATGCTAGAGGGAGTTTTTTCACACAGAGGGTGGTGGGGGTATGGAATGCGCTGCCAAGCAAAGTGGTGGAGGCAGGTACTCTGGAGTTATTTAAGAAATACTTAGATGGGCACATGAACAGAATGGGAATGGAGGGGTATAGAAAACTGATTTAAAATAGGGATCATGAGCCTTGGGAGTCCCTGGGAAGTGTGGAAATAGATGATGATATTGATGTACTTGGTTTTATCCTACAGGTGCTTTGGTCCACCTTGTTGTCTAACAAGGGGCATACACGCGATGGGTCGTGAGAGGACTGCTCTTGGACCTTTTTCAAGAGTATCCTACTGCTTCACATCGTTAGTGTATGCTTGACCTGGACCATCTGATGGGCAACACGACAGCGCAGTGACTATCGCTGTGCTGTGCAGATACATGGATTTGGGCCTGTGTCTGTGGGAGTTTGCGCATTCTCCCTGTGCTTGCGTGGGTTTTCTCCGGGAGCTCCGGTTTCCTCCCACATCCCAAAGATGTGCTCTTAGGCTAATTGGCAAAACAAATTCTCCCTAAATTGTCTCAAATTTGGCTTTTAATCCATAGATCTATAAACATGGACAGGGATCGCGGGTAGAAGTGGGAACATCGAGGTGGTGGTGCGGGCTCGTTGGGCCGAAGGACCTGTTTCCCGTGCTGTTTTGTTCTTTGTTCTTTGTTTTTTGACACAAAGAGAATATGCAAACTCTACACAGACAGTGGTGAGAGGCTGGAATTGAATCCAGGTCCTTGGTGCTGTGAGGCGCTAACAGTACTGCCCCTAAAGGCTGAACAGTATGGTAATGTAGAAGCAAGGGATTTTTCTTTGGTGAGATTAATGTGCTTAAAAATATCCTGTTTCAGGCACTTATGAAAATGAGTGAGTGAAAATCATGTCTCACAAACTTGATTGAGTTTTTTGAAGAGATAACCAAGAAGATAGATGAGACAATATAATTGATGTTGTCTAAATGGACTTTAGCAACACCTTTGACAAGATACTGCATGGTAGATCGTTGTATAAGGTTAAATCTCACAAGATCCAGTGTGAGATAGCCAAATGAATACAAAATTGCTTGATGACAAAAGCCAGAGGGTGGATGTAGAAGGTTGTTTTTCAAACTGGAGGCTGTGACCAGTGGTGTGCCTCAGGGATCAGTGCTGGGTCTGCTGTTATTTGTCATTTTATATTAATGGTTTGGATTAGAATTTAGCAGGTACAGTTAGTAAGTTTGCAGATTACACTGAGTTTGGTGGCATAGTGGACAGTGAAGAATGTTATCTAGGGTTGCAATGGAATCTTGATCAATTGGCCAGTGGGCTGATGAATGACAGATGGAGTTTAATTGAGATCAATGCGAGGTAATGCATTTTGTTACATCGAACCAGGGCAAGATTTACTCAGTTAATGCTTGGGTACTGGGGAGAGTTACAGAGCAAAGAGATCTAGGGGTACAGGTTCATAGCTCCTTGAAAGTGGAGTCACAGGTGAACAGAGTGGTGAAGAAGGCATTCAGCATATTTTGTTTCATCAGGCAGAACAATGAATACAGGAGTTGGGATGTCTTGTTAAAGATGTACAAGACATTGATAAGGTTGCATTTGGAATATTCTGTACAGTGCTGGTCACACTATTATAGAAAGGATATTATTAAACTAGAAAGAATGTAGAAGTGATTTACTAGGATGCTACTAGGTCTTGATGGTTTGAATTATAAGGAGAGGCTGAATAGACTGGGACTTTTTTCTCTGAAGCGTAGGAGGCTGAGGGTGATCTTATAGAGGTCCATAAAATAATGAGGGACACAGATTAGCTAGATAGTCAATATATTTTCCCAAAGGCAGTAGAGTCCAAAACTAGAGGGCATATGTTTAAGGTACCTTGTCTTTCTATATCTCAGTAAAGTTCCTCTATATAACTCCATCAAACCAATCAGACAAAGACCATTTATTTCAGCCTGCTAACCACTATTTTGAGCCCTCTGTATCTGGTCATGAGCTGAATTCTTGAATCACCACAGTCCATGTGGTGAATCCACAGTGCAGCTCGGGAGGGAGTTCCAGTGCTTCGATCCAGTGACAGTGAAGGAATGGAATTCCAATTCTGGAAGGTTTGTGCCTTGGGGGGGAGTTTGCAGATGGGTGGTGTTCGCATTCATCTGCCATCCTTCATCTTTGAGGTGCTGGAGATTGTAGGTTTGGAAGGTGCTACTGAATGAGACTTGGCCAGTTTCTGCAGCATATAGTGCAGATGGCACACACTGCAGCGACAATACCCTGGCAGTGGAAGGAGTGAATGTTTACATCAATCAGCCAGCATCAGCACATTGGCCAACCTTGTAGCCTTACTGACTGCAATTGACAATTACTGACAGATTAGGAACAGTTTCTCAAAGGGAATTAGGGATGGACAATAACCAGCGCTGCAGGCATCTCATGAATGTATAAAGAAAGCTTTGTGCCAGTGATGCAGGCTCAATAGAAAGTAGGTTCGCACAAAATATTGACCATCTCCATCCCGAGCATGAGTGACATATAGTACCACACCTGCTTTTATTTCTGTCTAGGTTAAACAATTGGGAGAATTGTGTCTGGGTTCAACAATTTCAAAGTTCTTAAAAATTATATTTGCAGTGTGATTGGTATTTAAAGAATTGTGCAGATATTCTTTCACAAAAATTAAATGGTAATTTTTAACTTTTTGTGCAATGCTAGTTTTAATAATTTTCCATCATGCTAAAACAAGCGGTTCCCTAATATCTGTGGACTTTATTTGAATGTGCTTAATTAACACTCAGTTCCTGCATTTTCACTCTGAGAGATGAACAGCAGATCTAAAAGCTGATTAATTGTATGATTTTATTTGCATCCAAGGTTGATTGAAAGTGTAAATACACCATCTGGTTAAGCCCTGTATTAAAACATTCTGCTGATTAAGTTCTTCATCCATTCCTGAACACCTTATGGTGCTTTAAGAAATTGCTTCAGAAAAACATTGGCACATGCATATTTCATTGCGCAAAAGCTTTCAAATTAATTAACATTACCATCACATAAGACCAAGATTCTGTAATAAAAATGAATAAAAGTGGATACTAATCTTTCAGTTACAGAGACAAATGAAGTGACTAAGTGTAATGATTATGGATAACAAACTTAATTACAAACCATTATGAAATTTTAATCAATCAATTGTTAGGTAGGCAGAAATTTATCAACAATAAACTATCTGAAAATCAGCAGCCTCTTTGTGTATTTTGGTACAGACACCTCATAATTGTTTCATTAATATTCATTAAAAGACAAAGTGTGGTTAGAGTGAGGACTAGACAGACCCTATGTGCAGATGTCACACCAGACATTCTCTTTGGCATCCTAATTTGTGATTTTGGCACTCAAAGCAATTAAAAACATGGAAAAGCCAACTTAATATTTTAGCCTTTTTCCAAAAGAGCCAACCCTGTGAACTCCTCTGCTAGCCTCTGCATGTTCAGGATGATAGAATTGGCCAGATCCCAAAGTCAAAAGATTCCAAATTCCTTTCCCTTGATCTCCTGCCCTTAGTTCAGCCAGCATGGGAATATCACTCTACTAGACTGAGAGGGAAACATCTAAGGTTCCCACATTTGATCACTGTGCCAAGCTATTCTGGAAGATGCGCAGACATATGTGGGTGTTGACCCCAAGACTTGACCAGTTCTCCAGCCTACACATTCCTCTGGATTAGATGTGGAATGGTGATCTGGTAACTATTTGATTTGATTTGATTTATAACTGTCACATGTATTAGTATACAGTGAAAGCTATTGTTTCTTGTGCACAAGACAGACAAAGCATACTGTTCAGAGAGAAGGAAAGGAGAGTGTGCAAAATGTTGTTACAATCATAGTGAGTGTGCAGAGAAAGATCAACGTAATGTGAGGTGGGTCCATTCAAGAGTGTGATGGCAGCAGGGAAGCAGCTGTTCTTGAGTCGGTTGGTATGTGACCTCAGATTTCTATATCTTTTTCCTGGTGGAAGAAGATGGAAGAGAGAATGTCTGGCATGTATGGAGTCTCTAATTATGCTGGCTGATTTGGCGAGGCAGCAGGAAGTGTAGATCGACTCAATGGCTGGTTTGGTTGATGGATCGGGCTAACTAACTACCCTTGGAAGTGTACATTGAACAGGCTTCAGGGGAAAATTGAATAAATTAGATAAATGGGCCACCTCAATCAGACAATATAAGTCACAGAGGCAACATTTTATCTGGCATTCGAATCTGTCAACAGGATGCTAAACCTTGGGTTTCTAAGCAATTAAAAACATCCAAAAAGAGCTTAATATCGCAACCTTTTCAAAAACTGTCCTTAGCAGGTTAATGCTTTGATAGAATAAAGCTACTGGGATATTTAAACTTAAATATTTTTGTTTAACTGGTAGAAAACAAGGTCATCTGAACAAATATAGAAAGTCAATGAAAATTTCCTTGGGTCTAGAATTCATTGACTGTGATCTGAAATGGTTAGATTGATCAGTGAAGCTCTTCTTACTAATCAGAAAATACTTGACCAGACTTACAGAATTATCCAATGGTAATCGTAACAAGTTGATGACAGGACACAGAGTTGTTTTACCCAGGTACAGAAAACTTTGGGCAGCAAATGCAATGAGAACACCTATACCTGCAGATAGTTTTCCAAATCATGCATTATCCTGACATGGAATAATACCATTGTTCCTTCAGCATCAATAGGTTAAATTCCTGAAGTGGAATTCCTTTCCTAACAATGCCATGAGTGTATCTACAACACATGGATTGCAACAGTTTCAAGGGAAATTGGGAATGTGCAATAAATATTGGCCGTGTTAGTGATATATTTGATTTAATTTATCTATAGTCACATGTTCTGGGCTGCATCAAGGGAGATGAAGTGGAACTGGTTGACTACTTCAGGTTTCTACTTATCCACATCACCAACAATCTGTCCTGGTTGCTCCGTGTTTCTTGAATGCTATTCAGACAAAACATACCATTTATAGAGGACATGGGGAGAAGGAAAGGAGAGAGTGCAGAATGTAGTATTACAGTCATAGTTAGGATGTAGAGAAAGATCAGCCTAATATAAGATAGGTCCATTCAAAAGTCTGACAGCACCAGGGAAGAAGCTGCTCTTGAGTCAATTAGTTCGTGACCTCAGACTTATGTATCTTTTTCCCGACAGGAGAAGTTGGAAGACAGAATGTCCAGGGTGCATGGGGTCCTTAATTATGCTGGTTGCTTTGCCGAGGCAACGGGAAGTGTAGACAGAGTCAATGGATGGGAGGCTGGTTTGCGTGATGGACATTCATCCTATGAATGAATTTTTAAACATCATCACCAATTCAGCTTAAAACATACTTGATTTGAAACAAAAGAACTTAGTAGCAACAACTGATTTATTTAAAAAAAAATCTGTTTTAATATGTTAAAATATCTGCATCTTCAAGCTCACCCTTTGTCCATATTTAGAATGGAAAGAGGGCACGTGGAATTCTTGGTTATAATTATACCTCCCAGTAAAAAGAGCACAGCCTCGAAAGCTTGTGAGTTTACTATCAAATAAATCGGTTGGACTTAAACCTGGTGTTGTCAGACTTCTTACTGTGTTTACCCTACTTCAACGCCGGCATCTCTACATCATTATACCCTCCCACCAATGGAGGCCCTGCAGTTGTAATTACAGCTTGATAAGTTTATATTAACATAGAAACTAGAATTGGTAGTAGGCTATTCGGCCCTTTGAGCCTGTTTCACTATTCATTATGATCATCGCTGATTATCAAACTCAATATCCTGATCCCCCCTTTCTCCCCGTATCTCTTAAAACTTAAAGCAAGAACTGTATCTAATTTCTTCTTGAAATCAGACAAAGTTTTGGCCTCAGTTATATTCTGTGGTAGTGAATTCCACACCTTCACCATCTTCTGGGTGAAGAAATTTCTCCTCACTTCAGTTATAAAAGGTTTATCCCTTATCCTCAAACTATCACCCCTCACCACTGGAAACATTCTTTCTGCACCTGTCCTGTCTAAATCTATTAGAATTTTATATGTTTCTATGAGAACTCCTCTCTCCCTTCTAAACTCCAGTGAATATAATCCTAACTGGCATGTTCTCTCCTTGTATAACAGACTCACCATCCCAGGAATCAGCCCGGTAAACCTTCACTGTACTCTCTCTATAGCAAAGACTCAGATAAGAATACCTTCCTCAGATAAGAATACCAAAACTGCACACAATATTCCAGATGTGGCCTCACCAATGCCCTGTACAAGTCCAGCAAAATATCCCTATTCCTATACTCAAATCCTCTTGCTATGGAGGCCAAAGTACCATTTGCTTTCTTTACTGCCTGCTATACTTTTACAAATGCACCACAGAAAGCATTCTTTCTGGTTGTATCACAGCTTGGTATAGCTCCTATTCTGCCGAAGACTCCAGGAAACTAGAAAAGATTGTGAATGTAGCCTAACCCATTACACAAACCAGCCTCCCATCCATTGACTCTGTCTACACTTCCTGCTGCCTTGGTAAAGCAGCCAGTATAATTAATGACCCTAGGCACCCCAGAATTCTCTCTTCTACCTTCTTCTGTCGGGAAAAAGTTTGAGTTCACGTACCAACCAACTCAAGAACAGCTTCTTCCCTGCTGTCATTAGGTTTTTGAATGAACCTACCTTACAATGAATTGATCTTTCTTTACACCCTAGCTATGACTATAACACTACATTCTGCACTCTCTCGGTTCTTTCTATGAACGGTATGTTTGTCTGTATAGAGTGCAAGAAACAATACTTTTCGCTATGTTAATATATGTAATAATAATAAATCAAATCAAAATCAAACAAAAACCTGCATGCTTACCTTCAGCAGCTGATGTATGAGGACCCCAAGTCTCAGTAAGCATTCACCTCTCTCAATTTACATCCATTCAAGAAATAATCTGTCTTCCCTATTATTTCTACCAAAGTGGATAAGCTCACATTATCCACATTGAGTTTTTCTCATTATAAAAGTGGGCATATATGCAAGAATTATGAAAGTTAGGACGTTGTATGATTTTATATTGGATATTCTCTTGTTCCTGCATGCCCTGGGCCAATTACCTTTGCCCTGTAACCACACACCAGCTGATGAAGACGCCTGGGTTTGGTTGCCATGGGAGATCAGCTGGTACTTATCATTTCTTTCATTTATTCCTGCAAGGATTTTGTGAACATCTATGTTTGAAATGAAATCGATTATTATTCTAGTCATAGGAAATTCTCAAACTGAAAAGCACTGGGATCTGATTCAAATCAGCTGAATGACTGCAGTAAAAGACATTTTATCACCTCTCAGCACTTTTGGGAATGCAAATCTGTGATTTTTCACAGCCGTGGTGGCACCCTAGGCTTCTGAAATATCATATTTCCAAGTAGTCAAAACGATCATTGTGGAAATTGGCCAATTTACATCTATAATTTGTGCCCTTATAAACACATTAAAACTGTGCCAAGTAATATATATTATGGAAAGATCATTTCCCACTTGGATCTAGAAAGCTGGAGATTTCCTACAATACAACATAATCAGTTTAGAAATGTGTTTTTCTTGTTCAGCGCAGGCTATTAAAACAATTAATGCAAAAGCAATCGTTCTTAAAATGTTGTTTCTATGCAAAGAAAGGTCGGCATGTACTAATGATATTCAGTGTTCTGTATAACGAGAGCACAAACTGGGAACCACTTAGTGATGGGATCACAATCATTCTTTTCATGCTTGTCTTAAAGTAGGATTTTTGTGCAAAGAGCTACATATGGAGACTGAGCTTCTGGAATCATACAATACAGAAGGAGGCTATTCAGCCCTTTGTGGTGGTACTAGCTCTTTGAAAGAGCTATTTAATTAGTCCCATCCATCTTGTTCTTTCCTTATATTGTTGAATCTTTATACTGCAGGAAGTGGCCATCTAGTCTGTACTGGCTCTCTGAAACAGCATTTTACCGAGTTACACTCCTCTGCCTTATCCCATAATCTTTCACATTTTTTTCTGACAGGTAGCAATCCAATTGTCTATTGAACATGTTGATTGCACTTGCCCTCACCATCCTCTCAGGAAGTTTGTTCCCAGATTTTAAGCAGCTCCTGGGTGGCATTGTGGCACAATGGTTAGCACAGCGCTGGAGACCCAGGTTCGATTCCCAGCTTGGATATTGTTTGTGTGGAGTCTACACTTTTTTCCCACGTCTGCATGGGTTTCCTCTGGGTGCTCCAGTTTCCTCCCACAGTCCAAATGATATGCTGGTCAGATGCATTGACCATAGTAAATTCTCCTCCAATGTACCCAAACAGATGCTGGAGTGTGGTGACTAGGGGACTTCCACAGTAACTTCATTGCAGTGTTAATGTAAGCCGACTTGTAATACTAATAAATGAACCAAACTTTAAATTCTGGGTGAAAAAAACTCTTTTCTCACATCTATATGCCTTTCACCAATTATTTTGCACCTGTGCTCTCTAATTCTTGATGCACTATTGAGTAGGAACAGTTCCTCAGTATTTACCCGATTCATAACCCTCAGGATTTTAGTCCTGTATTTTTTTTTGCCGGCTCAAGGGGTATCTGATTCCTCTTTTGAAAGTTAAAATTTAACCTGCTTCCTCCACGCATTCAGACAGCATATTCCAGATCAAAACATGGATGTAGGGGAGTTCCAAATCCAGACACTGCTCATGGTTAATGCCAACAAAACTCCCTGATGTTGTGTAGTTGATGAAAATGCTTAGTGGTTGAAAAGAATGTGTTCCTCCACACCAAGGACTTTTTAAAATGTTGGTTATGTCCTCTTAGCATATAGGGACTGTCCTGTAATGTGCTCCCCCCAGGGACTGTCTCTGATATATGACTCTCTCTACCTTATAGGAAGAGTCTGACAGCCATTCCGGAACTTTATCCAACTCCCTATTCTCTGGTGTAAGCTTAGATGGTCTCTGTAGGCAATTGGCCCAGAGAATGCATCAACATTAGTTATTTATTTTTAGTTATTTAGTTTGATTTATTATTGTGCCGGGATACAGTGCAAAGCACTGTTTAGTGTGCAATCCACACAAATCATATCATACAAAGCTCAGAAAAAATCGGTAGGCACTGGTGCCATTTTGAAACTTGGATAAGTCAACATTTTCTTTAATTTTACTTCATTATTCCCCTCTCTTTTAAGACGAAAATGTATTTGGATGTTCCTGAGAGATTGTGTAACTGAGGCAGTAAAGGAGAGGGAATCCTATGCTCTTGCTGTGCTATGTAGTTTAAAAAATCTCGGCCGGAATTTTATCGTCCCTCCTGCCATGGGAATTGGAGCGGGTGAGGGGCAGACTGTGGAAAGATCCTTCGATCTTGGGCGGAATTTTACGGTTTCAGGGCAAATCAGGCCATAAAATGCCACCCACTGTGTATTAATGAGTTATTTTAGCTGTCTCTTTTACCCAGGAGTTTGACTATTGAAGATTGCATTGTGACCAGGAATCCTGGGATAAGAGTTTTTCTCCAGAGGAGGATGGATGGATTGAGGCCTTTTCCACAGGCCATGCTCAGATGAATTCTTGTCTTTCTATTACTCCTATTGAGGTTTAATGTTAAATTAGAAGCCAGGCCCAATCCTTTCTGTATGAAGGTGAGGATCAGTGATATTCAGTTCACCAAATAACAGCTGGAGAGGATAATGTTACAGTTACCAGTGTGGACCATGATATCACTGTAATGAAATTCACTGAGATGGACTAATCTGCAACTTTCTGCTTCAAATCTGGTAATCAGCATGTGTGTGTGTGTGAGAGAGGGAAATGATAGTGTGTCATGTGAAATAGGAATCCCATTACTAGCACTTAGAATCTGGAATCGCTCCCTCTACTCACACACAGAGAGCAGATGTAGATGATTGCATAATACAGACAAATCCCCAGCAGTTTCCTCAACAGAGAAGAAAGGGGGAGACCTGGGGGACAGGGTGGAGGGGGCAGGATTGAATGTTTTCTAGCATTAACCTTCAGCATCTGCAGTTTTCATTGCAGGAAAGCTATCCGTTAAGACATGCTAATTCCTTCTCTGTCTCATAAACACTAAACCACTGGCCACCCCCACTTCCCCACTTTTCAGAGTTGGGTGCTGGACAAGGGAAATTTTCTCTGACAGCAAGACCTGTTCGTTCCCAGCCTTTTCCCATCTTCCAGCAATGGAAAATACCCCAGCAATACTGATGCAAAGAGTAATTAGGAAGTCTGTACGTGAGTGTGTATTTATTTAAGAATTTTCAGTGTCAACAGGTGAATAAAAAGTTTGAGCATGAAGATTTATTTAAAGTCTGCTGCTGTTTCAAGATTTTTCCAGTCCAGTTGTTTAATGGGCTGGCTGGTTGTTTTGTGCCTTCATAGAGTTTAGAACAGCAGAATACAGCATGCCTTCCTCCCACCTTCACAAATCAGCATGAACTCCTGCCATAAACCCAAACCACACAGGAACGAAAGTACTGTCAACAGAGGAAGTAACCTACATGCTGAGGTAGAACGGGCAGAGTATTTTCCTCTGTACACATGCGGTAATATTTAAACATGAAGGAATGGTTAATTTTGCTTGTGGGCTCAGTGCATCATTCAGCGTGGCACTCATTTATACAGACCACAAAGGTCCCAGCGTATAGTCAACTTATCCCAGCTGTGTCAACAGTCAAGGTGCTACAAATGGTCTCAGTGTCCCCAGTCCAAAAAGGAGGAATATTTAGTCAGAGTTTCTGTTCCTTAACACTACACCATGGCTGCTGCTGGAAATGAACACACATGGCTGTCAGGGGCGGACAGGATTGGGCTCTGCTGTGATGCCCACCCCAGCCAAATAGCCTGATGACCCTCACTGTCTAGTCTCTCGCAAGGGTTGTGGGCACTTCTTTGAGGCCCCTTGATGTCTGGCAATGGACCTCGGCTTTAGTCATCGCAGGATGTGTAAAGATGGTAAAAATAACATACAAAGAGACACTCTGTTCCTCTATCTTTACCTTCTTTTAGAGGAATCTACACTCTTCATTTTGTGTTCTGGCTTTTTTTTTCATATTCCGTAAGAAATTCTGACAAAAGGTGGATTTCCTTGGAAATTGCTGATGTACAGTGACATTTAATACATACTTCGCATTTTGAACACACTAAATTTGGAGCAGTTGCAAGTATACCTGCTAACAAAACCATGCAGTTCAAAAGAAATCAATCACACTATATTTACTGGTTAATGTTGCCTTTAACAGGTCAGACCATTGAAATTGTAGAACATAAAATTTAATAGGATGCTACCAGGACTTAATGGTTTGAATTATAAAGACAGGCTGGATAGACTGGGACAATTTTTCCTGGAACATTGATGGCTTAGGGGTGATCTAATAGAGGCCTGTAGAATATTGAGGGCATAGATTAACCAGATAGTCAACATCTTTTCCCAAAGGTAGTGGAGTTTAAAACTAGAGGGCGCAGGTTCAAGGTGTGAGGGGAGAGATACGAAAGGGTCCAGTGGGGCAATTTTTTTCAAACAGAGTCTGGAGCAGGCTGCCAGAGGTAGTAGTAGAGGCGGGTACAATTTTGTCTTTTAAAAAACATTTAGACAGTTACATGGGAAAAGGGGTATACAGGGATCTGGACCAAATGTGGGCAATTGGGACTAGATTGTGTTTAAGAAAAAGGACAGCATGGATAAGTTGGGCTGAAGGGCCTGTTTCCATGCTGTAAACCTCTGCCACTCTATTATACGTAACTTCAGATGTATTGCTTTTACATGGTTAACCCGTAACAAACTTTATCAAGCCTCAGCCAACAGGACCATCTCCTTACAAGTGACATGTTTTGCCACTCCAAATAATGACTGATGAAGCACTGTATGTGTGCCTGTGGTGCTACTGCTGAGTCAAAAAGGGGAGAAAATTGAAAATGCTGGAACATTGAAATGAGAACAGCATACTCAGAGAATACATACTGGGTCAGACAGTTTCTGTAATGAGAAAAATAAATGATAGGTTAATATTTTATACGCATAACCCTTTATCGCCCATGCCGCACGATTGCTTGGAAATGATCTATTGAGAAATAGATAAACTAAGGCTAATCGTGTCAAATATTCCTGGGGTGGAGCTTTCCCATCCTGTCCACGACAGGAAGCATAGACCATACAATGGTGCATTGACCTCGGGCGGAATTTTCCAGTTTTGGGGCAAGCGTGGATGGAAAATTCCATCCTCCCTGATGTCAAAACAAGTGAAGTATAGGGCAGCATGGGGGAAAGAGTGATTAGCACTGCTGCCTCACAGCTCCAGGGACCGGGGTTCAATCCTTGGCTTGAGTGACTGTCTGCGTGGAGTCTGCATGTTCTCCCCATGCCTGTGTCGGGGGAGAGATTTCCTCTAGGTGTTCCAGTTTCCTCCTACAGTCCAAAGATTGGTCATGCTAAATTCTCCCTCCGTGTACCTGAACAGGAGTGTGGCGACTAGGGGATTTTCACAGTAACTTCATTGCAGTGTTAATGTAAGCCTATTTGTCACACTAATAAATAAAGTTTAACTTTTAACTTAAAGTGGAGAGTAAAATTCAAAATGCGATAAAGTGGTGGTGGGCTTAAGTGTAAAAGCCTTAACGTTAACTGGAACAGTAAGAGAGATGGTCATTCCATTCTTTAGGAAATGAAAATCTAAGACGGGATTGTGGCTGGAATTCTCCGATGCTGCTGCCAGCAAGAATGGAAAATTTGGTGCTCAGTGAAAACTACGATCGCTGCACGGGACTGGAGAATCGTACCTTTAGACGAGATTGGAGGTTGGAGAATCCTCTTGTTTGTAACAGAGTTGATTGCATGAAGGAGGAAGGGTGTGTGACGTGAAGCTTAAAGGAGCGCCATTGGAGCTTTATTCCTGTCAATAGAGAGAAACAAAAAGAGGTTGGAGTCTAGATGTAAGAGGGATGTAGCCAATCAAGTGGAAGCTTTCTCTTGCGTCTGTCTAAGAGTTTAAGACAGAAAAACCTTTCCAGATGTGGAAAGAATATTAAAGCCATGACCTCTTGGGGTTTGCAGAGTTTAAGGGAGAAGCAATAAGCTGTTGTGGCATGTACTGCAGATCACTGATATTACCTCAGTTCCTTTTAGTTTACATTGAAAGCAGAGACAAGTTACATACATAATAAAATCGATGTTATTTTTTCACAAGTTGGACTGAGGTTTGAACTGAGGCCAGGCTGACGAGAAAGTTCCCTTTCTGTGAGCTGAATAAGCTTCTAAAGTGTGTTTAACCCAAATTCTTTGTGGGCAGAGGGTCACAACACCAAACTGCCTTTAATTCATCAACAACTGGCATCCAAGTTGGCAGCTTCACCTGGCGAGGCCACAAGGCACATAGGGTTGTGTGGTTAGAAGTTTGGCAATGATGTTGGGGATAGTGGGGGGAGAAAGGGAAGCTTTATGCAGAATGTGGCCCATGCTATCCACCCATCTGGAGTGTAGAATGTTTACAATTCCCTGGCATGGCATCCAGCCATACCAAGAAACTCAGAGTTCATCAGGAAGCAATACGAGAAAGAAAATAAATCACCCATCTACCCTTCATGTATCCATCTGGGGGAGATGGTGGCATAATAGTAATGTCACTGGACTAATAATCCAGAGCCCAGGTAACGTTAAGGTGGCACAGTGGTTAGCACTGCTGCTTCACAGGGACCCAAGTTCAATTCCTGTCTTGGGCAGCTTTGTGGAGTTTTCTCTTTCTCCCTGTGTCTATGCTGGTTTTGTCTGGGTGCTCCAGTCTCCTTCCACACTCCAAAGATGTGTAGGTTACATTGCTTGGCTGTGGTAAATTGTCCCTTAGTGTCAGGGGGATTAGCAGGGTAAATACATGGAGTTACAGGGATAGGGCCTGGGTGCCTCTGTTGTCAGTGCAGACTTGATGGGCTGAATGGCCTCCTTCTGCACAGTAGAGATTCCATTATTCTGAGTTATGAGGCTGATATTGTGACCTGAAATTCTATAGTTGCCATTTTCTATCGGTAATTATGAAAAACAAAATCCGTAAATTCATACAGCATTTTGTGAAAGTTGTCTGAAATGCTTTCCGGAAAATTAAGTCTTTTTTGGAATTAAATCCAATGGCTCCTTGCTTGGGATTGGGGTGTATGTGTGTGTGTGGTGTGGGGGGGTGGTGTGTGGTCTGCTGCCACTCTGCCTGTAATCAGTGGAAGGAAGGCGGCGGTGGGGGGAGGTCCATGCTCAGTCAGGGTGGTAGGAGTGTGGGGGGTGGAAAAGGGGCAATATTTGTGGGGATGGGGCAATGCCTGTTGGGGTTAGGGGGAGGCATTATCCAGCCTGGGAGGGATATGGCAAGGGAGCAGCATTCCATCACTTTTTTCTGCGCATGTGCAGTTGGAGGCACCGGTTGGAGCTGCAGGGTTTTAGATGCGTGTAGCACAGCCCACAGGCTTGTGCAGCGAGATTCAGAACTGATGATATTGTTTCAGGCAGAATGCATTATGCAAGTACCTGAGAACGGGTCTAAAAGTTGGAAGTGAAACACTCCCAGCTCCAAGTCTGCCCAGCACTTAGAATCAAAATGGTAAAATAGTGCCCAATGAGTCAATTGTGATACCAGAGCATTCCTCTTCACCATATGTGCTATTTCACCAGATTTATCATAGACTAAAAAAAAAATTTCTGTTTGGACTGACATGGAAGATAATAATTCAAACCATATTCTCTGTAAACCTGAGCTGAAACTGCTGTGGCAGAGCAAGATTTGAAACCAGATGGTCTGTGCTGTTTCCTTCTTATTCCTTAAATTTCTCTGTCCTTTTCTTAAAATCAGCACAAAATCATGCTGAGGTACAGCCACAAATGATTTATTCCACTACGTGAGCACACTGGTAGCAACTGTTGCACCTCATCAACCAGCCTCTCTTCATTAATGATCCCAGACACTGAGTGCCAAGAGTTATCTGATCATAACAGAGCTGGAGCTGCTTCTCCTCGGATGTTGAAACACGTGACATTCAGCCAGGTCATCCATTGGCAATGAGCAAAGGCCAAGGGATGAATTCGGAACTCTCTGGGTCTGGGTCTATGGCTCAATGTTCTACCGGAGTGAATTCACATCAAAGTGTATTAGAATAAAAATACTGAAGTACTTCTTCTGGCAATGTGATGATACTGTGCCTTTAAAAAATGTAATTTTAATCATTTCTTTGTCAGTTTATTTCAAGCAGCTCTCCATGTTTTGTTTTGGCACCATTTTGTCTGCAGACAGTGTCCTCTAATTGTTGCTGAAGCAATATAATAGGACATCATATTTATTTTTAATCTGGCCTAATGCAGGGTTAATTTTGTGATCTTTTTGGAATTGCTGGGTGGAGAATGATGAGCAAATCAGGTGATGTCTGGGGACAGTTTATTTCATTTTTCTCAGTGTTGTACGGACTTGAGACGAAAGCAGTGACTCTTTTTGCCCTTTCTCTGGAATTTGAAATTCTGCTGTGAGTTATTAGCTAGAAACTGGCGAAGGCAGGTATGCTCTCTCTCTCTCCCTTTCTCTTTCCAGACATTTCTTAGGAAGTTCCAGGACTGGGAAATCTAGGAGTTTTAATACAACATTCAAAGGATCAGTTCATAGCATGTATTGAAAATCTGAAAAATCTGGCAGCATGTGAGCAAACTTGATTTTTGTGCCAAGTCTGAAAGGGGTGTATGTTTGTGGCATTTGACTTGGAACATCATAGATAGCTAGCTGTTAATGTTTATACCGTATTATATTTGATTCTTGCAATTGGCAAAAGTTATGCTAAATATTTTTAGCATATTTTAAATGTGTTCTTAAGTAAATTTATTTGATAAAATCTTCCTTGTACGTCACTGGAATCATAACTGAGGTGAAACATCTTAGGAATGAATCTCCCAGCCCACTGCACAGCTCTAGCCATGCAACAGGCCAGAGACATCAACGGAGGCTATTTAACAGGTTCCTTGCTGGACGCCAAGATCTCTGTGCATCTCCAGCACCAGGATTGTGGTGCCATCAGCTCTGGATATCGACACGGAGCTGATTTCCATATTAAAATTCCAATGTGCATTTCATTAGCAGGCCTGGGACTGAAGTCTCTGGGCTCTTTAGCATTTCCCTCTCCCACCGCCCCACTTCCCACAGTGCCCCTGCCAGGAGTGGTTCACTCCAGTGGGTATACAACAGTTCCCCATGAAGGGGGAACTGTGGCTGACCCTGCTGCAGTTAACAGAGTCATGGAAGACCCCCCGGAGATTGTGGGTAATGGGGAGATCCCTCTGGGCATTGCCAGCAAGGGTGAGGAAGAATTGGATTCTGTGGTAAAGTAGCTCACCTACATTCACTAACAAGGCTCACGCAGAAACAATGACCACTTCTTGCTGACGTGTTGTTGAAGTTTTTCACCTTGCACTCATTGCAAGAATGTCAAATTTCAAGCAATCACAACACTTTATAGCACAGGAGAGGGGGGTGCTGATTGCTTTGCAAGTTAGCCATTGGCTGAGGTTTTGCCAGGGAGAATGCTATAGGTTCCTCAAACTCCTGAGTAATTCAAAAAAAAGTGCAATATGTTCCTTTTATTTGCAGAGGACGTACTCCTCTGTGTGAATGTGCATCACTTCCAGCAAGCATGTTGGAAACTTCCGCATACCTTCAGAACTAGGACCCAGTGCCATAGCATCTTCCAAAGTCATGACCTCCAAAATGTAGAAGGACACGAGTTGCATATAGAGCAGAACAGCACCACATGCAAGACATTCACATTCTTCAAACTATATTGCCATTCTTTCACTGTCGCTAAACAAAATCCTGGAACCACCGTACCCCCCAATAGCACTGTGGGTCTACCTCTGCCACATGGAGTGGTTCAGGAGGGCAGTTCACCACCATCTCAAGGGTAATAAGGTGGGGGTGGGGAGTGACAGATACTGGCCTTGCCAGAAATGCCCACATCCCGCGTATGATTAAAAAAACAGCAGTTTCTGGAATTCGATACCATTTGTTAGCATTAGCTTATATGTCCTCATTGTCAGGTAGTTGATTAATATCAACAGATGGTGATTTGTATAATAGCACCATCAGCACAATACTGGGAAGGTGTTTCCATGGTTGCACATAGTAGATAACCATCACAAAGGGAATACCACCATCTGAATTCTTTTCAAAAGATTAGTTAAGTGAAATCTTCAATAATCATTTTTTAAATTCTTTTAGAATTTGTACAGAAGTCTATCGAGGATTTTATTTCAGGGAAGGTTGCTGAGATAATTGGTTTTGATAGATAATAGATCAAAACAATATGAGGAAACAGAGCAACAATAGCAACTCAACATGAGAGGATATTGTTAACAAGTAAACAGGAGCAAATACAATCTTAGGATTTGAACCAGGCAATGTTCATCAATAACAGCAAAGAACATGATACTCTGTGAAGCAAAACAGCTTTGTCTCACTGACGGACAGGACCCTAAAAACTCTGCATTGTAACCTTGCATATTCTTCTCTTTCAGAAAACTGTTCTTGCGAAAACCCCAATTGAAACTGCTTCCACCATACTCTCAGGCAGTGAATTCCAGGCCACTGTCACTCACTGCATGGAAAATAGGAATGGTCACCAAAGGTCCACTTATTGCCTGAATGTATTGACTGGTACGCAGATTATAACAGATTTCCATGGGGAAACCTGGAAATAATGAACATTAGATCTTGGAGGGCATGTGGTGGCAGTGTGTATCTATCTCCAACAGAAGTCTGACTGGGAGCACCCCTATCATTAAAGATCTCCGGATTTCCTTTCCTCCACCTATCCTCTGAGATTCCGATTCCCCCCCTCCCCCTCTCTAATGTCGCTACTTTCTCAGAAGACTAAGGAAATTTGGCATGTCAGCTGCATTCTAACCAACTTTTACTAATGTACCACAGAAAGCATTCTTTCTGATTGTATCACAGCTTGGTATGGGCTCCTGCTCTGCCCAAAACAGCAGGAAACTACAAAAGGTTGTGAACGTAGCCCAACCAATCTCACAAACCAGTCTCCCAGCCATTGACTTTGTCGACACTTTCTGTTGCCTCGGCAAAGCAACTAGTATAATTAAAGACCCCACGCACTCCAGTCATTCTCTTTTTCACATTTTTCCATTGGGAAATAGGTACAAAAGTCTGAGGTCATGTACCAACTGACTCAAGAATAGCTTCTTGTTTGTCAGACTTTTGGGTGGATCTACCTCAAGTTAAGTTGATCTTTCTCCACACCCTAGCTATAACTATAACACTACATTCTGTAGTCTCTCATTTCCTTCTCTATGAACAGTATGCTTTGTCTGTATAACACAAGAAACAATACTTTTCACTGTATGTTAATGCATATAACAATAATAAGTCAAATCAAATCAAATCTCTCTGTTCAGCCTTCAGCTTTCCATAGCACTTCCTGTGTTAAAAGCCTTGGTCAAATCGATGAAGGATATGTAGAATGCGTGATGTTGCTCCTGGCACTACTTGAAGTTGTCGAGCAATGAAAATCATGTTCGTTGTTCTACTTGGTTGGAAGCCACACTGGTTTTCCAGAAGGATTACTTCAGAGACTGAAAGAGGACAGTTAGCCTGGATTTGGGTGGTGATCTTCCCTGCAATAGAGGGTAGGAAGATTCCTCGGTAATTCCACACTCTGCTTTATCTCCTTTGAAGATGGTGGTTATGGTGGCATCCCTGAGGGGTTTCTTCTCTGTCCCAGATTTTCATGGACAGCTGATGGAGATGTCGGGAGATCTCTTCTCCAAGTTTGAAAATCTCTGCTGTCCAGCCCACTCCTGTGGATTTTCTATTCTTCATGTGTTTAATGATGGCTTCAACTTTAGAACATTACAGCGCAGAACAGGCCCTTCGGCCTTCGATATTGCGCCGACCAATTAAGAAAAAGCAATGGCCCTCTAACCTAAACCATTCCCTTTTCATCTATAAACTTATCTACTAACCTCTTAAACGCCACCAAACTTGGCGCATCTACAACTGCAGCAGGCAGGGCATTCCATATCCTTACCACCCTCTGGGTAAAGAAATTTCACACTTGGTGGGAGCCCAAGAGCGTCTTTGATGGGAAGTTGGGGAATTTCCTCATATACATCCTCAACTACAGGTCTGTCACTTTTAGCATTCCTCTGAAGTGTTTTCTCCAGCTAGGGCTGACGTTTTCTCTGTCTCTCAAAATAATTAATTCTTTACTCCTCATCAGTTTGAGGCCAAGGGTGTTGGGTCCATGTATTATCTTGGTGGAACTGAAGAAGGTGTAGTGTTTGTGGTGAGGAGTTGCAGCTCTTTAGCTTTCTCACTCCACCATTGGTTCTTGATTTCCCTTCTTGCTCTTTGTACTTCTGCCTTCCCTGATTGGTGAGTTCTCCTCTTTGCCTTCCCGGTTGTGCCATTGTGCCAGGTGCAGAGAGCTTTCCTCTTCTTGCCGATGAGAACTTTGATGATGTGGTTGTTGCTGTCAAACCAGTCTTAGTGTTTCTGATCTTGAAGCTCATAGTCACTGTTCAAGGTGATTGCTGTCTTCAGTTTCTCCCAGTTTTCCTCCACTCCATTGGAATGAATACTTTGGAGATTTTGGTGAAGATGTTGATGGAAGTTCACCAGCATGCTTAGCTCTTGAAACCATTCATCATTGATTTCTTCAGTTTCTTCATCCTCTGCTGATTCTGATGAAATTTGATGGACATGGAGGAGTGGGTCAGCCAATGGTCTGTCCAATACTGGATATCAATTAGGTGATGAGGAGGATCCTTTTTGGTCTCAGGATCAGATGATGAAGATCACATGCCAGTACTTTGATCATAAATGTCTCCAGGAAATCTTGAACTTGTCTTTTTTTGGCAGAACAATGTATTAATGAAGGCAAGATGGTGTTCCATGTATATGATAAGCAGTAGATCCCAATTCCTTCCTTTCCAGAGTTGAGAGTCCTTTCCAACCTTGATGTTGAAGTTTCCAAGGAGGATGATCTTATCTTCCTTAAAAATGAGAGCATTTTGTTCAGGGTGGAGTAGAAGCTTTGTTTGACTCGTCATCGGCATCAAGTGTTGAGGTGTAGACACTCACGAATGTTACCTGTTGGATCTTGGCAAGTTGTAGACGGAGGGTCATGAGATGGTGGTTGATGCTGACAGGATTCTCCAAGAATCGGTTGACGAGTTTGTTCTTGATGGTGAATCCAATCACCTAGGCCGAACCTCAGGTTTTCCTCTTCAGAAGAATTTGTAACCATTGTCTTCTTGCAGGGGACAGCAATGTCCATGTTAAAGTGCCTGTGTTCGCTGGCAACAGGTTTGATTGCTTTGCTCATTATCCACAAGAGTTCATCCATTTGGGGTCCAAGATTGAGTTTAGCTTTGATTTTCTGGCTGCAAGTCTGGCTACTGGATGTGGTTTTCCAGCCAGGTTACAGATGGAACAGACGATTTTTGTGGCCCCTTTTCTTGCCCTTTTCCCGCACGGAGTGAGCAGAATGGATGCTGAAGTG
This sequence comes from Sphyrna mokarran, assembly GCA_024679065.1. NCBI lineage: Eukaryota > Metazoa > Chordata > Chondrichthyes > Carcharhiniformes > Carcharhinidae > Sphyrna > Sphyrna mokarran. The sequence goes on from JAGIQG010000024.1 coordinate 5,963,655, forward strand.
CTGTTCAGCCATGAGGAAAGCTGCCAAATCATTCTATTGTTCTGATACCAAGATTATGACGCAATCAATAACAGGCAATGTCCTTACTCGGTCTGTATCTCTCTACTCCCTCCCTATTCATGTCCCATCCAGATGCCTGTTAAATGTTGCTAATATTCCTGCTTCCACCACTTCCTCTAGCAGTGTGTTCCAGACACTCACCATTCTGCATGTAAAACTTCCCACGCACATCCCCGTAAACTTTCCCCTCTCACCTTAAACCTGTGTTCCCTTGTAATTGACACTTCCACCCTGGGAAAAGCCTCTGGCTATCCACCCTGTCAATTCCACTCATAATTTTGTAGACCTCTATGAGGTCTCCCCTCAGCCTCTCTCCTTCCAATGAAAACAATCCTAGTTTATTCAATCTCTCCTCACAGCCAACACCCTCAAGACCAGGTAGCAGCCTGGTGAACCTATTTTGCACTCTTTTCCAAGCTTCTAGATCGTCTGGTAGTGTGGTGACCAGCACTGCACGCAATATTCCAAATGCAGACTAACAAGATTTTTTACAGTGGCTCATTAGATTATATTTGTATTTTTTCCCTTTTTTTTCTATGTTTCTTTGTTCTCTGTTGCTGGATTCTAAATTGCTCCCAATCCTTCGGCTTCCAGTTTTTTCTGGCAACTTTACAAGTCACCTCCTTTGATGTAAAGCAATCTTTAACTTTTTTCATTAGCAATGGTTGATTCATATTTCCTGTTGGTTTTTGTGTTTCAGAGGAATGTGTATTTTTTCCTTGTTTCATTTACAGGACATGGGTGTCGCTGGCTAAGCCAACATTTATTGTCCATCCAAAGTTGCCCTTCAGCAGGCCTGTGTTAGACATTCCAAAATACATTACCCCATATTTGTCCGGATTAAACTCCATCTGCCATCTGTCTGCCCAAGTCTCCGACTGATCTATGTCCTGCTGTATCCTTATCGATCCTTATCACTGTGTAATCATATCTCCACATTAGCAATTAAATCTTACCTATTTACTTCCTGTGTGCCTTCAAAATCACCTACTTTGTTGTAACTGCTGCATGCATTTAGATAGCATGCCCTTAACTTCGTCCTTTTCACATTATTCTGTATTCGATCCGATTTCATGGCTGTCTTTGTTTTGTCTAAGTCTAATTTTGTACATGGCTTTTCTACTTCCTGTTCTCAGTTTTGCTTCCTTCCAACCTGATAACCCTCTCAGGTTCTCATTTCCCTGGCAAAATATTTACACTCTCCCCAATAGCACCAACAAATCTCCTTGTGAAGATGTTAGCCCCAATCCTTCTAAAATACATCCTGCCTATCTCGCACAGGTCCCACTTGCCCCAGAACCAGCCCCAATTCTCCGGAAATTTGGTGCCCTCTCTCTGTACCAACTATCACATGTTCACCCATTCAGTCCTCCTATCTCTATGATCACTGACAAGTGACATTGGGAATAATCCTCAGGTGACTATTTTTGAGGTCCTGCCTTTTAATTTCATTCCCAACTCACAAAAGTCTGCTTTCAGGACCTCATCCCTATATCATTGGTACCAATATTGTAATTCCAAATAAACCTTTTGGACTTTAACCTGGTGTCGTGAGAATTTGTCCTGTGTCGTTTCTAAAACATAAGATACATCCACAGCTTTCCCACATACCACAGCAGGCAAACTCCACTAGGCACAGCTACCTTGCTCTGCCTGAACTTCACAAATGATTTATTGTACATTGAATAACTTACCTGTTGCACACCAGTCAGTTTCTCCTATTACACTGAGAGAAGAACTAAATACAGGATGATGAAAAGGGTAATAAAATAACACTTCCTTTTCTCCTTTCCTAAGTAAACTCCTAGTTTCTCACTCAATTTAATGAAGCTTCTTTGGACTGTTTTCTCTGTTGAAGTAAGAAATGCAACAACCAAGTTACACATAGCAAACTTCAACAAACTGCGAAGTAATAATGATCAGGTAATCTGCTACTTGCTCTTAATGTTGAATGAGAGATAAATTTTGGGCAAAACAATGCCTCTTTAAAATAGCACCATTAGTGTTCTCTTGGACAACAGCAATCCAAAGGCATACTCAGTCAACTCTTAACACAGAGCGCGCTGGACACCATGCATCCAATGCAATGTCTTTAATTACTTGTATACAAGGAGAACTCCCAGCTGCCAACATGGGATGGCTGGAGCAGTTCTGAAGTTACAGGGAAACATTTCAGGAGTTAAAGTCAATTACAGCAAATCAGGAACAAGAGATTTTTCACAACTTTCATTGACATACATATCCACCAATCACAGCATAGCCCTTTTGCCCTTTCTTATCCAATAGAAAACCAATCCTTCATTAGCATAAAATGTCCCCAAATCTTGCTATTTGATAATTGACAATGGTAACTTGTTCTTTGTTTTTATTCTGCTGTCCTAACCTGGAATGCATTATTTCTGGAACAACATTTTAGATATACTCTCTTATCCTGCATACATCAGTGTTGACCTTGCTGAAGACCTGATTGAAGGCTGTGTTTGGCTAATAATTATTTTCCATTACTTGACAGAGTTTTTTTTGACAATTATGGAACTTTAATTTTCTCAATTGTTGTAACTTCCATGGAACAATGGGATTTTTTTTCATCCACATACAGGGTCTCAGTTTAATGTTCAATTGGAAAGACAGCATCAATCACAGTGGCTGAACATCACAACCAGAGTATCAGTCAAGAGTTTTGAATTGAGATCCCTGAAGTGGGACTTGAACCCAGGACCTTCTAATGAGAAGCTACAGAGCCAACACCTTGGAAAATTGGAAGATGTTGCACAATCCTTTAAAAAGGGAAGCATCAAGAATCTAAAGATACATGCTGATTGTTATTATATCGCTTCCTCCAGTGACATCAATCACAATGCAAAATAGATGGTACTAGAAAGTCCCACTTGTGAGTTACGTTTCCACATCATGTATCCAATATCTGATGAAAGTGATGTTAAGTTGGTATTATGCAAAGGGGAAAATCCAATTGAGTGTAGTATAACGATAGCAGAAAACAAATAAAGATACTTCAGGCCAAATGCTAAAAGATTTCCAATAAATCTTTTAGTTCAGACCTAAAATGGTTGGTCAGTAATGAAGAGGAAACCAAATAGATTAATAGACCCAAGAACAGCTTCTTCCCTGCTACTATCAGATTTTAGAATGGACCTACCTCGCATTAAGTTGATTTATCTCGGCATCTTAGCTATGGCTGTAATACTACATTCTGCACCCTCTCATAGAATCCCTACAGTACAAAAGGAGAACCATTCAGCCCACTGAATCTGTACCAACCACAATCCCACCCAGGCCCGATTCCCCGTAAACCTCACATTTACCCTGCTATTCCCCCTGACACTAGGGACAATTTACAGTGGCCAATCAACCTAACCCACATACTTTTGGATTATGGGAGGAGTCCGGAGCATTCAGAGGAAACCCACGCAGACATGGAGAGAAAGTGCAAACTCCTTAAAGACAGTGATCTGAGGCTGGAATTGAACCTGGATCCCTGGGCTGTCAGGCAGCAGTGCTAACTACAGTACCACCTTGCCACGCTTCTTTCCTTCATCCTTATATACTCTATGAATGGCAAGTGTTTTCTGTATTCTGTACAGAAAATGCAGATGTGTGGAATAGAGGGTGATTTAGCTAATTGGATTAGGAATTGGCTGGCAGATAGAAGACAGAGGGTGGTGGTTGATGGGAGATATTCATCGTGGAGTTCGGTGACGAGTGGTGTGCCTCAGGGGTCTGTTTTGGGGCCCCTGCTGTTTGTAATTTTTATAAATGATCTGGATGAGGGTATTGAGGGATGGATCAGTAAATTTGCAGATGATACTAAAGTCGGTGGAGTGGTAGATAGTGAAGAGGGGTGTTATAGTTTACAGAGTGACTTGGACAAGTTGCAGAGCTGGGCCGAGAGGTGGCAAATGGAGTTTAATGTGGAAAAGTGTGAGGTAATGCACTTTGGCAGGAACAATAAATGTGTAGAGTATAGGGCTAATGGTAGGGCTCTTAATAGTGTTGAGGAACAGAAGGATCTTGGTGTATGTGTCAATAGATCCCTGAAAGTAGGCAGTCAAGTGGATAAAGTTGTTAAGAAGGCATATGGAGTCTTAGCTTTTATTGGTAGGGGGATTGAATTTAGGAGCCGCAGCATCATGTTGCAACTGTACAAAACTCTAGTGCGGCCGCACTTGGAGTATTGTGTGCAGTTCTGGTCGCCACATTATAAGAAAGATGTGGAGGCATTGGAGAGGGTACAGAGGAGGTTTACCAGGATGTTGCCTGGTATGGAGGGCAGGTCCTATGAAGAGAGGTTGAAGGATTTGAGGTTGTTTTCGTTAGAAAGGAGGCGGCTAAGAGGGGATCTTATTGAAGCATATAAGATGATTAGAGGTTTAGATAGGGTGGACAGTGATAGCCTTTTTCCTAGGATGGAGAAAGCTAGCACGAGGGGACACAGCTTTAAATTAAGGGGTATGAGTTATAGGACGGATATCAGAGGTAGGTTCTTTACTCAAAGAGTGATTAGGGAGTGGAATGCCCTGCCTGCAGCTGTTGTAGATGCGCCAAGTTTGGTGGCGTTTAAGAGGTTAATTGATAAGTATATGGAAGAGAAGGGAATGGTTTAGTTTGGAGGGGCATTGCTTTTTATTTTGGTCGGCACAACATCGAAGGCCGAAGGGCCTGTTCTGTGCTGTATTGTTCTATGTTCTATGTATAGTGTGCAAGAGCCAATACCTTTCACCGTATCCTGACACATATAACAATAATAAATCACATCAAATCAAATCAAATAAATTCCAAACTGGTACCTAAAAAAAAATCCATGCATAGCTCAATGGAAGTCGATTGGAGTTGACAGCTTGATATGCAAAATCTTATTCACCTATGAAGTATCTGGAGGCAGGTAGAAGATTGATCATGATTATTTAATTAGAGATAAAGAAATAGCACTTTATTGTATATATTGATAATTTATTACTCTCAGTGATGGCACCTTAAAGAGGTATTTTTTTCATATCTTCCAAAGAATGTTGAAAAATTTAATTCATCCATCAAAAATCATGATTGGAATTCTTCAGCCATTGTTTCTCAGATCTATGTAGATCTAAATTATGATGGTTAACTTCAACACTAGAAATCTCCTCATTAAATTGCCAGTGTGCCTTCAAAGGGTTAACAGCTACAGATTTGACCCCCAATCCAATGCTTCATTCACTGTTTTCAGTGCTGACACCAAATCTGTGAAAATGACCTTTTCAAAGTCAATTATGGCTCCCTGGGTGCTTTGGTGGGTGAACCTTTTGTTCATTGTGGTGTAGAGGAATAAAGGGCAAATTGATTCTCTCTATCTATGCAGATAACTGGTCATGAATGCTACAATTGGTCACAACACCAGCAGAATAGAGTGACAGACAGTTTGGAGTTAGGAGCAGAGCAATTTGAAGGGTCCAGACACAAGGTGAGCTATCCATTTTCATGTGATGAAGGGATATAAAGGGACATAGTTGGCAATCAAGCCTAGAGATCCCTCATTGGGTGGTGTAGATTCAAAAATACACCTAATGTTAGGCTCATTTTGTCAAGTTACACACAAATAAGGGGTGATAATATGGCACAGTGGTTAGCACTGGTGCCTTAAATCTCCATGGACCCAGGGCTCAAATCCTGGTTTCAGTTGCTGTCTGTGCGGAGTCTGCATGTTCTATATCTGTGTGAGTTTCCTCTGGGTGCTCTGTTTCACGATGTAGAGATGGTGGTGTTGGACTGGGGTAAACACAGTAAGAAGTCTGACAACATCAGGTTTAAATCCAACCGATTTATTTGATAATGAGTTTACTATCAAATAAATCGATTGGACTTATACCTGGTGTTGTCAGACTTCTTGCTCTGTTTCACCCCACAATCTGAAAGATGTGCTGGTTAGGGTGCATTGGCTGTGTTGAATTCTCTCTCAGTGTACTCAAACAAGCGCCGGAGTGAGGCGATTAGGGGATTTTCACAGTAACTTCATTGCATTGTTAATATAAGCCTACTTATGACACTAATGAATAAATAATAAATACACTCTGAACATCATTAGAATACATCTAAACTTAAAATGAGTGCAAATTGGCATAAAATAAATGAAGGGCATGGAAACACTGAGCTCACGGCAGTGGAGGTTTCTTTAAGGTTGTAACTTATTTCACCATCATTCATATACATTAGGCATGGCATATTTAAGAGTTGGCAATTAGGGAAGCTTTTTAATTTTTAATGCGGCCTACACTTATTCCATGAGTTGCATTAAAATCAGAACAAATGCAGGACAACTTGCATGAAGATTAATATTTCAGAAACGATGAAAAAAAGTTGCACTTAAGAATGCCTGTTTCCTGCTACTGCATAGAGGAGAGGCTCTCACCTCCAGACAGGTGCAGCAGAGGGACATTCACATTTGTGAAACAGGGTGGGAGCCATTTGTGAGAGCGGAGAATCGTTTGAGTTTGGCAAACTGAAGGAAAAGTTCAAAGTAAGTTTAAAACTTATAAATTACAATTAGGCTTCATTCACACTACAATGAAGTTACTGTGAAAATCCCCTAGTAGTCACAATCCAGTGCCTGTTTGGTACACTGAGGGAGAATTTAGCATGGTAAAATGCACCTAACCAGCATATCTTTGGACTGTGGGAGGAAACCCACACAGACAGAGTGTGCAGACATAACTTGGAGAGGGTTGTAGTTACACATGTAACTGATTTATGCCTAAGATTTATTAATTCTTTGAAGCCAGTTTGATCTGTATGTATGCTTTTAGGTTTCTCATGCGGTGTTCACTGACATCTCACACAGAACATTTGAGATTATCTTTTAAGATTGAAAGTGGTATTAAGATGTCGCATGTGTATTTGTGACCTAAACTCATGCTGAACTGGATCAATGTTTCACAATAATTAAATTTTTTTGGTCAGGAAATGGACTCATGTTTAGCTAAAGGTTATCTGCTCAGGACAGTGCAGGATTTGCAGTGCTGCAAAAGTCTAAGAAGTGGATTTTAGAATACATAGAAACATAGAAGATAGGAGCAGGAAGAGGCCATTTGGCCCTTTGAGCCTGCTCCACCATTCATTGTGATCATGGCTGATCATCCAACTCAATAGCCCACTCCTGCTTTTTCCCCAGAAACATTAATCCCATTCACTCCAAGTGCTATATCCAGCTGCTTCATGAGTACATTCAATGCTTTTGGCATCAACTACTTCCTGTGGGTAATGAATTCCGCAAGTTCACCACTCTTTGGTGAAGAAATGTCTCCTCATCTCCGTCCTAAATGGTCTCCCCTGAATTCTCAGACTGTGACCCCTGGTTCTAAATCAGCATTCACCATGTCTAGTCCTGTTAGAATTTTATAGGTCTCTTTGTGTTCCAAAAGGCATATCCTGGATGGAATCTCTGGCCTCCACTTACCGTTCTGCTAGGCTGGGTGCTGTTTGCTGGTGACAAGATCTTCTGATCAATGGGAATTCCAAATCAAGCTCCCTCATGCCACTGGAAATCCTGTGGCAGGGAGTGCGCTACCGTCATGACCAGAGAACACCCCTGGTGTGGATGGCCGAAGAATCTCAGCCAAAACAGCTCTGGAAATACTCAGCTGTTTCCACAGATGCTGTCAGATGCTGACACCATCTGTGGAAAAGAAATTAGGTTAACATGTCAGGAAGTTGTCTTTTCATTAGAACTAGAAAAAAAATAAGATGTGATAGATCTTAAGCAAGTACAGAGGCAGAGAAAGTGGAAAGAATTGTAAAGAACAAAAGAGAAGATCTGTGACAGGGTAGAAGGCAGGAGAGCTTAAGTAACAACATTAAATTGCCATCCACTGTCACCTTCACACATCTTACATATCCCAGAAAGTTAGCATGCAAGTACAGCAAGCAATTTGCAAAGTAAATTGCATGTAAATCTATATTATAAAGATATTGAAAACAGCAAAGAAGATTGAAATGTCTGAAATATGTTAGGGGTTTCAAACAAAAAGAAAAAGACACCGTTTGCACAAGTAGATTAAAAATAACTACAAGAGGTTTATTGAAGGAGTTGTTGCTTGCACAGAATAGAAACTGAATCTAAACAGGTGCCTGTGAAACACCCCAATGACATCACCATCTAATCATATGAATGGCCCTTAAAGAAATCATGCAACCACTTAAATATATAACAAGATCTTACTGCAATGACATGTCTTTGGTCAGACCACCCCTAGAGTGTTGTGCACAGTACTCATCTCCTTACCTAAAGAAGGAAATAGGTGTCCAAGAAAAAATTGCAATGCAGGCTGACTTGCCTGATTCCTGGGATGAGGGAATTGCCCAATCAAGAGAGATAGAGTAGAATAGATCCATATTTCTTGGTGTTAGAAGAACGAGAAGTGGTTTCATTGAAAGATATAACATTTTTGAAGGATTTGATAAGGTAAGTGGGGAGGTAATGTTTCCTTCAGGCTGGGAAATCTCAAACTCAAATTCCAAGTCTTGGAAAAAGAAATTAGCTATTTAGAACTGAGATTTCTTCAATCAGAATCCTTATAAATCTAAATGCTTCTTAAATGTAGTGAGGGTTCCCGCCTTTATCACCCTTTCAGGCAGTGAGTTTTAGATTCCCAACATCCTCTGAGTGAAAATGTTTTTCCTCAAATCCCTTCTAAATTTCCTGCCCCTTACTCTGAATCTATGCCCCCGATATTGATCCCTGAAATAAAGGGAAAAGTTCCTTCCTATCTATTCTATCTATGTCTCTCATAATTACATACACCCCAATCATCCCAATGCCCATGCCCATTGAAGCCATTATGCATAAAATGACTTTGACCTCTCCTCATTTTCTTTTGGCCTGTCTTTGGTTTCACAGTTTGATTCAATCTCTTGATACTTCACAGACCACATATCAAACACTAACACGACCTGGCTTTGGAAAATAGTGAGCAGGAATTAATATAATCTTGATGAATAGGTTTGAGTTCAATTTGATGCTTTGTACAAATGATCAGTATATCAGACTTTCACTCCTTCGAGGAACTCAGTTTGTCAGCTCGAAATCAATCACTAATGGGTTTCAGTATTGCTCATTGTGACAAACTAATCCTAATGGGGCAGGTTTATTAAACTTGATTTTGATTGTGGTTAAGAAACCTCTTAAAATATTGACGTGAGAGTAAAATGTAGAGACTTAATAATCCCAGATATCCTTCGAGTATTTTAGAAACCATCCCATCTAAACTGTTACAATTTTTAATAAGCCACGTTAAATAATCACCATATATTATGGGGCCATGGCAGGGTTAGATGTTAGATTAATATTTAGCAGGTTTTACGTTTGAAAGTGTTTCAAGAATAGTCTTTAAGCCATCAATTTCTTAACACTTAGAACTGTTAACAATGCCCTCAGGACTGATGTGGGATATGGAGTAATTCAGTTTTCATTCTTAACCAATTGAGAATGTACAAAACAATCTGACCTGGTTTGTCTTTGCACTTACTCCATCAGTAAGTGGGACAATCAGAGACCTAAGGTCTGGCTGCCATCAGTTTAAGTATCAGAAACAGTCAATCATTCAAAGTGACAGAACCACCTCAGAGAATAACAGTGTCTGACAACAGCACTGCAGGAACTGACACGCTTATTTACTCCATTTGAAAAAAACTAGTTATTTTATCCCTGCAAAACAGTGATGACAAGTAAAATAAAATCATAAAATCCCTACAGTGCAGAAGGAGGGCACTTGGGCTATTGACTCTGCATTGGCAATAATTCCATCCAGGCCCTATACCCGTAACCCTATATACTTACCCTGCTAGTCCCCCTGACAATAAATAATTTATCATGGCCAATCAACCTATTCTGCACATCTTTGGACTGTGGGAGGAAACTGGACCACCCGAAGGAAACCCATATAGACACAGGAAAGGAGTGCAAACTCCACACTGACAGTGACCCGAGGCTGGAATTGAACCTAGCTGGCTCCTTGTGAAACAGTTATGCTAACCACTGTGCCATTGGGCTGCCCAGTGAATGCACCTCTTGCTCATAACCTTGGGATACATTTTTCTGAACTTTCTTTTATTTAAAGCGGGACACTGACAAGGCTGTTAGGATGGCTCAGGAGAATTTTGCAATTACTGCACAGGCTAAGGTTAACTCATATCTAAAAACCATTCAGCACTTAGATTCTATATGACCAAATGATGGAGCTATTTTCAGATGTCTTTAATCTCACTTAATAACAATCTGAATTTCTTATATTCTTCAAGAAGACAACCATCATCCCTGTACCAAAGAAAAGCCAGGCAGTGTGACTTAATAACTATTGTTTGGTGGCTCTGACATCCATCATTCTGAAATGCTTCGAAAGGTTAGTCATGGCACAAATCAATTCTGGTCTCCCAGATTGCATGAATCCATTACAGTTCGCCTACCGCCTCAACAGGTCCACAGTAGATGCCATCTCCCTGGCCTTACCATAATCCTGGAACATCTGGATAACAAAGCCATCTATGTGTTAGACTCCTACTTATTGACTACAGCTCAGCCTTCAACACCATTATTCACACGAAACTCATCTCCAAACTCCATGGCCTTGGGCTTGACTCCTCCTTCTGCAACTGGATCCTGAACTTCCTAACTCACAGACTGTATTCAATAAGAGTAGTCAACAATACCTCCTTCATGACAATCCTCAACATTAGTGCCCCACAAGACTGTGTTCTCAGCCCCTCATATACTCCTTATACACCTATGACTCTGTGGCCAAATTCCCCTCCAACTCATTTTTTAAGTTTGCTGATGATACCACTGTAATGGGTCAGATTTCAAACAATGACAAGGCAGAGTACAGGAAAGAGGTAGACAATTTGGTGAACTGGTGCAGTAACATTAATCTCTTCCTCAATGTCAACAAAATGAAGGAGATAGTCATCAACTTTTGGAAGTGCAGTGGAGCACATGCCCCTATCTACATTAATGGGGACTAAATGGAAATGTAGAACACTTCAAGTTTCTAGGGGTCCAAATCACCAATAATCTGTCCCTATCCCTCCATGCTGATATATAGTTAAAAAAGCCTACCAATACCTCTACTTTCTCAGAACATTAAGGAAATTTGTCATGTCCATTACGATTCAGACTTATTTTTTCAGATGCATCATGCATTCTTTCTGGTTGTATCATAACTTGGAAGGTTCCTGCTCTGCCCAAGTCGACAAAAATCTACGTGTCATAAACAAAGCCCAGTCCATTATACAAACCAACCTCCCATCCATTGACTCTGTCTACTCTTTCCTGCTACCTAGGAAAAACAGCTCGTATTATCAAGAACTCCATGCACCCCAGACATTCTCTCTTCTACCTTCTTCTGCCAGGAATTAGATATAAAAGTCTGAGGACACATATCAATCGACTCAAGAACAGCTTCTTCCCTGCTGCCATGAGACTTTTTGAATGGACCTACGCTATATTAAGTTGATCTTTCTCTACCCTAGCTATGATCGTAACACTACATTCTTCATTCTCTACTTTCCTTCTCTACCTACGTTATGCTTTGCCTATATAGCATGCAAGAAACAATACTTTTCATTGTATACTGATACATGTGAGAATAATAAATCAAATCAAATTAAATCAAATATCATACACAGCATTCGAATAGATAGGAATTCAACTGCTTTTACAGAGTAAATTATCCATGGAACTAAGGTTCGTCAGTTCATATCGATGTTCTTTGCAGCACTAAAGGCAAACTTGGCAAAATACCAACACCTCTAGACAATAAGTGTTGTGGGGAGGACGTCCTTCAGACACTGCACCAGAGAATCAATACTAAAACAAGCCTGAATTCTTTTTTAAAATACTTTTCCCTTTTTGCTGTCAATTGTTTTCCCAATTGAACTTACAAAGCCCCACAACTAAAAGTTGAAATAAAATATTTATTGCTAGATCTCCTGCCCGATTATCTGAAAGTACCTAATTAGTTAACAAGGATTTTGTCTGAGGCATTTATCACTGATCAATAGCTGAAGTTTCATTAACCAGATTGAAGCAGTGTTGTTAATAAACATGCATCCTGTTACTTCTCGGTTACCACGCAGACCATTCTGGATTGTTCTAGGTATTCAGACACAGTAAGCTTTCTATATATCAAGATTTCCTTAGTGTTTTGAACATCTAGTGACCTCCTGAGAGAGAAACAAGTCATTTCCAGCTATTTGAATGCATACATTAAGCATAGAATCTCTACAGTGCAGAAGAAGGCTATTCGACCCATCATGCCTTCTCTGGCTCTCCGAAAAAGCAACTTACCAGACTTCCTCCTCTCTCCCCTTTCCCAAGGCCCAAATCAATCCCACCCCATCCTTTTCCATTACTCAAATCCCCCCACCTTGTTTTCTGAAATTCAAAGCCTCTATTCTTTCCCAAGGCTGAACCTCCACCCCTTTTTTCTGAGAACCAACACACCCTCCCTTCCCACACTTCCCCTTCCCCGACCCTTTCCATCCCTCTGCCACCACCTGTATGCTGTAGGCTATGCAAAGACTCTCCTTGCCATCACTGATACTGGCCAATCGGTCTCCTGTCAGCTCCTGCCTCACCCTGGCCCCACTGTCGGCTGGGGGCTATTTACCCAGCAACAGCAAGATGGAATAAGTTAAATGGATCAATCTTTCTGTTCCTTTCTTTCACTCCTGGAAGACATGGCTTTATCTTTTGGCTATCTCCGCTTATCTCTAATTTCTTACCACAAGAAGTAATCTCGTTCTATCTACTCTATCTCCTGTGATGGTAATGTTGCTTTAAGAAAGATATTTTTAATCAGGTTCTTTGCAATTTGTAAGCCTGCCTTTTGTTTTTGTTGTGGCCCTGGCTGTCTGCTTAGATGTTCTTTTATTGTTACTTAAATGGTTTAAATGGGGTTTTGTTCATTTTTACTTTGGGCCTCATGCAGTGTTTGAGATTCTTATGACCCAAGTCTTTGAAGAAAGAAAGATTGACAGGTCAGATGACAAGAGTTCTTACTTACAGTTTTGGGCTGATGGCTGCTGTTTTTAGTTAAAAGCTATTTTACTTCGGACTAGATGCAGTGCTCTCCCTCTCTCTCCGCCTGGTGTTTTGGGAAGCTGTTCTGACTTGTCTCTGTGTGTGTCAAGAAAAGTGAAGAATACAGCCAAAGATCTATGTTCCAGCTTCATGTGAGCATTCTTGTTTTCTGTGTTAAGTCTGTGGCAAGGATGTTGGTTTATGGGATTTGTTTGGTTGGAACAATATTTAGTTGTTAAGGTTTTCAGTGTCACGGTTGTTATTTTTTCTTGTTTGTAATTGATAAAACTTATTACTAATTTTCCTTACTCTTTGTTAACTGTATTCATAAATAAATTTTGTTTGATAAAAGCTCCCGAGTGAGTGATTTGAATCATATGGAGTAAAACATCTCATGCTCACCCTAGCTAAATTCAAAGTGAAAAACTTATGATCCAGGCTGACTTCATGAAATATCTTGGAGTTTCTGATCTGGATTATAACACCCCTTAAAGTTTGAAAGCTTCTATCATTTAGATGAGCACTTGAAATGCTATAACATACAAGGCTATAGACCAAGTGCTGGAAAATAGAATCAGAATAGATAGGTGTTTGATGGCTGGCAGAGCAATGATGGGTTGAAGGATCTCTTTGTAAACTATAAAATTCTAATTTACCCCATAACCTTCTAAATTCCGGGGACTAAATGTTAATTTGAAAACCAAAGAAACCCCTACAATGCAGAAGGAGGCCATCTAGCCCATCGAGCCTGCACTGATAACAATCCCAACTATTACCTATCCCCATAACCACTAGTCATTCTAATCTACACATCCCAGGACACTAAGGGGCAATTTAGCATGGCCAAAGTGCCAAACCAGCATGTCTTTTGGACTGTGGGAGGAAAATGGAGCACCCAGAGGAAAGCCATGCAGACATGAGGAGAATATGTAAACTCTACACTGACAGTGACACAAACCGGGAATCGAACCCAGGTCTCTGGAGGTGTGAAATGACAGTACTAACCAGTGTGTCACCGTGCCACCATTTCTCTCCTTGTCATTTAACAATGAGTTGAGATATCAATTTACATTGTTCTCCCTCCAAAATCAATGTATTCTTTGTAAACTGTAGTGCCCAGAATTGTTCACAGTACTGTATGTGTAGTCTAACTAGGGCTTTTGTATAACTGAAGATTGATTTTTACCCCTTTACATTCTTGTACTCCAAATAGAAAGGCTAACATTGATTAGCCGTTTTGGATTTTCAATTATCTGTGCACCTGTTTACAATGAGGAGTGGGTGGGGGGTGGGGGGGGGTATGGGGGTGGTGTCTGTTGCTGTAAAGATATTTTATACTGTGGCTATTACCACTGCAAACGCCAGAGTTATGCTTAATTTTGCTCTGACTGAAATCCTGAGGCAGCGTTAGATACCATAAGATTAAAGAATCACTGCACACAACTCCACAACTGCTGCCATAGCAACCTCACAGAAAGGACATTCATCCAATGCCTTAATGTTTCAGAGCACTTGGGCCATAACTTACACCGACAAAATGTTATGCTAGCCCCATGAGGGATATGGTGGACCATCAACAGGTCTGCCCTGGGGTTTTGGGGAGTACAAGTTTCCCTGTTAGGTGAGTGGGTCTTGCCAAACAGGTAACGAGCAGTGGGAGTTTCAAACCCCTGAGTGGGTGTTGTTGATCAGGGGCTCAGGATTGTGTCACTGTAAACTGCAGCTGTGGCTTTTTCTTTATGTTAAATAAAGCAGGGTGATACTTTGGCGAGATTATTACACAAACAATGTTCTCTTTTCAACAATCTTTTTACAATTAGTTTTAATCATTCAGGGGACGTGGGCATCATTGGCTGGGCCAGTATTTATTACTCATCCCTAATTGCCTTTAAATTGAGACGTTTGCCAGGCCATTTGAATTAAGCACATTGCTGTGGCTCTAGAGTCACATGTAGGCCAGACCGAGTAAGGATGGCAGATTCCTTCCCTAAAGGATGTTAGAGAACCAGATAGGTTTTTTTTTAAACAACAATGGACAATGATTTCATTTGACCTTTCAATTGAATTCACAATCTACTGTGGAGGGATTCGAACCAGGTTCCCAGAGCATTACCCTGTGTTTACTGGCTTACTAGTGCATGACAATACCATGGTGCCAGCGCCTCCCCTATTATATTTGAAGGATCATTTGGAAATCCATTGCACAAGCATGATATAAATAGAAATTCTGACTGGATATTGTAAACACAGTAAGAAGTCTCGAAACACCAGATTAAAGTCCAACAGGTTTAGTTGGTGGCAAAAGCCACTCGCTTTCAGAGCATTCGCTGCTCCTTTGCCAGGCGAGTGGGATTTCATTTCACAGATAGGGTATATAAACACACAAACTCAATTTACAAAGTAATGGTTGGAATGCGAGTCTTTACAGATACAGGTCGTAAAGATACAGACAGTGTGAGTGGACAGAGGGTTAAGCTCAGGTTAAAGAGATGTATATTGTTTCCATACAGGAAAGTTAGTGAGATTTTGCGAGCCCAGGCAAGTTGTGGGTGTTACAAATAGTGCGACATGAACTCAAGATCCTGGTTGAGGCCGTCCTCATGTGTGTGGAACTTGGCTATCAGTCTCTGCTCAGTGTCTTGTGTTGTGAATGCCACCTTGGAGAATGTTTACCCGAAGATCAGAGGCCGAATGCCCATGACCACTGAAGTGTTCTCCAACAGAAAGAGAACACTCTTCCCTGGTGATTGTCGAGTAGTGTTCATTCATTATTTATTGTAGCGTCTGCATGGTCTCCCCAATATACCATGCCAGGGGACATCCTTCCCTACAGTGTATCAGGTAGACAACATTGGCCGAGTTGTAAGTGTATGTACCATATACTTGGTGGATGGCGTTCTCTAGTCTGGGCTTGTAAAATCTCACTAACTGACCTGGCTGGAGACAATACACATCTCTTTAAAGATTCTGTAAAGATTTGCATTCCAACTATTATTTTGTAAATTGAGTTTGTATCTTTATATGTCCCGTTTGTGAACTGAAATACCACTCATCTGACAAAGAAACAACAAGTGCTCCGAAAGCTAGTGGCTTTTGTTGCCAAGTAAACCTGCTGGACTTTAACCTGGTGTTCTGAGACTTCTTACAGTGTTTATCCCAGTCCAATGCCGGCATCTCCACGTCACGGATATTGTAATAGAGGATTTTTCCATTTCAGGTCCCAATATTGAAGCACCCTTGTGATTACATGGCAACTTATGTTAGGTTTGCTCTCTAGATAAACATATCTAACAAGCCACTGACATTTCTATGACTATTTACATAACCTCACTGCTAATCAGTGAGCTGCTCATGAATCAATCAGTGCACCTTTCAGAATTCTGTTTAATGTGCATTGCTCCCACTGCAGTATCTGTTTCAGAATATTAGTAGCTTGACACTACTGGCAGCTTTACCAGCTGCAGGGGAGAGTGTAGTGTGACACGCAAACTGGATTTCTCTGCAACATGGTTGAATCTAACTGAGGAGAAGCATCTGTGTGTCTGACCCTCAGCACGTTCCGAGCCAGCATTTTGCAAGCAGGTCCCTCTCCAGTCTTTGCTGTCTGTCTGGTCACCTCAGACATTGACCAGATTTTGGAATGCCAGCAGTTCAATGCACCCTGTTCTGGTAAAGAACCTACAGCATGGAATTTTACTGCCCCACCCGGCATGGGAATCAAAGTGGCCAAGGAGCGGTCTGTGGGGACTCCCACTGACCTCGGGAGAGGGTTTACAAACCAGGCCGTAAAATCCTGCTCACTGTGTTTGAGGGTTTTCAGGAGGTGACTCTATAGCTGAAGAATTGTGCTTGGGAGTGCAGCAAGGGGAGGCTGGTGTGGTGTCACTTGCTTGGAAACCAATGAAGCAACAACAGTAACAACAACGTCATACTTACATAGCATATCTTTAACATAATTAGATGCTTCACAGGAAAGCAAAGTTAGGCATTAAAATACAGAACGCTATGTTTGGGCCGATGACCCAAAGCTTGGACAAAGTTTATTTATTCATTATTTATTGATTAGTGTCATAAGTAAGGCTTACATTAACACTGCAATGAAGTCACTGTGAAAATTCCATAGTCACCATGCTCCAGCACCTGCCTGGGTATACAGAAGGAAAATTTAGCATGGCCAATGCATAACCTTCGGACTATGGGAGAAAACCAGCACACCTAAAGGAAACCCATGCAGACATGGGAAGAACGTGCAGACTCCACACAGATAGTGACCCAAGCTGGGAATCAAGCCCGGATCCCTGGTGCTGTGAAGAAACTATGCTAACTACTGTGCCACCATGCCACCTCAGAGGTGTATTTTAAGTAGCATCCAAAAGGAATAGAGAGCATTAGAAAGGCAGAGAAGTTTTCGAGGTGAGGGAGTTGAGGGGAATTTCCAAAGCTCAGGGCATTGACAGCTAAAGTGATGACCACCAATGGAGAAATGATTAAAATTGAGGTTGTTAAGAAAGCAGAATTAAAGGAGTACAGATATCTCAAAGGGTTGTAGCGGTGGAGGAGATTAGAGCAGTTGTTCCTAACCAGTGTGCACGATGCTGTGGAGACCCCCAAAATGTGCCATGAAGAAAGATTCAAGATGATTCAATATTCATATAATTAAATTAAAACTCACCTTTGTCTTCAGTTCTGTGGCTGCCATCTCCAAGTCCCCATGAATCTTGAGCTTCCTGCGCAAGCTCCGTTGAGAAAGAGCTGCACACGCATGGTTTGGAATTTTTATGTTGGTCAGGCCCATGCCCATGGCCAGCGGAACTCGGAGCTGAAGACAAAGATCCCCATGTGTCCGTGCACAAAACCAAAACTCAAAAAGAACACAAAAATCCCTGGGAAGAGTGAGAGACATAGGGAGAGATTCAAAACCAAGTTCCCAGTGAAGAAAAAGACAGAGAAAATAAGACATATGCCTCAAAATAAAGAAAAACTTGCATTTACACAGCAACCTGAGACAGTTTTTTTAATTATTTCCTGGGTTATGAATATAAAATCATAGAATCCCTACAGTGCAGAAGGAGGCCATTCGGCCCATTGTGTCTGCAATAGCTCTCCGACTTAGGCCCCATATCGTAAGTTCAAGTATTTACCCTGCTAACTCTTGGACAGTGAAGGGCAATTTATCATGGCCAATCCAGCTAATCTGCATATCTTTGGACTGTGGGAGGAAACCAACAATCACAGTAATTGTAACCATGACTGTGTTGGTATGTCCCATTCCAGCTGCAACACTGTCATACATCAAGGGTAACTCAATGAAGCTTGAATCAACAAAGGCTTTATTGCCCAATAAAGAATGGTATATAATGAGGTCAGACTCAAATACAATGCGACTGCTTTACTTGGCTCTCTGGCTCCAACTGTGAGTCCCTCCTTGATCTGTGAGGTGTGCCCTCCTGTCAATTGGCTCAACTTCTCACTGGGGAGTCCCTTAGGGTCCTCGCTGATCATGCGGCCTTTGGGAAAGGACCCTTAAAGGCCTATGCTGACTTGGATTGGGAGTGCAGCCAACACGCCCTGTTAATGCTCACACCTTAACAGTGGAGTGAGGCGGATGAAGTCGAGAGAGAAATCAAATATTGGAAGGAGAGGAAAGAAGACTCAAAGAGAAAAAAATTGCTGAGTAAGTGTTTCAATGATACAGGTCACAGTGAAAAGCAAATAAATTCTTCAGATTAGTCATGCTCATACTTAGCACTGCTGTGTTTGTGCAGATCATACAATGAAAATTAAGAACCAGCATTATATTTGATGTCTAGACAAATAAATATATTACTACATGTGACCCAATCCATTTCAGACATAAGACGAATTCAACACAGAGTATAGGAGAATTCTTGGATTTTACAGTTATGGATCGATCTTGAACACTATTTTCTCCTTTCCTCTGTTCCCAACCCTTTCTCCTTCCCACCCTAGAACTCACTGTTGGAAAAGGTACAATACTGATCTTCTTTTCCATTCACCCTCTGAGAGAGGAAACTCAATGCCTTCACTCAGTTTCTTGCTCTGACCATCAGAGGGTGATTAAGAAATTACAGATTTGCATTTGTATAGCACCTCCCATGATCGCAGTTTGTCTAACAGTGCTTTCCAGGCAATTAAGCACTTTCAAACTGTAGTTACTATTGTAATGTAGAAAAAGCGGCAGCCAATTTGTACACAGCTAGGTCACAACATTGAGTGGCGCAGTGGCGTAGTGGTTAACACTGCTGACACACAGCTTCAGGGACCTGTGTTTGATTCCTGGCGTGGGTCACGATCTGTGTGGAGTTTACACATTCTTCCCATGTCTGCATGGATTTCTTCTGGGTGCTTCAGTTTTCCCCCCGCCAGTCAAAAGATGTGTAGATTAGGTGCGTTGACTATGCTAAATTTCCCCTTAGTGTCCCAGGGTGAGTTGGTTAGAGGGATTAGCAGGCTAAATATGTGGGGTTATTGAGATAAGGCCTAGAGTGGGATTACTGTTGGTGCAGACTTGATGGGCTGAATGGCCTTCTTCTGCACTGTAGGGATTTTATGATCCTATAGAAAGCCATGAGATGCTAATAGTTAAGGGTTAAACATTGGCCAGGACATTAGTTTTGACATCCCTCCCAAAATCATGTTTCTCTTCAAAATGGTGGTGGGGGATCTTTGACATTCACCTGAGAAAGCTTAATATCTAACCCAAACGATGGCCACTGCAACAGTGCAGCATTCCTTCAGTACTGCACTACAGAGGCAGCATAACTACATGCTCAAATTTCTGGAATGGGATTTGATCCCTTGAGACAAATTTTCCCATTCTGTCTGCCACTGGAATAGGAATGGGCGAAGGGTAGACCATGGATTGGTCTATTGACCTCGTGTGGGATTCTCCAGTTTTAGGGCAAGCGCAACCGGAAAATCCCATCGCAAACTTTTTGACTTGGAGCGAAAAGTGCTACCACTGAGCCACAGCTTCTATTAATCATTGAATAATACAGCATTGAAGGATACCATTCTGCCCATTGCTTCTGTGCTGGCTCATTTTAAAAGATATCAAATAAATCTCACTGTTTTGCTCTTTGTCCATAACGATATAATAAGATAACTTTTTAATAATATATATATATAAATATTTAGTTTTCTTACTTTTTCCTTTCCAATATTCGAACCTTCCCTCTTGGATGCCAATGTACCTTTTCCATTTGGGCATTATTTGATCTGGGTGCTGTTAGGTCACTTGTCCATACTATGGTGAGACTAAGAGAAAGCTTGCTAAAAATAACGAACTTTGTATAGACTGGGAATCCAACCTGGAACCTTCTGTCCTGTAAAGCTCAATTACATACAGAGTTCCCAGGGGACACTGAACTTTCCAAACATTAGAGCAAATGTGGACAGGCTGCCAAGTTTTTTGCAAAATTGAGATCAAAGTTGAGTCATAAGAGCTGCCAACAATTAAGACAGAGCTCCAAGGTTCACCCAAGAAATTCAAGAACTGATCCAACTTCACTTTGATATTCCTTCAATCCAAAGAGGATAGTAGCAGAGAAGTTGCTCACAGTTCTCAGGTCACCCCAGACTGTTCTCCCAGTCAGTGCCAAGTCTGGAATGTTATTGCTCATGTGCAAAAGCTGAACACCAGTGTTAAGTATCACTTGCTAAATCTGATTTGCCTGTAAGTGCAACTAGGCCAGTGGGATGGTTCCAGGTTCACTTCTTGGCCCCGGTGCAAATTCTCTCGCCTCTTTTTTGTCAATTCAGCGATCAGTAGTGTGAAGTCTGTGAGGCAGCTGTCCCTATTGGAGGTACCTACACTTGTGCCCCGATACCATGTCAGTTTATATACCAAAAAAGGTAAACATCTGAGCCCAGTGTTTGAGTGTTACTCAGTCTGAAACTTTCCACAGCTCAGTGAAAGGATCATTGAGTCAATTTTCCACTCTCTTTATCTCATCTTTTGGAGCCAGGAAATGTGGAGTTATTGTCAGGCACTTTCGTAAAATCCCTATGGGGCAGAAGGAGGCCATTTGGCCCTTCAAGGCTGTACCAACTCTTTCACGGAGTATCTTACTCTGGCCTCTCCTGTGCATTATCCCTGTAATCCCACACATTCACCATGGCTAATCCCCTTGGCCTACACAGCGAGACACTTGGGACATTAAATTTAGCATAAACGATTCACCTAACCTTTGGATTGTGGGAAGAAACTGGAGCACCCGGAGGAAACCGACATAGATATATGTAGAACATGGTAATTCCACACAGACAGTCACACAAGGTTCGAATCAAACCTGTGTCCCTGGCACTGTGGGACTGCAGTACTACCCATTATGCCACTGTGCCATCCAATGATGCATTGAAGAAAACCCACTAACACTTGTGGATGGAGAAAGAACAGCGACAACAATGATTTAACAACAATAATGGCAATGATATTTTTGGCTGAGAGCTAAGCATGCTGGGATTTTGGTCAATTTATAAATTAAAAGCAGACGGGGGTCAGAAAGAAGCTCTGGGAAATGGCTCTCGTCTGGGAACTGTGATCTGGAGCTTCCTTTGATGGTCAATAAGAGATGTTGTTTACATTAACCAGACAATATGACTCTGATTTTTATGGCTGTTATGTATGGGATGTGTAAAAAGAACTGAACATCATGCTGCCATTCAAAAATAATTTCATTGGATGTTCAAGCCATGTGATCATTTTTGGTGACACAATTGCCTGGATGACAGAGAAACTTCCAGAAGTGAGTAGAGAATAGTGGATGAAAAAACATGCGAGTCCTTTGCTTGGCAACGAAAACTCAAAGAGACCAACCGTTGCAAGAAGAAGAGTTAAACCCTGAAGGATGCTTCAGAAAATAAGAGGATTGATTCTACATTGAAGATATTTCTTGGTCAAGGTTTTCCCAAACACGTTAGTTTCTATTTTCAGTTAAATAGTTAAAGTTCTTGTTTAGTTAAAGTGCAGTCTATGAATTAAACTTTAGTTGAACGTTGATGTTCAATTAGAGTTGAAGTTCAATGAAGAGTTAAAAAGTTGCAACTGTTTATGTTTGAATTGGGACTAGAAGTGTTAGATAAAGAAATAATTGAATTGCTGTCCTTGCTTGTCTTATTAAACTTGGAATGCTTGGAAGGTGTTTAAATTAAAGCTGTATAATACATTTCTATTATGTACGCTGGCAATTATGACTGCTGTAAAATAATGAGTTCAGGATTAGGTTCAGTTGCGACATTCTGATGGTCAGAAAACAGGACCCAATCTGTAATGCACACACTCACATGAACAGTAGCCACTTGACCAATGTACTGGAAGGCTGCAAAAATCCATGCATTCATTGAACCCAGAAGGCAAGAAATTAGGGTTAGGGGAACTTCTCAACAGAACTTTCTAGTGTCAAAGTTTGATCATGAATGTACAACATTAGAAGCTGGAGTTTATTTATCATTTTGGAGCATTGTGAGCAGGACGAGAACTTTTAACCCTTTTGGTCTGCTTGCCATTCCAATAGATCCTGATGATCTGTACCTCAATTCCATATTTCCAACGTTTCTCTATGACTCTTGATGCTTTTATTTAACAGAAATCTATCTCAGTGCTGAAGGCTCCAACTCAACAAGCATCTGCAGTTGTTTGAGGGAGAGAGTTCCATATTTCTATCGGATCTTGCTCAGAAGGAAACACTAATATATATATTGGCTTCTGATCGACTCAGTGCAATCACCACAAAAGAAACAGATCTTGCCTTTGCTGAGGCTCTGCGGTAGATGTGGTGTAGGTACGGTTTTCTTGTTTGGGGTGTGTAATGAACTCCTCCAATATTCTTCACTAAACATGGTTGTGCCTAACCACTGGATGGAGGCCAGTAGAGAGTCTGGCATCCTTCAAGGCCCACATGCACATGACCCATGTTCCATTATTCAAGGAAAATATGGAAGGTATTAGTGAGGTAAAATTTGATACTGTCATGAAGTAAGATTTCTTTGCCCATAATTCCTGTTCCATTCCTTCGCAGAGCTATATCTAAGTGCCACAATCTCCATGTTCTTTTGGATGCATTAACTGTCCATTGTTTTTCCTATTGGTTCTTCTCCAAAATGAGGGCCCAGGAAAATTGCCATTGCGATCTCAAATAGCATGACTGATTGGTCCCAAAACAGTGAGAAGCCACATGTTAGAAATGTGATGTGATGATATTGTGTCTTTAAGAAATGTATTTGTGTCATGTTTCTTGTACAGGACTTGTTTTAGCAGTCAATTCTATTAACTGGTGCCACTTTGTCTGTAATTGGGAATCCCTGCTGATACTGCAGCAGTATAATTGCTGGAATATTTGTTATAATCTGGGTTAATGCAATTTATTTGTTTTCATGCTTTCCCTGGGGTTTTTTGAGTAGGATTTGATTAGATTGATTGACAGGAATAATCATATGACTGGGCAGGACTGGGCTTACATTGGAGAAATCAAGTCAATTTCTGCTTGGGATCATTAGAGAGATAACTTTCTCTGCTGTTCTTTTTCTCTGAATTTGGAGACTGGAATCTACCAGGAATGTCCCTTTATCTGGAGGCTGCTGAATGCGAATCAGAAGGCAGATGAGTTTTCTCTACCTGCCTAAAGGGTGAAAAGGCTATAAATCTGTACTAACTGATACTGAAGAAGGATCTATGTCTGTGGGGATATTGCTTATATTGGAACTTTAGAGATAGTCAGCTGTTGAGAACTGTACCTTGTCATGTTCAAATATTTTCAATTGATAGACGTTATGCTGATTATTTTTGTTATATTTTAATTTTATTGTTAAATGAAGTTTGTTTCAATATAAGCTTCATAGTGGGTCAATAGAATCACTCCTGGAATGAAACATCTTATGCTCGCCCTAATGCTATAATCAAACAAATTTGGAGCTAGGCTAACTTCATAAACTATATTGGAGTTCCTGATCTGGTCGATAAGAATGACATCTCAAAAGCAGTGTCACTGCTGTCATTGAGACCTTAGATTACTGTGTTTGCAAAGAGTAGTTGTGGTAAGTTTGGTATACAGCAGAGAAATCCCATGGCCTGCCCTCAGGCAAACTTTTCCTGTGTCAAACTGCAGTGTCCATCACTGAAGGCATGGCTGCAGAAAGGGTTGATTAACTGCTTGTTTCATTAGTTGGCATTACATCCTCTCTTTCCACCAGAGCACAGTGAAGATTGAGCGAGTATCTGGGAAAGGGCGGTGCTGCCAGGCACCGCGTTGCCCCTTGTGTCTCAGACACTGCACTGAGTTTCTATACTCGGAAATGACAGGCCCAACAATCCTAGGACATTTATCACACCTTGTTCTTCCTGCTGGCTTGCTCTTCCCACTTAGAGTAAACTTTTTCATAATTTCAGTTGGGATCTGGGGACAGGAGAAGACTGTCAGGTAGAAATAAAAAGAGAGGAAAAATGCTGAGTTTTGAGCATCTGAAGAGGAAAAAGTGTCTGGATAAAGGGTTGGAAAGCTCGATACAGGATGGTACTGGGTTCAAAGGGAGAGAACAGCTTAATAAACTGGCAAGCAACACAGACTAGGAGGGTGGATTAAGAGATTGTTAAGATAACATATGATTCTGGATTGTCCATTGAAACTTAAACGGTTCAGTGGAATTTCCCATTTAGAGACAGTGGTGTCTGGGGCCCTCAAGAGAATGGCTTTTTTTTTTATTCATTTGTGGGACATGGGTGTCACTGGCTGGCCAGTAATTATTGCTCATCCTTAGTTATACATGAGAAGGTGGTGATGAGCTGTCTTTTTGAATCACTGCAGTCCATGTGTTGTGGCTTGACTCACAATGAGGAGGGAACTCCAAGATTTTGGCTTAGAGACTATGAAGGAACAGCGATATGTTTCCAAGTCAGGATGCTGAGTGGTTTGGAGGGGAACTTGCAGGTGGCAGTTTTCTCATGTATCTGCTGCCCTTGCCTTTCTGGGTGGAAGTGGTCATGGGTTTGGAGGATGCTGTCCCAGGATCTTTGGTGAATTGCTGCAGTGCATTTTGTAGATAGTAGCAGCAATGTGTACTGAGCGTTGGTGATGAAGAGAGTGGATGTTTGTGGTTATGATGTCAACCAACTGGGTTGCTTTGTCCTGGATGTTGTCAAGCTTCTTGTGTGGTGTTGGAGCTGCACCCATTCAGGCCAGTAGGGAGTGAGGCCTACAAGTCCTTGTGCCTACTGTCTGAAGTTTTGTGAGCCTGTGCACACAATGAGATCTCCACAGAGAAGGGAGTGGGCGCTATGGAGAAGCTGGTGCAGCAAAACACCCAGTTCATACCTGAGATGTGCAGAGACCTGCCCTCTATCACTGTCGCTACAGATCAGCTTTTGCAGGGCTACCCGAGAGGGAGATGGGACACTACAATCTTCCTCCAGGTGCCCGTTCCCCAGAAGAGGTCAGACAGAAGTCCTTGGTCACCCAAATAGAGGAGGAGAAGCTGTTGGATGTACAGCAGACTGAGCAACTAGGGGTGGTTAAGAAATGTTGGCTATCCCTGGGGCCTCTGTTTAGGTCTTTGTGAGGGCATCTGAACCTTCCATCTCCTCTTGCCTGTAACCTTTTCACTTCATGCTCTGTGACCATAGAGGAAGCAGCTACCCCTCAGTGGGTCAGCCAGAAGGCCTCCAGACTTTAAACCCCCCCAGGGACATCTGCCAAGACTACCCATGATAACAGGGCCAACTAGTGATCAGGCTACCTCCTCCATCCTTGATGTGGATGCGGGAGGAGCACCTAGAAGTGCTAGGGAATGCAAGATTATGAAGTTCTGATTTCACATGTAGTTGCCCTGATGCACTATGATCATTAATCTCATGACACTTTCATAAATATAGCTCACCGACTCTTGTATGAATTCCTAAGTGGTTTTATTTGTGATCTAGTCCTTTCGCCCATGCATCAACCCTACACCCCCAACCACTTTCTGAGGTATATCCCAGGTCTGATCTTTGTCCCCCAGAATCAGGCATGTGCAGGGAAATAAAGGTATTTGCCAGGATCCTTGCAAACCATCTTCAAGAAGTCTTTGGAACATGTGGTGGGCGCCTTTCCCCTTTACACACTGACCTGAGCCAATTTTCTAGCATTGTCTGTGCTGCACTGTGGTGTTCCCCTTCAGTTGTCCAGTTGAGCTGAATCTCATGCGCAAAAGTCGGTGTGAGTTTCATCTGTGTCCAATTAATGGGATGTGAAATTGTTTCACGCCAACCTCTGGCAATAGCAACCTGCCAGGGTAGGTGTGAGAGCACATTCTTTGGTCATGCTACATTATTTCTCTCATCCTTGTTAAACCTGCTGTGGGGGTGAAGTGTTGGGGGGGGGGTGGTCCTGGGTCTAGGAGAGGATGTTGTCTGGAATATTCTGTCCAGAGACTTTGATTTACATTTTTATGGATTAAAAGCCATTAAAATTGTGTGACAGAAAAATGCTCACAAAAGGAAAATTCTGAATATTGATGTAAGTGTTCCTGGAAATGTACTGGTGGTTTTCCACTTCCCACATTCACTTTGTGTTGGCAATCGCTACACAACACTGTGGAATAACTTATGTCTGCGTGTTACACGCTTCAGGATCTTTCTTTTTGGCAGATTTTTGAAAGTTATTGTGACATTTTAGATACTGCTAGCATTGATTACTTCACTGGGTTGGCACGTAACAATACGAAACTAAATTTAATACTATCCTATCAATGTGAAACAGACACTGATTTGTCCACGTACTCATCACTTCCAGGGTAGAGAGAAACAATGGAAAATGAAGGTACTGCAAAATCTGGGGTTTTCCCATCCAAAGAACCTCAAGGAATTTTTTGGGATTTTCCTGGTTTTACTTGAAGATCTTCACTCCACTAGGTGCATTCTTGGTTGAACCCCTTGCTTTCTATTCACTCTGTCAAAAATACGTACTCCTTTCATGCAACGCAGTCAACTCATGAAACCTCTGTTAATTTTAAAAGATACTTCCATGTGGTTGGGTGTCTTCAAGACGTTTAACAGATTTGAAAGCAGCCCTACACAATGACGCAAGCAGTTATAAATCTGGCATGCATTTTATTCGGGAGGAATTGAAGTTGATAATCACTACTCCCTCATTTTAAAATGGGAGAGTTTCCAAGCACTGGCCCAGTGTTTGCCAGACAAGCCTCCAAGTGATTCAAAGAATAAAGAAAATTACAGCACAGGAACAGGCCCTCTGGCTCTCCAAGCCTGCTGCCCATCTGAACTAAAACCTCCTACCCTTCCGGGGACCATATCACTCTATTCCCATCCTATTCACATATTTATCCAGACATTCCTTAAAAGTCACTAGCATATCTGTTTCCATTACTTTCCCCAGCAGAGTTCCAGGCATCCACCATCCTCTGAGTAAAAAACATGCCTCGTACATCTCCTTTAAACATTGCGCCTTGCACTTTAAACCTATGCCCCCTAGTAGTTGATGCTTCCACCCTAGGAAAAAGCTTCTGACCATCCACTCTGTCCATGCCCCTCATAATCTTGTAGAATTTTATCAGGTCACCCCTCTGTCAGTCCAGTGTTTCACCTGAGAATTGCTTAGATTGTAATTCCCCAATTTCAACACTAGGTGTGCCTCTGTATAATATAACGGAAAGGAACTTATGGAGATATGTGGGTTTAAGATAATTCAAGTCAAACAGGAATGTGCATGCCAATCACTTCAGATAAGAACTGACTTTTATCTTTCCCCAGTTATCTGATGGACATTTGCTCTTCATTTGTTTTGGGACCGCACCAAGGAATTGCAGTGACGTAACCTGTTCCCCTGAAGATTACGTCTGTCCCTCCTATTCACAGAAGAGTGAGTTCATTGACTCTCAGATAAAGACGGCTTATCGTGAAACTGATGAGATTGAGAGATCCCAGTTCATATCACCGGTTTATGACGATCTATCTAAGTCATTGAGAGGGGCACTGAAATTGGCATCTGACCCTCTAGATTTGGGGAAACAAAAAGGGATCTCATTCCTGATCTTTATCCGATTATTCATGCTGGAAAACACAAATGTGAATGTCAATCTGGATCTGACGAACGTTTCCAGGAAAGATTAGTTACGCTCAATGTCTCAACTCTGATAAGAATAACGCTTTGTACCTGGATTAAAGGGCAGATGAGATGTATACAATCTGATGGAAATAAATTTGAAACAAAATAGCCTGAATACCATTGGGTACAAACATGCTGGCTGTTCACACCATGCTCCCACTGCAGCGAGGTTGGAGAATTTGGAACCCAGCGGGATGGGAAAATCCTGCCGGCTCAAACAGCCGTCAGATTCCGGAACACGTCTTTGCCTTTTGTGTATTTCGGCGAGAGTTGTAGCACCTCATCCTGAGTTGGACGGTTGTGGCCTGCCCCACTTTGTAGACATGAGGATAACATCAAGGGTGACACCTCCAGTATGGTTTGAGGGAGTGCTGTGCTGTCTTTGGAGTTCATTCAATTGAGATCATATCTGCCCCAGAGGGGAGATAAGTAGCCTGTGACATTATTACAAACAGAATCAGGAGGTTTCTTCCCAGTGTCCTGGTCAATATTTATCACAATTTACATCACAAAAAACAGATTCTCGAGACATATCACACTGCTGTTTGTGGGATCTTGCTGTACACATTTCCTGCTTTGCAGCTGTGCGTACACTTCAAAAGCACCTCATTGACTGGGAAATGCTGTGCATTGTCCTGAGGTTGTGAGAGGCGTTATATCAATGCAAGTTTATCTTTCTTTCACAGTGATCTACTTGTTGCTGGGATTATCCACTGCACTTTCAGCTATCAAAACAAATCACGACATGTTCTCACTTCTCACCACAGCTGCCTGCACCAGTT
The DNA here is from genome assembly GCA_024679065.1 of Sphyrna mokarran. Taxonomy (NCBI): domain Eukaryota; kingdom Metazoa; phylum Chordata; class Chondrichthyes; order Carcharhiniformes; family Carcharhinidae; genus Sphyrna; species Sphyrna mokarran. The sequence continues at coordinate 5,992,676 of JAGIQG010000024.1, forward strand.
TTTACTTCTGCGACTCACCACAAAAAGCAGATACATGCTGCAAACCTCATAGTTTACCCATCCAGACCCCAATGCCCCAGAAAAGAATCTGCTGCTGGTGGCTTTCTGTATGAATAATCAGATCACAGTAAACAACAACTTGAGCCTTTGCGCGAGCAGAAAGAGACCCCCTTGAAAATTTATAAGGAGAGGAAAATGAGGCCAGCAGGGGTTTCAAGGAGAAAGGGAAAGGACAACAAGGAAGAGAGGTTGCAGTGGAGTAGGGAATCTAAGATTCGGGTGGAATATAGGATGTTGGGGAGATTTTGAAAGTAGAGAGAGAGTTGGTAAGGTGGAAGGTAGTAGACACAGTTTTAGAAGCAGCAACAATGTATGAAGGAACAAGGAAGAGACCATCCAACCTGCCATGGGAATCACTAGGGGAGGGGGACAGAAAATTTGATGGATCACTTCAGAACTGGTGTAACCAGAAAATCCCACCCAGAGGACTGGGAATAAAATTAACGACTTGGATTTATACATTCTGAACTGGAATCTACTTGCCTTTCATAATCTCAGGCTGTCTCAATTACACCTAATTGAGTACTTTTGAGATGTAGCCACTCCTGTATTGTGGGAATAGATGGCCTAGTAGTATTAGCACTGGACTATTAATACAGAAACTCAGCTAATGTCCTGAGGACCCTGCTTCAAATCCCACCATGGGTAGATGGTGGAATTTGAATTCAATCAAAAATATCTGGAATTATCTGATAAGCATGAAACCATTGTCAATTGTTGCAAATCCTATGTGGTTCACTAGTGTCCTTTAGGGAAGGAAACCTGCCGAACTTACTTAGTCTGGACTATGTGTGATTCCAGAGCCACAGCAATGTGGTTGACTCTCAACTACCCTCGAGCAACTGGGGATGGACAATAAATGCTGGCCAGCCAATGACACCAATGCACCACAAATTAATTTTTTAAAAAGCAGCCGATATTTTACACAGCAAGCTCCCGTAAATAAGCGATGTGATAACCTGTAATTATTTTTAATGATGTTGTTTGAGCCATACGCATTGTTAGGATAGCAAGGAGAACTGTTCTTTGGAACTTCATCTTGGGATCTCATAGATCCATGTCAGACACTCGGGTTTAACATCTCAGCTGGTTGATGGAGGCTCTGATAGTGCTGCACTCTCACAGTACCATGATCACTAATAATCCAGATCCTGTGCTGAGGCTTCTGCAGTGGGACTTCAACTCACAGCCTCCAGACTCAGAGGTGAGAGTGTTACCCACTGAGCCACAGCTGTCATCTCGAAAAAAGGAGAGAAAGTAATTTCTTTCAATTTGCTGTTGCTCTCCAACAACCCCAGTACACCAGGTCGGGAGAACATGCCATTTCTTGTTAAAATAAATTATTGATAGTCACATTACTTGACAAATCTTTTTGTTTTTCCCATTGAATTCTATTGAGGATATGAATTACTACAATGCAACCTTCAAATTTGAAGGATATGTTCACTTTCTAGCATACTGAAACCTATTTACCATTCTTAAGCTGAAGCAATAATGCAAGATCAACATTCTAAATCTTTATAAGTTACACAGAATTACTTCAAAAGTAAACATGGAAATAAACTATTTATTCTCACAGTCATCTAGATATTGATCCTCTACATGAACAGTCAACCCAAACCCCTGCCACTCATGTTCCAGGGACAAGACCCTCCAAACCCCCAGCCCCCAGTATTATATGTGCCCCTGTGGACTGAGGGTCATAAAGAATCATGAGGAAGGCTTGAATACTTCAATACTGGGAGCTGTTTATTGAAGGTATTCTCTCACATAGTAACATAGAAATTAGAAGCAGGACTTGGCTATTCAGCCCTTCAAGCCTTCTCCGCCCTTCATTTTAATCAAGGCTGATCATTGATTTTGGCATCTTGATTGCTCCTTCTCCCATATTCTTTGATCCCTTTAGCCACAAGAGCTATATCTAATTTCTTCTTGAAATCAGACAACATTTTGGACTCAGTTACTTTCTGTGGTAGTGAACCATACACATTCACCACTCTGGGTGAAGAAATTTCTCTTCACCTCAGTTCTAAAAGGTTTACTCCTTAACATCAAACTATGACCCCTAGATCTGGACTCTCCCCACAATTGGGAACATTCTTTCTGAATCTACCCTGAGTAATGCTGTTAGAGTTTTATAAGTTTCTTTGAGATCCCTTCTCAGTCTTCTAAATTCCAGTGAATGTAATGCTAACTGACTTAGTCTCTCCTCATATAACAGACCTGCCATCCCAGGAATCAGCCTCATAACTTTTGCTGTATTTTCTCTATAGCAAGGACATCTTTCCTCAGGTAAGGAATCTGCCCGCAATACCCTAAGTGTGGCCTCACCAATGTCCTATACAATTGTAGCAAAATGTCCCTATCCTCATACTCAAATCCTCTCGCTGTGAAGGCCAACATACCAGGTGCCTTCTTTACTGCTTGCTGCACTTACTTTCAGTGATTGATGCACGTGGACACCAAGGTCCTGTTTGAGTATCCACCTCTCTTAATTTACACCTATTCAAGTCATCCATGCAGGATCACTGTACAAAAGGGCAGTCTGCATCCCAAACCCCAAAATACTGCTCCTAGGACCTGGAAAAATAATGGTGCATGGGAAAACTATCAGCTACAAGATTCCCTCCAAATCACACATTCTGCTGATTTAGAACAATAGGGCCATTTATTCTCTATCACTGAGACAAAATCCCGAACCTCTTTTCAGAATAGTGCTGTGAGTGTACCTACACCATGCAGACTGAAGTGGTTCAAGTGCCTCAGAATCACCTTCTTGAGCTAATTGGGATTGGTAATAAATGCTGAGCTTGCGACTGATGCCAACATCCCATGACATCTCTTCGCTGTTCAAAAGGGCAGCACAGTGGCACAGTGGTTAGCATTGCTGCCTCACAGCACCAGGGACCCAGGTTCAATTCCCAATTTGGGTGACTGTCTGTGTGGAGTCTGCGCGTTCTCCCTATATCAGTGTGGGTTTCCTCTGGGTGCTCCAGTTTCCTCCTACAGTCCGAAAGATGTGCTGGTTAGTTGCATTGGCCGTGCTAAATTCTCCCTCACTATACCCGAACAGGCACTGGAGTGTGGTGACTATGGGATTTTCATAGCAACTTAATTGCAATGTTAATGTAAGCCTACTTGCGACACTAATAAATAAAGTTAAAAATTATGAATGGATATCTACTTCTAAGCGGTTTCATACATACTATTGTTACTATAAGATTCAGTGCTTCTGCACATTGTGTATAATCTGTCAATGCTCCTGAAAGTGCCATTAAAAGTGAAAAAAGTGAAGTTTGGAGTTTATTTATTAGTCACAGCTATGCTTACATCAGCATTGCAATAAAGTTACTGTGAAATTGACAGAAATTCTGTTGCCTGTTCAGGTCGATGCACCTAACCAGTACGTCTTTCAGAATGTGGGGGGAAAACCGGAACACCCGGAGGAAACCCACACAGACATGGGGAGAATGTACAGACTACACACAGACAGATCGGGAATCAAACCCCAGGGTCTCCGACGCTGTGAGGCAGCAGTGCCAACCACTGTGCTGCCATGTTGCCCTGGAGGGTACGATGGGTCCGTTGCGTTGGGTGAAGGGCATGAGTTGCTATTTATGAGAACCATAAGAGGTCATGCGGTGAGTGGGGGCATGAGTTGGCATTGAGCTAACCTGGGGCAATGGGAGGCGCATCGTGAGTGAATTGGGAGAAGGGATGCCAGAGAACCTAAAAGGTAACCAAACAAACGGGATGAGTCCCGAAGAACCGAGGAGGGTCTTTTAAACAGCCTGTCACAGCAGCCACTCCAACGGGTCCGAATCTAAACGCACCCACCAGCGCCTGCCCCCAGCCCCACACCGCTCCGCAAAAGTGTGAAAGGAACTTTTAATGAGGTGGCTTTGCCGAGCTGGAAAATTTCCTGACTGAAGACACCTACCTTGGTAACAAAATTCCGGACCATGGCTCCTGCTTCAGACAGTAATTTAAGTTGCACATTCAATACATGGAGGACGGTGGATGCCTGGAACTCGCTGCCAGGGGAGACAGTGGAAGTGGATACAATAGTGAGTTTAAGGAGTGCCTGGACAAATAGATGGATAGGATGGGAATGTAGGAATATGGTCCCCGAAAGCGGGTTTTAGTTCAGATGGGCAGCATGGTCCGTGCAGGCTTGGAGGGCCGAAGGGCCTGTTCCTGTGCTATAATTTTCTTTATTCTTTGGCTTCATTGTAAAAATAATCTTCCGCTTTCAGGCCTAAATCTCTTGCTGTGGATCTTGTACATAAAAAATAAAGATTGTGTGTCAATCCTATGGCCCATTGAGCCTGCTTGGTCATTAATGCAACCATGTTGATCCTGGGTTTTAGCTCCATTTTCCCAACCACTTCTCCATATCCCTTAATTCCCTAACGGACTAAAAGCTTGTCCGTGTCTTTTTCTCCCAGCTGTCTCAGTCTCCGAGGATAATTTGCTTCGACTCCACAAACTGAAATTTCCTCCCTATGCCACCCACTATCCTGACCTGGAAATATGTCACTGTTCCCTCCCTGTCGCTGGGTCAAAATCCTGGAACTTCCTCCACTAACAGCACTGTGGATGTACCTACACCACACAGAGAGCAGTGGTTCAAGAAGGATACTCAACATCACCTTCTCAAGGGCTAATTAGGATTGAGCAATAAGTGCTGGCTTTGCCAGTAAAGTCCATGACCTACAAATGATTAAAAAATAATCCTACCACTTGTGTGAAACGCTTATATCACATCACCTCATAACCTCCTCTACTCGAATGATGACGGCCTTAATCTTCAAGTATGTTGGATCCATTAAATTGTTGGATGTAATACTAAAGGAGCTTAATTTTGGAAGCCTTTCTGTGCCAATTTCAAATAACTTACAAAAAATTATATCACTCAGTAACCCTCAAAACATTAACCAAAGCCTTCCCCATTTCAACAACATATCTTGGTCGGATGCCACAAGGCACACAATGTAATTCTCGGTCTCATTCTTTGCTTAACGCCATTATCGCATTCTTTTTCCATTAAAATGCTCAGAGACTAATGTGGTCTCATTAGACAGTTACTGGGAAAGCAGCAGAGAGTTACAATCCAACTGTTTTGAAACCAGATGACCTCCCAGTGACCGCAGCTCTCAGCTTGATCTTCACAAAAGCCATTTCAGCCCCAGCATAACAGAACAGCAACTTCTAAAATTAAAGAGAGAGGGCAACAGGCCAAGTGAAAACCATATCCTGTTTCTTTTGGGTAAAGAGGTCAAACAAAAGAAGAGAAATAACAGGCACCTCGGCAGCAACGAACCAACTGAGACACCACAACTTCAAATTCCAAAATTCTAAACCTGCAAGACTGAACTCGGAACAATATTTTACTAAGAGACGGGATGTACTGAACATTTAGTTGTATAAAATGACCTTTAATCATTTTTGCATGCTTCACTCCAAGAGGAAACAACTGAAAAGCAGCAATTAGAAAGACATATGCCTTTTCTTGGAATTATCCCAGGCCTCTGTCCCCCTCAACATGCTTTTTTTTTGACAGCCTCTCCTTTGTGAAAATATTCTTGGAAACAATACGTTGTTTAAACACCGCAGTTCAAAGGATGGCAGGGCAATGATCCTCGCACCGTTGTTATTTCTGTTTGGACGGGTCAAATTAAAGCAGGCTGGCTCCTGAGAAGCTTCATTTCAATCAGATATTGCAGAAATGTTAGATCGCAACATTTGTCACCAGGATAATCAGTGCAGAATGAAATAATCAGTTAGGGCAATCCTGGCAGTGCGTTGAAAGGAAATAGAAAGGATGAGTGATCAGTCTGTACAATGCATAGACCAAGGTGTTTTATTCAGAATGCACAAAGGTCCCTGGGTCATTAGCATTTCACTAACAAAGGCTGCATTTATTCAGCTGGCTTTACTTAACTGCTGCATTCACTCATAGACTTCCCATATAGACCACACTTACCATGCAAGTAATTGGACAGCACAGCTATATATATGGACTTTGTGTTTATTCTGTAGCCGGCACAGTAGGGCAGCAATGACCATAGAATATTAGGCATTTGTAAAGGACATGAATACATTTTTGCAAGTTTTCTCTTGATATTTGCTTTTTTTTTATTTATTAACGTCACAAGTAGCAGTAGGCTTGCATTAACACTGCAATGAAGTTACTGTGAAAATCCCCTAGTCACCACACTCCAGTGCCTATTCAGAAACACTGAGGGCGAATTTAGCATGGCCAATGCTCCTAACCAAGTTAGTCATATTTTTGAACTGCGAGAGGAAACTGGAACATCCCGAGGAAACCCACACAGACACAGGGAGAATGCACAAACTCATACAGACAGTGACTCATTCTGGGATTTGAATCCAGGTCCCACTGTGCCACCCCATATTGGTATTGCAAAATTAAAGTGAGTGTCTTTGAAGGTGTGAAATTCACTAACTGGTGATATATCAATGCAATCCCTTGGATTAGTATTGAACATCTGAGTGAGCGGATTTCTGGGTGCTCTGGTTTCCTTCCACAGTCCAAAGATAGGATGATTGGTCATGCTAAATTGTCCCTTAGTATCAGGGGAACTCAGTAGCGTAAATCCTGAGGGAGCGGGATAGGACCTGTGTGGGGATTGTGGTCAGTGCAGATTTGATGGGCCGAATGGTCACCTTCTGCACTGTAGGATTCTATCAGTCGATGTATGAGTGAGGAATGTTCAATTTCCCCACCCACGTCACTAACAAACACCACCATTGTTTTCTGCATTTCCACGAACTTTGGGGAAAGATTGGAGAAGCTGTTTTCATTGTCGGCTGTGCCCCAGTTTGAGGATGATACCTACTCGGGGACCTGAGTTTCTACCATGGGTTTTCATGTGATTGGATGGGATGATTCTTGATCTAGAATCTTTGGGCATAGAGGGCAGGACATTCCCCAATAAGGTAATGAAAGTGTACAAGATTATGAAGGGGATAGATAGAGTAAACAGGGTTAAGCTTTTTCCTAGGATGGACTCTAATAGCATGAGGGGTCACGGGCTTAGGGTGAGGGGGGTAAGGTATAATTTGGATGCTAGAGGGAGTTTTTTCACACAGAGGGCGGTGGGGGTATGGAATGCACTGCCAAGTAAAGTGGTGGAGGCAGGTACTCTGGAGTTATTTAAGAAATACTTAGATGGGCACATGAACAGAATGGGAATGGAGGGGTATAGAAAACTGATTTAAAATAGGGATCATGAGCCTTGGAAGTCCCTGGGTAATGTGTAAATAGATGATGATATTAATGTACTTGTTTTTATCCTACAGGTGCTTTGGTCCATCTTGCTGTCTAACGAGGGGCATACACGCGATGGGTCGTGAGAGGACTGCTCTTGGATCTTTTTCGAGAGTATCCTAGTGCTTCACGTCATTAGTGTACGCTTGACCTGGACCATCTGATGGGCAACACGACAGCTCAATGACTATCGCTGTGCTGTGCAGATACATGAATTTGGGCCTTTGTCTGTGGGAGTTTGCGCATTCTCCCCGTGCTTGCGTGGGTTTTCTCCAGGCACTCCGGTTTCCTCCCACATCCCAAAGATGTGCTCTTAGGCTAATTGGCAAAACAAATTCTCCCTAAATTGTCCCAAATTTGGTTTTTAATCCATAGATCTATAAACATGGACAGGGATCACGGGTAGAGGTGGGAATATCGAGGTGGCGGCGCGGGCTCGTTGGGCCGAAGGGCCCGTTTTCCGTGCTGTTTTGTTCCTTGTTCTTTGTTCTTATTCTTTCCTACATTTTCACCGTTTTGCATTATCAGGATGAAACTTAATGAATAAGTGTTGTTATTTTGAATGATTGGGAGCAAGTTGTTCCCAGTTGATAATATCAGTGTTGCTGCACTTTACGGAGAGCCTTAGATTGTCTTTGAAGAATTTGCTTCATCCTCCCCAAAACGTTGAGTTAATAGGACCTGGTGGGGAGATGCCTTTTAACTATTCAGACACAGGGGGCATACTCCTCTCTTCCCTGTGCTAGTTTTCTGTGCAGCGGAGTGGGAGAATCTTGCATCCAGGTATGTGTAGGATTCTAGGTATGTGCTCGTACCATGCATGCATCGTCCAGCGCCCAATTTCCGGTGCTGTCAGATTCATGCTGGAATCCAGTGGGAACACCAGGTAAGTGATTTACATCTGCTTTTAATGACATGTTAATGTGTTTAGTGGGCCCATGATTGAGTTCTGTGGATCCGCTAGCCTCTCCCACCCCGCCAGGATATTTCAGTCCAGCGGGGATTATAATTGCTCCCACTTCCGAGGAAGTATTGGGATGACCCCACTGTAGTGAAGCATGCAATCAAGGCTACGCAGGGTGTTGGCAACACAGATGGTGTGCCCTAGGCCTGGGCATCCTGGCAATGCCAAAATGCCAATGCTCAGGGGTACCTTGGCATTGCCCATTAGGTATGCAGTAGTTCCAAGGGAACACAACCTATAGAGAGCAGGGCCTGGAGGGGTGTAGGACTTATGAGGCAATCAATGGGGTTGAAGAGTCCCACTGCCACTCTGCGTGGGGGTAGATGAGGGCAGAAGGGATGCCAGCAATTGGTGGGGGAATGGTTGGGGGTCAGCCTGTGGGGATAGCAGGCTGGAGATCGTGATGGCCTGGGACCAGCAGGAAGTTTGGGGGGAGGAGGGGTGCGAGGGGGGAGGGTGGCCCATATTATCCATTCTTGTTGGCAGTGAAACCAGGGCATAAATGGCCCAGAGACTCTAGCCAATGATGTACTCGCTCATTTGAAATTTGAATTATTTCTCAAACTAGGAAATAACATTTTCCTCATATTAACTTGCAGAAAATAATTATTCTTACTCACTAATTCAGAGATCAGTGGAGGTTGGGTCACTGAATAGTTTCAAGATTGAGATAGATAAGGGAGTGTGACAATTCTGCACCTTTAAGAAATGTATCTTTCATGTTTATAATGCAGGATATGTTTTAAGCATTTTTTTTTATTATTAATGCCTTTTTGTCTTTATCCAACAGTCCTGTATTTTTACTACAACAGCATAATTTTCCTTAATTGCTAATGTGATTATTTTAGTCTGGGCTAATGCTGTCCTGTTATTTTAGTGTTCCCCCGGGATTTGTAGAGTAGGATTTGAATTGGTTGATTGACAGATAAGGTCATATGACTGGTTGGAGCTAACTTACATAGTGTAATCAAGTCAGATGCTGCTTTGAGCTGTTAGAGAGCAGTGCCTCTCTTTTCCTTTCACTGAAGTTGGAGACTAGAATTTGATAGAAAATAAGTCTAACTGAGAGTCTGCTCTATCAGAGTTGCTGTTTGGAACTTGCAAAGAGAGATATCCCTTTCATCTCTGAAGTCTGAAGACTGGGAGCTGCCAGGGACTAGGTTTACTTATCTGAAGATCTGCTGTCTGAGGATATATGCTTTCTAGAAACTGCTGCCTGGATCACAGCCCTGAGGTGTTAAAAGGCTGGAAAGCTGATATCCACATAAGCATACCTGTTTTTGGTGCTAATTTGTTCTACATAAGGGATTTATGTTTTTGGGGGAACACTGCTAAGTTGGAACAATAGAGATAGCTAGCTGTCAAGAATTATACTTTGTCATGTTTAAGTATTCTAATTGGCAAACGTTGTGTTAGTTCTTTTCGTTATATCTAAATGTGTTCATAAATAATGTTTGATTTGATAAAAGCTTCCTAGTGGGTCATTTGTATCATATTTGGAGTGGACCATAGGCATGTAGGAACTAGGAGTAGAAGTAGACAAAATTCAGTCATTCGAACCTGCCCTGCCAATGAATCATATCATGGCTGATTTCTCCATGGTCTCAAATCCAGCTCACCCACTGTTCCCCGTATCTCCCTCTCCTTTTTATATTAAAATATATCTATCTCCTTCTTGAAACCATTCAATGATTCACCACTCTATGAGGCAGCAAGTTCCACAAATTCATCACTCTCTGAGAGAAGTAATTCCTCCCAGCTTGATTTTAAGTCTACCACCTCTCAAACCATATCTGTGACATCTTGTTCAAGATTGTCCCATAAGAGGAAACATTTAGTTTACATTTACTTTATCAATCCCTTTTAAAATTTTACATACCTCGATCAGATCCCCTCTCAACTTTCTAAACTTCAATGAGCACAAGGCCAAACTGTTTATTCTCTCCTCATACACCAATCCTTTCATCCCCGGAATCAGTCTCGTGAACCTCATCGGAATTGTCTCCAATGCCAGCACAGCCTTCCTCAAATAAGGAGACCAAAACTGGACACAATATTCCAGATGTGGTCTCACTGACATCATATACAATTGCAACAATGCTTCTCTACTTTTATATTCCAGTCTCTTTTGCAATAAATGCCAACATCCCATTTGCCCTTTTTATTACATACTGCACTTGCATACTGACTCTCTGCGATTCATGAACACAGACACCCAGATCTTTCTGCCCAGATATATTTTGAATCTGTTTTCCATTTAGCTAATAATTTGCTTTTCTATTTTTTGTGCCAAAAGTATTACCTCACACGTATGCACGTTAAACTCCATTGGCCAAATATTGGCCCATTCTCCTAGCCTATCTATTACCGGTTGTAAAATCTTTATATCCTCTGCATTGCCTGTTTTCCCACCTATTTTAGTCTCATCAGCAAATTTTTCCACGTCCCTGCTTGCAGATCATTTATATAGATAGAAAACAGTTGAAGTCCAAGCACTGCCGCTTGTGGCAAATCACTACATAGATTTTACCAACGAGAGAAGGACCCAACCCTCTGCTTTCTGTCAGTCAACCAATCCTCAGTCCTGTCAAAATTCTCCAAATCTCTGTGATCTCATCTTCTGGATCAGTCTTTTATGCGGCACTTACTAAATGCCTTCTGTAAGTCTAGATATACATCCTTTGACTCCCCATTATCCACCTTGTTGGTTTCATCCTCAAAGAACTCAAGCGAGTTTTGCCAAGCATGACTTTCCCTTCATAAAACCATGCTGACAATGGGGAGGCCATGGCCTAGTGGTATTATTGCGAAACTATTAATCCAGAAACTCAGCTAATGTTCTGGGGACTCAGGTTCAAATCCTGCCGTGGCAGATAGCGGTACTTGGATTCAATTTAGATATGTAGAAAATACTTAGGGCAGCGAAACAATTATCGATTATTAGAAAAATCCATCGGATTCATGAATGTCCTTTTGAGAAGGAAATCTGTTGGAGAACCAAAAGAAAGCCAACAGATGCGGGGAGAATGTGCAGACTCTGAACAGACAGCGACCCAAGCTGGGAATCAAATCTGGGTCCCTGGAGCTGTGAGGCAGCAGTGCTAACCACTATGTCATTGTGTGCTCACCCTAATGTCAAAATCAACAGTAAAAGTTCAGGTCCAGGCTAACTTTGTAAATTACCTTGGAGATTCTGATCTGGTCCCTAATAGGGGTCAAGTGGTTAGCAATGCAGTTAAGGACACAATCAGATCAGCCATGACCGTATTGAACGGTGGAGAAGGCTCAATGGACCAAATCACCCACTCCTGCATCACATACCTGTGTCAGTGTCAGCTCAGTGAGGTTCTGTGATACCTACTTGACTCTACATTAGGAAGTTGTGAGTTCAGGTCCTGTTATAATCTAGGTTTGTGCTTTATCCCAGTAGTGAAGGAGAGCTGCATTTTCAGGTGTGTTGGCTTTCAAATGAGACATTAAATCAAGGCCCTGTCTGTTCCTCCAAGTGAACATAACAGATCCCTTGGCACAAGTCTAAGAAGAGTGGATCTGTTGTCTCCAGTGTCCTGGCTAATTTTGGTCCTTCAACTAACATTACTAAGAACAGATTATTTGCTCAGTATATAATTACTGTTATTGAGACCTTGCTGTGTACCAATTTTCTCCTGTGTTTTTTCCATTAGTGACTATATTTCAAAAGTAGCTCATTGGCAGTAAAGTCTTTTGGGGTGTCCAACACAAATGGAAGACTTTACATAAATATTTATTTCTTCTTAATACATTCTGGGAATAAAGTTATCTACAAAGTTCAATATCTTCAGTGCCCTTGCAACACAAGCTAGCAACCCAACAATGTTATGTTATCTGGGTATCACTACAGCACAATGCAATTTCAGTGTCAGAGATAACAAGCTGGTAATTTCCACGTACTTCAGTGTAATTACATTGTAACCAAATTCCTAACTTTGAAGCTAACTGCAAACTCCACCCAACTTGAATATTTTTTTCCTTTGTTCTCTTTAGGCATAGACAGAGTGGATAGTCAGAAGCTTTTTCCCAGGGTAGAAGTGTCAATTTCAAGGGGGCGCATGTTCAAGATGAGAGGGGGAAAGTTTAAGGGAGACGTGCGGGGGAAAATTTTCGTACAGAAAGTGATGAGTGCCTGGAACGCCCCTCCAGAAGAGATGGTGGAAGCAGACACATTATCAACATTTTAGAGGCTTTGAAATGGGTACATGAATAGGGAGGAAATAGAGGGATAAGGGCAGAGGGTTTTTTAAGCTTAGTTACAGCATCATGATAGGCATAGTTTGGAGGGCCATAGGGCCTATTCCTGGGCTGTTCTTTCTTTTTTTCTTTGTTGGTTGTCCTTTTGCAGGCTGTGGTTGTTGCAGTTAAGGCCAAAGTTAGTAACCCATCTCTAATTACCCTTGAACTGAACGGTTTGCTAGACCATTTCCGAGGGCTGTTAAGAGTCAACCTCATTGCTGGGGGTCTAGAGTCACATGTAGGCCAGACCAGGTAAGGCTGGCAGATTTTCCTCCCTAAAAGACATTGATGAACCAGATGGGTTTTTACAAAAATCAGTGATGGCTTCATGTCTCCATCTCCGCAGCCACCAATTTTAGGTTGTATTAACGGAATTTAAATTCCAGCAATTGCCACAGTGGGATTTGAACTCATATCCCCTAGGGTATTAGCTTGGACCTCTGGATAACTAGTCTAGTGATACTCCCACTGAGTCACCATCTCTCATAAAATTGTTGGGAGGTGCATTAAGAGGCAAGACCTGCTGAGATCTGCTAGCCCATCTATCTCCCCAAAAACTCTTCACTCATACACAATGTAGCATCATAATAGATAAAATAAATGTTATGGGATGTCATTGATTAAATTTCATGACTAATGCTTTTAAACTTTTTATACACATCAAACACTGTTTCAAAGATTCAAAGTTATTGCGCTCTGTGAAGTCCTCTGACTGATCTTTAAAGATTCTTTGATGGTCATCACACACTGTGTATTTCACTAGTTCCATACATAAAATACTTAGCCTCTCCACAATACATACCCTTGGAAAAGTATTCCATGTTATTCTCATTCAGCAACATTCAAGCTATTCTTCAATATTGCAAATAGAAATTTGAATACAGCAAAATAGAATCATTTATCACTTAGTTTCTGAAAAAAAACTTTGTTAGTGTCGCAAGTACACTTATATTAACACTGCAAAGAAGTTATTGTGAAAATCCTCTAGTCACCACACTCCAGTGTCTGTTTGGGTACACTGAGGGAGAATTTAGCATGGCCAATACACCTAACCAGCATGCCTTTCGGACTATGGGAGGAAATCAGAGCATCCGGAGGAAACCCATACAAACGTGGGGAGAACGTGCAAGCTCTGCACAGACAGTGATCCAAGCTGGGAATTAAACCCTGGTCACTACACTGTGAGGCAGCAGTGCTAACCACTGTGCTACTGTGATAGAATCATAGAACTCTACAATGCAAAAAGAGGCCCTTCAGCCCATCGAGTCTGCACCAAGCACAATCCCACCAGACCTTACTCACTATCCCTCCATATATCACCCGCTAATCCCTCTAACCTACACATTTCAGAACACTAAGGGACAATTTTAGCATGGCCAATCAACCTAACCCGCACATCTTTGGACTGTGGGAGGAAACCGGAGCACCCAGAAGATGCCTACTTCTAATGTTTTTCAAACTAACCATAAAGTTTAAACATATGAGGCACTTCTATTTTCATAGCTGAAGCACTAAAAGAGTCATCAAAGGGTTAAAAAATGACTTACAGGGTTTAAAATGATTTTGATTTTTTTTACCCTTACCAGCTCAGTGTGAGAGAGAAAATTAAATAAGCTGTTGTGAAAAAGTTGCAAACTCATGTGGCCCTTTATATCGTCAATAGACAGTGAGAGAGAGATTCAAAGACCAAGTGATTTCATCTAATTTCTTTCAAGTTTTTGTCTGTTTTCCTTCAAGTTGCAACCAGCAACTTTTCATCCTTTTCATTAGATTCTTCAGAATTTTTCACACTGACGATGTTTTTAAAGCTGGAATATCATTTGTTTAACATGTTTTATTAAGAACGTAGAAAGAAATTGTGTTTTAGAAGTTACCTGAATCAAACTTGTGACTTTGAGGGAATTTGGGAGTTCTCAATTCTTTGTGTCGACACGAACAGCCTCCTCTGAAAACATCACCATGCAGACTTCAGGACGAGCTTTAGATTATAAGGAAATTCAGTAAGGTTAAGTTCCACACCACGTTGCCTGATTCAGTTTGAGTATAAGGTTGGTGTATCCAATTGACAATGTTTAAAGCTCTTCCAACCAGTCCTTGTGTTTTTTTGATTTTTTTTAACCCTTATCTTCTCACTGAAAAGCACATGTAACACAAGGCACTCAATTATTTGAATTGGGGAGACAATGGTGCAGTGATAACGTGGCTGGACTTATCATCCAGAGGTTCAAGTTAATGACCCAAATATATGGGTTCATATTCCTCCATGGCAGCTGGAGGAATTTTAATTCAATTAATGAATCTGAAAATAAAGTTAGTCTCAGAAGTGATGACCACAAAGTCATTCTCAATTATTGTAAAAAGACATTTAGTTCACTAGTGTTCGTTAGGGAAAGAAATCTGCCTTCCATACCTAGTCTAGCCTACGTACAACTCCAGATCCACAGCAATGTGGTTGACCCTAAAATGGCCCAGCAAGCCACGTGGTTCAAGGCAATTAAGGATGAGCAATAAATGCCAGTAATGCCCACACGCTATAAAAGAATTGGAAAAAAAAAATGGTCAATGCTGAAACTACCCAGCAGCATGTTTAAGAGGTTGGGGGGAGGGGTGGGGATGTGGTTTACATTTCAGATAGATGACTTTTGTTTTCAGAAGTATGCTTCTCTCTTTACAAATTTTGTCTGGCCCACTGAATAATTCTAGTATTCTCAGTTTCCATTTGAGATTTCCAACATGTGCAGTATTTCATTTGTGCAAAAGAAAAGGCTGAAGCATTCGCAACAATCTTCAGCCAGAAGTGCCGATGACCCATCTTGGTCTCCTCTGGAGACACAATGCATCACAAATACCAATTTCCAGCTGATTCGATTCACTCCACATGGTATCAAGACACTGGATACTGCAAAGGTGATGGGCCTAACAATGTTCCAGCAACAGTACCAAAGACTTGTGCTCCAGAACTTGCCGTGTTCCTTACCAAGCTGTTCCAATACAGCTGTAATACTGGTATGTCCTTTATACATAAAAAAGGACAAATCCAACTGGCTGATTATTGTCCCATCAGTATACTCTCAATCATCAGTAAAGTGATGGCAGGGGTCATCAACAGTGCCATCAAGTGGCACTTACTCAGCAATAACTTGTTGACGGACGCTCGTTTTGGGTTGTGTCTGGGTCACACAGCTTCTGACCTCATGACAGTCTCGATTCAAATGTTGACAAAAGAGCTGAACTCTGGAGATGAGGTGAGAATGACTGCTCTTGACATCAAAGCAGCATTACATTGAGTATGGATTCCCTAGAGTCAATGGGAATAAAGGTAAACCTCTGCTGGTTGGAGTCATACCAGGCAAACATGTTGTCATAGTTGAAGGTCAACCATCTTAGCTCCAGGACATCACTGCAGGAGTTCCTCAGAATAGTGTCCTCGGCCCAACCATCTTCAGCTGCTTCACCAATAACCTTCCTCCCATCATAAGGCTGAAGTGGGGATGTTCACCAATGATTGCACAATGTTCAACACCATTCATGACTCCTCAGAAGTTCATGCCCGAATGCAACAAGACCTGGACAATATCCAGGTTTGGGCTGACAAGTAACATTCATGCCACACAAGTGCCAGGCATTGGCACCCCTAACAAGAGAGAATCTATTTATCACCCCTTAACATTTAATGGCATTCCAATGCTGATTCCTCCATTATCAACATCCTGGGCTTTCTATTGACCAGGGCTGAACTTGATAATCCATATAAATACTATAGTTACAAGAGCAGGTCAGGGGTTAGGAATTCTGTTATGAGTAACATTTCTCCTGAATCCCCATATTCTGTTCACAAAATACAAGGCACAAAAAAGGAGTGTAATTAAATGCTCTCCACTTGCCTGGATGACTGCAGATCCAACAACACTCAAGAAATTTGACACCATCCAGGATGAAGCAGCTCTTTTGATTTCTACCCCTTCCACAAGCATTCAATCCCTTCACCAGCAGGGAACCGTGGCAGTCGTATTTACCTTCTACAAGACACATCCCAGGGACAGCGCCTTCTTATACTATCTAGAAGGACAAGGGCAGCAGACACATAGAGTCACGACCACCTGCAGCGAAAAGCGAAAATGCTGGAAAATTTCAGCAGGTTTGGCAGCGTCTGTAAGGAGGGAAAAGAGTTGACATTTTGAGTCCGGATAGTCCATTGTCAAAATTCAGCTCAGCTCTGACAAAGGGATATAGAATCATAGAAACCTTACAGTACAGAAAGAGGCCATTTGGCCCATCAAGTCTGCATGACCACAATCCCACCCAAGCCCTATCCTCAAATCCTACCCACTAATCCCTCTAACCTACACTTCTCAGGACACTAAAGGGCAATTTAAGCATGGCCAATTAACCTAACCCGCACATCTTTTGACTGCGGGAGGAAACTGGAGCACCCAGAGGAAACTGGAGCACCCGGAGGAAATGCACACAGACACAAGGAGAATGTGCAAACTCCACACGGACAGTGACCCAAGACAGGAATTGAACTCAGGTCCCTGGAGCTGTGAAGCAGCAGTGCTAACCATTGTGGTACCATGCCACCCTTCACTGTGTGGATATCATCTGGACTCAAAACATCAGCTCTTTTCTCTCCTTACAGATGCTGCCAGGAATGCTGAAATTTTTTAGCATTTTCTCTATTGCCTTCAGATTCTAGCATCTGCCGTAATTTTCTTTTAATCACCACCTGGAGGTTCCACTCCAAGTCACTCATTATCCTGACATGGGTATATATTGGCCGTTCCTTCACAGTAACTGGGTCAAAATCCTGGAACTCCCTCCCTGATAGCACTGTGAGCTACCAGGACTCAGGGACTGCAGTGATTCACCACCACCTTCTCAAGGGCAACTAGGGATGGACAACAAATAAGTTTAAGTTTATTTATTAGTGTCACGAATGAGTTTACATTAACACTAGAATGAAGTTACTGTGAAAATCCCCTCTTCGCCACAGTCCTTCACCTGTTCGCTTACACTGAGAGAGAATTTAGCATTAAACCTAACTAGTGCATCTTTCAGATTATGGGAGGAAAGTGGAGCACCCAAAGAAACCCCACACAGATAAAGGGAGAATGTGCAAACTCCACGCAGACAGTGACCCAAGCTGTGAATCGAACTCAGGACCCTGGCACTGTAAATCAGCAGTACTAACCACCTTGCCACCCTAACACCCTAATCAGTAAAACCCTCATCCTGTAAATGAATTGTTAAAAAAATTTGTCAGAATTTATCAAATACACAGTACTCATTAATCAGTATTAATGAGTGGGTGTTCAGATTATTATTACTGTGTCAATCCTGTCAATTTACACTTGGACGAATGAACAAACTCACAGTTCTGAATCCTTTGTGGTTAAATGGATAATGCAGTATGCAAATTAATTCCTGGGCCAAGCCTTTGGCAGAGCCATGAATCCACCATGTCATAATTCTGCTGCATCTGTGCCATGACAGTTAAGATCATTGTACAAGGTTACTCTAACCAGGCATAGCTAGAAGTGTTCACATTGTGTGGTACTGCCTGCTGTCACTCACACTTAAATCTATATGATTACATTCCCAATAAAATCCTTGACCTTCCTTTCACACACAGAAACATCTGCTTGCTACAGTTTATTTATGCTGATGCTTCTTTTGTACGTTTGACCAAGTTGCAGAAGCAGTAGTTTACTGGATGATTTCAGACCAGAAGTTTTGTTAACTGTGTGTTTAATATC
Organism: Sphyrna mokarran; assembly: GCA_024679065.1. Lineage (NCBI taxonomy): Eukaryota > Metazoa > Chordata > Chondrichthyes > Carcharhiniformes > Carcharhinidae > Sphyrna > Sphyrna mokarran. The sequence continues at coordinate 6,011,019 of JAGIQG010000024.1, forward strand.
TTCATACTAATAAAAGCTTTAATGTAGTTGTATAAGTGCTGGCTCATCTTATATTATTTATTCATTTATTCATTTTGTTGCTTTCAAGGTCGGGAAGTATGAGTGCATGTTCTTCTGACAAGAAGAGCGCAAACTTATTTATTTTATTCCCCTTCTACTTTTGTCCTTTCTCCTGTCTATGAACAGTATGTTTTGCCTGTATAGTGCGCAAGAAACAATACTTTTCACTGTATTCCAATACGTGACAATAATAAATCAAATCAAACCAAAATCAAAAGTTTCTGACTCTGATTGTTGTCATGTCACCACATTTGCGAACGGCCCTTGTCTAGATCAGGACCAAGATCATTTATCTTGCAGACAACGGGCACCAACCAGCTATTTGGCCACAGAGGCCCTCACAGCTGAGATTGATGTAGTTACAAGATTATATTTCAGTGTGAGTTACCGTTGAATTCCAAGCTTCCAACCTGCTCTCGTAGCCATATTTGCATTGCTGGCCGGCCAGCATTTGTTGCCCTTGACAAGGTGGTGTTGAGCTGCTTTTCTGAGTGATTGATACAACTGAATACAAAAATCACAAGGGGCCACAGGCTTAGGGCGAGGGGCGGGGTGAGGTATAACTCAGATATTAGAGGGAAGTTTTTCATACAGAGGATTGTGGGGGCCTGAAATGCACTGCCAAGTCGGGTGGTGGAGGCAGGCAAGCTAGAATTGTTTAAGACTTTCCTAAATAGGCACAAGAAGCAGACAAGAGATGGAGAGATACATAAGAATGTTCTACTTAAGGATCAAGAACCTCACGACATTCCTGCTCCAGGATTTCATGGGCTGTTCAACATATTTTATGTCTCACCTGTTTCTTATGTTTGAGCTTTTGGGGATCTTTTGGATGTGTGTATAGGCAGTGTACATTTATTGATGTCTCTTTTTCTACATTTACAGGTGATTAGGTCCACCTTGTTGACTAACAAGGGGCATACACACAGTGGGTCGTGCGAGGGCTACTCTTGGGTGTTGCTTTGAGAGTTGCCTAGTGCTTCATATAGTTAGTGTACACTTAAACTGACTGGCAACACAACAGCTCAGTGACTATCACTGTTTGTTGTGCAGATACATGGACCTGGGTTGGATCTCCAACTTGGGTCGGTGTCTGCGGGAGTTTGCACATTCTCCCCGTACTTGCGCAGGTATTCTCTGGGTGCTCCCACACCCCAAAAGTGTACCTTTGAGCTGATTGTTGTTAACAACTTGTCCCTAAATTAGACTCCCTTAATCTGGCACACATATAATTCTCTAAATTTTCCCCCTTTATTGTGGAGTCCAAGAGGCATAGACAAAAGTCGTAGGTAGAAGGAGGATGGGAACGGGGCACTCACTAAATGTTAAAATGGGCGGCACAGGCTTGTAGGGCCGAAGGACCTGTTTCCTGTGCTGTGTTGTTCTTTGATCTTTGAATAGCTTGCTCAGCCATTTCAGAGGCCAGTTGTGAGTCAACCACATTCTGTGGCTCTGGAGTCCCATTGAAGCCAGACCAGGTAAGGACAGCAGATTTCCTTCCCCACAGGATATTAGTGAACCAGGTGGGTTTGTGCAACAATCGATAACATAGTTCTATTGTAATTGTAGGAATGAGTGTGTGTGTGAGAGCTATTGCTACCTGGTTTGCTTTATTTTCCTCAATTAAGTGAAGTGCTTTTCACTTTGTCGGGAATTACAGCTATCAATTAGTCCATTAGTTATGAGAGACCCAGTTTTAATCCAACAGATTTCTTTGAAATCAGAAGTTTTCAGAGTGCTGCTCCTTCCAGCTGTTGCAAACAATGGGCACCAACCAGCTATTTGGCCAGAGAGGTGAGAAAGATGTGGTTACATGTACACATTCCGATGTGAATTACCCAGCGCTGAATTCAGTGTCTGACTTTACCTGACCAAGGAGAAGCATTCCGAAAGCTGCTGATTTCAAATAAACTTGTTGGATGGCAGGGTGTCTGGGTGGCATAGTGGTTAGCATTGCTGCCTCACAGCACCAGGGAGCCAGGTTCAATTCTGGCCTTGGCTCACTATGTGGAGTTTGCACATTCTCTTTGTATCTGTGTAGGTTTCCTCTGGATTTCCACCCACACTTCAAAGATGTGCAGGTTAGATTGATTGGCTATGCTAAATTGCCCCTTAGTGCCAGGGTAAATATGTGATGTTACGGAAATAGGGCCTGGGAGGGATTGGTGCAGACATGGTGGGCCGAATGCTTCTTCTATGATGATAACATGGTGTCATGTGACCTCTCATCTTATCCACCCAGTCCATCCTGGCATCTCCACATCTTGCCCGTTATTATGTTAACCAAACTTGCATATTTAAATATCAAATGCAATGATGTGGGATATGGGAAGAAACCCTGTACCTTGTATTATCTGATGTTGTAAAGTATTGTTTTCTGCACATTAGCCTTTTGACACAACAGTATAATTTTGCATTATATTCATTCAATTCTTAATTCCAAATATTGTTTAGTGAATTCAAATTCCACCAGCTGACGTGCCAAGATTTGAATTGGATACCCAGAATGTTTGTGGAGTTGCTAGATTAATATGACGGGATAACATCACTCGGCCATCACTTCCCAGGGGATGTTGGTTGTGTGGCATTTGGTGATGGTAATGCCATTAAAGGAGTGATGGTTTGACCCACTTTTGTGGGAAGTGGTCATTAGCACTTGTGTGGTGCGTATGTGATGTTTCACTTACCCGTCTGTAATAATTCCACAGAGGGGAAGTCCTGTCACCAAGTTACTTTATTTCCACCATACATCTTACACAGCCAGCTCGCCAGTTGCTCCCTGCTGAATGCAGTCTGACACACCTGCTTTAAATAGAGAGCATGAGGGTCCTTGATTTAACTATCAATTAGGACTCATCAGGTAGTTCATACTCCAGCAAGGCAACCTTGTTAGTCTGGCTGAAATCATCACAAGTCTGAATGTTGTCCAGGTCTTGTTGCCTACAACTGGGCTTGTCAGTTCCAGTGTGGTCATTCCATTTGGAGATTGTGAGAGAGGGAATATTGTTATAGGTTAGTTCAGACTCCTTGAGTGGAGTTTTACCGGCATGTCCGCCCAGGGCTCATACAATCCCACCCAATGCTAATGCAGAATGCTGTTCTCCGAGCCTCACCCCAGAATTGGAGCGGGTGTGCTGGTAAAATTCCAACCTTTGAATCATTTCTTGTACTGGTGATAGAGTAACAATTGATGGTGGAACAGCATTAAGAGCCAGTTAATTAAACCATTATCTACTCCTAGCTCAATGTGTTCCACATTGATTTATACATTGGAGGCAACATCACCACCAGGAACAAAATGATCTTTAAAAAAAGAAAGTTAAATATGATGGAGATATCAACATTCAGGTCAAAGTCTAGCAAGTGAGGCTTGGATTTAATTGACAGAACATAATCCATCTGGCAGCAAGCTGTGCTGTATTTAAACACTGCAAGGTTTTGAACATTTTTGAGATTTGTGATTTGACCGAAAAAAAGAATTCTTCCTGAGGACGAGAATGATGCTTAATCTGTGCTCAAGTGTATCTTGACAAATTCCTATGACACATAGTACTGTGATAAATTCCTTTGAGAAACAAAGGTGTCACTTCAAACTATTCATTGTAACATTACAGCTGACTTCTGTCTCCGACCATCCTTGATGCAGATAAATATGTTACAACAGCCAAGACCTGCAACGCGACTCCAACAAATGGGCCCACCCAGGACAAAGAGACCTGACACAAAGCCTTTAGAGAATATCTTTATGAGCCCTCACAATAGCTCAGTGGTTTTGCTCAGTGAAAATCAGAGTCACACTGAACAGGATGGAGCCATCGTTTCCTCTCTGGGCTGACGTTCAGTGATCTCAGCCAGGGTGGTGCTCGGGATGATACAATTTGTATCTTGAATTACAAGGAAGGAAATGTAATGATTCATAGTTTCCCCTCGAGATCATAACTTTATTTATTAGTAGGCTGACATTAACACTGCAATGAAATTACTGTAAAAATCCCCTAGTCACCGCACCCCAGCCTCTGTTTGGATATACAGAGGGAGAATTTAGCATGGCCAATGCACCTAACCAGCATGTCTTTCAGAGTTGAGAGGAAACTGGACCATGTCCCACAGTTAATTAAACAATCACCTACTCCCTAGCTCAGTGTGTTCCACATTGATTTATACATTGAGGGCAATAACACTACCACGAACAAAAACACTCTTTAAAAAAGGAAGTTATGCAGACACAAGGAGAATGAGCAAACTCATCGAATAATAGACCCCCTACAGAATGCCCATTCAGCCCATTTGAGTCTGTACCGACCACAATCCCACCCAGGCCCTATTCCCATAACCCCACACATTTACCCTGCTAATTCCCCTGGCATTAGAATTGTAAGAAGAAACTGGAGCACCTGGTGGAAATCCACACAGACATAGGGAGAACATGCAAACGCCACACAGATAGTGACTCAAAGCAGGAATTAAAGCTGGGTCCCCAGTGCTGTGAGGCAGCAATGCTTAATTGGCAAAGCCATCCGGGGATAGGAGATGTCGTAGCATAGTGGTTATGTAACTAGACTAATGGTCCAGATTGTCAGAAACTGGATTGATTCCAGATCGTGAAGCCAGCTCTGTCACCAGAAACACATGAAGGGCGATTTTCATGGATCCAGGATCTTACTGAGCTTAGAGACAGGTCTACCATCAAATTAATGGCCATTGGGGCAGGAATGGAGGAGGGTCATCAGGTAGGTGAGCTGTGCTTTTATGCAAATTGGCAACCATTGCTGTGGCTGCTGTCTGCACGTGGTGTTAAAAACATTAGAGAACCTTCATCATCCAGTTGGCCAGGGCAAATGGAGAGCTGGATCGTCAGATAGAGCAGAGGAAGATTGGTCAATGAAATTCTATTACTGCTCATTCCACACTTTCACTTTTTTGATGAAGTAAAGTTGTCCCAGTCCTGCCACCCCTGTTTCCACTAGGTAACAGCTGGTCAGCTTCAGAGAGTCTAAAGATGTGTGGATTGGCCATTGCTAACTTGCTCCTTAGTTCTGGGGGGGACTAGCGAGGGTAAAGGCAAGGGTTATGGGGACAGGGCCTGGGTGAGATTGTGCAGATTTGATGGGCCGAATGGCCTCCTTCTGCACTTTGGGGGTTCTATGATTTTATGATCAATGAGTTCTCAATGGCCACCTTTCCAATAAAAATTGCAAGAGGTTGGAAGGTGAGTTCTTAACAAACTCTGTCTGTCCAATTAACGAGGAGGGTGACTTCATTTTTCCACTCACATCCCCACTCTCTTCCCCACATTCGAAGGCTGGGAGCAGAAGGCGCAGACCTGGCCCACAGGTCACTAGAGCCAATTTGTTCACCATTCCATTCCAATTTAGAAGGGGAAAATCCATTCCTGCAGCTCAAATCCCAGTGTAGCAGTGGAGGAATACAGACTTAATTCAGTAAAATTGGAATGAGAGGATAGCATTAGTAACAGTGACCATGATAATATCCAGTTGGTCCACTAGTGACCTTAGAGAAGAAAATTGGCCATCCTTACCCTGTCTGGCCTGCAGCAGACCCACAGCAATGTGATTGACTCTTCTTTTCTCTCTAAAATGGCCTAACAAGCCATTCAATTGTACTTAAGAAGCTTGTCATCACCTTCTCAACATGATTATCGTTAGGCAACAAACGTTGGTCATGCCAGTGGTGGCCACCTTTGATGAATGAATGGTTTTTGTTTCTTTCAAACGGGCATTTGATGAGGTCAGGACTTTGTTTGACTCTGATGCACTCTGCAGAATGTCTTGCTGACATTCTCTTCCAAAACATCGACATAAGCAACAATCAATTGGGCAAATAGGACCCTGAACTTGGAATAGGAGCGGGTCTATCAAAAACATGTGAGTAAGTGGGGAGATGGGCATGCCTGATCTCTTTGGGAGAATGTTGGTCAAGTATCGGGTCTCCAAGTGAAACTTGATGCTGGATCTGGACAGAAATGACATTTCAGTGAGACCTTCTCCTGCACCCTTCAACTCAAAATGTTTTGCATCCTAATTTGCTGGAAGTGGGAGCTGTCAATGGCACACAGAGAGAAACAGCCCTCAGGGCAGGACTACCTCCATCACCGAAGAGATTTAAGAATTCAGAAAACAACAAAGAAATGACTGAGAAACAAGATACAATTGTGTCAAATCAGGCACAGAAAGATAAATCAAAAGAAGGAAAGAAGAAAGCAAAATACTGCAGATGCTGGAATCGGAAGCAGAAACAGAAAATGATGGAATATCTCAGCAGGTCTGTCAGTGTCTGTGGAGAGAGAATAGAGCCAATGTTAAGGAAGGAAAGATTGGATTAAAGCAAGGAAGAAATAGAAGCAGAAAGGAAAAGTAAGGAAATAATTTCTTTTATTAATTTGACAGCTTTATTATCCCCAATAATTCACTAGCTGAAGAAATGATACTGCAGAGTGTACATTTTTCACCCTTCTGGGGGAGGGGAATTGATTGGCAGACATCAGCAATTATTGCATTGTTAAAAGGATGCTTATACCATAATTACTAAACTTAACTTTCTGCAGTGAGTTTAATGGGCAATTAATGTGCAGATCCTGCAAGTTCTTAAAATTAATGGGAAGGCTAAGGGTGAGATGCCACTTGTGTGAAGTGAATGATAGGGCAATGTTAATTGATCAGCTTATTCTGGAGATTCATAACTCAAACTGTATCCCTTAATGACCTGAATTGAAGGCCAATTTGCCAGTTAATAACAGCATGTTGTTAACACGATGCTATTCCTTCAACAAGTTCAGGTCATTGTTTATATGAATCATGTTGACTACAGGTGAAAGGTGTGAAAATGGGTTTGAAATGTTTTCGAGTCATAGAATCATAGAATCTCTACAGTGCAGAGGGAGGCCATTTGGCCCTTTGAGCCTGCACTGACTACAATCCCACCGAGATCCTATCCCTGAAATCCCACGTATTTACCCTGTTGATTCCCCTGATACTAAGGGGCAATTAAGCACAGCCAATTTATATAATCTGCAAATTTTTGGAGTGTGGGTAGAAACTGGGGCACCCGGAGGAAACCACACTGACACAGAGAGAACATGCAAACTCTGGAGCTCTGAGGCAGCAGCGCTAACCACTGCCACCGTGTCACCGAGCCTTCCCCACTGTTGCCCCCAACCCTGTCCCATAATGCTCAGAGACAATCATTGCCTTCTGGATCTCTTTCAACTACATGAAAAAGTCACATTTTTGGATTAGAGTGGGACCTACTGGAACTAAGAATTGGTGTGGATAGAGCGAATGCTGAGACAGTGGAAACTGCAGGATAATCTACCTCTTTTCCTTTTACAGATGACGGTTAGCAAAAGACAAATGGTATTTTTAACTCCACTGCCCGCCAATACCTCTTCTGGCTGGAACTTACTCTCAGTTTACACTTAATACTGTCACATAAGACTATAAGACATAAGAATAGAATTAGGCCTCTCGGCCCATCGAGTCTCCTCCATCATTCAATCATGGCTGATATTTTTCTCATTCCAATTCTCCTGCCTTTCAACCATAATTCCTGATTTCCTTATGAAAGACACTCAATGACCTGGTCTCCACAGCCCTCTGCAGCAAAGAGTTCCACAGGTTCACTACTCCCTGGTTGAAGAAATTCCTCCTTATCTCTCCTTTAAAGGATCGTCTCTTTAGCTTGAGGTTGTAACCTCTGGTTCTAATTTTTCCTACTAGTGAGAATGTCTTCTCCACGTCCACTCTATCCAACCCTCGCAGTATCCTCTAAGTTTCAATAAGGTATGTAATATTTAATACAATATTTATAATTATATATACTATTTCATATATAATAACATGAAATACCAAGTGAAAAGGGTTAGATTTTATATCAGTATATTCCAGCAGGAAGAAATTTACATGATAAGTTTTTCCCGGGAACCGAATCTGGATTGGCCTCACTGTTGTGCAAGAGATGCAGTTGTGTTTCCATGGTGAAAATAGTCATGCGTAAATAGGGCCACAGATCAATACTTAGTAATTCAACATTATTCTCTGCAAAGTTTAACGATACAATCAATAGCAACAATACATTAGGAAAAAAGCAAGCTGTAGACAATATATTGACTGAGGCAGAGTACCGCTAATGTTTCAAATTGATTCAGACTTTAGGAGCAGCAGCTATAAGAATTATGCCTTGTACACACTGCTGTGACTCAGTTAATGACCTTTATTCTGTTCACTATCAGCACAATGCAAGTCAGCAGCAGGAAACAAGCTGCTGTATAGGAAGAACAGTGAACAAGCACTGGATTAATGGGCATCTTTCAGGAAGACTGTGACAGGGTGGCTGCATAGGAACATTTGCAACAATGACTACAGTACAATGGAGTGTATAATGAATATCATATTTGTAGATTCCAGTTTTTGTTCCAATTGTCTCCTGAAAGAACTGACTTTTGCTGACGCACTCCTTTCACTGGACTTCTGTAACCTTTCTGAAGCTCTTTGAAGCAAGCACTTTTCATGTCTGAGCTCAACAGCGAGTGATAAGAAATTTCTGTCACATTACAATGGTAGAAATTCTCTGGCAAGGCAGAACTTCTGTTTTAGCCTTTGGCTGCATCCCAAAATCATCCCATTCCAGCCCTTATACTCTTCTCCCTCTACCTCCTCCATCCCTACACAGTCTCCCACCCTTCACACTCTCCCCTTTTCACAATCTCACTCTATACAAATGAAGATCACGAGATTGTGAGAATGGTGGAGTGCAAAGAGTGGGAGATTGTGAGGGGATGGAGGAGGTGGGGGTTGGGGGGAAGAGTGTAAGGGCTGGAGGGGACGGTTATCCAAGGCAATATAATCACCATTCTGACAAAATTGATAAACTTGAATTGTAGAGGATTAGCAAACTCCAAGGATCTGGGGCAAGGATAGACTATTGGTGTGGATCTCTATATTTTGCCACAGTGTAAAAAAAAAAGCAGCCAAAGATTTGAAATACATTTTTGGGAGCTGGCATTTCGAATTTGTCATTAATTGTTGATAACAGTCAATTGCTCTGTGATCAGTTACTACAGAGAAAGTAGCATTTTTATTAATGCCAGGACCAAAAAAACAAAGAACAAAGAATAAAACAGAACGGGAAACAGGCCTTTTGGCCCAACGAGCCCACGCCGCCACCTCGACGTTCCCACTTCTACCCATGATCCCTGTCTATATTTATAGATCTATGCATTGGAACCAAATTTGTGAGACAATTTAGGGAGAATTTGTTTTGCTAATCAGTCTTTGATATTAAATTCTCGCATGTTAGTGAGCTCCCATTAACTATTTGAAGTCACCTTTGGAATGAAAGAAAGCATTAGAGAAACAGTAAACACGATCTCACTCCACAATCACCGCTTCCCAACATGAGAATGGCAGTCTTACACTGAAGGGCACACAGGGATTTCATGCTTCAGGCATCAATATATCTTAACATCCACTGTGGGCAGTACAGTTGAACTTAATCCTGTTCTCAACTGATGGCCACATGCATGTAAGTTCCAGAAAGGATGGAAGGGTCACTTCATGTTAAACAAAGATAGGAATTCTGGCTGATTTCTGTCTCCATTGCCTGTGGTTAAATTCAATCTTTGCCTCTTTGCCTGGGATCAACAGACTCTGCACAGATCAAGGATGAAATTCCAGATCTTCTGAAAGAAAGGTTTACATTCCTACCATGCCCCTCACAACCTCAAGACATCCAAACGCTTTGCATCCAGTTAAGCACTTTGTGGGGCATGGAGTCTTTGTTGTAATATAGGAAATCTCAGCAGCCAATTTGCACATTGCAAGCTCCCCCCTCCCATAAACAATAATCAGTTCAAAAAGATAACACCAGCTTTCAGCTCAGCTGGCCAAAGAAAACAGATGCCAGTGAACCATGTCAACCCACTGTGTGCCTCTGCACCAAATGTGCCAGAGACGGCATTGCTAGGCTGGGACTCCTGAGTGACACCAGGCAATATTTAACACCACAACGTGCAAACCAGAGGCTGATTTACAATGAAGCACATTGTGCCTCGGCACAGGGCTTCGACCAATGGGGGAGAGGGGGCCGCGAAGGCCGGTGTTTATGACCACCAATCTGAACCTGCTAACTCCGCATTTGTTGATAGGCTCGTTTGTATTTATTGAGCCTATCAACAGTTCAATGCAGAGCAACATCAGATTCTGATTGGATGAGTCCCCTGAGAGTGGGAAAACAGACTGGTCTCAATATTGAGGTGCGCATGTGTGAGGAATAAGGAGTGACCTTTAAATCTTACCCCTTGCACCTTAAAGCTATGCCCCCCAGTAATTGACTCTTCTACCCTGGGAAAAAGCTTCTGACTACCCACTTTGTCCATGACCCTCATAATCTTGTAGACTTCTATTAGGTTTCCCCTCAACATCCATTGTTTCAGTGAGAACAAATTGGACATTTCACTCAAAAGCTATCCAACTGACCCATCATCAAACAATAAAGTTTCACCCAAAATTCTCCAGTAAGGGTGTTTCCTCTCTCTGACTTCTTTCCATCATTAGTTAAAATCAACCTCACAGATTCCTGAGCATGTACTAGCTGTTATTGGTCTTAGAATGTTGATTAGATTCGGTACAAGATGTTTATCAATAAAATAAAATCTAAAGTTCTTTAATCAATCGTTTCAATGTGTAATCTCAGTGCCATCAGTACAATACACTCAGTGAGAATCAAGTGATTGAACTCGATGACACTCCTTGGGAAATATACAAGCTCTATTTTTATAATGTCCAATATTTAGAAATAGATTTCTTTTTAAATCCAAACAAGTCACCTCACTTCAAATGAATAAGACACAATAGGTTTATATTTTGCATTCAGCGCTTGAAGTTCTCAATGTAGCCTTGAAAGGAGAGTGGAAGGAAGTGAACAGGAATTGCTTTAAGTCTCGAAACTAACTTTATGCTGGAATTTACCATTGGGATACTTTCTCAATGTAACACATGTTTGATTCTCTACTTGGTCATAGTTTGCAATTGTATTAAACACCCAATCAACAGGGGCGAAGGGCCAAAGCAGCCAGTGCGAGAACACGCAAGAACATGACAAATAGGAGGGGATGGTCCATTGAGCCCACTTTGACATTCAGTATGATCATGACTGATCTTGCCATTGAAGAATCTGGTACCTGAAGGGTTAACATGTGACTGAGTACACAGTGCCCACACAATGAAGTAAGAAGGCCCATGACATAGAGTGGGATCAGTGTAGAGATGATGTATAAGGACACAGTATCCTCTCCACACCTCCTGTAAAATAAATGTAATTCAGCATTGTCAATAAAGATTTCCTTGTAACTTATACTGCTTCATAGTATCCTCGCTACATCTTTCAAGTGTAGCAACAACAAAACGTACCATGGGAACAGTGCTCAAACCAATCAGGGTGGCAGCAAAGGACAAATTAGAAAAGGACAAACTGGATTCTATGATTTTATCTTGAGAATCTGGTCTAGAGAATCTAGAAAGGAATTCTAAAATCATAGAATCCAGTGCAGAAGAGGCCATTTGGCCCATTGAGACTACGCACTGGCTCTCTGCAGAGGACCCTATCCAAGCCCTCTTCCCCACCCTATCACTGTAACTCTGCATAGTTACCATTAATAATTCTTCTAAACTACATATTTTTGGATACCAAGGGATAACTTGCCATGGCCAATCCACCCAATCTACACATCTTTGGACTGGGGGAGGAAACCGGATCACCCGGAGGAAGCCCACGGAGACATGGGAGGAATGGGCAAACTCCACACAGACAATGACCCAAGGCTAGAATTGAAGCTGGGTCCCTGGAACTGTGCTGACTACTGTGTCATTGTTTCTGATCCGCATCATCGGAGACCAAGAAGTCCCTCGGCAGCCTTCTGACCCCACAGCCATTTTGTCTTCCCTTCCCTCACATCAGTGCCATTGACATTATATGTAGTTCAGTAGAGTTAATTGCGGGTTTGCCTAATACTTGCAAAAGGAAGGGGGGTGTAAGAGGGGCTTCCCAGATGCCTGCAAAGGGTGATCGGGATGCCCTGTTTTTGGTGATGTGATTGTGGGGGGGGATAAAGCCCCATCGCTTCTGCTGTAGTAGTGGATGGAGTAGCTGATGCTTGTTAGGGGCGTCCTAATGTTTACATTTTTTGACGGGGTGGAAGATAGCTGGGGCCATTCAGTATATATGTTGATCGATGTGCCTTTAAAGATGGCAGCTGGATCTCTGTGGAGGCGGTCTTGTTGATTCTATCAAGCTCCGCCCTGCCAAAGTGACAGAGTAAGCCCCACCTACTCTTCTTTTTCAGTCAGGGAAGCTCAGTATCTGAGCAGTGCAGCTGCAGAGAGGCACACTGGTTTTCACTCAGAGCCTAACAGCTTGAAAAAAAATGTGGGAAGAAGAATCCACCCAAGAAGTGATAGATTTGCTTAGACTTGCCAAAGACAGAGATGGGCTGTCTGAAGGATTGAGGGAAACATAATTGCCACAGCTTTATTGAAGAACAAGGTGAAAATTACACCATTACCCTGAGAAAAACCGCTGTGAGTTCTGAGATAATGGAAATGAAAAAGAGTGGTGATTAGGAAGGGACAGGGAGACTGGAACAGACCATTGGGTTTAAGGAATAACTGAACGAAAGAGCCTGAACGAAAGAGCTATGAGAATTGATCTTAATGCAGAAAGAAGCCATTCAGCCCATTGAGTCTGCACCAACTACAATCCCACCCCGGTCCTTGCCCCATAACCCTACATATTTACCCTGCTAATCCCCCTGACACTAAGGTCAATGTAACATGGCCAATGAGGGTTGAAACTGGAGCACCCGGAGGAAACCCATGAAGACACGGGGAGAATTTGCAAACTCCACACAGATAGTGACCTGAGGCCTTAATTGAACTTGGGTTCCTGATGCTGTGAGGCAGTGGTACTAACCACTGGGCCATCATACCACCTAGGAGATTCTAAATTCACAATCTAGTAGAGTGTGGGTAAATATTCACAAGACGAAAACCAACTTTTCTAAATGTTTACCATTAAAACAAACATTTCACAAAAACTAAAGCTGATGACAATTTGCTCTGATTTTTGAAAAGAGGAGATTGTTGAGATATGAGATCTTGATACACACAGTTAAATATTGCCAGTATGTGGCCTTTTGGCTCATTACATGCTCCGTTATCTATGTTCAACCACCGGGGCTCCTTTATGTTCGCATTTTCCATTTGCCCCTTTCTCTTTGGCCATTTCCCGATTTAAACTTGATTTCTGAATGTTCTTTCAATACCTTAATTGGTGCATGCATTTTATGATGCTGATCTCATTCGTTTGAAAGCAAAACAAAAAAAAATGTTGACACGGAAATGTAAACATTGTGTCAGTGTAAGTATAAAATGCAACTAAACCCTTAGTAATCTAATGAGTACCCACATCTGACCATGAAGATCAGTAATAACTAAATATGTAGGTGCCCTTGGATTACTGGTCTAAGCACAGGGAGACGGTGGCTTGGTGATGTTGTCACTGGACTAGTAATCCAGAGGTTTTGTAATCCAGTTAATACTCTGGGGACCCAGATTCAAATCCCACCATGGTAGATGGTGAAATTTGAATTCAATTTAAAAAAATCTTGAATTAAAAGCCTAATGGTGACCATGGCTGCAATTTTACTACCTCCACGATGGGCAAAGCTGACAGAACGGAACTCTCCACTGGCCTCGGACAGGATTTTACAAGCCTCTACTGAGAGAGGTCGTAAAATTCTGGCTCATGAAACCAATATCAATTGTTGTAAAAAAAAACATTTGGTTTTCTTGGATTGATTTTTTAGGGAGGGAAATCTGCAGTCCTTACCCAGTCTGGCCCATATGTGACTCCAGACCCACAATACTGTAGTTGACTCTTAAAATATCCTTTGAGGTGGATTTAGCAAGGTACCCAGTTCAAAGGTGATTAGGAATGAGCAATGAATGCTGGTCCAGCCAGCAACATCACACCTTATGAGTGAACAGAAACAAAACATATTTGGAAAACACCAACTATTTGTGAATGTGTCTTCAATGCATGAGGATTAAAATATTCCAATTTCAATTCTCTTCCCAGAGCTAGTGGTGCACTAAAGCAGACTTTGCTTGTTATGTGTCTTGTAATTCCCAGAACATGTCACTAATCTGTTCCCAAGGTCTTATAGCTTGAGGGACGCCACTCCACAGCAAATGTGTTTGACCAGACACCTTTCCTGCTCTTTCACCAGCCATTGGCACGTTTGTAAGGATGGCAACCAATTTGAACAGACCTTCGGATCCCAAAAATGTGCTCTTAGACTAATTGGCAAAACAAATTCTCCCTAAATTGTCTCAAATTTGGTTTTTAATCCATAGATCTATAAACATAGACAAGGATCATGGGTAGAGGTGGGAATATCAGTGTGGCGGCGCAGGCTCTTTGGGCCAAAGGGCCTGTTTCCCGTGCTGTTTTGTTCTTTGTTCTTTGTCCATCAAGTCCTGGAATAGGACTTTAACCTGTAGCTTCTGGTTCAGAGGCAGGGGCACTACACACTATGCCACAAGAGTCTCCTGGGTTAGAATGTGCCTAACAGAATATAAGGTACAGGATAAAATTAAACCATAAAGCTTGCCAAAATAAAGGACAGACCTTAGCATTTTCAAATGAATAAATAGTACTGATTTAGCCATACAATGTAAAATGCAATTTTAGAAATGGAGCAGGAGAATATGTAAAAACTCTGTTAAATGTCAAAAATAAACAAGACACACTGAAGGTAAATTTTCAAGATACTATCCATTATTGAAGCTAACAGATGTTCATTTCCCTTAAACGAATATCCACCCACTGAACCTGTCAAAGCAAGTCTTCTCATGAAGATTTGCATCCAATATATTATCTGCTTAGTTTTAGCAGCATTTCACATGCATGTGACAAAGTCAATACATCAAAATGCCAACATATATATTTTCATTTTTTGATAACAAGAATACTGTGATACAGTGGTATATTTATCATTATTAGAAGTATTAAGTATGGTTTACCTTTGTATATGATCACTCTTGCTCATCCTGGCCAAATTCAAAGTACAAAACTTTTATGACTTCATAAAATACTTTGGAGTTTCCGACCTGAATTTTAACAGGGATATGGACCATGCAAAAAATCTGTTAATTTCAGGTGGAAATTTTGGGCACTGGGGCTAAGATGGCTGGAAAATCCCAGCTCTTGGAATTCTCTCCTAAGTTGCTCCATCTGCAAAGGTGTTCGGGTTGGTGGATTGGCCTTGCCACATTGCCCCTTAATGTCAAGGGGGTTAGCTGGGTAAATATGTGGAATTACAGGGATAGGACCTAGGTAGGCCTTTAGTGGGCTGAATGGCCTCCCTCTACACTGTAGGAATTCTATGATTCTAACTCAGACAGCATCAATAATGAACCACCTCACAAAACTTCAATCTTGCCTTCTCGAGGATGCAAACAAGCGCAAGCTCACAAGCATAATTTCAGCTTTTCACAGGCAGTAAGCAGAACACTTTGACTCCAAAGGATTCTTTTTGCCCTAATGGCCTGCAACAGGGAGGCACCAAACTTTTGCTGCCTTTCTCAACTGCCAGAGTTCCCTTGAGCGTACTTTATTCATCAAGGTTTATCCTGAGGCCTCTTTGATCTCCAGAGCCCTCTGCTTGGGCTGTGCCGTCCGCAGCCTCTTTTCTGCTGAGAGTCTCATACCCTGCTCCTCTTTCTTCTTAACTGGGACCTTCTGGAATCCTTTGGGACTTCTCCCAATCCCCTTTCCCTGCTCTTTGTCTCTTGTCTGGGATTCCCTTTCTAATTGTACCCTTATCCCCATCACATGATGGAGGTTTTCATGCTCCTTCTTCTTTTCTCTTTTTACCTAAATGCACAATGGTCAGGATGACTTAATCCTTTAACTGTGGGATTTCTTGAGTGCCACTGCACATGTATTAAATTCTTGAAGCCTTTCAGACTTGGGAAGTTTCTACTCACTGCCCCACAAAGGGTAAGTTGGATCTTACAGCACTCTTCCAAAAGCCAGAATATGGAGTTAATATTTTTGCCTACTCTGTAACTTGCAGCTTGGTTCTGCAGTCGAAACATGTATCTAAGTTCCCAGCATGTCCCAACAGTATCTGTACAAGCCAAATAACAAAGTGCTTTTTGTTCTTTGTATTTATCTGGCTGCATTCAAAAAATAATTGAAGTTCTTGAAACAGAAGGGCTTTGTGTGAGTGAGAGAGGGAGACAAAAGGGGAAGGGGAAAATGATAGAATGTATTGATTGTGATCCTGTATTTTTATTTGTGTTTTGAACTATTCATTGTCTGACTATCACTTCATTCTGACTTTCCACACCATGACACTGCTTCCCATTTAAAGTTGAAAGATAAAAGCTTATTTATTAGTGTCACAAGTAGGCTTACATTAGCATTGCAATGAAATTATTGTGAAAATCCCCCTAGCTGCCTTACTCTTACACCTGTTCGGGTACACTGAAGGAGAATTTAGCAGCCAATCCACCGAACCAGTACTTCTTTTCAGACTGTGGGAGGAAACTGGAGGAAACCACATAGATATGGAAGAACATGCAGACTTCACACAGACAGCAACCCAAGCCAGGAATGGAACACCGTCTTTACATTGTGCCACCGTGCTGCCCCATCAACCCCCCAGCCCCACACCCCCTGTGTTGTCCCTGGCTTTCCTCAGCCAGATTTTCTCAGCCTGGGTTTCGCCAGAAATGAGGAGCACAGTGTGGTATCCTTCGTGGAAATCCATCTCCGCACTATAGCATCAGAGAGGAGAAAAGAACTGGTCCCTTTTCACATTTGTTGTGGCACAGTAAGCTTCAAGTTCAGCATGAGTGATGGTGAATAAGTGAATGGATGAATGAGTGAATGGATATGGTGGCAGGGTGGGAAGGTAGTTATGGTTTGCAGGGTGGTATATGAATAGGGGTGTAGGTGGGGTGAGGTGAGTAATTGAGTAAAGTGGCTCAGGATAGTCAGGTTGGATCAAAAGGTTGACAAACCCGATTAGGACGGTAGTCTGATGGGGAGGGTGGGGAGAGATAGAGATTAGTCAGTACTGTATGGAGGGCATGTCCAAGGGGTTGTTGGGATTGATTAGGAAGTCTGTTCTGTTGTTATCCATGAGTTAGATGAGGATTTTTCTGGGTAACCCTACAGCTAGGTGCTGCAGAACTGTCTGAATTCTCCAACTCTAACTCAGGGCAGAGATATCTGTGTACGGTCCCTGGAAGTAGAGGATATGCCCATCAAAATTTCAAACTTTCCTAACAATTCCCACAGATGTTGACATGTTGGGATGACTATGCGGCCATGAATCATAGAATCTCTCCAGTGTATAGAATCATAGAGAATCACAGAACCCTACAAGGTAGACAGAGGCCCTTTGGCCCATTGAGTCTGCACCGGACATAATCCCACCCAGGCCCTACTCCCATATCTCTACATATTAGACCCACTAATCCCTCTAACCTACACATCCCAAAACATTAAGGTGCAATTTCTTAGCATGGCCAATCAATCTAACCCATACATCTTTGGGGAGGAAACCGAAGTACCCAGAGGAAACCCGAGTACCCAGAGGAAACCCATGCAGACACAAGGAGAATGTGCAAACTCCAGACAGACTGTGACCTGAGCCGGGAATTGAACCCAGGTCCTTGGAGCAGTGCTAACTACTATGCTAGTGTGTAAAAAGAGATCATTCAGCCCATTGAGTCTGCACTAACTCTCTGACAGGCCATCTTAACCAGATGTACTCCTCTGTGCTATCTCCAAAACCCTACACATTTGCTCCAGTAATCCTCCTAACCTAAACATCTTGGAATGCTAAGGGGCAATTTCAATATGGGCAATCCACCTAACCTGCATATCTTTGAGCTGTGCACCTTGGGTCATACTTCAGTCTCTGACAACCCAGAAACCACAAGTTCTGCACCATTACAAGTAAGAAATAGTGACTGGTTTCAGATGCGGTTCCAATACACAGTTGTGGTTGATTTCTTTTCTCTGACTCATAATGGGAGGTCTGCAGCATCGGAAAGCATTCCAATGCCGATTATCCCGTGTGAGTAAAATCCCAAGGGAACAATTCCAGCCAATCACTGGTACCATTGATTAGCCAAAGCTTTTCTCCACATAGCTTATTCTTGCCTCTCATTCTGGTATGTCTCAAATGCAGATACATCCTTGCCATGTATCATTCCTCAGTTACACACTGTCATTAGTGATCTCAAAGCCTCTATGGCATTGATGCAGCCAGTAGAGTTGAAAAATAGTGTTATGCTATGTAACAATCAGGAAACTCTTATTTATTTTATTTATGTGTGTCACAGATAGGCTTACATTAACACTGCAATGGAGTTATCCTGAAAATTCCCTAGTCGCCACATTGTACTTGAACAGGAGACTCAATGAGGAAAAATTTAGCATGGCCAGTGCACCTTACCAACACACCTTTCAGACTGTGGAAGGAAACCAGAGCACCTGGAAGAAACCCACGCAGAAACAGGGGAACATGCAGACTCCACACGGAGAATGAGCTAAGTTGGGAATCGAGCTCAGGTCCCTGATGCTATGAAGCAGCAGTGCTAACCCCTGTGCCATCATGACAGTTGTAAAGTTGCAAAACCATTAACACCTTCCACAATCTGGAATCATCTTCAGCTTCAAGAATGGGCTGATAGAAGTGTCTGAGCACATCAGGCAGGGAGCAAAATGCAAGTTTATTTGGGAACTAGTACATTCATCAGTTAGATCCAGCTGCCTCATCCAGGGGCAGATGATATCAGAGGAATGTAAACAATGTCTCTGGAGTGTAATGGCCCCGAGGAACATGGGCAACGTGGTCCCCATTAGGCAGCAAATCACCCACTAAGAAACCTTGTCAATTCTAACTGGAACAGTCCTATTAACATGGATGATGGGAATGGAGAGATTCATTGAATGAAGATGCAAGAGAGGCAATCATTTATTTTATAAATACATTGCCTGAATTCCTTTGGAAACCAAAAATGGAAAACATAAGTTCCCAGAATCACATCAAATATTGTGTTATCTAACAATTCCACACATCGCTACAACCCTAGAGTCAGGAGCTTCTACACACTGTTGGGTGTTTACACTGTTTGGATCCACACTGCTCTTTATCAGGCCTGACCGTTCTGATTATTTTCTTCACCACTATTTATTGACTGTAGGTAGCTACCTTGTTAACTGGAACATGACTCACTTCAGTGTTTGAGATACATGGCTCTGTTATACCGAAGTAGTGCCAATTACTGCACTCCACTATTAATAGCACTCTCTGATACAACAGGAAACCTCCAAAGTTCAAATAGTAATGGAAACCCAGATAATTATGCATCTTGAAAGCTGCCATACAGTATCTACTTGTAAATTAGCAGGGTAAAATGCTATTGCCTTGTTACATTTATAAGAACAAAATCATCATCTATTCTAACTTAATGATAGATATAAGGATAGTTATATCCTTTATGCTCTAATTCTTGTTACACCATCAGGAGAATAAATGTAAATTGCATTAACAAATTTTTACGGAAAGACAGAAGTCAGCAGTTTGTTTAAGTATTAACTCACATGTTATTGACTAACCAGTGCACTTTGAAGTGGACACATTAATTGCTACATTAAAACATAGACCTGAAAGCATTCTGAAACATTTATATGCAATAGCTGAACTTAATGAACAGAATCAAAATGAGTTGCATTGCTTGGGTTCTTCTATTTTCAATTTGTGCACCACCATTATAGAAAAGATTACAGATTGAGTCCACTCTGCCAGAACGCACTGTGTAAGTGTTAGAACACATTCAGAATTCCTTCATATTACAGTACGAGTGAACTTTTTGTTCTTTTGTGGGATCTGATCATTGCTTTCAAGGCAACAAGTGCTTGTTGCTCATCTTTAATTGTACTTGAGAAGGTGGTGGTGAGCCACCTTCTTGAACTGTTGCTGTCCATGTTTTGTCGGTGCACCACTGTGCTGTTAGGAAGAGAGTTCCATGATTTTCATCCAGTGACTGAGGGAATGGCGATATAGTTCAAAGTGATGATGTGTGATGTGTGGCTCTGGGGAAAGCCTGTAGGAGGTGGTGTTCCTATGCTTCTACTACCTTTGTCCAGGGTCACAGGTTTAGAAGCTGCTGTTGAAGATGTCTTAGAATAGAACAGAAAAATAGAGAATTGATGAGTTGCTATAGTGCATCTTGCAGTTGGTACATACACTGCTGCCACAGTGTGTGAGTGTTGGAGGCAGTGGATGTGTAAGGTAGTAGATCGAGTGAGAGGCATGGGTGGCACACTGGTTAGCACTGCTATCTGACAGTGCCAGGGACCCAGGTTCAATTCCAGCTTTGGGTCACTGTCTGTGTGGAGGTTGCACATTCTCCCCGTGTCTGCGTGGGTTTTGTTTTGGGTGCTCCAGTTTCCGCCCACAGTCCAAAGATGTGCTGGTTAGGGTGATTGGCTATGCTAAATTGACCCTGGTGTTAGGGAATTAGTAGGGCAAATATGTAGGGTCATTGGAATAGGGCCTGGATGAGATTGTGGCCAGTGCAGACTCGATGGGCTGAATGGCTCCTTCTGCCATTGTCTGGATTCTATGTGTGTTGATGAAATGGGCTGCTTTGTCTTGGGCGGTATTGACCTTTCTGAATGTTATTGGAGCTGCACTCATCCAGAAATGTATTCCATTACATTCCTAACTTGTGTCTTGTAGATGGTGGACAGGCTTTGGGGACTCAGAGGAAAAGTTATTTGTCACAGAATTATCAACTTCTGACCTGCTCTTGTCACCAGTGTTTTCTGGCTGGTTCAGTTCAGTTTCTGGTCAGTGGTAATCCAAAGATGTTGACAGAGGGAGATTCAGTGAAGATAATGCCACTGACTGTCAAAGGGAAATAGACTTTCTTCTGTGGGGATTGGTCATTGGCCGACCTTTGTGTATGTTACTTGCTACTTATCAGCCCAAACTTGAACATAGCCTAGATCTTGCTGCGTGTAGACTCAGGCTGCATCATTATACCTTTATATTCCCAGCCTGGTACTCTTCTGCATCACAGCTGTTTCTGCTCTGTCCGTGATCGATGCTGAGGAACCTGTCTGATGGCTACAGAGTACAGATGGTTGTGGAACCAACCCAGCAATCTGAAATTGCCTGAACTTGACCTTTTCACACAAGCCCAAATGGACTGTGTTCCCAAAAGCAAAATAAGCAGTGGAACAAAGACAGATCTTAGACATTGCTAGTAAATTGAAGGAACATGCAATTGGCTGTGATTAAATTCAGTTTTGACTGTGTGACAGACAGGATTGGGAGTGAACTGAAATCCCTGTGCCTTTTTCCTGACAGTCTGTATAATCAGTGCGGTTCTTGGATAGGAAGATAAGTGTGTTTCTTTGTCCCTCCCAATGTGCGCGATGAGTTTAAAAAACAGCAGCAAACCTCTGTGTATTCAAATAAAGAGAGTTATTTATTCACACATTCACCTCAAAAATCTAAATGCTGAATAATCAATCAGCACACAAACACACGCACACTCACTGACGCATACACACTCACTCACACATACACATACGTTCACACACATTCATTGCCACGCTCACACACACTCATTCACACTCACTCTTTGCCACACTCATGTATACTCTCACTCAAAACACTCACTACCACACTCGCACACACTCTCACTCACACATATACATACACTCAGACACACACACACTCATAATGACACATACGCACACACTCTCATTCACACATACACACATGCTTATTGACACACACATACACACACACGCTCTCATTCACACATATACACATATATGCACACACACACACTCACATATACACACACATTCACAAATATTCTCATACATACACATTTACATACTCAAGCACACATACATTCACACACATACACACCCTCTCACACACACTTTCACACACATCACATACATCCAAGTTCAAGAAAAAAATACCGTTAGAAAGAATAATGCATGTTCACAAATTGTATACGAAAGAATAGTTCATAGTTCATCTACTTGGCTCCTTGTACAATTGTACAGCGGTACAGTGGCACTGCTGCCTCAAAGCGTAAGGTACGATTTCCAACTTGAGTCACTGTGTGGAGTTTGCACATTTTCCCTGTGCCTGCATGGGTTTCCTCCAGGAGCTCTGGTTTCCTCCCATAGTCTGAAAGATGTGCTGGTGAGGTGCATTGACCTGAACAGGTGCTGGAATTTGGCGACAAGGGGAATTTTTCAGTAATTTCATTGCAGTGTTAATGTAAGCCTTACTTGTGACTAATAAATAAACTTTACTTTTACTTTATTTTTTATACAAGAGCAGTGATTGTGGGCCTGATAAAGAAAGGTGCTTTCTCCATTTCCGATTTATAGGTTAGATGACTTAAATTGCTAAAGTCAGATATCAGGATTATTGCAGGATTCCCTCAAAGAAATGAATGCCCAGCAAAACTAAGCATTATAATTTCCACATTAGGAAGTGATATTTTTTGACAGGTGAATTGGGTTTAGAAGCAGGACAATTATTAACTATTTAAGGGTTTAATCCTGCTCCCATTGGTACTAACCAGGTTGTAGGTGGACCCATCATCAGGTGATCTTGAAGACAGTTAGAACCATGTGACCAGCTTACCAACTTTGGAGAATCAATGCCTGATTAAGGGGCTTTTCCCCATGACTTTCAATCCATAACTGAGTGTAGGCAGATAAGGCAGGAATTGGCTGGATCGGATTTCTGTTTTTTGTGGACGTATCTGAGCAATTTTCCACATTGTCACATCGATGACAGTGTTGTAGCTGTACTGAAACAGCTTGGCTAGTGGTGCAGCTAATTGCAGAGCACTTCAGTACTACAGCTGGAATTTGTTGGGGGGGGGTGTTGTAATCTTTGTTGCATTGAGTAAATTCAGCTATTTGTTGAGATCACATGGAGTGAATCGAACTGACTGACAGCGAGGCTCGATTATATTTATTCATTTGTGGAACATCCACAACAATCCATTTCCATATGACATATCTATAATTTTATAATCTGTTGTCACAAAGGTAAAGAAACCCCCCATGTCCAATTACTCAGTGGACAAGTCTACTGCATGGCCTAAGTGTGTAAAGGGGAGGCGATGGCCTAGTGGTATTATCGCTAGGCTATTAATCCAGAAACTCAGCTAACGTTCTGGGGACCCGGCTTCAAATCCTACCACGGCAGGTGATGGAATTTGAATTCAGTAAGAAATATCTGGAGTTGCGAATCTACTGATGACCATGAAACTATTGCCCAAAAAACCCATCTGGTTCACTAATGTCCCTTAATGAAGGAAATATACCATCTTCACCCAATCCAGCCTGTATGTGACTCTAGACCTGTAACAAAGTGGTTGACAGTCAACTGCTTTTGGGCAAACTAGGGATGGGCAATAAACGCTAGCCAGCCAGTGACGCATATGTCCCACGAATGAATAAAGAAGAGAAAAATACATGGGCATCACTAGCTGACCAGCATTTATTGTCCATCCCTAATGTATGGTGCGCAGGACTTTTGGAGGAGGCTGAGATGAGACATTTCTACCTGAATTTGGTAAGCCTGGGTCTCCCTGGTAAAGACCCTCAATGGCTGTGGGTGAATTGAGGACACAGACTGGGCAATATAATCATTTCCACTGAGGAGAACCTGTAAAATCAGGACCAAAGACTTGGAGATTAATTGTAGAGATGTCCTTGTTTGTAGCTGTATAAGTTAAGCTACACCCATTCGTAGGGCTTAGCAGTGAACTTGTCCACTAAGTCCACTTGCCTTCACCTGGTTTCTTTACATTTATGTCGACAGATGATGCAATTATAGGTCATGTCACAGCTGGACTTGCACTGTTGTGGATGTCGGTTAGAGATGGAATTGGGATCTGAGGTGAATGGACACTGATCAGTGGGATGAACCGTGGCTGGTTTTCCATTCATTGATTTAGTGGTGTGCTGTGACTAATTGCACTATCTCTGCTGTGAAGTGAGCTTGACACAAAGCAAGAACTCAGCTTGGGACCTTTCTGATCTCTGAGGGTCACCCACTCATGAAGCCTTTGAAATTTTTAAAAGGAAAACCGGTTAGATTCTCGGCAAGCAAGGAGGTGAAAGGTCATTGAGGATAGCTGTAGAGTTGATGTTACAGTCAGAGCAGATCATGTTGAATAGCAGGTCAGGCTTGAAGGGCCAAGGGGCTTAATTTGTATGTTTGTCTGGATAACGCTGTTCTGGTCGATCCAAAAGATTATCTGAACAAAATTCACTGATCTGAGTAAGTTGCAAGAGTGACCCTATCGCTGGAATTCTGCTGCTCCACCTTCCATGTAATGGAAGTAGGCAAGGGGCGGATAACGAAAATGTCCGTTGACCCTGGGCGGGAATTTCCCTCATTCAAATAATGCTGCAAAATCCTGGCCAGAACACCCCAGAGCTGGAGGAGAGAAGATACTGAGATTTCTACTTCTGACTTCTATCCAGCAACACATCTTTTTCATTCATCTGTGGGACACTGGCATTGCGGACTAGTCAGCATTTATTGCCCATCCCTATTTGTCCAAGAGCAATTGAGAATTAACTGCATGGCTGTGGCTGTGGAGTCACGTGTAGGCCAGACTGGGTAAGGATGGCAGATTTCCTTCCCTAAAGGACATTAGTGAACCAGATGGGTTAATCCGACAATCGACAATAGTTTCATGGTCATCAGCAGATTTTTTATCCCAGGACTTTTCTATTGAATTCAAATTCCACCATCTGTCATGATGGGATTTGAACTCAGGTCCCCAGAACATTAGCTGAGTTTCTGGATTAATAGTCTAGCAATGATACCACTATGCCATCACCTCCTCAACAAGGGGGCAGAGAAATTGATTTATTGATATTGATATGTCAGTGTTCAGATACATTGATGTTTAGTGCAGACAGAGTCAAGTTCTGTTGCTATGCCTCTCTCGGGTTAATACATGAATTTTGACAACTTGGGTGAACGATCTGAAAACATATTGCATCAGGAGTGAATCTTCTCAAGGGAGCAGAGAATCGTGAGAACATGCAGTCAACACATTTGGTGCAAAAATTAAATAAATGCATAACCAAACAGAATTATGTCTGATCTAATTAGTAACAGACTAAATAAATCACACCCCAAGTAGACGCACATTTCATGTTGACAAAGCCCTCAGCCTGACTTTCCTGCTTATGTCAGTACATTCTATTGGAGATCAAAGGTTACCGATCAGTTTCATTAGTGATAATGCATTCCACCCTTTCTAAGGTGTGACCAAATTATAGGTTATTGGAATATCCTTGTGTTTATGACTAAGGTTAGCTGTGTGAGAGCAATAAATATAATTACAGCGTAGCCGGTGGCAAAAGAACAACTTTGCACAGTTCTAATAAATTATTGGACTCTGTAATGTTTGGGGACAATGGGCAGATCTCATATGTATGATCGAATGAAGCGAGTTATTTTCACTTGGCTCGAATTCAATGTTTTATTAACACATTGAGGATTTTACATGGATTGTAATGTTGGTATAAAATCATTGCAGTGCACATGATGACAGAGAAAGAGAACAGTGGTGAACTAAGATCTCGAGAGATTATGTTGTATTTGTTTAACAAAGGAGAGAGTGAAGGTGAGAGAATGGGGTTGGAGAGTATGGATATGAATGTGAAATTTTTTCATTAATTTGTGGGAGATGGGCGTTGCCGGCTGGCCAGCATTTATTGCCCATCCCTAGTTGTCCAAAGGAAGTTGAGAATCAACCACATTGCTGCGACTCTGGAGTCACTTGTAGGCCAGGTAAGGATGGCAGATTTCCTTCCTAAAGGACATCAGTGAACCTGATTGGTTTTTCCAACAATCAACAAGGATGAGGGGGAATCTTATTGAAACTTACAGGATACTGCGAGGCCTGGATAAAGTGGACATGCAGAGGATGTTTCAACTAGTAGGAAACATGAGAACAGGAGAGCACAACCTCAGGCTAAAGGGTCGATACTTTAAAACAGAGTTGAGGAGAAATTTCTTCAGCCAGAGAGTGGGGAATCTGTGGAACTCTTTGCTGCAGAAGGCTGTGGAGGTCAGGTCATTGAATGTCTTTAAAACAGAGATAGATAGGTTCTTGATTAATAAGGGGATCAGGAGTTATGGGGAAAAGGCAGGAGAATGGGGATGAGAAAAATATCAGCCATGATTGAATGTCGGAGCAGACTCGATGGGCCGAATTCTGCTCCTTTGTCTTATGGACAATAGTTTCACGGTCATCAATAGATTCAAAATTCCAGATACTTTTTATTGAATTCAAATTCCACCATCTGCCATGGGTGGATTTGAATCCAGGTCCCCAGAACTTCAGCTGAATTCTGGAGTTATGGTCTGTCTGTGTGGAGTTTGCACATTCTCCCTGTGTCTGCATGGTTTCCTCCGGGTGATGCTCCAGTTTCCTCCCATGATTCTTCCTCAGTGTACCTGAACAGGGGCCGGAATGTGGCGACTAGAGGATTTTCAGTGACTTCATTCCAGTGTTAATGTAAGCTGATTTGTGACTAAAAAATAAACTTTACTTTTTACTTTAAATAACAAATTTTTTTGCCAACGATAAATAATTATTTGCATTAAAGGATCAGACTGTACAACACCCCTCCCTGGCTCCAACTGAGGATCCTCCCTGACTGGAATACGTGCCCTTGCACCTGATTGGCTTAGCTTGACACTGCAGAAGGTCCAGCCCAATCATGTGACCCTCAGGGAATTTCTCCCTTAAAGGAATCACACTATCAGAGTGACAATGAAAGGATTGTTGTAAAGATCTCCTTGAGGGTAGGAAATCTGCCATCCTGATCTGGTCAGGCCTACACGTGACGCCAGGCCCACTGCACTGTTATTAATTCTTAACTTTCCTCCGAAATGGCCTAGCAAGCCACTTGATTCATGGGTAATTAGGATTGAGCAACAATCACTGCCCTTCGAAATCCACATACCCGTGAAAGAAGACAGAAAAAAGAACTTTTCAATATTCAAATATCAAGAAGTAATAAAACAATGTGTAGTTTCCTCATTATTTCAGCCATTCCAGAATTAGTCCCCAATCTGTGCTGAACTGAACTGAGAAATACCATTTGTTATATATTTTGATTCTCAGAATAATGCAGAAATAACACAGATTCACAGGTGTGTGTAATAGGGTTCTATTTACATGCTTCAAGATGTCTGCTCCATTCTTCAAGTCTGGCTCCTGCTGTTGCAGTTTGTTTAACTTTTCTCTGAGTCCGCGCTTAGGTTTAACCAATCAAGCACTGCGAGCATCAATTGCAAAGTGACTCGTATATTCATAGAACATAGAACATAGAACATTACAGCACAGAACAGGCCCTTCGGCCTTCGATGTTGTGCCGACCAAAATAAAAAGCAATGCCCCTCCAAACTAAACCATTCCCTTCTCTTCCATATACTTATCAACTAACCTCTTAAACGCCACCAAACTTGGCGCATCTACAACTGCTGCAGGCAGGGCATTCCACTCCCGAACCACCCTTTGGGTAAAGAACCTACCTCTGATATCCGTCCTATAACTATCACCCCTTAATTTAAAGCTGTGTCCCCTCGTGCTAGCTTTTTCCATCCTAGGAAAAAGGCTATCACTGTCCACCCTATCTAAACCTCTAATCATCTTATATGTTTCGATCAGGTCCCCTCTTAGCCGCCTCCTTTCTAACGAAAACAACCTCAAATCCTTCAACCTCTCTTCATAGGACCTGCAAACCTGGAATAAATGAATATTCAAACCTGGAATAGTTGAATACTACACTATCGGATGGCAAGGTGACACCAGGTTAGGCTCAGCCTTGGGTCACTGCTGTGTGGAGTTTGCATGTTCTCCCTGTGTCTGTGTGGGTTTCCTCTGGGTGCTCCATTTTCCTCTCACACTCCAAAGATGTTCAGGGTTAGATTGAATGACCATTATAAGTTGCCCCTTTGTGTCTCAATACATATAAATTAGTGGAATTACCGGGTAAATACATGGGGTTCTGGGGATTGGGCCTGTTAGAGAGTTGGTGCTGTGTCAATAAGCTGTACGCTCTGTAGGGATTCTATGTTTCTACGATCGGCTGTCGGAGTTCTGGAAAAAGCTTGCATTCCTGGGTTTCTGTCCAGCTGCTACAACAGCTGAAGATAAGATCAGGTGAATGCACTATTTGGCGGAATACTGCATCACAATCACTGCTTGGGGGCTGACTCTCAGTGGAAACATCAATTCAATATTTGACTTCAGTGCCCCGAAGATAGGAACAAGAAGATAAAATTCTACCAACGTGTATTCCTGATTGCCTGTCATTGAGACTTGCTGAACAGTGTGCAGGCACGGACAGCATGTGGGATTCAGTGAGCCTCAGCTGTGATGTCCTTTCTGCTTTTCACTGACATCTGTAACGGAGGAATATTGTGGAGGTGAGGTTTCAGAGCATTACTGTTAATGATATCAAGAGAGAAAGAGAGAAAGTTGGAATCAAAAATTAGCATAAAGCATTTACAGTCTGACACCACCCCTAAACTGCCAGTGTTTTTGGATTAACAGTGCAGTACTCTCTCAATACTGCACTGAGGTAAAATACTGAAGCATCTCTGGCAGTGCGGCATTCTCTCAGTACTACACTGAAGTACGACATTGATGGGGAAGTGATGGTGGTATTATGGTATTATTGCTAGACTATAAATCCAGAAACTCAGCTATTGTTCTGGAGACCCGGGTTCCCATGGCGGAGAATTTGAATTCAATAAAAAAAATCTGGAATTAAGAATCTACTGATGACAATAAAATCATTATTGATTGTCGGAAAAATACCATCTGGTTCACTAACGCCCTTTAAGGAAGAAAATTTGTTAACTTTATCCAATCTGGCCTGCATGTGACTCCAGAGCTACAGCAATGGGTTGACTCTCAAATATCCTTGGGCAACTAGGGATGGGCAATAAATGTTAGTCAACCAGCGACAATGTCCCATGAATGGATATAAAAAAAATCACATAATTCTCTCAATACTGCACTGTGATACCAGACTACACTGCATTTCTGGCAGTTTTGCACTCTATGCTCCGCACTGCAGCACAACATTGAAGCATTTCTGGCACTGCAGCACTCTTTCAGTACTGAAATGCCAATCTGGCTGGAGCAAGGCCCGAACTCTGACTCCAAGGCAAGAGTAACCACACTCAAACAGCTCACTGTGCACGTTTGGCTGTAAACAGGATTCTGAGTGAGCCGAACATATTTTTAAAAAGCCAAAGCGATTCACTTTTAATGAATTCCACCTGTGTTGCAATAAACATTTTTATTGCTTATTTATGCTCACTTAGGGGTGAACCGCAGTACATTCCTCAAATTCCTTTGAAAGAATGGCACAGATATTGCTTCATTTCTCAATGGGGCCCAGTGTTAGCCAAACATAAATTTATCCAATAAGTTAGTGCACAAAAGAATACATTATTTTTCCTTGTATTATCCACAGATGACAAATAATGCATCCTCATCAGAACCAACAGTTCGTACACGACTCAATGCATTGTGATTGTTATAATCCAGGTCAGACATTCCAAAGTGTTTGATGAAATCTGCCCGGATGATAAGTTTTGCAAATTGCATTTGGCTGGGGTGAGCATGAGATATTTCATTCAACTGAACCACTAGGGAGCTTCTATTAAACAAAGTTTATTTACATTTACAGTTAAGATGTATAGTAAGAAAATTAGCAATTGCTTTTGTTAATTACAAAATTGTTTGATGGTGGAGCAGATTTAAAGGATGAATATCCTACTTTAGCTCCTGTTTTCTTATTAGTATTCCCTCCCTAACAGCATTGTGGGTGTACCTATATCACAGGGACTGTAGCATTTCAAGAAGGCAACTCACTACCACCTTCTGAAAACAACTAGGAATAGGCAATAAATGATCCTCTCCCTGACTAGCTGATCTACGCAGGATCTGAGTGCTTGCCCGGGTACCCCACGTGGGCCAGTTACTTTGGTTGACCTTCGAGAAGACTGCTGTGTGACATCTGCAATGGTGACCCCAGATATTGTTTTATCTGTGGCTTCCAGGGTGGAGAGTGTGCTTTCACTGACCTCTTGCTCAAAATAAGAATGGAATGCATTGAGCTCATCAGGGAGGGGTGCATTGGAGCCAACTTTTACAGATGCACCATACAAAGCGTTCTTTCTGGTTGTATCACAGCTTGGATTGGCTCTTGTTCTGCCCAAGACTGCAAGAGACTACAGAGGGTCATGAATAAAGCCCAGTCCATCAGACTAACCAGCCTCCCATCCATTGACTCTGTCTGCATTCCTGCTGCCTCGGCAAGCTGCCAGCATAATAAAGGGTCCCACGCACCCTGCTCATTCTCTCTTTCACCTTCTCCTGTCAGGAAAAAGATACAAAAGTCTGAAGTCATGTACCAACCAACTTAAGAACAGCTTCATCCCCGCTGCCGTCAGATTTATGAATGGACCTACCTCGCACTAGGTTAATTTTTCTTTATACCTTAGCTATGGCTGTAACACTATATATTGCAATCTCTCATTTCCTTCTCAATGAACAGTGCTTTGTCTGCAAGAAACAATACTTTTCACTGTATACTAATATAAGTGATAATAATAAATTAAATCAAATGAAATCAAAAATGTATCCCGTAAAATAAATTGTTAAAAATATGTTCTTATATTACGGAGAATGAATCATGCTTCGTGGGTGATTTGTGGGAAAAGCTGACACATTATCAACGATTTAAATGGTAATAAATGTCATTATAATCCATACTGGAAGGAGAGGTCAGCTTTGATGGCATTTTCCTTTT
This sequence comes from Sphyrna mokarran, assembly GCA_024679065.1. Taxonomy (NCBI): domain Eukaryota; kingdom Metazoa; phylum Chordata; class Chondrichthyes; order Carcharhiniformes; family Carcharhinidae; genus Sphyrna; species Sphyrna mokarran. The sequence continues at coordinate 6,042,093 of JAGIQG010000024.1, forward strand.
ATCCCCTCTTCCCCTGAACATGCTAACACCTAGTTAAGTGGAGTAAGATCAGTTACAGAGTTGCGAGGGTTAAAGATAAGCTGGTATATTCTTTTCTGTAAAGGACAGTGGAAATGGGAATCTGGATTCAAAAAGAATTTAAACAATTTTCACGGAGAACATATTCTAAGAATTTTAGTGGCGAGGTCATCGGACTTTCTTGGCCATGAAAGGAAGTTAGAGAGGGAAAGTAGAGGCTTGGGCTGTTAACTCCGATATTCTGTCACTTCAGCCAAGAGGCCAGCTTTCTTTTGTACCCAGCTCTGTCGAGCTATTAAACACTGGGGTGGGACACAACAAACAAACCTGATTCCATCCCCTGGATAGAATCATGGAATGGTTACAATACAGAAGGAAACTATTCAGTTAATTATCCCCATAACAGCTCTTTGCAAGAGCAATTTAACTAGTCTCATCCAACTTTCCTTTCCCCATAGCTTTGTAAATTTGTTCATTTCAGGTGCTCATCTGATTACTTTTCGAAAGCGATGATTGATCCATTCCCTCAGGCACTATATTCAGATCCTAACCACCCAAACCACAAGATTTTTCCTCATGTCCCTTTTGGTTTTTCTGCCAGTCATTTTAAATCTTTAGTTCATAGAATCATAGAATCCTACAATACAGAAGGAGGCCATTAGGCCCATCAAGTCTGTACTGACCACAGTCCTGCCGAGGCCTTATTCCCATAACCCCGCACAGTTAATCTGCTAAGCCCCCTACCCCTAAGGGACAATTTGGCACGGCCAATCAACCTAACCTGCACATCTTTGGACTATGGGAGGAAACCCGAGCCTCCAGAGGAATCTCACGCAGACACGGAGAGAATGTGTAAACTCCACACAGACAGTGACCCGAGGCTGGAATTGAACAGTGCTGCTGTGCTGCCCAAGTTCCAGATCCTGTGACCAATGGGAATATTTCTCTCCAACAAATCTTACGTAAATCGTCAGACACCTCAGTCAAATCTCCTCTCAACCTTTACCCCCCTCAAAGACATTTTCCAGAAAGGGTGATTGACTAACAACCAGGAGTGGGAACACTGGCTGAATCTTTCCTTCCCGAATCTTGATCTTCACAGTAATTTCATTATACTGTTAATTTAAGCCTACTTGTGACACTAATAAATTAAGCCAATTGCAGCATTTCTTGCACTTAGTGAATGCAACAGCTCTGAGGGCAGCTGAGGGTCGAACTCTCGTGAATTTGACTCAGTTGCAGTACATCCATCAAAGTGCAGAAAAAAGCAAATGCTGCAAAATCTCAGCAATACTGACCGTGTCTGTGGAGAGAGAACAGAGCCAACGTTTTGCATCTGGATCACCCTTCGTTAGAGCCAATTAACATGCAATGGATCTGTTTAATTCTCTTTGATGTGACACATGATAGGAATGGGATTTAAGCCCTTTTTTAACATTTCCCTAATGGTTTGATTGATACATTATTGTTCCGGTATGGATTAAATTTAATATTGTTTAAATTGCAATTTTTCATATTATTCTGGAAAAACTTAGTGTTGGAGAAGCATTTTAAAGACCATAAGACATAGGAGCTGAATTAGGCCATTCAGCCCATTGAGTCTGATATGCCATTCAATCATGGCTGATATTTTTCTCATCCCCATTCTCCTGCCTTTTCCCCATAACCAATTAACTATCTCTGTCTTAAAGACACACAATGACCTGACTTCCACAGCCTTCCGAGGCAAAAATTCCACACATTCACCACTCTCCAGCTGAAGAAATTCCTCCTCATCTCTGTTTTAAAGGATTGTCCTTTTAGCCTGAGATTGTGCTCCATGGTTCTAGTCTTTCCAACCAGTGGAAACACACTCTCCATGTCCACTCTATCCAGGCTTTGCAGTATCCTGTAATTTTCAATAAGATCTCCTCTCATCTTTTTAAACGCCAATGAGTACAGACCCAGAGTCCTCAGCCATTCCTCATACCATAAGCTCTTCATTCCAGAGACCATTCTTGTGAACCTCTTCTGGATTCTTTCCAAGGCCAACACATCTTTCCTTAGATATGGCGCCCAAAACTGTAAAATGTTCATTAAACTGAGCGGTTAAGGGAATTAAAAAGTTGGCAGATGTATTGTGCAATCTCTGTGTGTGTAATAGTGACATTTTCACTGCAGCTGATCACAATGTGGCATTACTGAAATGACTATAATACCGGGAATTGAGTGGGAAAGTGATGACGGAGTCAGTTCCACAGGGTGAAAACTGGTTGTTCTCCGTGGTACAAAATAACCAATTAGTAGCTGATTTCACGCTGCTCCTGACTCTCGGTACAACTATGATCGCACCATTTTTGCACGGGTGATTTTGATCAATTTCACACCTGTCAAGTCTTGTTATTTAATAGAACATGGCTCCCTTAAATTATCGGTTTCATCACCATTCTGTGCTCACTTCACTCAATGGATTGTTTCTTCAGATACCTCTTCAGCACATTGGCTACACATTGGCATTGTCATTGTGTTTAGTAGGGTCAGCAACATTAATGGACTCAAGACAGGAGCTGACAGTGGAGCAGATGGTCCATTGTCTGCTCTCATCATCATAGCTGTACATCATTGAGTTACTCTCAATGTAACCCCATTCCTGCATTGTTACTATTTACCTTATTTGTGTCACAAGTAGGCTTACATTAACACTGCAATGAAATTACTGTGGAAATTCCCTAGTCGCCACACTCTGACACCTGTTCGGGTACACTGAGGGAGAACTTACCATGCCCAATGTATCTAACCAGCATGTCTTTTGGACTGTGGGAGGAATCAGGAGCACCCAGAGGAAACACATGCAAACGCAGGGAGAATGTGCAAACTCCATACAGACAGTGAATAAAGCTGAGAATTGAACCGGATCTCTGGCACTCTGAGGCAGCAGTGCCAACCACTGTGCCACTGTGCCACCCCATTAAATCACCATTATCACTATGCAGTTGAAGTATTGCCACATTGGGCACAGTTCAGAGGCTGCAGTTGGAAGATGTTCAGGGGGTTCGACATCCAGAAGATAGGAATTTCGCTGTAAGTGCTCATACTCCATTCTTTCACGCTGGAGACTCAGATGCATTCAGAAGCTGGAATTTTACAACCACTCCCAGCCAGAAAAGGGGTGGGGTGCAGCTCATAGAGTAGGATTCTCCATTAGCCTTGGGCAGGCAAGGTCGTAAGATACCATCCAGAGTGTCAGAGAAGATATCTCAACTTCAGTCTTCTCTGAGCAGGGTAGTGCTTCAGCAATGGATGGCAAGGATCATTAGATTGCCTTATTGTAACCTTGGATGTGCAATACCTGAAAGGAGGTAGCCATTGTCTTTATGATAGATGCAAAGTAATCTTTAATGTAATGGCAGCAGTCACTTAGAACTGAGTTCAATTTCTTAGCGAGTAATGTTTTGATGCAGGGCAAGAATATTTAGCAACAAAATGTAAGAGTTATCATCCTATAAGTGTTTGGATCAGTGCCTGACATTGAGTATACCACATTTCAAGGATGTGAATCCCAGTTCCAACTATTGGTTTTGATGATGTT